>OY987214.1:13787349-16566099 GCA_963920805.1 Primula vulgaris
ATAAAGCAAACGTTATCAGATTATTATTAATTAATAATCTGATGTATTGAATTGCAATAAATAGAAACTGCCGGACTGGAAAGTATAAACTTAACAGCCGGACTGTTCTGCTTGAAATTGAAATTACAGGACTGAATTGAAACTATTCTAATTACATAATTAAATTACAGAATAGTAATTACAGCAAAAACAGAACTTTAAAGAAATTACAGAAAGGTACAAACAGAATAGAAAGCTATAGCTAAGGACAGCAAATTAAAATACTGAAATAAAAAAGACAGAATTGAAATGCGTAAATTAAATGGACAGAATTAAAAGGCGTAAATGAAATGAACAGAATAGAAATAAAATTAGAGGAGGCTACTGTTAACAGTATGCCCTTAACCGATATTCGCCCAACCACCTTGATGTTTCTCGTTGCGTTGGCGCTTCGATCCTAAGGTACAACGTCTCGGATGACTCGCCGGAAACTGGCGACGAGTCAAGGTCGAGCTGTTGGTGGGTGGTTCTCTTCGATTTCAGAATGTTGTATGCTTGACATGTGGGGGGTCTGCCTATTTATAGGCTTGCTGAGTTTCTCAGCCATTAAAGTCACTTTACTACTGTCAGTTTTTAAAATTCGAAACTGCAGTATTAACTGTGCAATGAATTCATATTTATTGCAACAGTTACAGATTTGCTGGAAGCTTTTCCCGAACAGGCTCACTTTTCCCGAACAGGAGCGCTTTTCCCGAACAGAAACACTTTTTCCGAACAGGCGCGCTTTTCCCGAATAGGAACACTGAACAGGAATAGGCGCACTTTTTTCCGTCGAGCTGAAAACCTGACGAGCAAGCCCGCCTGACGAGCAAGCCCGCCCGACGAGCAAGCCCGCCCGACGAGCAAGCCCGCCCATGTGTGGTACACAATACACACATGTGTATGTGGCACACTACTTAATATCCACATGGGATACCTTAGTATATATATTGTGAGAATCACTCATGATTTTCCAATGTGGGATAACCCTCATGGGTTAAATCCCATTTCTTTTCTCATTTTCCAGCATTGGATTTATTTCCTCTTTCGAGTACCAACCTTCGAGTCCAATTATCATTCACACCCTTCCTCCGAATATGTCATGCGATATACCGTTGCGAAGCTCGTCGTACGAGCTTCTCAAATGCTTTGAGTATGGCCTCAGAAAAACTGAGCAGTCGCATCGAAAATTGACTCAAAGATGGTCTCTGGCCACTTGGAACAACCATGTTTAAAAACATGTTTTTCCTACAATTTTTCCAACAATCCCCCATATGAATGTAATTGGCTCGAAAACCCATGTCCTAAATGCAAATCAAGAGAACCACAAAATTTCACTGCCTAAGTTCAGGTAGCACGCGCCTTGAACCTGCCGTAGCGGAGTACCACCCAGAATACTGCTATTAGGTAGCTGTAAAGCTTTGAACCATCAAGATTTGTGTATCCTAGAATGGCACCCGCATAGTGCCCTCTCTACCCACGTACTAGGCCCTTTAGTTATTGTCCATATTTGGCATGGACTGCCTTGACAACTTCAACTGAGTGCTCTAGTGATTTAGCTCAAGCTCATCACATGGTACCGGCCTTACACACTCGTTATAGGTGTTCCAAGTAGAAAGTGTCCTGACTCACTTTACTCGACCGTCGAGTTACTTGGATCATTAAGAGCCTCAAGCTCACCCTTACAATGGTACATGTCTATCACTCTGTCATCGCGGAAATGGGCTGGGAACTCCAGGTTCCCGAGTGCTTTGTTCAGTTGCCCCCACAGTTCAGTTTCCCTTTGAACCTATTAGGAAAGATTCCGTTTAGGTTGGGTTGCCTATGGGGGGGGCACCAATTTAATGGGCTTTAATCCCATTCCGTTCGATGACGTCTCGACTCCCACTTGAGTCAAGCCTTTTGTTAATGGATCCGCTATGTTTTCCTTTGATCTCACAAAATCTAAGGACACCACACCATTGGATAACAATTCCCTTACGGATTTATGTCTCCGACGTATATGTCGAGACTTTCCATTATACATATGATCCTGAGCCCGCGCAATAGCTGATTGACTATCGCAATGCATGCTTATTGCGGGAACAGGTTTCGGCCACATTGGAATTCCTTCCAATAGACTTCTCAGCCAGTCTGCCTCTTCGGTTGCTAAGTCCAACGCTATGAATTCAGATTCCATAGTTGACCTTGCAATACATGTCTGTTTGGAGGATCTCCAAGACACAGCAGCTCCTCCCATTATAAACACATATCCACTCATGGATCTTGTGCTATTGGAGTCTGATATCCAGGTAGCATCTGAATACCCTTCCAGTACCACTGGATATCTGCTATAGTGCAGCCCGTAATCGGCTGAAAACCTCATATACCTGAGAAGTTTCATTATGGCCTTCCCGTGTTCCTCATTTGGATTACTGGTGTACCTGCTCAGTCTACTCACTGAGTTTGCTATGCCTGGTCTAGTGCAATTCATTATATACATGAGACTGCCTATGACTCGAGAGAACTCCAGTTGGTTCACACTTTTACCGAAATTCTTTTTCAGGTTACAGTTGAACTCAATTGGGGTTCTAGACATAGCCTTACTGCCCTTGTCAAACTTGTCTAATACTTGTTTAACATAGTGACATTGGGACAAGGCATATCCTTCTGATGTTTTGGTAATCTTCATACCAAGTATTACATCAGCTATACCCAGATCCTTCATATCGAAGTGTTGTGATAACATTTTCTTTGTGGAGTTGATTCTATCATTACTCCCAATTATGATCATGTCATCCACATAGAGACAGACTACAACACAGTCTCTTCCACTTCCTTTAGAGTAGACACATTTATCGCACTCGTTAATGCGAAAACCGTTTGATAGCATAATTCTATCAAACTTCCCATGACATTGCTTTGGCGCTTGTTTGAGTCCATATAGAGACTTTACAAGTTTGCACACTTGGTGCTCTTTACCAAGAACTACAAACCCTTCCGGTTGTTTCATGTAAATCTCTTCTTCCAGTTCTCCATTTAGAAACGCCGTCTTTACATCCATTTGATGTATTTCCATATCAAACAAAGCTGCGAGAGCAATGACGATTCGGATAGACGTTTTCCTGGAGACAGGGGCATACGTGTCAAAATAATCGACACCTTCCGTTTGCCTGAAGCCTTTTACTACAAGTCTCAGCTTGTATTTCTCAATCGTGCCGTCAACCCTTAACTTCCTCTTCAAGATCCACTTGTGACCTAGGGGCTTACATCCTTTCGGAAGATCCACTAGTTCCCAAGTGTGGTTTTGCATGATTGATTCAATTTCATTTTGAATGGGTTCTTCCCAATATTGGAAATCTGGTGTTGACATAGCTTGTTTGTATGTCACCGGTTCGCCTTCAACCATGAAGGTTAAGAAGTCAGGTCCAAAGGAAGTTTCCTTCCTTGCCCTTTTGCTACGTCGAGGCTCTTCCTCTTCCCCTTCCTCTGTCGGTTCTCTTGCCCCCACATTTCCTTCACTGTTCAACTCTTGAGTTGGTACAGATGTAGGTAATTTACGGGGAAAGATATCTTCAAAGAAAGAGGCTTCTCGGCTTTCCATATACGTATTTACGTGCACATCGGGATTGTCCGACTTGTGCATGAGAAACCGATATGCACTACTATCCTGTGCATATCCGATAAACACACAGTCCACCGTCTTAGGACCAATTCTCATCCTTTTAGGAGTGGGAACTAGGACCTTTGCGAGACAACCCCAAACCCGCAGGTTCTTATAACTGGGTTGATGACCTTTCCATAATTCATATGGAGTCTTTTCTCGCTTCTTATGTGGTAACTTGTTTAAAACATAGTTAGCGGAAAGTATCGCTTCCCCCCACATGTTCTGGGGTAACCCGGAACTTATTAGCATAGCATTCATCATTTTCTTTAGCGTTCTATTTTTACGCTCAGCAACCCCATTTTGCTCGGGAGTGTATGGGGTTGTGGTTTGATGTATAATGCCGCTTTCAGCGCATATCTGTTCAAACGGTGATTCATATTCACCGCCTCTATCACTTATCAATGTTTTAATTTTCTTATTGAGTTGATTTTCAACTTCGGTCTTATAAAGAGCGAATTTCTCAACTGCTTCATCTTTACTTCTCATTAAGTAAACATAGCAGTATCTAGTACAATCATCTATAAATGTGATAAAGTACTTTTTCCCTCCTCGTGTTTGTATAAACTTTAAGTCGCATACATCCGTGTGTATTAGACCGAGAGGTTCAGTTTCTCGTTCAACATGTTGAAACGATGATTTCGTTAATTTTGCCTCTACACAAATCTCACATTTGTGTTGCTTATCAAAAACGAAATTCGGTATTAGTTTTAGTGATATTGATTTCTTTAAAGAATTATAATTCACGTGACCTAATCTACCATGCCACAAATGAAATGACTCAAATAAATAATTAAACTCATAATTTTATTGGCCTCTTGGACAACAGTCATTACATTGCTAGTGCTAGCCTCAGCTTTAACACCTTTATTGAGAGCAGGTGTCCCTACGTTTAACTTAAACATGCCGTTGGTTATATAGCCACGGCCTACGTAGACACCATTTTTGGTGATTACAATTTGATCGGATTCTAAAACTAGCTTGAACCCGTTCTTCACCATCACCGATCCTGATACCAGATTCTTACGGATATCCGGAACATGAAGCACATTTGTCAACCTCACCTCTTTTCCCGAGGTCATTTTCATCACAACCATTCATTTTCCTTCCACCTTGGAAGTAGCAGAATTTCCCATGAAGCAGCTTTCTCCCTCTACCGCTTCGTAGGTCTTAAACATCCACCTTGTTGAGCAGATGTGGCTCGTGGCGCCGGTATCCAGCCACCACTCTTTGGGATTGCTCCCCACGAGATTCACCTCAGAGACCACATCAGTAAAGTGGTCATCATCTCGTCCTCCCTCGGCCAGATGTGCCTGAGCTGGATCTTTCCTCTTTCCCTTGAAGTTCCTCGGGGGGGGGGGGGGGGGGGGGGGGGGGCTTGGGCTTAACAACGCCTTTATTGTCATAACAGTCCACGGTACGATGACCGGTCCTGTTACACACAAAGCAGGTTCCCGCAAATTTCTTTACGACAACAGCACTGCCTCCGTTGTCAAAACGTTTCCGTTTGACGTTGGAGCTTTCGACCAGATTGGCCTTTGCCATCGGGATGTTAGCTCCACCGACTCTCCTCACGGAGCGTATTGAGCTTCTCAATGAGCCCCTCCAACCTCATTTCCTTCCGCTTGTGCTTCAGGTAGTTTTGAAAGTTTTTCCAAGACGGCGACAATTTCTCAATCATGAGTGCCACCTAGAAAAGCTCGTTTATCACTAGCCCCTCAGCCTCAAGGCGATGGTAAATGAGTTGGAGCTCCTCAACTTGCTCCATGACACCCCTGTTGTCAGTCATACGGTACTCATGAAAGTCCGTGACAACAAATCTCTTTGTGCCAGCGTTATTCACTTTGTACTTGTTTTCGAGAGTTTCCCACAGCTCATTTGCAGTAGCTTTGGGCTCGAAAACACTGAACAGCGTGTCATCTAGAGCACACAGGATATAATTCTTGCATAGGTAGTCGGCATGTCTCCATGCCTCAACCGCAGAGAACGACTGCTCGTCCAGATCGTCCTCGCTTAGGACGGGAGCAGTCTCCTTGAGAAACCTGGTCAGATTCAGGGTCGTGAGATAAAACAACATCTTTTGCTGCCAACGTTTAAAGTTGTCTCCCCTAATTTTTCCGGTTTCTCCAGATGAGAAGTCGGCAAAGTAGGCACAGCCGAATACATCGGTGCCTTGCCCTTGGCCGCAGCCTTAGCTCTAGCCGCAGACTTAGATGCGGCCTTGGCCGTGGCTGCTGCTTCGGCCGCAGCATCAGCTTTGGCCGTAGCATCCGACATGGCCTCAGCCGCTGCGGCCTCAGCCGCTGCGGCCTCAGCCGCTGCAGCTACATCATCGGCGTTAGCCACCACATTCGCATCGCCCCCAGTGTTATGGACAGGCCCACCAACCACTGGGTCATGCTCACCCCCGATAGGCAACTGAATAGGCGACGTGTTTGTCATCTGAAACGACAACACAAAACGTATGAGATACGTGTACAAAAAATTCTATAAACAAACACCAAAACTGATATTTGGGTTTGTAAAAGAATTAATAAACAAATAATAAAATTAAACTTTTCATCCTTTTAAATATCAATACGGTTGATATTAAAAGGATTGAATGATTCTTATTGAATACCAATACGGTTGGTATCAACAAGATTCAAAAAACAAAATTAAAATTGTTTGGAATTTTTCTTTGTAATCAATTTCTAATATAAATTAGAATCGAAAACAAAAAAGCATTATTCCTATTTAAAATAAATAATTGTTTTAATACACGAAAGAAACAACAGGGTATCGGTTAAGATTGTTGGTTTCCGTGTACGAAATAACAATTAATAATAATTAAAGGACTAAACAAGAATAAACAAAACCCAGTGTAATCTTTATTAATTTCGAATTGGAATAGAAATTAACGATTACAACATGTAGGTACTGAATAGTAAATAAAGCAAACGTTATCAGATTATTATTAATTAATAATCTGATGTATTGAATTGCAATAAATAGAAACTGCCGGACTGGAAAGTATAAACTTAACAGCCGGACTGTTCTGCTTGAAATTGAAATTACAGGACTGAATTGAAACTATTCTAATTACATAATTAAATTACAGAATAGTAATTACAGCAAAAACAGAACTTTAAAGAAATTACAGAAAGGTACAAACAGAATAGAAAGCTATAGCTAAGGACAGCAAATTAAAATACTGAAATAAAAAAGACAGAATTGAAATGCGTAAATTAAATGGACAGAATTAAAAGGCGTAAATGAAATGAACAGAATAGAAATAAAATTAGAGGAGGCTACTGTTAACAGTATGCCCTTAACCGATATTCGCCCAACCACCTTGATGTTTCTCGTTGCGTTGGCGCTTCGATCCTAAGGTACAACGTCTCGGATGACTCGCCGGAAACTGGCGACGAGTCAAGGTCGAGCTGTTGGTGGGTGGTTCTCTCTGACTAAAATGTAATGCTAATTTTTGGAGAGATGATATATGCTACTGGTGTTCGATTTCAGAATGTTGTATGTTTGACATGTGGGGGGTCTGCCTATTTATAGGCTTGCTGAGTATCTCAGCCATTAAAGTCACTTTACTACTGTCAGTTTTCGAAATTCGAAACTGCAGTATTAACTTTGCAATGAATTCATATTTATTGCAACAGTTACAGCTTTGCTGGAAGCTTTTTCCGAACAGGCGCACTTTTTCCCGTCGAGCTGAAAACCCGACGAGCAAGCCCGTCCGACGAGCAAGCCCGCCCGACGAGCAAGCCCGCCCGACGAGCAAGCCCGCCCGACGAGCAAGCCCGCCCGACGAGCAAGCCCGCCCGACGAGCAAGCCCGCCCGACGAGCAAGCCCGCCCGACGAGCAAGCCCGCCCGACGAGCAAGCCCGCCCGACGAGCAAGCCCGCCCGACGAGCAAGCCCGCCCATGTGTGGTACACAATACACACATGTGTATGTGGCACACTACTTAATATCCACATGGGATACCTTAGTATATATATTGTGAGAATCACTCATGATTTTCCAATGTGGGATAACCCTCATGGGTTAAATCCCATTTCTTTTCTCATTTTCCAGCATTGACTTTATTTCCTCTTTCGAGTACCAACCTTCGAGTCCAATTATCATTCACACCCTTCCTCCGAATATGTCATGCGATATACCGTTGCGAATCTCGTCGTACGAGCTTCTCAAACGCTTTGAGTATGGCCTCAGAAAAACTGAGCAATCGCATCGAAAATTAACTCAAAGATGGTATCTGACCACTTGGAACAACCATGTTTAAAAACATGTTTTTCCTACAATTTTTCCAACATGGCTTTGCAATACTTTGCCCTCATGTAATGAGCCCAAAGCGATCGCTGCTCACGATATCTCCACTATATATTGGCCTCACAGGCTAAAACAAAATCAGATAGAGAACGGATACCTAATCCGCCTTGCTCAACTGGAAAGCAAATTATAGCCCATCTTCACCAATGAATCTTCTTGTGGGTAGCCGAATCACCACACAAGAAACGAGTAAATATGAAAATTAACAGTGTTAGGCTTAATATGAATTAAAATTGTACATTATATCTGAGTACATTTTCTAGGTGAGAAATGAATATCACACAGAATATGATCTAGGAAATAAAAAAAGGTAAACCTAACAAGTGCCCTATGCACTAGATAAGAAAGTTAATTAAGATAACACATTTAATAAATAGTATAATTATTTAATATTTATAATTATATATGAAATTACGTTTTGGAAGAAGATTTGGAGGGAGTGTACGTAAATTTGTAATGAATAATTTGTTAAGCAAATGAATGTAACAATATTTTATTTCATTCCATATTTCAATTCTAAATATTATTAGAGATGATCTTTTTTTAATTTTATGATAGTTTCAACCAGAGTTTTATATTTTTATTTGAGCTTTATTGTGTTGAAAAAGTAATTTTAAATTTTTTAATTTAATTAGTATTTAATTTTATGTTAGTTTTTAATTTTCCTTTTATTTTTATTTTTGGTCAAAGTCGAGGTCCGACAATCAATGTCGGAATCTGATCTATGATATCCGTCAAACTTGTTGGGTTAAAGGTTTTTGGTCAAGGGTGTTTGGTTCAGGATGGTTACAACTTTTGGTTCATGGTAGTTAGGACTTCTATTCTCCAATTAATTTGTTAAAAGTGATAACATTTCTTAAACAGTATAAGTCTCCAACTCACTCAACTGTTCATTATAACATCATGTCACGCATTGTTGTTGAAATAACTAAATGGTTTAATATTTTAAGCAGCACTTCAACTGAACTTTCATGTTATCTTTCACATCTCAGTTACAACTGATTGTTGAATATATGTAATAAATTGAAGAACAAATGACTTCAATGTAATTGAACACGTAGATTTGTTAACGATTCGAACTAAATCTTATGTCTAATGGGCCCTCACCGAGTATAATAATATTGATTAAGATTCACAAAACCAGAAACTTGAGATTTACAAAACAAGTGACAAAATATCAACATTTAGTGTTGATATTTTTGTAACAAATCTAGACACGCATTATAACAACAAATTAGCAAAAGAACGTCTGTTAATATCCATACATTTTATTGCAGTGATTGCCAAACACAATTCGACGTTAAAAACATGAGGGATTTTTGGGGATCAATTCGACATTCTGTTTGTTTCATTCGGAGTGCATGATAGCCTTTTACTATATATAAGACCAAGTAAATAAATAGAACAACTTTGTTTTTGCAATGTGAGAATTTTGAAGTTTCATTCTTATATCCCAAAGGTTTTTGATGGTTTAGAAAGCCTAAGTAGCAAAAGAGGTAATTCAAACACACATGCATAGATGCTTACAAAGGTGCATGAGAGGGACAATTGCCATGTTTTGGACTATTGGTGTAGTTTAACCGTGCGAGAGAAGCAACATTTAGCAGGTCTGTGCCTGCATTTATTATTCGGTTGCAAGTGGTAGTTTGATTGTACCTCTTCCTATTTTTACAAGAAAAGAGGGTACATTTTACATAATTAACTTATAATATTTTTAAATTCACATCAATATTATTATACTGGGAAAAAATACTACCCAACTAAAAACTGTAACAAACTATTAAAATTAACAATTTAATTATTAAACTATATAATTTTTTTACAAACAAATCTTTCCGACAAAATCATGTTAACAATGACTATATTTGATAAAGCATGAACTTTGATCGGTTAAGTCGTGCTTTTAAACAGTATTTATTTAGATGGTCGACAGTAGTATTTTGGACGAGAAGTCATCTTTATTTATTAATTGAGTAAATTATAATGCATTTGTTACAATAATCTCAACCTATTTAATGTTCGGTATAGATTTTCGATCTTCGACTTGACTTTTTGTAGGTGTGCCATTTCTAGTGAGATAAGTTTTGCAAAGTCTCTGTACCGTTATATCTTTTTCTGCTGGGAAGTCAGATGATTCCATTGTACTGTCTTTCAACTTTATTTATAAGGGTACGTGCACCGCAGCATGTTGACATGTAGCATTTCATCTGTTTAATCATGGGTTTTCTTTTGGTGGGCTTCATTGATCCAGTGAGTTCTTGCATTTTCTCTTTAGTTGGGAATGAATATGCTTCCCATATTTGATGCGTTGGATACTCACTTTTATCATACGGATCGAGTCAATACCGAATATTCTTATCGGGTATTATTTTCATGTCGTATCAATATTAAACTTTATTTTACTTTTTCACCCTCATTTTTTGCTAAAAAAAACAGAAAATATAGAAACAAACAACTAAATTTCACTCTTTAATTCGAAACGAAAAAATAAGGACAAACTAGTAAAATGACATTTAACTTGGTCGCGTGATGATACGTGACACAATTTTGGGATTGATTTTGTCGGAAAGATTTATTTGTGAAAAAAGCTCGTAGTTTAGTAATTAAATTGTTAATATTGATAGTTTGATAATGTGAAAAAAGCTCGTAGTTTAATAATTAAATTGTTAATATTGATAGTTTGATAATTTTCTGTGAACGTACGGTCAATAATAAATGTATTTTTTTCACTATTATACTATCATTTGCTAAATGTTTGGGCTTTTCGATATACCGCCATGTTATTTCGGCACCAAAACTATATCTATCACTATATACGGCCTTATCAGTAAACACTATGTTTTTCAAAATAGATTGATATATTCTTATTATTTCAAAATAATTTGTTAGTACTGTTTTGAGTCAAGTGAAAGAAATATTGAGAACATGTGTTTTAGCCAAATGAGTTGGCCCAAATTAGCTTTTCTAAAAATCTCCTTTTATTTATGTGTAAACATATGCTTAGATTAAATTTGTTTAAATTATTTTAGCAGTAATAAGTTAAATTGGTTAAGTAATGGATCATACGAATTAATTTGGGTTGATGTGACGATAATTTAAACTTCATAATGAGTGTCAAGAAACTTTTGCATGAAATAATATTGGAGATTGATAGCTCATTCTAATTTTGAGGATTGGATTTGAGGTTTTACAAATTTAACCGACACAAATCATATATTTTTTCATACATTCACGTGAGAGGGTCCAGAAATGCAAAAATACTACTGCATATGTCATATCTCTCTTTCAAAGTCTCATAATGCTTTGTTAATTAAGGTGATCATGTATATCTCACGTTGTATCTGAACAGAAGAGTATTATATATTCATCAATAACTCAACATATTATCGGGTTGATTTTTTTAGTATAAGTATTTATTCCAAGGTGTATATGACTGCCTCCGGTGTGAAAACTCTGCAAAAATGATATTAGACTCGACAGAAGGCGTCCCAGTACCGAAGTCCTCTCCAGCTTCCAAGGAATATGTTACTTTGGCTAATTCACGGATGCTAACGATAAGAACCGTTGCTTTGGACGGCTCTTACCCAATGATGGATGTGGGGTAGTAGTAGCTTGGTGCATTCTAGTAGTACGTCGATCATCAATAATTTATAAGAGTACAGAAGTTTCAAGGTAGGAATGACATGATAACTTAAAAAGGTTAAGTGCGAGTGCTGAGTCTGGATAATTGAGTAGAGAATCGAGATTGAGAGAGAGCTCGCTCAAAGCGATTCATATGTGAAGGAAATATTGTGATGATGCACATATTATATATCCCACGTCAAACGAACTAAAAAGTCTTCATCTAACTAATAACGTACCACACTATTAATCAGTTAAATATTTTGTGTTGATTTTTTATTTGAAATACGATAAAGTTCTGTTAAAATAGACAAGGGATCACTTTCTTTACAAGATGTGAAAATGACGGTTAAAATTGTTGGCTTTAATTTCAGAATTTAGGAATCCCTTTCGATTATCACCATAAAGAAACTTTGCTGAAATTATTGGCATGACAATGTTACCTCTTTTAATTTATAATCGGGTTTAAATTATTGGAGTAAATCATGAAAAATGATGAGTGGGAATACAAACTAATGGTGATATAATCGGATATGTAAGATTTAGAATCATATTGATTATTTGTCAAGTGGCTGAAATCAGCAAGTTGGAAATAATAACACCCTTGCTATCTTACATAACCCTTTTTTTCTTAAAGATTAAACCAAACCAAATAACCAAATATTATTTAAAAGAAAGATAGAAGAGAAGCGTCGCCCCGAGAAGGGACCAAATAGAGGCATCAGAGTCATTGGACATTAAATAATTTGATTAACAATGGAGATCCTAAAATAGGTAATTTGGGGATTTCCTTTATACATTGATCCATTCGTCAGTGTGTCATAAATAATATTTTCAATTCAAACAAAAAAAAAAATACCCTCAAAATCCTCAACTGCCACTCTGAAGATGCCTTTGCCTTTCTTCAGTTGCCATACTCTTTGGGACCACTGTCTATTCCCATATTTCACTCTCACTCTCTCTGCTTTATCACGTAACAACTTCATATCCAGTTACATGTATTATCTTTTTGTAACACCTTCTGTTTAGTCACATTTTTGTTACGTGTAAATGACTTCTCTCTGAGCAAATAAAAGCTGTTTCTGAAGTGTGGACGAATACCTAATCTGGCCACAACTTAGGCTAAATGGACGTTTACATTTAAAAGTAGGAAGACCCCACTATATTCATTAAATGAACGTCTATGGAGCATCAAACAGGAACCACAATGAATGTAACTTATGAAATGATATCATTAACACAGTTACACAATGCATATTAAAATTCCTAAATTTCGATTTTGGAACTTCAGCAGTAGTTCTTTTTTTTCAAGAATAAACAGTTTGCTCTTTATTCATAATACCTTCCAAGCATTTCTGCTACAGTAAAAAAGAAAATCCTTTGTTCATATACTTTCACTGATTTTCAGTGTTATTTGTTTTTCCCACTATCCATCCAGACACTAAACCTTATAGTCCACCAAAGTGGGAGTTTTATTATACAATTGACTCGATGCTGATTTCAGATAATTTGATTCTCCACATACTCTACATTGCATCTTAGGAGACCATCTTAACAGGTTACAATTACTCAACCACAACAAATTCTGAGGTCTAGTCAAGAATTTGGCTAGCATTCAGACTCAATTGTAACTTGTGCTCAGCGATGAATTAACAAGTACATCAGAGCGGAAACTCTTTCTGGAGTATATCAAGGTTTCGGGCGTCACAAGCTTCCAGCATGTCATTTCGCGAAGCACAACTATGATAATACAGAAAAAGGATAAGAAATATGAGACAAAATCAATTGCATAAAATTGTTAAGTAGACAAGATTTTCCTCGCATGAACGTACCTCAGCGAAATTCTCAGATATTGCCAGGCATTATCAGCTTTTGGATTCATTGCAAGTGCTCGGACATAGTAACGGATAGAGTCCTCGTACATTCCCTGAACGCCAAAACACAATATTTATAGGGTATCAGTCGGGGATCACAATAAATGTTTTTCTTGTGATATTGATTAGCAACATGATCAAATAATAGCAAGTTAATACTAAATGTTCATCAAGTCCAGCATTTTAAAAACTTTTCCCTGGCTGATGAGATCATTAAGGTGCTTTACTCAAAGGAATTGAATTGTTTGTTTGGGTGGATATGAAAACTACACATCATGCCAGTGGGATCTTGCATAATAAACAACAAAGTCCTAGGAAAATTCCAATAGGACACCCAGTGATCGATTGAGGAGAAATAAAACTCAAATCCTAAGGCAAAATTATGTTTAGTTGTCTGCAAATGTTAAAACGAGTAATTGCCGAAAGCAAAGTAACGATCCGAACACTGATAACCATCACTACTAGTCTCCACTTAATATACAAATTATGTATCATTCTCGTGTGAGTTTCGCTTCATAGTACTGAATAATTTTCAGACTAATAGGTCGAGTTAATCTGATCAACCAAGAGAACATAAATATGTTGCTGAACCAAGAGAACCACCTGCGCCGTTAAAAAAGTTTTTCCTTTTTATTTCAGTTCAACAGCCAAAAACTATCATAGCAGAAATCGTGATAAACAATATAGGAACCAACCTGATTGGCGTAACTGATACCCATATTTGCCCATGCACGGACATAATTAGGCTTCAAATCCAGTGCCTGGTAAGCCACATAAACCAAAGCATTAATAAAACATCACAAACCAGATACAGATACCCATGAGAGGAAACTAGATCATAGTAGAATTAGTTCCCATCCGAACAATTTCATAAAAACGAGGGTTTTCTTGTCAAGTTTAAGGCACCAGTCGCAGCATGGAACCAGCACAGATACGCGGGTTGCAAAAAACAAAAACCATTTGAAGGGGTTGCAAAAATACACTTCTAGTGAGTTATTATTAAAAAAACAAATAATTGACGTATTTGTAAACAGGGGGATCGCGACCGCAACCCTCTGCAGCCATATTGCTCGGCCAAAGAGTCCAGTTGGTAACTTACTGATAATAATTATGCAGAACTGAGATGCTCACTCCATCAAATTATGTGCTATGAAGAACCAATTACAAGATCTCCTTACTCAAGAAGTTTACATAAAAGTAAATGATTACCTGTTGATAAGCCAGTATAGCGTCAGAACTCTGAACACTGTTAGCTTGTGTTGCTCCAAGCTTGTTCCATAGAGAGTAATCTCTAGGCTTTAGACCTAAAGCAGTCTTAAAAGATTCAATGGCTTTGTCGTACTCTCTTGATAAATTGTACAACACCCCTAGTACTATGTGCACATCAGCATCCTCTGGTGACATTTGGGCAGCATCGTTGAATAATCTAGCAACCTGCATGCAACACAACAAAAATAAAATAAATATGCAACAAATGTTGGTACATTGCGGTGTTCAAAACAGATTTCCTTTTTACTTGAGAGCGAAAAAGAAGAATCATACATCAGTATAATATAGCGAATCAGGAGACATCTCAGGCGGAGCGAGGGTCCCATATTTTGAATGGTGCCTTAGCCAACTATATAAGTACTTCAATGCAGCTGCTTGTTCCAACTCTGCAATATCATCAAGTTGCATCATATTTGCATTGTCCACAATATAACTGATACAAATATTATAAAACCATTTAACCAGAATCACTTACCATTTGTATGACTTACTCCAAGAGCAAGAAGCACCTCTAGGTTTGTAGAATCGGCTTCATGTGCACGCATCATTGCTGCAATTGCCTACACCAAAGCCGTTTAATCCACAAGGTTAGGAATCTGATACTGCCAACATACTTTTTAAGTTTTAATAACCAATTACATGATCAATATTATATCATAAAATATTTTGCATCAGCAGCAGATTTGCTAGCTTTTTCATTAGCTTTCTACTTTCTGGCTTTATACCAAAGCTTTGAAGTTAGAATATCACTTTGTATTTGGTTCAGTTCTTAAAGCTACTGTCTCCCAGTTATACAATTCCATGAATGAGAAGTTAATTAATACAGTAAATTGTTAATAATCAACGCAATTTAATGTCATTTCTGTTTTGACATCTAGTTAAATCATGATTGGGCAGACAATTGCTACCATCTGCAAGCAAATGATGAATGTCAGTTAAAAAAAATTGCTATCATCTGCAGAACCCACACTTCGTAACATAGACATGAATAATTGGGTGATTTACAGCAATGGTCCCCCACAAATGAGGAATTCCAATTTGGTCCTCATAGTTGTCAATGAAAAAAAATCTGTCCTCATAGTTTGGTTAAGCTATGTCGGTAGTCTTAATAGTTCAGTTACAACAGTATTTGGTATCCATAGTTTCAGTAACTTATGCAGGTGGTCCCTTCCTTTGGCGACCAATAGTGTTACACATGGGGGCCACTTGTGTAACCCATTAAAATTGAGGAGAACTATTAATGCGATTTACTCAAAATATGGGGACAATATACAGATTCTACTTAAACCATGGGGACCATTAGTATTGCAATTGAAACTTTGGATAATTTGTTCTACAGAATGGGGCTATTGATGTACTTCACCCTTAATTCTCTGACATCTTAGGAAATAGTGAGAAGAAAGAACAATAAGTGAAGAACCAAGAAGAAAACAATTGCATGCAAGGACATTGAACAACCTGTTGATCATCATCATTTTCAGCATGTGCTACACCAAGTAACCTCCAACCTTCTGCATTTTCAGGGTGTTTTAAAACCTCAGCCTCAAAAGCCAGTACAGCTTCACTCAGTAGGCCTTTGCGAAACAGCTCTTGGCCTTCTTGCAAGGGATTGGGACGACCAACGTAAGGGTTCATGTCAGAAAATTCATACACCCCTCTAGACGTGTCTGATCGCTGCCTCGCGATTGTTTGTTCATTTACGTACCTAGTTAATGAATTCCCAAACAATTAATGCCAAAATGGATAAAATATCACACAAGATTTAGCATAAAAGGGGGAAATTTTCATAATTCAGATATAGGGTTCAGTTATGACTTCCCAATTGCAAAAACGATACTCGAGTAGTTTTTCTTAAAGAGAACAAATGACAAGTTGGGCGTTTAGTAAGAAAACAAGTCAAAAGAAGGCCATGACTTAGTGATGTTAAAGATTAAAACTACCACAGGATATGCTTACGCCAGCCAGAGTAGTCATCAACAAGTTCTTTCGACAAACACTTTGTCTATATCTATGCATTTAAAAAAAATGATTTTCAAATAGTTTTATTAAAGCAGTTTAATTCCAAAAAAGATTTCTTAAAACGGAAATATGCTTCCCAAATTTTAGTGCCACCCCGCATTAAGTTGCTTGCAATATACATGTTAAAAGAAAATATACAAAAGAAATACTATAGAATGCCATCTAAATATTGGCCAGGGGGTTGTGTTTGCAGAAGTCTGATAGTAAAAGGAGGCTAATCACAAGTACTGAACGAACATTGTTATTAAAAAAAATGAAAAGTTTACCACACTAATAAAAAATATTATAACCAAAACTTGCCACTACTCTTACATTAATGGTCATGTAAATAAAATGAATCAAGTAGTCAGGACTTCCAAGGCAATTAAACATTTACACTTACTCATCATATGCATCTGCCCAGTTTTCCCCAGAACTCTCTCCTAACACTCCTTCACCAACCTGGCGCCCAAATTCATCCGCCCAGTCATCAGCCACATTTAGTTTCGAAAATTCATTGACCCACTGGTCATCAGTTGTGCCTTGCTGTTCACGCTCAGCTGAATACTCATTAGCCCATGAACGTTCAGCTGCAAACTCATTAGCCCATCCTTCTGTCCCACGAGAGCGCTGAAAACCCACAAGTAAAACACAATTATGACTATAGTGTTTTATTTATGAGAAGAAAGCAGGAACAGCATGAGATCCATTTATTGGGTTCAGTACTAATTCGCTGTGTGACTTGAAAAAATAATGGAGTTCCCTGACAAACAAAATGAACAAAAGAGTACATTACTGATACGATCACACTTGAGAAGCAATTGAAAGACTCGACAGATTAGTAGATATGTATATGGCACGGGCAACGAGTCTATCTTCTTTTAATGTATTATTTCCATTTAGATGTGATTCATTTTTATTATCACAGGTATTTGATGAACATGAGCCATGCAAGTTAAGGGATGGTTTTGTTTGAGTAAATGGGCTTATGGGTAATTTTAGGTAGTTTCAGGAAGTTATTTCATTTGAAAGGTAGGAAGTCAGGCGGTTCACTTTCAGCAGAAATTTTGTGTTTGGAAAGTTGAATCAAAAACTAAATTTGGTTTGCATTTTAAGCTAAATGGTCATCAAACACCATAAGGCTCTGAATCTCGATAAGGGATTAACAAGAAATTACTCCAACACAATTAAAGTAAGGCATATGGTCTAAACTGTAATCGAATTTGAATCATCGACTTAAGTACAAAAAAACAAACTTTCTTATTCAAAGGCATAAATACCAGAAAAGACTTGGTAGATGGAAATAAACAGAACTTTTACTCGAAATCGCAATGTCAATAAGAAAATAAGCAAACATTTCCTCTGATCCTCAAGATCTCAACAATTGAAACTTGCCTGGTCATGCGCAAACTGGTCTGCCCATGAATGGCCTCCATTGTGCTGTTGTTCGTACTCTGTCGCCCAATCACTGGGTGCAGATAATGGCTTTATTTGATTATCCTCAAAGCTAAGCTCGCCACGACTCATCTTAGACACGAATTGAAGGAACTTTGAGTTCTGTATGCACCAAAATTATATGTAAATGATTAAACTCAAATAATAAAAGAAAATGCAAAAAAAAAGGGGTATCGCTTTACAAGCAGGAAAGAGAGGCAAGCTGATTTCACATACTACCTTCAATACTGAAATTCTATTTCTCCTTATGGAGAAAATATTATCTTTCCCTTTGTTTCCTATTTTGTATTGCAACCTTGCAGATTCCATTCAGGAAGGAGGTTGCCTTAATCACAAACTCTCTTTACCAATACATTTACATGTAAAAAATGTTATCTTCTTTGATACCTCGTTAACTGGAAAACTTTATCATCTACACTAAAAAGAAATCACTATAGACAAAATGGTGAACCAAATAAGCATGGCATGCAGACTAATCACACGGAAAGACTGATTCTAAATGCAAGATCCAACATCACCTACATAAAAGTTGATATCTGCAACTCAAAAAACCTCACACAATTTAATTCATTTGAATAAGAAAACCGGAAGCCTGGACTCATCGTAACTTCAATTTCTCTAAATCTGAGAGGAAATCAAGTCTGATTTTAATATTGAAAAGATGGCATGCTAACTCTTTGCAGGAATGAAAAGGTGGCCTAAGTATAGCAGATATGGCAATGACTACATGGAATATGGATTAATAAGCACATCCAAAGCAATGGCCATTTATGAAGATACGAGACCACAGAAAAACATAAAACCTGGAATTTCGGGTCATTATTTTGAGCTAACGTGTGTGCCAGCATTCGAGTCTGCTCCATGGCAGCTAGGTTAGGAATATTTGCACCTCGCATTTGATTTACTGTTGCAATCTGAGATTGTTCCTGTCAATAAGTATAAGAACAGACATTAAACATGCCATTTAGTTATGCAGTGAAGTAAATGAATTTTACCACAGTTCCTGTATAAACTATATATAGTTAATACTCAATACACAATCGAAGGGAGGAAAACCCGGCCAGCAGGTTGTGATAAGGATTTAATGCAGCATAGAACTCTTGTTTCCCTTATCTTTAGTATTAGATTAGATTAGATTCCTATTCACATTAGGATTAGTATAAAGCAAGTACCTAATTTCTAGTCAGATTAGCTGTAGGAATATTTTAGAATCCTAATCAGATTTGATTTCTAGTTTATAGTCTATTTATGCAATTCCTGCATATTGTTTTAGTATAAGTTCCCTGTTTTATAACAAGTATCAGGAGCTTTTTGTTTCTCCTCCCATTTGTTCGTCTTTCGGCTATCTTTTTCGAATCAACTAACACAAGCTGTTTCTTCTATCAAGTTATTTTTTGTAAATCAATGGTATAGTGAAGTTCCTGCACTGCCGTGGCATCAGGATTGTAATAGCCCCGAAAGCACATTAGTTAGTAATAGCTAATTGTTTCTCATAACAAGCACCAACAATATACTTCGACAGGGTTGGTAATGCAATGAGCTAGCGCCCTTCCTTCAGTAAATCTGTTCACCAATTACATGCTATTATAGTAGCCGGATGTATTTAAAACGAAATGGACTATGTTGTCCAATCTTAAATTCCTACCAAACATGGTTTCGTCAAAAGCAACTTTTGTAATTAAAACACACCCGTAAGTTTACACTTTTCGTTTCCCAGAGTCGGGGAAACGAAAGAAGTAGCAGTCTTTACTTGGCATCTAGTCTATCAATATTAACATTATCATAGCAAGGTTAATATTTTAAAAATCAAATAGGACTATCATCTTGTAATGAATGTTATAATCCAGTTCCAGTCTTATTTAGAATGTGTCTCAAAGGGCTTACTTGGTCAAACTCAGAAGCCCAACCATTTGCGCCATGTTGTCGTTCAAAAGACAGAGCCCAAGCATTAGGGTCTCCATGTTGTACTCTTTGTTGCGTAAATTCATTGACCCATCCATCTGCTGCATAAGGCTCTGGTTTTATCATAGCTTGAGACTCGTTCCAATAACTCTCTAGTTGATTATACCTCCCAGGCATGTGTCCTCTTGCTTGAACATTGCTATCAATGTCCAAAGAAGATAGTAACGTGTTTACCTGAAAAATAAACACAAATGCAATGATACACTATTACATATTTCTAGTAAAATTTATAAATAAATAAAAATATTATAAGTATTCACTAGAAAAACTAATATAAGTATATTATAAAAACATTAATAATTAAGTGTATATAAGTGTTTTATTTTATTTGTCTATATAGTATATTTTAATATTTTCAGTTTGAATCGGTACCATACCGAACTTACCAAACGAATACCGAAACCGAACCGACTTTCAAAGATCGGTTCGGTTGTACCGTACCGTAATGTCGGTATACCAAACTTTTGGTACCGACTTGATTGGTTCGGCTCGAAAAGCGGTCGGTTGGTACAAATCGGTAAAAAATGCCAGCCCTACTTATCGTGGTATTCCGATTGGTTAGCGATGTTAATTGACATTCACAGAAAACTTAGCACCTATGTTAGGCTATCTGTAGAGGCCTTTAATATTAGCTTTTAGGATTTATGACGAAAAAGTAAACTCCAGCAGACGACCATCCTACTCCTCAAAGTAACGTGTAGCTAAAAGAGCTCGTCAAGTATATGGAGCAAGAATGGCCTATGTAAACATTAAATACTATTTCTAAATCTAATCTCTCTCCTCTTTACAAAAAGGTTAAACAATAAAGCAAAAGTAGGGTGGATGATAAATAGGTTAATTTTTTAGTGTGAATTTAAATTAGATATGAAAGGTTAAACAGTGTAAATTTTATTTGAAATATATACAGGATGATAAAGAGGCCAATGGCAGACACAAGAAAGCCAATCTAATAAGAAGTCAAAATAAACCCAGCATCTTAGATTAGCATAACTGTCCAACCTGAGCATTGATGAAATCTTCATTTTTATCGGCAAAAAAATGCCGAGCCATGATGCTGCTCCTGTCACGGATGCATTGCTTATCCCCTTCAGACAATCCTAATACAGGAAGTGAAGTAGGGCGAAGTGGAATACCACTTTGGTTGCTATTGACAAATGAATGCAGAAAACTCGACAACACTTTCTGTGGTGGCCCTGAAACATCGGCAAACTATAATTTCAGTAATTTTAAAGAACATGCAGATATAAAAACAAACAGAAAAACACCGTTAACTCGTGTACAAATTAATAAAATAACATCACTGGGTTATCCTACCTAGCTGATATATCCACTTTGCCTCTAGATGATTTCAAGAAGATTCTAAGACACAAAGACTTCGTAATGGATATACAGTTTTAAGCTGGTCAAAGCGAAAACTGATACTGGCTATATTTTGTTTTCAAAACCGAAATCGAACAGATTTGCTTTTATAGTAATAAAATATAAGAAGATGACTTCTGTAATTGCTTCTGTCAGAATAAAATACAAAATGAAAAGCAGCAGCAAGGCAACTTTTTCTTATGTCTGATTAAGTTTTGATGTCACAAACTCTTACCAAACTAAATGTTAAGCCTTTAAGCAGGAAGAATATATCAAACTACTATGTGAAAGCTCAAGTGACCTAAAGTTGGTCTTTTGCGAACCCAAGAATCAGTTAAGCAGGTAGGAAAGATAAACAAAAAGAGTAAATATAAACAATTAAAGTCTTAAAAAGAGAATGAAGAACTACTAATTTTACCAGCTAAGTCTTGTTGAAGTCGATGATTAGGTCCTAGCATGTGCTCCATCATATGGGGAGGAGCTTGAGGAAGTTGTGACTCATTCCAAGCATCTGCAAATCTATTCTGATCTGCAGAACGAAACCCCTGGAGGAACTCTGATCCCTGACAAAACAGCAATTAATAAGACTCAAGAGCAGCGAACAACTTCCAGTAGAAATAAATAGATAAAATAAAGGTAAGGAACAAAAGTTCATAGAAATTAATAATCAACCTGGACATTATGCGCCAAAGGATGATCAAACTCTGACCCTGGGAGGGTAGCAAAGGGTTGATCGGCACCCAAATATATATTACCATCAGAAACTGTGGTTACTGATGTTGGAATTTCATTCAGTCTTTCCTGTTCAATCGATGTACATCATGAGAGAGGGCATACAAAACACTACGATAAAAACGAAGAAAACACTTAAAAATGAAACAAGAAAACCCTGAAGTGTAAGAGCCTAAGAGGATTGCTAATTCAGATTCTAGAATAGAGTTTTTCCGCACAAGGTAGCCTCTTAATGCTTCTAAAGAAGATGGACGGCACCAACAATACTGTTTTATGCCAGGGAAAAAGAAGAAGAATAAGGTGGTATTTTAATTCTGAGTCGTAAAAAAGGTAGGTTTTTTTCTCAAGAGTTACAACCAAACAAACCCTTCAAAGTAAAATGTCTATTGTGTAACAAGCCACCTAAGTTGTTTAGTTGCAGCTGTAAAGCAAATAAGTAGGAATGTTGATTTGAGAAAAGAGTGGGATTTATCTGGCTTAAGGATTGAAGCTTTTTGAGACCAGAAAAGCTCAGTTTTAAGCTGATCAACCAAATACAATCCAACTTCTAAGCAAAAAGGGGAGACAAAAAAACTAGCTATGAACAAACAAGATAGATGCCTTCGATCACAAAGTGTAATTTATTTTAACTAAGCTATCCGCCTATCCCTAATAGGCTTACAACTATGTCGTAGAAACTAACTTTAACAATAATCAGCATAAAGCGAGGATCCAACTGAACAGAATTGGGAAAAGTGAAAAAAATCTAAACTGAAAGTCTATGAAACAAACTTGTATATAGTTTGGCAGCAGCATTTCAAATCAATTTTTAGTTTAATTGCTTTCCAAGCTATTGAGCATTTGGCCGTCTAGCTAAGCCAAGATTTTTTTACTATTTCTGGCCTAAAATTTTACGAGCTTTAAGCTGATTGACACAGTTCAATTTTCACTATTCAGTCTGGTAAAAGTTAGCTGTTTACTTAAAAGTTCAACAAAACAAATACTTAAAGAGTAAAACATCATAAAAGAAGTTTTTATTTATTTGTTTGTTCAAGCATTCCTGTCATTTTGTGCAACTTTAGGTAATGAGCAGGTTTTAATTTGAATAAAAGTTAGGTTATCTAGCTTAAGGATTCCAGCCTTTTCAAGCAAGAAAACCAAAAAATCTCATGATTAATCTGATCAACTGAATGCAATCCAGCTTTTTAGCAAAAGGAAATTAGAAAGCTTAGCCTTAAAGCTTCAAACAAACAAGGTTTAAATGATATAACTAAGCTACCCCAATTAGACCATAGAGAATGATCAATTGAACATAATTTCAGCTAGCAAGTAACAAACAACAACAAAACGCATATGTGTATATATACTCCTACTATAAATTACTGAATACTCCATCCAAGCCTATTTAAGTGTCCTATATAAGACGTTCCAAAACAAGTGTACACTTTTTTTTACAGTAATTTATCTTTCTTAATTTTTGGAATGACTCTGGTAGTTAAATCATATCAAATTTACACCATTTGAAGTAAGAAATGGTTTTTTTGTTTGAAAACTTTGATGTATCGATGCTTTTTTGTTGGATTTAAACTAAGTAGCATAGTTTTGAAATCACAGATATTACGGACGGAGAAAGTATGTGGGTAAATAAACCTAGTATAAATTACAAATATATATATATATATATAATAACTATGTTACCCCAACTAGAACATATAGAACGATCAATTGAACATAATTTCAGCTAACAAGTAGCAAACAACAACAAAACACGTGTGTATATACCCCTACAATAAATTACTGAATACTCCCTTTGTCCCAATTTAAGACGTCCCAAAATAAGTCTTTTAACTCTTTTTTTTTTTTAACTAAGCTACCTCAATTAGAACACAAGAGAATAATCAATTGAACATAATTTCAGCTAACAAGTATAACAAACAACAAAAAAAACAAATATATACATATAAATAAATAATAAACTACAGACACTACAAAATAAAAATAATTGATGTAACTAAGCTACCCAATTAGAAACAAGAGAATAATCAATTGAACATAACTTCAGCTGTATAAAGTAACAACAACAACAACAACAACAAATAGATAGATACATACATACATATAGATAGAAATAAATAAAAGTAAGTAAATAAATAACCTGGGTTTTAGAGGAGGAGCCAATAAAAGCGTTAGCTAAGGCACCGAGAGGGTTTGAACCGGAAGATGAACCGGGTACCGAACATGCCGCTCCACCTGTTACCAACTCACGCATCGCCATCTTCTTCCCCAATTTGACTTATGTAATCTATACCACCCTCTATATCTCTGTAAATCCAATTTCTTTTTCTTTTTCTTTTTCTTTTTCTTTTTCTTTCGTCTCCAATTTAGTTGCTCCCGGAGTTTTAATTGTTTTCGGAGATAATTACACATATGCTACCCACTTTTTATAAAATTAATTTCATTTGCCAGCAATGTGGATTAAATGAGTACCGATTTTATACATATTGAATTTTTTATACATACAATTAATTATAGACGTTTTACCGTTATCATGTATTACTAGTTTTTACTTTTAGTATCATCAACTATAAACATTCGATATAATAATTTGATAGCCGATTATACTAAAATGGAATATAGTCGTTTTAACTGTCATCAGCTCACGCATCGCCATCTTCTTCTATTTCCCCAATTTGACTTATATATCTATAGGACCTATATATGTGTAATCTAATTCATTTTCTTTTCTTCTTATTATTAGAGTTTGTTTTTGGTGGTTATTTGCTTAAATTTTAGTTGCTCTGCGAATATAATTGTTTTTGGAGATAATTACATATATATGGTACCCACTTTTTTAAAAATTAATTTTATTTTGTTGAGATGGACATTGACTACGGATTTTTTACATATTGACTTCTCTTTTTTTTTATATATTTCAAAAAAAAAAACTTCTCTTTTTTATTTATCTTTCCTTATGATTTATGTATGTATCTAATATATGTAATTGAAATCCTTTTTCTTTCTTATTCTTATTTCTTAATATTATTATTAGAGTTTAGTCTTTGGTTGTTGTTCGTTCATCTCGAATTTAGTTGCTCCCGGAGCGGTAGTTGTTTTGGGAGATAATTACACATATGGTACCCATTTTTTTACAAATTAACGAAATGGACACTGAGTAACGGATTTTGTACATATATACATTGTAAAACACTTCAAAAAATTGGATATGGTGATTAATTATCTATCCTATCTGTTTATTATCATCTACTTCCCAATTGACTTCTCTTTTTATCTATCTCTAGAGATGGTTTATGTATCAATCTATATGTACATATTTGATTTATTTCTTATTCTTATATTATTATTAGAGTTTGGTTGTTGTTCGTTGGTCTAGGAATTTAGTTGCTCTGGACTAGTAGTTGTTTTGGGAGATCATTACGCACATGGTACCCATTTTTTATAAATTATTAATTCTATTTGTCAGAAATGGACACTGAGTACGGATTTGTATACAAATTATCAACTCTATCAGAAATGGACACTGAGTATGGATTTTTTTACAAATTTTTAAATATATCAGAAATGGACATCGAGTACGCATCACCATACTGACGTGTACGTATCTCTTTTTATCTGTCCTTCCAAATGCTTTATAGTATGTATGGTATCTATATGTGTAAACTCAAATTCATTTTCTTTCTTTCTTTCTTATTTCTTTTTATTATTAGAGTTTGGTTTTTGATTGTTGTTCGTTCCTCTCCAATTTAGTTGCATCCGGAGTAGTAGTTGTTTTAGGAGATAATTACAGACTAGCAAGAAAGCCCCGTCCAGTTGGACCGGGCTATCCTTCGACATTAATGTGTGTACTTAGCAAGGCACACACTTATTATAATTCTCTTATTTCAATCGATTTTGGTTATGCAACTGACATAACCGAATATTTTACAATTGTTATCTAAGTTTTCATGGTTGACGAAAACTTATAAGTTATGACACTGAAATCGGTAAACATTGCTTTCTCTCTTATTCATACATGTTATGGTAAATATTTTCCTTCTAAGTTAATATTTATTATGATAAAAATCCTCATTATTCTTTTTATTATAATTAAAAAAATAAAGCATTGACCGTCATAAATTTAAATATAAAAAAATGATGTCTAACTAAGTAAATGATTTAATTTACTATTTTTTAATGTGTGTACCTAGCAAGACCGGGCAATTAAATATTTTACTTTATTCCAACCCATCGATTTTGGTTTCTCTACTGAATTCATAGCTAAATATAATTAGAAAAAAAGTTAAAAATTATTTTTAAGTTGTCATGGCTGAAATAGACTTTTGTTACATATAAATAACAAATTGACATTTGATACACCAATTTGACATGAACATACACACTCTCTTGATTATTAGGTGAATATTGAATTCTAAACTTGTACAATATTGAACTAAAATAGTGACAAAATCATTTAGATATTCATTAATTTATTACTTTTCATGATATGAGTCATCTAATTTGTTATTTTTTAAAAGACTTGGAATTAATTCAAAAAAAATGATTATATAAATATTATACGAAATATGGGATCTATTTTTTATTTGGTGGTCAAGTGGATTGAGTATGTAATTTGATAAACCACAAAGTATTAAGTACACATGTCACAGTTACTTTTCACATCTAATTTATTCTTTTTTAAAAGACTTGAAGTTGAATCGTGATAATGCAAAAAAAAAAGATTATATAAATATTATGCAAAATATGGGGTATATTATTTTATTTGGTGATCAAGTGGATTGGGTATCTAATTTGAAAAGTGACAAAACATTAAGCACACGTCACAATTGGTCAATTGGACTGGGTATGTCACATGCATTTTGTTTTATCTTCTCAAAGAGACGGACCAAATGACCAAAACCAAAGTTCAAAGTGGGAGTCAGTATATATAGAGATTAGTAAGAAAGTCTCGTCCGTTCGGGGCTATCCTTCGACGTTAATATGTGTACTTAGCAAGACACACACTTAGTATAGTTCTCTTATTTCAATCGATTTTGGTTGCGCAACTGACATAGGTGAATATTTTACAATTGTTATCTAAGTTGTCATGGTTGACGAAGACTTATAAGTCATGACACTGAAATCGATAAACATTTGTCTTCTCTTTTATTCATACATGTTATGGTAAATATTTTCCTTGTAAGTTAATATTTATTATGATAAAAATCCTCACTATTCTTTTTATTATAATTAAAAAAAATAAAGCTTTTATTGGTTATCACAAATTTAAATATAAAAAATTGATGTCTAACTAAGTAAATGATTTAATTTACTATTTTTTAAAGTGTGTGTCTAGCAAGACCCAACATTTAAATATTTTATTTTATTCCAACCGATCGATCTTGGTTCCTCTATTGAATTCATAGCTAAATATAATCAGAAAAAAAAGTTAAAAATTATTTTTAAGTTGCCATGGTTGAAATAGGCTTTTGTTACATATAAATAACAAATTGACATTTGATACACCAATTTGAAATGAACATACCCACTCTCTTGATTATTAGGTTAATATTGAATTCTAAACTTGTGCAATATTAAACTAAAACGGTTGCAAATTGAATAAAAGTTGATTATTTAGTGAATATTGAATTCTAAACTTGTGCAATATTGAACTAAAACAGTTGCAAATTGAATAAAAATATCCCGGATAAAGTGACAATCATTTAGATATTAAGTAATTTATTACTTTTAATGAAACGAGTCATCTAATTTGTTCTTTTTTAAAATGCTTGGAGTTGAATCGTGGTAATGTAAAAAAGAATTATATAAGTATTATACGAAATATGAGGTCTAATGGTCTATTGTCAAGTGGGATTGGGTATGTAATTTGATAAGTGGCAAAGCATTAAGCACATGTCCCAATTGGTCAAGTGGACCATGTGATTTTAGCTTTATCAAATGGACGGACCAAATGACCAAAACCAAGGTGCCAAAGCATTAAGCACATATGTCACAATTGGTCAAGTGGACCGGCTATGTCACACCCATGTGATTTTAGCTTCTATAAGGGACAGACTAAATGACCAAAACCAAAGCTCAAAGTGGGAGTTAATATATATACTAGCAAGGAGGCCTGTGCAATGCACGGAGTCAGCTTTCAAATTAGTCTGTACATATTTTCAGCTTTGCAATCAGATCACATACAAAGGTGAAAGGGCCAATATTAATATCTCCATACGAAGAATTAGAAACGCTAATAGGAAAAAAATACAATAATTAGTCTTCTCAGAACTTCAACTATCAAGTATTTACACTTAATCGTACATGGCATATTCACCTATTTTTCTTGTGGTAATTGTAGATTTTCTTCTCATAGGGGTGTGCGTAAAGGTAACTTGGTGTCTATTTCATTGGTCTTCGTATCCACATCATAATTGCTCAAAATATATCATCCCAAAATCAGTTCATACAGAAAGATGTTAATCTATTTCCTGTAGTTCATTTATTAAAGATAAATCGTCATCGGCAAAGACTATTCATTTATTAAAGATAAATCGTCATCGGCAAAGACTAAAAAGTTTTGTAGGGAGCTGGTGAATAGATAGCAATTTGCACGGCATTACCATTCTGGAAACTGTCATCAGCAATAAGATAGAAGTTAAGAAAGTGAGTGCAAAACTAAACAACGCATCGTCTTAACTACTATCGTGATGCGTACAAGAAAACAAGTTACAAACACTTGTAACATAAGATTGGTTTTTCAATTGATGTTTATTGTAACCCCAATCAAATAGTAGAGAACATGTATGGACATGGGAGGGTTCAATGCTATTAAGGAAAAAGGTGGGGAAATATCATTTTTTAAAGAACATAACTTAACAAGATAAAATGGGACTCGATAGCTAATTGTACTATTGATGGTGAACAGGTATTGGTAGACACCTTTAGACTGGATATAACATTTCAATCATATATAATATCCATCAACTCTCAAGTTCATCTCTAACGAACTCATCTATATCCAAAACACCATATCTAGAATTCGAATTTAATTGATTTAAGAGAACAAGAGTATGTATATACGATCATCTGTAAAGGTAAAGGACGAAAAAAGAACAACCCAATAATCAACAACCATATACCTCTTATAATCTGGTGGATTGTGTGTAGAATTTAAATCACAGCTGTGAAATAGTTAGGACATGTTCACTCTTATGAGTATTCATCAATCCATTTCTACGGGATACAACATAACATATGTCTTTATTACATGTTTTTACGTATAATTTGATATGTACACCACACCGCCTGTGAGCTGTTTTAGCCATTGGCCTAAATTAGGGCCCCTCATTCCTCCTAATAAGCCTTTTGATTGGAAGTTGGTTTAGTGTGAACTGTGTTATATTTTAATTGCAAACAAATATATGGTCAAAACTGAACTGAATCAGAAAATATAAGGGTAGAAATTTTGGGTTTTAATCCTAGGTACGGACTGCTTCTTCCGTTTATAACGATAGATGAACTACAAGCCTAAAAATTAAGATACTCCAATTTAAGCCTGCGTCGGGGCAACTACAATTTCACAAATCAAAGAACCGGAAAACAGATACAATACAAAAAAAGTAAATAATTTTGAAAAATGCAATGTAGCTTACTCAATTAACGATGTGAAATGAAAGTTGTGATGAGCCAAACAATTATGATGGATTGTCTCAAAGTCCAAAATAGTAGACGTGTTCAGTTGATGTGTCAAACAATTACTGATAACTGGTGAGCATTCACTTTACCAAGAAAGACCTCGACACGGATTTATAATCAGAAGTTAAAGGGATATAAAAAATCGGATAATAGTAAATCTATAATTATGTATGAGGTTGAAGAAAGAGACGGGCATAAAGAAATAGTTGTAATATATAAAAGAATGAAGCAAAGAAACTCAAAATCGTTATTAGTTGATTAGTAAAAGCTAACACATGGCTAACTTTTTTAATTAGATTGAAAAGCTAAAGAGCAATTCACATCTATCAGAATGAACCTATACTGTAAACAGAACTAAAATTCTATCCTTGAATTGCAGTTGAGGAAAGTTGTAGATCATATAAAGAAAACTATAACTCCAAATTGGAGTTAAAGAAAGCCATTGATAATCTCTTTGCTCTCTGTGTAATTAGAGGTTTTACTTTTTGGTATATTAGTGTTTGCCTAGTTTTCCAAAATATGATACAATTATTGAGCTAAAAAAATTAGTTTCCCATACTATGCTTATTATTCAACTAAACATATGGTTCAAACATGAATTACGGAGAATATTTAAATACCCTGAATAATTTTACTCGATATAACAGCATTTGTCTCTATCTTTCGGGAGGACCATACTTCAACCATATTATTCCTATATCATACCTTTAGAACACTTTACAGTCTCTTTCCTTATAGGAAAGACCTCACGAATAGCAAATCAGTAACAAATGTTTGAACTCTATGATTTAAAACCCTCAGTTTGAACATGCAAATGGTGTACAACATTTGTATTGTATATAACAGGTCACACAAATCAAACGGCTAAGGACCCAAAAGTATTCAATCAATTAAACAATTCAAGCAAACAAATAATTGTCGTTGAGAGCATTTAAAAGATTAAAAAATATATCTGATTTCCAAAAGAAAGAAGAAAGGTTATCATATCAGGTATATTGATGGCATAGAATGGATGAAAAGACTGGAATTTATTCTAATTCATCCGCGATATCAACTAAGAAAATCTAACCATATACCTCTCGATCCACTTACCGATAACTTTACCGACAACTTTAAAAAAAGATACTATTATGATTCCTGCTAAATCAACGGAAATCTTATTTAGACATTTCCTCAAGCAATTGAAGTGCATGGCTAAAGAAAAATCTCTAACTTATGCATACCTATGAATTGATATATAAAATAAGTGTCTAAAGTTTAAGATCTAAAAACAAGGAGCAATTATGAATAAAAGAACAAAAGTCGGGTCATGATAAACACAAAAAACAGCTCGGAAATTGAAAACCTGAATTGTTGTGTATAAACAGGTCACACAAATTAAATGGCCAAAAATAAAAATATTTAATCAATTTAAAAATTCAAATAAACAAGTAAATGTTGTTGAGGGTATTTGAATGATTAAAAAAAATATAACTTCATATATGATTTAAAAAAAATTAGAAATAATGATTACCATATTAAGCAGCAGTATATTATATTGATGGCATAGAAGAAGATACGAGGAAAAACAATAATTCATATTTCAACCTTCTCTCTCTCTCTCTATATATATATAGATTTATATAGCTCTATTTGATTCTATCGTGGCAGTAGATGGAGCACTGAGTATTATTGCATCATAATACGAGTATATGACACGTATTCAGAAGACATGAAGCGATGATAAGGGTAGTATATCAATTTTCAAATTTTACCATAATTTCGAAAACATGTCATTATACATTTCGGAAAAAAAAAACAAGACGTATATTTGTGTTTTCGTCGTGAAATTTGCATTAACCAAATATTAATTTGGAACGTTTTTACGAAAAAGTGTTCAAATTGATATTTAAGTTGATATTCATATAGTCTCTGCTGATACCCACTTTTTACAAATTATTAATTCTATTTGTCAGAAATGGACGGTATGTACGGATTTTATACAGTATTCATTTTTTAAATATATAATGATGTATCTATATATCTAATATGGGAAATGTTATTTGAACATCATGAAAAACATCTAACTAGACACTTTTTTCATAAAAACGCTCCAAATCAAGATTTGGTTAATACAAATCTCAATGGTTTCACGATCAGAAAAAAAAACAAACAAGACGCATATTTGTGTTCCCGTCGTGAAACCATTGAGATTTGCATTAACCAAATGTTGATTTGGAGCATTTTTACGAAAAGTGTCTAGTTGGGTGTTTTTCATGATATTCATATATCCTCCCCATCTAATATATATAGTATTATATACTTCTTTGTCCTTGTAAAATATAATTATTTTATTTCTTCATTGGCCCCAATTATAGCCGTTAGTTTCATATATACCTATATTAAAAGAGAATTGTCAACAAGTAATATTAATCACCCACATGATTTAAAGAATAAAATTAATAAAATAGTAAAACTGTAAACAATATAATTATCTTGATTGATTATTTTTTTAATATTGGTGACAAGCAAAATAATACTAGGACGGATGAAGTATTTTATGTACTTTGAAGTTCCGAGTGCAGTTACGTATTTTCAATTGCAACTACAGTTGTAACCACAGTTGCAACTGACGAATATAATAAAATTAATAAAAAAACTTTGAACACGAGACGTTTTTAAACGGAGTTCGACATGATCAACTTGTCTACATCTCCGGAGCCCTCACTCAGTATTTATTGATATTGAAAGGAATAATGATAAGACTCGAGACTTACAATAACACGACTCCCTCACGTATATGCCTATCTTACCATTTCTAACTCACAAATATAAATATTGATATTGAGGTGCTAATAATATTAACTCTAGGCCACCTCCGCATGAATATTATCACGATATTTGGTATTGTTCTTTTGACGACAATGTTTGCACTGGATTCGTGCATGCGCATAAGATACCTCACAATTTTCCCCAAATTTACATTGAAAAACACACAGTTTACACTGAAAAACTTTTACATAAAAAACCAGCTTTTTTATCATGTTCCTTATACTAAATGAAATATAATTTTAACTCATTACTTCATATTATTTTATGATGTTAAAACTTTTTTGGTGCAAGTGGTGATATAAGAGAGATGTGACAAACTATTAATAATATTTAACTTATTGATTCCCTAACTTAGTCCCTTGAAATAAAGTCTCAGTGCACATTTGTTCGATCATATTATCGTTTTTTCATTTGTATTCGTATTTTTTTTTGTTTTCTTAAATCAGCGTTTTATTTTATTTGTAAAGTGTTTTTTTAAAAAAATCTATAAAATTTGGTTTTTTTTTAATATATTTTTGGGTATTTATTATTATTATTATTATCTTATAATTTGCCAAAATATACAATAAATACCCAAAAAATATATAAAAAAATCAAATTTTACAGGTTTTTTTGAACAAACACTTTAGAAATAAAATAAAATGTTGATTTAAGAAAAAAAATCGATTTATTTTTACAAATACATATGAAAAAAACGATAACATGACCAAAACTTGACCTTACAAACATGACCAAATGTCCTCCGAATGTCACGTTCCCTTAGGATAAGGATATCACATAAGGGACACTGATGCATGCTTATTTTTTCCACTGAAACCACAATTTTAAGGGATATCGGTGATTTGAGGCATGAGATGCTGATGCTCTTTAGACTCTAAACTTATCATGAAATTTAATTAGTTTCAAGATTCCACGGTATGCTCATTATTGATTTAATTAGACTTTACATATATATGTACATATTCATTGACGACTGTACATTAACTAGCAAATAAACTATTTATATCATAAATTTTGTATCATAAAATGAAACGATATGATTAAATTAGTTATCTTTAATACTCCGTATCGATTGATCAACATAGCGATCGATCATTTGATGTTATAAATAGTCCTTTACTTTTAAAAGGAAATAAAAACAAGTGTTTGTTAATCATCTTGATCCCAAAACATGTATGCGACAAATGTAAAATGTTAGATCATTCCAGCATAAAACATTAGTAAAGAAAAACTCCTATGATTTATCCATTCAACTAAACAACAATGTACCTTTTAACTACTGTATATTGACAAATTACTGTAAATATTTGAGAATAAAATGGCCAAATGAAATTAATAATATACTCATGTACGCAATTAACAAACCATAATGTACCACAAACAACAGAAAAGGGAAACAGACCTATAAATGAAATCATTATAGTAGTACTAGTATCTAAAAAGAAAAATAGTCAAAAGTAATTGACACGTGGCTAGTTTCTATTCGCTAGTCAAACATTATTGCCTTAACGGCTTTGTCCTGGCCCCCAAAAAACTTTTGATCAATCAATAATTAGAAACGGAAAATAATTAAATAAGAGTTAAGTGAACGGGTCCTCGTAGTTTCAAAATCCTAAAAGTTGATGATTTTCGGTTTCCAGTTAAGTCTAATGCGCTCATATATGTGCTATAAAGTAACAAATATGGTATCTGAAATTAACAAAGTGACAGTATAGACTCCATTTCATAACATTTTCTTGATTTCGACATCTCTATATATCATGCTCATAGTAGAACACTGCCTGCTAAGAATGATTACTATGATGTAAAGGATAATGATATATCTATTTTATTATGTTCACACAAATTTTTGAAGTGCTTATAAAATAGGGAGTAAAAGATATATTTGTTGTGTCAACACTATTTTTTCATGCGTAAATGGTTTTGTGTGTCAAATTAGTTAAGATTGAATGAGTCGTGATTTATTGTTGCGATGCTCTAAATTTTTTTAGTTGTGCAAATGAAACCATGATACAATTTTATGCAACATTTAAAAGCTTTATCGATGACATGTGGGAAATTAACATGCATATTTCATCTTGTTATCTTGTTTAAAACATGATTACCTTTGTTTTTTAATATATAATTGCGTTGTTTTGCACATGTTAATTTATTTAGCATAACTAAAATTGTCAAAACAAACTCTAAGCATGTGTCAATTGATATGATTATATTTGTATCATTTAGTTTGACTTTTAATGAGGACCATTTTCGAAACATCTTCAAAGTTTTAATTAAGTGAAGTATAGGTATCAAATAAATTTCCAACTCCAACTATTCCAATTAACTTTTTTATATATATAAACTTCTCCCATTTTATATTGCTTCCAAGTCCCAAATTGGCTTGACTTGGAACTACCACTATAACCGAGGAATAGCTCAAGCATAATGTATAAAGCGTTGAAATAACGTGTTTTTACAAAACTAATTAAGAGTTCAAATGCTAAACAAAATTTTCATTTCAACGGTTTATATACCTTTTAAGAGAGTCACTAAATTCCACTTTCTCTATAATTTTGAAGAGTTTAGCTTCAAAATTCAACTACATCAGCCTCATAATAAACTTTCTATTTTTGAAGAATATCACTATAAATCTTTACAAATAAAGAATAAATAGAACTCATCATCAACTAAAAATCAATGGACCACACTTTAATTATGTGTATGTTATTCTTCCAAATATGAATTTTACATTAAAATATAATGTTAAAATAGTTAATTATTGATATAGAGCATGCTTTAAAGATAATATAAAATATACATGACTCTCTTAATACCAAAAAATCAATTTTTCACTCCATATTTGAAGAGAATTTTGATGAGCCTGATGTGAATGTTCTAAGTATCATAATCTCGTCGAACCTACATAGCAGATCACTATACTATTTTGAGACGTCACTAAATAATTGATGATATTATAAAAATTATTATTTTGCCGTTTACAAAATGATATCTAAGTACCTAATACAATTCAAACGCATTTTTTTTTATTTGACAATCTTTTCCTGTAGGTATTATTATAAATTCATTTACACCTTATTAATTTTCATTTATATCCAGACCTATTAGTAATTAAAATAAAAATATAGACCAAATAATTTGTAAAAATTATCATTTTAACAATATGAAATCTAGGACCTAACACAATTCAAACGCATTTTTTCATGTGACATTTTTTTCTGTAGGTATTTACACATTAATTTTCATTCATGTCCAAACATACTCTCTCCGTATCACTTTATATGTCATATACGAAAACACGGACAACTTTTATCGGTTTTGACATGTAACTAAATTGCCGAAATAATTTTTTTAAAAACTCTATCATATAGTTTAACATTTAAACTATGTAAAAAAATTTAAAATTTTTTGTTTCGATAATTTAGTTACATGTTCAAAGCTAATCAAAATTGCTATGTTTCGTATAAAACATATAAATGGATACGGTGGGAGTGAGCAGTAATTAAAAAAAAGTATAGAGGCCAAATAATTTAGTACTAGTAGTAGTACCTAGCAATCTAGCATTAGCACCGTTACGTTACATAATAGTAACATAATAATAATAATAATAAAAATCAATTTAGTAACAGAAAGACAAGTGTGTATGCTTAGTGCCTAGTCTCTCTCTCTCTCTCTCTCTCTCCAAAGAGATTCCATGCATTTCCGCTGTTTTTAACCAACCCCATATCTCTCTCATTTCACTTGGTCTGTACACTTATTACATATATAGAGAGAGAAAAAGAGAATTTACGGGTAGTTGTGTCTATTCTTCCTTTTCCCAAAATTTATAAATAATAATAATAATAATTAAAATCTTCTTAATATCTTTATCAGAAGGGTGGGTCAGAAAAAAAGGTTATTATACGTACACAATATATAGTATATATATACACACTTTTTGACTGTACCAGTATCTTCATTTCTGTTATTTTCACCAGGTACTTTTACCTACTAACCTGCATCTCTCTCTCTCTCTATATATATAAATTTAAATATGATATTTTGGGAGGTGAATAAGTGTCCGATTTCCTTTTTTTTTTATAGTAAATTTTTAATTTTTATTTTCTTGAAATGTCCATTTTTTGTGGTTAAATCATATTAAATTTACACTTATAGCCTCATATATTATCTAAGAAATAGTTTTTGTGTGAAAAATTCGACTTTTTGATACTTTTTGTTGAATTTTAAGAGAAATTGTTTCGATTCCTTAAATAACACCATTTTGGAAGCAGAATGGAGTGAGTATATATATATATATATGTTATTTGTTTAATGATTAATGATGTTCTGTTTAGCTCGTGTGTACAATTATGAGACAGCTTTTTGTTGGTCTATGTTTAGATATTTGCTGAATTTGGGTAAATTTTCCAAATTTGGAGATAAAACTCAGATTTTGATGTTTTTTTTTCCAGCTATAAATGGGTAATTAAACAGTAAAAGGTCATTATTTAGTCCTTGGTTGTTATTTAAAATCTTAGATTATCTCAAATTTTATATCTGTACTGGAAGATTTGATTTTGGGTAATAAATGTGGAAATAAATTTACGTTTTTCTACAAAATTTCCTTCAAATCTTTTAAGGTCAGCTTATTTTTTCCTTTTATTTTTTTAAAGCTGTTTTTTTTCCCTCCTGAAACTACTAAAATTTAGTTAGACTAACCCATCTTTTTTTATACCATCCTCAAATAATTAGACTTATTTGCAAAGCTATGGGTTCTTAAATAAATAAGTAGAAGCAGATTTATGTTGTTTTAACAGTTTACAGTGTCAAATTTTATTTATTAATTTATTTATTTTCACTTTGTTGAAAACTTCCAACTTTATGTCTGTACTGGTAGATTTTGTTTCCAGTTAATGAATGTGAGGAATAGATTTGCGCTCTTTATACTATTTCTTTAAATTGATAAATTGTATTGAAAATTTCCAGATTTATGTCTGTACTGGTTGCTGCTTTTAAGCCTTCTTAGTTGAAGATTTCTTTGCAATGCTATTTTTCTGTCCATCTTAAAAAAGCTGATTTATCTTTTTGTGTTTTTACCTGAAGAAACCAGAAATTTTAAGAATTGTCAGTTTCAAATATACCTTACATTCTTAAGAGATACAGCCAAACAAGCTTATCTGTTGAGTTAACATGATTACTTTCCATAGTTGGAAAGTGTAAATCTTCTAGCTATTGTTGTTGGCTAATGACTAATGAGTGTTTGATTGTTGATTTTTTGGAGCTATTTTTTGAACTTTAATACCAATGGAAAGGCCACCAAACAACTCTATGACTTGTTTCATCGTCACAGACTCTCCTTTTGAATTCTGAGTCGTTATCGAGTTCCTAAATTTCTTCAATTTTATTCACTAATTACATCTGTTAACTAGCTGGTATTTTTTTCTTACTGACAGAAGTCTAATAATTTATTTTATGCAATTTGAATTGTAGTATATGTTGGATTACTCCGTGATATTACGATACACCCACAAATTCGAATAAGGAGGCATAAAGTTTGATTGAGAAAAGGATCATAATGGGGGAACAGGACGATCGTGTATCTGATTACGGTGATTGGGGAACTCCTAGCCCGAGCCCAAGGACATTTTTCTCGTCCTTATTAGGTGATGACATAACCTCAAAGCAAATATTTGAAAACAGCAATAACATGCTATTTTGTTTGGATAATAACATGATGGGCCAAAACAACGACAATGACAAGACAAATGGCGATCTAACGAGATTGGATTTGTATTCTCAGCAGAAAATGAACTCTCGTGGGGGGTTATTAGAAAGGATGGCAGCTAGAGCCGGATTCAATGCTCCGAAATTAAATACGGAGGGTGTTAGGCCGAGTGGCATTTCTGAAAACCAAGATAGTCGTCAGTCTACTTTTTTGACGATTCCGCCTGGATTAAGTCCCACGACACTATTGGAATCTCCGGTTTTTCTTTCCAATTCGTTGGTAAGAAGCTCAAATATATGAAAGTTTTTTTCTAATAAATCTGTGTAAAAAAATTGGCTGATGTGATGCATAGTATATTAGTTTTGATTCTTGTTATTTATAAGTTACTTTAAGAACATCGTTTTGAAGAGATTCTGTTTTGTTTCATATACAAATATACATTTTAGGTTTGTAGCTTGAGAAAGACGTGGGCAGCTCATTTGTTAACTCTCTCAGTTGTCCTGTGATGAGTATCAATAATTTATGCTGATTAAAGGAGTCAAAAAAGCCTAAAGGGGAACCTTTTTCTCCTTTACTTTTTTAATATAACGTATTATGCTATTTACCAAGTAACTGTTGAGTTATGTGGCACTTATAGTGGTTAATGACGCCCTAAGGGGGATCATCTTATTTGTAATGAATATTCTTGTTCATTAATGTGGCATTTGAGTGTGAGTTGGAATAAGTTTGTGTCATGTTTGGGCTGATAGACATTAGCTAGTCTTTAAAAAGAAAAAAGAAAAAAAGAGAGAAGCATTGACTACATTGAATTTGTTATGTTGCCCTGTTTTGCCGTTTGGGAAGAAATTAGAATCATCCAGTTTAACTGTTGAGCATTTTGAGGCCAAATAACCAAAAAACTCTCGGGTACAAACCTAATCCACCAAATAAAGTTGAACTTTTAAATAAAAGTACAAAAAACTTAAATTTAAAAGATGTAACCTACAAGACCACAAGTCTCCCTAAGTCTCCCTAATCAGCCTGAAGCTCTTCTCAAATCCATATTTTTCTAGGATTTTCAAATTACTTCAACTTTGAGTTTTCACATACTGCAGAAGTTACTAATTTTTGTAAATAATGTAGGCTCAGCCATCTCCAACGACTGGAAAGTTTCCGTTTTCCTTTGGTGGTATTAACGATAGAAACTTCTCATTAGCTACGGAAGGTCTTGATAAAAGTCAAGATAATTTATACGGACAAACAGACGCCTCATCATTTGCGTTCAAAACTGTCCCGGAATCAGGACACTCATCTTTTCTTGGCCCCTCAAACAACGTAATTTCTCTTTAAAAATTTGCCTTTTACCTTTCTATTTGTTTTGTTATTCCTTTCCTTTATTTTAATCTCTCATTAGAAAAAAATTTGGTGATACTCAATGCCCTTCATACAACTAAGGCCTTGTTTAGTTGCAGATTTTAAGCCCGTTTTTTCCCCTAAAAGGTGAATTTGACCAGTATAAAAGGTGGGATTATTTGGTTCATTGATCTGAAAAGTTAGAAATTATACTGGGGGAACCCAGCTTTTCACTGAATCTAAAATCCAGCTTATTTGCTTATATGCTGCAACCACACAAACCCCAGTTAAGCTTTGTCATGTCAAATCCTAGAAAAGCTCAGCTTCTAAACTGATCAACCAAATGCAGTACAACTTCTTAAGCAGAAAAATGAAGGAAACCAGTTTTTTAGTTCTGAGAGAATTTATAATAGCCTGATTGATGACCTTGTTTGCACACAACCTTTAAACTTAGCATGATTTTGTTTTCTTTTTGGTTTCTCAATAGCTAAAGTGCTTTTCGTTGATCAGCTTATTAGCTGAGCTTTTCTAGGCTTTTTTAGCCTGGAGAAGCTAGAAGGTGGAAGCTGGACAAACACAGCTTTTCCATAGCATAAAAAAACCCAGCTTATTTGCTTAAAAGCCAGGGTTAATCTAATATTCGATTTTCCTGCTCTCTTCCTCATCAGAACTTTCCTGGATTTAAGGTTTCAAGGGCGGAGAATTTGTCACCGCCAGACGATCAGCAAGACGAGGAAGTACATCAGCCTAGCAGAGGAGATCTATTGCCAGGTGGTGCCCCAGCAGAAGATGGTTATAATTGGCGTAAATACGGACAAAAACAAGTTAAGGGTAGTGTATACCCTCGAAGTTACTACAAATGCACACATCCGAATTGCACGGTTAAGAAAAAGGTGGAGAGGTCCCAAGAGGGACATATTACGGAGATCATCTACAAGGGGACCCATATTCACCCCAAACTTCCGGCCAATCGCCGATCAGGTGCAGATTTGCTATTAGATACTGAAGCTGATACTGCGACATCATCGGCATCTTTGGGAGCTCAGAATGACGATAACGGAGAGGATGATGATCGAGCAACACATGGCAGTGCTTCATTGGGTTATGATGAGGAAGAGGACGAGACTGAGTCGAAGAGAAGGTAAATCACTTGTTTCTCTTGCAATATGTATGTGAATTACTATAAGTTCTTTTATCCAGACTCCAAAACCAGACCCTAATCCAGATTATGTCTAAGTAGCTAACAGACCTCATCTTGTGCTTGAACAGTCTGGGTTCGTGTCTGGTCTTGAGTCTGGGTACATACATGGCTACCCTTTAATGGTGTGCGCTAGAGGTGGATTTATAGCAAATTAATTTATTTATTTTAATTTTTTCTATATATTTGTTGGTGCAGGAAAATAGAAGAAGCTTATGCAGCGGATATGTGTGGGGCTACTAGAGCGATTCGGGAACCTAGAGTTGTGGTCCAAACAACCAGTGAGGTGGACGTTCTAGACGATGGATATCGCTGGCGCAAGTATGGACAAAAAGTCGTTAAAGGAAATCCTAACCCAAGGTTTACTTCTCATACTTCATTCCCACTATTTTTACTTAACACGAATACCATGATGGCACATCTCACGTGCTACCACCAGCGATGCTGGTTAAAAGTTAAACCCGCAATTATATATTATCCTAGTTTTCAATGTGGATATTGGTGGTACCATATTGGCATATATCTGTTCATTAATTTTGGGGTTCCATGAGAATGTCGGTAAGGTATTCGGGCTAATACCGAAATTTTCCATTATGGTCATTTAATATTTTTTATTTTGTTGTTTCTTAATCCAAATATTGGATATATGTTACTTGTGGGCGGATTAACCCTCATAAGTAATAAGGATTAAATATTTACGTAAAATAATTTAAGGTCAGATATATCTACATAAAACGCTTCATTGATAAAATACGTATTTATCTTTTTGTTCCTCGTGGATAGGAGCTACTACAAGTGCACGCATGCTGGCTGCAATGTACGTAAGCACGTGGAGCGGGCATCAAATGACCTTAAGTCGGTTATAACCACGTACGAGGGCAAGCACAACCACGAGGTCCCTGTGGCCCGCAACAACTCTCACCAAGCCTCTGCCAATGGGCCTGCCCGTAATCAGAGGTCTGACGCAGCCCAATCACACAACGGCACTGATAGGTTTGCTGGGAATCAGTTTGGGCCTGGACTTGGGTATGGTTTTGGGATGGGCCAGCCCAGCCTCGCAAACTTGGCAATGGCTGGGCTTGGGCCAGATAGGATTGGGCTCTCCATTATGCCACCTCATCAGTATTTGGGACAGCATTCTAGGTTCGAGGGGATGGGATTTATGTTGCCGAAAGGAGATCCTAAAGTGGAACCTTTTACGGATATTAATTTTCCGAATGGGTATTATCAAATGATGAGTCGGTTACCCCTTGGACCTTAAATGTAAAAAAATTTAATAGAAGTATTAATTAACGGTGGATCAGCAGTAAATATCTGGCTCCAATCGTGTAGTCAAAGAACTTGGTAAGCTGGTATAGAATCGGAAGAAATTTCTCAGACATTTGAAGATAGAAAGCATTAACTAACCAAAGGGGAAAAAGAGCGGTCCGGACGATCTTTCTTCTTTTCAATATAGAGAAGTTTAGTTATATAGAGGTTTGATTGGATCTATCTGATATTGTTCGGAATGAATTTTGGCTTTGGCTTTGCAGTTACATGAACTGTTACATTACCCATTTTATGATAATATTGTGCTTGTTTCTTTTCTGTGCTAACCTAAAATTCATTCTACTTTAATTATTTTGGTAATCCAGAAATTCATTCTACTAGTTGGGTTATACTCCCTCCGTCCCAAAATATTGGGACACTATATATTTTCGTGCAAATTTGACCGACAAATATCTCGTATTTAAATTGTTAAAATGTAAAATTTTAAAATTTGTTCATATAGTTTAACATTTGAACTATGTGATTAACTTTTGAAAAAATCGATTTCGATAACTAAGATATGAGTTATTTATTGGTCAAAATTGCACGTAGTTTCGTATAGTCCCAACAATTTGACACAGAGGGAGTATTTAAGCTTTTGCATATCTAACGTGAATACAATTTTGTTTTAGTCTTGAAATCAAACCATTTTTTTAATCTCAGTCTAAATTATTTTATTATTAAATAAATCAGTTAATCTAAATTGTCTAGGTGCTACGTTCAATTGCAATATGACTTACAAAAAAAAATCAAAATTTATTATATATTTTAGCATTAAGGGACAGAAATGAAGTATAAAAAGAACATAAAATTACGTTTGAGAATGTAACAGACGTTTGAAGCAAAGACAGAAAGAACAGGAAATAAGTTAGCTTTGAGTAGGAAATAATCCTACTAGCTTATTCAAATATAAAGTTCAAGCAAGCTACACCAAAAATAGACTTTTAAAAGCCAATGTGGTACAACGTATGAAAAGTGAACTTCTCAAGATAATCATGAAGTCAATTGAAGCCTGGAAAGATATCAAGTGCATCCGGGCTGGGATTTGTAAGACATTTCTTGCGGTATTCGGAATAGCAAAACGGGCGGTAAAGTGGAGGGTGTTGATCGTCAGAGAGCTGAGGTGGCACCTCCACTACAAGAAATAATTCAGTTGGCAACAGAATATTCTGTTTGTATTTGAAAAATTCTGTTGCTGATCGTTGATCGGTAACAGATTAGCAACATAAACTATTATGATACTGTTTGGTTTGTGGCTGATTTTTAGTAACACTTCTGTTGTTACTAATTTCAGTCAGCAACATAATTGTAACAAGTTTATTCTGTTGCCACTTGTATGTATAATGCAACACATTTTGCAACACATCTGTAACACGTAAATATTGTTGCAAATCAGTTACAATTTTTCAACTAAATTATTTTAATATATAACTACTTGTAGCTACTCATGTCGGTATTGTGATGCTATTTCTTTATTTTATTTTTTAAAATGTTTATAACGTGCTGCTAAATTGTTACTAATATGTTGCTACATTCTTTTGGTACAAGAAAAATATGTTGCTAATTGTTATAATTCTAATACACTCATTTAAATATAATAGTATAATATATATAATTAAATATAACATTTATATATCTAATAGTCAAACAAAAACCAATCAGTACAGAACATCATTTTAATTACACCAGGATGCAAAAAATTACAAACCAAAATACATTGTAGCATAATCTCCGCCATCCCAAAACAAAAAGTCAGTGTTCTCATATGCCTACCAAAAAGTCATTGTTCACGTACGTCTACCCAAAAGTCATTGTTTTCATACGCCTATCGTTAGACCCTACAACCTCAAATTTAACATAAACCTAAAACATAAGAAAAAAAACTTATCACCACTGCCACTTTGATCGCCACCAATGTAATCCTAATCCTCGAGATCGTTGAGGTCATCATCTGCCACGTCTTCATTCCCGGCCTCATCATCCGAATTAAGTTCATTCTCAAGATTACATACCTGGCTTTGCAAACTGACGGTCAGACTCGCCAATAAATTCTGCATCTCGAGAAGTGTCCTTTCATAAGGACCTCTGCCCACTGCAACATTTAAAAACTCATGTTATCAAATTACATTTAAGCTACTCTTGACTTCTCGAGAAGTGTCCTTTCATAAGGACCTCTGCCCACTGCAACATTTAAAAACTCATGTTATCAAATTACATTTAATCTACTCTTGACTTCTTAAGCCGACAATAGAAAAATCGTGAAGCTAGCTCCAATATCACTTCCTTCTTGGAAACAAATGGAATTCACACGAGAACCTCTCCTTCGAACCGTTCATAACGACCATGTGTTTTAGAGCAGGGGTGAGTTAGGGTCGGGACCCGATCCGTAAACGCTCAACCCGTATCCCGACCCGATTACTTTTGAAAGTGAAAAAAAAATCCTGATCCCGACAAAAGTCGGGACTCGACTATTTCGGGACCCCGAAACGTAGGGTCGGGATATGTTTATCCTGACATATTTTTTTATTTTACGACGACATAATTTTTTATTAACAATTTTCATTTGAGAAGTGTAAACATGTTATTTACACGAAACATAATCCTAGTTTAAAAATAACATTATTAATAAATGAAAAAATAAATTACCATGCAGTAGTAAAAATAGTGTGAAACTACAAATAATGGAATAGATAAAAAAATTGTTACGTTTTTTATCAGATTCTTTTATTATTTAGTTTTATTCACACAAGAAACAATTATCATACTAAATGAGATACATTATCATTATAATTTTTATAATCGGAAAATAATAATCATTTATCTTTCTTGAAAATAACAATATAATTTTTTTAATTTAAGTATATTTTTTATTTTAATAGTTTCATATATTCAAAAATACAAATCTTACCTTATATATATGTACTAGATATCTAGGCGATGTGTGATAGCTATTTTACTACGAAAATCCTGGTTTTACACGCATATTTAGTAAAATCGCAAAAAGAGAGTGAAGACGGAAATAAGTAAAACTCAGTGTTACACTAGTCGAAGGGTTTCAGTGTAATTAAAAACTGGCGACTTTTTAACCTGCAACCCTAAAAGCCCTGACCCTTAAACCACTGGAATGGGCTCTTCATCAATTTCATTATAATGAAAATGTTAGGATAACAACAAACGTCTATTGTTTTCTTGATGCTAAATTGTATGATTAAGCACCTAACATAATGTATGTTGCTATCATGACAATTTTCTTGCAATATTTTCTTTTTTGCCAGGAAATTTGTTGTAGAGGAGTGGAAAAGTATTTAAAACTAGTATTGATCGTTAGTAATTAGAGTATGCACAGACCTGAAGAGCATCTCCGACAACGATTGCAAGGGATCCCTTAGGAATGGTAGGAAAGACCCAATTTCCATCTTTAGTTAGGCCTTGAAGACCATGGACTGAATTTTGAAGCAAAACCGCAAACAGGTTCTTATCGACGTGGGGTTGAAAACCAAGACTCTCTTCGTCGCTTTTGGGCAACCTGTACTTTATTGTACGGAAAGTGCTTGTGGTGTTCTCGTCGAAAGCTTTTTTCTCGTAATACTCCTGAAGTCCATAGCTATCAAATATCATCTTTAGTAATAAGAGGCATAGTTGCATCACACTTGCATTGACAGAGTCGAAAACCTTGCTAAAAGGAAACATCAACAAATAAATTCCAAATCAACTTCTATCCACATTAAGGGCTTGAGCGATGACAGCTTCAAGAATTTAACCTTTCGTAAGACTCTAGGATTTTGAGCCTATACCCAAAATGAAAATAATAAAATTGACCGACCAGTAATTGGTAACCAAGTACACCGCAATATATAGCTGGTCTTCTATGACAACAGAGTTATAGGTTTCATGAGCTCACGGTGTCGAAACATGTGATAGTTCTCTGAGAACAAACTTCCATGCCATCACCGTGTATTTTATATTTCATTTGTCGAAAGGCGCTGAGATGACTGTTGGAAAAATTGTAGGAAAACATGTTTTTAAACATGGTTGTTCCAAGTGTTCAGGGACCATCTTTGAGTCAATTTTCGATGTGACTACTCAGTTTTTCTGAGGCCATACTCAAAGTGTTTGAGTAGCTCGTACGACGAGATACGCAACGGTATATCGCATGACCTATTCGGAGGAAGGGTGTGAATGATAATTGGACTCGAATGTTGGTACACGAAAGAGGCAAAAAACCGAAATCTGGAAAATGGAAAAGAGAGTGGAATTAACCCATGAGGGTTATCCCACATTGTAAAATCAATGTTGATTTTTACACTATATATACAAGTCCATCCCATATAGTTGGTAAACTAATAAAGTCCACATACCCATGAGTGGGTTAGTGTGTACCACACACGTGCGCACTACACACTAACCCACTCGCTCAGGCCTTGGGATCCCGGGCCACGGGATGCGGGTCTCGTACTAAACTGAAAATGGACTTTTGCATATTTGCAAGAGCAGTCCCTAGAGTTTCAGAAAGTTTGAAACTTCAGCAGTAATGGAGGCGGATTCTGGGGATGTAACTCCCAGAATTAAATGACCAATTAATTTTGTGGTTTCAGAATTCCTTTATAAGAGGCAGCCTTCCCCTCACATTCCAACACACGAAAATATCATCTCTCTTCTCTCTAAAACAGCAGCATACATTTTTTTTTCATAGCATATTAGAAACCAGAGAGAACCACCCACCAACGGCTCGACCTTGACTCGTCGCCAGTTTCCGGCGAGTCGTCCGAGCGACGTTGTACCTTGGGATCGAAGCGCCAACGCAACCAGAAACATCAAGGTGGTTGGACGAATATCGGTTAAGGGCATACTATTAACAGTAGTATCGTCTTATTTTAATTTTCATTTCTGTCCATTTTTTCAATTCTGTTATTTAATTTCCGCAATTTACTTTTCTGTATTTTTTAATTCAGTATTTTAATTTCCCGTACTTAGCTGTAGCTTTTCGATTCTGTTTGTACCTTTCTGTAATTAGTTTAAAGTTCTAGTTTTTGCTGTAATTCTTATTCAGTAATTTAATTCTGTAATTAGAATAGTTTCAATTCAGACATGTATTTTCAATTTAAAACAGAACAGTCCGGCTGTTAAGTTTATACTTTCCAGTCCGGCAGTTTCTATTAATTGCAAATCAGTACATCAGATTATTAATTAATAATAATCTGAATAACGTTTGTTTTTATTTATATTCAGTACCTACATGTTGTAATCTGTAATTTCAAGTCCAATTCGAAATTAATAAAGATTACACTGGTTTTTGTTTATTCTTGTTTAGTCCTTTAATTATTGTTAATTGTTATTTTGTACACGTAAACCAACAATGACTTGTTTCTATAATCACTGTTCTAATTCGCTAATAGTATAAAATTACTTTTAAAAGAAAAAAGTTTCAGAAAAAAATTGAAACATACTGAAAGCGGTTAAATGATTTTTTTTTAAAATGGGACCAAACAAGTCTCTAACTAGAAATGGGATCTGACTATTTTTTTATAAATAAAATCTCCTAGTACTCTTTATGTTGTTATGCTGTCGATTTTTCTCAATACATGAATTAGCAATAGACAGACATATGAGGCAGGCGTGGACTTTGTTCCTCCTGTGTCGCATCGTTGGCGTCAAGTTATGTGTAGATGGTGTAGATGTTGAGTAGGCACACCCAAAGGTGTTCAAGAAGAGTATTACTTAATTTGTAAATTTACTTGTGAAAAATGTGAACTTGTATTATTTTCTGTTTATTGTTTGTGTGTTTTCTTGACATCTAGAAAAATAACAAAATTATTCAAGCAAAATTAGGATACCATCGGCACTACATGGAAGACCTCCAAGAGCATGTGAAGGACTAAAACTTGGGGGATTGGAGGTGTTTTGTAGATTAAATGCGTTTATTTACTTCATACTTAGTTTGTTTATCGAGTACTTAGCTACTTTTATATTCAGAAAGTCTTCAATGACCGGGCTTCCCTTACGGATGCCATCGTCTATACAGCTTCTTTGTCTATAACAGTCGATAGCTTTCGTTTGCACTCGAGCATATATTTACGCGTTAAAAGAAAGAGGGAATGATGCCTTCACTCGTTGTTGTTCCGCTTGATGAACATCAATAAAAAAAATTGTAATGTCAACTTAGCCTAATCAATGTGAGTTTTCTTTTTCTAAAATTGCATATCTGTAATGATAGTTATCATTTATGTACTTCTATTTTCATAAGGGTGAGTACGTATGACTAATGCTGGAGATATAATCAGCTAGCCGAGGAGCAGAGCCCCTTACACGGGTATGCCAAAGGACACAAAAATCTCGGGCGTCTTTCGAGTTAAGGGCACAAAGTGGATCTTTGTATTTATTGGCTTTGTTTAAGGTTTTAATTTAAATAATTTTGATGAACTAAAGATTACCAAAGTGAGTTGTTAGCTTACACTATAAAGTATACTCCGGAGTAGTGCTACGAAAAAATCCCGAAATCCCGACCCGTGTCCCGATCCGAAAATGTCGGGTATTGTCCCGACCCGACCCGACCCGATTTTTAAATTAATTTATATTTATATAAAAATATAAATTAATTTATATCTAATGCAACTGATGAGAATCGAACTTTGAACCTCTAGCATACGATGTAAGCACTCTACCATACGAGATACAATCATTTTCATTCTATATATTAGTTATTGTTGTGTGACATATTAGCTCACATATATATGTATATAGATATAGAGAGATAATATAGAGAGAGACAACAACGGAGTCTTTATTAATCAGAATGTATGAATACAAGGGGACTCTAACCTTCTTTATATACTAGAGGTTAGGGTTATACAAGATAGAAAGCCCAACTTAGGCCCACTATGAGTAAGGCCCAATAGTCCAATAATATCTTACAACACTCCCCCTTTGGACGTCTTGAATTCTTCGTCTTCATGCAGTCGATCTGAGTCGAGTTCATTCGCAGTGCTAAACACATAAAAACCTTAGGTCCGGAAAACCCAGTGTGGGACAAAAAAAGTACCTAGGAGAAACTGTGTAGCCGAATGATATAGGCCGAAATATCATGTAAGTAACTAACCACAAAACAGTGTGCCTCATCAAAACCTTGACAGAGCAAACCCAATGGGAAAATCTCTGATCGAAGGAAAAAGAGTGCAACAGTGGTAGTAGTAGGGGATCAACCACAAAACAGGTGCCTCATCAAAACCTTGCTAGAGTAAACCCAGTGGGAAAAAATCTCTAGTCGAAGGACAAAAGAGTACACAGTGGTAATAAGTATATAACAGGATACTCCCCCTAATTTCGGCAATCTTAAGTGAGATAAGATGGGAACGTGTCTCGCTAAAACCTTGCCAAGGAAAACCCAGTGGGAAAAAACCTTGGTTTAAGGACAAAAAAAAGTACACGAGCATGCGACTGGATGCTCCCCCTCACTTGCACACGACAGGGTGCGAAGATTTCGACTAAGTAGTAATTAGTGCAATAAGCATTCACCTGGATGCTCCCCCTCACTTGCACACGACTGGGTGCAAAGATTTCATATTCCAAGAAAGAGTACAAGCATTCGACTGGATGCCTCATTTACTTGCACACGACTGTATGCAAGAAAATATAACGTGGAATAGAACGAGCATTCAACTGAATGCTCTTAAACTTCATATGTGAAGATTCATTTCGGCAAGAAATGCAAAATAGCATAATCTAGTCTTGTCTCTCTTGATCGATAATAACAAGTTGTCCTCAATTAAGACAAGTGTTTTATCTGGATCGTGAGACAGAACATATGTAATTCAAATATGGCTAATACTAGCTCGAAGCCATATACACTCTCTAGTCGTCTCATAGAGCACGAGCAGATCAGAGTGATTCGTTTGGAGTCATTCCAAGACCTCCAAGATATCGCCTTATTCCTAATGGTAAAGACATACCATGTTAGGAATATCCCTTATGCGGGTCTGATAAGTAACCGGCATCGGTATAACCGAAAAGGGTTACGTTAATTTGAGTACCGAAGGGGGTAGGTACACTCGATGACGCAAATGGGATAAACTAGCCCACTTCCAAAATTACCTTAAGGTAATGGAAAAATGTCTTTTATGCAATTTTGATGGCAGCATGTTAGCGCAATATTGTGTCGAGCTATACCATTCACAACATACGAGATGTTCGTCCTAGCACATTAGACCAAGTACAATGATGCGCTTATTGTACTTAGATATGAACATCATGGTTCAATATCTCTTTGTCGTCTCATCAGGGACGGACCGGGTCTATATCAATGTCTAGTGATCGAACGATCATGGAAGAATCTGACGACTTAGCGTCATAATGACTAAAACGTCATAACACCTTCTGGGTGTAGTCTGAATCATGGACTTAGATTCAATCTTTATGGGACTCGATCATCGGGACGAGTCACTACCGTGTCTTCCCAAGATCCTTCATCTCGAAGGCAAATCCAAAAAAATGGATCGCGTAATAAAACATGCAAGGGCATAATACTTGTTCAAGTATCCCAAGCTGATCAAGTACTCACTTAGGCGGTATACCACATCCACTCGGATTATATTAATCCATATAGTAAACGTCTCAGTCAATTGAGATCGTGTTCCATGGTCAGGAACTACTTGATTCAAGCTCATGAAGTCACACAAGGACCTTCATCTATATCTCTTTGTCTAAATCCCCATAGAGATAAAACCGTGACCACAATCGCATGCTGCATAATCAGTTTTTCGGAAACTACTAAACTGATAAAGTAGGGGACCGTTATAACGTCCATTACGAGGAAATCAACCAGCTCGTAATCAATTCCAATGTGTGAGAGAAGCCTTGCGCTACTAGGCGAGCATTCTACAATCTCATTATTCTCATCACTTTTCCTTACGAAAAACCAAATAAACGAACTCGTTTAACATTGGTGGTGTTGGAGCTACAGGTCCGAACACACTTTCGCTAAGGAGTCTACATGGATTGCAAGTTTCCATTAGTCCAGTCTATTCTCCGTTAATTTCAGGCAACGATACATGGTTCCCTGTCATAATTTGCTCATATTATCAGTCGTCACCGAATATATGAACAAGTAATCAATGACAGTCTCGTTTCGCTTCAATATCGTCTAAGATATCATGATCGACAGATATTTCGAGATTGTTAGTATGAGGAGGAAATCACACATCTCCTTGATCTTTTATAATCTCATGCGACAAACGAGTTTCAGTTCACCACCTCTGGGGCTGAACGAATTAAGAACCGGTCAACTTCCTCATATCTTGGGAAGGATGACAGACTGACGGCCGACGGCAGCGTCCTTTGCTTGGCGGGTTCGGCCAAAGCAATGTGTTACGACAGGAACACGGCGTCCGACAGGGACGTCTATCCTTGCAAGCATTTTGCAGCAGGTATAAATGATCTCGTGACATCTCATAAAGTCATTAAATGCGTCTGGCATTTAGTTAGACTTGAGGGAGTCTATGCACTTACTTATCACTAAGTGCGGTTTTGGTGATCAAGCTAAGACTGAGTGGGTTATGCCACGTTACTTCACGTCGTTCCTTAACAACGGTAACGTGCAAATCTCCCCCTAACGACGGGGAGAACAGTCTTAGCGATGTCATTTTCGCATATCATGCGGTAAAGAGATCGCTTGCCAAGGTTACTCTATCAAATGATAGGCAGGGGATTCATAATCGACTTATGTCTCCTTCAGAGGTCCATATTTTGAACGCTATAGCGGCTCAATCAAAATATTAATTAATCACTCTAAACACGCGTTAATATGAGACTTCTGGCTCATAACCAGTAACCAGTTGGTACGCAGATGGTGTTTGAGTGTCTATGAGCCTCATAACGGACCAATGCAGCAAAATAGCATAACCCCACACGGAAATATAATTCTTGGTACGCAAGACCAAGAAATGCATGCAATCATTTGCAGTCGCATCATCAAACTTTCCGTGAGTCCATTTGGGTCTGAACATAATCGACAGGATGTTCAATTTCAATTTCCAAACTCAAGTAATTCAAATTGAAATTTCGATTATTACTCTTCGGAATTATCAAGTCGACTAGACTTTTCACGATAATCCGGATCATGAGCCATCAACTTAATGATAGGGCTAAAAGTTTGGAAAGTGCTGCATTTATGTGGACAACATTAAAATGTGACCATATTGTCGATGCATCAACCATAACCATTTATATTTATGGTCCGTCTTATGGTTGGATAAGTCCACAATAACTCCTTCAATTCTTTGCAAGAATTCTACGAGTTCATTTCGTGATCCTTACACATACTAGTCTTTCAAAGTGAGCATTAGTGGAATTAATTTCGGATTAATCACGAAATATATTCTCAAAGAGAATCCAAATGCGATGCGATTATAAATCAACCATCGTCTTTTGACCCGGGAATATCTCATCCGGTCAATGCCACAATATCAAAATTCTCTTATCAATCGACGACAGGCGAATGATAGTACAGATAATCATGTCTTAGCATCTAAATCATTTATCATTTCGACGACAGGCAAAATGATAAGGTAACTTTAAATGCTTTAAAGAATGTGGTGGAAACCACTTGAAAGACATTTTAACTCCTCTAAAATACGCTTTTGGTCGTATTGAATGGAGGCTATGTAAAGAAATTTTAATTCTTTCATGAGCTATTACCAGATAACACTGGTTTTCTCGAATATTTTATAACTCAACAAGGTACGACAGGACCTACATGAGTATAAGACCTCATATTTGACAAATCAATTTGGTTTTACCAAAGATTTTGATTTGGAACGACATGTCCAGAATCGTTGTCACTGAGTACTCTTTTAGGCAAGTAGTTGGTGAAATTATGTGGTACACTGTTACCCACTATTTCCAAAAAAATCAACTATCCTACAACACTCCCCCTTTGGACGTCTTGAACCGAGACAAGTGTTATTTGTCTCGAACTATCGCGATCCCGATGAATCGCCTAGACAAGCGAGATTTTAGACAATCGTCAAAAATCGAAAACCTGTGGCTCCAAGACAGTAATTGAAAGGAACAATATGGCCCATTGTCACAAAGCAAGAGATAATGCTCAAGGAGCCAACTCTATGCTATAAAGACAAAGGTCATGCACGGTTACTCCTTAAATAGTTCACAACTATTATAAAGATGGAAAAACCGATGCTAATGTGGTTAAAGTTAATTGAAAGGAAACTCTTGGACCCCCGATTTTGTGGTTCAAATGAGTTTGATACCTTTCTTTATTGATTTTGATAAATCATTGAGCCATTTTTTCGCTCATCTGGATTATGTTTTACATTTGGACTATTATTTTCCATTTGGACCATACTTTTGGATTGTGGTTTGCCTGTTTACGAAATTTCTCGAAATAATTTAAAGTGCTTTGAGCAAATTCCTTTGAAAAATGTGACCAAACTTTAAATTATGAAATTTTAGGCAATACTTGTGGTGTAGTTGCTTTTCTAGAAATAGTGGGTAACAGTGTACCACATAATTTCACCAACTACTTGCCTAAAAAAAGTACTCAGTGACAATAATTCTGGACCTGTCGTTCCAAAATCGAAATCTTTAGTAAAACCAAATTGATTTGTCAAATATGAGGTCTTATACTCATGTAGGTCCTGCCGTACCTTGTTGAGTTATAAAATATTCGAGAAAACCAGTGTTATCTGGTAATAGCTCATGAAAGAATTGAAATTTCTTTACATAGCCTCCATTCAATACGACCAAAAGCGTATTTTAGAGGAGTTGAAATTTCTTTCAAGTGGTTGCTACCACATTCTTTAAAGCATTTAAAGTTATCTTATCATTTCGCCTGTCGTCGAAATGATAAATGATTTAGATGCTAAGACATGATTGCTTGTACTATCATTCGCCTGTCGTCGATTGATAAGAACATTATGATATTGTGGCATTGACCGGATGAGATATTCCTGGGTCAAAAGACGATGCTTGATTTATAATCGCATCGCATTTGGATTCTCTCTGAGAATATATTTCGTGATTAATCCGAAATTCATGCCACTAATGCTCACTGTGAAAGACCAATATGTGTAAAGATCACGAAATGAACTCGTAGAATTCCTGTAAATAATTGAAGGAGTTATTGTGGACTTATCCAACCATAAGACGGACCATAAATATAAATGGTTATGGTTGATGCATCGACAATATGGTCACATTTTAATGTTGTCCACATAAATGCAGCACTTTCCAAACGTTTAGCCCTATCATTAAGTTGATGGCTCATGATCCGGATTATCCTGAAAAGTCTAGTCGACTTGATAATTACGAAGAGTAAGAATCGAAATTTCGATTTGAATTACTTGAGTTTGGAAATTGAAATTGAACATCCTGTCGATTACGTTCAGACCCAAATGGACTCACGGAAAGTTTGATGATGCGACTGTAAATGGTTGCACCCACTTCTAGGTCTTGCGCACCAAGATTTATATTTCCGTGTGGGGTCATGCTATTTTGCTGCATTGGTCCGTCTAAGGCCCATAGTCACTCAAAACACTAAATGCGTACCAGTTGGTTACTGGTTATGAGCCAGATGCCTAATATGAACGCGTGTTTGAGTGCTTAATATTTTGATTGAGCCGCTATAGCGTTCAAAATATGGACCTCTGAAGGTACATAAGTCGATTATGAATCTCCTGCCTATAATTTGATAGAGTAACCTTGGCAAGCGATCTCTTTACCGCATGATATGCGAAAGTGACATCGCTAAGACTGTTCTCCCTGTCGTTAGGGGGAGATTTGCACGTTACCATTGATAAGAAACGACGTGAAGTAACATGGCATAACCCACTCAGTCTTAGCTTGATCCCCAAAACTGCACTTAGTGATAAGTAAGTGCATGGACTCCCTCAAGTCTAACTAAATGCCAGACGCATTTAATGACTTTATGAGATGTCACGAGATCATTTATACCTGCTGCAAAATGCTTGCAAGGATAGACGTCCCTGTCGGACGCCGTGTTCCTGTCGTAACACGTTGCTTTGGCCGAACCCGCCAAGCAAAGGATGCTGCCGTCGGCCGTCAGTCTATCATCCTTCCTAAGATATGAGGAAGTTGACCGGTTCTTAATTCGTTCAGCCCCAGAGGTGGTGAACTGAAACTCGTTTGTCGCACGAGATTATAAAGGATCAAGGAGATGTGTGATTTTCTCCTCATCCTAAGAATCTTGAAATATCTGTCGATCATGATATCTTAGACGATATTGAAGCGAAACGAGACTGTCATTGATTACTTTTTCATATATTCGGTGACGAATGATAATATAAGCAAATTATGACAGGGAACCATGTACTGTTGCCTGAAGTTAACGGAGAATAGACTGTACTAATGGAAACTTGAAATCCAAGTAGACTCCTTAGCGAAAGTCTGTTCGGACCTGTAGATTCAACACCACCAATGTTAAACGAGTTCGTTTATTTGGTTATTCTTAAGGAAAAGTGATGAGAATAATGAGATTGTAGAATGCTCGCCTAGTAGCGCAAGGCTTCTCTCACATCTTGGAATTGATTACGAGATGGTTGATTTTCTCGTAATGGACGTTATAACGGTCCCCTACTTTATCAGTTTAGTAGTTTCCCAAAAAACTGATTATGCAGCATGCGATTATGGTCACTGTTTTATCTCTATGAGAATTTAGACAAAGAGATATAGATGAAGGTCCCTGTGTGACTTCATAATGCTTGAATCAAGTAGTTCCTGACCACGGAACACGATCTCAATTAAATGAGACGTTCACTATATGGATTAATATAATCTGAGCGGATGTGGTATACCCGCCTAAGTGAGTACTTGAATAGCTTGGGATACTTGAACAAGTATTATGCCCTTGCGTGTTTTATTACGCGATCCATTTTTGGATTTGCCTTCGAGATGAAGGATTTTGGGAAGACACGGTAGTGACTCAGCCTGATAATCGAGTCCCGTAAAGATTGAATCTAAGTCCATGATTCAGACTACACCCAGAAGGTGTTATGACGTTTTAGTCATTATGACGCTAAGTCATCAGATTCTCCCATGATCGTTCGATCACTAGACATTGATATAGACATGTCCGTCCCTGATGAGACGACAAAGAGATATTGAACCATGATGTTCATATCTAAGTACAATAAGCGCATCATTGTACTTGGTCTAATGTACTAGGACGAACATCTTGTCTGTTGTGAATGGTATTGCTCGACACAGCATCGCGCTAACACGCTGCCATCGAAATGGCATAAAAGACATTTTCCCATTACCTTAAGGTAACTGTGGATGAGGGCGTGTCTTATCCCATTTTGCGTCATCGAGTGTATCTACCCCATTCGGTACTCGAATTAACGCAACCCTTTTTTGGTTATACCGATGCCGATTACTTATCAGATCCGCATAAGGGATATTCCTAACATGGTCTGTCTTTACCATTAGGAATACGGCTATATCTTGGAGGTATTGGAATGACTCCAAGCGAATCACTCTGATCTATTCATGCTCTATGAGACGACTAGAGAGTGTATATGGATTCGATCTAGTATTAGCCATATTTAAATTACATATGCTCTGTCTCACGATCCAGATAAAACATTTGTCATAGAAGACAACTTGTTGTTATCGATCAAGAGAGACATGACTACATTATGCTATTTAGCATTTATCGTCGAAATAAATCTTCACATATGAAGTTTAAGAGCATCCTGTTGAATGCTCGTTCTATTCCACGTTAGATTATTTTGCATCCAGTCGTGTGTAAGTAAATGAAGCATTCAGTCGAATGCTCGTACTCTTTCTTGAAATATGAAATCCTTGCACCCAGTCGTGTGCAAGTGAGGGGGAGCATCCAGGTGAATGCTTATTGTACTAATTACTACTTAGTCGAAATCTTCGCACCCTGTCGTGTGCAAGTGAGGGGGAGCATCCAGTCGCATGCTCGTGTACTCTTTTTGTCCTTAGACAAAGGTTTTTTTCCCATTGGGTTTTCCTTGGCAAGGTTTTTAGCGAGATACGTTCCCATCATATCTCACTTAAGATTGCCGAAATTAGGGGGAGTATCCGGTTGTATACTTATTACCACTGTGTACTCTTTTGTCATTCGACTAGAGGTTTTTCCCAATGGGTTTACTCTAGGAAGGTTTTGATGAGGTACATGTTTTGTGGTTGATCCCCTACTACTACCATTGTTGCACTCTTTTTCCTTCGATCAGAGATTTTCCCATTGGGTTTGCTCTGGCAAGGTTTTGATGAGGCACACTGTTTTGTGGTTAGTTACTTACATGATATTTCGGCCTATATCATTCGGCTACACAGTTTCTCCTAGGTACCGGTTTTGTCCCACACTGGGTTTTCCGTCCCTAAGGTTTTAATGTGTTTAGCATTGCGAATGAACTCGACTCAGATCGACTGCATGAAGACGAAGAATTCAAGACGTCCAAAGGGGGAGTGTTGTAGGTTATTATTGGACTATTGGGCCTTACTCATAGTGGGCCTAAGTTGGGCTTTCTACCTTGTATAACACTAACCTCTAGTATATAAAGAAGGTTAGGGTCCCCTTGTATTGATACATTCTGATTAATAAAGACTCTGTTGTTGTCTCCCTCGTACTTCTCTCTATATCTATACATATCTCTATATATCTCTATAACGAGCTAATATGTGACACAACAATATTGTTATTTTCAAGAAAGACAAATGATTATTATTTTCCGATTATAAAAATTATAATGATAATTTATCTCATTTAGTATGATAATTATTGTTTGTATGAATAAAACTAAATAATAAAAGAATCTGATAAAAAACGTTTAATTTTTTTTATCTACTCTATTATTTGTAGTTTCACACTATTTTTTCCACTACATGTTAATTTATTTTTTCATTTATTAGAAATGTTATTTTTAAACTAGGATCATATTTCGTGTTAATAACATATTTAGACTTCTCAAATGAAAATTGTTAATAAAAAATGACGTCATCATAAAATAAAAAAATATGTCGGGAGATTCGGGATAAACATATCCCGACCCTACGAGATCCCGAAAATTCGGGTCCCGAAAAAGTCGGGTCCCGACTTTTGTCGGGTCGGGATCGGGATTTTTTTTTCACTTACAAAAGTAATCGGGTCGGGATATGAATTGAACGTTTACGGATCGGATACCGACCCTAACCCACCCGTATTCCGGAGAGTCTACAAAAACGAGGATACCTCAAAAATAAGATTTAAATAATTAATTATTAGTAAAAAGAAACAAGAGCTTTGAGAATAGAAAAGTAGAGACAAGAGGAAAACAACGGAGATGTTATTGTAGTTGACTTGTGTAAAACTGTAAATGATGAAGTTGGTTAAAAAAATTCCAGATAATTTGTACAACCATTATTTTCCAAAATTTCAAATAAAAACCAGACCAAAAACAATCTTATTGATATGTAGAGTAGTGCTTAAAAAAAAAATGACCGAGTGTATTTTAGCGAGAATCAAATCGTAATATATTGAAGAATGAAGTAGAAAATATACAAATTCTGGTTTATAAATATATAGTAAAATTGTGGTTTTACCTTTTATTTTTAACAAATGAATCCAAGATCTGCACAAACAACACATGCACGCACAACCATTAATTCTCTCTCTGTTTCGTCACACCCCGCACACATGCATCATGCATGTCAGCCATATATGAAGCAGGGATCGCACCGTTGGCTCCGTAACGTCACCCCACGCTCTCTCGTTGTACATTCACGTCATTTTTCTCTTTTTTTTTATGCCTGTTTTTGATTATTTTTCGCTTTCCCTTGTTACCAATTTTTTAATGTATATAGATTTTATTTTACAGTAAAAACGAGCCTTTGATTGAATTCTGATGGTTCTCAATTGATCTAATTTTGTCGCGAGCTCAGTTGAAAATTTAGGGTTTTGATTCTTGATGGGTTTTTTTGTGTGTGAATCAATTAGTTTAATTTATTCTCTCTATCGTGTTCCAAAAGGATACGTTTTTACACTCTAGGGTTTCAAATCTCAATAGATTTTGCTCTATATATATAGTTTTACTGGGTTTTATCGCAAGTGACTTCATGGATTTTTCTCTAAATATAGTTTTATTGGGTCTAATTTAGGATACGTTTTTATTGATGTCAAATTGAGTTAATGTCAATCAGAATGATGAAATATCAAACTTAGAAAAGTAACGAAATTTGTCCACTTTAAAAAAGAATTAAATTCCTTATAGGCTGTCAATTTTTATTGTAACTCATGTTGGATTGTTGATCTTTCTTATTCCATACAAATTTTGAGCATATAAGGAATTTTAATATATGTTATTGTACTTTGAATGAAAATGTTACAGCTGGTTTTTAAAATTTATTGAATTTGCATTAGAGTTGTGATTTTTATTGGGATCTGTTTTACACTCTTGTCAAATGAGCCGGATGCTATTTCTAGGGATTTTAATTATAGCTCTCTATATACTTTTTGGGTTTTCAAAGATTACTTGTTGAAATTTATAGGCTATTTATTAAATTTAGTAGAGTGTACATAAGGACCAATCTTTATGTCGTGTTGGTTAGTTAGGTCAAATTATGTACCAAGAGATATTAGGTAGTGTGGATGATTTTTCGACCTCCCCCTGTCCACTGAATTTGATGGTAACAAAAAGGTTATTTCGCTAGATTGTAAACAGATTCTTATACTCGGCCCATGAATATAGTTTAAGTGTTCTATATTTGTTACCAAGCCTATCTAAAGTGTAGTTGCTTATAGTTTTGATGATATGTATATAAATTTATTTTTCCAGCTAGTGTAGAGGCCGCTGCTAACTGCGTAATCTGCATAACTGCTTTCTCTATGGATTTTTTGAGTTTTTCTATTCGTGTTAGTTTTCGTAAATTTATGTTTGAACTTGTCGGACTCATATTTGAAGTTTGATCAAGTCGAATAACCTTAATTTTTTTTCAAGCCTAAATAGGCCAACTTATTTGCTTATGGCTGAAGCCAACAATCACTTAATGTCATCTGAAATTCTTTTTTTTAATTCATATCAGATTTTGGCCATATATACTTATTGATGTTAGCAAGGTAGACATGCTCAACACCACTATTTTGGTCTTAAATTTTATCCATGCCTATTATGTTTCTCTATAACTATGCGGAAAATGGCTCACCTCTGATGATATGTTGAATGTTTTCTTCAATTCATGTCTCACTAGGTAATTTTATTTTCTTAAAAAAATAATGTTCATAATTCCCTAGTATGTAAACACTGCTTTGGCAGACTAAGTTCAACACTTCAACTTGATAAATTTTTAATCCTCATCAAAATTTACACAAATATTGAAGTATTTGAACTCTACTTTATTTGGTATCAGAGCCAAGCTTTTAGACATCTCGTCGCGTTTCAGTGCTGACCAAACAAGCCCAAAAGAGGCATAGGTATAACACTCTTCTTTCTTCGTTGACTGGTGTTTTAAATCCTTACGCCCTATATTCCGCTTACGTCTTTTATTTATATGAATTTATTATGTTCTCTAAATTAAGTAGATCTAATTCCTCTAGTAATTTTTCTAGACGTAGCTATGCTTCCAATTCTAACATAAATTCTGCCAATATAAGGCAAGAAGAATGTCAATATAATGACATTCCTGAAATGACTAATTTTGAAGAACAATTAGCAAATTAGCACCTTCCTAAGGTTAAGCCGTCCGAAATTTATTCCGTTGGTATGTTTGACTTTAAAATGGCTATGACCATTAAAACAATTGAACAAACTATTCCGGTCCGTCGTGATATGGAAACAATTCAGTTACTTCAGAAGGAAGAACTACGTAGATATTTTGATAAATTCAAATATGTTCATCTTGGTATGGTACAAATTGCTGTCAAACCTCTTACAGCTCAAGGATTAAATACATCAGTCCTTATTGCTTTACGCGACTGTCGTCACTTAGAATTTAAAGATTCTCTATTAGGTATCATCCAAACCAGTTTATGTAACGGCCCAGTCTATTTTAACTGTTTTCCAAACTTCTATGTTTCGTTAACAGATAAAAATATTTTAGATGTTCTTACTTTAAATGTCAAGACTCATGGTTATAAACTCAAAGAAGGAACTGAACCTTTAAATATCACTTATAGAGTGCATTACAAAGCCATGACAACCCTTAGTCCTCGGGCTAAAATATTTGACACAAAAGGAAAAACTGTTTTAATAGAAACAAATTTATTAAAATCGGATGTCCAAACTTCTCAGACTATTAAATGGGATGATATTGAACCTCCCACAGAATGGAATTTATTGGCAACCAGCCCTGCTGAACCTGTAGAAAATAAAAATATTGACGAAATTATTCAAACAAAAGAAGGACATGTTTTCGTCAAATTTGACAAAGGCAAACGCTTAGCGTCGAGAAGTTCTTTTTCTGATTATGAAAGTTCATTTAAACAGAGTCAATCTGCTAGGTTTTATACTCCAAACCCTTCTGTAGCATCTTTTCAAACTGCTAATAAGTTAGTTTTTGAGGGTGTTTCTAATACTCCCCAAAGTATTCCTCGTGCTATTTACCACGAAGAGAAAAATGAAAATGAACCAGAAACTCTTTCTGAGTTTGATAATATTTCTATTATTAATATGTTATCTATTCCCTTTACTTATAATAGACAAGATTGTGTGAATGATATGAATCAAGAAAAATATACTTCTTTTCGCAAATGGTTATTTTCGACCTATAGTCAGAAAGAACAACAACATTACAAAACTTTATTTTATGATCATATTGATTGCATCAAACAATTGGTTTCATTCCCTCTATGGTTTATTGATCAAGCAACCATAGAAAATAGTCCTTTCTTACATGTCTTAAAATCTCTTCATAGAAACTGGACAACTGCAAAAGGGGAAACCATTGCAGCTATTCATCCCCCGTCAGAACTGTTAAAATTGCGATCTGGTGATACTGTTATTGAATCCGCAGCCTTTTCGCAAGAAAAACAATTAAATTTCACAAATCTGACCTTGCAAACTATTTGTTCCCAACTTAATCGTATTGAGAAAAACGGACCTATCATCGTCCCTAAAGACACAGCAGCTATTGCTAGTTCCTCATATACCCCTGAACCCACGATATTAAAACCTAGTATTGATATAACTATTTCAAAACATCCGGATCCTACTGATATTATTACTTTGCTAACCCAGCAACTTGAAACCTTGAATCTTGGGAATGGTAAAACTCTCGCTGTTTTATCTGAAAACTCGGATGATATCAATCAGATCAATATTTTTGAAAAACAACTTTTAGCTATGGATAATACTCCAGAACAGGCAAGTATCAATCAAAATGTTTTTGGAAAATCTACTGCTTTTGGCAGAAAATCGGTTCCTACTGCCCCTATGAAACATTATTATTCTAGACCTAGTCCACAAGATCTTCTTTATGAAGAAGAAGGTGGTAATATTTTTACTAGTTTTAGTGCTAGAACCATTTATGAATGGAATATTGATGGTATGACCGAATACCAAATTATGGTTATGTTACATAGAATGACTATGTATTCTACGGTTTGTTTAGGTGCTAGTAACACCGATTACCAAATTGCTGAATTTATTGTTGCTGGCTTTGCTGGCCAATTACGCGGTTGGTGGGATAATGTTTTAACCCTTGATCACCAACGAACGATCTTAACAGCCACAAAAATGGTTAGGAATCCTATTAAGACTGAACAAGGTGTAGATACTTATACTGATACTGTCGCACCTAATGCGGTTTATACGCTTCTCACTGCTATTGTACAGGCTTTTATCGGTTCTAATCCTGTTGCTATTGAAAGAAATAAGGATCTATTAATCAATCTTAAATGTCCCACTTTAACTCATTTTAGGTGGTATAAGGATGTGTTCCTTACTAAAATTATGTTAAGACCTGATGCTAATGCTGATTTTTGGAAAGAAAAATTTATTGCAGGTCTTCCTAATCTTTTTGCTCAAAAAGTTAAAGATAGGATATTACGTAAAACTGGGAATACTACAATTCCGTATCATGAGTTTACGTATGGTCAACTTATTAGTGAGTGTGTCGGTGAGGGTTTATCTCTTTGTAATGACATAAAACTGAAAGCCCAATTGAAAAGTCAAAATTTGACAGGAAGAAAAGAAATAGGTACTTTCTGTGACCAATTCGGATTTGATCTTCAAATTCCTCAAAATTCTCATAGAGATAGTTCTTCTAAGAAAAAATATTTTTCTAAATCTAAAAGATTTTCTAAGAAAACTTCCCAACCAAGGCCAGATCACCATATTGGTTCATCCCGACCTAGGACCTCCCGACCAAAATCAAAACCAAGCCACAACCCTAGTGCTACTATTATTTGCCGGAAATGTGGCAAAACAGGTCATTACGCCAATAGGTGTTGGACAAAAAAGAGATTAAATGAAATCTCGGATGAAGGACTTAAAAAACAGCTTATAGCTGTTATGCTATACTCTTCTGATGAAGAAGTAGAAACTAATGATATTGAAATCTATAATAGTGACACATCTGCTAATTCTAATAGTTCCTCTTCCTCTTCTGGATGTGAATGCAAAGATAATAATTATAAAGCTATGCTTGATATGAATGGTTTAAGTCTTAATGTTCTGACTTCACAAGAACGATCAATATTAGATCTGATTAATGAAATTGATAATGCTGAGGTAAAAAAGAAAATGATTGAACATTATTTAGATGTTCTTACAAAAGGTAAGAAAAAAGAAACTCCTTATATTCCTCAGGAAGCTTATTCGCTAAAACATGTTTTTCAAGGACTTCAATCATCTCCTTCTAAACAAATTTCTTATGAAGATATTTTTCAAGAGGTTAAAACTCTTAGAACTGATGTGAATACTCTCAAGAATAAAGATATTTCTATTTCTGATTTACATAGTGAAATTCATATATTAAAAGAAGAAGTAAAATTCCTTCAAAACTTTATTCAAATCGAAACAGATATTGCTGTCGAACAGGAAGAAAATACTAAAGATAACACTTTCTTAAATATTATTGACAAAATTACCTATCAAAAATGGCATTCTCATGTCACTATAGTTGTAAACAAAGAATTTACTTTTTCTGGTCCAGCCCTTATTGATAGTGGAGCTGATTTAAACTGTATTTGTGAAGGACTAATTCCTACTCATTACTATAATAAAACCACTCAGTCTTTAAATACTGCAGATGGCTCGAGGATGAAAATTCATTATAAACTTTCTAATGCTTATATTTGCAATTCTGGCATATGTTTCCAAACAACTTTTGTTATGGTCAAAGGCCTTACCCAACAAATTATTTTGGCAACTCCTTTCTTAAACTTAATTGAACCCTTTATGGTCACTTCAAAAGGTATTATATTTGAAACCAATGGTCAAAATATTATGTTTGATTTTATTTCTCAACCTCAAGTCCGCGAAATTGATATGATAAAAGAAACTTTAATTTATAAAGAAAATCAAATCAATTTTTTAAGAAAGGATTTAAAACTTATGAATATTTCTAAACAACTTATTTCTCAAAAAGACAAGATTAGTTTTCTTACTAATCTTATAAAAAAAGAAATATGTAGTGAAATGCCCACAGCTTTTTGGGATAGGAAAAAGCATATTGTCACTCTTCCCTATGTAGAAGACTTTAAAGATTCTGATATCACTACTCTAGCTCGGCCTGCCCAAATGGGTCCCGACCTTATTGATTATTGTAAAGACGAAATAAATTCTTTATTACATAAAAAACTTATTCGTAAGTCTTATTCCCCTTGGAGTTGCACTGCTTTTTATGTTTATAAAAATGCTGAAATTGAACGTGGTGCTCCGCGACTTGTCATTAATTATAAACCGTTAAATAAGGTGCTCAAATGGATTCGGTACCCTATTCCTAACAAAAAGGATTTATTAACCAGAATTCAGTCTGCCAATATATTTTCTAAATTTGATTTAAAATCAGGCTATTGGCAAATTCAGATTGATGAAAAAGATAGATATAAAACTGCTTTTGTTGTTCCTATGGGACACTATGAATGGAATGTTATGCCATTCGGTTTAAAAAATGCCCCTTCTGAATTCCAGAATATCATGAATGATATTTTCTACCCTTATTCTGCTTTTAGTATTGTTTATATTGATGACATTCTCATATTCTCTAATGATTTAGATCAACATTTTAAACATATTAATATTTTTATCAAATTAATAAAAAATGCTGGCTTAGTCGTTTCTGCTAGTAAAATGTCTTTATTTCAAACACATATTCGCTTTTTAGGTCAAGAAATCGACCAGGGCAAAATTATTCCGATCGATAGGGCAATTCAATTTGCAAACAAATTTCCTGATATATTATCAGATAAAACCCAATTACAGCGATTTTTGGGAAGTCTCAATTATATTGCGGACTATTACCAAAACCTCTCTATTGATATTTCTCCTTTATATGAAAGGTTAAAAAAGAATCCACCTATGTGGAGTGATATTCACACACAGTCAGTTAGACTAATTAAGTCTAAAGTAAAAAGCTTACCTTGCCTGGCTCTTATTTCTCCAACTAGTTTTAAAATTGTTGAAACAGATACATCTGATATTGGATATGGTGGTATTTTAAAACAGAAATTTCCTTCTAAAAATAAAGAGATATTGTCTCGTTATACTTCTGGTAAATGGAATAGTGCTCAACAAAACTATTCTACTATTAAGAAAGAAATTCTTTCAGTTGTCAATTGTATTTCCAAATTTCAGGATGATTTATTAAATCAAAAATTCCTTTTAAGAATCGATTGCAAAGCTGCAAAAGATGTCTTAGAAAAAGATGTCAAAAATTTAGCATCTAAACAAATATTTGCTCGATGGCAGTCTATTTTGTCTATTTTTGATTTCGATATCGAATATATTAAAGGAGAAAATAATTCTCTTCCTGATTTTTTAACCAGGGAATTTATTCTTGGCCCTACATGAGCCAATCAAGTCGTGGCTGACGAGGATATTCCTCTGCACAAGATCGACATGAATTCGATAAAAAGAGATATTCCTCTTCTCCATCTATTGCTGGCTCTAGCTCCTCTCAGGGTCAGGCTGTTCGCTCTAAAAAAGAGCCTGCCAATTATGAGGATTATTTATCCTCGGGAAAAACCCAAGAAAGCTTCCTTGAAGCACTAAAAGAACCAGTCCTTCCTGGAATAAAAAAGGATAAAGATGAACTCATTATTCTTCTCCATAATGGAGATGCGAGGTTATTCACCTCTCCCAATACCTTAGCTAAAAGATATTTTGATTCTGAGGCTCAGTTTTCTCTTATAGACAACAAAGACTTGAAATATTTTCAGTCCATTCTGATTGAAACTGGTTCAGTGGTTTTTAATCACATGAATCAAAATAAACATACCGGGGATATTTCCTTTAGTAAAGCTTTTATTAAGAAAATCATTCCTATTACCGAATGGGGCCTAAATCCAAACAAGCCTATGTAGCTTAAATTTTCTCACCAAGATTATAATTATTGGGATTATATGGCCGTTTGGCGATATGCTTTTTATTACCAAAATCGAGCCGAAAAACACACTTGGTTTATTCGCTTGGAACCAACATTATTAACTCAAGCAACGCCATATTGGTTTTATGATTGGTTCTCTTTTATTGGTCCCAATGAGGATATTCTTCCTCTCGAAATTTTTTGTCTTTATGAAGACTATGTTCTCCATAACCCAAAAACTAGGGGGGTTACCGTTATTAAAGGAAGTAATTTACTCCGCTTTCTTACTCTATTTAGCCTGCCTTGGATCTGGCAATGGTCCTATGCAGTAAAACCAACTGAGCTTGGTCTTATGTCGTTGGTTCGACAATCTTATTATAAATGGTGGACGAAGTTTGATTTCAAACTAGTCCTTATTAAAATTCAAGAGGCTATTGAGTCCTTTAAAAAAATGGAAAGAGAATATGCACCCGAATCAACAAGAACTACCAAATTAGATTTGCCTTCTTTGGCTGATCTTAAAAAACAATTCCCTTCTGCTTCTTCTATGGAATTAAAAGCAAAATTATTTGCTCTTGTACAGAGTCAATTAGACATCGATTTTACTGATTGTCTAGCCAATAATTCTTCGTCTAATTCTTTAATGGAAGAAGACTCTGGTGAAGATGACTTTGCTCAACGCAATGAAGACATGGAAGACTATCTAGCTTCCAACTTAGACCATCTCATAGATGAACATGTGGTAAAACCAAAGGATAAGGGTAAAGCCAAAACTTAAATGTATTGCTTATCCTTTATTGCTTATGCTTGTCCATTATTTTCGTGTTATTGTATAAGGAAAGATTCCTTCACTTACTACCATTCTTCACGTGTCGATGGGGCCCAATGAGCACCCGACGTGATTTACGGAAAAGCTGTGAATCTTATCTTTGTAGGGCCCAGTATGCTGGCCATTCTAGCCGCCCATGTTTTGGCGTTTTCTTACTATGGTAGTGCGCTATGTTAGTGCGCATGTGCTTTCTTTTTTTTGTTTTCTAGTCTTAGTGCGTGGTTTGTGCGCCTACTGTTTGTTTTACTTTTCAGTATGCTGAGCCTATAAAAGAGACCCTAAGTCTCTGACAATGGCAAGCAATTTCAAGTGTATCTCTCTCTCTCTCTTGTAATATCTCTCTGTAATAATTGCTCCTATAATAATAAATTTCGTTGTTAAAAGACACAAATAACTGCTTTCTCTATGGATTTTTTGAGCTTTTCTATTCGTGTTAGTTTTCGTAAATTTATGTTTGAACTTGTCGGACTCATATTTGAAGTTTGATCAAGTCGAATAACCTTAATTTTTTTTCAAGCCTAAATAGGCCAGCTTATTTGCTTATGGCTGAAGCCAACAATCACTTAATGTCATCTGAAATTCTTTTTTTTAATTCATATCAGATTTTGGCCATATATACTTATTGATGTTAGCAAGGTAGACATGCTCAACACCACTATTTTGGTCTTAAATTTTATCCATGCCTATTATGTTTCTCTATAACTATGCGGAAAATGGCTCACCTCTGATGATATGTTGAATGTTTTCTTCAATTCATGTCTCACTAGGTAATTTTATTTTCTTAAAAAAATAATGTTCATAATTCCCTAGTATGTAAACACTGCTTTGGCAGACTAAGTTCAACACTTCAACTTGATAAATTTTTAATCCTCATCAAAATTTACACAAATATTGAAGTATTTGAACTCTACTTTAACCCTTGAAGTCTTCACTTACTCGAGTTCAATTGTAACTTTTATTTTGTGAATCTTCCTATTCTCAAATATGTATTTGTACTATGTTGAGTTGACAGTCTTTAAACTAAAGTAATATTAACAGTAGGTATAAACAATACATATTGACTTGGTAACATATTCGGAATTTGTCAATTTCGTATATGAAGATGTTGGCTTGGTACTATATCGAAAAACAATAAAGTAAAGAACAATGACTGCAATGGAAATAAACAATTTTATTTCTCACAATTGGAATATAAATTACAATTCCTAACTCAACAAATAAATAAAATGCGGGACTGTTTTGTAATAAAACAAACTGCCGGACTGGTTTTGTAATAAAAGAAACTGCCGGACTGGTTTTAACAAGAAACAAACTGCCGGACTGTTTTGCAATAAAAGAAACTACCGGACTGGTTTAACAAAAACAAACTGCCGGACTGGTTTTAAATAAACTGTCGGACTGGTTTTAAACAAAACCAAACTGCCGGACTGTTTTAACAAACCAAACTGCCGGACTGGTTTTAAACAAAAAACAAACTGCCGGACTGGTTTTAAACAAAACTGGAAATTACAGAACTTAAAATAAATTACAGAATAAAAGGACTGAAAGTAAATAGTACTGAAATGTAAATACAGAAAAGAAACAGTACAATTACAAAAAGGAAACGGTACTGAAATGAAATGGACAGAATGTAAATGACTGAAAAATAAATAACAGAAATATAAAAGAAGAGGCAACTGCTGAGCAGTTTCCCTTAAACAATATTTCCCGAACCACCTTTAAAGGTTTGTGGTTTCGGGACTTTGTTCCAAAGGTACAACTTCTATCTCAGAATGGCTCGTATGGAAACCGGCACCGAACCACAGGTCGAGCTGTTGGTGGTGCGGTTCTCTCTCTCTATATGATGCTTATGCTGTGTTGTGTGTTCTGGTGTGTTGAAATGAGAGGGGGAGGGCTGCCGCAGCCATAAATGTTGGTCATCAATTCTGGGAGTTATACCCCCAGAATCCGCTCAATTAAATCCTGAAACTGCTACAATTTATTTCTCATTTATTGCTGGCGTTTCTGTTGCTGGAAACTCTAGGAACTGCTTTTGTATTTTATACAAAACTCCCTATTCGGGTTTGGACCCAAGACCCGAGACATTCCCCAAATCCCAAATCCCAAGCCTGCGCCCGCGCTCGCGATCCGAGACACGAGACACGAGCGAGCGCGCGTGTGTGGTACACACTAACCCATTCATGGGTATGTGGGCTTTGTTAGTTTAACAACTACATGGGTAGGTATTGTATTTATATTGTGAAATTGAATCTCAATCTTACAATATGGGATTATTCTAAATGATTTTCCATTACCATTACGTTTTTTCCAGAATTGAGCTTTCGAGAGCCCAACTTTGAAGCCACTTTGTATTCACACCCATTCTCCAAATAGGTCATGCGATATACCGTTGCGAAGCTCGTCACACGGGCTACTCAACCACGTTGAGTATGGTATAAAAAACTTAGCGTTGTCGCATGTAAAAATGACTCGAAGTTGGTCCAGCGACCATTCGGAAACACCCATGTATTTAACATGTTTTTCCAACAATCCCCCACATGAATGCAATTGGCTGAAAATAAAAATGATCCTAAATGCATACGAGAGAACCGCAAGAGTTCACTGCATAAGGACAGGTAGCACGCGCCTTGAACCTGCCGTAGTGATGTAAAATCTGATATGCTACTATTGGGTAGCCTTTAAGCCTTGAACCCTTTAGCGTTTGTGCATACCAAGGTAATGCGCACACAGTGTCCTCTCTACACCACTTACTAAGCCCTTTGGTTGTTGTCCATATTTGGCCGTGGACTGCCTTGGCAAAATTCAACCGAGTGCTCTAGTGATTTAGCCCATGGCTCATCACATAGTATCGGCCATACACACTCGTCATAGGTGATTTCAAGTCAAGGGTGTCCTGACTCACCCCTCTCGACCGTCGAGATACTTGTTTTCATTAAGAGCCTCATGCTCACCCTTAAGATGGTCTAGGTCTATCACTCTTTCATCCTAGAAATGGGTTGGGAACTTAAGTTCCCGAGTGCTTTGTTCGGTCACCCCCACAGTTCGGTTTTCCCATTGAACCCGACGCTGGAGAATCCAGTTCGGGTTGGGTTGCCTCTGAGGAGGTTTCCAGTTTGATGGGCTTCAACCCCATACCCCTTGATGAAACTTCAACTCCTACTGAGTCAAGCCTTTTGTAAATGGATCCGCTATATTGTCTTTAGATCTCACAAAATCTAATGACACCACACCGTTAGCTAACAATTCTCTTACGGATTTATGTCTCCGACGAATATGTCGGGACTTTCCATTATACATGTGATCCTGCGCCCGTCCAATAGCCGACTGACTATCGCAGTGCATGCTTATTGCAGGGACAGGTTTCGGCCACATTGGAATTCTGTCCAGAAAGCTTCTCAGCCAGTCAGCCTCTTCTGTTGCTAGATCCAACGCTATGAACTCGGATTCCATAGTTGATCTAGGTATGCAGGTCTGCTTGGATGATCTCCATGACACAGCTGCTCCTCCCATCACGAACACATATCCGCTAGTGGATCGTGTACTGTTGGAATCCGAGATCCAGTTCGCATCAGAATACCCTTCCAGTACAGCTGGATATCTGGTATAATGCAACCCTCGGTCGGCTGTGTATCTCATGTATCTGAGAAGTCTCATGATGGCCTTCCAGTGTTCCTCATTGGCATTACTGGTGTACCTACTCAGTCTACTCACTGAGTTGGCTATGTCTGGTCTAGTAAAGTTCATGACGTACATCAGACTGCCTATTATTCGAGAGTATTCCAATTGTCTCACACTCTCCCCAAAATTCTTTTTCAGGGTGGTTGAGATCTCTATCGGAGTTCTGGATGTAGCTCTACTATCTTTATCAAATTTGTCAAGCATCTTCTTGACATAGTGAGTTTGAGATAGCGTATATCCGTCTGATGTCTTGGTAATTTTCATACCAAGTATAACATCAGCGACACCCAAGTCTTTCATCTCGAATTTTTGTGACAACATTTTCTTAGTGGAGTTGATGTTATCAATACTCCATATTATAATCATGTCATATACGTAGAGGCAGACTACCACGTACTCCTTTTCATTACCTTTTACGTAGACGCATTTGTCACATTCATTTATTCGAAAACCGTTTGATAGCATCACTCTATCAAATTTTTCGTGCCATTGTTTCGGTGCTTGTTTGAGTCCATACAAGGACTTCACAAGTTTACACACCTTGTGAGCTTTACCTGGAACCACAAACCCTTCCGATTGTTCCATGTAAATTTCCTCTTCCAGGTCACCATTCAAGAACGCCGTTTTAACATCCATTTGATGTATTTCCAGATCGAACAGTGCTGCGAGAGCAATGACTATCCGGATTGACGTCTTCCTGGAGACAGGAGCATAGGTGTCGAAATAGTCGACACCTTCGGTTTGTCTAAAACCTTTCACTACAAGCCTTGCCTTGTATTTCTCGATTGTTCCATCGAGCTTTCTCTTCCTCTTGAAGATCCACTTGTGTCCTAGTGGCTTACACCCGGGTGGTAATATCGATTCCCAAGTGTGATTTTGTAATATCGATTCAACCTCATTGTTGATCGCTTCCTCCCAATATTGGGCTTCCGGGGATGACATTCCTTGTTTGAATGTCGCCGGTTCGCCTTCTATCATGAAGGTTACAAAATCTGGACCGAAAGTCGTTTCCTTTCTAGCCCTTTTACTACGTCGAGGCTCTTCTTCGTCTTCCTCCAACGGTTCACTTGCCCCCACATTTTCCTCACTGTTTGACTCCTCAGTCTCTACAGTTATGGAAGTCTTGCGGGGAAAGATCTCCTCGAAGAAAGAAGCTTCTCGAGCTTCGATGATAGTATCTACATGCACATCGGGATTATCCGACTTGTGCACGAGAAAACGATAAGCACTACTGTTTTGTGCATATCCTATGAACACACAGTCTACCGTCTTTGGCCCTATTCTCGTTCTTTTCGGAAGCGAGACAAGGACCTTCGCTAGACAACCCCAAACCCTTAAGAATTTATAGCTCGGCCGATGGCCTTTCCATAGTTCATAAGGTGGTTTATCACACTTCTTATGCGGTAGCTTGTTCAATACATAGTTGGCGGAAAGCAGCGCTTCCCCCCACATGTTCTGGGGTAACCCAGAACTTATTAACATAACATTCATCATTTCCTTGAGCATCCTATTCTTACGCTCGGCAACCCCATTCTGCTCCGGAGAGTATGGGGCTGTGGTTTGATGTATAATGCCATTTTCTGCGCATATCTGCGCAAACGGTGCCTCCTATTCACCGCCTCTATCACTCCTCAACATTTTAATCTTTTTATTGAGTTGATTTTCTACTTCGGTCTTATAAAGAGCGAATTTCTCTACCGCTTCGTCTTTACTTCTCATTAAGTAGACGTAGCAGTATCTAGTACAGTCATCTATAAACGTGATGAAATACTTTTTCCCTCCTCGCGTTTGTATAAAATTTAAGTCGCATACATCCATGTGTATTAGACCGAGAGGTTCAGTACTTCGTTCAATATGTTGATACGAAGACTTGGTTAATTTTGCCTCAACACAAACCTCACATTTATGTTGTTTATTGAAGACAAAACTTGGTAGTAAATTTAGTGATATTAATTTTTTCATTGAATTAGTATTCACATGACCTAATCTACCATGTCATAAATTAAATGAATCACAAGAATAAGCAAATGAAGTTTTATTGGCCACTTGGGAAACATTAACGATTACATTATTCTTGGTACTGGCCTCAGCCTTAGAACCCTCAATAGCCAACTCGGATTTAGGAGCCGGAGTACCAACATTTAATTTAAACATGCCGTTGGTCATATAGCCACGACCTACATACATTCCGTTTAAGGTGATTACAATTTTAGCAGATTCAAATACAAGTTTAAATCCTTTGTTCACCATCACGGACTCGGAAACCAGATTCTTGCGAATTTCCGGCACTTGGATCACGCCATTCAGTGTGAGCTCCTTTCCCGATGTCATCTTCAGTAGCACGGTTCCTTTTCCTTCCACCCTGGAAGTAGCCGAGTTCCCCATGAAGCAGCTCTCATTGTCCACGGCCGTATAGGTCTTGAACATCCATTTGCTGGCACAGATGTGACTGGTGGTGCCTGTGTCCAGCCACCATTCCTTTGGGTTGCTCCCCACCAGGTTCACTTCAGAAACTACAGCACTCAGGTGCATGTAGTCTTGTCCAGCATCATCTCCTCCCTCAGCCACATTAGCCTGAACAGGTGCCCTCTTCCTCCCTTTCCCTTGGAACTTCCTCTTTGGGGGGGGGGGCGGGGGTTGGGCTTGTCGATGCGCATCTTACAATCCGCGGCACGATGGCCCGGTTTGTTGCACACAAAGCAATCTCCCATGAATTTCTTCTTGAGAGAAGCACCGACACTGCTGTGAAAGCGTTTCCGCTTTGACACAGCGTCGTCAACCACATGGGCCTTGGCAACCGCGTTGCTTGCTCCGCCACCGCCTTTCCTTCTGGATCGGGGGTTGCTTTGCTCAACGTTGAGCCTCTCAATGAGTCCCTCCAAGGTCATAGCCTTTCACTTGTGTTTCAGATAGTTTTGAAACTCTTTCCAAGAAGGTGGCAGTTTCTCAATCATTAATGCCACTTGGAAAGGTTCGTTGATAACTAGCCCCTCAACCTCAAGCCTATGGTATATGAGTTGGAGTTCCTCAAACTTCTCGATAACACTCTTCCCATTAGTCATCATGTACTCGTGAAAGTCCGTGATGACAAATTTCTTTGCGCCAGCGTTATTCACTTTGTACTTTCTTTCGGGAGACTCCCAAAGCTCCTTTGCAGAAGCCTTGGGCTCGAATACAGTGAAGAGAGTGTCATCCAGAGCACACAGGATGTAGTTCCGGCATAGGTAGTCGCCGTGTTTCCACGCTTCCACCGCCGAAACCGTCTGCACGTCCTCATCGTCCTCGCTTAGGACGGTTGCAGACTCCTTAAGAAACTGGGTCAGATTAAGAGCAGTTAAATAAAACAGCATCTTTTGCTGCCAACGTTTGAAGTTGTTGCCCCTAAAATTTTCCGGCTTCTCTAAATGAGAGGTTGGCAACATTGGCATAGACGGCGTTGCCGGAGCCTTGCCCTCTGCCTTGGCCGCAGCCACAAGCGCTGCCTTGGCCGCAGCCTTAGCAGTAGCCTGTGCTGCGGCCGCAGCCGCAGCCATAGCATCGGCCTCTGCCGCAGCGGCGTCGGCCGTAGCCTTTGCCGCAGCAGCTTCAGCCTCAGCCTCAGCCTGAGCCCCCCCACTCGCACCGCTCGCATTGTTATGGCTACTGCCAATCACAAGTGCGCCCTGCACGTCTCCCGAAGGAACGGTGGGTGTTTGATCCTCATTAGTCATCTGAAATGACAAATTAAAACCGTTTAGTTTCTCGTAAGAAAACTAAAAATTCATAATCGCAAATACTAATTATAACTTAATTAGATTGCTTCAAAAGAATAAAAACCAATGAAAGGGATTCTAGCGTGAAAATCAAATTACTTTTGATTTCACTAAAAAACTCTTTATATATTCTAGAATTAAAAGATTAAAACCAATTCGGATTTTATTCTATTTGCAAATTTCAATTTCTAGTAAACTAGCAATGATTTTGCAAGAATAAAACCGAGACGTCAACAACAATAAAATAAAAAAAGGAAAAGTCCTTTTCTTTTCGAAAATAGTAAAACCAAAAAAGATATTGTTTAAGATTGTTGGCTTGGTACTATATCGAAAAGCAATAAAGTAAAGAACAAGTACTGCAATGGAAATAAACAATTTTATTTCTCACAATTGGAATATAAATTATAATTCCTGACTCAACAAATAAATAAACTGCCGGACTGTTTTGTAATAAAACAAACTGCCGGACTGGTTTTGTAATAAAAGAAACTGGCGGACTGGTTTTAACAAGAAACAAACTGCCGGACTGTTTTGCAATAAAACAAACTGCCGGACTGGTTTAACAAAAACAAACTGCCGGACTGGTTTTAAATAAACTGCCGAACTGGTTTTAAATAAACTGCCGGACTGGTTTTAAACAAAACCAAACTGCCGAACTGTTTTAACAAACCAAACTGCCGGACTGGTTTTAAACAAAAAACAAACTGCCGGACTGGTTTTAAACAAAACTGGAAATTACAGAACTGAAAATAAATTACAGAATAAAAGGACTGAAAGTAAACAGTATTGAAATGTAAATACAGAAAAGAAACAGTACAAAAAAGTAAATTACAGAAAGAAAACGGTACTGAAATGAAATGGACAGAATGTAAATGACTGAAAAATAAATAACAGAAATATAAAAGAAGAGGCAACTGCTGAGCAGTTTCTCTTAAACAATATTTTCCGAACCACCTTTAAAGGTTTCTGGTTTCGGGACTTTGTTCCCAAGGTACAACTTCTATCTCAGAGTGGCTCGTATGGAAACCGGCACCGAACCACAGGTCGAGCTGTTGGTGGTGCGGTTCTCTCTCTCTATATGATGTTTATGCTGTGCTGTGCGTTCTGGTGTGTTGAAATGAGAGGGGGAGGGCTGCCGCAGCCATAAATGTTGGTCATCAATTCTGGGAGTTACACCCCCAGAATCCGCTCAATTAATTCCTGAAACTGCTGCAATTTATTTCTCATTTATTGCTGGCGTTTCTGTTTCTGGAAACTCTAGGGACTGCTTTTGTATTTTATACAAAACTCCCTATTCGGGTTTGGACCCAAGACCCAAGACCCGAGACAAATCCCAAATCCCAAAGCCCGCGCCCGCGCCCGTGACCCGAGACACGAGCGAACGCGCGTGTGTGGTACACACTAACCCATTCATGGGTATGTGGGCTTTGTTAGTTTAACAACTACATGGGTAGGTATTGTATTTATATTGTGAAATTGACTCTCAATCTTCCAATGTGAGATTATTCTAAATGGTTTTCCATTACCATTACGTTTTTTCCAGAATTGAGCTTTCGAGAGCCCAACTTTGAAGCTAATTTGTATTCACACCCATTCCCTAAATAGGTCATGCGATATACCGTTGCGAAGCTCGTCACACAGGCTACTCAACCACGTTGAGTATGGTATAAACAACTTAGCGCTGTCGCATGTAAAAATGACTCGAAGTTGGTCCAGCGACCATTCGGAAACACCCCTGTATTTAACATGTTTTTCCAACAACAGATTCTACGAATATTAAAAGTCCTTAACTTGACCTTAATCCTTGTACAGGGGAGGGAGTATGCAACTATTAGAGCTGCTTCATCTGCTGGCACCATTATGGTTAGCAATTTCACATTTCAACCTCCTAATTTTCGATGCATTTTTACTACTTTTTCTTGTTTCAGTTAATAGCTTTAAGTTTCTTCTTCTTTGGTAAAGTAAATTTAAAAATGACCACTCATTGAGAAATACGTACTATAAGTGCGATAATTCCATGTTGTTTGTATGAAGATGTTGAAGACAGTCAATTGAATTAGTGTGGCAACATGTAATTTATACAAGAAAGAAGTAGATTAAAAAATATATTTGAAGTTGATAGTGTCTTGGGGGAATCTTCAAGAAATATTTACTTGTTTGTTAATCTTAATTCAAATCATTCCGTGTGCTAATATCAGACACTTCCCTCATGGTCCATACTTCCATTGTTAAGGAAGGTGCTTCAACGGGACCTGGAATACGCTTTTTCCAACTCTATGTAAGTTCTTATTTTTTTATTTTATTAGAAAACATTACAAAATTTATTGTATCTCTTAGTAAAAAATCTTTTTTTCTAATCATTTCTATCTCAGGTGTATGAGAACAGAATTATAGTTGCGGAACTTGTAAGGAGAGGTTGAAAGAGCAGGATTCAAGGCTATGGTTGGTAAAATTATTTTCTTTAAATTAAATAATGGTTTTTAAGTTGTATCGTGAGTTTATGGTCTTTAATGATTTGCTGTTTTACTATGAGTGAATTCTAGTTGTTAGAACTTTTAACAATTTGGGAATTGTCTTTTTGACTATTTTAGAGTAATTGTTTGGGTGCAAGTGTAACAGTTTGGGAAGTTGTATAAATGTACTAGCTTTGTTCAAGTTATGTGAGGTTTCATTCAGTTATGGACAAGTTGGATTCATTTAAAATGTGCTAGGCTTAATGTATTGATTTTCTTTATGTTAAATTATGAAATCGTAAATGTCATGTTTCAGTTCTTTTGGAAATTATCATGAGAAACATGAACGACTCATGACTCATGTGGAACACTAACTACAATCTGGTGGTCAATTTTAGACACACCTTTTTAGTGTTCCGAAATGTGTTTTAGGTAATGTCAGAAACACGTAATAGGAACACTATATTGGTGTTCCAAAATTGTAACACTAAAAAAGCATTCCAATTTTGTAAATAGGGTACAAGAAACTGAGTTTTTTGCTGAAATGGTACAGTGACCATTAAATATTCCCAGAATGGGTTCTGTTTCTGTAATATTCCCAAAATGGTCTACTTTCGAAAAACGACCGATCGAAATGAATAAAACGACCGGTCATTTTTATCATTAACTCTCTGGAACAATTTGAACAAAAAACGATCGGTCGTTCTGTACATTACGATCGGTCGTTTTTCAGACCAAAAACGACCGATCGTTTTATCCAATTCGATCGGTCGTTTTTATTGTGAACTCTCTGGAAGAAATCATACCTAAAACGATCGGTCGTTTCTGAAAAACGATCGGTCGTTTTTCTTGTGGACTCTCTGGAAGAAATGTGATCTGAAACGATTTGTCGTTTTTTAGAACGATCGGTCATCTGTTGAAAAACGATCGGTCGTTTTTCATAGTCGACCGATCGACTGTAAACAATTCACAGAAGAAGAATTTTTTGCACTTTTCGACACTGATTTGGCAAAAAATATATAAAAACATATCCCCTTTTTGAACATGATCTCTTAAAAAATGATGTCGTAAATAGAAAAGAAAAGGACGAATATATAATTGGAAAGGACCGTTTTTTTTCTTTTTAGAATAATAAGTATATTTTGAATGATCAGCTAGTATATAGCTCTTCACATAATTGATCAGATGTATGACATTATTTTTACATTTGTGCTAAAATTTAACTGATAGATATGTTTAGTACGAGTGTTGGATCGGATTTTTCGAAAGATTTATAACACTAGTATTATCACATCAAATGATGTCGTAAATTAATATGTTTAGTACAAGATGTGTAGGTGACGTTTTACTAAACATCCGATTTAAAACAAGTAAATGTCAGAACATCCGATTTAAAACGAAGTTAAACAAAGCTAAACGATTAAGGAAAACGAACGATCAAATGCAAGCGAAAAATTGGCCATAGTTTTGCCTAAAAACCGTCAATCGCCACAAATGAAAAACAACACAAATAAACCAATCAACTAGATATATATGCGCACAAGTTATAATAACATCAAAATCGCATTTTTAGAATTATAAATACGCAATCTCACAACGTCATACAATTTAACACGTAATGATAAATAGCAACATAAAAAAGATTCATAACATAAATGCAAAGCGTTTGCTACTTATTACATCAAAAACAACGCAGTTCGAAAGAAAATGAAAAACAAAGGAAATACAACGCAAAATAAAAGAGGGTATTTCTCCCCCTTTGACATCATCAAAAACATAAAAAAAATAACCGCCTAGTCGCGGTGGGAGGTCGCGTCGTCCTCTACATCGGCGTCATCGGCGGGACCGGCTAGATCGGGAAAATACCCGTAGAACTTTGCCCGTTGCTCGGCGATTATCCTATCAATTTCGTCCAAGTTTTCTTGACTTGTGTTCATGCTGCGAAACATGCGTCGGTGGAGCCGCACATTTTGATATTGGTCGATGTATATATCGTCGTAAAATTGTTCGGTGCGCGGAGGACGGTTGGAAGATCCGACTTGAGCTTTTCCTCGACCTCGAGTGGGACGAGAAGAGGAAGGAATGTGAGACGGGGGAAGGGACTCGGAGGAAATAGGCACGTCCTCACGAGCGGCTTGCGGTGTGGCCTTAGGGCCGACATACTCTTCGTCTTCGGGGGAAAGAGTAGTGTAGTCGGGGCCGAACACCCGTTTACCGAACCAAGTAATGGTCTTGGCGGTAGTGTTGAATTTTATTGACATTTGGGCAAGATAAGAGGTGTCCCAAATGTGTTTATCCTTGTTCTTGAAAAGGGTTCCACCGGGAACAAGGTTTAGGTCTTTTAAGATGGCCGAAATCAAGGCACCGTAAGGTAGCCCATTCTTAGATTTCGTTTTGAGCGAATCCATCTTAAAGAATATGAGCGTCGCGAAGTCAAGCTTGACTCGGCGATGGATGCACCCTAGAAGGAAGATGTACTCATTGGTAACATCTGTGAAATTTGAAGTATGAGGGAGGACGATATGGGAGAGGATGTGATAGGCTAATTTATTTCTAAAGAGAAGGTCGTGGGCTTTGTTAGACTGATTGTTGTGGGTGGGATGAAATAGCTCATCTTTGAAATCGGTAAAATTAACGATATCGAGCATATCGCAAAGTTCGTCACTTTGCTCGTACACCCCCGCAGCATCGAGGTGTAGAAGATTTCGTAAACGGTCTATACCGTAAACGAAGGTTTGGCCATTAAACGATGAACGCAAGCGGAGTGCGTCATCAGGACCCCTATCAAGAACTAGGTTATGGTAAAATTCATATATATTTTCGATGAAGAAAGGCTCTTTTAGAGTAAGAATTACGTTGAGTTTTTGGAAGTTTAAATCTTGCATGAGAAGAGGAAAACGTTCAAGAAATAAAGGCATGTCTAATGTAAAGTTAGTCAATATAGCTCTTTTACCCATTGCAGGTGGATAGAGAGGAGGAAGAGAGCCGGAAGAGGCACCGGGGTCCGATGGTGGAGCGGTGGAGGAGCCGGTTCGTCGAGCGCGAGGAACACGGGGGGGAGCCGGTTCGTCAACGAGGTGTGCTTGAGCTTGAGCTTTCTTGGTGCGAACCATGGTTGGATTTTTAAAAAAATTAGGGTTTTTGAAGAATTGGTATTTTGAAAAAAAAAAGGGTTTTCAAGAAACGGAATCAATCGATTATTGATTATAAGGATTAATAAGAGAATTGGGTTATATATATATAGATATTTGGGATTTTTAGAAAATTTTAAGGAGAGGGGGCGAATTTTTTGATAAAGAGAGATGAAAGTTTTTGAAAAGTGAAAGAGAATTAGGGTTGAAAGAGGTTTAAAAACTGGAAAACCGAAAAACGATCGGTCGTATTTGAATTACGATCGGTCGTTTTTGGACATAATTCTTCCAGTGAGCACACCGAAAAAACGATCGGTCGTCTGTGTAAAAACGATCGGTCGTTTTTCACAGAGATCGGTCGTTTTTGGACAGAATTCTTCCAGTGAGCACACCGAAAAAACGATCGGTCGTTTTTTCAGAACGATCGGTCGTATGTGTAAAAACGATCGGTCGTTTTTCACAGAGATCGGTCGTTTTTGGACAGAATTCTTCCAGTGAGCACACCGAAAAAACGATCGCTACTATAAAACGACCGATCGCTACTATAAAACGACCGATCGTTTTAAGTAGAAATTCTTCCAGTGAGCACAACACAAAAAACGACCGATCGAATTGGATAAAACGATAGGTCGTTTTTGGTCTGAAAAACGACCGATCGTAATGTACAGAACGACCGATCGTTTTTGGTCCAAATTGTTCCAGAGAGTTAATGATAAAAACGACCGGTCGTTTTATTCATTTCGATCGGTCGTTTTTCGAAAGTAGACCATTTTGGAAATATTACAGAAACAGAACCCATTCTGGGAATATTTAATGGTCACTGTACCATTTCAGCAAAAAACTCCAAGAAACTGACACATTACTTTTGGGCACCCTTTATTTGTGTTACAAAATCTATTAGGTACACTTTATTTCTGTTCCAAAAAGTCCATTTTGGTATGTTTTTAAAAATATTCGAGTTTGAGTTCTTTAAGGTACCATATACTGAGCAATGCAAAATCAATCAATAAATAAAAACTAATAACAACAATATACAATAGTTTGTGGTATTTACTGTTTAGCTTTTGCTCCGTTTGAATACATATTTTATAGTCGATTTTTGGATTATATATTTTAAAAATATGTTTTTGTTTGGATTATTTAGCTTCTGAGAATCTGATTTTTAGGCTGAAAAAGTTAGAAAATCCAGATTTTTAAAATGTAGATTTTCAGTGAATTTTTAAAACAGGTTTTTTAAATCTGATTTTGGACGAAAAAATCTGTTACCAAACATAGCCTCATTCCACTTTAATTTTGTTTAGTAATCAAGAAATTCATTTTAGTACTAGTTGGCTTATATTTAAGCTTTTGCATATCTAAGGTGAATACATTTTTGTTTTAGTCTTGAAATCAAACCATTTTTTTTTATCTCATTCTAAATTATTAAATAAATCAATTAATCTAAATTGTCTAGATGTATCATTCAATTGCATTTATGACTAACAAAAATCTCGTATTAAAATTGGCGAAACAAATAATTTCAAAATTTAGTCATATACTTTTGCATTTAAAATATTTGATTATAACTATTTCGACAATTTAAATTCAAGATTTTCGCAAATCAAAGTTGCATGTATTTTCTTAACGATAACACACAGGTTTCTACAACATGTGCCATACGAAAACATAATTAAATAATTATCGTTCCAACACACAAAAAATGATTAAATAATTATCATTTATATTTAGTTGAATTCATCTTGTTCTGTTACTAAAGTATACATTTCTTATGGTTTCTACTTATTTCATACTTTTTTTTATGCAATACGGATAGTTTGATGATGATATTAGTATGGGTGCTTTCGTTTGTATATACTAATTTATGGGTTGAGAATTTTTTTATTGTTTGTCAGCTAATTGAGTTTTTGTTCTTCCGTTAAATTGAAAATCTAACTGGATGCAAGAAGTTAAATTATTAGAATTTCATAAAAAGTAACCACTAGACACTACTAGTCTGCACCAATATGTTATGGACAAAAATGAAGTAATTATAAAAAAAACATAAAATCACGTTTGAGAATGTAACTAACGTTTGAAGCAAAGACAGAAAGAAAACTTGATAGAAAATAGTCCTCTGCTAACTTATTCAAAATAAAGTTCAAGCATTTTTTTAACATAAATAAAGCTACACCAACAATAGACTTTTTTAAAAGCCAATGTGGTATAAATTATTCAGATAATAATGAAAGTCATTTGGAGCCTGCAAAATTATGTTGGTCTTGTTACTATATCGAAAAGCAATAAATTAAATAACAAAGGATTGCAATGGAAATAAACAATTTTATTTCTCACAATTGGAATATAAATTACAATTTCTGACTCAACATAATTAAAATTACACTAATTTAAATTCCAGACAGATTTAATATAAAGTATTAAACTGTTGGACTGAATTGTAATTGTTTGAAACTGCCAGACAGAATAGTATAATTACTAACTGCTGGGCTGTTTTGACAATTAAAAAAACTGCCAGACAGAATAGTATAATTACTAAACTGCTGGACTATTTCTGTAAATACTGGAAATTATAGAACTGAAAAGTAAATTATAGAAAGTAAATTACAGAATAGAAAGACTGAAAAATAAATACAAAAAGTAAACAGTACTGAAATGTAAATACAAAAAAGAAACAGTACTGAAATGAAATGGACAGAATAATAAAGGACTGAAAAATAAATAGCGAAAATTAAAAGAAGAGGCAACTGCTGGGTAGTTTCCCTTAAACAATATTTCCTGAACCACCTTTAAAGGTTTCTAGTTTCGGGACTTTGTTCCCAAGATACAACTTCTGTCTCAGAGTCGCTCGTATGGAAACCGGCACCGAACCACAGGTCGAGCTGTTGGTGGTGCGGTTCTCTCTCTCTAATGTGTTTGCTATGCTGTGAGTTGTGTGTAATGTTGTGTCTGAAATGAGAGGGGGAGGGCTGCCTTATTGAAACCGCAGTCATAATGATCATTCAATTCTGAGAGTTGCACCCCCAGAATCCGCTCACTTAATTCCTGAAACTGCTGCAATTTATTCTCATTTATTGTTGGCGTTTCAGTTGCTGGAAACTCTAGGGACTGCTTTTGTATTTTATACAAAACTCCCTTTTCGGGTTTGACTCAAGACCCGAGACATTCCCCAAATCCCAAGCCCAAGCCCGCGACCCGTGTGTGTGGTACACACTAATACTCTTAGATGTATGTGGACATGTTAGTTTAACAACTACATGGGTTGGTATTATATATATATATATATATATATATATATATATATATTGTGAAATTCACTCTCAATCTTTCAATATGGGATTATACTAAATGGTTTTTCCATTTTCCATTTCATTTTTCAGAATTAAGGTTTCGAGAGCCCAACTTTGAAGCCGATTTGTATTCACACCCATTCTCTGAATAGGTCATGTGATATACCGTTACGAAGCTCGTCACACGGGCTATTCAAACACGTTGAGTACGGTATAAACAACTCAGCGCTGTCACATGTAATAATGACTCGAAGTTGGTCCAGTGACCATTCGGAAACACCCATGTTAATACATGTTTTTCCAACAAATTATTGAGCGCATTCGAGCTGGGATTTGCAAGGCATTTCTCGCGGTATTCGGAATAGCAAAACGGACGGTAAAGTGGAGGATGTTGATCTTCAGAGAGCTGAGGTGGCACCTCCAATATCACTTCCTTCTTGGGCATGAAAAAGAATCCACACGAGAACCTCTCCTCCGAACCGCTCATAACAACCCTGTGTTTTAGAGCACGAGTTCTCCCGTTGCTCAAAACCTTGAGGTTTCATATCAAAACAAAATTAGAATAAGGTCTATGTAGTAACTGTGCTAACGACTAAAGTACATGCGAACTTATTTTTTATAAGGGGTGATAAGTTTATTCAACTATTGAACGTTTCATATAGTCATCACTATTTACTCTCCAAAGCTCACACACTTGGTAAAATCGCGAAAAGAGAAAAGAAGATAATAAGTAAAACTCAGGTCTTAAACTAGTCAAAGAGTTTTAAGTGTAATTGTAAAAGCGCAACATTTTAACATGCAACCCCGAAAGCCCTTAACTGAAAATCACCGGGCTCTTCATCCATATCATCATTCAGTGCATGAAAATGTTAGGATAGCATCAAATGCTCTATTGTTATCTTGTTGCTAAGTGGGTGTCACCTGCTTTAGCAACACAATAGTAACATAATATCCGTTGCTATCTTGACAATTTTCTTGTAGTAATTTGTTTTTTGCTAGGAAATTAGGAGTACAGGAGTGGAAAAGTATTTAAAACTAGTACTGAATACTGATCGATAGTAATTAGTGTGTGCACAGACCTGAAGAGCATCTCCTACAACGATCGCAAGGGATCCCTTAGGAATGGTAGGAAAAACCCAATTCCCATCTTTAGTTAGGCCTTGAAGACCTTGGACTGAATTTTGAAACAAAACTGCAAACAGGTTCTTATCGGCGTGAGGTTGTAAACCAAGACTCTCTTCGTTGCTTTTGGGCAACCTGTACTTCATTGTACGGAAAGTGCATGTGGTGTTCTCGTCGAAAGCCTTTTTCTCGTAATACTCCTGAAGTCCATAGCTATCAGATAGCATCCTTAGTAATAAGAGGCATAGTTGCATCACACTTGCATTGACAGAGTCGAAAACTTTGCTACATGAAAACATCAACAAATAAATTCCAAATCATTTTGTAACCAGATCAATTAGGACTTGAGCAATGACAGCTTCAAGAAAATAACCTTTCTTATTATAGGATGAGAACAAGATTTATGGACATCTATGCTCTTTAGCCTAGAGTATCCAAAATGAAAATAATAAAATTAACCGACCAGTAATTTCTACGACAGCAGAGTTATAGGTATCATGTGCTAACGGTGTTGAAACATGTGATAGTTCACTGAGAACAAACTTCCATGCCATCACGGTTTATAAAATAGTTATATTTCATCAGGCGATAAGATGACTTGGTTCCATAATCAATAATTGTTTATTGTTCTAATCCGCTAATATAAAATTCCCTTTAAAAGAAAAAAGTTTCAGAAAAAAAACCCATAGAGAAAGCGGTTAAGTGATTAAAAGAATGCGCCCAAACAAGTCCTTAACTAGAAATGGGACCTGACTGTTGTTTATGTTTTTTATTGAAAAAATTTCGCTAGTACTCTTTATGTTGTTATGCTGTCGATTTTTCTCAATACATGAATTAGCAATAGACAAACATATGCGGCAGGCGCGGACTATGGTTCAGACCAGGACTTTTACATAGGCTCGGACTTTTACATAGCCCGTAGCAAGCTATGTTGGCAGCTGCCCCTCAGTCTACAAAAAGTGTAACTTATTTTGTAAATGTGAACTTGTATTATTTTCTGTTTAATGTTTCCGTATGTTTTCTCGGGATTTAGGGAAATCACAAAATCATTGAAGTAGAATTAGGCTACTGTCGGCATTACATGGAAGACCTCCAAGAGCATGCGAAGGACTAAAACTTAGGGGACTTGTAAGTGATTTTTAAATGGAAAAATTATTGTTTTATACACCAACCTATTAGTGGTTAAGAAACTGCATAACCAACTACCGCGATTAATAATTTACATACTCACATTTAACAAATCAACCAAGAAAAATGTGAGTGTTAAAATAGATAACGGAAATTGGATGAAAATAGATAAATAACAAAACTACCTTCGTATTTTCTTCTTATTTACAATGCCACGTCATCACTCAACTTTACTATTAGTTAAATATAACATTGATCCTTAAGAATAAGAAAAAGTTCAATTTAGTAACCAACTTTGAAAACATGTTAATTCAGTATTTTTAATTTAGATATGAGCTACTAAGGTCCATTCACCTTATAAAAACTAAAAAATTACGTAGAATAAAATTAGTGAGCGAGGATATAACATTTATGAAAATAAGTTTCAAAAGTGAGATTTTCTCTTCCCTAAATAAAAAATATAGAATAAAAACCATAGGATGTCCAGGTTGAAACCTTAAGTTTGGGAAATGAAAAAGATTTAATGAAATTCCAGAATACGAAGGGGCCTCTTTGCAAACAAATTTAATAAATTGTCAAAATTAAAGGTTGGCCGTTTATCATCTTAAATTTACAACGAATGGTCCCTGGATCAACCTCATCCAATCAAACCCTTCGATCCCTTCCCCAGCCGCCACTCATAGTATCTCCGTCCCTCCCTTCCCGATCTGTATGGACAAATATCTACATATATGTGTGTATATGTACATATAAATGGGAGGATATATTGACATCAACTTATATATCAACTTTGACATTTTTTTTTGTAAAAACGTTCCAAATCAAGATTTGACTAATGTAAATCTCCACGGTTTCACGACGAGAACACAAATATGCGTGTTTTTTTTTCCGAGATACATAATGACATGTTTTGAAAATTATGATAAATTTTAAAACATGTCATTATAGTGGCCCAAGTATATACATGTGTATAGATACATATATATATATGTAAATCTATATAATGAATTATACATATTTATATATCGGAGAGGTCATATGAACATCAAGTTAGAATTTTTTTTACAAAAACGCTCCAAATTAAGATTTGGCTAATGCAAATCTCCACAGTTTCACGACGGGAACACAAATATGCGTCTTGTTTTTTTTTTCCGAGATGTATAATGCCATGTTTTGAATTTTTAAATTTTACCATAATTTCCAAAACATGTCATTATACATCTCGGAAAAAAAAGTAATACGCATATTTGTGTTCCCGTCGTGAAACCGTGGAGATTTCCATTAGCCAAATCTTGATTTGGAGCGTTTCTACAAAAAAAGTGTTCAAGTTGATTTCCATATATGAACTTAGACATCAACTTGGATAATTTCAGATCATTCTCCAGATTATACACTTTCAGAGTTCGTGGTTAGGTAAAGACCACTTGAAATACATCTCAACTTCTCCAATATACGATTTTGGTCGTATTAAATGGAGGTTGTGTAAAGAAATTATACACAAATTTCAGAGCATTCTCCAGATTATACCGGTTTTCTCGAATATCATTTACTACTCAACTAGGCATGATAAAAGCCTCTAGGAGTGTAAGGCCTCTTCGTCATTTTGACAACGCGAGTTGACTTTACCAAAAACTTCCGTTAAAACCGACAAGTTCAAAGTCTTTGTCGCGGAGGTTAATTTAGGCATGTAGCAAGTGAAACAATTTTTACCGTACATGGCAATGTGAGTGGTACACCGTTTGCCACTATACCCTGACAACAAACTACCCCACTTATATTGCTATAAAGTTCAGTAATTTAAAGTTTGGTCATAAATATTCAAGAAATTTGCTAAAAATACTTTAAATTATTCGAGAAAATTTCAAAAACACAAAGCATAACCCAAAAGATTGGTAAAAAAAAGGAAAATGCATAGTCCAAATGGAAAAACAAAATCCAATGAAGCTGAATATAAGCTCACTGAATAAAGGTGCCAAACTAACATTGAGCCACAAAAACATGGGCATCAAGAGTTTCATTTCCATCAGATTAAACTACACGAGTCTCGACTTTTCTACCACCAAGGTAGACCCAAACTTTTTAAGCAATAGCTTGACATAAGTTCTGCCAATGACCAGTATGACCACATTTATAGCAGAGATCAAGATCGCAAGCATTGTCTCAGTTTTGATGAAAAATCAATCTTTTTCGTTTATTTCCCGAGACTGCCTTGGAGCCCAAGGTTCACGGTTTGAACGAAAGTCCAAAGTTCGCTTGGTCTGATGAGCACTAGGCTCACGGCGGTTCATTGGCCGTCGAGATGACTGGCCATAGTTTCAGCTCTAATTTGGGGACAAGACCCTTGAATAGAATTATCATCATGCATTTGAATGGCCTTTCCCTAGTAGGACGAAAATTGTTATTCCTCATCACAATGAGGTCAAATTTTCTCGTCCAATATCAACTGCGTGATGAGTTTCAGACAACTTAGTGAATTTAGATTCATGATACTCCTTACGGAATAATAATTCCGAATTTAAGTGTAGGTCGAATTGAAATAAGTCATTTTAGACAATTAATCGTCACACCTGACATGGAGAGCGAATTCCGTCTTTATCTTTCCTAAATATCGTATCCCATTAGGTGAGTCTATTCGGGAAAAATTTATAATTTCTCCAACTTAAATGTGAGTCCGAACTCGTTCGCAAAATTTTCAACTCAAAAGCAACATATAATGTTCAAGCTCGAGTAAATTTTCAACTCAAAAGCGACATATAATGTTCAAACTTGAGTAAATTTCCAATTCAAAAGATGCAATTAATGTTCAAGCTCGAGTAAATTTTTCAACTGAAGAGCTACATCTAAAATGTTCAAGCTCGAGTAAATTATAAGCTCTAGTAAAAAAAATCAACGTAAAGTAGCATAAATAAGATTGTAACATAGGCATGCCAAACTCATGTTAGCTAATCCTAATATGGGATAGTAATATTAAACGAAATGAGTTCTAGATTATATCATCAAATTTAGCACTAAAGTGACTTATGCCATTTTCTATTTGGAATTACTACATCACATAAGTTATATCAATTTATAGGCAATATAGGGTGGCATGCAAAGAGATTAAATTCAATTATGTCACACTAGCAATTTATAATCTCATGCAATAGTCATTTTATAAAAGTTTTATACAAGTTTTAGATGTTGTAACAATGAAATCTAAGTTTATTTGTGTGTTGAAAAGTCTAAATGGACCAAAAACTAGGCAAACTCGTACACATATACTAAATAGTGTATACGGTGAACTAAACGGACTATGAGTGTAAATACAGGAAACTATATGCCGTTTAAGGTTATTTACAGATATAGTCCAAAAGTTTTTGGATCGTTACAGATCGGCCCTAAAGTTTCAAGGAGTTACAGTATTGTCCTCCAGTGTTCTAAAAGTGACAGTTTTGGTACGACAGTTTAGTATGTCTAACTATACAAGCAACATACATTAGTTCCAATAACAAATTTTCATCAAAAATAAACCATCTATCATGTGAAATACATCGTAAACATGATATTACCGGTTTTATTCTTGATTAATCATGCAATTTCTACGATTTATTACAAGTAAAAATTGTGTACCTTAATTCGGTCATGCGAAAAGAATGATTGATACGTGATTTAACAACCCAATAAACCCTCTTCCTAACTCTTCGAGAAAGAAATAGACCCGTGTACTTCCTTCTAATGAAACTCCCTAACGATTTCTTGACTCCGTTTTCAAGCAAAGTGCCGATAACGTGTTGTGTGACAACTATTAGCCAAAAATCGACGAAATAAGAAATATAGAGATATATCACAGTATAGCTTTCTATTCATATGAATGTGCGTCTTATGAAAAACCTTTAACCTTTTTATATAACATAGAGGTAAGGTGAGTTACATGCATGAGAGAAAATACAAAAGCTCAAACGTGTTTAACATTTAACATAAACACTAATACATGAATTAACTAACTATAGCAATATGGACAATCCATCATTTATGTATCACAACAAAAATATTGTTTTAAGATGTTTTGAGATATTAACGTTTCTAAATATATTTTATTTACAAAAATTATAAAATAACCAATCTAACTAACTTCTTAATTATGCTTTACAATTATTAATTTTCAAAATGTAGGATCCGAAGCAACTCTCAGACGCTACTTGTGAGGGGTTTGCAATCGGAAAAAACAACAAAACTGTAAGACTTATCTTAATATATCGCCTTAACCGTAATAAAGAAACAAAATATGTAAATGTTCTTTCTGCAAAGACTGATCTTAATTAATACAGAGAAGCTGAATGGTTGCGCCTGAACAAAAACGAGACAATATAGGTCTGATAGATCGTTGACAGTAATGAAACTCGGACATCACATCGGTCAAGTAAAATGGAGAGATCGCCCCCTATTTTAAATGTATCCTAAAATTAGTTTCAAATTTTAACCTAAAATCTAGTATGCTTAAAGAGTTTGTAAAACTGATGGCAAACCTTCGTTTTCCTTTATTGTACCACAAATGTTGTGAATTTAAATTTATCCATCGAATCCAAGTAGCCACTACACCAAAATTAATGGATAGCCTGGAATACAAAATATGTGTTGTGTTTATATTATATTTATTAACAACTAAGAGCATCCATAATAGTTGTGTTAATTTTAACAATATTAACTTTGACACATCATCATTTAATTGCATGTTAAATGACACATATGTAACTTAAATTTAACCTTGACATTAGTGTATTAACTAACAAAGTTATCTAATTTTAATTAAAATTAATTATTAATTAAAATCTGATTAATTAGTCATTTTGTAAACCCCACTAATATAGGAACTAAAATAGGAGTATTTGAAATATAGTTCACGTTTTAATTAATTGCATTTTTCCACGTTATCCATTAACAACATTAAAAATATTCTTATATTTAACAACTTTTTTAACATCTATAAATATAACACATGATTTAATATAACTAATGAAAACAAAAAAAATGCATTGCTAGCTAAATATTTTAGTTAACAACACCATTATAGATGCATTGTTAGCTAAGATGTGTGTATAAAGTGGGGGGCCGGTTTATCGGAAAGATAGAAAAGGGTTCCAAAACTTTAAATTGAAACACATTCCAAATTCTTTATCATGGAAGGCACTATTCGTTCCAATCTATAATTCATCACGGAAAAAAGATGTTCCAACTTCCAAGTTAAAATTGAACATATATTTTAAGTGTTCCCGTTTGTAACCAGACTTTAACCTGACATTAATTCGAACAAATTTGCCCACTTTTATGGAGTTACACCGAGGAATATAATCTTTTAAAAACACTGAATATGTAAATATTAGATATAAATAAGAGACGAGCACAGTATGTTATAATAAATTTTATTAATATAACCAGCAAAGCGAATAAGGTCTGATAGGAAGTTATGATTTTTTATTTTAAGGAGTGAAGAGTAGATACTATTACACTTATAAATATCACAAAATTAAAGTATACTATAATAATCCCTGAAGCAACTCTCGTTTCATCTTCAGAAAAGTGTTATGAATACATGTCATAAAATTCGCTAGTTGATCATTGCTGTGTATTCTAAAAGTTTTCCAAAGGATAGATCTCCTTCAAATATACGAAGCAAACAATCTGCGATTTTGCAACATAGGCTGAACAAAAAAGAAACAAAATAAGTCGTAGTAAATTAAGTGAACAAACAATTTATATGCACATATTTGGTTAGTATATCAATATGAGTACACTATCAATGAAAATTAGGTGTTATGTATATATGTTTTATCAAACTTCATAACAAACGATATTGTTGTACCGAATGCAATACCGTTTTCAAAAGCGATAGAAATGTCAGCACATGTGCAAAATTTTCATTCGGAAAGCTTGAAACCTTATGGGAACTATTTGGTACATATAAATCTTTCACTTGGATCTTACTAGATGATAAATATTAAGTAATTGCAAAAGTTTTTATGTAAGAAGATGAGACGTTCAAGATCATGAGAAAAAAACTACCAACAAAATTCTAGCTAAGTTTGATATAAGAAAAACTTAAAAGCTAGTCAATTCTCAAATTTCATGAATGTAAGGTATAATATGCGCCTCACAAGAAAATATCCACCCACCTACTTATTATACTGTCGATGAAACATTGATAAAAATAAAACAAAGCAAAACAGGTGCAACATTGACATGAAAACCTTTGCCTACTCTGTTGCTTTTCTTGCCTATAATTATAAGCTCAGCTGTGCTAACAATGTAAGACAATAGTAGTCCACAGTTACCAAATGTTAAGAACAGAAATGAAGTATAAAAACAACATAAAATTACGTTTGAGAATGTAACTGACGTTTGAAGCAAAGAAATAACCGGAAATAAGTGACATTTGAGTAGGAAATAATCCTACTAGCTTATTCAAGATAAAGTTCAAGAAAGCAACACCAGCAATAGACTTTGAAAAGCCAATATGGTACAACGTATGAAAAGTGAACCTCAGATAATTGTGAAAGTCAATTGAAGCCTGCAAAGTTATCAAGCGCATCCGGGCTGGGATTTTTAAGACATTTCTCGCGGTATTCGGAATAGCAAAATGGGCGATAAAGTGGAGGGTGTTGACCGTCAGAAAGCTGAGGTGGCACCTCCAATATCACTTCGGGAATGAAATGGAATCCACACGAGAACCTCTCCTCCGAACCGCTCATAACGACCTTGTGTTCTAGAGCACGAATTCTCCCGTTGCTCAAAACCTTGATGTTTCATAGGAAAAATCATTCAGAATACAGTTTATCTAGTGAGTAGTGACTATGCTAACGACTAAAGTAGCTCTGGACCTAGAATATCTCGTATGAGGGGCCTACTTAGTTCTATTGGAGTTGTTCTTTATAAAGGGTGACAAGTTTATTTAATTATCGAACGTTGCCTACAGTCATCGCAATCTTTAAAGCTCGCATACTTAGTATAATCGCAAAAAGGAATGAAGATAGAATAAGTAAAACTCGGTCTTAAACTAGTCAAAGAGTTTCGGTGTAATTGAAAAACCGCGATTTTTTTAACCTGCAACCCCAAAAGCCCTCAACTTAAAGCCACTGGAATGGGATCTTCATTCATTTCATTAATCTTTATATATGTGTTAGGATAGCATCAAACGCTCTATTCACTACAAAATAATGTTTGATTTAGTGAGAGTCAAAAGCTGTCACAAGCCTGTCGCTAATTTAAAAACCTGTCACAAATCTGTCGCAAATTGACTAAACTGTCACAAAACCGTCACAAAAACCGTCGTTAATAAGCTCGTAACAAAAAATACTGTCATTAATCCCGTCGCTATTTGAATATTTTTTTGTAGTGATTGTTTTCTTGTTTCAAAAGTAAGTGTCGCTAGATTAAGCAACATGATAGTAACATAATGTATGTTGCTATCCTGACATTTTTTTCATGTAGTATTTTTTTGTCAGGAAATTAGGTGTACAGGAGTGGAAAAGTATTTACAACTTGTACTGATTGTTAGTAAATTAGAGCGTGCACAGACCTGAAAAGCATCTCCTACGACGATCGCAAGGGCTCCCTTAGGAATGGTAGGAAAAACCCAATTCCCATCTCTAGTTAGGCCTTGAAGACCTTGGACTGAATTTTGAATCAAAACCGCAAACAAGTTTTTATCAACGTGGGGTTGAAAACCAATACTCTCTTCGTCGCTTTTGGGCAACCTGTACTTTATTGCACGGAAACTGCATGTGATGTTCTCGTCGAAAGCCTTTTTCTCGTAATACTCTTGAAGTCCATAGCTATCAGATATCATCTTTAGTAATAAGAAGCATAGTTGCTTCACACTTGCATGGACAGAGTCGAAAACTTTGCTACATGAAAACATCAACAAATAAATTCCAAATCAATTTCTAGCCAAATTGAGGGCTTGAGTGATGACATATTCAAGAAAACAACCTTTCTTATTCAAGGATGAAAAAAAAAAGAATACCCAAAATGAAAATAATAAAATTCACCAACCAGTAATCGATAACTAAGTAGACCGCAGTATGACAGCAGAGTTATAGGTATCATGCAGTCACAGTGTTGAAACATGTGATAGTTCCCTGAGAACAAACTTTCATACCACCACGGTGTGTAAAATAGTCATATTTCATTTGTCGAATGCTTGAAGGCGATAAGATGACTTGGTTTCATAATCAATAATTGTTCTAATCGGCTAATATATGTTTCCTTTTAAAAGAAAAAAGTTTCAGAAAAAAAAACAAAAAACATAGAGGAAGCAGTTAAGTGATTAAAAAAATGCAACCGAATAGGTCCTTCACTAGAAATGAGATCTGACTGTTGTTTATCGTCTAATTTTTTTAAATCAAAATCTCACTACTACTCTTTATGTTGTTATGCTGTCGAATTTTCTCAATACAGATGGGTCATATAATTAGCAATAGACGGACATATGTAGCAGGCGTGGACCATGGTTCAGACCAGGACTCCTACATAGACTTGGTCTCAAACCTGTAGTAAACACTTTGTTCCTCACTTCCTCCTATGTCGCATCGTTGGCGTCAAGTTACGTGTAGATGGTGTAGATGTTGTGTAGGCACATCCAAAGGTGTTCAAGAAGAGTATTACTTATCTTGTATATTTACTTGTGAAAAATGTGAACTTGTATTACTTTCTATTTATTATTTACGTATGTTTTCTAGATATCAAGAAAAATCACAAAATCAGTCAAGCAGAATCAATTAAACTACTTTTTTTCTTAGAAACTCTTCAATGAGCTTCCTTTACAGATGCCATCGTCCATACGGCTTGTTTGTCTATACCGATCAATATATAGCTTTTCGTTCGCACTCTGAGAATATGATTGTTGGTTAAAAGAAAGAGGGAATGATTCTTACACTTGTTTGTTGTTCCGCTTGATGAACATTAATAAAAAATGTAAATTTTCTTTTCCTAAACTTGAATAACAATAATGATTGTTTTCTTTTACATACTTCTACTTTCATAAGGATGAGTATGACTAATGCAGAGATATGATCAGCTAGCCAAGGATCCCGTTACAAGGGTATGCCAAGGACAGAAAAATCTTCAGCCTCTTTAAAGTTAAGGGGACAAATTATTCGCAATGGCTAGAGCGTATATTGTTTGGTTGATGTGTGCGTGGTTTTGTAAAAACCTTTGCCTTACGGTTTTGTTCTATTGGGTCCTTCTGCTTGATTAGTGTGTTTAAATCTGGTTTATTTGTATGTTGACACCCCGATGGTGTTTTTATCGGCCTAGTCTGCGTCAGACGTCCTCTGAACCTCACATGTTGCTTTTAGTTGGTACGACACCCTACGCCTTTTTCCACCTATAATGATTCGTGGCGTGCTCGATAAGATTTCAATGCTGTTTATTTTGCTAGTTAGGACTTTTTCTGTTTTGTATTTTATGTTTAATCTGGTTGGTCTGTTTTTTGTCTAACCGGATGGAAGAATTTAGAACGGGTCTTATGTATTTCTCGTTTCCCATAGCGTTTTGGAGCTTGTCCATAAGCACTTAACTATATAATCTTATCATTTTCATTAATGATAAGCGGGTTAATTTGGTGGAAAAAAAGGGGGACAAATTAGATTTTTGTAATTATTGATTTTATTTAGAGTATTAACTTAAAAGTCTATAAAAAAACTAAGATTACCATCCGCTCACTACCGATCTATCTAGAGAGTCTACCAAAACGAGGAAACTAATAGAAACAAGAGATTTGAGAATAGAAAGCCAGAGAGACAGACGAAAACAATGGAAAAATTATCGTAGTTGACTTGTAAATGATGAAGTTGTTAACAATTTCCATATAATCTGTAGAACTATTGTTTTCAAATAAATATCAGATGAAAAACATTCTTGTTGATATCATGATATGTTGAGTGGTGCTTAAAAAAATTACTGAGTGTGTTTTTGCGTGAATGAAATCGTAAAATATTAATGAAGACTAAAGTAAAGGATTTCACCGAAATGCAGGATGGCCTTTTCCAGGCCATAAGACCTCCTCAAGAGTTCGAAGCTCTTCCGGACTATTAATCCCAATGCTCTCACATAGCGGAATAAAGGCGTTACTCTTCAAATACATTCCCCTTAGCTGCAATGCGTTATTGTACATCTCTTTTTTCTCCTCAGGAAAGTTAAACATCTCCTTAGTAACCTCGAACATTTTCTCTTGTACCTCCAATGATATATCCTCGCACGCCACGAAAAACCATCCGTGTAGCTCACACGCGACTCTCACTTTTTCCGCCATGTCATCCCACTCTTTGTGCTCTCGTCCTAACAAGAGCATGTCACCGGAGATGGCGATCGTGGGAACTTGATGATCGGCTAATAATTCACTGGCCATTTTTTTTTTCTTTTCAAAATGATTATTATTCTCGTCGTGATGAACGTGGAGTGGGAAGGTGTTCAAGGTGAGTGCTTCATTATTTATAGTATACAATTTTTTTTGGGTTGCTTATTATACAATATTAAATAGTAATAATGTAGCGCAATCCAGTCAACTTTCTTGTAATGGAGCAAGTTGTGAGTGCTTCGTAATTAGTACCTTAATTAATAAATAATTTTTTAGTAGTATCTATACGCGTTGTTAGCGGTTAATGTGAATGAGATAGTATTTTATTTACAATAATGCTAATGAGTCAGACTCAATCAGACTCTCAACACATCAGTACTTAATGAAAATTTAGAATTTCATTTTCATCCCGAAATTTAAGAGTATGCTATTCGGCCATATATTTAATATTTTTAATTAATATTTAAGTTTAGGATAGTCTCAAATAGGGTTCTATAATATTATATTTAGGTTTTTATTTTGTTGAATCGTCAAATAAAATATATTAAAATTATTAAAATTTTAAATAATTTTAATTAATATTTAAGTTTATGGTTGTCTCAACTAGGTTTCATAAATATTATATTTTGGGTTTTATTTTGTTGAATAGTCAAATAAAATATATTAAAATCATTAAAATTTAAATATTTTTAATTAATATTTAAATTTGGGGTAGTCTCAACTAGAGTTTCATAAATATTATATTTGAGGTTTTATTTTTGTTTTGGTTGGGTGTCAAAAAAATTCTAAAAATTATATAAAGGACTGTTTAGTATTCAGTCTGATTGAGCCAATCTGATGCTATAGCGTTACTGTTTTACGTAATACTAGTTTTGTCAAAGTTGTTTATCATGTGATTAGAAATAGTGACAGGAAAACAAATGCTCTTTTTAGAAATATATGGAAAGCCAACATGAGTGGGGTATTATAAATAGTAAATACTCTCTGAATCTCATTTTGTTTATTACGAAAAGAATTTTAATTCACAGCTGTATCAATCTTTCTCATCCTATCAACATCCCACACACTTTTTTTTTGTAATTATATACACAATCTATTTATAGAGATATTTACACATAACAAATACAAAAACACACATTCGATTTGAAGAGAATATTTTTTTTGAAATTAATGAATAGTTAACATTCCAATGTTTTTTTTTTTGCAGAAATTAACATCTTTTCAATGGATATGGGTTTGATTTCGAATTGCTCTATATCTATATATTTTTTGGTTTTTTTTACCGGATTTACCTATCATTTTCAATTCACAATTTTTTTTTGAATTAGTAAGTTTTTATTTTTTATTACGTGAAACTTTTTTTTTAAATAGGTATTTATGTATGAAGTATTGCTTTGTGTTTGATTTTTTCTTGCAAAACATTTATTGTTATTTATAATTACCAATTATAAGATTTTTTCTTTTAATTCAAAAGAAAGTATAAATTATGCATGTTATAGTTTTCTATTGATTTTTATTAGTTGTATATTTAGTTTATGGATGGGTAAAACCGTAAATTTAGTAATTAGTCCGCTTGCAATAACAATGTAAACAAACACTACTTCGGATTAGTCATCCGGACTAGAAATACCATCATCATTTGTATAACCGCCGTGATTAATAATCCCGGTATTACTGGTCTTGTATCCAAATTTGCGCACCAAATTTATGTTTCTGTGTGGGATTATGATGTAATTCATACTGCTGCATTGGTCCGTTTGAGGCACACAGCCGCACAAATATCGATTGCGTGCCAGTTTGTTATTGGTTATGAGTTTGTCGTCTCATATGAACGCGTGTTTGAGTGCTTAAATAATATTGGTATGAGCCACCAAAGCGTTTAAATTTTAGACTTTAGAAAAAATGGGGACATATGTCGATATGAATCCCCCGCCTATCATTTGATAGAATGACCTTTGCAAGCGATCTCTTTACTGCATGACATGCGATGTGACATTGGTGAGACAGTCCTCCACATCGTTAGGGGGAGATTTGCACATTAACATTGATAAGGAACGACGTGAAGTAACATGTCATATACTCACTCAGTCTCATCATGCCCCATGATGCACAAAATAATAAGTTGTGAAGTGACTCCCCCGAATCTAAATGCTAGACGCATTTAATGACTAATGAAATGTCATGAGATCAAACATATACATGTTGCATATATGCTCGCAAGGAAATTTATCCATGTGGGATGTCGTGTTCCAGTTGAACATGATGCTTAGGCCAAACCCGCCAAGCAAATGACGCTATTATTGGCTGTCCAATCTTCCTCCTTTCCAAGAAATGGGAAGGATATATGTTCTATTGATATTCTGTCTGGTAAGCGAAAAACTCTTTACTCGTTTGTCTTACGAGATCATCAAGGATCAAGGAGATGTATGAATTCCTCCTTATTTTGATAATCTCGAAATATATGTCGATCATGCTAGCTTAGACGATACGGAAAACGAGACGGTCATCTAAGACTTGCTCATACATTCAGTGACGATTGATATTATGACCAAATGATTACATGGAACCAGATACCTTTACTGAATGTGAACGAAGAGCAGTTTGGCTAGAAAACAACCAATCCATGTTTAATTAAATTATTTAGCGAAACAAAGCGTGTTTGGACAAATCGTTCCAACCCGCCCAATGATAAACTGATTTGTCATAAATGGGTATTCAAAAGGTAGCGTGACGAGAATAATGAGATAGTACATATCTCGCCTAGTGGTGAAAGCCTTCTCTCACACTCTGGAATTGAGTACGAAATGACTGATTCTCTCATATTGGACGTCAAAACCTACCACTACTTTATTACAAGTTAGGGGGAGCATGCACATGTACTTTTTTTATCCTTAGACCAAGGGTTTGTCCCACTGGGTTTACCTTGACAATGTTTTTAATGAGACATGATTCGCACCATCAGTAAGTATTGCCGAACTCATTGGGAGTATCGAGTTCCATACTCATAACCATTGTTTACTCTTTTGTCCTTCGATTTCGATTAGAGTGTTTTTCTCACATGGTTTTCTCTAACAAGGTTTTAACGATGCACACCGTGTATGGTTATTTCCCCCAGCTACTACTGATAGTTGTGTACTTTTTTGTCCTTTGATCAAGTTTTTTCCCATTGAGTTTTCTTGGCAAAGTTTTTAACAAGACACGTATTCTCTAGTCATTACATTCACGCACTTGTATAGTGTTACGGCCCACTTCATTCGGCAACACCATTTTGTCCTATGATCCGGTCTTTTATCCCCCATCGGGTTTTTCGGACTTGAAGTTTTATGTGTTGGCTTGAACGAACGGATTAGGACTCGGCTAAAATGAGTGACGCATGCATGAAGATGAAGAAGCTTCAAGTATATTCTGGACATGCAAGTGCGAGTGTTGTGATACATAAATGATGGATTGCCTATATTGCTATAGTTAGTGAATTCATGTACTAGTGTTTATGTTAAAGGCCTTTGGCGTTTTGTTTTTTCTCTCATGCATGTAACTCACCTTACTTCTATGCTATATAAAAAGGTATATAAAAAGGTTCAAGTTTGATTATAAGATACACATTCTTATGAATAGAAAGCTATATTTTGCTATTTCTCTGTATTTCTTGTTTCGTCGATTCTTGGCTAATAGCTACCACATAACAATTTTCTTATTCTAAAATATTTTACAGTAATTGTGGAAGATAATGAATATAGTATTTTTTCCATCTTACACCTTTTACTGAAGTAATTTTTCGGGCTCCCAAATTGCTTCAATGTTTTGACGAACTATAAAACTAAACCAGACTTGGAAATGTGTACCAAACTTGTGATTTTCAATATATTGAAAAGAAGTAAAAATATTTCTGGAGAATTGAATGTTATAACTTTATACTTGCAACCGCCCGTAAAATATGCCGATACAAGTGTTGCCAAAATAGTAATTTTCACCCCAAAAAAAATCATTTACCAACAGTTTTTAAAAATATGGTAAATAAAATTTTCTTTTAACGTTTTATGTTTGTCATTAAGTCACAATGCTGAATTTCAAAATAAATTGCGGAAGAAGTTGACAATACAATAAACACATTATATCGTGGTCACCAGGGGCCAGGTAATTAAACCAAGCACATGTACTCCACCTAACAATACATCCGATCTACGTATATATTGTTAGCAGATACGACCCTAGCTAAATTTAGGAGGCATTAAATTGGGGCCATTAATCCAGAAGTGACCCATTTTTTCATTTACATGCATTGAAAAATTATTGTTTAATGCTTAATATCACTTATATTTTACTATTAAAAAAATATACAAATAGCTACGGAAATTGTGACGGTTTTATTGTGACGAGTTTAATAGCTACGGAAAATGTGACGGGTTTGTGACATGACCGTCAATATGTGTTAGTTTTGTGATATGATATCAATTTGTGACAGTTTTGTGATAAATTGTGACCTTCACAAAATCAATATTATTTTGTAGTGTTTGTTTTATATTTACTGGTTATGACTAGTGTAGATCCACCACTAGACAACTATAGTACATCAAACAGTTTTCTCTTCTTTCGTTTAGTAATTATTTGATTCTAGTGAATATTAACAGTTAAAACACGCTTTAATTTTAAAAGATAAGTAAATGTGAATGTAAAGTTTATAAATTTTTTAATAATAGTTCCTCATTTTAAGATAAATAATACAATTGACACTTATATTTTTTGGAATAAATATAATGGCGTTAGACACATTTGAAGTAAAAATATCAAAGAAAACATTCTAGTTAGAAAAATACTTTTTCTCGTCAAATTTTCAACTCAAAAACCTTATCCGTTGAAAAAACTTTAAAAGCTCGTTTTTTGGTTTATTAGGCCGCCAAAAGCTTAGAATTTTTGCTCTCTTACCGTAACTATTGTTGCTTTAATTAGCTAAGTTTTAGATTTTGTAAAATACTACACTAATAGATCTACTCAAAAATTCTACACTGACTAAGGTACTAATCTTGTAACTCTTGTTAGACAACCACCTGCTCCATTACAAAGAAAATTGACTGGTTTATATTACTTCACATTAATACCATTCCTATTACATACCAATTCTTGTAAGACACGCTCATCACGAGGAGAAAAAATTGACTGGTATACTCACATTGAACACCTTCTCACTCCACGCTCATCACGAGGTGAAAAAATAATCTTGTAAGACAACCAGCCTTGTTCCATTACGAAGAAAGTAATTGACTGGATACCTACTAATATTACTTCACATTAAAATACATACCAATTCAATAGTGTATAGTGTATACTATAAATAATGAAGAACTCACCTTGAACACCTTCTCACTCCACGTTCATCACAAGGAGAAGAAATAATCGTTTAGAAAAAAAACAAAAAGAAAAATGGCCTCCAGTGTATTATCTAATCATCAAGTCCCCACGATCGCCATCTCCGGTGACATGCTCCTGTTGGGACGAGAGCACAAAGAGTGAGGTGACATAGCGGAAAAAGTGAGAGTCGCATGTGAGCTACACGGATGGTTTTTCGTGGCGTGCGAGAATCTATCATTGGAGGTACAAGAGAAAATGTTCGAGGTTACTAAGGAGATGTTTAACTTTCCTGAGGAGGAAAAAGAGATGTACAATAACGCATTGCAGCTAAGGGGAAAGTATTTGAAGAGTAACGCCTTTATTCCGCTATGTGAGAGCATTGGGATTAAAAGTCCGGAAGAGCTTCGAACTCTTGATTAATTTTTGTAATTAATTTTTGTAAGTCAAGATTTAATCCGATTTAATCACATTAATTTTTGTAATTAATTTTTGCAAGTCAACAATATTCAAAGGAAAAATTAGAATCCGATTTTTTTTTTCTTAATTAATTTTTGTAAGTCAAAATTTAATCACCAAGTTCTATTTAACTATAAAATTTATTTTCACTCCCATACTCTTAATTGTTTCCTAAACTTATATAACAGAAACCAAACAACTTAAATAAAGTTTACAAAGATTTATTATGTTTTAAATTCAAGACAACTTAACCACAGTTTGCTATTTAAACAAAATGTTGATTTTGTTGTAAGATATTATTGGACTATTGGGCCTTACTCATAGTGAGTCTAAGTTGAGCTTTCTATCTTGTATAACCCTAACCTCTAGTATATAAAGAAGGTTATGGTCACCTTTTATTGATACATTCTGATTAATAAAGACCTACTGTTCCCTCCCCCTCTATGTTCTCTCTATGTCTCCTATATAATATATATATACTGAGCTAATAAGACTCACAACACGTTATCAGCACTGCTTTCGGAGATCGGAGATCGGAGTACGGCTAGGGTTCTAAATATACAATATAAACTTTGAGGTTTTTCTGGGTTTATTAGATTATTGCTATATCGACATTCATCAACATACCGTGCGGGAGATACATGATTTTTCAAAACCTAGTTTTTTTAACACTGTTTACCGCATATTAATTTACTGTATATTATGCATGAGTTGTATGATTTATCAATGGTAATTAATTCTTGTAACATCAATTGTCTGGTAGTGTACATAGACCTATATTATAGACCTATATTAATTCATGTAGTGTACAGAGACCTATATTACAGACCTATATTAATTCATGTATGTACGAGACTTATATTACAGACCTATATTAATTCATGTATGTACGAGACCTATATTACATGTTAATACATGTATGAATATTGTCATATGTAAAATACTTTTGCAGGTTTAACTGTTTACAACGTACAACCATGTATATGTGCCCATATGTTACTCCATGTTTGTTAATTTAGTAATTAATTACACATGTAAGATTAATTGTAATTGCATGTATATTACACATACAACAAGCTGAAGTAAACCTACTATGTTCAGAAGATATAGGACCTTGTTAAGCACGCCTAGAACTTGTGGACTATCTGGGTAATAACGCTGTAATTAATTTAGTTGTGTTGAATTTACACTTCGAATCCCTGTTGTATAATATTGTATGTAAAACAGTATAGGAGTTTTTTTTAGCTTATACTGGTCCATATGAACGCACATACATGCATGAATATTGTTTAGTGATTAGTTAATAACAATGCATGCTAATCGAATTAATTTATGTATTACCATGTTAATAATCACTGCCATATATATGTACAACATGTAAATTTGCGAAATCATATATTTTCACATTTAAGTTGGAAAAATTATGAACCTTTCCCAACTAGGCTCACCTATTTGGATACGATGTCTAGGAAAGATATAGGCGGAAGTCGATATCCTAATGAGGTCGGGTTTTAAGTGGCATTCGTGCCCTCCACACTCACCGTCTTTCCTGGTCGTTTTTCAAGTAGAGCTACCGAAAGGGGTTGACTAAATAATAATTTCCCCGAGTGTGTTTATATAGTGATGTATGTTTCGCCGAATTGGTGTTTCAGTATCGACCCGTCGTTCGATCAATGAGAACCGATTCACATTAAAAGCAAAACTATTTTCGAACCTGTCGTTTCGAAATAAAGTTTGTGCTTGTGCAAACCATAAACATATAAACCAGTCGTTTTATATGATAAATAATCCAGAACTCCCAACACATGTTGGATGCCATCTATGATGAGAAAAATCGTAAAACATACTTGCGAAATGACTGTTTAAATGTTGATTTAATCCGTCACCACATGTTACTCACCCTGATGTGTGAAAATGTGATGCCCAAATTTTTTTGGATGACATCTTTGAGGAGTAAAACACGAGTTTGTTGTTACCCTCGAGATGAATGCTAAGGCGTTGATTTTATTCCGCCGCCACATTTGAGACATGATGACGTCTATGGTGAACAAATGTCTGAAATTGACATATTGGAGCAATCTTTCACCAAAATACTAGCTTGAAAATTGTATTCCATAAACAGTATTGTGAATTTATATTCACCATGTTCCTTTATCGCCCATCTGTTATTGGATAAGAAAATTACCCCGGTGAGTAGTTTTAATCCTATTGGGTCAATGGCGAATTGTTTGTCTGATATTAATGCTCTTCGTGTACATTTTTTTTTTCCACGAATCGAGAACCGAGACAAGTGTTATTTGTCTCGAACTGTAGCGATCCCGATGAATCGCCTAGCCAAGCGAGATTTTAGACAATCGTCAAAATCGAAAACATGTGGCTCCAAGACAGTAATTGAAAGGAACAATATGGCCAGTTGTCACAAAGCAAGAGATAATGCTCAATGAGCCAACTCTATGCTATAAAGACAAAAGTCATGCACAGTTACTCCTTAAATAGTTCACAACTATTATAAAGATGGAAAAACCGATGCTAATGTGGTTAAAGTTAATTGAAAGGAAACTCTTGAGACCCCCGATTTTGTGGTTCAAATGAGTTTGATACCTTTCTTTATTGATTTTGATAAATCATTGAGCCATTTTTTCGCTCATCTGGATTATGTTTTTCCATTTGGATTATGATTTTTCCATTTGGACATACTTTTGGATTATGGTTTGCCTGTTTACGAAATTTCTTGAAATAATTTAAAGTGTTTTGAGCAAATTTCTTTGACAAATGTGACCAAACTTTAAATTATGAAATTTTAGGCAATACTTGTGGTGTAGTTGCTTTTCTGGAAATAGTGGGTAACAGTGTACCACATAATTTCACCAACTACTTGCCTAAAAAAAGTACTCAGTGACAATAATTCTGGACCTGTCGTTCCAAAATCGAAATCTTTGGTAAAACCAAATTGATTTGTCAAATATGAGGTCTTATACTCATGTAGGTCCTGCCGTACCTTGTTGAGTTATAAAATATTCGAGAAAACCAGTGTTATCTGGTAATAGCTCATGAAACAATTAAAATTTCTTTACATAGCCTCCATTCAATAAGACCAAAAGCGTATTTTAGAGGAGTTGAAATGTCTTTCAAGTGGTTTCTACCACATTCTTTAAAGCATTTAAAGTTACCTTATCATTTCGCATGTCGTCGAAATGATAAATGATTTAGATGCTAAGACATGATTGTCTGTACTATCATTCGCCTGTCGTCGATTGATAAGAGCATTTTGATATTGTGGCATTGACCGGATGAGATATTCCCGGGTCAAAAGACGATGCTTGATTTATAATCGCATCGCATTTAGATTCTCTCTGAGAATATATTTCGCGATTAATCCGAAATTCATGCCATTAATGCTCACTTTGAAAGACTAGTATGTGTAAAGATCACGAAATGGACTCGTAGAATTCTTGTAAAGAATTAAAGGAGTTATTGTGGACTTATCCAACCATAAGACGGACCATAAATATAAATGGTTATGGTTGATGCATCGACAATATGGTCACATTTTAATGTTGTCCACATAAATGCAGCACTTTCCAAACTTTTAGCCCTATCATTAAGTTGATGGCTCCTGATCCGGATTATCCTGGAAAGTCTAGTCGACTTGATAATTCCGAAGAGTAAGAATCGAAATTTCGATTTGAATTACTTGAGTTTGGAAATTGAAATTGAACATCATGTCGATTATGTTCAGACCCAAATGGACTCACGGAAAGTCTGAGATTCTGCAACATAGGTTGAACAAAAAAGAAACAAAATAAGTCATAGTAAATTAAGTGAAAAAACAATTTACATGCACATATTTGGTTAGTATATCAATATGAATACACTATCAATGAAAATTAGGTGTTATGTGATGTAATTTAACATGGTTTTGTCGTCTTAATGGATCGACTTTGATCCAATGGTTAAGTGGTGTATACTCAACATTTGAGTCCATACTCGTAAGTTTTGTCAAGTACGTACGACAAGTTTCGAAACGGTATATTACACACGCAAAATGGGTTAGCGGTGTGAAAAGAAATTGGCTACTAAAAGTCCATCATGAAAGGGGGTAACTAACAAGTGAGAAGTGGGACAATAGTTTGTGGGGTTGGGGTAACTAACAAGTGAGAAGTGGGACAATAGTTTGTGTGGTTTATCCCACATTGAGGAGAAAAAGTGCCAAATAATAGTTTATATACAATTTCTACTTTTATAAGTATAATTAATTAAATCTACTATTGGTTAACAAGTCCATACACATGAGTGTGCGGATTGGGTCCGGTTCGGGTCATGGGTTTTGGTACGGTACGAATTGTGTGGTATTGTAAACTTTCTATTTATTATAGAGTTAATTCTCAAAATTCTATAATGCATGTAACTATGTCCATCATTGTGATAATTGTGTAACCTCCGCAATTATGGTGTGTCATAATTGAAAATCGTAACCCCCGCCTAGAGAGAGAGTACCATCTCACAAAAGGCTCATAGAGTGTGGCGACACCGTTTAAACCGTTACATTATCAGACGTTTTAGCTTGTGAGTGTTTTGTCCAAACAAGGAAGAAGCTAAAAGGTGGCGGAAAAATAGGGTTTAAGGGGAAACAGTTTACCGTTGCCTCGTCTTTTTTATTTCGTTTTCTTCCATATTTTATTTTGCCTATTTACGTTTTCTATTCAGTTCGGTACGTTATTTGACCGGTTCAGTTCTGTACGTTGTCTGACCAGTTATGATTTTTTTTTTATGGTTTTTCAGAACTGCAGTTTCTGTTATTTATATTCCAGTCTAGTACTTTCTGCTATTTATTTTCCAGTCCTGTACTTTCAGTTATTTACATTTCAGTCAAGTACTTTCAGTTATTTACGTTTCAGTCTAGTACTTTATGTTATTTACTTTTCAATCAAGTACTTTCTGTAGTTTATTTTCTCAGTCCAGTAATTTCTGTAATTTACATTTCAGTCCTGCAGTTTCTAGAATTTCGATTCAGTCCTGCAGTTTCTGTAAATTTCATTTTCATTCCCTGTAATCTAAATTCCAGCAATAAAAACCTTTCTATTTCCTTTTACTCAGTTAAGCCCAGAAGTTTTAATTTATTACAAACAGATCCGTCAAACTTTTTATTACAACAATCTTAAATCCTAGTTTGTGTTTTCTTTTTTAAAACAAAAACATTTCCGAATTAACTTTGAAAACAATTTTTGTTTCTGGATTAGTTATTTGTGAAATCATTTCTTTTATAGAAATTGGTGTTCGCGGTTGAATTAATTCCGGATTTTTATTCTGGTTATTTATTTAATTTATTGTTGACAATAACACTTGCAAAAAATAAGTTTCAGGGAAACATTTTGGTTGAGAAACAATTGATTGTTTGCGGTTGGTTATTGTTTATTTTTCTATTTAAAATCGAGATTAATAACTTTTGCAAAATCAATTTCTGGATACCCGTTTGGTGGAGAAATTTGGTGTTTGCGGTTGGTTATTAAAGTCGATTAGCATTTTGGATTGTTTTCACAATCTAATTGTGGGTGAGTTATTATTTCTTTTACATTTAATATTGAGATTAGTAACTTTTGCAAAATCAATTTATGTAAACCTGTTTGGTTGAGAAATTTGGTATTTGCGATTGATTATTAAAGATGATTAACATTTCAGATTGTTTTCACAATCTAATTTTGTTTGTTTGTTATATAACGAACGACTCGTTTATATTCCTCGGGAAATGTCCGGAACAAAGTGGGTGCTGAAACTGTTCAGAACATTATGGATGCTTTGTGCTTTAATGCAAATTAATGTTGGAGGTTACAAATTTGAAACGACCATTATTAAAAACACTAATATGGTTATATTATGGGTCGCAGCTCCTTATTAATTCTGATAAATACAAATTAATTTGGAGCGTTACAAAATGTGTAATGGCGGTCATTAATCAAATTAATGAAGAGGATTGTAACTTCTTATTAATTGTAATTAATTAAAATTTAATTCAGAGGGTTAGATAATTTGTAACGATACTCATCGATGACAACTATTTTGAGGCCTGATATTGATTGTATTAATAGATCAGTTACATATTTCGGTTAAAGATTATTTAGTAGCAGACTTATTTAATCCAAAAGTGAATAATTTATGAATTAAATAAATTATTGACCGTTTGGTTTTAGTGTGAGTGAAACTAATATCGGTTAATTTAAAATAATTAATAATTTGTTAAATAACATTTTATTAATATGTTGAGTTTGCTATTATTGAGAATAGGAATTGAGTAATAGAATATTACTATGATTGGAAAAAACCCGAGAGTCCCACAAATGTGTGGGGTAACCCATCCATCTTGTAGATCGAGAAAGCGTCTGTGCCCCAAAGTGATTAAAGGGGTTTGAAAAAATATCTAACGGTTAAGTTGTGTAGACTTTAAATGTCGGAAACAAATAATGTTGTTTCATTTACCATTTTGAAACCGATTAACTTTCTGAATGACAATGTGCATGTTCTGAGTGAGGACAAAAGGAATGTACCGATTGTGGGGGCACCTAAGGGGTTAGAAGTGCACTAACAAGTGAAAGTATGAAAAAACACATGTATGATATATTAGCAGCTTGCTTGTTTGTGGCAATATATGAGTGACCTTATGTATAAATTGCTCATAAAGGACGTTACTCTTGTAGTCGATAATGAGATGTTGAGTTTTTCAACTAAGTCATTGAATTCGACATGGTATAATAGGTCATGAGAACAAAAACCTTAAAGACTTTATTTTTCTAAATCTATTATCTAAATGTAAACACAAATATGAGTTTGTGTTGAAGCGATTGTGTTGGAAAGTCTTCGGCTCGAACTTTCGAACGGAGCACATAATCTTATGGTTTGTTGCATTTGAGATTTAAGCAAATCGAGAAGGAGTTAAATGGTACTTATTGATAGTACGAGATATTGTTACGTCTATTTCATGAGAAGTAAAGACGAAACAATAGAAATATTCACACATTATAAAAAATGAAGTGGAAAATCAACTCAATAGAAAGATAAAACTATTGAGGAGTGATAAAGGCAGTGAATACGAGGCACCGTTTGTACAAAGTTGTGCAAAAAAGGGAATCATCCATCAAACCACAACGCCGTACTCTCCCGAACAAAATGGGGTCATGGAGCGTTAGAATAGAACGTTGAAGAAGATGATGAATGTCATGTTGATTAGTTCGGATTTTCCCAGAACATGTGTGGGGAAGATTTGCTTTCCGCCAATTATGCGTTGAATAAACTTTCACACATGAAGCTAGACAAAACACCTTATGAATTATGGAAAGTTCACAAGCATTACTACAAGTTTCTAAAGGTTTGGGGTTCTCTAGCTAATGTTCTAATTCTAGTTCGGAAAAGGACTACAATAGGACCGAAAATGATATAGTGTGTTTATTGGATAGCACAAGATAGTAGTGCGTATCTATTTCTAGTGCACAGGTCGTATAAATCCAAAGTGCATGAAGACACAATCATTGAGGCTCGGGATGATTCTTTCTTCGAAGAAATCTTTCCCCGTAAAACTCCTAAACTTGTTGAGTCTCATAACTCGCCATGTGATGGCAATGTAGGGGGAAGTGACTCTTGGGTTGAAAGCGAGAAACCTAGACGAAGTAAAAGGGCAAGGACATAGAAGTTTTTTGGCCCAGAGTTCCTAACCTACATGGTAGAAAACGATCCGGTGACATTCAAGTATGAAATGCCTTCACCAGAAGCTCCCTATTGGGAGGAGGCTATCAATAATGAAATAGAGTCGATTATGTAAAATCACACTTGGGAATTGGTAGATTTATCACCAGGGTGTAAACATTTGGGTCACAAGTGGATATTCAAGAGAAAGATGAAAACTTATGGCACAGTCGACAAAGACAAGGCGAGACTTGTAGTTAAAGAATATAGGCAGACATAAGGTGTTGATTATTTTGGCACATATGCACCTGTGTCGAGAAAAATGTCGATTACATTAATCATTGCCTTCGCGGCGTTGTTTAATCTTGAGATACATCAAATGGATGTAAATACGGCCTTTTATTTATTTAGAAGAGAAAATTTACATGGAACAACCCGAAGGGTTTGTAGTTTCAGGTAAAGAGAGAAATGTGTGCAAATTGGTTAATTTCTTGTATGGACTGAAATAAGCACCTAAACAATGGCACAAAAAGTTTGATAGCGTAATGCACTCAAACGGGTTTCTATCAGTGAATGTGATAAATGCGTCTATGTGAAAAGAGGTGGAAACGACTATGTAATAGTCTGCCTTTACGTAGATGAAATGATTATCATTGGTAGCAAAGATAACATCAAGGCTACGAAGAACATGTTGCCGAGAAACTTCGACATGAATGACATGGGTGTTGTTGATGTGATTTTAGGTATAAAAATAACTAAAACATCATATGGCTATGCTCTCTCCCAATCGCACTATGTTAGTTAAGTGCTTGACAAGTTCGATCGGGGAGGTGAAGCGATTGCCCGAACACCGGTAGAAGTTCTGCCGCATCTCAAGAAGAATCTTGACGAGGGTGTGCGACAACATGAATATTCTCATATCATATGTAGTGTCATGTACCTCGTGAACTGTACTAGACCTGACATTGCCAACACATTGAGTAGACTGAGTAGGCATATGAGTAATCCAAGTGTTGATCACTGGAAGGCCGTAATCAAGTTACTCATGTACATGAGGTATACATCGGATTATGGTCTACACTATAAGAGATATCCAGTGGTGCTAGAAGGTTATTCTGATGCAAACTGGATATCTGACTCCAATAGTACAAAGTCCATGAGTGGATATGTGTTTGTACTAGGAGGGGCAGTGGTTTCATGGAAATCCTCAAAACAGATAGTTATTGCCAGGTCGACTATGGAGTCTGAGTTCATAGCGTTGGACCTGGCGACTGAGGAAGTCGAATGCCTAATAAACTTTATGGAGGGTATTCCAATGTGGCCGTAACATGTTCCCGCCATAAGTATGCACTGCGATTGTCAGTCAGCCATTGAACAGGCACATAGTACAATGTATAATAGGAAGTCCCGACATGTGCGTCAGAGACATAGATCCGTGAGAAAATTGCTAGAAAATGGTCGTGTTTTAATAGACTTTGTAAGGTCTAAGGATGACATTACAGACCCATTAACAAAAGGCTTAACTAAAGAGTTAATTGAAGCTTCGTTGAGGGGAATGGGCCTGAAGCCCATGACATTGGTTATCTAACATGACGGGTGACCGAACAAAGCACTCAGGAATATGAGTTCTCTGTCCACATTCCTATGATGAAAGGGTGATAGACCTGTTCCATTAAATGTGAAGAATTGAGGCTTATTAAGATCCAAGTATCTCGTGGATAAGAGTGGGGTATGACAAAATATCCTTGACTTGAGATCACATATATTGAGTGTGTAGGGACCGCTATTATGAGAAGAGTTTAACCAGAGAGCAAAGTAGTGAGGTGGATGAAAAGTTGCGTGAGTACTGTTGTCTTGGTATGCACAAAACATCGAACGGTTCAAAGAATCACGTCTACCCTTTGGCAAGCATATCAGATAGTATTTCACTATGGTGGGTTCAAAGCACAAGCTAACTTACCAGATACAACGATTCTTCGTGGTACTCTTCATTGCATTTAGGTTTCATTTTGCATGTCAGCCAACTGCATTCATGTGGGGGACTGTTGGAATTTAACATGGTTTCGTCGTGTTAACGAACCGACTTTGAGCCAACGGTTAAGTGGTGTACACTTAACGTTTGAGTCCGTCCTCGTAAGTTTTGTCACGTACGACGACAAGTTTCGAGACGGTATATTACACACGCAAAACGGGTTAGCGGTGTGAATAGAAATTGGCTACTAAAATTCTATCGTGAAAGGGGGTATAACTTCCAAGTGGGAAGTGGGAAAAGTTTTTGTGTTGTTTATCCCACATTGAGGAGAAAGAGTTCCAAATAATAGTTTATATACAATTTCTACTCTTATGAGTTTAATTGATTAAATCTATTATTGGGTAGCAAGTCCATACACACGCGTGCTCGGATCGAGTCCGGATCCGGGTCGGGTCACGGGTTTTGGTACGATACCGTACAAGGTACTGGTTCGATACAAATTGTGTGGTATGGTAAACTTTGTATTTATTATAGAATTAATCCTCAAAATTCTGTAACGTATGTAACTGATGTCCATTATTGTGATGATGACGAAATTAATACGTCTGTTTCAGAATTGATTGTGTAACCCCCGCAATTATGGTGTCATAATTGAAAATCGTAACTTCCGCATTTATGACGAGGCTGCTCTCACCTATCATAAATAGGTGGTCAACCCCTCAACCAACTCACTCATTCACAACACAAATTCACACACACTAGCATTTTAGAGAGACTACCACCTCACAAAATGGTCATGGAGTGTGGCGGCACCGGTTAAGCCGTCACATTATCAGACGTTTTACCTATGGAGTCTTTTGTCCAAAGAAGACAGAAGCTAAAAGGTGGTAGACAAATAGGATTTAAGAGGAAACGGTAAACCGTTGTCTGGTCTGTTTTTACTTCGTTTTCTTGCATATTTTATTTTACATATTTACGTTTTTTGTTCAGTTCGGTACGTTATCTGACCGGTTCAATTCTGTTGTCTGATCATTTATGTTTTTTTATGGCTTTTCAGTCCTGCAGTTTCTGTTATTTATATTCCAGTCCAGTACTTTATGTTATTTATTTTCCAGTCCTGTACTTTGAGTTATTTACGTTTCAGTCCAGTACTTTCTCTTATTTACTTTTCAATCCAGTACTTTCTGTAATTTATTTTCTCAGTCCAGTAGTTTCTATAATTTACTTTTCAGTGTAGTAGTTTCTATAATTTACATTTGAGTCCTGCAGTTTCTAGAATTTCGTTTCAGTCTCTGTAATTTAAATTCCAGCAAAAAAAATCTTTCTATTTCCTTTTACTCAGTTAAGTCCAGAAGTTTTAATTTATTACAAACAGATCCGTCGAACTTTTTATTACAACATTATGTATATATGTTTTATCAATCTCCATAACAAACGATATTGTTGTACCGAATGCAATACCGTTTTCAAAAGCGATAGAAATGTCAGCACATGTGCAAAATTTTCATTCGGAAAGCTTGAAACCTTATGGGAACTATTTGGTACATTTAAACCTTTCACTTAGATCTTACTAGATGATAAACATTAAGTAATTGCAAAAGTTTTTCTATAAGAAGATGAGTTGTTCAAGATCATGAGAAAAAAATTACCAACTAAATTCTAACAAAAAAATTACCAACAAAATTCTAACAAGTTTGCATACAAGAAAAACTTAAAAGCTAGACAATTTTTAAACTTCATGAATGTAAGGTGTGATATGCGCCTCACAAGAAAATATCCACCACCAACTTATTATACTGTTGATGAAACATTGATAAAAACAAAACAAAACAAAACAAAACAGGTGCAACATTGACAGGAAAACCTTTAGCTACTATGTTGCTCTTCTTGCCTATAATTACAAGCTCAACTGTGCTAACAATGTAAAAAAAAAACATGCATGATAAAATTGCTGAAAACGAAGAAGGTAATGTTAGAAAGTTGCACTCCCCGTCACTTTGCACCTCCGCCGCTTCTAGCTAGTGGCAGAGCTAGGATAGGAGACTATGTCGAACCTTTTATATTTTCGAAATAAATATGGTTAATAATAACCAATTAGTAAATTAAACTGACAAATTATACATGTATCACTTTTTGATGTTCAGACTACTAATTGGGTATCAACTGAATGTATATTTCACAACTAATCGTCACGTCAACCAAACTGATAAAGTGGAAATGATGCATGGCATCATCAATTCGATTAAAGGGATAAATTGGATTGACTTTTGATGTTCACGTCCTAATTTGAAAAACCAACGAATACGATGTAGATTAATTTACAATAGTACTACTTCAGTTCTGTGGGTGGAAAAAAAAAACCGAACCCTGAAACATGGCCGGTCTGGCGCCTTTTTACACCTAAACCGTATGATTTTTGGACACATTTTTATCTTTGTCTAAAAAAAATCGCGTAAAAAAAAAAAATTACAAAATTCGAATAATGTCATAATAAAAAACAAACATTGTCTTTTATCTTATACAAATAGACTATCAAATAAAATAAGTTCTAATTTTATTGTATAACAACGAAAAACGACTTTGTTCTGCAATTTTTTTCTCTCGTTTTTGCGCCTATTCAGGAACCGGCGACTAAACTAGTCGACTTACTTGGCTTATAGGAGAACCAACCCTGCCTCGAAACCGATCGTAACTTGCCCAATACCTAAAACATGAAAACTCAGTGAAAACCCGAAGAAGTTTTGACCAAAGTCTCGATGGTACATTAGTGTTTAGTTTTCGAAACTATATACGTTAATCTGAACGCAATACCATAACATTAGACCGAATCATTAAATCCGCACAATAAACAAAATGCTTTTATCAAAAAAAAAATATAAAAGAAATAAAATGCAACAGATAATTAATGACGTGGCTATGTGGGTCCCTTCATGTTATTACCTGAATACCTCTCTCTATCTCTCTAAATTTCTCTTATAAAATTCCATTTTTTTTGTATCTACAAAATCCAGCTAATTTATGGCGCTAAAGGTACCTTTCAATCCCTTCCTTTTATATTTTCCCTCCATTTTTCTCTGTAATTTACTTTTCCATAAACGTGTTCAATTTCGAATTTGAGGTATGTTTTTTTTTAACAGAATTAGGGATTGATATGGGTATTAAGAGATGTACAATTTGATTTAATGTGGAAATTAAAATTAATTCATCATTTCGGCATAATCTCACATTTTTTCGATTTTCAAATTTTGGGTGTATTTTGTTACAGTATTCTATTGAGATTTAGGATTGATTTTGGTCTTAAATAGATGTAAAATACGATTCTTTACTCGGACTTGTTATGAATTTGAAGCTAGGGAAAAAAATCAAATCTTTTATGTTAGTCTTATTAGGGTAATTATATGTTAAAATGATAAATAAAGTGGGCAAATTTAACAAATACCCAATCGGGAATAGGGGATCTCATCAGGGTGGAGCTAGAAATTGTAAATGGTGATGCCAAGTTTATATAAAGAATAATGTCAAGGTGAAAAAATAATAATTAGGAAAGGTGTCAAAAATCGCTATTTTAAAAGAAATTAAAAAAATTAGAATTACGGGAGGTGTCGTTACCCTTGTCATCACTTAGGTTTGCCTTGTATCTGAGTTGTGAATAGTATTGGTGATGTTATAATACCGAGGGAGAAACCGGAAGGTGATGTGAGAGGGTAATTTTTTTGAGAAATTGGGCAAAAATAACGAAAACATGATGCGATTGTTGGATATTATGTGGGCAGAAAGGGTAGTGGTAATGATGAGATGGCGTTGAGGGAAAAAACCGAAGGCAAAGGATGATTTGATAGAAACTATGAACTTAGGAAAATTGGGTGACAATATTGAAAAACACTATTGGTACTAATGGATCTTATGATGGTTTAAAAAGGGCGGTAATGACGATGAGGTGGTGCTCAGGGAGAAACCGAAGGCAAAGAATGATTTGATGGAAACTGTGAACTTAGGAAAATTAGGTGACAGTAATGAATACGCTATTTGAACTAATGGGTTTTAATATCTTATGCGTTGGTGTTGATAATGAGGTGGCAACGGTGAAAAATTCAAAGGATGATTCGATTGGTAAATCTCCACCTTCAATCGGAGTGATGAAAGGGAAAGGGCTAAGAAATTGGAGGAGGATTAAGAGAGAAGGGGTAAAAGAGGGGAGCGGTACCGTCGTTTTTAGTAAAGTCCTTAACCGTGGGTTGTTTTTCTCGGCATGGAATCCAATCAGAGGGTAAAAAATTGCGTTAGAAGTCTCAGGAAAATAGTTGTGGGTCACGGTCGTTCAGGATGAGTTATATATATTTTTTTGAAATAATCGTTCAGGATGAGTTACAAGAAAGGGATAATTGTAATTATCAAAGGGAAGGCTCGGGTTGAGAACACTAAGAAAGCTTTAGAGGAAAGAAATAAAACTGAAAAATAGAATTCAGTTTTGTGCTTATAAGCCAACTTTAGGAGCTCAAACTCTGTCTTTGTGCAGGGGGGTGATTCTATGACTAGTAAAGGGCTACAAAGTGATGATAGTGAAACTCAAGATGGTGAGATACGTAAGAGAAACGACGAGTTTGGAGATGATATTAGCAAAGAAGATTGTTCGACAGAGTTTGATTCTCTCGCTGAGGCTGTTTTTAAACTGCAGTCTGCGCTGGATGCACTTGAAAATGGTGAGCCTTGGCTTATCGTTATATTCAATTTCATATAAATAGTTAAAAATTTCTACAAATTTAACATGTCTCATTCACTAGGATATTAGAATACACAGCTTGTTCTCATGCATTTATCACTTATTATCAGTTTAAATGACCAGGGAGATTTAAGTAGGGGAAAATTCACCAACTCTTCTCGTGAGTTGGCTCCCAGTACTACTTAAAAGATTATTTTTGCATATAACCTTGTTACTTCATGACCGTTATCTATGTTCGAAACTAGACACATGCCCATCTGATCTAATTTTCTAGAATGATCTACCAACATTTCCCTCCTTGTTTCGGCTACTTTCCCTCTTTAAAATTATAACCATTACCAGCTCTATGAAGATATGCAGTGGATACATTCAGGTGAAGTATGAAATCCAGAACACTCGGATCAACTTTTCATTTCTCATAATTTCAACACTTCTTTTTTCCCAATAATTTCAATACTCTTTTGGAGGGTGAGCCTTGCATTTCACCCTTGAACATCTTAAGCTTCTTTTTTCATGCTATGAGGTTTTTATTTAAAGCATGCGATTAATAGCTGGAATTAATAATTGTGTGTATTATGGTCGCAGAAGTTCAACTAACAAGAGAGTTGGGGGACGAAAGTCAGAAAATTATTAATGAAGAAGTCCATGAAGCCAGTTCATCTTCTACATTTAACCTTAGAGAGAATACAGAAATTTCTTTTCATTGCTTAAAAAAACATGTAAATACCATCAAACAAGATGTTGATATTTCGAAAAGCAAGATCGATGAGGCAAATACAAAACTTGAATTTGAAGAGATTGAGACTGAGATTGAAGATTTGTTCAGGCATAAACTTGAGGCTGAGCTTCAATATCTGGTCATGTCTAAAACCGTCGAGTTGAAAAGCGATATGGTTGATGAACTTGAGTCGACCTCTAATGTGGCGAGAGATACACAAAATAATGTTAGTATGCTAAATAGACAAGCTGAGAAATTAGAGACTCGTATTGAAGATATTATTGAGATCGAGCAGGTATCAAATTTTGAGAAGGGGATAGGCCAAGTTGCTACATGTTTGTTCATACAGTTAATTCTGTTAATCTTAGTATTTGTTTCATATGTTTTGCACTTATCACCTCATAACGCAGGAGTAGTACCCACCTAAGTTTTGATTTTTGAGGTCTATTTAGGACCCCTTTTGTAGTGTTTCAATTTTTAAACAAATTTTTTTAGTGTTTACACTTTCTTTCGGATTATAGATAAGAAGTCCAGTTTGTGTAATGAGGTCTTTTCAATGTTGCTTTTGTCCTATTCCGTCGTTTTATATATATGGTTTTTAGGCATTTTTATTTTCTAATTTTGTGTTCATTTTGATTAGAGATGAGAAGACAACCGTGTCTACATTGTAATTGTCAATTGATACAAACTCGTGTTGGCGACTTTGTGTGTGAACGTTATTTCTGTTGACTTAAAAGATTTTGGACATATTATGAAGTGCGGTTATAATGTTATCATGCTCTTCCTTTCTGTTTTGTGTTAAACCGTTAAGGTATAATATAATTTCTGTGATAGCTATACAGCTATTCGTCCTTGTCCTGTAAAGGCTATTCTATGTTATACTTATACCCAGCTCTTCATCGTCTTTATGTGTATCATAACTATGTTACTCCATTCCATACTAAACCGTGACTGTTACCTCCACATTAACAAGTGTTGTAATGACTTACCTTTGATGATATCATGATTTATGTTTTGCGTAAAATTACATGTTATTTGTAGCTACTTCATAAAAGTAACCGGCGCTAATTCTCAATTGAGGGTCCGTTTGGGAACATGTTTTTTTAGATGATTTTTGGATTTTGATTTTAAAAATATGAGGATGTTTGGCAAGTTAGATTATTCAGCTTCTAAAAATCTGATTTTTATGCTGAAAAAGCTTAAAAAATCCATATTTTCAAAATCTATATTTTCAGTGGATTCTTAAAACATATTTTTAAATTCTGATTTTGGATTAAAAAATTTGTTATCAAACATAACATGAGTCATTGGCATTAATATTACACACAGTTTGAGTGTGCATAAGTTCGACATAGCGTGTACCCGATATCCTCATACGAATAAATAGGCTGAGGTGCATTTTCAGTACTACCATGATCCGGTATCCAATTGAACAAGTTAAGCCAACTACTACATTAGGACATAACTCAATCCCGAACTTACCAAAAATTTCTTTAATATTGCAAGATTTCTTAAAGTTCTTTCCAGTAAAAGAAAAATAAGTCGGAAGCTATTTAGAGGATATGTTTACTATTTTTTTTGTTTTGTGATACACGTCTACATGAGGACATTGCACCAGTGGCGGAACTAGGATTTGAAGGTGTGTGGGGCTGAATTGCATGTTTATATTTTTTTGCAATTATAGAGGTGGTGAAATGATATAATCGTCAACTTCTAAGCAAAATATACGGAAAAAATTCGCAAATTTCTCAATATAGGGGTGTTTTAACATCATTTAGCCCAATATGTGCAATACATGGGAGTAACTAGGTAGATATGTTTTAAACACATACTCTTTTGATTGTTAGATGATATGTACTGGATCCAGGGAAGCAACTATGTAGGGACAGTCGAGGGCTGCAGCCCCCCATTTTGAAATAAATTGATGAAAAAATATATTTTTTCTATGTATTTTGATCAAAATCTTTAAATTTTAGTGTTTCAGCCCCCATTCCGTAAAATAACTTTATATACTTATTTTTTTATAGATAATCAGTCCACCATTTCACAGTCCTAGTTCCGTCACTGACCGGATCATCTCATTCTTGTATCTCTCTTTGTCCATCACAGCTTTTTCCTGATAAACCTGCTATTACACACAAGGCGCAACTCTCAGGCTGCTGGTAAGATAAAACCAGCAATACTAGGATACAGTCGAGTATACGAAGCATAACATGTACACAACCATATGGAAAAAAAGCAAACATTATAGATATGAGGATCCCAGTGCTACCACCAAACCAAGCAACGGATTTTAGGTATAGTAACAGATTTTAGGTATACGACTACACGATGTCTAATAATATGCTGGCTTAAATCTAAGGTAGTAAGGGGGCCATTTTATATGTATAGAGTACTTCCAAGTATTAACTACACAAGATCCAGAAGGTCAGTTGTAAGAGAAAACATTGAATAGTATATTGATTCGAATAGATAAAACATTAATTCTACAAGAAGTATGCAAGAAAACATCAAATACGGAGTACCTTTTAGCAGATAACAGAACTAATACTAACAAATTACATTGTAGTGAAATTTGTAATTACTTAAATGTACTAATCACAGTAACAATAACAAAATAAATCATATATTATTTGAGAAAAATACTAAATGCATTAATCCTACAAAATTATGAAAGGAAATATTTAAAAAACGCAGGTTAGGGGGTTGAAAATTGGACATATGAAACTGTATTGTGAACCATCAAAACTGAGCCAACTATGTCTATGAACTGGCTTTGTGAAGGACAAGTCATATTTTAATTAGAAATCAGAAGATAGTGTGCGAAAAAAAGGATTTTCGCTTAAGATTCACACCTAAGTCTGTTCTGTGGTAGAACCCAAAAGTTCTCATTTCAGTTACATAGTGAATTATGTATGTTATCGAATTGGCTAAATCCATATCTTTCCCAATCTATATCAACAAACACTTCTCCCACAACAAGTAAAGATGGGATCGCAAAAAAATTCTGTCCCCAGAACCTACAAATATTGCAACTTTCATATTGTTATAAATATTGTTGAATGCAAATATATCCTTTGTTCTAAAATCAGCCATGTACTTGGCCCATAAAAGAAAACAAATTTCTTTAGATTTTTGTTATGATTTATTTGGTTTCCTATAACCACTCATCGGTGTAATGCTAGTTACCCAGATCAGAATTATATCAAGTATTAACAGTGTCAAAACAACCCAGTCACAACACCATATACTTACTCTTTATGAATACAGGATAAATGTACCATCTTCAAACTTAAGGTTTAGAGTTAGTAGAACATGTAATAAACTCTAAACATGTGATATTAGGCTATTACGTTACAGAAATGTCGACAACTTGTACCTTTTCGATGCCCACCTCCAGATGCGACTTCTACATCTAGACGATACAGATCTAAACTTGTCCCTCCTATAAAAGGGACCTTGCTAAGAAGAAAGTGACTTCATAAGAGCATATGCCAAGACCTCAGCTACTTCTTTGGCCTTGTTTCTTTGAGTTTTGAAGCTCATTTTTTTTATGTTGCTATAAGCTGGCTGCATTTGAGTGACCAACTTAAAGACTGAGCTTTTCTGGTTCTCCGGCCCAGAAAAAGCTAGAGGTTTTGAGTTAAAAGCATCTAGTTTTTATTACAACCTTAATAATCCAGCTTATTTGCTTAAATATTGCAATCAAACTAGCCATTCGTTTGCGTACCCATCCGATGCTTACAGTTTAGGAACCTCCACTTTTCTATAAAATATGAATAAGAATCTCTTTTATATCTAGAACGAAAAGCAGCAATGCAAAAGTAAATAAAAACCTAAAAGGAATGTAGAATACCTTCCGTAAAGTAAAGAAATTATAAAAACAACTTAAGAGTGTTAATATGCAGTTAAAGTTGGCAGATTCAGTAAGATTGAGTAACAAAAGCACAAACCAACACAGAATCTAGGAAATGTATTCCGAACAATGTTGTACCTGTGTTGATTATTGTTGAATAAATAACTTTTACCTAGTTTTGACATTCATCCGTATCTCACGCAAGTGTCCAAATAAACTTAAGCCTCGTATATTTGCAGCTTAAAGTTGCACATCTTGAGTTTTAGAAGCTTTAAGTTCTGTATTATTTTTTACTTACGAGCTGAATTATTTTGCTTGATCAGCTTAAACCTGAGCATTTTCTGTTTAATTAGCCTGATAAATGCTAGAAGCTTTAAGCTGGATGAAGTTGATTTTTTTTTTCCACAAAAATTCCAACTTACATTCCCAAAATCTGCAACCAAACAAGCCTTATAGTCAATTTTATTGACTTTCGGAACTTGATATACAATGGACACTTGGGGGAAGACGTATAATTCTTATGTAAATAAGGGTTGCAGATGAGTTTATACCCCTCTTGTTCAGGCTCAGGTAATTTACTAAATAGCCTTGCTATCCTTTCTAGAATTAGCGTATAGGCAAATTTATAAACGAAATAAAGGACCCAATCAAGATGCCAACTACATTATAATTTTAGTCTATAAGTTTCATGAAGAGATTACTTCAAAAAAATTAGGCATGTATGTCTCCCAACAGTTAATAAAGTAGAAAGACCTTGCAAAGGGTGTATTAATTGTTGGAAAAACATGTGAAAACATGGGTGTTTCCGAATGGTCACTGGACCAACTTCGAGTCATTATTTCGTGTAACAGCGCTGAGTTGTTTATACCGAACTCAACGTGGTTGAGTAGTCCGTGTGACGAGCTTCGTAACGGTATATCACATGACCTATTCGGAGAATGGGTGTGAATACAAATTGGCTTCAAAGTTGGTACCTCGGGAGCTCAAATCTGGAAAATCTGGAAAAACCGAAATGGTAATGGAAAACTATTTAGTATAATCCCATATTGGAAGATTAAGAGTTAATTTTACAATATATATATCATACCAACCCATGTAGTTATTAAACTAACATGTCCACATACACCTAAGAGTATTAGTGTGTACCACACACGCGCGCTCGCTCGTGTCTCGGGTGCGGGCTTGGGCTTGGGCTTGGGGAATGTCTCGGGTCTTGGGTCCAAACCCGAATAGGGAGTTTTGTATAAAATACAAAAGGAGTCCCTAGAGTTTCCAGCAAGAGAAACGTCAGCAATGAATGAGATGAAATGCTGCGGTTTCAGAATTAAATTGAGCGGATTCTGTGGGTGTAACTCCCGGAATTAATGACCACAATTATGGCTGCGGTTTCTATAGAGCCTATAAAAGGCAGCCCTCCCCTCTCATTTCAACACACCAGAATACACACAACTCATAGCATAAGCATACACTTAGTGAGAGAGAACCGCACCACCAACAGCTCGACCTGTGGTTCGGTGCCGGTTTCCATACGAGCCACTCTGAGATATAAGTTGTACCTTGAGAACAAAGTCCCGAAACCAGAAACCTTTAAAGGTGGTTCGGGAAATATTGTTTAAGGGAAACTGCTCAGCAGTTGCCTCTTATTTTTATTTCTGTTATTTATTTTTCAGTCCTTTACATTCTGTACATTTCTTTTCTGTAATTTACTTTTCTGTACTGTTTCTTTCCTGTATTTACTTTTCAGTACTGTTTACTTTCAGTCTTTCAATTCTGTAATTTACTTTTCAGTTCTGTAATTTCCAGCATTTACAAAAACCAGTCCGGCAGTTTTTTATTTGTTAAAAACCAGTCCGACAGTTTTTTATTTGTTAAAAACAGTCCGGCAGTTTGTTTTATTTACAAAACAGTCCGGCAGTTTTTTTATTTGTTAAAACCAGTCCGGCAGTTTGTTTAAAACCAGTCCGGCAGTTTTTTATTTGTTAAAACAATCCAGCAGTTTGTTTAAAACAGTCCGGCAGTTTCTTATTTGTTAAAACAGTCCGGCAGTTTGTTTTATTTACAAAATAGTCCGGCAGTTTTTTATTTGTTGAAAACAGTCCGGCAGTTTGTTTTATTTCCAAAACAGTCCGGCAGTTTGGTTATTTGCGAAACCAGTCCAGCAGTTTAATTTAATTCTGTACGAGTCAGGAATTGTAATTCATATTCCAATTGTGAGAAATAAATTGTTATTTCCATTGCGTTCCTGTCTTCTTTATTTTTATTGTCCTTTCTTTTATCGTATTCGAAATAGTACCAAAACCAACATTAATAATCTTGTGAACTTAAAATGAATACGACTGGGGCTCCGATGTAAGATTAGCACAACTTAATTAATAAGAAGAAACCGAAACCAGAGGGTAATTAACCCTGTACAAATTCCCACCTGGAACTATTTCTTTGCCAATGATCGAAATGTTATTGTAGCCTAACCACTCCCAAATTGAATCCATTAAAAGATATAGTATGTTACTAAAATCAACATTTTACTCAGACAAGGAAGAATGTAAACTAAAATCTTAAAGCCTTTTTCATTCGGGTAGTAACTGATGCTAGCAAAAACAGCAGATTTTCATTTCCCAACAGATGCCAAGCCCCCCAAATCTTCCAAATACTCTATGCATTTGAAAATAACATGAAAATCGAATCAATATTAACTTTAAACCCTAAAAACGAGACCAAAAACCACTATAGACAGTGACGGAACCAGGATTGTGAAACGGGGCTGATTTACTATATAAAAAAATTTATACCTTAGATGAAGTTATTTTACGGAATGGAGGGGCTGAAACATTAAAATTTAAAGTTCATAATTTTTTTCCAACAGCCCCCGACTGTCCCTACCTAGTTTTTTCCCTGACCATAGAAAATGTCTTTCGGAGCAAATAAGCTGTGGCATACTTAAAATCTTATAAATTTGGGTTCATTTCGCTTGAAGCTTCTGCCTTTACAGAGGGAAAAAACAAACCTAATTATTTAAGCAGTATAAGTCGGTTAACAAGATTTATCTTAAAAGCTGCAACTGAACAAACCCATAACTATTACCACAAACAAATGCCTATCGAAAAAAACTCTCTCATTTAGTTTCAACTTTAAAACTCAAATCTTCGTCTTCTCTTAAAAGCTGAAATCATTTTTTTTTAGTTTGATCAAACTTAAAAGCTCTTCTGAGTTTTCCCCCCCCTAGAAGATCTATATAAGCTGGATGAACTCACCTTTTGTCTCAAACAAGACCTATATATGACCAGTAAGAAAAATGACACAAAAGACATGAATAAGTTCAGAAACATCCATACAAGTTCAGTTCAAGTCATATATAGCTGCTTATACATATCACATTCAATGAAAGTTCATGAAAGTCCAAATAGTAGCAAAACAAAGGAGAATCACATACTCTCACACACTATACACCACAACAACCCATAACACAAACACTACGAGTAAAACTTCTTTTCATCCGAAGAAACTCGGGTCGTAACCATTGCTTGTGGTGGCAAGAATGTAGTAAGCGACGATGTGTCCGATGGATCCCCATGCCAACACATCAACGATGTTGAACCCGATAGGATCATTAGACTTGAGCAGACTAATGTACTCTCCAGCTCTCTTGTCTCCCGCCTCAAAATGTGATATTCCATTCTGCGTTGGCAAGCCTTGCTTCGCCACGTTCTCCCTCTGGAAGTTGAAGAACACAAAACGTCCCAAGAATAAGGACAAACCAGTGCTGAGGGAAATGACCAGGGAAGGGTTTAGCTCTGCCTTGATAGTGAAGTTACGCGTATTGTTCTTGGGTTTCATGGTGAGAAAGTTGCGGGTCTTGAGCTCCGTTGGGAGCTTGTTGAGGGGTCGTAGGCCTTGGAAGGATGGAGCGGAGAGGACGGAGGACGCCATGCGAGAGAACGAGAGAGATTTTCGGGAGAGAGGAGATTGTGTCTGGCACAGGATATGTGGAGAGAAATGTGTTATGGTGTTTGATATTTTTATGAAGGTGTTTGGGTGTGGAGTGGATGAGATTGGAATTGTGGGGGTGGAAATGAGATTGAGGAAAGATTTGGGTGCTGAGATGGCAGTTTACTAGTGGTTGAGTTTAGATAAGAGATTTGCTAAGATCTATGGAAATTGGAAAATAAGAAAAGTGATTACATGGATTAAATAATTAAAGTTTAGTATATATTTCAAAAAGGATCTGTGGCGCAATGGTAGCGCGTCTGACTCCAGATCAGAAGGTTGCGTGTTCGATTCACGTCAGGTTCATCTTTTATTTCTTTTTTCTTTTTTCTTTTTTCTTTTTTCTTTTTTCTTTTTTCTTTTTCTTTTTTGTCTAAACACATTCCTTAGCTTATTACTTTTGGAAAGAAAAACCATCATACAATATTGTCTAAGCGGGGAAATTAAGGGTAATCGGTTCCGTGAAACATTGAAAAAAAAAAACGCAAAATTTACATGTGAAATAGGAGTAATAGGAGGCAAAAAGCGGGAAATAACAAAAACGATTTGGATTTCTCAGTCTAAGGAGACAATATACTTTGATATTATTGATCATCCTTTGATTTAAAGCACCATCCCATCTTAAGTGAGAAAGTAAGTATCTTTTTAGGAAAAAATCTAGTTCTGCTTCCATATTGCTCTTGTATTGTTTTTTCTGTTGTAGTTTTTTCATGTTTGATTCCGAATAAGTTTCCGGTAATCATAGTCTAAAACCTCTCTTGAGGATTTATACACATGAACATCATTCATAAAAAATATTATTTTGTATATCTGGTTTATTTTCTATACGAGTATAAAAGCAGAGTTTGGACAACCATACTATAATGGCTGATACTTGTAAACAATCTCACACAAACGAATTATTGCCATGATTCATATTCATGTGTGAGGAATAGTAAGCTTTGTAATCGTAGATATACATTTTACGAATAATTATGCTAAATGTTCTATACGCTTAAGAAGCCTTGTTGACACAATAGAATGTGTACTTGAACATGCATTGCTTTCCAATTTTGGTAATCAACAAGAAAAATTCTGTACGTCAACATATATTGCTTTTCATTCGGGGTAAAAGGTACTCGGTGCTGCCTAATACATGACCAACCAGGAAATGAACAGAGTAGAAGAACATAGTCTAAAAACTTGAAATCACAAACCATGCCGAAAACCAACATTCTTACAAGCCATTACCCCATTAGTCTATTCTTCGAATTATTTACAGAAATTAACCCATGGCGTACTTCATTGTCCAGGTTCGAGCAGTACTCTCATATTTGGATCTGTTAGTTTTGTACAATTGAGCAATTTCAGGCACCAAAGGATCATCAGGATTTGGATCTGTGAGCAATGAACATATTGATAGCAACATCTGGAGCCACAAGAAAACAAGATTACTTGAGTAATACAATGTCAAATGTGTAAACCATATAAAGAAAACAAGAAAGAAAGATCAAATTATGTCAATTACTATTTATTATTTACTAGTACTATTTTTCAAACTGGAGCCTCAGGATGCAAATTTTAGTTGTAAATGAAATGATAAAAAAGCAGCACTCAAAATTGTAGCCACCCGGTGGAAGGAAAGAGCATGCAGCCATTGCAAAGTCTATTATGCTATACAACAATCAAACTAACTTCAAAGTGACACGGTCAACATATTAACTGAGATTGGGGTAGGGGGTTGCTTTAGAAAAAGATACAAAAATGTTACGAGTTATCCAAGGCCAAGGTGCTATTTAACATGGCCTTTGGACCTGCCTGGTTTAAACTCAATAATCTAAGTACGAAGTTTCTATTAAGCAAAAAATATGAAATATAGCCAATGGGAGAAAAGATTTACTGCTATGAACAAAGGCAGTGCTCGTATCATTTCATTCTATTATAATAAGCCAACCCAAGTCAAATGAGGCTGCCCAATTTAGCCACTTTTTTCCAAAAATACCCCTATACTTTTTTATTAATTACAATAATACCATACATAAAAAAATATAAAAATTAATAACTAATAACACTATTTATCTCTCTTTAACAACCAAACATTCTTTTAAGTTCTATCATCTTATATTTTTTTTTTTGTATTATCCACATATTTGTATCATAACTACACTTATTTTCTATATTTTAATTGCATTGCGCGTCACACGCGCAACACGTGGGGCACCATTACTAGTATACATATAAGATACCACACTAATGGAATTTAGTTTTTTATAGAACTTTCCAAAAGAATGTAACAAGATTTCAAGTACTAATAAGTAGACCAAAGAGTCGATGCATATGAAGAAACTAAAATGGTGTTTACTATTTGGCAATTGGCATCAATAACAAATTCTGGTTCTAAAATCTACTCTTCTAAAGAACCTCTTTAACGTCAAATCTTTTGGTAAATGTCCTCTGGAAAGGAAAACCATGAACAATGAGAATAGATGACAGTATGCCACTCATCACAAATTGGTATTCTAAAAAAATTGTTAATTAGGACTCCATGGTTTTAACATTTCAAATAGGATTAGACTAATTACCTGTCAATTTTTTATTTTTATTTTACCTGCCAAAAAAAAAAAGGATTAGACTAATTTTCGAGTAAATTTACCTTCCTATATCAATTTGTTGCTGAATCATGAACACAGACACATAATTACTTCAGATTTCTGGTAATCTGAAAGGTTTGATACTAGGAATCTAGATAAAGTCAAGGTTACAAACTTATATGTATAAAAAATCAAGCAGCTCCCATATAAAACAGTAAAGAGCATATAATTTATCTGCAAAAAAAGTATTAAAAAAAATCATTACCTTGGATACTGTAAGGGCTGGACTCCATTGATCTTTAAGAATGTCAAGACAAATGCTACCGTTACTGTTGATGTTAGGATGGTACACTTTTGTTTTAAAGGCTACCTGCATATACATGAGTGGCCCTTCAATACAATGGTAATATCAAACTGCTATATGTACAAAAGGAGATAACTTTATCAATGAACAAGGTTAGTTTTGAATTCGTGTTCGAAGCAACATCATTACCATATTATCACAGATAAAAAGGAGAACCTACAACATAATAGTGACAGATCATATTGGTTCTTTTTTATTTGGTACTAGAATATAATCAACTGGACAAAATCATCATTAAGCTATAATTTTTATTTATAATAAAATGATGGGTGTACTTTCAAACAAAAACCGGGATCTAATTTTACTCACAGCAATGAATAATGCTATTCCTAATCTAGAGGGTATTATAAAATCCAAGCAGACGTGGTCATGTTGCCAACAAAGTCCACATGTTTCATGATAGAAACTTAAATCTCCACATCAGCTCATGTTTTCTTCAGATTAAAAAAGTATTCAAGCAGACAACATTCACCAGCTCAGGATTAACATAAATGGTCAAGACATATATACTATATAGCTCAACACCTTTGGTGGCTTGAATGGATAATCTGGTGGAAAATGCACATTAACCAGAAAAACACCTCCTGCAAATGGGCTATCACCAGGTCCTATGATTGTTGCTTGCCAGTGAAACAAGTCGTTTCCCACAGGACCTATAAAATAGAGCAAATATATTACAAAACAGAACTGCAATAACTCAAGCAAGCAATGAAAAGGTCATCAAAGATTTATTGCCATTTGCTTTTGCTAACCAGTAACCCGAAATGGGTAATCTAAAGTTTTTCTTCAAATAATGGATACAGTACCAAACACAAGTTCAGTAGATAGAATATTGCAGAAAATACGAGTAACCAGGTTCAATACGCGACACTACTAAAATTGGCAAGCTAGTGCTTCCAACATCTAGGCCTCAGCGTGAATTTTCTGGTCTACACATTTTTTCTTGAACTGAAATAATTTTGATTCTGATTATCAAATAATTCAATAAAACCTTTTCGATCATCCCATTCTTGATAAATGATAATCATACTCAGGGGAGGAAATAGTTAGCAATGGTAGACTATCCGCTGTTTACAATTAGTGGCAGCACCAAAAACAGTTCAGGGGGTTGCGGAAATCCATATACAAATGGAACTCGCTACTTTTACATTTTCTACTGGAAATATGTAACGAAAAATGAGTTTTTACTAGTTATCAAACTACAGCCACTATCTAGTTTCTCACTTACAATAATACACAAAGTCAATCCTTAAACAGATGATCATATATAATTAATAAAGCACATAATATCTGAAAGTAATGCAATTGAAACTGTAATCATCAAAAGAATATAGGATAGGCAAAAGGTAATGAAAACGAAATGAAGCGATGGAACGAACCAGCACTGCAAGAGGCCGAGGGATCCTTTGTCAACTCCTTTAACTCCATTTGAATCCGCTTGTAAGCCATTCTTTCAACGAACTAGTAAACAACAACAAAACCCACAAAAAGTTCACAATGTCAGTTCAATGAGAGCATACAGCAACGAAGCTATATTAATACAAAAAATCTCATAAGTAAACATCGTCTTATTCTTTGTAACTTAAGGCTAATTCTGGAAATAGAACTGTTTTCCATACAAAATTTAAGGTTCAGACATTTCTGCATAAGAAATTTATTAACAAAAAAACCATAAAATTTGCAATATGCTAACAGTCATTCTAACCATAACAGCATAAAACTTAACTAAGAAAATGAAAATCTTCAATATATAAACATCCCTACTACCGAAACAAAGTATTAGCTACATTTTTTACATTAGTGCACTGATCAATTACTTATCACTCCTTACTGTTAGAAAAGAAAAATCAAACTAATCGGGCATACACAAAATCTCCGTATTTATGTCAATTTACTCCTATTTGTGTATAAGTTTGTTTCCAAAACCGTCAACTCAGAAACATATACTTAAGATTGCTTCCAAACAATATCAAATAATTTCATTACTACCAAGCACGAATAAATTATCTCTTCTCATTTTTCACAAGCACAATTATAAAACTTATTAGTACTATGAAATACGGTATTTTCTTGAGCTCCCACCAAACAATATATTATAACTATTCAAATGTACGTTTACTAAATTTCCTATAGGTTTATTTCCAAAAACATTTACTTAATTTTTCTCAAACCATAACGAATAATTTACATTACTCTCAAACACAAATAAATCACATTTTTTCAATTTTTTTTACAAGCACAAGTATTAATGTATAATAAACATATTAATACTAGCTTTTATGAAAGTTTGTTAAATTTTCAATCTCCACAAAAAAAATGATTTTCGTAATTACACAAACACTAAAACTAACCAAATAATTAACAAAATAGTAACAATCAAAATTTATAAAAATCAAACATATAAACCTAACAAAAACCCTAACACAGGCCTAAAATTAAAATACCGTTATCTAGAGCTAAAAACACAACGATAAACCAACAATATACATAATAAACTCCAATAATATTATATTTACTCGTAAATATAATTAAACTGTACATAAACAGAACCTTTTAACCACAGAGACTAGAGTCGAGAGAGAGAGAGAAATGTGGGGAATATTTTATAGATTCCCTCGTTTGATTTGATATATATTTAATTTTAATTAGAGTTAATTATAGTGGTGGTCCTCGTTGTTTTAATAAAACATCTTATTGTAGGTAGATTGGCGTTTGTATGCGGATTAGTGACAGTGATTTTTTATTTATTTTTTATCGGGTTGTTTATGTCGAAACTAGTGTTTTAAAAGGTGCGGATAGACAGAAATTAGGCAGAGCATAGGTGCTAAGCGGATCCTAAAAACTTAAAAGATTAGGAGGATTAAACGAGATTAGGTGTTAGGCGATCAACTTCTGTCTAAATTACGCCTTGCACCTTTTAGAACATTAGTCGGAACTGACTTTTCATGTTTGTGTACACGGACAAAATTAGTTATATATTTCAATTTACATTTTTTTTAGGTGTTTTACTTCATATGATATGATATTATATATATATATATATATATATGTAACCTGTTAACTTTTAGAGTTGTTAAGATTGGTTTTGAAAGAATATTTCAATGAGTGTATGGGGTAAGCGCAAATCTACATTGTGAAATGGTTGACAACCACTCCTCGTTACGGCGGAGAGAACATTAAGGTTGTAGGGATATGTGTTGTTGAAATAGTTTTTACGTTATATATTTGTTTTGGACATTTTTTTTCACAGAAAACTTGTATGAAAATGTGACCTTTTTAAAAATGGGATTGCCTTTACAGCTCTTACATATTAATAATCGTGATCATGTTCGTCTGAAAGTACACTTCTAATGTAATGAGGCACATAGTTGTTACGGTTTCAAATTGATTATCAAATAGCATTCGATAGAAGAGAAAAATCCATTATTGCGAAAAATAATGATTTCTTATTTGATTTCATATAGACGATCTCATATTTTTTGGAGTAAAGACATAGTTTTATGATGATGACGGCAACTAATTAGTTGTTGCGACTTTATTTATAGTTAGATGGTGAAATAATGAGACAGATGGATGATACTGTGAAGATTATACTTTTATACAATTAATTTCGATCACGATATGATGTGAATAAACAATTAGGAAATAAGTCAGGCTATACCATTTCATTGCCTTCACTATAATTATTAGGATCTCAAATCAGAAAATAACGACAAACAACAATGAGACTAGTTCTGTAATTTCTTTAATTTGAGTCACTTATGGGACTTTTGTTATATTATAGTCGTCCAAACTCTTTATTAGGTACCATTTTGATTGCGCATTGCCTCGAATATTTTTTAATTAAAGATTATCCACGCTCAATTAGTTAGTGATTAGGAAAATTTGACACTCAAAAAGAAATGACAAACGTATAATTGAGACATACAAAATTACAAACTGATCCTGTAATAATCAAATAAAAAATTAAAGTTGCCACAAAAACAAAATTCACACATGATATAGTGCGTTTAGAGTTTATTGTCGCAGTTCATTAACAAAATTTTCGAATCAGCAAGTGCCCTTTAATTAGCTAGCACTTACAATTTTGTGATTATAGATCATTTGCTTTGTTAACATTAAATTGGATTAGACACTTGCAGTTTAGTGATAGTTCTCCAATGAAGCATTGAAAGGGTTCGTAATTGATTAGATCGAAGATTAGATCTTAAAGAGAACCTCCGGTTTGAAGTATATATCGTTCTTGCCGAATTCGGGATAAGGTATAAGCTAAAATACCAACGGAATACGTGCTTAAAATCGGCAACCATTTGTAGTCTGAATATATATAGTGTTTTGCCTGCATTCTTTTTTACAAAAAATAAAGTTTAAGTACCTATATAACATTTTTATATTGTAAAAGTATTTATAGTTTCATACATTAATTAAAGATTTGTCATGACTTCATAATGTAGGAGTATAATTTTTGAGTTTTTGAGGGTCTTTATGTAGTGCCACATATCTCATAAAGCTGATAACATAACATCCTTATTGTTATTGTTCTTGTAATTATAATTGTTGACACTTATTTTACCATAAACTACGGCTCGTTCAGAAATTTCTAATCCTCCAACACATATCTAGAAATTTCTTGTTTTTTTATTAAGAATTTCCCTCCTAACCCTGTAAGAAATGGAACTCACAAACTCTTAGAACCATATATATACAGTTCTATTTCCAGGCAGCAACTTTTTCCCATTTCTTGTGGTTATAGCCATAAAAGCCATCGGGTCTAACTTCCCAAGAAAGGCGTAACCAGTCATCGTAGTACATGTCAGACGCATTGTACTTCGCAAATATTTTAGAGCTCCACACATCGAAGACTGCTTGCTTCTCACGCCAGTAAAAATGACAAACGCATAGAGGCGATATCATGTTGCTCGGGAATTTCCAACTGAACTCTTTACCCTTACGCAATTCATGCATACCGAGGTCGTAGTCTTCGGTTTTGCATTGAAACCTCAAAGGCGACGGCGTATTTGCAACCTTGCTAGTGATATATTCGTTGACGGCGGGCATGATCATGCCCGAGTAAGCAAATGAGAAAGATGATGAGAAGTATATTGCTAACAAGATGACAAAGGGATATAGTAAATATTTTTTCACCATTTCTGTACCTATGATATACCTCGAGTATTTTTTTTATATTTAAGTATTATACATTTAAATAGTATCGCACCCCTTTTATAGCATCTCTTATAACATAAGTCTGTTTATTAATTATGTTCCAGAAAGCTGTGAACCTACGTTATAAAAACAGTATTTATGAAGTTCTAGAGTTTGTTTGATGTTCGGAAATGAGGATGGTTTTTTAAAATAAAGTAAAATTCGGGGTTCTTACTTTTAAAATATTATATTAGGATTTACTCATTTTAGTGTTTGGTAAATTTAGCAACTTGTCATCAGTTTTTTTTTTTTTGGGTGTGCCGTGACTGGTAAGAATTAATTTGTCGAAATACCAAACTTATTCATCAGTTTTGGCATGTAAATTTTGAATAGAAATACTAACTGGCATGAAGCCTGAAGGTTATGTTATTCGATTAATTAATAGACTGTGGCAATACATGCATATATATTAGGCTAGCTAATCGTCGAGAGAGATAAACATATATCTATACTATTAGTTTACGTGTAGAACTCTTATGAGGGCTTAAAACAAATAATTAATTAAAACCTCTCTAATTTTACAAATTACAAAATATGCACAACTGCTAATTAAACGCATGAAGATTTGAAAACTAACTTCCCATATGTATTAACCGTTTCTCCCTATAACTGTCTTCTTTCCCTCAATTTTCTCTCTCTTTTCAATACGTATTTCTTCCTCTTTCTAAATTTTTTCCTAAAATCCAAAATTCTGAAAATGCAGGAAATATACAATAAAACCAGAGAGGTATGGGCAACTTATTTTATGTTAATCTATATGATTTTTTCAATGTTGGTTTCGGTTGTAGAAATTTCAATTTTTGTATTGTTCGATTTGTTTTACGCGTTATACCAACGAATCGTGTGGGCACGTCTGCTAGTATTATATATAGAGAGAAGAAGGGGCTCATGTATTAGTGGAGCCTCAACCTTAAAATAGTGAAAGATTAAGTGGTTACAAGTACAATATAATGACAAGCAACCAGAAAATTTTAACTCATAAACCACTAATTACATACAATAATTCTTATGTAACATCCACACTAAATAACATACAACATATATATCCTATTTCACTAATTGCGACGATTTAATCTAGAAATTGTCAAAATTATTGCTTTGCAAAGACTACCTTTGAAATAATTTCACTAGTTTCTTGAATTCCATACAAATTAGGAGTATGTACGTAGTATTTAATGAGTTTGTGAACATAACATTAATGATTAAACTCAGTCATAACAGTGTTATCCAAGTTCTTGACGTTATTTCAAGACGAGACATTCACAAGTCTGGATCTTCTACACCTCTTTTAAGAAAATTTGATATGTAAACAAGGATTGCAAGAACAACAATCAGTTAGGAAGATCACTAACACTATATATTATCCAGGCAAAATAAGAAGAAAAATTTGCAAACAAACTGCAAATCATTTATTACATTGATGTATTGCTAAAACAATATGGTCCGCCACTTAATTCAGGGAAGAAAAGAATGATTCCTATTTAGCCTCAAAATTTCATAAACTTTTGCGCAATATATTTCCCATGCATAAAAAAACAACACATGTCGCACATCTTTTTCTATCCACTCTTTCTATAGTAGTCCGGCTGGCAGTGCCATTAAGCCTACCTAACAAGTCAACACCGAGTCCATTGTCTCAAACGATACAAACAAGCATGACCCTAAGCTTTAGCCTATCTTAGCCGTTATAAGCCCCTCGAGCGAGCCAACCAATGCAAAAATTGTCACAACCAGACAAAAAAGGCTAAACATACGGAGCATAATCCACTTAGTTGTCCAAGCTCCAATATTTCTCTGCACAAAATACATCTCCACAGGAAAATATATGGACAATGACCAAAAATTGATGGCCCCTAACACTCCCAAAACTTGGTTGAAATAAGGAAACAACATCGATATTACAGTTGTTGACGCCACATAAGCTGTTCGAAAACATAGCCTGAAGAGATTTAAGTTGAAAGGGGGTAACTTAGGAAGCTTGATAGTGTATTCTTTAGTCACAAAGCTGCTGTTTGGGTACTTTTGGGTGAACCATTTATCTGCCATTGCGAATACAGGTTGACTATACACCTGAAAATATTTGATAAGAGGATTTAAAAATAATTACTCATATCAGAAGTTTCTGAGTGATTGCAATATGTTGACAGTCTGTGTACAAGTAATGTAATCCTGATTGAGAACAAAGTAACCCATTGAACAAAAGAACTTGTCTCACTGTAACTTTTAAGCAACTAAGAGGTATTATGAGGCTGATAGAAAAACTTGGTTGGTGGAGCTAAGAATTTCTAGCTTATTAGCTACTCTCGTGGAACTTAAATTTCTAGTCTTTTCATGCCTGACAAGTCACAACCATGAAAGCTCATTTTTTTAAGTTGGCAACCTAAATTCTAATGCACTTCAGCTAATAAATAAGACGTAAACAAACTTAGCTTAAAATTGCAAACAAACAAACCAAAATAAAAGGTTCGGTGCTTTGAGGTTGTCGTCTGGTACCTCCTTTCTGTCCTCTAGAAATGATTCATCTATTTCTTTGTTTCCATTTCCAAAAACAGCAAAATTGTAATCCATAGCTGGCTTTAAGACTTTCCATTTAAAACAAATGTTACCACCACACACTTATACATACAGTATTAAAGACTTTGTACAATTTTTCGTCGGAATAGTTCATTCATGCTGCATTTTTGTTCGAACGTTTAAGCGGTTGAAGTAATGTTACACGAGAAAACTCGTCCTGAGAAGCCTTTTAACCATTCTGAACTGTCACTGTGCAATTTGTAAATTTAGCATTTTAGCCAAAAGCTAAATTACAACTGTCTGTTCAGAGATGATAGATCAAAATTACCTATGAAATGCTGAATTTTTTGATATTTTTGAAGGCCTTGAAAGATTTACCAAAGCTTTTCAAGAACCACCTATTAATATTTTCCTTCATTTGTCGAACTTAATTAAAGTTTGAGAGAAGCAATCATCTCACCCAACATCTCAATATAACTTTTGGATAACAGAATTCTGAAAATTATTCGGTTAACAATATGCAACAGAGTCTAGAAAGATGAAATCTAAACTTGAAAGGAAAAACATTTTCAAAAAATTTGCACAAAAGTAGATACTGTAAAAACAAGCTAGTACCTGATATCCTCCGATCATATGAAGAACGATGCAAACATTTGCGAAATCAACGAGCCAAAAAGGACCGTTGAAGCCCGTTAAGAGGTTTCCAGGGGTTAAATCACCAAATGCTGCATAACCAAACGCTCCACAACAAAGGTAAAAGAAGGTAGTTATCGTAATTGCAACTGTCGAAGCTTTCTTCATTGTCTCATTCTCAGCTGGTGGTGACTTCAAAGTATCCTTCAAGTTTTGCAAGACAACAACTCTTTGTATAAACAATTTTTTTTTATAGAGTAAAGTAGCAAAGGAAACAAGGGAGTTTGGTTATTGTTTGCGTTCCTTTTTAGGTAGCGAAAAATTATTTTTGGTAGTGTTTGAGACAAGACACAAAATTTTATTTGCCTGACTCTTTTAAATAATATGTTGGTATAAAAAACTGAAAAAAGAACAGCATTAATAGTGAAGAATGGACTGGGATGTGTTCCATAAAACCGTCTTCTGCTTCAACAACCAAAATTCTTGCAACACAAATATTATGTGATCTACGTCAAATTATAGTTCTCAGTTTTAATATATATGAATGGCTAACTAATAGACATAATTTCCGATAAAAAGGGCTAATACAAAAAAAAGTGTATGTATGAAATGAAAACTTCCGAAAACTCGTCGAAAATGAGATGAAATCGATAGAAATATAATTTCGCAATCACTTTGGATATAATAGAACCAAAAACATTTGACAACATATGTCACTGTCGTACCTGTATCTCTATGAGAATAATGGCAAATGGAAAGGCAAAAGCAACATCTCCAATCGCTTGAGAAACTAACCAAGTCTTTTTCACTGCAGAAGTGTAGATCCCAAAAGTACTACCCTTTACAACACCATTTCCTGTGATTAAACATAATAATAAACGGTTTAAGTAGTAGCATTAGTATGAACAGCCAGTGGAAATTATTATGATTGATGAAAAAAAGAGAGAGAAGAAAGTTGACTTTGAATGTGTTACCTATGACTTTTGCCAGCGCGAGCCCTGCGGCAATGATCGAATACGCGAATGACATAATAGCAGCAACAATAGAGAGCCATTCAATGTTATGGAAATCGGGTATTTGCGACATGAAAACTTGAGAAGCTCCAAATATTAGTATATAGATTGTATCCTTAAATTCACAGCTAGCATCATGCCCATAGCTGTGGTGACAGTTTGTTTTTTGTATTGCTCTGCAACCATTTCATAAAATAAACGTTATTGTCAACATAAAAAAAGGTTAAATTTAACGTTTTAAATTTTTAATCATGAATATATATGTTAGGTAATAGGTGATATATTTATGTATACAATACTATACATATACCTCATGCTGATAGCAGATGTGATGGTGTAAGCAATTCCAAATCCGTAAAAGCTTATTTGTAGAAATATTCCACACAACCATGTACTTGTTTCCCCTGAAAAGAACACTCAATTATGGGCATTGCTCAATTTATATTGGAAGGGGTATAAACTTCATATCACAGAAGTGTACTAATGGAATTGATCATAAGATCATTTTAAAACCTCATTTTTGAATAAAAAACGTGATAAATGAATATGATGTGTTTGTTCCGAGTCTTTAACAGACTAAATTAAAACAAATTCAAAGTTTTGAACCCATATTTGTGTGGAATAATTGTAAGGTTGGTGTAATACTAATTTTCATGAAGAATAACAGAGATGTTTTACATAAAACCAAAACTGTTTTATATATTATAATTGGATAAAAGCTATAATGGGATAATAATTTTCCCATATGGCCACAACTTGTGAGCCAATAAGGGCTTGCTTGGCTGGAGAACAAAACCAAAATAAGTTGGCATATTTCAGTCTGACATTAGATCTGGGTTTGTGTAGCCTTAAGCTTTAGGTCTTCCGGACCAAAAGTCAGGAAAGTTCAACTTAAACTGGCCTACTAAAGGAACTGCAACTAGTTTGCAATGGGAAAATAAGCCGAGCCCAAGACAAAGCAATCGAACAGGCACAACAACTAAGTCTTCAGCAAAAATTGAGTTAGAGAGTTTGTTACTGTGATCTATTGTAAAATATAGTCTCAAATATGGTATAGACATAGTGACAGACGCACTACATTTAACTCCTAAAAAATAGAACATTTGTGCAACCTCATAACTCATAAGGACATTTTCTTCTACCAATAAAATAAAAATAAATTAAAAAACATGATTTTCATAAACATGGGATTGTTTGGCTGCAGTTTTCAAAAGAAAATAAGCCGACATTTTGAAACCATGAGATATATGTTCATCCAACATAAAACTTGTAGCCTATTCTCATGACCGAGAAAAGCTCACCCTTAAGCTGGAGAGCCAAACGTATTGCATCTTATAAGCCACAGCCACGTAAGTAAGCTTAAAAGCTGAAACTAATTCTTAACTAAGTTCTTTTTTTGGGAAGTGTTATCTAATTAAACTTGAGTAGCACCACCAAATAGGAATGAAAACATCAAGTCCATTGTTTCTCGACAAGAATTGTCTTCCAGACCAAAGAACCCTGCCATAAACTGATAGCCAAGTGATGCATATTATAAACTAGTACCAACTCAGTAAAGCTCAAAAGCTGAAACAAAATAAGCCAATAACTTCATAGACAGCTACATAAATTAACTTGGTATAAGCTGGACACCCATGTGGGAAACATCCATTTTGGATGAAATTTCTAATAAGTTGGTCTGAGAAGCTGAAACCAAACAAGACCGTACTTTTGCATACACTTACCTAAGTTAACTTGAGCAGCTTCAAGATATGATCTGTTACGTGTGGGCCCATGCTCAGGATCTGGTGATCTGTAACAGTTGCATAGAAGATATGTAGATACAAGGGTGATACTGGCAAATATGAGCATAGCTAATGGACCAGCTATCCATCCAAGCTGAGCCAAGCTCCATCCTAGTGATAGAACACCTGATCCTAATACTCCCGTTATTATATGTGCCACTGCAGTCCATAGGGTCCCTGCAAAAATTCAAAGAAAATATTTGTTAGCTTAAGATTGTTTGAGTGATAAAGACTGGTTTGTTTGTTGCAAGCTTTAAAGTTCAGGTTATTTTGTTTTCTGCTGGTAAGTTGCATCTTTTTGGTTGGCTCTGGCCTGAGGAAACAATAAATTTAAAGTTATATTAAATCACTTTTTTAGCAGCCTCAAATAAGCCAGATTTTTACTAAGAAAGTTGCAGGTAAACAAACCCCATAAACAGTTTTTTTTTATCTGGTGTCATTTCATTACAGTTAGTTTGGGTGTTTGTTAGTGTTGGTCCTAATACTCCAGTTATCATGTGAGTCACCGCCGTTCATAGTTTCACTTAAGAATTTTAGCAATGCGACCTTTATGCAAATAAATTAACTTATTTGTGGCTGAGTGAACATTCAGGTGTATCTAGTTAAAAACTTAAATTGTTAAGCCAAGAAAATCAAACAATATATCTTTTAAGCCGCCAACCAAATACAAAGAATCTTAAAGTCGAAAAGCTAATAAGCTAATATTAAAATAAACAAGCCCTAGCTATGATTCATTGAAATACAACCAAATTGTGCTTAATAAAGATAAGCAATGTGACTATGTGAGATCGGGTATTGTGTGTGTTGAAATAATAAATTGTTTGGTTCAATCTTTGCTTTAATGCCATGAACCGTTCGGATACATGCATAGACCTTTGATATGGATGCATGAATAAGTTATGTCTTTTGATTTTCTAGAATAAATGTTTATAACTCAAGACCTTTGATGTTCTCTTGAGTTTAGTATAAATAGGTGCTCTACTTCCATTTGTAAGTACACCAAAATTTAGTTTTGAGTTTGATATTATAAGAGTTCTTTGCCTCTCTATATTTTGCGTTGTCATTTTATGTGAGTGAGTGGTCGTTTCGACCCAACAGTGTGTGCAACCGAACTCCTTAAGTTCTCTTCACAACTAAGTATAAACAACATAAGCTTAGGATTGTTGAGTGAAATAGATAAATTTGGTTGGCCAGATAGAATATTTGATTTTTTGTTGTAGTTAAAAGTTCAAGTTGTATGAACTCAACTTTCATAGTAGTATAAGCCTAGAACTAAGCCATCTAGTTTGCTTAAAAGTTGCAGCAAAGAAAACCCTTAAAGAGTAATTAACAAAAAGTATAATCTGCTTACATAGAAAATTACTTTACTAGGTTTAAATTGATTAGGAAAAAAACTACCAAGAAGTAAATGACTCGTCTATTGCATTATACCCAATATATTGCATTCTTCAATTCACCTGAACCCATTGGTGCCAATATTCTTATGCACTATCTCTTCATAAGAATCATCAAAAAAATATCACTATCAAAATTAAATAGTCGGGACTGTTTTTAAAAAAATCACTTCGTATTCAATGCTTAAAAAAGCTCGCTTTTCCGCTTTTAAAGCCAATAAAAGCATAGCTCTTGCAAAAACGCTTCATCTAAGATTTCATTTTTAAAACACTTGGGAGTAAGTAACTAAAAAATTAACAAAGGAACAAAATGAAGCATGATTGAATCTTTCCATCCCCCTTCCAGACTACTATTTAATCTTATTCCATATAAACATTAAAATATTTCCTTTTTCTAAAATTCTTTAACTACATATAAAATTTTACATACATAAAGTGATAAAAACATGGACAATATGAGGAAAGAAAATAAATAAGTTAATATAGCCCTTCATATCATAAATAGATCTATTTATGAAAATTAACTCATCAACCAATAACAAATTTCCACTTAATAACCAAAATGTAAGAATTCAAATAATCAGATTTTGATTTCTTAAAATAAAGAAATAATATATATATATATGAAAATTCAGCATTTACCCATCAGCTATAAACAAATTTCCACTTAATAACCAAAATGTCACAATCCAAATAATCAGATTTTGATACAGAAAATAAAGAAATAATATATAGATATTTATGAAAATTCAGCATTTACCTATCAACCATTAACAACTATCCCACTTAATAACCAAAATGCCAGAATCCAAATAATCAGATTTTGATACAGAAAATAAAGATAAGAAAATATAGATATTTATGAAAATTCAGCATTTACCCATCAACTATAGACAAATTTCCACTTAATAACCAAAATGCCAGAATCCAAATAATCAGATTTTGATACAGAAAATAAAGAAATAATATATAGATATTTATGAAAATTCAGCATTTACCCATCAACTATAAACAAATTTCCCACTTAATAACCAGAATGCCAGAATCCAAATAATCAGATTTTGATACAAAAAATAAAGACATAATATAGAAATATTCATGAAAATTCAGCATTTACCCATCGACTATTAAACAATTTCCACTTAACAACCAAAGTGTCAGAATCCAAATAATCAGATTTTGGTACAGAAAACAAAGAAATATTATATAGATATTTATGAAAACTAAGCATTTACCCATCAACTATAAACAAATTTCCACTTAATAACCAAAATGTCATAATTCAATACAGAAAATAAAGAAGTAATATAAAGATATTTATGAAAATTCAGCATTTACCCATCAACTATAAACAAACTTCCACTTAATAACCAAAATGCCAGAATTCAAACAATCAGATTTTGATACAGAAAATTAAGAAATAATATGTATATGTATATATATATATATTTATGAAAATTCAGCATTTACCCATCAACTATAAACAAATTTCCACTTAATACCCAAAATGCCAAAATGCCAGAATCCAAATAATCAAAATATGATACAGAAAATACAGAAAAGATAAATAAATACCGGTTCTTTTGATGCTTGGAATTTTTGAGTCCAATAAAGGAATGTTTTGATGATTTTTCACTTCAAATTGTCTTATGCACTATTTTTTCATAAAAATCTTCAACAAAACACAGGTATCAAAATTTCAATAGTTGGGAATAATAACTAAAAAAGTAAACAAAGAAGCAGAATGAAGCAAAATTGAATATTTTCATCCCCATTTCCTTTCCAGGCTACTATTTAATATATTTCCATGGAAACAGTAAATATTTCCTTTTTCTCAAATTGATTAACTCTATATATAACTATACATACATAAAAAAACATGGACAATAACTGTAACACATCATATCATATACAGATCTAATTATAAAAATTCAGCATTAACCCATCAACTATAAACCAATTTCCCACCCAATAACCAAAATGTCATAACTCATAATCCAAATAACCAAATTTTGATACAGAAAATAAAGAAAAGAATATAAATAAATACCGGTTCTTTTGATGCTTGGAGTTTTTGAGTCCAATAAAGGAATGTTTTGATGATTTGTCACTTCTTTTCCCATAACTAATTAAATCATCAAAAATGGTTTCCTAACACAAATATATACGTACATGCACGTGTATATATATATATATTATAGTATATTGTTCAGAATATGAGTAATGATGGGTTTGGGTCCACAAGAATCTGATTATAAAAATAAATACTTTAACGATTTTTGTTTATACTTATTTGGAGAGTTAATTACATTACAGGGTTCATAGTTTGAAAATGAAAATAATTCATAATTCATGGATTATGAATTATTTTCTTGTTTATTATCCTCAATTCAATTATTCCGATACCACGTGCCATATATTTGGACGAAAAAGTTCAAAATAGAAAAAACTTAAATTCATGATAGTAAACAGGAAAAATTAAAATTAAGGGTACTAATCGAGAAAACAGCAGCAATTCAAGATATAAGAATACTAAAAACCTGATATTATAATTTACGGGTACCACAAAGTTTTTTTAAAACTATGAGTCCTCTAATGTGATTATCTCTCCAAATAAGTATAAACAAAAATATTTAAAAAATGGAATTTTTATAATCATATAAATTATTGAAAGTGTGTACCGTTCTAGTTTTCTTTGATGAGTATTATATGTACCATAAAACCCCAATCAAAAGAAACTAGTGTGGTACATTCACTTTCTATAATTTGTATTTCCGCCCAACCCTAGTGGTGGATAATCATTAGTAACATATTTTCCATCTAATTACTATCTAATTGGTTAGTAAACTAAATTTAACAAGAATGCACTTTAATGCACTAGAAAATAGTAAACTTTAATTGGTAATATTCAATATGGTAAACTTTCAACAACACTTAGAGAGAATGAAAATTTCATTCACATCTATATAGTTACTTTACATCAAATTTTAAAGAAAGTGTATCATAGAGTGGTATTATAATTTTGCAGCAGATTATAATAAAATAAATTTGGCTAATAGCATAGGGTACATAGCACTAATAAGTACCCATCTACACCTGGCTTGATGTGAATCATGTTTTTCCAAATTGTTGAAGGAAAAAAATATGGGTTGGAAACTCATAAAGGTACTGGGGAATCAAAAGCTCAATATACCACTTTGATGGGAATAAAGAACAGCATCTCCTGTATAAGTATAGTCGGCGAGTTTTGGCAAATAATGGACATCTTTAGCTCGGATAACTCCGGTAATTGTGCCTGGTTGTTCATCGTGGATTAAGTTTCTCTTTCCAGTTTTACACCACCCTGCTCCTTGGCAGTTAAATACTCCGATAACTCCCGTCCAAATCTTCAAAAGACTATCAGAAAAGGTTCATTAGCAGAAGAGGAAAAAGAAACTCAAAAACAAATTCCTGGCATAATGTTAATCGTTTCTTGAATCAATTTATACCTTTTACCATCTCTGGCAGGATCAGAAAATAAACAATCCCTTGTTGGTCTACCCGGGAGTTTTGCCCTTAAAATAGAGCCGTCAGGTAGAACTAACTTCTTCAATAAATCAAAGTCATGCTGCCTGGGCTTATCACTGGATGTTCCAAAGGACATAATTAAATCATTATAGAGTCTTAGGCAGTAAATATTTCTTACTGAAAGTGCATCCGAAAAGTTGGACCATTTCTGTTCGGATAGCCGTACTGAAATTCCTATCCGCTGTTCTAGTTGCAGTTTTGCAGTTAGGTTCCAAGTGAGGTTGCAACCACCAGTTGGAACCACGTATATTAAATGGACAAAACTGTAAAATGTTAAATGTACTCAAAGTGAACACAAGCACATTTAACAACGGAGTTCACCTAACTAGGCTACGTCTCCGGGGCACTTACCCAGATTATGATATTATAAAAAGCTTACAATATATGACTCAAGTCTTAATGAAAAACTTAGACTCCCTCTAGGTTTTTCTGCCTATCACTATATTGCTCCTACTCTATAACTATCACTTATAAATCAATGGCATCCCACCATTGTTTTCTTTTTAAAGCTCACGTGTATTCTCTCTAGAAAATAAGTTCTTTATAATTTAGAACACACACTATTTACAAGCTAGGTTATCAACTATTTATAAGTAAAAACAATCTTCTTGCTTCAAGATCTTTTATGATTGCTTTTGACTTCTTTTGATTGGCTTCAATCTCTCCATATTGCACGTCTGCCTTTTGTAGGATTGACATCAATCTTCATAAGTTAATACCTGTTTAATAACAAGCTTGAAAGTAGGAGTTAGTCTTTTCCTATAACTAGGAAACATATAAAGATAATATCTTTTAGAGATAATATCTTTCCATATATATATGAAACACCTAACTCCATATTACATTCAATCTTTAAACGAATTATACTGAATATAGATAAGGAACAAAAGATTGAAACAAGTGATAAAGATTTGCATAAGAATAGAGATATAGATTTAAAAGGAAACATATCTTTATAAACTAATCTCCTTATATCTTTTAGGAAACATCTTTCCTTACCACTTTGATATTCTCAATTTACGCATATTAAACCTTTAAGATCATATGAGAATATATCCTGCATACTGTAGAACAAATAATAATCAATAAAGAACAGTTATGCAGATTTACAGAACAAGACAGAATTCTGCAGAACAGCAGGTTGGAACTGTGGTTGCAACTGAGGTTGCAACTGGTACTTGAAACCACCAACGCTGTCTCAGCAGGTTGTAGAAACCTATCAACATAGGTTGTAACTGAGGTTGTAACATTGCTTGTAACCTAACAACAGTTGTCTCAGTAGGTTGTAACTGAGGTTGCAACATTGCTTGAAACCTAACAACTCTGTCTTAGTTCTTAATAACAGTTAGGATTTATCTAGTAAAAACCAATAGACAATAAACAATATTTAGACCAGAAATCTGGTCCTAACAATCTCCCCCTTTGTCATTGGTTTTGACAAATCAATTAAGTTTATAAATCATCCCAACCACCTGCAAATTCAATATCAGCACAGTCTTAAATTGTATATCTCATAACAATACTTAAGAGTCATCTGTTTAAGCTCCCCCTGTATGTTAGAATTGCAGGCACTAAATAAGCACAGAATGTATCCATTCATAAATTCAACTTTAAAGACAGCAATATTAAGTCTTGAAATTAAAGCATTAAACTGAACAATAAACTCATCTCCCCCTATTTGTCATAAGCCAGACAAACTAGTCACGAGGTATGTCTAAAGACATGGTTTCAACTACGGTTGGAACTGCACTTAGAACTTCGCTGTGTGGGTTTCCAGAAAGCTTAGGGTTTCTTTGATAAGTAGAAAGAGAGAGAGAATAAATATGATAATTGTGATTGATTTGAAATAGTAAAAAGATTTTGTATAAATGGTAGTAAAGACCATATCTTTTTGTAATTGGAAAGAGATACATGCAAATCAATTATGAAACAGATTTAGCCAAAAAATAGGAAGTTTCTTATCAACAAGGCTTTTGAAAAATTAATAACTCTTAAATAACGAATAAAACAGTTGGCATTGAAGATAAATCAAGCAGTTAACACAGATAAACATTCCTTTGTAAACAGACTTATCCAAATTTGAAAATACAAGAGTTGAAGCTTTGAAGGAAATTTGAATTGATTCAAGATAAAGATAGCAATTAGAAAGATATTTAAGCTTTTGAAAAACAAAAATCTAGCAATTTACCTAAGAAAATATGTTTATCATTGAATAGCCTTAATAAAGATTAGATTTTAGGAGCTTATATTGAGCAAATCCGTTTTTATCTCTACACAAAAACTAGTTTGATGACCTCAGCAAGGAAAGAGTATAAGTGATGTCAAAAAAGATAAGACTTTGTCTTGACAGTTATAATGTAGACTGAGGTTTCAACTGATGTTTCAACTGAGCTTGCAACCAGTATTTTTAACACGAGGTTTCAACTGGAGTTGCAACTGAACTTCCAACCAACTATTGAGAGTGTGAGGTTTCAACTGATGTTGCAACTGAACTTGCAACCATCATAAAAAATTTGCACTTTGTGCTTGCAACTCTATTACCAGAGAGGTTTTTAAGGACAAGTTACCTCACATCTGTTTTTGAGACACCAAAAAGCGGCTTTTTCAAGACAAAAACATCATAGCTCAAAATAAGACTTTAACCTTAGAAATAAAACTTATTAAAGGTACTCAACACAGACATATTTAGCAAAAGTATTCAATTAGATTGATAATGACATACCCCTATGTCACTTCTTAATGATTCAAACTTGTTTGTATCAAGGGCCTTTGTGAAAATATCTGCTAGTTGTCTTTCAGTTGAAACATGTTCTAAAATTAAGCTCTTTTCTTCAACTAGTTCTCTAATAAAATGATGCCTTAGATCAATGTGTTTAGTTCTGGAATGTTGAACTGGATTTTTAGCTAAATCTATAGCACTTTTGTTATCACAAAACAAAGTTAATATTTCTTGTTTGACATTATAATCAGTTAACATCTGTTTCATCCAAATAAGTTGAGTGCATCCACTTCCAGCTGCAACATATTCTGCCTCAGCAGTAGATAAAGATATGCAATTTTGCTTTTTACTGAACCAAGAAACAAGGTTGTTTCCAAAATAAAAACAACCACCAGAAGTACTCTTTCTATCATACCAAGCTCTAGGAGCTTGTTTTAGGCCATACAATGCCTTTTTCAACAAATAGACATGTTCAGGAAAGTTAGGATCCTCAAATCCCTTAGGTTGACAGACATAAACTTCTTCATTAATCACACCATTCAGAAATGCACTCTTTATGTCAAGTTGAAACAGTTTAAAATCATACAGACATGCAAGAGATAGTAGCATTCTAATGGATTCAATTCTAGCTACAGGAGCAAATGTTTCATCAAAGTCAATTCCCTCAATTTGTGTATAACCCTGAGCTACCAACCTAGCTTTATTCCTGATAATCACTCCATCCTCATCACTTTTATTTCTAAAAATCCATTTAGTCCCTATAACATTTTTATTAGAAGGTCTGGGTACTAAAGTCCATACATCATTTCTCTCAAATTGAGCCAATTCATCCTGCATAGCTAAAATCCATTCACTATCTTCTAGAGCTTCTTTTATATTCTTAGGTTCTAACTGAGAGATATAACAAGCAAAGTGAACAATATTATTTCTTTTACCTCTGGTTTTCATACCTGAAGTAACTTCTCCTATGACATTGTCAAGAAAATGATTTTTCTGAGTCCTTACATAGCGAGGCCTGCTAGTTGACTGAGCATGAGAACTTTCTTCTTCTTCTTCAGATTCAGCAGCATTCTGGGTTTCAACTGCGGTTCCAACCTCAGTTCCAACCTCTGTAACAATCTCGGTTGTAACTTCAGTTTCAACTGGACTTCCAACCTCTATGGGACTGCTTGTTTGCTGAACTTCTGCTTTCTCTTTTTCTGCAATCTCAGATTGTTCATCATCACCTGTATTCTCATCAACAGTTTTTAGGTCATCAAATAACACATTATAAGATTCCATAACACAGTTTGTTCTTTGATTAAAGACTCTAAAAGCTCTACTATTCTGAGGCAATTCTTTTTCAGCCTTTTCAAACACATAGCAGCTGTTTGTTGATCTGACTCCAGTCATGACCAAATCATTGTTAAGATCAGTAATTAGACACCTATTTTTGTTGAATTTAACAATCATCTTGTTGTCACATAGTTGACTAATACTAATAAGATTAGCTTTTAGTCCATCTACAAGAAAAACATCATCAATATTAGGCATTCCAGGTTTGCTTAATGTACCTTTACCAACAATTTTACCTGTATCTCCACCTCCAAACACAACAGTGTTACCTGTAAGAATGGTGACATTTTTTAGGAGACTTGCAGTACCTGTCATATGCTTAGAGCATCCACTGTCAAAATACCAATCATTAGAAGTAACAGCATTCAAAGAGTTAATAACAGCTTTGTTGTTAGCAATTAAAGTTGCTTTTTCTTTAACTTTCCAGACCCATTTCAAATTTTTATTGACAGAAGCCAACCAGGTTTTCTGGGAAATATACTTTCTGTTTCTTTTTAAATAACACTGGATTTCAGAATGACCAGGTTTTTTACAGAAATTACACAACTTCAACCTAAAGTTATTTTTATCCCTAAAGCTATTCAGTTTATTCATGGTTGCAACTGAGGTTATAACTGAGCTTCCAACCTTCTTTACAAAAACCTGAGTTTTATTCCTGGTTGCAACTCTGGTTGCAACTGAGCTTCTAACCTTATTTTCAAAATTATGAGTTTTAGCTTTAGCAACAGCTTCAATAAAGGTGGTTTTTCCTGTACCTTTACCACCATAGTACCCTAGACCACTGATATCTTTAGAGCCTCTAGAATATGACAACATGTCATCTAATTTTTCTGAAGCAGAAACATTCATCAGTTTTATTTTCTTTTTAGTTTCAGTAAGTTCAGCCAGTTGTAAGTTCATCTTCTCAGTAAGACTTTTAACCTCATCTTTTAGATTAACATTAAGTTTGCTTATGATCAAGGTTTGTTTACTCAGACATTTATACTTTTCATAAAGAACAAGATATTGCTGGGAAATGTCTTCATCAGAAGGTTCTTCCTCATCACTGCTGTAGGTTTTAAGAGTGGTTGTAACTTCAGTTGAAACATGTTCACAGTCACTTTCATAAGTAGGTTCTTTTTCAGTGATTATTCCCATAAAGTTAACAAAATTAGACTCATCCTCTTCATCACTGTTGCTCTCAGAATCACTATCACTATGAGTGGATATATAGGCATTTTTGTTCCTTTTTAAAGTATTAGCACACTCAGCCTGAATATGACCAAAACCTCTACATTCTCTACACTGAATCTCTTTAGGTTTGTATTCTTTGTTATCCTTTTCTTTGGAATTCCACTTTCCTGTAGAGTTATTATTGAACCTAGACTCTGTCTTAAACTGGTTATCCTTTTTCTGAAAGTTTTTAGATGAACCAGTATCATCCTCCTTTTTCTTATAAAACTTCTTGTACACCTTTTTTGCAAAGAAAGCTAGTTGTTCTTCATCACTCATTTTATCACAGGCATTAGATTCAGATTTCTTAGCTTGAAATGCTATTCCCTTTTCTGGTCTTTTATGTTTGAAGAATTTCAGTTCATGAGTACTTAGATTTCCTATGAGTTCTTCAAGTTTAAGATTATCTAAGTCAGTTGATTCTTCAATGGCTGTGACCTTAATTTCAAACCTTTCTGGGAGTGACCTAAGAGTTTTCTTAACAAGTTTAGCATCACTGTATTTTTCACCTAAGGTTCCAGCTTGATGAGCAATGTGGCAGATTCTACCATTAAATTGTTCAATGTTTTCATCTTCCTCCATTCTTAAGTTCTCAAATTGGGTAGTTAACTGTTGAAGTTTGAAAGCTTTTACTTTAGTGGTTCCTTCAAAAGTAACTTGCAAAATATCCCATGCTTCTTTAGCTGTTTCACAATGAGAGATATACCTGAATACGCTGAGAGTTACACCAGCAAAAATCAAGTTTATGGCTGTTGAGTTGGCACTTGATTTTCTGTCTTCTTCAGCAGACCATCTGTCTTCAGGTAAGAGAATCAGTTCTCCTTCATTATCCATGGTAGTTGGAGCCTCCCATCCATACATAACAGTCTTCCATGCATGTTCATTCTGCTGTTTGATGAAAGACCTCATTCTAATTTTCCATACTCCATAGTTTACTCCTCCTTCAAGCAATGGAGGTTTGTTGAAGGCGTTTCCTTCCCTCATTAAGTCCATTGTTACTAGAACACAGGATCCACACTAAGTAAGATCTAGTGTGAAGCTCTGATACCAATTGAAATTCCTATCCGCTGTTCTAGTTGCAGTTTTGCAGTTAGGTTCCAAGTGAGGTTGCAACCACCAGTTGGAACCACGTATATTAAATGGACAGAACTGTAAAATGTTAAATGTACTCAAAGTGAACACAAGCACATTTAACAACGGAGTTCACCTAACTAGGCTACGTCTCCGGGGCACTTACCCAGATTATGATATTATAAAAAGCTTACAATATATGACTCAAGTCTTAATGAAAAACTTAGACTCCCTCTAGGTTTTTCTGCCTATCACTATATTGCTCCTACTCTATAACTATCACTTATAAATCAATGGCATCCCACCATTGTTTTCTTTTTAAAGCTCACGTGTATTCTCTCTAGAAAATAAGTTCTTTATAATTTAGAACACACACTATTTACAAGCTAGGTTATCAACTATTTATAAGTAAAAACAATCTTCTTGCTTCAAGATCTTTTATGATTGCTTTTGACTTCTTTTGATTGGCTTCAATCTCTCCATATTGCACGTCTGCCTTTTGTAGGATTGACATCAATCTTCATAAGTTAATACCTGTTTAATAACAAGCTTGAAAGTAGGAGTTAGTCTTTTCCTATAACTAGGAAACATATAAAGATAATATCTTTTAGAGATAATATCTTTCCATATATATATGAAACACCTAACTCCATATTACATTCAATCTTTAAACGAATTATACTGAATATAGATAAGGAACAAAAGATTGAAACAAGTGATAAAGATTTGCATAAGAATAGAGATATAGATTTAAAAGGAAACATATCTTTATAAACTAATCTCCTTATATCTTTTAGGAAACATCTTTCCTTACCACTTTGATATTCTCAATTTACGCATATTAAACCTTTAAGATCATATGAGAATATATCCTGCATACTGTAGAACAAATAATAATCAATAAAGAACAGTTATGCAGATTTACAGAACAAGACAGAATTCTGCAGAACAGCAGGTTGGAACTGTGGTTGCAACTGAGGTTGCAACTGGTACTTGAAACCACCAACGCTGTCTCAGCAGGTTGTAGAAACCTATCAACATAGGTTGTAACTGAGGTTGTAACATTGCTTGTAACCTAACAACAGTTGTCTCAGTAGGTTGTAACTGAGGTTGCAACATTGCTTGAAACCTAACAACTCTGTCTTAGTTCTTAATAACAGTTAGGATTTATCTAGTAAAAACCAATAGACAATAAACAATATTTAGACCAGAAATCTGGTCCTAACACGTACTTGGACCATTTCATATGTAAGGTCATTCCATACGATTTACCTGACATATATAGCACAACCTCCGACTGCTCTAGCTGCTCCATGGTATTCAACCATTGGATGTAAGCTCTATAAACATCACAAATAAAGTGTTAAAATAAAAAATTAGCGTTTGTCCTTAAGTATACGTCCCTCATGGAAGCCAAAAAGAAATTTGAATATAAGGGAGTCAAATATCAGTGGTGATTAGCTTACATGGAACATGTCCCAATCTGGCTGCATGAATTCTCCTAGGAATACACTGTTGTATGCAACTGATGCGATATGAATCGTGTGCGACGGAGGGTCTCGAGGCCAAAAATCATCTGATTCCCTTATAACAGCGGACCTCTTTGCACTATATTCATAAACCATCATTATGTTAGATCAAGTCTAATATTATAAAATGCGAAAGCATATATAAAACTTCCTCCCAGAGTTCCACTAAGCTTAAGCATCGACGTGTAAAAGCATGGCTTTTGCATTAAACTACATTTGTATCCATTGAGGAACTGTATAAAAGTTAAAAGCATCAAAACAGATTTGATAGAATTACGCAAAATGAAATGAAATCTATTATAATTGAATTTCAAACAAGAAATAGACTTGCTAATGATCATAGAAAATATGTACAGTATCATGGTATTGTTGTTTATAAAGAAAAAAAATGAGATTGAGGCTTATACTTTTTGAAAAATAGCAATGCTCAAGTGTTTTATGTTTCCGAGACAAAAGTAACGCCTCAAAGCGTAAAAACTGTAAGCTCTGAGCTTTTCAGGAAAACATAATATATATTTTTACGCTGTAACGAAAAGAGAGCATTAAGACTGTGAAGGGCTTCATTTAAAAAAAGAGAAATTGACTGTGCTCATTAACCAGCACTAACTTAATTAGGGTTGCTGCAGCTTTTTAGCAAAATATGCCTGTTTTTTTATAGTCCGAGAATAAAAAGATTATTTCATCCATCATAAAGTTTTTAGATTGCAGTTTATCATTAAAAGCAAGAAAGGTTATAAAAGAGAGAGCTGACAAGCTATAAAGAAACGAGGCCTTAATCTGATGTATATACCGGAAAAAATACATTTAGTATACTCTACTATCTGCTTTTAACGATTTAGGTACTAGACTATCAAAATTAACAATTGACGTACTGAACTATCATAATATTCACAATTCAGGTACTGCTGTTAATTTAGTTGAATAAAAGTTAGTTTCACTTTTCATTTTGGTCATATTCTTTGTAACTTGTATAAATTTAATCCTGTCTTTTCGAAACATTACAATTTACAAACTATCTACTAAAACACATACATATACATACATGATAAGGATCTCAGTTTAAAAAATATATTATTTGACTAGATTTTGTTTGATTTTTTTTTCTAAAATAAAAAAAAAATAGAATTTTTTTTTTACATTTTCTCTAAAACGAAACTAAAGTATTCATGAAAAAAAGTTTATTTGTTATGAAAAAAAGTATTCATGAAACGAAACTAAAGTTTTAGATTTATGACATTGGAGTAAAAATTAGTTGAGGCCACATCACTATTTGAATACTTTCATGAAAAAACGGCAAGAAAATTGTTATTTTTTTTAAAAAAAGAATTCATTTTTTCTAAATAGAATATATTTGTTAAGTATTTATAATTTCTTCTTATACACAAGCATCATCTAGAATTTATATTATTTGCAATAATATGTATACATGCATTATATTATATATATATATATATATATATATATATATACATACATACATTAATATAACACACACATATATATATATATATACATACATACATTAATATAACACACACACACACACACACACACATATATATATACATACATACATTAATATAACACACACACACACACACACACATATATATATATATATGTGTGTGTGTGTGTGTAATATACATATATATATATATATATGATATAATTATATATTTTTGAATTTATACTAAAATGAGACATTTCAAAAAATTAACGGTTAGATTTATACAAGTTATAAAGAATATGACCAAAATGAAAACTGAAACTAACTTTCATCCAACTAAATTAACAGTGGTACATGAATTGTGAACATTATGATAGTTCAGTACGTCAATTGTTAACTTTGGTAGTCTGATACCTAACTCGTTAACTTTGATAGTCTGATACCTAAATCGATAACAACATGTAGTACAATACACTAAATGTATTTTTTTCCCTGTATATACCTGTACAAACCATCTGTATTGCGACTCATACAAGAAATTATTCCATTATCCGGAAAATTCCTCGAAACAGAAGCTTCCAACGCTTGGTGATATTTCCTAGCGAGTTGAACCCTTCCACCATGGGCCTCCCCTAAAGTCTCAAGGATATTTTGAACATCCACTTTAACCCCATCGATACCAGCTAAAGCAAGATACTAGTGAAGCTCGTTATAGAAACTAAACACTTTCTCAGTATTCACAAGGCCTAGACCATTTCTAGCAATGCAATCGAAAGCATCGCATGATTCTATCGATTGAACCCCTAGAGAAGACTTTGGGAAAGAAAGTTTAGAGTCGTAGTGGTCCATTTCTGTTGTGCCTGGCTTAACACCGCCCCAATAGCCTGTAATCGTGTGCCATACATATACATACCTAAAAAAGGTGGGCTAGAATGAGTTGCATATTTTCCAAATTATAAAAAATTAGCAAAAAGTTCAATTTAGAAGAACTTGTCATTGGGTTATCCTTCTATCATTTAAATCATATATGTACAGTATAAGGCATTGGCTGATATATTACAGCATGGGAGAGCCTTGCCGGAGAGCCCCGCCTGAATTTTGTCAAGATACCTATTTTCCAGTACATGACTAAATAGAAAATAGACTAGCGTCTTTTACTTTTGCTAAAATATATAAGTAGATTTTGTGCCTTACTGAAATGCCTCCTTTCCATGAGGCTGTATTATTCTTATTGCTTTTCAAATTATGGTAATTATTTCTATCTGTCTGATTAGTTTTTACTATGATTGTTTACCAGACAATATTAAAAAACGACAAATTAGTCAAAATGGATATCGGATTAAAATACTTAAACTCAAAAGTCAAAATAGAATTTATCCAACTAGAGAAACTAACTAATACTTTGTAGCATGGTGATCTTTGATTTCGCTAACTATGTGGCGCAGCCCCAATGCTGGATCCTCAAGCCTCTGCCCCTCTTTTCCATCTTTTTGGAATTTATGATTCTCTTTAATATCAGTTAGCCTGTTCGCAAAACTTAAAAAAAATAAAATTACAGCGACGATAAGCCAGCAACACAAATTAAATATATATAATATATATATATATATATATATATATATATAGAAAAGGAATAATGAACAGGTTCTAATTGAGCTACTCACTTTGCACAATTATCGGCTTTAGCCTCGATACCGCTGGGATCCATGCCAACTGATTGCCAGTCATCATCAATAATGACAAATTTCGGAAGATACCCGCCTTTTTCCAAGCTGCAGATAAGAAAATATTTCATATTCCCAATTAATTTTAAAATTACCAAGTCTTAAAGTAACGCATGTATGTATACCTCTCTAATCCTTGTTTCTCACCCTCGGCTGTAACATCGGTGTAGAAAGCATCCCAAGTGCACCAGCCAAACCAGTTCAACATGTCTGGCATCTGTATTGTGTTTAATAACAAAATAATCAAATTTTAGCCGATTTGTAAAGACATTAATGCACTTTCAGATGCAAGTATGTGTTGGTTATAATATTCGCATATGTTTCAACAAAGATGCATCTTTTGTAATTGAAGGTTTGTATATGGAAAAATATTAGGAAAACTGGAGTTATAATGAATGTAGTAGACGAGATGTATAAGGATTGGATTTCATATAATTAGCCAGATTAAAAGTGGTTTTCCTTTAAGTTTTGTTTGTCTTTTGGCTAGTTTGAACCTGGAAAAATGGTCTAGACCAGTAGATGAATCTATTGAAGGATTGCTCCCATACATAGATGCTAAAAGCACAAATTATTCAAAACTAAGCTAGTAAACGTCTCGAGACTTTACCATCTTTCACATAGATTAATAGATAGCCATTACCTTTTTTCTTTCGTGATGACAAAATGTTTGCAAGTGTCCCTCAACAGTCCTGTGCGAGTTTTGAAAGAAAATAAGCAAATATAATTATTTCATTAAGAAAATCACCTTCAGTGCTACTCTATAGTCTAAACTTCCAAAGAAAGTGAGATTTAGCAATTGAGAAGTCTCAGTCTTCATTCCCCACAATTTACGACAAAATAATTCATTAAATAAATAGACCACTCTCTATAACTTGGACCTGATAAACCAGGCCTGAGAAACGCATCGCTAACCAATTTTATCAAAAATGCTAGATTATGAATCAAAAGCATCAAAATTAGGAAATCAAGACGCAGAGAATTACTTTCGATGAAAAACACTGTATATTATAACTGAGCATAAAGAAACCTACTTCACCGCACTGGTGATGACATCAAAAGGGTCTGATCCTGCTCCCACAAACACCAAATGGCTCCCATCAAACTCATCCACCACGGGATCCCCTGACATCATAAAACATAATATTCATAATATAAATAAATGTGATTTGTAAAGAACCTTTGGTAAGTCTCGTTTCCTGTAGGTTTTAATCAAACAACTGACTTGTTTGAAACTAATGAAAAAAGTTGGGTTCATACTGTTTAAATTTCTAGCTTTTTCAAGTACTATAGCACCTCCGTTTTCAAGCAAAAAAAACATAATATTGAGTTTAAGAATTGCAGCCAAATAGCATAGTAATTTATTTGGCTTTTAGCTCCTCATGAAGATAGTCATGTGAATTGTTCTATACCACTTTCTAGCCTCTTAATACAGGTATATCCGTTCAATTAGAAAATTTTGGAATTAACGTTGATGCTTAATTTCCAAAATAGGAGATAGTAGCGAAGGAGATTGGCATTTCTATACCACTTTCTAGACATATTTCCAGCTCATCGTCTGCATTTCCTTGAAGAACAGCCCTGAAATCACCTTCAAGAATAGGCAAAAACACTGTATAAACTTTATCGTCGTTTCCTCTAATTTGTGACCCTTCATTCGCTTCTATAATCAGAAACTGTCTCAAATGGTATTTCTCTGCCAAAGCTCCCCATTCTCTGAGTCATCCACCACATTTTAAACTGAAAAGCGCACATAAACCTCACTCCACTGTATTAAACCCCCACAAATTGAAAAAAGAAAGTATAATTAATTGACAAACTATACAGGAAGTTTTTTACCGAAGAAAAAACATCCTGTAAAAAGATGGCGAGGAACTAAAATTCTTTTTGCAAATTTTGGTAAGGCAAAAGGTTGTGATAAAACTAGTGGAGTAGACATTATTCGAAAAAAAGTACCAAGTACCAATGGCAACGGCTTAAAGAAAACTACAGTCTACACATTTATATTTTCCTTTTAGGCTACCTTTTCGAACTACACGTTAATTTAACAAATTAGGCAGAAAACCACTTGATGGAAAAATTAATAATAAATATCCCAAAACCGCAAAACATTAGATACTTATACACGCTTGACACTACCATCAAACACAGGAGTAATATTTTTTTTTTTTTAAAAAGGAAACTCTCAAGTAGTGGATCAGAGTTGCCAACAATATTCCTTAAAAAGTACACATTAATCCTCACCAAAATTGCCAGGAAAATAAATAAATCACACATTGGATCTGTATGATTGCATCTTAAATTCACACAAAACTCTAGTTTTCTTTCAGGTTAAAAATGCATACCACCTAAACAATAGTTCCAAGTACAATGGATCTTTGGTATTAAAAAAATAATAAAATTTCTATTTAAAGCGGGTGCGGTGTTGAGTGTAAGCTATCGAGGGCCACAACACTCCCGAGTGCCACACCACTCCCCATAAATAATATAGTTTTTTTTTGTATATATTCCCAAAATGGTATTTTGGCGCCCTCATAAAAAAAATTCTACTTAATTTTATATAAATGTGAATTTATCCCCCTATATACAGTAGATCCTCGCTTCACCCTTTTATCAGATCAAATTGGTTGTATGTAAATTACATGAAAAATTATTTTTTTATACTGACTATATTCTTTAAAATATTTTCTCAGATGTGCGCAAACTTATAATATTTAACTAGGAGTGTAATTTGATCAGCAAACTCGTTTGAGATTACCTCCTTAACAATTTAATTTTCAGTACGAATTTACATGAAATCCTAACCAGGTAAGATCTTGTATGCAATTTTGACTAGGAAACAACTTGTATCAAAATTGGCGAAACGAAAAATTTCAAAAGTTCGTGATATAATAGCATAAAGTCTTTAATTTTGACAATTTAAGCAATAGTTTATTTGTGAGTCAAATTTGTACAAATTTACCAGAATACAATGAGAAAGAAATGGAATAAAAGAGAAGATTTTTTTAAAGAATAAATTTAATAATTAAAAAGTAAGGAAGAAATATATATATATATATATATATATATATATATATATATATATATATATATATAGTAACCGAAGTTTTCCTAGTGGAAACACGTGGCGGCTCCCAACTCGATCAGATTTAACTCCTATAAAAGCGCCAGTAAAGAATCCATCCTCGGTGGCCGAGGTGACATGGACATGTTCGTGCACATTGGTCAGTACGGACTTCCCAAGAACAATAAGGTTTCCGTTCGAAACCGTTATACCTGCGACAACCGTCATCTTCCTCCTGTTCCTGGTTCTTGAGAAAAATTGTATAGGACTATATTAATTGTAGATACAAACAAGAGATTTATACAACATACAAGTACAACAATGAACTTATAGAAAAGAGAGAGAGAGAGGTGATAAATTGGTCCGTGAACTGAAACCCATGTTCTTGTAGTACACTGTACATGAGTAGTAACAAAAAGTTGGTGATTACAATGTATCTTTTTAATTTTCAAGTTGTAACATTGTAGGTGAGTAATAACGTGGTTATAACTTATAACTTACAATGTAAAATTTAAAAAATGGGTTCTCCGAACGTGAATTATGATGGTACTGGTACAATCATTTCTTTTTGCATGAACTTTTATATTGACCAGCCACTAGAGAAATACTCACTTATCTCTCTTATATATTGCATTATCAAACAGAGAAGAAATTAAAATTGCATTAGTATGTGTAATTTAAATCATTTTACTCTTCTTTTGTGATTATATATTGTCTCATAGAAAAGTGAACACATTTTTTTAAGTGTTCTATAAATTAAATAACGCTAACATGTACAATGCAGAGAGTTAAGAGTTAAGTCACTTATGCATTGCTGATGATTTATACATTTGTTCTATAAAATAATGCTAACATGCATGTATCTCCATTTATTTTAGGTAATTTTGGGTTGTTATTACTAACTATTATGGCCTTTGTTAGTTTATTACAGTAATTTGGATGGAAACGAGGTCACATTTGTTTTCTTGATATATATAGTAGGGAATGATGTATCTTTGATCAAATATATATAGTCATTCATATTTCATTGTATTTATTCCATTTCGTGTTGGGTGTTTGGACTTCTTGCTAAATATCTCTCTTAATATATCTTGAAGGTTCACGATATCAAATAAATTCTCCTTGAATGTGTCCTACAAACGATGAGTAAAATTATGCAACAGCTTGCACGGAAAATTGAACAGAGTATAAAATTTAGATTTTCAATATAACCATCTTAGGTTTTCATTCAGAAAACTAAATGATACAGTACTGATGGATATAGCTTTGGTGTTTGTCTGAAAAAAATATTTTTTTGATCCATAGAACAAACTATGTGTTCGAGTTGTCACATGATAAAAAAGGTGTATATGGCACTTACACACAAAAAGTGTCTATGGACTATGGCTTGATTTATGACGTTGTTGAACTTTTTTTTTCATCCAACAATATCTATTTCTTTTTGCAAATATAGGTAGAGAATTGTTTTAATAATATCGTCCCCTCTCGGGAAATCGACCCTGGCTCCGTCCGGGTTCGTAGTTATCTATTATCGAAGGACATAGGCAGTGTTTATGACACCCTAAAAATGGCATGGAATACCAGGCCACTAGGTGGGGGTACATTTCGATTGGTATATAATTGTGACACTTCCACGACTCCTTTTATGTTACGTGATGTTTTGCTATTTTTCATAGTATCATCATGAACTTTCAGTTAGGAACCAGTAGGGAAGCTAAGGGAAGATTATCGGGGTCACGACATCCTTCACTAGGCTTAAATTTATAAAATATTTAGCTTTTGACATGCATTTTTACTATATTTTGTTAAAATTAATCATTTGAGACCCGCATATTTTTATTATTCGTACTCAGGCTTCGTGCTGGCTAGGAACGACATGGTTTCCTTACATGTACAATAAATCAATGGCAAAAAATATGTTTTTCTTTGCCATCAAGCTAACATCATAGAATTAAACTTATATAATAGAGTAAATTACTGGCAGACGATTAAGATATTACATACTTGATCAAGTTACTCACTCCTTCATAGTTACATGAACTTTAGGATATATGTCAATTTAGTACATATTTGAACACTTGTTTACGAAAGATCCAGTGTTTTAGTATTTTGTGACTTGTTTACAAAATCTTGGAGTATATAAGAGCATTTCAACGGTCTCTCTAATTTTTATTTCTACATATGACTATATATAGAAATTTAAACTCTGTAAGCCTATGTTTTAAAATAGTGCACAACAGTTCTATATAAATTTGATATATGTTATGTGACATATTAGCTCACATATATAGTATATAGATATATAGAGAGAATATAGAGAGACACAACAACAGGGTCTTTATTAATCACAATGTATATGAATGAATGTGAAATATAAGACCGCTAACCCTCTTTATATAGATAGAAGGGTAGGGTTACAAGCACACTTGGGCCCATAAAGTACAAGCCCAAGAGTCCAATAATATCCTACAACACTCCTCCTTTGAACGTCTTGAATTCTTCGTCTTCATGCAGTCGATCTGAGTCGAGTTCATTCGCAGTGCTAAACACATAAAAACCTTAGGGACGGAAAACCCAGTGTGGGACAAAACCGGTACCTAGGAGAAACTGTGTAGCCGAATGATATAGGCCGAAATTCTATGTAATTAACTAACCACAAAACAGTGTGCCTCATCCAAAACTTGCCAGATCAAACCCAATGGAAAAATATCTGATCGAAGGAAAAAAAAATACAACAGTGGTAGTAGTAGGGATCAACCACAAAACAAGTGCCTCATCAAAACCTTGCTAGAGTAAACCCAGTGGGAAAAACCTCTAGTTGAAGGACAAAAGAGTACACAGTGGTAAGAAGTATACAATAGGATAATCCCCCTAATTTCGGCAATCTTAAGTGAGATATGATGGGAATGTATCTCGCTAAAAACCTTGCCAAGGAAAACCCAGTGGGAAAAAACCTTGGTCTGAGGACAAAAAGAGTACACGAGCATGCGACTGGATGCTCCCCCTCACTTGCACACGACAGGGTGCGAAGATTTCGACTAAGTTGTAATTAGTTCAATAAGCATTCACCTGGATGCTCCCCTTCACTTGCACACGACTGGGTGCAAAGATTTCATCTTCCAAGAAAGAGTACGAGCATTCGACTGGATGCCTCATTTACTTGCACATGACTGTATGCAAGAAAATATAACATGGAATAAAACGAGCATTCGACAGGATGCTCTTAAACTTCATATGTGAAGATTTATTTCGACGATAAATGCTAAATAGCATAATGTAGTCATGTCTCTCTTGATCGATAACAACAAGTTGTCTTCTATGACAAGTGTTTTATCTGGATCGTGAGACAGAGCATATGTAATTCAAATATGGCTAATACTAGCTCGAAGCCATATACACTCTCTAGACGTCTCATAGAGCACCAGATCAGAGTGATTCGTTTGGAGTCATTCCAAGACCTCCAAGAGATCGCCTTATTCCTAATGGCAAAGACATACCATGTTAGGAATATCCCTTATGCGGGTCTGATAAGTAACCAGCATCGGTATAACCGAAAAAGGGTTGTATTAATTCGAGTACCGAAGGGGGTAGGTACACTCGATGACGCAAAATGGGATAAGACAAACCCTCATCCATAGTTACTTTAAGGTAATGGGAAAATGTCTTTTATACCATTTCGATGGCAGCGTGTTAGCACAATGTTGTGTCGAGCTATACCATTCACAACATACAAGATGTTCGTCCTAGCACATTAGACCAAGTACAATGATGTACTTATTGTACTTAGATATGAACATGATGGTTCAATATCTTTTCATCGTCTCATCAGGGACGGACTGGGTCTATATCAATGTCTAGTGATCGAACGATCATGGGAGATTCTGACGACTTAGCATCATGATGACTAAAACGTCATAACACCTTCTGGGTGTAGTCTGAATCATGGAGTTAGATTCAATGTTTACGGGACTCGATCATCGGGCCGAGTCACTACCGTGTCTTCCCAAGATCTTTCATCTCGAAGGCAAATCCAAAAATGGATTGCGTAATAAAACACGCAAGGGCATAATACTTGCTCAAGTATCCCAAGCTAAACAAGTACTCACTTAGGCGGGTATACCACATCCGCTCGGATTATATTAATCCATATAGTGAACGTCTCATTTAATTGAGATCGTGTTCCGTGGTCAGGAACTACTTGATTAAAGCATATGAAGTCACACATGGACCTTCATCTATATCTCTTTGTCTAAATTCTCATAGAGATAAAATAGTGATCACAATCACATGCTGCATAACCAGTTTTTGGGAAACTACTAAACTGATAAAGTAGGGGACCGTTATAACGTCCATTATGAGGAAATCAACCATCTCATAATCAATTCCAAGATGTGAGAGAAGCCTTGCGCTACTAGGCGAGCATTCCATAATCTCATTATTCTCATCACTTTTCCTTACGAATAACCAAATAAATGAACTCGTTTAACATTGGTGGTGTTGGAGCTACAGGTCCGAACACACTTTCGCTAAGGAGTCTACTTGGATTGCAAGTTTCCATTAGTCTAGTCTATTCTACGTTGACTTCAGGCAACGGTACATGGTTCTCTGTCATAATTTGCTCATATTATCAGTCATCACCGAATATATGAACAAGTAATCAATGACAGTCTCGTTTCGCTTCAATATCGTCTAAGATATCATGATTGACGGATATTTCGAGATTCTTAGGATGAGGAAGAAATCACACATCTCCTTGATCCTTTATAATCTCGTGCGACAAACGAGTTTCAGTTCACCACCTCTGGGGCTGAACGAATTAAGAACCGGTCAACTTCCTCATATCTTGGGAAGGACGACAGACTGACGGCCGACGACAGCGTCCTTTGCTTGGCGGGTTCGGCCAAAGCAACGTGTTACGATAGGAGCACGGCGTCCGACAGGGACGTCTATTCTTGCAAGCATTTTACAGCAGGTATAAATGATCTCGTGACATCTCATAAAGTCATTAAATGCGTTTGGCATTTAGTTAGACTTGAGGGAGTCTATGCACTTACTTATCACTAAGTGCAGTTTTGGGGATCAAGCTAAGACTGAGTGGGTTATGCCACGTTACTTCACGTCATTTCTTATCAACGGTAATGTGCAAATCTCCCCCTAACGACAGGGAGAACATTCTTAGCGATGTCACTTTTGTATATCATGCGGTAAAGAGATCGCTTGCCAAGGTAGGGGATTCATAATCGACTTATGTCCCCTTCAAAGGTCCATATTTTGAACGATGTAGCAGCTCAATTAAAATATTAAGCACTCAAACACACGTTCATATGAGGCGTCTGGCTCATAACTAGTAACCAACTGGTACGCATTTAGTGTTTTGAGAGACTATGGCCTCAGACGGGCCAATGCAGCAAAATAGCATGACCCCACACAGAAATATAAATCTTGGTGCGGAAGACCAAGAAGTGCGTGCAACCATTTGCAGTCGCATCATCAAACTTTCCGTGAGTCCATTTGGGTCTGAATATAATCGACAGGATGTTCAATTTCAATTTCCAAACTCATGTAATTCAAATTGAAATTTCGATTCTTACTCTTCAGAATTATCAAATCGACTAGACTTTTCAGGATAATCCGGATCATGAGCCATCAACTTAATGATAGGGCTAAAAGTTTGGAAAGTGCTGCATTTCTGTGGACAACAATAATCATATGACCTTATTGTCGATGCATCAACCATAACCATTTATATTTTTGGTCCGTCTTATGGTTGGATAAGTCCACAATAACTCCTTCAATTCTTTACAAGAATTCTACGAGTCCATTTCGTGATCCTTACAGATACTAGTCTTTCAAAGTGAGCATTAATGGCATGAATTTCGGATTAATCGTGAAATATATTCTCAGAGAGAATCCAAATGCGATGCGATTATAAATCAAGCATCGTCTTTTGACCCGGAAATATCTCATCCGGTCAATGCCACAATATCAAAATGCTCTTATCAATCGACGACAGGTGAATGATAGTATAGACAATCATGTCTTAGCATCTAAATCATTTATCATTTCGACGGCAGGTGAAATGATAAGGTAACTTTAAATGCTTTAAAGAATGTGGTAGCAACCACTTGAAAGACATTTCAACTCCTCTAAAATACGCTTTTGGTCGTATTGAATGGAGGCTATGTAAAGAAATTTTAATTCTTTCATGAGCTATTACCAGATAACACTGGTTTTCTCGAATATTTTATAACTCGATAAGGTACGACAGAACCTACATGAGTATAAGACCTCATATTTGACAAATCAATTTGGTTTTACCAAAGATTTTGATTTGGAATGACAGGTCCAGAATCGTTGTCACTGAGTACTATTTTAGGCAAATAGTTGGTGAAATTATGTGGTACACTGTTACCCACTATTTCCAAAAAAATCAACTACCCCACAAGTATTGCCTAAAATTTCATAATTTAAAGTTTGGTCACATTTGTCAAAGGAATTTGCTCAAAACACTTTAAATTATTTCGAGAAATTTCGTAAACAGGCAAACCATAATCCAAAAGTATGTCCAAATGGAAAAATCATAATCCAAATGGAAAAACATAATCCAGATGAGTGAAAAAATGGCTCAATGATTTATCAAAATCAATAAAGAAAGCTACCAAACTTATTTGAGCCACAAAACCGGGGGTCTCAAGAGTTTCCTTTCAATTATCTTTAACCACATTAGCATCGGTTTTTTGATCTTTATAATAGTTTTGAACTATTTAAGGAGTAACCGTGCATGACCTTTATCTTTATAGCATAGAGTTGACTCATTGAGCATTATCTCTTGCTTTGTGCCAACGGGCCATATTGTTCTTTTCAATTACTGTCTTGGAGCCACAGGTTTTCGATTTTGACGATTGTCTAAAATCTCGCTTGGCTAGGCGATTCATCGGGATCGCGACAGTTAGAGACAAATAACACTTGTCTCGGTTCTCGATTCGTGGAAAAAAAATATACACAAAGAGCATTAATATCAGGCAAACAATCCGCCATTGACCCAATAGGATTAAAAACTACTCACCGGGGTAATTTTCTTATCCAATAACAGATGGGCGATAAATGAACATGGTGAAAATAAATTCATGATACTGCTTATGGAATACAATTTCCAAGCTAGTATTTTGGTGAAGGATTGCTCCAATATGTCAATTTCAGACATTTGTTCACCATAGACGTCATCACGTCTCAAATGTGGCAGCGGAATATCATCAACCTCTTATCTTTCATCACGCGGGTAACAACAAACTCGTGTTTTACTAATCAAAGATGACATCCAAAAAAAATTTGGACATCACATTTTCACACATCAGGGTGAGTAACATGTGCTGACAGATTAAAATCAACATTTAAACAGTCATTTCGCAAGTATGTTTTACGATTTTTCTCATCTTAGATGGCATCCAACATGTGTTGGGAGTTCTGGATTATTTATCATATAAAACGATTGGTTTATATGTTTATGGTTTGCACAAGCACAAATGTTTTTTTTGAAACGACAGGTTCGAAAACATTAGTTTTGCTTCTCATGTGAATCGGATCTCATTGATCGAACGACGGGTCGATACTGAAACACCAATTCGGCGAAACATACGTCATTATATAAACACACTCGGGGAAATTATTATTTAGTCAACCCCTTTCGCTAGCTCTAATTGAACACGACCAGGAAAGACAGTGAGGGTGGAGGGCACGAATGCCACTTAAAACCCGACCTCATTAGGATATCGACTTCCGCCTATATCTTTCCTAGACATCATATCCAAATAGGTGAGCCTAGTTGGGAAGATTCACAATTTTTCCAACTTAAATATGAAAATATATGATTTCGCAAATTACCATATATTACACATGACAGTAAATATTACACTAAGCAAGATTAAATAATATAGCAGTAGCATGGCAGTAGCATATTAGCAGTAGCATGGCAGTACATATTAGCACAATCTAAATTTACCAATTTACACTAAGCAAGATATTACTCAATATTTAATTATTCTATTGCTATATGTGTAAGTTCTATACATGGTAACTAAATCATTCATGTATGTAATATATTTTATTTACCATTTTTACACTAGCAAGATATAAATTAATATTATATAAATATATTGCTTTTATGTGTAAGTTTTATACATGGTAACTAAATCATGGTAATTCACAATATAAATCACATCATGCAAGGAAACAAATTTTAATAGTAATTATTGAATTACATTAGCAGATGTAACACTTTTGATAGTCGAACCTATATGCAGCTACAGGTATTACTTTAAAAGCGTGTATATACTATGAGTAAATAGTACCATTGGGATTTAATATACATTCTATAATTACATGATATCATGTTTTAATTAAACTGAAATAGTTTTTGTATAACATGGCAACTAGCAAACAAATCTTCATGCAATTTCAAAGTATTATATGTTAACCAAGATACACATTAGTAGATTTTTATTCAATCAAATACTTACGAATAGTTTATTGCATAGTCAACATATATTATGAGGTTTAACATAACGTACATACAAACAGTGAGATTTTTCTAAGGCAATATCACTCCTATTCGATATATATGTTTTAGCAGCACATTAAACGTCATGCGTTCAAGTTCCAGTAAACTGAAAAATAGGGGGATTCAGTAATTGTACCGGATTACCAAATGCTCAAACGATTGATCAGAACAAGAACGAGCAAAACCCTAGCCGTCTTTTTTTTTTTAACCCATTCAACGAGCGTATATCCCGGTTTGTCCGTGAGCAAGGTGCTTTCTTCCGGTATGTTGTGAAGATCGATAGAACAAATTTACTCAAAACTTTCAAAAAGTTTTATACTCAATCTCGAAGTTTATACTCGAGCAAAATGCTGATAACGTGTTGTGTGGCATATTAGCTCACATATATATGTATATAGATGTAGAGAGAGAATATGAAGAGACAACAACATGATCTTTATTAATCAGAATGTATATGAATGAATGTGAAATATAAGACCCCTAACCCTCTTTATATAGATAGAGGGGTAGGGTTAGAAGCCCACTTGAGCCCATAAAATACTAGCTCAAGAGTCCAATAATATCCTACAACAATATATATATATAAAAGAAGAAAACTTTTTTTTGTCCTTTTTCTTTTCTTAACTTTTTTTTCTACTACCCAAACATTCAAATAACAATTTTTTTATGTACAATAATTCAAAATCCATCACAATTAATCTGAATACAAGAAAATCGAAATCTTTATCCATCATAATTAATCTGAATACAAGAAAATCGAAATATTTATTAAAACAAATTTTATCTCGTTGAAAAAATCATACAGATTAGTATTGTGTAACAAGTTGATCATTAATAAATAAATATCAAAAAAAGTTAATGAGAACGAATTCCCAGTAAAGGTAAATGAAACAACTCACAAAAAAAAAATGTTTATTTTATTTTCATCTTTTGGAGTAATTTCGAATTAATCAAACGAATAGGAAAAAAAGATAGTATATGTTTAGAGAGAGAAAGAAAAATAAAAGAGTGAGAGAGAAAAGAACAGGTGGAGTTGACCGATTAAAAAAATTATAGATATCTCTAAATCGACTCTGCACATGTGAATAGTAAATTAATATATATCTACATTTTTCCTTTTTTTGAAGATAAAGAGGCCATCGAAATAGGCTGATGAGTAATCAAATTTCTCTACCTATCAACATGATAAAGAACCAAATTAAATAGACTGTTGAGAATGCTCTAAGGAAGTAAAATTAGATTTATTCTCATTTAAACAAATAGATACATATCAATCAACTTAATACAAAAAACTCACATATGTGTAATTATTTACAACTAGATACATATACTTATTTACAATTATGTACCTATGTCATAAAAAATAACAAAATATAAAAAAATTGAAAAAAAAATTGTACATAGTATCAAATAGAATTAGACATGATTGGACATATACGATTGAATAGGATTAGACAGGATCACACATATTTTTTTGTATAAAAAATGCATTTTAATTTTTTTTTGTTTTTTATTTTTAAATATTTTTTCTTTATTTTTTTGGAATTTTTAATGACATGTACATATTTGTAAATAAATTTACAAAATATGTATTTTTTTGTAAAAGAGTCATAAAGATCAAAACAACCAAGTTTTTGTAAATAAATTTCTAAATATATACTAAATTATCATTTTTCTTTTAATGAAATACTTTCTATCTAAATTTTTTTTATAAACGATCTACTCAACTAGACCACCAACGCTTTAAGATTTCTCTCACGTAGTTATCGATTGATTACAATCTCGATTACGCTCGAGTAATACCATTGAGTTTAGCGCCAACGCCTCTGAGTTTCATCGGTTGCGCAACCGACTTTTTTTGTTTGTTTGTCCCCCTCTCTATATCACCCCTTTGTCTTTCTATCAATGCATGTTCAAATCGACGGGGTTCAGATCTTTAACGGTGGAGGTTTTTTCAGAAGTATCGGTGTCAATGCACATGATCTTATGTCTGATCTTGCATGTGATCATTTGAATTTCTTTTGTATTGTACCCTAAACGAATAACTTTTTGCGAATTTTAATCCAAGATTACATACGACTCTAATTAATTCTCTATACTACCGATTTCCGTAAGATTTGTAACCTACCCTGTTTTTTTTTATAATCAAGTAACCTTCCCTATTTATTTGAATGGAAATTGGTATTTTATTGAAATAACCCCGTCTAGAATCTTTAATTACATGTCTTGTCACCAGTGCTCTATTTTATTTTTTTTACCAAATAGGCGTCTGATAGTTTAAAATACTTTCAAATTGGTATTCTTGTCTTTAGATTGTAACAAATATTGCCTTAAAGTTATTCCCCTCCAAAAAAGTAAATGTCGTCTAAGTGCTACTTTTAAAACACTATTCTTAAAAACACATACCAAAACCTTTTATTCCATTTAAATAATATTTTACAATAAATATATAAGGGTACTAATCGTTTTACTCCATTAACTCGTGGCAATTTATCTCTCTAGAAATTAGTTCTCACACCCCACAATTACTCCGACGAAAAAATCCGCCTCCATCGTCAGAGCTCCGCCGCCATTGATGGAACTCAGCAACTATTGTCGTCTCTCTCTACCCAGTTACCCCACTTGTATATCTCCCCTTTTAAAAAACTGACACTCTCCCCTCTTTTATATATTGTCTGATCTACAGCCCTCTGTGATCTCCAGCGGTCTATCTGATCTCCGACGAGATCTTCCGTCACCATAGTCGGAGCTCTGCCGCTATCGTTGTCTCTCTCTTCCCCATCGCCTTCTCTCTCTCTCTCAATATTCAACGGTCAAACTTCTGACTTTTGAAAAATAAAATGTGGTATCACAGTTGAAGTGAAGTTGTAATAAATCTTAACGGAGTGAATTTCGTGGCAGTTTAGTGTCTGTAATATTGTTTGGAGTTTTGGACCCATTCCCAATGTTATGATAATAGTCATAAAACTGCCGTGTTTGGCACGGGTTAAATAGATAAATACAGTCTTTGTAATATATGCAACATTTTCTAGTTTTTTCATCAATCTTAATATTTATAATAAACCAATCATATCACTATTTCCTTTCGAGGACTTTATGGCCAAGGTTCGTTTACCAAATATAATCACCCGATAGTAGACCGAACCGGAACGGGGGGACTTTTTCCAGGACCCCCGTAGAACATAAAAAATTTAAAGTAATCCAAATCAACAAGTCCTACAACCTCGACTTCATAGTATTTTCCGTCAGTAGTAGAGTGATCAACAATAGGAAATCCGCGTTGTCCACGTTCATCTACCATTTCTATTTTCCTGATATATGCATCATATTTGGTTGCTTGTATTAATTTATGGCCAGCGCCCATGGGAGGTTCGTTTACGCCAGGTAAGTTGAATGTCTCTCCGCCCCAGTCCATATACTCTGGTAATTTCTCTGGATTAGAGAATATGCTTTTAGGCCAATACCCAACTTGGATGTTCTGTGGCCCAATTTGCAGGATCCAATTTCCCTCTGTTTCATCCTGACCAATATAAGGGACGGAACCAAGAAGTTAAATTGAGAGGGGACGATTTTCTATTTTTTGTTAGGGGTGGGGATGACGACTGACTCCACCTAATTCTCACTGTCTGTACGATCCAAGACACACAACAAATTAAGAAATCTTGAAAGCAATATGTAAAGTATAGTTTTATACCTCAAGAGTGTTATTATAGGGAGGGTTTTAAGTTTCAATCTAGGTCGTGACGTTGATGGCAGTGACCGAACCAACGGGACCAACAAGTTCAACCGGAAGGAGTTGACATATTAAATAAGATTTTCTTTTATACTCTATATGATTCTTTTTCAAAATATGTGAGGGGCTGAAACGACAAATTTATCAATATATATATATATTTTTTTTCCGCCATCTTTTATCGAAATGGGAGGGACAGTAGCCACAGATGGTTTCCACTTTGTTTAATTTAAAGAAAATGATCTTCTTTAAAATCTAGTTAATAAGCTGTTTTCTTACTGCTTTAATGTAAATTATTCTAATTCTCCTTGGGGATGCGTGAAGGACTTTGTTATGGTCGTCTTTCTATCTCTGACTTTGAGGATTGCTCTAAAAAAATCCCGTTTTCTCTTTTTGGAAAATTACGTAATAGCCCCATGAAAAAGGGAAAGAAAGACATTAATAAGTAGTAGGAGGTGGGGATGAAGATGCATACTTTAATGATATTGATAGGGACTTCATATCTTTCTCCTTCAGGGCTAGAAATGCGAGATAGAATTGAATCAATAGGTATTCTTGTGTCAGTAATTACAAATCCAGGGCACCTTGTATTGAAACAGTTACTTTGACCGACCTGTGGTTAAGAAGAAAGGCAGATTCAGTGTAAGAATTAATGCTGTATGCTAATTTACTTGTAAAAATAAAAAGGGCCACTGTTATGTATGGACAATTACTTGTGTGCGTATGTAGAGTCGAGTTTGTGTGTCACCGTATAGAGCTGGATCAACCTTGCAAATGAGAAGATGCGGAAGTTAGTAACACGTAGAAGCGAAGTATGTATAGATTAAACATATTAAGTATAAGATTACATACCCTCCAACCAGCTTCGATGCTCTCTTCGCCCCGTACGACTAGTTTAATTCTTGCTGCACTATACTGTTGACCGCTCACACTTGGATTATGAATAGAAATTATACCTCCAGCTCCCTTAAACTTAGAATGTTTCCATATTTCGTCTATTGTGCTACATATAGCAGCATTCTAAGGCCCAAGTAATATATATGCACATGAAATGATCAGTTTTATCATTTATGTATTGCCATAAATTAACATATTTCTTTTAAACTTGGAAATAACAATAACAAATACAGTAGTTTGTCTAAGCTAACTTGCATATAATCAAATATATATCCTTACATAAATAGCACCGTCATTACTTTCAAGAGACCTTGTTTTTGAAGCGAGTTTTTCACGTACAAGATCTTGCTTCATAACTCTTTTGATAGGAACAGTCCCTGTTGGACATCCTCCATCCTTCAACCCGAAGCTCAACTCAACGTTAATGTCGTGCTCTTTGGATTGATTAAATGAGGAGATTGGTTTTCGCTGCATATATTGATGGAGTTGTATATTAAAACAGTAATCTTAATGTGTTGCGACCAGAAATAACTATGGAGCACAAAGAAGCGAACCTGGACGAATGGATGATCAAATGCAGGTTGACTGTAAAAATCCACACAATCATATGTATCTCCATATCCGGTCTACAAATCCAACAATGTATTATCCAAAATGTACGTGAAGGATTAATCTCGCTGTTCCTTTACAAGATTATCATTATAGACAAAATACGATTTACTGAAAAAGTTCATGTGAGCAATTTAAAAGTTGCAAGTTGCTAATACTCGTAGTCTCTTTCAGAGTTAAAGTGAGTAAAAGAGTATAATTACTGATTAACTCTATAACTTGCATAGCATAACTTATGGGATCGATACCCAATGAATATCTATATATGATGGAAGAAGACCATGCGAGAAAGATTAATTAGGAATATTAGATTCAAATAGCAGTTTTCCGAAAATCCAAATCAAAGATGAACTAAATATCACATGTATAATGTATTACTTCTAATAAAGAATAAAAACGTTACTCGTATTGTTTTGACTGCCGGCTTGTTTAAAATCTGTACTTGTCGCTCCAACTCGATATCTTCTTCTTTAGATAGTTGCCATCTTGACCCTTGAACAGTGTTCTGAAATACAAGGAGACAATATACGATAACAAATGCCAAATTATTGTATGAAATCATGGTGATCAGGGCATATATACGATGTAACTTGAGATTTGATTTGTGAAATGAAAATGATTTATATATATATAGAACATGGTACTTAGAATCTGTATGAATCATGTGGATGCATTCTCTGTCACAAATATTCTATAATAAGTATGTAATTCGATTGGTATCCTTTCTTATTAAAGGTTGCCACTACGTTACTAAGGCAATATTACAACTTCCAAATCTAGCTTCTATAGTTTGTTGCTATATTTAATGCCCCAATGTTTTCAACAAATTTATTTCTCAATTAAATATATGATCCAGAAATAGAGTTTGGTGTGAAATATATATATATATATATATATATATATATATATATATATATATATATATATATATATATCGGTTTGGCTAACAAGTTCCCAGGTTATTTTTTAATTCTTCCCATATAGTTATTATAACTAGTAAAAATCCGATTGATTTCTTAATTCAACACTTATGGTAATATTATTTATAATTGATATATTTTAACATTTTGTAAACTAAAAACTACATTTCCAACACAATAAAACATACATAAAAACATGTACCCTAAAATTAAATTGTAATTAAATAAAAAAACTAAAAACTATTTTTACAACACAATAAAACCCGAAAAAAATTATAGAACCATAGTTGAAACTATTATAAAATTAAAAAAGATCCTCTTTAAAAATATTTAGAATTGAAATATGGAAATAAATGAAATAAAATATTGATACATTCATTTCATCAACAAATTATTCACTACAAATATATATGCATTCCCTCCAAATCTCTCTCCAAAAATTATTTCCATTTATAATTACAAATATTAAATAACGGTTCCGCTAACATGTGTACGGGGGCACGACAGGAGACACATGTTAAAATACAACTAATATGATAACGTGTATATAATATATATAATAGCATTTAATGTAACTATACATAGAAAACAATCATAATTATTACTACTCCCTCCGTTCCTAAATATTTATCCATCACGAAATTACGTGCAACTTTAACCGTCGAAAAACTCGTATGTAAATTGTCGAAATCAAAATTTTCAAAAGTTAATCGCATAGTTTAACATTTAAACTTTATGATTAACTTTTAAAAAATTTCGTTTCGACAATTAACATATAAGTTATTAGCCGGTCAAAATTGCACCTAATTTCGTGATGGACAAACATTTTGGAACCGAAAGAGTAATAGATTCTTAAATTTAACAAATGGTGTAATTATAATTTTTAAAATTAAAACTAAATTTACAACACACTAACCCCAAATATAATATTATAGATGATTAGTTGAAACTACCATAAAGTTAAATATAAATTGAAAATATTAAAAAAAGTTAATCATTTTAATATATTATATTTGACGGAACATTACAACAAAATAAAAACTCAAATATAATATTATAGAACACTAGTTGAGACTACTCTAAAATTAAATATTAATTAATATTTTTTAAAAAAGTTAATGATTTTAATATATTTTATTTATCGGAATATAATATTAATTAAAAAAATTATTTTTAATGCACCATATGTTATAAGAGATAATGCAATTAATATTAAACCAATTTATTTCCATAATATCAAGATATATACAAAAAAAATGTGTCACAATTAATGGCTAACATGTGTCCCGGGAGCACGTTAGCTTTTCCGATTAAATAATTATAATAGTTGTTAAATGTGTTAACTTAATTAACTTTTTTGTCTAGTTTCTGTGGGCATTTGTTAGTTTTACTCATTATATATTAATATAAATTATATAATATAAGTTTGGTACGATATGGTAATATACTGAATAAATTTATTTTGTACGTGAACCAAACCGCTTTCTTTAAATTGGTACAGTACTGCCAATCCAACTGATAGAACATAAAAATTTGACCCGAATATTGTATTCGGGTAATAATCAACCCACTTTTTTAATGGGTATCCAACTCTTAAATGGGTCATCGCATGCCTTTCATAAGAGAATAAAGGTAGATACGACCAAAAGCCCAAGCCCGCTTAACTAGGGACCCATATCTGAGAAACCTCCTGAGATGGGGACATTTGTCAACATCCTAAAAGGCGTAGTGGCCTATAAATAGCCAACTACCCCCCATAGAAAAGGACCAGAAAATCTATCCAAAAATTATAGAGAGAAGTTGAGAAAAGAGATAAACTAGTCAAATCTTATCACATCAAGAAATAAACCGAGCAGAGATAAAGCCGAGTACCGAATAAAAGGGGAGAAAGACCAAGAAGAGAGATTAAGTAGTCAAATCGAGCACAATTGTAATACAGAGATAATAATCCGAGCAAGTGTAATAGTCCGAATAAGTATAATAATCCGAGCAATAATAAATATCGAGAAGTGTCCATTATTTACAGTTGATTTACCATTATGTTATTGTTGAAAATTCTAACGTGACCGACCAAAGTTATGGCTTTATCACCAACTTTTCGGTATACCAAACTTTCGATACCGATTAGTTTGGTTTGATTGGAAAACCGATCTGTTGTTAAAAATTGGTACAAAATATCCGCCCACAATGATGATTGTATGGAGATTCTAATGTAATATCAACTAACCATAATTAGTTTCCTCATTCCTAACAAAGCGCTCACTTACTCGAGACATTTGTCTTAGTTTATTACTTATGGTTTTGGTAACAGTTACTGGGATATATTTAAGCATTTAATTAATTTTTCAATTCAAATTACATTTAATATAAATATAATTGCATTTATAATATAACATTATTGTATTATCAAATCCATGAATTTAATATCCTCAATTTATGGAAATTTTATAATTGAATTACTTTATAATCTATCCGTCCCTTTTTAAGTGTCACACTTATAAATTGCTATTTTTTAAGAATATTAAATTTTGATACATAAATTATCAATATTATCCTTGTAAATATCATAAATAAAGTTAATGCGGGTAACTTTTTTACTAAAAATTGTTATTGTAGTTATAAATGGTAAGTATATAAAGGGTAAATGAGTAAACTTGTTACATTAGAATTAACATATTGAAAATGTGGACACTTATTTTGACACAACCCAATATGAAATAGTGGACACTTAATTAGGGATAGATGGAGTAAAACTGATAACCTTACTCTTTGGCTTTATGCTTAGCGATGTCAATGAAGATGATGCAACTATAGAAGCTAGATTTGGAAGTTGTAATATTGCCTTAATAACGTAGTGGCAACTTTTAATAAGAAAGGATATCAATCGAATTACATACTTATTATAGAATATTTGTGACAGAGAATGCATCCACATGATTCATACAGATTCTAATTACGCACACCATGTTCTATATATATATAAATCATTTTCATTTCACAAATCAAATCTCTAGTTACATCGTATATATGCCCTGATCACCATGATTTCATACAATAATTTGGCATTTGTTATCGTATATTGTCTCCTTGTATTCCAGAACACTGTTCAAGGGTCAAGATGGCAACTGTCACAGGGTTAATTTTTCGTTTTCGAAACCAACCAAGTGGTGGCACAAACCAGGGTTAAAACCCACGTTAACCGCCTGTTTGTTCAGCCCAACAATGAACTTCCTCGTTCGCTCTCTCGTTCACTCGTGTTTGCCTCGCAATTCACTCGTGTTTCATTCAAGGAATCACACTCAATACGCAGCGATGATAATCACAATTAAGACAAGTATATGGACAGAATAAACGTATGTAAATGTAAACGAACACACCCACGTACGGCCGCAGCCAACCTTCGTTTTATTACCGTAAAAATACAAAGGATCCGTTATACACATTTACATAATCTGAACCTTGAAAACGAGACTATATAATGAATACAATCTGTCCTAACACTTATAATTTCGTGCATAGGCAGTTACATGGCAGAATAATAGGGAAAATAACCGCCGTGGCGGTTACAAGTAACTCTAGAGGGGCTGTCCACTATTTGCAACTGTTCCCGCCTTTTCTTTAACATTCCAGTACCTCGATAATGTGTTATACAGCAGCTACGAACATCCAAACAATCAGCCCGCATGATCCTCCCGATCATACTCGTTGTCGTCTAAACCGACCAGCATTAGAACCATATCTAACCCGCTGAAACGACTCAAATCCAGCCACCCGTCTAAACCAACCAGCTACGTTATTTTACTCCCAAATATGTCCACAAGCTTGAACCATATCAAACTTACTCATTGACGCTCCTACACATCAATCTCATGCCAACGGATCATACAAACGGACCAACATCGAAACCGTATCCAATGTTTCATGACCAGCCACATTTCCTCAAACCAACTTAGCCTTCAAGTCCAATCCGCTAACAAGTCTGAACCATATCAAACTCAGCTCTTTGGCGATCCAACACGCCAATAACTTGCCAATGTCGTTCGCAAACCAACCATATGAAGAGCAAACTTACTGACCAAGTCACCCGAACACGAAGGTCCTAACAGCAATTATCTAAAGAAGAAGATATCGAGTTGGAGCGACAAGTACAGATTTTAAACAAGCCGGCAGTCAAAACAATACGAGTAACGTTTTTATTCTTTATTAGAAGTAATACATTATACATGTGATGTTAGGTTCATCTTTGATTTGGTTTTTCGGAAAATCGCTATTTGAATCTAATATTCCTAATTAATCTTTCTCGCATGGTCTTCTTCCATCATATATAGATATTCATTGGGTATCGATCCCATAAGTTACTATGCAAGTTATAGAGTTGATCAGTAATTTTATACTCTTTTACTCATTTTAACTCTGAAAGAGACTACGAGTATTAGCAACTTGTAACTTTTAAATTGCTCACAGGAATATTTTCAATAAATCGTATTTTCTTTATAACGATAGTCTTGGAAGGGCATATAGGGTTTAATCCTTCACTAACATTTTGGATAATACATTGTTAGATTTGTAGACCGAATATGGAGATACATATGATTGTGTGGATTTTTACAGTCGACCTGCATTTGATCATCCAGTAGTCCAGATTCGCTTCTTTGTACTCTATAGTTATTTCTGGTCACAACATATTAAGATTACTGTTTTAATATACAACTCCATCAATATATGCAGCAAAAACCCATCTCCTCATTTAATAAAGCCAAAGAGCACGACATTAACTTTGAGTTGATCTTCGGGTTGAAGGATGGAGGATGTCCAACAGGGACCGTTCCTATCAAAAGAATTATGAAGCAAGATCTTGTACGCGAAAAACTCACTTCAAAAACAAGGTCTCTTGAAAGTAATGACGGTGTTATTCATGTAAGGATATATATTTGATTATATGCAAGTTAGTTTAGATAAATTAATGTATTTGTTATTGTTATCTCCAAGTTTAAACAAAACATGTTAATTTATGGCAGTACATAAATGATAAAACTGATCATTTCATGTGCATATCTTTTACTTTGGCTTTAGAATGCTGAATGTCGCACAACAGACGTAGTAAGGGAATATTCTAAGTTTAAGGGAGCTGGAGGTATAATTTCTATTCAAAATCCAAGCGTGAGCGGTCAACAGTATAGTGCAGCAAGAATTAAAGTAGTCGTACCGGGCGAAGAGAGCATCGAAGCTGGTTGGAGGGTATGTAATCTTATACTTAATATGTTTAATCTTTACATCACTTCTAAGTGTTACTGGCTGGCTCATCTTCTCATTTGCAAGGTTGATCCAACACTGTACGGTGACACACAAACTCGACTCTACATACGCACACAAGTAATTGTTCATACATAACAGTGGCCCTTTTCCTTATAAGTAGATTAGCTGCACTGAATCTACCTTTCTTCTTAACTTATAACCACAGGTCGGTCAAAGTAACTGTTTTAATACAAGGTGCCCTGGATTTGTAATTACCGACACAAGAATACCTCTTGATTCAATTCTATCTCGCATTTCTAGACCTGAAGGAGAAAGATATGAAGTCCCTATCAATATCACTAAAGTATACATTTTCATCCCGACTTCCTACTACTTATTAATGTCTTTCTTTCCTTTTTCGTGTGGGTATTATGTAATTTTCCAAAAAGAGAAAACGGGATTTTGGAGAGCAATCCTCAAAGCCAAAGATAAAAAGACGACCACAATAAAGTCCGATACACATCATCAAGGAGAATTAGAATCACTTACATTAAAGCAGTACGAAAACCACTTATTTACTAACTTTTAAAGAAAGTCATTTTCTTTAAATTAAACTAGGTGGTAAAAATCGGTGGCTATACTGTCCCTCCCATTTCGATAAAAGATGGCGGAGAAAAAATCTATGTATTTGGATATAAAACTTCTAAAATTAACGTTTCAGCGCCTCGCATATTTTGAAAAAGAATCATATAGACTATAAAAGAAAATCTTATTTAATATATCAACTCCTCCCATTTGAACCTCTTGGTTCCGTCACTACCGTCAATGTCACTACCTTGGTTGCATACTTTCCGTTCGGTTTACAGATGTAGTAGACTCTACTAGAATTAAAACTTAAAATCTTGGTTATAATGACACTCTGAGGTACAAAACTATACTTTCCATATTGATTTCAAGATTTCTTATTTTGTTGTGTGTCTTGGATCTCGGACAGGACGCAACAGAGGGAAATTGGATCTTGCAAATTGGGTCACAGAGCATCCAAGTTGGTTATCGGCCTAAAAGTATATTCTCAAATCCAGCGGAATTAAATTATATGGATTGGAGCGGAGAGACATTCAACCCACATGGCGTAGACTCACCTCCCATGGGCGCTGGCCATTATTTAAAACAAGCGATCAATATGATGCATATATCAGGAGAGTGGAAATGTTTGATGATAGTGGACAATACTTAGATCCTTTAACTGATCCCTCTACTACTAACGGGGAAAATTATGAAGTCGTGAAGTTAGGACGTGTTGATCTTGATTACTTTGAATATATGATGTTCTACGGGGGACCCTGGAGGAAGTCCCCCAGTTCCAGTTTTGTCTACTATTGGGTGATTATATTTGGTAGACGATCCTTGGCCGTAAAGTTTCCGAAAGGAAATGAGTGATGATTATTTTCCATACACCAGTCAGCTTTGAGCTTATCCATAATTTTATCAATACATTTCAGTCAAACTTTATGTTCAAATTAAGCTCATATTTCTGCACAAAAAATTTCACGTCCGACATACGAATCTGAGAGTTTTTCACTAAAACTTAGATCTTATATTGTAACCTTTTATAATATCACTAATATATGTGAGTATTTTCCATACACCAATCAGCTTTGAGCTTATGCATAATTTTATCAATACATTTCAGTCAAACTTTATGTTCAAATTAAGCTCATATTTCTGCACAAAAAACTTCACGTCCGACATACGAATCTGAGAGTTTTTCACTAAAACTTAGATCTTATATTGTAACCTTTTATAATATCACTAAAACTTCACGTCCCAGAGATGTAGCACAGCTGGGGTAAACTCCGTTGTTAAACATGCGTGTGAATTCTTTCAAGTACGTTTAACTTTCAGTTATGTCCATCATTATACTTGTGGTTGCAGTTATGGTTCCAAATATAGTTGCAAACTAACTGCGTAACAACAACTAGAACAACGGATAAAAATTTCAATTGGTATCAGAGCTTCACATCAGACCTTACTTTGTGTGGATCCTGTGTTCTGGTAAAGATGGACTTAATGAGGGAAGAAAACGCGTTCAACAAGCCACCACTGCTTGAAGGAGGAGTCAACTATGGAGTCTGTAAGATAAGAATGAGATCTTTCATCAAGCAGCAGGATGAACAAGCGTGGAAGTCTGTGCTCTATGGATGGGAAGTCCAACTGTTACTGATGGTGAGGGAGAACTAGTTTATGTGTCCGAAGACAGATGCTCTGCTAATGAGGACAAGAAGTCAAATGCAAACTCTTCATCAATAAACTTGATATTTGTTGGTGTAACTCTCAATTTACTCAGTTATATTTCTCACTGTGAAACTGTTAAAGAGGCATGGGTGTTTTACAAGTAACTTTTGAGGAAACTGTTGAAGTAAACGCTTTTAAACTCTAGTAATTAAATGTTAAGTTTGAAAATTCTAAAAATGGAGGAAGGTGAAACAATTGAACAGTTTAACGGAAGAATTTGTCACATTGCTCATCAATCTGAAACCTTAGATGAAAAATACAGTGATGCTAAACTTGTAAAGAAAACCCCAAGGTCTCTTCCTTAAAGGTTTAAAATTAAGGTGACTGCTATTTAAAAATCAACAGATCTAGAAAACTTAAAACTTGAAGAACTTATGGGAAATCTAAGTACTCATGGACTAAAGTCGTTCAAACCAAAGAAAATAGAAAAGGGAATAGCCTTTCAAGTTAAGAAACATGAGTCTAAAATCTGTGAAGATATGAATGATGAAGAATAGCTAGGAAGATGACTCTGGAAACTTTAAAAACTTTCAGAAAAGAGAAACTGAATCCAGTAAAATCGATAATAACTTTAAAGGAAAGTGGAATTCAAGAGAAAAACAAAACAGAGACTATCAATCCAAAGAAATTCAATGTAGAGAGTGCAAAGGTTATGGTCATGTACATGCTGAGTGTGCTAATACTCTAAAAAGAAATAAAACTGCCTATATAACCACCCCTAGTGACGGTGAATCTGAAAGTGATAGTGAAGTGAAGGATGAGTCTAACTTTGTTAATTTTATGGGAACAATTACTACAGCTAAGCCTAACAATGACAGTGATTGTGAGTCAGTTTCAACCACAGTTACAACTGCACTTAAAACCTACATCAGTGATGAGTAAGAACCTTCAGAAGAAAATATCACCAAACAATACCTGGTTCTCTATGAAAAATACAAAAGTTTAAGCAAACAATATGTTGTTATTAATAAACTCAATAAAAATTTGAAGGGTGAAGTAAAAATATTTACTGATCAACTTAATAAAAAATAACTTGAGTTAAATGAAAACAAAAGAAATATTAAGTTGCTTAATGCTTTAGCTACAAACAGATTAGATGATATGATTTCATATTCTAGAGATTCTAAGGACTACAATGGTTTGGGGTATACATGTTATGAGAAAATTGGAAAAACTGTATTTGTCAAATATTTTGATAAGTCTAAATTAAGTCATACTAACAACAAGTTTAGAAGTACAGTTGCAACTAACAATAAGTTTACTACTTTTAAAGTTATAACTATAATTAATCCTAATCCGTGTAACTTTTGCAAAAAGACTGGACACATGGAAATAAAATGCTATTTGAAAAATCAAAAGAAATTTATTTCTAAGAAAGACAGTGTACCGAATGCTTGGAATGAGAAGTCTAACTGGGTTTGAAAAATTAAGGTTAATGCTAAAATTGTTGCTAACAATAAAGACACCATCACTTCTTTAAATGCTATTACTTCAAATGATTGGTACATTGATAGTGGTTGTTCTAAGCACATGACATGTAATGCAAGCGATCTCAAAAATATCATTGATGTTACAGGAAACACCATTGTGTTTGGAGGTGGAGACACATGTAAAATAATTGGTAAAGGAACCTTGAACAACCTGTAATGCCTGAAATTAATGATGTGTTTCTTGTAGCTGGTTTAAAGGCTAATCTTCTTAGTATCAATCAATTCTGTGATAACAAGATGTTTTTTCAGTTTAATAAAGATAAGTGTCTTATTACTGATTTGAATAATGATTTGATCATGACTGGAGTAAGATCAGAAAATAGCTGCTATGTTATTGAGAAATCTGATAGAGAATTACGTAAGAATAGATGCAATCAAGTTATTACTAATAATTCTGAGATTTGACATAAAATGCTTGGTCATGTTAATTATAAGACTCTGGATAAACTTGTTAAAAAGGAATTAATAAGAGCTATTCCTAATCTCAGTCCTAAAACTTAAGGTGAGTGTAGTGATTGTGCAATAGGTAAACAAACAAAAAGTATTCACAAAAGTAGCAGTCAAATTTTTACTAAAAGAGTCTTAGAACTTCTTCATATTAACCTATTGGATCACATGGAAACTAAAAGTATTGGTTGTAAGAAATATATTCTTGTATTTGTAGATGATTTCTCTAGATATTCCTGGATTGTGTTTTTAAGAGATAAAAATGAAACCATTGAATTGTTTAAAGCACTTTGTTTAAAACTGCAACTTGAAAAAGGATCTAGCATTGGATCAGGAGTGACCATGAAACTGAATTTGAGAATAGTAAGTTTAGTAATTTTTGCAACACTTTGGGGATAAGTCATCAATTTTCTGCACCAAAAACTCCACAACAGAATGGTGTGGTAGAAAAAAAAATAGAACTATTCAGGAAATGGCTATAGTCATGCTTAAGTCTAAGAAACTTGCTAATAGATTTTGAGATGAAAATGTTAATACTGCATGCTATATTGTTAACAGAGTCTATCTTACCAAATGTACTAATATGATTGTTTATAAAATTTAAAAAGGTAGAAATCCTAATATCAAGTATTTTCAATTGTTTGGGTGTATCTGTTATATTTTGAAAGATAGAGAACATCTTGGTAAATTTGATTCGAAAAGTGATGAAGTAATCTTTTTTGGTTATGCTCAAAACAGTAGAGTCTTTAGAGTTTACAATTAGAGAACAAACTGTGTCATGGAATCATATAATGTGATATTTGATGATTTCAAATATGTTTCTGAGACTACAAGTGATGGAGATGGGTTGAGTATCAAAAGTAAAGAAAAGGAGGAATTCAGCAAAAAGTAAGTGCAGTAGCGGTTGCAAGTCCAGTTGCAACGGAAGTTGAAACCCAGAGTACAACAAATTCTGATGAAGAGGAAGATAGTTCTCCAATCCAAATTCCAAGAAAGTCTCGTTATGTAAGAACTCAGAAAAAACACTCGTTTGACAATGTCATAAGAGAAGTCAATACATGTATGAAAATCAGAGATAAAAGAAGTGATGTTGTTCATTTTTGTTGCTATAATTCTCAGTTAGAAGCTAAGATTATTAAAAAAGGCATTGTATGGTTTAAAACAAGCTCCTAGAGCATGGTATAAAAGATTGAGTAAGTTCTTAATTGAAAAAGGGTTTAACAGAGATAGAGTTGATAAAACCTTGTTTACTAAGAAAACCACTAAGGGCATTATTGTTACTCAAATTTATGTTGATGATATTTTGTTTGGATCTACTTCTGATAATAAAATTGTTGAATTTATTTTTAATATGATAAATGAATTTGAGATGAGTGGATGTGGTGAGTTAACTTACTTTTTAGGGTTGCCAGTGAAAAAAAATGAAAAAAGTATCTTTCTGTGCCAAAGTATATATATTGATAATCTTGTTAAGAAATTTGGCTTGAGTGATGCTAAAGAGAAAAGAACACCTATGAGTACCACACTAAAATTGTCCAAAGATTATAGAAGTAAGAGTGTTTGTCATAGCCTATACAGATGTATGATTGGAAGTCTCTTATATTTAACTGCTAATAGACCTGATCTTTTCTTGAGTGTAGAGAGTGTGCTAGATATCAGACAAATTCTCTAGAATCTCATCTGAATACTGTCAAGAGAATTATAAGATATGTGAAAGGTACTGTCAATCTAGGTATATGGTTTTCTAAATATACAAATCACTTTATGGTTGGTTACTATGATGCAGACTTGGCTGGTAATATAGATGATAAAAAAAGTATTTCTGGCGCTTGTTTTTATTTTGGAAATAATCTTGTTTCATGGTTTAGTAATAAATAAAACTACATTTCTTTATTAACTGCTGAAGCATAATACATTACAGTTGCTAGTGGATGTACCCAACTTATATGGATGAAACAAATCTTATCTGATTATAATATTAAACAATAATTTTTAACTCTATTATGTGATAAGAAAAGTGCTATAGACTTAATTGGTAAAAAACTCAGTACAACATTCCAGAAATAAACATATTGATCTAAGCCACCATTTTATTAGAGCTAGTTGAAAAAAAGAGCTTAATTTTAGAACATGTTTCAACTGAAAGACAATTAGCATATATTTTCATAAACCCACTTGATACAAACAAGTTTGAATATTTAAGAAGTGATATTGGGGTATATCACTATAGATCTAATTAAATATTCCTGCTATGTGTGCTTGTCTGTGAGTAACATTGATATATTTTATGTTTAAGGTAAGTCTTATTGAGTCTTGAAGTTTTTGTTTTGAAAAAGCCGCTAATTGATGCCTCAAAAACAGATGTGGGACTACATACCATAAAAACCTCTCTGTTAATAGAGTTGAAGCACAAAGTGCATTTTATTTATATTTTGTTGTAAGCTTAGTTGCAACCACGGTTGCATCCTCAGCATTTCAGTAATTATTCCAAAGGAAGTCATAACTAATGATGAATAAAATTCAACATAAGTTGATGTTCTAAGTGAACTAAAATGATAAAGTGCCAAGATAAAGTCTTAAATTTTTTGGTATCACTTTTATCCTTTCTTTGCTGAAATGTTAGTTAGTTTTTGTATAGAGGAAAGATGACTTTACTCAATATAGTTCTTGGTCATATTTTTATTGTGTGGATATCTCATGATAATTATATATTTTTGAGTAAATTTTTAGTATCTTATGTTCAAAATTCTATACTATATATTTTTGCTATATTTCTTTTGAAACAAGTCAAATTTCCTATATTTCTTCAATTATTTAAAGTCTGAAAAGTTAAATGCGTATGTTTTAAACTGGAATGTTGATCTTGATTTATTGTTTAAAGCTATTTAAATTGGGAATATTTGGTCAATAACTTATCTGATTACCTTTTGTGCTTAAATTGAATATCTATTTAGAAGATACATATCTATTTTTGGGTAAATTTTGTTTCAAAAAGAGATTTGGATATATATTTCTATGTTTATAAAATTTTTGACTTAAATGCTATTTATATAAACTGTTTTTATTAAACTAAAAACAAACCAAATTCAGAATACTCTCTCTCTCTCTCTCTCTCTCTCTATATATATATATATATATATATATATATATATATATATATATAATCTTAATTCGTATAAAACCTAAATCCAAAAATCTCAACTCTTCTTTGTTCCAACTATAATTGCAATTGTAGATCCAACCATGTCTTCTTCGTCACCCAATCAACCTCATCTTAGTTATGAAGATGACATCACCCTTGTTGCTTATCTGAATCAATGCAAACTTCATAAGTCTTCTAAGGTTAAGGTAAGTGAATCTTCCACTCAAGCTAAACGTAGGTTTAAATCTAGCGTTGGTAGGGATAAACTGAGAAACCATATTCATTCTAAAATTTGTTTCAAAAAAAGATTGGTTATATCTGGAATAAATTCATGTCAGATAGCTTTTCTGATCTAAGTGATATGGAGATTTATTGTGAGAGATCTTTAAATCTAGCTGGTTATAGAAATATTCAGGATCATGTTGTGAAATTACTGAAAGATGTTGGACTTGATAAAACTCTAACCTATCCTGAATCTTATTTTTCTAAGTTGGTTAAAGACTTCTATGCCAATTTAAATGATGGTGTGTTTGATAAATGTGAATTTTCTTATGGGAGAGTGTTTGTGAGTGGTTAAACTCTTCATTTTAATTCTGACTTAATCAATAAGTTTCTAGTTTCTCATAGTGTTTCTGAGGATAATCTTGATAAATGATATTCATGCTGTAGCGCTAGCCATTACAGGAAAAAAAAAATCAATTTGATGGTAGCTCCATTAAATCTTCTGCTCTTACTCTTATTTCTCATGTTTTGCAGAAAATTTCTACGTTTAATTGGACACCAACCAAACAACCCTCTAAGCTAACCAAAGATATGGTTGTGTTTCTCTATAAAATCGTGTCTAAGATTTTTGTCAACTTTGGTGACCATGTGTTTGAGCTTGTGAGAGATTTTTCTGATGTCAAGGCTAGCTCCGTGCTACTACCTTTTTCTTGCTTAATTTATGCAATTCTAATCTTTCAAGTTGTTTTTGTACCCCCATCTTCTCAAAATACTCTGTATTTCAGCTAATCTTCTAAATGCATGTCATATCAATGACATTACTAGTAACAAAGGAAGGAAAAAAAGTCTTCAAGTTCGGCTCCTAATAAAAAGGGTGTGAGGTGGTATCTGCTGCAACAACTTGTTATCAATGAAGAGAAAAGGGCTTAGCCAAACATTCATGATTATGAGATCAATAAGTTGCTAGAAAATTTTAAGGAAAGTGGCAGTGAGGGTTCTAGTGATGGTGAAAATTCTTCTGGTGGTTCCAGTGATGATAATGACATGATAAGGGATGAGCCATTGTCTTCAAAATTTTCTTTTTCAGGCTGCTTCAATGTCCCTTCTGATAACAGCTTCTAGTCATTTGGGTTGTACCAAATAGGGGGATAAATTAATGATGAGTTTATTTGTGTTTCAAGTTCGAAACTATTTAGCTTAGTTTTTATGTTTTTAAACTCTGGTGTGTTTTGTGTCAATGTGTGGCTTTGGTGACTATGCTTTTGAACCTCTGTGTGTTTTGGTATTTGGAACTTATTTATGTGATTATAGTTGTTTGAATTATGTCTGAATAAGTTCTGTGTTTGGCAACATTGGTGAATGAATGATTATTTGAGTTTATTTATTATCTATAGTTTTAACTTGCAGGAGGAGATTAAGTGTTAAACTTAAATTATATGTAATGTTCTGCAATTCTAAAACACATGGGGAGTTGTGTTAAAACTGATATTATTAGGACTTTATGTGCTAATATGGTTTGCATGTAAAGCTATTTTTATAAATTCAGATTATTTGTCAAATACAATGACAAATGGAGAGATTATTAGGAACATATTTATGACCTAGTAACTCTTTGTTGTTAATTGGTTTGAGTTAAGTGTTACTATTAAGACAGTTGTGTTTACATGTGAAGTTGCAATCTCAGTTGCAACCTTAGTTACAAACTGTTGTTCTACAAGAATTTGTCTTACTGCATTACTTGTTCTGCAAGTTCTTAATTTTAATAAAATTATTCTGAAAACATTCTCATATATTTATAGGGATTTTACTTATATGTTTTGAGAATATTCAAGTGATAGATAATGGAAGTTCTTTAAAAGATATATGGAGATTAGTTTATATTTTATTATGCTAACTAAATCACTTATTCTTGTTAAATCTTTATCACAATTCCAATCTATATGTTCTACGAAATCTTATAGGCTATAACCAGATTGGAATTTTATATGGAGTTATGGTTTTTATATGAGTAACATTTTTATTTATATGTTTCCTTTTAAAGGAAATACTAACTCTTATGATCAAGGTAGCTATTATCTCGTGTGATTCAAATAAGATTGAGGTTAATCTAATGCTACATTATCTCGTGTAAATATGCAAAGATTGAGATCAATTAAAACAGTACAAGTCAATCAAGAAGATCTTATAGAAACAAGATTGAAGAATAAAGATTTATGAAGATTTTAGAAAATTATTTTACTATTATAAATAGTTAATAGCTATACTAGTAAAAAGTGTGTATTCTAAACTATAAAAAACTCAATTTTGAGAGAATACACATGAGAGTTTTTAAAACGAAAAACAATGGTGGGATTCCATTGATATTTTGAGTGATAGTTATATAATAGGAACAATATAAAGATAGACAGAAAACCTATAGGAAGTTTGTGAGTTTTTCACTAACACTTAGATCCTATATTGTAAACTTTTTAAATATCACTAATCTGGATGAGTGTCTCGGATACGTAGCCCAGTTGGGGTGAACTCCGTTGTTAAACGCGCGTGTGAATTCTTTTAAATACGTTTAACTTTTAGTTATGTGCATAATTATATTTGTGGTTGCAACTGTGCTTACAAACTAACTGCATAACACAAATTAGAAGAACGGATAGGAATTTCACACACTTTACCATAACTAATCATCTTTCTTTCCATAGTTGCAAAACCCTCATACAAAGCATAACTCAAGTTGCTAGCCAATATACTCAAGTCCTCAACATCTCAAAGTTCAAATGGTAAGTTGTTGAATTTAATCCACACTGGAATAGACTTTGTTACTTATTTGTTTAGGTTAAGCATTCTATGTCACTTCTTTAAGACCAAATAGAAACCCTAACATGGACTGGTCCTTGTTCTAACATGGTATCCCTAGCTTCTACCGATTTAAATTCAAAGAAATAAAAGCCAATACCATATATATCCACAAGGCCATTGTAATACCACCTGTCTATCATAGTTTCATACATGAAACCAGATAAAATTTTGGATGTGAGAAACTAACCCACCAGACTCTTATCTAGTCTACCAAGTTCCTATTGTTTGCTTTAATCTTAACTACATTAGGTCCTTTATTCTTTTTGGTCTCCACATAGTACAAGTCCACATGAGCCTCATCACTTGGACACACAACAAGTTTCTAATTTGAAAAAATATCCCATTTTCCTTCTTCATTCATTCTCATACCCTCATATTTTTTTTCCGAAGCAAGTCCTTTCTTCTCCTCTGACTACTTCTTTTATTGCCATCACTCGCAGTAACGAAGTCGAAAGCATTTGTCTCCAATCTGTAATCTGGTTTCATAGGTGGGGAATTTTGTCGAACTCCCTTTAGTACGCTTTAAGTTCTCATTACGAAGTTTTGGAAAAGGATCTTCCTCACCCACTTTCCTAGTAGTACATTCCAACTATTTACCCATTTCAGAGTTACGTTATCCTCTCTTGAGACTTGAGCTACATTCTCAAAAGACGTTCCCTTATTAATTAACTAACGATTTCTTTTTGAGCAGATTAATAGAATTTTTAGTATTATTACTTTTCCTTTTACTGAATTCCATCATTTTCGTATGGTAATCAACCGCCGATATGATATTAATGGAGAGGGAGCAAAGAAAAAAAATAGGTGTGGAGATCACATGGGTGATCCAAATACAAATCTCACTTCGACTCAATGTACTTTACCCTTAAGTCGATTATAGGTTCCAGTTATATTTTACCTTGAATACATATCGCTTTAAGGGCAGTTCCTTCACCATTTCATCATAGTTCATGCATGCCATATTAGCAACTGCCCTTATTAAAAAAAATGTAAACTGCATACTATGTACCCCAAAAACATCCTTCATGAGTCCATTCAAACAACTAAACTCTAACAACTACCTGCTTTCTCCTGTAGCTAAATACAAATTTTAAATCACAGCCGGTCCTAGAGAGAGAGACGACTAGGATGAAAAACCCTAGCCGCCGTTAAGATGACCGCTAATCAACCACCTGATCCCAATCACACCATCTTCTCGGAACCACCCACAACTAAAACTTTTGCATCTATTCTAAAAACCAAAACTGCGACAACTAGTCCAACTTTTACCGCCATTCAATCACCTGATCCAAACCAAACCCTATCCCCGGACCCACCGACATCTAAATCTTTCGCTTCTATACTAAAAACCCAAATTGTGTCACCTAAAGTCCCTATTAAATTAATCGAATCTTATGAAGGAGAACCAATGATTCATTATTCGATCGAAGATCTAAATACTCTATCAGAACCTTTCAAATATACCATAGTAGGAAAATTCTCACACGGTAAGCCTCACAGATATTATTCGTAAAACGTTTAGTTCTATGGATTTGAAAGCCAACTACCATATTGGAGTTATTGACTCAAAACATATATTAATTCGATGCTATTATGAAGAAGATTTTCTACGACTTTGGATGCGCAAAATTTGGTTTATTGATAATTTCCCTATGAGAACTTTCAAATGGTCCTATGAATTTAGTCCAGAAATTGAATCTCCGGTAACTCCTATTTGGATATCCCTATCTAAACTCCCTATTCATCTTTACAATAAAAGTAGTATTTTTAGTATTGCTTCAGCTTTTGGAAAATCCCTAAAAGTAGATGAACCAACAGCGAAACTGACTAGACCAGGTCTAGCAAGAATATGCGTTGAAATTGATCTAAGGAAAGCTTTAATAAAACGAGTAAGAATTAACTATGGTGAAAGTGAAGGCTTCTGGCAACACTGTAAATATGAAGAAATTCCTAATTATTGTTCTCAATGCCTTAAGTTAGGTCATTCTATCGAGATTTGTAAGTTTTCTAGGAAAGGGGATGACAACAAAGAAGAAAATAATAACAAAAAGAAAGAGCCTGCAAAGGCCAGTGAAGAAGCCAATAAAGAAGGTACTGAAAAGCAAGCAAAGCAAAAGAATATAAAGGCCAATTATTACAAAAACAAGGAGAAAATAAGCACAAAAGAATGGGTTACAAAGAACTTTAATAAGGAATTGATTGATGAAGAAACAGCTACAAAGTCAGCTGTAGAAAACCCTGAAAATAACAAAATAGTTTCATTATTGGAGGATGGTAATGGTGAAGAATGTAATCTAAACACTGATATGGTTTTATTTACTGGTGATTCACCAGTACTCAGTCTATTAAATATTACTCCTATATATGATGAAAATGTTACTATGAGAGACTCTAGTCTCATTGATGCCCCAGACATATCAAAAAATCTCAGAATTGATCTGGGTCTCTCTCCTAGAGCAATTCCAATAATCCTAGAAGAAGGAGAATGGAAAACTCTAAAAATTAAAAGAAAACAGGGCAAAATTTCAACTGCTATTGGTAAAGATGCTATGATTCTTAGATCCTCTAATGTAGGGGTTAAAAAGAGTTTTAAATGATTAATACACTCTTTTGGAATATTAGAGGAGTGGGTACAAAATCTACAACTAGGCGTATTAAAAAGCTTTGTAAATTACACCAAATTATGTTTTTAGTCTGCTTGGAACCAATGCAAAACCAAGAAAAAGTGGAGTTCTACCGAAGGAAGTTTGGGTTTGATGAGGTTTTAGTACATGAAGATAACAAAATCTGGGTATTCTATATGCAAGAGATTAATATTAATATTATTAATCAAATGAATCAAGCTATAAATTTGGAAGTTTCTATTGATTATCTGGGCTTACAGTTACAGATTACAGTGGTTTATGCCAAATGTTTAGCAGCTGAAAGAGAAGCTCTTTGGAGTTTCTTAGAAAACTCTTTTACTAATAATCCTTGGTTGATTGGGGGTTATTTTAATACTGTTTCATTTGAAGAAGACAAAATTGGGGGTTTGCCTATCAATATTAATTCAGCTAATGGTTATTTGTCTTGTATGAATAATTTGGGTGTTACAGAAGCTATCTATAGTGTCTCTAAATATACTTGGTGGAATAAGCGTAATGGGTTGGATGCTATATTTGAAAGAATAGATAAGATTTTATTTAATCAAGAATTTGCCAACTTATTTTGCAATATTTACCTAGATCATTTGAGTAAAGCTACTTCAAACCACAGTCCTTTATTGCTAAAATTATAGTTGGTTCAAGTCAATAGCCGTAGAAGGTTTATTTTTCAAAATTTCTGGGTAGACCATGATGGTTTTCAAGATTTAGTGAAAGATGTTTGGGTTCCTAGTTCTAATTCTAATGTTTTGGAAAATCTTGCCTCTAATTTAAAAGCTACTAGAAAGAAATTGAAAGAATGGAATCATATTACCTTTGGGAATATTTTCCAAGAAGTCATAAAAGCTGAAGATAATCTCTTGAGGGCAGAGCAAATATTTGAAATGAGTCCATCACCTGCCAACAGAATGGAGCTCAATAATAAGGAAGCTATTCTTAAAGCTAAACTTAGTACATAAGAGAAATATTGGGCCCAAAAAGCTAATTTGAAATGGGTTTTACAGGGGGATGCTAATACTAAATTTTATCACAGTATAGTTAAGAAAAGAAGAATGAAGTGTGCTATTGGTGAAATTGAATTAGAAGATGGTTCTTGTATTAGAGATCTAGAGGCTATTAAAAGAGAGGCTATTGTTTATTTTCAAAGCCTATTAGCAGCAGAACAATCTCAGTGTTTTGAATATTCAAGTTTGAATAAAATTCCTTTATTAATCTCAGAAGAGTTCAATAATCTATTGGACAAAGATCCCTCTAAAGATGAGATAAAAGAAGCTGTGTTTGCTCTTAGTAAATCTAGAGCACCAGGTATTGATGGTTTTACAGGCCAGTTCTTTGTTTCATGTTGGGACCTAATTGGAGAAGATGTCATCCAAGCTATTATTCTTTTTTTCATGAGTAATCTACTACCTAAATCTCTCTCTACCACTGTTATTGCTCTTATTCCAAAGAAGGTAAAACCAAAGAAGTTTGCTGAATTTAGACCTATCAGCTTATGTACATTCTGCAGTAAGATCATCTCTAAAATTATGGCTTCTAGATTTGCTTATGTATTGCCTTATATTATTTCTGAAAATCAAAGTGGCTTTGTCAAATCTAGAGATATAGTGGACAATATTCTCCTAGCCCAGGAGTTTATTTCAACTCTTAGTAAAAAAGCTAGTGGTAAAATTTTTGCTTTAAAGTTAGATATGAAAAAATATTATGACAGAATATCTTGGCATTTTCTCATTTCTACACTAAGGAAAATGGGTTTCTCAGAGAAGGTTATAGACCTAGTATGGAGAATTATTTCTGGAAATCATACTTCTATATTGGTGAATGGATATCCTACTGAGCTTTTCATTTCCAGAAATGGTCTTAGACAGGGGGATCCTCTATCCTCTAGTCTATTTATTATTTGTTCTGAAGTGTTAAGCAGGAACTTAAATTATTTGATTGACAACAAAAGGTGGTCAGCTTTTAAAGCTCCTATTGGAAGTCCTATTATCACTCACCTAGCTTTTGCTGATGATCTGATTATATTTAGCTCAGCAGATCTCCACTCCATCAGACAGATAAGCAACACTCTGCAATGTTACAATAAAGATTCTGGTCAAGAAATAAGTTTAGACAAAAGTTCTGTCTATTTATCAAAGAGTGTCAGTACAATTCAAAAAAGGAAAATATGTAAAGATCTGACCATTACAAGTAAGAAACCTCCTTTTACTTATCTTGGCTGCAAATTATACTCTGGGCATAAAAAGTGTATACTGTTTCATGAACTAATTCTAAAAGTTAGAAGTAAATTGTCTACTTGGAAGGGTAATTGGTTAAATCTGGATGGAAAATTAATTTTGATAAGGCATGTTCTTCAATCTATACCTATATATACTTTGGCAACTATAAACCCACCTCTACAAGTGATTAAAAGAATAGATCTTATATTATCCAATTTTTTCTGGGGGAATAAAAATGGTAAAAATAAGTTTCATTGGGTTAGATGGAGCAAAGTGTGTACACCTGTGAAAGAAGGGGGTTTGAATGTTAAAAGCTTTCATGATATATCAAAAGCATTTGCTATGAAACTTTGGTGGAAATTCAAAACAATAGATTCTTTGTGGTCCACATTTATGAAGGCTAAATATTGTAGAAATAAGCTACCAGAAGACATTCCTATTAAAAAAGGAAATAATACTTGGTGCAGAATGCTTCAAGTTAGAGAATTGACTGATAATAATACTACTACAGTTGAAAATGGGGTAAAATCTATATGGAAACATAATACTCTTGGGAATTTTACTATTAGTCAGCATGGGAAATTTCTAGAGAGGTAGGTACTGAAAACTGGAGAAGCAATTTTATATGGAACAGAATGATACCTTTAAAAGTCTCTTGCTTTATGTGAAAACTCTTTAACAAAGATGTATCTCTGGACTGCAACCTGTATAAATTTGGTATTAGCATAGCTTCTATGTGTGGTTGCTGTAAAATGTCAGAAGAGACATTTGACCATCTATTTAGTACTGGTAAAGTTGCAAATGAAGTTTGGAACTAATTTGAAAGAAAATGGAGAATACTTACTCAGAATAATTCTTTATATGGAAGAATTAACAGCTGGTGGTCTTATATCATTAAGAAAAAAGATTTTTTTTAGAAAAAAGATTTGCCAGGTTCTACCTTCTATTATTGTTTGGAATATTTGGAAATCTAGATGTTCATGTAAATTTGAGAACATCAAAATGAAGACAGGCAGTATTATCAGAAATTCTGAAGAGTTGATTATTCAATCTGGTTATAGGGAAAAAGATTTCTCTTATTCTATTTTCAGTGGCAAAAAGAAAATTAAAAAAGTCACCTTTATTAAGTGGCTTCATCCTCCTATTGGATTTTTGAAACTTAACATAGATGGCTGTTTTCAACAATTAGAGGTCCTTAATGGTATTGGAGGTTTAATAAGAGATGAAAAAGGACTTTTTGTGAAGGGTTTTTCTAGGTCTATAAACAGCAACTCAGTTCTTTTTTCTGAGTTTCAAGCTCTCTACTATGGCCTTCTATTCTCTCCAAAAAAACAGTTAATTATTGATAGTGATTCTCTTCAATTAATTAATATAATAGAAGGTAAACATAAATGTCCATGGAAGATTTTAGACTTATTTTATTATATCAAAGAATTGTTAAAGGATGGAGAATACCAGTTCAGGCATGTGATGCGTGAAGGTAACAAAGCTGCTGATTTACTTGCTAATTGGGAGAAAGACCTCATTTCTTCTTGTCTGAATGATTTTCCAAAGCTATTGAAAGGAATTATTTTAACGGAGGCAAAATGGCTTTCTAATCTAAGGGTCAGATGAAGATGGAGAAGAAAGGCGAGGGAGAGTTTCTCTCTTCTAGGGTTCTTTTTTTCTCAGAAAAATGAAGAGGTGGAAATGAAGAGGTGGAGAAGACAGATGTTATTATTACATCTATTATCACTTTAGTCCCTCAAGTTTACTCCACTATGCTATTGAATCCAAGCTTCTCAGTTTTCGGATTATAAGTTTCTATTAATTCAATTGAGTGTAATAGTTTGGTATTATATTTTTGGGGTCACGAAGTTTGTAAATATCTTCACAATTACTTTTGTTTCACTGTGGGGTTTTTTCCCTCCGGTTTCTCATTAATAAAATGTGGGCTTCCCACTAATTATATATATGAAAAAAAAAAGTCTAACAACTACCTGCGCTCATACAAACACATGACCGCATAAAATAAATAACCGTAAAACTGCTGTTTCCAACTAATTATTTTAGAAACAGTATCTTGTATATATAATAAAGAAAAAAGGGTACGTAATTTCTACCAATTATACAAAATACTTATTCTCAAATAATAGTTTTACTAATGCTTTCAGAAATCATATTATTCAATGGTAACCTGGATGATTATAACGTTTACATCCATATCTATATATTAGTAATATGAGTAGTTAAATTCGAAATTAAAATTATTTATTTAGACAGTTCATATTTCTTCGTAAGATTATACAGGTTTCGCAACTATTCAGGTGGGTGGACAGCCGTCAACTCTCTCTTCTTCTTGAAAAGCTTCCACAGCTTCACGATCACAAACAGAAGAAACAGAAAAAAAAAGTGACACAGACTATGCCAATCAGAACGGGCTTCCAAATCTTGTCGTGCACGGAGCTGTTTGTGTAGTCCCTGGTACCAGGTTGGTCAATAAGTCCCTGTTGAGAAATTTAAGTAAATTAATAAACTTAAAATGGAATTTTATTAAAACAAAAAACTTGAAACAGAAATTATTAGGGAAAAAGACATTTAGATACATAATTTAAAATTTTATTCCACTTCACACACATATTGTGTCCTTTATTCCAAATAGATACATTTGGTGACTTGTAAATTAATTGTGACCTGATTTCTCTCTCTTCTCTATATTTTTTAAAAAAGTAAAACAAATCATGAAAAAAATAAAAATACACTAAATAAGAGAAATATTTCCAAAATGTCACCGTAAATTTACAAAATGCGAAGTGAACAGTTCGTTATTAATAACTTTTGCTACAATTTTACATCACTAATCAAAAGCAAACAGGTGGTTATTAATAACCTCTGTAATTCAAAAAAAAAAAAACGGCAGCCAGTGAACAGAATCAAGAATAAAGCAAACCATGTTCCTATTAAAAGATTCCAGAATATTGCTATTTCTAAACAATTTTATTTTTTTCAAAAGAAAATATACTGTAGGTGTGAAGGGGGAGATGAGAGAGAGAGACCATATTCAATAGGAGTAGTAACCTTAATGTTTGCCAACCGGTCACATGTATTTAAAAGGAAAACTTTTAAAAGCCTTGTTCTTTTTTTGGAATAAAAATCATAAAAGATGTAGTTAAGTGTCATTTTCATTATTATTTCATAAAAATTCAAAAAGAATGTAAAAAGGAACGTGTCTGTAGCTTATGCTTTCCCAACCTTATTTTATGGGAAAATTACCTATACATACGTACTTTTAAATTTGATTGCATAAAACACACATGTGACGTTCTTAATTTCAAAGAGAGAGCATATATATATACTCTATAAATACATTTGTATGTAGAATGAAACAATAAAATCTCTCATCTCTCCAAAAAAAAAAAACACTAACACAATATCATTTAACTCTCCGCACAACATCTCAAAAAATACAAATCATTAAATATAGAATATCTCTCATTGTTGATAAGAGAAAAAGACAATTGAAAAAATTGACAAGAGTACACATTAACATACAAAAATGGGTGTAGAAATGGACTTTAATTAAATCCTTACAAATCCCACACATACTTGTATAAAATCCCTACTTCCCTATTCTTATTTTGAAAAATGAATGAAGTTTTCTTTTTCTTTCCACTCTAATTTTATGCAAAAGAAAAAAAAAGATGGAGAAAAGATTGGGAAAGTCCGAAAAAAAGAGATACAAGGGAGAGTGAGTTTTTGTACTCAAAAAAAGAAAGGGAAAAAAAGGGATAAAGAGAGAGAGGGGAGCAAAAAAACAGGGGAAGACAAATAAATAAAATATTTTAAATTTTTAAAACTCAATTTTCATAATGTATTTTCGGAAGCAATTCTCTACACTTGTATTAAAGTGTAATTTTCCTTATTTTTTATCATAAAAATTCAAAATTATAAAGATATACATGCATAATCCAATCTTACTTTTATCATAAAAATACAAAAGATATCACTCTTCTAGAATATGCGTGTATATTTTATTTTTTTAATAATATATAGAAGTTAATTTGGATTGAAATGCGTACCTGCTGTTTCATTTTGAATTTTTGATTAAAGGGGAGATCAGAGAGAAAAAAATATAGATGAATGCTAAGTGAGTGTAAGTTTTTATAGAGAATAAAATGATGAATGTTGAGTGTAGATTTTATAGAGAATAGAATGAAGAAAAGAAAAACAAACCATAAATGCAAGTGAAACCCTAATGGAATGACTGTAGAGCAGTTAAACTAGCTAGCTAGTGTCCTTTGTTCTGTTTAGGTGATTTAATAAACAACTAATGCCCAATAGGTAGCACTTTTGAAATTATATTCCTCCTAGATATCTCCATAATTTCACATTCCCTATAGATACCACTTTTTAATTATTTAATTTATTTACCAAAATGCCATACATATATTTCATAAAAAATGGAAAAAAAACACATGAAATTATATAAAATGCAAAAAATCTCAAAATAAATGAAAAAAAACCACAAAAAATTGTAAAAAAAATAATAATGTATTTTTATAAAAAAAATCACAAAAATCACAACAAATGAAAAAAAAATAAAAAAAATAACAAAGAAAATAAAAAAATCATAAAAAAATTATAAAAAATGAAAAAATCACAAAAAATGGAAAAAAAATAACAAAATCACAAAAAATCACAAAATTTTAAAAAAATTATAAAAAAAAAAAAAAAAATTTATAAAAAATGAAAAAAATCACAAGAAATTATAAAAAAAAATGAAAAAAATGAAAAAAAATCATAAAATTATAAAAAAAAATGAAAAAAATCACACAAAAAAATCATTAAAAAAAAATCACTTTTATTGAACTTTATGCATTTTCGACTGTAGTAGATGCACTTTCAGCTGAACTATATGCACTTTTAGCTGAACCATATGCACTTTCAGCTGAACCATATGCACTTTCAGCTGAACCATATGCATTTTTTATTGAACTAGATGCACTTTCAGCTGAACCATATGCATTTTTATTGAGCTATATGCACTTTTAGCTGAACCATATGCACTTTCAGCTGAACCAGATACACTTTTAGCTGAACCAGATGCACTTTCAGCTGAACCATATGCACTTTCAGCTGAACCATATGCACTTCAGCTGAACCAGATACACTTTTAGCTGAACCATATGCACTTTCAGCTGAACCAGATGCACTTTCAGCTGAACCATATGCACTTTCAGCTGAACCATATGCACTTTTAGGTGAACCAGATGCAGGTTTTACAGAACGATATACACTTTTATTGAACTAGATGCACTTTTGTCTGAACCATATGCACTTTTAGCTGAACCAGATACACTTTTAGCTGAACCAGATACACTTTCAGTTGTACCAGATGCACTTTTAGTTGAATCAGATGCATTTTTAACAGAACTATATACACTTTCGACTGTACTATATTCATTTTTGACTACACTATATGCATTTTTGACTTAACTATATGTACTTTCCACTAAATTAGATGCACATAAACTGAACCAGATGCACTTTCAGCTGAACCAGATGCACTTTCAGCTGAACCAGATGCACTTTTAGCTGAACTATATGCATACTCACTTTTATTGAACTATATTTACTTTCGACTGAATTGTATGCACTTTCAACGGAACTAGATGTACTTTCAGCTGAATTGAATGCAATTTCGACTCAATTTTATGCATTTTTGACTAACTATATACACTTTTGACTGAACTATATGCATTTTTATTGAACTATATACGCTTTTGACTGAATTATATGTATTTTTGACTGAACTAGATGCACTTTCAGCTCATTTAGATTAAAAAAGGCACATTTATCATGGAAAAACCATTTTTTTGTATAAAAAAATCACTTTTCGGTATAAAAAGTGTTATATTGACAAAAAAAAATATTTTTTTTAATTTTTTAAAAAGTTTATGATTTTTTAATTTTTTTATAATTCTTTTTTTTGTAATTTTTGTGATTTTTTATAATTTTTTGTGATTTTTGTTATTTTTTTATAATGTTTTGCGATTTTTTGTGAATTTTGTGATTTTTTGTGATTTTTTGTGATTTTTTGATTTTTTGTGATTTTTTGTGATTTTTTGTGATTTGTTGTGATTTGTTGTGATTTGTTTGTGATTTGTTTGTGATTTTTTTGTAATTTTTTGTAATTTTTTGTAATTTTTTGTGATTTTTTGTGATTTTTTGTGATTTTTTGTGATTTTTTGTGATTTTTTGTGATTTTTTGTGATTTTTTGTAATTTTTTATGATTTTTTAAATTTTTTTTGTAATTTTTTAAATTTTTTTATGATTTTTGTATTTTTTTAATAATTTTTTTTTATTTTTGGTGATTTTTTATACTTTTTGGTGATTTTTTATACTTTTTTTATATTTTTTATGATTTTTTGTGATTTTTTCATTTTTTTAAAAAATCAATTACTAATAAAACTTATATAGTATAAAAAGTGTTACCTATGAGGAAATGTGAAATTATCAAGATACCTAGGAGGAATATAATTTGCCATGAGGTACTTATAGAGAATTACCCCATTTATAAACCACCTTCTTTTTCCTAAACAATTCCAATTCATAAACTCTTAAGCCATATATAAATGGATTTAAATTTTTTAGAGCTTATAGCACTCACATACTTTAAAGTTTTATTTAACGGATGAAAGAAAAACAATCCAATGATATTTATGCATGAGTTTGTAATTTATTTTTATATAAAATAAGATATATTAAAATCATTAATTTTTTTACTATTTTTAAATAATACTTAAATTTAGGTTAGTTTAAACGAGGATTTTATAATTTTATTTGAGTTTTTATTGTGTTGTAAAGTTAGTTTTTAATTTACAAAATCATAATTTGAATTTTATATATTAAAATTATATGAAATTTTTTTTTATAAAAACCACGTATAAATTTAGACAATTGGATTGTTTTAACTATAGAGAATTTGAATCTTATGCAAATTGGTTTTGTGAGGTTAAAATATTGCACGTTACCTTCCAAAAAAATATATTGCTCGTTAGTTACTGATTACATTAATTAGTATTTGAAATTGTACTGCATAACTTGCTTGATTTCAGTTTGAAGTTAAATTAACAACTGCTTACTGTAACCTTACATACAACGTTGATCTTCAAACCATGTATGGATATATTCCGCACTTTGTTCTTATTCATCGATAATTATTTATTTAGAAATCCTTGTTTAGTTTCTGGAAAAAGAAATTTATTTTGATTCGTTAGTAATTACTGTTTGCCGAAAATAAGGTCTACAGCCATACACCATATTTTGAAGTAATTTCATAGTTAGAAAGTAGAAACCAACCGTTGCATATTACGTTGCGTTTATTTTATTGCTTATTCTGGAAACTGTTTTATTTATTGTGTTAGACTGCGAACTTGTTTGCATTTCATTTGTCTCTAAATTAGTGGTTTATATAAAAGGTTCATTTGTATTCCTGAAAATTTGTATTTCTAGAAATTAGTCTAAGTTTGGAACTAATTTACGTGTGTGGATCAGTTGGTTTGTTGGATCTGCATTTAAACAGAACGATCATTGCTGCCTATAATCAAATTGGTTGACTGATATTATAATTAGAATTTGAACTTATTCATTATATTATGGTTAGTGACAAAATACAATTTTTTTTATTCAATTATGTTCGATAACTCGACTACTGCTACGACAGTGCCGATTGGTTTCCTTGGGGAAAATTTACATATCATTAAAAAAAGTAAAGTGCAATATGCATGGGGTTACCAATGTGGGAGGTCTGGGGGCATTGAACCATGTGACATGTCCCGATCGGATCCTTTCATATGCAAGGGTCAAGCGCCTCCTCTTGGTCCGGAACAAGAAGAAAAAAAAATATTTTTTTTCGGTTTTTCCAAGTATACATTATGTTAACTGCTTGTATATATATATAATATTTAATGTAAATGTATGTCAATATGCCACTAGGCTAGTAGATAAATGTTTGTTTTAAGTGTTAGAGGTCACGGGTTCAAATATTTTTAACTAACGTTTATTTTATTTTATACAATTATATAGCTGATACAAATTATACCCTTATTCTACTTTGTCAAATTTTTTACTATCTGTGTTCAGTTGGATTTTAATACACATAAAAGTCTCTGAATTTTGTAAAACTCCACATCCCTTTGTTTGGACTCATGGTCCGCCCCTGATCGTAACCATTTAACAAAGGAAAGCGATGTAAATAATGGGATAATTATTGTCTATGTATACAAACTATCTGTTTTTAACAAGATGCATACTCAATTACATGTTTTCTCAATAAACATACTGAAATCTTCAAAATTGACCATTCGACATACCGATATCAGCTAACCGCAAAAAAGACGGGTAAACATGCATGTCTTTTACACCCAAAAAAAAGGAGGTACACCAAAAAAAAAGGAGGGATAGTGAACATTATCAATATATTCTTCCTTCTTTGTTTTCACTGTAATTTTCATCATCTTCTTCGATCTAACTAAACCATATAAGTTATTGCAAACTACTTTTATCAGTTTATATATATAAACGTAAATATGATTCAAAAACAAAACTTACCCGCTCCTCGTCCCAGATTCATATCCTCTCAGCCTCATACATCTTCAACAATTACGAAAATTGAACTATAAAACTCTCCATCTCAGATTCACATGGTAGATAGTCGGATCAGAGAAGTTAAAAACATAGGATTGATTTTTTTATTTAATTAAATCAGACAAAAGGTACACAATTTTGATAAGTTTACAAAATTTTGATAAGTTATGGGGTTTAGAAAATTGTCTATATCCAGGTATGGAAAACCATTAAAGTGAATCTCAATTTATTTGCTTGATTTGAAAGTTATGGTAAAATTTAAAATTTCAAAACATGTTATTATATATCTTGAAAAAAAAAACACGCATATTTCTGTTTCCATCGTGAAACCGTGAAGATTTGCTTTAATAAAATCTTGATTTGAAGCGTTTTTGTAAAAAAATATCCAAGTTGATGTCTAAGGTGATGTCCATGTAACCCCTCTCTCTATATATACTAGCGAACGTGCCCACACATTGTGTGATGTAACCGGTGTATTTTTTTAATTTTTTAAACATTAATCATATAAAAAAAATACAACAAAATTGAAAGAAATGATATTAACCTATGCTGCCACGTTGATCATGGTAAAAATTTATTCCATATTTTTAATATTTTTCTACTTTGTACTTTGTAGAGAATGAGAGAGAAAGAAAAGAACAGACTAAACCATACGATGAGTAATGAGATAAACGAATTTAATTGATAATAGTGGAGAAACGGTTACTTTATGGGCAGTTACATTTTTTAAATGGAAAAAAAAAACGGTTTGACTTTTTTTGTAAATTCTGTAATTAGTTGGGTATTTTTATAAATATTTGTTTCAAGTGCTCATAAGTCCTCCTCACATAAACTAATAGTATACATATATATAAGTCTATTATAATACTCCATATTAGGACTGTGTTCGGTTCGGTTTTTAGCAAAACCTAAACCGAGCATATTTTTCGGTTCGGTTTTTTTCAGTTTTGGTTTTTTTATTTTTTGGACCGAACCGAACCGGTTTTTTTCAGTCCAATTTTGGTTTTTTTCGGTTTTTCGATTATTTTTCGGTATTTTTCGGTTCGGTTTTATTGAAAACCGAAACCGATCCGATTTTGTTTTTGTTTTTCGATTTCGCTCTTTTTTGGTTCGGTTATCGGTCCGGTTCGGTTTTTCTGGGTTTTCGCCCAGCCCTACTCCATATCACCAAAAATACCAAAGTTTACATCAAAATATAGACCCTTTATTTCGATGGTTGGGATTAAAAGTTGAAGTTAAAAAACAAAAAAAATGTGAGCTCTAGCTTTTATCCCATTCTAAATATCTCAATTCTTTCCGTCATTTTTGCTTTCTCCATTGTGTGTGTGTGTATATATATATATAGAATGTGTATATATGAATTTGCAGTGAGAGAGAAAGAAATAGAAATATATGGTTGTTTGGCCAAGGTAAAATAGTAATCTCCTATTTAATTTGTTGCTTATTGGCTGTTTGGTGAAATCAGTATGTCGAATGACCTGTTTTAAAGAGTTTGATATGTTTATTGAGAAAACATGTAATTGAGCATGCATTTTGTTAAAAACAGATAGTTTGTATATATAAACAGTAATTATCCCGTAAATAATTTTTGTGCAACTATTGAACACGTGAAATGTTTCGATATATTGACGGAAATTAACATGGTGAGGTAAACAATAGTGCATAATGGCTAATAGACATTGGACGTCACTGGTGTTATCATGGGCGGTCCAACAGTACTGTTTGTCCAAGGCGCAGTTCAATTTTTTTTTGTCCCAACCCAGTTTTTACCCCAGGTCTAAGTGTTAGTGCACTTGGACCTGGGCCGCCCCTAGCTGCTATGCTAGTATGATAGGTGAACGTGTATACATGGGAAACTCTTAAACCTATATGGTTGAGGGGCAATGAAAAATCCTATTACAATTCACTTATGGTAAAGTATTATAGCTCGACAATGTACTTCATATACCTGATATCCAATGAAGTTTGGTGTCGGGACCGATGTTGAGTAACAATGGGTTTAGACTAGTGTTACAATTAAAAAACTTTGAACTTAGTAAAAAGGGTATGTATGTTGTATTGGAAAAGTTGGAAAACATGTAGTTTAAACATGGTTTTCTAAAGTGGTCAGGGACCATCTTTGAGTCAATTTTCGATGTGACTACTCAGTTTTTCTGAGGCCATACTCAAAGTGTTTGAGTAGCTCGTATGACGAGCTTTGCGACGGTATATCGCATGATCTATTCGGAGAAAGGGTGTGAATGATAATTGGACTCGAAGGTTGGTACTCGAAAGAGGGAAAAAAACCGAAATCTGGAAAATGGAGTAGAGAGTGGGAATAAACCATGAGCGTTATCCCACATTGAAAAATCAAGGTTGATTTTTACTCTATATATACAAGTCCATCCCATGTAGATGGTAAACTAATAAAGTCCACATACCCATGAGTGGGTTAGTGTGTACCACACACGTGCTCGCTCGGGACTCGGGCCTCGGGTCATGGGCCGCGGGCCGCGGGATTTGAGATTTGGGATTTGGGGAATGTCTCGGGTCTTGGGTCTTGGGTCTAAACTGAAAAAGGGACTTTTGCATATTTGCAAGACCAGTCCCTAGAGTTCCAGAAAGTTTGAAACTCCAGCAGTAATGGAGGCGGATTCTAGGGATGTAACTCCCATAATTAAATGACCACAATTAATTCTGCGGTTTCAGAATCCTCTATAAAGGGACAGCCATCCCCATACATTCAAGATCAGTCTATATTCTCTCTAAATCAGCATATTTTTTTTCATAGCACTTAGAAACCAGAGAGAACCACCCACTAAAAGTTCGACTTAGACTCGTCGCCAGTTTCCGGCGAGTCTTTCGAGAGACGTTGTACGTTGGGATCGAAGCGCCAACGCAACCAGAAACATCAAGGTGGTTGGGCGAATATCGGTTAAGGGCATACTGTTAATAGTAGGCTCGTCTGATTGTTTATTCTATTCTGTCCATTTATTTTTCCGCACTTAAATTCTGTTTTTACATTCTGTCCTTTCAATTCAGTATTTTAATTTCAGTATTTTAATTTTCTGTATTTAGCTGTAGCTTTTCTATTCTGTTGTACCTTTCTGTAATTAGTTTAAAGTACTGTTTTATTCTGTAATTTCAATTCTGTAATTAAATTCAGTAATTAGAATAGTTTCAATTCAGTCCTGTTATTTCAATTTAAATCAGAACAGTCCGGTTGTTAAGTTTATAATTTCCAGTCTGACAGTTTCTATTTATTGCAAATCAGTACATCAGATTATTAATTAATAATAATCTGATAACGTTTGCTTTATTTACGTTTCAGTACTTACATGTTGTAATCATTAATTTCTGTATCAGTTTCGAAATTAATAAAGATTACACTGGTTTTTTGTTTATTATTTTTTAATCCTTTATTTATTGTTAATTGTTATTTCGTACACGGAAACCAACATGTTGGTTGCGGTAATCATAATAAACCAATTAATTATAATTTATCAGTTAATTTGGTTAAATCTTCTTATACAATGATATAGTAGAACATGTAAATTATGGTAGCTTGTGTAAGTTGATTTATTTATGATACCATGTTGCCATGTTGGTCAACCCTCAAAGTGTGACTGTGAGTCATAGTTGAAAGCCAAATTGGCGTTTAATTGTTTAAAATTGACATTTTATAGGAGTGACATTTTATTGTTTTGATCCACTATTATTTAAGCTGCGATTAAGAATTTTTAGCACATACACACTTTAGCCGCAAAACAGTGCTTTGTGGCTGCTCTACTATTTATAAACAAGATGCTACTTGAAATCTTAAAAAAATGCTACTTGAAGATTGGAACAAACTAGTTCATTAAGCTCATTAACTTGAAACTTTTTCAAGAAAAAAAAAAAGGCTTTTGACCTGATCCAATAAACAGGTACTGAAGCTATTGTGAAAGAAAAACGAACATATAAGTTGCAATTTCTAATCAAGAATAAAATGAGTTATGACATTACATCATCGTATTAATAAAATTAGTCATACAGTCGATCCCAAGATCATACACATTACATGAGTAGAAGCAAAAAAGACCAAAGTACTTATTGAGCAAAAGTTCTGTTTTCTAGCTTTAGTTACAAAAGTAAACAAGATTCAAGAACCCCTAAATTGGATCCTAACACAGGTTGTATACATAATTAGTGGGGCTTGTACCCAACGCAAACCAATTAAAATGATCAAGGGATATGCACAGGAAAGGGGTTGAAATTCACAAATGAAGTGACAAAATTTAATACATGGCGTGTATATATATATATATATATATATATATATATATATATATATGTTTTTTCACCTGGAAACTTAAATTTTCAAGATAACGGTCAAGTAAATTCCTTTGATCTTAGATCTACTATGAATATGTAGTCCATCTTCTCGTAAAATTACTTACACTAGGGGAATCCAACTTTACCTATAGGATAATGGGATTCCAGAGCTGTATAACTTGGTAAAACTTTTTTTCTAAAGAAATTATGATGTCATATGCCTCAAAGTTTTACTATTATCCATTGCTCTAGGCAAGATACTAGAAAGCTAAACCCCAAGTCAGATTCTCAAAAAAAACATTAGCCCTTATAACACCTATATACATCAAATCACACTTTAAATAAATCAAATGAGCATTACATAACATATCATATACAAACCATCAAACTAAATGTTTGGCGTTGTAAAAATAGAACAACATAATATTTTTCAAATTGTAAATAGACCGAAAAAGCGGGATTTTATAATTTTTTTACCCCGATTTCTTAAAAAAAATGCATCCGTTTTTTTTTTCTTTTCCTTTTTGTCAATTTAACATATTTTTCAAACTATAAAAAAAAAGCCGCATCAATAAAACTATGTTCAGTCATGTGCCGAAAGTTTCACCATTTGAAATTGACCAAAAACAAAATTAGAATTAGAAAACAAGGTAAAATAAATAAAAATTACAAAAAAATTGATACGAAAAGAAAAGGTATAAAGAAACGAAGGTATAAAAAGGTAAAATTAAGAAACTGAGCTATTAAAAGGAAAAATATGAATAAATAAATGTATAAAACTATTAAAACCCCCAGAAAAGACAAACTTATTCTATTAAATACTCACATTTTTATATACTCACTTTGTATAGATATAAATACACAACCAAATATGTTACACAATTTCATCACAGATACTTTGCATACAAAACTATTAAAAGCTATTTTAAATAATATTTGCACCGCCATTATTATTATTATTATTAAAGTTTAATTTTTCTAAAAATGTGCATCACGCATCAATATGGTATATACGTTGGTGTCATAGTGTATTCAATTGTTTGTTACTTTTTTTTTAATTATGACTATTAACAGCACATAAAAAAATATAGTATGTTATTACAGTATCAATATATAATTTTGAAAGAGTTGCCAAAAAATATATTTAAAGGGTTGTTAGAATACATTATATGTAAATTATTTTAAAAAACACTACCAAAAAAATATTAATTTCTGAAAATTATGGGGTTGCGATGTAAAAAATATGTCGAATAAAAGATAAAATAAATAGGGTCTAATACAAAAATAAAGTTTTTTTTTTTATATTTACCATAGCATAAAATAAATACGAAGTTAAGAGAAAGAGTATTGGGCAATAAAATAATTTTTTTAGTAATCTTGTTTGGAAAAATACAATGTTTATTTACGAAATTTTGTAATTTTAAGGTAAAAAGCAGAAAATTTTAGAAAAAATCAGCCGATTTGAACTTCTAACATTCCACTACCTTAAAACCAATTTTATCACTACACCAACAACTCTTTTGTTTAATTAGGGGACGATTAATGTATATATCTTTAAAAAATTTAAATTATACATATAAAAATAATAAATTAAAAAAAATTAAAAATCGCCATCGCCGATGATGCGTATGTATTACATGAACACATACATGATCTATGAGGTACAATCTTCCATCCCATCTTAATATTCAGGTTTTTGGACGATGATAAGTATAAGGATGGAATGAAATAACAATTGAAACATGTAGTACTGTATACTCAATCCGTTCCCATTTAATTGTCCATTATGAAACTACGTGTAATTTTGACCGACTTATAACTTGTATCAAAATTGTCGAAATGATTTTTTTTAAATCTAATCATAAAATTTAACATTTGAACTATATGATCAACTTTTGAAAATTTTCATTCCGACAATTTTGATACAAGTTCTTGGCCGGTCAAAATTGCACGTAGTTTTGTAATGGACAATTAAATAGAAACGGATGGAGTATTATCTAAGTCATCCCCCACCCAACCCAACCACACCTTATATCATTTGCTTCCATATGCCCATCTAAGCTCACTCCTAGGTGTGAGCGAGAATATGTAGCAAGGTTAGTTTGGTTATCCGTGACCGAGAATAGCTGTAACAATGTTACTCAGCCAGTTTTTCAAAAATATAAAATGATTTTGATAAAATGCTTAAGAAACAACAACGCTTCATGTGGATCCTTATAAAGGTAATACGGATTCAAGAAATAGCTCGCCAAGCGTAAAACAATTGCAATTCGCTCATTTTCACTATATATTTTTTCATTTTCAATCAAGCTCATTAAATTTTATTTTAGTCTTTTTATGGCTAATTAAAATTCGTCATATCACCATTTACTAATCGAAGTAAGTCGACCAAAGGAAAAAAATTGATACAAGATTACACACCGCTCAAGAATTGGACGCTAATGACAGATGCCCATGATACTTTCTGTCACAGGGTCAATTTTTCGTTTTCGAAAACCAACCAAGTGATGGCACAAACTGGGGTTAAGCCTACGCTAACCGCCTGTTTGTTCAGCCTAACAACGACTCGCTCGTTCACTCGTGTATGTCTCGCAATTCACTCGTGTTTCACTCAAGAGATCACACTCAATACGCAGCGATAATTATGGTTAAGACAAGTATATGGACAGAAGAGACGTATGTAAACGTAAACGAACACACACACATACGGTCGCAGCCAACCTTCGTTTTATTACCGTAAATAATACAAAGGATTCGTTCTATGCATTTACAACACTTAATCGCTGACTAAATGAATGAATAAAACCCACCAACACTTATAATTTCGTGCTTGGTGGTTACATGGCAGTTTACAAGTCCAAATAACTGCTTGGGCAGTTTATTTGGTTGGCAGTTTCTGCCCAAAGTTCAAACTAATGTTTCCCGCTCTTTTCAAAAGGTCTCCAGCACTTAGAAGACTCCCCAACAGCAGCTAAACAATCTCGAACAAAGCAGTCACGTTGATCCTCATCAACAATCTTCTTAGCCAACCAAACCGACCAGCAATCGAAACCATATCCGAACAGCTGTTCCCTTGCTTTCAATTCTGCCAAACGTTCAAACCATATTGAACCAGATTTCTTTGACGCTCCTACACGCCAAAGATTGACCAACGACTTCATAAACCAACCATATGACTCATAAACCCGCTAGCCAAAGTAATCAAGCACTAAGGTGCTAACAAACCACCACCACCCGAAGTCTCAATCGTCCTCGATGGAGTGGTATTAAGAAAGTCCTCAATCTGTTTTTCAAACTCCCACAAAGTCGTATCACGCTCCCAAGAATTTTCCGAATCAGGTCTACCGTGCCACTTAACAAGATACTCAACACGTCTGTTCTTCTTGCTTTGGCCCAATTCCTTTCGATCCAGAATTTTCTCAACCGCATACAAAAGCTGTTTTCGTATTGTTGGTGGAGCCCTCGACACTGTCTTTCGTTCCGGATGTTGTTCATCTTCAACAAACGGTTTCAAATAACTCACGTGAAAGGTGGGGTGAACCTTCAGCCTTTCTGGCAGCTTTAACCTATAAGCAACCGCCCCAACTCTTTTCACTACTTCAAACGGCCCGTCGTACTTTGGAACCAGCCCTCGATGTACATTCTTAGCCGATATTTTCTTCCATATCTGTGGAGTAAGTTTCAACCAAACCTTGTCCCCCACTTGGAATTCCAAAGCCCTTCGACCTTTGTCCGCATACTTTTTCATTCGACTCCCAGCTTTAGCCAAACTATCCCGAGCCTCCTTGTATAATTCCTGCTTGTTCCTAGCGAATCGATAAGCCGCTGGACATTGATTTTGTCCAGATTGTTTATCCACTTCGTGCGGCGTTAGGGGTTGATATCCCAATGCTAACTCGAAAGGAGATTGGTTCGTTGCTGACGAACGATGGATGTTATAACAAAACTGTCCAACGTCGAGCAACTCCACCCAATTCTTTTGGCTCGTCGTCACATAATGACGCAAGTATTCTTCCAGTAACCCATTGATCCTTTCAGTTTGTCCATCCGTTTGTGGATGGTTCGTTGTTGAGAACTTTAATTCCGAACCCAACATTCTGAATATCTCAGTCCAGAACCTGCCCGTAAACCGAGCGTCTCGATCACTCACAATGTCCTCAGGTACACCAAAGTATTTGATGACGAACCGATGAAACAAATCAGCCGTCACTTCTGCAGTACAAACAGTCGGTGCAGCCACAAATACAGCATACTTAGAGAACCGATCAACTACAACCAAGATTGTCGAACAGCCCTTTACTTTCGGCAATCCCCCAATAAAATCCATAGAAACCAAAACCCATGTCCTTATTGGTGGAGGTAGGGGCTGTAGCAAGCCCGCCTCCTTCTTCTTTTCGAGTTTGTCTTGTTGACAAACCAAACAAGTTTTCACATACAACTCAACGTCATCACTAATTTTCGGCCAGTAGTACCCTCGTGAAAGTAACGCTAACATACGTTCGTTTGCAGGATGACCCGCCCACTTAACATCGTGGGTTTCCCTCAACAAACAGCGTCTCAGTTCCCACGTAGGCACATACAAACGATCGCCCGAAGCATACAATAAACCATCTTCCAACCAGAATCTTTTAACGATACCTTCCTTAACCTGTCCAACAAGTTGTTGATAAGACTTGTCGTTTTCAGCAGCTTCACGAACCCGCGTAATCATATCGCTTTGGATCTGGGCAACGGCACACAATTGTTCAGTCACACCCTTACGACTTAGCGCATCAGCCACAAGGTTTTGTTTGCCAGGTTTATCTTGCCAACGTGCTTGTTTCAGCGACAACTTTTTCTGAGTTTTGAAGAAAGTGTTCGCCACATTGTCGGCTCGAACCACAAACGTCGTACCCAACAAATACACTCGCCAAGTACCCAAACAATGCACAACAGCAACCATTTCTTTCTCATGTGCCGAGTAATTTTGTTCCGCAGGATTCAGCTTTCTACTTTCGAAGGCAACGGGATGTCCCTCTTGAACCAATACACCACCAATCGCCTTATCGGACGCATCAGTGTGTACTTCAAAAGGAAGTTCGAAGTCGGGCAGCCGTAACACCGGTTCAGTCGATACCGCAGCCTTTAACTTAGCAAACGCAGTTTGGCATCGAGTACACCAATCCCATACTTTTCCCTTCTTTAGCAAATCAATAAGCGGTGCAACGATCTTCGAATACCCTTTAATAAACTTTCGATAGTAATTCGCCAGCCCAAGGAACGAACGTAACTCAGGGACCTTTTTAGGAGCATCCCAATCGAGTATCGCTTGAACCTTTCTCTCATCCATTCGGACCTGTCCTTGGCTAATTCGATGGCCAAGAAACATAATCTCCCGCTGAACAAACTCGCACTTTTCCTTCTTCACGAACAAACTATTATCCCTTAGTTTCGTAAAGACCAGCCTTAGATGTTTTATGTGATCCTCTAACGTTTCTGAGTACACCACAATATCATCTAAGTAAACCACAACGAACTTATCCACCACATCGTGGAACACATCGTTCATTAAGTTGCAAAACGTAGCAGGGGCGTTGGTTAAACCGAATGGCATAACCAGAAATTCATATGAACCATACCTCATTACACACGTCGTTTTTCCTTCATCCCCTTCCGCAATACGAACTTGCCAATACCCCGACCTTAAGTCCAGTTTAGTAAAGTAAGACGCCTTTGCCAATCGATCAAACAAATCAACAATCAAAGGAATAGGATACTTGTTCTTTATTGTAACCTTGTTCAATGCGCGATAGTCCACACACATCCGCATAGAACCGTCTTGCTTTTTCTGGAACAAAACAGGCGCTCCATAAGGGGCCTTAGAGGGCTGGACAAAACCAGATTCTACCAAATCATAAAGATGTTTTCGTAGTTCAGCCAACTCTAAGGGACTCATTCGATAGGGTGCCTTCGCTGGAGGTCTAGCACCCGGAACCAATTCGATCTTATGATCAATGTTTTGCCTTGGTGGCAGCGTTTTAGGCAATTCGTTAGGCATAACATCACCAAATTCCTCTAGCACTTCAGCAACATTATCCGGAATTTCCATGATCAGATCAGGTTTGATCTCGATCAATGCCGCAAGATAGGTCTCAGCACCCTTCTTCAAACCAGATTTAATTTGCAACGCTGACAACATAGTCAAGCCCTTTTTCGACTCACCCTCATGTCGAAAAGCAGTTACAAAACCAGGACTGGTCTCATCTAAGAACAACACACCACGTAAATGGGGAACAACAGCAACTTTAGCATTCACCAAGAAATCGTTACCGAGTATAACATCGAAGTCGTCTAAGGGAACAACCATAAAATCCAGATTTCCTTTCCAAGAGCCCATCGTTACACCAACCGCCTTCGATATCCCCATTACCGCACATGCCTTAGAATTCACAGCCTTAATCTTATTCAGGGTTTTCGTTACCGAAAGAGATAGCAAAGTCACAACACGTTCAGCCACAAAGTTATGTGTCGCACCGCTATCAACCATAGCACTAACCGATTTTCTGTTAATCAAAATTGAAACATACATCAATCCAGTCCTTGGATCAGTGTTACCCGCGTGCAAAGCGTTCAACAGTTGCAAAGGATTCATCACCATAGTCGAATCCTCACCAAGATCATCCGCAACCAACGCGTTCAACTTTTCCTTTTTCGGGCAGGCCCTCGCAAGATGAGGACCTCCACAAATAAAACAGCCACTCGTATAAGACGTGGATGCCTTATTTTTCCCCTTGTCTTGTTCGTTCCCACCCTTCCATTTACCACCATCGTAATCAGCCTTCTTTTTAAACTTGTCTTTCTTATTCTTGTCCTTGTTGTATTTCTCCTTTTTCGATTTCGAAGAGGACTCATAATTTCGAGTTAGTTTAAAATCCAACAGGCCATCAGCGGCAGCAATGGCGTTGGGCAAATCCTTCACCGCCAAGCGTCTCAATTCCAATTGGGCCCATGGTTGGAGGCCACTCATGAAATTGAACAATTTATCGGAGTCGGACATGTCGTGTATGTCCAACATAATGCTACTGAATTCCTTCACGTAGTCCCGAACAGTTCCGTTCTGTTTCAGTTTCTTTAACGCATCCCGTGCAACCCATGCACTATTCGTTGAAAGAAATTGGTCCTTTAGTTCCGTTTTCAAAGCCTCCCACGAAGCAATAGAGGGTCTTCCATCTTCCGTCACAACATCAGTCCGCGTTCGCCACCACAGTTTCGCATCTCCAGTCAAGTACATAGACATAAAGGAGACGCGTTCATCCTCTGGCATATGAGCAGCAGTAAAGTATTGCTCCATATCCCAAAGGAAATTCTCCAGTTCTTTAGCACTACGCGTTCCATCAAATGTTTTCGGTTCAGGCACTCGAAACCGCTGTTTCGATCCTCCCTCTGTATTCGAACTAGAACTGCCAACAACAGCCTTCCGCAGAATATTAATTTCGTCCTTCACATTATTCGCACCAACTGCCATTTGGGCAGAGTTTTGGGCGAAATCAACCACCAGCGTTTGCAATTTGTCTTGCGTTTCCGCCAACATCAAACTAACAGTGGTAACCGTCTCGGACAGTTGTAAAAACCTGTCCATCAAAGGAACCGCGTACTCTTCCGTGAGATCGCAGCCCAATACAGCCTCAATGCGTGCCACTTTCTCTCGCGTCGAGAGGTCAGTCATCGCAACCGCGCTCTGATACCATTTGTCACAGGGTCAATTTTTCGTTTTCGAAAACCAACCAAGTGATGGCACAAACTGGGGTTAAGCCTACGCTAACCGCCTGTTTGTTCAGCCTAACAACGACTCGCTCGTTCCCTCGTGTTTGCCTCTAGTTCACTCGTGTATGTCTCGCAATTCACTCGTGTTTCACTCAAGAGATCACACTCAATACGCAGCGATAATTATGGTTAAAACAAGTATATGGACAGAAGAGACGTATGTAAACATAAACGAACACACACACATACGGCCGCAGCCAACCTTCGTTTTATTACCGTAAATAATACAAAGGATTCATTCTATGCATTTACAACACTTAATCGCTGACTAAATGAATGAATAAAACCCAACAACACTTATAATTTCGTGCTTGGTGGTTACATGGCAGTTTACAAGTCCAAATAACTGATTGGGCAGTTTATTTGGTTGGCAGTTTCTGCCCAAAGTTCAAACTAATGTTTCCCGCTCTTTTCAAAAGGTCTCCAGCACTTAGAAGACTCCCCAACAGCAGCTAAACAATCTCGAACAAAGCAGTCACGTTGATCCTCATCAACAATCTTCTTAGCCAACCAAACCGACCAGCAATCGAAACCATATCCGAACAGCTGTTTCCTTGCTTTCAATTCTGCCAAACGTTCAAACCATATTGAACCAGATTTCTTTGACGCTCCTACACGCCAAAGATTGACCAACGACTTCATAAACCAACCATATGACTCATAAACCCGCTAGCCAAAGTAATCAAGCACTAAGGTGCTAACACTTTCCTCTCGGACATTTAGCAAGTTTCGAGTTAGCCATTTCAGTGCTTAAAAACATGAATCTAATACTTTTTATTCCCATCAAAGAAACTAAATAAAAATATGCGGTGGTCAATCTTGTAATTACGGACAATTTGAACGTCCCATTGGATGACATAATTTAGAATATATGAATAGAAAATCATGAAAAATGACTTAAAGAAATCCCTAAGTTTATAGGTCGTCATTATGGAGAGAAATCAACCGCAAATATTTAATAACACATGGAGGACGGGGCGGGAGAGATATGATAAAGTTCCGTAGAATGGGATTGAGAGAAACGGAGACGATACATTAAAATCTAAAAGCAATCGTATCAGTTCTTTTATATGATGATGAGATTGTTCTAAAATTGTACATGCATCAGTTTACCTATCAACTATCTTAAATTTACATGAATTTAAATATACATCGGATCAAGATGTTTCCTTATAATTAAAATAATAATTTATCTATTTTACTTTTCTCTTATTCTCTCTCATTTATTTGTATTTTTCACATATAAATTAATAAAATAACAAAAATATGGGTTGTATATAGTTTTGATAGAGAAATTGATAAAAAAAACTGATAATTTATATAAACCAAAACATTTACTTATAAGTTGTAAAAATATACTTTTTACTTTAAATACGGGAAAAATTGTAAGTTATTTAATGTGGTTGCTCTATTAAATTAATTCGGGTTGAAAAAAATCGATAGAATTATATTAAAATATAGTAATATTTAGTTATGATAAGAAATTTGATAGAGATGTTGAAAAATGTATAAAGTTAAACTGTTAACCTAAAAATATAAAAATTATGATAATTACGTTAAATATGAAAAAAAATGTAAGAAAACTGTTACGGTTGCTCATGTTAAACTCATCTAAATAATAGTCCCTCATTTATTAATAAAATGAAAAGTGGGGTTTTCCGCCATTTAGATTAAAAAACAAATACTTCCTTCGCACCTAACTTAGTTATGCCTCCTTTGAAATTACACAAGTTTTAAAAAATTGTGACGAGACTATCTAGATATTATATCCAAATAATGTTATTAAACACATCATTTATCATGTATTTCTTTAATTAAAATAAGGATCAATGACTAAATGAGTACTTTTATCAATTATTATTACTATTTCAGCAAATGTGAACACTCAACTGGTCACATCCCAAAATTTTGTAAGATACAATTATTTAGGAACCTGAACTAATGGATTTTTTTTTTTACTTTTTTACACCATATTATTTACTTTTTATGATTTTATACACTATACCATCCGATTATTTAATTAGTACATCATATTACAACTTTCGGTGATTGTATACACTTGCCTACAATAATTTTCGTCCACTCGACTTTCACATATTACCCCACATTTTTTCTTCCGTAATATCAGTTGCATAACTTGATCCAAGTAGGCTAATGACCTCAAATTTATCATGCTCATTCCATACTACAAAGTAATTATATATAAACTCGTTTAAATTTCCAAGTATAACTTGAATTTTATGGCTAATGATGAATTATTTTATTATAACATATTTTTTTTGACGGAATTTTTAATTTTATTGGACGGAAGTGTATAAAATTATCAAATTTTTTTAGTATGTTGTACTAATTAAATAACCTGATAGTATAATGTACAAAATCACAAAAAAGTAATAATATGATGTAGAAAAGTGAAAAAAAACGGTGGAACTAATATATTTATAAACCATTCCGGTATGATAATAGTATAATATTTATCGTTGATCAACTATTTTCCTAAATTATACTCCCTTCGTAACACTTTATGTAGTATAAAAAAAACCATGCGTAATTGAAATCAGGTTTGAATATGTAAATAAATTGGTGAAATAAAAATTTCCAATTTATTTTAGATAGTTTAAATGTTAAACCACATTATATAAATTTTGTAAAAATTATTTGACAATTTAGTTAGTATGCAAAAGGTATAAGTTTGGTATACCACAGGTATACGGAAGAGTATAAGTATTAGTTTTCCAGCAGACAGTTCATTTCTTTCACCTCCTCAATACAGCTTTTGCACTCTCTCTCTCTCTCTCTCTATATATATATATATATACATACATATTTCACCCTCACACCATGATGGTAGACATGGACCAAACCCCGTCACCCCCGTTAACCTCCATCCAAATCTCGGGCCCAACTCTCTCCTCGCTCCTTAACCGCTTCACCTCCTCGGCCCAATCGAACTTCCACGGCCTGTTATTCGGTCACGTAACCCACTCCAACCCATCCCAATTCACCGATCACGAAAGCCCGATAACAACAATCACTTCCACCGCCACTATCACTTCTTTCATCACCACCCTCCAATTTCCAAATCATGACAGTTTTAGCCCAGGCGTAATCGGACTGTTCTCCGCTAGAAAGAAGTCCCCCATCCGCCCCTCCGTTACCGAATCATCTCTAATCTCTCAATTTTCTAATAATAATAATTGTGTGTTTTTGCTAATCACGTCGCCGGTTTCGGAAGGGAAGTTGGGTGATGAGGGTGAGGTGCATAGGATTGAGTATCGAGCGTATGAGTGTTTGGGTTCTTTTGGATTGGCCCCTAGGAGTTTGAATGTTGTCAATATTGGCCCTACCTTTCGTCCTCCCTACGGCTCCTTCTCACCGACCTTACCTCTCCCTGTCGGTCCTGGAACGGTACTTTCATTTTAATCTTATTATCCTCTCTCTCTATATATATATGTTTGTGTGTGTGGTGTATAAGTGATATGCGGTAATTGTTAATATGGTTTACTTATATTTTGGCAGCCAATGTGTATCTATCATTGTTTTAAAAGGGAAATCTTAGGTAAAGCAATTTTTGCAATAGATACGTGACCTAATAAGGAAATGCTAAGATTAATATACAGTAATCTTAGTAACAAATGCTAAGGTGGAACCAAATACTAGACAACAGATTTTGTTAACAGTAGGCGTGCTCACGTGTTGCGTGTGCAATATGCAGTTGTGGTACAAAGAGAGAATAAAACGAAATAGAATATGATCAAATTAGGGTAATAGGGTAATTTGTAAGAAGGAATAGGGGTACTTTGGGAAATTTTGGGACAATCTTTAGCAGCTTCAACCAGCTAATGTATATATATGTATATACCAGCATACATGCCCGGTGTAACACGTGAGTTAGTGATGATCCGTTTGGAAAATCAACATTTACTAACAATCAATTAGTTTGTTTTTATTATATTGAAATTCTGTTGTAGTAACATAGTATATGAAAATACAATAAAAGAAGAAAATTAAATTAGAGTAAGAAAGTGATAGATTCGTACCTGAGGGAAAGAGAATAGAGATCAGAACATATAATGGATAAAGGAAGTTACAAAGATGCTATATGTAATGGGAAGTTATTTGCAACTTAGATTTTGAAAATTAAATGCTAATGTATATATTTTGTAATTTAATTGTTTGGTCTCTTGCCGGTTTTCTTTTTAGAGGCATATTTTGTAATTCCTCTAATTAGAAAGGGTATTTTCGGAACAAAAGTGTTCGAAGGTCTCATAAGGGGGTCCTCACTCCTCACTTAAATAATAGTATAGATACAGTAATTATCAATACTGTTTGTTAATATTTTGGGGAGATAATGTTTATCTATAAGTGTTTTAAAAAAAGCAAAAATTTAGGTAAAGCGTTTTTGCAATAGCAGCACGACCTAAAAAGCAGAAAAGCGAGTTTGTTAATCTTTTTTTAAAGCTTTCTGTCTAGATTTTTTTTTAACGAAGCGCACTTTTTGAAATAGTGGTATCTATGTTACTATGTGCCTGTTTGGCAACTACTTTTTTTTGCTTAGCTTTTTTAGTGTTTTGCTGTAAAAAAGCTTTAAATAATGGAGGTGTTTGTTTTGCTGGCGTTTGGGTTAAAAAAGCTTTAAAAGATTAAAAGCAGAGAAGCTATGAAATGATGTTTATACACATTAGTACTGTCATTTAATATTATTACCTTGTATATATGTATAAATACGGTAATTATTAATATTGTTTACTTAGATTTTGGCGGTTAATGTGTATCTATCAGTGTTTTAATGAAGTGGAAACTTAGGTAAAGCGTTATTGCAATAGCTACGCGACTTCCAAAGCAGAAAAGCGAGCTTTTAAAGCTTTATTTTAGCTTTAAATCGAGCTTTTATCGAACTCAAAAAGGTACTTTCATTTAATCTTACTACTATATATATTTATATACTAGTAAGCATGGCCCACGCGATGCGTGTGCGACACGTATCGACATACAACTCGTTTTTGGATCTTACGCATAACACATTATTGAATAATGAAGAAACCCACAAATCTAATAAAAGGAAATACTACGGAAGAAACTATTTTAATGAGTGAAAGAACAACAGTTTACTTACGAAATCTGTAAGTGGACTTTTATCGAGCGGTTGGTGTCTTCGTGTTTTCAAAATTATATTCCTCGAAAAATGAAACGAAAAGCAAATTAGGGAAATTTTAGATCAAATATAAGAAAAAATTGAACAGTACTATCAAATCAACGAAAAAAATCACAAATGATGAATCCTCTCTGGCAGAGACAAATGTACACCTGCATATTTGATAGATAGAAACAGAGAGAGAGAATGGATATGAGACCGATAGAAAGAAACAGAGAGAGAGAATGGATATGAGACTGGGCCGGTTTTGGGCTTAGGCCCAAGAGGCACGGGCCTAGAGCCCCCCAAAAACCGACCTATTTTAGAGCTCCCATTTCCAGAAATACTTATTTTGTATAATTATTTTTCCTAATTATTCTCAATAGATATTGTTGTATAAATGGTTAGCATTGTAGACTTGTGGGTTTGGTTTCATCACAGGCCCCAATTCGAACCTCCCTCACACCCCCATTTCTTTTTGTTTACTTTTTACATAACTAATCATATGTGTGAAACCCATAGTTTGAGCTGATAATTTTTCAGATCTTGTATATTAAATGTAGCTGGAAAAGGTATACGTTTTTTTTTTAAATTAACATACTTGTTCTTTTTTTCCCTAGTATGATTTTGAGTTCGGATTTTTTTGACAAAATTTGTATAAGATATTACTTTTAATTATTGTATACTTGATTATGTTTACTCAATTTATTGCATTTCGATAAATTTGAGTATTTTGCTATTTATTTATCTCTTATATCTCTAAATTTAATGCTATTTTACAACGGAAAAGGGCCCTTTTTTTAATGGCCTACAACCCCCAAAACTCCGACTCCGGCTCTGGAGAGACAGTAATAAAAATCCGAATGCTGTGGAGCAGTTTACACACAAAATTCTGTATGTGGGTGGTTTTTGTGAATTGAATGAGGCAGACATTGATTGACACGTGCTACGTGGTATAGTAATTACTTATTTCGTTCAGGGGTATTTTGGGTACTTTTTTGTGAATCGAAAGAGAGGCTGCCGCGTGTAAAATAACTTCCATTTTTTCACTTCCCATCTATTAATAGTATTGATACAATGATTGTTAATATTGTTTACTTATATTTTGGCAGTTAATGTGTATCTATTAGTGTTTTAAAGAAGCAAAAACTTAGCTATAGTGTTTTTGCAATAGCTACGTGACCTGAAAAGCGAGCTTTTAAAGCTTTTATCGAACCCGGAATGGTACTTTCATTTAATCTTATTACTATATATATGGATATATACAGTGATTGTTATTTACTTATATTTTGGCAACTAATGTGTATCTATCAGTGTTCTAAAGAAGCAAAAACTTAGGTAAAGCGTTTTTGCAATAGCTAAGCGACCTATAAAGCGGAAAAGCTCAATTTAAAGCTTTAAATTGAGCTTTGAATTGAGGTTTTTTTAGAAAGAAGCGCGCTTTTTAAAATGGTGGTATCTGTGTCACTATGTGCCAATTTGGCAACTACTTTTTTGCTTAACTTTTTTAGCTTTTTGCTTAACTTTTTTAGCTTTTTGCTTGCAAAATAATTGGAGGTGTTTGGTTTGTTAGCTTTTGGGATAAAATAGCTTTAAAAGATCAAAAGTAGAAAGAAGCGCGGTTTTTAAAATGGTGGTATCTATGTCACTATGTGCCAATTTGGCAACTACTTTTTTGCTTAACTTTTTTAGCTTTTTGCTTGTAAAATAATTGGAGGTGTTTGGTTTGTTAGCTTTTGGGATAAAATAGCTTTAAAAGATCAAAAACAGAGAAGCTATGATAATGATGTCCATACACATTTGTACTGCCGTTTAATCTTATTACCATATATATATATATATCATATATGTATATATATACAGTAATTGTTAATATTATTTTACTTATAATTTGGCAGCCAATGTGTATCTATCAGTGTTTTAAAAAGCAAAAACTTAGCGAAAGCATTTTTCCAATAGCTACCCGACCTAAAAAGCGGAAAAGGGAGCTTTTTTTTTTGATATCTTTAAATCGAGCTTTTTTCAAAAGGAAGCACGCTTTTTAAAATGGTGATATCTATGTAACCATGTTCCTGTTTGACTACTACTTTTTTACTTAAGCTTTTTAAACATTTGATTTGGAAAAAGTCATTTTTCTTGGAAAGAGTTGGAGGTGTTTGATTTGCTAGCTTTTGGGTTAAAAAAGCTTTAAAAGATCAAAAGCAGAGAAGCTATGATACTGATGTTTTTACACATTAGTACTGCCATTTTATCTTATTTACCATATATATATATATATATATATATATATATATCTGTGTGTGTATGTGTGTTTATACAGGAATTGTCAATATTGTTTACTTATATTTTGGCAGCCAATGTGTATCTATCAGTGTTTTAAAGAAGCAAAAACTTAGGTAAAGCGTTTCTGCAATAGCTACGCTACCTAAAAAGAGAAAAAATGAAGCTTTTTAAAGCTTTTTTTAAGCTTTGAATTGAGTTTTTATCGAGCGTTGGATCGAGATTTTTTATAATTGCGCTTTTTAAGATAGTGTTATTCTGACGAACTCGGATCGATTCGCAATAACAATAAAACCAACAATTGTAACTATCTTTTGTGGGAGTTTTCTGGGTTTATGATTGAAATAAAAACAGATACAAGAAAATAAGCTGAAAATAAGTGTAAGATAAATGCTGAAATTGAAGATAAAGAAAGTAAAATTGCATCGGGTTTTTTTCCATAACTACTACTACCATAAGATGAGATACTTATACTGCAGCTAGCATTTTTATTAATTACAAAATAGGTCCCTCAAATATAAAATTGCATTAGGCTCTTGTAATCTTCAATAGTTGCTATTAAATCCTTAAACATTATCCTTCTCTCTATTTCTCCCTCAAAATAGGTCCATTACATTCCACCGCTCTTAAAAATCCAACTTGCCCTCAAGGTGGAGGCGCGCGTTAAGAAGCCTGTAGCTTGAATGCATGCTGCGAATTTCCTTACGTAACACAGCTCCCGTGAATACTCTGCCTTTCTGCTTACCTTTTCTCCCTTGTACTCTTGTTAAAAAATCCTGAAAGATCTGCCTTAATGCCCAGGTTATTGAGCATTTGTTCAACATCTTAGTTTCATTTTTGTAGCCTAACAGCTTGGTGGCCTGCTCAATTAAAATCTTTTCCCAACCTGTGCTTTTAAAATCTGCATCCCTCTCTTGACATGTAAAGAAACCTTCTAGGAAGTTTAAAGGTAGAAGTTCCATAGAACACATGTTAAGTAATAACTCTCCTTTTTTATTCTCATCAGTTTTTGTTACGAGCTTAAGAGATCCATGTAACTTGATCACTTCTTTCCAAAGAAAACTTGTTACCATGGGGTTTATCCGCGAAACAATATACTTTGGTTGTTCATCAAACTTGCAAGTGTTGTATGAACAAATGATCAAGTAAACTATTCTCCATTTGAGTAAATTGAAACCCCTTCTCCGGAATTTTTGGCTTAGACAGAAACTTTCGATTCTGGTATTGGGGATTGTGGGCAAGCGATATATCTGCGGAAACAAAAGGTTCATCACAATTATCATTAATAATTTCTTCATATAACCACCTCTGATGTGCTCGGAAATGTAAGACCTTCACTTTGCATCATCTTATCCCACAAAGATCTAACTTTATGATCACCAGCTACGATAATATTTTCATTGAAATTATGGTCAATAGCATATACAACAGCCTCATGGCCTTCAAAAGTAAATAGTTTTGCAGCACAACTCGTAAAGGCCCTGTAGTCATCACTGACATATATTTTCTTACCAAGATGGTCATTTACCCGTTCAACTTGATTATCAATATTTAAATGAAGAGTAACGTCACTGTCTATACTAGATGAGTTTCCGCAGATCTTACCACTTTTGTTACAGGTAATAATTCTTTTATCATCGTCGTCAGTTACCTTGTCCCCTATCTTGACTTCCTCTTCAAATAACTGGGGTGTTAAATGACCAAAAATCCAATACGCTTGCTCAGGAAGCGCATCTAACATTTGATATGAGCTCGGGTGTTCCTCATGAGAAATATCATCCAACGCATTCGCTGCAGTGGAATTAAGGTCCGAGTAATGATTTACTTCATCAAATAATTCTTCCTGACATTTCTGAACTTCACCATTACTGTTAGCAAATGATAGCTGTTGGAGAAGTTGGAAAATCGTTTGTACTTGAACGTCGCATCTCTTCCATTGCTCTTCTCTTACCACCCTTTGCTTTTCCAATTGTTGGAAAATGTGTTGTTCATTTAACTGCTTACAGCCTGGTTGCAAAAAAAAATCTTGAGTATCTGTCAGTGTGGTCATGGCGGGGATTCTGTTACAAGGTTGTTGATAAAGTTGGAGGTTGTAGTTTTGTGAAATTGATGGTACAATATCATTGTGCAAGGTGCAGTAATCATGTTGTGGTGGCTGGAAAGCAAGTGAGGTTTGCATTTCAGTCTGATGCGAGTTAGAGTACGGAAGTATAGGTTGAGTGAATGTTTGGTTATGGTACTGGCTAGCATATGGAGAGTACTCTATTGTGTTGTTTGTGAGTAGGGGTCGATTGGCGGCGATGAGTATGATGTTGAATAAGGAGCTATTTGTGGTTCAAGTGGAGGTGCAAAAGAGGGTTGGTGGGTGAGTGCGATGATAAGCAGAAGAGTGTGGTTCTGGTGAAGGATTGGAGTTGCATGGTGAAGGGTATGACTGGTAATTTTGTGGAGGATTGTGTTGTGAAAACCACTGTGATGGTGGTGGTTCGTTTGGAGGTCGTATTGATAGTGAGATGCCAAAAGTTGGTGTTAATGTGGGTTGATCTAGTGGTGGGAAATTCTGGTTATGTTCGAAAAATGGTGGGTGATAAGAATAGGGTGATGGCGGTGGGGCTGGTTCATCCGGCGGCCAAGATGGTGGTGTACGCGGTTCTGGAGACCGTGGTGGTGGTGACAGGCCAAAAGAAGGTATGTATGAGTAAGGTATTTGGTGTTGGTGTGGCTGAGGTATTTCGTCGAGCACTTAGTGTCCCAAGATATTCCCATAATGAAAACTACTTCCAAACTCTACCCTGCCTGACCAATCTGCCATTTCGAATTCAGCGAAAACGATGCTTCCGATGAGAATCGCTGGCTCTTGATACTAATTGTAACGAACTCAGATCGATTCGCAGCGAATTAGTGAGTTCGTTAAGAAATTAACAAACAAAACCAACAATTGTGACTATTTTTTTATTTAATTTTTGTCACTATGTGCCTGTTTGGCAACTACTTTTTTGGCTTAGCCTTTTTAGCTTCTTGCTTGCAAAATAGTTGGAGGTGTTTGGTTGGATTAAAAAAGCTTTAAAAGATCAAAAGCATACAAGCTATGATAATGATGTACTGCCATCTAATCTTATTACCATATATATATATAGAGAGAGAGTAATTGTTAATGCCGTTTACTTATGTTTTGGCAGCTAAAGCTTTAAAAGATCAAAAGCATACAAGCTATGATAATGATGTTCATACACATTGGTACTGTCATCTAATCTTAGGTTTTGGCTTAAAAGAACTTGGGGGTTTTTGTTTTGCTAGCTTATGGGTTAAAAAAGCTTAAAGAGATCAAAAGCAGAGATGCTATGATTATGATGCTTTTTTAGCCTTTTCATGAATTTTAGCCTTTTAAGTAGTCATTCCGTTGGAAATAGGAAGTTTTGAATTGAAACAGTTAATAATGGGAAATGATTATTACTATTAGTTCTTGTTAGTTGTTCCACTAGAGTATTTTTTATTATTTTCATAATTGAGGGAAGCTCATTTTAATTAATTGTTCTGTTGGATAAATAGGAAGTTGTGAATGGTATGGCTGATCGAAACGAGGATAATCACGAGAATGATGCTGTTAGGCGTTTGGGCGTCTTGATGGGTCCGCAAGCGAAAGATTATACAACGCAGCTCGAGGGTTTGTATAAAGGGATGCTGGATAAAATCGATAAACTTGCGGTGCTAGTGGATGACACGTCTTCTACAGTTTTCCAACAGGAGAAGCGTAATATGAAGCTTAAGTTTAAGATTGCAGGTCTCGAGTAATTGAAAAAAGTTCTTATGGTTTTGAGTTGTTACCCAATTTGATAGAGTTTGAAGCTTATGAGAGTTTTGAATATGGTCTAAGTATATCTTAATTCTAATTTATTTGATCTCTTCCGGTGTCTTATGGATCTACAACTTTCAAACTCCTAGGGACAAACCCAAACTTTCATACGCCCCATACTCAATCCTATGCTCATCACCCAAATTTCCTTCCAAAACCGGACTCGTAATTAGCAAAACCACACAATTATCATTTACCCTATTGGAATAATAAGAAATAATAGATGATTTGTTAACGGAGGGGCAGAGGGGATGTTTTTCTAGCCGAGAACTGTCTAATAACTCCAACTAGCCTTTGTTCTAGACTAATCTTACCAATCAGTGTTTTAAAAAGAAAAATTTTAGCTATCACTTCTTCATAACCAGCTCCAGTTTCCAAAATCCTAAACATGACATTTTTAGCCCAGAACAAGGCCTGGTTGGACTCATTGGATACTTCTCGGCTAGAATGATCCCCGCTCCTCCCCTCCGTTAAGGATGAGTTAAATAATAATAATAATTGTGTGTTTTTGTTAATTACAAGTTCGGTTTTGGAAGGGAATTTGGGTGATGAGGATGAGTTGCATAGAATTGAGTACCGAGCGTATGAAAATTTTGATCCTTTCGGTTTGGTCCCTAGGAGTTTGAAAGTTGCAATATTGGCCCTAGTTTTTGCCCCCCTACAGCCCCTTCTCACGGACCTTACCCATACCTATCGAACCCATAATGGTACTTTCATTTATTATTGTTATTATTATATTTGTATAATATAGATATAGCAATTTTTAAGGGATAATTATGGTTTAGCCCACCAACGTTTATGTGGTTAACGTTTTGCATATCAATTTAACATGTTTAACAATTACCCTACCAACGTTACATTTATTCGTTAAATTGCAGAATTTCGTTAACAGAGTTAACAGACGTGAGGTAACGTGCGACCACATGCGACATTTACGTGTAAAATGACAAATTTGCCCAAGCCAAATCCTTGTCTTCCCTTTATCATCGTCTTCCACAATTCATAAACCCTAAAAACACAAACTCATCACCCTCATATCTCTCTCTCTACTATTGATTCTCTTCAACATAGATTTTTTCTGTTATTGCAAACAACCCTCCATTGCACTTAACTCTTGAACCGATAAGAATCCTGGCAGAATGTACAGAACTTGTTAAAGTCCTAATCTGCACTGTTTTTTCATCCCTCATTTTGGCAATTACAACATATATAAGTGTATTAACATAAAAATACAAAATATATAGAACATTGTGCACTTACAACTAATTTCTCTTTGCCTTTATTTTTTTTGCTGAGACCACCTCCCAATGGTTGACTTGACACCGCTCTTGAGGCTTGACCATCATTACCCTCCATTTCTTGACCAAAAACAGGTTGAGTAGCTATCTCACCATAATGTTCATCAACTAACATTTGTTCAAATCCATCCTCTCTCATTTTGGCCAACATTTCTTGAAAACCATTTCTAGGCTCATTTGCAGGCTCATTATCTGGCTCATCTGTTACCATTTCAGTCTCATTACTAGGCTCATTAACAAGCTCATTTGTAGGGGTGGAATTTTTCTACCGACTTGTACCAACCGACCGCTTTTCGAGCCGAATCAATCAAGTCGGTACCAAAAGTTTGGTATACCGACATTACGGTACGGTACAACCGAACCGATCTTTGAAAGTCGGTTCGGTTTCGGTATTCGTTTGGTGAGTTTGGTATATTACCGATTCAAACCGAAATATTAAAATATATTATATAGACAAATAAACTAAAAGACTTATATACACTTAATTATTAACATTTTTATAATCTACTTATATTAGTTTTTCTAGTGAATACCTATAACATTTTCTTTTATTTATAACATTTACTAGAAAAGTCTAGTAGTATTTACTCTTTTATGCAAAGAAACAAAAAATGTAAAAATAATATAAATAAATATATATTTTTAATCTGCTACTTTTAAAACATTATGCTATGTTTTTTTTCCCAATACGCACCATTTTTCTATCATCACTTGTAAACTCTAAACTTTGGTATAAAAACGAAACCGAACCGAACCAACCGAATAGTTTGGTATACCGAAAGTTCGGTATAGCGAATTTTTTGGTTCGGTAATGGTATAAAAATTCTCAAACCAAACTAGTTTGAAATGGTATCGGTATATAGTCAAAAAGTTCGGTACCGAACCGTTGCAACCCCTACTCATTTGCAGGCTCATTTGGTCCATTAGTAGGCTGAGTTGATCCATTTTCATTCCAAAAATCATCATCTTCACTAGGTTCATCAACAAGTTAAGTAACCTTCTTTTGCTTAGACTTTCTAATACTCTTAACCCAAACTCTCTCTTTTGATGGTTTTCCACATGTTCTAGATTTGTGTCATGATTTAACACATTCTCTACACTTTATCACCAGACCTATTCTAGGTAGTTTGTGTGATGGTGGTCTAGGCTCATCATCCGCTATTCTTCTAAGTTTTTTTGGTCTGCCAGGTTGCACTATCATTGGGGGGGGGGTATCACCTTTTGCTTATCTGTCTTAGGCCATAACTCTCGACCATTAATTGGTTTCAAAACATTAGAATAACAACTTAGGTATGTTTCTCTTGTATAGCAAGGGTGTACAGAATCCTCTACCTTATCTTCTTTTTGGTTAATGGCTGAAATTGCATGTACACATGGAATTCCTGTCAACTGCCATACATTGCAGCCACAAGTTCTTTTGGGTATGGAAACTGCATAAGTGATATGATATGCATACCAACTAGCTCATATTCCCAACTACTATTATGCCTAGTAAGCCACTCATGTGACCTGAGCTTAACCTCTTCTAGTTTCATTTGTATCTCTGAACAAATGTGGATATGAGTTTTATTTGTCATGATCATTTTATTTTTACCAATCAATTCCATAAGGTAAATTCTGATATCCTCAAGCATATCCAAGATTGGTTTACCTCTAGCATCTCTAATGCAAGCATTAAATGACTCACATAGATTGTTTAAGAGTATATCAGACTTACAATGGGTAGAAAAATAAGAGCTAGACCAATTATCACATGGTCTTGCTGCCAACCAAGTGTGAGCAGATACATCAAGAACTCTCATTTCTTCAAGAGCCCTCTCAAACTACCTTTTTGTACTTACTCTGGCACACTTTCACAACAACTTCAAAGCAAAACCTTTGTGGTTCATTTTAAAATTGTTGTAAAGATGCCTCACATAAAACCTATGCTCAACTCTAGGTAGAACCTCTTGCATAGCAAGTATCAATCCCTACAAGTAACAGTTCAACATAAGAAAAAAATACACATTGCAAATATAGTTTAATTATGTAAATGTGTACACAGGTTTATACCTTTTGTTTATCTGATATAAATGTGTAGTCACTTGGTCTGTCAATCTCTACATCTTTAGCAAGCAACCTCAAAAACCACTTCCATGTAGATTTTTTTTTCTTGACTAACAATTGTATATACAAAAGGGTACATCCAATTGTTAGGGTCTATAACAACTGCAGTATGTGAACCACTCAAGTGACAACCATCAACCCCAATTACTGGCATGCAACCCTCAATAAACCCTCTCTTCAATGCACCCCAACAAATATAAAACACTCTGAAAACAGTAACCTCAATCCCAATCTTCAATTTTAGTAAAAATGTGCTATAAGGGTTAGTTGTTCTAAGCTCCTCTATGTAATCCCAAAGTAGCAAATATTGATCAGCACTAGTACCCATTATAAAAACCTTAGCTAGGGAAAAAGGCTTATAAGCAGCAGCCAAGCTAATCTTACATTGTGTTTTTTTAGAGATATGTTCATGAAATCTTTTAACATTCCACTTTGGGTTGTCTCTAACATCATCTAAAAATCTTCTAGCAGGATATTTTGGCTTGCAATTCCTATTTACATTGACCCTACTGCATTTGTGTTGGTCAATAAAAGTCCTAATCTACACTGTTTTTTCATCCCTCATTTTGGCACAATACATCATAAATGGACATTTTCCCTCACAGTAAACATACATTTTTTTTCCTATAGTTAACTGTAAAGTGTAAATTTTTTCCTTTTTGAATACCATACTCATGCATAGCTAGCCTAAACATATCACCATTAGGAAATATCATGCGTAGTTTGAATTTTATATCCTTTTACAAGTCTGGATTTGCAAACTATGGAAATTTATTAGTGTTAACCTCATTATCACTCTCACACACACTATCAAAGTTAGAAGAATGAGCAGATACATAACCATCATCCATTACTAATCTTAGTAACAAATGCTAAGGTGGAAGCAAATACTAGACAACAAATTTTGTTAAGAAAGCTTTTTCCTCTTCGGCCCAATCCCACCTCCAAGGTCTGTTATTCGGTCAAATAACCCACTCAAGCCAAGCCCTATTCACCGATCACCAAACCCCAATAACTCAAACCACTTCCACTGCCACTATAAGTTCTTTCATCACCACCCCACATTTCTAAAGCATGACACTTTTGACAACTTTCAAACTCTTAGGTACCAAAACTAAATAACCCAAACTTTCATACGCCCTATACTCAATCCTATGCACCTCACCCTCATCACCCAAAATTTCTTCCAAAACCGGACTCGTAATTAGCCAAAACACACAATTATCATTTAAACTATTGGAATAATAAGAAATAATTGAGGATTCGTTAACGGATGGACGGATGGGCGGATGGGGATCTTTTTCTAGTCGAGAACTGTCCAATAACTCCAACTAGGCCTTGTTCTAGGCTAATCTTAGCTATCAATGTTTTAAAAAGGAAACTCTTAGCTATCACTTCTTCATAACCACCCCCAGTTTCCAAAATCCAAAATATGACACTTTTAGCCCATAACAAGGCCTGGTTGGACTCATTGAATACTTCTCCGCCAGAATGATCCCCGCTCCGCCCCTCTGTAAAAGATGGGTTAAAGAATAATAATAATAATAATAATAATAATAATAATAATAATAATAATAATACTTGTGTGTTTTTGTTAATTACGAGTTCGGTTTTGAAATGAAATTTGGGTGCTGTGGGTGAGGTGCATATGATTGAGTACCAGGCGTATGAAAGTTTGGGTTCTTTCGGTTTGGTCCCTAGGAGTTTGAAAGTTGTCAATATTAGCCTTACGTTTCGCCCTCCTTACGGCTCCTTCTCACGGACCTTACCACTACCTATCGGACCCAGAATGGTACTTTCATTTATTATTGTTATTGTTATTATTATTGTTATTATTATATTTGTATAATATAGATATAGAAATTTTTAATTTTGTTTAGTTATTTTTTGACGGCAATTGTATATCTATCAGTGTTATAAAAAAGCGAAAATTTAACTAAATCGTTTTTTTAATAGATACGCGACCATAAAAAGAAATGTTATTAATAATCTATTACAGTAATCTTAGTAACAAATGCTAATATTCTGTTTCTTTTGTTGTAAAATGGGTGTAAACAAACATTTACGGGTAAAATAAATTATTCGGTTGATTGGTTTAACGTAAAACAATTTTTTTCAGAAAACTTTTCCCACAAATTTGTCACAAAAATTGGGGGAAACGGTTACCCCGCAAATAAAGTCGTAAACGGTTTACAGAGACTCTCTATATCCTTTCTGATACTAGTATTGTAACTATTATTAATTATAGCTTACTCTTTCAAAATTATTTAATATTTAGTCCAATTCCATCTAATTAACCAATAAAAAAAAAATAGGAAATTTTCTAAAAAATAACAAAAAATGAAAAAAAAAAAATCTGAAATTTCTAGAAAACTGAAGAAATTTTTAAAAAGCTAAAATCTAATTAATCAATGAAAATAAAAAATAAAAAATAAAAATAAAAAGTGGAAAATATAAAAATTCAAAAAAATATTAAAAAACCCAAGAAAATTTGAAAAAGGTAAAAATAGTCAATAATATCTTCTATAATTCTAATTTTATGAGTTTATAGGTTGAAAATTATAAGTTATTACAAGTGACGTATATGAAAAAAAATATGCATTTAGCTAAATTTTCTTATATATGTTGCGATTTTTACCAATTATTTGTTTAAAAAATAATTTGTAAAAGAAATTGATTTTTTTATAAAATTTTAGGTGGAAAACTTTTTATGCACTAACGGCCCGTAAATGAAATACAAATAAAAGTTTTCATTGTAAAACTTTCTCATGAAAATATTTTTCTCATGTAAAACTTTTACTATGAAACAAACATAGTGTAAGGTGCAACCAAATACTAGACAACAAATTTTGTTAAGAAAACTTTTTCTTGCTCGGGCCAATTCAACTAATTGGAGGTCAGTACACTTTTAACAGAATTATTAGATTTTAGTATCATTTTATTTTTTAAGAGCATAAGTTAGCCTATTCAAACATTTTAATTTGGTTTTGTTATCCTCTACTCTAAATATAAAATAGTTAAAAATTCTATTTTTTATTATTACCAAAAACACTTTCTCTCTCTAGACCCTATTTCTCCGACAAGAAAACCGCCGCCTTGACTGTCGCTGTGATAGCCGGAGCCGGAGCTCCGACGACGGGCTGGCCGTCTCTCTCTTACCATAGTTGCTCCGCCTTTCCCTCCCCCTAAGCTGCGTCTCTCTCTCTACACACACACACACACACACACACTAATGGTGCAGGAATGCGATGTTGATGATGGTGATGGTGATGACGTAATCATCGGCAGATCTTTCTCTACACGTCGACTCTCTCTCTCTATCTGCGAAGGAGACGATCTTCGCCCTGTTTCCCTCCATCTGTGGAGGCGGCGGTTAGAGCATTCTCAACAGTCTATTTAATTTGGCTCTTTATCTCTACATGTAGATAGGTAGAGAAATTTGATTACTCATCAGCCTATTTTGGTGTTCTCTTTATCTTCAAAAAAAGAAAAAATATAGATATATATAAATTTACTATTCACATATGCCGAGTCAATGTAGAGATATCTATAATTTTTTAATTAGTCAACTGCCACATCAAAAAGGAGTCCACATTCTTTTCTCTCTCACTTTTTTATTTTTTTTTCTCTCTTTAGACATATACTCTCTTTTTCTCATATGAACTTGCTCTCTTTCTCTTTCATGCGATCTCTTCTCTTCTCAAAAAATGATCAAAAATCTCGTCGACGTCTACATCTCATTCTTCTAAATAGTCATACCATGTACTGATGATTCGTTTGATTAATTCGAAATTACTCCAAAAGATTAAAATAAAATAAATCTTTTTTTTTGTGTGAATTGTTTTCCTTTACCTTTGCTGGGGATTCGTTTCTCATTAATTATTTTTTTTGATATTTATTTATTAATGATCAAGTTGTTACACAATACTAATCTGTGTGGTTTTTTCAATGAGATCAAATTTGTTTTAATAGAGATTTCGATTTTCTTGTATTCATATTAATGGTGATGAATTATGAATTATTATACTTCAAAAAAAACTTGTTATTTGAATGTTTGGGTAGTAGAAAAAAGGTTAATAAGCTATGTTAAGCCTTACAATAGGAGAATAGAGTGCCTCAAAATGCCTACTAGATATCAGCCCCCAGATTTCAACAATTCGATGGTAAAGGAAATCCAAAGTAACATGTAACTCAATTCGTGAAAACATGTAGTAATGCTGGAGCAGAAGGAGAACTCATCGTGAAGCAATTCAGCCGGACATTGAAGGACAATGTATTTGATTGGTATTGTGACTTAGCATATGGATCAATTGACAGCTGCGAACAACTCGAGTATGAATTTCTCAATCGCTTCTATAGCATCCGCCGCACAGTGAGCATGATCAAACTAACCAATACTCACCGATGGAAGGATGAGTCTGTCACCGATTACATCAACAGATGGAGGGGATTGAGCCTCAACTGCAAAGATAGATTGTGTGAGTCATCCGACATCGAAATGTGTATCCAAGGCATGCATGGGGGTTTGAGATATATCTTTCAGGGAATAAAGCCAAAATCCTTTGGAGAACTAGAAAGTCAAGCTCATGACATGGAGTTTAACATTTCAACATACAACGATGAAGATTTGTCGATTCAACCAAGTTCAAAGGTCGAAAGTAAAGAAGAAGACACTGGAAGTGACAACTCAGATACAAGCAAAAATGATATGAAGAGCGACTCAATCCATGAAGAGTTCTTGAAGCATTACTATCCCTGAAAAATAAGTGAATACACTCCATGACGCACGAGTATAAACTGCACGTCACTCCTTGACGCAAGAGTATAAAGTACATGCTACTCACCACCCACATGAGTATAAATTGTGCAAGGCAACAAAATAAACTACATTTGACTTGATCACTCGTAGGTACATAGGGATCTTGATATTAAATTTCAAGACTAGTCATACAAAAAAAATTATTCCACAAGTTTAACGAAAATTCAAGAAGATGAATAAAGCACGAACAAATGAAGACAGAGATCAACTATGCAAAAACTATCAAAGTACAAAGTCTAAATCTTCTTTGAGTGTGCAATTACATAGAGTGATTAAAACAAAAAAATACAAATGACATTTGTCTAGGAGACTACAACACCACAAATATCAAAGGTTCAAGTTGATCATCTTAGATAGCGACACCGACTCCGTGTAAAAGCATGGTCTCGGTTTGCCAATGGATGCCACTAAATCACCACTAGACAACCGCTTTCTCCTCATGACATACGTGGAAGGAATTTGTTGACACGTAAAATTTGTGCCAGTAAAAACTCGTCACGTGTCATCTAAATTAAATAAAAATTAATTACTAATTTCTCAATATGATAATAGACGATTTATTAGTATTTTAAAAGAGAAAAAGAAAATATATTTTATCATCTCATAAAATGTAAGATGATAATTTATATAAAATAAAAATATTTTTTTTTCTAAAAGACCATAACTATAGTACAAAAAATGAGTTAGTTAAATTACAATACTCATTTATAATGTTTTCAAACATAAAATCAAGTTTGATTCATTTACTAAAGTGATAGGTCATTAAGATAATGAGACCAAAGTTGAGGAGAGGACCTTGCAAATAAAAGTCCACCCCAAAAGATATAAATAGAGTGGTGTGTGGTGCCATATTTCTGACAAAATTAAAAAAAAAATCTTCAACACTAGAGTGAGAAACTTCTCAACATTTTGAAGTCTTCAAACAAGCCAGAGAGAGAAATTCTTCCACAGCCGTCAGGAAATCAGCTCCGCTCCTCCACAGCCATCAAGGAATCAGCTCCGCTATTCCACGACCGCCAGGGAATCAACGCATATGGAGAATCTCTACACACTCCGGGCTCAACGAATGCCTTCAAAGTCTGTAACAAATCTGTAATAAACTTGGCATTCGATATTCAAGAACATCTAAAAGCAGTAAGCATGGCGTTTCTATGGATCAAAATGTTCAACTTGTTCACCAGATCTGAAGAACTTCTGCAACAAATCTGCATTCGATATTCAGGAATGACTACAAGTAATAAGCAAAACGTTTATGCAAATCAAAGTTTTCAAAATTGTTCACCAAATCTGAATATCTCTACCCAAGAAATCTACAACAAACCGGCATTCTATCTTAAGAAACGACTAAACAAAGGCAAAAACACATTTATTTAGATCAAAATTTCCATGTTGTTCACCAAATATGAAGAGCGTCAAGATCATTAACGAAATCAACAAAACTGCAAAGTTTTTAATCAAATCTGAAGAATTTTACTCAAGTTCAGCAAACTCAACAAAATTTATCAAAAAGTCTACAACAACATTTCGAGCTATCACAAATTGTTCGAAGAGGAAAATCAAACGACTTTCATTTCTTTATTTTCTTTTAGAAATTATCAGAGATTGTACCCACAAAATAATTGATGAATAAAATTTAATTTGTTTCGCATTTATTTTTTCCGTGTTCAGCACTTAGTGAAAATTTGTGTGAAACAACACCTTACTTCTATAAGTATTAAACTGAGTTTCAGTGTTTTTGTGTTGATCTGGAATTTCTGCTTATTTGCTCTTACGTGCAATTTTTTTTATTGAATTAACGACATCTGTTTATGTATGCTTGTTTCCATTTGACGACTTTTGGATCAGAGGTATGAGAGCATATAGCGTTGGTTATCTCGAGGTATTAGCATGCGTTCATGTCGCTCCGATCAAGGTACTACATTCAAAGTTGCGAGCCTCTTTCAATTCCAAAATATATATTTTTCATAGACAAACGAGTGCTTCTAAATCATGACAACAAAGTAGGCAAAAATTAACGATCAAGTGGAACTATATCATAGACAATGGTAACAATTGGTAACTTTTTTGGTATGTAGTTTTTTTTCTCTTTAAATTTGTAAGGTCTAGTCTGTTTGATTTATTACTCACTCTTGTCTTCTCATTTACATTTTGGTCTCTTAATATTGTTCAAACAATATATTGGGTACTCTGTAATTATGACCGCAATAAAATGTGGATTAACAGAATAAAATCAAGCAAGAATATAAAGTTTTATTTCAAAAACCGGATTGTATTGAAATAAAAATAAAACTGCTGGACTAAATCCTAATAAATTGAAATTACATGATTTAAATGTAAATACCCAAAACTAGAGAGCTGAGATGTAAATAACTGAAACTAATAGACTGGAATATAATTATATAAAATTATAGGAGTGGATAAAATTATATGAAACTAATAGACTGAAACTGAAATGCAAACAGTAGATATAGATATTTCAAACGAGACCACATACCACCTTAACCTTGACGAGTTCCCGTTTCGAAAGTGTTGGCCCGTACGGCTAAATCTTAGAAGGGGGGTGAATAAGTTTTTTGGCGCTTTTCGCCTAATTAAACTTAATGGCAACTAATAACACAACTTTTTACTATTCTAAGCTTAAGCGTTTAATAACGTTAATGAAAAGCTATAAGTCCTAAACGCAAGCAAGAAATTAAGCAATAATATAAGTTGCGGAAAGTAAAAGTTAAGGGAAGAAATTGACACAAAGATTTATAGAGGTTCGGCAAACGGCCTACGTCCTCTCCTCGGTACTACCGAGTATTTCACTAAAAATATTCTTCCGGATATTACAAATCCTATCGAGCTAATCGACCGATTAAGCTCCCCCTCACTTTATGAGTATCCCAAATGAAAAGACCTAGAGCTTTTAAGCAACACTCGCTTACAAAGCCTCTACCCGATCACTCGCTCACAAATGAGTTTATAAATTACTCTTTACAAAATTTGTTACAATAATGTAAATACACTCACTATTTTATTTGCTTCTAAATAAGCTAATTCGTGAGTCTTTGATGTTGTTTGAGCTTGAATCGTTTTCTCCTTAATTTCCCTCTTTTTCGAATATTTTCACCAAAATGGTGATATTTAGGGTTTTGAATGAGAGAGATTGAAGGAGGGTAATTGGTGAGTTTTTTTGCCAAAATGGCACAGTTGGACCAGTTAATGACCAGAATGGGCTACCTTTCTGTAATATTCCCAAAATGGTCTACTTTCGAAAAACGACCGATCGAAATGATTAAAACGACCGGTCGTTTTTATCATGAACTCTGTGGTACAATTTGGAGCAAAAACGATCGGTCGTTTTGTCCAATTCGATCGGTCGTTTTTCAGACCAAAAACGATCGGTCGTTCTGTACATTTCGATCGGTCGTTTTTCAGAAATGATTGCTATTTAAAAAAATTCATCTCATTCATTTCCCAGACCACTGAAAAAACAAAAAAAACAGAGCTCTTGGATCATTTTAGGGCAAATCTCAGATCTCTTCCAAAACAGGTAAAAACTCAATATTTTGTGTTGTTGGAGTATTATTTGAGTAAAATTGGAGTATTACCGTGTGGTTATCGAAATGAAAAATCCTACAATTATGTGTTATTGGGGAGGTACGATAATGGAAACTATTAGCGAGGGGTTATCTTATAAAAAAAAATTTAAGGTATCTAGAAACACGACATACGACCAAATTTTGGAAAAATTGTTTAAGGTACTTGATGTATCATCGACTTCAAATCGTTTGAGTTTAACATGTCGTTATCCATATCTGACTACACTTACTGAGTTTAAATATATGCGATTGACTGTTGATGATAATGATTCGTTGGAAACCATGCTTGAGTTAATAGAAGAAAATGGAAGAACGTTTATTGAGTTATATGTTGAAATTGAGCAACTTTACTCTTCTGATCAAGATTACGGGTTGTATTATAATATGCTTTCCACTAATGAAATCGGTACATCAAGTAGAACACCCATTCGACAAGAGCCAATGCCAGAGGTATATTCTAAGAACAACGAACCAGATTTGACACAGTTGGATGCAGTGTGTCGATTGGCAGATAATATTGGTTGGTCGATAGAACTTGGGGATGAACCAGAGGATGAAGATCCGGACGTCAATATTAGCGAAAACGAGTCTGACGATGACGAAGAAAATGTACAAGAAGTTGACTACGAAGAATTATCATCTGAAATGGGCTTGTATATGGATGAGGATGAAAACGACCAATCAAGTGGGTCACAATTGCCGAATAATACTATTTCCGATGAAATTCCTATGCATCAACCAATGTCAAGTTTGTTTAATGAACCGTTCGACACTCAAGAAAATTATAGTAACCAGAGAAGAAATTATATGATGTATCCTAGATTTTGGGATCCTCAAGTTAATGATCCTTTTATTGGTCTTTTATTTAGGGATAAAGAAATGTTGAAAAAGGGAATAAAACTTTGGTCAATCAAACGTAACATCCATTTTTGCACTAAAAGTTCGAAGGCAAAATTTTGGGAAATTCGTTGTAAACTGGCCGAAACTCAACAATGCAAATGGAAACTACGAGCTTCACTAAGAAAGAAACATGGATTTTTTGAAGTGTCGGTGTACAACGGTCCTCATACATGCATTCATGCCGAGCTTACAACTGATCATCCACAGTTAGATTCCAATCTTGTTGCCCAAACCATTCGAAATGCCATCACAACTAATCCTATGATGAAGATTTCATTAGTTAAAGAGATTGTGAATGCCCGCTTTGAAACGTCAGTTTCATACAAAAAAGCTTATTTAGGTAAACAAAAAGCAATCGCAGAGATATTTGGTAATTGGGAAGACTCGTATAAGGTTTTACCTAAATTTATGAAAGCGCTTCAAAAGTATAATCCCGGTACCGTAGCTTCTTATGAGACAACGCCAGTTTACGATGTGGTAACAAATTCAGTGGGTGAGGTATTGAACAGATTTTTCTTCACATTTAATGCCGTTATTGATGCATTTCAGTATTGTAGGCCAGTTATCGCTATTGATGCTACTCACTTATATGGGAAGTATAAAGGTAAGATTTTGTTGGCCATGGCATCGGATGCAGATAATCATGTTTTTCCCATTGGGTGTGCATTTGTTGCTGAGGAGAGTACAATTTCGTGGAGCTATTTTCTTTGTAACATTACGCGACATGTGATTAAAGAGCGCGTGAATATTTGTCTAATTTCGGATAGACATGCTGGTATTCTAAGTGCAGTGAGAGGAGTTTGGCGTGGTCAAGGTTTTGTTCATCGATATTGTTCAAATGATTTTTTGGATAATTTTAAGAAAGCTTTCAAAGGAGATCCTGACTTACACAAGTTAGTGGAGAACGCCATTTGGGAATTACAAGAAAGAAAATTGAAAAGAATCATGGAAGCAATAAAAGTGATGAATCCTCAAGCATATCAATGGTTGATAAAAGAGCCTGCGGAAAAATGGTCATATTTTCATGATAAAGGGAGGCGACATGGTAACATGACCACAAACATGGCTGAAATTTTCAATAATGTTTTAAAAGCTGCTCGTAATTTACCAATCACTGCTGCTGTGCAGCTTATTTTCTATAAGTTGGTACACTATTTTTGCGAGCGGAAAAAGATAGTAATGGGGATGAGAAACAGCGGCACAAGATATGGTCCCAATATCCTCAAAATTTTAGAGAAACGTAGGTCGGACATTGGTCATACCAATGTTACTTTCGATTATGAAAGAGGGGTTTATTCCGTGTGTACAAGTTCAAGAAATTCCAGGGGAGGCAATACTCAAGTTGTCGACTTTTCACTTTGGCAATGCGATTGCGGTAAGTGGCAGAGTGATGGAATCCCTTGTTCACATGTGTTTTCCGTATGCGCTGCAAACCGTCTTGATTGGGAAGCTTACATAGTAAAATATTACACTCTTGAATCATACGAAGGTACGTACTCGGCACAATTTTGTCCTCTTCGGCATCAAGACTATTGGGATGAATGTGATAGATTATTTCTTCCGGATCTTACTCTTTTAAGAGAAAGGGGTCGTCCAAGATCTACTCGTATTCATAATGGTATGGATCAGTCGGAGAGACGAGCACGTATGAGATGTTCTAGTTGTCAAGGGCGAGGACATGATTGTCGTAAGTGTCCGTATCCAATACGTGGTCGACGCTTATGATTTTAGCTGTAATTGTCCGATTGTAATTGTACGCTTATCAACGAGACAATATGTATCTTGTACTATTTTAATTTTCCGCTTGTAATTGTCTTTTTTAAGATGAAATATCTATATTTATTCTCAGTGTTTTTTCATACTGTTTTTTGAGAAGATAAACTGGTTTGTTAAGTATGAATAAATAAATAAGTGCAATTAACATAAAAAGTAGAATGAACAACATAAATAAATAAGTGCAATTAACATAAATATATATATTTCATTGATTTTATATATATTTTAGTATTTTTATATATTTTTCTTGAGTGTCGAAAAGTGCAAAAAATTCTTCGTTTTTACACAGACGACCGATCGGTCTGCAAAAACGACCGATCTCTTTTTCAGTGTGCTCACTGGAACATTTTTGACTAAAAACGACCGATCACTGTACACAACGACCGATCGTTTTTACACATACGACCGATCGGTCTGAAAAAACGACCGATCTCTTTTTCAGTGTGCTCACTAGAACATTTTTGACCAAAAACGACCGATCGTAATTACAAAACGACCGATCGTTTTTACACAGACGACCGATCGTTCTGAAATAACGACCGATCGTTTTTTCAGTGTGCTCACTGGAACTTTTTTGACCAAAAACGACTGATCGTAATACACAATGACCGATCGTTTTTACACAGACGACCGATCGTTTTGAAAACACGACCGATCGCTTTTTTAGTGTGCTCACTGGAACATTTTTGTCCAAAAACGACCGATCGTAATTACACAACGACCGATCGTTTTTACACAGACGACCGATCGTTCTGAAATAACGACCGATCGTTTTTTCAGTGTGCTCACTGGAACATTTTTGTCAAAAACAACCGATCGTAATTACAAAGCGACCGATCGTTTTTCTGTTTTTCAGCCTTTTAACTTCTTTCAAACCCTAATTCTATTTCATTCAACAATTATATCAACCATCTTTCTCTTTCAAAATCGCCTCTTTCTATCAAAATTTATCAAAAATCCCTAATATCTACATATATATAACCCAATTCTCTTATTAATCCTTATAATCAACAATCGATTGATTCCGTTTCTTAAAAACCCTTTTTTTTCAAAATACCAATTTTTCAAAAACCCTAATTTTTTTTAAAATCCAACCATGGTTCGCACCAAGAAAGCTCAATCACACATCGTCGACGAACATGAGGACGACTACGTGCCTCCGTCCCCGAGCCACCCCCGTGTTCCTCACGCTCGACGAACCGGCCCCTCCACCGCTCCACCATCGGGCCCCGGTGCCTCTTCCGGCTCTCTTCCTCCTCTCTATCCACCTATAATGGGTAAAAGAGCTATATTGACTAACTTTACCATAGACATGCCTTTATTTCTTGAACGTTTTCCCCTTCTTATGCAAGATTTAAACTTCCAAAAACTCAACGTAATTCTTACTCTAAAAGAGCCTTTCTTCATTGAAAATATATATGAATTTTATCATAACCTAGTTCTTGATAGGGATCATGATGACGCACTCCGCGTGCGTTCATCGTTTAATGGCCAACCCTTCGTTTACGGTATAGACCGTTTACGAAATCTTCTACACCTCGATGTCGAGGGGGTGTACGAGCAAGATGACGAACTTTGCGAAATGCTCAACATCGTTAATTTTACCGATTTCAAAGATGAGCTATTTCATCCCGCCCACAACAATCGCTCTAACAAAGCCCACGGCCTTCTCTTCCGAAATAAATTAGCCTACCATATCCTCTCCCATATTGTCGTCCCCCATACCTCAAACTTCACAGATGTTACCAATGAGTACATCTTCCTCCTAGGGTGCATCCATCGCCGAGTCAAACTTGACTTCGCGTCACTCATCTTCTTTAAGATGGATTCGCTAAAAACGAAATCCAAGAATGGGTTACCTTACGGTGCCTTGATTTCGGTCATCTTAAAGGACTTAAACCTTGTTCCCGGTGGTACCTTGTTCAAGAACAAGGACAAACACATTTGGGACACTTCCTATCTCTCCAAAATGTCAATAAAATTCGACACTGCCGCCAAGACCATTACTTGGTCTGGTAAACGGGTGTCCGGTCCCGACTGTACTACTCTTTCCCTCGAAGAGGAAGAATATGTCGGCCCTAAGCCCACACCGGAAGCCGCTCGTGAGGATGTGCCTATTTCCTCCGAGTCCCTTCCCCCGTCTCACATAATGCCTTCCTCTTCTCGTCCCACTCGAGGTCGCGGAAAAGCTCAAGTCGGATCTTCCAACCGTCCTCCGCGCACCCAACAATTCTACGACGATCTATACATCGACCAATATCAAAATGGGCGACTCCACCGACGCATGTTTTGCTCCATGAACACAAGTCAAGAAAACTTGGACGAAATTGATAGGATAAGCGCCGAGCAACGGGCAAAGTTCTACGGGTATTTTCCCGATCTAGCCGGTCCCGACAATGACGAAGACGAAGACCAAGAGGACGACGCGACCTCCCACCGCGACTAGGCGGTTATTTTTTTATGTTTTTGATGATGTTTTTTGCGTTGTATTTCCTTTCTTTTTCATTTTCTTTCGAACTACGTTGTTTTTGATGTAATAAGTAGCAAAAGCTTTGCAATTATGTTATGAATCTTTTTTATGTTGCTATTTATCATTACATGTTAAATTGTATGACGTTGTGAGATTGCGTATTTATAATTCTAGAAATGCGATTTTGATGTTATTATAACTTGTGCGCATATATATCTAGTTGATTTGGTTATTTGTGTTTTTGTGGCGATTGACCGTTTTTAGGCAAAACTATGGCCAATTTTTCGCTTGCATTTGATCGTTCTAAATCGGATGTTTAGTAAAACGTCACCTACACATCTTGTACTAAACATATTAATTTACGACATCATTTTATGTGATAATACTAGTGCTATAAATCTTTCGAAAAATCCGATCCAACACTCTCGTACTAAACATATTAATTTACGACATCATTTTTAAAGGGATCATGTTCAAAAAGGTGATCATGTTTTTATATATTTTTTGCCAAATCAGTGTCGAAAAGTGCAAAAAATTCTTTTTCTGTAAATTGTTTACAGTCGATCGGTCGAAAGTGAAATACGACCGATCGTTTTTCAACAGATGACCGATCGTTATAAAATACGACCGATCGTTGCAGATCAAATTTCTTCCAGAGAGTTCACAAGAAAAACGACCGATCGTTTTTCAGAAACGACCGATCGTTTTAGGTATGATTTCTTCCAGAGAGTTCACAACAAAAACGACCGATCGAAATGTACAGAACGACCGATCGTTTTTGGTCTGAAAAACGACCGATCGAATTGGACAAAACGACCGATCGTTTTTGCTCCAAATTGTACCACAGAGTTCATGATAAAAACGACCGGTCGTTTTAATCATTTCGATCGGTCGTTTTTCGAAAGTAGACCATTTTGGGAATATTACAGAAAGGTAGCCAATTCTGGGCATTAACTGGTCCAACTGTGCCATTTTGGCAAAAAACTCGTAATTGGTTATGATTGGATGTAATGGATGTGTTTGGAGAGTGATTTGGGGTGGTTTATATGGTCAGGAAAGTCTGTTTTTCTGTATATGACCGTTGGAAGTGGTTGAGTGTTTTATCCATAGGTTTTAAGCAATTTTCCAGAATAAGTTGAAAAGCTGTTTTCGAAATCTACAGAAAACGATCGGTCGTTTTCTGCAGTCGATCGGTCGTTTTCAGAAAACGATCGGTCGTTTCTGAATTTCGACCGGTCGTTTTTCAGACGACCTCACTGGAAGAATTTTGGACCAAAACGATCGGTCGTTTTTGTCCAGATGATCGGTCGTTTTCTCTGGCAGTTTCTCGGTCTTCTCTTTAAACTTCGAATGCTTGTTTTAGCTCCGATTTTGGTTCCGCTTGAACCGTTGGCTTCGTTATTGAATGCTCTATCATTTTAAAGTCCTGAAATATACATTTTCTATTTTTGGACAAGACAAGCATTATATCATCGAAATCGTAAAATCATTAAAAACATAATCAAAGTTATAATCAAAATCTATTATTGAACTCTAAGTTCAACAATCTCTCCCATTTTGATTATGACAAACTAATGATGATTTTACAAGTATAAATATATCTCCTCCATTTTAATAAAATGCATTACTCTAAATATCATTTTTCTCCCCATTTGGCATTATCAAAATGCAATAAATAAAAAAATATGGGGTTATGTGGAGTGTTTTCAAAGAAAATACTAAAACATGAAAAATGCTATTATGATGCATATGCCCCAACTAATCACATATATGTAAATATTAAAGAGTAGAGTATACCGAATATGTGATGTCGAGTCCGCTCGCTAATGACATTTGCATTGAGCGTTTCCAAGTCCAAATAGGTGGTACCATTTGTTGGTATGCCTTCCACCTTTGTCGATTAATGGCACTTCATTCTTGATGGTGGAGTCGATCTTCTTGACTTCCACGACTTTTTCCGGTGTTGTCAACCAATTGTTGATTTTCTCCTTTTGAATGGAGATACCTACAATACAAGATTTGTCTTTTTGTCCCCAATTTCTTTTGGGGCCGACATTGTAAGTGGCATGGGTCTTTACTACCCATTTCAAATCGCTTCTACTAACATGAAAGCGATAAGGACATCTAGAAGAAATATGCTCATTTCTACTACAATGTATGCAATGCATGAACTTTTTAGTATAACGAGAGTTATACGAAGTTTTGGAAAGGTTTTTCGGAGTATCCATTTTGGTTTTAAAACCTAACCCTTTTCTATCATTAAAATATTTTTGAAAAATCTTGGAAGTACTCCCTTTGGTAAAAACAACCTCTTGTTTAGGCGGGGTAGGAGTTTTAGAAATGTTAGAGGCCTTGACGAAGCGGGTTTTGTTTGAAGTGGAGCTAATGCAATCAAAACCTAAACCACTCTTATCATTGAAATCTTTTTGACAACTCAAAATGTTATCTAAAACGGTTTTACCTTTAGAAAACTTTGAAATTGTTAAATTTAGTTTTTCAATGGAAATGACAAGATCGTTGTTTTTAGTTTTCAAAGTTTCATTCTTGGTTTCTAAAAGCTCGACCTTGTCATTTAAGTTAAAAGCATGAGAACTCAAAACCTTGTTTTTGCTTTTAACTTTATCAAAAACATCTTTTAACTCTTCAAAGTTTTCTAATAAGTCGCAATCTAAAGAAGATGGTTTTGAAAGAGTTTTAGTAAGTCTAGAGACTTCATTTTTAAGAAAATTGATCTCGGTTTGTAAAGACTTGTTTTGAAAGACGAGATCATTGTTTTTGTCTTTCAAGTCTTCCTTTTCGTCATCTATATCATGTAAAGAGAATGACGATGTCGGAATAGACTCCTTTTCAATTTTGTCTCTTTTCAAGGATCTTATTTATTCATTGAGAGAAGAATTTATCCTTTTAAGAGAGTCGACCTTTTCGACAAGTTTAGGAAATTTTTTGGAGTAAACATCGCACATATGAAGTAATTCATCATAAGATAGATCATTTACCTCATCGGCTTCGCTTTCACTTTCACTTGAAGACGATTGGTTAGGCTCATTGTTGTCTTCCAAGGCCACATAGCATGCAACATGACCGCCTTCATCTTGATCGGAGCTATAGCTAGAGCTTGAAGCGGATATTTTCTTCTTGCCTTTGCTCTTGCGATTCTTGACGCAATCTCTCGCCATGTGTCCTTCCTTACCACAAGTATAGCAAACAAAATCGTTAGAATAAATTGAATTATTTGACGATTTACCTTTATGTTTGCGTTGGTCTTTTAGCTTGAGTATTTCCTTGACGATTCGAATGATTTGCATTGAATTTTTGTCGTCGTTGGATAGCTCATCGCTTTCGTCACAAGTTGTTCCCTTGAAAGATATCTCCTTCTTTTTCGAGATTGGCTTGTGACTATTGAGGGTGATCTCGTGAGTAATGAGTGAACCCGTCAATGCATCAAGAGTGTAGGTGTTCATGTCGTGCGCCTCTTGAATTGCGGTGACCTTTGGTTCCCATTCTTTTGGTAAGCTCCGAATCACCTTTGAGACCATTTCCTTACAAGACAAACACTTACCAAGAGATGTTAATCCATTAGTAATAGTAGTAAATCTAGCAAGCATATCGAAAATGGTTTCTCCCTCGCTCATTTTAAAAAGCTCGTAGTCATGAACTAATAGTTGGAGTTTGCAATCCTTACCTTGGTTAGTCCCTTCATGCATAACTACTAGCTTATCCCACATACCCTTAGCAGTTTTACAAGCGGAAATTTTGTTGTACTCGTTAGGAGAAACGGCACAAACAATAGCGTACATCGCTTTGGCGTTCGTAGAGTAGGCTTCTAGTTGAGAGCTATCTAGATCCTCTACGGGGATTGGATTCTCGCTATTTTCGGATGTAGGTGCGGAATATCCTACTTTTATGGTCATCCAAAGTTTAACATTATAACTTTGTAAAAACATGCTCATCCTATCCTTCCAATATGAAAAATTTATCCCATCAAAATATGGTGGAGTATTAGGTGATGAAGCAATACCGGAAGCGAAATTAAGTATATTAGCCATCGGGATCTAAACTCTTAAATCGTTAGATTCCTATATGCAATAGCCTCGGCTCTGATACCAATTGTTGGCCCGTACGGCTAAACCTTAGAGGGGGGGGGGGGGTGAATAAGGTTTTTGGCGCTTTTCGCCTAATTAAACTTAATGGCAACTAATAACCCAACTTTTTGCTATTCTAAGCTTAAGCGTTTAATAACGTTAATGAAAAGCTATAAGTCCTAAACGCAAGCAAGAAATTAAGCAATAATATAAGTTGCGGAAAGTAAAAGTTAAGGGAAGAAATTGACACCAAGATTTATAGAGGTTCGGCAAACGGCCTACGTCCTCTCCTCGGTACTACAGAGTATTTCACTAAAAATATTCTTCCGGATATTACAAATCCTATCGAGCTAATCGACCGATTAAGCTCCCCCTCACTTTATGAGTATCCCAAATGAAAAGACCTAGAGCTTTTAAGCAACACTCGCTTACAAAGCCTCTACCCGATCACTCGCTCATAAATGAGTTTATAAATTACTCTTTACAAAATTTGTTACAATAATGTAACTACACTCACTATTTTATTTGCTTCTAAATAAGTTAATTGGTGAGTCTTTGATGTTGTTTGACCTTGAATCGCTTTCTCCTTAATTTTCCTCTTTTTCGAATATTTTCACCAAAATGGTGATATTTAGGGTTTTGAATGAGAGAGGTTGAAGGAGGGTAATTGGTTATGATTGGATGTAATGGATGTGTTTGGAGAGTGATTTGGGGTGGTTTATATGGTAAGCAAAGTCTGTTTTTCTGTATATGACCGTTGGAAGTGGTTGAGTGTTTTATCCATAAGTTTTAAGCAATTTTCCAGAATAAGCTGAAAAGCTGTTTTCGAAATCTGCAGAAAACGATCGGTCGTTTTCTGCAGTCGATCGGTCGTTTTCAGAAAACGATCGGTCGTTTCTGAATTTCGACCGGTCGTTTTTCAGACAACCTCACTGGAAGAATTTTGGACCAAAACGATCGGTCGTTTTTGTCCAGACGATCGGTCGTTTTCTCTGGCAGTTTCTCGGTCTTCTCTTTAAACTTCGAATGCTTGTTTTAGCTCCGATTTTGGTTCCGCTTGAACCGTTGGCTTCATTATCGACTGCTCTATCATTTTAAAGTCCTGAAATATACATTTTCTATTTTTGGACAAGACAAGCATTATATCATCGAAATCGTAAAATCATTAAAAACATAATCAAAGTTATAATCAAAATCTATTATTGAACTCTAAGTTCAACACAAAGGTATAATGTCTGTTCACTACGGCTCGAACGAACCATCTATCGAGTCGTCCGGTCGAGCCTTTTGTGGAGCGGTACTCTCTCTCTCTCTAAATGTTTATGATAGGGTGTGTGTGTGTGATGCTTTTACGAATTGGTGAACGATAATGCATGGACTAAAAATGGAATGTAAGGTGAACGATAATGCATGGACTAAAAATGGAATGTAAGGTTTAAAAAAGCGCTAGGCGGGTTCTAGGCAGAAAGGGTCCGCCTAGCGCCTAATTGGCCACCTAAACCGTCTTTTTCCATCCTAGGTCCGCCTAATGCCTAGGCTCCTAGTCCCCGCCTAGGCCGATTTTTTAAACACTCATTGTATTGTAATAAAACAATACTGCTGGACTAAATCATAATAAACTGAAATTACATGATTGGAATGTAAATGCCCAAAACTAGAGGACTGGAATGTAAATACCTGAAACTGATTGATTGAAATGTAATTATATAAAATTATAGGGCAGAAATATAACTATATGAAACTATAGGACTGAAACGTAATTATACAACAATAAGTAATTCAAATGCCAACAGTGGATGAGACCAAAATTATTAAACTGTTTTCCCTTAAACTCAATTTGGCCACCATCTTAAACTTCTAAACTTCTGGTCTTGAAAGGCAATAAATTTCCAAGATACATCATGTCTTCTCTACTGCTCGACGAAAGCAGCTATCGAATCGTGTGGTCAATCCTTTCGTAGAGCGGAAGTCTCTCTATGTAGATGTTTGTGATATTGTGTGATGTAATATCAGTCTAACAGACATAAACATTGGAAAACAATATACATTTGCAGACACACCACGAAAGATGAGTCTCAACAAAGCACTCATCTCGAGCAACTTTACCTTTCCCATGAACAAAATCTGCACAATTTTGGAGATTGATGATATCACGTGTATTATCTAATTTCTGATTTGACTTTTCTAGTCTTGGGATTCATATGTAGTCTACTTTCATTTGCTCGTATATCACTGATAGATTTCTGTTCATGCGTTTTTGAGAGTGTAGTGTTGAAGTGGATCAGAAAGCTTGCGGAATTCAACTCGACTCCTGACATCTCATGAGCCTTTAATGTACTAAATTTTAAACAAGATATACCAAATTTGTGTTTTCTAATATTAAGACCATAGCAACGTACTAAACAAAAATTTCTCCAATACTACAATTAGTACCCCTACACTCCTATACATGTGCGAAGGGCAATTCTGTAGCTTTTGCATTTCAAATATGGGGGACCAAAACCAAATCCATCTATTGCTAAGGTTGGAATTTTACTATTTCAAAAGAAACAAGGGGGACCAGACAGATTTAGTCCGACTTTATCCACTTTATCTCCATTACAACCCAAATTAAACATAAATGACGACTCAAACTTGACGACAACGTTTAGAGCGAATAAATCGAGTACTAGTTTACTTCACATCTTCTGAAGGAATATAAAAGATCGCAAAGAAACCTTAGTGTGACCTTCAAATCTTTTCAGTGGAGAAAGCATGACCAAATCATTTTTCCGAGAGATTCACTAAAAGAGTAGCATGGGCGTTTATAACATTAGAACTGATGCATTCATGATTGAGTAATGATTAAAGCTAAGAAATATACCAAAGATAAAACACTTCACATAATAATACGCAAAAATCCAAAAGAAAAAAAATTTGAAATTCAGGGTATTCATACCCATTGAAAAAAGAAAAAAAAAACACATTAAATACAAAGTAGGTATCCACTTCTGTGACACTTTGTGCAGTTTCCAGCAAATAAGAACAGTTTTTTTAAACTTCGAGACGAAAAACACGCCTTCAAGGCTTTTTGAAGCCGAAACGTTGGTAAGTTCAGTCAAAGAACTGCCAAAAACAAAAGTAGAGATTTTAGTACTAATGATTATTCATATTCAAATTCGTATCTGTAAATTTATGATATCTTCTCTGCTCGCAGACTCGCAGTCTATAATAGATTCCATGATTGATAATTTGATATGGTAAACCTGGTTCTTCTTCCATTTGCCTTTCAGTTTTTATTCCTCTTCTCTGTAAATGAAGTGAAGAACTTTTTAAATTTGGAAACGGCAAAAGCACCCTGACATAAGTAATTGACTTATTTCCCCGATTACGAATTTATATTTCACCTAATAATTAGATCGGCGTGTGAAAAAATGAGCTTTAAGCAATCTTGTTCAAATACTTGAAAACCAGTGAAAACATGAACCAACCCCTAGCCCCCGAGGATTAATTAAAAAAAACAAATAAAGTAAAAATGCATGTCGTTACCTTTTCTGCTTCAGAAATTTTAAGTTATGTTTCGTTCCAGCGACCATGATTTGTCAGGTCCAGGAACAAAGACATTGATGACAGGGATGCCACTAATCATTTCACGGTCTGCGCTATTTCTTTCAAGTCGATTGATCAATTCTCGAGGCATACCGTAAAGGAGAAGCTGTTTTAAACTAGCAAGAGTATAGATACCCAACGGAAGCACTTCCATGTTCGCACAACTAGATAGACTCAATTTCTGAAGCTCAAAAACCGAGCCTTCTTCTATTTCCATGAATTTAAGCTGGTCAAATCGCTCAATGTGCAATATTTTTAATTTCTTCAAATTCCCAGCTTTAAAAACTAACGCATCACTGTCAAATGCAGCAACCATTTCAAGCTCTATTAGATTAGGCAGCCTCTGGAGGGCCTCGAACGAGTCGCCTTTTAATCTTGACCATTTCAAAGTTAACTTTTGAAGACTTGTTAGAGAGAGTATCCAGCTATGCAACTTCCATAATGGTCCATTTAAATATAATCGTCGTAAATGAGGTGGAGGGCTAATTTCGTAGTTTAAATCAAGAACCTCGTCTTTGCTAGAGGAACTAATATCAAGAGTCGAAAGATCTCTCATCTTTTCGATAGATGTACACAAATCTTTTCCCCCTTGTTCTTTAAGTCCGATAATCCCCAGTTTTTTCAACCGGACCAAATTCTTTAACTCCTTTAAGACTTTTTGATCCTTCATCGGCTTTACAAGAAGCAGCTTTTGTAAACCGTCCAAAAGCCCAATTCCTTCACAAAGTTCCACTCCCTCGACAAGTTCCCAATCCACGTGGCTTCCAGTGTTGCATCGATACACGAGAAGATGACGGAGATTGCGAAGTTGTAACACCCCTTCAGGCAAGTGACTCACTTTGGTTCTCTTCAGATCTAGGGTTTCGAGTAGCGAGAGCCTCTTGATGGAATTCGGGAGCTTCTTTAATTCAGTATTTCTCAAACTTAGGTACCTTTAAAGTGGTAGCTAGGTATAGTTTAGAAGACCCAAATATTTAGTGCAGTTAGTATAGTTAGATGCAATATCCCAATATTAGCATATTTTTGAATTTAGCAAAACTTGGTTACGGTTTAACTTGAAACAAAATCGAAAGACAATGGCCCTTACAATGCACCACAGTCATGGCAGTCAGACTTAGAAGACCTCGGAGTTAAAAAACCTACCAACAGCTGCCACCGTAACATTTCAAAAATATATGTTCTGCTGGCAGTGTAATTGGGTAGAACATTAACAAGTTTGGATTATTTTACCTTGTTTTTAATTAATGTTTGTAAATTAGACCAAAATTTGAAGTTGTGGATACATACCTTAAAAGGACTAGAGTGACAATAACTTCTGGGAATTCAGTTAAAGGTGCATCCCTTAGATCCAAAACCCTGAGGAACTTGAAAGAAAGAAGAATGGTTTTTATAGCAGAGCTGGAAGCAATAGATTTCTTAAAAAACAAAGCAGAACGAACCAATGACAGGTCAGACTGGTCATGTCTACTGCAATCGCCTTGAAGGGAAAGGCGGCGAGGTTTATTACTTGAACTAGAGTCTGATGTTCTTTCTGAAAAAACCGTAATAAAGTTCAACTCCTCAGACTTATTAATAACAAAGTCATAGACATGGTTTCGAACTCTGCAATACCTTGCACGTTCATCGAAATCCCATCTACTCACATGAACCAAGTTTCTCCCGATAAGTTCAGAGAGATATCTATCTGCCACCTCCTCCAGTGAACGGTTTCTCTTTTCGGGTACAAACCCTTCGGCTATCCACAAGCGGATAAGTCTCCCACGCTCGATGGAGTAGTTCCTTGGAAAAACGCCAAAGTACAAGAAACAGCTCCTTAGCAAACATGGGAGGTCCTTGTAACTGTGTAGTAAAACACTACTAGAAAGTGAAAGATCAGACTTTACGAGGCTATCATGGATTTTCTCCCATTCTAGTAACGGATTTGAGTGTTGTTTTCTAGACAAAAGAGTTCCTATATCTACTATCGCCGAGGGTAGCCCTTCACATCTTTCCAAGAACTTTGGCAACAATTTTGATAACTCTGGAGGACAGAGAAATCCGTCGTTGGTTGGAAAAGCATGCATACAGAACAAGTATTGGGCCTCGGAATCTTGCAAACCAACATCTAAGTTGATTAAATAACGATCCGGCAGAGCACAAAAAGATGCCACCTCATAGTTTCGTGTAGTTACGATTATTCTGCTTCCATAAATGCCAAGGTGCCTTGGTATTTTCTCCATAATACTCGCCCAATCCTCTTTTCTCCACAAAGCATCAAGAACAAGTAGATACTTTCTTTGTTGTATATACTGACCAAGTTTCACATGTGTGACTTGTGCAGGTACAACTAACTCCTCGTCTAGTTCGCTAAATTGAAATAAGATGCTCTGTAAGAGCTCACCAAGATTAAGTGATTGGGACACTTGAACTAAAGCGTAACAATCAAATGAATTCTCTTTTTTGCAACGTTGGAAAACGTTCTTTACGAGAGTAGTCTTACCAGAGCCACCAGGACCGACCACAGAGATCGTACTGACCATGTTACGACTTGATGTTGCAGCTCTAGCCTCTGTTAACCAATTGAGTATATCATTTATTTGCCTCACAAAACCAACAATTTCACAATCGTCGAGGGAATAGGGTGCCTCGTGTCCCCCTATGGGCAAACCAGAGCTTGAGGCTTGTTCACTTAAAGTGCTAATTTCGCAGAGTTTATCGATGGTTATGATGTCGTTAATATCTTTCCTAACGTTTACTATCTTATCCTTCATCCCTTGGATTGAACTTAGCGGATTCCACACCTTAACAGCTTGAGTAAAGTTGTGAGCTTTTTCAGACACTTTGTACTTATGATATCTATGAGGTACACGAAACATCAAATCGTCAATCACATCTTCGATATCATGAGCTACTTTTCGTACCTGACTATCGCGTACTGTTTGAACCCCGTGTCTATCGTCTTGACCCTTCTCAATCCATGCTAGGTAAGCTTGCATTCTTTCAAGCCATTTTTGGATAGCTTTCACCTCTGTTTGCAAAGTTGCGTAAAGGCTTGCCTGTTGGTCCATTCTATGTAAAACCTTCTCAATCAAGGTCAGAGCTACGGTAACAGCCCCGTCCTCCATTTTTTAATCTTTCCGAGTATTTTTATGGTTCCAAAGGTGTTTGTGCTCAATAATAGTAGAACCAAGGAAAGTATATATTTAAGCAGTTCTTTCTTGTGGATTTGAGAACACATGCAAAGATAATTCATTTTATTTCTACACCACTTGAAATTGAATACAGCAACCAAATTTAGATATTAATGTCAATAACGGCTGGGGACCAACCGTGGAACATGGCTATTAATTGCACACTATTTGGGTACAAAAAGATCTAGCCAAAGAAAGACTTTTTCACTAATAACAAGTCTATGTTTTTCTAGAATCTTAATTTTGCTTTCATACAAAATATTGGTCATGTAAATAAGCGAAAATGAAGTAAATAAAGCAATACTTTCTGTTTTTAGAAGCAGTAATTCTTAATCAAATAGGAAACTCGTATAAATCTGATCTCTTTATCACTCGTTTTACAGCCAGACCAGACACAAATGATTAGGTTCTACTATTACCATATATGTATTGAAATTTTGTTTTATTTGTAAGAACCATATATTATAGGAGCTTGACATTAGCCAACAAGTATAGTGCCAACTCAGAGTATCTGTCTATATTTTTCTTTATATAAGTAAAATAAAAGTTAAAACCGACACTTGCTTTGTTCAATCCACATCAAAGACAGATTGGAATAATAATGGAAAGCAACTTAATAACTAGAACTTGCCACTTGTTTAAAAAAATACGTATTGACTAACAGAATACTTAAGAAATTTGTGTATCAAACAGAAAATGCAACTTGTTAAAAACACGCATCGGCCAACAGAATTCTTTAACATTTATGTTACCAAACAGAAGTTGCAACTTGCGAGAACAATTAATCATTGTCCATTTGTAAACATATCCTCTTTATCGTTTCAATTTTTGGAAAATAAGTATAACAATAACCATAACAATAACAATAATATTAACAATAACAATAACTATAAAAAAAAAAAATAACTATTACAATAACAATAAAAATAAGACTAACAACAACATAAAAAAAAACATTAGCGCTAGCCTAGAGGGGATTGGGGAACCTGCACTCTCAACTTGAAGGTGCATGGTTCGAGTCTTGAAGCGAATTGTGAAAATAAGCAAGATCCCAGTTGTCAGTCAAGATTTATTTCATTCCCTGATCGTTTCCGTACTTGGAATATGTAAGCATTGCTCTTCGGAAATCTTTTATAGTAACTATCCACCTTTTTCCTGGCTATTCTCTCCTGTATATATATATTTGTAAAAGATTCTCACGCAAACTGAGTCGAATGATGTATGTCGTTATATTCTCTTCCAAACGTGGCTATCACATGGATGAAGAACTCAGGAAAGAGAAACAAGAAGAACTAATGTATATGTGAAACAAGAAGAGAATTTGTTTATTGTTGTTAGTTGCATTGCTGTGAAACTATTACAAATATTTATAGCAACAGTAAAATAATAGAATCTTTAATAATGGTAATACGTGATATCAATCCTTGATTTGAGTGAATAAATTTTGCCCCATAATATTATCCTTGATTTGTGTTTTGAATTCTTTCCAAAGTTGGCTGAGAGAATTTGCAAGCTGTATCATTTTGTTTAGTAAATACTTTGTCAACTTTATCTTCATTGCCAAATATTTCTCCATTGGTATTTTCACATTGATGACTATGATCATTTCCTTTAATACCCTCCCTCAAATTATGTCGGGGTCGGAGGCATAATTTTCCAGAAAAATAACGCAGCGAGGTCTTTGACATTAGCTTGGTAAATATATCAGCTAGTTGTTCATTGGTAGGGACATAACGAGTCACAAGGAGCCCATTAGCAACACGTTCCCGAACGAAGTGATAATCTAACTCGATATGTTTTCTGCGGGCATGGAAGACGGGATTAATTGTCATATGTAAAGCGCTGAGATTGTCACAAAACAACACGGGTGGTGACGAAACAGGAACACGAAGATCACGAAGTATAAATGTTAACCATGTGAGCTCAGCTGTAGTATGGGCCATTGCACGATATTCAGCCTCGGTGCTTGAGCGGGAAACCGTTGGTTGTTTCTTTGCACACCATGAGATTAAGTTTTGACCAAGGAATGTACAGAAGCCGGTAGTAGATCGTCGAGTGGTGGGACAGCCAGCCCAATCTGCATCAGAAAATGCACAAAGATCAAGTGTAGTGCGGGAAGTAAAATTAAGGCCCAGATGGATGCTGCCTTTTATATATCATAAAATTCGACGTACCATTTTTAAATGGGTTAGTGTAGGAGCATGCATAAATTGAGAGACAAAGTTTACACTAAACGAAATGTCAAGGCGCGTGAGAGTCAACTATTGTAATGCACCAACAATACCACGAAATTCGCTTGGGTCATCAAGTAAAGTGATACTAGAAGATTTAACAGGTTTTGATTCCAGTGGAGTATTCATTGGCTTTGAATCAACCATCTGCATATTTTCAAGAATTGTCAAAGCATAATGAGTTTGAGAAAGATGTAAACCATCATTAGTAGGGGAAATTTCTATACCCAAAAAATGATGTATAGGTCCTAAATCTTTCATTGCAAACTTTACACTCAAAACTTTTATAAATTGTTCAACTTCATGTGAATGAGAACCTGTCAATAACATGTCATCAACATATAAGAGTAAAACAAATGTACGTTTAGATGAGTGGCGAATAAATAGTGAAGGGTCAGTCATGCTACAAAAAAAATCATTAGTACGTAAAAAGATACTAAATCGATCAAACCATGCACGTGGAGCTTGCTTGAGTCCATAAAGAGCACGGTGAAGCTTGCACACATGATTAGGATTTTGCAAATCAACCATTCCAGGAGGTTGCTCCATGAAAATGTCCTCACTAATATGACCATGCAAAAATGCATTTTTAACATCAAGTTGTCGAATACCCCATTGTCGTACAAGGGCAAGACTAAGAACAATACGTATGGTTCCTGGTTTAATAACAGGGGAAAAAGTCTCAATAAAATCAATCCCATCTAATTGATGATATCCTTTAGCTACCAAGCGTGCCTTAAGGCGATCAAGTGAGCCATCGGTGTTTAGTTTTGTCTTGAACACCCATTTTGAGCCTATCACGTGCATTTGTGGTTGACGTGGAATGAGTGTCCATGTTTTATTATGGTGAAGTGCAGCGAGTTTTTCACTCATAGCATGACGCCACCCTTCGTGTTTAAGAGCAGTTCGGACTCTAAGAGGCTCACGGGGAATTGATTGGGTGTGGACTGTTAATGCGTATTTTGGGTTGGGCTTAATTGTGCCCATTTGAGCACGGGTAACCATAGAGTGGTGCGAGGTGGACGAAGAGGTTGTAAGGTCTGTAGGTTGTTCGGTAACGACCACATGATCATAGATCCCTATTGACAAATTGGGAGAATTGTCAGAAGATGATTGTGGGGAAGTGTCAAATGAAATGGGCACTAATTTGTTAATAATAGCTTCAGAATTTGAGTTGGCAACAACGGAGTCTAGCGGTGAAGTTTGGGTGCTAATGATAGGAGAACTAGTAGTATTTTCTGAACTTATGGTGGTACAAGATGTGTCTAAGGGTGAAGTTACATTGTGTAATACGGGACTATAATTAGGCAGCGGAATTGTGGAAAGCTCGTCATCGGATTTTTCTGCAGAAAAATCCATGTCAGTAACCAGAATAGTAAGCCAATTGTCAAATATACTTAGTAGTTGATTGTGTAAATTAGTCGATTTAGATGTTTGCTAAAACGGAAAACACTTTTCATCAAACACTACATGACGGGAAATTATTATCTTCCGACTTGACGGATGAAAACATTTATACCCTTTATATTGGTTACTATACCCGATAAAAACGCATGCTACTGTTTTTGGATCAAATTTATTGTTACGAGTCCCTCAAGTGTAAGGAAAACATTTAGATCCAAATACACGTAGTGAAGAGTAATTCGGATAAGTACCATGTAGTTTTAAAAAAGGAGTATCAAAGTTTATAGCAGATGAAGGAAGACGATTATATAAATAAAAAGCCGTAGAAAAAGCTTCAACCCATAAATACAATGGAGCTCCACTATGAAAGAGCATTGTCAAACCAAGTTCACGAATAATACGATGTCGTCGTTCGACCATACCTGTTTGTTCCGGTGTGTGTGGACAAGAAATTATATGAAGGATACCTTGTGCTTGAAAATAAGATCCAAGCTTGTTATTAACAAACTCACCACCACCATCTGAATGAAACACTTTAATTTTTTTGTTAAATTGTCTATCAACATATTTTTCGAATGAAAAATAAACATCACTAAATTCTGATTTCCTTTTCAGAGGGACAAACCAAGTAAAACGAGAAAAATTACCAACAAAACACGCATAATATCGGAAAGAACCAAGAGACGTTACAGGAGCTGGCCCCCATAAATCACAATGTATTTTATCAAATACTTCTACACTAGAATTTTTAGAATTATAAAACGGAAATTTACTAATTTTTCCTAATTGACAACTGTCACAAAAAGACGGTGACTTATTCGAGCCTACTACTTCGATATGACCCTTATTCTTAAGACGTTGTAAAGATGAAAGTTGTGGGTGTCCTAGCCGTTGATGCCAAATATCCACCGTCCCAGTTTTATAACGATTAGCAAAATGTAGTTCATGTGGATTAGAAAGAACGTAAAGATTACCCTTGCGCTTCCCCGTCATCACTATTCGACCTGTTTCTCGTTCCTTCACACACAAACCAATGTTAGAAAATTCACAATTTAAAGGAAAATCATCGGTTAGTTGGCTGACTGATAATAAATTTTTAGCTAATTGGGGAACAAGGAAAACATCTCTTAAAGTAAATTCCATAGATTTGTATTTAATACAAGTGTCCCCAATAGCTTCAATAGCCAATGATGTTCCATCACCAATCTGGACAGAGTCGGTACCGAGAAATTTTCTTAAATTTTTTAACATACCTGCATTACCTGTCATGTGGTTCGATGCTCCGGTGTCGGTAATCCATTCAGGTTCATAAACCGATGTATCAAGGGTGAGTGCAGCAAGTGCTTGTGGAAGATCATGTTTTTCCTGTAGTTTAGGTATAAACCAACATATTTTGGCTATATGTCCGGGAGTATCGCAATATTGACACCTCTCGCCTCGATATTTTTCACGCTCACCCGGAGTCATGCGTTGTTGTCCATGTGGGGGCAGGCGTCGGCTAAGGGCATTCATATTTTGGTCAATTGGGCGTGAGGCATGTTGGTTTTTGTCTTCACGTGTTTGTTGAAAGGGCATCGAAGAATTGGAGTTATTAGAGTTGTGAGCCTGGAATCCTCGTCCGCTTGAGTTGAAGTGATTTTGATTTTTTCGAGTTGGTGACTCCCAGGAAGTGTGTTGCTTATGGCTAAAGAATGCCATGGGCGGTGTGGAGTTGATATTGAACCATGATTGTCGTTGCTCAAATCCTTGAAGGAGAGACACAAGCTCCGAGTAACTTGGAGTTGGAGGCTTGAGCATTGACGTAGTAAAAGACTCGTATTTTGGTCCCAGACTTGTCAAAAGAGAAAATATTTTTTGTTTTTCATCAAGAGGACTGCCAAGTGCTGCAAGGTTGTCACATGTGCTCTTGAATTGTCTTAGGTGGTTTTCAATGGTTGTGTCTTCATTTTTGCGAAGATACGTAATTTCTTGTCGGAGCGTAAACTCACGCTCTTGAGATATTTGGGCATAGGATTTTTGCAAGGCATCCCAAACTTTATGGGCCGTGTCTAACCCTATGACCAAACCAAGAGCTTCTTCGGTTAGCGTTCCAATAATCCATCCTCAGACGATCGGAACTACGCCAACTGATGTAGTCTTTGGTTAGAACCTTTGTGGGAATTTCAGTTGTGGGGGTGGTGTACATTTCTGGTATTTGGGTTTCACCGGTAAAGTGGCTGATAAGTTCTTGGCTTTCGGCAAGTGCCATTGCTTGCTCACGCCATAAGTGATAGTTGTTGTGTTTGAGTTTAAGGGTAATAAAGTTACTGACATTGAAAGAAATTTGTGCCATTGATGTGAGATTTTAACACTCACGTTGGCTCTGGTACCAAGAGAAAAAAGAAGAACTAATGTATATGTGAAACAAGAAGAGAATTTGTTTATTGTTGTTAGTTGCATTGCTGTGAAGCTATTACAAATATTTATAGCAACAGTAAAATAATAGAATCTTTAATAATGGTAATACGTGATATCAATCCTTGATTTGAGTGAATAAATTTTGCCCCATAATATTATCCTTGATTTGTGTTTTGAATTCTTTCCAAAGTTGGCTGAGAGAATTTGCAAGCTGTATCATTTTGTTTAGTAAATACTTTGTCAACTTTATCTTAATTGCCAAATATTTCTCCATTGGTATTTTCACATTGATGACTATGATCATTTCCTTTAATAAGGAAAACCGTAGAGTGTTCATCATTGACATATCACGTTAAAAGAAATATGTACCGCTTTTGGTAAAAGTGAAAATTTGACAGGAATATCTAGACCATGTGGAGGTCTTATTTGTGCTTACTCGTCACTCTTTAGAAAATCGCAAAAACTTAGCTGTTTAACAGTATAATATATGTTCTGCACTCTTTTGACGGAAAGGGCTCGTCATATCTTGAACCATCTTCTATCTTATGTTGTATCCTGGTTATTCGTCTATCTTTGAAACAACAAAGTACATATCAGAGTTGATTTACAACTCTTCATGTCCCTTTCGGCATCAAATTGACTGCATAGGTAAAAACTGGAATTTGAATGCTTGTAAGTTTGCGACAAAGATTAGTCACAAGTATATGCTTCAACTAAAAATAGGATGAGTGCAAAAGAAAAATCATCCGATGTATTTACAATCTTGAAAAGAACAACGGTAAATCTTTTGAAATTTACATAGAGCAATATGCATCATATCACATCAAATTAAGGTTCAACTATTGTGTTTACATGATTGGAGCATAAATTTCTTCCGGAATACAAATATATACAAAATTCACTAACACTATTAAAATTTACATGTCAAACCACGAGAATAAAGATTTTATCAACTAAAGTTTTCCATAAGAAACTAACCGAAAAATGGGAAAGTGGCAAGGAAGATTAAAACTAATGTGTGGCAACTGCTTATTTTCTTAGCTTTTTGGATTTCTGTGTTTGGTTTCCCAGGCGTTTTACCTTTTGGGCAAAATTTTAAAAAAAAAAAACGCTCAAAACCAGAAAAGCTATGAATCTAAATCATGGCAGTTCAGTAACCTAAATCAAAATTCTCGTAGTCAAATGTACATTTTCGCAACTGCGTGATTTTTGCACTTTTTTTTATACCAAAAATAGAAGCTTTCTTATCAAAGTTCTCTGTATAGTTACAATTTACTAATCACTCATAAGTTTGAATAAGAAAAAAAAATCTAATAATAAACAAGTTATAAGTCGGTTATAAGTAAAAGGGAAAATGATAGATTAGTATACATCTATAGACTTATTTATAAGAAAAACATGGTTTAATTGTTTATTAATGTTTAGTACAGAAGAAGATCAACAATAATCCAACATTACCCTTGAGTTATTATCTCATAATTATTATTTATTAACGAACTCCTAATATTTAGCACCATCTCAAACAATATTTCCTTAAACATCTGCATAACCTTCTCCTAGCTCTCTCCATTTTTCATGTAATTTGTTTAGTTTCACTCTCTCTATACATTTTTTCTTTAACGTTATTACTTATCTTTTAGTTTGGTTATCTTATTAACAACTACTAGTTGGTATGATTAAAAAAAATGTTTTTTTAGTACTTTGATTTTAGTTTGGTGCTCTTTGCTGCTATTTATTTACGTTATATGCCTCTGTTTTTTGTTCTACGAATGTTAAATTTTAAGATTGATGTTCGATGCTTGGATGCTCTATGATCTCCGTTATACTTTCCGTTTGATGCTATATGATGCTAAAAACAACAATCAAATTAATATACACAACAAATAAAAGCAACTAATATCAATAATAGTAACAACAAAATCAATATTTTTAGCAGTACACCAACAAAAATCGGTAAAAATCGGTAAGACCGTAAGAGCAACAGTCAAATTAATATTTATATCTTCTTAGAGCAATTAATATCAATACAAAAATGGGTTTCTGGAATTGTATTTGTAAGGAGAGAATTTACTAGTTTACCTATATGGGTTAATTTTTTCTATGTTCCTCTTGATATGTGGACGGACGAGGGACTTAGTTTTCTTTCGAGTTGCGTCGGAACTCCTTGTACTTGGATAAACATACGAAGGACAAAAGCTGTTTGGTTTATGCTCGTGTGTGTGTGGATATTCAAGCGGGGTACAAAGTTCCACAAAGGTTGGTTATGGTGCACCGATTGAAATACGTATAGAGATCTCATGGATGCCTTCTTGTTGCACACATTGCTCTTCTTTTCGACATACGACCTCGACTTAAACCAATCTTCCTTCTTGGTCTAAACTTCACAAGAGTAAGGACCAAATGCAGCCAAAGTCTTCGACTACTAAGCCGTCTAGTGAGGTGAGAGTGGCAAAAGAAAAGGTTAAAAGAAAAGAGATAGCAATTTCTAGCGTTTGGGTGGCCAAGAAAAAATATCCTTTTGACTCAAACATAGGCAAAGAAGCGCATCATTCTCCGATTATCACTTGCGTGACCGGGGCACGAGTTCAAGCGAAAGGTGGTACTCCTACGTACCTCTTCCAAAAATTGCAACAAGATGAAATTAGCCGAGAAACGTAAGGGGTTCAAAGAGGCATGATCAAAGGGCGGGATTATAACGGATAATATATTTGACTACTTACCGTGCAATGATAAATAAAATTATGACGACGAGTGGCCCTCTTTAGAGACTGCTTTTAGGCCGTCTTATTATTTGTTTTCGTTGCTTAACCTTATGCTCGGTGAATGTAATTGATTTGTAGTGGTTAAGCTAGAATGAGTTTGCTCCCTACGGTGCGTGTCGTTGTGTTTTGAGCTCAATTGCAGCAAGCAAGGCGTTTCTACGGATCAAAATCTTCAAGTTCCTCCTCAAATCTAAATAACTCCTACAACAAATCTGCCTTCGATCTTCAGGAACGACTACAAGCAATAAGCAAGACGTTTCTTCAAATCAAAGTCTTCAAAGTTCTTCACCAAATCTAAAGAAGTTCTGCAACAAATCGGCATTCGATCTTCAGGAACGACTACAAGCAGTAAGCAAGACGTTTCTGCAAATCAAAGTCTTTAAAGTTCTTCAACAAATCTGAAGAACTCCACCTAAAAAATCTACAATAAACCGGCATTCGATCTTCACGACTACACAGAGGCAAAAACAATTTTCTCTATATCAAAATCTCCAAGTTTTTTCATCAAATCCGAGGAGCGTCAAGATCATCAACGAAATCAACAAAACTACAAAGTTCTTCATCAAAGACGAAGAATTTTACTCAACTTCAGCAAACTCAACAAAATTCATCAGAGAGTCTACAACAGCATTTCGAGCCATCACAAATTGTTCGAAGAGGAGAATCAAAGGACTTTCATTTCTATATTTGCTTTTAGAAATTATCAGAGATTGTATCCGCAAATTAATTGATAAATAAAATTTACTTTGCTTCGCATTCATTTTTTCTGTCTTCGGCACTTGGTGAAAATTTGTATGAAACAAATTTTGGCACACCCGGTGGGACTTCTCTGCCTTTCATCTCCTCTCTTCATCAAATCAAGTTCACCAACAATTTGATGGCTCCAAAGAAAGACTCCTCAGAAGTAATTGAAGATTCTTCCTTACTCAGCGAGAAGAGGACGATTTCAAACGTTTACACTAGAACTCGAAGCAACAAGTTTTCCGACACTCAAGCATTAGATCAACCAATGGAAACTCCAACTCACGCAGAAGGCATCGGACTTGGGGGCAACTTAAACTCAACAGAGTACCTACGCATACGACCTCAAGAGGCTCTCACTCGTGATGGAAAATCTGTTGCGAAATTCATATATGAACAACTAGGCAAAGGTGAACAAGAGGGCGATGAAAAAGATGGGGTCACTGCTTCAGATTCGGAGTCTCCACTTAACAGCCCGTGTTCTTCTGACTCAACTATTATGCCGTCCATGACTACAAATACATTGGCATTGGAAGAACAAGTTTCCATTCTAACAAAAACTCTAGAAGGTCTCATGAAGGCAACAACAGAGCGAGATACCCAATTTGCAATGTTAATGAATAAGGTGGAATTCCTGACACAGACTAGTGAAACCGTTGTAAATGAAGAGAAACCGTTCGAAATCGAATGATCTTCAAGCAAAGACAAAGGGAAGAGGAAAAACATAGAGGTTCTTCCTGATGGTTCAATTCCTGTTGATCAACTGAAGGATTTCATACTTGGCACCGTTAAAGGACGCTACGAAGAAGTGACACATTCCTCATTAAGCTATGTTAAGCCTTACAGCAGGAGGATAGAGCACTTGAAAATGCCTACGGGATATCAACCTCCAAGATTTCAGCAATTCGATGGTAAAGAAAATCCAAAGCAACATATAGCTCATTTTGTAGAAACGTGTAGCAATGCTGGAACAGAAGGAGACCTTATCGTAAAGCAATTCGTCCGAACATTGAAGGACAACGCATTTGATTGGTACTGCGACTTAGCACTTGTATCAATTGATAGCTGGGAACAACTCGAGGATGAATTTCTCAATCGCTTATACAGCACTCGCCGAACAGTGAGCATGATCGAACTAACCAACACTCGCCAATGGAATGATGAGCATGTCACCGATTACATCAACAGATGGAAGGGATTGAGCCTCAACTGCAAAGATAGATTGTGTGAGTCATCCAGCATCGAAATGTTTATCCAAGGCATGCATTGGGGATTGAGATACATTCTTCAAGGAATAAAGCCGAAGTCCTTTGGAGAACTAGCAAGCCAAGCTCATGACATGGAGTTCAGCATCTCAACATGCGGAGATCAAGCTTTGCCGATTCAAATGTCACATAAAACAAAAAGTAAACCCGAAAGCACGAGATGGGGCAGGGCTCATCCAAACACTGATAAAAAGGAGTCATTCGTTGTTTCTGCTAGTCTGTCAAAGGCCTCTTCAGCTTCCAAGATTAACACAAGCATGAAGAAAGTCGAAGTTGAAAAGTTTGACAATCAATGGAATGGAAAGAGAAGGCACAAATTAAAAGGGGAAGATAAAATTAGGAGAGTAGTTAACCTTCCGGAGAAAGGATCTCTCGCTTAAATCTCTCGCCCAGAGAGAGAGTAAAATAGGATCGATGGGAAATGTATAGAGAGATATAGGTATATAAATATATATATATATTAGGGGGGGGGGGGGGGGTAACGCTATAAGACCCATACAAATTAAAAGGGAAACCTAAAATTAGGAGAGTATTAACCTTCCGGAGAAAGGATCTCTTGCTAACGAGGCTTAAATCTCTCGCCGAGAGAGGGAGAGAGTAAAAAGAGCATCGATGAGAACTGTAGAGAGATATAGGTGTATAAATCGATATATAGAAAGAGAGAGGGTTAACGCTATAAGACCCATACTAATTAAAAGCGGAAGATAAAATTAGGAGATTAGTTAACCTTCCGGAGAAAGGATCTCTCGCTGACGAGGCTTAAATCTCTCGCCGTGAGAGAGAGTAAAAGAGGATCGATGGGAACTGTAGAGAGATATATAGGTGTATAAATAGATATATATAGGGTGAGAGACCTATCACCAATTAAGTAGCCACCGCGTAATTACTTTTTGGCAAATAAGTCGGTTGGCTCTTTAGATTAAAAAGTACCATTAACGAAAATAGGGTTTGACATAAATTGTTACTAAAAACATGTTATTTTTAACCTATCCATAAATTTAATGTACTAAAAACATGTTAGCTTTAACCTATACACACCTTTGACGGAAATTGCTAGTTGGCATTTTTAATTGACATACGAGACAAATTGTTTGCTCACACCTCGACCTCATTCGTCTCAATTCCGAGACTACTAATCGGTCGAATGACAAACAAATATTTGAATAGAATGTGGGATTATATCATCCTTAAATGGATTGAACTATTTTCAATATCAACTCCAATAGTAGCAACATTCCATATACGAACTCGACATAGACGGAATACATTACCAAAATACAGTATTTGTGGGTCCAATAAACTTATAGTTCAATCCTAAGTTGCAATTTAATCAACCAAACGAGGGCTTAAACTGAACAATATTTTGGGCATCTTTTCAACTTATAGAATAATATCTTTTTTTAACCGTACATAAGAGATCGACGTTATGGTTTAATAATCGAATTCGAGCTAATGGATTTTCACGCTGTTTCGGGTTTAGAATATCCACATCACCAATGTCACGGTTACATCGATCATAAAAAGGTCAAGTTCAGAAAAGTGTTTTTCAAAAATCAAATAGGTAATATTATTGTTGCAACAACTGATAACTATTTTAAGTAATATATAAGTAAAGTTTTCAAAGATAACCATAATTCATTTATATATAAAGATGCAAATTGATGAAACTCGGGATATCAGCCACCAAACGTCAACTTCTCAAACAAATGTCGCCAAAGGCCCAACTTTTCTGGTAACAAATAGCATAATACTTGGATTAAATTTAAATGTTCGTATTGCAAAAGTTTCCCAACAATAAAGGAGAATATATAATTTATACAAATTATAATAAAAACCATCAAAATCATTGAAGGCAGGTCCCTTTTAAAGTTTCAGAACCATAGACCGAAGTTACATAATGTATTTGAGGGACGAATACTTGAGTATACATGTATTTAATTCACAAGGAATATATTGATAAGTCGCATAAATAAGGCACTTGGATTCGTATTCTCGAACCCTCAAGGCAATGGCGTTATCATTATATGTATAAGATAAGATGAACTATTTATCAGGATTTATTATGTTACCAGATCCAGAAAATCACTAGAATAAAAAAATGTTATGTCTATCGACATTCTGCTAACAAAGACGGGGTTTTCTCCGAAGGTTGCATTGTCATGGAGATGCTCTATAAAAGTAGAGAAATTAAAGTATATAGCACTTAATAAATCGGTTAGTTAACAGCAAAACCCTTTAATGGTAAAAAAAACCTTTCATGGCTTCACTCCTCATGCGTTAACAGAAAAAAATTGAACGAGTACAAATAATTAAAGAGTTTACCTGGTCAGGAATTATGAGACACACGAAGAAATGTAAAGGTACTGCAAAAATGACCTTTAAGATGGCAAATGCAAATATGATGATCATGTTCTTATTAGCTGCATGCAAGAAACACCATTGCAATACCGCAATCACCCCCAAATTAATAAACTCGCGATCAACCATTGCAATATAACAAAACACAACTGCATGTCTTCACAAATTCAAACACTAACATGGACGGAAAGCCAAGAATGCAAAGGTCAGAATCAACTACCGGGAGAAAATTAACAAACAAAAACTAAAATCGATATCATACAGACGAAGTACTAAATCACAAATAAAAAGAAGGGTATGGTTGTGTTTATAACAGACATTACATTGCAGGTAAAACCAGCCATCATAAACAAATTTATGACAGTTTATATGCATCTTACACCGATTAAATTTCATAAAGAAAGGAAAAGGTAAACAATCAATACTAGTTAACTGGTTGATCCTCATAAACTCTTAAAAGGTAGATTATTATCGAAATAAATAATAGGATAATTGTTATCTAGCTTAACTCAAAAATCTACAAGGCACTTAAAAACCTTTAATTCAATTACGTATAAAAGAAAATTTAATCAGGGATGAGAACCCAGCAAAAAATTGACGTCTTAAAAATAACAATACAAAAACCAATTTGAATCATTAACAGACCTATAGCCGAAAAGGTAAACAAAAATCAGGAATAGAGATGAGAGTCGGTATACAAGCATTCACAAGGTAAACAAGATTTCACACGAGATCGAATAAAACAGAAGAAAGAGAAGAAGCATATAATGAATTCTGGTAAACACGTAAATGTAAACATGAAGGGTAAATAAGTTTTAGACGACATAAGAACCTTTCAAATAAATTGTACTCTCAAATTTCCCATCTCAAGTTAAATTCACTGAAGTCCTTGACAAACAATGTGTATCATAAATAACCTCTCTAAGACTGCATTATCAGACCCTGAATTGTACCAACTAGATTCTTTAAAGTTAACAAATCCACATTCCCTTTTATGATCACAAAAACTGTATAAAAAACATAACAAGTTGAAGAAAGAACTTGGAACAATGACGAAACTTTTCAATTACCTTCAACCAGGAATCAACGATTTTCCTTAGTAAACAAATACATGTCTTCACAAACTAAAAGCTCTATAGCAAGATAATTAAAAACAGGAAACACATACTAATAAACTGATCCGAATGAGTACAAAGCTAACACTTCTCTTTCTGGTTAGATTATGATTTTTAAAGATTACAGGAAATTCCTATTAACCCACATTTAAAAATTATTAGGGATTTAGAAACCAATGTCTTAACTATTTCACTACGAAAAGTCTATCAACCCTGATTAAGAAGATATATCATAAGATTCATAACATAGAACCAAAAACGTATATGAATAGGAAAAAGGAACAGACAAAGATTTTGATATCCTAAAAAAGACTGTTACTTATTATAAGATGGAAATTGATTCAATTTGCAATTAATCAACCTAAATCAATCTGTAATAACTAATTAAGATTTTTCAAAACTAGATTAAATTAATTCAACAACAAGTAGTAACCGGATGCAGATGAATTCAAGTTGCATTTGAAATACTCAAAATTAAATAGTATAAATCAATTACAGTAGAATTTTTTTTTGATAGTTCAACAGAGGCTTATTAAACTGGAAAGACTTAGTTCAACATAAAACCGAAACCAGATCGATTCAAGTTGCAATGAAATTACAAAATATCAATCTGTAAGAACTAATTAAGTTTTTTAAATCTAGATCTAGTTTACTTCATATATAACAGTAAGAAGATTGAAAATCAATCTTGTAAAAACTAATTAGATTTTTCAAAACAATAGATCTGAATACTTAACAGAAAACACAAGATCGAAATTAATTCAAACTGCAGTCAAAGAAACCAAAATAAATCAGTAGAGATAAACTAGGGTATTCAGCAAACTAGATCTATTTTTAATTAGTATAAAAAAACGTAATAAAATATTAAAATCGGCTCAATCTATAGAAACCCTCGAATATGACCCAGAGTAATACAAATAAAATAAACAGGCGATGATTAGGCGAGTAGTTAACCTTCTGGAGAAGGATCTCATTGACGCTGATTATGATCAAATCAATTCAATTTATAATCAAGTAACCAAAGTCAATCAGTTTTCAATGAACAGGATTGTTTTTATTTACCCACATTCAATACATATTAGAGAATTCGAAACCAAGATCTAACTATTTCATTACAAAACCCCAGTTAACCCAGGCATTAAGAAGATACATCAGAACCGATTAAACTCATTAAAAGACTAATATTTAGAATAGGAAAAGGAACTAACCCACAAAACACAACAAATACATATCTTTACAAATTAAATCACCAACAGGGACCAAAAGCCCAGATTGAAAAGGTAAAGAATAAACCATGAGACTGTATTTAACGAACAAAAACCAAAATCAGAAATCATACAAGCCGAAGTTCTAAATCGAAACATGCATCATAAACAAGTTAAATTGAAATTTAATAAATCAGACTTTAGTTTCATCTGTTCACAAAGATAATTTCAAGAGGTATAAAACAATGGACTAAGACCAAATTGATAAGTCCATAATCAATACAGCAAACAAATCCATGTTCACAAACTAAAAGATCTATAGCAATATAATTTAAGAAACAAACAAAATTGCAAATCATATATGTAAGAAGGAAAAGGTCTCAAAAACCAGGCATCATAAATACGTTTATGACACTTTTTATGCATCTCAAACCAATTAAAATAAAAAAAAGACAAAGTGAACAATCAATAGTACTAAACTGATCCGATTTTATACAAAGCTTACACTTCTCTTAAAGGGTAGATTTTATTTAAAATAAATAACAGTAAATATTTTACTTACCCACATTCAATACATATTAGGGATTTAAAAACAAGATCTAACTATTTCTGTACAAAAAAATCAATCCGGCATTAAGAAGATAAATCATAGCGTAAAACCAACTAAAATTCATTAAAAGCCCAAGATTTTAAATAGGAAAAGGAACAGCCTCACAAGATTTTGATATTCTAGCAATGCTTTTACTTGTACTGAACAATGAAGTTGCAATCAAAAAACCCAAAATCAATCCGTAGCAACTACTTAGGGTTTTTTAAAAACTAGATCTAATTAAATTCAATGCGAACAGTAACCATAAAAACACCAGACTAGATCGAAATTAATTCAAACCAAAATCACAAATCATACATCAGAAATCCTAAATTAGAATTTAAAAAAAGGATAAGGATGTTTTTTTTTTACAGACATTACATTTCATATTAAGCAGGCATTATAAAATAGAAAGGAAACCGGAACACAAGGCTAGCACATTGAATATGTAATACCCCTGTAATTTACATTTATAAATATATACTATAATATTTTTTTGAATAAATAAATGTCTTTATATAACTATAATGTTTTATTTTTATTTTTTTTAAAAGAAAGAGGAAACAAAATGGATATATATGCAGGAATATAGTAGTAATAAAATAAGTGGGGTCCACTTTATTTTTATCTGTTTACCTCTTTAGCCTTTTACTAGTAATACACTGAATAAAAAAAAGAAAGAGGCGGATATATATATATATACACAGAGAGAGGAGGATATATATATATATATAAACACACTTTTTAAACCTCATTTTCTCTCAAATCAGTTATCCGTTTTTCAATCCGTCTTCTCCGTTGAGTAGCTATCGCAAGGGAGACTGTATCGAGCTATATTTTTGGTATTTTCTTTCCTCTTTCCAGGCTGTCTGAGCCCTTTTAAAAGCTGAAATAGTTGGTTTGTTAGTTGGTTCTTTTCGGGTTCTTATGGGTTGATCGCAAGTGGATTTTAAGCTGAGTTTTGAGGCTATTCGCGAGAAGTCTCGGCCCTCCTCGTTGCGTGTTTGTTGCAGCTCATTTGTAAAATCTATTAGCTTCGATCCAGGTACCGTTTCGGTACTAAAAAGGGGTGTTACTAAGCCCGTTATATATGTGCTTACGCTTGCTTATGATATTTTATTTAAGTTGATATTATGCTAATTATTGTTTGACAGCTAATTTTCGATGTTTCGACATCCAGTAGTAGTAGAATAAATTATGCTATTTAATTACTATTATCTAGATTGATAATATCATTATTTTATTATGATATTGGAGCTGATTTTCGAATGAATAGTGAAATTGTTGCAACTTTTGTTGAGTATTTACTGTGATTGCGGTTTAAAGTGTATAAACACCTGGTTAAAAATGAAGTAAAATAAGTAGTTGAAATGGGGTTGGAGGTAGATGTGTTGTTTTAGTTGTGAGTTGTCAGTCGTTGTTGTTGTCGGTCTTTTACATTTTTTTTAGGGATCACGTGCCCACATTGTATCCGTACGGGGGCATGATGTCCACCGGATATACGGCAACGCGTATGGCCATACGTGGAGGTGTTAGCCAGCGTATAGATTTCATGAGTAGTTGATTCTATACATGGATCTGAGTAGTGATCCAGGATCTGAGGAGTGATCCGGCATTGTGATTCCGACTTTATACACATTTGAGTCGTGGGTTGTCGTGGGTTGAGTCACGCCACTTGGCGTTAGTAGTTGAGGTTCAGAAGTGTCGTGGTGGTGTAGAAGTAACAAGATGAAGCTTTTATATTAAAGATTTTAATATTGTATTTCGTAGTTTTATAATTTTAGCGTAGAGATTTATGTAGCGAGTTTAGTTGACTCACCCTTTGCTTTGCTGTTCCTTTCTTTTCTATTTTATTGTCTTTTATAGCCGGGGGGGTCCAGATTGGGAGGCCAGGATGGGCTTTTGAGCTTTCGAGCGGGACTCGAGGCGGAACGGTTTGGCGTGTACGAGGTAGTACAATACTTGAGATCAAGTTGGTGTCGTTTTGTATGTATATATATTGTAGATGTTCTGAGCTGTTTTTGTGTAATATATGTTAAAAATTGGGTGACCAGAAGTCTTGTTTTTCATTTATTTTTTTCATTAGTTTCTTTTAAAACCGCGTTCCGGGTTTTATGTAAATTCAGGGCGTGACAGCTTGGTATCAGAGCAAACCTGGTTATACAATCGTAGGTGACATTGAAGGTATGTAGATTCACATGGGTAGACGATTGCTAGTCACGGGGTCGAAATGATAGTTAATATAATTAGAACTCTTTTCCGCATCTATTTTCTAACTTGTGAAGTTGCGGGAGACAATGCGTTCCAAGGAAGAATTGGGTGTTCGGGTGCTTAAGGAGGTGCACTTAGTGTACGAAGTACCTGATCGGGTTCGTTAACCTTGGTAGGTACTGGGTAGGTTTTGGGTTCATAGGATTGCTAGACGCCTAGTTTAGGTGGTGTACATCACTTTATGAAAATTTATATCTTTGTTATCATTGCGTGTTTCGTGTAATTCGTATGCTTGTTTGTTATCTGAGATGTGTGTATTTCGCGTTTAATATGTGGGTTTAAAATGTGATTTGCTTATATAAAGGTGTAATTAAACGTAGTAAGTAATTAATAAAGTGGGGAGAGAGAGGAGAGATGGAGTAATGAAGGGTGTGTTTAGTCGAAGCCAAAGACGGGAGTGGAGATGCAGATGTAGTAGCAACTGTCAAGGAATTTTTAATGAGGCATAAATAAACTGTTTTTGAGTAACTTGAGTTGATGTATTGAAATGAACCAATGATCTAGAATTTACTCTTTTTGAGCTTTTATTCATTCAGCAGTCATAGCGACTTCGTTTGGGCCGAATCTACTTATTTGATGTGATTTAGTTGTGAGTTTAAATATCTAGAGATTCTTTGCGATGCTAAGGGGTTAAGCAAATGCTGTCTTGCGCCCTAAACATTCATGCTAAGGTGCTTTTAAGGAGCACAACTTGTTTGGTATTTTTTTTATTTTTTTTAGTTTTTTTAGTTTTTGGCTGAATTTTTATAACTAGTTCAAGCAACTAGTTGTTTGGGTCAGTTTGAATTTGGGTTTCTATGCAATGATATATTGCAGGCTAGTAAGCGGGAAAGAAAAAAACTCTTTGCGTGTATTCAGTTGTTGAGAATTTATGGTTTGAACCAGTTTAAATTTCCAACTTTGCGGTGGTTGCAGTTGAATGAATTTTTATTTATTTTTATTTTGGAAATTTATTGTGATAGTTTTTGTATGGGGCAAGTGAGTCGTGACAGGGGTGGCTCAGGAATGTCGAATGCGATCACAGAGAAAGATAAAAGAGGGGCTGAGAGGGAGTGGTCCAGGTCTTATGATAAGAAGTATCAAGACGATAGAGAGAGGGACATGAGAGGGAGGTGCCTAGAGAGAATGAGGTGGGGCATGATCAGAGTGGCGCAGCGAAGGCGTGAGAAGTTACCAAGTGTGCATATTAGTGATAATAATTACATGTGTGCTTTCGAAGCATACTGTAATGGGGCAATCTTCTTTTATATATATATTGGCATATTGTCGTTTGAAAAATGACTTTCAAATGAAACTTTACTTTGTTTTACTTTTAATATTGTCATACCCAAAACGCATCGATTGGCCATCGATGGTTGTGAGCGAGTTAAGAACAGGGAGAATAAATCACATTGTCTTTGCCCTAGATTTTCTCATAGCGCAAGATTTGTTTCTTTTCAAACATTGTTCGGTCGCGTGGTTCTGCCATCAAGGAGAAAACATCTGGAGACATGATGTCGGAAATATGGATGACATGTTTTTACGCCGAATCTTCTATCAGTCGGTATATATATAAATATATATGTTGGAGCTTTTCGATCAACGCTCAGGTAAATTCTGAAATAATATTGGTAGGTTTTCTTTCAAGACATTATCCTGGTACTTAAAAAGTCAGTTTTAGCCGTTATGAAAAACATTACTTGGTTTCCTGTTTGGTTCTATTATTCATTTCAATGTTGTTTAGATCAGCTTAACTCTTGTTTTATTATAGAGAAGTTTGAATTGCTCATAGTTAACTTATTAAGCATGGATATGTTCCTTAATGTCGGGTTAATAATGTTTAGTAGTTTGACTCTTTGTTGTATTAATAGCAACTTGAATCAGCAGGAACTTGTCGAGCTTTCGAGTAAGGCTCAGGACACTTATGAAACCTATTGTCATTCATTATACAGCAAGTTATCAGAATTGAAGGTAGCTGTTGCAATTGAAAAATATGTTAAGTGTCATTGTGATTACAGGTGTTCTCTCAAATTTTTTGAAGTGTATTAACTTGATATGTGTTTTTGGTTTAATTGATAGCTGCTCGTCAATACAGTAGCTTTTCATTGGGAGTTATAAATGATTTTATCATACATCTTATGAATAAAGTGGATTTTATTTTTCTTTTTCTTTTAATATTGACATACGCACGGGACATCGACTGGCCACCGATATTTTGAGTGAGTTAATACATAAAGCAAAGGATTGTGAAGAAACTATTAGGTTTTATCAAAAGATACTTTGTGTTAGTATTGTTTCTTAATAATGTTTAGTTTTGAGGTTCACATTGGTGTCCTATTGTGTTTGCAATCTTACTTATAAAATATTTTATGTGGTGGTTTTGTTAATTCATATGTTGGACAAATACTTGAGTTACAGAAATTTTGTTTCTGTCTATACTTCAAAATATTAAGTTTGTAGTACTTGATTCAATCTTATGTAATAATCACTTGAATGCAGAAAGAAGATTAAAAAAACAAAGGTTGAGCTTAGTTGGATATATACATGTTAGCTTTGTTAATCTCCTGAGTTGGTGTAGATGATCTCTGATCATCGACTGTATTTCGCTTTAAAACAACTTGATCTTGTGAGGACACAGTCATGTGAGTAACATGCCTTTTCAATTGAAGCATAAGAAATAAGAAGTATTTGTCTGTATTTTGAACAATTAATATACCTTATGTTCTTTGAAAAAGAAAAAGAAAAAAAAAAAAAAAAAAAAGAAGCAATACATTAAAACCTTTTTATTGTCTTGATAGTTTGCTGGGTAGCTAGAATTTGAAGTTTGAACTTTGTTGTTGTGATTACTCTATTATTATTTGCTTGTTCTTGTTTGCCGTTTCTGTAATATATATCTTTGTGAAATCCAAATTGGTTGTGATTATTGTCGCTATTACCAAGTCTTCTGGATCAGTTGGTTTCAGTTTGACACATTGAATACTTGTTCGTGTGATGGTTCTTTTGATATACCTCGTTCGAGTGAAGTAAATGAGTTCGTTGTTTAAGATCTTTGATGTTTTTGAAGGACGAATTGTAATTTTCGAGGGCGAAAATTTTCTAAGTAGGGGAGGGTGTAATACCCCTGTAATTTACATTTATAAATATATACTATAATATTTTTTTGAATAAATAAATGTCTTTATATAACTATAATGTTTTATTTTTATTTTTTTTAAAAGAAAGAGGAAACAAAATGGATATATATGTAGGAATATAGTAGTAATAAAATAAGTGGGGTCCACTTTATTTTTATCTGTTTACCTCTTTAGCCTTTTACTAGTAATACACTGAATAAAAAAAAGAAAGAGGCGGATATATATATATATACACAGAGAGAGGAGGATATATATATATATATATATATATAAACACTTTTTAAACCTCATTTTCTCTCAAATCAGTTATCCGTTTTTCAATCCGTCTTCTCCGTTGAGTAGCTATCGCAAGGGAGACTGTATCGAGCTATATTTTTGGTATTTTCTTTCCTCTTTCCAGGCTGTCTGAGCCCTTTTAAAAGCTGAAATAGTTGGTTTGTTAGTTGGTTCTTTTCGGGTTCTTATGGGTTGATCGCAAGTGGATTTTAAGCTGAGTTTTGAGGCTATGCGCGAGAAGTCTCGGCCCTCCTCGTTGCGTGTTTGTTGCAGCTCATTTGTAAAATCTATTAGCTTCGATCCAGGTACCGTTTCGGTACTAAAAAGGGGTGTTACTAAGCCCGTTATATATGTGCTTACGCTTGCTTATGATATTTTATTTAAGTTGATATTATGCTAATTATTGTTTGACAGCTAATTTTCGATGTTTCGACATCCAGTAGTAGTAGAATAAATTATGCTATTTAATTACTATTATCTAGATTGATAATATCATTATTTTATTATGATATTGGAGCTGATTTTCGAATGAATAGTGAAATTGTTGCAACTTTTGTTGAGTATTTACTGTGATTGCGGTTTAAAGTGTATAAACACCTGGTTAAAAATGAAGTAAAATAAGTAGTTGAAATGGGGTTGGAGGTAGATGTGTTGTTTTAGTTGTGAGTTGTCAGTCGTTGTTGTTGTCGGTCTTTTACATTTTTTTTAGGGATCACGTGCCCACGTTGTATCCGTGCGGGGGCCTGATGTCCACCGGATATACGGCAACGCGTATGGCCATACGTGGAGGTGTTAGCCAGCGTATAGATTTCATGAGTAGTTGATTCTATACATGGATCTGAGTAGTGATCCAGGATCTGAGGAGTGATCCGGCATTGTGATTCCGACTTTATACACATTTGAGTCGTGGGTTGTCGTGGGTTGAGTCACGCCACTTGGCGTTAGTAGTTGAGGTTCAGAAGTGTCGTGGTGGTGTAGAAGTAACAAGATGAAGCTTTTATATTAAAGATTTTAATATTGTATTTCGTAGTTTTATAATTTTAGCGTAGAGATTTATGTAGCGAGTTTAGTTGACTCACCCTTTGCTTTGCTGTTCCTTTCTTTTCTATTTTATTGTCTTTTATAGCCGGGGGGTCCAGATTGGGAGGCCAGGATGGGCTTTTGAGCTTTCGAGCGGGACTCGAGGCGGAACGGTTTGGCGTGTACGAGGTAGTACAATACTTGAGATCAAGTTGGTGTCGTTCTGTATGTATATATATTGTAGATGTTCTGAGCTGTTTTTGTGTAATATATGTTAAAAATTGGGTGACCAGAAGTCTTGTTTTTCAATTTTTTTTTTCATTAGTTTCTTTTAAAACCGCGTTCCGGGTTTTATGTAAATTCAGGGCGTGACAGAATAAACCAAACAAATGAGCACCTCAAACAAACTAATGAGTCGGCATGTAAATAGTCAATGGACTGCAACGTGTTCACTGCTATGGTTCAATTATCAGTGTATTGCTGTCACTTCAGTCTGTTTGCAAGTTTAGTCTAGATAGTCTATTTGCCGATTATTACTAAAAGCCAATATTTCAATTACACTTAGTTAGACATTGCATCATTACCTTACAACCATGTCCAGCAGGAGATTTATCAGCCAGGCATGTTTGAAACAGGTCAGCAATTATTTCAACAGCATCATCAATTCGTGCCATCAGATTCAACAAAGATACCGTGACAAAGAAGCAGACGCCAATTTGTGGAACACATCTTTCAATCAATGCAAGTTTTTTTCCTACATCAATCTTCACCTATTCCATATAATAAACAAGTACAATTATGAAAATTTCTTTGATATCAAAGCAAAAAACAATGACATAAAAAAAATCACTACCAGGGATCAGATCAACACTTAGTTGATAAATTGCAATCCATCATTGCAATATAACAAACAAAATTACACATCTTCACAAACTACAACTCTAACAGGGACCAAAAGCCCAGATTAAAAAGGTAGCAATCAACCATTGTTTGATAATTAACAAACAGCAACCAAAACTCCAAATCATATGGGAGACGTCCAAACCCAAAATTGAAAATATAAGTATGTATGTTGTTTACAGACACTACATTATAGTTTGAAAATACATCCTTCATGTAACAAGGCCAAAGTTTCAAAGGCGCAGGCATCATAAACACGTCGACAACAGTTTATATCCAGGGGCGGAACCAGAACCAAATGTATGGGGTTGCCAAAATAATTAATAGAAGCACGTAATACTTTTCAAAGTATAAACACAGAGAAGCCGGATTTTTTAAACCTTTTTTACCATCTTTTCTTCATTTTTTAACCTTGGTTTCTTAATTAAAATGTGTTTGAATTCTGATTTTTTTTCCTTTTCGCTCAATTTTGACAATTACGACTTTTTTTTCAAACTACCAAAAAAACCCGCAACAGTAATTTCACTTGTAGTCACGCCTCGAAAGTTTCAACGTTTCAAAATTGACTAAAAAATAAATAAAATAGAAACTAAAACGATACAAAAAGGTAAAATTAAGAACCAAGAGTAAAAAGATTAAAAGACGAACGTAAAAAAAATATAAAATCTGAAAAAACCAAACTTATATTAATTACTAGATATATACGAACAATCAAATATCCATTACACAATTTCATTGTACGCACTTCACTTAATTAAAATACAAACCACCTAAAGTTGTTTTATAAATTTTGTTTGCACTCACCATTTTCAAGATGTGTACTGTCACAACATGGTAAGTTGGTGTAAAGTGTCTTTTATTATCACTTGCTTATATGTTAGTTTTTTAATAGTACTTATATATTATCATCACATACAAAATCATAATATGTCATTGCACTAGCAATATATATTTTTGAGAGGGGTTGCCAAAAAAAATATTTAATAGGTTGTCAGAATACCTTATATAGAAATTATTTTTAAAAACACTTATAAAAAAAATTGTAGGGTTGCCGTGACAACCCCTGGTCACATGGGTGTTCCGCCCATGTTTATATCGCCTTCAACCAATTAAAGTCCTTAAGGAAGAAAAACATAAACAATTAACACTAGTTAACTGATCCCGATAAATTGAAAAACTTACAGTTCTCTACAAGGTTATACTATAATAATAATTCATAACAGTATAGTTGTTTACCCAAATCATTTTTTTAGGGATTTAGAACCTTGAATTAACTATTTGAAGAAAAAACACATGGGATGAAAGACCAGCAACAAAAAGATTTATAATAGAGTAAACTAACTATACATAATCCAATTCAAATCATTATAAGTTCTCTAGTCCGTAATATATATATGAAACATAGGAAAAGGCACAAACTCACTAGATTTCGATAAGGCTCATATACATAATGAACAGAGGAGGAATTAAATACCGAATTCAATCTGTAGAAACCTAACATGCACAACCTGCTCTACTTGTCTCGATCTACTTCTCCATACGTCATCATCCATGCTTCCCACTTATTGCCAAGATATATAAAGAGTTCACCCAAATTACTGATAGAAAAAAATTGAATCCACTACCCGTCAATTTGCATGTTGGTCTCAAGAGAATCCACTCAACTCGCTACAAGAAGGGGAAAAAATGCATATATTAAGAAAAAAAATCAATCCAGAATCAGACCGTGTGGACTAATATTGCATTTTTGTTTTCATCAAGTGCCAAATTAATAATAAATCTAACTTATGCAAATACGAGAGTGAACTAGGTACCTCGCAAGAATTATAAATTGATTTAGTAATCTAAAAGAGAGAGGATATCCACACAGATAAAAGAGTAAAATCATATAGTTTACAATGAAAAAGTTATGCACGTAAATTGATTTGTTTTTTAACATTAATTGAAATTGTTCCTAAACATAAGTAAAATTATTGCTATAGATTCAAAGTTCCCATCCGGATATATAAACTCACCCAGCAAGTAACACATGTAGAACAATAAAGAAACTTACGGTAGTAGTTACCTATCCCTTTCCTGGAAGGAGTTTTCCAATCAGCTTCAGCCCTACATTAACATAAATTCCATAGATCACCTTCAAAAAGTCCGGATAGGTTTCAAAATCTTTTATGGAAAAAATATTAAGGTCATAAAATAGAGGCGGCAATTTTAAGAAAACACTATGTCTTTTATAATTTACCAACGGAAACTTATAAATGCTAAAGTCAACTCCCTCAATCTTTTCTAAATAAGAAAAACACAAGATTACTAATACCTAGCCATTGCTTTAAAGTTCCAGCAAACCGTGTTGCATAGGTTCTGCATGCTAAATGCGGCAAAACGCAAATATTAGTTAGACCAATTTACCCAAAAAAAAAAGACAAGCATTACTAAGAAAGATACTAATAATTGACAACTTACATTTAATAAGGTCGTAAGTATTACTTGCTCTACCCAGTACCGGTACAATGCACATCGAGATGAGAAGAAAGTCATGTGAGAACAAACATGTGAATGAAATATGGAACAGAAGCACGGAAACGCATGCACTAGTCAAATCAATTCAATTTACAATCAAGTAGCCAAAATCAATCAGTTTACAATTAACAGGATTTTTTTCATTTACCCACGTTCAATACATATTAGAGAATTAGAAAAGAAGATCTAAGTATCCAACTATTTCATTACAAAACGTCAATCCACCCCAACATTAAGAAGATATATCATAATATAGAACCAATGAAATTCATTAAAGCCCAATATTTTGAATAGGAAAAGGAACAAACCACAAGATTTCAAATTGGAAACGCATGCACTAGTCAAATCAATTCAATTTACAATCAAGTAGCCAAAATCAATCAGTTTACAATTAACAGGATTTTTTTCATTTACCCACGTTCAATACATATTAGAGAATTAGAAAAGAAGATCTAAGTATCCAACTATTTCATTACAAAACGTCAATCCACCCCAACATTAAGAAGATATATCATAATATAGAACCAATGAAATTCATTAAAGCCCAATATTTTGAATAGGAAAAGGAACAAACCACAAGATTTCAAATTGGAATGAAAAAAACCCACAAAACTACTCAGGGTTTTAAAAACTAGATCCAGTTACTTCAAATCATCAAAAATCAATCTGTAAAAACCTTTTGAAATCTCCAGAAACTATATTGAACAACAAATAATAGCCATATCTTAATTAATTCAAGATTTTATTAAATACCCAAAATCAATCAGTTTACAATTAATTACGTTTATCAAACTAGATCTAATTAATTCAACATAAAACAGAAACAATATCGAGATTAGTTCAAGTTGTAACAAATTAACCCAAAATACGTTTGTAAAAACTAATAAGGATTTTTCAAATCTTGATCTAATTACTTCACCATAAAACAATATCCAGATTAAAAACAATTTAAGATAGAATTAAATACCGAAAATCAATCTTGTAAAAACTAATTAGGTTTTTCAAAACAATATATCAAAGTACAATCAGAAACAGAATTAACCAGGGTTTTCATAAAACTAGATCTGAGAAAACAGTAACCAAAGTATAACTGTATAGTTGTGTACCGATTACATAATCAAAGTATATTGAATATATTAACATAAAGGAACCTGGTACACAAGGCTAACGACATACATTTTAACTTTGCAGCGTAAATAACAAAAGAAATGAACAACTCAAACAAAATAATGTGTCCGCTTTTCATTAGCCTTGGAAAATCAAAATGTTCACTGCTTTAGATCAATGAACATCAGTCTGTTTGCAAGTTAAAGTTTAAATAGTTTGTTGGCCTACTAATACTCAAGCAAACATTTCAACTAAACATGGTTACACAGTTAGAGCATTTGTATTATTACCTTACAATCAGCTATGTCCAGCAAGGATCTATTAGCCATCAATTCACAACAGATACAACACAGGCCAGCATACCTTACTTGCTCTCCATCCACACCCGGTACATGTACAATGCATATAGAAATAAATAAATAAAGTTATTTTAATACAAGGAAAGTCCGTATACTAATAAATTGAAAACACATTTGCATGCACACGTGAAATCTTGTTTACAAAGATGGAATTAATTTGACATAACCGTTTAGACTAAACGATAGTGACATTTCATTAGCAATCGACAGGGTGCTAATTTAAGAGTAGAAAAAAGGTCTATTTCCAAACTATCTCTTGAATAAGACTTAATTTCAAACACTATATATATATAGTAAGGTTAGTTTAGCTGTAACACTTTCAGAAGATAAACTGCCAATTTGAGTCCAAGAGAAAGAGCTTATTAAACATTTATAATACTTACTAAACTATGGAGTACACAACACAAAAACAAACCCTTCAATAATAAACAAAACATAAACATTTCTGAAACATACCATATTAAGGAGCCATTGCAGATCTACCTATGACAAAACTCAGTTCGTGCTGTCAAAGAACGACTTGTATTTAAGGAGTTGACGGGAGTTATCGTTTTTCTATTTTTCTTTGAAAAACAATATTAAAGAGGATTATATGCCATCACAGCCCAACACCTCGTTTAGTAAGTGATAGCATGTTGAAGATCGATATTGTTATACTTTTTCAATTTTTATGTCAAAAGTATTATCAAAAGTATAAAAGGCCATCACAGCCCAACCCTTTCATAACACTTGGGCATTGTTCAATATTAATGATGAAAAAAGAAGTAATAAATATTATAGAAAAAAGAAGACTCAGGGATTCTAATACATTCAATACATATTAGAGATTTAGAAACCAATATCCAACTATTTCATTAAAAAAAGGCAATCAAGTCAGCATTAAGAAGATATAACATATCGTGGAAACAATTAAAATTCATTAAAAGCCCAATACTTTTGATAAGAAAAGGAACAGACTCACAAGATTATAATATCCTAAAAAAGGCTTATACTTAAAACTTTTGGGAGTTTTTCGTGACCATTAAAAGTAAACAGTCATTGTTTGAATAATTAGAACTAACTATAGACGCGCTATAATTTCATTGGGAGAATGTGTGGTGATACTTAATAATGATATTATTGTAACATTTTAGACATTGGATGATTTTTTATGATAACCTAGAAAACTGTAGTCCCAGTCTCTCATTTCTTCTCTGTTATATATTCACCGGAAGGAGATTACGGAAGCTTCCACTGACGGAAGCGCGGAATCGAGCTTCCCATAAGGGAAGCGCCTAAGGTTGTGGAAATTCCTGCAACTATGGGATATACACATGCATATATGCTATGCACATAATAAACTGGGTTTCTCCAGTATCAAAAAAGGTTAAGATTAACTAATCTACCGAAATTCAGTTCAGCTTTTAAGCAAAACCTAAACTGGCTTCCCCCTGTTCCCTCCTTAGTTTTCCTAAATTAGAGAAGAAATCCTAAATTGGAAATAAAAACTATGGAACGTAACAAAGGAAGCTATGCACAAATATGATAAATATATTTAGGGAAGAAATCCTAAATTTGATCATGCAAACTGTAAACATTACCAAGGGTATACACATACTTACAAAAAGATAAATTATATATGTGTGTGTGTATATATGTAAAGAGAAAACTACATTTTGTGAGATTCTTTGGTTTCTAACTTTAAACAACTATGTCGGATGTTTTGAGGTTCCGCAAAACTAGGTTCATCGAGGTTTCAACAAAGCTCAAATTTTTAGGCTAATCACCCATCCAATCCCAGTACAGATTTTAAGCAAAAAAAAAACAATAAGGTTAAAATATGCATCCAAACAAGACATTGCCCTCTCTGGCATTCTCCTAAATTTACCTAATATAGGGCAGAAATCTTTATAGTGGGAAGCAGAAAACAACAAAACAAAGGGTATATACATACACATACAATCAAAGTCGTAGGTGTGTGACATACAAAAAAACACCAAATATTAAATTATTTTGTACATAATTAATAATAACGCAATAAAAGGTACCTTCCATGTAACCGAGATGTTCCATGTAACCCTCCTTCGCACTGCACTGCAAAGAGACTCTTCACACTGCACTGAGCATACTCGATCCAAACCCAGAGATGTTCCATGTATCCCTCCTTTTCAGATCTTACTACTCTTTCCTCTTCCTCAGCCTATGGTCGAAGGAAAGATTCGGGTCGCCTTAAAGAGTGGGGGTGTGCCCAAGTTCTTTGCCGTCCGATTGATTCACAATATATGTACTCGGGTAGAGAGAGAGATGAGATGGACTAAAAGAGGATCATGGGAGCTGGAGCTGTGGATATGAAATAGGTGTATATTACAAACAGAGGGGGGAGAGGAGCCGGAGCTTATTTTGTTTTCGTAAACAACAGTGATAGTTCTTTTAAATCAAGAAAGAAATCATGATACCATTAAAATAAACTCACTAACAGGACCAACATCAATTAATAAACTCGCAATCAATCATTGCAATATAACTAAACACAACAAATACATATCTTCACAAATTAAAAACACCAACAGGGACCAAAAAACCAAATCAAAAAGGCAAGAATAAACCATGGGACGATATTTAACGAACAAAAACCAAAATCACAAATCATACAGCACAAGTCCTAAATCAATTTTTAAAAAAAAAGGATAAGGTTGTGTCTTTTTACAGACATTATATTTCATATTAAACAGGCATTATAAACAGGTTTATGATAGTTTATATGCATCGTAAACCGATGGACCAACACCAAATTGATAAGACCACAATCAATATATCAAACAAATCCATGTCTTCACAAACTAAAAGACCGATAGCAATATAATTAAAAAAACATGCAAATTTGCAAATCATATGTAAGAAGGAAAAAGTCTCCAAAACCAGTCATCATAAATACGTTTATGATAAATACGTTTATACATCTCAAACTAATTAAATTAAAAATAAAATAAAAATAAAGTAAACAATCAATAGTGGTAAAAAGTCTCCAACACCAAATTGATAGAAATCACAATAAAAAAATTCAGCATAACAAACAAATACACGTCTTCATAAACTATATGGCGGACAGATACTAATGTTGTGACTGTGCAAAAAATAAGCATGTTACTCAAGTCAAATTTACCTGCAAAGCGTGATGACCATGTAATCAAATAGACTCAAGACCCATCGATGTGTCATTCATATCTTGAACACTTTTAGGCCAGCATACCTTATTTGCTCTGCATCCACACCCGGTACAGGTACAATGCATATAGAAATTAAAAAAACAAGTTATTTTAGCATAAGGAAAGTCGATACTAATGTTGTGACTGAGAAAATAAGCATGTTACTCAAGTCAAGTTTACCTGCGTCACGACCATGTAATTAAATAGTCTTAAGACCCATCGATGTGTCATTTATATTTTGAACACTTCTAGGCCAGCATACCTTACTTGCTCTCCTCTCCATCCACACCCGGTACAGGAACAATGCATATAAAAATTAAAAAAAAATGTTATTTTAGTATAAGGAAAGTCAGTACACTAATAAATTGAAAAGACATTTGCATATGCACACATGAAATCTTGTTTACAAAGATGGAATGAAATTGACATAACCTTATAGACGATAGTGACATTCAGCAATCGACAAGGTGCTAATATAAAGAGTAAAAAAAGGTCTATTTCTATATGAACTATCTCTTGAATAACACTTAATTTCAAACACAATATAATAAGGTTTGTTTAGCTGTAACACTTTCAGAAGATAAACTGCCAATTTGAGCCCAAGAGAAAGAGGTTATTAAACATTTATAATACTTACTAAACTAGTACACAACTTACAGAGTAGAAAACAAAAACTGACCCTTCAATAATAAAGAAACACATTTTTCAAACACACCATATTATCGGCCCGTTGCAGATCTACTTATGACAAACTCTGCTCGTGTTGTCAAAGAACGACTTGTATTTAAGGAGTTGACGGAGTTATCGTTTTTCTATTTTTCTTTGAAAAACCATATTAAGGAGAATTATAGTCCACCACAACCCAACACCTCGTTTAGTAAGTGATAAGCATGTTGGAGATCGAAATTGTTATATACTTTTTCAATTTTAATCTCGAAAGTATTATCAAAAGTATAGAAGGTCATCACAGCCCAACCCTTTCATAATACTAGGACATAGTTCAATTTAATTGATGGCAAATGAAGTGATGATAGCATGTCGAAGATAGATATTGTTTTTGTTTTTAATTGTTATGTCGAAAGTCTAATATGATCAACAGCCATATCACGCCTTCCACTTTGTAAGACTTGAACATTGTTCAATAGAATGGATGAGAAAGGAAGTAATAACATGTTGAAGGTCGATATTGTTAATATTTTTTTAATTTTTATGTCAAAAGTCTCATTAAAAACGATGAAAGGACATCACAGCCCAAGACCTTTGTAAGACTCAGATAATGTTCAATTAAATGGATGGAAAAGGAATTGATAGCATGTTGAAGATCAATATTGTCCTTGTTTTTCTATTGTTTTTTGAAAAATCATATTAAGGGGGTATTATAGGCCATAACAGCCCATATCCTTCGTATCATTCAAACATTATTCAATTGAATGGATGAGATCCTAAATGATATCATGTTATTGAAGATCGATATTGTTATATTTGTTACACCTTTTATGTGAAAAGTCGTATTAAAAAGGATAAAAGGCCATCACAACCCAACACCTTCATAACACTCCGACTTTATTCAATTGAAAAGATGAGATAGCTTGTCGAAGATAGATATTCTTTTTGTTTTTCAATTGTTAACTCAAGGCCATCACGCCTACCACCTCATAAGACTTGGACATTGTTCAATTGAACGGATGAGAAAGGAAGTAATAACATGTTGAAGATCGATATTTTAATATTTACCTCAATTGTTATGTCAAAAGTCTCAAAAAATGATGAAAGGCCACCACAGCCCAACCCTTTCATAAAAATCAGACATTGCTCAATTGAATGGAGGGAAAATGAATTGATAGCATGTTCAAGATCGATATTCTTATCGTTTTTCTATTGAACTTCGAGAAATCATATTAAGAGTATTATAGGCCATCACAGCCCAAACCCTTCATAACAATCGAACATTGTTCAATTGAATTTGAAGATTATACTTTTTCAATTGTTATGTCAAAAGTAGTATTAAAAAGGATAAAAGGTCATCACAGCCCAACCGCTTTCATAAAACTCGGACAATGTTCAATTGAATGGATGAGAAACGAAGTGAGAGCATGTTAGAGATAGATATTGTTATACTTTTAAAATTTTTCTGTCAAAATTCTTATTAAAAAGGATAAAGGCCATCACAACACAACCCCTTTCAGAACACTCAGACAATATTCAATTGAATGGATGAGAAATGAAGTTGTCGAAGATAGATATTGTTTTTGTTCTTCAAATGTTATGTCAAAAGTCTTATTAATGATGATCAAAGGGCCATCACGCCTACCATCTCATAAGACTTGGATATTGTTCAATTGAATGGATGAGCAAGGAAGTAATAGAATATTGCAGATAGATATTGTTATACTATTTCAATTATTTTGTCAAAAATCTCATTAAAAAGGAAAGGCTATCACAGCCCGACTCTTTCATAACACTCGGACATTGTTCAATTGAATGGATGGGAAGGGAATTGATAGCATGTTGGATATCAATATTGTTATTGTTTTTATATTGTTCTTTGAAAAATCATATTAAGAGAATTATAGGCCATCACAGTTCAAACCCTTCATAACACTCGGACATTGTTCAATTAAATTTGAAGATTATACTTTTTCAATTGTTATGTCAGAAGTATTATTAAAAAGAATAAAAGGTCATCACAGCCCAACTTCTTTTATAACACTCGGACAATGATCAATTAAATAGATGAAAAACGAAGTTATAGCATGTTAAAGATCGATATTGTTATCTTTTTTTATTGGTATGTCAAAAATCTTAGTAAGGATGATTAAAGGTCATCACAGTCCAACCCCTTAATAAGACTCGGGAATTGCTCACTAATGATGAAAAAAAGATATACCATAGTTGCACGAAGCAAGAGCGGGTGCGGGTATGGGAGCGGGGAAGCGGATTGTTACAAAAGGGAGGGAGCGTCGTAGGAAGCGTCTATTAATTTTTTTATAAAATATATATAATATAGTTGGGTATTATTTTTATAAAATTTGTACATTAATTTTAGGATTATTAATCTTTTGGGAGTTTTTCGTGACCATTAAAAGTAAACAGTCATTGTTTGAATAATTAAAACTTACTATAGACACGCTATAATTTCATTGGGATAATGTGTGGTGATACTTAATAATGATATTATTGTAACATTTTAGACATTGGATGAGTTTTTATGATAACCTAGAAAAATGTAGTCCCAGTCTCTCATTTCTTCTCTGTTATATATTCACCGGAAGGAGATTACGGAAGCTTCCCCAGACGGAAGAGCGAAATCGAGCTTCCGACAGGGAAGCGCCTAAGGTTTTGGAAATTCCTGCAACTATGGGATATACACATACATATATGCTATGCACATAATAAACTGGTTTCTCCGGTATCAAAAAAGGTTAAGATTAACTAATCTACCGAAATTCAGTTCAGCTTTTAAGCAAAACCTAAAAGGAAGCTATGGACAAATATGATAAATATATTTTTCCTCCTTAGTTTTCCTAAATTAGAGAAGAAATCCTAAATTGGAAATCAAAACTATGGAACGTAACAAAGGGAGCTATACACAAATATGATAAATATATTTTTTGACAACTAAGACGGTTTTTCAAGGACTCAGAAAAGCAAGGTTCATCGGGGTATCAATAAAATCAAGGTTTTTAAACTAATAACCAAACCTAGTTCAGATTTTATGCTAGAATTAAATAAGGTCCCATATTTCCTCCTTAAAAATCCCTACTTTAGAGGAAAATCCGAAATCGGTAAATCAAAACTGTAGAACAAAACAAAGGAAGCTGTATACACATAAATAAATATACTTTTAAACAACAAAGTCAATTTTTCGAAGCTCAAAAAAGCTAGGTTCATCCGGGTATTAAAAAGGCTCATATTTTTAAGCCAATCAGCCGAAACCAGTTCAGATTATAAGCAAACAAAAAACGTCAGCTTTCCTTATTTAGGGAAGAAATCCTAAATTTGATCATGCAAACTGTAAACATAACAAAGGGTATACACAATTACAAAAAGATAAATTATATGTGTGTGTGTATATATGTAAAGAGAAAACTCCATTTTGTGGGATTCTTTGGTTTCTAACTTTAAACAAATACGTCGGATGTTTTGAGGTTCCGAGAAGCTAGGTTCATCGAGGTTTCAAGAAAGCTCAATTTTTTTGGCTAATCACCCACCCAATCCCAGTACAGATTTTAAGCAAAAAAAAATAATAAGGTTAAAATTTGCATCCAAACAAGACATTGACCTCTCTGGGATTCTTCTAAATTTTCCTAATATAGGGCAGAAATCCTTATTAGGGGAAGCAGAAAAGAACAAAACAAAGGGTATATACATACATATACAGTCAAAGTCGTAGGTGTGTGACATACACAAAAACACCAAATATTAAATTATTTTGTGCATAATTAATAATAACGCGATAAAAGGTACCTTCCCAGACGGATTGAGCATGATTAAAGAGACTCTTCGCACTGCACTGAGCATACTTAATCCAAACCCAGATGTAACCCTCATTATCAGATCTTACTACTCTTTCCTCTTCCTCAGCCAGTGGTCGAAAGAGAGATTCAGGTCGCCTTAAAGAGTGGGGGTATGTCCGAGTTCTTCGCCTCATTGCCTACCGATATATGTACTCGGGTAGAGAGGGAGAGATGAGATGGACTAAAAGAGGATCATGGGAGTTGTGGATCTGCACAGAGAGAGGCGAGGGGAGCCAGAGCTCGTTTTGTTTTCGTATACCAATATTCCATAAAATAAACAACAATGATAGTTCTTTTAAATCAAGAAAGAAATCATGATAGCATTAAAATAAACTCACTAACAAGACCAACATCAATTAATAAAATCACAATCAATCATTGCGATATAACTAAACACAACAAATACATATCTTCACAAATTAAAACACCAACAGGGACGAAAAGCCCAGATTTAAAAGGCAAGAATAAACCATGGGACGATGTTTAACGAACAAAAACCAAAATCACACATCATACAGAAAAAGTCCTAAATCATAATTTAAAAAAAAGATAAGGTTGTGTTTTTTTACAGACATTATATTTCATATTAAACAGATTAATGATAGTTTATATGCATCCTAAACCAATGAACTAACACCAAATTGATAAGACAACAATCAATATATCAAACAAATTAATATAATTAAAAAAACAAGCAAAATTGCAAATCATATGCGAGAAGGAAACATTCAATACATATTAGGGATTTAGAAACCAATTAAAAAAGACAATCAAGCCAAGCATTAAGAAGATATATCATAGCATAGAATCAATTAAAAAAGCCCAATATTTTGGATAAGAAAATGAACAACTCACAAGATTATGATATCCTAAAAAAAGCTTATATTGAACAATGGAGTCGCAATTAAAAAACCCAAAATCAATCCGTAGAAACTACTTAGGGTTTTTACAATTAAAACTAGATCTAATTTAATTTAAAGCGAACATTAACCAAATCTAACAGAAAACAGATTAAAATCCAATTACTGAGAAACAGAAAACAGCAAAATTAGTTTCAAGATGCAATTAAACACCGTAATTCAGTCCTGTAGAAACTAATTAGGTTTTTCAAAACAATACATCCAATTACTTCACCAGATCAAAACTAATTCAAATCGCAACACAGAGAAACAAAAATCAATCGGTAAGATTAAACAATTAACTACATAGGGTTTTAAGAAAAAGTAGATTTGATAACTTTGGAGAAAACAGTAACAAGATCGAAATTGATTCAAATTGCAATTAAGTTCGCCAAAATCAATCAGTAAAAAAAATTATGTAACAAAATATTGAAATCGATTGAATCTATAGAGAAGCCCAATAATATAAAACGCATACAGATAAATAAAGAGAGGATGATATACACATAACCTTACGGAAAAAGGATCTCTCGTTGAAGATTATTACGACTTGTGAAGAAACGAAATATATTTATATATATATAGATAGATAGATAGAGAGAGAGAGAGAGAGAATGGAGATGATTAATGAAAGTGTCGAATTTATGTGTTACTCGTAATATAGAAACAGAGAATGTTCTCTAACGGCTCTAATTCCTGATATTTCGGCCATGTAAATATACTGAAATATGGAAATAAAAAAATTCAAAATATAATAATATAATTTAACTTTTGAACTGTATGATTAAATTTTGAAATTTTTCTATCGCTAATTTTGGTATAAGTTTTTGTCCGATCAAACTTAATAATGTTATCATGACGATAAAAGACTTTTTTCATAAGATTAGATATATCAATAAGACCTCGTAAGAACAAAATGATTTATACTATATTCGGGTTATAATTTGCAACTAACTTATTTTATTTACATACAATATTACGTTTACGAGTAGTAAATGGTTTACGCATTGCGTGTGCTCTCATAATAACTATAGGATTGTGACGATCCATATTTTCATGAATGAATTTCTATGGTGCGGTGTTGTGCGTCAGTCCCACATCGCCCAGATATGAGAGTACTCGTGTGGTATATGAGATTAAAGATTCATTTTCTATCAACAAGGCCTTTTAAAGTCGTGCGGCACAATAGCGATGACGGAACTTCACAGTTAAACATGCTTAGCTTGGAGTAGTACCAGGATGGGTGACCCACCTGTGAAGTTGTGCCAAAACAGATAATATTGTTGGTACGGGCGTGACGGTTCGGTCCGTGGGCCGGGTAGTTACAATTATTTTATTTCCTTACCACTAACTATAATTCTTATAAGTTTTTTTTATTGTTTTCGATTTCTGTAATAAGGTCAATTCGACCATTAATTATTATTAATGAAATAGTGGGTATCCCCACCAACTTATATATATATATATATATATATATATATATATATAGTATTGTATAATATAAAATAAAGAGGGGTTAGAACGTGTGTACCTTCACTGTCGTTGTAACAATCGATGAATAATCAAATCCAAATGTTGAATAGTTGATGAAGAGAAATCTGAGTCGACTGCTAAACAATCACTCCTTCAGATCTAATACTTTCTCTACCGTCTTACTTTTAGATCTATGGACGTCGATCTCCAAGGATAAAGCTACTATCCGATGTAGGAATAGTGGAAACCCACTTCCTTACAAACAAAAATTCTTGACTACATACGGATACCAAACAAAGTAGTTTGGTTTCAGAATTTTTATACCATTACCGAAACAAAAATTCTATACCAAACTATTTGGTTGGTTCGGTTCGGTTTCGTTTTTATACTAAACTTTAGAGTTTACAAGTGCTGTTAGAAAAATGTTGCATATTGAGGAAAAAACATAGTATAAAGTTTTAAAAATAGTAGATTAAAAATATATTTATTTATTTATATTATTGTTACATTTCTTACTTCAGTACAAAAATATGTAATCTTACCATCAAACGTTTTGTTGCTAAACTTATGGTAAACCGAGTGTTGCTGAATTTAGCAATATTTTAGAAACAGTTTTTGTTACTAAATATGATGGTAAAATTCGCGACATTCAGTTTAGTATCACTTCAGAAAAATAATTTATGATAGTAAAGTGACATTTTCTTGTACTACCTTTATGATTATATTTTTTCCCGCATTTCTCGGCACGAGTTGGCAACTCTATGTAAAACATCTCACATGGTGATGATACACTAGGTTAAGTGTAAAAAGAAAACAATCGTCGTTGTCTCCCCAGATCATCTCCAAAAAATCACATTTACAAATTTTAAATATTACATATCCTTATTTTTTTCTTTGTCCACTGAACTCCAATAATTAAGGTCACCGACAATAGGTCTTGGGCGACTGGTTCTAGGCAATTGCCATTTACCATAGTCCGACCAAAAATGAAAAGCGATAATATGCGCTGAGTTGATTTCTTTACTTGCAGTTTACAATATGGTTCAGGCCAACGTGTTTATAAATTTCCACTATACTTATTATTTAGTGGGTTGTAACTAATTGGCAGCCTTTAGATCAATAAATTATAAACAATCAAGGGTGCAATTAAACGATCGATGACATTTAATCATTAGTTAAATCAAGATATATAGAATGTATAAAGATCTGATGGTTGTACATGTTTAGTTTTGTTATGTCATGTTACGGTGAATGTTTTACTTGGGGCCCATAACGTTATTAGTGATTTTCATATTACTGCATTAAGTCCTTTAATGCTATATAGTTGCAAAAAGCAAAGGACGTATACATTATTTAACTGATTTGGAGTTCGTTTCTCTACCACAATATTAATGAGAAACCACCCCCTCTTTCTTCCATTCACAAGCATGGTGGCAGTCTAACAGAGGAGCTAGATGAGAGACATGGATAAGTGGAATTAGTACAACATAATTGGTATTTCAAAAATTCCATTACTTTTAAGGGACATACATACGGTATGAAAAAATTTCATAACATTAACAGAGCTAACATTTGATATATACTACAGTTACGGCATGGGTAATGTACATTATATTACCAACACCAAAAAAGTAGTAATATCTTTTGATGAATTGATTTTTATTAATGAAAAAACAGGTATTTGTAAAACTTCGATGATATGGTTTAATGTGTTTTTACAAAATTAAAATTGAGAAAGTGGAAAAAACCTTTGGATTTGTTTATTAATTGGAAATGCTATACAGACTTCAAAAGCAAGTGTATTTCCTATTATTAATGTTTTTTTGTGTTGTTCTATTTTTTGTTTTAACTTTTAAACACACGATAGATAAGTCTGTATTGGGGGTGTTAAAAAAAAATCGTAAACCGGTGAACCCGGACCGATCCGTTGGTTTGGTTTGGTCCGGGTTTTCAACCTTATATGGTCTGGGCTTGGTTTATGAAAATTCAAAACCGTTCTTAATGGTCTGAACTAGGGTTAACTAATCAAAATCCGGACCGGACCGCGAAAACCGTTAAACCCACTAAAACCACTTAAGTATAAATATTAAATAACTAAGTATATAATATATTAAGTATAGTTAATATAGATTTATCTCATCCATTTGTTTTTTTAATTGCAACTATAACATTTCTTAACTTTTATTGATTTTGTATTGACTTTTTTATTTTCGGATATAATTTATTATATTGTGTTTATTGTGATACCGCGACAACCCGAAACCCAATCTGAAATCGAACCGCACCGTTGAACCCGAAACCCAATCCGAAACTGAACCAGACCATTGGTCCGGTCCGGTTTGGGCTATAAAGTTACATTGATCCGGTCCGAGTTATATTTTCCTACCTCGTTTTAATATGGACCGGGCTTGGCTTTGGCCAAAATCGTTTCAACCTGGACCGTGAACACCCCTAGTCTGTATAAATAAAATAAAATATTTTTATTTTCGTATTACTCTGAATCTAACTTTAAAGACGAAAGGTATTTTCGCAATTATGGAGTCATTAATAATCATTTGAGCGGAATGGGCCCACCACCGGTGAGAGAGAAAGAAGACGGGAAAAGTATAGGCAAAAGACATAGTCCGAGTTGTAAAATAATGTATGTAATATTTTATATGTCATTGATTAGTTGATTGATGAAAGAATACTTTGTCGTAGTTTATTTTTTAAAGTGTGGTGGTTTGTTTATAATTGTTTTATTTCTGGAAATTGTATACTGATTTCTCATTGTAATCAAAGATTCAGTTTTATTGCTCATAAGATGTTTGTGAAAATGCTTCAATGATTCTTTAGTTCCCGCTGGGTTGTTTTAATCTTTAATGTTTTTTAAAAAAGTTAATCTCAGCCATTTGTTTTGTTTAATTTCTATTGATCCTATGGTTCTAAGTGGTCGTGTCTCATATACTGCATTTTAAGTTAGATTTATAACTTTTGCAACAATATCATTATTAATCAGTGAAATGTAACTTTTTCTTTTGAACAAAAAATCCATCCTATTATCTTAGAGCCAGACTATGGTTATATTCGAACAAATTGTGTTATGTTCATTATACTACTAATTATTTAGGATTCAAATCCGACATTGTATTGTTTCATTTTTTATTTTATTGTAAGATACTCCGTGTTAAGTTATTACTCACTCCGTTTCCATTTAATTGTCCACTACAAAAATACGTGTAATTTTAATCGACTTATAACTTGTATCAAAATTGTCGAAATGAAATTTTTTTAAGTCTGATCATAAAATTTAACATTTCAATTATATGATCAATATTTGAAAATTTTCATTCCGACAATTTTGATACAAGTTCTTGGCCGGTCAAAATTGCACGTAGTTTTGTAGTTGACAATTAAATAATAACGGAGGGAGTAACAAATTATATTTTTTAAAAGTTTTTAATAAGTCACTTTTGACTTCTATACCAAACACTACAAAAAACTTATGAAAATTAAAAGTACTTTTTATCCAAACATAAATTTTCCTATAAAGTGTTTTTCTATAAATAACTTTTACAACATCACTTCTACAAAATGCACGTTTACAAAAACACTTTATTTCCAAACACCCCCTAGATAATGTCATAAAAATGACTTATTCTATGAGGATGTCTTAAACATTTTCATAATTAAAAATTCCATCACTGAAGACTTTGAGACGGTATAATATAATGCAATCTGAGAAGGTATAAAGTTTTTCTTAACCGCCATTAAGTCGGGCCGATCCGTCTGAGCCTGTTTAGCTTATATTAAAATGTGCATGCTTAATCAGGCACGGGGCACAAGGATCACCTTTATAGTCGGGTTTCTGGGGATACAAGTGTTGGAAATTTTGGGTTTGTAAGGGAATTTACCGAATTGGAAGGGAAAACACTGGACATGTGTCAAATAAGAATGTAGACTCGTAGTAAGTATCTACTTAAAATTACCCTTAAAAGAAATTCATATAAATAAGAGTTCTTCTAGCCAAAAAAGAGATAATTTGATCTTAACTTCATGACGACATTGACACTTACGCAGCAACCAAAAAGCCGAGCTTATACTAAGTGGATAATCTGCCAATTTGAGCCTAAGAAAAGCCGAGCTTATGCACTTGTAGCTTTTCAAATAGCTTTTCAAAATAGCTTTTCAAACAGAGTTTAAAAAATAGTTTAATTACTAAACTAAGGTGTAAACGTCTGGAAAAAAAACCTTATTTAAGATACACCACTGCAATTTAAATATACCTCGATAAAAAGCCGTTGCTGATCAATTTGATGACTCTATATAAACTCTAAGTTAATGGATCCTCCGTCCACTTTCCGGTTCACCAACTTAATGTGCCCACCACCATCTCTGTTTCTCCCCCAGGCATGTCACCTTCTCGTTGCCACGTCATTATATATGCTTGCCACTTCTTTACCAAGATCCAGTAATCGTCGGAGATAAGTAAGTTTTTCATCTAATTTTCTGACAAAATTCAAGCCACTGCCGGGAATTGTACTACATATTGATAACAAGAGAGTATGTGGATCTTAAGAGTCACCTCGGATTAGAAACTAAGTGGTGACGACAAATAAAAAAGAAACAGTTTTCACCATGTATCTTGCTAAAATTTTCAGTTTCAACACCGTCTCCCATATATTAATAAAAAGTCAATCCAGAGCGACCAAATATTATATACTCCAACATCAAGTGCCAAGTACTTGATTAATTTTACTGTGTATATAAGTCGGTGATAAAGAAAATTAGCTAAATATAAAATTTTATTCTAATAACACGGAAATGAAGTCCCAAAGTTTGAAACAGATTTCTATCTCGTAGCGATTGTTTCAACTGAAACTCAAACCATCCAAACATTAAGATCTTAAAGCGCAAGGGACCATCACCGAAGTTATAGCAAACAAATACAATTCTTCACATAGTAAAAGGTCTACAACAAGATAAGTAATTAAAAAACAACCAAAAATCAAATCATTTGCAAGAAGGGAAAAACCCCCACAGAAACACATCTAAAACCTTAAATTTTAGAAAACTTCTCATCTAAAACCTTAAATTTACTGAATTTGACCCAAATAACATCTCATTTTTAAGCTGGATAAATACAGCCTCTTCGTGAATCTTAAAATTCAACTTATTTGCTTAAAAGCTGCATCCAACCAAGCCAATTTGGTGCTAATAGCACAGTAGAGAAATCTCACAAGTATAGATGTTTTTTGGAGCCAAGACAGAGAAAAATAACTCAACACTCAGCCCAGTCCAAACTTAATAATTTTTCACACTGAAACCTTCAACAGCATAGAGGTTAACTGGTCATTTAACATGAATCCCCTTCATCGCTAGCCGTTCATCAAAATTATTATATAATTCCATTTAAGGTCAAAATGAGATTCTTACTCACATCTCTCACAAACACTAATGCCTCAGACATGAAGCAACCTATTAGGCAGTCCAATCAATGATGATTTCAAGTAAAGTGGGGTTAAGGACGAGATCAAGAAAAAGGACAAAATGAGTGACAAAGGAGTTAGATGAGAGAGAGATAACTGGAATTAGTACAACAGAGTTTCTCGTTGCCACGTCATTATATATGCTTGCCACTTCTTTACCAAGATCCAGTAAACGTCAGATAAAGATAAGTAAATTTTTCATCTAATTTTCTGACAAAATTCGAACACAAAATTGTACATGTTGATAACAAGAGAGTCATCTCGGATTAGAAACTAAGTGGTGACGACAAATAAAAAAGAAACAGTTTCCACCATGTGTTTTGCTAAAATTTTCAGTTTCAACACTTTGTCTCCCATATATTAACAAAAAGTCAATCCATGAATACACCTTGTCGACCAATATTATATTTTGGAACATCAAGTGCCAAGTACATGATTAATTTAACTGTGTATATAAAGTCAGTGAGTGATAAGGAAAATTGGCTAAAATGCAATAGTTTATTCTAATAACACGGAGATGAAGTCTCAAAGTTTGAAACAAATTTCTAATAACACGGACATATCAGGTCACTGAATTGAAAGGGTCAAAACAATAAGATCTTAAAGCAAGGGACCATCACCGAAGAAATAGCAAACAAATCCATGTCTTCACATGGTAAAAGGTCTAACGCAAGATCATTAAAAGACAACCAAAAATCAAATCATATGCAAGAAGGGGAAAAAATTACAAAAACCGCATAGAGAAATAACCTCTCATCTTAAAACCTAAAATTTAATGAATTTGGCCCAAATAATCTATCATCTTTAAGCTGGATAAATACAGCCTCTCTTGGCTCTCTTCCTGAATCTTAAAAATTCAACTTATTTGCTTAAAAGTTGTATCCAAATAAGCCAATTTGGTAATACCCCAGTAGAGAAATCTCATAAAGATAGATGTTTTTTTGAGCTAAGTCAGAGAAAAATAACTCAACACTCGGCCCAGTCCAAACTTGTTAATTTTTCATACTGAAACCTTGAACAGCACAGTGGTTAACTGGTCATTTAACATGAAACCCCTTCATAAATACATATATACATATTATTCATAGATTTAATATACATAATGCTAAGTTAGTCAGAGAAAGTAAGTGTAGAAGGCACCAAAGAAACCCAGAAAAACCAAACAACCAAAGTGTCACTATTCAGTGGTAGAAGGCATTCATTACATGAGCACGTGTATATATTAAATGACATGCCGTACCAATAGCATGAATACGTTCACGAAATACAAAATAAAATTGGTGTTTTTAGCTACAATATCCAACAAGGAAAGAATATATCAAACTAATCTTGCTAACGACAAATACAATTCTGTTCTTTACATTCAGTATCGTGTTTACGTTTATGAACTACAGGAAATTGTAACCAAGTGATAGCAAGTAAAACCATAAGAAACTTTCCCTGTTTTATATCCATATTTTTAAAGAAACTTTGAAAAAGTTATTAGTAATACGTTCCTGACTAAGAAAACTTTTATAATGCTCTATACTTTAAAATGATTTTGAGCAAAATCCAAAATGTTGAAGCATAAAATGGAAGTCATATCACTTTTTCTGGACTAAAGCCCCTTATCGGAATTGAACCGATGACGTACGCTTTATAAAAGACGTTACTCTATCACTGAGTTAAAAAGGCCTTCAAGTTTTTATTCCCAGAAGACACCAAAAGGTCTTTTCCTTAATTTATATTTTCTGGCTCGTTCGTGATCGTGCTAGTAAAACAAACATATAAACAAAGAAGATTTGCTGGGCCTTCTCTTCCAACAAAGATATACTACTATTAAAGGATAAAAAGGGGTGCATGCTAATGGTTTTCTAAGACCTAATGGCTTTTCCTTAATTTATATTTTCTAGCTCGTTCGTGATCGTGCTAGTAAAACAAACATATAAACAAAGAAGATTTGCTGGGCCTTCTCTTCCAACAAAGATATACTACTATTAAAGGATAAAAAGGGGTACATGCTAATGGCTTTCTAAGACCTACTGATCCATATTATATTAAGATGATATATTATGTAAGATAAGAGGGAAAGAGAAATGCATTCTAACCTTAAAGGATCGTGATGAAGAATATACTCTTGCCATAAATTACAAATAAAACACTATAAAGTATAAACAAGGAGATAGATCATAGATAGTATGGTGATGTCATTTTTTTCATTTACTGCACACCATCCGAGATCACTAAGTAATGTCAAAGTCAACCACCATTTCTACGCATGATTCTTAATACTCACTGAAGATCAAGTCCCTGAAGTCTAAGCTTTATTCTGACCGCAATTGTAAGAAGTATGGACACAAATTTTTAGATCCATTATACATGTACTAATTTCAAATAAATATCCTAGAGAGTATATTAATTTAAATAGAAGAATGTTCATTACCTTGTTTGCTTTCAATATTTCCAGTTCAATTCAATATAATCTGAGTAAGTTGCACTTGCAATCAAGGCCATATTCAAATGTTTGACTCTGTTGGCTAAACAAGATTAAGTCAACAAAACAACAAACTGAAGAAAAATTCCACTTGATCTCACACTAAATACATAAAAATAACTTTTCCATAACTATACAGAAAAAGTGCTGAGTGTTGCAGCTAGAGATTTGAGAGTTTTGATAATCCAACACCCACTAATCGAATTCAATGTTATTTGAAAGGGAAATGTTATTCTAACTGAACTGGCCTCTCATTTTTTTCAGGTATTGCTTGTTTAAGGTCACTCAGTTTTCCAAAGAATACAACACTGATTTAGAGCAAGGTGTTCCTAAAACCCCGACTCAAACAAACTCAGTATGCTCAAAGGCGGTCTAGGCGGTCCTTCAGGAGGCAATTAGGCCTAGGTGGGGAAAAGTGCATAAAAAAGTTGGCTTAGACCTCACCTAGCCCCTTTTGAAACCTAGCTCAAATTAAAAGATAAATAATGTTATAAGAAGAGTATACCGTCCTAAAGTATAACCTGTGTACTTAGGCCTGAAGGCACCCTAGTCCTGCCTTGAAAACTATGTAAAACAATTATGTTGTGATTATCTCTAATACAAAGAAAAACGGGTAACACAAAAAAGAAGCAACAATGGAAAACATATTAGCATCAAAAAGTACAATCAACAAATGCAACGATTGGATCACGCTAATGAGACTTCAATACCAACAGCAATTTAAGGATCTGGAGCCAATTGAAAGAAAGGTAAAACAATGGAAAATTTTAGATCAGTTTCCGTTGGGAACCATAACTCGTCTGGACTATATGAAAATCTGGGAATAAAATAGAAAATTGTTCCTACGAAAAAGACTTGTTTGGTTTATGATCTATTCTATAAACGACTCAATGCTGAATTTAACTTCTTAGGGGGGGGGGGGGGATGTAGAAGACAACCTAATTCCTTTCTGTTTGACCAAAGCTTGGACCGCCAATTGCAGGACGATATCTGTAACTGAAAAGCAGCTAATCATCAGAAACCCAGAAGAAAGAACAGTGTACAAACTAAAAAGAAGAGTGAATAAAATGCATAAAAAGGAAAACTTAATGAAGTAAAAGTATTAACCTTGATTCTCCAGGTGGAGGGCCTCTGGATCAGCGAAAGAACTAACCGTAAATGACACCCAAAGCTACAAATAGAAGGTAAATGAATAACTTCTCATAATTAAACAGATCATAATACCACTGACATTGAAATGCGGTCATTACTATGCAATTCCAAAGATTTAAAAGGATGGGAACAAAGTGATCAGTGTTCCATAATAAAGAATTGCACCCGCCAAGTCATAAATTATATTCCAATCCAACTGTTATATCTTCTTATTTTCTCAAGTACAAGAATCTACTGTTCTTCTCTCCATTGCATTGAAGGTGAATGGGTCATAACCTCGTAAAATCAGTTTTCCATAATCCGACAGTACTCTTAAAATTTCCTTCTCATAACCTCTCTGAGACTGCATTATCGGCCTGAATTGAATAACTAAACTCTTTAAAGTGAACAAACCTATATTCACGTATTAACATAACAAGCTGGAGAAAGAACTTAGAACACTACACAAACATTCTTTTATACAAGGAAGTTTTCAGTTACCTTCAATACATGTGAATTAAGGTTTTTTTTTTTATGGAATTTTAGTTTCAGCTGTTAGCATAGGTAAACATTAAGATCTTAAAGCAAGGGACCATCACCGAAGATATAGCAAACACATACATGTCTTCACATAGTAAAGGGTCTATAACAAGATAATTAAAAAACAACCAAAATCAAATCATAGTAAGAACGAAAAATATTCTTAAAACACATTTATGATAAACTCATTGAATAAGAAAGAAGAAATTACACAATCCATACTCGTAAACTGATCCTATTAAGTACAAGCTTACAATTCTCTTTAAGGGTAGATAATGATTCAAATTAAAATAGTTTTTTTTAACTCACATTCAATACTTATTAGATTAGGGATTTAGAAACCATGATGTAACAATTTAATCATAAAATTTCAGCATAAATAAAATATATCGTATAAGAATAGGAAAAGGAACAGACTCGCAAGATATTCCTTACACTGAACAACAAAGTTGCAGTTAAAAAACACAGAAACTAGATCAATTTAATTCAAAAGACACAGAAACCGGATCGAGATTAATTCAAGTTAAAATTAGTTAACCCAAAAATCAAACTGTAAAACTAATTAGAAGTTTCAAGATCTAGATCTAATTTACTTCACATGAAACAATATCCTGATGCAAACCGATTCAAGTTGCAATTAATTAACCCAAAATCGATATGTAAAAACTACTTAGAATTTTCCAAATACAGATCTAATTTATTTAAAGTTGAAATTGAATACCGAAAATAATTCACAGAAAACAGAAAATAGACAGAAATCAATTGAAGTTGCAATTAAATACCGAAAATCGATGGAAGCTAATTAGGTTTTTCAAAACAATAGATCTGATTACTTTACAGTAAACACCAGATCGAGATTAATTGAAATTGCAATCAGAAATTAATCAGTAAGACTTAAGTAGAGTTCAAAAAAAGCTAGATCTGATTACTTTGGAGAAAACAGTGACCATAAAAAAGGTAAACATATACACTAGTTAACAGATCCCGTAAACTAAAAAGCTAGCACCTCTTTAAAAAGGTAGGTTATTATTAAATTTAAAACAAAGGATAATTGTTGTCTACTCTCCAACTCAAAAGATTTCAAGTGAACCTTTAATCTAGTTGTTAATCTAGTTATTTCATAGAAGAAAAAACAATCACGGGATGAAAACCCATCAAAAATAGATATATAATAGAATAAACAATACAGAAACAAGGTTAAATTATTAACAGGCTATAGTCGAAAGGTAACAAAGAATCATGAATAGAGATAAGAGTCAGAACACTAACATTCACAAGCGGTAAACACAGCTTCACAAGAAACCAATTTGAATTCTTAACAGAGAATGAATTCTGGTAAAAATATAATATGTAAACAAAATGAGAAATTAAGCTTTAGACAACATAAAAACCTTTAAGAAGAAACCGTACTCTTGAAATTTCCTTTTCAGGTTAAATTCACTCAAGTCGGTAACAAGCAATATGTGTATCATAACCTGTACGAGACTGCATTAGTTGACTAAACTCTTTAAAGTTAACAAATCTATAGTCCTAAAAGGAACTTTCAATTACCTTCAACCAGGACCCAACGATTTTCCATTAAGATCATGTAACAGTCAGTCATTGCAATATAAAAAACAAATACACGTCTTCACAAAGTAAAAGGTCAATATAGCAAGATAATTTAGAAAACAACAAAAATCAAATCATACGTCAGAAGGAAAAAAATTCCAAAAAAACATGTTTGCGATAGTCTCTGTGCATCTTAAACCAATTACATAAGAAAGAATTAAATAAACAATCAATACAAGCTTACACTTCTCATTAAGGGAAGATTATGATTGAAAGTAATAACAGTAAAATTTATTAGGGATTTAGAAACCACGATGTTACAATTTCATCATAAAGAAAATATATCATAGCGTGGAACCAATTAAATTAATTAAAAGCCCTGGAGTCTAAAACGTATATGAATAGGAAAAGGAACAGACTTGCAAGAATTTTCTTATACTAAACAATGGAGGTGCAGTAAAAAACCTATAATCAATCTGTAAAAACAATTTAGGATTATCCAAATCTAGATTTAATTTACTTAACATAAAACAGTAACCAAATTAAAATCAATTCAAGTTGCAAATAAACCCGAAATCAATTTTGTAGAAGCTAATTAGGTTTTCCAAAACAATAGATCATCTAACTACTTCACAGAAACCACCCGATCGAAATTAATTGAGATTGCAATTAGAAACCAATCAGTAAGGCTTAAGTAGGGTTTTAATAAATCAAGATCGAAATCAAGTAAAGTTACAATTAAGTAGGCCAAAATCAATCAGTAGAAATAAAACTAGGGTGGGTATTCAGAAAACTAGATCTAATATTGATTAACAAAAAAACGTAACAAAATATTATAGATATATTCAACCTATAGAAACCATCGAATATAAGACCCGTAGAAATTAAAAGGGGAAGATAAAATTAGGAGAGTAGTTAACCTTCCGGAGAAAGGATCTCTCGCTTAAATCTCTCGCCCAGAGAGAGAGTAAAATAGGATCGATGGGAAATGTATAGAGAGATATAGGTATATAAATATATATAGAGAGGGGGGGGGGAGGTTTAACGCTATAAGACCCGTACAAATTAAAAGGGGAATCTAAAATTAGGAAAGTATTAACCTTCCGGAGAAAGGATCTTTTGCTAACGAGGCTTAAATCTCTCGCCGAGAGAGGGAGAGTAAAAAGAGGATCAATGGGAACTGTAGAGAGATATAGGTTTATAAATCGATATATAGAAAGAGAGAGGGTTAACGCTATAAGACCCGTACAAATTAAAAGCGGAAGATAAAATTAGGAGATTAGTTAACCTTCCGGAGAAAAGATCTCTCGTTGACGAGGCTTAAATCTCTCGCCGAGAGAGAGAGTAAAAGAGGATCGATGGGAACTGTACAGAGAGATATAGGTGTATAAATAGATATATATATAGAGAGAGGGTTAACGCTATGCCTATGACCTGTCACCAATTTAGTAGCCACCGCGTAATTACTTTTTGGCAAATAAGTCGGTTGGCTTTTTAGATTAAAAAGTACCATTAACGAAAATAGGTTTTGACATAAATTGTTACTAAAAACATGTTATTTTTAACCTATCTACAAATTTAATGTACTAAAAACATGTTAGCTTTAACCTATACACCTTTGGCGGAAATTGCTAGTTGGCAATTTTAATTGCCATACGAGACAAATTGTTTGCTCATACCTCGGCCTCATTCGTCTCAATTCCGAGACTACTAATCGGTCGAATGACAAACAAATATTTGAATAGAATGTGGGATTATATCATCCTTAAATGGATTGAACTATTTTCAATATCAACTCCAATAGTAGCAACATTCCATATACGAACTCGACATAGACGGAATACATTACCAAAATACAGTATTTGTGGGTCCAATAAACTTATAGTTCAATCCTAAGTTGCAATTTAATCAATCAAACGAGGGCTTAAACTGCACAAGATTTTGGGCATCTTTTCAACTTATGGAATAATATCTTTTTTTAACCGTACATAAGAGATCGACATTATGGTTTAATAATCGAATTCGAGCTAATGGATTTTCACGCTGTTTCAGGTTTAGAATATCCACATCACCGATGTCAAGGTTACATCGATCATAAAAAGGTCAAGTTCAGAAAAGTGTTTTCAAAAATCGAATAGGTAATATTATTGTTGCAACAACTGATAACTATTTTAGGTAATATATAAGTAAAGTTTTCAAAGATAACCATAATTCATTTATATATAAAGATGCAAATCGATGAAACTCGGGATATCAGCCACCAAACGTCAACTTCTCAAACAAATGTCGCCAAAGGCCCAACTTTTCTGGTAACAAATAGGATAATACTTGGATTAAATTTAAATGTTCGTATTGCAAAAGTTTCCTAACAATAAAGGAGAATATATAATTTATACAAATTATAATAAAAACCATCAAAATCATTGAAGGCAAGTCCCTTTTAAAGTTTCAGAACCATAGACCGAAGTTACATAATGTATTTGAGGGACGAATACTTGAGTATACATGTATTTCACAAGGAATATATTGATAAGTCGCATAAATAAGGCACTTGGATTCGTATTCTCGAACCCTTAAGGCAATGACGTTTTATCAGGATTTATTATGTTACCAGATCCAGAAAATCACTAGAATAAAAAAATGTTATGTCTATAGACATTCTGCTAACAAAGACGGGGTTTTCTCCGAAGGTTGCATTGTCATGGAGATGCTCTATAAGAGTAGAGAAAGTAAAGTATATAGCACTTAATAAATCGGTAGTTAACAGCAAAACCCTTTAATGGTAAAAAAAACCTTTCATGGCTTCACTCCTCATGCGTTAACAGAAAAAAATTGAATGAGTACAAATAATTAAAGAGTTTACCTGGTCAGGAATTATGAGCCACACGAAGAAATGTAAAGGTACTGCAAAATTGACCTTTAAGATGGCAAAGGCAAATATGATGATCATGTTCTTATTAGCTGCATGCAAGAAACACCATTGCAATACCGCAATCACCCCCCCAAATTAATAAACTCGCGATCAACCATTGCAATATAACAAAACACAACTGCATGCCTTCACAAATTCAAACACTAACATGGACGGAAAGCCAAGAATGCAAAGGTCAGAATCAACTACCGGAAGAAAATTAACAAACAAAAACTAAAATCGATATCATACAGACGAAGTACTAAATCACAAATAAAAAGAAGGGTATGGTTGTGTTTATAACAGACATTACATTGCAGGTAAAACCAGCCATCATAAACAAATTTATGACAGTTTATATGCATCTTACACCGATTAAATTTCATAAAGAAAGGAAAAGGTAAACAATCAATACTAGTTAACTGGTTGAACCTCATAAACTCTTAAAAGGTAGATTATTATCGAAATAAATAATAGGATAATTGTTATCTAGCTTAACTCAAAAATCTACAAGGCACTTAAAAACCTTTAATCCAATTACGTATAAAAGAAAATTTAATCAGGGATGAAAACCCAGCAAAAAATAGACGTGTTAAAAATAACAATACAAAAACCAATTTGAATCATTAACAGACCTATAGCCGAAAAGGTAAACAAAAATCAGGAATAGAGATGAGAGTCGGTATACAAGCATTCACAAGGTAAACAAGATTTCACACGAGATCGAATAAAACAGAAGAAAGAGAAGAAGCATATAATGAATTCTGGTAAACACGTAAATGTAAACATGAAGGGTAAATAAGTTTTAGACGACATAAGAACCTTTCAAATAAAGTGTACTCTCAAATTTCCCATCTCAAGTTAAATTCACTGAAGTCCTTGACAAACAATGTGTATCATAAATAACCTCTCTAAGACTGCATTATCAGACCCTGAATTGTACCAACTAGATTCTTTAAAGTTAACAAATCCACATTCCCTTTTATGATCACAAAAACTGTATAAAAAACATAACAAGTTGAAGAAAGAACTTGGAACAATGACGAAACTTTTCAATTACCTTCAACCAGGAATCAACGATCATGTCTTCACAAACTAAAAGCTCTATAGCAAGATAATTAAAAACAGGAACACATACTAATAAACTGATCCGAATGAGTACAAAGCTAACACTTCTCTTTCTGGTTGGATTATGATTTTCAAAGATTACACGAAATTCCTATTAACCCACATTTAAAAATTAGTAGGGATTTAAACCAATGTCTAAACTATTTCACTACGAAAAGTCTATCAACCCTGATTAAGAAGATATATCATAAGATTCATAACACAGAACCAAAAACGTATATGAACAGGAAAAAGGAACAGACAAAGATAATGATATCCTAAAAAAGACTGTTACTTATAATAAAGATGGAAATTGATTCAATTTGCAATTAATCAACCTAAATCAATCTGTAATAACTAATTAAGATTTTTCAAAACTAGATTAAATTAATTCAACAACAAATAGTAATCGGATGCAGATGAATTCAAGTTGCATTTGAAATACTCAAAATTAAATAGTTTAAATCAATTACGGTAGAATTTTTTTTTGATAGTTCAACAGAGGCTTATTAAACTGGAAAGACTTAGTTCAACAGAAAACCGAAACCAGATCGATTCAAGTTGTAATGAAATTACAAAAATATCAATCTGTAAGAACTAATTAAGTTTTTTAAATCTAGATCTAGTTTACTTCATATATAACAGTAAGAAGATTGAAATCAATTCCAGTTGCAATTAAATACCGAAAATCAATCTTGTAAAAACTAATTAGATTTTTCAAAACAATAGATCTGAATACTTAACAGAAAACATAAGATCGAAATTAATTCAAACTGCAGTCAAAGAAACCAAAATCAATCAGTAGGGTATTCAGCAAACTAGATCTATTTTTAATTAGCATAAAAAAACGTAATAAAATATTAAAATCGACTCAATCTATAAAAACCCTCGAATATGACCCAGAGTAATTCAAATAAAATAAACAGGCGATGATTAGGCGAGTAGTTAACCTTCTGGAGAAGGATCTCATTGACGCTTATTAGGATCAAATCAATTCAATTTACAATCAAGTAACCAATGTCAATCAGTTTTCAATGAACAGGATTTTTTTATTTACCCACATTCCATACATATTAGAGAATTCGAAACCAAGATCTAACTATTTCATTACAAAACGCCAGTTAACCCAGGCATTAAGAAGATATATCATAGCATAGAATCGATTAAACTCATTAAAAGACTAATATTTAGAATAGGAAAAGGAACTAACCCACAAAACACAACAAATACATATCTTTACAAATTAAATCACCAACAGGGACCAAAAGCCCAGATTGAAAAGGTAAGAATAAACCGTGAGACTGTATTTAACGAACAAAAACCAAAATCAGAAATCAGAAATCATACAAGCCAAAGTTCTAAATCGAAACATGCATCATAAACAGGTTAAATTGAAATTTAATAAATCAGACTTTAGTTTCATCTGTTCACAAAGATAATTTCAAGAGGTATAAAACAATGGACTAAGACCAAATTGATAAGTCCATAATCAATAGAGCAAACAAATCCATGTTCACAAATTAAAAGATCTATAGCAATATAATTTAAGAAACAAACAAAATTGCAAATCATATATGTAAGAAGGAAAGGTCTCAAAAACCAGGCATCATAAATACGTTTATGACACTTTCTATGCATCTCAAACCAATTAAAATTAAAAAAAGACAAAAGTGAACAATCAATAGTACTAAACTTGATCCGATTTTGTACAAAGCTTACACTTCTCTTAAAGGGTAGATTGTCATTAAAATAAATAATAGAAAATATTTTACTTACCCACTTTCAATACATATTAGGGATTTAAAAACCAAGATCTAACTATTTCTGTACAAAAAAATCAATCCGGCATTAAGAAGATAAATCATAGCGTAAAACCAACTAAAATTCATTAAAATCCCAAGATTTTAAATAGCAAAAGGAACAGACTCACAAGATTTTGATATTCTAGCAATGCTTTTACTTGTACTGAACAATGAAGTTGCAATCAAAAAACCCAAAATCAATCCGTAGCAACTACTTAGGGTTTTTTAAAAACTAGATCTAATTAAATTCAATGCGAACAGTAACCATAAAAACACCAGATCGAAATTAATTCAAACCAAAATCACAAATCATACAGCAGAAGTCCTAAATTAGAATTTAACAAAATGATAAGGTTGTGTTTTTTTACAGACATTACATTTCATATTAAGCAGGCATTATAAAATAGAAAGGAAACCGGAACACAAGGCTAGCACATTGAATAAACCAAACAAATGAGCACCTCGAACAAACTAATGAGTCAGCATGTAAATAGTCAATGGACTGCAACGTGTTCACTGCTATGGTTCAATTATCAGTGTATTGCTGTCACTTCAGTCTGTTTGCAAGTTTAGTCTAGATAGTCTATTTGCCGATTATTACTAATAAGCCAATATTTCAATTACACTTAGTTAGACATTGCATCATTACCTTACAACCATGTCCAGCAGGAGATTTATCAGCCAGGCATTTTGAAACAGGTCAGCAATTCTTTCAACAGCATCATCAATTCGTGCCATCAGATTCAACAAAGATACAGTGACAAAGAAGCAGACGCCAATTTGTGGAACACATCTTTCAATCAATACAAGTTTTTTTCCTACACCGATCTTCTGCACCTATTCCATATAATAAACAAGTACAATTATGAAAATTTCTTTGATATCAAAGCAAAAAACAATGACATAAAAAAAATCACTACCAGGGATCAACATTTAGTTGATAAATTGCAATCCATCATTGTAATATAACAAACAAAAATACACATCTTCACAAACTACAACTCTAACAGGGACCAAAAGCCCAGATTAAAAAGGTAGCAATCAACCATTGTTTGATAATTAACAAACAGCAACCAAAACCCCAAATCATATGGGAGACGTCCAAACCCAAAATTGAAAATATAAGTATGTCTGTTGTTTACATACACTACATTATAGTTTGAAAATACATCCTTCATGTAACAAGGCAAAAGTTCCAAAGGCAGGCATCAGAACCAAATGTATGGGGTTGCCAAAATAATTAATAGAAGCACGTAATACTTTTCAAAGTATAAACACGGAGAAGCCGGATTTTTTTTACCTTTTTTACCATCTTTTCTTCATTTTTTAACCTTGGTTTCTTAATTAAAATGTATTTGAATTATAAATTTTTCTCCTTTTCGCTCAATTTTGACAATTACGACTTTTTTTTCAAACTCCCAAAAAACCCGCAACAGTAATTTCACATGTAGTCACGCCTCGAAAGTTTCAGCGTTTCAAAATTGACTAAAAAATAAATAAAATAGAAACTAAAACGATACAAAAAGGTAAAATTAAGAACCAAGATTAGATTAAAAGACGAACGTAAAAAAAATATAAATCTGAAAAAACCAAACTTATATTAAATGCTAGATATATACGAACAATCCAAATATCCATTACACAATTTCATTATACTCACTTCACTTATATAAAATACAAACCACCAAAAATTGTTTTATAAATTTTGTTTGCACTCACCACTATCTGTTATTCTAATTATTATTATCTTTTACAATTTTTTCAAGATGTGTGTACTGACAACATGGTAAATTGGTGTAAAATGTCTTTTATTATCACTTGCTTATATGTTAGTTTTTAAGTAGTACTTATATATTATCATCACATACAAAATCATAATATGTCATTGCACTAGCAATATATATTTTTGAGAGGGGTTGCCAAAAAAAATATTTAAGTGGTTGTCAGAATAGCTTATATATAAATTATTTTTAAAAACACTTATAAAAAAAAATTGTGGGGTTGCCGTGGCAACCCCTGATCACATGGGTGTTCCGCCCATGTTTATATCGCCTTCAACCAATTAAAGTCATTAAGGAAGAAAAACATAAACAATTAACACTAGTTAACTGATCCCGATAAACTGAAAAACTTACGGTTCTCTACAAGGTTATACTATAATAATAATTCATAACAGGATAGTTGTTTACCCAAATCATTTTTTTAGGGATTTAGAACCTTGAATTAACTATTTGAAGAAAAAACACATGCGATGAAAGCCCAGCAACAAAAAGATTTATAATAAGAGTAAACTAACTATACATAATCCAATTCAAATCATTATAAGTTCTCTAGTCCGTAACATGTATATGAAACATAGGAAAAGGCACAAACTCACTAGATTTCGATAAGGCTCATACATAATGAACAAGGGAGGAATTAAATACCGAATTCAATCTGTAGAAACCTAATGTGCACAACCTGCTCTACTTGTCTCGATCTACTTCTCCATACGTCATCATCCATGCTTATACATAATCCAATTCAAATCATTATAAGTTCTCTAGTCCGTAACATGTATATGAAACATAGGAAAAGGCACAAACTCACTAGATTTCGATAAGGCTCATACATAATGAACAAGGGAGGAATTAAATACCGAATTCAATCTGTAGAAACCTAATGTGCACAACCTGCTCTACTTGTCTCGATCTACTTCTCCATACGTCATCATCCATGCTTCCCACTTATTGCCAAGATATGTGCACAACCTGCTCTACTTGTCTCGATCTACTTCTCCATACATCATCATCCATGCTTCCCACTTATTGCCAAGATATATAAAACGTCATATAAAGAGTTCATTCAAATCATTATAAGTTCTCTAGTCCGTAACATATATATGAAACATAGGAAAAGGCACAAACTCACTAGATTTCGATAAGGCTCATACATAATGAACAGGGGAGGAATTAAATACCGAATTCAATCTGTAGAAACCTAACGTGCACAACCTGCTCTACTTGTCTTGATCTACTTCTCCAAACGTCATCATCCATGCTTCCCACTTATTGCCAAGATATATAAAACGTCATATAAAGAGTTCACCCAAATTACTGACAGAAAAAAATTGAATCCAGTACCCGTCAATTTGCATGTTAGTCTCAAGAGAATCCACTCAACTCGCTACAAGAAGGGGAAAAAATGCATATATTAAGAAAAAAAATCAATCCAGAATCAGACCGTGGACTAATATTGCATTTTTGTTTTCATCAAGTGCCAAATTAATAATAAATCTAACTTATGCAAATACGAGAGTGAACTAGGTACCTCGCAAGAATTTATAAATTGATTTAGTAATCTAAAAGAGAGAGGATATCCACACAGATAAAAGAGTAAAATCATATAGTTTACAATGAAAAAGTTATGCACGTAAATTGATTTGTTTTTTACCATTAATTGAAATTGTTCCTAAACATAAGTAAAATTATTGCTATAGATTCAAAGTTCCCATCCGGATATATAAACTCACCCAGCAAGTAACACATGTAGAACAATAAAGAAACTTACGGTAGTAGTTACCTATCCCTTTCCTGGAAGGAGTTTTCCAATCAGCTTCATCCCTACATTAACATAAATTCCATAGATCACCTTCAAAAAGTCCGGATAGGTTTCAAAATCTTTTATGGAAAAAATATTAAGGTCATAAAATAGAGGCGACAATTTTAAGAAAACACTGTCTTTTATAATTACCAACGGAAACTTATAAATGCTAAAGTCAACTCACTCAATCTTTTCTAAGCACGGAAACGCACGCACGGAAAAGCCATTGCTTTAAAGTTCCAGCATACCGTGTTGCATAGGTTCTGCATGCTAAATGCGGCAAAACACAAATATTAGTTAGACCAATTTACCCCAAAAAAAAGACAAGCATTACTAAGAAAGATACTAATAATTGACAACTTACATTTTAATAAGGTCGTAAGTATTACTTGCTCTACCCAGTACAGGTACAATGCACATCGAGATGAGAAGAAAGTCATGTGAGAACAAACATGTGAATGAAATATGGAACAGAAGCACGGAAACGCATGCACTAGTCAAATCAATTCAATTTACAATCAAGTAGCCAAAATCAATCAGTTTACAATTAACAGGATTTTTTTCCTTTGCCCACATTCAATTCATATTAGAGAATTAGAAAAGAAGATCTAAGTATCCAACTATTTCATTACAAAACGTCAATCCACCCCAACATTAAGAAGATATATCATAGTATAGAACCAATGAAATTCATTCAAGCCCAATATTTTGAATAGGAAAAGGAGCAAACCACAAGATTTCAAATTGGAATGAAAAAAACACACAAAACTACTCAGGGTTTTAAAAACTAGATCCAGTTACTTCAAAGCATCAAAAATCAATCTGTAAAAACCTTTTGAAATCTCCAGAAACTATATTGAACAACAAATAATAGCCCGATCTTAATTAATTCAAGATTTTATTAAATACCCAAAATCAATCAGTTTACAATTAATTACGTTTATCAAACTAGATCTAATTAATTCAACATAAAACAGAAACAATATCGAGATTAGTTCAAGTTGTAACCAATGAACCCAAAATACGCTTGTAAAAACTAATAAGGATTTTTCAAATCTAGATCTAATTTACTTCAACATAAAACAATATCCAGATTAAAAACAATTTAAGATAGAATTAAATACCGAAAATCAATCTTGTAAAAACTAATTAGGTTTTTCAAAACAATATATCAAAGTACAATCAGAAACAGAATTAACCAGGGTTTTCATAAAACTAGATCTGATAAAACAGTAACCAAAGTATAACTATATAGTTGTGTACCGATTAGATAATCAAAGTATATTGAATATATTAACATAAAGGAACCTGGTACACAAGGCTAACGACATACAGTTTTAACTTTGCAGCGTAAATAACAAAAGAAATGAACAACTCAAACAAAATAATGTGTCCGCTTTTCATTAGCCTTGGAAAATCAAAATGTTCACTGCTTTAGATCAATGAACATCAGTCTGTTTGCAAGTTAAAGTTTAAATAGTTTGTTGGCCTACTAATACTCAAGCAAACATTTCAACTAAACATGGTTACACAGTTAGAGCATTTGCATTATTACCTTACAATCAGGTATGTCCAGCAAGGATCTATTAGCCATCAATTCACAATAGATACAACACAGCTACAATGAAGAAGAACATACATCAATTTGTGGAACGCATCTCTTCCAACCAATGCAACTTGTTTTTACTTTCAAGACCAATCTTCTGCACCTATTCCATATAATAAGCAAGTATGATTGTGAGAATTCCTTTAAAATTAATGCAAAACATGATACAGTCAAAATAAAGTCAGTACAACGGACCAACACCAAATCGATAGAAATCACAATAAAAAAATTCAAAACAAACAAATACACGTCTTCATGAACATTTGGCTCCAGATACTACTGTTGTGACTGAAAAAATAAGCATGTTACTCAAGTCAAGTTTACCTGCAAAGCGTCACGACCATGTAATCAATAGTCTTAAGACCCATCGATGTGTCATTCATATCTTCAACACTTCTAGGCAGCATACCTTACTTGCTCTCCATCCACACCCGGTACAGATACAATGCATATAGAAATAAATAAATAAAGTTATTTTAGTACAAGGAAAGTCAGTACACTAATAAATTGAAAAGACATTTGCATGCACACGTGAAATCTTGTTTACAAAGATGGAATTAATTTGACATAACCGTTTAGACTAAACGATAGTGACATTTCATTAGCAATCGACAGGGTGCTAATTTAAGAGTAGAAAAAAGGTCTATTTCCAAATTATCTCTTGAATAAGACTTAATTTCAAACACTGTATATATATAGTAAGGTTAGTTTAGCTGTAACACTTTCAGAAGATAAACTGCCAATTTGAGTCCAAGAGAAAGAGCTTATTAAATATTTATAATACTTACTAAACTATGGAGTACACAACTTAGGGAGTAGAAAACAAAAACAAACCCTTCAATAATAAACTAAACATAAACATTTCTCAAACATACCATATTAAGGAGCCATTGCAGATCTACCTATGACAAAACTCAGTTCGTGCTGTCAAAGAACGACTTGTATTTAAGGAGTTGGCGGGAGTTATCGTTTTTCTATTTTTCTTTGAAAAACCATATTAAAGAGGATTATATGCCATCACAGCCCAACACCTCGCCCAGTAAGTGATAGCATGTTGAAGATTGATATTGTTATAATTTTTCAATTTTTATGTCAAAAGTATTATCAAAAGTATAAAAGGCCATCACAGCCCAACCCTTTCATAACACTTGGACATTGTTCAATATTAACGATGAAAAAAGAAGTAATAAATATTAAAGAAAATAGAAGACTCGGGGGATTCTAATACATTCAATACATATTAGAGATTTAGAAACCAATATCCAACTATTTCATTAAAAAAAGACAATCAAGTCAGCAATAAGAAGATATAACATATCGTGGAACCAATTAAAATTCATTAAAAGCCCAATACTTTTGATAAGAAAAGGAACAGACTCACAAGATTATAATATCCTAAAAAAGTCTTATACTTAAAACTTTTGGGAGTTTTTCGTGACCATTAAAAGTAAACAGTCTTTGTTTGAATAATTAAAACTTACTATAGACGCGCTATAATTTCATTGAGATAATGTGGGGTGATACTTAATAATGATATTATTGTAACATTTTAGACATTGGATGATTTTTTATGATAACCAAGTAAACTGTAGTCCCAATCTCTCATTTCTTCTCTGTTATATATTCACCGGAAGGAGATTACGGAAGCTTTCACTAACGGAAGCACGGAATCGAGCTTCCGACAGGGAAGCGCCTAAGGTTTTGGAAATTCCTGCAACTATGGGATATACACATACATATATGCTATGCACATAAACTGTAGTCCCAATCTCGTTCTTCTCTGTTATATATTCACCGGAAGGAGATTACGGAAGCTTTCACTAACGGAAGCACGGAATCGAGCTTCCGACAGGGAAGCGCCTAAGGTTTTGGAAATTCCTGCAACTACGGGATATACACATACATATATGCTATGCACATAATAAACTGGGTTTCTGCAGTATCAAAAAAGGTTAAGATTAACTAATCTACCGAAATTCAGTTCAGCTTTTACGCAAAACCTAAACTGGCTTCCCCTGTTTCCTCCTTAGTTTTCCTAAATTAGAGTAGAAATCCTAAATTGGAAATAAAAACTATGGAACGTAACAAAGGAAGCTATGCACAAATATGATAAATATATTTTTTGACAACTAAGACGGTTTTTCAAGGACTCAGAAAAGCAAGGTTCATCGGGGTTATCAATAAAATCAAGGTTTTTGAGCTAATAACCAAGCCTAGTTCAGATTTTATGCTAGAATTAAATAAGGCCCCATATTTCCTCCTTAAAAATCCCTACTTTAGGGGGAAATCCAAAATCGGTAATCAAATCTGTAGAACAAAACAAAGGAAGCTGTATACACATAAATAAATATACTTTTAAACAACAAATTCAATTTTTCGAAGGTCAAAAAAGGTAGGTTCATCCGGGTATTAAAAAGGCTCATATTTTTAAGCCAATCAGCCGAAACCAGTTCAGATTTTAAGCAAACAAAAAACGTCAGCTTTCTTATTTCCTCAGCTTTCCTTTTTTTTAGGGAAGAAATCCTAAATTTGATCATGCAAACTGTAAACATTACAAAGGGTATACACATACTTACAAAAAGATAAATTATATATGTGTGTGTGTGTATATATGTAAAGAGAAGACTCCATTTTGTGGGATTCTTTGGTTTCTAACTTTAAACAACTATGTCGGATGTTTTAAGGTTCCGCAAAACTAGGTTCATCGTGGTTTCAACAAAACTCAAAATTTTAGGCTAATCACCCATCCAATCCCAGTACAGATTTTAAGCAAAAAATAAATAATAAGGTTAAAATATGCATCCAAACAAGGCATTGCCCTCTCTGGCATTCTCCTAAATTTTCCTAATATAGGGCAGAAATCCTTATAGTGGGAAGCAGAAAAGAACAAAACAAAGAGTATATACATACACATACAATCAAAGTCGTAGGTGTGTGACATACATAAAAACACCAAATATTAAATTATTTTGAACATAATTAATAATAACGTGATAAACGTACCTTCCATGTAACCCAGATGTTCCATGTAACCCTCATTCGCACTGCACTGCAAAGAGACTCTTCACACTGCACTGAGCATACTCAATCCAAACCCAGATGTTCCATGTAACCCTTCTTTTCAGATCTTACTACTCTTTCCTCTTCCTCAGCCTATAGTCGAAGGAAAGATTCGGGTCGCCTTAGAGAGTGGGGGTGTGTCCGAGTTCTTTGCCGTCCGATTGCTTCACAATATATGTATTCGGGTAGAGAGAGAGATGAGATGGACTTAAAGAGGATCATGGGATCTAGAGCTGTGCATATGAAATAGGTGTATATTATAAACAGAGAGGGGAGAGGAGCCAGAGCTTGTTTTGCTTTCGTAAAATAAACAACAGTGATAGTTCTTTTAAATCAAGAAAAAAATCATGATACCATTAAAATAAACTCAGTAACAGGACCAACATCAATTAATAAACTCGCAATCAATCATTGCAATATAACTAAACACAACAAATACATATCTTCACAAATTAAAAACACCAACAGGGACCAAAAACCAAATTAAAAAAGCAAGAATAAACCATGGAACGATATTTAACGAACAAAAACCAAAATCACAAATCATACAGCAGAAGTCCTAAATCAATTTTAAAAAAAAGGATAAGTTCGTGTCTTTTTACAGGCATTATAAACAGGTTTATGATAGTTTATATGCATCGTAAACCGATGGACCAACACCAAATTGATAAGACCACAATCAATATATCAAACAAATCCATGTCTTCACAAACAGGTTTATGATAGTTTATATTCATCCGGGTATTAAAAAGGCTCATATTTTTAAGCCAATCAGCCGAAACCAGTTCAGATTTTAAGCAAACAAAAAACGTCAGCTTTCTTATTTCCTCAGCTTTCCTTTTTTTTAGGGAAGAAATCCTAAATTTGATCATGCAAACTGTAAACATTACAAAGGGTATACACATACTTACAAAAAGATAAATTATATATGTGTGTGTGTGTATATATGTAAAGAGAAGACTCCATTTTGTGGGATTCTTTGGTTTCTAACTTTAAACAACTATGTCGGATGTTTTAAGGTTCCGCAAAACTAGGTTCATCGTGGTTTCAACAAAACTCAAAATTTTAGGCTAATCACCCATCCAATCCCAGTACAGATTTTAAGCAAAAAATAAATAATAAGGTTAAAATATGCATCCAAACAAGACATTGCCCTCTCTGGCATTCTCCTAAATTTTCCTAATATAGGGCAGAAATCCTTATAGTGGGAAGCAGAAAAGAACAAAACAAAGAGTATATACATACACATACAATCAAAGTCGTAGGTGTGTGACATACATAAAAACACCAAATATTAAATTATTTTGAACATAATTAATAATAACGTGATAAACGTACCTTCCATGTAACCCAGATGTTCCATGTAACCCTCATTCGCACTGCACTGCAAAGAGACTCTTCACACTGCACTGAGCATACTCAATCCAAACCCAGATGTTCCATGTAACCCTTCTTTTCAGATCTTACTACTCTTTCCTCTTCCTCAGCCTATAGTCGAAGGAAAGATTCGGGTCGCCTTAGAGAGTGGGGGTGTGTCCGAGTTCTTTGCCGTCCGATTGCTTCACAATATATGTATTCGGGTAGAGAGAGAGATGAGATGGACTTAAAGAGGATCATGGGATCTAGAGCTGTGCATATGAAATAGGTGTATATTATAAACAGAGAGGGGAGAGGAGCCAGAGCTTGTTTTGCTTTCGTAAAATAAACAACAGTGATAGTTCTTTTAAATCAAGAAAAAAATCATGATACCATTAAAATAAACTCAGTAACAGGACCAACATCAATTAATAAACTCGCAATCAATCATTGCAATATAACTAAACACAACAAATACATATCTTCACAAATTAAAAACACCAACAGGGACCAAAAACCAAATTAAAAAAGCAAGAATAAACCATGGGACGATATTTAACGAACAAAAACCAAAATCACAAATCATACAGCAGAAGTCCTAAATCAATTTTAAAAAAAAGGATAAGTTCGTGTCTTTTTACAGGCATTATAAACAGGTTTATGATAGTTTATATGCATCGTAAACCGATGGACCAACACCAAATTGATAAGACCACAATCAATATATCAAACAAATCCATGTCTTCACAAACTAAAAGACCGATAGCAATATAATTAGAAAAACATGCAAATTTGCAAATCATATGTAAGAAGGAAAAAGTCTCCAAAACCAGTCATCAAAAATACGTTTATGATAAATACGTTTATGCATCTCAAACCAATTAAATTAAAAAAAAAATTAAAAATAAAGTAAACAATCAGTAGTGGTAAACTGATCCGATTTAGTACAAAGCTTACCCTTCTCATAAAGGATAACATTCAATACATATTAGGGATTTAGAAACCAATATCCAACTATTTCATTAAAAAAACAATCAATTCAGCATTAAGAAGATATAACATAGCGTGGAACAATTAAAATTCATTAAAAGCCCAATATTTTTTTTATAAGAAAAGGAATAGACTTACAAGATTATGATATCCTAAAAAAGGCTTATACTTATACTAAACAATGAAATTGCAATTAAAATCCCAAACCCAATACGTAGAAACTACTTAAGGTTTTTACAAAAAAAGAAAAACAAGATCTAATTTAATTCAAGCAAACAGTAACCATAAAAACACCATATCTGTAAAAACAATTTAAGATTTTCCAAATCTAGATCTAATTTAATTTTCCAAATCTAGATCTAATTTACTTAACAGAAAACAGTAACGAGATTAAAAACAATTCAAGATGCAATTAAATACCGAAAATCAACCTTGTAGAAACTAATTAGGTTCATCACGACCAATCTTCTGCACCTATTCCATATAACAAACACGTATGATTGTAAGAATTCCTTTAAAATTAAATCAAAACACGATACAGTCAAAATAAAGTCAGTACCACAGACCAACACCAAATTGATAGAAATCACAATAAAGAAATTCAGCATAACAAACAAATACACGTCTTCATAAACTATATGGCGGACAGATACTAATGTTGTGACTGTGCAAAAAATAAGCATGTTACTCAAGTCAAGTTTACCAGCAAAGCGTCATGACCATGTAATCAAATAGACTCAAGACCCATCGATGTGCCATTCATATCTTGAACACTTCTAGGCCAGCATACCTTACTTGCTCTGCATCCACACCCGGTACAGGTACAATGCATATAGAAATTAAAAAAAAAAACTATTTTAGCATAAGGAAAGTCAGATACTAATGTTGTGACTGAAAAAATAAGCATGTTACTCAAGTCAAGTTTACCTGCAAAGCGTCACGTCATATCTTGAACACTTCTAGGCCAGCATACCTTACTTGCTCTGCATCCACACCCGGTACAGGTACAATGCATATAGAAATTAAAAAAATAAGTTATTTTAGCATAAGGAAAGTCGATACTAATGGTGTGACTATGAAAAAATAAGCATGTTACTCAAGTCAAGTTTACCTGCGCCACGACCATGTAATTAAAGTCTTAAGACCCATCGATGTGTCATTTATATCTTGAACACTTCTAGGCCAGCATACCTTACTTGCTCTCCTCTCCGTCCACACCCGGTACAGGAACAATGCATATAAAAATTTTAAAAAAAAGCTATTTTAGTATAAGGAAAGTCGGTACACTAATAAATTGAAAACACATTTGCATATGCACACATCAAATCTTGTTTACAAAATGGAATTAAATTGACATAACCCTATATACGATAGTGACATTCAGCAATCGACAAGGTGCTAATATAGAGTAAAAAAAGGTCTATTTCTATATGAACTATCTCTTCAATAACACTTAATTTCAAACACAATATAGCAAGGTTAGTTTAACTGTAACACTTTCAGAAGATAAATTGCCAATTTGAGCCCAAGAGAAAGAGCTTATTAAACATTTATAATACTTACTAAACTAGTACACAACTTACAGAGTAGAAAACAAAAACTTACCCTTCAATAATAAAGAAACACATTTTTCAAACACACCATATTATGGACCCGTTGCATATATACTTATGACAAACTCTGTTCGTGCTGTCAAAGAACGACTTGTATTTAAGGAGTTGACGAAGTTATCGTTTTTCTATTTTTCTTTAAAAAACCATATTAAGGAGAATTATAGGCCAACACAGCCCAACACCTCGTTTAGTAAGTGATAGCATGTTGGAGATCAAAATTGTTATACTTTTTCAATTTTTATCTCGAAAGTATTATCAAAAGTATAAAAGGCCATCACAGCCCAACCCTTTCATAATACTAAGACAGTTCAATTTAATTGATGAGAAATGGAGTGATGATAGCATGTCGAAGATAGATATTGTTTTTGTTTTTAATTGTTATGTCGAAAGTCTAATATGATCAAAAGCCATATCACGCCTTCTACTTTGTAAGACTTGGACATTGTTCAATAGAATGGATGAGAAAGGAAGTAATAGGATGTTAAAGATCGATATTGTTAATATTTTTTCAATTTTTATGTCAAAAGTCTCATTAAAAATTATGAAAGGACATCACAGCCCAAGACCTTCGTAAGACTCGAATAATGTTCAATTAAATGGATGGAAAAGGAATTGATAGCATGTTGAAGATCAATATTGTCCTTGTTTTTCTATTGTTTTTTGAAAAATCATATTAAGGGGTATTATAGGCCATAACAGCCCATATCCTTCGTATCATTCAAACATTATTCAATTGAATGGATGAGATCCTAAATGATATCATGTTGTTGAAGATCGATATTGTTATATTTGTTACACCTTTTATGTGAAAAGTCGTATTAAAAAGGATAAAAGGCCATCACAGCCCAACACCTTCATAACACTCCGACTTTGTTCAATTGAAAAGATGAGATAGCTTGTCGAAGATAGATATTGTTTTTGTTTTTCGATTGTTAAGTCAAGGCCATCACGCCTACCACCTCATAAGACTTGGACATTGTTCAATTGAACGGATGAGAAAGGAAGTAATAACATGTTGAAGATCGATATTTTAATATTTACCTCAATTGTTATGTCAAAAGTCTCATTAAAAAGGATGAAAGGCCACCACAACCCAACCCTTTCATAAAAATCAGACATTGTTCAATTAAATGGAGGGAAAAGGAATTGATAGCATGTCCAAGATCGATATTCTTATCGTTTTTCTATTGTTTTTCAAAAAATCATAATAAGAGGATTATAGGCGATCACCGCCCAACCCCTTTCATAAAACTCGGACAATGTTCAATTGAATGGATGAGAAACGAAGTGAGAGTATGTTAAAGATAGATATTGTTAAACTTTTTAAATTTTTCTGTCAAGTCTTATTAAAAAGGATAAAGGCCATCACAGCCCAACCCTTTCATAACACTCGGACAATATTCAATTGAATGGATGAGAAATGAAGTTGTCGAAGATAGATATTGTTTTTGTTCTTCAAATGTTATGTCAAAAGTCTTATTAATGATGATTAAAGGGTCATCACGCCTACCATCTCATAAGACTTGGACATTGTTCAATTGAATGGATGAGCAAGGAAGTAATAGAATATTACAGATAGATATTGTTATACTATTTCAATTGTTTTGTCAAAAGTCTCATTAAAAAGGAAAGGCCATCACAGCCCGACCCTTTCATAACACTCGGACATTGTTCAATTGAATGGATGGGAAAGGAATTGATAGCATGTTGAAGATCAATATTGTTATTGTTTTTATATTGTTCTTTGAAAAATCATATTAAGAGAATTATAGGCCATCACAGCCCAAACCTTTCGTAACACTCAGACATTGTTCAATTAAATTTGAAGATTATACGTTTTCAATTGTTATGTCAAAAGTATTATTAAAAAGAATAAAAGGCCATCACAGCTCAACTTCTTTCATAACACTCGGACAATGATCAATTGAATAGATGAAAAACGAAGTTATAGCATGTTAAAGATAGATATTGTTATTTTTTTTATTGGTATGTCAAAAATCTTATTAAATTTGAAGATTATACTTTTTCAATTGTTATGTCAAAAGTATTATTAAAAAGAATAAAAGGCCATCACAGCTCAACTTATTTTCAAAACACTCGGACAATGATCAATTGAATAGATGAAAAACGAAGTTATAGCATGTTAAAGATAGATATTGTTATTTTTTTTATTGGTATGTCAAAAATCTTATTAAGGATGATCAAAGGCCATCACAGTCCAACACTTTAGTAAGACTCGGGAATTGCTCACTAATGATGAAAAAAAGATATACCATAGTTGCACGAAGCAGGAGCGGGTGTGGGTACGGGAGCGGGGAAGCGGATTGTTACAAAGGGGAGGGAACGTCGTAGGAAGCGCCTATTAATTTTTTTATAAAATATATATAATATAGTTGGGTATTATTTTTATAAAATTTGTACATTAATTTTAGGATTATTAATCTTTTGGGAGTTTTTCGTGACCATTAAAAGTAAACAGTCATTGTTTGAATAATTAAAACTTACAAAAGACACGCTATAATTTCATTAGGATAATGTGTGGTGATACTTAATAATGATATTATTGTAAAATTTTAGACATTGGATGAGTTTTTATGATAACCTAAAAAACTGTAGTCCCAGTCTCTCATTTCTTCTCTGTTATATATTCACCGGAAGGTGATTACGGAGGCTTCCACTGACGAAAGCGCGAAATCGAGCTTCCGACAGGGAAGCGCCTAAGGTTTTGGAAATTCCTGCAACTATGGGATATACACATACATATATGCTATGCACATAATAAACTGGTTTCTCCGGTATCAAAAAAGGTTAAGATTAACTAATCTACCGAAATTCAGTTCAGCTTTTAAGCAAAACCTAAAAGGGAGCTATGCACAAATATGATAAATATATTTTTCCTCCTTAGTTTTCCTAAATTAGAGAAGAAATCCTAAATTGGAAATTAAAACTATGGAACGTAACAAAGGGAGCTATGCACAAATATGATAAATATATTTTTTGACAACTAAGACGGTTTTTCAAGGACTCAGAAAAGCAAGGTTCATCGGGGTATCAATAAAATCAAGGTTTTTAAGCTAATAACCAAACCTAGTTCAGATTTTATGCTAGAATTAAATAAGGTCCCATATTTCCTCCTTAAAAATCCCTACTTTAGAGGAAAATCCGTAATCGGTAATCAAAACTGTAGAACAAAACAAAGGAAGCTGTATACAGATAAATAAATATACTTTTAAACAACAAAGTCAATTTTTCGAAGCTCAAAAAAGCTAGGTTCATCCGGGTATTAAAAAGGCTCATATTTTTAAGCCAATCAGCCGAAACCAGTTCAGATTTTAAGCAAACAAAAAACGTCAGTTTTCTTATTTCCTCAGCTTTCCTTATTTAGGGAAGAAATCCTAAATTTGATCATGCAAACTGTAAACATAACAAAGGGTATACACAAAATTACAAAAAGATAAATTATATATGTGTGTGTGTATATATGTAAAGGGAAAACTCCATTTTGTGGGATTCTTTCGTTTCTAACTTTAAACAACTACGTCAGATGTTTTGAGGTTGCGAGAAGCTAGGTTCATCGAGGTTTCAAGAAAGCTCAAATTTTTTGGCTAATCACCCACCCAATCCCAGTTCAGATTTTAAGTAAAAAAAATAATAAGGTTAAAATATGCATCCAAACAAGACATTGCCCTCTCTGGGATTCTTCTAAATTTTCCTAATATAGGACAGAAATCCTTATTAGGGGGAAGCAGAAAAGAACAAAACAAAGGGTATATACATACACATACAATCAAAGTCGTAGGTGTGTGACATACACAAAAACACCAAATATTAAATTATTTTGTGCATAATTAATAATAACGCGATAAAAGGTACCTTCCCGGACGGATTGAGCATGATTAAAGAGACTCTTCGCACTGCACTGAGCATACTTAATCCAAACCCAGATGTTCCATGTAACCCTCGTTATCAGATCTTACTACTCTTTCCTCTTCCTCAGCCAGTGGTCGAAAGAGAGATTCAGGTCGCCCTAAAGAGTGGGGGTATGCCCGAGGTCTTCACCGTCTGATTGCCTACCGATATATGTACTCGGGTAGAGAGGGAGAGATGAGATGGGCTAAAAGAGGATCATGGGAGTTGTGGATATACACAGAGAGAGGGGAGGGGAGCCAGAGCTTGATTAACGAGCAAAGACCAAAATCACACATCATACAGAAGAAGTCTTAAATCGTAATTTAAAAAAAGGATAAGGTTGTTTTTTTTACAGACATTATATTTCATATTAAACAGGTTAATGATAGTTTATATACATCCTAAACCAATGAACCAACACCAATTTGATAAGACCAGAATCAATATATCAAACAAATTAAAGACCTATAGCCATATAATTAAAAAAAAAAAACAAGCAAAATTGCAAATCATATGCAAGAAGGAAACATTCAATACATATTAGGGATTTAGAAACCAATTAAAAAAAACAATCAAGCCAAGCATTAAGAAGATATATCATAGCATAGAATCAATTAAAAAAGCCCAATATTTTGGATAAGAAAATGAACATACTCACAAGATTATGATATCCTAAAAAAGGCTTATATTTATATTGAACAATGGAGTTGCAATTAAAAAACCCAAAATCAATCCGTAAAAACTACTTAGGGTTTTTACAATTAAAACAAGATCTAATTTAATTCAAAGCGAACAGTAACCAGATCTAACAGAAAACAGATTAAAATCCAATTACTGAGAAACAGAAAACAGCCAAATTAGTTTCAAGATGCAATTAAACACCATAATTCACTCCTGTAGAAACTAATTAGGTTTTTCAAAACAATACATCCAATTACTTCACCAGATCAAAACTAATTCAAATCGCAACACAGAGAAACAAAAATCAATCGGTAAGATTAAACAATTAACTACACAGGGTTTTAAGAAAAAGTAGATTTGATAACTTTGGAGAAAACAGTAACAAGATCGAAATCGATTCAAATTGCAATTAAGTTGGCCAAAATCAATCGGTAGAAAAAATAACATAACAAAATATTGAAATCGATTGAATCTATAGAGAAACCCAATAATATAAAACGCGTACAGATAAATAAAGAGAGGATGATATACACATAACCTTACGGAAAAAGGATCTCTCGTTGATGATTATTAGGACTCGTGAAGAAACGAAATATATATTTATATATATATATATATATAGAGAGAGAGAGAGAGAGAGAATGGAGATGATTAATGAAAGTGTCATGGTGATTTATGTGTTAATATAGAAACAGAGAATGTTCTGTAACGGCTCTAATTCCTAATATTTCGGCCAAACTAAATATACTGGTAATGAAATATGGAAATAAAAAAATTCAAAATATAATAATATAATTTACCTTTGAACTATATAATTAAATTTTGAAATTTTTCTATCGCTAATTTTGGTATAAGTTATTGTCCAGTCAAACTTAACATATGATTTCGTAATGGATTATTGTTTTGGGAGGAATGAAGTATGAATTAATGTTATTAGCACGATAAAAGACTTTTTTCATAAGATTAGATATATCAATGAGAGATCATTAATGTTTATTATATTCAACTATTACGAGTTTTCGATTTAGTATACTGAACAAATAAGTTTATTGATTAGTATACTGAACTAAATAAAAACTTTCGATTTAGTATTTGCCGTCCAAATTCACGGTTAAATAGTGACGTCATCTAACATTTTCAGTTAAGTTGAAGGGCAAAATGGTCTTTTTTTCTATTAAATTAACTAAAAGAAAACAAGAACCCATGGGACTCGAACCCTGGTCTATTAAACAAATTGAAAGTTTATTAACCATCTAGCCACCAACACTTTTGTTACAATAATAACGTTATATATATATATATAAAAACTCTATCTGTTTATAGATGTGTATATATACACTTTGGGACCGATTTCGTAAATTTTGAAAAATTCAAATTTTATGTTTGTTTCATTTTGGTCCTTACATTTTCAAATGTATTATAATTGGGATGTAAATTTGTCCAGAATTAATAAAATTCGTTAACAGCTTTAAAAAGAATTTGCAGCAAATGTGAAAATGACTAGATTAATCTTTTATACACATGATTCAATTTTCTTAAATAAACTAAAAAGGGTGCAACAAAAATATGATTTTTAACTATTTTTTTCATTACACGTATCAATTTTACTAACTAAAATAATTTTATTTTTATAGTATACTTTTCTTTTGGTCTTACATGTTTGATTTTTTTTGTTTTTCAGTAAATTCCTTTTAAAAAAAATTCTACTTTGTTCTGATAAGTAGTATTTAAGATACAATTTCTAGACAAATGGGTTTTTATGTTATAAACAATTTAAATTTGAATGGAAAAAACGAGTTCTTGTTTTTATCATACATGCATGACCAAACGTACTAGCTAAAATTATTATTATTTTATTTTTGACGTCCATTTTTTTAATTATCGACTTTCTTAAATAAAATTAAAAGTGTGCAAACAAATATGATTTTGGTCTAATTTTTTTCATTACACGTTATCAATTTCACTAACTAAAAACTATATAAATAACTTTGCCATTATATCTATATATACATATACGTATATGTCTGTATATATGTTATATATTATATGTCTGTATATATATACACTTATGGACTGATTTCGTAAATGTGAGAGAATTCAAATTTTAAGTTTATTTCAGTTTGATCCTTGTATTTTCAAATATTTAGAATTTAGAATATAAATTGTTCAAAATTAACAACTTTAAAAAAAAATTGCAGCAGATGTGAAAAAGACTAAATTAATTTTTTAAACAAATAAAATTTTGATTTGAACATGTATTTTTTTATTTTAATTTTCAGTTTTTTCAAATAAACTAAAAAAGGTGCAATAAAAATATGATTTTTGTCTATTTTTTATTACAAGTTATCAGTTTAACTAACTAAAATTATTTTATTTTTTTAGTATAATTTTATTTTGGTCGTATATGTTTTTTTTAAATGACTCCTTTTTTTAAACATTTCTACCGATGAGTAGTATTTAAGTTATAATTTGTAAACAAAGATTTTTTTTTTGTTATAACAATTTAAATTTTAATGAGAAAAAAATGTGCTATAGTTTTTATTTTCTATACATGAAAAAATGTACCAAATAAAAATACTTATTATTTGTAGTGTAAGTTATTAGTCATACATATTATTTTTTACACTTTTTTTATTTAATATTTGGTGCATTTTGAGATTATAAGTATCAAATTGATTATATTCATAAACTACAAGGACTACTTCATTAATAATGAATAAGTGTGAAGTTGATAAAAAAAAATAGTGTACAAAAGTGAAAAAATATATTAGTAAAATATACTAAATCAAAACTAATTTAAGTTTCATAAGGGTAATTTTGTAGTTTAATTATTTCTATTAGACAATTGGACGGAAATATACTAATTCGAAAGTTTTCATTTAGTCCAGTATGCTAATCAGTAAATTTGTTAGTTCAGTATACTAAATAAAAAACGCATGATAGTTGAATGCAGTAAATATTAATTACCTCTATCAATAAGACCTCATAAGAACAAAATGATTTGTACTATGTTCGGGTTATAATATGGGATATAAACACGGTGCGACTAACTTATTTTGTTTACATACAATATTACGTTTATTAGTAGTAAATGGTTTACGCATTGCGTGTGTAACACGTTGTTGCGGATATATGATTCCTTACAAATAAATAAAAGTTATGTTATTTTTATTTTTCTTGTTATTGAGATATAGCGGATGTGGTAGTAGCGGTGATCTTATGGAAAAACAAATAAATTTACTTAGAAGGGAATGTGTGCGATTTTTGTACACAAGGAAAAGGTGAAACATGAGAGAGAAAATCGTTTTTGTTTTCCTATATATTTTTTTATTGTAATTAATAAGGTTATATGAGAAATTATTTTAAAAATGAAGGTATTTTCAGAAAATGTGGGACAACTTAATCAGTCTCGTACATATTTAATTTCCGGGAGGTAACATTACTTCTCTTTCAGCTGCTCGCATACTAGTCAAGCTAACTAAAGAAGTTTAATAACCCATAGAATCCAAATCATTTATAAAATTACAAGTTCTACTTTTCTCCTCTTCCAAGAAGATGTTTCTGAACAATTGGAGGACAGATCCGTTTGAAATCCAGAAAATCAAGTTTCCCCTGTCAAAGTATTTTAAAAGCATTATAACCGGCAACCCTCAAAATGGGTTCGAATTTAATACTGTTTGTATTGTGTTGTTTTCATACTGTTACAGTTGGGCCAATAATGTAATTAATTGGAGGCCGGTACCATTTTAAGAGAATTATTAGGTTTTAGTATCGTTTGTATTTTTTATTAGTATAAGTTAGCCTATTCAAATATTTTAATTTTGTTTTGGTACGCTATACTCTAAATATAAAAAAGGATATAAATTCTGTTTTATCTGTTTTGCCCATTTTGTTTTACCCCAAACAGTTTCTTTCTCTACCTAAACCTCTCTCTTTTTCTTAGATCTGTATCGTTATCTCTCCCCCTCTCTATCTCTCCGGTGGCGGCGAACACCGGTGGAGATTCGTCGCTGCTCATCTCCCTCTCTCCCATTTGGCAACGGTATATTTATGTATATACACTCATCTGGATCTATTTTTATAATATATATATATATATATATATATATATATATATATATATATATATAATATGTATGTATCGATTGTCCGACCTCTGTATCTCTTCTATTTCTCTTTCTTGGCACATCTTCATCATCGATCTTGTCTGTTAAGCCGCCACCGACGTTCCGGGTAAACGTAGAGGCGACGTTGACCAGCAAGCAACGAATGTGAGACGTCTACAGTGGCGACATCGACTACAGTTGCTGCAACAATAGAGAATTTGGTTACAGGGACTATATTTTGCAAATTTAATAAAAAGTTTGTTAATTTCAAAACAGACCTTCAAATGAATATGTAATCTATCTGTACCCAACGTGTTATGTAAATGCAAAAGTAGTACAAGTATAATTGTTTTATTGTAATTAACTATTAGACTGTTCAAAAAAATTGTATTAGATTGTCATATTTTTTGTATTAAATTATCAAAAAATTTGTATTTGTATTTTATATTAGATTATCAAAAAAAATTATATTAGATTGTCAAAAAATTTGTATTAAATCCAAAAAAATTGTATCAGATTTTATATTAGATCGTCAAAAAAATTGTATTAAATTGTCACAAAAATTGTATTAAATTGTCAAAATTTTGTATTAAATTATCAATTTTTTTATTAGATTGTCAAAAAAATCGTATTAGATTGCCCAAAAACTTGAATTATATTGTAAAAAAATAATTGTATAAGATTGTAAAAACAATTGTATAAATTGCCAAAAAAACTTGAATACCAATCGTTAAGAGATAATTCAAAATTTGTTTCTGAATGATAGATTTAGGGGAATATTTTTATAGAAATCTAATATTTTTAGAGATAATTCAAAATTTACCCTATGCTGTCTTATTTGGGATGAAAAACTAGTATATTTAAAATTCAATTTATTTTTGATAAAGTATGTAAAAGATATTGGTTTTAAAATTGATTAACCAAATATCATGGGACCTTAAGTTTTTTTTTTTTTGGTATCACCCGTCTAGTAGTTGTCATGGGACCTTAAGTTATATATTAGGGAGATGATAAACTTTAGAACCTCGACAAGGCGAATCTTGTAAGAGATCTCTATCATTTTTTTCTCAACTAGGTTACATAAGCATTCATACAAAGTAAGTTATATTCATTTTGCATATTGTAACATATAAACAAATGTCAATGATTCAGTTTTGCCTTCCGTAAAGGTATACCAAAATTGTAATCTGAAAGTGGAAAGAAATTAGAATTTATTTTGACACATGATAAAGATCTGGGAAAATAAAATGAAAAACAAACGTAAATACTAGATATAAGAATAAAATGTTCAATTAAGAAATCTGATAGATATCATACATGTACCTTGAGGATCTTCGCTTTTGGATTGTAGAAGTAGGCTTGAAACGGACATCAAACGTCATTAGAGGAATGAAGATAGACGGCTACAATGTATTGAGGTTTAACTCGAAGCTACAATGTCACTATGGAATATTTCATTCTAATTCTAGAAAAAAAATATCATAACGGTGGAATGGTGTTATATTGGATAGATAGAATGAATGAGAAAAAGTAAAAGAGAAGTGATAATGAATGCGAATGGAAATAGGATTTGTAAGATGAGCTTTTATAGAAAATTATTGTACAACACATGTGTAAAAGCGGCGCCTCGTCTCCAAATGATTTTAGGGTAATGCAAATTGTGTTTGGGTCTATTAATATAAGTCACAATTTCACATCGACAAGGCCTGTCCAAGAATGGAAAGATGATGTGAACTATACGTGAAGCCAATAAGTACATTGCTATATGCACTAATTTTTATGCTTTTCTTCATTTTAACAATTTTTTTAAAATATTAAACTTGAACTACAATGGTATTTGCATTAAATGAGATCAAATCAAAAAGTTTTGGAAAAAATGGAACTAAACTTAAAAGATAAAATTTATCTGTGTTATAACTTATAAGCTTGTCATTTTATACTTATTAGATTTATGCATATCACACCGACACGCCCTATTTGTTTCATCACCTCCATTTTAGAGTTAAATGGAACCAAGTTGGCCTACCTCTATCCCTAACCTAGACCCTAAGGCTTAGTGTAATAATTCTTCAGGTACTACCCAATATTGAGGTTCTGGCCTGAGTATTACAATGGATGCACCAATCAGATTACACGGCCTAGTGTTGTTAGAGAATGTTGGAAAACTCTTCTAATCTGGTACAAACTGTATCATAGAAGTAAACCGGCATTATAACGGTACTAATAATATACTAACAATAAATAATTATAATGCTATAAATTAAATATATACACATGCAATATCTACAATTTATACAAACTAACCCTAAAGTCCAAAACCCAAAATCTAAAACCTAAAATAGTCGCTGCCTCGGACGGGATGAGCTGCCATCGTTCTTTCTGCCTCTAGGCCGCCGTCTCTTCCCTCATCCCCTTTTATCAATCTCCTCATCCCCATCTTTCTTTGTCTTCTATCCACACCCTCTGCACTTCAAGTCTCCTCTCTATTTACCGTGAAAAAGCATATCCACTTCGTTGGAGAGAGAATCTAACCTCTAACCAGTTCGTCTAGTAACAAGTTCTCATAATTATGGTTCATATAGAAGTGAAAAAACCGGTACAGAAAAATATAAAAAAATACGGCAAATCCTATTTTGGTTAAGTCCGTCTATATCTTTTTGAATTAAATTGGTTTTGTTGTTGTGCTTTTGTGTCCTAATATTTAGTAGAAACATTTATATCGGGTTAATTAGTGTGTTGGCATCTCGATGGAGCCTATTGTGAGTTTTACTGATTGGATATTTAAGACACTATTTTCCCTCTTCAATTCAAGACAAATTATCAATTCAAGATTGTTAGTTATTTAATCGATGAGAGGTCTCTTTCAGAAAGAAAGGTTTCGTTAAAAAATGACGATATCAGCATATGATGCCACAATACGTGGAAAAGTTGAAAAAAGAATATAAAGTGTGTGTAGATAGATTGAATATTATTTTATTTCCTTACCACTAACTATAATTCTTGTAAGTTTTTTTTATTGTTTTCGATTTCTGTAATAAGGTTAATTCGACCATTAAGTATTATTAATGAAATAGTGGGTATCCCCCACCAACTTATATATATATATATATATATATATATATAGTATTGCATTACATAAAATAAATAGGGGTTAGAACGTATGTACCTTCACTGTCGTTGTAACAATCGATGAATAATAAATCCAAATGTTGAATAGTTGATGAAGAGCCAAATCTGAGTCGACTGCTAAACAATCACTCCTTCAGATTTAATACTTTCTCTACCGTCTTACTTTTAGATCTATGGACGTCGATCTCCAAGGATAAAGCTACTATCCGATGTAGGAATAGTGGAAACCCACTTCCTTACAAACAAATTTTTTTGACTACATACCGATACCGTAACAAATTAGTTTGGTTTGAGAATTTTTATACCATTAACGAAACAAAAAATTCGGTATACCGAACTTTCGGTATACCAAACTATTCGGTTGGTTCGGTTCAGTTTCATTTTTACACCAAACTTTAGAGTTTACAAGTGGTGATAGAAAAATGGTATATGGTATCCAATGTCATTTACACTACAAACCGTAGATTACTTTTACGGTTTGTAGTGTTTTTTTTGTGTAGTAATTTCTAAACTTTAATAATGCATTGAGTAGTCATTTTCAGATAGGGTTGTCAACTCATAATAATTAAAAAGTAATAAAGTGTTGTCTGATGCCTTTGATGGATATGGTATCCAATGTCATTTACACTACAAAACGTATATTACTTTTACGGTTTGTAGTGTTTTTTTTTTCGTTATTAACCGTGATTCAGTGCAAAAAGTACATTCATAAAAAGACCACTGCTTAAATCAAGGGTACAAACCGTACATTTTTTTTACGGTTTGCATAAAATACATGAACCGTACATTTAATGTACGGTTTATATGTATTTTATGCAAACCGTACATTAAATATACGGTTTGTATGTATATTTCATAAAATTGCAAATCAGTCCCTGCATTTCGTAAAAACTCAATATTGGTCCTATCAATTAAAATACAGAATATTTTTTACAAACATACAAATCAAACATACGAATCAAATTAAACTTACGAATTTATAACGTACAAATCAAACATACAAATCAAATTAAACTTACGAATTTATAATATTCCAACTCAGCTAAGAATAAAACTTACAAATCAAACATAGAAATCAAATACAAAAAACAGTGCATTTTTTTTTGTAACGACTAAATGATTTAAAGTTGGACATAGGGAGCATATTTCCCGCCGATGTTAATCTATCCGATGACGGCTCAGCAGACTCTTCGATTTCGTTTAGCTCCGTACGCCGTCTCTGTCGCTGCTGCGATTCTGGATGCGGAGCACGCTCGTGGGATGTAAGTGTCAATCCTCGACTCCAACTGTCGGTTGACTGCTGACTAGGATGATGCTCGTACGACCCAAATGGTTGTCTATGATGATCGAACGGAACATCGTCCTGAACGTAGTCCGACCCAGCAAAAGAAGCACGACGACGATGACCGCTTGAACTCGGACCCGGACCCTGATCTGTAGTCGGGGGTCGACCTCCACTCGTTCTTCTACCCCCGCTACGCCCGTCGCTACAAGATTCGCCTTCCCCTCTGCCTCTTTCATCGGGACGCCGACAACTTGAAGCCCTAGTGTAAGTTCTTGGGTCGTAACGTAGGTCGTCATCACCATCGTCGTCGTCGTCGTCATCGTCATCCTCCTCATCCGACTGTTCATCAGCTGACCCATACGGATTCATTCCCATTTCAGCGAACTCCGACCGTAGTAAGTCCACGTCCGTTTTCATTTTCGCCCGTTTGAACGATTTGAAACTGCGGCGCAACATCGCTTTCTGAAAAAAAAAACAATAAAAAATGATTTATTAGTATTGAAATATACAACCAAAAAAATAACAAACAAATATTAATGAACTTTAACTAGTTGTTACCATTTTATTGAGCACACCCGTATGCTCCCGGAAACCGTGAGATGGCCGGGCAAGTTCAGGTGGGTTTATAAAGATGCGGGTCCTCTCTCTATACCATCTCATGTAATCCGGTGACGTCCCCGTACCAAATTCGCCGTTAACAAGCCGGTTGTGGCGGTCATTCCACACGGTTATAAACTCTTCAAAAAGTGCAGACCAATCGTGTTTTTGCCCAATCCCAAATCTTCTATCCTTTCCGTGACCCTTTCTGGGTTTCCAAATATATGTAGGGACCCGCTGAACAAAACCGAACTGTCTCATGAACCTGTCCGCGGGGTGGAACTCAATCTTCTCATTACAAATGAGAGGCACAGAACAATGCCACATATAACGGCCCCGCGTGCAGTATTCCGGATAGTCATCGAGATTTCCGTAAGGTTGCCACACTATCTGTAATCAGCAAAATTATTATTAGAATATGTAAACAAGGGTTTAAAAATACTAGTAATAAATTCTGCGAACATAAGATCAATGCAAACATATACAACATATAATACGTAAGTTGCATGTAGGAAATAAGAAAGTTAAAATTTACCTATTCAGGCGACATATTGTCAAACTGGTCACGTATGTGGACCACATTATGTCCGTAGACATATGGCTTAAGGTTAGTTTGCCTCCAAATCTCCATCTGTAATATACAAACAAAACCTGATGAACAATAAATATAACCGGCAGCTAAGTAAATGATAGATGACACAATAAAAAAAAACCCAAATCCAATACAAAAACTAAATAATATCATACCTGTAACCGAGGGGGAACCTAGGCCAGCCCTCAGGTGGCTCGATATCTTCCGACAGCTCTTCACATGGTCTAACCGGCAGAAGTCTGGTAATCGCCCACATATCGAGAAACATCACCGGCCCGCTTACTCCGTTTGCCTTACAACGTACCAACTTGCATAGATTAGCCTCTAACCAGGCCAGAAGAGCTGATCCCCAACTATACTCTGCACATGTGTCAAAATCCTCCAGAAATGGCAGAGGCCAGAGTGGAATCTGATCACTGCTCTTATCCGAAAACACATGTGCCCCAGTAATAATAACATGGCAGCCCTAGACTGATATAGCAAACGCTCCTCACTAGGGTTGGGGGGTAATTCACCAAAGGTGTGTAACATCCAATCAAGTCTAACTGTCAAACAGTTTGTATCCACTTGATTGTCAGCCGGTCTAACACCCAACAAACTCTCTATCATATCTAACCTGCTTGCCTTGTTATCATTCCGCTCCAATCGGGTAACAGCAAGACCATCCACCCTGAGACCAAGCATAATCTCTACATCCTATAAAGATATCCCCAACTCTCCACCGACAAAATGGAACGTGTGCGACTCATCACGCCACCTATCAACTAAGGCTGTAAGCAGGTCTCGGTCTACGGTATAATTACCTATAGTGTGAATACCATAAAAACCAGCCCTAATCATATTTTGAACTACTCTGTCATGCATCGGTATCTGCCAACTATAATTATAAACCCTAATCTTATTCGCATCTCCTCTACCCGCTTCTCTTCCAGCATCCCAAGTCTGATTAGAAATATGACCGGTCTGTCGTAAAATGCCCAACCTGCCTTTAATCTGTGGACCTGACTCTGCCATCCTAACTATTTTTATTTTTAACAATAAAAAAACATAAGAAACATACACATTTAATGATAACCAAACAATTATTTTAATTATCTAATAACTCAATGATAACCAATTAATGATAACCAAACAATGATAACTCAATGATAACCAATTAATGATAACGAAATAATGATAACTCAATGATAACCAATTAATGATAACCAAACAATGATAACTCAATGATAACCAAATTAATGATAACTAAATAATGATAACTCAATGATAACCGATTAATAATAACCAAAACAATGATAACTCAATTATAACCAAACAATGATAACTCAATTTTTTAATCATAACCAAACAATGATAACTCAATTTTTTAATCATAACCAAACACATTTAATGATAATCAAACAATAATAACTCAATTTTTTTATGAAACGGATAAAATATCAACAACCCCAATTTTTATTGGTGATTTGGGCAAACAAACTAATTAAAAAACATAATTTTATAAAAACCCCTAATTTTCAAAACGGGTAAATATTAATAAAACATAACTATTTTTATTTTTCTCAATCAAAACAAATAACCATCATAAACATGTAACATCATAACCAAACCATTAGTAATAAATATCTAAATAAACAAATTTCAATAAAAACCATAATTTTTTTATTAAATGGGACAAATATCAACAATTATTATAATTTCTATAATTAATATAAACAAACAACAAACAATTATATATAGATAAGTGAATTATGGATTTGCATATTTTATATATTTTTTCCTATTTTACAAATTAAAATTACACAAAATAAATAAATAATGCAAAAATGGGACAAATATCAACAATTATTATAATTTCTATAATTAATATAAACAAACAACAAACAATTATATATAGCTAAGTGAATAATCAATTTGCATATTTTATATATTTTTTCCTATTTTACAAATTGAAATTACACAAAATAAATAATAAATTAGAGAATAAAAGATATACCTTGAATTATGGATAAATTTGATTGATGATTTGGGGTTTTTTGTTAAGAAATTTGATAGTTATTGTGGTTGATTGATTTGGGTGGTTTTTTTGGATGAAAATTGGGGGTTTTTGAGAGAAAGAGAGAGAATGTAGTATAAAAATTATTTTTTTTAAAAAAAACGTAAGTTTCTGTTTTTCAGGGACTTGCTGTGTAATTTTTGCGCAGGGACTGACTGTGTAATTTCTGAAAAGTAGGGACTGACTGTGTAATTTACACATAAATGATACATACCGTTTACAGTGAAACACTGTAGACCATAGATTAAATCTACGGTCTGTGCGTTTTTAAAGATTTTTTGAAGTTTAAAAATCCATCCTCATAAAATAAACGGAACTAACCGACTCTTATGTATTTAAAACAAATAAACTGAGAAAATTTTATTTTAGGATAATAAAAAAAAAGAACAAGAACGAAATATTAGAACTAATATAACTTCTATTAATATTAATATTAATATTAATATTGAATAAAAATAAAACTTCAATATTGCACTTAAACATGCATTATGTTAAATTACTATTATTATCAATTTTTGATATGTATTCATATCTATGGCCGGATTCATTTAGGGGCATAGGGTCACATGCACCCCAAATTTTAACCCAGCTAAATTAGCAAAATGCCCCTAGTGTATTCTCATAATTAATTATTTATAATTTTTACGTATAAATTTAAAAAAAAAAAGGAAAAAAAAGGTATATTCTCTCTCTATATTTATATATATAGCACATACGTGAGTTTGTGTATCCGACACGAAACGACATGGACTCGGGAAAACAATAATTTTTTTAATTTAATACACTACACAACTAGTAATTGACAAGTAAATAATATATATCATATATATTATTTATATGGGTATATATGTATATATCTACATTACAAAAATAAGAAAAATTAAAATACATTAATTGCAACACACAAATCTAGTAATAATCATTTTTTTATAATACTTGTTAAATTTTGAGATAAAATTTCAAAATCTGAAAGTTAATTAATGAATTTTTTTGTAATATAATTTGTGTTTCTCGTGTAATTAAAGTGTTCAGTACATTTTAGAAATTGTCCAAGACATGCGGAAATATTAATGTGGTCAACATATATGTCAATAAGTTTAGAACATGTGAGTTAAAGTATGCGACACGTGAAATGAAATGCTGCATTAGTGTCCGCACATGATTTTTTTTTTTTTTGGAGAGTCTATGCATCACAATTCGATAGCATACGTATAGGTGAGTTGCAATTTTTTGAAGTTAGAACTAATAGATCGATGTCCTCTATCTCTCACCTCTCACCTATTATGTGAAATTGTGCCCCACCAAATACAAAATTCTGGATCCGCCTCTGTATTCATCGTAATGTTTAAGGATAATATAATACTTTCACTCTTCCATTGGTAATTAATAAAATTGACACTTATTTTGGGACACAATATGGAATAGTGGACCGGGACGGAAGGAATATTAATGGTGGAAAAACAATAATATAAATATATTGAATGGTATAAAATTATTACATATGAGTTTGAGATAAGGCGGCAACAAATTACATTGTTAATATTTTTGTATATCAAATACTAGACTCATAAACAAATACTCGGCCGACGCCATAGACAACATAAATATGTGTTATAACCTTCTGCACGTTTTTGACAAGCTCAACAGACTCAGTAGCTAAAAACTCAAATGTATCAAATACAAACGGTATGAAACTATGATGGTTCTGTTGGCATGTTTTTTCATGTTTATCTACATTCGCTACCGCTACAGTAGTAGCTGCATGACCCATAATGAATTCTCTGGTACCAAACCCCATCAAGGGTGAACACCAGTAATGTCAACACACTTGTAAGTGTAAACAAAAATGTCTCATAGGCTAATGGTAGATCTCCCCTTGGGGACAGATGGAATATTAATGGGTGGAAAAACAATAATATAAATATATCGAATGGAGTAAAATTATATCATATTAGTTTGATATAAGTCGGTAACAAATTACGTTGTTAATACTCTTTATATAAAAAATACTAACAACATAACACACATATTCAGCTAACCCCACGGTCAACACATTTATATTCATAACTTTATGCACTCTTTTGATAAAAAAAACTTAAATGTATTAAATGGAAAATATATTAAATTGTGCTGGTTCTCTTGGCATACTTTATCATGTTTGCTTATCTTCGCTGTCGATGTAGTAATAGTTGTCTGACCCACGATAAATTCTCCAGTACCAAACCCCATCAAGGGTGAAACACCAGTAAAGTTAACACAAGCATGTTTTCAACCGTTCTAACTATAAACAATAACGTCTGATTGGCCTAAGGTCTCCCCTTTTATGGTACCATAAGAAATTTCACATGTGGCTCATTTCTATTTGCGATCTCTACTCTCCAAATGATTTATACAATAATACAATATATCACTAACCAAGTCGTGATTGTATTTGACTCCGAGAGGAACCTATAACGAGGTGCATGCTCACCACACGAATAAAGACGGACCTTGTGACAAGTCAGACACGTTTCCTTTTTCATATATTTTGAATTTATTTTAGTGTAGTTATTTTTGGTTTATTTAATATATGTTGTGTTTTTAGTGCTTGACATATCCTTAATTTATAACACTGGGTTAATGATAATGATAATGTTTATCAAATGGGTAAATTATAATTTGCTACACTAAGCTTTTCATTTTTTTTTAATTTGCTTCTTAATGTTTTAAAATTTTGATTTAGTGCATGAATGATACGTTTTTTATACGAGTTAGTATATCTCTATTATTTTATGCTTCATTCGTTCTACTATTTTGCATTGTTTCACAATACGAGTTCACTTCCTATAAATAGAAAGTTTTTGTTATATAATTTTACTTATTTGTCACTCTAATAACATTAACTTAAATAATAAGTGTGTAAAAAAGTAATAGACAAATTTTGTAAAGTAAGTGTAAAAGTAGGGTAGTGATAATGTACTCCTTAGAAATGGAAAGCCAATGATGAAAAAGTGGTATTTTAGAGTCCAAATCTTCTATATCCTTATTCTTTACCCCATTTCGAGACTCATTGTTTATTTTCACTCAAATTTTAAAATTTCACAACTTGTTCCGCAAATTTATAAGCTTTTATATTATATTGTATTCAAATTTTAAAACATTTGGACATAATATTGTTTTAGATAATTTTTCTAAGATTTAATATTTAATTTACACTAATTTATACATTTATTCCAAAATAAATTACGTGTGGATTTTATTTTAAATATAATTATTGGAATGCATGGTAATTGATAGAACATAAAAATTGGACCCGAATATTCTATTCGGGTAATAATCGACCCACACTTCATAGATGGGTATCCAATGCTTAAATGGGTCATCACATGCCTTTCATAGAGAATAAAGGTGGATACTACTAAAAGCCCAAGCCCACTTAACTAGGGACCCCTATCAGAAAAACCCCTGAGATGGAGACATTTGTCAACATCCTAAAAGGCATAGTTGCCTATATAAATAGCCAACTACCCCTCCTAGAAATGGACCGGAAAATCTACCCAAAAAATATAGAGAGAAGTAGAGAAAAGAGAGAAATTATTCAGAGCTTATCACGCCAAGAAACAAACCGAGCAGAGAAAGAACCGAGTACCGAAGAAGAAGGAGAAAGACTAAGATGAGAGATCAAATAGTTAAGTCGAGCATAATTGTTAGAAGGAAATTGTAATCCGAAAAAAGGCAATTGCCGAATAGTAATAAAGATCAAGAAGTGTTCATCGTTTATTATATAGTTAATATTATATCATTGTTGAAAAACCTAACGCTACCGACCAAAGTTATGGTTTTATCAAATGGCGCCGTCTCCGGGAATCATCTAGTTCCCAACTAGTTTAGAATTCGAATACCAATACTCTACCATACGAGCGACAATGGTGATCAATGTAGAAGAAACCCATCCTGAGATAGTAGAAACCAATAACCAAAGCGTGCAAATTAGCCAACAAGATCTCGACGATCTACTCGCCATCCGTGACAGATACGACGCTATCTAGTCCGGAAACCAACCAACAACCTCCAATGTCCACCAAGAACAACCGACCGAACAACCCCTACAGCTTGAAGGGATCGTCGAAGAACACCCAACGTCCTCGGAAGACGAACAAGCCTTGCCCGTACTAAGACGCGCAAGAAGACGCATACCTGGATCCCAGGCGGGACTGAGCTCAAGAGTCCCTCTGCCAACAGCCTCGGTCAACTCCGGTGCTCGTTTACAAACAAACGAAGCTCACCGGTTTGGCATGCCCAAGGATCATGTACTCGAACAGTTGTCCCGACTACCGACTCACCCACCAAGGATGATTACACCACCCACGGTGGAAGTACAACACATCGTTCCTTTATCCGATGAAAGGAACAGCGCCCAGCTGCAAGCTCAGTTGGCAGCGTGTATGACGGCTATGTCAGTAGCTGGCATCATATTGCCGAGTACCCAACCTGCCAATGCAGACAAAGACCCACGTCGTGAAGCGGAAGATTCCGCCTATAGGGCCGCTTTGGAAGTGGCGGGCCGACTACCAGATACAGGAGTGCCCCATCAAGGGGGCAATGTCCCGATAAAGATCCCTCCAACCTTCGTCCACCCTAACGCTCATACAGAACATGTCCTTGACAAAAACCCGAAGGACGGTAGATACCCGGAACATAGGGTCGTGGTAGGATACTACCCTCAACCACATCAGGGGGAATACGCCCCCCTATACCATTCCATGGATGAAGCGTTCCAACAAGCTTGGAACGTGTGCCAAGAAACCCCATGTGCCGAACAGATCACACGATACCGAAATCCTGTGGGGTTCGTCATCCCCGAGTTCATGCTATATGATGGAAGGAGCTGCCCGATCGACCACCTGCGACACTATAAGACGAAGATGGAGCTGTGGAGCGACGACAATGCGTTGATGTGCAAGCTTTTCAAAAATAGCTTGGGCCAAGAAGCTTCATCATGGTATCACAACCTACCATGAGGATCGATAAGAAACTGGGCAGACCTGTTACTAGCGTACTCCACCTGATACGCTGCTCATCGGAAGAAGAAGGTCAGCATTGAAACCCTTCTGAAAATGACGATGATGACAAATGAAAGGCTCAACGACTACTTCATATGTTTCATCGACATAGCAAACCAGATTCCACAGTACGCCAATAATATAGCCATCCAGAACTTTATCAACTCCATCCCTAATGGCTATTGGGCGAGAAGAAAGTTCATAGGCAAAAACTTTCCGACCACTGATTCCCTGCTAGCCTATTGTACCCACCTCACCGATAAAAACGAGGAACTGCGTTTCCTCAACCGAACTCTACCAAGAAGAGAATCGGTCCGAGAGGCACAGGTGGGTCGCAAAAGAGTTAGGAATAACCAGGGAGAAACATTCCAACCGACCAGAAAGGGCAAAGGTCCCGAGGTCCATAGCAGGGTAGAGCGACCACGAGCACCCGAGCCCAAACCACTCCAGATCCCATACCCAACACTGATCAACGAACATAAACCGCTCCATCTCACCTACCCAATGCCCCCCAAACCGTTTCAACAAGGTCGGCTCCAAAAGAGGGAACGCCGAAACACCTTCGAACCGGTCAAGCTGCGATACACTTTCAATCTATCTGCTGAAGATATCCTCAAGGATATATGCAGGGAAAGTTGGTATTCCCGACCACAACCGATCGCCTCTCCCCCCAATCTGAGAGATTCCAAGCTCTTCTGCGCATATCATGAGGATCACGGCCATCTCACTGAGCATTGCCATAACCTGCGATGGAAAATGAACCTGTGGGGCGATGCGGGATACCTAGCCAAGTTCATCAAAGGCGCTGGGAATAAAGGCAAACAACTGGCCATCGAGGGAGCCGACGACCGGCAAGGCAAAACAATCAACGTCGTTCATATATCACGACCCAAGGGCACAGGTGGGGAACGATCACGACAACGGCAACTGGCGCACTTTGGCAAACTAGCCAAGGCATCACAGGCGTCGACCTCTAAACGACAATGCACACCACGACGACATCCGCCCATTTCTTTCTCGGATCTTGACGAAGAAGGGGTGATTTACCCCCACGAGGACGCCATCAACCTCCGTGTTCAAATCGGCCTTGACACGGTCAGCAGGGTGCTTGTCGACCAAGGAGCCTCTTGTGATATCATGTACAAAGAGCTTTTCGACAAGATGGAACTTAGGCTAGAAGATCTACAGCCTACCGATGTCACCCTGATCGAATTCATCTCCGAGATGACTAAACCATTGGGAAAGATCGTCCTCAGTGTCACAACTGGATCCGTGTCAGTTTCCGTGGAGTTCTTAGTGGTCAACGACAACTCTAGCCACAACGCAATCTTGGGCCGACCTTGGCTGCATCCCATGAAGGCGATACCCTCGACCAACCACCAAAAAGTCAAATACCCAAATGATAGGGGAGAGATCGAGACAGCCAGAGGATGTCAAGAAGATTCAAGACACTGTGAGGACATTACCGCGGCTCTTGAAAAACAGCGAAGCGTTGTCGAACAACCCACCAGCACAAAGAAGCTGATCAACCAAATAGCCAAAACCGAGAGGGTTATTGAAGAACAAGTAGGAGAAACACTTAGGAAGGTGTATATCCCGGATACGGATGAGGAGCACTACTTCCTCCTCGGAGATAACCTTCCAAAACAGGAATCCGAAGAGTTAGAAGCATTCCTTTTCAACAACATGGATAAATTCGCCTGGAGTCCCAAAGACATGCCAGGCCTAGACCCTAAAACGGCATGTCACCACCTAAGTGTTGACGCCGAATGCAAGCCGATAGCTCAGAGGAGCAGAAAAGTGTCGGTACAGCACAGAGCAGCTATAATTGCTGAAGTCCACAAGCTATTAGAGGCTGGAGCCATAAGGGAGGTCTTCTATCCAAAATGGTTATCCAATCCGGTCGTCGTCCCTAAGAAGAACGGAAAGGAGAGGGTCTGTATAGACTTCACCAATCTCAACAAAGCCTGCCCGAGGGACCACTTTCCCCTTCTAAGGATTGATCAACTGGTGGACGCAACTGCGGGAGCAGAACGGATGACCTTCCTTGACGCATATTCAGGGTACCACCAAATTCCTCTCGCCCGCGAAGATCAAGAAAAGACATCGTTTATATCGCCTTTGGGAAACTATTGCTATACGGTGATGTCGTTCGGCCTACGCAACACATGAGCAACATACCAAAGGATGATAACAAGGGTATGTCGAGATCATATAGGGAAGAAAATGGAGGTATACATAGATGACATGGTCGTCAAAAGCGAAAAGGCTACATCCCACCTTCAAGATATCAGAGACGTTTTCCAAACGTTGGGCGAGCACAAACTGAAACTCAACGCTAGCAAGTGTGCATTCGGCATCAGCAAAGGGAAATTTTTGGGGCACATGGTTAGCCGACGAGGAATAGAGGCTAATCCCGATCAGATCACGGCTCTTCGGAACCTAGCAGCGCCCAAGAATAAGAAGCAGGTACAAGAGCTCACGGGAATGATGGCCGCATTGAGCAGGTTCATCAGCCGATCCGCAGATAAGGGATGACCATTTTTTGAATCACTCAAGAAGGATAGAAAATTCGTGTGGGACCCGGAATGTGAAGCTTCTTTCAACAACCTCAAAGAGTACTTAAGGACGCTGCCACTGCTAGTCAGGCCGAACAAAGGAGATATTATGGCATGCTACCTAGCAGTTTTCACTACAGCAGTGAGCGTGGTTATCCTAAGAGAAGAAGGTCGCGAACAATTCCCTATCTACTTCATCAGCAAAACTCTGGTCGAAGCCGAAACACGTTACCTACCCTTGGAAAAGCTGTGCTTGGCATTGGTCGTCGCGACCAGAAAGTTGCCGCACTATTTCATAGCTCATCAGGTCCAAGTATACATGAAATTCCATATCAAAGAATCGCTTCAACGGATGGACATTAGTGGCAGAGTGGCCGCATGGGGGGTCGAATTATCCCAATTTCATATCGAGTTCGCACCTCGACATGCCATAAAGGGACAAGTCTTGGCCGATTTCGTCGCGGAATTCACCGAAGGGTATGACGAGCCTATGGCTATGTCCCCCCAATCACACTGGCAGATACATGTCGATGGATCAGCCACCAAGGACGGATCAGGAGCAGGGATCGTCCTCAAGTCTAGAGAGGGAGCGATCATACAGAAAAGCATTAAACTGGGTTTCCGAGCTACCAACAATGAGGCAGAGTACGAAGCCATGATAAACGGCATGCTCATTGCCCTATCCCTTAGATGCTCCCACTTAACTGCAAGTTCCGACTCAATGCTGATCGTAAATCAAGCCATAGGCGAGTACCAAGCCAAAGATGACAGAATGATCCTCTACCAAGAGAAAGTTCAAACCTAGATGGCCGCCTTCGAACAGTGCGAGTTAATAAGAATCAATCATACCGAAAACGCACATGCTGATGCCTTGGCCACCCTAGCCTCGACATTAACATTAACTGACACTCGGTCGATCATAGTGGAATTACTGCCGACCCCGAGCATAACCAAAAGAATAGACCGAGTAACATCAGTACAATACGAGCTAGGTTGGATAGACGACATGATCCACTACCTGCGAAACGGAACCATCCCGGCAGATAAGATAAAAGCATTGAAAATTACGAGAAAGGCTCCTCGTTTCTGGCTGTCCGACGACGACAAACTGTACAAATCCAGTTACAGAGGACCCCATCTTCTGTGTGTCCGGCCCGAAATGCAGCTACCAGTCTTGGAGGAAATCCACGAAGGATCCTGCGGAGCACACATCAAAGGGCGGTCGCTGGCCAACAAGGCAATCACCCAAGGATATTGGTGGCTCTATATCAAGCGAGACGCCGATGTGTACGTCCAACGTTGCGACAAGTGCCAACGATTCGCGAAGATACCTCGACTCCCATCATCTATGATGACCCCGGTATCGGCACCATGGCCATTCGCACAATGGGCAATTGATATAGTAGGGAAGCTTCTCAAAGCACCCGGAAGCGTCGAATATCTGATCATGGCGACGGACTACTTCACCAAATGGGTTGAGGCTAAACCTCTCTGAGAAATTAAAGTTAGTAATGTCAAACAGTTCATCTGGGAGCACATCATCACTAGGTTCGGTATACCGTATGCCATCGTCGCAGACAACGACACCCAGTTCAAAGAAGACAAGCTGCAGCTTTGGTACGAAGAACTCGGTATCCGAAAGTTCTATTCGACGCCAACATACCCACAGGGTAACGGCCAAGCAGAGGTATCAAACCGAACCGTACTAGACGGCATCAAGACAACCCTTGAACAAGCAAAGGGGAGATGGCCCGAGCGGCTACTTAACGTCTTATGGTCGTGCCGAACTACACCGAAGGCGGGCACCAAAGAAACCCCGTTCAGCTTAGCATACGGCGTCGAGGCCGTCATACCAACAGAAATCGGGCTACCCACACTACGAACAACTTTAGTCGAGCAAGGAAACAATGAACAAAGAATGAGAGAGGAACTCGACATGTTAGACGAGAAACGAGAGATAGCAGCCCTTACACTAGCGAAGTATCAACAAGCCGTCAAGAAAACATATGACAAGAGGGTGAAAGGGACCAAGGAGTTCATGGTCGGAGAACTGGTGCTACGACGAGTAACGGTCTATACCCGAAACGAGATGCATGGCAAGCTGAGCCCCACCTGGGAAGGACCCTACGAGATCGTCAAAAGAACAAGCCCAGTCTCCTACAAGATCAAAAGTGTCCTATTCGACAAAAGCCGAGGAGAAAAGAATTCTTGGAATGTAGCTAACTTAAAGAAGTACTGCGTATAGGCCATCATCTCAAGTGCGCCATCATCCCAGGTGCTACCTTACCCCTCCTGCTTAATAACCTTGTCTTTTGAATAAATGAAATATCTTATCAAGCTGTCTAACGAGTGCAGCTGAAATTCCCAAACGGCCTTTGTGCCTAGTAATACTATGAAATTCCCAAACGGCCTTTGTGCCTAGGAATACTATGAAATTCCCAAACGGCCTTTGTGCCTAGGAATACTATGAAATTCCCAAACGGCCTTTGTGCCTAGGAATACTATGAAATTCCCAAACGGCCTTTGTGCCTAGGAATACTATGAAATTTCCAAACGGCCTTTGTGCCTAGGAATACTATGAAATTCCCAAACGGCAGACGTGCCTAGGAATACTATGAAATTCCCAAACGGCCTTTGTGCCTAGGAATACTATGAAATTCCCAAACGGCCTTTGTGCCTAGGAATACTATGAAATTCCCAAATGGCCTTTGTGCCTAGGAATACTATGAAATTCCCAAACGGCCTTTGTGCCTAGGAATACTAGAAAATTCCCAAACGGCCTTTGTGCCTAGGAATACTGTGAAATTCCCAAACGGCCTTTGTGCCTAGGAATACTGTGAAATTCCCAAACGGCCTTTGTGCCTAGGAATACTGTGAAATTCCCAACATGGCATGTCTAAAAGAGTGCCTAGGAATACTCAAAAGACTTCCAACATATGCAGGTACCAAAAAAGCAAAGGCCAAGCAAAGACGCCAATATGCATCAAACAAAATTGAAGAAGGGTTCTGGCCCGTATTACGGAGACGATAAATTACCAAACGGCGAAAACAATAAAGGAAAATCAATCCAATCAATGAAATAGCAGTACGACAATGAGAAGATCTGAACACAAGAATAAAGAAATAAAACAAATAGTCCTCGCCCGAATTACGGAGGCAACAAGGTACAACCAACAATAAAGAAAATTATTTAAGAGCTACTACATGAGGAGCACGACGGCAATTGACCGAGCTCAACCTCTTCGTCATCCGTAGCCGTATCCCCATCGGTCTCCTCGCCATCAAAACGCTCCTCAGAAATGAGGGCATCAAAGTTGGTCGTATGAGCACCCACACATGTCAGCGTCTTAAGCCGCGCGGAGAACTCGGCTCCTTTAGCGATCTCGTGAACATCCGAGGCCGTTTTACACGCCAATATCGATATAAGCGACGCTCCTGAACCTCAACAACATGTTCGGCACGAAGAACATATTCCCGGAAAGAGGACGCCTGGGTTTTTAACTTGGCCCTGAGCCGGGCACACCGATTGAGCAACTTGGCGTATTTGCCCATTAAAACGATGTAAGGCAAATTGGCGTGCACTTCACTAGCCGCACCAGATGAGACCTCGTCCTGGGCAACACCAGAAGGTCCTAGCCCCGGACTAACTAGGCATGGAGAGCCAGCCTGGTGCGACGTAGTAGCATGTGCCTATAAAAAAAAAATAGGGGAAGAAGGGAAGAGATGAATATTCAGCCGCAAATAAAGAAAAGACAGGGAAGTCGAAAAACGAAAATTTTTATATACAAGCTACAAATAAAATGACAAAACAAGCTACTCGATCATTAATCCGATAACCCATCAACAGACACTGATCTACGGCATCAGCGAAATGAATATCTCGCAGCGAAACAATTTGCGTCCCCAAACGTTCCAGCACGACCGTATCAGCCCGGTTAAAGGCAGTCGTGGTTTCAGTTACCCCGGCCATAGCATCAACCATGCGTTCTGCCCGGGTAACACCACTCATCCCTTTTACAGGCTCGAGCACCTCTAAAGCGCGGGCTCGGGCCCAATACGCTTTGGCAAAGGATAGAAGCAAGTCCGCATCTTCGAAAACAGCCCCTAGAACCAAGTTCAAGCTCGTCACACGGCCTCGGGATTCATCACGAGAACGCCGAAGTGCCCCAAGAAGCTCTTTGGCCTTACCCTTGTTTGCCGTATAGTGGGCGGTCCTTCTACTGAACTTCTCTCCTAAGTCGCGTAATCGAATCGATAAATTTGAAATATGAATATTCAGACCCTCGATTTCCCGACGAGCAGAATTCAGTTCAGAAGTTAGGGACGCGTTAGCTTTTTCAAGACCATTTATAACATCGCCTACGCTACGACTAGGCGAGGTCCAGACCACCATGGCAAGGGGGTTAACAGGTACCTGACAAGATTTTGTTTTTACATCCTTCAAAAGACGACGACCCACAAACAAGGAAATTAACAAGGAAAGCCAAACAGAAAGAAAACGTAGCACCTATATTATCACTTCCGAAAAGAATATCTTTCTAGTTACAAAAGAGACCCACAATTCGGGTACCAAAAGACTTTACGCTAAGATACAGAGAAAATACTATAAGTAAATGGTCAAGGCTCCACCTGAGGGGATGCAGGTGGGGGAGTCACGGCAGCAGCAGACCGAGGAGTCGTTGGAGCCGACCCGGAATGGGGACGGAGCGCCGTCGAAGTAGTATGTCCCGGCAGCCGTGGGAGTTCCTCGTCTCGGAGGTTGGCCCAATCCTGAGGCTTAGGAGGTGCACCTTGCGGACAGGGATAAACCAACTCCGACCATGCCCGGTCCGATAACGGGACCTTCGCAAAGTTTAGAGCACGAATATGAGCGCAAAAGACGGAGAAGTTAGCCATCATTGCGAACTTTGCCGTTTCCTCCGCTTGCGCCACTTTCAGGGCTGCCACCTCAGATGTTCCGACCTCTACGTCCTCTGCCATGAGCAAATTATCAGCCTCCAAAAGGTCGTACTTCTCGACCCACTCCTCTTTTTCGGCCCCCAATTTCCTAATTTCCTCGGTCAGGCGTAAGTTGTCTCCCACCAATTTCTCATAATCAGAGGCCAACTTAGCCATCTGGGCTTTCTCCTCGGCCGTTGTTTTGCTTTCGGCCATCAGCTTCTCTTTCTCCGCCTCCAGCTCGGAGACCAACTTCACTTGCTGAGCCTTCTCCTCGGCCATGGCTTTATTTTCGGCCATCAGCTTCTCTTTCTCAGCCTCTAGTGCTGACAGCTGATCCCTTAACACCACGATATCCACAAAAACCTGTATTTAGAAACATCAGACACCAGCCAAAATAAGAGTATCACGACCTATATAACAAAATACGTGTGCAACCTACCCGAAGCGCATCAGTGCTGGCCTGCTCTATAACCGACATTACAGGTCGAGCAGCTATTTTCTCTGCATCCTTGACGACGAGGGGCTTAAAAGTAGTATACCCCATCCTCAAGACACGGGGTTGCTCCAACAGTTCACCCCCACACCTATCAATGTAACGGGTCATTGCAACCCCATCCACCAACACCTTTTCAGGTCCCTTGAGAACCTCATCCTCGTGACCCACCACAACCTCCACGGCAGCCTCTTTGCCGGCTTCCACCTCCACTTCCTCCCTCACCTCCTTCTCCGAAGGACTGGTCTCAGGGGCCCTATGCACAATCACCTCCTCAGTACGGATGGGCGAACAAACAGGCAGGGCTATCGGGTCCTCGGTACGGATAGGCGAGATGACAGGCAGGGTCATCGTACCCTCGCCCATGTTCACCAGGAGGTTGATATGCCCGAATATATTATCGAACGACCCCTGAAACACAATAATACCCATAGACCGGGCAAGAGCAAGGGTAACCAATGAAGCAGTCAGTAGCTGAAACAGGATGAAATATAAAGCGAAGAACAAGAGAATTAATAAACAAAAATTTTACAAAACAAAAAATATATACACATACATCGGCATGAGCAGAATCCCCCTCGGTGGCATTACCCTGGGAAGAAGCACCCGTGCCAACATCGACAACCCCCTCATTCACCGACGTCTCTGCCCCTTTAACCCTCTTTGGGGTCCCAGCAATGGGGTCCGACGCTCGGCGTTTAGAACGAACAACCTTATTTCCTCCCCGAGCAGCGCTTCGAGACTCAAACTATAAACCCCGAACACATCCTTCAGTTCGATAGGTATCCCGGACAACTCCGACAACCTTTGAATACCGTTCAGGGCTAGTTGGGCCGGAGCGATCTGCATGGCCTCGAAGAACGATGACGTCCACGCAGTCAAAGGAAGTCTAAGACCCCCAGTAAAAAATGCCGAGAAACGTACAGCTACCTCGCCGGCAGGAACAAATCCCATGACCTCCTCATCAGAGACAGGCAGCCGAATGTGTATGTCAGCAGGTATCCCGACGAGCCTCTTAAACTCCTTTTCCACAAATGGGCCAACTTGGGCCAGGCATTGGGTCAGAATTTCCTATCCAAACATCATCAAAACTCCATCAATATACTAACCAAAAACACATGACACGACAAATTCCCCCCCCCCCCCAATTGATAGAAACCCTAAAAGTTTTCCACCAAACCACCAAATATCATATACAGGAAGAAAAACCACTACTCAACAACCTAGATAGACATATATAGACAACCAAGACCATATATCCACGCCACATATATGACCACAACCACAAATCAAATACATATTCTAAGCGCAGAGGTATACAGACAGAAAACCCACAAAATACGAAGATACTTACAGTCATGTTTAAAGAACAAGCGAGCGAGAACAGCAGCAAACCTATCTGCAATCAGGTGAAACCCTAGATAGAAAGGCAGAAAAATTTTGGCGGGAAGAACCAACACTAGAGAGAGAAAATACGGGATATTTTTTCAGCAAATTATGGGATAAAAACAAAAGGGATTACTTGGCACAATTAAAAGAAGTGGATCCATAGAAAGAATAAAATAATAACTGTCCTTTCGTGTGACAGAGGTTTACCTTTTTCCCAACCATAGAAAAGTCCACAACCGCTACTATTTTCGACAAATAAACACTCCAGATCTTGCCACGTCAGATAGTGTATCCCACTAACCAAGGCAGTTCACATCATTACTCCTAAATAAACGGCCAGTGGACCCTACCATGAAAAGCTTCCAACATATGCTACCACTAGTATCACACCGAGTATGTCCCCCGATTAAGTTTCTCGACGCCCAACCATTTCTTACCCGAACAAAGGAAACCCCGAACAAGGTGGACGGAGACCGTTCCTAGCTCGATGGCATTTAAGCGTCCAGTCTAACAACGCTCTCCGAGGGGGATAACCACGGTGCACTTATTCGGTGTCCAGTATTAACATAAACATAAAGGCAAAGCAAATACAAAATAAAATAGACAGGATCAAGTTGCAAAACGGAAGTTTTATTCATCCATAAAGGGGGAAACACAAACAATACAACCGAAAAGAAAAGTTTACAAGAAAATACACCCATCTTAGTTCTTCGAACTACCCCCCATATCGGCATCCTTCTTCGCCAAGAGCTCCTCCAGACTCTCTTTTTCCCTAATCAAATGAGAAATGCCAATCTCCACTTGTTTTAGAGCATGAGATTGAGATTTGCACTTCTGCTCGGCTTCAAAACGAGCAGCGCTCTCCTCCTGCCCGTATTGCTTGAACCGCCTCATTTCGGTCTGAGCACACTAAAGATCGTGTTTCAGCCATGACATCTCAATTTCTTTTAACTGAAGAGGAATCAAATCCTCTTCCCCGAAACCTGGGGGACGGAGTAGCATGAAAGTAGGCTCTTCGGCAAGGGTTTTCCTTTTAGAGGCAGATCTAGTAATGGGAGCCATTTCAGACAAAAGCAAGGTAGAAGAAACAATAATTATAAAACAATAGAGAGAAAAGGAAGAATTGATAATGAAGTACAGACAATAGGGAGCATTTATAAAGAGTCAAAGGGCACCAACTGCGAGACGTTGCAACGGTTCATAAGACAAAGGCACGAGATACGAAAAGATACATCTGATTCAAATACAAAAGAAAATACAAGTTCCAAAACGGGAAATACATCAGAAAACCAGCTCAATCTAATTAAGGATCAATGGGGGGAAAAACCGAACTGCCAGACCGAGAGAAAGCAAAACGAGCAGAGCAGTTCAACCGAGCTTGGTAGGAATCATTCATGGCAACCAAATTTTCATTCTCCGTGGAAAGTTCGGATTTCTCCCTAGTAAGAACCATGACTCGCTCCTTGAGCCGAGCGTTCCTAACCATCATGCTAGCTAGGCCCTGAGGGGAGTTATCAAACTCATCTTGAGCATGGTCCCAAATCTCCTCGGCATCATACCAGGAGTTGGCCAGATGATTTCTCTGCAACAACAAATGATCGAGCTGACGACTCAAGGCCGAAATCTCGGTCCACTTCATTGTCTCTTCGGGATAAGATCCAAACAAACTCAAAGCCAAAACGCCATACTCCTTCTCAAGCCTTGCCATTCGACGACGGACCCGAGATACCTCAGTATCCAAGCCCTTCATCTGAGCATGATATCTCACCACAGGTTCAGACATTTTAGGGAAATTGTTATAATACAGGAGAAAATAGGGGATGAGGGAAAAGCAAACAATAAGAATTGATGAAAGATGATAACTACTAAAGAAAATAGGAGGAGTACTTATAGAGCAAAGATAGTATGATATTATCTGACAAGTGCTTGGGAACATGCATATTATCTGACAAGTGCTTAGGAGCAGGCACCTATGTTCGACAGTGCTGAGGACATGTCTACAGTCATCTAATATCACAATACGGCAGGAAATAAAGACAAGATATTTAAAGATCCAGATTCCAGAAGAAACGACAAACCACAAGTGCAGCATAAAAAGAAGTGCAATATAAAGGGGCAAAGATAATTCTCATTAATAAAGATGGGATACATCACTGTTCATTACATCAAAAGACAATCTATTACATTGAGGTCTATTACATCCGAGGATAACATCAAAAGACAATCTATTACATCAGGAGACAGCGTAGCCAAAGAAGACCGACTATATCAGCAAATCAGGCGAACAGGAGACGCGAAGGAAAGAAGCATAAAAAAAAATATAATAGAAGAGGAACATAAAGAAGAAAAGAGAAATACGAAGAAAACAAACATAAGAAAAGATGGTGAAAAGCAAATGGAGGAAAAGAAGAAGAGTGCAAGAAAACGAAGAAGAGAAGGTGGTGAGACCGAGGATGAAGAAAGAGAAAGGAAAAAAGTAAAAGGAACAAAACATAAAAGAAAGAAGAAAAATGACAAAAACCCTAGAAGTAGCAAAAAACCCTTAGGATCACAGGGTTGATAGTTACATCGTAGAGTGAGTAAGAAGAAAAGAAAAAAGAAACATAAGAAGAATATAACAAAAAACCCGAGGGACTCGGGGTTGATTGTTACATCGTAGTGGTGGGAAAAGAAGATGAAGAAAAAGAAAGGGGAAGCGCAGAAGAAAAAGAAAAACAGATGAGAAAAGATGAAGAAATGAAGAAAATTGAAAAAAATAAAAAGAAAAAGGAAAATGGAGAGGTTAGGGGGAGGTCGATCGGTATCGATGAGAGGGCCCGGCAGAGACATTCCTGTCTCGAAGCGTCGGGTTCCCCCTCAACACCTCATTCTCTTCGACTAGAGCCTGACGAGCACGTCGGCAATAATCCAGCTCGGACCTTAGCCAAGTTAATTCCCGAACCATCTCGGTATGGTGATAACGCATCACCTTTAACTCCTCCTCAGCATCCTTCAACAGCTTTAGTGCATGGCCATATGAGGCTTCAAAAGCCTCCACTTGCAAAACCAATACAGATTTGGTGAAAGAACCAGCCATTTTAAGGGCGTTATGGGATAAAATTCTGTATATGATGAAGAGAGATAAGGGTGAGATTGTGAAGAAATCCATATCTTAAGAAGGTATTTATAGAAAAATTAAGGAAGGTTTAGTGTGGGGAAATGCAACCGTTCGTCAAAAGACTCTGGAAAACATGGATAATTAAAAAGAGGCGCCTGTTGAGAAATTAAAAGTGGGGAGTTGCAACCATTCGTTATTAAAAGATGCGTCTGTTAAGAAGAAACGCTTGGATTCACGCCCGTATTTAAAGAGGGTAAATCCCAAAAAGCTCTTACACGTGTCTCTCTAGGAAAGTGCAACAGTGCTAAGAGATAAATGATAAGATTTATGCACAGGGCTCGAGAAATCCCCTCAGTCCCTAGATACAAAGATTCAGAAGGTTCAATGGATAAGGTCAAACGCGAGGCTGAAGAAAAAGCATTAATGAGGCCACAAGCGTGCGCAGTCAAAATGAATTGCATTGGGAAAGTAATTCAGATATAAACAAGAAAAAGAAGTCTTTATTGATTGATTAATACTTCATTATAGAATAGGCAGTCAACATAAAGGAAATACAATAAAAATAATAAAATCATTTCGTAGAAGGGCCTGCTTCGTCATTCGGCTTCCTCTTAGACTGAGCATACACTTCCTTAAGGACCAGTTTGTAAGCCCTCTTGGAAGCAATATGCCTATCTCTAGAAGCCTCAAGCTCTTTGATCCGAGCACGAGCCCAAATATTGTCGATCAGAGACTTCTGATATTCACTCTCCATGGCCTCCAAGCGCTCGTCCATTTCAGCAGCTCGGCGAGCCTCCATGATTAAAGAGGCAACCCTCCTTTCGAGGATACGAGCCTTCCTAACCTCCTCCTCAAGATGGACAACATATTCAGGAAGGTTGTCACCACTATTTTCACGAGGAGAAGCCATTTGTTCGTTAACAAAGAATGAGTTGCACAAAGAATATAGGGACAGTCCCCTTTTGTAGAAAGAAACAAGGGGTAGATCAAAGGTCATCTCGAAGAAAGACAACCTCTTGAACTTCCCAAGAGCATTTATGGTTAACTATAGCAGTTCAAATCCAATTAAGTCATCCAATAAGGTATCAAGGGAATAAACAGACGAGAATGAAAATAAAAGATGTTTTATTAATATTTTTCCATGATTCGATTACAACTTGGTGATGACACCAAATACAAAGAAATCACAAAAGACTAATTATTCTGAGGAAGAGCCTTCTTCATCGTCATCCGAACTCGGTTTAGACCGAGCATGCAACTCCTTGAAGGCAAGCTTATAGGCCCTTTTTGCTGCCTTTTGCTTAGCCAGAGAAGCTTCGAGCCTCTTTATACGCTCGAAGGCCCAATCCCTATCAGCCATGGTCATGTGGTGCGCCGCATCCATATCAGACAACCTTTTTGTCACGTCCGCCAATTTATTTTTCATGGCGCGAACCTTCTTGACCTCATTCTCCAAGTAAGCAACGTAATCTGAAGAGTTGTCTCCTGTCGAACCATTGGGAGAAGCCATTGTGTCACAGTCGAAATAATAATAAATGGGATAATGGGGGATGGGGCACTTTTATAGTAGATAAATGTGGGAAGATCAAGGTTTTTCCTCGAAAAAAGATACCAAGATATGACTTCTTAATGACCTCAAGCGGGCCCCAGGGAACAGTCATAAATCTATCGCATTTCTCGATGTAACCTTGGGAACAGCAAGACCGAAGTAATATCCTCGACAGATCGATCATGACTCCCTCGACGTGAAGACCACACCGAGAAAGTCAGGGACCACGTGATAGAACATAAAAATTGGACCCGAATATTCTATTCGGGTAATAATCGACCCACACTTCATAGATGGGTATCCAATGCTTAAATGGGTCATCACATGCATTTCATAGAGAATAAAGGTTGGTACTACTGAAAGCCCAAGCCCACTTAACTAGGGACCCCTATCAGAAAAACCCCTGAGATGGAGACATTTGTCAACATCCTAAAAGGCATAGTTGCCTATAAATAGCCAACTACCCCTCCTAGAAATGGACCGGAAAATCTACCCAAAAAATATAGAGAGAAGTAGAGAAAAGAGAGAAATTAGTCAGAGCTTATCACGCCAAGAAACAAACCGAGCAGAGAAAGAACCGAGTACCGAAGAAGAAGGAGAAAGACTAAGATGAGAGATCAAATAGTTAAGTCGAGCATAATTGTTAGAAGGAAATTGTAATCCGAACAAGGGCAATTGCCGAATAGTAATAAAGATCAAGAAGTGTTCATCGTTTATTATATAGTTAATATTATATCATTGTTGAAAAACCTAACGCTACCGACCAAAGTTATGGTTTTATCAGTAATTATACAATTTTTTTAAAGTTTTTTAGAACTTTTTTTTTTAATATAAAATAAGCAAATTATACAGGCCAGTTCTTTGTCTCATGTTGGGACCTAATTGGAGAAGATGTCATCCAAGCTATTATTCTTTTTTTCATGGGTAATCTACTGCCTAAATCTATTTCTACCACTGTGATTGCTCTTATTCCAAAGAAGGTAAAACCAAAGAAATTTGCTGAATTCAGACCTATCAGTTTATGTACATTCTGCAGTAAGATCATCTCTAAAATTATGGCTTCTAGATTTGCTTATGTATTGCCTTATATTATTTCTGAAAATCAAAGTGGGTTTGTCAAATCTAGAGATATAGTGGACAATATTCTCCTAGCCCAGGAATTTATTTCAACTCTTAGTAAAAAGGCAAGTGGTAAAAACTTAGCCCTAAAGTTAGATATGAAAAAAGCCTATGACAAAATTTCTTGGCACTTTCTCATTTCTACACTAAGGAAAATGGGATTTTCAGAGAAGGTTATAGACCTAGTTTGGAGAATTATTTCTGGAAATCATACTTCTATCTTGGTGAATGGATATCCTACTGAGCTTTTTATTCCCAGAAATGGTCTTAGACAGGGGGATCCTCTATCCTCTAGTCTATTTATTATATGTTCTGAAGTGTTAACCAGGAACTTAAATTATTTGATTGATAACAAAAGGTGGTCAGCTTTTAAAGCCCCTATTGGAAGTCCTATTGTCACTCACCTGGCTTTTGCAGATGATCTGATTATATTTAGCTCAGCTGATCTCCACTCCATCAGTCAGATAAGCAATACTCTGCAATGTTACAATAAGGATTCTGGTCAAGAAATAAGTCTTGACAAAAGTTCTGTCTACTTCTCAAAGAGTGTCAGTACTATTCAAAAAAGGAAAATATGCAAAGATCTAAATATTACAAGTAAGAAGCCTCCTTTTACTTATCTTGGCTGCAAATTATATTCTGGGCATAAAAAGTGTATACTTTTTCATGAACTAATTTTAAAAGTTAGAAGTAAGTTATCTACTTGGAAGGGTAATTGGTTAAATCTGGGTGGAAAATTAATTTTGATAAGGCATGTTCTTCAATCTATACCTATATTTACACTGGCAGCTATGAACCCACCTCTACAAGTGATTAAAAGAATAGATCTTATATTATCCAATTTTTTCTGGGGGATAAAAATGGTAAAAATAAGTTTCATTGGGTTAGATGTAGCAAAGTGTGTACACCTGTGAAAGAAGGGGGTTTGAATGTTAAAAGCTTTCATGACATATCTAAAGCATTTGCTATGAAACTTTGGTGGAAATTCAAAACTATTAATTCTTTGTGGTCCACATTTATGAAGGCTAAATATTGTAGAAATAAGCAACCAGAAGATGTTCCTATTAAAAAAGGTAATAATACTTGGTGCAGAATGCTTCAAGTTAGAGAATTGACTGATAACAATATTACTACAGTAGAGAATGGGGTGAAATCTATTTGGAAGCCTAATACTCTTGGGAATTTTACTATTAAGTCAGCATGGGAAATTTCTAGAGAGGTAGGTACTGAAAATTGGAGAAGCAATTTTATATGGAACAGAATGATACATTTAAAAGTCTATTGCTTTATGTGGAAACTCTTTAATAAAACTGTATCTCTGGACTGCAACCTGTATAAATTTGGTATTAGCATAGCTTCTATGTGTGTTTGCTGTAAAATGTATGAAGAGACATTTGATCATCTATTTAGTACTGGTAAAGTTGCAAATGAAGTATGGAACTACTTTGAAAGTAAATGGGGAATACTTATTCAGAATAATTCTTTATATGGAAGAATTAACAGTTGGTGGTCTTATATCATCAAAAAGAAGACTTTTCCTGGAAAAAAGATTTGTCAGGTTCTACCTTCTATTATTGTTTGGAATATTTGGAAATCTAGATGTTCATGTAAATTTGAGAACATCAAAATGAAGACAGGCAGTATTATCAAAAATTCTGAGGAATTGATTATTCAAGCTGGTTATAGGGAGAAGGATTTCTCTTATTCTATTCTCAGTGGCAAAAAGAAAATTAAAAAAGTCACTTTTATTAGGTGGCTTCATCCTCCTATTGGGTTTTTGAAACTTAATATAGATGGCTGTTTCCTACAATCAGGGGTCCTTAATGGTATTGGGGGTTTAATTAGAGATGAAAAAGGTTTTTTTGTGAAGGGTTTTTCTAAGGCTGTATACAGTAATTCAGTTCTTTATTCTGAATTTCAAGCTCTCTACTATGGCCTCCTATTCTCTCCTTATAAACAGTTAATTATTGAGAGTGACTCTCTTCAATTAATTAATATAATAGAAGGTAAACATAGTTGTCCATGGAAGATTCTAGACTTATATTATAACATCAAAGAATTATTAAAGAAGGGAGAATACCAGTTCAGGCATGTGATGCGAGAAGGTAACAAAGCTGCTGATTTTCTTGCTAATTGGGAGAAAGACCTCATTTCTTCTTATTTGGATGATTTTCCAAAGCTATTGAAAGGGATTATTTTAACGGAGGCAAAAGGTCTTTATAATCTAAGGATCAGATGATGATGGCGAAGAATGGCGATGGAGAATTTCTCTCTCTTAGGGTTTTCTCTCAGGAAAAGGCGAAATGGAAATGAAGAGGTGGAGAAGACAGATGTTATCATTACATCTATTCTCACTTTAAGTCCCTCAAGTCTACTCCACCATGTTATTGAATCCAGACTTTTCAGTTTTCGGATTTTAAGTTTCTATTAATTCAATTGAGTGTAATAGTTTGGTTTTATAATTTTGGGGTCACGAAGTTTGTAAATAATTTAGTTATTACTGTGAGGTTTTTCCTACAGTTTTCATTAATAAAAAAGTGGGCTTTCCACTAATTATTTAAAAAAAAGGAATAAAATGGAGAAAGAGTTGCGGTAGAAAATTAGGCAGGAGATTCAAGTTGAGTAATCATATACAGTACTCCGCACATTATAACATGATTGACCCACGTTATTTCACACCAAATGCAATCATTTCTATACATTTTCAGAAGAAACAGAACTGAAGCATAATTACTCATACTATTAGTTTAATAATCATAATGGCAATCAGGGTAAATCTTGGATTTGTACGTTATCTACAATTTAATTAAAAACTGGTCCATAAAACCGAAACTAATTAAAAATTGTTCAATTTTCTCTAACTAACCAATAAAAATGTAAAAAATAATAAAAAATGGAAAAAATCCAGAAAATAAAGATGGAAAAATGAAAAAATAAAAAAAAACTTTAAAGAGGCAAAACCCCGGAAAAACACGAATAAAATTTTAAAAATCCCAAAAAATCTAAAATCGACAAAAATCAAAAAATGCAAAAAAAAAACTGTCCGACTCGTCTTAATGCATATTAAAAATAGCCCGAGTCATTTTAATTCATTTTAAAAATAGTCTGAGTCATTTTAAGTCATTTTAAAAACAGTCCAAGTTGTTTTAAGTAATTTTAAAAATAATCTGACTCATTTTAAGTCATTTTAAAAACAGTCTGAGTTGTTTCAAGTCATTTAAAAACAGTCTGAGTCATTTTAAGTCATTTAAAACAGTCTGAGTAATTTTAAAACTAGTCTGAGTCATTTTAAGTCATTTTAAAAATAGTCTGAGTAATTTTAAAAACAGTTTGAGTAATTTGAAGTCATTTTAAAAACAATCTGAGTCGTTTTAAGTCATTTTAAAAATAGTATGAGTCATTTTAAGTCATTTTAAAAACATTAAGTATCATTTTAAGTCATTTTAAAAGCAGTTTGAGTAATTTTAAAAACAGTCTGAGTCGTTTTAACTCATTTTAAAAATAGTATGTGCCCTTTTAAAAAACATTATGAGTCATTTAAAGTCATTTTTAAAATAGTCTGAGTCATTTTAAAAAACAGTCTGAGTAATTTTAAAAACAGACTAAGTCGTTTTAAATCATTTTAAAAACAGTCTGAGTCATTTTAAGAACAGTCTGAGTCATTTTAAAAATAGTATGAGTAATTTTCAATCATTTTAAAAACAGTCTGAGTAATTTAGGAACAATGTGAGTAATTTTAAAAACAGTCCGAATTATTTCCAGTCATTTTAAAAACAGTCTGAGTCATTTTAAAAACAGTCTGAGTCATATTTAAATCATTTGAAAAATAGAATGAGTCATTTTTGGTAATTTTAAAAACAGTTTGAGTCATTTTAAAAAACAGCTTGAATAATTTTAAAGACAGTCTGAGTCATTTTTGAGTCATTTGAAATCAATTGCAAGTTATTTCAAAGTTTTTTTTAACATTTTTTGGATTTTCGCCTTTTTCCAACTTTTTCAAACTTTTTTCATTTTTTTTAATGATTTTGGATTTTTTTTTCTTGGTTTATTGTTTGTTTTTTTATTTTATTTTTATCATTTTTCGGGTTCCCGACTTTTTTGAATGTTTTTTTTTTTTTTGTGATTTTGGATTTTTCTTGGGTTTTTTTTTTTTTTTTTTTTTTTTTTACAAATTTTGGGTTTTTTTGAACTTTTTATTTATTATTTTTACCATTTTTTCGTGTTCCCGACATTTTTTTTTGTTATTTTTTTTTTTCTCAATTTTCTGATTTGTTTTCCATTTTTTTTTTTTTTTGAGTTTTCCCTATTTTTTCCATTTTTTTTTTATTTTTATTGGGTAATTAGGTGGGTGACTAATCTTTAATTAGTTTTATAAATAATTAACCAATGATTAATTAAATTTTATAGGGTGACAAATTTTTAAATAGTTTTGTTTTGATAGACCAATTCTTAATTAACTCTATTGATATATAGATCTAAACAATAATTAGGATGTTGAAAACTTATATGGACACAATAATACGAACAGAAAAACCATGGACCCAATAGATAGAAAACTAAATATAAGTGGAGCTAAGTGTAAGGTTAAGAAACTTGACATTCCCGCCAATCACTGTATAATAAACAACTCCATCACTTTTCTAGAGAGAGATAGAGAGATAGTGTGTAAGTGTGTTATATATCAAATATCAATACAATTATAATATTTAGGTATTCCGAAAATACCCCTACCCTCTATCACTAAAATAAGGTATGATTTAAACTCCAATGCTGTTGATTTCTTCTATTTAAAAAACAATTATGGGTTTTGATGAAATTACTCACACCCATTATTTTTATGTTCCCCATTTTAACTTGGTGTTGAATGTATTTTATTTATTTATTATATTTAAAAAGGGCCACTTTATTAAGTGCATGCGAACTGTTTGATAGAATTCAAATTTTAATTTAAAACCGTGTTGGATTTTTTTTTTATTGGGTTTGTGGGTATATCCAATCTGGGTATGATTGGATTCAAAATTAATTATGATTAATAGCTCATAGCTAGCATTTTTGAACTTTAATTTCCTCTTAGTTATCATTTTTTCATACTATATAAATTAAAAAAAATCTAATTTCATAAAAAAACAGAAAATATCTCTCATTCTCTTAGTCATAAATAAAAAAAATCATAAAAAAATGAAAAAAATCATAAAAAATTATAAAAAAATCACAAAAAAAAAAAAAATGAAAAAAATCATAAAAAATCATAAAAAATAATAAAAAAAAAAAAAAAAAAAATCACAAAAAAAATCACAAAAAAATTATAAAATATCATAAAAAAATGAAAATATCATAAAAAAATATCAATATATCACTTTTTACACCGAAAAAACGTTTCATAAAAAAAACACTTTTTTCATAAAAAAAACACTTTTTCATAAAAAAACACTTTTTCATCAAAAAGTGAATTTTATGATTTAACTCTCGTTTGACTCATTTCAATGCTTGTTAAAGTTTGAACTGCCTTTTTAGAAACTAATTTTAGATCCGTAAGCTCAAATTGGTAAGAGAGCTTGCACCCAACACCAATGTTCAAGAGATTGGTGGTATAATCCATCCAGTTTTTTTTAACTTTAAAGTAAAATATATGCACTTTTTGAGCTGGACTATATGCACTTTTATTGAATTTTATGCACTTTCGACTGTACTAGATGCACTTTTAGCTGAACCAGATGCACCTTTTACAGAACTATATGCATTTTTATTGAACTAGATGTACTTTTGGCTGAACCATATGCACTTTCAGCTGAACCATATGCACTTTCAGCTGAAGCAGATGCACTTTTAGCTGAATAAGATGCATTTTTCACAGAACTATATGCACTTTTATTGAACTATATGCACTTTCGACTGGACTATATTCATTTTCGACTAGACTATATGCACTTTTGACTTAACTGTATGTACTTTCGATTAAATTAGAAGCATTTTAAGCTGAACCATATGTACTTTCAGCTGAACTAGATGCACTTTTAGCTGACCTATATACATACTCACTTTTATTGAACTATATTTACTTTCGACTGAATTGTATGAACTTTCAACTGAACTAGATGTACTTTCAGCTGAATTAAATGCAATTTCGACTCAATTTTATACACTTTTGACTAACTATATGCACTTTTATTGAACTATATACGATTTTGACTAAATTATATGTACTTTCGACTGAACTAGATGCACTTTCAGCTCATCTAGAATAAAAAAAAAGCACATTTTCATGTAAAAACCACTTTTTGTATAAAAAAAATTCACTTTTTGATGGAAAAAGGTTTTTTTTTATGAAAAAACAGCTTTTTCGGTATAGAAAGTGTTATATTGACAAAAAAAATTATATATTTTTTTTGTAATTTTTTAAAAAGTTTGTGATTTTTTTCATTTTTTATGATTTTTTCATTTTTTGTAATTCTTTTTATTTTTTGTGATTTTTTTTCATTTTTATAATTTTTTATAATTTTTTGTGATTTTTGTGAATTTTTTTTATAATTTTTTGTTATTTTTTATATTTTTTTGTGATTTTTATAATTTTTTGTGTTTTTTTTTTATTTTGTTGTAATTTAAAACTATTTTTTTGGGTTTGTAGAAAGATAAAATATGTCTATTATATTTTGGTTTGTATGACCATTTAATAAATAAATTAAATAATTAAAAGGTGGTACTTATGAGGAATGTGAACTTATCAAGATATTTAGGAGGAATATAAGTTGATATGAGGTATTTATAGTAAATTACCCCAATTAATTATTCTCCGTTCCATCATCGACTTATTAGATACAAAAATTGCTAAGGAAACAAGGTTTTTTTAGCATTTTTTGTACCCCGAATTGTTACTGTTTTCTCGATTAGTACGCTGGATTCTTAATTTTCTTTTTTAGTACCTTGAATTCAATTTTTTTTCCATTTTGAACTATTTTGTCCAATTATGTGATACATGGCATCAAGATACTAAACAAGAAAATAATTCAGAATTCATGGTACTAAATAACAAATATTTGAGAAATCAGGATATCAAAATAAACGAAAAAGTTCAAAATAGAAAAAAAAACGTGAAATCAGGGTAGTAAATAAGAAAAATAAGAATTCGGTGTACTAATCGAGAAAACAACAAAAATTCAGGGTATAAAAACCATAAAAACCCGGAAAACAAGTAATTTGTTAGATCATTCTCAGTTTTGATTTGTGTTTTGTTATCTAAATTGGTTTCAGTAAATCAACCGTGATTATTTTTTGAGCAAAAGTTGTCATTCTTATAGTTTTGAAATGTTTCTTTTGGTATCTGCTTTAGAAACTATTTAGTAATTTTATTAAAATTATTTCTTCTAAAAAGGTGCACCATGAATTGAGAATGATTGAACATTATCAGTAATGAATGAAAATGTGGAAATTAACATCAAATTTCAGTAACGTTAATCATGTTGGGAAATCCAGGCGTACTTAAAGAAAAACAGGAATATAAACCGCACACACACTTTGATAACGGAGTTCACCCAAAAATGGCTACGTCTCCGGGCCGTTATACGTGACACGTATATATATTATAGGGAGGATTACAATGTAATCTAGCTTGATCACAAAGCTATGGTTCTCTCACAATTATAGCTCTCTCGCTATAATATTCTCTCGAATATGTGATAATTAAAATACAAGATGAGTGGGGCATATATAGAACCCATAGTGAGTCTTATTACAATTTCTAGTGATGTGGGATAATTAGTAAACATGACCAAAAACACATTTGCCTCAACAACTCAACAATATCCCACTTGGAGTCAAATGTCGAGTGCTTCAAAAGAACTCTGATTATCTCCAACCACTGAACTCACTGTGCTCCTCCGAGCAGAATGCTCCCTTCGGTATCCTTCTTGTATAGTAATTAGTACTCTTATCGAGTTACTCATTCTCCACTGCAGCGGCGACCCTGAGTCTCAAGTTCGGAGTCCTACTGAGGTTGCACATAGCCTCAGTTTGCCGATTGTAACACTATTCGTTAGCATATCGGCGGGGTTCTTGGCGCCCTCAATCTTTTCTAACGTGAAGATTTCATCTTCTAGAACAGCCTGGATAAAATTATAACGGATCTGTATGTGCTTGGTGGGTGAATGGAATACAAGATTCTTCGCTAGCTGAACTGCACTTTGACTATCACAGTGCAGAACTCCCTTGTCGGTTTTCTGACTGAGCTCCTCTAAGAAACCTTGCAACCAAATCATCTATTTTCTTCCTTCCGTCACCGCAATGTACTCAACTTCTGTGGTTGACAGTGCAACAATCTTTTGCAGCTTAGATGTATAACTCACAGCAGTACCGCCATAGGTATAAATACATCCCGTTATGCTCTTTCGGCTATCCAGATCACCAGCCATGTCAGAATCAACATAGCCGTATAGGCCTACCGAGTTCTTTCGGAAACATAATGCCAAACTCACGGTACCCGAGAGATATCTCAATGTCCACTTCACAGATTCCCAATGGTGCTTGCCTGAGTTACTCATGTAACGACTGACAACTCACACTGCGTGAGCAATGTCATGTCTTGTACACACCATAGGTTACATCAAGCTACCAATTGCTGAAACGTAGGGTATGTTCGACATACGATCATTTCTTTCTTTGTCCGAGGGTGATTGGTCCTTCGACAGGTTAAAGTGTGCGGCTAGGGGTGTGGCCACAGCCTTGACATCACTCATACTGAACCTAGCGAAAATTTTCTTCACATACTCGGCTTGTGACAGAAATAATGTTCCATTCCTTCCTCGGGAGATCCTCATACCGAGGATCTGCTTTGCGGCTCCCAAATCCTTCATCTCAAACTGTTTCCTCAACTGTTGCTTTATCTAGTTAATTTCTACAAGGCTCGACCCGGCGAGCAACAAAGATTTCCCGAGTCTCTTCACAAAACAGCAGTGATCACTATCACTTCTCTCGAACCCGGTATCCACCATGAAACTGTCAAACTTATTATACCACTGTCGTGGTGCTTGTTTTAGCCCATACAAGTTCTTTTTTAGTTTGCAGACCAGTTTCTCTTTTTCCTTTTCGGCAAAGCCTTCAGGTTGTAGCATGTAAATCTCTTCTTCAAGATCTCCGTGGAGAAAAGCAGTTTTCATATCTAACTGCTCTAAATGAAATTCTCATTAGCAATTATGCTCAACCATAGCCGAACAGTCGTCAACTTTACGACTGGAGAAAAGATCTCAGTATAGTCAATTCCTTTCTTTTGTTGGAACCCTTTGACTATTAATCGTGCCTTGTACCGTTTCGAATCATCTTGTTCCTCGTTTAGTCAGAACACCCATTTGTTGCTCAGTGCATTTTTCCCCTTGGGCAGTTCGTCTAACTGCCAAGTCATAATTTTCTTCAGTGACTTCATCTCATCCTTCATAGTGAGCTCTCACTTGCTCGAGTTTTTCAGCTCCAGAGCTTCCTCTCTACTCTCGGGCTCGCCTTCATCATTGAGTAGTATGAGATGCATGGAAGGAGAGTATCGGACAATAGGCCTCCTTTTGCGATGACCTCGGCCCAATTCAAATTGAGGAGTTTGGGGTAACTCCTCGTCCTTTTCAGCATGTGCTGGTAGGTTGTCGAGCACCATGGGCTCATCTTCAGCGTTATCTTCCAACTCCATTCTTAGAAACGCATTCATGTCGACTATACCACTTTCGTCGGTCGGGAGCGCGTGTTCCACCACCACATGTTGTCGATCTTTGTACAAAATGCTTTCGTTGAAGATGACATCCTTACTGCGAATGATGTTCATTGTTTGACTATCCCAGAAGCGTTATCCAAAATCAGCTCCATCGTACTCCACAAAGTAACAAACTTTGGATTTCGAGTCAAGCTTGGTACGCTCGTTTATATCGACATGAATATATGATAAACAACCGAACACTCATAGATGTTTGTAAGAGATAGGCTTTCCTATCCAGACTTAGCCAATATAGATGTTTTTTGTTTTTTATTAATTATTAATTATTAATTGAAGGTATGTTTTTGATAATTTAACTTTTGATGATATGTTTTTGTTAATATATTAGGTGTAGAATATGTTTATGTTAGTTGTCCCTTATAAGCATACATATATATATTCATAATGTGAATGAGGTAAACTTTTGTCATGTTCAAAAACATTACAGTAGAACCTTTTTATATTAATACTCTATATAACTATATATGAATAAACCCGTGATAGGAATAAACTCGAATCATTTCAAAATAAGAATAACTTTCGTATTGTAATATTTTATGATTTTTTATGTTCCCGGCTTAACAAATTTGTCTGCATATAAAAATATAAAAATAAATTACATAAAGTAAAATTATATATATATATATATATATATATATATATATATATATATATATATATATATGTCCTTACATTAAACTTAACATTATTTAAAATATTTATCTATGCTATAACTTAAAGGGGTTTTATTCTTTCATTTTGCACAACTCGACTCGAATTTTTTCAGTAATTTGAGTACGATAACTTTGGGTGCCATTGTATAAACTTGATTTAGTTAGAAAAAATGAATGAAAATCTATGCTATATTATACCTAATATTTTTATATATATAAAAAAGTTTGAGATAAACTTTTAGATAATTTTTCACCATTTGTACTCAATTTTTCAAATACATATGTATTTAGTTAATTTTTTTTAAATTCATAAATATGTTAGTTTCGTGACTTTGCAACTCTTTTGAATTTATGTGTTTGACTTGCTATATAGATACATGTATTTGTCTCTTGAATATTTGTGCTAATTAGTTAAATTAGGTACACATATACCTTTTTATTATGCGGAATATTTATTTAAGTATTTTTTTATATATCAACCTCTATTTAGGAATAACATACTTATAATAATATTTTCTCCCGGTCCCGAGTTTATTCTCGTAAAGGTTCTGCTATATTTCCATTGAAAACTCGAATATTCAATTGAAAACAAAACATGGACTTACCAGATAGAAAACTAAATATAAGTGGAGCTAAGTGCAAGGTTAAGAAGCTAAGACACTCCATCACTTTTGTAGGGTTTCTCCTGCTCTAGAGATACACTGAGAGTGTGTTATACATGCATATATAGCTGGATTTTTCAACTGTAAAATGTCCGTTTTCACGTCAAAACCGTAAATTCGAATTACAAACCGTAATTCGGATTTACATTTTACGCGCGTAAAGAGAATTGTTGCAGTCGAAAAATCCAGCTTCATATATATATATATATATATATATATATATATATGGGGAAGGATCCATACACACATAAAAATACACATTATGTTTACACATCAATCACAACCCTCCATTTACTTATTTTTAATGGTTAAGATTATGTGTTTATTCTTGTTATTAGATGAACTAATCTTGACCATTAAAAGTAAGTAAATGGAGGGTTGTGATTGATGTGTAAATATAATGTGTATTTTTATGTGTGTATATATCATTTCCCTATATATATATATATATATACAGAGAGATAGGGAGTGAATGTAAATTCTTTTATCGTCATCAGATTTGAAGTTGGAAAAAAGGTCAATTTTTTACTAAATTGGTACCTCCGTCAATTTAATTGGACGAAAATTAAGTTTAAATTCCATTTCAGTCCAAAAATTTATAAAATATATGAATTTAACCCGAAAATTTTATAAATTTACATTTTTAACATACCCATTAACAAATAGTTACATACTCATACGTATACATAAAATCTACAAAAAAATACAAAAAAATACAAAAAAATACAAAAAAATACACAATATATATATATATAAATATAACTTTTTATAAAAAAAATTAACTTTTTTTTTTATATTTTTAAAAATTAAATATATTTTTTAAAAGGTATGCACTTTTTGAAGTCCTTTTTTTTAAAAAATAATTAACTCTTTTTATAATTTTTTTTTCCAAAAATAAGTTGATTTAAAAAAAATAATTTATTGAAAAAATTAATTTTTTTCGATTACGTTATATTTATATATATATATATATATAAATTGTGTATTTTTTTTGTATTTTATGTATATGTATGAGTATGTATATGTAACTATTTGTTTATGGCTATGTTAAAAATGTAAAATTATAAATTTTTCGGATTATATTTATATGTTTTATAAAATTTGGGACTGAAATGTAATTTAAACTTAACTTCCGTCCTATTAAATTGACGGAGTTTGTGAGTTTAGGAAAAAATATATAGTTCGGTAACTCAATTGTTAATTTCAGTAATTTCATCTCAATTTTTTTAATGTAAAGTAGTTGTGGTCATAAACCTATTTTTTTCCTGTTAAATTACTAAAATTATAACTATATTAATTATTCTATCTAACTTTTATTAATAATAATAGAATTTAGTTACAAAGTGTTGTTTTTCCACAAATATCCCTAATTTAATTTTGAGTAGTTGTGGGGTTAGTCGATGATTAGTCAAAAACATTAATGTTTGTTGATTTCCAAAACAATTAATAAGGGTATAAAAAGAAAAATAATGGTAAAAAATGAAAACGGACTATTATTTTGGGACGGAGTCAAAACGCTAATTGAACTATTATTATGTGACGGAGGGAGTATCAATCTGGGGTAGTAGATATTCCAATTTTTTTTACTGCGTTTGTGAGTTTGTTAAATCTGGGTATGATTGGATTCAAAATTAGTTATTCTCCGTCCCATTATCGACTTAATTAGATACGGAAATTGCTAAGGAAAACAAGTAATTTGTTTGATCATTCTCAATTTTGATTCATGTTTTGTTATCAAAATTGGTTTTGGTATACTTTTGGTAAATCAGCTGTGATTAATTTTTGAACAGAAGTTGTCATTTTTATAGTTTTGAAATGTTTCTTTTGGTATCTGCTTTAGAAACTATTTAGTAAAATTTTATTGAAATTCTTTCTTCTAAAAAGGTGAACCATGAATTGAGAATGATTGCATGTTATTAGTAGTGGATGAAAATATGGAAATTAACATCAAATTTCAGTAATGTATATCATCTGCCACTTTATCTGTGTTTACGTTATTTTCAGTAATGAAAATGCGTTTTTTTTATCACGTCATTGCCTTACATTTTGGCACATGGTCTTTAAAAAAGGTCAGGAAACGGTGGAGTTAACGAATGATTTGATTGAAAGCACAATAACATGTCTTGCAGTGAAACAGATACTCCGTTTCAGGTGCATTTCGAAACACTTTTGTTCCCGAATCGACACCAACAACTTCGTAAAACAACATCTCAACCACTCAATCAAAACCAAAACCTGTAAAAATCTAGTATTCGAAAGTGATTCCGATCTTTACTCTGTAGACCTGTACTCACTTAACCAGGCTGTAAAAATCGTCCACCCTTTAGACCCGAAACAGCTTGTAAATCATCTTTTAGGCTCTTGTAACGGTTTGTTATGCGTAATGTATGCTAATCCCATAGTTATATTGAATCCTGCTACCAAAAAACATGTAAAGTTACCACCCATTACGTCTGCTTTGTTTGATGTGATTTATGTGCACCCGAACATGGAACGTCTTATATTAGAGCACGGGTTTGGGTATGATACTGTTTCGGATGATTACAAGGTGGTGTTATTGATCCAGTATCTGTTTCTAGAAGATTGCTCTTTCGATACGGAAACTAAAGTTTACAGCATGAGGTCGGGTTCATGGAAGATCATCCTTGATTTTCCTGAATATGTTCTTAGGAATGAGCAGGTGCCCGGTGCGTTAGCACGTGACACATTACATTGGATTGCGGGAATTCATGAGGGTAATACAGGACCTTTTAGTCAATTTATAGCTGCATTTGATCTCGTGACGGAGAAGCATAGGAAAGTTACCCTTCCTGATCTCCACCCTGATGAGATTCCGGGCTTGTTAGTTTCCAAACTAGGTGGTTGTTTGTCTGTCGTGTGTAATTACTTTAAGGCTGGTGTTGTTGATGTGTGGGCTTTGAAGGACTATGGTGTGAAGGAATCGTGGACAAAACTTATCACTTTTTCAGATCCGGAAATTGTTAGAATTGTCGATTGTATGAATCCTTTGGCCTATTCAGAGAGTGGTGACGAAGTACTACTGATGGTTAACACCGAAAAGCTCATCTTGTATAATCTAGAACAGAAGACGTTTAAGTTTGTTCATGTTCGTGGACTTTCTAAGTTTTTCTATGCTGAAATTAATTTGAAAGCCTTGTTTCTCTTGGAAAGAAAGCTCACGATGACGAGAAGCAAGGTGGAGAGAAAGAACATGCGAAAAAAGAGCGAGAAGAAAAGGTAATTATGCATATCCTTTCCATTTCTTAGTTTTTGTATCTTTATAGCAGGTGGCAATTCCGGAAAAAGTACATTAACCGTTAAATTTTACAACAGTTAGCCACTAATATATGTTAATATTACTCTGGGAACTCTATTCTCACGTGGTCACTGTCCGACTTTAAACTTTTTTAGGACGGCAGGCATCAGCTTGTAACTTGAAATCGAATCGATAATACGACTTAAACATCCGTTTATGTTCTTCTTTGCTTTCTAGTTTGATATGTAAAACTCTAGAAATCCTCATTGACTTATGGATGCTGCAAATATGTCTCACACTTGTTAATTCACATATCAATCAAAATCCCTCCTAACATCTCTTACTTCTGGAGAACATATAGATCATAGGCAGGCAGATGGTTTTCGTACTACCATATGTAAATTCATATATAATTTAAACTGTTGAACGAGACTATCCATTTTCACGAGAATTTTAGAACCGTAAGTTTTGTTTACACATTTGGCAGCAGCATTAGTTTATGGTGCCATCATGGATGGTACTTTTAAGTATCAATTGGAACAAAAATAGATTTAAATAGCATATACACAAAGGGAAAAGATGTATGCAGCAATTTCTTTAATTGGTTTATTTTTCTTCGTGTGTTGTTGATTGCCTTTAACTTTCAGCTTTAGAGTGAACTGTTGGTTTTATTTATTTCTTTGCTAAATTGTCTTCTTTATGTCATATATCATTCGTTTCTTTTCAGGACCAGTTTCTATCCGTAGGCTTCAAGTTAGTGCTGTAGGCAAGTGGAGTGAGAATGATGAGAAACGGATGAATACAAACAGTATTAAGTTCAAGAAAAGCAATGGAGTTTCATTAATGTCTGCACCTATTTTGGCGTTACCAGATTTTGAGAAATTTTTTAACATTGAATGTGATGCATGTGGAACTGGAATTGGTGGAGTGTTGTCCCAACACGGAAGGCCGGTTGCATATTTCAGAGAGAAACTTAACGAGGCTAGGAAAACGTGGTCAACTTATGAGCAAGAGTTATATGCAGTGTTTCGAGCATTGAAAACCTGGGAGCATTATTTGCTACCATGAGAGTTTGTGATCTATTCGGATCATCAATCATTGGTGCATTTTAAAAATCAGCGAGATTTGAAGAATAAGATGCACGTTCGTTGGGCAGCATATTTTGGGCAATTTAATTACGTTATCAAGCATAAGTCTGGAGCTACTAACGAGGTCGCTGATGCATTAAGTAGGCGTGCTGCTTTGTTGATCAGAGTTAGCCAGGAAGTCGTGGGGTTTGATTTTTTGAAGGAGCTATATGAGCAAGATGAAGACTTTATGTCGATATGGGCAAAGCATTTAGCAGATCAACCACTGGGAGATTTCTTGGAGCAAAATGGGTTTCTTTTTAAGGGGAATCGTTTGTGCATTCCGCGTACTTCGCTTCGAGAATTACATGCTGGCGGGTTAAGTGGACACTTGGGACGAGATAAAACAATTGCTAGCCTTGAGGAGCGTTACTTTTGGCCGCAATTGAAGAGAGACGCTGGAAGGTTTGTAAGAAAGTGTTCGGTTTGTCAAGAGCAAAAGGGACAAGGACAAAATACAGGTTTGTGCATGCCTCTACCCGTTCCTAATCAACCTTGGAAAGACTTGTCAATGGATTTGGTTTGGGGTTGCCTCGTACTCAATGTGGTTCGGATTCTATCTTCGTAGTAGTAGACAGGTTCTCTAAGATGGCACATTTTATTCCATGTCGTACTACCAGTGATGCACCGCATGTGGCCAAGTTGTTTTTTCAGGAAATTGTTCGTTTACATGGGGTACCTCGCTCGATCGCATCTGATCGAGACTCAAAATTTTTAGCACATTTTTGGTCCACGTTATGGAAGAAATTTGGCAGTGATCTTCGTTTGAGTAGTACAACTCACCCTCAAACAGATGGACAAACGGAGGTGGTGAATCATACATTAGGAAACTTAGTTCGTTGTATTTGTGAAGAGAGGAAGAAGCAATGGGATTTTGCCCTTGCCCAAGTAGAGTTCGCGTATAACAGTGTAGTGCATAGCTCGGCAGGAAAGTCACCATTTGCCATTGTTTATCGTCGAACTCCCATGCATGTTGTAGACCTGGTTCGTCTTCCATTTGAGATTAACAAGAGCTCCGCAACTGAGAATCTAGCCGGACTACATATGGATGTTAATGAGCAGGTAAAGAAAAAGTTGGAGGCCTCAAATGCAAAGTACAAAGCTGCAGCAGATGCGCATAGGCGTCATCAAGTTTTTGAAGTTGGTGAGTTAGTGATGATTTTCTTGCGAAAAGAATGTGGGGGAAAGTCAAAGAAAACTCGACCCAAAGAAGTATGGTCCATTCAAAGTTTTGAAAAAGATTAATGATAATGCTTACATGATTGATCTTCCCGAACATATGAAGATTTCCAAGACTTTCAATGTGCCTGATATTTATGAGTATATCGGAGGCGATGATCATATTTACCCCGAATACTACAACATCGAGACGAGTTGTTTTGAAGTAGAAGGGAATGATGCGGACAAGCTTGCTGAGAAATTCACCAACGATTTACAGGGCAAGAAAACTTAGTTTCCTTTTCCTAATATGATTAGGAACTTGGATTTATTATTTCTATTTCAATTCTGATTAATAACTTTAGTATTATTTTGTTTCCTACTTAGATTAAGATTCATTTAGATTAGTTATAGTCAGATTAGGATTGATGTTAGCAACTCTATATATACCTCTGTGATTGAGGTATGAAGACATCAATTATTTTTCAATCAATAAATTACTTTACTTTAGTTTATTTCCTGGTGGATTCCAGATTTTTGTTGGTGGATTCCAGCAAAACACGCCCGCTCGAACGTAATCGAGCAACACACCCGTTCGTGTGTTATGAACAAGATCTTTTAATTATATTTTACGCTTCCGTCCTACATCAGAGAAGGCCAATGATGAAAGGAGAGAGAACATTGTAAGTAATTTCGTACCATATTTCATTTTGCTTCCAATACTCTTTCTTCTTCTTGTCGCCTAATATTTGGATTTCGACAAAAGAGTTATATTGTCTTGGTAGACTATGCTTTTTAGCTGCTGCTGTGTTTAGCTTTTTCTAATGCTTCTTAGTTTAAGTTTTTATGCCTGAAGATATGTACCAAATAACGTTGAGGATGTCTGTTTCAATTCTCACTTAGTAACCAAACATCTCCTTTTTCTTACTAATTTTGCATATATTTATCAGAGGGGACGGACATTAAGCAAACCAAATATTCACTATCTTGGCATAACTTACTTTTGTTTCTATTACTCACCCTTTTTTGTGACATCTACTCTTTTTTTTTCAGTAACTTTTAAGAGCACGGAATTTGTTTAGCAAATCCACGAGGTCTGGCTAAAGTATCTTGAATGTTACAATATTTTGGAGGACTCTATGCAGAAACTTCTGTGGACTTATTTTGTAGCTAATGAATCAGTTTTGTTGTTGTGATGCGGTGATGATTGGAAATCTATGAATTGTTTGTACAGTTCTAATGTTATCTTGAATTATCTTAAACCCAAATTAGACTATGTTTTACTGATCTGTCTGGCTTTTAATTATTAGAGTTGACACTCCTCACGAGGTTGCATAGCTTGTAGTGGCTTATTCTTTTATTAGATTTGTGCCGTGAAAGTCATCTGAATGGTTGTGGCTTGGTGGTAAATTATTGATTTGATGCAATGTATGTTGGGTCGATCAGGCGAACAATGAGAAAGAAAGAAAACTAAAACCGAGCACACACTCTTTGATAACGGAGTTCACCCAAATTAGCTACGTCTCCGGGCCGCTACACGTGACACTTAATATTATTATAAGGAGGATTACAATCGTAATCGAGCTCAATCACAAGATATGGTTCTCTCGCAAATAGAACTATCTCTTTACAATATTATCTCTTGAATATATGATTGTGATGTGTAAAAGATGCAATTAAAATATACAAGATAGTAGGACATATATAGAACCCAAAGAGGGTTTTATTACAATTCCAAGCGATGTAAGATAATTAGAAAACATGGCCAAAACTCATTTGGCTCCACAACTCAACAATCTCCCACTTGAAGTCAAATGTCAAGTGCTTCAAGAGAATTCTGATTATCCCCGACCACCGAACTCACTGTGCTCCACCGAGCAGAATGCTCCCATCGGTATCCTTGTATAATAATTATTACTCTTCAGAGTTGCTCATTTTTCATGTAGTGGCGACCCTGAGCCTCAAGCTCGGAGTCCTACTGAGGTTGCACACAGCCTCAGTTTGTCGATTGTAACAGTCTTCGTTAGCATATCGGTGGGGTTCTTAGCGCCCTCAATCTTTTCTAGCGCGAAGATTCCATCTTCTATGACGTCTCGGATAAAATGGTAAAGAATCTGTATGTGCTTGGTGCGTGAATGGAATACAGGATTCTTAGCTAGCTGAACTGCACTTTGACTATCACAGTGCAGAACTCCCTTGTCGGTTTTCTGACCGAGCTCCTTTAAGAAACCTTGCAACCAAATCATCTCTTTGCTTGCTTCTGTCATCGCGACGTACTCAGCCTCTGTGGTCGACAATGCAATAATCTTTTGTAACTTAGATGTCCAACTCACAGCAGTACCACAGTAGGTACAAACACATCCCGTTGTGCTCTTTCGGCTATCCAGATCACCGACCATGTCAGCATCCACATAGCCGTGCAGGCCTTCCGAGGTCTTTTGGAAAAATAATGCCAAATTCACTGTACCCGAGAGATATCTCATTATCCACTTCACAGCTTCCCAATGGTGCTTTCCTGGGTTACTCATGTAACGACTGACAACTCCCAATGCATGGGCAATGTCCGGTCTTGTACACACCATAGCGTACATCAAGCTACCAATTGCTAAAGCGTAGGGTATGTTCGACATACGATCCTTTCCTTCCTCGTCTGAGGGTGATTGTTTCTTCGACAAGCTAAAGTGTGCGGCTAGCGATGAGCCTACAGCCTTGGCATCACTCATGCTAAACCGTGCCAACACTTTCTTCACATATTCGGCTTGTGACAGAAACAAAGACCCATCCCTTCCTCGGGAAATCCTCATACCGAGGATCTGATTTGCGGCTCCAAAATATTTCATCTCAAACTGTTTCACCAACTGTTGCTTCACCTTGTTAATTTCCACAAGGCTCGACCCAGCAAGCAACATGTCATCTACGTACAAAAGTAGTATGACGTACGAAGAGTTCTCGAATCTCTTTACGAAACAGCAGTGATCACTATCACTTCTTTCGAACCCGGTATCCACCATGAAACTGTCAAACTTCTTATACCACTATCGTGGTTCTTGTTTTAGCCCGCACAAGCTCTTCCTCAGTTTGCAGACCAGTTTCTCTTTTCCCTTTTCGGCAAACCCTTCAGGTTGGAGCATGTAAATTTCTTCTTCAAGATCTCCATGGAGAAATGCAGTTTTCACATCTAACTACTCAAGATGAAGATTCACATTTACAACAATGCTCAACAATAGCCGAATAGTCGTCAACTTTACGACTGGTGAAAAGATCTCGGTGTAGTTAATTCCTGCCTTTTGCTGGAACCCTTTGACTACTAGTCGTGCCTTATACCGTTTCGAGCCATCTTGTTCCTCATTTAGTCGGAACACCCATTTGTTGCTCAGTGCCCTTTTTCCCTTGGGCAGTTCGGCTAACTGCCAAGTCACATTCTTCTCATGTGACTTCATCTCATCCTTCATCGAGAGTTCCTACTTGCTCGAGTCTTTCAGCTCCAGAGCTTCCTCTCTACTTTCGGGCTCGCATGCATCATTGAGTAATATGTAATGCAGGGAAGGAGAGTATCGGGCAGGAGGTCTCCTCTCGCGATTACCTCAGCCTAATTCAGGTCGAGGAGTTTGGGGCAGCTCCTCGTCCTCTTCAGCATGTGCTGGTAGGTTATAGAGCACCACTGGCTCATCTTCAGTGTCATTTTCCAACTCCAACCTTGGAAACACATTCATGTCGACTATAGCACTTTCCTCGGACAGGAGCGCGTGTTCTTCCACCACCACATTTTGTCGATCTTTGTACAAAATGCTTTCGTTGAAGATGACATCCTTACTGCGAATGATTCTCTTTGTTTGACCATCCCAAAAGTGATATCCAAACTCAGCTCCACCGTACCCCACAAAGTAACACACTTTGGATTTCGAGTCAAGTTTGGTACGATCATTTATATCGACATGGATATATGACAGACAACCGAACACTCGCAAGTGTTCATAAGAGATGGGCTTTCCTATCCACTCTTCTTCGGGAATTCTCCTTTCTAATGGCACTGAGGGTCCGCGGTTAATGAGGTAAACCGCCGTGCTTACTGCATGTGCCCATAAGGCTTTGGGCAACCCACTTTGCAGTCTCATACTCCTAGCACGCTCATTGATTGTTCGGTTCATTCGCTTGGCCACACCATTTTGTTACGGCCTTCTTCGGATGGTCTTCTCCATTCGAATGCCTTTTTGTGTACAGAACCCTACGAACTTCGTATCAATGTACTCTCTGTCGTTATCGGACCTCAAATATTTGAGTTTATTCCCGGTCTCTAGTTCGACCATGGCATTCCATTCTTGAAATTTCTTAAACACCTCAGACTTGTGTTTCAAGAAATAGACCCATGTTGTCCTCGTCGAGTCATCGATAAAGATCACATAGTACTGAGATCCTCCCAGTGAGGTTACCAGAGATGGTCCACATACGTCTGAGTGGACCAGTGCTAGCTTCTCCTCATTGGGAGCTTTTCCACCTTTCCGGAAGCTCACTTTCTTCTGCTTCCTGAAGATGCAACATTCGCACATGTCGAGGTTGACAGACTTCGAGCCTGAAAGTTTGCTGTCCTTTACTAACACCTTCATCCCCTTCTCACTTATGTGACCCAAACGTCGATGCCACAGTTCCGAGCAGTTTTGTGACACAGCTGCCGCAACTGTACACTCCTCATCGGTCGTCATGTACAATGTACCGACCTTGCTCCCTCGGGCTATCACCATAGCTCCTCGTGAAACTTTCCAAGCTCCACTGCTGAAAGAAATGGAGTGTCTTTGTGCATCGAGCTGACCTGCTGAGATCAGATTCTTGGTCAACCTCGGAACATGCCTCACTTTCGTTAGCTTCCATACCGACCCGTTTGGAATGCGAATTTTCACATCGCCCATTCCAACAACATCCAACGCTTTTCCGTTGGCTAGATACACTTTACCGAAATTACCCATAGTGTAATTTTCGAATAAATCCTTCTGAGGGGTTGTGTGAAATGATGCCCCAGAGTCTAGAATCCACGATTCTATATTTCTCTATTCGGCAAGCAATAAACAGTCATCCGAATCCTCATCGCTAGCAACATTAGCCACGTGATCACGGCCGGTACTCTTCTTCGGCTGCTTGCACTCATGACTGAAGTGCCCCATACCGTGGCAGTTATAGCATCGAAGATTCTTCTTACTTCGATCGCTATCTTTGTCGCCTCGACTTTGCCCTCTTCTACCTCGGGATTGCGAACGTCCTCTAACGTCCCATACCGTGGCCTTACCCCGGTCTCTTGAACCCACGTTCAAGGATGCTCCATCATTTGAGCATTCACCCATGTCTAATCTCCTGAGTTCCTCAGCGAGTATTTGATCTCGGATGCCGTTGTAAGTCAGTTTCTCATTTCCAATTGAGTTGCTAACAGCAACTCGCATGAATTCCCAACTGTTCGGTAAAGATGCTAGCAGTATAAGGGCTCTCACTTCGTCTTCAAAAATTATCTCCACCGCATCCAACTAATTTACGGTGTCGGTGAACTTGTTCACATGATTTGCGATATGTGTTGTTGGCCCGTGTGGCTAAACCTTAGAGGGGGGGGGGGGGGTGAATAAGGTTTTAAGCGTTTTTCGTCTAATTAAAATAAGGTGCAACTAACAACCCAACTATCGCAATTCTAACCTTAAGCGTTCAACAAAAGTTAATGAAATACTAGAATTATTATACGCTAACAAGAGAATAAGCAATAATAAGGAATGCGTAAAGTAAAGATTAGGGAAAGAAATTGACACCGCGATATATAGAGGTTCGGTGAAACCCGCCTACGTCCTCTCCTCGGTATTTAAGCTACCGAGTATTTCACTATAATGTTCTTTCCGATATTACAAATGCTACCGAGCTAATCAACCGATTTGCTCACCCTCTACCCGAGGTTCCTACTCTTGATACAAGTGCAAACGAACATGTTTACGAGTCAACGACCCCACCTTACCCAAGTGTTTAACCTAGAACTTTTAACCAACACTTTGGCTTAAAAGCTTCTACCCAAACACTCACTCACAAATGAGCTTATAGTTTGCTCTTTACAAAATTATCGAAATTAAAACAACACTCACAATTTGATTGCTTCTAAATAAGATAATTTGTGATATTTGATGATATTCGATCTTGTATCGCTTTCTCTTCAATTTCTCTCTTTTCGAGCTTTTTTTCTCAACAATGGAGAATTTTGGTGTTTTTGATAGATAGAGGTTGAAGGATTGTAAGGTTCTGTTTGATTGGTAGTGATTGGGGTGTTTTGTAGAGACAAAATGACCATTGGTCCATAGATGACCATTGATAGTTGTTGTGGCTTTTATTCAAGGGGTAAAAACTTGTTTTTGAAAAAGCAAAAACTAACTTTTTTGAAACGGACTAAATCTCGATCGATCGGACTGATCTCGATAGATCAAGATTTCTGGAGAAAAATTGTACTTCTATAATTTCGATCGATCGGACTGAATATCGATCGATCGAGATTCATTGGAACTTTTTGGACCATTTTCGATCGATCGGACTATATCTCGATCGATCGAGATTTCTGGACTGATTTTTCTACTTTTTGAAACACTCGTAATTTGCTCGTTCGGACTCCGAATCGACTTCCGTTTGAACCGTTGGCTTCATTATTGAGTGCTCTATCATTTTAAGTCATGAAATATACATTTTATCTTTTTGGAAAAGATCAAACATTATATCAACGAATTATAAAATCATTAAATCATAATCACACTTATAATCAAAATCAATTATTGAACCCATGGTTCAACAGGTGTGTCCTCAGCCATGCGTAGGTTGAACAACTTACGCATGAGATGTACCTTGTTGTTCGCGGATGGTTTCTTATACATGTCGGTGATGACCTTCATCATCCCCATCATCGTCGTCTCTCTTACGACGTTATGTGCTACACTCCTAGATAGTGTTAGGCGGATCAGTCCCAACACTTGTCGGACTAAAAGTTTCCACGCCTCCTCGGTGGTCGTGGTCGGCATTTCCTCAAGGAGAAGTGGCTGATGCATGTTCCTCCCGTAAACATAGTCCTGTATTTGCATTCTCCAGAATGCGAAGTCCTTCCCGTCGAACTTTTCGATCCCATGTGTGGTTCTGTCTTCTTTCACCATCGATCTTCCGAGCTCCGATACCACTTGTTGGGTCGATCAGGCGAACAATGAGAAAGACAGAAAACTAAAACCGAACACACACTCTTTGATAACGGAGTTCACCCAAATTGACACTTAATATTATTATAAGGAGGATTACAATCGTAATCTACCTCAATCACAAGCTATGGTTCTCTCGCAAATAGAACTCTCTCTTTACAATATTCTCTCTTGAATATGTGATTGTGATGTGTAAAAGGTGCAATTAAAATATACAAGATATTAGTATATATATAGAACCCAAAGAGGGTTTTATTACAATTACAAGCGATGTGGGATAATTACAAAATATGGGCAAAACTCATTTGGCTCCACAACTCAACAATGTACGAGCCAATTTACTCAGATCATTTATATAGATTGAAAAATTTTAGCAGCATATGCAAGTCAAATTGTATGGCCAAAAACATATAATCCATACTTAATTTCTTTCCAAAATAGTATTTACACTTTGGTATTATAGTCGATTACTTTAAACAACCTATAAAACAAAAACTATATCATTTACATTCACCTTTCACCATATAGGCAGACATCTATTAGATGTTTTTCCTAGAAGGCTCTGTTGATTGTATGTGTCTAAAATATCAAATTTGTTTGTTTGCTTCGTTTGGAGAATATAACTACTTGCCACTGATTGGAAGCACATCTTTTGAGTCTCATATGCTATCGGGCTATGTGAAATGCAAAAACTGTGGGTTAAGAGATGGCGGTGAAAAGCACCGGATGCCTTAGATCTTGTGTCCTCCCTGGTTTTGTGGTTTCTTAAAATAAGGAATGCCGATAAGTATATGGATTGATTGCTGTGTTCTGTTTTGTTGGATTTTAGTTTCCTTTATGTGATTTTCAGCCTTGCCACTTTGGTCTAAAAGTGAAAAAACATATTTGTAGAATTATGAACAATTTCCTATCATTTAAACACTAGAGAAGAGCACAAACTTAGGATTTTCAGGTATGTATGCATAATACATTATAAGTCTATAATCCAAAAAGAGCCTAACTACTAAAAGGGGATCTGAAGATTTGGATTTCCTTCTAGGGAAACAACTAAAGGGTAATATATCCTTTTCTTTTGCTGATTGAATTGAATAGCTCATCAAAAGCAGGACTCTGGTACCTGTCTATGGAAACACAAGGTTAAATCAATGGAAACTTAAGGTTCAATTTAATCCATAGTTAAATACAAGGGATTTAGCCCTCTAAGTCATGAATACTGTTCAATGCTCTTTTACGAGATGAGCTATTAGTGTTTCTACCGGAGTAGACAACCCCCAAGGCGGCCTACGTATCACTTATCAAGTGATACATATGATAAATAGTGACTAGTGAGTAAAGATATCTCCTCAAACTGGAAGGAAAACACCGAGTTGATACCAACTGCAACTTATAGGAAGAAATCTGAACTGTAATTGAAATTCCTATCCGCTGTTCTAGTTGCAGTTTTGCAGTTAGGTTCCAAGTGAGGTTGCAACCACCAGTTGGAACCAAGTGTATTAAATGGACAGAACTGTAAAATGTTAAATGTACTCAAAGTGAACACAAGCACATTTAACAACGGAGTTCACCTAACTAGGCTACGTCTCCGGGGCACTTACCCAGATTATGATATTATAAAAAGCTTACAATATAGGACTCAAGTCTTAATGAAAAACTCTCAGAATCCCTCTAGGTTTTTCTGCCTATCTCTATATTGCTCCTACTCTATAACTATCACTTATAAATCAATGGCATCCCACCATTGTTTTCTTTTTAAAGCTCACGTGTATTCTCTCAAGAATGGGTTCTTTATAATTTAGAACACACACCTTTTTACAAGCTAAGTTATTAACTATTTATTAGTAAAAACAATCTTCTTGCTTCAAGATCTTTTATGATTGCTTTTGACTTCTTTTGATTGGCTTCAATCTCTCCATATTGCACGTCTGCCTTTTGTAGGATTGACATCAATCTTCATAAGTTAATACCTGTTTAATAACAAGCTTGAAAGTAGGAGTTAGTCTTTTCCTATAACTAGGAAACATATAAAGATAATATCTTTTCATAAACATATGAAACATCCAACTCCATATTATATTCAATCTTTAAACGAATCATACTGAATATAGATAAGGAACAAAGATTGAAACATGTGATAAGGACAAGCATAAGAATAGAGATATATATTTAAAAGAAAACATAACCTTATAAACTAATCTATTTATATCTTTTAGTAAATCTTTCCTTAACACTTTGATATCCTCAATTTACGCATATTAAACCTTTAAGATCATATGAGAATATACCCTGCATACTGTAGAACAAATAATAATCAATAAAGAACAGTTATGCAGATTTACAGAACTGAACAGAATACTGCTGAACAGCAGGTTGGAACTGTGGTTGCAACTGAGGTTGCAACTGCTACTTGAAACCATCAATGTTGTCTAATCAGGTTGTAACAGAGGTTGCAACTGGTACTTGAAACCTAATACTTCTATCTTAGTAGGTTGTAACTGAGGTTACAACATTGCTTGAAACCTGTCAACACTGTCTTAGTTCTTAACACCAGTTAGGATTTATTTAGTAAAAACCAATAGACAATAAACAATATTTAGACCAGAAATCTGGTCCTAACAATCTCCCCCTTTGTCATTGGTTTTAACAAATCAATTAAGTTTATAAATCATCCCAACCACCTGCAAATTCAATATCAGCACAGTCTTTAAATAGTATATTAACAATACTAAAGAGTCATCTGTTTAAGCTCCCCCTGTATGTTAGAATTGCAGGCACTAAATAAGCACAGAATGTATCCATTCATAAATTCAATTTTAAAGACATCAAAATGGAAATTGCAGAAATTTAAAGGCCAAAAACATGGCACAACAATGTCTTAGTACAGCAATTAAAATAGTAATTAAAAACAGCAGCATTGAGTCTTGAAATTGAAATACAAAAAAAACATGAACTTCAACATAAACTTCACTCCCCCTATTTGTCAGCAACCATTGTAATCAGTCACGAGGTATATCAGAATGTGGAGCTCTTTCTCTGAGAGGATGGTCTCTAACCACCTCTTCATCTTTTTCTTCACTGCTTATGGAGAAACAGACATCACTATCACCATCATCCTCACTCTCAATAATATCCACCAGCAGCTTATTGATTTGATAATCATCAGCATCCACTTCAGCTCTCTTTTCTTGATTATAAGCCAGCTTCTGGAGTAAGTACCACTTTACTCCTCTCTTCTTGTCTGAGGGAGCAGTAGAAGTCTCTTCTTCTTTTTCTTTGCCTTTCTCACCAGAAATGTCATTAACATGCCCTTCTTTTAACAACTTGGCAGAAATGTACAAGGCAGGTGGACAATCAGTGAAGGGTTCAACCAAGATATTAATAGGAGAATCTCTGTTCAAAGAATTAGTTTGGCCTAGAATGATATTAGAAATTAGGCAGGGGAAAGGAAGCAGAATGGAAGTAGAATCTGTGTCACTGAAATCTCTTATGAGATTGAAGACATGTTGTCCAAAGTTGATAGGCCTGGAAGACATGATTTTATAGAGAAAAGTGGCCATATCTTTGCTTACTTTGGAAGGCTGTTTGGTTGGAGTCCAGTTAAACCTGGCTATTTTATACAAAACAGATGCACAAAGAGTGAGAGAGGAAGTTTTGATGGAATTTCCATCAAATCTATTGTTCTTTCCAGTTAGAACCAAAGCAATAACCTCCATGTCATAATTAACATCTTCAACAGAAGAGTTTGGTGTATCTAGGAAATCATTGATCAATTTAGGGGTAAAATCCAAAGTATGACCTCTCAGAAAAACTCTCCCATAAGCAGGATTTCCCTCTTCAAACACAATGCTACTTAGATTAGCATAGAATTCTTTAACAACAGCAGGGAGAAAGGAATCAGCATAAGTAATTGTTTTTCCTAAACCAACAGCATGCAACAGCTTTTCAACATACACTTGAATGTGTGGATAACTTACCAAATTAAGCTTTCTTTCACAGTGTATTTCTTTACTAGAATAGGCCCTAAATCTCCTATACGTTCTTCTACTCCAGAACTTAGGATCAACTGCATTGAATTTTTGAACATACTCATACTTAGCAATAATGGGATCATTAGCAAAATTCCTCCTAGCACGCTTTTTAGTCCTATGTATCTTAGGAGAAGAAGACTCACTTACCTTAGCCTTAGAGCTATGACTGGTGGGGGATTTGGATATGAAATCCCTTAGAGTACAATCATCATCAGAACTGGGGTTATTAGACATGGTTGCAACTGGAGGTTGTAACCGTACTTAGAACCTTGCACTGGGTTTTAACAGAGAGCCTAGGGTTTTACAGAGGAGAGAGAGAGAGAGATTCTGTAAAAAGTAATTGATTTTGGATAGTTAAAAAGAAGTTTGTATAAATAGCAATAAAGACCATATCTTTTGAAATTGGAAATAGATACATGCAAATCAATTAAGAAACAGATTTTGGCTTAAAAATAGGAATTAACTTATCAACAGATTTTAAAAACACAGCAAGATCACAAAGGAAAGATAAAATTCCGCCAATTAAACAGCTAAACATTCCTTTTGCAAAACAGATTCATCCAAAATTTGAAAATTCAAAAGTTGAAGCTTATTAAGGAAATTTGACTTGATTCAAGATAAAGAACAATTAAACAGTTATCTTATTTTTAGGAGAACAAAAATCTAGCAATTTACTCAAGAAAATATGTTTATCAAAGAATAACTCTAATAAAGATTAAATTTTAGGAGCTTAAATTGAGCAAATTCGTTTTTATCTCTACACAAAAACTAGTTTGATGACCTCAGCAAGGAAAGAGTATAAGTGATGTCAAAAATAACAAGACTTTGTCTTGGTAGTTATAGAATAGACTGAGGTTTCAACTGATGTTGCAACTGAGCTTGCAACCTGTATTTTTAACACGAGGTTTCAACTGAAGTTGTAACTGAACTTCTAACCAGTTATTGAGAGAATGAGGTTTCAACTGAGGTTGCAACTGAACTTGCAACCAGCTTACAAAAGTGCACTTTGTGCTTGCAACTCTATTACCAGAGAGGTTTTCAAGGACAAGTTACCTCACATCTGTTTTTGAGACACCAAAAAGCGGCTTTTTCAAAACAAAAACATCATAGCTCAATTAAGACTTAACCTTAGAAATAAAAATTATTGAAAGTACTCAATACAAACATATTTAGCAAGAATATTCAATTAGATTGATAATGACATACCCCTATGTCACTTCTTAATGATTCAAACTTGTTTGTATCAAGGGGCTTTGTGAAAATATCTGCTAATTGTCTTTCAGTTGAAACATGTTCTAAAATTAAGCTCTTTTCTTCAACTAGTTCTCTAATAAAATGATGCCTTAGATCAATATGTTTAGTTCTGGAATGTTGAACTGGATTTTTAGCTAAATCTATAGCACTTTTGTTATCACAAAACAAAGTTAAAATTTCTTGTTTAACATTATAATCAGTTAACATCTGTTTCATCCAAATAAGTTGAGTGCATCCACTTCCAGCTGCAACATATTCTGCCTCAGCAGTAGATAAAGATATGCAATTTTGCTTTTTACTGAACCAAGAAACAAGGTTGTTTCCAAAATAAAAACAACCACCAGAAGTACTCTTTCTATCATCTATGTTTCCTGCCCAATCAGCATCACAGTAGCCACTTAGAAAATGGTTTGTATCTTTAGAATACCATAGGCCTAGGTGAAGTGTTCCTTTTACATACCTTAGAATTCTTTTGACAGCTAGAAGATGAGGTTCTAAAGGGTTTGCCTGATACCTGGCACATACTCCTACACTTAAGCAAAGGTCTAGTCTACTGGCAGTTAAATACAGCAAACTTCCAATCATGGACCTATACAGACTTGGACAAACACTTTTTCCTTTATCATATCTAGACAGTTTAAGAGTGGTACTCATAGGGGTTCTCTTCTCTTTACTCTCACTCAGACCAAACTTCTTAACAAGATTGTCTGCATACTTACTTTGGCAAAGAAAAATGCCTTTCTCATTCTGTTTAACTTGCAATCCTAGAAAGTAAGTTAGTTCACCTCCACCACTCATTTCAAATTCATTTTTCATATCAGAAATGAATTCTTCTATCCTTTTATTAGAAGTAGAGCCAAAAACAATGTCATCAACATAAATTTGAGCAATTATTATATCCTTTGTGGTTTTCTTAGTAAACAGAGTTTTATCAACTCCCCCTCTGTTGAAACCTTTTTCAATCAAGTACTTGGTTAATCTATCATACCAAGCTCTAGGAGCTTGTTTTAGACCATACAAGGCCTTTTTCAACAAATAGACATGTTCAGGAAAGTTAGGATCCTCAAATCCCTTAGGTTGACAGACATAAACTTCTTCATTAATCACACCATTCAGAAAAGCACTCTTTATGTCAAGTTGAAACAGTTTAAAATCATACAGACATGCAAGAGACAGTAGCATTCTAATGGATTCAATTCTAGCTACTGGAGCAAAGGTTTCATCAAAATCAATTCCCTCAATTTGTGTATAAGCCTGAGCTACCAACCTAGCTTTATTTCTGATAATAACTCCATCCTCATCACTTTTATTTCTAAAAATCCATTTAGTCCCTATAACATTTTTATTAGAAGGTCTGGGTACTAAAGTCCATACATCATTTCTCTCAAATTGATGCAACTCATCTTGCATAGCTATAATCCATTCACTATCTTCTAAAGCTTATTTTATATTCTTAGGTTCTAACTGAGAAATATAACAAGCAAAGTGAACAACATTATTTCTTTTACCTCTGGTTTTCATACCTGAAGCAACTTCTCCTATGACATTGTCAAGAGAGTGATTTTTCTGAGTCCTTACATAGCGTGGCTTGCTTGTTGTTGGCATAGCAGATCCTTCTTCTTCTGATTCTGTTGAATTCTGAGTTTCAACCTCGGTTCCAACCTCAGTTCCAACCTCAGTTCCAATCTCGGTTGTAACTTCAGTTGCAACTGGACTTCCAACCACTATGGGACTCCTAGTTTGTTGAGTTTCTTCTTTCTCCTTTTTTGCAATCTCAGGTTGTTCATTATCACCTGTAATCTCATCAACAGTTTTTAGGTCATCAAATAACACATTATAAGATTCCATAACACAGTTGGTTCTTTGATTGAAGACTCTGAATGCTCTACTATTTTGAGCATAACCAAGAAAGATCCCTTTATCACTTTTAGAGTCAAATTTACCAAGATGCTCTCTATCTCTGAGAATGTAACAGACACACCCAAAGACTTGAAAATACTTAACATTGGGTTTTCTACCTTTCCATATTTCATAAGCTGTCATGGAAGTGCCTTTAGTAATATAAACTCTATTAACTATATGACAGGCAGTATTAACAGCTTCAGCCCAAAATCTGTTGGCAAGTTTCTTAGAGTTAAGCATGACTCTAGCCATTTCCTGAATGGTTCTATTTTTCCTTTCAACTATGCCATTTTGCTGTGGAGTCTTAGGAGCAGAGAACTCATGACTTATACCTAAGGAGTTGCAGAATTCTCTAAACTTACTGTTCTCAAATTCTGTTCCATGATCACTTCTAACCCTAGCAATATTACCACTGGTTGAACCTTTTTCAAGTTGAAGTTTTAAGCACAAAGTTTTGAACAGTTCAAAAGTTTCAGTCTTATCCTTTAAGAACACTACCCAAGAGTATCTAGAGAAGTCATCTACAACTACCAGAATGTACTTCTTACCACCTATACTAGCAGTTTGCATAGGCCCCATCAAGTCAATATGAAGAAGTTCTAGGACTCTCTTAGTGTAGATTTGACTTATACTTTTGTGAATACTTTTGGTTTGTTTACCTATAGCACAGTCACCACAGACACTTTGAGTTTTAGCACTTAGTTTAGGAATTCCTCTTATCAATTCATTTTTAACAAGCTTATCTAGAGTTTTGTAATTCACATGCCCAAGCCTTTTATGCCAAATATCCACATTATTAGTAATGGCTTGATTACACCTACTTTGAGGCAATTCTTTTTCAGCTTTTTCAAACACATAGCAGCTGTTGGTTGATCTAACTCCAGTCATGATTAAATCATTGTTAAGATTAGTAATTAGACATCTTTCTTTGTCAAATTTAACAATCATTTTGTTATCACAGAGTTGACTGATACTTATAAGATTAGCTTTTAGACCATCTACAAGAAAAACATCCTCAATAACAGGCATTCCAGGTTTGTTTAAGGTACCTTTACCAACAATTTTACCTGTATCTCCACCTCCAAACACAACAGTGTTTCCAGTAAGAATGGTGACATTTTTTAAGAGACTTGCAGTACCTGTCATGTGCTTAGAGCAACCACTATCAAAATACCAATCATTAGAGGTAACAGCATTCAAGGAGTTAATGACAGCTTTGTTGTTAGCAATTAAGGTAGCTTTTTCTTTAACTTTCCAGACCCAGTTTAAATTTTTATTGACAGAAGCCAACCAAGTTTTCTGAGAAATATACTTTCTGTTTCTTTTTAAATAACACTGGATTTCAGAATGACCAGGTTTCTTGCAGAAATTACACAACTTTAACCTAAAGTTATTTTTATCCCTAAAGCTATTCAGCTTATTCATGGTTGCAACTTTGGTTATAACTGAGCTTCTAACCTTCTCTACAAAAACCTGAGTTTTGTTCCTGGTTGCAAATCTGGTTGCAACTGAGCTTCTAACCTTATTGTCAAAATCATGAGTTTTAGCTCTAGCAACAGCTTCAATAAAGGTAGTTTTTCCTGTACTTTTACCACCATAGTAACCTAGACCACTGATATCTTTAGATCTTCTAGAATATGACAGCATGTCATCTAATTTTTCTGAAGCAGAAACATTCATCAGTTTTATTTTCTTTTTAGTTTCAGTAAGTTCAGCCAGTTGTAAGTTCAGCTTCTCAGTAAGACTTTTAACATCATCCTTTAGATTAACATTAAGTTTGCTTATGATCAAGAATTGTTTACTCAGACATTTATACTTTTCATAAAGAACAAGATATTGCTGGGAAATGTCTTCATCAGAAGGTTCGTCCTCATCACTGCTGTAGGTTTTAAGAGTGGTTGTAACTATGGTTGAAACATGTTCACAGTCACTTTCATAAGTAGTTTCTTTTTCAGTGATTATTCCCATAAAATTAACAAAATTAGAATCATCCTCTTCATCACTGTTGCTCTCAGAATCACTATCACTATGAGTGGATATATAGGCATTTTTGTTCCTTTTTAAAGTATTAGCACACTCAGCCTGAATATGACCAAAGACTCTACATTCTCTACACTGAATCTCTTTAGACTTATAATCTTTGTTATCCTTCTCTTTAGAATTCCACTTTCCTGTAGAGTTATTATTGAACCTGGATTCTGTCTTAAATTGGTTATCCCTTTTCTGAAAGTTTTTAGAAGAACCACTATCATCCTCTTTTCTCTTGTAAAACTTTTTGAAAACCTTTTTAGCAAAGAAGGCTAGCTGTTCTTCATCACTTATTTTATCACAGACATTAGGTTCAGATTTCTTAGCCTGAAATGCTATTCCCTTTTCTGGTCTTTTATGTTTAAAAAATTTCAGCTCATGAGTGCTTAGATTTCCTATAAGTTCTTCAAGTTTAAGATTATCTAAGTCTGTTGATTCTTCAATAGCTGTAACTTTTATTTCAAACCTTTTTGGAAGTGACCTAAGAGTTTTCTTAACAAGTTTAGCATCACTGCATTTTTCACCTAAGGTTCCAGCTTGATGAGCAATGTGGCAGATTCTACCATTAAATTGTTCAATGTTTTCATCTTCCTCCATTCTTAGGTTTTCAAATTGAGTAGTTAACTGTTGAAGTTTGAAAGCTTTTACTTTGCTAGTTCCTTCAAAAGTAACTTGCAAAATATCCCATGCCTCTTTGGCAGTTTCACAGTGAGAGATATAACTGAATACACTGAGAGTTACACCAGCAAAAATCAAGTTTATGGTTGTTGAGTTGGCACTTGATTTTCTGTCTTCATCAGCAGACCATCTGTCTTCAGATATAAAAACCAGTTCTCCTTCACTATCAATGCTAGTTGGAGCCTCCCATCCATACATCACAGTTTTCCATGCATGTTCATTCTGCTGTTTGATGAAAGACCTCATTCTGATCTTCCATACTCCATAGTTTACTCCTCCTTCAAGCAATGGAGGTTTGTTGAAAGCGTTTCCTTCCCTCATTAAGTCCATTTTTACTAGAACACAGGATCCACACTAAGTAAGGTCTAGTGTAAAGCTCTGATACCAATTGAAATTCCTATCCGATGTTCTAGTTGCAGTTTTGCAGTTAGGTTCCAAGTGAGGTTGCAACCACCAGTTGGAACCAAGTGTATTAAATGGACAGAACTGTAAAATGTTAAATGTACTCAAAGTGAACACAAGCACATTTAACAACGGAGTTCACCTAACTAGGCTACGTCTCCGGGGCACTTACCCAGATTATGATATTATAAAAAGCTTACAATATAGGACTCAAGTCTTAATGAAAAACTCTCAGAATCCCTCTAGGTTTTTCTGCCTATCTCTATATTGCTCCTACTCTATAACTATCACTTATAAATCAATGGCATCCCACCATTGTTTTCTTTTTAAAGCTCACGTGTATTCTCTCAAGAATGGGTTCTTTATAATTTAGAACACACACCTTTTTACAAGCTAAGTTATTAACTATTTATTAGTAAAAACAATCTTCTTGCTTCAAGATCTTTTATGATTGCTTTTGACTTCTTTTGATTGGCTTCAATCTCTCCATATTGCACGTCTGCCTTTTGTAGGATTGACATCAATCTTCATAAGTTAATACCTGTTTAATAACAAGCTTGAAAGTAGGAGTTAGTCTTTTCCTATAACTAGGAAACATATAAAGATAATATCTTTTCATAAACATATGAAACATCCAACTCCATATTATATTCAATCTTTAAACGAATCATACTGAATATAGATAAGGAACAAAGATTGAAACATGTGATAAGGACAAGCATAAGAATAGAGATATATATTTAAAAGAAAACATAACCTTATAAACTAATCTATTTATATCTTTTAGTAAATCTTTCCTTAACACTTTGATATCCTCAATTTACGCATATTAAACCTTTAAGATCATATGAGAATATACCCTGCATACTGTAGAACAAATAATAATCAATAAAGAACAGTTATGCAGATTTACAGAACTGAACAGAATACTGCTGAACAGCAGGTTGGAACTGTGGTTGCAACTGAGGTTGCAACTGCTACTTGAAACCATCAATGTTGTCTAATCAGGTTGTAACAGAGGTTGCAACTGGTACTTGAAACCTAATACTTCTATCTTAGTAGGTTGTAACTGAGGTTACAACATTGCTTGAAACCTGTCAACACTGTCTTAGTTCTTAACACCAGTTAGGATTTATTTAGTAAAAACCAATAGACAATAAACAATATTTAGACCAGAAATCTGGTCCTAACAGTAATAGAGTAAACATTGCCACAACATGGACCTCCAATGCCCGAGGGGACACACAGTCAACCTCCGGGACGTGATGTCGTGACAGGGACAGACGGACAGTGTCTAGCGTTGATATAAAGCCATATAAGCGTGTGCGTATATGAACTAGTATAATATCTTTTTGATATGTTCCAGACATGATTATATCATGTATCTTATATGATATCTATTAAATCCCGTTTTCTTATTTCTTTCTTGTAAGGGAACACAATTTTTTCGAATGAGAAACATGCACTTGGAAATGGTGCTTAAATTTCATACATTATCTTATTCACCTTATTTCTCTCTTTAGTTATTGATAATGAATTAAATAATTTATTTATATGATCCAAAGAAATTGATTCTGCTACATATACCATGCGCTCAATCTCTCCACATACAGAGCAGATCAATCTAACCTTGTTTTAGCTTACAGGAAGTGAAAATCAAACAAATACTCCCACTTATTTTCTTAACTTAAAAAATTCAACTTCTTTGCTTAGAATCTGCAAGAAATGAAAACTATAATGCTTTTTTTTTTTAGAAATTCAGCTGCAGCAAATGAAAACCTTATTGATTTGATTAAGAATGGAGATTATATGGTGCATGGTTGTAGTTTCGGAACTACTCTTTTGTCAAGAAAACTAGAATCAAACAACGGAATTCTTAGCAGATTATTGATTTCCCTGTCATACATAAACATGATTAACTAATTAGAGTAATCTTTTTGTATTTGGAAGCGTTTGAGTTGTCAAAGTTCAACTCGTCGCTTGATTATGTGAGATTTTTAGTGGGTGAATAAACTATTTTGTGATGATTGTCTGGAATTTCATCAGGTATAATATTTGTAAATGATGTCTCATAAATTCTTAATAATTTATTTTATGATGATTTACTTTCTTTCATTTTATTAGTAACTTCAATCGTAAAATTGAAAATAGAAAGCAAAGATGGAATTACTACGTGTCCGTGATACTTCTTCTACTGCAACTTTTAAACTTGGTGCATTTGCTTTTATGTTATAATCTGCAAATAATTTGGTTGGTCAAGCTAAAAGCTGCGACCAAACAATCATTGAGTTTGTTGATTTTGTATCCATCTTGTAATCTTTCTTTAGAGAATTGATTCTTGCACTTAATATTTACCCGGAATTGATGCACTTCATGACATGACAGTGTTCTCTTAATATATGAAATTGATTAAAAAAACTTGGGACCAAAAGATGTAAAAATCTATTTTAATTTATTCATGGAGTAGTTTAATTCGGGATAAATTAGAAGTGCAAATATAGTTGGTCAATCCTTTTACATTATTATAGGCCCCTGATATGATCATGAGTCCAGATTTCTTGAACACATCTTAACAATTGGGAATAGCTTCAGTTTGTTCTAGAGAACCTAAAAAAGAGCATATATCATGATATCAAATTGATTCGAATCATTCATGACCCATTGTAAAACAAATTGATAATATACTTTAATGTATTCGTATATGTTAATCCCATTTGATCCGGTTCAAGGATTGTAACAGAAAGTGCCAATTTAAGATTTGCAAATCAATGCATGGGCCATTCAATCTTATCCAAGAATATTGTAAATATTACTCTCTAAAGTATTACTATAAACAAATTTTTTCCAATGAGATTTGTAATTTGCAACATGATTATGTATTACAAAAGATATTGCTCTCACAAAAGATATTGCTATCTCACAAGTCACAAGCTGGAAATATAATCTGGTACTATGAGACAGTGGTCCAGTACACAAATTGGAAGCCTGTCATAACCACTGCAAACTATATTTGTCATAAAATTTTACTCTTGTGAAGGAAATCTCTCTTATTTTTGCATCTAAATCTTGCTGCAGTTTGATAATCAGTGCTCTAGACATCATTACTTATCCATTCAATTGGTCCCCAAAGTATTTACTTTATGCTTTAGATTTAGCTTTAAACACTGGTATCATTTTTCAAGTTCTAATTAATATGCACTTGTGCTAGGCAAGACGATGGATTATTTGGGTAACTTCCTCGGACCAGTCGTGCATGAACTGAGTCAGGCATATTAATCATTTGGGCGAAAAACTATGGGCACTTCCAAGTAGGGAGTTATATTCATTTATTTTGAAACGTCCAGAATAGTCCTGATAGTTGTTACTAATTGATAATTTTTCTTGTGTATGATTGATGTGCAATCATGTTGTATGTATAGAGTAATCCTCAAAAAGAAATGTTGTGTGTATAGAAAAGAATACATAGGATTCATTTTGGATGTGGAGATACTTGTACAAATTTAGAATAAGATTGTAAATATAGAATGGGACATCTGATAAAAGATTGGGTTCCACCAAGGGGACCATTCTTCAGTACACCAAACACAATGAGATGGCCTTGATTGTATACTGTATAGGGAGTATATATTGATAATCCTACTCCAGTTCATAGTACATACATACTCTTCCATTTCCAAAAGGACATTTTGTAAACAAAGTTGATTTAGAAAAATCAATTAACCACACTAAGGCAGCACTTCACTGCTTCATCTCACATCAAAAAAAGTACATTTGGAGAATAAAATGTGTACTGGATCTATTATTTCTTGTAACCTTGGGAATTTGTGTTTCATTGTATTTACTTTTAATAATTTTTATAAACCTAGCATACCCCCTTATTACAGTTTATTTTACTATCGGTTTCATGTTTGTTAACAAGTGAAATTAGAGAGAACGAAAAATGAAACCCTAATGTACAATGACTCGATATAGAAGTGTTGTTAGTCATCCCCAACGTTTTGGACATTCTAGCAAAGAGAACCTAATTTTAGTTTTGTTCTCAAGGACTTGTTGAGATGATAACAACTAACAAGGTGGATTGGAATGAGTTTTCAGAAACATAACTTTAACAATGATTTGAATCATCAAGTACTTAAAATTGAATGTCAACACTTTAAAGTTAACATCGCTTTCGAACCAATATTCGATGTGATATACAATGAGATTTGAACTTATTATGATCTTCCACCATATTACAAGGGTCAAAGAGAAACTAGAGCAAATATTACCATCATGAATCATGACAAAAGCTACACATGATGATAAAACTTTTACAAGTTGGACATAGATGGATCTAATGGATCCTGTCTAAAGTGTCAGACACAAAAATATTTTGTTGCAGAAGCCGATGTACATGTGACATAATATTTTCAATTATTATTAAAATGAAAAACTATACATGTGTATTAATATGCATAAGTGACAAGTATCTTCGGCTAATGTATTAATGTCAATCATGGCTAGAAAAACTGCGGAGATCCAAATACCTTTAATATAACCTCTGTTTTGCTTATCATAAAAAAATATAACCTCTGTTTTAAAGGTATTTTATCCCAGAAATAATCTCAGGTAGAGCAGAAGAATGTAGCTTACAAAAAGAAGGTAAAAAGTTAAAATGAAGTGAATGGTTAAATTTGAAACCTCATACAGAGTACAATTCTATCACAAATGATTTCTTCTCATTCATTCCCCGTTTCAGTTTTTTATATTTCTCCCTCCAAATCATACAAACTACAAAGAGATAATAAATAATACATTTTAAAAATTGATAGCAGAAAGTGACCAAGGTGCAGACGGTCTGAGAGACAATTTCGAAAAAAGGAGAGGCTATATAATACAGTTTGTCAATGCAGTTTACCCTAAAGTTTCGACATACCCTGGAATTTAAATGCTTACTACTTCTGATAATGATGAAGAAGCCTATTAGCTTCTCTAAGACCACTTAAATAAGCTCCATGAGTAGTAGAATAATGGGTTCTGTGAGTAGCTTCTCCTGCAAACAAGATTTGTAATTGAGGGGAACTTTCAGCACCACCAAAACTAATGGTTGGCAATGGTTCAGCCATTTTGTCGATATCATCAACATTTGATCCGATAGAAACATAACTATATGAGCCCAAAAACAGCGGATCGGTTCCCCATTTGCTCCTCAAGATCTCACTTACTTCGAATTTTCGTTGAAAACATGAATTCCCATTGGACAGCTCATGAGAACTTAGATAACCTTTGGGTAAAAAGTTAGAAACTGTAGTTGTGACCCCGTCTATTATCGCTTTGTCGTTGAGAGATTCAAGCTCAAGAGCCTCTATTCCTGCAAACCAAGACAGTAAAACTCTAGATTTGCTGTGGAGTGGGCACAACGAAGCTGTTTTTCTCATCCACCACGGGATTTTCGGGTCTTTAAACTCAGAATCAGATTGGTGAAAACCCATCTGCAGACACGGGAACCTCCCTAAAGTCCCATTTTCGAAATCACTTCTGGGGCTTATTTTCAAAAACAACTTGTCTACAACACCATACCCCAGTTTAGAAATAGCTTCCCTCTTATAACTTGGTAGAGGAGGATTAAATAAACCCGAATTGCCCCTTGTTCCGGCTTTTAGTACCCCCAAAGAGACCGTAATTATTACATGATCAGCTAACATAACTGACCCATCACAAAAATGCAGCTTCACGGGCTTCGAATCATGACTGTTTTGTATCTCTAGAACCTCTACATTCTGGGGTTGCCACTCGATCTTTGTGACCCTTTTGCCTAATTGGATAGTATTGGCTGGTAAAACAGAAGCGATCGACTCGACTATGCTTGTATAACCTTTAGCAATGGTTATCTCTTCACCAGGGAACATAACGTACTTACTTTCGGCATTATAGTCGAGCATTTGAAGGCTCCCAGCTCCTGTAAAAATCCGCTGAGTGTTCTCATAAATAGCAAAAATCGCTTCTTGGAGCGATTTTCGAGTCCAATCACCACACCCATTAACCTCATTATTACCTGGCTTTAAGCCACAATAAAGCTCAAGCCCTTTACTTAAGAAAGAACCAACGCTAAGATTTTTAATCTCACTACCATTCCTTACACAAGCATTAAACGCCTTTTCGGCTAGATTCAAATTTCTAATAACTTCAAGATTCAAACTTTCTGTTTCTTCAGAAACCTTGCCTTGAGAATAATCCACTAGGTTATCAAAAAAGCTAGAAATAGAACTAACAAGTGAAGGGTCAAGTTTATACCCACCTTCAGCAATGGTGACTAACTCATTCGAGTAAAGCCCATCCATACACTCCCACGACTGTTCGGACACTAAAGAACCAATCTTTTCCGCGATTTCATAAACCGGACTTCCACCAATTCCATGGATCCATGTGGCGCCCATTTCGATTCTCTCTCCACCGAACTCCGAAGTGTTGATTCTCCCACCAATTCTGTTCCCAGCTTCGACCACCGAGAGTTCGAACAAACCTTCCGAGCCCTGTGCTGTGTAGAGCTTGTTAGCAGCTGTGAGACCAGCTATTCCAGCTCCAATTATCACAATTCTTGGCATTTTCACCAGCATTTTTTACTGAAACAATGCTGCTTAAGTTTCAGTCGATGTCACTCTTTTCAGCCAGACAAATTAGTAAAAATGGACAATCAGACTAAAAGCAGGGATTTTGCTTATAAAAAGAAAACTAAAAGCAGGGTAGAAAAATAAAAAACAATTTTAGACTAAAAAAAAAACAAGTTCAAATTAAAGTCAGGCAATTAAGCAAACAGTTGGTTGGCAAAGAAGTGAAAGCTGAGTGAAGAGAACAAAGAGTGAAGATGTGAAGTAGACAAGTAAGTAGTAGGCAATATATATAATGTGTCTCATTTTATTTTATGGGGATTTAATTTTTCTACAAAGTAAAAGACAGAGCTCCACTTTTCTAGGTGTACCCTATTCAATACTTACTAATAATTAATAATCTAGAGCTACAAGATGGTACTAGATGCCCTCAATCATCGTCACTTTTACACTTTTACTTTTACTTCAACTCCCATAAACAGTCTTTCTTTTTTGATAAAAAGAAAAAGGCAACGTTTTTTTTTATCATGTATTATTGGATAAGACTTTGAATTATTGACCATTTTAAACTTGGATTTTTATACTACAAAAAATCTGTAAAAACATAAAAATCGTAGAAAAAATCTACGGTTTACAGTGTTTCTGTGTAAACCGTAGATTTAATCTACGGTTTACACTGAATAATCTACGGTTTACACAGATTTGATACAGACCGTAGATTTAATATACGGTTTACAGTGAATCACTGTAAACCGTAGATTAAATTTACGGTCTGTATCAATTCTGTGTAACTTACACAGTCAGTCCCTATTTTTCAGAAATTACACAGTCAGTCCCTGCGTCAAAAATTACACAGACAGTCCCTTGAAAACAGAATTACACGTTTTAAAAAAACAAAACAAAAAAAGTTATACTACACTCTCTCTCTTTCTCTCAAAAACCCCCCAATTTTCATCCAAAAAAACCACCCAAATCAATCAACCACAATAACTATCAACTTTCTTAACAAAAAACCCCAAATCATTAATCAAATTTATCCATAATTCAAGTTATTTCTTTTATTCTCTAATTTATTATTTATTTTTTGTAATTTCAATTTGTAAAATAAGAAAAAATATATAAAATATGAAAATTGATTAGTCACTTAGCTATATATAATTGTTGGTTGTTTGTTTATAGAAATTATAATAATTGAAGGTATTTCTTTTATTCTCTAATTTATTATTTATTTTGTGTAATTTCAATTTGTAAAATAGGAAAAAATATATAAAATATGCAAATCCATAATTCACTTAGCTATATATAATTGTTTGTTGTTTGTTTATATTAATTATAGAAATTATAATAATTGTTGATATTTGTCCCATTTAATAAAAAAATTATGGTTTTTATTGAAATTTGTTTATTTAGATATTTATTACTAATGGTTTGGTTATGATGTTACATGTTTATGATGGTTATTTGTTTTGATTGAGAAAAATAAAAATAGTTACGCTTTATTAATATTTACCCGTTTTGAAAATTAGGGTTTTTTATAAAATTATGTTTTTTAATTAGTTTGTTTGCCCAAATCACCAATAAAAATTGGGGTTGTTGATATTTTATCCGTTTTATAAAAAAATTGAGTTATCATTGTTTGGTTATCATTAAATGTGTTTGCTTATGATTAAAAAATTGAGTTATCATTGTTTGGTTATGATTAAAAAATTGAGTTATCATTGTTTGGTTATAATTGAGTTATCATTGTTTTGGTTATTATTAATTGGTTATCATTGAGCTATCATTAATTGGTTATCATTGAGTTATCATTGTTTGGTTATAATTAATTGGTTATCATTGAGTTATCATTAATCGGTTATCATTGAGTTATCATTATTTAGTTATCATTAATTGGTTATCATTGAGTTATCATTGTTTGGTTATGATTAAAAAATTGAGTTATCATTGTTTGGTTATAATTGAGTTATCATTGTTTTGGTTATTATTAATTGGTTATCATTGAGTTATCATTAATTGGTTATCATTGAGTTATCATTGTTTGGTTATGATTAATAGGTTATCATTGAGTTATCATTGTTTGGTTATCATTAATCGGTTATCATTGAGTTATCATTATTTAGTTATCATTAATTGGTTATCATTGAGTTATCATTGTTTGGTTATCATTAATTGGTTTTCATTGTTTAATTAGATAATTAAAATAATTGTTTGTTTATCATTAAATGTGTATGTTTCTTATGTTGTTTTTATTGTTAAAAATAAAAATAGTTAGGATGGCAGAACCAGGTCCACAGATTAAAGACAGGATGGGCATTTTACGATAGACCGGTCATATTTCAAATACGACTTGGGATGCTGGAAGAGAAGCGGGTAGAGGAGATGCCCATAAGATTAGGATTTATAATTATAGTTGGCAGATATCGACGACTGACAGAGTAGTTGAAAATATGATTAGGGCTGGTTTTTACGATATTCACACTATAGGTAATTATAGCGTAGACCGAGGCTTGCTTACAGCCTTAGTTGATAGGTGGCATGATGAGACCCACTCGTTCCATTTTGTCGGTGGAGAGTTGGGGATATCGTTACAGGATGTTGAGATTATGCTTGGTCTCAGGGTGGATGGTCTTGCTGTTACCCGATCGGAGCGGAATGACACCAAGGCGAGCAGATTGGATATGATAGAGAGTTTGTTGGGTGTTAGACCTGCTGTCAATCAAGTGGATACAAACTGTTTAACAGTTAGACTTGATTGGATGTTACAAACCTTTGGTGAATTACCCCCCAACCCTAGTGAGGAGCGTTTGCTATATTAGTCCAGGGCTGCCATGTTATTATTACTTGGTGCACATGTGTTTTCGGATAAGAGCAGTGATCAGATTCCATTATGGCCTCTGCCATTTCTGGAGGATTTTGACACATGTGCTGAGTATAGTTGAGGATCAGCTTTTCTGGCCTGATTAGAGGCTAATCTATGCAAGTTGGTACGTGGTAAGGCAAACGGAGTAAGTGGGACGGTGATGTTTCTAGATATGTGGGAGATGATGAGACTACTGCCGGTTAGACCATGTGAAGAGCTGCCGAAAGATATCGAGCCACCTGAGGGCTGGCCTAGGTTCCCATCGGTTACAGGTATGATATTATTTATTTTTTGTATTGGATTTGTGTTTTTTTTATTGTGTCATCTATCATTTACTTATCTTATTTATATTTATTATTTATCGGGTTTTGTTTGTATATTACAGATGGAAGATTTGGAGGCTTACTAATGATAAGCCATATGTCTACGGACATAATGTGGTCCACATACGGGACCAGTTTGACCATATGTCGCATGAACAGGTAAATTTTAACTTTCTTATTTCCTATATGCAACTTACGTATTATATGTTGTATATGTTTGCATTGGTCTTATGTTCGCAGAATTTATTACTAGTATTTTTAAACCCTTGTTTACATATTCTAATAATAATTTTGCTGATTACAGATAGTCTGGCAACCTTACGGGAACCTCGATGACTATCCGGAATACTGCACGCGGGGCCGTGATATGTGGCATTGTTCTGTGCCTCTCATTTGTAATGAGAAGATTGAGTTCCACTCCGCGGACAGGTTCATGAGACAGTTCGGTTTTGTTCAGCGGGTCCCTACATATATTTGGAAACCCAGACAGGGTCACGGCAAGGATAGAAGATATGGGATTGGGCAAAAACACGATTGACCTGCACTTTTTGCAGAGTTTATAACCGTGTGGAATGACCGCCACAACCGTCTTATTAACGGCGAAATTGGCACGGGGACGTCACCGGATTACATGAGATGGTATAAAGAGAGGATCCGCATCTTTATAAACCCACCTGAACTTGTCCGGCCATCTCACGGTTTCCGGGAGCATACGGGGTTGTTCAATAAAATGGTAACAACTAATTAAAGTTCATTAATATTTGATTGTTATTTTTTTGTTTGTATATTTCAATACTTATAAATCGTTTTTTATTGTTTTTTTTTTTTCCAGAAAGCGATGTTGCGCCACAATTTCAAAACGTTCAAACGGCTAAAAGTTAAACCGGAAGTGGACTTACTACGTGCGGAGTTCGCTGAAATGGGAATGAATCCGTATGAGTCAGCTGATGAACAGTCGGATGAGGAGGATGACGACGACGACGACGACGATGGTGATGACGACCTACGTTATGACCCAAGAACTTACACTAGGGCTTCAAGTTATCGGCGTCCCGACGAAAGAGGCAGAGGGGAAGGCGAATCTAGTAGCGGCAGGCGTAGCGGGGGTAGAAGAACGAGTGGAGGTCGACCCCCGACTACAGATCAGAGTGTGAGTTCAAGCGGTCATCTTCGTCGTGCTTCTTTTGCTGGGTCGGACTACGTTCAGGACGATGTTCCGTTCGATCATCATAAACAATCATTTGGGTCGTACGAGCATCATCCTAGTCAGCATTCAACCGACAGTTGGAGTCGAGGATTGACACTTACATCCCACGAGCGTGTTCCGCATCCAGAATCGCAGCATCGAGAGAGACGCCGTCCGGAGCTAAACGAAATCGAAGAGTCTACTGAGCCGTCATTGGATAGATTAACATCGGCGGGAAATATGCTCCTTACGTCCAACTTTAAAGGATTTAGTCGTTACAAAATAAAAATAAATGCACATTTGTTTTTTTTGTTTTTAATTTTTATGTTTGATTTGTAAGTTTTATTCTTAGCTGAGTTGGAATATTATAAATTCGTAAGTTTAATTTGATTTGTATGTTTGATTTGTACGTTATAAATTCGTAAGTTTAATTTGATTCGTATGTTTGATTTGTATGTTTGTAAAAAATATTCTGAAATTTGTATGTTTGATATGACCAATATTGAGTTTTTACGAAATGCAGGGACTGATTTGCAATTTTCTGAAATATACATACAAACCGTACATTTAATGTGCGGTTTGCACAGAATTCATGTACGGTTTGGACCCTTGATTTAAGCAGTGGTCATTTTACAAATGTACTTTTTGCACTGAATCACGGTTAATAACGTAAAAAAAAACCACTACAAACCGTAAAAGTAATCTACGGTTTGTAGTGTAAATGACATTGGATACCATATCCATCAATTGCATCCGACAACACTTTCCAACTTTTGAATTATTATGAGATGACAACCCTATCCGAAAATGACTACTCAATGCATTATTAAAGTTTGAAATGACTACACCTTGTGGGGTTGCTGAAATTATGTGTATAAATATGGCTCATTTGTGCCAATTCTAACAATCTCTAAAATCAAACACAAACACTCACCCTAAACTCATCCGAAATACTCCTTTCTCCCCAAAAAAATATAAACAAACTCTTTTTAAAAATGAATTACAACTATGGTTATGACAACAACCAATGGAATTCCAACAATGTTGATTCATCCAGTGGCTCAAACGATGAGCTAACTGACTATACAGAGCATTTTGAAGTTGATGAATTGACTTGGGATACAAGGGATGAAATGCTTGCTGATCTTGCTGATGTGGCTGAAAATTGGGGTTTCATTCTCACGATTCGTAGGTCTGGAAGGGGTGATGGGAGAAGAGCACCGTATGTTGATATTGTGTGTGATAAATCGATGGTTTACGAAAAAAAGAAACCATCTTCTGTAAATTCAGGTACAAAGAAAAAAGATTGTCCATTTTTCATTAAGGGTTACGTAGTTAATGGTGAATGGATGTGTCAAGTAGAAAATGGCCAACATAACCACCCACCTCCAACTTACCTCCAAGGGCAAGCACGACGTGCTCGTTTAACACAAGATGAAAAAGAAATGGTTAAAACTTTAAGGCAAAGTAGTTTTAAAGTTAGTGCAATATTAGAGGTAATAAAAAATCGAAATCCTGACAATGTATCAAACACTAAAACGATACATAATTTTTTGGCTGGACTGAAATTTAAAGAACGAGATGGTAGAAACCCGATATAGGAGCTGTTTAATTTGTTGAATAAACATCGCTACACCTTCTACTATAATATGAACCCAATAACCCATTGCCTTGAGAACTTGTTTTTTGCACACCCCGATTCTATAAGGATGTTCAAAGCTTTTCCTGATGTCTTGTTAATGTATTGTACATTTAGGACAAACCGTTTTAATATGTCATTTCTAGAAGTCGTAGGAATGACATCAACGAACCAAACATATTGTTTAGGTTTTGTTTTCATGAGTGATGAGACAAAGGAGAGTTATATATGGGCATTGGAAAAATTTAAAGATACATTGGAGGGTTGTATACTACCTAGGGTGTTTGTAACCGACAGGGAAATGACCTTGATAAATGCTTTATCCGTTGTTTTTCCCGATTCTCATCATATTTTGTGCACTTTTCATATTGCCAAAAATGTTTTGAAAAACTGCCGTAAAAAAATCCCATACGAGAATTGGCAAACGTTTCTAGATGATTGGGGTTTATTGGTTGATTCTGAGTCGATAGAGGAGTACAATCATAACCGAGCTTCTTTCAATTCCTCTTACAAATCGTACCCTGCTGTGATTAAGTATGTAGACAAGCTTTTAAATGATTATGCTGAAAAATTTGTTACATGATATACCAACCATACAACACATCTAGGTAACAGAACTAGCAATCGAGCCGAACAACAACATGCAAAGCTAAAAAGATCCCTTTCCATAAATACTGGCACGCTTGAAAATGTTTGGGTAGAGGTGAATAGAATTCTAGAAAAACAGTTTGAGGATATTAAGATGAAGTTGGATAAATGCAAGTCTTATTTTCCACATTCTGAACGAACACCTCTATTTATAAATCTTAGGTCGTATATCACACACTATGCCTTTGATTTATTATTTCAAGAACACAAAAAATATAGTGGCTAGGCTGATGAGAATTGTTCTTGCGGTTTCAAATTGTCTCACGGGTTACCTTGTCATCATATTATGAGTGAACATATTTTATTCGGGAAGCCTCTTCCTCTAGAATATATTCATCCATTCTGGAAAAAATTAGACGTAATTGATGATAATGGGAACACCGATGATTATGGGGTAGAGGGTGATCTAGAAGAGTTAAAAAGTGTTTATGCTAGCAAAACTAATGTTGAAAAACACAACTCCGAGAGATAATCATACCATCTAGAACATCCATGAATGACCCCGAAGTGAGACAAAATAGGGGGAGACCTAGAAAAGGAGACAATTCTAGTAAGAGAGATAAGTCGGGATGGGAGTATGTGGAGGAACAGAGTGCTGGTGCTAGTAGAGACAAGGGCAAAGGTAAGGTGGATGAAACACCGGAGGTAAGGGTAAACCCAACTAGGAGGCCGCGAAACCAGAACCCTAAACCCACCCCCAATGTAACGGTCTATGATGTGCGTGGGGATGGTAACTGTGGGTTCCGGGTACTTGCAAATGTGACGGGTAAACAGCATGGGAAAGATGATTGGTACGCGGTAAGATGTGAGTTGTTTCAAGAGCTGCAGCAAATGAAATGTGTTTATTATGAGTTGTTTGAGAATCTTGATTTTGAAGGTTACCGGTATGATTATATTTTATCAAGTTTGAATTCTTTTCATCCTACAAATCCCGCCCCTTCTAATTAATGGATGAGATTTCCGTCTTATGGTTTTTTAATTGCTTCTCATTACAATATGCCAATTGTATTGTTGTCCTTATGGCCAAATAAAAATGGAGGGGTACAAGTATGGAACGCCACTTTTTTACCTCTTTATACTGGTCCGCCTCCTGGAACGACATATTACATCCCGACTGTAATAGTGTTCGTCAAGAGTTGTCACTATGCTCAGGTTATTCCTAAAAAAGGGATCTTCCCAATGCCAACAATTATAGCACGGTGGGAACAAACACGCACTGAGGCAGCTGCGCCATGGAATGAACTTTTTCGACCAAATTTCAAGTTATATATGGCGCTGGAAATGCAATCGGGAAAGCAAATTGCAAATAAAGAAGAAGCTATAGACCTCTCAAGTCCATAATCAGTTTTTTATTTTTAATTTTATGTAAATTACTACTTTTTTCAAGTTGTTGTAATTAGTTTTTTATTTTTATTTTTATTTTATGTTAATAACTCTTTTTTCCAAGTTGTTGTAAATTTATATGATGTATCATATTTAATAAATATGTTTTATGAAATTTTGTTAATGTTTGCATATTGAGTTAATTTCTTTTATGAAAGTTATATAATTTATGATTGTTTCATTCAAGAAAATTGACGATTGACACCAAATTGACGATTTAGTTAATGTTTCATATTGCGTTATACAAGTGTTAAAAAGAAACTAAAAACACTTCACAAAAATTGGCGATTTAGTTAATGTTTCAATAAATCTCAACTTATACACTTGACAAAAAGATAACATGAACCAAAAACATAAAATTTATCAAATCAATTTTTTTTGTGTAAATTTGTGTAAATTTTGTGTTTATTTTGAGAAATTGTTAGAATTGACCAAATTTATTTTATGTAAATTTTTAAGAATAAGGCAATTAGTTTTTTTATTAAAAAAATCATGTTTAATTTGAAAATAATATTCAGTATTTTAATTTTAATTATTAGAATTTTAATTTTAATTTTTAATGTGTAAATTCTGAAAAATGATACACACCGTAAATTAAATCTACGGTTTACAGTGATTCACTGCAAACCGTAGATTTAATCTACGGTCTACATCATTTTTCAGAAATGGCTGTAAACCGTAGATTAAATCTACGGTTTGGACAGAATCACTGCAAACAGTAGATTTAATCTACGGTCTATACGTTTTTTAAGATATTTTGCTGTTTAAAAATCCATCCTCTTTCCTCAACTACGTAAAATGAAAATTAGTTATCATTTGGTGTTGCTCTAATAAATTAATTCTTATCCCGTATAAATTAAGTCTCATTCACTTCGGTACGCTCTTATTCACTTCTGTGAAAATATCAAAAAATATATATATATATATATATATATATATACAAAAATATATTAAAAAACTAAAATTAAGAAAAATAAAATATATTCAAAAACAAAAAAAATTAAAAAAAAAAAAAAAAAAGTTCATTCACTTCAGGGTTTTAAAGTGAATAAACGAAATAAAATTTCATTAACTTAAAAAAAAATCAAACCAAACCTCATTTACTCTAAAATTTTGAACTAAACGGACAATTTTAAGATTTTGAATTGAATGGCGAGGTACGGAAGTCCGTAATGGTGGAGGGCAAAGGTCCGACGATGGGCAGATTTAGTGGGAGACAGAACGGGACATGGATGAGAGTAAAAGAGGGAGACAACTATGAGAGAGAGAATATGAAATTAATATTTAGTATTATAACTTTTGGGGAATCACTTTTAAAAAGTTACACTAGAAGGTAATGCATTCAAGTTTTATCAAATATGATGATAGGCTAGTCTATGCGACTAAGAGCCTACTATATCATGTTCATCACTTATCTTAAAACGATATATACACTATTTGTGACACACAGGTGACGAAAATAATATAGGACAACCCTACAATTTTGTCATAGACATTAATAGATAAATTAGTTTGCAAACAACCATGCTATTTGTTATGGAATAATTGTAATTGTTGAATAATTGATTTATTATCTAATAACATGATGATCTAATCTTTGTTTCCACATGATTCAATAGGCAAAATATTCTATTAAAACTTACATTTAGGGAGACTTTTTAAGCATATCCTATACTATGGGTAGAAAACTAAAGTTTTTTATACAATAATACTTATTCCGTCCTAAATTTTTTGTCCTTTTTTGGAAAGCAAATTTTATAGCATGCCATAATTGTTTTGTTTAATAGGTCAAGGGTTTTTATGGTTTGTGTATTCTGAATTATTGTTTTTTCTTGTTTAGTATTTTAAATTCTTTTTTTCTCTTTATTATTACTCTGAATTCAAGATTTTTTTTTGTTTTAAACTATTCCGTCCAATTATGTGACAAGTTGCACAAGAAAAATTGAATCGAATGTACCAATTAAGAAAATAATTGAGAATTAAGGGTATTAATTTAAAAAAACTGAGAATTAGGTAATAATCAAGAAATCATCAACAATTGATGATAAAAAATGCTAAAACCCCAAATACAAAATATACCTCTTACATTTAATTAGAGTTTTTAATGAAAAGCACCCTCGATATAATGTTAAATTAACACCCATGCCCTCTTTCGCTCTGTACCTATATCATTACCCTTTTGACCTATATCATCATCCATAAAATATGCTGATGACATGAGTATAGATTTTTGATGATTTGACGAATAAAAGGTGGACATACCTTGTTTTCGCTAATAAATCTTAAAAATTACATTTGAAAAAATCTATTTCAAGTCTTTATAACTTATTGGAATTAAATTGTTTATTTGACATTTTAAAGAGATAATTCAAAAAATATAATGCTGTTTCCAATTGAATTGTATTTTGTTTTAAGCTACTTTCTTAGTACATTGTAGTAGGGGTTTTCACCCCTACATTTTATCTTCCTATTAAATCAATAAAATAAGATGTGAGTTTTTTCCACAATTGATAAAAAAAAGAATATAGATGTTTGTTATAAAAATGACACTAAAAGCATACTAGAATAAGTATTAAAAACATAAAAATATTGAACACCAGATACGTAGTTGTTCGGCGTATTAACACTCCCGAGTTGAGCCATGGAAGAAAAATTATTAACTTTTTATATATATGAAAGAAGTAATTTACAGGTACAACTTTGATGATCACACTATTTTTATAAGCTCTCTCAATACCCCCCCTCACTATTTCATGAATGGAAAATGCTATATAACATAGTTATTTATAGGAAAAGTTTAGGAATAGAATTGAATAACATAATGACGTATTTATATACACTTGCTACATCTGTTGAACACATGTTTGAGAAAATAACACATGAAATGTTGTGTCATCATCACCTATTTATCATGTGCACAATACTTCACATTAATGACCACATTTCGTGTCTTCATCTGATGACCAAAACTGATAGCCATTATCCCATATCTTTCAAGATTCGAATCCCAACACTGCGCACCAATTTCTTAAAGGTTGCTGTGTTGATAGATTTAGTAAATAATCCGGCTACATTATTCGTTGATCGTATTTGGTGGACGTCAATTTCATCATTTGTAAAGATCGCGAGTTTCAAATAATTTAAGAGATATATGATTAATTTGATCCACTTTAATATATCTTACTCTAATTTACGTGATATATGCCGTATTATCCTTATACATATGTTAGCTAAGTATTTGCTGATTTTATCCCAGACCGTTATTGTTCGTAATGGATCATCGATCTCAACCAAAGACATTCTTCACTTGATTATTTCTACATGGTTCGAAAAAGTCACGATTAATGTTTATTTCATAGATCAACAAGATATTACAGTACCACCATATATAAAAACACACATATATATATATATATATAGGGAAATGCTATATGAACATCAAGTTAGACATCAACTTGGACACTTTTTTCGTAAAAACGCTCCAAATCAAGATTTGTTTAATGCAAATCTCCACGGTTTCACGACGAGAACACAAATATGCGTCTTGTTTTTTTTTTCCGAGATGTATAATGACATGTTTTCGAAATTATGGTAAAATTTAAAAATTCAAAACATGTCATTATACATCTCAGAAAAAAAAACAAGACGCATATTTGTGTTCCCGTCGTGAAACCGTGAAGATTTGCATTAATCAAATATTGATTTGGAGCGTTTTTACGAAAAAGTGTCAATTTGGGTGTTTTTTATGGTGTCTATATATCCTCCCCAATATATATATATATATATATATATTGTGATTTAGCATTATATAGATTAGACAGATTGTTAGCATCCGTATATCCAATTAATTGATCATTATTTTCATATTTCGAGCAGAATAACTCTAAATCGATGATAATTCATAAATGCCGTATAATATGTTTAACATTATTCTTTCGAGCGCGTGCTCAGCTATCACAAAATTAAGTCAATGGGCTAAACGTAGCTCAATATATCCGTATTTTAAAATTTCGAGTCAGTATTTGAAAAAATGAAAATGTGACGAACATAGGCCACACAAAGTGAATTAATATTCTTGCATTGCTAGCAAGATCAATAATAGGATGATGATGGCTTTCACCAACCTCACATGAAAACCCAGTTAACGGACCTACCAACTACGTACAAACACTTCAATAGGGTTTTTTAAAAGGCAAAAGAAATTCCAAACAATGAGGGCAATTGATATATCTATTGGAAAGTCTGAATGAATTTGCGGTTTGAATGCAAATATTTGTAACTTAGAAACTTTAATATATCATAATGATAGCATTGAGAACTTGTAAGTTTTTGATATAAAACTATATGTATATCTATCTATATTTTGAAGAATGGAAAAACATAGAACATGTCAAACACACAGCCACACATGCATACATATAAAGAGAGAATCACACCACCAACCGCTCAATCGTGGCTCGATACCGCTTTCGTCGAGTCACATGTGAAAGACGTTGTATCTTGCGAACACACTGCCTCATTAGGCAGAAGCAGAAAGGTGGCGGGACAAATAGTGTTTAAGGGTTACCGTTTATGAACTTTTTTACTCCTTCTTTCAGTATCATTTACAATATCTTGTGTTACGATTTGTTTTTTTTATGTTAATATATTTGTTAAAATTATTTTATGTTTTTTCTCCATTTATTTTACGTAGAAATTATTTTGTTTCGGAACACCGTACCCAACAGTTTTAAACACTATTTTTTTTTTGGATACGTTGATCACAATAATTTCGGTATATGGATTTATATAAAATTATTTCTTTCTCCGCAATCGTTCTTAGTAAAATTATTTTCTCTTAATCTTTGTTTTCGAAAATTTGATGTTTACGGGTGAAATGTTTTCGAATTACTATATCATGTTTGTTATTTTGATGCATGGCCTTTTGATAAACTTATTTGGAAAATTATTTTCTCACAAACTTTTACTTTTAACAAATTGGTGTTTACAGGAACGCGTTTAAAGTTTGATACTTCCTTGTTTGGGGTTATTTTGTGATTTGGTTTGTAAACCTGCCACGTTTTATGATACACTGTTTTAGTGTGGTTTGATTTGTTTTACATGAGATCTATGTCTTATGTACGTGCAGGATTTTTCCAGGAATTTATATTCATGTGTGTATATACCTGCACGTTTACATGCATGTTGGTAGATTGGTTTCACTGTTTATCCTAATTTATTGTGATAAGATGTTAATCAGTGGGGAAGCTATGTGTGTTATTTTGTATGTATGTTTAGTAATATGTTTATTACATATATTAATTGTTTACATACAAGCATATTTGGTTGCTATGTGATAATATCTTTTATCATCGTTTGGATTTTGAGAAAAATCTGTAATTTGTTTGCTAATATCTTTGTGATTAAATGATTAATCATGAAATTTTGATATTAGCAAGTTCATGTCAGAATAGTATTTGCTTCGTGACTGATTAAATTGAATTTATCTATTGTGAGAAATGTTCATTTATATATAAACGAATGATAGATACAGTGAGCTTGCTATTACAATTGTAATTGAGTTATATGTGTTATATGTATAATCTGTAAATACACGTTTAATTTGAGTACTATGAGTCCAAATCTTCTACCCCATATTCTCTACCCCTTCCGTGCCCCCTTGCTTATTTTCACTCAAATTTTAAATTTTCACAACTTGTTCCGTAAATTTATAAGCTTTTATATTATATTGTATTCAAATTTTAAAACATTTGGGCATAATATTGCTTTAGACAATTTTTCTAAGATTTAATGTTTAATTTACACTAATTTATACATTTATTCCAAAATAAATTGCGTGTGGATTTTAAAAAAAAATTAATTATTGGAATGTATTGATACATGTATTATAGTAATTGTACAATTTTTTTCAAGTTTTTTAGAATTTTGTTTTTGATAAAATAAGCAAGAGGACACAGAAGAGGATAGAGAATAGGGGATAGAAGATTTGGACTCCCTTTTAATGAGATATTTAGTAGTAAATATTAAAACGATTAATTAAATGTTTTATGAGTTACATTCTGTAAATGGTGGCACCGTTTATTTGATTATGTATAACCATGTAATTATTCATCAGTAACTTATTCAGCATGTGCCATTTTGTGAACCATAATTTCCGTGGCAATGGTTTGGATATATCTTGAATAATTGGATTAACTATTTGAGAGTTATATTACTTGGTATATTAATGGGCATTAAATGCTTATATGGATGTCACTTGACTGTTACTTTTTATTCCCATAGTTTGAGTATGGTCCACGTAACAAGTATAGTTAATATTTTGTGAAGCAAAATATTATTTTTATATTTCATACGCGGTGTAATTAAAAAGTTAGTTAATTCAGTTTCTACTAATTTTTAATATGTGATACCATTCATATAAGTGGGTTATACGGAAATCTTACTACCATTTTATGGTGTGGTGTGGTTTCTTGAATGATAGTTTTTTGTTTGTGAAACTGAAAATTATTTTGGATTGTTCTTGTAAAACAATTTTCTGATTTTCAGAATTTGGGACTTGCGATAGAACTGCTTTCAAAATAGTTTTTGTAAAATCATTTTTTGATTTTCAGAATTTAGGGCTTACGACAGAACTGTTTGAATTATGAGATTGTTATTTGTAAAATCAGATTTTTTTGGTGTTTACGGTTGACTAAATCTTTCAGAATGTGATAATATTTTTTGGGAATGAACTAGAATAATATTGCAAAATCAGTTTCTTGAAAACATGTGTGCTTATAGAAATTTGTTGTTTGCGAAGGAAAGTTTTAGTTTCATTTTCCGAAATTAGATTGTGAGTGTTTGTTATTTGAGATAACGAGCAGTTTTCTTCAGGAAATGTTCGGAACATAGTGGGTATTGGAACTGACCATAACATTATGGGTGCCGGTGTAACTTCTATTAATTTTGCATGAGTGCATATTAATGAGGGGAGTTACAAATTTGAAAACAGCATTATTAAAGATACTAATGGTGTGACATAATGAGTGGTCTTTTCATTAATTGTGACTTATTACAATTTAATATGCAGGGTTATAAATTTGTAACGGTGATTTAATGACGAGATTTATAACTCATTATTATTTGTGATTTATTGAAATTTAATTTGGAAGGTTACAAAATTTTATAACGGTGATGATTATTAATGAGATTAATGACAAGTATTTTATAGCATCTTATTAATTGTGTTTAATCGCAATTTAATTTGGAGAGTTATAAAATATTGTAACGATACACCTTGATGGCAATTTATGGTGAGTTTTATTAGCTACTTATTAATTGCATTGACGAGTCGGTTACATAATCGGGTGAAAGGTTATTTAATAACCAACTTGGTTCATCCGAGAGGAATAATTTAATAATTAAACAAATTATAAATAACCGTTGAGTTTTATTTTAAGAATAAACAAATATCGGCTAATTTATTTATTTGTTATAATTGCATCTTATTAATTTCTTGAAAGAACATTTAATACTTTTTTGAAATAACATCTTATTAATTGTTTAAAGAACATATTGTGAATATGTTGAGTTCACTATTATTGAGAATACTAATTGAGTAATATTATATTACTAAGATTGATGAGTCTAAAATCAACTCAAAGTGTTTATAAATAATTGATAAGCTTTTAGCTGCATAAGAAAACTCTAAACTAATTTGTAAGAGGAAATTATAAAAAGTACTATAGTGTATATTTGCTTTCTTTCTTTGTTCTTGAATGACTCTTCTTCTTTTCAATGAGATATTTTTATAGTCAATGAGTGGAGACAATTGTCCACGTGTCAAGTTATGATAGGATGATCCGTTTGGATGTGTCTTCAAGATATTAGGCAGAACATCAAATCATATGATCTTGTCATCATAAATCCAATTCCATAAGTGGTCCGGCCTTCCTTTGAGCCGTTCGGCTATTGCTCATGTTTTTCTTAAGGCGGACGGGTTTTGGGCCGTGTGGGCCCATTTATTGTTGGGCTAGACAGTTAATGAGCCTACATAGAGTCTCGAGTATTTAATCTGATATTAGCTTTAACGACAAATGAACTTTTATATGGGCAAGTTACATTTTAAGTCTCATCAAGGATTGGGTGAGAACTCCGAGTGTCACACAAATGTGTGGGTAACCTAACGATCCTGTAGATCGAGAATCTAGTAGTGCCCCAAAACGCCTACGGATGAGTGGTAGAATACCTAACGGTTAAGTGGTATAAACCTTAAACGTCTGATATAAATGATACTATTTCATTTACCACCTTGAAATCGATTAAGTTTCTCCATCACAATGTGCATGTCCTGATTGAGGACAAAGGGAATGCATGAACTGTGGGGGAATTGATGAGTGGAAACGTTTTAAAAGTTCGGAAGCCTACTAACAAGTGCAAACATGAAAAGCTGAATGATGTACTAGTGGTTTTTGGAACCTAATGACAGTAGTCATTCCGGTAGCTAAAACACTAGTATCAGATTGTGAGCAGTTGCTTGCTTGTGGCAATGTATGGGTGACTATATGTTCAAATTAAACATTTTAGTCGATACTTTTGTGTCAATAATGATATGTTGAGTTATTCAACTAAGTCATTGATTCGACATGATATAGTAGGTCATGAGAATATAAAGCATAAACGTCTTATTTTTCTAAATTAATTATCTAAATTGAAACATAAATATGAGTTTGTGTTTGAAGCGAGGTATAGTAAAAGTATTCGGTTCGAACTTTTGAACGAAATACACAATCTCATGATTTGGTGCATTTGAGATGCGTGGAAACCGAGAATGAGTTAAATGGCACTTCATCAATTTATTGATGATTATAATAAATACTGACATGTCCACTTCATGAAAAGTAAGGACAAATCAAAGGAGATAATCATTCTATAAGAATGAATTCGAGAATCCTATAGTTGAGGATTAAAACTTGTTAAAAAACATGGTTTAACCATGAGTGTTCTATTGTGGTAATCTACCAAATTTAAGCCAATACTTAAGTGTTGATCACTAAAAGCTGGACTATTCATAAATGTGTTAGATATTGTCTAACTAGTTCTGAAACGGTATATTCACATGACTATAAATTCATAGTCAGCGTGAATGATGTGGTGAATATGAGACACCATTCGCACAATTGTGTGGTTAAAATGACACCAATAGTTAAAGAATGACTCATTGATTGGACCACGAAATGGTCATTTTTAGGTGTTAATATGATATGAATTAGCGTTGTTTTGTTCACATTTCGGCTTGTTTAAATCATGTTTTGTGTTTTTCTGTATTTTTCCGGTTTATTTTCAAGCTTTTGCGTTTTTACAGGAAAAAACATGGAATTAGCACAAAAACGAGACAAGGATGCAATAAAATCAAAGAAAGGACCAAAAGAGCAGAAACCAGAATTTGAAGGGCCTCAAAATCTACCCCATGAAGTTGCAAAACGGAATCAAGTCAATATAGAGCCAAAAGAATATTCTAGAAGCTCGCTCACCTGACCGGTCAAGTCAGTTTAGAATTTAAAATTTGATTACATAAGTTTGTTAAGGTTTGGATATATATTCATCCCAAAACTTTCGAATTTCACATAAATTCAGTATTTTCATTTTTTAGAGCTCAAAGTTTTTCTCTCTAAAATATTCTTCCTTCTATATATTTTGGGATACTTTGTCGAATTCAATAACTACCCCTTGCAACATAAGTTATTTTTATGAACTTTGCTATCATTTTTACTTCTTTTTGTTGGTTTTTATTATCTATTTGACTATTGTTTTAATTAGTACTTGTTTATACTCATTTGCATAATTAGGAATTGACGACTCTTAAATTGCATGTTATAAATTGTAGGAAAACTCGCTTAATCGAAAACATAGCCATAATTTGCTAGATATAAACTTGTTAGAATTGACAAACCTTGCATGTTATTTAGTTGAATTGGTTTAGTTATTAGAAATATATAGGTGGATTACTTGAGAAAAGAGAGATACTAAAACCCAAATCTAGGAAAAGTTTAAACTAATATCGAACTTGATTAGTTCTTCGTGGAACGAACTAGTACTTAGATGATTTATATTGCAATTGCACTCGTACTCTTGCGAGGCCTTTTTGTGCGTAAAAATTACACACTTAAGGGGCAATCAATATTTTAGCACCGCTGCTGAAGAATTAATTTCAGGTTGATATTAGTTAACAAAACGAACCTGGAAATTGGGTTAAAAAGCCATCAAAAGCCTTCAAATAAACCTCGGACCTGACCGGTCAACCTAACCGGCCAGGCCTGATAAAATTAGGATTTTTAATGTTGTTATAATTATTCTTGTTAAAATCCTAATTAATTAATTATATATTAAAAAAAAATCCATTCCTGATTTTAAAGAATCAGTAAATAAATAAATAAAATCTAAAATTTATTAATATAAATTCCGAAAATTATTAAATAAAAGCTTTTAAAGTCGAAAGTTGGTTAAAATAGATAAGGATAAAATATTCAAAATCTATCAAATCTTTTTCTAACCAAATTTGGATAAAAAGATGCTACGTCAATCTTATCAAATCTGAACCAAATCTTAAAAAGATAGATAAGAATTCAGAATTTATTAATTTTCGAAAATTATGGATTATTATTAATATTTATTGATAATTAGGAATTAATTTATTTTTAATTAATTAAAACTGGAAAAAATTTCAAAAAAAAAATTATTTTTCCTGATTTAAAGAATCAGGATAATTAATAAAAACAATCAAAAAAAAATGTAATTATTAATTATTTAATTAATTAATTAAAAAATTTGAAAATTCAAATATTATTTTTCTGATTTGAAGAATCAGATTCTAATTTTTTTTAATTAATTAATTTGAATTAATTATTGAATATTAATTAATTGAAGAAAACAAAAAAAAAAACTCCGACACCATCTAAACACTTATATCCGCTTGTTCTAAATGGAACTAGAGCGTGCAACCGAAAACGAAAAAACAATTCAGCAATGCTTAAATCCTGTTGTGCCGGTCGGGTTGTCTTGCCTTGTATTTGACCCCGACTAGGAGCAATTTGTTTTGCACGACTCTCACCTTCTAAAAATTCTTCCAAATTTTCCTGGTTTGAATAGTGAGAGCCCATACTCACTTCTCGAGGATTTCATCGACACATGCCGCTTGGTGTGTAACGGTCAAATCCCTCTTGATCGGATACAACTTAAGTTGTTCCGCTTTTCCTTAAAAGAAAATGCTTTAGAGGGGTACAAAAACCTACCAAGGAATTCAATTAGAACTTGCAGTGTCATGGTAGAATATTTTCTTAAGTACTTCTACCCAGCATCTCGTCTAGTCGATGCTCATAAACAAATTCAAAACTTCCTTCCTAAACATTCCGAAGCATACCACGAAGCATGGTATATTCAACAAACTCCTTAGAGATTGTCCTTCGCATGGATTTTCTCTGGGAATGATCCTAAAAATCTTCTATACCTCTATTAAACCGGAATGGAAACAAATGGTAGATACCTTCACCCTAGGTCAATTTACCTCTCTAAGTCTAAGTGAAGGAATTGAAAAGTTAGGCTTAATCGCTCAAATGAGTCTGAACTACCAAAAGACCCAATCACTCAAGTGCATGAAATCCGAAACAACGAAAATCATCTAATTTCTTTCTCACCTCTTAACTCTGAACCACGTAATTCAACCCATAAGGGAAATGATGAATCCAAAGAAAATAACTTCAACAAAAACTTGGATGAGAGAACTTGCTCAAATTATGAGATAGTATATTGCTCGTTTTGCGGGGCAGTAGATAGTAAACCTGTTAAAAAGAGAAAGAGGAAAGATTAGAAAAAATGGGATAAAAATGAGAAGAAATGGATTAAATGAAAAGTGAGCGAAACCTTTGCTGTTAATCTAAGAAGTGGACGGAATATCAATCAATCTACTCATGCCCCTAAAAGAGTACAAACTCAACAAACTACTGTAACAGGGATTGCTAACCTTGTTAAGGATGGAAAAAAGGAAGAGAATGTTTATGCTCAGTATCCTAAGTTAATAGTCTCAACTCCTTTTCCGTAACTCTTAAAAATGCCTAAAAACCAAGCTAAATAAGAGCTAATTAAGACAAGAGTAGAGGAAATGACCATCCAAATCCCAATAGAAGAATTTATTAAGGAAATCTCTTGGGTAGATAAACATTTCAAAAACATTTTATCTCAACCAAGGCGAACCAAATTTCGCAAGAACGCAGTCTTCACTGAGCATATTGGTACCTCTAATAAGGTCATCATAGAAACTAGTGAATCATCATCGGAGAGCGATTAGGATTCAACAGAAGAAGAATTAACATATGGATATCGTCACTTAGGCTAAAACCCAGTTCTTAGGAAAACTTAGAGCCTAAACCACGAGCAATCACCCTGCATAAAGCAATGAATCCTTACACTCCACCTTATAAAAAATCCCATAAAATAAAACTAAATGATAAAATAGGTGGTGATAGAACTGAGGATAGTGACATTGGTAAAGAAATTAAGGAGGAGGTGATGGTCACATAGCCTAAAACCAAGGTGTGTGATATTGGTGAAAATAAAGTGGAGCAGGTGATGATCGGACAACCTAAAAGTGAATCCAATGAACTAGTTGTTTTAACTAGATTGAGCTAAATGTAAATAAGTTTTGTGAAATTGGTAAACGAATGGAGGAGGTGATGGTCACAGAGCCGAAAAGCATAGCTTGCGAGATAATGAACTTTGACATGCTAGTGGACCATGGTGAGAGTGAGTTGACCGATCGTCTAAAAGAGAGAGGATTTAAACTTATAAATCATAATCTATGGGGAATATTACGACCCATTTCTGGTTAATTTTGATATTCATTAATGTTCGATTTATCGAGCATTGAGTTGGAGTAAGTGGAGCTTTTTCTAACTCATTATTGATGTCACTAGAATGGTAGAAACTTATATGCAAAAGTATAATCTTTTAAACTGTGATCACCGCTACACAAAATTCCTTAGATATCACCAAGTAATAGAAATCGGTCGAGACTGCTTATCATCTTCTTTTGAGCAACAATATCCTAAAACCAACCAATCAATTACTTTTAAAGAAAGGTGAGCGAGTGAACATAAATTTCGAATAAAGTTTTCACGGAGAAAGTGAAGTAAGAGGTGATGCCATAGAGGAAAGTATCGAGTGCGACATAAACGTAATAAAAATATTTATAACCTTGACCGTATCTAAGAAAGAGCCATCCAAAAAAATAGAAGAAGATCTCTCATAACATGAGGAAGATCTTCCATTAGTCACGCATGGTGACAAGGCAGGAAAGTACGAAAGTCCTTCTGTACCTTCCTAGATCCACCATAATTCCACCATCACTTCCATATGTAAATATCTTATGCGAGATCGACCAAGGTGACACAAGATCGACCAAGGGGTGGACCCTATCTATCAGGTTTCTTGAACAAATGCGGAATAAAATCAATGATAAAAATAACAATAAATAAAAGCCAAACTAAAGACCGCGACCCGTCACCTATAAAGAGGTGGGAACCTTGGTATGATTAGATGGTATGGAACCGCGACCCGTCACCCATAAAGAGGTGAGAACCTTGGTATGTGAAGACGCCACAAACGATTGCGGGATACCGATTGATAAGTCAGTTTTGAACGCTACAAGGTAACCCCTTGATAAGTTCGGAAAGTTCAATGAAGAACCAAAGAGAAAACTCTCAAATATATTAATCAAAAACTTGATTTTTACAATCTGATTTGACCCCTATTTATGCTTGGAACAAGCCTCCAAGAATTAGGAAAGTCTAAAGAAGATAAGTTCAAAATTACAATAAATTCATATAGGTATCATAAAAATGAGTGCTTAGACTTCTCCAATACATTGAAATCAGCCTCCATGTATTTAAATCTTCTAGAATCAGCCCCCTTTTGGTTCATGCATGTAAACCCACGAAATTATCCTTTAATCTGGTGTCTTGAATAGCTCCAATCAGGTTCACAAAGTAATGAGCTTCGTTTGGACTTGTCACGGCCGTGTTTAAGCTTCTATCAGCCTCGTTTATTCTAAGTGTTAGCGCGTTCTTTCCCTCGTCATCGCGCATACCTTGCAACAGCCCGTTAAGCACTTCCTTGAACCTTTTAGCTCTAGCTCTCGTAACTGGTCCGATTGGAACTTGCAATGCGTCTCTCGGTGTAGCGGTCATGATCACATCATCTCCTCCCTCTTGAAAAGGATTTGTCCTCAAATCGTCACCTACATCAAAAGGAGATAAGTCAGAAACATTAAAACTAGCGCTTACACTATACTCACCAGGAAGATCTAATTTATAAGCATTATCATTGATCCTTTCGACCACTTGGAATGGTCCGTCTCCCCTAGGAAGCAACTTTGATTTCCTTTGAACGGGAAACCTCTCCTTCCTCATATGAACCCAAACCCAATCACCTGGTTCGAACACAACTTTCTTACGACCCTTGTTGGCCTGGATAGCATATTGTTCGGTCCTCCTCTCAATATTTTGCTTTGCTTTTTCATGAATTTGCTTGACAAACTCAGCCCTTTTTTTTCCATCTAAATTAGTACGCTCACCGATAGGTAATGGAGTCAAATCCAAAGGTGTTAAAGGATTAAAACCATAAACAATTTCAAAAGGTGAAAATTTAGTAGTTGAATGTACACTTCGATTATAAGCAAACTCAACATGTGGCAAACATTCTTCCCAAGTTTTTAAATTCTTTTGAATTATGGTACGCAACAGAGTTGATAAGGTTCGATTAACTACTTCGGTTTGACCATCTGTTTGGGGGTGACAAGTAGTTGAAAATAAAAGGTTAGTTCCTAACTTACACCACAAAGTTTTCCAAAAGTAGCTTAAGAATTTGGTATCCCTATCTGAAACAATAGTCCTTGGCATGCCATGCAAGCGTACAATTTCTTTAAAGAACAAATCAGCAATTCGTGAAGCATCGTTTGTTTTATTACAAGGAATAAAATGTGCCATTTTAGAAAATCTATCAACGACAACAAAGACAGAATCCATACCTCTTTTAGATCTCGGTAATCCTAGCACAAAGTCCATAGAAATGTCAATCCAAGGCTCACTAGGTATAGGCAATGGCGTATACAAACCATGAGGTTTAACTTTAGATTTAGCTTGTTTACAAGTTATACATCTTTCGCAAATTCGTTTGACATCTCGTTTTAAATGAGGCCAAAAGAAATGTTGTTGTAAAACATCAAGAATTTTAGTTATACCAAAATGCCCCATTAAACCACCACCATGTGCTTCTTTAACATGTAATTCTCTTAAAGAACAATTAGGCACACATAGCCTATTTCCTCGAAACAAAAATCCATTATGCCTATAAAACTTTTCAAACCCAGTTTTCTCACATGCTTCAAAAACATTTTTGAAATCAGAATCATCAACATATGAATCCTTAATGTACTCAAAACCAAGTAATTTCGAATCTAGAGTTGAGAGCAATGTATACCTTCTCGAAAGCGCATCAGCCACAACATTCTCCTTACCTTTCTTGTACTTAATTACAAAAGGAAATGATTCGATGAACTCTACCCACTTGGCATGTCTCTTGTTCAGCTTATGTTGACTCCTCAAGTGTTTCAACGATTCATGATCGGTGTGAATCACAAATTCCTTCGGCCAAAGATAATGTTGCCAAGTTTCCAATGCGCGCACTAATGCGTAAAGCTCCTTGTCGTAAGTTGGATAGTTAAGGGCTGCCCCACTTAATTTCTCGCTAAAATATGCCACGGGACGTCCTCCTTGTATAAGAACAGCTCCAATACCTATTCCTGAAGCATCACACTCAATTCCAAAAGCTTTAGTAAAGTCGGGGAGAGTTAGCAAAGGTGCATTAATAAGTTTATCCTTTATTAAATTGAAAGATGTTTCTTGTTCATCTCCCCATTTAAAACCAACATTCTTTTTAATAACTTCGGTCATAGGTGCGGCTAAGCTACTGAAATCTTTAAAAAATCTCCTATAAAAACTAGCTAAGCCATGAAAACTTCTCACTTCAAAAACACTTTTAGGAACAGGCCAATCTTTAATTGCCTTAATCTTTTCTTCGTCTACTTCGATTTCTTTAGCACTAACAATATATCCAAGAAATACAAGTTTTTCCGTACAGAATTCGCATTTAGACATATTAGCAAATAACTTTTCTTTTCTTAAGACACTTAAAACAAGTTTCAAATGCTCAACATGGTCATCTAAGTTTTTGCTATAGATTAGAATATCGTCGAAGTAAACCACTACAAACCTGCCAATAAACATTCTTAAGACGTGATTCATTAGCCTCATGAAAGTACTAGGTGCATTTGTTAAACCAAACGGCATAACTAACCACTCGTATAAACCATACTTAGTTTTAAAGGCTGTTTTCCATTCGTCTCCTTCTTTCATCCTAATTTGATGGTATCCACTTTTAAGGTCAATTTTACTAAAAATAGAGGAACCATGTAACTCATCAAGCATATCATCTAATCTAGGTATAGGATGGCGATACTTTACAGTGATGTTATTGATCGTGCGACAATCTACGCACATTCGCCAAGTGCCATCCTTCTTTGGAACAAGTAACACCGGTACCGCACACGGACTCATGCTCTCTCGCACGTACCCCTTTTCCATAAGCTCTCCCACCTGTTTTTGTAACTCCTTAGTCTCTTCGGGATTGCTTCGATAGGCTGGCCGGTTTGGAATTGATGCTCCCGGCACGAAGTCGATTTGGTGTTCAATTCCCCTTATTGGTGGTAAGCCATTCGGTATCTCCTCGGGAAATATGTCCTTAAAATCCTGTAAAAGAGATAGAAAAACACTAGGCAAAGTAGTTTTGTTAGCGTTTAAACAAGCCTCTTTGTACAAGAGTACAATCATCGGCTGATTTTGAAACAAAGCCTTTTTAACCTCGCTTTCTCTCGCATATATACTCACTTTTTTTCTCTCCTTTACATCTGATTTTTTTGAACTCTCATTCTTTTCAATCCTTTTCTTTTCATTCTCTTTCTTTTCACTCTCATATTTTTTTTCACTCTCTTTCATTCTCACTTGGTCGTCATACACCTGCCTTGGAGTTAATGGAATGAGTGTAATCGGTTTTGCATTGAATACAAAAGAGTATCGATTCTTATAGCCATCGTGTGTTACTCTCCTATCAAATTGCCATGGCCTTCCTAACAGAATATGCCCCGCTTGCATAGGAACTACGTCACACAACACTTCATCCTTATACCTCCCTATTGAGAATGAAACTAACACCTGTTTTAGAACCCTAACCTCGCCACAATCGTTCAACCATTGTAATTTGTAAGGTTTCGGATGTTTGGATGTTTTTAAATTCAGTTTCTCCACCATAATGCTACTAGCAACATTGACACAACTCCCACCATCAATAATCATACTACACACCTTATCGCTAACGTGACATCTGGTATGAAAGATGTTCTCGCGTTGTATCTCCTCCTCCTCTTCCCTAATCTGAACACTTAACGCCTTCTTAGCAACTAATATCACCCCATCGACTGGATGTTCTTGCTCGTTATCGTCTTCGTCTTGGCTATGTTCAGATTCGCCTTCCGATTCAATCTCACCATCTTCCCTCATAATCATAGCCCTTCGGTTTGGACAGTCACTAGCATAATGTCCCCTTCCTAAACATTTGAAACTTTGTACATCTCGATTTCTAGAAGCTTTCGGTTCAGATTTACCTTGACTCGATGTAGCTTTATCCTTCGTATCCTTTGGTGTTTCGGTTTTAGGTTTCGAATAGGTCTTTTCCTCCTTTTTACTCCAGTTTTGGTTCCATGAAGTTGAACCATATTTTTGTCCTATTCGTGTGTAACTCTTCGCCTTCAATTGTCTCTCTACTTTGATAGCCATGTGTACCATATCTTCTAACTCCACATAGTGTTGTAACTCTACTACGTTAGCAATCTCCTTGTTTAAACCGTTTAGAAAACGAGCCATAGTAGCCTCTCTATCTTCATCGATATCAGCCCGAATCATCGCTATCTCCATTTCTTTATGATAATCGTCAACACTTTTAGATCCCTGGGTGATTCCTTGTAACCGTCGATATAAGTCCCTATAGTAATGACTAGGAACGAACCGTTTCTTCATAATAGCTTTCATCTCAGCCCACGTTTCGATCGGTCTCTCTCTATTCCTCCTTCGACTAGTAACCACTTGATCCCACCAAACGATAGCGTAATCGGTGAACTCAACGGCTGCTATCCTTACTTTCTTTAGTTCTGAATAGTTATGACATTCGAACACCATCTCCATCTTCTTTTCCCACTCCAAATATAACTCCGGATCGTTTTTCCCTTGGAACGCTGGGATTTTCATTTTAATACTACTCATGTTGTCATCAACCCTATCTCCATTTCTACCTCGCCGATTTCTATGTCGATTATTAGCCCTAGGCAAAGTATCGTCCGATGCCCGATCATCTTCTTCCGCCTCTTCTCCATCGCCGCCATTGTGATTATTTCGTGGTTGCTCGTTATGGTTATTTTGTATTTCGTCGATTCGTTCATTTATTCGCTCGAACTCAGCCGCAAACAACCTTCGCATTTCTCCCATCATCGCCTCCATTTGTAATCTTGTGTCGCCTCCTCCCGAACCCATTCGAGATGAACGTCACTGCAAATAAAGTATTAGAACCAAAAATTTAAATCCTCACGCAGTCCCTCACGTGTATCGCTCGTAATTGTTCACTAGTCACTCGTGTATCACTCTATTGGCTTTTACCCTCTATTAATCTCACACACTCTGCTTTTTTCCACTCAAATATGTTCTCACTCGCTCAACCTTACCCACTCGTCGTTTCCTCTATAGGTTCTCTATGAACTTAATAAACCACAAGACGTTTACTTGTAGCGTTTAAGAGTTGGTAATGCGAACAAACTTTTTATCGAACGAAGTGACACACCTAACAAATCAGAATTTTAACAATAGACACAAGTACTCGAAACGACAATTAGACAATCCTCTTTCGTTGGCACTTATATATATATATATTATTTTTTTATTTTTTATTTTGCTCTTTTTGGATCCCTTTAATTTTTTTTTTGTTTGGCACTTTTTTTTTGTGCTCTTTTTGATTCTTCTCTTCTTTTTTTTTATATATGTAAACGAGGATAACAAGACTCAACAAGAAATAGAAATGACTTCCTTTTTTTTTTTTTGACAACCTTTCAATAGAAACTTAACAAATCAGTTTTTTTTTTCTGAAATAATTTTCTTTTTCTAATGAAAACAAAAATAACAAGACACTTAAAACCTTGATAGAGCCTAAGATCTAATACCAAATGATGCGAGATCGACCAAGGTGACACAAGATCGACCAAGGGGTGGACCTATCTATCAGGTTTCTTGAACAAATGCGGAATAAAATCAATGATAAAAATAACAATAAATAAAAGCCAAACTAAAGACCGCGACCCGTCACCTATAAAGAGGTGGGAACCTTGGTATGATTAGATGGTATGGAACCGCGACCCGTCACCTATAAAGAGGTGAGAACCTTGGTATGTGAAGACGCCACAAACGGTTGCGGGATACTGATTGATAAGTCAGTTTTGAACGCTACAAGGTAACCCCTTGATAAGTTCGGAAAATTCAATGAAGAACCAAAGAGAAAACTCTCAAATATATTAATCAAAAACTTGATTTTTACAATCTGATTTGACCCCTATTTATGCTTGGAACAAGCCTCCAAGAATTGGGAAAGTCTAAAGAAGATAAGTTCAAAATTACAATAAATTCATATAGGTATCATAAAAATGAGTGCTTAGACTTCTCCAATACATTGAAATCAGCCTCCATGTATTTAAATCTTCTAGAATCATCCCCCTTTTGGTTCATGCATGTAAACCCACGAAATTATCCTTTAATGTGGTGTCTTGAATAGCTCCAATCAGGTTCACAAAGTAATGAGCTTCGTTTGGACTTGTCACGGCCGTGTTTAAGCTTCTATCAGCCTCGTTTATTCTAAGTGTTAGCACGTTCTTTCCCTCGTCATCGCGCATACCTTGCAACAGCCCGTTAAGCACTTCCTTGAACCTTTTAGCTCTAGCTCTCGTAACTGGTCCGATTGGAACTTGCAATGCGTCTCTCGGTGTAGCGGTCATGATCACATCAATATCCACCAATTTATTTTTGTATATATAGTGTTTTGCATATAGTCCATGTTTTGCATATAGTCCATATGGAGTCTCTTTGGGTTGACCAACTCCGATTTGGTTCACTTTTCCCAACAGTGAGGACACTGTCAGTTTTAGTTGGGGGGGGGAATGGTTACATCGTCGTTGGTTGCTGACAGAAATGGGGAAATTATTCAAAAAATTGTGCAAAGACAGTAGTACCATGTTAATTAGATATTGAGGCAAAGCCTAGATAAATATTTTTTGGGTTGTACACGGTTTCTTTAGGCCATTTCCATCAAATCCGTCACTTCAAAGAAAAAAATCAAAAGAAAAAAAGAAAAGAAAAAAAGAATGAGATGAGAAGAAAAAGGAACTATACCCCATATCCAAAAATAATGATATGAAAAAAAAGAGAAAAAAAAAGAAGGAAAAAAAAGAGAAAAAAAAGAAGGAAAAAAAAGAAATAAAAAAATTCAAAGTGAATTGATAGGCGAGCAGTCTTGTTTATTAGACTAAGTCATATGTTATTACACTTAGTAGTTTCTTTTTATCCTTCTCACATTAACATGAGTTGTATTTACCGAACATGTTTATAAGCTCGAGTTCATTTGATTACACATACTAGATACTCCCAAAGGGAGTCGTAATTATTAGAGCACTTAGGCACTTTTATTATTAGGAAAGTGCATTATTACATAGGATACTTCCATTTCTAGGAAGTTTTATTTTTCCTATTTGGAGACGACACCAACACCGAGCATATAAGTTCGAGGCATATTTTTGACATCGACATGAACCACCACTTGGCTGATTCTTCACCAACATAGAAGGCTTGACCATTAGAGTCTAGCAAACATCTAGGTAGATTCAATAAGCCATATCAACCCCCGACGAATATCAAGAAGTCTAAGGAGAGTTTTTGAGTGATTGAGTGGTATGGCAGATGTGTACGAGGCAAATAGGACTACTCTATTTGATTGCTAGTTAGTAATAAATTTGGTTGATCATAAGGGCGTGTTCTAGTTGACTTTTATACTTGTTTTTCCCGCCTCTATTTCTTTAAGTGATTGTACTGTTTGTGCCGTATGCCTTGTTTGTTTAATGTTTAGCTCATATAGGGAGAACCTAGGAAGTTAGAAACTAATATGTTTGTGAGCGTCGTTGTAGTAAACCCTCACGAGACAAAACTCATACTTTTATCCTTAAAAGGTTTAACGGCTTGTTTCATATGCTAAATACAATCGTACTCACTACGACAGTGGGTTGTCCTATATTATTAGTTTTAGGCTAGTTAGTGAACCAAACCCAAAAGGAAAAGAGAATTTTTAAAGAAAACCAAACAAACTTTTCTTCTTTGTTATCGCTTCCAACGCTCTAGACGAGCATTGAGCTAGTCGGGGGTATGATTGAACCATGAAATGGTCATTTTTATGTGTTAATATGATATGAATTAGCATTGTTTTGTTGACATTTTGGCTTGTTTAAGCCATGTTTTGTGTTTTTCTGTATTTTCCCGCTTTATTTGCATGCTTTTTGCGTTTTTGCAGGAAAAAGCATAAAAATGAGACAAGGATGCAAGAAGACCAAAGAAAGGACAAAAAAAGGAGAAATCAGAAGTTGAAGGAGCTCAAAATCAACCAAATGAAGTTGTAAAACGGAATCAAGTCACGATAGAGCCAAAAGAATATTTTAGAAGCTCAGCTGACCGGTCAAGTCAGTTTAGAATTTAAAATTTGATTGAATAAGTATGTTACAGTTTGGATATATATTCATCTCAAAACCTCCGAATTTCACACAAATTCAATATTTTCATTTTTCAGAGCTAAAATCTCTTTCTAAAATATTCGTACTTTTATATATTTTGAGATAGTTTGTCGAATTCAATAACTACCCCTTGCAAGACAAGTTCTTTTTATGAACTTCGCCATCATTTTTACGTTTTGTTGTTGGTTTTTATTATCTATTTGACTATTGTTTTAGTGAGTACTTGTTTATATTCATTTGCATATATAGGAATTGACGATTCTTAAATTGCATGTTATAAATTGTAGGAAAACCCTCTAAATCGAAAACATAGCCATAATTTGCTCGATATAAACTTGTTAGGATTGAAAACCCTTGGATGTTATTTAGTTGAATTGGTTTAGTTAGTAGAAATATATTGGTGGATTATTTTTAAAAAAAGATATAATTAAACCCAAATCTAGGAAAAGTTTAAACTAATATCGAACTTGATTAGTTTTCCGTGGAACGGGCCTATACTTATATGATTTATATTGCAATTGCACTCGTACTTTTATGAGGCCTTTTTGTGCGTAAAAATTTCACACTTAAGGGGCAGCTAATATTTTGGCGTTGCTGCCGAAGAATTAATTTTAGGTTGATATTTGTTAACAAAACAAACCTGGAAATTGGGTTAACCTCGGACCTGATCGGTCAACCTAAACGGTCAGGCCTAATAAAATTAGGATTTTTAATGTTGTTATAATTATTTTTCTAAAATCCTAATTAATTAATTATATATTTTAAAAAAAAAATCCATTCCTGATTTTAAAGAATCAGTAAATAAATAAATAAATAAATAAAATCTAAACTTTATTAATATAAATTCCGAAAATTAATAAATAAAATCTTTTAAAGTCGAAAGTTGGTTAAAATAGATAAGGATAAAATATTCAAAATCTATCAAATCTTTTTCTAATCAAATTTGGATAAAAAGATCCTAAGTAAATCTTATCAAATCTGAACCAAATCTTAAAAAGAAAGATAAGAATTCAGAAATTATTTAAATATTAATTAACTTTCGGAAATTATGGATTATTATTAATATTTATTGATAATTCAGAATTAATTAATTTGAATTAATTATTAAATATTAATTAATTGAAAAAAAAAGACTCTGACACCATTTAAACACTTATATCCGCTTTTTCTAAATGGAACCAGGGCGTGCAACCGAAAATGAATAAACAATTGAGCAATGCTTGAATCAAGTTGTGCCGGCCGGGTTGTCTTGCCTTGTGTTTGACCCCGACCAGGAGCAATTCGTTTTGCACGACTCTCACTTTCTAAAAATTCTTTTAAACTTTTCTTGTTTGAATAGTGAGATCCCTTACTCACATCTTGAGGATTTCGCTGACACATGCCGCTTGGTGTGTAACGGTCGAATCCTCCTTAATTGGATACAAGTTATGTTGTTCCGCTATTCCTTGAAAGAAAATGTCTTAGAGTGGTACCAAAACCTACCAAGGAATTCGATTAGAACTTGGAGTGCCATGGTAGAATACTTTCTTAATTAAGTACTTCTACCCATCATCTTGTCTAGTGATGCTCGTAAAAAAATTCGAAACTTTCTTCCTAAACATTCCGAAGCATACCACGAAGCGTGGTATAGATTCAACACTCCTTAGAGATTGTTCTTCGTATGGATTTTCGCTAGGTTAGGACGTTCGACCAAACAGTTAGAATTATAGAAGGCATGGTGCCCAGCTATAAGTTATTGAAGTTTGGTGCTTGCTTAGTAAATTTTTTTAATCTTTGTTTCTCGAAGGACTTAGATATGACCAAAATGGTAAATGGTGTGTTCATCGGATAAACACTAAAGATAGTGTCGATCGGTTTCTAGTGCATAAGTCAGATGACTTTAAAGCGCATGTAAAGTATTTTTACTATGTCCAAGAAGCATATTTTCTTTAAGAGAAACTTTTCCGTAAAACTCTAACGCCTGGATAGTGTACATAATACATTGATGGTTCAAACTATTACGCTATCCAAGAAAAGTGAACACTCAAACAGTTACTAGAAATGTGGGAGCAACTGAATCTTGTAAGAAAGATGAAGTAACTCGGCATAGTAAAAGGGTGAGAAGGGAATCTTCATTCGACCCTTGACCTTCGTGAGTGAAGAAGAATCGGTGACATTGAAATAATCAATGTTATCCATATAAATTTTATATGGGAAGAGGCCATCAACAATTAGGTTGATTGGCGCGTGAGACATATAGTGAATGACTATAAGTAAAGGATGGCGTTGATGATTTCAATTCCTTTACTCTCATCTCAATGAAAAGACACCTCATGAATGAGAAGATGTATTTCATGAATGGAGATCTAGAGAATTAGAAACAACCCAATGGGTCGTAGTTCCGTGTAAAGTAAGTTAAGGTATGAAAACTTGTTAAGACACTGTATGGACTAAAACAAAGACCTAACTTATGGTATAAGAGAAAAATTGATAGAATAATGCTATCAAACAGTTTCTCATATAAATGAATGTGACATGTGTCTATATAAAAAGGAATGGAAAGAACTACGCGGTAGTTTGCCTTTACGTAAATGACATGAACATAATAGTTAGAAACGATAATATCAACGGTACTAGAGAAATGTTGTCATAATACTTCGGAATGCAAATGTGAGACAATTGAGATATTTCTCGGATTATAGGTAGCTACTTGTGCATCAAGAACTACACTATACCAGATATAGCTAACTCATTGAGCAGACTAAATAGTTATGCCAATGAGGCTTCTCATATATATGAGCTATACTGCCAATCATGGACTACATTATACGAGATATCCAATGATATTGGAAGAGTATTTAGATACCAAGAGGATCTTAAACTCTAATAATACATGGTCCACGAATGGATATGTTTTGTACTTAAAAGAGGCTGTAGTCTTATGGAGGTTTTTAAAATAGGCATGCATATGTGGATCAACTATGAAGTTAGGATTTATAATCTTGGAGCCACTAAAGAGGCAAATTGGGTAAGAAGTTTGGGAAGTATTCCCATGTAGCCACAATATGTTCCCGCAATAAGCATGCACTGCTACATGCAGTCAGTTATTAAACGGGATCAGAGTAATTTGTATAATGGAAAGTACCGACATAGTCATGACATAGTCGTCGGAGACACAAATATGTAAAAAGAAGTGCTAGCACACAGTGTGGTATCCATATGCTTTGCAAGGTTTAAGGATAATGATACACATCCATTTACAAAATGCTTGACTCGTGGAGGAGTCAAAGCTTAATCGAGGGGAATGTGGTTTGAAACCCATTAAATTGGAAATCTTCACATAGGCTACCCAACTTGAACTAGGATATCCCGACTAGGGTTCAATGGGAAAATTAAACTATGCGGGTGAGCAAACAAAGCACTTGGAAACATAAATTCCCAAACAAAGCACTCGGAAACATAAATTCCCAACCCATTTCAATGATGAAAGAGTGATAGACATGTACCATATAAATGGTGAGCATAAGGCTCTTAATGAAAACAAGTATCTCAAAGTTCGAGAGGGGTGAGTCAGGACACCCTTGACTTGAAATCACCTATAACGACTGTGTATGGCCGATACTATGTGATGAAATATGGCTAAATCACTAGAGCACTCGGTTGAATTTGTCAAGACAGTCCACGACCTAATGTGGATAACAACTAAAATGACCTAGTAAGTGGCATAGGGAAGGCATTTTGTTAGTACTTTCTTTAGTATACACAAAATGCTAAAGGTTCAAAGCATTAGATTACCTTAACCAAGTATATCCGAAAGGTATTTCGCTATGGTAGGTTCAAGGCGTAGACTACCTGACCTTATGCAGTCAATTCTCGTGGTTCTCTCGATTGTATTTAGTTACACATTGCTTGTCAGTCGATTGCATTCATGTGGGGAATTGTTGAAACTCTTAATGAATTTGTGGTTTCAATGTAAATTATATTTGTAACTTACAAACTTTAATATAACGCAATGATGACATTGATAACTTGTAAGTTTTTGGTATAAAACTATATGTATCTATCTATATTTTGAAAAATGGAAAAACATAGAACATGTCATATACACAAACACACACCCACACATGCATACCTATAGAGAGGGAGAATCACACCACCAACCGCTCGATCGTGGCTCGATACCTCTTCCATCGAGTCACATATGAAAAACGTTGTACATTGGGAACACAATGCCTCATTAGCCAGAAGCAGAAAGCTGGCGGAACAAATAGTGTTTAAGGGTTAATTTTTAACGATCATCTCGTGTATGAACTTTTAATTCTTCTTTCGCTATCATTTACAATATTTTGTGTCACAATTTGTTTTCGATGTTAATATTTTTGTTGAAATTATTTTCTGTTTTTTCTCTATTTTTTTTTACGTAGAAATTACTGTGTTTCAGAACAGCGTATCCAACAATATCATACATAGCTCTAGTCATCATTATATGTAAATGTAATCGTAATTAAGTTTATGCCTTTCAAACATGTATTTCAGTCCACCGGCATCTATATTGAGTATATTATTCTATTGATGTCCAGTAACCAAAAGAATGTTACATTATGGCCTAATAATTATTTTGAATGTTTTTTTAGTTTTGATCGAGTTGTATTTGTTACTAAAATATTAGGGGTCAGAGCTCAAGAAGAGGGGCATTGCTCTTGAGCAAAGCACACAAGCTGTTTCTAAATAATGTAAACTTGGACTCAAGATTTCATGCTTGGTTTTTGTTGGTATAATTTTTTTGCTTGTGAGTTGTCACCATAATTTTAAGAAACTTAGGTCTTAGCTTCAAATTTCGATATAATTTAATCAACAGTTTCCCCTTGGAGAGGTAATTTGTTTGACTTCATAGGATTGGGTCTACTATAAAATCAACCCATTGGAGATGAGTTATTAAATTTTCATTTTAGAAATGTATTAGAAGGAAAATGTATTTTGATCAGTTTTAAGCATTGTTATCGGAAAATTCGTTTCTTGTTTTAAAAATTTCGTTATTGTTTTCAATTTCCTATTATTTCATCATGTGGATCTATATTTTAGTTTTTTTTCTATTTTTTACCGTTATTGCCATCAGGACAACTATGGTTTTAATTTTAAGAATTGGGAAATTATTTAATTCACAATAGGGTGGTTCTTTGATCATGAGAAATTAAACATCATCAATGTTTGATTGGCCAATCCATTCAACGATATTATTAAGGGCCTTCCGGTGCTTCGAATGGACTATATATATTTGCTTTAATTTAAAGTAATTAGGGAAATCATAGGAGAGAAAATGTACTACTCTTTTTGATTTCTTACGTACTCTTATACAAATTGTATAAAATTATAATTGATAACATAAATATATTAATGAATCAATATTACTACTTTATACTATAAGTAATATATATATACATTCCTTGCTAGACAGGAAAGACGAATAATACTCACTTTTTCCACATGTCAAAATATGATTGCATATTCTTTTCAACAAAGGAAAGTAGATTGCTGTTTCAATTTGATTGGTTAATGATAAAAATATATTCTCTTTTTATCCTTTGAAAAAGAAAAGTGCAAATATAATCTACTTTTCAGCGAAATATATTCTTGTTGCCACTTATTTAGGTTTGTAAGGAACACCTTTAACTTCTCTAAACCTCCTCTTTTTGGATGAAACTTCTAGTTATCTGTAAATTCTGTTTAGGTTACGTATCATGTTTTTCGGAAATGTGTTACGGAAAGAAACAGGTACGGTACTCTTTTAAAATTTTAGGAAAAATATTTCCGAAACGTTTCAGAAACTTAAGCAAAACCTTTTTAAAATTTTAAATTATACTTATCGGAAGTACTCAATAAAACATTTAAGAAACTTGCAAGATATATTTTTGAACAAAAGTGAAAAAATTCATTTAAAATATGATGAAATCAAATTAATAAAAGAGCACATGTAAGTTATTTTGATAAATTATCTTTTAAATCATAAAAATTTAACTAGTTGTTCACTGTATTATTATATTATTTATAAAATTGAGCGTATTTCATAAATATTTCCAACATGCTATATTTAATTTTTTTAATTATATCTGCTTTTCCTATTAAAAATTAGTGCGTTTTCCGTATCGTATCACGCTTCCGCTTCCCGACTTGCTAACTATGGATGAAAGCCGCCTCAGACAGTTATTACAAAACAAACCCTAACTAGAAAACTTTAATATTTTAAGGGATCCAAACTATATATTATTATCCCAGTATGATATATACAGAAATGTTGTGGAACGGCACATCATCATTCAAGACTCAAGAGAGTTCAAGACGAAATCCATTCAAGGTTTTGTCTTTCGCCGGTTTAGATAAATGGGTATATATGGTCTACACTTTGGGTGCTAGTTGTCGACAGTTCGATTGCCTAAATGCCCCCTACAATCCTTCAAATAACAAAACAAAGAAAAGACGTGTGTTTTTGATTCCCGAACTTAGAACATACATACAAGAAGGTTCTTTTAAATTACAATCCCATTCGTATATAATAAAGTAATACCTAGTTTTGTTTGAGATCAAGCATCTGAGTTATTTGAGTTTTTTACAAAATTATTGTCATTCTCAAAACAAGTTTTTTTTTTTATCTATGGTTATCTTGAAACTATTTTCATGTGTGCTATTTGGCACAATCCCTAAGTATGTACTTTTCACAAACTAAGCTAAAGAATGAATTAATTAGATCTTTATAAATTTTCTTAAACTATACTCCTCATAAATGACTTCACATAAGATTATACATAAATAGAAAAGCTGAAACTTTTTATACCATGGTCATTATTGGGTTCACAGGGGCCGGAATTCACATACATATGGGAAAAGCTAAAACTTCTTTCCCAGAACGAACATGACCCAATCTTATACAACCATTTAAAATTTAACTATTTCAGTTATTGCCTGGTTCAATCACACGTTTACCAGCCGTCAATAAGGTTCACAAACATGTAAAGACAGTATATTCCAAACAAAAATTGATCTTTCCTCAAATAATCTTCTAGAGTACTATTTAACTAAACATTTTTTTTTACCAATATCTATTATCTATTATCGGAAGTAGGTACATAAAATTACATACGGAATTTGAACTAATTCCAGTACCTTAACTAATATTGGTGACTATTAAGAACAATTTCTTAAGAACCAAAACCAAGTATATGGTACTAATATATATTTAAGCATGATTTGAAAAGTGTGGGAACTTATTGAAAATGGACAATCATAGATTCAAAAATAGTCTTAAGATAACGAAAATAGTTCTTCAAATAACAATATTTGGTAAATGAAGAACTTGTATTTATAAGGTCCAAAAATGAAAAAAACAAAGGAATTTAAGATTGAAAAAATTCAGGAACAAAAAAATGAGATGGTAGAATAAATTAATGGACCTAAATGCAAAATTTATAAATCTAGAAACTATGGAAAAGGCAGGGGATACTAGGTTTCTAGAGGCTATAGTATGAACTCAACTAAACATGGAGACGTTGTAAATATGCATATCTTGTAGTTTTATACAAATATACATATATGGAATCCAAACTTTGTCGTGTTAAAGATCACTATAATCAAACAATACATGGAAATATCACTCTACATATGATATGCTGATTTAGATAAGCGTGTCGGAACCAGAATGCAGAGGGAATGTTTAAACTCATATATATAATGAATTTTACCATTAAAATTACAACTGAATTAGTTGGAGTCATGGATATTGGTAGACACTGTCCAAACCAATTTATCCATTTCTTAATTTTCTTTTGGTCATATATTCATTTCCTTATCAAAATGATAATTTCAACCACCTAAAAAATACAAGCCAGCCAGTGTGCTTCATCGGTCTATATATAAGGCGGCATGCCATTATAGTAAGTTATTAATGTTAGAATGGTATGTTTTAATATTTATTTATTAACAATAAATGATTTATTTGAGAATAGTTTTGAGTAGGGGTGGGTTAGGGTCGGAACCCGATCCGTAAACACTCAATCCGTATCCCGACCCGATTACTTTTGGAAGTGAAAAAATTCCGACCCGACCTAACAAAAGTCGAGACTCGAATTTTCGGGATCACGTAGTGTCGGGATAGTTTTCATGTAGTTTATTAACAATTTTTATTTGAGAAGTCTAAACATGTCATTAACACGAAACATAATTCTAGTTTAAAAATAACATTCCTAGTAAATGAAAAAAGAAATTAACATGTAATAGAAAAAAATAGTGTGAAACTATAAATAATGGAGTAGATAAAAAAAATTGATACATTTTTTATCATATTCTTTTAGTATTTAGTTTTATTCACACAAGTAACAATTATCATATTAAATGAGATACATTATCATTATAATTTTTATAATCGAAAAATAATGATCATTTATCTTTTTTGAATTAACAATATAACTTTTTAGTTTAAGTATATTTTATATTTTAATAGTTTTACATATTTAAAAGTACAAATCTATATTATACTTATTTAATTATAACTAATATATGGAAAAAAAATGATTGTAACTCATATGATAGAGTGCTTACATTGTATGCTAGATGTATAAGGTTCAATTCTCATCACTTACATTGTATGCTAGAGTATATTGAACAGTAAAAAGTGCTATTATTTTACGATACTGATCGGAATAAAATAATTATAACTAAGAAATTATTATGATTACTTATACTTTTAATCCATAGATTATTTTTTATACACATATTTATAATGTATACTGTTTTAATTTGCAATGACTGAGATTTGTTATAGTCAACAAACCCGTACGTTGACAAGTAATATTATTTTTATGGTGTGTTTGTATAATCGATGGAATTCACGTCTCTTAATAATGATTGATGATATCCTCTCGAGAACCTTATAAGTTTTGTTTGTGTCAAATCTTGCAAGTGGATATTATATCTGACACAACAAATATGTTAAATGGTAAGGTCGATAAAATAATATGTCGAGTAAAATAATTATCAGTAATTTATTTATTTGGTGGATATATGTAACCTTAACGTGAGGAGAAAATTAATTATTTAACAATGTGCTCTCAAATATTATTTTGAGAAAGAATAAGAAGCAATTATATTCTCTAATGAAAATAAATATAATTTACTGATAGAATATTTTAAGATTGGTAAGTATTAATTAGATAATATTATATTAATCTTTATTAATAAAATTATATAATATTTATTAATTAAGTATTAATTTAAGTAGGATTAGAGTTCTAATTTAAATAGAAGTCCATTCTTTCTTCTAGTGCACTAGGTCTGTAGCCTATAGGAAAAATACACATCTCATAATTCAGATTAAATTAAGGTTTTCTAACAGTCTGAAAGTCCAACTCTCTAAAAATCAAGACGTATAATAGGAATATGGTAGAAAATTAAGTGTGATTATGCTATGTTTTTGAGGTATTTCTGTATCGTTTTTATAAAATTCATATACACTATAATGAGGATCAAATGACAGTTTTACGCTGCAAAATCAAACGTGTTTCCAACAATTGATGGCAAAGCCTTTGATTATACACTATTTTTAGATTTAAGTTGATATATAGTTGTTGATTGAATAGATATTTAATTCTGTATAATTAAATTTTCAATCGGTTGAAGTTCTTGTATTTTACATAATTGGTAGTTTCTGTTTCGTATCAAATAATTGAAGTACAGTTGACGCATATATGTATTGGATCAATTAATTTATCTCTGAAAAAGCTACTGATTAATTTAACAAATTGATATGGATGTGGTTTATCAATGATCGTATATGTACAAAGTTTGTAGTTTTGTTTTACAGGACATAGCTATTTACTTACATACAACAATAGTCAATATATATATATATATATAAGTATTATGTATAGGTATAAATATGTATTTAATATATATTGCCATGGGCATATTATATTATACATATGCATATGATCGTGTAGTGTATAGTAATCTGAAATTGGGTTTTGATTTGCAAATAACAAGGATCACTGACCAAAGCTACGTACAAGGGCCATGTCGATGGGTCTTTGCTAGCCGCATCTCGTAGGTCGGCGGAGGCATATAGCAAGTCAATTGTGGTGGTGGTTTTGGCGGAGCATGGCTCGTCGGTAATAAACTGTGGCCTGATCAGGTCGGAAGAATGGTATCTCCGCTTGCCAATGATTATAAGCCACTGTGATTGCAGTATATGTGTATAGGGTTGAGTAACCCTAGCTGTTATAAATTGATCAAGGACTGGTTTTGGAAATTTAAACAATTGAGGGACTTCTTCTGTTATTTGCTTAACTTTGCTGTTAAATCAGAGTCAGTGTTTCCATTCGAACCCAGCGTTCCGAAGAGAAATTATACATTATTTAAAAACAATTTCACCAATAAGTTTCAGATCCGGATGGATTAAGTATTTCAGTTTATGTGTAATCTGAAAATCACAAGTAATTAATTATTAACTATTCAAATTTAATTTATTCTTGTGATTGATTAATAAAAGTTATGGTTTAATTAATTAGAAACTATTTAGACTTAATTGATAATTGTTTTATCGATTTATAATAGTTTGGTTTTGATTAACTGTTTACACTTAATTAGTTCGTTTAATTAATAACAATTAGATTTAATTAATGATTAATTGAATTGCACGAAACCAAATTATAAGTGATGTATTTAATTTCATGCATTGGTCTTAGCCTTACTTCCCATCGGATTGAATTAACTACAGATAACTAAGTATAATTTGTATCACTAAAATGTATGCATAACTAAGTGAGAGAGTGAATTTATTTCGTATAAATGTCACGGTTTCAATCGTTATTTTTTAGATGAAGTAATTATTTTACGCGTTGGCCATAGTGCCTTCCTGTCAATCGGATGAAATAATTACGGAATCATCAAGTATAAATTATGATGTTTCTTTAGGGTTTAATCAACTCTCCATCTGAGTGATTACATATTGGAACAATGAATTTATAATAATCGATGGTATTCAACTAGATATAAGTATTATTATCCATTCCCATCCGATGCTATGTTAATATTTATAGGACCGAAGTTATGCCGGATATTTAATTTTTATTTTGACTTTTGTCTAAACAGTAAAATTAAATGGCTAAACTAGCATATCGAATATTAAATAATAAACGTTCTCCTATCGAGACATATTATTTACGGTGATTAGGCTAGTGGTTGATTAAAGTTTAAATATTGGATTAGGGATCATATTTATTATTAATCTATAGTTGTTTTAGTTTCTCATTTAATATTTTATTTATAATTGCTTTCTCATGATAATAAATAGCATCTGTGCCACTATTTAGTATAGTTAGAAGTAAAGTTGTTGATTTGATTTATTATGACTGTAAAAGAAAAACTAAGATGTTTTTATTTGACTGTTAATAAGCAATTTTTTATGTTTTTGAGCTATGTCTATCGGCTCCGAATGAGCAGCTAACTGATTGGTTGACCCAGACTTATCGGAGATGGATTGAATAGAATATGATAAGATGTAGCGGCTTTACATATTGTCATTTATGTCAAATGTATTGCAACATAAGAATCAATCAATATTATATTTGTATGATCACGATGTATCTAAAAAGTATGTTTAAGATTCGGATTGTGATGATAGAGAAAATAACATGTGAAAGCTTTTAACACAATATGAAGAATAAACAAAATTTAAGAATCATGTTCAAGAACTAGAGATCATTAAAGATGAAATCAACGGCGAAAACCAAGTTGATAGTTAAAGCACCAAAAAGTCTCATTAGTCAATTCTTTTTTATCTTAATGAAAAGGTTTCCGTTTCTAAACCGAAAGGTTATAAGAATTGGAAAAATGGTCGTATGAACCGATAGCAAGTCATTTAAATTAATATTGTCCGATACATTTAACTTAAGATTAAGGTATAAGTTATGTCTCTTTCACTTGTTGCTGAAAAATGTTTAGTGATTGTATCTACCGTAAACTGGTGTGTAGATATTGGAATCACTAATCACGGTTGCAATTTACTGCAAAGGTTTCAGTAAACTAGACAGCTTAGTGATAGCGAGATTTTATATTTTTTGTGAGATTGCACAAGGTGCAAGTAGTTGCAGTAGGAACTATAAGAATTGATTAATATTAATCATAAATTGATAATAGTAGACATTCTAATATAGAGCTTGCATTAGAAAGAACTTTAGATTTATTAGATAATAGATGAATACATTTTTCTTATTTTAATGACTATCTGGTATTAGGTAAAATAGACAGTTTGTCGAATATGGTAAATAAATGAATGATCTTTATATTATTAATAAATTCTAATTCTACAAAGCAATTAAATTTGAATAATATTATTAACATACTATTTTAGAGAAAGTAACCTTCAAGTAATGAACTATACATAACTTTGGTACGCACACCTAGGTTATTTTAATCTAAAAAGGATGTCAATACTGGTTTGAAATGATCCATTTGGATCATTGAAAGTGGAGGCACTACCAGTTTTTGAATCGTGTTTAGATAGTAAAATGACTAAGTGGTCATTCACGACCAAATGTTATATAAGCTTAAAAAGTGTAAGGATTAGTTCATTCTGATTTGTGTAATCCTATGAGATTCATGATACATGAGTTTTGAATAGACGGTCACATTTATTTGTGATTATTCAAAGTAAATGTTCATTCATTTGATGTGTCATACGTTTAAGTGCTTTGAACTATTCAATGCATTTAAAATGAAGACAAATAAGCATTTGGAAATGTATATCGACACATCGATATGATCGAGGTGGCGAGTAACTCTTTAGATAGATAGTGGAATATTTATCAGATGTAGGGATTATGTCCCAATTGACTATACTTAGTACATAATCATAGAATCATAGAAATGTGTTGCAAAATGAATGTAAAAGACTCTTATAGGAATGGTTAGGGTGATGGTGAGTTGTTAGTCAATTTTATTCGTTTTTAGGGTACGCAGTAGAAACATATAGTACATATTTCACTCGGCTTCATCTTAGCTAGTACCTAGTACTTCGATAGAACTCTATATTTGGCAAGCAATCCTAGTATTAGAATGTTCTGGTATGTGGGAGTTCAGCACACCTGCTGAAGGGAAAAGCAAAAGAAGTTTGAATTGAGTGTTGATGTTTGTTTCTTGTTGGTTATCCAAAAGAAATGAAAAATGGTTTCTTATTGTTCTAAGAATCAGAAGTCATTATTAGCACATATTAACTGATTCTTGGAAAAGGGTAAGATGTTACCACGAATCCAAAATAAAGTTAGCTTGATAGTAGTTAAGAGAAAGTAGAGTGGTATTTATTTTTATTATATACCTATAGTTCAAAATGAAACGTCGCACGATGAACTCACATATACAAGAAATCGAGTTATTCAAGCAGAAGATGTTGGTGTATAACACCAGTTCAAAAGTTCATAATGCTTAGTACTTATAGGGAGGTTCATCGTAGTGGGAGGGTCTTGAAACGACCTAAACATTTCTTATACTTGGGATAATCTTGGGAGATGATCCTTGATAACTTGGAAATTTAACCACTAGATACGATGAATCTCAATGAAATATAGATGCGAATCATTGACTAATGACTAGAATTATGGTGAAGACAGTTTTTCTTAATGGAAGTCTTGTGGAGTACTTTTATGGTACAACCATATGTTATACAAGCAAAGGGTCAATAGCACATGTTGTGCAAGCTTAACAAGTCTCTAGACTTAAGCAAGCATCTAGGTCTTAGTTTATCCGTTTTTTATCAGGCTACAAAGTCTTATAATTTTGATAAGTGGTCGAATAAGTAGTACTATGAGTATAGGAAGCGTGATTGGAATGTTTTGATGTTTTTGTTACTATGCGTAAATTACATTAGTCATCAAATTTCATGTGACATTGTTATTTACAGTAAATGTATGGTTATCCAGATAGTTAGATATAAAAGGATTTGAGATAAGTCAGTCACATCAAATAATGTTGGGCTTCTCACAAACTAAGTTATATCGGTTCTAATTCTAGCCGAATTTAGCATAATAGTTTCCAAAAAAGGACGACACCTTTCAGATTTGGAATGTTGTATAGACGGTTACATATGTGTTGACAATTGCAAGTCTCATGTATGTTATGAAATTCGTTAGATATTATATTTATTTTGCCTTTGGCATTGTTAGTAGATATAAATCTAGCTCATGGCGAGATTGTTTAAGTATGCTAAAATATTTTATGAAATATCTTAAATGATTAAGCATTAAATGTATTTTTACCAAGAAGTTAATCTCTAATCATTTTGATTAGTAGACTTAATTTTCAGTCAAGTAGTAATTCTAGAAAATCAACATAGAATTAATAATGAATATGATTACATACTAAGTTTATAGTAAACCCTTTATTAAGACTTATTCAGTAAAAGTTTTAGATAAATAGAGGAGATGAGAGTTTGATGTAGTGCATCATGTCTTTAAGTATAAGTGGGAGATTTTTAGAATGGTATACTAAAAGACATGATGTATTGTTGATTTTAATATTTATTTATTAACAATAAATGATTTATTTGAGAATAGTTTTGAGCAATGGTGTACGTATTATTTATATGTACATGTGTCTTTATTTTGTATATTAAGTGATTTGGTGTGTAGAGTACGACTTACACATGAAAGATCAAGTCACTATTTCTTCCATAATATATTTTATCGTTCACAAATTTAGATGGACTGGACAACCATTAGTATAGTTGTAGCACGGAGTTTTAGTAGTTTTGTCTTGACTACAGGGAAGGGTTGAGTTCCGACTCTTTGGGCTAGTATACTTAGAGTATATTGAACATGACAAAGTGATATTATTTTATGGTACTGACCGGAATAAAATAATTATAGCTAAGAAATTATTATGATTACTTATACTCTTAATCCATAGATTATTTTTGATACACATATTTATAATGTATACTGCTTTGATTTTCAATAGGTGAGATTTGTTGTGGTCAACAAACCCGTACATTGGGTAGTAACATTATTTATATGGTGTGTGTCTATAATCGATGGAATTCACGTCACTTAACAAGAATTGACGATATCCCTAACAGAAGCTTATAAGTTTTGTTTGTGTCAAATTTTGCAAGTGGATATTATATCCGACACAACAAATAAGTTAAATGGTAAGGTCGAGGAAATATTATGCCGGGTAAAATAATTGCTAGTAATTTATTTAATTGGTGGATATATGTAACCTTAACGTGAGAAGAAAATTAAGTATTTAATAATATACTCTCAAATATTATTTTGAAAATGAATTAGAAGCAATTATATTCTCTAGTAGAAATGAATATAGATTACTGATAGAATATCTTAAGATTGGTAAATTATTAATTAGATAATATTATATTAATCTTTGTTAATAAGATTATATAATATTTATTAATTAATTACTAATCTATGTAGCATTAGAGTTCTAGTTTAAATAGAAATCTATTCCTTCTGGTGATGTAGCCTATATATACGGCTCTTAGGGTAAGAAAAAAATACACATCTCATAACTCAGATTAAATTAGGGTTTTCTAGCAGTATGAGAGTCCACCTCTTTTATTTATTTTTTACTAGGTCAATTTTTTTTCTTTCACTTAGGTTAATACTACGAAATTAAAAACAAATATTAAGAAATTCAACAAAATTACTACCAAATCCAAGAAATTACTACCAAATTCACTAAAAATGCCACTAATTTTAATACAAATACTACCTACCACAATAAAAATACTAATATTGATGCACCTTTATTTTTATCGGATGTTTTATTTGTATCCATTTTGAACCTGGAGATGTAAAGAGTTAGTTTTTTTTATTTATTATAGTGGTAACGGGCTCAATTAAGTGGATAATTAGAAAGAGTTTGTAAGACCCAATTAGCTACCGGTGTTATTTATGCTCAAGTGAATGATAAAACCCACTATCTAATTGGTGGTCATGCTTCCGCCACTTGTCACCCACCGGGAGGCTCTCCCACCACTATATAATCATTGTAACCCCTTGATGGGAAAAAAAGGTCACTGCATAACAAAATAATAAATACAGAATATTCATCTACAACTTACTTTTGAGAGATTTATATAAAATAATATTAAAAGGAACTGACTTATAACATAAAGAATATGAGCCATAGTGTTATCTATCCAAAACCACGCATCTACCTAAATTACACCTCAGTAAAACCTTCACGAACTATTTTTGCTCATCAGCTGGCACCGTCTCAAGTGGGCCCCATCTTCCTATTAGTCTAAAACCCTAATAGACCAGTTCAGGTGTCAACAGATTGGTCGATAAGCCATGGCTCCAGTAATGCGACAGTCCACCTCCGGTTCAAACGAAGTCGTTCTGCTTGCACCCAAATGTGTACCTGCACCCGTTCTGGGGGGGATAGACGAAGGAACCACTAGCCATTTTCCAACGGAATCAGAGAATTAGAGCACGCCGCCCTCAAATGCTTCTACGACATGACAATCACGAATATGCAAAAGAGAGCTGAACGAGTCATGAGGGGCATTCTGGAGGGCGCCGATGATATGGTCAATGCGAATATTGAAACCGAACCACCCTACCAAAGAAAAACGCATTGTCAGCCCATAAGAGAAGCTTCAGTTACGTCGGGCCCGACCATCAATGTGAGGAATCCTGAAGGCCGAATATCAATAGAGTCCCGGCTTCAACAACAAAGACAACAAGGAACGAGGCCCGCAACGATAGTTAGCGCCCCAACCTAAAAGAACACAGACCTGAGAAACCATCTCCAGCAAGCGAACACACACGGAGGGCGAAGAAAGTTCAAGAAGAAACGCATGCATCCATCATGAATACAGACGAGAATCCCGAAGAGAGAGATCACCCGAGAGAGCTATCTCTAGCCATAGAGAGTGACACCAAAGGTCGCCCTCCGCAAGAAAAGATATAAGGTCGATAACCCTATCAAGGTACCGAATAACGCCACCCCGGCAAAGAGATCGAAGGCCGCCAACCTTGTAAAGACACAGAAGGTCACCAACCCCTTCAAGAAACCGAAGATTACCAATGCCAAGAAGACACGATCGTTCACTATCCTCTAGAACATAAGTGCTCATGACATGATCGGAGGCAGCCCCTTCTATTCTATAGCTGTGGATGAAGGTGCGGAAAGGGCTAGGAGAGTGGTGACAAGGAACCTGCTCTATCATACCATTCGGATGATGCCTAACCCCTTCGTTTTTGAAATACCAAAGTTCATAAAATACTACGGGAAAAGCTGTCCGCTCACGCACCTCCGTAAGTTCTGCCAAGACATGAGGGCTTATCTAGGGGATGGCAACCTCAAAGCCTGAAATTTTTTGGCCAGTCTGGGGCCAGTACCCCTGGAATGATATTACATGAATCCCGACGGAATAATCCGAACTTGGGAAGATTTATACCAAGACTTCTGCCAAAAGTCCTCTTCATGTCTCCGACTCAAAGAAACCCTTGACAAGCTTTTAAATATAAAGATCAATCCTGACGAGAAGATTAATGACTTATGGCAGAGGCATTTAGAGATGTTCAATCAGGTAGAAGACTGCCCGAAAAAAATGGCCGCTCAAAATTTTATCAACGGCATCCCCCAGGAGCATTGGGATTAAATGCACCTCACTGGACAACTCTTCCAAACTATGGGACACCTGAAGGAGTACTGCAGCAGGCTGGCAAGAATGGAAGAGGATTTTTTCGAGCCAATAACCCAAGAACAGGGAGAAGCCAAAGAAATCGGCACTAGAGAAAAGGCCAAACCAAGATCGGCCCCGAGAAAGAAACCGTCACCGAGGACGAACAGATAATAATCAAGGTCAAGGGAGGCCGAATCTACAAAGCCTACCATATGACTGACCTAATAAACCGCCCTACACCGAGAGGATTGTGTATGTGGAAATTGAGCTACCCAGTTCAAAAAATCGTTCGAAGAAATGTTGTCGAGTTAGCAAACGAGCCTTTCTTCATTAAGGCACCTAAAATGATCTCTGACGGTAACATGAAGCCAACAGGACAATGGTGTAAATATCATCAGGATCACGAACATTTCATGCAGGACTGTCGGAACCTAAAGTGGAAGTTATCAGGATGGTGGAAATATGACAAACTCGAAAAATACCTTGAGAACGGAGGAGGAGACCAGGATGGTCTACACCCAGACAAGGGGAAAATGCATTGTGCAGTAATATACCAAAGCAATCCCAATCATGGAATGTACGAGCGGAGTGTGATACAGATGTCAGCCATACTCTCTCAGCTGCGGGATCAAGTGGAACACACCCCAAGAAAAATGACAATGTCTAGAAATATACAGTGAACCCATCGACTTTTCTAATGAAGACTTCTACGGAGTGGAGTTCCCACACAACGATACGATAAGTCTAATGGTAAAAATCTGAGGAAATACAGTCGACCGTGTCTTGGTTGATCAGGGGAGTGCCATAGATATACTTTATGGTACGGTCTATAGCAAAAAGGAGTTAACCCTCCTGGACCTGTCCCATTCAGACTTGCAGTTAGTGGGATTCATCTCAGAGTCCGTAAAAACCTCTCGGAAAAGCGACCCTACCTGTGCAAATAAAATCAGTCACTGTCAACATCAAGTTCTTGGTAGTCGACGTAAAATATAACCATAATGCCATCCGAGGAAAGCCGTGGCTTCAGGCCATGCAAGCGCTCCCCTCGATCTACCATCAAAAGGTGAAATTCCCTAGAACTAGTGGCATCCAAACTGTCTATGGTACTCAAAACACATCTCGGAATTGCGTGGCCTTGAACTCACAGAGCACACTCTCTGTCGATGCAATGCCAAAATTTGTGAAAGAATTTACCAATAACAAGAACGTATTGAAGAGAACGATAGCCAAAGGATTGAGGAAATTCCAAATATCCGCAGAGGATGTGGAAAAGTACTTTCTTATAGGCGAGAATCTGAACGAAGCAGAAGCACGTGATATGGAAGCATTCTTACTGGAGAACATCGATATTTTTTCCTAGAACCCGAGAGGAATGCCCGAAATAAATCCAGCAATAGCCCTTCATAGTCTAAACACCCGGCCCAGAACGAAGCCAATCATACAAAGAGGACGAAGAACATCCCCATGTAATGCCGATGAAATAACGAAAGAAGTCAGAAGGCTTTTAGAAGCACGTGCAATCGAGGAAGAGCTCTACCCCACATGGCTCACTAATTGTGTTGTGGTACCAAAGAAGAAAGGGAAGTCTCGGGTTTGCATGGACTATACGAATCTTAACAGGTCATGTCCGAAAAACCCATTCCGTCTGCCAAAGATAGATCAACTGATAGACGCACCTGCTGGAGCCGAACGTTTGAGATTTCTCGATGCATACTCAGGTTATCACTAGATCAAGATAAACAAAGAATATCAACAAAAAACTGCAGGATCTACGTACCAGATGATGGTGACGAAGATTTTCAAAGAGCATATCAGAAATCAAATGGAGGTGTATATTGATGACATGGTCATCCAATCAGAGGCAAAGCATGAACATCTAAAAGATCTTGGAAAAGTCTTCACCACCATTAGAGAGAATCGAATCAAGTTAAAGGCCTCAAAGTGCGCGTTTAGAGTGGGCTCGGGAAAATTTCTAGGGTTCATGGTCCACAACCGAAGAATAGAATCTAATCCAGACCAAATTGACACCGTAAAAAAACTTGACGGCCCCGAGTACGGTCAAGGAAATACAATCCTTGGTGGGAAAGCGGGCGCCTTAAATTGGTTTATGAGTAAGTCGGGCAACAAGTGTCGCCCCTTCTTCAAACTACTTAAGATCAGAAAGAATTTTCGATGGACAGAGGAATGCGATGAGGCATTCACTGTGCTCAAGGACTGTCTAGGAAAAGCACCACTACTAACAAAACCCAAGCTGGGGGACATACCAGTCCTATACTTGGCAGTCTTGGAATTCGCAGTCAGTGCCGCGCTATTGTGAGAAGAAGGAAAGGAACAGCAGCCGATCTACTTTGTCAGCAAAACATTCACCGATGCAGAGACACGTTACGTACCCACGAAAAAGCTATGTCTTGCATTAGTGTAACGATCACATTTAGTGAAAATAATTACAACATTAGTGCTGGGGGTTATGAAATTGAATGGGGTGGATTTCAAGGGGCGTTATGTGTAACTCCCTATACTTTAATAGACTTTAATGTTGAGGCTATCAGCTTAGGCTATAAGCTTAGGCTATAAAAGGCCACTCCCCCACACCTCATTGATATACACACAATATACACAAAATTCAGCACACACTCGCTAGCATACATAACATTTAGAGAGAAAGAATCATTCCACCAACAGCTCGACCTGTGATTCGATGCCGTTTCCGTAGAGCCACTCTGAGACAAGCGTTGTACCTTGGAAACAGAGTGTACAAAGCCAGAAACTGAAAAGGTGGCTGAGCAAATACCGTTTAACGGTTACTGTTTAACAGTCACCTCGCTTTATTTTTATTTTAGTATTTATTTTTCTGTTATTTCATTCCAGTCCTTTATTTTCCAGTATTTACATTTCAGTCCTTTACTATTATGTAATTACGTTTCAGTCCTTTTCTTTTATATAATTTCTTTTCCAGTACAGTAGATTAGATTTAATTCTGTTGTGTAATTTATTTCTATAATTTATATTTCATTTATGTATTTTCCTTTTATTACAGAAACAGTCCAATAGTTTAGTAATTATACTATTCTGGTATGACAGTTTCAGTTAATTACAGAACAGTACAACAGTTCAGTAATTATACTATTCTGTCTGACAATTTCAGTTAATTACAATTCAGTAGAGCAGTTTAATAATTTATATTAAATTTTTCTGGAATTTAATTTGTTGCAATTTAAATTTTGTACGTGTGAGAATCTTGTAATCGAGTCCTATTTGTTCAATGAAATAAAACTTGATTATTTTTTTTAGTACGTGTTATTTAATTTATTGTTTTCCGATCCAGTGAACTTCCAACATTATACAAATGGTGTGTCCATATGTCACGCTATTGATCCTCATAAGAAATGACATTTCTTATTGGAATTTTCGGACTATCGTTGGTGCATTTGAAACGACAGAGACTTTCCCTTTAAACTTATCCAAACTTTTGACACCAATAGTTTGTAGCTAAATCTATGAGACCATATCATTCACCTATAAAGTATAGGGTGGGACTTAATTTACTGTAATCTTAATCGACAAGGGAGGGGTACCAATTACGGATGTAGAATAGATGGATAAAATATAGACAAAGTTAAATTATGCATTATTACCAGTGTAACCATAAAAGACTCATATAAAACCTGTTTCCAAATAATGGTGGAGTACAATGTGCGCGAAAACATTGTTACCCGAGAGCCTCAATACTGAGCTGCCAAAAATATTATTTTTCATCTATAAATCTACTTCCTTTTCCAAATAAATTCATTATAAATCTGATACATACTAGTGTTTGAAGGGCAAAATACATCTATCTAGAAGATTAAGGGAACAAATCCATCTGTTTTTCTAGAACCGTGTGGAACCAATTCTTAATATTCCAATAAATGTTGTATATTAGTGTTTGAAATGAACTAACTAGGGGATGGAATGGTATACCACATTGTGTACCAAATCAACCGCATTTAAGACTTGTACCATACCACTTGTACCACAATAGTGGTAATAGTAGACTAATGTGTTCTCGACGTGTGTATTTAGTTAGAGGGAGAAGCCGATTAGACCAAATGAGCACAAACAAATTTTAAGAAAAAAGTTGTGACATGTTCTCGGTTTTCTGTAGACAATAACCACAGGTCAAATACGTATTAAATTTACATTTACCATTATTACAGTTCACAATTTATTTTTGTTGGAATTATATATTTAATTTAAGGAAAGAGAAGGTTGCCAGCTCTTATTAATTTACCCGAAGTATGAAAAATATCGGGAGAGGGAGACAGAGTGAGTGGGGACTATTACATTTAGTAAAAAATGTCATGTAGCTATAATACCGTGGCCCTAGGATTTTCAAGCACCAATATGAAAACTACCTGCATTGGACTCATATATATTACTGACAAATATTTTTTCACAATGTCTATATCATTGTCTACTGTTACTACATGCACAGGAGTGATATGTGAACAGACTACGTAGCCACACTTCTCATCATATAAATTAATAATTTTACTTAATTGTTTTTATTTTCTTTCAGTGGATATTATCAAGTTGAGAATGCAATGACAATAGAGATCTTGTGTTTTTAATTGGTCCTATATACTTATTGAAGAGCCCAACAACTGATAGACAGTTCATTTGTTTTTGTAATCATTTATACCACATCTTGTGTATTTAAACTGTTTAATATTAATGAACTGACCAAAGCAGATTTTGTTTTCTTGTTAATTACGTTTTAGTACACGTGAACTACAAATTATTAGTATTTGGATAGGGTGGAGACTGTAATTCAATTTAAGGGGACAATTTGTCATTAGTTTTATACTAAATTTAAATTATAATGTTATTTTTATAATTGATATTAATCTGGCCATCTGGGGAGGTTATCGTCTTTACAGGAACTGCATTCATGTTTTACTTGGGACATCTCACAGTATTAGCATAAAGGTTGATGTAAGTTTTAGATTAAGGTGCCTTGCTTCTTATGTTTGTACGTGTAAACATATCTCATTGGCGTGTTCTTGATTGGTTGTAAAAGAATGAGAAGGAAGATGATCCGTAGAGAAAACTCTTAGTGGTCACATAGCCTAACCCTCATCCACTACAGAAAAAAAGTCTGAACACTAATAGATGTAATAGATGTCATGTTGTTATTCTTACGCTAAAGTGTTTGTGCCAAAATTGGTATGAAATACACAACATAAAGAACATATATATATGTCGGTGTTTTGATTTTTTTTATAGTGATGGTAGAGTAGGGTGGTGAGAAACGATAGAATCCTAATAACGTGATTGGTCTATAAGCATGTTAACAGTGTCAAGTATGTCATTAGTATTCATATATATTACTGCCGGAAACTATTCTTCTCTATTGTAAACTTGTTTTTTTTTTTCTCGCGATGTGTAAGAATCACGTAATATAGTGGAAATTGCCGAAATTCCTTTACGGTCTAATTCTGACCGGTTATAAATGATTTTTTCCCTTATCGTTGAATCATTCTTATGAGATATAACAACATAAATCAAATAAGATTGATGCATAAAGTTTAACTAGTTCTTTCATATATAACTGCAGAAGAAAACAAAACTAATTGCATAATACCAACACTATATGAGTTTACCTCAATAACGATATACCAATATTGCTAATCCTAATAAATATTGATTTGTAGTTTGACTAATAAAAAAGGGAAAATTATCGAATAGAATAATTGTTGAAACCTTATTACAAAAGTCATACCCCAAACATTTTATTACAAAAATTGTAATCTAACAAAATTAGATCCCACATGCACCGTGTCGTTTTTCCGTCATCTCTCATACATACGCACATATCTACTCTCTCTCTCTCTCACAATCTACTTTTTTATCTCCATACAGAAAAATATTGAGTGCTTCAGATGTATCCACTAAAATATTGGTCACAACCAATAATGTTTTAATTAAATATTTATTTTTAATTAAAGGTAGGTCGCACAAGTGTTCCTTAATCGTTAACTTGATTTTTATTAGTTGATATCAACATATTTTAATAGACATGGTCCACGGAATATTTACTCCTCTTCCTACACACATGTTTATGGATCAACTTCATCTCTTGAATTCGAAATAATTTTGATCTAGTCATAAATCAAAATGGGGTTTTAGAGGTATTTTAGTTGATTGTAATGATAGTTCGCTTACTGCTTGTTGAAATCTCATCCTATCGGAATTTGAGCCGAGTTTGGGTTTGTGAAAATTGATTATGGCTTTGAGGATAGTCGATTCATAGGATTAGAAGTTTTTCTCAATTTGCGTGTATGCTATTTACCGTTATATCAACAAAACAATAATTTGAGATTGTTGTTTAACTCTTATGAAATTTTGAGTTCTCACAAGATGTTCAACAAGATTGTGTTAAGGTAAACAACACAACATACGAACTGGTATACAGTGCACATAAATTGATTACAACTTTTAAATTCTTTTTTTTTCTTTTTAGAAACGGGTTTTATTTGATAAAGAGCATAAAAATTGAGTTTATAATTTACTGACCTAAAAAAAAACTATATTATCTTAACATGAGGAGATAGGTTGATTTTTTCTTCTTAATAATTTGAGGTTTTGAAGTGTATAACAGTTGGGATGAACATTTTTAACGACGCATACCATATGGTTTGCAGGTGCATATACCAGATGCATCTAACTGGTATGTATTTTGTAAAGTTTATAGCACTAGCTATGCAGTTCAAAAATATTAGAATATACTTCTGAAAAATTATATGTATACTTTAATAAGAAGTTTGAATGTTGTGAATTAAATAATTATGTGTGTGATTAAAAAAAAACATCCATAGAAAAGAGTACGCATGTAACTAAAGATAATGACACTTTTCAATTGGTGTATGTGCACTCTCTAAGGTCATGCCAATAGGTATGGAGTTAAAAGCATTTTCGAGCTAACTCTTTGTTGTGCTGTTTTTCCGGCTTGCTAAGGTACGACAATCTTCGGTAAAATTACTTTCATTTTCTTTCTTATTTTTTTGGATTAATCGAAGTATCATACGATACTCCGTGTAGATCGTCTGAGCCATGTGTAGCCCGTAGATCCCAGTGCAGCCCGTTAGAGACTAGTTTGAGCCTCACCTACCCGTTGTAGCTTTATGCAGCTCGTCAAAGCTCGGGACAGCCTTTAGAAGCTTCATGTACCTCGTCGGAGATATGGACAGCCTGTCAGAGCCTTGTCCGAGGTAGGTAGAGCCTCGTCGAAGCTCGGGTAAGCATGCCGGAGCTCGAGTAGGTGGTGGTTGGTGATGGAGGTGGTCATAGGTGAGAGTGGTCTGTGTTGGGGGTGAGTTTTTGAGTATTGTAGTTTTTAGGAAGAATGGTTTAAATTTGTAGTTTTTGGTAAAATAGTTTGGTTCATTATTCTATTGGGCCATTACCTGTATAAATTAGTATAAACCAAAAACAATGTGTGTAGTCTTAAATTTGGATGAAAATCAACTTAGGTAATCGGTTACACTTTTTGTAATGAAAAAGGATAATAAGTTCAATCTTCGGCGAAGTGAATTTCTGAGAGATTTTTTGTTGGAGTTGGTTATGGGACACCCCATAAGCGGTTGTGGATTTTCTATGCATTTTCCATAAATTGGTATGACCTGTCACGATAGATAAAAATTAGTAATTTAGGTTTTTTTAATGAACGGGTGCTAAGATTTTTTTTTTCCAACTAAATCTTGGTAAGAGAAATTTTTTATACTAAGAGACGCTCAAGAGAAGTTCTGAGACCATTGATCATTATAATCCATTGTATCATAGTAATATAATCTCATTTTATATGTGGATTACTCTAGGGTTTACACACCATTTCTCATATGAGTACACATTACACTCTTATCTTTTTATTTATTGTTTGTGTATGATTGTGGTCTTATTTGAATGATCTTCATATTTTTGTTTGATGTTTATCTAGTTCCTTAATTTTTGTAAGTTACCACACAATAAATTGGTATTAGAGTCCAATCTCGATTGGGGCCATTCGAGGAGCGATATTTATCGAAGTGGAGAAGGTGAAAGTTCTTTTGAGTGGAATGAGAAAAGCCATCTTGTATTATATTGAGAGTAGATGAGTTGAATGTTCTTTTTCTATTGGTAATGGTTCATCAACAACCATTCTAAAGTATAGATAGTTCGAACAGTTTGGCGAGTCAATTAAATTGAGATTACAGACAACAGTTAATGGTCGCATGATGGTTGTAGAGATAGGTATTTCATTGCTGGTGGAGCTAGTTTATACGTTTGGTATCGGGTGAAGCATGAGTAGTTTCGGCTACCATTGTGAATCATAGTGATACTTAGATTCGAAAGCACAGACCCGGTTGCATGGTAAGACAATCTACGAGGCTCACTTATTTGCTTAGTTGTGCACTTTTATTGGTGGATATGAACATTTCTAACTCGTATTCAAAGGCTCGTAGGAGTTTGTAAGATGCCATTAGTTTTAAATAAATCAAATACGGAGAGAGTTATTTGATGGGGGAGCAGACTTAGGTCTTGGTGGATTTGTTTGAGCATGTGGAAGATGTTATTTGTTATTGGGTTCTCGGGAGCGATTAGGGAATTCCTAGTGAAGACTTGTGTTGGCTACGAAGTGTTCTTTTGAATTAAGTGAGCTGAACGGGGAGAAAATTGCTAATTTGATGAGGTTTAGTGTTTAATAGTTAATCATTTGTTGTTTTACATTTGCATGTGGTTCACCGGTAGGATATAGGAATATCGAGCCGGTGGAGCTTGATATCATAACAACTTATTTATCTAAGGACTTTGGTTTGGGATCTTACTTGACTCAACTAAAAGGGTTTATTATTGTTAATGATTGGATAAGATATGTATACTAGCAAAATCCGACGGGATACATGAGGAAGGATGCGTAATCAAACAAGAAAGAGAACACTAAGTTTATAACCAGTGCAACTAATATTTGTAGGGAAAACACACTCTTTATTTTATTTATTAATTATAAAATAAAAGTGGATGAAAAAAAGAGCACATGGTTCAGAATTAGAAAATCAGACTTAAAACGGAAATAACCGAAAACTTTCGCTGATGCAGCAGCAATTGAAAACAAGTTAAGGACTATCTTATAACCCCTGCAACTAATAAAAAGATCTAATTAACAAGAATCATATATGCCATATCTTATAAACGAAAGGAGTATCAGTTCTACGAGCACGAAGCAAACACAAGAACGGAGCGAGTATCAAAGATGCTCTTGCTTTTATTTTAAGGTCATCAATCATAGTAATATAATCTTGTTTAGTTCGTGGATTAATCTAGGATTTACACATTCTAGCATGTTAAAACCCTTATTCCATTTATTTTCTTGTTTGGGTGTACATGTTTGCGTTGTTATACGGGTGTTTTTCATATTTATGGTTGATTTTCATCGTGTTTTTTTATAGTCATGTAAATTTCCACAGAACAGCTAAATAATAAATATCATCTTTAACCATTTTATTCTATTCGATATATAAATCAAGTTGTGAAACAGTTCAACAAGAAAACAGAGATGAGTGGTCCAAGACTCCAGAAATAATATTTAACTTCAGAGACCATATACCCTTAGTGACAAACCAAAGGACACAACCTATGTTAAAATCACAGCTAACGGACCAATGATCAGTACAATTATTTGATCAACTACTTTAATATCGCAAATAAGAACAACTATTGATGGAAAGTTTTTCATCTCAACAGAGGCACTTGTTTTTGCCATTTCCTTTTTCTTTTCTTCTATTGAAAGATCATATACGTATATATATATATAATTTATTATAAAGTGTTACAGATTTAATTACTAGACTAATTCAGTTAAGTTTGACACTTTTTTTTTTCCTTTCAGTTTTTTGTTCTTTACTTAGTAATTAACTGAATATCATACGAGTCATGTAGTCGTCAACGTCCCTTAATTTCAACTAGGACTCATAACGAAATAGTATGCAAATTATATAATATGAGTTATTAACTTTCTCAAAAGTTGTTCATAATTTCATTCAACAAGTTTTGGTAAATACATATGTACGCATATAACGACATAAAGTTGCTTTTTTAAATACAGTTTTTTCATGCAAAAAATGTAGCGAGAATCACACCCATAAGACATTTGTTTATGTTTTACCTTATGTACTCAAATCTCTATGGCCAAAGCGTGTTGTATTGTTCACTCCAATCTTGATTCTTAAAGATGGAGTGATAAAAGTGATATCATAGTGAAAATTGTCCCTATGATGTAACGAATATTAGGGTCTAATACTGTGTTGAAGCTATCCTAAAATCATACCTTGTTTGGATTATAGTTTATTTTATATGTAATGTGATTATTTATTATAGTTTATTTTATAAGTTACTAATTTGGACCATATATATGCGGCGTTAAGTAAACATATTTACTCTTGTTCTCTAGCTTTTTCTTCAATTATACGCCTTTTATTCTTCTTGTCTGCTGTGCTATCACAGAATATTGCATAACAAATAACCAAAAACAAATAGTATATATTACTCAACCTTGTGAACATCCATATATAAGATAAGTATCCAAATTATGGGAGGCAAGAGAAAAGATTTATCAATTGAAAACATCAAAAGAAGATAAAGGTGATAAATTGCTTGATGGTAATGGTGTGGGGAGAGATGGGGTGGCTATATTTGTCTCTAGCCTGTTCATAAATAAATGTTATTTGGCAATACTAAGGCCATCAAAATAATTTTCCCTGCAAAACTAATCCTTCTGAACTTGCAGATAAATCAATATACCAGTATAAATTAACTATATATGTATTATTTGTAAAATAAAAGGCACTTGTTGTTTTTAAATGCGATAGTTATATACAAGGAATTTTGTTTTTAGAAATAAAATTTGGCGGCTACATTGATAATTCATTCCTTTAAATTTTTGGAACTGAAATTTAAGTTGTACCAATTAGTTCTCATAAGTAAAGCATGTACATATCAGCACTGCTGACTTAAACAACTTGATGCTACAAATTTTATTGCTGATTAAAATTACCTTTGCAGCAAAAAGTTTGGTCCTATATCGAAATTTTATGCAGTGTAGCACATGTGAAGGTTATCTTGGACATTTCACCATATTTAGGGTTTGATAGAGCGTCCTTGCATTCAAAAGAGTCAGATTAATTAAAGTACTCGTAACTTCTTAGAATGAATCCAAAATGATTGTGCATTTGTACTTGAACGAAAATGATCTAACACTGTCACAATGTTTATAATTTATTTGAAAAGAATGATATTTTCATAGTACTAAATTAAAGTCATTTTTTTATTCAACCAACTAATTATCTTTATAATATTATAAATTTTAGTAAGTCTTGATGACACATTTCAGTTTTTAAAAACGAAAAATATAAGCAAAGCGAGCCTCACACATGAAATAATACTGATTTTGTTAAGAAGAATAATATGATTTAGTCAAAAAACACGATAAGAGTTCTTGTAGGAGTATAAATTAATATTTTTTGGAAAAGTAAATAAAATACACACGCATGACAAGAACGGGCTATTCAATTATTATTTTTGATGACATTGACAATGAAAACCCAAGGATACAAAAACAATAGATAACACAATAAATGTTGGATAATGTGATATATTCACGGTCGAACCACTATAAATTAATGAACCTACTAGAATCGTGTCTTATAATTATGACCATGGATCGGAAGAGCATTTCGTAATTATAAGTTTTCACAAATTTTAAGGTAAAAACAAAATATAGTTGAAAAATATCATTTCATCTTTTCTTTAATTAGTTTCCTAGAATGATGACATATAAGCAAAATAAATATTTACTCTAATTAAATTTAGTAAAATGATTTTACTTACACATTTTTCATATCCAAAAAATCAACCCACATTACATGGCATATCCAACTCATTAAAAGTTTTTATTTTTATTAATATTAGATTTAACAAATTTTTTTATTTTTAATTCATATTTAAATTTTAGGTAGATTCAACTAGGGTTTTATTATATTTTTATTTGAGTTTTTAGTGGGTTGCATTTTTAGATTGAACAAATTTTTTATTTTTAATTATTATTTAAATTTAGGGTAAATTCAACTAGGGTTCTAGTATATTTTTATTTGAGTTTTTAGTAGGTTGAGTTTTTGTTACGTGGCGTGACTTTTACTGTCATCTTCTAATTTTTTTTTATTTAAACGTTAATGTCAAAATTTGACCACAAGTTTTTTAATATAAATACAAATAAACGATATGTATAAATGAATAAGTAGAAGAATTAACATAATAATTAGTGTTGAGAATTATATGACTCTTTTTTCTTACTACACTATAAAATAATGTTTGATTTAGTGAGAGTCAAAAGCTGTCACAAGTCTATCGCTAATTTAAAAAATTATTACAAATCTGTCGCAAATTGACTAAACTGTCACAAAAACCGTCGCTAATAAGCTCGTAACAAAAAATACCGTCACTAATCCCGTCGCTATTTGGATATTTTTTTATAGTGCTAGTATTATCATTTGTTTGACACGTGTTAAAAAAAGTGACTAGAATTGTTCCATGTTATCGGATAGATTTTTTGGATAAATTTTATAGGGTGTTATAGCATCACTCTTAAACTTAAGATGTTTGTCGATACTGCATAATTTTAGGCCGCAAGTAAGGATTCACCATTTTTTATTTTAATAGGAGGATTTATAACACCACAATATATCTGAAGGTAAATTGTGCTTTATTAACGCATGTAAGTCAATGGAGATCATTTGGTTGGAAGAGAAATTATTTTAAAATGGTCCAAATTAATAACTGTACAATATATACAAGTACATGTGGCTATCATCATAACTTTGCTATTTTTGGTTCACCATCAAGTTGACATTAATTAAATAGTGGTGATATTTAGCAGATACGGTTTTCTTTTTCTTTTCTCTTCAGCCTTCTAAATAAATTTTAAACTGAGATAGGGTTTTCGTCTAAGTGAGGGTTTTGTGGTGGCATTACAACCTCTCTCTCATTTGATTTTTGTCTTTATAAGCCAAAAAATGTTTGGGTATTATGAAGTCACGTGAATGCCTTTTAGGACTCTTATTTTCCCTTTAAAAGGAGTTTCCCCCCTTTCTTCATTAATTATCCTCTTTTTGTCTCTCCATTGATCACCCTTATCAATTCTTCAGTTAAAAGATAGTAGGATATAGGGATCTTTATTACACTGTCTCTTTCATTATCATCCATGACTCCAACTTCAACTCATGATCATATGAAACTTGGTGATCATGATCACCAACTTCAACTATTCAACAAGAGAACCGATCAACCCTCTTCATCTACCATCTCAGCTCATGTTTTGAGTTACTCTAACATACAAGATCAAGGATCATATTATCCGAGAGAAGCACAGAAACAAAAATATGAAGAAGAGGTATAACTATATACCTTGTGATGATCATGTATCTGAGTACTCATTTTTAATTTAATTATTAACCTCTTTTCCCTTATTTCGATACCACAACTTGAGTGAAAACTATTTCAAAGTTGCAAGATTGGTCTTAAAACTATATATCCGTCTTTTACGAGTTCTGTATCTAAACTTTCCACATGTGATGATGATCATAACCATGTAAGCCAAACATTTTATATCTGTTATTTAGGCTAATACTTCAGCTTTGGAAGGCGGATCATCAAGCGATCACGACTTAAAGCTATGCTTGTGGAAGAATAACAATGAACAAGGATATCAAATTAGCGGCCATCGCCACCACAATATTCCAACTAAGTGGTTGCCTTCAAAATTGAGGTTGGTTCGTAGGATGATGGAGTCCGATCAAACGGTTACAAAACAACCAACTAATTATACGAATATATTCGAAGAGCATGATCACAAACATGCTAGTTCATCATCGCCTGTGGAAACTACTGAAAATAGTAGCAATTGCTCATCTAGTACCCCAGTGAGGGTTTGCTCCGATTGTAACACTACCAAGACACCTCTTTGGAGAAGTGGGCCTAGAGGTCCTAAGGTATAACATAGCAAAATGATCCGAATAGTAGAATTTGACTTTCAGATTTCATCTTTTATGAGCAAATTTCTTTTGTGCATTAAACCTGCAAAAGAGCATGCTGTTGAATTTAGATATTTTGATCCTTAGTTCATGTTCTAAAAGAAATTCCCCTAAAGAGTTGAATCATGCCGTTTTTGACAGTTCAAATAGTACTATATATTTAACATAATTTTGAACCTTTTTTATTCTTTAGTTACCTTCTTAAATGAATAAAAGTGCTGCATCAAGTTTCAGGAATCAGGTACTATACTACTTGTGTTAAAAAGATGTTAAAACAAGTATGGAAATCTCGAAGTCATGGATTATTCAATAGTTTGTTTCCTTGAAAGTTATGTTGGAATGTTGATTATTTCTGATGTTTACCTTCTACTTACGTAAGGCTCAACTATTTTCTTATTTGGTGGTGTAGTCGCTATGTAATGCTTGCGGAATTCGACAAAGGAAGGCAAGACGTGCCCTAGCAGCTGCTGCTGCAGCTGCCAATGGAACAACTCTGGAAGCTGCGGGTACTAGACCCTCGAAACCTAAGGTGCAACACAAGGACAAGAAATTAAAAATAAATACCAAGATTCTGCCAAGCAAGAAAAGGTCCAGACTTAGCAGCAACAATGGGAGGAAAAACAAACTTTGCTTTGAGGACTTCTTGATTAGTTTAAGCAAGAACTTGGTTTTTCACCAAGTGTTCCCTCAAGATGAGAAGGAAGCGGCTATCCTCCTAATGGCTTTATCTTGTGGCCTTGTTCATGGCTGAGAAGGTGTTTTACATAAGTTTACGAGGAACCTTTCTTTCCATAGGAGTACTTAAGTTTAGAATGTTTCCAAATAATAGATAATCAAGTTTGAGAATGATAGAGAGTTTGAAGTTATTATGATCCGGTGATTTTTGTTTTGAAGTTCTAAGGAACTAAATAAGTTTTCGTGTGATGATCGAAGTGAGTTATGTAGATTTGGACAAGTTAATAACCAAGTCATGGATCTCTTGTTTTTATATATACCACTCTATGAAAAGTGTCATATTTATTAAATTTTTGCCGTTTCGTGTGCTAAATTCTTCGTTCAATGTATTGTCTTGTACTTTAGCTTTCGTTATGGAGTGTTTTTGGATTAAAAAAAGAAAGTACTTTAGGTTTTGTTCAATTCTTACTCAAAGCATTATCTGGTGTCCCAAATCACTCTTAAGTATTTTCCCCTTTTTAAGGGTACTTTATCAACAACAAATTCATACTTTTTTTTTTTTTTATAGAAATAGTCATTGCAGACGTAACACTTTTCTTGAGTATCGCACTAACATTAGCCAGCATTAATATAGTGTGTGGCTAGAGCCGGTTATCGGCCTAGGCCCAAAAGGCATGAGACTAAATTTCCTCAAAACCGATTATTTTTATACCCCTATTTATTAATGAGTTACAATATTTATATTTTCTTTCCTATTTGTTTAACCGGTGTAGCCTAGTGGTTTATGCATGAATACATAAACTTTGTACGAATACATAAACTTTGTGGTTTTTATGAACGTGGGTTTGAACCTTTGATAAAACAGCATTTTTTTTATATTTATGTTGACAATTTATTATGTTAATGAGACTTGTAGTTTAATGTAAGTTTTTTCTGCTCTTGTATTAAATAAATAAAAAAGAACTGATTTAATATAAAGATAAAAGATTTTGTACTTTATTTTGGAAAAAATATCCCAATACAATTTTTGTTTCCAAGGCAAAGTTTATAAAAAAAAAAAACTTACTTGGTATAATTGTATTTTTGGTTAAATGTGCGTCAACTAATCGCATTTGATGATAAGTTTGAGCGAAATATTTTGCTATTTATTTACCTTATCTCACTAAAAGAAAAAGTCCATTTAGTATCATAAAACTTTTTGATTTATGTTGCTAAAATGGTTGTGGCTAAATTTTAGCAACAGTTTAGCAACAAATAGCAACATAATTTGTTGCTAAACTGTTGCTAAAATTTAGCCACACCCACTTTAGCAACATAACCGGAAAAAAATTATGATACTAAATGAATTTTTTCTTATAGTGTCTAATAAGTTTTAGTTAAATACTTTATTTTTTTTACGATGCAAAAAAAAACATCATTTTTAAGGTGAATTACAGCCACCAAAACACCAGAACCGACACTGTGTGTCGCAAAATGAAACAATACTTTATATATTACTATTGCTAGCTAACCTGATTAACCGGATGATATAGGCTTTCAGGGAAGAGTTGTCCATCAAAGTTGAGGTAGGCTATTTAAACAAATGGTAAATTTTGAATTCTTACCTTATCTACGAATTAATTAAGCATTGGTCTACGAAACTAAAAATAATTAAGAATTTGATCATTTCAGCGACACCCATTCAGAGATTGACACGTGTCGATTACGATCTACGCACGAAGCACTAGATCGCCCCCACTACTTCATGAATTTACAGCGCTACCCTTGTAGTTTAAAAAATTAACATTTGAGTCCCTCTAGTTCAAAAATAGTTATAAAAGGCTATATAATTTGTAATTTTGATACATTAAATCCCCAAAAATAAAATAAAAATAGGAAAAAGTAGGAAAAAATCAGAAATTAAAAAAATCCTTAAAATCTGAAAATATAAAATAAAATTCCAAAAAAGTTTTAAAAAAAGGCAAAACCATAAAAAACACAAATAAAATCCTAAAACAATCCAAAAAATCTAAAATCAACAAAAATAAAAAAACGCAAAAAAAAATAAAAACAGTCTGAGCCATTTTAAATCATTTTAAAAACAGTCTGTCTCATTTTAAGTTGTCTTAAAAATAGTCTGAGTCATTTTAAATCATTTTAAAAACAGTCTAAGCCATTTTAAGTCATTTTAAAAATAGTCTGAGCCATTTTAACTCGTTTTAAAAACAGTCTGACTCATTTTAAGTCATTTTAATAACAATCTGACTCATTTTAATTCGTTTCAAAAATAGTATAACTTATTTTAAAAACAGTCTGACTCATTTTAAGTCATTTAAAAAAATATTCTGACTCATTTTAAGTCATTTTAAAAAATAGTCCGACTCATTTTAAGTCATTTTAAAAATATTCTAACTCATTTTAAATAATTTTAAGTCATTTAAAAAACAGTATGACTCATTTTAAATCATTTTAAGTCATTTTAAAAACAGTCTAACTCATTTTAAGCAATTTTTATAACAGTCTGACTCATTTTAAGTCATTTTAAAAACAGTCTGAATTATTTCAAGTCATTTTAAAAACAGTCTGACTTATTTTAAGTCCTTTTAAAAACAGTTTGACTCATTTTAAAAATAGTATGAGTCGTTTTAAAAACAGTCAGAGTTAATTTAATTCATTTTAAAAAACAGTCAGAGTTAATTTAAGTCATTTAAAAAATAATCTCATTCATTTTAAAAATAGTCTGAGTTAATTTAAGTCATTTAAAAAACAATCTCACTCATTTTAAGTCATTTTAAAAATAGTCAGACTCATTTTAACTCATTTTAAAAATAGTCTGACTCATTTTAAGTCGTTTTAAAATCAATCTGACTCATTTTAAGTAATTTTAAAAACAGTCTGACTCATTTTAATTATTTTAAAAACAGACTGACTTGTTTTAAAAATTGTCTTACTCATTTTAAGTCATTTTAAAAAACAGTCTGAGTTGTTTTAAATCAATTCAAAAACAGTCTGAATAATTTTAAAAAGTCTAAGTCGTTTAATAAATTCATTTTTAAAAAAGTCTGAGCCGTATTAAGTTCATTTAAAAATATTCTAAGTAGTTGTATGTCCTTTTAAAAACATTCTGAGTTAATTTAAGACATTTTAATAACAGTGTGGATAATACTAAAAGCAGTTTGAGCCATTTTAAGTTATTTTTAAAACATTCTAGGTCGTTTTAAATCATTTTAAAAATAGTTTGAGTTAATTTAAATCATTTTAAAAATAGTCTGAGTAATTTTAAAAATAGTCCGAGTCGTTTTAAGTTATTTTAAAAACAATTTGAGTCGTTTTAAAAATAGTCTAAGTAGTTTTAAGTCATTTTAAGAATAGTCTGAGTCGTTTTAAGTCATTTTAAAAACAGTTATAGTCGTTTACAGTTATTTTAAAAACAGTCCGAGTCACTTTAAGTCGTTTTAAAAACAATCTGAGTAATTTTGAAAACCGTATTAGTCATTTTAAATCATTTTTAAAACATTATCAATCGTTTTAAGTTATTTTAAAAACAATATGATAAATTTTAAATACAATATGATAAATTTTAAAAACAATCTGAGTAATTTTAAAAAACAATCTGGGCTATTTAAAAACAGACTGGGACTTTTAAAAAAACTATGGTCATTTTAAAGTCATTTAAAAAACACTATGTTTACTTTTTAAAATAGTTTGAGTCATTATTTAAACATATTGAGTCGTTTTAAATAATCTATAGTCATTTAAAAAGAGTATAATTAAAGAAAAGAGTCTAACATGCCGTATATGTAGCTTTTATGTGTTTTTGTTCATTACAAAGAAAGGACCAATACTAGTAATTAAACATTTTTAATCAATTAGTTTTAACTGAACGATTGAAAATATTATATTTCAAAACTAGTGGACTGCTAATGTAAATTAACCAAACTATTGAAAATTACATATCAGTCCCTCCTCATTTGTGAGATCTGAAATTTCCAAGGGGAGAGAGAGGAGAGATAAAAGAAGCCGCCGCCGTTAAACCCCTTCGCACCTCCACCCATCCGCCTCACCACATCACAGTATACATACAGATATATACACTTATATATATACATAGATATATAAATGTAAGTATATATGATATATATATATATATAGAGAGAGAGAGAGAGAGATAAATACTGAGAGAGAGAGTGGTGTAAATGGGGTGGGAGAGAGAGAGAAAAGACAGGCGGATGCGGCGGTGGCGGAACGGTGGTGATGGTAGGTTGTATATATTTAGATGAATGTTTTTAGAGAGATAGTGATAATGAGATAAATAAAATTGTGAGTAATTTTATATTTAATGATTAATGGACCAATACTTAATTAATTTTAAAAATAATGCATCAATCATTAATTAAATTTTGTAAGGTAAACAATACTTAAATAGTTTTGTTTTTATGGTCCAATCCTTAACTATCCCTTAAACGAATCCATGCCTCGAATTCACTCATTGTGCCAACAAAACAATATAAATTAATAATGTTAATATTGTCGATCTATATAGTATAGACAATTATAAATATATAGTATGTTTACATAACTATTTATTTGTGCATTTCATTGTTAAATCCTAATGTTTTTTTTTTCCTTTCTTTCTAAAGGGATGATAATAAGTTGGTCTTGAATAATTGATAGTAAGTTACGTCCGAACCTGATCCCAGACTCTCGGACGTAACACAATCTAAGAAATAAAACGTTATTCATTTTCTTAGTTTTTTTACAACATACTGCTACTATATTACTATAAAGTGTTACAATCTCAACAGTCGGTCCTAATAGCTCTACATATACAAACATATAATAGAGAAAATAAACTACCCAACGGTCTGTCTTACCTGTTATATAAAAGTGGAATCTTTTTCCTAGCGTGGACATGACCACAAATGTCCATATTAGTAAAAGGTTTTGGAGCTACGTCCAACAATATTATTGTTATAGGATATTATTGAACTTTTGGCCTTATAATTTATGGGATTTAATTGGGTTCAAATGGGCTTGCAAGCATATACATCTATCTATATAAGAAAGGTTAGAGATCTTATATCTCTACACATTCTAAGATAATGTTCCCACTCTCTATGTTCTCTCTATCCATCCTATATAATATATATACTGAGCTAATAAGACTCACAACACGTTATCGGCACTTTGCTCGCAGAAATAAGATATACGCTCGCGAATATTGGGTATTTATAAAACTTGAGATTTATCCGGGTTTAATTAGGTTCGTTTCGACCTTCTACAAAATAACAGGAGTACGGTGAATATAATATTTTACTATGTAAACAAAATACCATTGCATGACAATTGATGATACACATGATTAAAATCATCATAAACTGAATATAGATAAGCTCCGCATGTTTGTAATTTTGTATCGTGTAAAACTTATGTGAAATGAAAATCATATTGCATGTAATATATAGCATATATTAACGCGTGAATGTGACGTGTTAATACTGGCAAACACGATTTGAAATATATATGCATATATGCTAAAATACCATGCTTGAAAAGTAATTGTACTAGTATATGTTAATTGTTATTGTGTAAAACCCACACATATATACCCTGTTTGGGAGATTGAAAATATGTAGCAATCTGAGGGACTGTTTTTTGTAACAAACTGATATCCGTAGTACTAATTTGTAATACGCTGAAAACTCTAGAATATTCTGTAAAATCTGAAGGACAAAAAATGAACACTCCAGAAGTTCTGGACTCCCTATGTAATAATTTGTAACGGAATAAGTAGTTTACTATAATTACATCTCTAGTTTCCTATTATATTACTTGTATGCAGGTCAGTATATGTGTTTGTATTGCCATAATATTCGGTCCATGTAAACATTAATACATACATGATAATTAATCAAAAGACAAGTGAATAAAAATTATATGTTAACTGAATAAATTGATGTGTTTCCATATAAATTTAGTTCATCCTATTGCATGTTGTGGATTACCATGATTAGAATTTACACGTTTAGCAATGAAATAATTAAATATAGTGACTAAATCTTGCTATTGTAAATTGATAATTACTAATAAATCTTAGAAAGTGTATATTGCCATGTTATAATCATGCAAGCAAGTACAATATATATTTTATCACGGTCATGTGCTATTTTATTTACTGCCATGTACATATATGTATAATATTGTAATTTGTGAAATCATATATTTTCACATTTAAGTTGAAAAAATTATGAATCTTCTTCAACTAGGCTCACCTATTTGGATACGATGTCTAGAAAAAATATAGGCGGAAGTCGATATCCTAATGAGGTCGGGTTTTAAGTGTCATTCGTGCCCTCCACCCTCACTGTCTTTACTGGTCGTGTTCAAGTAGAGCTACCGAAAGGGGTTGACTAAATAATAATTTCACCGAGTGTGTTTATATAGTGATGTATGTTTTGGCGAATTGATGTTTCAGTATTAACCCGTCGTTCGATCAATGAGAACCGATTCACATGAGAAGCAAAACTACTGTTTTCGAACATGCTGTTTCGAAAAAAGTTTGTGCTTGTGCAAACCATAAACATATAAATCAGTCATTTTATATGATAAATAATCCAGACCTCGCAAAACATGTTGGATATCATCTATGATGAGAAATATCACAAAACAAACTTGCGAAATGACTGTTTAAACGTTGATTTTATTTCGTCACCACAGTTAGTCACCATGATGTGTGAAAATGTGATGCCAAAAAAAAATTTGGATGCCATCTTTGATGAGTAAAACACGAGTTTGTTGTTACACTCGAAATGAATGTTAATGCGTTGATTTTATTCCGTCGCCACATTTGAGACGTGATGACGTCTATGGTGAACAAATGTCTGAAATTGACATATTGGAGCAATCATTCACCAAAATACTAGCTTGGAAATTGTATTCCGTAAGCAGTATCGTGAATTTATATTCACCATGTTCCTTCATCACGCATCTGTTTGTGGATAACAAAATGCCCCAATGAGCAGTTTTAATCCTATTGGGTCAATGGCGAATTGTTTGCCTGATATTAATGCTCTTCGTAGGCATTTCTTTTCCACAAATCGAGAACCAAGACAAGTGTTATTTGTCTCAAACTGTCGCGATCCCGACGAATCGCTTAGCCAACTGAGGTTTAGACAATTGTCTGAACCAAAAATATGTGACACCTATGCAGTTTGAAAGGAACAATTGGGACAGTCGTCCCAAATTAAGAGACAATGCTCAAGGAGCCAATCTCTGCTATAAATGACCGATGTCATTCCCGGCTACTACTTAAATAGTTCAAAACTATTATAAAGGTGGAAAAACCGATGCTAATGTGGTTAAAGCTAACTGAAAGAAAACTCTTGAGACCCCTGATTTTGTGGCTCAAATGAGTTTGATATCTTTCTCTATTGATTTTGATAAATCATTGAACCGATTTTTTGCTCATCTGGATTATGTTTTTCCATTTGGATTATGATTTTTCCATTTGGACAAACTTTTGGATTATGGTTTTGTCTGTTTACGAAATTTCTCGAATTAATTTAAAGTAATATTTGAGCAAATTCCTTTGACGAATGTGACCAAACTTTAAAATTAAGAAATTTTAGGAAATACTTGTGGGGTAGTTGATTTTGTGAAAATAGTGGGTAACATTGTACCACATAATTTCACCAACTACTTGCCTAAAAGAGTACTCGTTGACAACGATTCTGGACATGTCGTCCCACAATTGAAATCTTTGGTAAAACCAAATTGATTTGTCAACTATGAGGTCTTATACTCCTGTAGGTCATGTCGTACCATGTTGAGTTATAAAATATTCGAGAAAACCAGTGTTATCTGGTAATAGCTCATGAAAAAATTAAAATTTCTTTACATATCATTCATTCAATACGACCAAAAGCGTATTTTAGAGGAGTTGAAATGTCTTTCAAGTGGTTGCTACCATATTTTTTAAAAGCATTTAAAGTTATCTTATCATTTCGTCTGTCCTCGATTGATAAATAATTTAGATGCTAAAACATGATTGTCTGTACTATTATTCGCCTATCGTCGATTGATAAGAGAATTTTGATATTGTGGCATTGACTGGATGAGATATTCCCGGGTCAAAAGACGATTATTGATTTATAATCACATCGCATTTGGATTCTCTTTGAGGATATATTTCGTGATTAATCCGAAATCCATGCCATTAATGCTCATTTTGAAAGACTAGTATGTGTAAAGATCACGAGATATACTCGTAGAATTCTTGTAAAGAATTGAATGAGTTATTGTGGACTTATCCAACCATAACACGGACCATAAATATAAATGGTTATGGTTGATGCATCGACAATATTGTCACATTTTACTGTTGTCCACATAAATGCAATACTTCTCAAACTCTTAGCCTTATCATTAATTTGATGGCTCATGATCTGGATTATCCTGAAAAGTCTAGTCGACTTGATAATGTCGAAGAGTAAGAATTGAAATTTCGATTTGTATTACCTGACTTTGGGAATTGAAAGTGAACATAATGTTGATTATGTTCCGATCCAAAATGGACTCACAGAAATTTTAAGCAGTTGCAAATGATTAAACGCGTTATTTGGTGATGCGCGCCTATATATATTTCTGTGTGGGGTGGTCACAATACATTGAATATTCCTGCATTGGTACGTCTGAGGCTCATAGTCACTCAAAACACTAAATACGTACTAGTTGGTTACTGGTTATGAGTCAGACGCCTCATATGAACGCGTGTTTGAGTGCTTAATATTTTGATTGAGCCACTAAAGAGTTCAAAATATGAACCTCTGAAAATAGGTGACATAAGTCGATTATGAATCCCCTGTCTATCATTTGATAGAGTAAACTTGGCAATCGATCTTTTTACCGCATGATATACGAAAGTGGCATCACTAAGAATGTTCTCCCCGTCGTTAGGGAGAGATTTTCATGTTACCGTTGATAAGGAACGACATGAAGTAACGTGGCATAACTCACTCAGTCTTAGTTTGATCCTCAAAACTGCACTTAGTGATAAGTAAGTGCATAAACTCTCTCAAGTCTACCTAAAGTCAAACGCATTTAATGACTTTATGAGATATCACGATATCATTTATACCTGCTGTAAAATACTTGCAAGGATAGACGTTCCTGTCGGACGTCATGTTCCTGTCGTAGCATGTTGCTTTGGCCGAACCCGCCAAGCAAATGACGCTGCCGTCGCTCGTCAGTCTGTCGTCCTTCCTAAGAAATGAGGAAGTTGACCGGTTCTTTATTCATTCAGCTCCAGAGGTGGTGAACTGAAACTCATTTGTCGCACGAGATTATAAAGGATGTAGGAGATGTATGATTCTTCCTCATCCTCATAATCTTGAAATATCCATCGATCATGATATCTTAGCCGATATTGAAGTAAAACGAGACTGTCATTGATTAATTGTTCATATGTTCGGTGATGACTGATAATATGAGCAAATTATGACAGGAAACCATGTACCGCTGCCTGAAATCAACATAGAATAGACTGGTCTAATGGAAACTTGCAATCCAAGTAGACTCCTTGACGAAAGTGTGTTCGGACCTGTAGCTCCAACACCACCAAATGTTAAACAAGTTCGTTTCTTTGATTATTCGTAAGGAAGAGTGATGAGGATAATGAGATTGTAGAATGCTCGCCTAGTAGCGCAAGACTTCTCTCACACCTTGGAATTTATTACGAGATGGTTGATTTTCTCGTAATAGACGTTATAAAGGTCCCCTACTTTATTAGTTTAGTAGTGATTATGCAGCATATGATTGTGGTCACAGTTTTATCTCTATGGGGATTTAGACAAAGAGATATGGATGAAGGTTCATGTGTGACTTCATATGCTTGAATCAAGTAGTTTCTGGCCACGGAACACGATCTCAATTGACTGAGACGTTCACTATATGGATTAATATAATCCGAGCGAATGTGGTATACCTGCCTAAGTGAGTACTTGATCAACTTGGGATACTTGAACAAGTATTATGCCCGTACGTGTTTTATTACGCGGTCTATTTTTGGATTTGCCTTCGAGATGAAGGATCTTGGAAAGACACGGTAGTGACTCGGCCTGATGATCGAGTCCCATAAAGATTGAATCTAAGTCCATGATTCAGACTACACCCGGAAGGTGTTATGACATTTTAGTCATCATGACGCCAAGTCGTTAGATTCTCACATGATCGTTTGATCACTAGACATTGATATAGACTCAGTCCGTCCCTGATGAGACGGTGAAAAGATATTGAACCATGATATTCATATCTAAGTACAATAAGTGCATTATTGTACTTGGTCTAATGTGTTATGAGGAACAACTCGTCTGCTGTGAATGGTATAGTTCGACACAGCATCGCGCTAACACGCTGCTATCGAAATGGCACTAAAGACACATTCCCTTATCTTATAGTAATTTTAGAAATGGACTAATTTATCAATAACTAATATTGAAAATAGAAAAAATAAATTAGTTAATAAAATTAAAAAAAAATCCCTAGTTGTCCACAAATCATGTCCATCCATATTAGTAAAGGTTTTGGAGCTACGTCCAACAATATTATATTATATTTAATTATATACAATTCTTATCTTGAAATCTTTTCTTCCTCACACTTCTCTCTCTAATTCATTTAACCAGAACCCCCACTTTCAATATCGCTTACCAAAATAATATATTTGTTTACTCTTGACAATTATTTGATACACACGATTAGTCTTTCATTGATTTAGACTTTTTGTTCGTTTTGGTTATTTTGATTTATTGATTGATTTTGATCTGTTTTGACTTTGGTACCGAAATTTGAAAGTTGCAGGGTGATGTTCGTGGGCTGAGGTGGTGGAAGATCTTCGGTGGAGGTGGAGGTCAAGGTTGTTGAAGAGAGTTTTCCACTGAGAGATTGAGGAGAAAACTTAAAAACAAAGAAAAATAAATAGGAAAGATACTATTATTTTATTTAAGAGTATACCACATGTGTATTAACTGTTGAGTAACTCACTAAGTTGGCATATGTCATAGGCCTTCTAGATGGAGCGTATCTGACTCTGAGCCAAGATAACTCAGAGTTCACAGCCATTGTATATTTTTACAGTTAAAATATAAAATGTGATGTAGCAATATCCAATGGCTGTGGACTCTGAGTCACTCTGACTCAGAGTCAGGTACGCTGTTTCACCTTCTGTATGTCCAAACATATAAGTTAGTAAAGAAATTTAAAACATAACAGTTGAGAGTGGAACAGTCATCTTATTTGACTGTTTATGAAACAGCCAACTTAACCACCGTTAGATTAAAAAATGGATGGTTAGATAATATTTTTCAATAACTAATTTAATTTTTCTATTTTCAACAAATTACAATTTAATAAATTAAAAACAAATTATACAACACATTAAAAATCTAAATAAAAATATAGAACCCTAGAGAGTCCTAACCTAAACTTAAATATTAATCAAAATTTTTTTTTATGCATTTGAGACATTTTTATACTAACTGGTTGTGAATCAGTCATATAGTCTGACTGTTTCATAGTAATTCCCCTATACTTTATTATTTTTTCGGATTGACTATATATTGGATGTTGGTGGTTACTGATTCATGTGTGTACGTATTTGACCAATGCGGTAATAAAATGCTACTATATATATAAAGGGCAATATGATATGGGCATAAATATGAACAATAATACTAACAAGAGAAAAGAGACAACGGAACTTCCCTTTTCGCAGCATATATAGCTAGGGCAACAGCCTTTTCTCATCCAAGTATTTACTGGGATCATGGGGCTTGTATGGTCATGCAACCAAAGTAGACTTTTATGTATAGCCCATGCTTTATTGGGTGAAGAATTGTAATGTAGGGGCAACTGATCGGTAGCAGTTCTGGCCCAAAAATTAATTAAGATTTTGTCCGATTTAAAAAATTGCACTCTTAATAACTTTAATGGGGAAAAAATATTCCACCCTTGTATATATTTTTCAAAAAGTAGATTTTCGGACCTTCACCTAGCCGACTGGGTGGCTTTGCTATTCAAACGGCCTGCTGGTAGGTATCGACATTAAGTAATATTTTCCCCAAAAATAGCCCTCTATGAAGTTGTTTTCTGATAGCTATCACTCCACACTTGCTTTAAATGACCCTCACTCCAACCATCCCAACATTTACCACAACCACTACCATTTGCAGAACTTCAACAGACTTTGACACTATTACGGAGAGCTTTGCTAGTTCTGGAGCGTGATGGTGAGGACGTCAAAGAAGAGCAATGAAAATGACATTGCCACAAGTTATGGGCGATGAAGTAACAGATGTTGAAGGAACGTTCTCTGCCACGAGATTATTCACAAATGCTATATCGACGGTTCATAAACTGCAAGTAGGGGACCCATAGTGATAAAGCCATAACTTTGGTCGGTGGCGTTAGACTTTTCAACAATAATATAATGGTAAATTGACTGTAAAAAAGGAACACTTCTTGGTCTTTATTATTGATCGATGATTACACTTGTTCGGATTACAATTCCCTTACTACTATTATGCTTGACTTAACTACTTGATCTCTTATCTTGGTCTTTATCCTTCTTCTTCGGTACTCGGCTTTATCTCTGCTCGGTTTGTTTCTTGATGCGATAAGCTTTGATTAGTTTCTCTCTTTTCTCTACTTCTCTCTATATTTTTTGGATAGATTTTCTGGTCCGTTTCTAGGAGGGGTAGTTGGCTATTTATAGACAACTATGCCTTTTATGATGTTGACAAATGTCTCCATCTCAGAGGGTTTTTCAGATATGGATCCCTAGTTAAGTGGGCTTGGGCTTTTAGTTGTATCCATCCTTATTCTTTATGAAAGGCAGATGATGACCCATATTTAAGCATTGGATACCCATTTATGAAGTGTGGGTTGATTATGACCCAAATAGAATATTCGGGTCTACTTTTTATGTTATATCACATAGTGTTGCTGACTATACCAAAAAATTTATGTGATTACAGTCTTGGTACAAAGTCACATAGTCGGAGGACTACCAATTATTGCTAGGTACACTCTCGGTTTAAAATATGACATCCAATATATGATGGGTGTTCAAGCGATTTATTCTCTGGAAGATGCAAGAGATATAGCGGCAATGATATAGGTGAATTGTCTTAACAACCGGTGTGGTGTGGATGTATGAGGAAGATTGTAGCCGAAGTCAAGGAAGTAGGATCAATTAGTGGATCTTCTACCAGCAATAAGCCTATTATGCCTAGCCGCCTTCTAAACTGGCAGTAATTCGCGAGGCTTAGAGAATATCTGTGTTGGAAGTGCAGTCAGCCTGTATACCAGTCCCATGGGTGGCGTGAAAGGACGGAGCATAGGGGGCTGGCAGGGACTACAACCCCCATATTTTCGAAAAATAATTTTTTACAGTGCACATTTTTTTAAAAAGAAAAATAGCTGTTTAGCCCTCCCATAATGAAAATTTAAAATTCATCCCCATATATACTGATACTGGCTCCGCCACTGGTAGCGTGCAAGACAATTTGTTCTTCACACATACAAGTTGAATAAAGAAGAAGGGGATGAGTACAACGAGATGAACCAGATTGTGATAACGTTTGTGGCGATGATATGAAAACTGGAAACCCCTATTTACGTTGTGCATCGTACTTTATGTTCACCTAAACCAAAGCATTGAGTCATTGTTGGTGAATATTTCAGACACAATGTCTAACTATCTGTCAGTTTGCAATTTATCACTCACAATTGCAGTTGTAAGAATATGATAGCACAAAAGCTTGTCGATAACATAAGGCTATCAACCGAGCCACATCATAATCCATATCAAATTGGGTGGATCCAAAAGGGGTCGACAATTATTTCACACAAAATTTTCTATCTAATATAAAAAGACAGAAAATAATCGAAGAAAGCAAAATAATTTTATTTATTTGATATTTTGCGGGTACAATCTCTGAATATTTTCTAAAATAAAGAAAATAGATATCTTTTGATTAATCTCTGCAAAATTGAATTCTTGGTGGCTCGAATTGTTTGTAGATAATCGAGATGTTAACTTGCTCGAGTTTTGAGCTTGATCTTGACTTGTGGTTATTTGTGAGTTTGATCTTGGTAAACGCTTGATTTCTGATTTTGAAGTGTTTTTGAGTATCGAATGAGCATCTTTTTTGAATTTGTTGATAAACTGGCTTGAAGTTATTCGGGCTTGATGAAGATATTCGAATAGTTGGTTTTGAAAAGCACTTGATTCGCGACCTTTGAAGATTTTTGCGGATCAGATGGTGAATTTTTCTTGAATTTGTTGATGAACTTGCTTGAAGTTTTTTTGTTTTGATGAAGATCTTCGAGTGCTTGAATTTGAATAACACTTGATTCGCGGCCTTTGGAGTTTCTTGCGGATCAAATGGTTGATTTTTCTTGAATTTGTTGATGAGTTTGGTTGAAAATCTTCGAACATGATGAAGAAATTCGAATGTGAGTTTAGATTTGATCTTCACAAACATCAGATCCGCTGTTTCGAGTGATTTCTGCGGATATAGACTTGAATTTTATTTTATAAGCGACATGTGACATATTTTTATTTGCCGAAAAGTTAGCGTGCCTACAAATGCCCCATTCGAGACTTGTTTATGAGAAAATTTTCTTTTTGAATGAATGTGTCTTGAACTTTTTAGCTCTAAATGGGAAACAGGCTTGAAGTTTTCTTTTTCTTTCTTTTAATTAAAGAAAATAATAATTTGAATTTCGATTTTACTTGAAGTCTAGATCCCCGTTTTTTGTCAGGACACTGATCTTATTTTACTTGAAAGCAACATTTTTTTTTAATATAAGAAACTCAAGAGTTTTATCCCTTTTGAAATGTAACTTACTGTTACGTACTATATTTAAAGGTGTGGTATTTATAACCTTTTAAAATTTATTCTCCCATTAAATGGTGTAACAATTGAAAGGTCTAACCATCAGAGAATTTCGTAACCTGCTAATTAATAGTATCACTACTATAATTATGGTTTTGTAACCTTTGGAATTTCACTTTAATGGCATCGTTCCTTTGCCCAAATTTATACCATAAGTAGACCCAACTGCACATTCATTTTTCACTAAGTAAAACACGGCAAGCTCATTTAGCATCATAAAATGTTTTGACTTATATTGCTAGCTAAAATGATTGTTGCTAAATTTTAGCAACAAATAGCAAAATAATTTGTTAATAAACTGTTGCTAAAATTTAGCCACAACCACTTTAGCAACATAATCGGAAAAAAATTATGATGCTAAATGAACTTTTTCTTGTGGTGAAAACTCGATGGTGATTTTTTAATTTTCTCAACTTGTGGTTCACGTCCCAGTCTTCAAAACTGGAGTTGGCTTCCTTGTCCGTACCCGGTCTGTCGTTAAAGCTTGGTGAGGAGGCTAAAGACTAAGACGTTCGTGGGGTCGATTATTATTGTTTTTTTTTTGTTTTTTTTCATCCACAGAAGCAAAGATATGACAGAATTCCATGTGTGGTAGCTAGCGATAAGTTCTTGCAGCGAGGGTGAAGCCATGTTAGGTGTTGGAGTTGCAATCAAACGTCCCCATGGAAAGCGTTTTGCACACCCATTTTGTAACGACCCGGTCCTCCGACCAGACCGCCACCATCTGCTTCCTACCACCAATATTGTCCGCTTTGGCCCAATTTCGTCCTCGCTTCTTGGGCCGCACGGCTTTAAAAGGCCTTGGTGATAAGAAGGAGGATACTCCTGCCTTATATACCATATAGGTACTACATATCTAGGCGATGTGGGATAGCTTACTTCTCTTTACCACGGTATTTTTCTACGAAAATCCGGGTTTTTACACTCTTCCCCCCTTCAGGCACGACGTCCTCGTCGGGCACGCCGTCCTTCCGGGGTTGCCAGTGCCCACATCGGCTAGATAGCGGCTCTGATACCAATTGTAACGACCCGGTCCTCCGACCAGACCGCCACCATCTGCTTCCTACCACCAATATTGTCCGCTTTGGCCCAATTTCGTCCTCGCTTCTTGGGCCGCACGGCTTTAAAAGGCCTTGGTGATAAGAAGGAGGATACTCCTGCCTTATATACCATATAGGTACTACATATCTAGGCGATGTGGGATAGCTTACTTCTCTTTACCACGGTATTTTTCTACGAAAATCCGGGTTTTTACACATTTTTTTTAACTTTATTTTGTTGAGTTTCTATACTTGTATATTTCTTTTTGGTTTCCATAACAGGTGAACGGAAAATGTGACGAGGCCGAGAGGGCTTCCTGAAAACTTGAGAAGAAACCCATTCGTATTCCTCTAGTGCAATACATCAAAGACTTACGCCACGGCAACTTCAATGCCACAGTGACAGATGACTAGCTCGGCGATGAAAACTCACGACTAACTCCGTTCTTCGTTGCTGGTCCGGTCTCGGTAGAGTGATGAAAAGATATAATATAGACAACGGAGTTAGGACAGAGAACTTGCGAGTTTTGTGCGGTTTATCGGGAATTGCAGATGCCAACTCGACCCTTCTTTGGAGTTGTTGCCAGCTGAGGACTAACGATGGAATCTCGAAACCTGGTCGATTGTTTTTGGAAATTGTTTCCGGCTTTAGTGCTTGCGAGATTACTAATTAGGTTGATTTAAAACCTTTAAGAAGAAGACCTGGGATATTCCTCCACTTCTTTTGGATCGTTGTTAAGCTCTCAGAGTGGTAGAAGTGACCAGCAATGTTAAACTCCGTGACGGAAGTAAGGTTAGAGCTCTTTGACTTGGGATTTTCGATGGCGGCGCTCGGTAATGTTCGCGGGAAAGCATTTTGTTGAGTAAGAAGCATCGAAGAAGAAACTAGTTGGCATAACTTATTTTTTAACGGGGATCCAAGTTATGAATGCAAGCGACCATTACCAGGACTAGGTGATATCTCAACAAAAATCCATGGCTAGAGACCGAGACAAACTATTTTGCAGCGAACGAACCTGTGTGGCGAAGGAGCTCCTCAACGTTCCTTGTCGCGACAACTTTGAGGCTCATTGTAGAATGGTGATGCACGGTGACTTTCCATCTTAATCCCCTAGACACTGAAAGTTGGACCCATTGTGGAGCGAACTTACAAGTAATTGCAGTGATCTTGTGGAATCCAGCGAATTCTCTTTTCACATTGGGCAGCGTTTGACGATGGAGTTTAGCTTGGCAATTTAGTTTTTTTGTTTTGTGTTTTGGTGGATACCAGTACAAAGCTTGTTCGTTCCTGGCATGAAGAACATGGCGCCAGTTGTGCCAGATTTTCATTCCCCTTGAGGAAAAATAAGCTATCTAAGTATGTTTCGGCGAGTAACAAACATTTTTTTAACTTGGTCGATATTCCTCACCAGAAGACTCCAAAGAAAGCCCGCGAGTACATTTTTTGTGCCTTCTTTTCCCATAATCAAGGGTTGCCGACGGAGGCGGAGATAGTGCTGTTGCCCCCAGTGGAATGTGAATAAATACTATTTTATATGTAATATTTACCAAACAAATGGTCTAGTTAGTGCTTAAATGATGTAACTAAAAGTTCTGTTGTACCCAAAGATTGTGGGGTCGAGTCTTGCACCTGGAGAAATTCACCACTTTTTTTATTTTATATTTTTACTATGAAATATTTTTTCTAAATTTTTTTTTATAGTCTCTTAAAAATCACCAGAAATATTGAAATAAAAAACCATGAGTACACGTCTCTGTTATAGTTGTATTAAATATAAATTGTATATATTGTCTGATTTTATTACATTTTTATAATGAAATATTTTTTTCTAAAAATCTTTTATAATTTCTTAAAAATCTTCATAAATATTCAAATCTAAAACTACTAGTAGTACTTCTCCTGTAATTTTATTAAAAATAAAGTATATGGTCAGAAATAATTAAAATGCAAGTGAAAAAAAATTCTCAAGTGTACTTAATCAATTATTAGAGTTTAGAACATTATATGTAAAAACTTGTTACATATATCTAAAACATAATATAAATATTCATCATATTGTGACTTCGCTCAATCGAAATCCTGCCTCCGCCCCTGGTTACCGACAAGAAGATTTCCAATTCGGCTGAACTCTGTGGAATCGTTGCCAACTTTGATGAAGCCCGAGTGTGTGGAATGACTATATAACTTATTCGTCTTTCTAGAGTCATGGCAGGAATTGGAAGCAAATGAGGCAGCATGGAGTTGGTAAGCTGACGCGATTCTTTGGTATTGTTTCCGTCTTAGAGTGATGGAAACTTTCTCTGACGGATTTTATGAATCATGATGTTCCCCATGGAGAAGCCAATGAATTAGGAGCAAGAGTTTATGATAACCCCAACCAAGGTGGCAGTAAAGATTAGTGTAGGGGTGGGAAGAAACAGATGATTAACTTGCGGACTTGTCCTATAATCCATTGCTTTCTTTCTTGCGGTGATTTTTAAGTCTTTTATTTGCATTCACTAAATCAAGCGGTTTCTGACTTGTTGGATCAGCGAGACACATGGACGGAGCCATAACATTAGATTTGGCGTTATCGAAAAAAATATCGACACTAAATTTCTTTATTTTAGTATGGGCAGAAATTTTTTAGAGAATCACTCGGTCAGCTGGTTGTTTTGGTTAGTTAAAGACATCTGACTTAATTTATTTCATAAATTAAATACAAAAAAAAAAGAAGCTAAAACGACAATTTAGTAGAGACCAAAAAGTTTTTTTTTTTTATATTCAATTTTCCGAAATATCGAGTAAATAAATTTATAACATTGTTTTTATTTCCTTTCTAAAATTTTAAAGAAATATTTATGAAATTTATAATTTATTATTGAGTACTTTCATAATTGATGGAAAATATATTGATTAAAATATAGAATTTTTAGATATATAACTTTATTGTTTTCTTTAAATTTAAATATGCATGATTTATATAAATGTTCTGTAATAAATAGAAAAATATGTACTCTTAATTTTGAGAGTTGTGTTTATAATTTTTTTAATAAAAATTTGATTAGTTAGACATCAATGCTTCCAACATGGTATAATATAAAAGATATAATCAGCGGTAATCGTGTTCAATTTAGTTTATGTGTTAATAGTAGTCAATAAAACATTTATAGTTAGTTGTTATTCTACTTAAAGTCATTATAATCGCTTTTCAATTTTATTTTCTCCTCTTTTTCCGATTTTTGGTAAACAAATTTTAATTTTAAAAGTAGTTAACAGAAATAAAATTTAAGCGGTTACTGAAATGCTTTATTTACAAATGACTCTGAAAAACATCATAAAAAATATCAAATTATTAAAAATTGTGGGGTTGCCGTGGCAACCCCTGGTCATATATAAGTCTCGCCACTGGCTAGACACTTCATCATATCATAACAACTTTGCCAAAAATGTCAAGAAGCAAAGAGAGTACACCAGTTATGAATTTGTCGAGAAGAAGAGAACCAGGGAGGGGGTAAAGCTCTTTGATGTTTAGGCTAGTGGATTCCGACACAAATGAGACTACCATGACTTTGGATTGAAAATTCCAAAACATCAACTTGCAATGCCTAACAGATAATTAGGTGACATGTTGAGACTCGATTTTGATGTCCACTAGCAAACTTATTGGCGAGAAGCAATATTGCGACACAAGAAATGCAAGATGGTGAAAGTAGTGATGATTTCTTTTCTTTTTTTCCTTGTTACTGTGAGACAGCGTCCCGTGAACTTTGGTACCAGTATTTTCATGACAGCGATGTAGAACTTTAAGGTGAAATATACGAAGCTTCTCTTATGCAGTTCCAAAGTTGCATTTGTCCAAATTTTGAGACAAATATACAACCGTAACAATGGTGTAACTTTTCGTTGTCGAACGCTGCATCTTTGGGAATTTTTCTGGCGCCTTGAAGAACTCGCTCTATATTTAAATCGTTGCTTCTCTTCGATTATATATTTGGCAGAGTTCTTTCATAAACATGCAAAGTGGACGAGTTCAAGAGCTATTAAAAGAAGCTTTTGAAACAATTTGAATAATTGACTTGAAGAGCCGAAGACTCGGACCCATTTTCTCGGTTTCTTTGTCAATTTGTTTTGCTTTATGAGTCTTGCAGTTTGAGTATTGCCTTGTAATCAAACAGTTTTTGACTTAATAAAAGTGCACTTTAGTCTGTTTCTTGAATCCTTGTATGTAATTTGATGATCAACATGTCATGTCCACTTCCTTTCTCGTATGCTATGCGTACTCATTACCTTTGCAGCTTCGTCTCAAACTAGAAAAGGGTTTGTATTTTTTTTTTTTTATCTATGATTGATCCTGAAATAAATCTCAAGATACCTACGTACCCGAGAGAGATCAAGTTAAACATACTTTATTTTTTAGTGTCTCACAATTTATACTCATGTGCGCGATGAGTAACATGCACTTTATACTCCTGCGTCAAGGAGTGACGTGCAGTTTATAATCGTGCGCCATGAAGTGTTTTCAATTTTCTTCAAGAGTGGGAATACTTCAAGAACTTTCCATTGATGGGGTTGCTCTCTATATTTTCTTCAATGTGTTCTTCATCGTTGATTGTAGTGATTTGGCATGAGCTTGTGATTTTCAAGGTTTCTGGTTGTGAGACGTCTTCCACTACTTTCCTTTTGATATATTGGACAAAATAGTCAAATTTTCCTGACGGCTTTCCTAACAGCCCGACACTTGGGTCTCTAGATTCGTACATTTCCCATAGTGATTGTTGGAATGATTTCTTCTTGTTTTTCTTTCCCCTTACTCTTAGTTTGATCATCATCTTCAAAGAAGTCATTCCACTGGTCATCCAAACAATCTTTGCATTCACAAACATCAAAGAAGCACTCACCATCTTTCTTGAATTCATAAATAGGTTGTCCTTTATGAATGGAGTGGATTGGAACGTTTTGTAGTGACTGAAGATCATCCATAGGGTACTCATCTCCCTCTTCAAACTAACTCAATTCTTGGTGGTGGGATATTTTTGAACTTCTCTTGCGGGTGACATGAGTGCATGCTTCATTGTCTACAAAGCTCTGAGTTTGCATGATGATTGAAATTGGCGGAAGTGATCCAAACTGAATCATGACCATTCTTGTCTCCTCCATACTTTCAGGTTCTGAATCGGCGACAAAGTATGTATAGTGAGAAGTTGTTGTTTCTTCCTCCTCTAGAGAAAATTTTCCTTTAGTAACCAGTTGCACAATCTTCTCTTTCAATATGAAACACTTTTGAGTGGGGCGACTAACAAGACGGTGGATTTTGTAGTAATTTGCGTCATCAACTTTGTCAGCCTCATCTGGACACTTCATCTGAGGTAATTCAATAAGTTTGAGATGAAGAAGTTTTTCTAGCATGCAGGGAACTTCATTGTCAGAAAATGGACACTCATTCTCTTTCATTTTCTTGAGAGTAAGTCTTCTTATTGCACTATCTTGATGTGCATTTAATTTTGCCCCTTCATTCATGAGCGTATATCTATTGATTGTTTTAAGGTCTTTAGATGACTTTGAGGTTACAACAAAAGATTTTTGGGTATCCGTCCATTTTTTCCCTTCTTGTTTGATTGCGGTCCTTTGGTCACCGTTGTTAGAGATGCTGACTTTCATGTCATTGGGGAATGTACGACAATCCCTAATGCATGCCTTGAACGCACATCTCAATTGTTGACGTTTCTGATAGTCTGTCTTTACAATTCAAGCTCAATCCCCTTAATCGATGAATGTAATCTTCAATATGCTCATCTTTCCACTGGCGAGTATTTGTCAATTCCATCAAGCTCAAAGTGTGTCTGGTGCTATAGAACCAATTAATAAATCCTTACTTCAGCTGGTCCCAAGTGTCAATTGATCTCGGTTCCAAGTCGCAATACCATTCGAGGCATTTCTTTTTAGTGTACGTACAAATTGCTTCACCATGAGGTCTCCGTAAGTCCCAGCATTGTTACAGGTCTTGATGAAAGGCGCAATGTGTTGATTAGGATTGCCTTTGCCATCGAATTATTGATATGCATAAGGCATCCTTAATTCATCGATTATACGCATGTAAGGTTTGACATAGCCGAAGGAGTAATGTGCCACCTCTTTATATTTTCCTTTGACGCTACATAGTATGAACTCTTTCAGTTTCTCTAGACAGATAGCGCCATTCGTTATTTCTAAAGGCCTTTATTCATTTGAAGAAGCTTCACCTCCTTCAGTTCTACGTCGATTTTCCCCTTGTCGTGGATCCTCTAATTGCAAAACCATGTCTGTCAATATTGCCATTTGAGCGTCTCGCTCTTGCAACTCTTTCATTAGATTTTCTAGAGTCCATGTGATGGCGGTGACTTGTTCTTCTATCGTCGGAACGTTTATCACCATTACTTGCATAGTTGTCGAGTTTGTCGAAGTAGAAGCAGCTGATCGAGGCATGTTTGGTACGGAACATAGGCTATCCTCTACATAACAGTTTTCAATCGAGCCTTCATCATCAGAAGAGTCACTTGCGCATGTCTTTGAAATTTGCTTTCACTTCAGAGCTAACCTCTACCTTTTTGCCCCTACAGATATTTCGATTTCCTTTATCATCCATTATAAGGAATGAGGGTGTTGATAGTTGGACAGCAGACTTGCATCGGGTCATCATGTTGTGAGGGGGTTGTGTATTTTTCTTTAGAGCCATGAATGGTTGATTGGTTGGCGAAGAAAAAAGATGAAAGGAAGAAATGGTCCCACTGGGTGTGCCAAAATTTATTTCACCAAGACAAAATAAATGGAGAAAGGAAAATAATTTTATTTATTTGATATTTTACGGGTACACAATCTCTGAATATTTTCTAAAATAAAGAAAATAGAAATCCTTTGATTAATCTTTTCAAAATTGAATTCCTGGTGGCTCGAATTGCTTGTAGATAATCGAGATATTAACTTGCTCGAGTTTTGAGGTTGATCTTGACTTGTACTTCTTTGTGAGTTTGATCTTGGGAAACGCTTGATTTGTGGGTTTGAAGTGTTTTTGAGGATTGAATGAGGATCTTCTTTGAATTTGTTGATGAACTTGCTTGAAGTTCTTCGGTCTTGATGAAGATTTTTGAATAGTTGGTTTTGAAAAACACTTGATTCACGACCTTTGTAGCTTCTTGCAGATCAGATGGTGAATTTTCCTTGAATTTGTTGATGAACTTGCTTGAAATTCTTCGGGTTTGATGAAGATCTTCGAGTGCGTTATCTTGAAGAACACTCGATTCGTGGCCTCTAAAGCATCTTGCATATCAAATGGTGGATTTTTCTTGAATTTGTTGATGAGTTTGTTTGAAGAACTTTGAACTTGATGAAGAATTTTGAATGTGGGTTTAGCTTGGATCTTCACAAACACCAGATCCGCTGCTTGGAGTACTTTCTGCGGACCTAGACTTGGATTTGTTCAGATTTCTTGCTGGATTTGGCGGAAGTTTCGAAGGATCTTCAGAAGTCTTGGGGGATCTTCAAGACTTTGACGGCTGAATTTGGTAGAGCTTCTTTTTCTTAGACTTTAGGTTCACATTTGTCTTCAAGTTGTTCCATTTAGGCTTGGATTGGCCATCTAGTTATTGTAGTTAGGGTGGTTTTTATAGCGATATCGTCCCCTCTAGTATGTGTTTATGATCAAGATGGTCTTGTAATTTGAGTTTAGGATCAAAATGCTCTTGTATTTTGAGTTTAGGATCAAAATGGTCCTCCATGCCCCCTTGTAGTTTGAGTTTAGTATCAAAATGGTCTTGTAGTTTGATTTTATGATCAAAATGGTCTTGTAGTTTGAGTTTAGGATTAAAATGATCTTGTAGTGTGAGTTTAGGACCAAAATGGTCCATACTTAAATGTAATAACTCTTTCACAGCTAGTTTAAAAGTATCACTACAACTAAATTTTATACCTAATTTGAAATTAACTTGAACTAGGTCTGCCTTGCCAAATTGAGGGTACCTAATAGCACCAGTATCCCTTCATCATCAGTGTCACAATGGCTATCAAAACCACCATCAGATATGTATCCCTCATTTAAAATAGCATCATCATCATCAATAGCCTCATTGTTCTTCTCAGTTACTTCCACATTACCTACATTTTGAGTTTGGTTAGTCACACTCACTTTGTAAGGCTCTTTCAGTTTGTCTTTCTCTTTATCTTTGCTAGCTAACTTCTTATCATCAAGCATATTAACATCAACCAACCTCTCATCTTCTTTACCTAACTCTTCATCACTTCCACTAAACATCTCTAGATCGGAATCCTTAAGTTGTATTCCATAAGGTAATTGTCATCACTATCATCACTTGAACTAATCACATTTCATTAATTGCCTCACAAAAAACAGCCACAACTCTGTCATTATCAAGACAGTTCTCAATCTCTTTTAGATCATGACCATAAAGTACTTTAACTAAATCAGTTTCGAAAGTACCTCCACATCTTTTATAATAAAGCTTCTTAACTTGCCAAGAAGTGAACTTACTTGTCATAGAAACCAAACTGAGGTATGCCATTTCCTGAGAGTGGCAATAATCAACATGGCCAACATTACAACCTCATATGTAATAATGTCTTCCCATTTAAAGTACCCTCCATAATGAAAATCTATTGAGAACAGCCCACTATTTCCTGAAATAAAATTACACACTGTTTAGGATACATTTTTAGGTTTAAAAAATACATGCATAGTAATCCCAAATGAAAAGAGTGGACTGAGTTTTTATGTAAACAAGTCAAATTCTGTTAATAATATCTATCTTGGACTGAATTTTTAAGTGTAATGAGGTTGGTGATACAGGAGCTTAGAAACGAGGTTGCTTTTCTGAGAAATGAGAAGTTCTATTTGGAAGATATTATGGAGCAGCTTGAAGTTAGACTACCTAAATAAGTTTTATTGGCTGCTAATAAGTTTTATCTAGTATTTTCCAATATATTTTCCTATGTATTTCGAGAATAAAGATGAGATCTAATGGCTATAATTTGTGTACTTTGGAGAGTCTAGCTAATGGGTCGTAATGATGGGTTTGATCCCATTTTATTAATAAAAAATGGGTTTGTTGAATAATCACAATTAATTAAGGTTTACAGAAATTAGAGTTTTACAAATGTAGTAAATTAGGGTTTATCAAAAATATTAATTAAAAAGATCATAATCATAATAAATTAATTTTTACAGACAATAATTATATTTAATTAGGGTTTAAAGATAATAATAATATGATCGATCACAATAGCAATTAATTAGGGAAAATAACAATAGAAGATTATAACAGTATTATCATGAAACAATCTACGCACTTATTTAACAAAATAAAATTAGTTTGATTACATACCATATGGGGGTGCACAAATACCAAATTATATGTTCCTTCTCGTACTGCCCAAGTTATAATCACTCATAATCGTACTCAATATACCCAGTTGAAATTCCTATCCGCTGTTCTAGTTGCAGTTTTGCAGTTAGGTTCCAAGTGAGGTTGCAACCACAGTTGGAACCAAGTGTATTAAATGGACAGAACTGTAAAACGTTAAATGTACTTAAAGTGAACACAAGCACATTTAACAACGGAGTTCACCTAACTAGGCTACGTCTCCGGGGCACTTACCCAGATTATGATATTATAAAAGCTTACAATATAGGACTCAAGTCTTAACGAAAAACTCTCAGATTCCCTCTAGGTTTTTCTGCTTATCTCTATATTGCTCCTACTCTATAACTATCACTTATAAATCAATGGCATCCCACCATTGTTTTCTTATTAAAGCTCACGTGTATTCTCTCAAGAATGAGTTCTTTATAATTTAGAACACACACCTTTTTACAAGCTAGGTTATCAACTATTTATACAAGTAAAACAATCTTCTTGCTTCAAGATCTTTTATGATTGCTTTGACTTCTTTTGATTGGCTTCAATCTTTCCATGTATGAGCAAAATCTTCAGCGTGGATTGATCCAATCTTCATAAGTTAATACCTGTTTAATAACTAGCTTGAAAATAGGAGTTAGTCTTTTCCTTTAACTAGGAAACATATAAGGATAATATCTTTTAGAGATAATATCTTTTCATAAACATATGAAACATCCAACTCCATATAACAATCAATCTTTAAACGTATCTTTACTGAATATATAAAGATCAAAGATTGAAACAAGTGATAAGGACAAGCATAAGAATAGAGATCATATGTAAAAGGAAACATAACCTTATAAACTTATCTCTTTATATCTTTTAGAAAACATCTTTCCTTAACACTTTGATATTCTCAATTTACGCATATTAAACCTTTAAGATCATATGAGAATATATCCTGCATACTGTAGAACAAATATTAATCAATAAAGAACAGTTATGCAGTTTTACAGAACTAGACAGAATTCTGCTGAACAGCAGGTTGGAACTGTGGTTGCAACTGAGGTTGCAACTGGTACTTGAAACCACCAACGCTGTCTAAGAAGGTTGTAACTGTGGTTGTAACTGAGCTTACAACATTACTAGAAACCTATCAACATAGGTTGTAACTGAGGTTGCAACATTGCTTGAAACCTAACAACACCTGTCTTAGTTCATAATAAACAGATAGGATTATTTAGTGAAAACCATTAGACAACAAATAGAATTTAGACCAGGAATCTGGTCCTAACACCAGTCTCACTTAATTGCACTTAATTTGGGTTTTGTTTATTTGGGTTTTGTTTATTTGGTTTTTAATTTAGATTTTGTGTTTTTTGGGTGGGGAATAATGAGAGAGAGAGAGGTCGTCGTCTGTGAGGGATTTTACTAGGTGGGTAATGTGTTTTGACACATTTACCCTTAAGTGGACAGAAGTTACAGCACGTGCAGTCACGTGGTCTATTTTTAACGTAAAATGTGACCAAATGTCACTTAATCGAAAGTTTTCATGAGTTGGGTGACCTAATCTGAAAAGTTAGAAGTTAGGGGCACAAAAGTATAATTCATCCAATAACTCACACACCAATAACAAACTATTAATGCAATAGGTTGACACTTTAAACTACAATAAACTCAAAACTATTTCTACACCACACTTTTCTGGAATTTTTTTTTGGCTCAAGCTTAGTTATACGCGTCATAATAATTTTTTTGACAAACCTAATTCTTTTAATAACACAAAAGATGTAGTTAAACTAATATACATTAATACAAAATATATAATCTACATCTCAAACAAAAAATTGAGCTTAAAACTTAAAGTTATACCCAACTATGACACAATCTTATATCAAAATTAAAGTAAATATTGTGAATATTAATAAATTAGTAATATTCCATAGGTTTATACAATTATATATTCTTATTTCCAACTCTACAACTAAAGATTTAAAATGAAACTCTAAATCGAATTAGAAAGACAATTGAAAATAAACTGACCTAACCGGATTCAGAGGCAAAAATATAACCGATAGATGATGATTGAGAAACCATAATCACGAGATCGTTGCGTGGTTAGTTGTTCTTTTGTTACTTTGTTTTTTTCGTTAATCCCAGTAAGCCCAATTTGTAGTTATTATGCGCCAAAAAATGAAGGAGAATACTTTTGTGCACGATGTGTGTCTTTTTCCCTTCTGATTTGATGGTCAACGTGGTTACTTAAGTTAACCACATATATAGAACATTTTTCAAAAAGGGCAAAGCCAGAAACAACCAAAATGAAAGGTGGGTGGGTGTGTGCTCGAATTTACATAAAAGATGTGAAAGGGGAAATAATGAGGCATTCCAAAACTCCATTTTCAACAAATTATAGTAAAAATGCATGGTAAAAAAAAAGGATTGCATTTATAAGAATTATGAAAGGTGTCATGACCCCGAATGGTTACCGCTTAGCCCCCCTTGATTTCCTCATATGATATTTCATTTCTTTATGAGAAATTAATGATTTTTAATCTAAGGGTAAATCAACTTCCTAGTTAGGAAGTAAACATGACGAATTTTAACATAAAAGATGACAATTATTCCTTGCATCATGAAGACAAACATCTGAATAGTATCCAGCTATGTTGTGTCTGTAGTTATTCTTTTCGTTTATTTATTTTAATTGTTTGTTTGTTTTCTGAAAACCCAAGTCACATTGTTGTAATTTTAAGGTTTGGACATCATTTTCTTAACTTAGTGTATATGTAGTATTACTAAGTTAGTGGCGAGAATATTGGAGCCTGAATGATTACTGCAATGATTTAAATTTTCTATAGTTCATACTAGATTCACTTCATCTACAGTTTCATCTAACTAATGAATTAAAACAATTCAATATTTTAGATTTATGCGTGTGTTCTGTAATTTTATTTTTATATAATTTTAATATAAAAAAATAAGATATATTAAAATCATAGATCTTTTTTACTATTTTTAAATAATAATTAAATTTAGTATAGTATCAACTATGGTTCTATAATTTTGTTTAGTTTTTTATTATGTTGTAAAGTTAGTTTGTAATTTACAAAATCATAATTTGTATTTTATATATTAAAATTATATAAAAAGAACATTACAAAACTCACGCATAACTATAAATAATTTGAATCCTTAATGCAGACAAATGAAAAGAGCAATGATATTTACCTTCACTATTTGCAGTCCATGAACAAATGAAAAATGAAATTTACATCGTTGGTTCCCAAATTTTTTAATCAATTGCATACACAAGCATCTACAACCAATAGAAAATTGCCACATCATAGAGTATAGTTAGGGAGTGTAAATATTTAGTGCAACAATCATTTATTAAATAAAAACAAATGTGTATTTATGTTGAACTAGAGTATTTGCATGATACATAATTACTTACTCACTGGAGTTCAAATAAATCAAACACAAGACATAATGTGCAAAACACACATTTGTTTTGTCTTTATTTTGGCATATAATATGATACACATCTTGATAATAGTACCTATTTTTCAGAAGACTTAATTGGTTATTCAAAAATTATTAATCTGCTAATAATAACATCATGTATACGTAGTATGGTTTATTATAGTCTTTTAAGCTAATGTCTCCCCTTTGTTTGATACAGGAATAAGAGAAGACTCAATATCATTGCAGCAATGGGCTCTTTCTTACTTCATAATGATTTGTGATCTCATATAATAATAAAGATTTCTGTTCTGGCATGAATAATTATATGATACTCCAACGATTTACTTTTTCTTGAGTATAATTATAATGGTATGGGTGTATCTGTGTGTTGTTTAGAAGGCATAATGTTCGTTGTTTTCACATTTTGCATCTCGGTGCCTGAGACTTGATTTGTTACAATTAGGGATGAGTTAGGGTCGGAACCTGACCCGTAAACACTCAACCTGTATTCCGATCCGATTACTTTTGGAAGTGGGAAAAAAATCCCGACCCTGACCCGACAAAAATCGAGTCCCGACTTTTTCGGTACCCGAATTTTTGGGATCGCGTAGGGTCGGGATAGGTTTATCCCGAATCTCCCGACATATCTTTTTTATTTTACGAAAAAAGTCATTTTTTATTAACAATTTTCATTTGAAAAGTCTAAACATGTTATTAACACGAAACATAATCCTAGTTTAAAAATAACACTCCTAATAAATGCAAAAATAAATTAACATGTATTAGAAAAAATAGTGTGAAATTAAAAATAATGGAGTATATAAAAAATTGAAACGTTTTTTATCAGATTCTTTTAGTATTTAACTTTATTCACACAAGCAACAATTATCATACTAAATGAAATACATTATCATTATAATTTTTATAATCGAAAAATAATGATCATTTATCTTTTTCGAAGTAACAATATAACTTTTTAATTTAAGCATTTTTTTTATTTTAATAGTTTCATATATTCAAAACTACAAATGTATATTATACTTATGTAATTATAACTAATATATGAAATAAAAAGGACTGTAACTCATATGATAGATTGTGTATATTTAGAGCATTCTCAACAGCATTCACTAAGAGCCTCTATATGTATAATTTTATACAAAAGTGTCAAAAATGTTACCCAACAGTCACTCTTTAATTTATCGAGCTATAAAAAATATAGAAAACCTCTCTACATGTAGAGAGAAATTCCAACTTATTATAGAGGATATTTTAAGTGGGGCCCATCCCATAACAAAACCAGACTCATCTGATTTTCTCTTTCACTTTCCCCTTTTCTATTCTCTCTCTAGGTTTTTACACCTCAAATGGCGAATTAAACTCATCAAACACTTCATCTCCTCCGTCAATCACCCTCATCCGATTTATCACCTCCTTCGTTCTTTTTCTCATCTAGTCGCAACCACCACGATGGTTAAATGTCACACAATCGTCTCCTCTATTATTCTCCTTTACCCATGATTGTCTTTTATCCATGTTCTTAGTTTTTATTGTGCTAGAGTTGGATTCACTACAACGGTGAACTATGGCGACTCCCTCCGTCAAGATCCACCACTCAATGAACAAGCAATAAAAAATGAATGCAGAGAGAAAAGGTGGTGTTTTGAACAAAATCTAAATTTTGGGAGTAAATAAACAAATCAGTAAAAGTATTAAACCTTATTTTATTAGGTTATATTAAAACGTTCTATTGTACTATTGTGCAACATCTTCAAATATAGCCTTATATGGTGTATAAGTCTATAGATAAAAAAAATAGTTAAAGAAAACAGTTGAGAATGCTCTTACATGCTAGAGGTACAATGTTTGATTCTCATCACTTGCATTTGATATAAATTAATTTAAATTTTAGTGTTTAAATAAAAAAGATTATGTTATATAATATAAAATTAATTAAAAAATCGGGTCGGGTTGGGACACCCGATGAAATCAAAATTGTCACCCGATACCGAAATTTTCCGGATCGAGACAAAAGCCAACGTTTTCAGGTCGGGACTCTTTCGGGTTGGGATTTTTCCCCAGCCCTAGTTACAATGACTAGTAATTAAAATTATTGTTCAATTTTATACTCTAAAAGAAAATGCATTTTTAACAACAAATTCTTACAACAAAAATTTATTATGTTGCCAAATGATAAGCTTTTAACAACATAATTACACTTTGTAATTGAATGTATACATATGGCAACATACAATTTTTTTGTGGTTGATGGGTAAATTTTCAGCTACAACTCAAATGGTTTGTTGCCGAAATTCGTGGTGTTTTGCAACGTTGCTCATATTTGTTGTTAATGTACACTTGTGCACCCTAATGTTTTGTACAGAACATTACATTAATTTAATTTGATATTTTAATTTCTTATTGATAATTTGATACGAGTAATTAGAAAAATAAGAAATATGAAGAAAACAACTGAAATTATGAATTGCCTCCTCAAAAACTCATTCAAGGGGAAAATATTTTCGTTCTAAACAATATGAAACAAAATTATTCTTTTGGTAGAAATTTTTCAGAAAATTAAGAATAAATCAGACTATATAACTAAAACATGCATTATTTTTTAAATTTGAGTATTTATCTTCTCTTAAATTTTAGCCATTATCCCCCCACTCTCCTTCTTTATATCTTACTTTCTGTATTTAGTTACACATATCTTCAAATATAAACGGTTCTACATTAAAAATGAAGAAAGTGAACGCATGTGTTAGTTTCAAGGTAAGATTTTTTAAGTTCATCTTATTATAATTGATATCCATCCTTTAAACTTGTAGGTAGCATTTTTTATGTTTATATATGATTGTTCATAGTATTCAAAACATATGATCTTACTTACGTTTTACAATAAAATAAAATAAAATTGTTCATGGCTTAAACTTTTTTAAGATACATTTAAGATTTAAGAAACTTTATGTTATTATAAACTTGAAAATTTTCCAGTTATGTACTCTATCACATATCAACAATGCTTCTTACGTAAAAATACATTTTAAATGTATTTCTCTATATTTTAAGTGCTGATTGATTCTAACCTTGAGTTTTATGTATATTTTTGTTATGTAGGTCTCCATATTTTGTTGAATATTCCCAGAACTGCAGATTTTGTTCAAAGTTCAAACGGAAATCATTAGTTTTTGTTGCCCGTGTGGCTAAACCTTAGAGGGGGGGTGAATAAGGTTTTTGGCGCTTTTTGCGGAATAAAAATCTAAGTGCAACTAACAACCCAACTTTTAGCAATTCTAAGCTTAAGCGTTACTTAATCGTTAAACAATCAAACGCAAGCAATAAACAAATAATAAGTTGCGGAAAGTAAAAGTTTAGGGAAAGAAAATGACACCAAGATTTATAGAGGTTCGGCAAACGGCCTACGTCCTCTCCTCGGTACTACCGAGTATTTCACTAAAAATCTTCTTTTCGGATATTACAATCCTATCGAGCTAATCAACCGATTAAGCTCCCCCTCACTTTATGAGTGTCCCGAATGAAAAGACCTAGAGCTTTTAAGCTTCACTTGCTTACAAAGCCTCTACCCGATCACTCGCTCACAAAAATGAGTTTATAAAATACTCTATCGAAAATTGAAACAACTCTAGGTCTTTTATAGTTTTATTTTGGGTATATTCTGAAGAATTTGAGAATGGACTATTCTTATGCTGAAGTTACTGCTGGAAATGGTAGAATTAGAGCAAATAATGTGGTTAATATGACACCTGCTGAATATTATCTCAATCCTAGTGAGATAAGTAGTACTAGCCTGGTTAATCCATTGTTATCTGGACAAAACTATCACTCATGGAAGAGGTCCATGGAGATTGTTTTAGGAGCTAAAAGCAAGTTAGGGTTTGTGAATGGTAAAATGCCATGTCCAAATGAAGAAAATGAGCATTATAACTCTTGGATTAGGTGTAATTTGGTGGTACAGTCGTGGCTGTTAAATTCAGTTAATGCTGAGATTTCTCAGTCAATTTTGTATGAAGAAACAGCTGAGAAAATGTGGACTACCTTAAATAGGAGGTTTTCACAAAGTAATGAGCCTAGAATTTTTGAGTTACAGCAACAGATACAGGAATTATCTCAGGGTACTTTATCTGTGACAGCTTATTTTACAAAGTTGGAAACTAAATGGAATGAATTGAGTATGATGAATCCAATGCCTAGGTGCTCTTGTAATGGGATAAATGGTTGTAGCTGTGATTTCTATGATGCTATATTGAAGAGAGAAGAGAGATATTTTAAGATGCATTTTCTGATGGGTCTAAATGAATCCTATGCTAGTACTAGGGGGCAAATTCTATTGATGAAACCTGCACCCCCAGTAAATGAAGTGTTTAATTTGATCTGTTCAGAAGAAAGGCAAAGGAATATTAAACCAACAAATTCTGTGCCTCATGAGAATATAGCTTTTGCAGCTTCTTATAACAACAATGGTGCCTCTAGGTATCAATACAGAAATAATAAGGGTCCACTTCACTGCTCTCATTGTAACATGACTGGTCATACGAAAGAGAAATGTTATAAGTTACATGGGTATCCACTGGGCTGGAAAAGGAAGAGTGATTCTGGTACACCAAATGTAAACTTTGCTCAGCAAATGCCAAATATGTTTGATAACAAATGGGGCAATACTTCAACTGATAATGTGAATACAAGTGGTGGTAAATCTGGTTATGCAGGTAATAGAGATATGACTGATAAGGAGAATAATAAGCAATTGTCAAACCATCAGTTACAAGAAATTTGCAACTATATGCAGCAACATTTTAAGAAGGAAAACAAGAGTGGTACAAGTACAAGTGGAGGTGAAAATTATTCCAATCTTGTGTATACAGGTATTATTACTTCATGTTCTGTCACTCATGAGGATGCTAATCAATTTTCATCAACACCTTGGATTATTGATACTGGTGCAACAGAACACATGGTTAATTCTCTTTTTTATTATCAAACATCACCAAAGAAAATAGAATCAGTAGTGAATCTACCAAATGGGAATATAGCTGAGGTCTCACATGTTGGTACAATAGAGCTCTCTACAGGATTGGTTCTAGAAAATGTGTTATGTGTACCTTCTTTTGGATTCAACTTAGTTTCTGCAAGTAAGTTGACTCATACACAGAATTGTTCTTTGACATTTCTTCAAAATGAATGTTTAATACAGGAACTAGTGGATTTGAAGGTGATTGGGAGAGCTAGACAAAAAGGAGGACTATGCTACCTGCTGAATGAGGATACTGAGGTTGTAAAGACATTGGGTACCTGCTGTTCTACTTTTAAGTCTTTTAGCTCATGTGATACTTGGCATTTGAGGTTAGGGCATCCCTCTATCTCTTGTACAAAGTATTTGAAACAAAGTATTAATGAGATAAATGTAAATGATACTACTCCTTGTGATGCTTGTCATTTAGCAAAACAGCATAGAAAGGTTTTTAATTTGAGTACTTCTAAGACTTCTACTCCTTTTGAATTGGTGCATTGTGATATATGGGGACCTTACAGTGTGACAGCAACTGGTGGTTATCAATATTTCTTAACCATTGTGGATGACTACTCCAGATGTACTTGGGTATTTTTACTTAAAAATAAATCTGATTCTAGTGTTTGCCTGGTCTCTTTCTATAATATGGTACATACTCAATTTAACTCCACTGTGAAGATTGTGAGAAGTGACAATGGATTGGAGTTTCAGTTGACAAGTTTTTATACTGATAGAGGTATAGTTCATCAAACTTCTTGTGTAGAAATTGCAGAACATAATGGTGTAGTTGAAAGGAAACACCAACATCTCTTGAATATTGCTAGATCATTGCTATTTCAGTCAGGTGTTAGTTTAAAATTCTGGGGAGACTGTGTTCTTACAGCAGCTTACTTAATAAACAGACTTCCCACACCTGTTTTAAGTCTCAAAACACCTTATGAAATGTTATACAAAGTTCCACCATTGTATACACACCTCAAGGTATTTGGTTGTTTGGCTTATGCCTGTTCTTTAAAAAGGCATAGAACCAAATTTGATGCTAGAGCTAGGAGATGTGTATTCATAGGGTATCATTTTTCTATAAAGGGGTATAAGCTCTATGATTTAGATATTCATCAAGTATTTGTTTCAAGGGATGTTAGCTTTTATGAAGAAATATTTCCTTATAAAGTTGTGACAGATTTAAAAGAAAAGTCCTATGTTCCACAAGTGTTACCAAATGAAATTTTTAACTTCTTTGATGAGTCACCTCCTCTAACTGATACTCCTACATGCTCAACATCCTCCCAACCTACACCACCACCAATTATAGACTCACCACCAACACCTCCACCTCCAAGAAAATCTTCTAGGGCTAAGATAACTCCAGGGCATTTTCAAGATTATCAATTGACCACAATTTCCAAAATAACTCAGAAAGAGCCCACTGCTAATTGTGTGAATTATCCTCTTAGCCATTATTTGTCTTATGACCGTCTCTCTGTTCCTTATAAGAGTTTTTGTTACTCTGTCACAACAAATACTGAACCATCTACTTTCAAGGATGTTATTACTGATAATAAGTGGGTGGAAGCTATGGCTAATGAGATATCTGCTCTAGAAGCAAACAACACTTGGGTTCTCAAACCTTTGCCATCTGGCAAAGAGGCAATTGGATGTAAATGGGTTTACAGAATAAAGTATAAGGCTAATGGTGATATTGAAAGATATAAAGCACGTTTGGTGGCTAAGGGATACAATCAAAAAGAGGGTTTGGATTATGAAGCAACCTTTTCTCCTGTGGCTAAGATGACAACCATTAGAGTCTTACTTGCCATTGCCTCTTCTAAACAATGGCATTTAGCTCAGCTTGACATCAACAATGCCTTCTTGCATGGGGATCTCCTTGAGGAGGTCTATATGAAACCTCCACCAGGATTCACTTCTCCAAAAGATGCAAGAGTTTGTCTTTTACCAAAGTCACTCTATGGTCTTAAACAGGCTTCGAGACAGTGGTATTGTAAGCTTTCTACTTCCTTACTAGCTTATGGTTTTCAAGCATCTGTCTCAGATACTTCTCTTTTTACACTTCATAAAAATGGTGCATTGGTAATCTTAGTTGTTTATGTGGATGATATCATATTAGCTGGTCCTGATCAAGTCTTAATTAATGCAGTTAAGACTTTTCTAAACACCCAATTTCATATAAAAGATGTTGGTTCTCTCAGATATTTCCTAGGTATAGAAGTCTCAAGGAATGATACTGGTCTCTCTATCTGTCAAAGAAAATATACCCTAGGTATTCTTGAAGAGGGTGGTATGTTAGGCTGTAAACCTACCACATTTCCTATGGATACTAAATCTAGATTAAGCATTGATGATCTTGATCCTCTTCTAGATCCCACTTTCTACAGAAGGTTGGTTGGCAAGCTTCTCTATCTTACTATTACTAGGCCAGATATCTCATTTGCAGTTCACTCTTTGAGCCAATTTATGGCTGCTCCTTGTCAATCTCACCTAGATGCTGCTATGAGGATACTGAGGTATCTTAAGGGAACTCCTGGTCAAGGTCTCTTTTACTCAGCAAATAGCTCTTTAATACTTCAAGGCTTTGCTGACTCTGATTGGGCTACTTGCTTAGATTCTAGACGTTTTGTGACAGGTTACTGTATGTTTCTTGGTGAATCTTTAGTTTCTTGGAGAAGCAAGAAGCAGCAAGTAGTGGCTCGCAGCTCTACTGAATCACAATATAGAGCAATAGCTAGTGCTACATGTGAAATTGTATAGTTGCTGCAATTGCTTAAAGATTTTGATATTTTTCAGGCTAGTGCAGTTTCTCTATTTAGTGACAGCAAATCTGCTCTAGCCTTGGCTTCTAACCCAGTCCATCATGAACGTACTAAGCATATTGAAGTAGATTGTCATTTCGTGCGTGATAAAATGCAATCTGGAGTGATTCATGGTCTCTATATTCCTACTGGTCATCAACTTGCTGATTGCTTTACTAAACCATTGGGTGCTCAGCAATTTCTTTATCTCATTTCCAAGTTGGGTGTGCTTAATATTCACACTCCACCTTGAGAGGGCGTATTAAAGTTCTTAAATAAAGACATTAGTCTTTTATGTCATTTTTCTTAAATATAGTATGTAGTAGTGCAAGTTCTGAAATTACTATCTGTTATCTTTGTAATTTGCAGTACTAAATAGAATGAGTAGTGAAACTTGTAACAACCTATAAATACTGGATTCATATGTAAATATTGGTAACTGAATATATAGAGAGACAGTTTTATATATCTCTCTTTCTATTTTCTTGTTTATGGCGATTTCTGCTTTAATCACTTGATAATGAAGATCAAGCTTTTCTACACCTTTCGCAACATCTTGGCAACAAAATAAAATTTGTTGCGAATATCTTACTGCAACAAAAAGTGAATAATAGGTAACATACGTTTTTGTTGTTGAATATGTATTTTCTTGTAGTGATAGTCGCTCCTTCTTTTTCAGTTTCTTTCTCAAAAATATTTGTAGTAGCTGTCAATGGGATATTTGGTATACGTACTTCAACAGTAACCCCAAAACCAAGGGATTGTCCGGTTATGTTATATTTTAGCATATTAGGTTGTATTTTGAAACGGAGCCGTGCCCTTGTATGGATTTGGAATCAATCACTCAGACTAGCAAATATAACACATTAGCAAATTGTACAGTAAAAAACAATGGGATATTTGGTATACGTACTTCAACAGTAACCCCAAAACCAAGGGATTGTCCGGTTATGTTATATTTTAGCATATTATGTTGTATTTTGAAACGGAGCCGTGCCCTTGTATGGATTTGGAATCAATCACTCAGACTAGCAAATATAACACATTAGCAAATTGTACAGTAAAAAACAAATGGATTTGCGATTTCCTTAAGCAATGTCATTTGACAAAGTCACCCATGAATATTCATTTGGTCTCGATGTTCTTCATTTCTCTATCACTCGTTCATTAGACTTATGAGGTGGATTTCATCCTACACTGTAAAATATTGGTTTACACACATTCAATACTGATGTTCGAATGTGATTAAGCAGCAGCTTATTTACTGATCTTACTGGCCTGTGGTGAGTCTAGTTTGAGTGGCCAAAACCAAATAATATACTTCAAATTTGAATTTCATTTTAGACTTTTAGTTATTTATATTATTAATTTTCATTCAGATTTGAATTTCACATGATTCTTGACTTTATGGGTTTCTTTTATGAGTTTAAAAATGGATTATGCTTTCCAAATTCTTGCATACAGTTATCCTATCTGGCCATCCAAAATATATTGCTCAACATAAGTAGATTGAAAAAATGGCAAAATAATGCTGTTTGTGCTCAACCAATCCAGAAAAATTGGTTTTCTTGTTCGGAGACTATGAGAGACTGTATGGTCCGAAGTATTGGCCGTCGAAAATTCAAGCCTTAAAAAGGTTGCGTTCACTACAAGGTTCTACTCTAGCATCGTGTTAAAATACTAGAATCATGCATATATATTCAATAGTAGTAATAATTAAAATAAAGAAAAAATGGGCTCGATCGCACAGGATTACAGATCCACCACAACACGGGAAAAAACTGAACGGTTCAAAGAAAAGCGCAGAGGGTATGCACCTAATACGAATTGCCCTTACTTTTTTGAGAAAATAAATGGTAAGATTGATAAAAAAAATCAATTCAAATCTTGTTCATACACGTGGCGAACAATGAAATCACAAATATCGACCATCTCTTAGTATATAAACCCCAGTAGTGTATTGGGTAATTCGCACAAAACCCTACATCGCCGCCGTTTCTTACTCTCAACTCATTGACTTTCAACCGAACAAAAGTTCCGATTGATAAAAACATCAGCAGAACATTTGTGCCACTTTATTGCCAAATTTTATTACGGTAAGATCTCTTATATGCTTCATATTTTTATTTTTTTGTAAAAACGTGCCGACTTCATTGTTTGCTATGCTTCATTACATAGATATGCTGTAGTTTATGCATCTCCAATGTTGATATTGACCTTTTACGTATTATGTGCACTTTGATAGTTATATATGTCTAGTTTGAAATGTAATGTTAATTTTGAGATCATAAGTTACTTACTGATATTAAAAAATCGTTGAGATGAGTCCTAATTTTCACTTACGCTTTATTTGGTTTCTTGTATGTAATTTTCTTTGGGTAAGATGATTTAGGTGGTTATTTATAGTGACGTGCTAGTGTTGCGATGTATGTTATGTACTTTATAGTACTTTGAAGCTTGTTTCAAATGATAGTGAATCTTATATCACTACACGTTATTATTAATAATAATGAGCATGTTTCTGGAAGAAAAAAAAACACGAACTTTGTTAATTAAATGAAAAAAACCAACAACCCCATGAGAACCCTCATCCATTTATATGATATTTATATGATCCACTATAAGATCAGATCTAGCTTTAACTAGGATAGGAAAAAAGAGAATCGAAATCAAAGATTAATTTATACTCGAATCTTGCCCTACTAAGAGATACATATGATTCAAGCACTAACAGAAATGGATCCTAATATTGTAATATTCCATTCTCAGCCAGTCATAGCAACCTATAGAATTGGGGTCCAAATTAACAATTTAGTAGTTTAATAATTGGGAAAATTCTGATTACATGATGACCCAAAAAAAGTTGGTTAGGACCCTCCGTTCTAATGCACAAATCGCTTAAATATAAAGTTTGTTAGTACAAAAAAATCACAGTTTGTACATTTATTCTCATTTTTATCCACAAAATGTTGTTTTAATTATCTCAAATTTGGTTCTTATTAAGCAAAATTGGACAATACCATTTTAGGTGCTACGACTCTTTTGTTGAAAATCAATATCTATATGAAGTTATTTTACATTTATATGGGACCATGGTTGTTTCTTTTTCCGAGAAGATTATGGAATAACATCTACATTATGCTGATATTACAAACTGTCATTTTACTGCATATGTATATCCTTCATAATTAGTTACATATCCGTGTTACGGGCTCAAACTAGTCGATATATATAGTGCAAGATACTATATTTAAAAAAATTATGTCTCATGACATTACTAGTTTTCGATGATATCATTTTAGAGAAAATTAAGGATTGGTCTACGAAAACAAACGTATTTAAGGATTGGTCCGGCTATAAAATTTATTTAAGGATTGGTCCATTATTTCTGAAACTAATTAAGGATTGGTCCAGTATAAAAGCTCTTCCAATTCTATTTATCTAATTAATCATTCTCTCTCTAAAAAAAAAAAAAAAAAAAAAGTTTCAGAGAAAACATTTTCTCCCCCAAATCTCTCTCTCTCTATATACATACCCACATACATACGTACGTCCGCCTTCACCTCCGCCGCTGCCGCCTCCCCCTTCCGTCGTCTCCGGACGCTGTCTCCACCGCCACATGTCTTATATCTCTCCCAGTCTCTCTCTCTATATATATATACATATATATGTATATGTGTGTGCATATATATATATATATATATATATATGTCTATGTATGTATATAACAGAAAAACAAACAAACATTTGAAGTGAAAAATCAATTGTAGTTCTTCCACATGGCAAAGGATAAGATATTAAAGAATGTGTTTGAGAGATTCACCTGATTAAATAACGGGAAAATCAATTGCACAACTTTTCATTTTATTTTCTTAGGAATACTAACGGGTGCTGGTTTTGCTCCATATGAGAAAAGGTTTTCAGACTGTTTTTTTCATCAGTCTGTTTTTTTCAGACTGTTTTTTTTTTTTCAGACTGTTTTTTTTTTCAGACTGTTTTTTTTTTCAGACTGTTTTTTTTCAGACTGTTTTTTTTCAGACTGTTTTTTTAAAACTGTTTTTTTTCAGACTGTTTTTTTCAGACTGTTTTTTTTTTTGCGTTTTTGGATTTTTGTTGATTTTAGATTTTTGTTGATTTTTTGGTATTTTTTTTGGTTTTTTGGGATTTTTAAAAAAAAAATCGTATTTTTTCGGGGTTTTGCCTCTTTTATTTTATTTTGGATTTTTTCATATTTTTTATATTTTTTTATTTTTGCATTTTTATTTTCTGGAATTTTTTCATTTTTTCTGATTTTTTACATTTTTATTGGTTAGTTAGGGGAAATGGACCAATCCTTAATTAGTTTCAGTTTCATGGACCAATCCTTAAATAGTTTTGTTTTGGTGGACCAATCCAAAATTTACCCATCATTTTATATTGTGCATGAATATGGAAGTAAATCTAAAGGCCCTAAGAGTAGATCGTTATTCATCGCATTTCAGGCAAGGTCAACTATTCACGAGGTACTAGCTTTAAAATTTAGTCTTTTAGTCGTGAATATTTCCATAGTGCCAAATAAGTCTCACTTCTCAGACTATATTACTAATAGATATTAGGTACATACACTTTTCAGTCCTATAAATAGTATGAATTAGTGTATTGCTCGCAAAAACTTAATTAACTCTCTCTCCTCCAAACGCACTCGTGATCTCTCTGTCTCTCTTCTCTAAACACAAACACGGCTCTCTCTCTCTCATCAGAAAAGTACAAATTGTAAGTTGATCAGCCAAATACAGTAGTTTTAATTAATAAAAAACAAAGTGAAAAGAGAGTTCAAAGGCTACAACCAAACAAGGTCATACTGAATAAAATTAGGGTTTTTTTAACCCGTACATCTTGCTAACTTCTTGAGATTCGATACCTTCCTGCCCAAATAAAACAGGTTACAACTGAAGGAGATTTGGAGCGTCCATTTTTTTTCTTTTTCAAGCTATAAGATTTTTGTAAAAACATGTAGCTTATAATGAAAATGAAAATGCTGACATGTCACGGAAAGCTAATAAGGGAAAACCCCACAAATAAAGTTAACTTCTTTTACGCATTGACAACCGATGACTGATTCTCATCTTCGAAGTCTTCCTATGAATTCTAATGTTTGTCTACCCTCGAACAAAACCTTTGTTTTTTATCACAAATTTTGTAGGTTAACAAATTGTTTTTAGCATAGATTATAAATCCTTCCGCCATTCCTTCAATTTAACCTTCTATATATGTTTAAGTCTCTGATAATTAAAAACTAATGAGAAACTAGTATTTGTGAAAGTCACAATAACATGAGGGTTATTGATCTATTCTTTATATGGATATTTATATACAAATAGTAATGGTATATGTGTACATAAGGAAGGTATACTAGTAATGGTAAATAGTAATGTTTACAATTGATTCCTAGTAATTGTAGATGCGTAAATCATATCAATTATAAATGGAGACTTTCCAGTTCAGTAGATAGGTGGAAATTGAGCTTGAGCTGTCATATTGATTTGAGATATTTTATTACTTTCCTCAATAAATTTGTATTCCTTGTCCTTTGAGTTCATCGTTTTTACACAAAGGATATATTATTGCCCATGTGTAACGAGCTTTGTAATGGTATGATTTTTCATCTTGGTTTAAAAAACTCGAGTCCAATATCTTCTATATCCGCTATATACCAAAATAATCAATCACTCCTTCTCTATATAGAGCTTCGGGGTTTCCATTTTCCCTACACCTCTCCAAAAAATGATTAAAAGAAACTATTATCTTCTATCGAGGTATTAAGAGAATGTTTACCAATTGTTATTTTCTTAAACACTCGCTTATCATTAGCTACTTTGTTAAAAGACTTATACTAACTTGACGCTTAAGCGGCTGTTAGTAGACAAAGATGCTGCTTTTGCGATGATATCTGATAGAATTTCGTAGGGGAGAGATTCGATAGATGTTTTTCTTTGAACATTTCTTGATTTTTTTGTTACTCTTAGGTGACACAGTGCCGGAATATAATAACATACAACATAAATGGTATAGATTGCATGGGGGAGAGAAAAGAGAATCATGGAGGTTATTGTTGGTCACAAAGATTTGATTTTGTTGTAGATAAAGTAACATTGTTTCATGTACTTATATAGTATATAGTTACGTTATAGCTCTTCCGTAAGGTGAAAGAAGTAAAATTGATTAATTTTATTTGATTTCTTAAGTAATTTTCGTTATGGTCTAAAAACTAAAGCGAACATGCATATGATTCTATCATGTACATAGTTGTTATTTTGTTGTTGTGAACCTATCCAGTAAGGTAGGGTTGAGTTTGGTCCGCTTCGGTTCGATTTTTAGCAAAACAGAAACCGAAACCGAACATTTTTTTCGGTTCGATTTTTTTCGGTTTCGGTCTTTTTATTTTTTGGACCGAACCGGACCGGGTTTTTTCGGTCCAGTTTTGATTTTTTTTTCCCGTTTTTTTTCGGTTTTTCAGTTTCGATTTTTTTCGGTTCGATTATCGGTCCGGTTCGGTTTTTCGTCCAGCCCTACTATCCAGCATATCCACCATCCGGTCACCATCCTTTTGCGTATAAGGACTATAAGAGATACATATTGAATGTTGTTTCCGATATATTTTTCTATGCATGTTCTCTTTAATTTTTACACCATAACAAAAATTAGTTTAGAGATCAAAGCAAACAAAATAAATCAATTTTTACTTCTTTCACCTTAGGTGGATAAGCAAGAGCAAACATTTTATTTTACGGAGAAACATATACTTTTATTGATATAGTGCATCAGTACAATATTCAGTAACTATCTTGTAAAAGGCTCCAAAGGACTGAAAGAAATGAAAAATACTAGCCCAACGGGCGCACTAATACAAAAGAAAACCCACAAGACGACTAATCATTTTCAAATCCTCCCACCTCAGCTTGGCAGAGATAAAACCCCTAATAGCACATCTGTATAATTGAGAATGTATGTACGAGCTGTTTATCTCTCGAGTATTTACGAAAAGCGTCATCCATAGTGCCAGCACACTGAACGAATAGAGCAGGTCTAAACATACCGTGGCTAGTCTCTATAAGAAAATACGAGAAACGTCATCGGCGTGCCAACACAATAGTAAACCCGAATGGAGCAGGTCTAAAATTAGACCGCGGCTAATTACTAAAAGAGTAGAACATGATCTAAGGCCTACTCAGAGTAAAGGAAACAAAAGAAGGCACCTGTCACTATATAATCGGTCCCCAAATGGACAAAACTCGGGTGGAAAAAACGTCCCCACTCCCATAAAAACAACACAAGCTAACAGTCATCAAACTAGCACAACCCATAAGCAAAAGACCGGTACAAATTAGTATAATCATGACAAAATCTAAAAGAAATTCATACCAAATTGGTAGAAGTCCCCGTTAAGGTAAGAATTGTTGTGAAAAAACGAAAATAACCCAATCCATCGCCTATAAGGCGGTCATCGGAAAAGTCAGCCGTCGGGGTATATATAAAGGACAATAGGCTTAAACAAGGCATAAAGAAGATGGTGGGGTGGGAAGAGAGGCGGATCTGTTCGAAGAAAATCGGAACTAACCGGATCTAACCGGATTGCGAGGAAAGAGAAAAGTCTAGGAAGGGAGGAGAAAAAAGAGACGGAGGTGGGAGGATAGAGAGGAGATCAGCAAGGAGAGAGAGAAGGAAGGGAAAAGTGGGTGTGGAGGAGCAGGGGATGAGAAGCGGGAGTGGAGGAGCGGTGGGAGTGAGAGGTGAAGAAGGAGGTGAGGAGGTAGAGGAAGGAGGGTGGGGTAAGAGAAAAACGCATACCCTCCGCCCCAGGCAGGTGGCGGCAATGGTTTTGCGGTTAGGGTTGGGGTGGGGGGAATTTTAGAGAGAGGGAGAGAGTGTGTGTGTACCTTAATAGGCAAGAGCTAACATAACTACTATAAAAGTGCAAGAAATGATGTTGTTTTATCTACAACAAAACCAAATATTTGTGACCAACAATGATCTCCATGATTCTCTTTTCTCTCTCCCATGCAATCTTTACCATTTATGTTTTATGTTATTATATTCCGGCACTCCGTCGCCTAAGAGTAAAGAAAAAATTAAGAAATGTCCGAAGAAAAACATCTATCGATTCTCTCCCATATGAAATTGGAACATATATCATCGCAGAAGCAGCAACTTCGTCTAGTAATGCATGCTTAAGCGTCAAGTTAGTTAGTAAGTCTTCTAACAAAGCAGCTAATTATAATCGAGTGTTTAAGAAATTACCGATTGGTAAACTTTCGCTTATTACCTCGATAAGAAAATAAGGAGACGATAGTTTCTTTTAATCATTTTCTGGAGAGGTGTTGAGAAAATGGAAACCCCGAGGCTTATATAGAGAAGGAGTGATTGGCTATATTGGTGTAGCGGATAAAGAAGATATTGGACTCGAGTTTTTGAACCAAGATGAAAATTCAGGCCATTACAAAGCTCGTTACACATTGGCAATAATATATCTTTTGGGTGAAAGTGATGAACCCAAAGAACAAGTTTAATACAAACTATCAGAGACTTAAACAAGTATAAGGTTACATTGAAGGAATGTCGAGAGGATTTATACTCTATGCTAAAGACAATTTGTAAAATCCCGTATTTTATATATATTTATTTTAATTATTAATGAGTCCGATATTTTGTTTTAAGACTATTACTGGAAATTTATGAGTTTACGGGTCGTTTAAGTAATTTAAAAACAACGTATTTAAATAGGTGTATGTTTATAGCAGTACGTTACTGGAATTACAAGTTGAAGTTTTAAATAAATGATATTTTGTAATACAAGATTAAAATGGTTTTGCTAACATTAGTAATAAGAACGGATAGTTAATGAAAATAGTAGTGGTCCTATTATTGAATAGACCAAACGTTTAGTTTACATGGAGAAGAAGAAAAGAAAAATGACATGCAATATTAGAGTTAATTTCCACCGTTTCAAAAACATTTCCATATTTTATGTCTTTACTAGCCCTTTAATGTGCAAGAACTGCAACGTTTTGTTACCTAGTAATTTATTGTTATGAATATTTAGGAGTTACTCTTACTCTGAATATAAATTCATACCATATTGACGTACAAATAAAAAATAGGTGACACTGTTGTTTCATATATATATATTAGTTTAATACTTATCAGTTATCACTGCATTAGGTATTTATATATAAATATATATGTATATATGTATGTAATTGAGAAAAGAAGCCAAATTAGTGTGGGCAAGGACAGAGGGTTTAATTTGAAAATTCAATTGTTAATGTTCGGTCGTTCCGTATCTGTATAAGGTGAGTGGTTTTTCTTACTTGCTATTATAAAATCTCATTGCATTTTCTAACAAATGTTTGCAGGCTTAAATTATATTTTCGAAATATAAAAATTATACTTGTATATATTGAATTGCATGTTGTAGGTTTTGAAAGAAGTAGTTTTTATATACGTTGATAAACGTATAAAGTTTTAAAGAGTTTATATTTTTGTGATCATTATGGTTTATATTTGGGATTAAGTTTATAGAATAAAATAGATTTGGGAATTCCAAATCCAAAGAATAAAAAGAGATTCAGGAAGGCTGAATCCAACGAAGAAAAAGAGATTCAGGAAGGCTGAATCCAACGAAGAAAAAGAGATTCAGAAAGTCTGAATCCACCTAGGAGATTGGGAAGTCCAATCGGACTTAATATTCAATTTATATTATCGTATTGATCACACCAAAAATTACAATTTTATTATTCGTGCTTTGGGAATTTTATTAAATAAAAGTATTGCTTTTGAAAGAAAATGATAAAATCTATTTTCGACCCTATATTATATTGTAAGGTTGCCAATCACTAAGCTCGTTTGGCTTACCCCTCATTTTTATAATGTTTTCAGGTAATCAGGCAGATTTTTAGAGTCGGACTAGAGTTAGTCGGGAACAGCCAGACCGTCTAGGATTTCTTTTATTTCCGCTGTTAATAAACTTCTAAGATTATGATTTCGAATGTTGTTTCTTTAGTATTATAAGACCTTATTTGAATAAGTTGCTATCGGGATTTGAATTTCACTTTAATTTGTTGGGATATTCAGAAATAAGAATGAATGTTTGAAGTTACTATTTTAGAGTCTAAATTATTTATTTAATTACTTTTAAGTTATAGGCCTTCGTCTAGCACGTGCCGCCGCACGTGTTATTCGGCCATGTGACGTCCTTTTGGGTCAGGGATGTTACACAATTTGTTAACCGACAAAATTTGTGACAAAAAACGAAGGTTTTGTTAGAGGGTAGACAGGCATAAGAATTCAAGGGAAGACCTCGAAGATGAAAATCAGTGCAACACGTTGTCAGTGCGTAAAAGAAGTTACTTTTATTTGTGTTCCTTTATTAGGCTTCCGTGATATGAAAGCTTCATACTTTTTTACGAACTGCCCTTACTTTTTGGAGAACATAAATGGTAAGATTGATAAAATCAATTCAAATCTTGTTCATACACGTGGCGAACAATGAAATCACAAATATCGACCATCTATTAGTATATAAACCCAAGTAGTGTATTGGGTAACTCACAAAAAACCATACACCGCCGCCGCTTCTTGCTCCCAATCCATTGCCTTTCAACCGAACAAAAATTCCGGTTGATAAAAACATCAGCAGAACTTCGTTGTGCAACTTTATTGCCAAATCTTATATTTCCATGAACCACTTCATTCCACAATGGGAATTAATCTATTGGCACGGGAAGATCTTGTGTATGCTTCATATGTTTTTTGTAAAAACATATGAACCACTTCACTGTTTTCTATGCTTCAGTACATATATATGTTGTATATATGCATCTCTAATGTTGATATTGACCTTTAAGTATTATGTGCACTTTAATGGTTAGATCGGTCTAGTTGAAAATGTAATGTTAATTTGAGATCATAAGTTACTTAAACATGAAATGTGTTAATTGAGAAAACCTGATTCCTCATGAGAACCCTCATTCATTCGAATGATATTTATATGATCCGCTATAAGATCAGATGTAGCCTTAACTAGGATAGGAAAAAATACCATCTAAATCCAGATTTATGCTCGAATATTGCCCTACTAAGAGATACATATGATTCAACAACTGACAGAATTGGATCATAATATAGTAATGAGCCTCTCGGCCTAGTCATAGCAACCAAATAGAATTGGGGTTCAAACAATTTAGTAGTCTAATATTTGAGAAAATTCTGATTACATGATGTTAGTAAAGTTGGTTAGGCCCCTCTGTTCTAATGCTCAAATCGCTTAAATATAAGTTTGTTAGTGCAGAAAACACCAAGTTAGTATATTTGTTTTCTCATTTTTATCAATAAAATGTTATTTTCACTGTCTCAAATTTGATTCTTCTTGAGCAAAATTAGACAATACTGTCTTAGGTATTACGACTCTTTTGTTGAAAATCAATGTCTATATGAAGTTATTTTACATTTATATGGGACCATGGTTGTTTCTTTTTCCGAGAAGATTATGGAATAAATGCTGATATTACAAACTGTCATTTTACTGCATATGTAAATACCTCTCAAATTAACTCTTTTAACAACTCATTCATATTTAGTTACAAATCCGTGTTACGGGTTCAAACCACTGTTTTAAAAAGCGCACTATATTATACAATATTTCGTGATATAGCGCTTTTCGAAAAAAAATTGCCTACGCTAAAACGCTATTTGGGTGGAAAAGCGCTAAATTCGCGCTATTGGGACCAAAAGCGCAAAAAGTGCGAAATTTTTGACCAAAAACGTAAATAGCGGGTTAGGAAAAACAACAACTGATCTAAATAATTAATATATGTTGTGTGATTTTGATAAAAGTGTGTTTAGTCTAGATGGTTGCGACAATGTATTATGTTTCAAGAGACCTAAGTTCAAAACTCACCAATAGTAACATTTTTTTTCCGAATTTTTTTATATTATTACACAATATAACTATACATTTTATCTTTTGTTGTTATGTATTCTAAATTTTAATGCATATTTAGGAAAAAAAAGGACACCGCAAAACTCTATGTAGCAATCCTATTTGGACTTTTAGTGTTTTTCTAAAAAATCGTTACGCTAACAATAACGTTATTTAAAATATTTGTTCAAACTAGTCGATATATAGTGCAAGATGCTATATTTACAAAATTAAGTCCCATGACATTACTATTTGCGATAATATCATTTTACTGTGCAAGAATATGGAACTAAATCCACGTGTCGTAAGAGTCAATCGTTATTCATCGCATTTCAGGTAAGACCAACTATTGACGAGGTACTAGCTTTAGAATTTAATCTTTTTAGTCATGATCAATCTTTCCATAAAGTGACAAATTAGTCTCACTTTTCAGACTATATTACTACCAGATATTAGGCACATACATATTTCAATCATATAAATAGTAGTACAAATTAGGGTATTGCTCACGAAAACTTAATTAAACTCTCTCTCCTCCAAACACACTCGTGGTCTCTCTGTCTCTTTTCTCTGAACACACACGCGACTCTCTCTCTCTCTCATCCGAGAACAATCGCAATGTACTCCAATTCACTTAACCTTAAATTGGTACCATTGTTGGGCAAAAATGAGCCCTCCTCCAACAAGCCATATGCCACCATGTCAGTATCTGTAACACACACAGTGTCTGCATCCCACCAGCTCAATATCATAGTGTGACGATCCAGAATTTCCAGGAAGGAAATTCCGTGGTGCGGTGTTGTGCGTTAGTCTCACATCGCCCAGATATGAGAGTACTCGTGTGGTATATGAGCTTAAAGATCCATTTCCTATCAACAAGGCATTTTAAAGCCGTGCGGCACAATAGGGAGAACGGAACTCCACGGTTAAGCGTGTTTAGCCTAGAGTAGTACCAGGATGGGTGACCCCCTGGGAAGTTGTGCCAAAGCGGACAATATTGTTGATACGGGCGTGGCGGTTCGGTCTGTGGGGCCGGGTCGTTACAGAAGGTATCAGAGCCTCTATCTAACCGAAAATGTGGGGACTAGCACGTGTGTGTGGACCCCTGAAGGACAACGTGCCCGACGAGGACGTCGTGCCTAAAGGGAGGGTAATTGTGACGACCCATAATTTCATGTGGTGCGGTGTTGTGCGTCAATCCAACATCGCCCAGATATGAGAGTACTCATGTGGTATATGAGCTTAAAGATCCATTTCCTATCAACAAGGCCTTTTAAAGCCGTGCGGCACAATAGCGAGGACGGAACTCCACGGTTAAGCGTGGCGGTTCGGTCCGTGGGGCCGGGTCGTTACAGATGGTATCAGAGCCTCTATCTGGCCGGAAATATGGGGACTAGCACGTGTGTGTGGACCCCTGAAGCACGACGTGCCCGACGAGGACGTCGTGCCTAAAGGGAGGGTGATTGTGACGACCCAGAATTTTCAGGAAGGAAATTATGTGGTGCGGTGTTGTGCGTCAGTCCCACATCGCACAGATATGAGAGTACTCGTGTGGTATATAAGGTTAAAGATTCATTTCCTATCAACAAGACCTTTTAAAGCAGTGCGGCACAATAACGAGGACAGAACTCCACGGTTAAGCGTGCTTACCCTGGAGTAGTATCAGGATGGGTGACCCCCTAGAAAGTTGTGCCAAAGCGTACAATATTGTTGATAGGGGCATGACGGTTCGGTCCGTGGGGTCGGATCATTACACATAGGGTACTAAACACCTCTCTTTAAGAAATGTTTTCCAAAGGAATGTGTTTAGAAATCAAATGTTTGTAAAGTGATTTTTGTCGGATGGCACGTGTCACATTCTCACTTTTACCTAGTTTTATGTCTTAAAAATCAAATGTTTTCTTATTTTTCTTTGTTGAGAAAACACCCGTTAATGGGACTCCGGCCATTGTTTGGGTTTTTACTCTTTAGCATTGATTTTTGATAGGAGTAGGAATTTGTGATCCATAAGATTAAAATCTTAAAGAACACTGCGCCCAAAATATAGGTGCAGAGGGCATGTGGTTAGCCTACATCCGTATTTGAAACCATTTTTATTTTGAAGTAAACTACACATGCTTTAAAATGATACATATGCATTTTAAACTGAAATATATTCATTACAGTTGAACTCTATGTTGTTTAAACTAAACTATATGCAATTTTATCTAAACTATATGCACTTTCTGATGAATTATACACTACAAGAAAAAACGCATATGGGAACAAAAATTTGTGTTGCTATTTATGCTGCAAATCAAGATCAGGAACAATTTAGCAACAAAAACTGGTATGTTATTGTTTGCCTTGTTGCAGATTTCAGCAACTAACTTAGCAACACAATATTATACCTAGTAACATAACTGTAACACAATGTTTATGTTGCAATATCAGTAAGATAATTGTAACATATTTTTTATGTTACCAATTGATGAGTTTTTTGGGTGGAAATGCAACACTTATGTGACATAACTGGGTTATGTCAGAAATTTGTTACAATTTTTCATCATTCTCTTTTCAATTTTCTTACGAGAATTTACTGCTATTATTTGTCCAGTAAATTAAAAATATAAATTAATTTGTTGCTAATTATTTGCATTTAATATATATATATATATATATATATATATATATATATATATATATATATATAGTATAAACAAACTTCAGCATAGCACAACTAGTATTGACTTGATCAGTTAATTCAAAATATTACAACTGATCACTTTCGACCTGTAATCTCAAAACAGCCAACAAAATAAAAAAAACGAATAGGTCACTGGTCTTGTAGGTTGGCTTCTTTTATTCATTTCAAAAGGAACAGCGTGCTCAGAAGTCGTGATGGAATTTCTAGTATGCTTAGAATACTGTCCGTTAAGGCCTATAAATGCTAACTTTTTCTTCCTTGATAGCTCTAAAGCCTCATGAGTGTTCTATTCCATCTTCTACTTGTTCCAAACAACTTCCGGGTTATAGTCCCCTTACCGACTTATTCTCTCGATCATTTGTACAATCTCGATAGCATATGTGAGTTGCTTTATCCCAGCACTTCGTAACCTTTTCTTCCGGCCTTCAAGCGAAACGAAGTACTTCGACAGATAAGATATCAAGCAAAATATCATAAAATTTAAATTCAAACTAACTAAATCAAATGCAAAACATGAAACCAAATAGATGCAAAAAAACTCAGCTTAACGGCTGCAACTTAAAACAATGAATATGGGTTGGAGTCAAGTATTTTACAATTGAATTTCATATTTCTAGCCCTGACCTTTATTTGACGGATGTCACTCTTGTTTTCTCTCAAATGTGTCAAAAAGAGAAGAGAGAATATAGAAAAGACACTTGAGACATTCCCAAGCTACGATTTTAGTAATGTTCTCCATAATTAAAACGTATATATTCATTTCGTGAATTGGTAAACAATTTCGTATAGCTATTATACTTAAAGAGACAATAATGCTATGCTCACAATTTGAAAGTCCGAACACTCCACACACCACATAATAAAACCATAAAACCAAACACACCACATATATAATTTTGTATTTATTTGCTTATGAACAAGCAGAACAACAATAAAGGGATTTTTTTAGTTCCACAATTACCTTAGACAATTTGACACTTCAACAAAACAAGAATTAACAGATACATATAAGATTTGTTTAGTTTAAACTTTCACGAATTCTAATGGATTTCAGTCCAGTAAACATCAAGGTGTATCAAACTTCAAGTGGAGTGCGGAATCAAGACAATATGAACCGTAGTTTCAAAACTTATCATTAATTATCTGAGATCCAAAACTCCATATTTATAAGTTGGGGGTAATTTTAAAACTTTAGATTTACAAAAACTTACCATCAAATTAGTGAATTTCAAAGAAATTGCAAATATATAAACATAAACTTATATTACACATATATACCTTCAACGAATCAACATACACTCAAGCATAGGATACACCTATAAATGATTTCAGATTTGAAAAAAGGTAAAATGGCTAGAATGATTTAAACACTTGCACCAATTAGAACATATTTACCGTTATAGACGATTAAATACACAATAATCAGATTCTAGCTAACGTAACATAATTGTAGTGATAGAGGAAATAGAGAGAGACCTGTAAGTAGAAGAGTTGAGCGGCGGGTATAGATCTAGGGTTTTATTTTACTTTGTACGACGAGTGAGATAGAGAGAGAGATGTGTCTCGCATACATTATTTTCCAAAATTTTATTAAAAAATAGGTGGGAAACATAGGCGCAAAATGAAAATAAAGGAAGGAGAGTAGCTGACCCAGAGTCAGGTTACTCTGCTTCCACAGCCATTGGATCTGTTATTAAATTTAAACTATAGCAGATTCAATGGATGTGGGAAGCAGAGTAACCCTGACTCAGAGTCAGGTACTCTGCTTCCGAAAATAAAGCTGGGAAATCTTTATAAAAAAAAGGATTTGGCATGTCTTTTGAAAAGTCATAAAATTTCCTATTAAAAATAGTATTCTTTTTTTATCACAAAATGTTAAAAAATATATATATTGTACATGATCAAAGTCTCTCACAGCTGCTCCTTTTTAACTTGAACCTCATATTTAAAAGTGTGAGTTCTGACTTAGTATATAATTTGCATATGTTTCTGATTAATTGTCATGTTCATCATCGTTGATCGAATCAAATGAGATTGTTGATAAAATTGCATCTTCAATTTTAGTTATATAGATTTGGTAGCTTGGTTTGTCAAGTTGTACGATGTGACCATCATTAGTGACAATAATTACAGTATAATTATTAAGATGTGAACTCCTCTTTCATACACGTTCATGTCAATATAGACAAAACTGAATAAATCCATTCGTAAATAATGTTAGTCTAATTGTTATTTTGTGAGGTCGGTACTTTAACGTGTGAATTTTGTACCTATAAACAAAATTAGCTGTATGTAACTTGATCTATGGAAAATAAAAATACTAACTCTTTAGTTTCAACTACCCCTAAATCTTAATAGATCGTAGATTTGTTTGAATGAACCATTAGATTAAAAACCGACGTTGTTAGTATTTTATCTATTGTAAAGGAAAATTATAAATACTAGAACTTTAGGTTTAAATATCTCTAAATTTTAGTTTCAATTACCCCTAATTATGCAATTAAAGACCAATAAAAATACATATCATGTAATCAATTGTAACCAAAGTTTATGAAACTTAATAAAATATGCTACCTTCAACAAATCAACTATAGTCTAAGTTAAACTAAATAAATTAACGATAATTGATTATAATCAAATTACAAACGATATAACAAGACCTTTATGAAAACTAAACAGGAGCAAACTTACTTTTGTAAATAGAGGACCGATATTGAGAAACTTGATAACAAATTTGTAAATCAACAACATTCTAGCATCAAGTAACTTATGTTGCCAAATTTTGATACAATTCCATTGCTATTTGCAATTAAACACAAATGTATGATTTAACAACATATTTTTATGTTTCCAAATTTATGTGGAGATCGTGTTGCTAAATTGATGGTAATTCTGTTGCTGATTTTATCTGGAAATTTTGGCAACTTACTTAGCAACAAATTATTGTGTTGCTAATTTTAAGTTGGTAAATAGTTGGTAATTTTGTTGCTAAATGTTTTCTATATAGTTTATGTTGCTATTTTGCTTGTTTCTGTTGCTAATTAGCAACAGAATTTGCCTCCTTGTTTTTTTTTTGTTGCTATATCAATAATTTCTTGTAGTGATATACACCAATGAATTACTATATGCATTTTTCGGGGGAAAATTTGCAATTCGTACTAAATTATATAAACTTTTAATTGAAACGTATGCACTTTATACTGAACTATATATTTTTTTACTTATATATCTTCTTCTTCTTCTGGATATATCTCACCACATAAACAAACCAGATCTCCAAATCAATGGCGAAGTGATAGAAAATTTCTTCATATAATGCCTCTCAAATCTAGATCTCCATATCATGCCTCTTAAATAACGATCTGGTGATAATAATTAATGGCACGATGGAAGATCTAATCATGAAGCAACGATGGATCAACCAATTCTCTCTAATAGATAATAATCTCTAATTTCAACCAACTCAAAAATTATATGAGAATTTCTTTATGTAGCTTCATCACACAAACACTAAACCATTCTATAACAAGTAGAAAATCATTTCTTTAAATTTAATAATAGGTTTGAGAGTTCTAAAATAGAAAGTTAGTGAGCATCATACTATACTTAGTAACTTGGGTTAGGAATAGCAGAGTGAAACGGAGAAATCTTTAAGGTTCGGAATGTCATTTTCTTATCTAGTAGGTTCTCACTATCATCCTTTTTTTTATTTTATTGAAAACCGATTGATTATAGTTATTAAAGATAAGTTAGAATTAGTTGTTCTTGTTGTTCTTGTTGTTTTTATCAAACAGTACCTATACCGTTTATATATGAAACAATATATCTCCTAACATGATTCAAATTTATACTCAGCAAATCAATAACTAATCATTTATATAAAACTGAATAAGAAAAGATTTTATTTAGCAAATTTTAAGTAATAGAACAAATATCTTCATAAGTTAATATCTTTTTAAAAACAAATCTCACACAATTTGGAAAGATAATTAGATTTCTTTAATACTCAAATATTCTCAAAACATATAACATATCTATATAAAAAAACGTGAGAATATAATCTCTTTGATAAAATATTTTGCAAATCAAATAAATGCATAAAACACATATTCTGCAGGAATCTGTATAAGCAGGTTGCAACTGTCAGTTGTAAGCAGGAATAGCAGTAACTTTTCCTGCAAGCATAATACACAAGTATTTTTGTATAACCCAATACGACAACAAATTAAGTAAATTTAGCCAGTCATCTTAAGTTCTAACAACCATCAACACTTTTAGACCTATATAAATTACTTAAAAGTTAGAGAAAATTCTGGGGAAAATATATGTTGAAATAGACTTATAAACGGTTGTAAATATTTCTGAATCACATCATTTGGTCACTTATATAGGTATATATGCATGTTTCAATTATGAAATGAAAACAGAAAACTAGCATATTACATTTGAAAACTATTGATCAAGTTATAAGCTAGTTTGATAACAAATAAGGGGAGTCTTTTAGATTTATTAGCTCCTATTAACGATGGGTAACATGAACTACCATGTCTAACTAAATGATAGGAGCGGACGAGAGATAAAGGCGAAATGATATTTTTTTAGAGAATGTAAAAACAGCTAATTTTATAAATAAAAAAATTACAAAAGAAAAAAACAGCCAAGTGATGACCATCGGGGGGTCAGAGAGTCTCCCAACAACCTTAGAATTGTAAAAAATATTTTTTAACAAGTATATTATATTTTGTTAAAATTAATGATTTTCTCCGACATACATATATAGATGCTCTTACAATTTATGTCTCAATTGTACCTTTAATTCTTGAGAAAGTAATAGGTCATGCCCAAAAAAGGAACTACAATACGTTACTTAACCACTAACGCTATAGAGTCAGACTGGTTCAACTAGACTAATTGGCAGACATTCCATCATGTAATTTTAGAATTCTTTTTAACCACTAACGCTACAAATTACATAATTGAGCAACCACCCTCACCATCATTTTCAACATAAATTCCATCATGTTCATAATTATTGTAAGCACGGATTTGGGCGGACGGTGGTGGAGGTTCTCGGTACCCTGCATGCCTATGATTGTATGCAAATGCAGGCGAAGCATAATAAGAAGAGGTTCCGCTAGGATAGGATGTACTATAGCTCATCCCAAAAGTCTGATGTAGATAATACGAGTACACATGTCCGTATGGAGGGCCGAGATGCATCATCCCAATGGGCAGATCAATGGTTTCAACACCAAAAGGAAAAGATTCGCTGATCGCAAGTGCATCTTTCGCATCTGCACTCTTTGCATTATTTCCCTTTTTACCCTTCTTTTTCTTCTTTTTCCCACCGCTTTCGGTCAAATTAGTCTTCTCATCTTCCACATCATTTTCATCGCTGCTTCCCGAAAGATTAATCTGATCGTGCTTTTCCTCTATTTTTCTTCTTCTTTTTTTTGGATTTTCCGATCTTATTTTCGCCTCCGCCTTCTTCCGCTTTTTCTTGTAAAAGCTCAGCATGTTTCCCTGCTTTTGCCAATTTCTTATCAACTTCTCAGCTTCTACGTTTCCCGTGACCGAGACTTTGTGTTGTTGAGAATCAATGGACACAGTAAAGACTCCTAGAATATGAACCAAAAGTGCAGCTTTAATAAAATTAGGGAAAATTAATACCGTAAAAAATATGGTTCTTCACCATATATTTTTCTTAAACCAAACACCACAGTGATGCCAGAGCCATTATTTGATTGGGGAAGCGGCTAAAATTCACACATAAAGTTTTGTTCCCTCCTAATTACTATATATAATAAGATTCCATAACCACCATAATAGAAAGATTTTATCAAAAAATCATGTTTTAGATAGATTTTATGTCAATAGCATATGGGGGACTAGTAGTAGCTACTAGCTAGTATGTTATGAACCAGAATAAATTTAGTAGTAAACTCATTTATTCAAGCCAAAACTCTACTCTCATTTAATACCATTTCCTTGAAAAACTAAAGAATATTGCTAGGAATGGTGAAAGAGTACAAATCTTCTACCCCCTATTCTCTACCCCTTTCGTGTCCCCTTGCTTATTTTATTCAAATTTTAAATTTTCACAACTTGTTCCGCAAATTTATAAGCTTTTATATTATATTGTATTCAAATTTTAAAACATTTGGGCATAATACTGCTTTAGACAATTTTTCTAAGATTTAATGTTTAATTTACACTAATTTATACATTTATCCCCAAATAAATTGCATGTGGATTTTAAAAAAAAAATTAATTATTGGAATGTATTGATACATGTATTATAGTAATTGTATAATTTTTTTCAAGTTTTTTTGAATAAAATAAGCAAGAAGGCACGGAAGGGGGTAGAGAATAGGGGGTAGAAGATTTGGACTCATGGTGAAACAAAATTTATTCTATTTTCCCTAAGTATATATTAGGAAATTGGTACCATCAATGTTGTGAAGTAGTTTATGGACTTTCTTCTTGCAACCTTCACAGTGGATAGAGACCTTCAGAACACATGTCTGTACATAACAACAGCTAGTATAAACAATCAGTAAATAAATATACATGCATGCATATGTATGTATACAAAGGATAGACCACCATACCCAGGGCCGGTCTTGAGGGGATGAGACTAGTCCGAGTGGACTGAGCATCCCATCTTGAGAGTAAATAATTTCCCGAAATAAAATAAAATATGTTACTACTATGTTTTTTCTAGGTTTTCTTTATACGAGCTAAACAATGTTTTTTGCCAACTAGGCAACCCGTAAAAAATAATTTTTTTGGGCCGGCTCTGACCATACCTGGTACTTGAGATGATCTGGTGTTTCATTTTTACTCTCTTGTGTAGCCATTAGAGAGATAGAGAGAGGAAAAAAAGAGAGAGAAGTTTATATTACCCAGGCTTGTGAGTGGAAAGTGGAGAAGTAGAGGGACTATAAAATGTGATGAAAAGTTACAAAAAATGTTGGAGAGAAAAAGAAAAGCACTCTAGTGTGGAAAGCTAACTCAGCTCCATATAGACCACTCCATTTTTCCATTTACATGTCATCAAAGGTAAAGTAGTATGACATATTATATTACTTTCTCTGCTTATCGGGTAAAAAAAATTTATATTTCTTAAATCTTTCTCTTTGTTGACATCTTTCCACAATTGTACCTTTGGACACGTATCTGCATTGATTATCTTATGTTAAGCTACAAGGTCATAAGATGAAAACAAATTTTTGGTTCATCTGTCACAATTTTAAGTATGACACTTCAACAAATATTTAGTTTTAACTATCTTAGAAAATATCTTATTATAATTACCTTCGTATCTTTGATGTCCCCCTCTCCTACCTTCTCCTAGCGTCATAGATCAAGTACTGATCATGTTAATTTATATTCCACTTTTGGAGAATAAAATTTTCGTGTTTTTCTTTTCTTTTCAAAATCTTTACATTTTGAGTAGCGGTGAATATTTTAAATGACATCACAAAGTTAGATGCCGGAAACCAAAATTTATTAACTTTGTCACAATCTCAAACTTAACAATAGCCAATATTTAGTTGATTTCTGATCATGGAGTAAAATTATTTCCTCTTCCTGTTCCTGTTGCTCCTCAGTCCTCCCTCTTTCGATCTGTTAACATCACAATAAGTTTATGCACAATTTGAAAGAAAAAAACTTATTTAGCATTTTGCAACAATATCATTTTTGGACAAGTGGTGAACTAGAAAATATTATATACTGACAAAAAACATTATGTAATTTGTCTTTTAAAGTGTTAATTTTATGCCAATGTATTAATTCCATATTGGGAAGGATGCATGGAAAATAATCCCCATTCTTTGCCTACATGATGAAGTTTGTGAAGCTCTGAATGATGAGATTTTCCTGATCATAAGTTTTGGAAGTTGATAATTGGGATTTGTGGTGGGAGGGATATAAAAATTATGTACGTTTATCAGCTTTGATCAAGCCGAGACCAAATTAATTGTTGATATGGATAGTTAATTAGGCCTTTCTAATTAAGCTTGTACCCCTTTAATACATATTCCTCCAAAGTACAGGCGAAACCCTCAAAGTGTGTGGTAGTAAAATATTAAAGGATGTTCTCTTAAAGGACTAATTTAATAACTATTCAATTTCCTTTTAGTGAGAGAATACTTTTATATTGTTAGGGCTCTGCCGGACCAATAAAAGATTCTAATACTAATCATGGATATAGGAGGGAAATAATACCAAATATTTTCATTCTATTCTACAAAAATAGAAGAAATAAATTACTATTCATATCATCCATAATGAACAAGAAAATAAAATAAAAGAGGCTTATCTGATAAAAAAAAATGAGGTTACAAGGTTTTATTCAAATCTTTTAGCTCCACACAATGCAGATATTGGAGATTTTACTACTCTTGAAACTGTACCTGCAGCTCTTACAACTTAAAATTGTAATTTACTTTATCAGAATCCAACTTTAGAATAAATTAAAGAACCTATTTGGAGATTAAATAAATACACCTCACCTGATCAAGATGGTTATTTATGTACTAATTGATGGGGTATTATGAAGGAATATATTCTACATGCTATTACTTAATTTTTCTATGGTGTAGAGTTACCAAATGCTATATATTACTACTACTCTTATAGCATTAATTCATAAGAAGAAAAGTTCTCATAATTTGGAGGATTATAGACTAATTAGTTTGAGTAAATTTTGTAATAAAATTATTTCTGAAATTCTGTTTACAAGATTGACAATAATTCCTCCAAAGTTTATATCTCATGATCAAAGTGGCTTCTTGAAACGAAGGATATTACAGACAATATTCTAATGGCTCAAGAATTAATTGGAACTATGGGTTTAAAATGCAAAGGAGATAATGTTGCTATCAAATTACATATGCAGAAAGTTTATGCCAAGGTCTCTTGATTATATTTTACAAAAATTCTAAAAAAGTTGGGTTTTTCTGAATTATAGATTGACATAGTATGCAGGCTTGTTTCTAATATTTATTTCTCTATTCTTCTCAATGGTACCGCTACTTGATTTTTTAAATCTACTCAAGGGGTAAGTAAGGCAATGAGATCCTCTCTCTTCTTGTTTATTTATTATTTGCTCTGAAACTCTCTCAAGAAATTTTAATTTTTGCCATTTTAAACCATGTAAAGTCCGTAGAGGGTGTCAAGGTATTACTCACTTAACTTATGCAGATGATATTCTTTTTTTTCCTCAGCTAAATATCAATTAAAGCTATTGACAAGGTGTTAAGCAATTATCAAAAAGATTCTCGCCAGGTTATAAATGCAGAAAAAGTGCTATCTATTGCTCTAAAAAGGTAAGTATGCAACAAAAAGAGTTTATTTCTTCTTATTTGGGTTGCCCTATCAAGTGTCCTCCTTTTCTCTATCTTGGTCGCAAGTTTTATTGTAAAGTTAAAAGTGTTCTTATTTTCATAATATGGTCAATAAAAGAAGAGAAAAAATTGCTCAATGGAAATCAAAGTGGCTATATTTGGGATCCAAAGTGAGAATGATTAAGCATGTGCTACAATCCTTACCTATAATATGTTCATATAACCTCTCCGTGTATATATGTGTATATATATATATATTCTAGATACAATGCAACCTTCTAAGAAAATTATGAATAATATTGGTATAATTTTTGCAAATTTGTCTTGGGGCAAAATGATGGTAAAAATAAAATTCACTGGTTGAGAAGTAGAGCCATAGTTGTAAACATGTAGAGGAAGGGAGTTTGGGAATAAGAAGTGTGTAAGATATGTCTTAAGGTTTTTGCTATTAAATTATGGTGGAAATTTAGGCTACAAAACTTTATGTGGTCTAAATTCATAAAAAAATAAGTACAGTTAAGTTGTATTATCCTAAAAGAGCTCCAAAAGTTTTGACTAATGGTAACTGTAACAGAATGTTGCAAATAAGAGATATTGCTGAAAATAACATGGCTAATTGGTAAAAGATAGGTTGATATTAATTGTGAACTAAAATGGAAGGGGACCTCTAAATAGTCCAATTTTAATAGATAACCAAGCTATTAAAAATTTCTTGATTGACAATGAGTGGAAAATGGATATTATTAAAAATATGAGAAATTTTCTATAAGTAGCTCATATCAACTTATATTACTCATATATACATCTGTAAGTTCATATTCTCCATTGGTATCACTTTTTAATTATTTAATTTATTTACCAAAACGTCATTATACACAAAACATAATACACATATTTTATCTCTCTACAAACCCAAAAAAAATAGTTTTAAATTAAAAGAAAATTCTATAAAAGTGAAAAAAAATCAACAAAAATGGGGAAAAACACACAAAAAAATATATAAATAATTAAAAATTCACAAAAAATTATTTAAAAAATGTATTTTTATACAAAAATTATATAAAAAAATTAAAAAAATCAAACAAAAAAATGTATTTTTTTAAATCATGGCAAATGAAAAATATCACAAAAAAATGTATTTTATAAAAAAAACACAAAAACATATTTTATATTTTTTGTCAAAAGGGCATATAGTTTTATTAAAAGTGCATCTAGTTCAGCTGAAATTACATCTGATTTAGCCAAAAGTGCATGTAGTTTAATAAAAGTGCATATAATTCTGTCAAAAATGCATCTGATTAGCTGAAAGTGCATCTTGTTCAGTCAAAAGTGCATATAGTCCAGTCGAAAGTGCATATAGTTCAGTCGAAATTGCATAATGTTTAATATAATTACAATATAATTCACAAAACAATATGCATATACTTTACTTTGAATTAAAAAACCAAAATTCGGATAAATTCGAACCACTAATCTCTTCAACCCAAATTCGAGTCCAAGCACTCCTATTATTTTGAGCTTACAAATTTAAATGAAACCAAAGAAAGAGGGAATTCGGTAATCACAACAATAGCCAAGTATCAAACTAATTTATTAAATTCTAATACTAATTAATGGAATTTACCTTAATTATGACTATGTCAAATTATCCAAACATAAAATTAATGGAATCAACACAAGGCCAAACAAAAAAATCCAGCAAAATAGTACTAATAACAAAACAGAAAAAATAAAAATAAAAAACTGTCCAGACTTATAAGAGAATTACTGAATTGAAAACCGGATCGATCAAAGCTGTTTCAGCACCATCGACAGCTCCCTCTCTCTCCACCGCCACTCTCCTTCCTTCTCTGACACTGTCAAAATCCTAGATATGTCCCCCAATCATCCAAACTCAATTATAATTCTCCCTAATTCGTTATCATCACCACTAGTTAACATCATAATCACCACCAGTTGTCATTATCGCCGGAGAAATCATCGGAGAAATCATCGGCCCTGAAACTCCACAGATCCGGTGAGAGAGACAAGATCGGAGCTGTTAACGTCTGATTTGGTGATGGAGTCGAATAAGTTTCCTTCTGTTATGACGGAGGAGAAAGAGATGCAGAGAGCAGGGATTTTGGAGGAGGTATTTTGGAAGAGAGAGAAAGGAGCGGAGAAAGGAGATAATTGATCAGAGTTTTCGATCTCATAGGGTTATAGAGAGAGATAGAGAGAGAAAGACTCTATGTGAATAGCAAACATAGAGCGAGATAAAAACATATTTTTAATTGTTTATGTAGTACTAAAAAATGTTATCTATGAGGAATGCAAATTATATTAGGTAATTAGTCGGAATTAAAGTTCAAAAGTAATAGCTAAGAGCTATTATTTCTTAAAAATATTTGTCAGCAAGAATACTTACATTTATTCAGTAAAAACCTCAAGACTTTGGCAGCTGGAGTTTGCATTATGATTTGGAAAAATAACAGCTATGCTAAATTCTCTATTAAGTCACTTGGAACCTGATAAAAAATAAAAGCAATATTAGTTGGAATGATGCTCTTTGTAGGTGAAATAACTAAATGCTTTAATATTCTAAGATGTAGTGACGCGTGATGAATTTTCAACTGAACTTTATAGATTTCAGTTCTCAGTTGTAACTGAAACTGGATGTAGAATAAGTATTAACAAACATACAATCAAACGTACTGAATCAGAGATGAACACAACACGTTTGATAACAGAGTTGGATCTAATCTACTCTCCGAAGCTCTTGATCAGATTAGAATAATTAGAAAGCTTACAAAGTGTATTTGAGTCTTACAAATCAGCAGCTCTCTAACTGTTTAAGTCTATACAGCTATTGATATTACTCCTCTCAACTATTCAGTATAGCCTCATGTGGCAGTCTATCTCTCTTAGCAAATAGCTATGTATTCTCTAGAAAAATAAACTCTTTTGTTCTGAATACATAATCAAACCCTACGAGTTATTATGTACTTATATATTGTGTTTTACAAAAAATGGTAACACAATATAATTAATAATAAACATTCCAAGTTTATTAATTGTGATTTATCTCTCAATTTTTTCTTCAAATGCTGACTAGGGTAAGTGAATCTTTGCTACGCAATTCTTCATATAATATCTTCTGAGATTGTATATATTCGAATATCTTCTCATCATAATATGCTTTGTCAACAAGCTGCAAATGTATAGAAATCTTGATCTGTCTGTCAATATCTTTCAGTTGTAAAAGTCAGTTACAACTGAAAGTTTAACTAATAAAAGAACCATTAGTAACAAGATGAATATATAACTGAGTAAATGACTAAGTGTTGTTTATCAAAATAGTGACAATCAAAGAAATTATTAGGTGATATAAAATAGGTCCTAACAGTTGGGATAAAATCTCCACTTCCACTTGAGAATTTCTTGTTTTGCTTGGAAAGTACAGAATAATATAGTTCCTCTTGATAAAAAATATTAAGAAAAAAGGGTTTACTTTGGCCTGTATGTGTGTTTGTTGTGGTAAGGATGTGGAAAACATAAAGCATTTATTCATTAATTGGGTTGTTGCTACAGAAGTTTGGAATTTTTATGCTAAAATAATGAGGGTGACTTGGTGGCTTAATGCAGATTCAAGTATTAAAGGGAGGAGTTCTAAGGTAATTCCTTCTCTTATTGTGTGTAATATTTGGAAAATTAGATGTAAAGTCACCTATGATAATGTTAATATGATACCTGATATTATTATTACTGAGATCAATTGTACCATTATTTTGTATGCTAAAATGGACAAAAAATCCCCATGTGATTAAGCTAGATGCAAGTTTAAGGTGATTCATTGAATAAGGCATTTAGAAGGTTATTGCAAAATAAATACTGATGGTAGTTTTTCTTCTACAAATTTGTATGGTGGATGTGGGGGTGTTATGAGAGTACTTCTGGGCGTTTTCTAAAGGGAGTTAGTTGTACTCATATATGTTATTCTAATATTGAAGATGAGGCTAAGACACTATTGATGGGATTACAACTAATTGCTAATGAAAGGGTGATCATAGAGAATGATTCTCTGTCCCCATTTAATTTTATAAATAAGAAATATTCTTGTCCCTAGTTAATTAGAGATACAATGAGCAAAATTGATCAAATTCGATCTAAGAAGGAAAACAGTTACTATGGAACATTATTTACAAAGAAACTAACCTCGCAGCGGATTTTCTTGCAAACTCAACAAATCCCCATTTGCAGATCTACTCCACCACAAATATGTCTGTATTTCCTTCGAACATGGTTGGCATTATTCTCTTGGACGAGAAGAACATCCCTAATATAAGATGTGGTGGGTGAAGTATTTTGTCTCTCATCGTCGCAGCACCCTCTCTATCGGAATATGGCGAGGAGAAATGATGAAAGAACCTAGCTCAAACAGACTTTTGGTCTGGAAAGAAGACACGTGTATTAAAGAAGATTTTATTTAGTCCTTGCAAGTTTTTATTTTTTGTGTTTGAGAACCCTCTTTGTAATTGCAACAGCTGAACAATCTTGTTTTATTTTGTTTTTTTGGGCTTTTTTCCCCACATTTTTATTTCATCAAGAATACACCCTCCGGTTCCCAATTAATTGTCATCTACGAAATTACGTCCAATTTTGACCAGTTTATAACATGTATCTAAATTGTCGAAATGAAAATTTTCAAAACTAAATTATATAATTTATGTGCACTTCATATGATTGAGATTGAAGGCCCCATTGTGAGTCAAAACACATGAATGCAAATAAGATTTCTGGTCACTACTTTTATAACAAATATTGGTGTTATGATTTTCCTTAGTTTTTGACTATACAAGGTGTAATTTTCGTCTTTGATATGCTATCCGGAAGAGGCTATCTCTCTATATACCCTCTTCTACTACTTTTTACAAAATAGCTTTAATTCTCTAAAGCTAAGTGACTGTCACACTTAGCTTGAGTTGTTTTAATACAAAATCTAAGTCTAGTTACACTTACATTAGTTACAAAAGTTTGAAATTTACTGGTGGTCCTTTCTCCCAAAATATGGCTTGTGTTACTCTTTTTAAGAAGAGTTTGCTGTCACTCCATCTCCTCCCACATTGTCAGATCCACCCACATCCCCCTACTGCTACCATTCTCTCCGCCCACAGGGTTGCCTACCTCTTGATTGCCAACACCGGATCCAGAAACAGTTCCAGGACTTGTAATCACTACACTTCCTTGTCCACTCTAATATTGCCTCAATCTCTCCCTTATTTCTGTTGGAAAAACATGTTTTACATGGGTGTTTCCGAATGGTCACAGGACCAACTTTGAGTCGATATTACAGGTGACAACACTGAGTTGCTAATACCGTACTCAACGTGATTGAGTAGCTCGTATGACGAGCTTCGTAACGGTATATCGCATGACCTATTCGGACAATGGGTGTGAATACTAATCGGGTTTAAAGTTGGGCTCTCGAAAGAGGATAAAAGCTCAATGCTGGAAAATGTAATGGAAAATGGAAAAAATCATTGAGGGTTATCCCATATTAGAAGATTAAGAGTTAATTTTACAATATATATACAAGACCAACCCATGTAGTTGTTAAACTAACATGTCCACATACACATAAGAGTATTAGTGTGTACCCACACGCTCGCTTGGGTCGTGGGTGCGGGATTTGGGATTTGGGAAATATCTCGGGTCTTGGGTCAAATCTGAAAAGAGAGTTTTGTATAAAATACAAAATTAGTCACTAGAGTTATTAAGTGCTGCAGTTTCAGAAATTGATTGGGCGGATTCTGGGAGTTAAATGAACACAATCACATCATAGCATATAGCATACATATTAGAGAGAGAATCGCACCACCAACAGCTCGACCTGTGTTTCGGTGCCGGTTTCCACACGACCTACTCTGAGACAGAAGTTGTACCTTGGGAACAAAGTCCTGAAACCAGAAATTTTTAAAGGTGGTTCGGGAAATATTGTTTAAGGGAAACTACCCAGCAGTTACCTCTTCTTTTTATTTCAGTCCTTTTAAATTCTGTTCTTTCATTTCAGTACTGTTTTAATTCTGTAATTTACTTTGCAGTCTTTTACATTCTGTAATTTACATTTCCAGTACTGTTTACTTTTTAGTATTTACTTTCCAGTCTTTTCCGTTTCTGTAATTTATATTCTGTAATTTACATTTCAGTTCTATAATTTCTTTTACTAACAGAAACAGTCAAGACATTTAGTAATCATACTATTCTGTCTGGTATTTTCTTTTAATTGTTAAACAGTCTAGCAGTTTAGTAATAATACTATTCTGTCTGACAGTTTCAAACAATTACAATTCAGTCCAGCAGTTTAATAACTTATATTAAATCTGTCTGGAATTTAAATTAGTGTAATTTTAATTCTGTTGAGTCGGAAATTGTAATTTATATTCCGTTTGTGAGAAATAAAATTGTTTATTTCCATTTCAGTCCTTTGTTATTTACTTTATTGCTTTTCGATATAGTACAAAAACCAACAATTTCAACATTTACAACCTCCAAGTTCTGATTTACTCCTTCTAGCCTCATCCTCTCCTCAGTCTCCATGCCCAGCCAATTAATATAAAGATGGGAATTAAGCTCTAGCCAGACGTTAGTGGTCTAGCCACTGGATATAAGCTGTCATTTTTGGTAATATGGTGGAATGGTGGTTTGATCCATTCCAAAAGATCTTATAGTTATCAACCTCAAAAAAGACCAACATAATTTGTACAATTTGGCATCTCAATTTGACTTCAGAATGCTCAAAGGAAGTAATGAGATATGATTTCCATTTTCCAAGCCCACAAGTTACCTTTAGTGATTTATTCATTCATCCATAATCTTGTATTATTTCAATGTAATGCTTAATCTCCTTTTTCCCAATACGATTTTCCCGCCAGTCGATTGTATCTATTTAACTAAATAACTGATTATTACAATTAAGGATTAGCATTACTGTTCCCATTGGAAATCCTCATTTGCTCTAAGTGGGACTTTCCGTCGAGCTTCTTAGAGAAGAAATCTTTGAAGTATTTTCTCATTCCGACCCTTTTGAAAATCGGAGGATTAGTCTTAGTAATTCTATGAGCTGGCCCTACCTCTGAGTCAAACTTAGGGTTGAAGAACATTGCTACTGATATTCTCTCCTTCTCTTTATTTACAGTGGCTCTGTGCTCAATGCTTTTGTAAATGCCATTGCTAAATATCTGTACATAAAAATGCCATACTAGTAATCATGTAATTCAAATAGCACAACTTATCTACAGAATAAACATTAACCAAACCAAAATAGTTTATGCCTTGCAACAGAAAAGATCTTACAATTAAAGAGTTGGCTAAATCCAAGATGGCATAAAAAAACATTATTTTAACTTTGTAACATCATTGAAAAGGCTTGCCAACAATATAGTTTGGTTGTGCAAAAATAATAAATTTGCAAGCTTTACCAAGTTTCCACAAGCTTTACCAAACTACATATATATCACTAATTATAAACATATTTATGAAATTTTTTTAATTGGTCCTGTTTAAAAATCAATTAAATTTTGTAAGATTTTTTGGTACTTATGAGTGTGTTGTGTTTATGTGTGTATGCATAGAAGCAGCTTCAACATACCTCAAGACAATCACCTACATTAACAACGAAGCTATTTGGGAGGATATTAAAAGGTATCCAAACACCATCTTTCTTAACTTGAAGGCCATCAACTTCATTTCCTTGGAGAAGGATTGTGATACCAGTGCCATCTGAATGAGGCGTTAGACCAATTACCGCTTCTGGCTGTGGACATGGTGGGTAATAAGTCATTCTCATTGATTGCATCCCGTCTCCAAACACGTCGTTCATCTCTTTATCATCTATCCCTAGAGCTTTTGCCATCAACCCTAGTAGTGACATGGCAAGTTTTTGTAACTCTAGTATGTATGACTCCAGAGTTTCCCTACATATGTTATAAGGATGAAATGATCTAAAAGATCAAATATAATCAAGTATATCGCTTCATCTGAATCGTGACATGATGCGTTTATTCATTATTATAGATATATGGCTTGCGGAATATGGGAGAAGTTGGTAAAATATGCATTCAAAGCCCTCGTTAAAGCATGTAGTTGGCCGAGTGTGTTCATCTTAAATAGAAGAAGGATGGTTTTTCCAGAATTCAAGTTTTTTTTATATCTAAGCATATATATATATAAATGAACCATCAGAGAAAACATTTGACTTCCAAGCAGGAACATAGATTACTTTTTCCGGTTATAGCTAAGTTTCTATCATATCAGAATTCATTGTCGACTCAAGTTTTTACCTTTTTCCCCAAAATAATTACTTACTGTCTTTTAATGGCATTCATATTTTTTAAAAAAATATGATCCTCATACTCTCTTAAAAGAAATTTTATATCAATAAAAAGTTCCATTCTCTTATATTCGGTTTAACTTAAGCTCTTCCTTGCGTTGTCTTCTTAACCTATTTTATTCCTTTAGTGTGTTAATCTCGTGTTATATTTTATCTCACGCCCGTACCAAATAATCAAGTTGATGTTTTAATATTGTATTAACATTACAGTATTGCACTAGAAAAAATATGACATTCCCGAATGGGAGGCAAGAGAGACGAGAGAGAACGGACCTAAGCGATGGAGGTAGCCGAGGAAGTAAGTGCACTTTCCTTGTATGGATAGGATTTGTTACCATATAAAATCGATCTGCCCAGTCTATTTTCTGATCTTCTTCAAAGATTAGGGTTTGTCCATACCCTTCAACATCTCCTTCTCTCACTTTATATGCTTTCTTCTTTTCCTCGGGTAGCTTGTAGAATTCTTCAAGCTCATGTTTGAGTTTTTCCACTAGCAAAACGCTTACTCCATGGTTCACTAGCTACAAACATGAAAACTATCATCAGGCAATTTATTATCTGTGCATGCAATATAGGGAAATTTTTAAATGATATTTTCATTAAAGATGATCAGTTTCAGTGGGGATAAGTTAAATGTCTTCCTCTCTAGATGTTAAGGTACTACAAGAAAATGAGTGTAGCTAAACTTTATCAACACGATTAGTTTCAATTATGTTGTTAAAATTTAGCGATTTTTTTTCAAAAAGATGTCTGTTGCTATCCCGACATCTTCATCAACCTGGAAGTAAGGAGCCTTGGTAAAATTCGAAAGCCTTTATCTCACTATAAAAAAAAAAATCAAGGCACGTAATACTTACAACAAGAACTACCGTTGACATTCTAGTAAAAAAATCAAGCCATAAATACTTATGAATTTTTTTTTTGTTCATCAAGTTTTGTTATTGATAAATTCATTAAACTTGATATCGAAATTTAGAAACTAATTACTATCAAAGAAAAACCTGAAAGAAGCCCCATTCTTGGCAAATGGAATGAAGCTTATGCAGTTGTTCATCTTTGTCTTCGCCAACAAATAGTTTTTGCAAATCAATAATAGGTATTTTAGGTATGGGATTGGTGGGAGAAGATAGAGTTATAGCAGGCTCTTGATCTAACTGAAGATATTTATGTGGTATTGTAAGCATAGGCTTCTTAGCAAGCTCCTTAACACTCTCTAAGTCGATAGTTTTTAATGGTGCCATTGTAGATATGCAATTGCAACTTAAAAGGAACACACAATTTAGTACTTATATATAGGTAAAGTTTGACTAATTAAGTTATGGTAATTTATTTATTTTGAATATATTATCGTATAAGATTCTTATCTTTGTAGAATTCTTTTAAGATACACGTTATCTGACATTTTGTAGTTTTTAGTTTGGATGCCACATTAATTAAAAGTAGCCGTTTTAGAAGTAAAATTTGGATAGTACCATACTTTTGGAAAAGTATAGTTTGGGTTACTGTTCTGGAAAAGTAAAAAACGGAAATTGTTCACATGATTTATCACTCTAACTTGCTCATTCTTTTCTCGTTTTTCCAATGTGGCGCAAATGAAATAAAGCATGAAGATAAAATACAAAACTATTACATAATTTTTGGCTCATACTAAATAAAATTTCACATGATAATCGTTTTTGTTAGTTTTGATGCCTGGTAAATGTTTTGATGGAGAAACAACAATTCCATGTATACAAGTAAATAGATGCAAATTTGTAAATTAAAAAAAGGGAAAGCTAACCAATGCCAATTTTATATAGTAATTCATTTATAAAACATACATAACTTGGGTATATTAAATGCATTAATTTGATAATGCAATAATATTATGGTATAGATGTAATAATATTATGGTATAGATGTAATGATATTTGCATTAAATATAATGTGAATTAGAAAAGTAATTTAATGCTTAAAACGATGCATGGGGTCACTCGTTAGCAAAACCGAATTAAAGAATATATAATTCACATTTTTGTAAACATCAACAAGTGAATAATTTTCTTAAACCCCTTCAAGTCCCTTATATAGGTGTCTCGTCTTTGTAATTTCAACAAGTTTAACAATTCCCAGAATTGTTATACGTTGTTTCTTTGTTATTCTTGGCAGGAAAAAGAAAAGATAAGTATTAATTTTCCATTTGATAAGAACTTATTAAATTGGTATGGTTACGATTTAAGATAAACAGAGTGTAAAACATAGTACTTTTAACAAAATAAAAGTAATCACAATAAATGATACTCCATATAAGTTATTCGGATATCCAAAATAAAAGTAATCACAAGGAAGGTTTTGTTAGAAGGACCATGCACGTTTTACTAATCTGGATATATTATAAACCTGGGCTATTATTTCATTATTTGGATATCCAGATAAGTGAAAATACCAGGTTTATAATATAATCACAAGAAAGGGTGAAGAACTTATTTAGATAGGAATCACAAGAAATTGGCACTATAGCATTTATTTTGAATAGCTATCTGAGTCATGATATAGCCTATGTATAGGTGAAGAACTTAGAAATTAGTATCATCTATGTTGATTAGGGTCTCGTTTATTTTTGGAACTGTAAATTCAAAATAGCAATTAGTCGGAGGCAACAGTCAGAGACTCAGATTAATATACTAATATATGCTGAACAAGAAGAAGACTTGTAATTTCGTTCCAAATTATTACAGATGAAAAGAATATTCAAAAAGTACTATTATGATAACTGCATCTAGCTAGAAGAAAGCTGGTGTTGGTGTTTTCACTAATCGCCTGCAAACTGTAAATTAATTAATTACACAGTAGCCATGGTACTTGGAGTTATGATCTTCTAAATCAAGCAGACAAAGTGATCATTTCTATGTATAAAATTTAATTAATTAGTTATTCTTTGTATCTCAACAAGTAGAAAAAAAAAATCTTAAGAACAGTACAAGAAAATAAGGTTTGGAGCAATCACGACAAGGCAATTTTCCATCATAATAAAAATCAATTATGAAAATGCTAAGAACCTGGGCTGTTAGCTTTTTGCCCTTAATTTGTAATAATCTATAAAGGCTCAAATTATTGTGTGTTTTCCCTATGCTCTTATCGGATTGGATCGTATCAGCTACGATGGAAAGAATATCCTTTATTTTAATAATAAGATGAGCCGGTTATTGCTAAAAAGAGGAAAATATTATTCGAAGTGACTACTATACGCACATTTATGTTTGTAACATCCAATTAAAAAAAATTTTAAATAGCGTTCCGTAGATTGAAGAGTTGTCATATCGGCTAGCCCATGCATCACTATAGCCTTCTATGTTCCCATCGGTGTAGCCTAATCATCAGGTCACTATTTAGTGATAACTGATGAAAAGATGACTCATGACTTTCGAAACGTATACCAGATCGAAGACTAAGAGTAATCTTAAGAAGCCTGAAGAGTTTTAACCCCAACAAATATTTGTAATTTAGGGTTTAATCACTAATGACTATGCTACTGAAAATGAATATTTGTAAATTTTGAGGCCTTATTTCGTTTTCTATTAGTTATTTACGTTACACAAAATTATGTATGGAAATTATAGGCGTTGTGCTTTATGCTTTCATTTTTTTTAAAGTATATCTTTAATTGGTCAAGCAAATTTGAGCACTCACATATATTAAGTGGACTAACTAATTAAGGAAGAACTAAGGAAGTAATATTAGATAGGCAAACATTTTTAACATCCAAATCAACCGAAATTTCATCAACCACTAGAGGGACATTTACCAATTTGTGATTTGCCCACGTTTTAATATCCAAAATCCAGACACTTCAACCGCTAAAAGAAAAGTAATGCCGGTACATGTGTTTAATCAATCCTATAAAATTATGTCAAACATTATCGTGTCATTATAGCAAGACCACTTCTGGTCCATCTAGTTTTGTACTAATTAACTATATAATAGTATCGATCACTCCATGAAAAAGTTAATTTAGTTTTTTAAAAACGGTTGGTAAGTGTATGTAAATTTTACCAACAATTTAATAACATAATTAGTTGCTATATTGTTGTTAAAAATTAGAAAAACTCACTTTACCAACCATTTTCAAAAATCAAACTTATGGTAAATAAACTTTTTCTTTTAGTGTTCAATGGGGTTTTTAATTGTGTTTCATTACGACTTCTACACTTACTTGATGAAAATTATAGTGTAACTGTGAGCGAGGGATCTTGTCTTTCGTCGAAACCATTTTGTTGTACGTTAATGTACACTTATAACCTGGTTATAAAAAAAGAACAGTCTCTTAGATAAGTAACATAAGGAATCAATAGACTCGGCCTCTTTAATTCTCTTCTTCCTTTATTCGAGTTGTACATTTTTTAAATTTTTTTGACAAGTCCTTACCCTCTATTTACATGTACATCGGAAACGTTTATGTACCACCTGACTATTTAAACTAAGTCTTATATTATATCGACGCAAATTCAGTTTACATCCATTAATTAGCTTAATTAGTGTTTGCATCACATGAAAAAATATTCTTAAACATAGATTAAGTCGAATGCAGTGGACTAGCAGCAAATTAGTTAGCCTCAAGTATGAATTTATTTTTAAAAAGGGATCTACTAATCAATGATTCTCCCCTAATCTATGGTTTAGGCATGAATTGTTGCTTTCATTGATTCCGACGTGTATTAGGTAACTATTTTCAAACTAATTAAGCTGATCAACAGTGAAAAAACGTGTACATGTTAAATTGTTATATAATTGTTGGTGCCGTGAATGAGTCATATATGGTCTTATAAATTATTTACTATTAAACTATTCGTTTATAAAAGTAATTGTATGTAAAAAAAAACACATGTTTGATTGAGACTATAACTATTGGTTGGGGATATTTAGAGATCAAGCCGTGATTCGCAACTATTTTAAGATCAAGATGATGTGAACTGTTCCCGTCAAAGTAATTCATCATGTTTTGTTTAATAATTTTACAGTTACTATTATAAAAAACCGATTATTACTGGGTTAAATTTTAGATTGATACCTTATTTACAACTTAATTAAGGATTGATTTATAAAACTAAAACTAATTAATGATTTATCAATTTCTCCTAACTAATCATTAAATAGTTTTATTTTCATACACTAATGACTAATCATTAAATACGGTGACCAATTCTTAAATAATTTTATTTTCATTGACTAATTTTTAATTATCTCTTAATACTAACATCAACATCGAAGTCTTCGCCAATAATACAATAAGAAGAGTTTAATGTTTATATTTGATCATCAGATTCATCACCTTTTTTATACTTAGAAGATAATAATTGTCCTTTAAACAATTATGCCAAGTTTGTTTTTCAAATTTTGATAATATAATGAAATATATTTTGTATCAATGACATTAAGTCATTCATGACGTCAATGGCATTGGATATGTCTATCCGGTGAGTAGGATTTTTTTCTTACGACGTGAATAATTATATCTCGATCGGCCACGTTGTTAAAAGTGTAACCGAATAAAATAGTTTTTTTTTAATATAGTACGTTGACTATATAATAAATAGCTAGCCTACAAACTACATCGTCGTCTAGATTATTTGTTGGTTCAAATCGATGTTTTACTTCAAATCGAATGTTTTATTGAAAAACAAAAGAAAGAGGAGAAGGAAAAGATACAAGAGTACTCGTTATAACTTTATGATATCTCCATATAGTAAACAATCAGTGAGTTTGCTACTTATTTTTGTGTGTGGCTAATTAAAGAGCTATTGGTCAATTGACCATATCCCTGGTGATAACATTTTGCTAGCTTTTCAACTTGCACTTCTTAAAGTCTCGTATAAAAGTTGCTTCCAAGATCATCAGATGTGGACCAAATGGTCTATTAATTTTTGGAATATACATTTATTACTTATTCGTAAACTAGCCTGATAGTTGGTAAAGAATGTCGTGACACTTGTTATATTTATTTGTATAAACAACTATAAAGTACTTACGTTTAACCATTTTTATTTCCACAAAATTAGTACTCATGGTAAGTAGGTGTGACATCGGTTCGGTAACGAACTATTTGACTACATACCGATATCGTACCAAACTAGTTTGTTTTGAGAATTTTTATACTATTATCGAACCAAAAAATTCGGTATACCAAACTTTTTGTATACCAAACTATTCAGTTGGTTCGGTTCGGTTCGGTTTCGGTTTTATACCAAATTTTAGAGTTTACAAGTAATGATAGAAAAATGGTACTGTTTGAAAAAAAAGCATAGTATAAAGTTTTAAAAATAATAAATTAAAAATATATATTTATTTATATTATTGTTATATTTATTATTTTTTTGCATAAAATAGTAAACACTACTAGACATTTCTAGTCAAAGTTACAAATAAATAAAAATATTATAAGTATTCATTAGAAAAAATAATATAAGTATATTATAACAACGTTAATAATTAAGTGTATATAAATCTTTTATTTTATTTATCTATATAGTATATTTTAATATTTCGGTTTGAATCGTTACCATACCGAACTTACCAAATGAATACCGAAACCGAACCGACTTTCAAAGATCGGTTTGGTTGTACCGTACCGTAATATCGGTATACCAAATTTTTGATACCAATTTGATTGGTTCGGCTTGAAAACGATGGGTCGATATAAATCTGTTGAAAATGCATCCTAATGGTAGGTGGTAACTACAATATAGTCATGACAACTAAAGTATATCTACTAGGAAGAACAACTATAGCCTGGTTTTGGTTCCCATCTACAATTTCAAGACAATAAATTTGTATGGTCTCCCGACTTTCAACTGCAACAGTTAGGGTCCCAAGTTTTTAAAAAAACAGTAGGTCTGGTACCTATAGTTTGATGCAAAGCCGTTTCATTTCACTGGATCCATCTTAGACTTTTTCCCAAAATTGATCCCCCTTTATGAAAATAGCAGGTCTGGTACCTATAGTTTGATGAAAAAGTTTCATTAGTTTCCATACATAAATCATTGAGTTTACGATCAATCCCATGTGCTCTGTGAATCTATGCATTTGTATAAGAGTATAAAGCTACACAAAGACACGTTTATATCCCGGATAAAACGTATCTACGTAAATAAAAAGAAAAATACGGATTTAAATACTTCACTACCACTTTTAACAATTGATGTATCAAACTACAAACTTTCGTCTAATTAAGGGACTAACAGAATAAATCAACGAAATTACAATCGTTATATCTCACGTTTGGTGATCTATTTTTTATGCAAGTTAACAAAATTACACTCATCATGTGATAGGTAAGAGAACATGAGTCCATCATAATTTTGTTTAAGCATAGTTTCTCAATTGTGACAAATTTCATACATTAATACTTAAATTGTTATAATTTGTAGTCTACATATTATAATACACTAAACGTATTTTTTCTCCAAAGAGTTTCTATCTTGATAAATGATCATTCCAAAAATAAAATATCTATTCTCCATTTTGTTTTTCCAGATTTAAATGGATAACAATATACTACAAAAGTTTTGGTTGGTGACAAGACTGATACAATCCATATAAACCACTAACAATATACTGATGGCAAATCTGCTCACAAAACATATGAATACACATTACATATAAAAAGATGAATTTCATAATAAATTATAAACTAACAATATACTAATGGCAAATCTGCTCACAAAACATATGAATACACATTACATAAAAAGATAAATTTCATAATAAATTATAAACGTAATGTTACACAAATACACATTTAAGCACAACATAAATGGAGGTCAGCTTTCACTCCAACACCAAACTGCAGTAACATAGGACACATAATCATTACATTTACATCTCCATTATCGTCTTCGTATTCCATAAAATAGTCGTCTTTAATAAACAGACCCAACTTTTCCAAAGCTCTTGAAAAATGGCCTCTCTCTCCCCAGTTCATTTCAGAACTACTCTCGCAACTGCTGCAACTATATTGGTCGGAAAAAGAATACCCGCTCAACAACTCGAAATCGTTCACTGACGTATAGTCGTTATCTATGTCAACAGTCTTCACCATCTGCATTTAGTTAACATTTAGTTAAAAGGAGATATTACACTTTGTTGTTCAACTGTTTGTTCCAGAAATATTTGTTCTAATTCTGCTCATACTATGCAAAGTTAATAATCATTGTACTTTCATATATATTATTCTTGTTTGCAGGTGTCTAAAACATGTTAATCTTTCGAAAACCACCTTTTAACTGAACTAGAAAACGTCATCAAGAATATATCCAAAGTAGCAAACACAAAGGGTAAAAAAAATTCCCTGAAAAGGGTAAGCATTGTCAGCAAATGCGGAAAAAGGGGCAAAAGAAAAAATCATTATGTTTCAGGACCAAAAGGTCCAAAACCAAACGACATTTATCACTAAATTTTAACCCCTTTCCTTTTTACTCCTCTCTTTTAACCTCACATGTTCAAGTTAAAAAACAGGATAAAGAAAATTTAGAATAAATTGATGAAATAGAGCTTACCCATTGTAGGGCAAGTCGGGCAGCCTCTCTTTCCTTCTGACGCTACAACTTCATTTCAGCTTCTGCTCTCTTTCAAGCCACTTCTTTTGAAGCTCTGATTTGAAGCTCTGATTTGGTCTTCTATTGTAGATCTTTCTGCATACAACAAGAAGCAATATTACGATGATATCATAAAGAACCATTGTTAGTCCTACTTCATGAATAGAAAAGAACTGAGAGAAATAGTTAACTTGATTTATCTATAAACAGTCACATGTATTTTCTTTGAATAAAGCCAACATTGAAATCAAATCTAAGACCTCAATTATATGGCAAAGAGATAATCTATTATTAGTTATTATTGAGGTTTGTTGTATGAGGAAGAAACCGAAATCACAAAATCTATGTTTTGAACCTTTAAAAAACACAAGTGACCCTGACTATTTACTATTTAGGCAGATTCACTCCCAAAAATAATTTCAAATGTCCATTAGCCTAGCAGCTTCATTAACCTAACCAGCTTGATATAGCTTCAAAATCTAGCATACATACTTTACCTTACTAAAGAAATAGCAACAAATAATAGAAATATAATAATGGCACAAACATGCGCCAGTTAATCAACTCATCAATCTCGTTAAGATGGACATTTACTTGTGGAGAGGTATACGGAAGGGAAAAAACTATGTTTACCTTCTTGCTCTTGCCTTTCTAGTCTCTCCTTTGTCTTCTTAAATATCAAAGGGTCGGCTTTAGCTTTATCCACCTGTACGATAAAGAAATGCCTTGGTTAATTTTCCCCTGACACGGTCCGACAAGCAAACTTTAACATTCCAGCAATGTAAACATTACCTGAATTGCCTTTTGTTTTGCTTTCAGAATAGTGTCGGCAAAACGGTTCTTTAATGAGGCAGCGCGGAGAGCCTTCTGGGTTGACAATTGAACGTAATCCGATCCTATACAATATTAAAATTCCAAATTATTTACCCAAAAACAAATTATTTTCCACAATATGGACATTCCACAAAGACTAATTTACTTGAAATGATATATGAATGAAATGACAGATACATATCCAAATAAAATTAACCTACCTTGTTAAGATGTTGTAGCAGTATCTGTGCTTGAGACCCGAGAACAAGAGGCCATTTGGCTTTCATGTAGAGCGCGTTCATCCCCTTTAAATCAAATAAAGAACATAATTAGTTCAATCCTGAAGAAGCAAATAATGGAAAGAAGTATGGACTTCAATCTTTTTACCTTTAGATTGAATTTCTGATTTGTCCAATGCTGGATCAGAATCGAATTTCTTCCCACAATCATATTTAAATGAAACCAAAACAAATGACTTTCAATAAGACAAATGTGAGGTTTATTCAAATCATTGTTAGAAGAAATTTTGGTATGTACCCTCATATCAAGATGATCATGTGATCCAACTGAAGAAATACCTGCACCAAATGGGATGTGAATAAAAACATCAAAATACGAGTATGTATAAACGATAAAGTAATAGTTCTCAAAAATAAAATAAATAATGAATAAAGAAGAAAAGAATTTTTACCGCTCGATGCATGTGATATTCCTGAGTTGGTAGATGGAATGACTTTGACAGAGCGATAAGCACCTCAAATGCCTATAATACGGAGTTCCAATTAGCTCCACGAACGCCATCAAGAACAACTATTAGCCTTGTTTGATTGGATTAAGTTCTTTTCCGCTAGCTTAATTAAAAGTTGAATGCATATGATTGATCAGCTTTTAAGCTGACCTTTTCTGGGATTTTGTCCCGAAATGCTATAATCTTTAAGATGCATTAACCAAATTTCTTTGCAAGCTCAAAAAATCCAACCTATTTGCATAAAAGCTGCAACTAAACAACCCCTTAATATCAAAAATTTACCTTTATGGATGATCCTGGTTTTCTAGAGATAGCAACCTGGGTTAAAACAAAACAAGCAAACTTCTAGTAAATGATCTTTAAAGAGTCGAAGCTAAAAAAAAACTGAAGGACTTTTAATACCAAACATAAATTGCATACATCAGATGATGAGAAGCTCACTGTTTGCAAGAAAATATATACACATAAAAAGAATCGAATAAAAGACAAGACATACCTTTGCAATTCGCATCAGCCGGCTACTTCTTATAAAAGTTTTCAACTTTGATAAATCCTCATCACCAAGAGCATCTACGAATTTTCCAATCTCTTCCACACTGAAGATTTAAACCACTTTTCTTCAAGAAACTTTGCAGATGAGAAGGCACTTTCTTGCTTAGTAGTATTAAAAGCTACTTCTTCAACTTTTGCTTCTCCATAGGCGATTTCAGTTTCTTAGGCTCAGATCTCAAATTGCAGATAGGTTTTAAGATTACCCTCTTGCATGAGTCATCTATACGTTTCACATTCCTATTTATATGTCCCCTGTTCTGCAACGTTTTCTTCCCGCCATTCCATTTCACCTCCAATGCATTCCATTTCATATTGAAAAGCTTGTTTAGATCTTTAGAAATGCAGTGTACGTTGTTATCAAGAGGATTATACCTCATGGCATTCAAAAAAGTCATCCTAACATGCGCTAAAAACTGATCCACAGTAGAGTATTCATTGTTGTGCAGCTTTCTCTTCATGGTTCCCAAATCCATTGGCTCGGATATAATGTCGAAATAATCAGGAAGTCCTAACTTGACGGGATCGACAGGTTGATTAAAAACCCAACCAGTTGGATGATCCATCAACTTCTTCAAATAGCACATTATTGAATCACACTACGATCCATTTTTCTTCTCTTCCCCTTTTGTCCATCATTCACCTCTGATTAAGAACGCTTCTTTGAACCCATTGAAAATTTCCTCACATTCGTGGTGTCGAAAGAATGTATCTTTGTATCGAGTGATTTTTCCACACCAGAGTTGTTACTTTGGCTACCCAAGAGAACTAAGTAGGCAAGTCGTTGGGGTAACTCGCAAGGTTTAATCTTAGAACTATCTCCAATAAGGTAAGAGTCTATCCTAACCTTCACATTCAGCTTTGTTTTGGTGATAGTCTCAGCAGACATACTTTACCAAGTAGACTTATTGTAGGATAAAAATGTTCGAAACAAATGCAACTCATGCGACACCAGAATAGATGAGTGGCCCTTTTTCAAGCGAGAAAAAAGCACCTGCAAAATACAAGCCAGGGGGTTAGAGTACTAACAAGTATCAAGGGTACATGTAAATGTTAAAATAATTTAACACACATTGTCAGCTCCAATAACAACATAATATTTTCCTTATGCAGCCATATATAAAAGTGAACCATAACAATGGAAAAGATTGCATCTCCTAATAATGTGTTAATGGAAATATTTTCAATAAGGTTGTATTAATATTTAACATATATCATACCCATGTTTTAAAAAGCGAAATCTTCGCTAAACGGTTTTGCAAGAGCTACGTAAGCTTTTAGTGACCTAAAAAGCGGGGTTTTAAGCTTTGAATCGAGCTTTTTTACTACGAAGAGCGCTTTTTAAAACAGTGATCTATGCTAGAGACTAGTAATCCTCTCAAACATAATATGAAGAATCTAGGTATTTAAGTATCTGTGGAATTGGATCATACTAATTTTTAAATTTGTTTTCGTGATAGTCTCGAACCTCTCAACAACAGGCATATTTCACGATTAAACTAATTGTAATATAACATTGTTTAATATTCGATAATGGTTTATCCCATCTACCAGTTAGACCGACACAAAAACTCTGAAAACCTTAAACAATTACAACCTCTAAATTGTATTACATGGAATCATATTTACAATGTCTTCAACTCTTCAATAAATCAGAATCCAAAAACTATAGGGAAAAAGATTTGTGAAAATATCGTTTGCCGCCTAGACCCGAGTTGCCCAACTTATTCACACATCACGGTCACAGATATATCACCACTTTCAATGTTTTTAAATTCACACTTTCATGTTATTCAGCAATATTGTTATATGTTAATCACAATTTCACTTCACATGCTATCTACTCATAAAAATTATTGCTATTAAAAGCTGCTTCAAATCACAAAAAAAGCCCGATTCAAAACTTAAAAAAGCACAATAAACTCGCTTTCTTGCTTTTTTACACTTTCACGCTATGTTTTAAAAAATATTGCTTGATAGTAAAAAAAAATCTCGATTCAAAACTTAAAAAAAACTTAAGCTTTCCCCTTTTTAAACCGCTAAAAGCTTGCACTTTTTGCACTTTTAGCGTAGATCTTGCAAAAACGATTTCGCTAAGTTTTTGCTTTTTAAAACACTGCCTTCAAGTGAGCTCTTGTAAAATACACTTTAGCTAAGTTTCCAACTTCAAAACACTAATAAAAACAGATACTCCAGTTGTACAAATTCCATCCATATAAAAAAGACAAACGACATAGTACGTATAAAGTACTCTAAGTCTATAACCCTATAATACTAGAACATCTAAGCATGCAAACATAAGAACCCACAATAAAAAATACGATTGTTTTCTCCCCCTTTAACATTGTATTTAAACGGTAATAAAAGAGAAATTATTTGGACTCCTCCGACCCACTTTATATCCACATATTTACTGGGTCCCACAGACTTGCATAATAAAATATATTAAGTGTGTGGCTATAAATTGGATTAGAGGAGTACTCTAAGAGAATCAAATAATTTCTCGTAATAAAACCTCGTTTGAAAGCTTAAAAAAGCATAAAAAAACTCGTTTTTCCAGTTTTTTACACCGTTTTTTGCGGTTTCACGTTAGCTCTTGTAAAACAGCTTTAATTAAGTTTTCAACTTTATAGTATCAATAAAAACAGATATTAAATAATATTATATAACCCGGTTGTAAAAGGTTCATCCATGTCAAAAAGACAATCAACATGGTATAAAGTATTACTGTATAACCCAAGTATTAAGACATGTAAGCATGCAAACACAAGATCCCACAATAAAAAATACGATTGTCTTCTCCCCTAAAACATTGTATATTACACGATAGAACCTCGACTGCAAGCTTAAAAAGCATAACAAACTCGTTTTTCCAGTTTTTTACACTGTTTTTTGCGCTTTTAGGTTAGCTCTTGTAAAAGAGCTATAACTAAGTTTTCGACTTTAGAGTACTAATAAAAACCGATATAATTGTACAAAATCCATCCATATCAAAAAGGCAAACAACATAGTATAAAGTATAACCCAAATAGCAAACAAAAGAACCCACAATAAAAATACGATTGTTTTCTCCCTCTTTAACATTGTTTATTAACACAATAAAAGCTCGACTCAAAGCTTAAAAAGGTATAATAAACTCGTTTTTCCACCTTTTTACACCGTTTTTTTTTTGCTTTCAGATTAACTCTTGTAAAAACGCTTTAGCTAAATTTTCAACTTTTAAAGTATTAATAAAAACAAATATAATACAACCAAGTTGTACAAAATCCATCCATATGAAAAAGACAAACAACATAGTATAAAGCATAACCCAAATACTTAAAACATGTTTAAAGCTAAACCCAGGTACATTTAAATAGAAGCATGCAAACAAAAGAATCCCCAATAAAAAGTACTTTTAACCTTGTATATTACACACTATGATACAAGCAAAAGGAACCTACAAAAATATTAAAAAAAGCACAAACCATATAAGATGATGAATGGTACTTTATTTGGAACCAGTTAAACTAAGATAAAGAAATTTATAAAAGATTTCTTTCCCTTTCTGTGATTAACCAAGGAATGTTTGATATTAACTGAGGTTCACCGGATAAAAAGATAAAGAAATTTTCAATGTAAACAACTATAATTACAACCGATTCAATGGCTCGGATAAAACCATTCAGCTTGTTCCGTAAAGTATAACAAAACCTCTACAAACAAATATAGTCGGGATCAAGATATTTTGATAACTAAGCCAGTTATCATTTCAATGCGTGTTTTTCAGTTACTTAGCATAAGGGGAAATTACCAAAACATACAATTGACCAAAACATACAACAACTAAAAGTTTGTTGGTAGACTTACAAATAGTTACATATCAATCAACTTAATTACAAAAAAAAAAAACCGCTTATGTGTATTTCTTTACAATTAGTTATATATAATTATTTACAATTAGATACATATGTCATTAAATTAAAGACAAGCTTCCCTGTGATCGACCAATTGGAGGTTCCACTCCATCTATATGTGTTCCAAATGATCATGTCTTCCCATTTAAGTATAGGGTCTTGCATCTTCAGGCACTAGGCATGCTGAATTTTCCAGTTGTCATGGGACTCCAGACAGTGTGATCATCATGTTCACCATCAGGTACAACTAGGTTGTTACACATATTTTGAATTTCCATCAATTTTTGATTTTTTTTTTTGTTGCCACTTCCATTGGTTGTCTCTTGTAACATCTTCAACAACGGTATTTTCTCCCAATCCAGAGTGCAAGATCACATTATGATTAAGATAATTATCAATAATAGAACCACTGGGTAGCCAAGTATGATCAATTAGTTTTTGACGGTGTTATGCTGATCCTTAATCGTTGATGACTAGTGAGAAAATATGGTAATGGCGGATTTTACGGGGAAAAGTTACGACGTCGGTTGAGTAAACCCGACGACGACGCTGACTGGGTATAATCTAGCAAGTTGTTAGTGGCTGTAATTCTCCGTGTAACCACTAACCATGTTCCTAAAATCGGAACAACTCAGCATCATCCCTCTAGCCTCTCAGGTAGAGGGAGAATACTGCTGCTTGAGCTAGATAGAGCTGAAATATTGCAAAATCATTGCACTCTTATATTCTTCAATTCTTTAACTGTTTTAAGGTTGACCAAGCTGGTACAGTTTGATTACTTTGTTCAAAGAGTAAACTTTGCAAAGATTGGACAAGTAATTTGAGTAGCTAATACAGCGTGAGAAACTAAGAATCAATGTGGATCGTTGTTCAAAAGCAATTTTATAACTTATAAGAGCTGCAATTGTTCTGCAATTATTTGTTACAGTATACACTCTCTTTGTTACAGGTTCTTGTGTATATGATTAGTCATCTTATTTGTTAAGTAGTTACTATTCACATTTTAAACCAAGTTTTGGCACCAAACCAACCAATGCTGTTAAGTTGCTCTATACTGTGTTTTCACTCACCACCGAGTAAAAATGTAAGTTAGGAGACAACTGCTACTATGGCAAACCCTTTCTAAAGTAGGGCTGGGCAAAAACATGCGAAAACCGATCCAGACCGAAAACCGAACCGAATCGAAAAAAACCGAAACCGAAAAAAACCGAAACCGAGAAGACCGAAAACCATTATGGCTGGTTTCGGTTCACTGTAGAACCGAACCGAAAAAAACCGTAAAACCGAAAAAACCGTAAAACCGAAAAAACGGTAAAACCGAAAAAAACCCGAAAAAACCAAAAAAATATACTAATTAATTCTATACCATACATGTACAAATTAATTTGTTTGATTAAATAAAGAAACAAACAAACAAAATTAAAGACCATTAGTGTAAATGTTTTTTTAGGGCTTTTTCTTTGCCCCATCCGGCCATCCATCACTCATTTCTTAGCGCCCCCATTCGCTCTCAGTCTCTCTCTGTCTCTGATCCTCATTCAATGGTGAGCATCCATACTTATAACTTATAAGTTATGTTTTTTTTTCTCTGATTCCAATTTCCAGCTACTGCAATTATAATATTTTCTTAGTGCTGAAAAAATTTCTCAAACAAAAATCAAAAATATATATAACATAGCTTTATAAACGATATTTTAGTCACTTTTTCTTTTAATTTCGAAAATAAAAAAAAAAGCATATCGTGGATTCCTTCCTGTAAACATTTTTTATTTAAATAGAAACCGATGCATTTAATCAATTTCACAATGACCTAATTAATTATTTTGAATAAGTGAAATAATTAAGGGAGTTATTATTCAATTAAGATAACTCTATGGTTTATATCCAAATTTCATCTTTTTTTGTTTAGTATTTTATTTCTGCTTGTGCTGTTTCGATATAAATTATTGTAAGAGTAATAATAATTGAAATTTCGATTTTTGACATCTTCCTAAAAAGTTTAATAAATAATGAGTCTTTAGTACTACTAGTAACTTAGTGATGTTATTTGATTATTTAAACAATTGTGATTTCTTAATTTGAATCTCTTATATCATTTGTTGTTTGCATTTTTATTTTTGCATAATTATTAAAATTTAAAAGTAGTAGATCATTACACAAGGCTATCAAACCAGCACATGATATGCTATCCAAGCAGTCCTTTAAATTACTTCTAAAAACCTATTATAATATCCTTATCCTGAAATTAGTGGTATTTTTATTTTATTTTAACTTTTAACTTTTTACCCTTCACAAAGTTTTTGGAAAGTTCCGATGGCTATTTGTAGGTTGTAAGAAATCGTTTGATCTTTTTAAGATACTTTTAATGATGAACCAGTTTGTATCTACTTATTCCAATTTTCAATCAGATAGCTTGTGTTGTGTCACAAGCTATGGATGTTTAGTAAATTATTAGTTATAACTATGCATGTTTGGACTTTTATGAATGGAAACATATTGTTTGGTTGTAGTTTTATTGGAAAAGGCTGGATTTTTGTGTTAAAAATGAATTTTGTAAATTCATACCTTTTCGTATTGAAAATTAAATTTGTAAATTCTTGATTTATTTTTTATTTTTAAACCTTTTACTTTTAGGTTAAATCTACGAAAACATTGAATTCAGTCGCTAGTGGTGCCACATCACCATCTCTTCTCGAATGCGATGAAGCCGAAGTCGAACATACTATTGATAGTGATTCCCAACATCATCCCGTAAAGGAATCCGGTGATCGTTCTACTATTGAGATCGAAGATGAATCGGGGAAAGATTGTGGTGGCGAAAATAAAGGTCGTGAAAGTGGCGGAAGTTGGGCATGGAAACACTTCGAAAAGTATGATAAGGTAATTACATCTAAAGTTAAGGGTGTTTTGACTACAGAAATTAAAAAAAGGGCTAGGTGCAGACATTGTCCCAAAGGTAAAGGCGATTACGCTGCCCATTCATCAAAGAATGGGACAACTAACTTAATTCGTCATTTAAAAACAAAATGTATTTCAAGAAATCACAGAGATATTGGTCAATCTGTTCTTACAATGGATAAGAACAATAAAAATAAGCTTGTGGCAACCAGTTTTTCTCAACAAGAAATGATGTCTGTTTCGGTTGAGATGATAGTTATAGATGAAATGTCGTTTAGTACCGTCGATAAACCTGGTTTTAGGAAGTTCTGTAGGATTGGGATTCCTGATTTTAAGGTTCCGAGTCGAAGATTCTTTATGAAAGAGTTTTTTCTTATGTACGAGGCAAAAAAGAATATGCTTAGAAAAGAACTTGCTATGTATAGAGTGAATCTTACGACTGATACTTGGACGTCCATCCAGAATTTAAACTATATGGTTTTGACGGCTCATTTTATTGATAGTGATTGGGTTATGCATAAAAGAGTCATAAGTTTTTGTTTGATTCCTAATTATCAAGGACTCACTATTAGTCGTCTAATAGAAAGTTGTCTACTCGATTGGAACCTTAATGTATTAACAATAACTGTGGATAATGCATCTCCGAATACGATGGCTTTAAATAGTCTTAAAACCAAGATGAATAGGTGGAAAAATAGCAAGTCTATCTTGGGAAACAAATACCTACATGTAAGGTGCACAGCCCACATTATGAACCTTATTGTAGGACATGGGTTAAAAGTGTTGAATAAATCAATTCTTGCTATAAGAAATGTTGTTTCATATGTGAGGTCATCGCCGAATCGAACTAAAGAATTTAGACGGGCGGTTGAAAGCGAAAAAATAGCTTGTAAAAGCATGGTGGTTTTGGATGTGCAAACAAGGTGGAACTCCACTTATATCATGTTGAAGGTTGCATTAAAATTTCAGAAGGCTTTTGATAGGCTACAAGAATATGAAGGTGAGGGTGCAAGTCCATACTTGAGCTATTTCAATGAACCTGGGAGAGAGACTGTCAATAGTGATGACCTTGATGAAAATGGTCTTATCGCGCCAATGAGAAGAAGAAACAGGGTTGGACCACCGGATGCGACTGATTGGAAGAAGGCTGAGAAATATGTTGAGTTTCTCAAGCTTTTTTATGATATTACAGTTAGGGTTAGTACGAGTTTGAAACCAGCAGTTCATCGGACTTTTCATGACATTATGTCTATTGAAATACATTTGAACAATTTGTATGTGCCAAGGTTATCTTCTGAGGAAGATACTCGTTCGGAGATTGATAAACTTTGTTCTGAAATGTCATCGAAAATGAACTTGAAGTATGACAAATATTTCACAAGATATAAGGATATGAACCAACTGATTTTGGTTGCTCTTATCCTCGATCCTAGGTTCAAAATGAGAAATATTGTTCACTTGCTTGGAAAAGATGGATACACCGAGTATGAAGTGAAAGCGAAAGTGGAGGAACTTACAAAATTGATGAAAGATCTCTATGATGCTTACCAGCCGTGTCCTATTTCCGACGCTAGTCATCATTCCACAAACAATTATGTTGGTGGTCATTTGTGTACTTCAAGTGCATCATCTAATTCTGGTTTAGCTTTACTCGATGATTGGATGGATGAGACGGGTTATGAAATGGTGAAGGGGCATGAAGTTGATAAGTATTTAAGTGACCCGTTCGACAAATATATTCCTGGTGTAGACCTTGATATTCTACTTTGGTGGAAGCTTAATGGGCCTTTGTATCCCATTTTGTCTGCCATTGCAAAAGACGTACTCGCAATTCAGGTTTCTACTGTGGCATCGGAGAGTTGTTTTAGCACTGGAGGAAGGATAATCGATGCGAAAAGGAGTTCGCTTACTCCAAGAACAGCCGAGGCCTTAATATGTTTCCAGAACTGGCTAAAGGGGAATGATATCACTTCATTTATTGAAGATGAGCCCTCCTTAGACCTTGAAGAGTTCTATGAAACTTGCGAGTCCGGTAATATATTCCCATATATTTCATAATTTCAACAATGTTCTTGTGTTTTTGCTTTCAACCAATTAAGTTTTTTAAGTTTTTTTTTTGTACAATGTTTAATTTCCAAATAATAGGAAGACTGTTGTCTCCTAGAAAACCCGAGATTTAGGATTTTCTTTCTTTTCCTGTTATTCACACCTGATCAAGTTAAATAAATTTAGCATTAACACCTGAACATATGGTTTCACCGACACCCCCTTCTTATATCTGCATGTGGTTTCAAATTAGAATCTGAGTATATCCTACGATGCAACACATGTAGCTTCGTTTTATGCTTCATTTCTATTAATTATGATTTTTGCATTATGGTCATGACTCATGCCGTTACGGGCAGTTAAATTATGACCATATATCATGCTTATCGAAGGGTTTCTCGGAGAGATGACAGGACTGAAAAGAACATATGGCAAGCCCTTCAAAGTGTCATTAGTAGTTTTTTTTTTACTTAAGACTTCTGTTAACATTTGTTGAATGAATTAATCTTTTACTTGGCTGTCAACTTTATAGAATTTACCTTGTTGATTTTTGAGTCCGACTTATGAGTTAATGAGCTTTTGTATTATACATTAATCATATGCAGTTTGTTTTTTTGCAGAAAGTTTCGACGGAAATTTGAGCACCGCTTCGAATACACTGTCTTAGTTTTATGCTCTTCCGGTTATTTTGTTCAATCTCTTTGTAGGCTTTTGGATCGAAGGGCGAAGTTAAAACTGCCTTCCCACTATCAAAGAAGGAAACTGTATGTATGTTGCTTTCTTCATAAGCCGAGTTACCAGATTTCACTTGGATCTTGTAGATATGTTTCTGTTCAACATAGGTATTTCAGAATAATATACGAAATTAGATTCTGGTTAATGGTTGACAACTATGGATTCGTAATGACTACAATGTCTGTTGATAGAATCATAGAGCTCTTATCTGTCTGGAGACGGTTTTTGAGATGAAGGGTGAAAACGTGATAGTGAACTGGACTATTCAAGATGGTAGCATTGATCGCATGCTTTTGCATTCTCCCGGCTTATATTATAATTATGCTGTTTTAAAAATTCTGAACTTATTATATTTAATGATGTAGTGAACTGCAGAACTGGACTTTATTACTGGTTTGTTTTTTCTTTGCTTAATCTTGAACACCCCTCGGGACTACCAGTAGCTTCGGTTGTTTAATCTCGTGCAAGTTAGGTTGTGGTTGTATACTTGTATTGGCTGCAAGCGGTAGAGTTTTAGACTCGCAATGTTTCTGTATTTTGATGCTCGAAGTCTCGAAATATTTTTTGGCAGAATTTCATAGGTTATTTACTTATTTTGCACAATGGTTATTGACTTATTTCATTATTTGTTGAATTTCCATCAATGTATGCGAGTCTGTGACTGTGAGTCTGTGTGAATATATTTTTGGCTATTTAGCATTTTTGAACAGTTTATAACCGAACCAGAACAGAACCAGACCAGAACCAGAACTGTTTTGAACTGTTTTGAAAACCGAACCAGAACCGTTTTTGAATTGTTTTGAAAACCGAACCAGAACCGTTTTTGAACTGTTTTGAAAACCAAACCAGAACCAGAACCGAACCGAACCGGTTTGTTTCGGTTCGGTTCACATTTTCAGAAAACCGAAAATAACCGGACCGAAATTAATTTCGGTTTTGGTTCCGGTTTTACCAAAAACCGGACCGAACCGGACCGTGCCCAGCCCTACTTTCAAGTATGAAATTTGGTAAATCTATGTAAAGCTAAAAAAAAAGCTCAGATTCACTGTTTTTTAAGCCTTTTTTTCAAGGGTCTATGCAGAGACAAAATCATGTCTACCATTGAAATAATTGATAATTTGTACATGATACGAGTTTGTATCAAACCCCAAAAGAGAGATTTAAACAAACAACAAAAAAGGTTTCGGTGGCAACTACAACTTTTGATGTGAGATGTTTATGATCTCACCCACTCTGATGGGTTGCACAAATATCATGTACGCAACTTAATCAATCAATTCATATTATCAAAGTAAAAACCCCTTAAAATAAATAAGTGAAATGAAGCATAAGAAACAAACAATATTGACAAATATCATTCAATTTATTAAAGCAAGCCAATATTATTGGCCATTTGACAATCTATTTACCAACCAATATTTCAACAAAATGTTCTGGCACCCAATCTATACAACCTGTAAATGGGCAATATAAACAAATCTGGCATATAAACAAGGCCACATTGGTTGAAACCTTTTTTTTTTCTTGGCATAAAACCCCGTCTTAGGTAGTGCACCCAAAAAAAAAAACTTGCTTCAAGCCTAAATTTTATGCTGAATCAATCTAGCTTATTGAATCGAAGTACTACTAGTTTGGTTGTAGCTTTTCGTCTCATCGTTGTCGGTTTTTTATTTTTTCATAAAATCTGGATTGCATTTCGATGACCAGTATTCGTGCTTTTCTGGTTTATTTGCCTGAAAGCTACAATTTTTTTTGCTGTATCAACGATCTTTCATTATCAACGTCAGAAAACCCAGCTTATTTTTCCAAAAACTGCAACCAAACATTCCTATAATCAACATCTTATTCCGTAAGTAAACAAGTATTACCCTATTCTGATCTGCAATGGATCACCCTAAGCTCACACTTAGGAGAAATCGACTTCAACAAAAGCCTAGCAGTCTCATCTTGCCTGACTATCGCCCCTTCTCTCTCCACCAAGACTCCAGCCACTATATCACTGTATTCTCCTCCCCCACCCGCCACATATGCAACCACTGCCGCCTGAACTGGTCCAAGACTCGGATTATATGCCGCTGACTCCGTATATGACCCCTTGTATATCTTCCCCTCACGATCCATCAAAGCCACCCCTGAAGGACAGTTGCTATAAGGGGCATGTGACCTATTAGCCGCCTCTAAAGCCCCAATTTCTAATTGTAAATAACTAGGTTCACAATGCCCGTTACAGGAACCATTCAAAGAAATATTTGTGTTCTGGGTACACATTTTTTCCGGATTGCTACGATCATACACATGTGGCCCATTATCGAGACTATCAATGGGCCCATTATCAGAATTTCCGCTTACAACCAGGGGTGAAACCTTGATAGGTTCGTGGGAGGTGCTGAAATCAAATAGAAAAATAGGTCCAGTTAAACTTTTTACACCATACCAAATATGCTAGTACTGACTAGGTTAGAAGATGAAAAACAACTCCTATCACAAATAGATGCAACGAAAAACGATACAGATGACCGTCTTGTAATTTATGAAATCGGATATAATTCCATCGCAAGTACCAAATCTACTTTACCAGAAAGAGCTAAACGATTTCTATCACAATTAGATGAAGAGAAAAAGGGAAAAACAGGACGACAGCTTTTGCAATTTACGAATTTGCCTTGAAGGCAATCCATGGTACCAAATCTAATACTCCTGTATTACAGAAACAAAATAATTCAAAGCATGGATAGATGCACCAAAAACAGAAAAATCAGTCATGCTAACACTTCTGCAATTTGTGACATTGCACTAAGTTTTCAAAAATTGCAAAATGCTCCTATCGTGTCTTCTTCAGCTGAACGTAGTCGTATGGTATGCACTGCTAAAAACGGTTATTTTGAAAACATTCAGGTTTATGTAAGCTTTCATGATATCGATTGAATGACACTACTATCCCTACTACCAAGTAACTCCACCAGTCATGACTAACTCGTTGTTAAGATCAAATGTGGTCCCTCACCGTGAATTCATAGACAGAAGGCTCACTAGATACAAGAGGTACACTCAGAAGCTATAAATAAATAGAAATTTGATTGCTCAAAGCCTCAAATAGCTGAATAAGGCTACGAAACTATTAGACATAATATACTGCAAACATATAGTAGTAGGTAGGTTTCTCGGTTTTATGTCAACGTATGTAAAGTTCAATTATCTTTTCACCCTACGAAGTCCACTTAAGATTGATAATTTGTGAGGTGCAGTTTGGAGGTTCAGACGAGGATTAACTATATTTTAACTCGTCGTCTGAACCTCCAAACTACACCAGATACATCACCAATCTTAAATGGACTTAGTAGGTGAAAAGATAATTGAACTTGTTCAAGTGCTAATGTGTGTGATGATATTTCATTTTGATCCACCACGTAGGATGGAGGTGGAACATAACACACTCCTAAAATTCACCATTCCCGAAAATTATCACATGATAATAAGAGACGGGAGTATCATATTGTCGCTTCTACCTGGTGGGCCCTACGAGCAATAAACTGTTATTTAAAACTACCGTCTCATTTGATATGAAAAAAATACTCCATCCATTCCACTAGAGAATAACGGATTAGATCAATACAAATTGTTTATCTTTGAATGATCTACCCTGAATTAAATACTCTATCCGTTTCGAATTGTTTCTCCATATTTGAGAAGGTAAACTTTTACAGAGATGCTATGAAGCAGGGGTACTTAGAAAATGGCGAAGTACTCGTACCGATTACCGTGTACGGTACGCGTACCCGGTACTTTGGGTATACCGTGGGTACTTACAAATTTAACAATGATACAAATTAAGTACGATATATTATTAGGTGTAGACTTAGCAGGCTCATTTACAAAAATGAGATATCATAAGATACGTATAAGACATCTTAAGATTGTTTTGAATCTTTTTCTCTATTATTCTATTTTTATTTCATTCAGAGGTTGTATAAAAACATTAACTATCTGCCCTACTCATACCGTTAAAATTTCCTACTGTACCCTTACCATACTCGTAAAGGTGCTTCCTAGCAAAGATGCAGTTACAGTTTTGTCTAAGACCTCAACTAACTCCTCCCTTACACATTAAATTAAAGTTTATAATAAAAAAAAGCACGTTAATTTTTCAGTTGCTTATAATTTTTATGGACAAAGTAAACAAAGACTAACATTTTTTTTTGTTCATTCAATATTACCCTGAGTTAGTTATATCATACGATCACCGAGTACCTGGCGGGTTCTACAAGGGACAAGCCGTTATTAATCGGCTCAAGCAACAAAGGCGCCCCACTGTCAAGCAAATCAAACGGTCCGAATGGCGACGGCAGCATCCCAGCCAACGTCCCGAACCCCCCCTCATCCCCCACTACATCACCATTCTGTTAACAAAAAACCAAAAACAAATCAAATATGGATCAATTTACGTGTAACTCACATTATGAAATTCAATCTGGATGTAAAATGATATAATGAAAGAGTAGAATTATGAAAATAAATGTCGTATATCTATCTATATTATAATAATTGAACCCTAAATTTGGTTAAGCTGATTAACCAAAATTTCCTAAAATACCCCTACTCCTTTTTATTAATTACCCTATCGCTCTAATTTGATCCTAATCTATTCAACTTTTTTCAACCCTCAACTTCTCTCAACTTTTATTTTGCAGCTCAAACACAGATCTTTAATCTTGCAGCTTAACTGGGAAAATCCACAAGCATGTTACACAACTTTTAAAATTGTTTATCCATTCACAGTTTTCCTAAACCGTATTTCTAAATGATTTTTAACAACTTATTGGCACAATAATTATGCACCATAAGTGGAACATACGAATGAGGGTTCGTCTGCATTATTAAAGAAAGAGCAATTTTGCATCAAAAATTTCATTTATCATCTTTACTTCTTGATGTAAAACTTATTACAAGATTTTAACCGACTGAGAATTGGAAACACACCGAAAAAGGAAACAGAAGCGTAGTCAAAGACGGAAATCAAATTTGGTTTTGCTTGGTAGCTTTAAGGAAAACTAAACTCGGTGGATTTATTGAAGTGGAAGATGATATGAAAAAAATTGACTAAAAACTTTAAAATGGACAATTCGGTCATTTTGAATGAAGTGGCAAAAAAGCTGAAACCTAAAGCCAAAAGCAAATCTTAATAAATCTAGCTTTTAAAAATGTGTTTACCAAAACTCACTAACCGGATTTTATAATCAAGCTTTTTCACAGTTGCTTTCGAAAAGCAGTTTTTTGACCCAAAAAATTGATGCCAAATGGCCCCTAACTACGAAGTGTTTTTCGCAATGCATAGAGAGAGAGAGAGAGTAAAAAATCTGGTAATTTTATTATTATAATTATTATTAAAATGAAAACAAACTCAGAAGTCCACAAAGTGGCAGATTAAATCCACAACAAATGTAATCACATAAAAAGTCCCGGAACATTACAAAAAGTCACAATCGAGTACAATCAAACACGAAACATACCACTAAATCCTCCTCCTCATCGACGATGCGTATCCTGAGCCCGGAAGCCCCCCTGATCTCCTGCAGAAACTGTCGACAGTGTCCGCACGGGGCAGCAGACACCGCTACCGCAACCAGTCCTCCAGCGTCATTTGCAGCGACAGAAGAAACTAAAAACTGCTCGGCATGGACGGAGTGATGGAGGGGGAGGTTGGGAAACTCTAAGTTGACACCGATGAATATACGGTGATCGGAGGTAAGTCCAACGGCGGCAACATGGTAGTTGCTGATCGGGGGACGTGCGAGGGTTTTAGAGGGGCGGAGGAGAGTTGGGAGGAGAGAGAGGAGGGGGAGGGAGGTGGAAAGAGATAGATATTTGGCTTCTGTGGCCGAGATTGTGAATTTTGATCGGGTTTGTTCCATTATCTATATATATATATATATATATATATATAAGTATATATGTGTGTGTGTGTATATGTGTGTCAGTGTGTGTGTTTATGGATCGAGGGAGAAAGGGGAGATGATGGAGGGATTAGAATGCTGTATATAATAAATAATATAACTGTGTTTTACCAATGTTTTCTTTTTTCTTTTTTGAAAATGGTGTTTTTGCAAACGGCGTCAATTGTAACTTTCAATTTTTTAAGACGACAAATTTGGTTTCTAGCAGGAAAATATGTTAGCGTCTAGGGGTGGGCACGGGGCGGATTGGGGCGGATTGGTCGCAATCCTAACCCGCCCCGTAAAATAAATGGCGGGACGGATTGGGGCGGATTAGTAAAATTCAAATCCCAACCCAACCCAACCCAACCCATTATAATTAAAACCCCAACCCAACCCAACCCATTATCAAGCGGGGCGGATTGGGTGCGGGTTGTTTCTTAAATTTTCATTTTAGTCATTAATTTTTCATTTTTTCGCATAATTTACCTAAATATTTTTAAAAAAAAATCTTTCAAATAGAAATATAAACTAAAAGCCAACCAAAATACGTTTAGAATGTTCGGAACAAGTAACAAAGCTAAAACAAAACAAAACAAAACAAATTATTCTTCATCAACATAATCAAAATAAAGTTCAATAGCTACAGATTTCGTAATAAATTTATATAACTTCATATTTGGCTATACTTTAATTAGAAATAAAGTTTTTAAAAATAAATTAACCACTCATACTACCTAGACCCAGATAAAAATTCCTTCTTTTTGTAAGTACGAGATAATACATTGAATTTATAAGACAATATATCAATCGAATCATTAAGCTTAAGTTTGGACAATCCAAAGATTTTTTGTCTATATATATAATTTTTCTTAAATCAATACTATTATAATATAGAAACTCTTATTAAAAAAAGATCTTGAGAAAATTTATATTTATATATATATATATATATATATATATATGCGGATTGAAACGGGTTGGGGTGGATTAACCCGCGGTTTGGAAATCCCAACCCTAACCCAACCCACGAATTTTTTTACGGATTGGGGCGGGGCGGATTTAACTTTTTTTGACATCCAACCCGCCCCAATCCGCCCCAATCCGCACGGATTGGGTTACGGGGCGGGTTTGCGGATTTTTTGCCCACCCCTATTAGCGTCTAATCTAGTTTAATTCAGATTAATCCTAGTTTAAGCGTTTAATTTCAGATAATACGTTAGGAGTCTAACCTATGTCTATCGTATATTTTATAGCTCTAGTAATTTTGGATAAGAATAAGTTTTTCATGATATATTTATCAAGTGGTTACATAAAATATAATGAACTTTCGATACGGTAAACAGAAACATGTAACGTGATAAAATTAGTTTTAGTTAAGGATTTACAAATTTACGTTATAAAGTAATGGGAATGAGGATTTGGTAATCAATGATGCTCAATCTTGATCCGGTTGAATCCATTGTACAGGGATTTGGCATCTATTGCGGAGATTATAAATCTTGATCTGCTTGATTCCATTGTATGTATATGTTGATTAGCATGCTATTTACTTATAGTGGTGTTTTGCTGATGTGGTCAGATAATAATTTGAAACTTTGATAAATTATTCATGACATACTTAAGAGCAATTCGGTATGGAGACCCGAATGAGATTCGTAATAATTTGTACTGTTATTATGTCGGACATTTACCTAGAGAAATTACAAAAATACCTTCAGGATATTTTATTAATTACAATACAGCCATCAATTTAATATTAATTTATTCAATTTTTTTTAGACATTTCTCTCTCTTGTTTGAGTTATATATATATTATATTGTTTTCAAATTTTAAAACATTTGAACATAATATTGTTTTAGACAATTTTTTTAATATTCAATGTTTAATTTACACTAATTTATACATTTATTTCAAAATAAATTTTGTGTAAATTTTCTTTGGTTTTGCAAAAGAAAATTTAATATTATGTAATTATCTGGATCTTTTTTTTATTGCTTTTCTTATGGTAACTTAGAATTAGGATTTAGTACATGGTATATTTTTTTTTACTTTATAATTAACTTATTTGTTCCTTTTTAACCCCTAAAATAAATTTGAAAGATAACTAAAATAGTGATGGAACGAAAGACAATTGAAAGAATAAAAATGAAATGAAAACAAACAAAGTCGATCTATTACTCCTAAATGAAGAACAATTGATCACTTGTCCTTAATATTTTCAACTACTATTAAATATTAAGTTTTAACACAACTTTGCTCACATCCGGTTGCGCCCAAGACGGGTTCGGGTTGAGTTTTCTATGTTTTTTAAACAAACTCATCTGAGGTTCAGCACTAGTAATCGTAATGTAAATGAGCGCAATTAGATATATCAGTCCCATGCATTGGCCTCACTAAGGATCTCGGTCCAAGCTTGTAATTTGAATTAGTTCAATGTAATTTTGCCACCCAAATAAAAGATTCCGATCCGCCCCCTGCTTAGCTTGATTAACTACTATGCACAAAATCCACTATTCTATTTCTAATAATGCTAAATTTCACCCAACTATAATGTCGCTTTGCTTGAGAGAAATTATAAAGTCAATTGACTGGTGATTGGTATTTTCATACAGAACTTCGTTTTTACAATTATTTATTCAACAATTGTGAAATGAGATAATATTACAATAGCATGAGATAACAATTTTGGGGTCAAACTAAAAAACAAGCTATGTCCAGAAAAGGGAATCTACCCAAAGGCAGCCTGGCGGAGCAGGTCGAAGAAGGGCATCTATCTCTATTGATCGAGCTAAAGGAGATAGTGGCTATTTCCTTATCCGGAGAGGACCAAAGGAAAAAAAAGTGAAACTTGCTACAAAAGCCAACCAATATCATAGATAGTAGCAGTTCAGCAAGCTAGCTAACTCCGGTAACGGTTGGGAGTCCAATCCTCACTTGCTATTTCCACTTTTTAGCCTTCAGTTAATCATAAGTTTCTTGATTACGAAATACACCAGCTCCACTAACCTAGTATGCTAATTTCACCTAACTAAAATCTCGAACTTGCTTGGAAATATTCTAAAGATTGACTGACTAATTTGCAATATTGTTTTCAAACTTCAATCTCGGTAGTATCCGGCTACATAAATTGGAGAATAACAGAGATATGTGATTAGTCTCGTAACTTTTCTTTTCACTACATGCATATGTTTAAATTTAATATTGACAAATCGTGAAGAATAGATGCCTTATTCTAATATGCTAATTTCACCTAACTACAATCTCGAACTTGCTTGGAAATAACCTTAAGGTTGACTGATTAGTTTGCAGTACTATTTTAGAACTTCAATATCGGTAACTATATCAGGCATCATAAATCTGAGAATAACAGAGATGTGTGATTATTCTTGTACCTTTTTTTCATAATTGTGGCAAATTTGCTACATGCCTACAGTGGCGGAACCAGAATTGTGAAATCCGAGGGGCTGATTTTCTATATGTATATATTTTATATGAACTTGTTTTATGGAATGGGAGGCTGAAACACTTAAATTTAAATGCTTTGATCAAAATACATAGAAAAAGTCTATTTTTTCATCATTTTTTTTTCAAAATAGGGTGAGTTGCAGCCCTCGACTGTCACTATCTAGTTTAAATTTTATAAAAACAAATAAGGAAGAATAGATGCTTTACTTGATTACTTCGCTACTTAACAGCATGTCTCATTGGCATGTTATACGATTAGAGTTATGCACTAATATACATATACGTAGTATTAGAGTTATCCACTATCCATGTTTTTACTTGCAGCATACTGACTCCTAACACCTATTCAATATTCATACCACATTAAATTGTGCAATTGACACCATGTTTAGTAATCTGGTATGCCATTCTGGATACTATTATTACTCGAAGGTTCATGTGATGGGAAATAATCTATAACTTCGTGTATATCATGTGCCTGTGGTACCCATATAGAACTCTGTATAATCAATTTTGATCAGGCAAGAACTTATATTAAAATTGTCGGAATGAAAATTTTCAAAAGTTGATCATATAGTTCAAATGTTAAATTTTATAATTAGATTTTTTTAAAAATTATTTTGACAATTTTGATACAAGTTATAAACCGGTCAAAATTGTAAGTAGTTTCGTAATGGACAATTAAATGGAAACGGATGGAGTAACAAATAATTCAGTGAAATAATCTTCGGTTTACATATTCTTCTCTCTCTTTTTTCAATGCAAGTCATCTTAGCTTTTCAAATAAACATTTTCCTTAGCATCAATGTAGCATTTCAAAATTAAAGACGGAAGTGTAATGTACACTACTTTCTTAATGTAATCTTACGGAATCAAATTTTCAACACAATCGGTCTTATCTGTCAATCTAGAGTTGATACCTTAATAAATGAGGAGAAATGAGGCAAATTAAACAAATACGTTTTTTAAAGTTCTAGTTTTAGATCTCGAATGTAAAACCTGGAAACACTCTTTTTATAAGCTAATGTTAAAGAAAAACGTCGAGTTTAGCTAATTCTGTCAAGTTGGGCTAATTATTTCTAGATGCTACTTATAAATCACACTTACTATATATTACATTTACAACCACACGTTTTTTAAGAGAGGAGTTATTTTGCAATTCTCCGGCCCTGGACTATGTATCGCTGTGGATAGGTAAAAACGTCAAGATTCTGATATGACAAAACTTGTAGTTTCATAATTTGGTATGCTATTTAATAATTTCGTTTAGGTGTATTCTTGCACTAAATTATGTACGTGTCGCCTAATTGCATTTTTTACTACTTACTTTGGCTTGTTCATAAGTGACAAAATAATTTGAAAGAAAGTAATACAACGATGTGACTTTGTCATTATGTGCGATGTGCCAGCGTACCACAACTTTTAAAGGGTTACACAAGAGAAAATAAGAACGTAATTGAGTGCAAAGTTAGTTAGAAGCCAGTTGTTCTTTACAATGATATCCCACCTTGCACGGCTTATCTTGTCTTTCTTTTTCAGTTAGAAATGAGAAAGTTAGGCTTATTGTACAATTGTTTGGGTTCGTCGTTTTCTTTTAAAAAATCAAAACTAAATTTGTCGCTTTCCAGGATAATCTTAGCATCGCACTTGTTAGACTTAGAGCACAATGTCAGGCAACTGTTCTTCGTCGTGCAAAATTTATTTCTATGTGAACTTGATGAGTCAATTTATCCGCAAGTCGGTCAATAGAGTGCATCATATGTTATCAAATCTTCTATATATGGTTTGCTGACCTCTAATGTTAGCCTTAGGCAGAGAAATTAATGACCAAACGCTTTCCGTGGATGAAATCGGTACACAAAGACACTTTGTTAACAGACTTAAGACTTGTGAATCCATTCGACGTTGTTAATGTCGGATCATGTTTCATTAAGCTAAAGACTTGAAACCCCTCAGATAACAAAATTGTAAGAAAAGGAGTATTTCTTTTGGCAACTTTAGAGTTTAAACTGGCACGATACTGGTATTCATCTGAGGCACAACATAGTGGATCACTAACCGAGCCGGTCCAGCCTAGATTTTATTATACTTGACTTAAGTATGGTATTGTTTTCGTTAACTACCATTAACTATATATAAACTCTTTCTTTTACTATCTTCAAATTTAGTCTCCGTTATTTTTTTTACAAAAATACAACTCAAGTGCACGGAAAAGTCAGCACATGACCATTTTACAAACAGATTAGTTATGTACACTTAAATTTAAAGGGAATAAAATAGGTTTAGTGAGTCCAACTATCACGCATTAATAAAATGGGAACCAAACTTATGACATTAACAATTGAGGTACCGAAATAATATATATTTTTCTAAATTGGCTACATTCGTCAATTTAATTGGACGGAAGTTAAGTTTAAATTCTATTTCAGTCCCAAATTTTATAAAACATATGAATTTAACACGAAAAGTTTATAATTTTACATTTTTAATATACTTATAAACAAATAATTACATACTCATACATATACATAAAAAAAAATACACAATTTATGTACATATATATATAACGTTATAGAAAAAAATCAATTTTTTTGAATAAAAATTAACTTATTTTTGGAAAAAACTAACTTTAAAAAAAACTTTTTTGAAAAAACTAACTTTTTTTTTAAATAAGTAACTTTTTTTAAAAAAAATTAACTTTAAAAAAAGTTTCTTTTTTTAAAAATATTTTTATAAAAAAAGTTAATTATTTTTTTAAAAAAAAAAGGCAATTCAAAAAGGGCATACCTTTTAAAAAATATATTTAATTTTAAAAAATATTAAAAAAAGTTATTTTTTTTATAAAACGTTATATTTATATATATTTATAAATTGTGTATTTTTGATATATATTTTTGTATTTTATGTATACGTATGAGCATGTATATGTAACTATTTGTTAATATGTATGTAAAAAATTTAAATTTATAAACTTTTTGGGTTAAATTCATATGTTTTATAAAATTTATGACTGATATAGAATTTAAACTTAATTACCGTCAAATTAAATTGACGGAGGTCCCCAATTGTTAATGTCATAAGTTTGGTCCTCATTTTGTTAATGTATGGTAATTGCAGTCACTAAACCTATTTCTTTTCCTTTAAATTTAAGTGTACATAATTAATCTGTTTGTAAAATAGTCACGTACTGACTTTTTCATCCATTGCTGATTTTTCCGTCAATTTGAATTGTCTTTTTGTATAAAAAAATAACGGAGACTAAACTTGAGGATAGTAAAATGAAAAATTTATAATTCATTTAATTAACGAAAATACTACCATAATTCAGGATAATCAACTATAATAAACTCGTCCAGCCTATTGGCCAAGGAGATTATTTAAATTTTCAACAAAGATGCTCAGAGAAATACCTAAAAGTACCATTTTCTCATTTTATTTTATTTTCAAAGTACTCCTAATAAATTAGTGTGCTACCATAGACCCCGGTCTTGTTGACGGATGGTAATTTTGCGGTTTCAACTCGATCTGACTCGTCACGGATCGATCTGACTCGTCACGGGTCGCTAAAAGTGTAATTTTATTCGGGTCGGATTTAAATGGATAAAAATACAAGTTAACACTATGTCCCTTCTGTCTATTTCATATACATTAAACTCTCACTCTCTTCTCTCTCTTTCATATAAATTAAACTCTCTCTTTTATGGTTTAAATGGGTAAAAATACAACTTAAAAAGTGAAAGTTAACACTCTATCTATTTTCTCTATCTCGTATACATTAAACTACATAACATATATTTCGGTGGGTTTCTTAAAAAAAAATCTTATATACAATTAATTTATTAATTAATAAAACTATATTTATGATAAATGTAAATAAAATTTATTCATATTAATTAATAACTAATATCTTATTGTCTTTATTTATAAAAGGATTTACGTAAAATGAAATCACCATATCAATAATATACATTTATATTACATTTTACATATAGTAATATTTTAATTCATAAAATTAATGAGCCGAAATTAATTCAATAAACATAAAAATGTCAAACAAAATAATGTAAAATTTAAATTCGTAAATTAATGTGAAGGGGTATTTAATATCACGTTTTTTATATTATCTTTCTAAATCAAATGATTGTTTACTCTACCTAACAAACTTCCTTCAAATTTTTTGACATTTGTAAGGTTTACTTTTTAAAAAGGGGAAAAAATATTTTAAAAAAACGAGTCAAATAGATCGGATCGGGTTAAATGGATAAAAATATGAGTTTGTACTCAGCTCGGATCGGGTTGAAACCATCAAAATTATCATCCCTATTCTTTGCGTATTGTTTGGCTTGGTCAAGGGACCGCGCTGCAGATTGAGTATCAAATAACTTGTACTCCACTTCAACATTGTCTAGCTATGGTAACCGTGCTTCTTAGTATTCGGAACAATTTTACTTCAATTAACCAAAATAGCCTCAAAACGTCAAAGTTTAAAACAAAACAATTTTTATTTAAGACATGAGGCTATAAGATAAAAAAAAAAAAAAGAATATAACATAAAATAAATAAAAAAGAAAACTACTAAAAAGTAAAAATGGACTCTTGTTCTGGAACGTCCAAAATGGAATAATAGACTTTTAAATAGGCACGGAGAAAGTAGTAAACATTTGTACCAATGATCTCACAATCATGATTTTATTTGTGTATATATCGAAATCTAGTATTAAGTTTCTGAGACTATAGTTACGGTTTATCTTATTGGAAAACTAGTTCCAAACTTGTAAAGATAGAGGGATGGAAAAAGTCATAAGAACGAACTCGAACAAATGGGGTTTGCTCGACTGTGCAAGGCCACGATTCAATGGATGTTAATAATTGTCAACGACTCAACAGTAAAATCATGGAACCAAGATCACCTGCAAATATGAAAAAAAACATTACAGTCCAAATACCCATTAAATAGATGAACAATCTCTCAAGTCTGCTAACAATTAGGAACCCTAATAGGAAAGCCATATAGAAACACACCATTAAAGACTAGGCTGCAAATTATAAGCACACCAATATAAGCCATATGACAGATATTAGTAATTCTAAAAATAAGTAACAATCAAATAAATAGTCATACCAAAAAGCATTTGACTGAAAAATTGCAACCAAATAAGGTCAGAGTTTTTTGATAAAAAAAAAAGTAGATCAACATGGACCAAAAGAAGACACTGTGACCACCCACATCACAGAGAATCTAGTTCCTCAAAAGTTCATCATGTTAAGGATCATATCCTATCTTTATGCACATGTAAAAGAAAAGAAACTATAAACAAATATGATAATTTAATAATTTGATAATTTCAACTCACCTAAAGGAATTTGCCAACTTTTCTTCCACCGACGATTATTCAAATAGGAGCAATATCAAAGGTGCATTAACCGGATTTGTTTTTGCTGCAATAGTTTTATTAGGGTAGTCTATCCTAAATTTGTTTGAACCGTTGGATTAAAAAACAATTCAAATGTTTAACAAAAACTTTGGATGTTTATGTGATATTTTTCAATAAACTAATAAATCTATGGTTCGAAAAACGGATCCCCAGTAACCATGCACTATTCTCCATTCAATAAAGTAAAACCAAAAAGCTTTTAAAATAATTAACACAAATTTTGAGAAAATAAGCATATCTTCGTTTCTAAAGTATTTTACTAGTAACCTTTTGCACGAAATTTTTCACATATTAACTTCTTAATGTAATTAGCTTGTAATAATGTCACGTGTAGAAATCCTAAAAACACAAAACCATGCAGTAACAAATGTTTCCGAATATATGGCTATATTACTATATATATTAGCATACATACATATTGTAATAGTTTCAGAATAAACTCTCAGTAAAAGCAACTGCTTGTAAATATAAGAAGGTATGAATAACCAAGATGATTGATTTTGCTAAGGGTGTGTTTGGTAAAAAAAACTTTTAAGTCCAGCCCTGTTTGTACCGGCGAAATAGATCCTCCGTTTGTGCATTCCTAAAGGCACTGCATGCGATTAGATACACCCAAATGAGAACCACGACCGCAACAATGAGGATAATATTGGCTTTTCTCCATTCATGTCTAAGGCTACCAAGCAAACCGGCTTTACAAGAGTCACAATTGTAGCATAGTTGGGATTGGTCGTTATTCCATATCGTGCAATCAGCGTCGGCTATTGTGTTCACCGGGTTTATCCACAGGCTTGGGTTTACGTACTGGAATCCACATATGGTTGGAGGCTTGCAACATCCTGACTGTAAATATAAATATCATTATACTGTTTCAGTACATGTATATGACTCAAAATCACAAATTCGTTACTAAAATAAATAAACAAATTATTTACACATCATTATAAACTACTTACATTTGTGTGCGGCTAGCATTTTCTGTATCATAAATCCATGAACCAGATGTTGGAAAAACTAATGGTTTTAAGGAGTGAATGCTTTTAACTTTGTGGTTACAAAAAACATTTATTCCCCCATTTATGTGGGTCTTTTTATTTTTTGTAAAAGGAGTTACAAAGACAAAAAATAAAAGGAATGGTCTTGTGACATTTTTAAGACACTTTTCAAGAAAAAAGAAAAAGACATGGCATAGACACGTACACACACAAACACATATGCATACATATAGAGAGAGAGTACCGCACCACCAACGGCCCGACCGTGGCTCGGTGTCGTTTCCGCCGAGTCACATGTGATAGACGTTGTACCTTGGGAACGAAGTGCCCCATTTAGCCAGAAGCAGAGGTGGCGGGGCAAATATCGTTTAAGGGAAACTACTTGCAGTTACCTCGTCTCGGACTTTAGTCCATTTCGGTATCATTTACATTATTTTATGTTAAATCTTGTAATTGATAATTATATATTTGAGGAAACCATTTTCTGTTTATTTGTCCATTTCTTTTCCGTAGAAATTATTGTGTATTATTTACAACGTACCCAACAATCTTAAACGATATTTGTATGTTTCGTACGTTAATACAGTAATTTTGGTGTTTGGATAAACAGAAAATTATTTCCGTGGCTAAGACATTTCTTTGGAAAATCCTTTTTGGACAAACTTTCGTTTTAAGAAATTGATGTTTCCGGTTGAATTGTCGAATACGTTTTTCGTGTGTTTACCTTATTTGAGTTTTGTGAAGATCATTTTCCTGGTGTTAATTGTCTCTTATGATCCCTAGTGCATGTTTTAGCTGTGTTTTACATGTGAATTTCGGTTTTGCCACTTTAGATGAGTAATGTTCACTGCATCTGATTAGGTATATGGATTTGACTAGTTAACTACCTTTAAATACATGAATTTAGGTATAAGGGGGACACATTCCCTATTTGTTGTTAATTCTGAATTGTCACCTGTATTTTAACCGGAATACTAAAATTTTAGCATTTTCCCCCCATAAAAGTGATAAAGTACATATGTGGATTTCAGTCCCTTTTACAAGTGAATTTAGGTTTTGATTCTATGTGTTGAATTAAATTTGTACCATTATGTTATGGTTAGATGGTTGGATACAAGGTCCAGTGGCATGCCATATATATTTTCATTTATATAATTGTGGATAATTGTGTATATGTTCATATGTTACCTCATAATGACTTGCCTTTTTGTGTGCTTTCAACAATTTATTTGTGTACACGTATTGATATATTTTGGACCGTACCATTTGGCTTTGAGTTGACAAAGTCAATGAGGTTTTGTTAAAGGGCTATTTAAATTCATACTTGGTGATAGTATTCTTTGCATGTTTTGGGTTAAGGCTGGCATGCAATATAGTATTATACATATGTTTGTTAAATGATAGAACGTTACTTGTGAATACTACTCCCTAGAGAGTTATATTAGTAACTGTTTAATCAGGTGCATTAATCATTTTTATTCGGTTCTGAAAATCGAATTGTTCATAAATGTTTTAAATCCATTCACTTAAAGTGGTTTGAATGGGTGTATGAAAATCGTTGTGAACTATTATTTTGATTTTATTTTCAATCATGTGGATTATGCGGATTATATAGTAGTGAATGGATTTATTATCATTTCATATTATGAGTAATCTCTCTACATTATATTGTTAGTGAATTTTATACATGTTTATTGTTTTCATGTTAATAAAGTACTAACAATTTCCAATGAGTTTTAGTGTAGTAATGGATCTCTACAATTAATTGGAGGATGAATGTTTTCGAAATAGTTCGTGTAAAACCATTAATTTGGGGCTTACGAAAGAACTAGTTTCGAAATAGTTCTTGTAAAACCATTTTCTGATTTTTCAGAATTTGGGGCTTACGACAAAACTGGTTGAATTCTGAGATTGTTCTGTGTAAAATCAGATTTATCTGGTGTTTACGGCTGAATAAATCTTTCAGAATTTGATAATCTTTTTCGGGAATGAACTAGAATAATCTTGCAAGATCAGTTTCTTGAAACCATGCGTGGTTATAGAAATTTGGTGTTTGCGAAGGAGGAGTTTTAGTTTCATTTTTCGAAATTAGATTGTGCGTGTTTGTTATTTGAGATAACGAACAGTTTTCTGCGGGAAATGTCCGGAACACAGTGGGTGCTGGAACTGACCAGAACATTGTGGGTGCCGGTGTAACTCCTATTAATTTTGCATGAGTGCATATTAATGACGGGGGTTACAAATTTTAAACGACCATTATTAAATACATTTATGTGATGAAATAATGGGTCGTAACTCCTTTTAAGTTGTGATTTATTGCAATTTAATTTGGAGGGTTACAAATTTTGTAACGGTGATCATTAATGAGATTAATGACGAGTATTTATAACTTCTTATTAATTGTGATTTAATCATAATTTAATTTGGAGAGTTATAAATTATTATAACGACAGTTATTGTTGACATTTATGGAGAGCTTTATTAGCTAACTACGAATTGCAATGACGAGTCGGTTACTTATTTTGATGAAAGGTTATTTAATAAACAAACTCTGTTCATCCAAGAGAAAATAATTTGATGATTAACAAATTATAAATGGTTGTTGAGTTTATTTTAAGAATAAACAAATATCGGCTAATTTATTATTTGTTGAAATATTATCTTATTAATTTGCTGAAAGAACATTTAATAATTTGTTGAAATTAACATCTTATTTATTTGTTGGAAAACATTTAATAATTTGTTGAAATAACATATTATTAATTTGTTAGTAAAACATATTGTGAATATGTTGAGCTTGCTATTATTGAGAATAGTAATGTAGTAATATTATATTACTATTATTGGGGGAGAACCCCAAGGGTCCCACAAATGTGGGGGTAACCTGTTGATCCTGTAGATCGAGAATCTAAACGTACCCCGTAAGCGCATACGGGCGAGTGGAAGAAAACCTAACGGTTCAGTGGTATGGACTTAATACGTCTGAAATAAATGATATTGTTCATTTACCATCTTGAAACCGATTAATTTTTTCTATAACAGTGTGCATGTTCTGAGTGAGTACAAAGGGAATGCACGAACTGTGGGGGCGTTAATATGTGAAAACGTTTTAAATGTTTGGAAATCCACTAACAAGTGCAAGTATACAAATCTGAATCATGACTAGTGGTTCTTGAAACCTAAAGGGCAGTAGCCTTTCGGTAGCCAAAACACTAGGATCAAATTGTGATAAGTTTGCTTGTTTGTGGAAATACATGAGTGACTATTTGTTCAAAATGAGCATTTTAATCGATACTCTTGTGGTCAATAATGACATGTTGAATTATTCAACCAAGTCACTGATTTGACATGAAATAGTAGGTGATGAAAATATAAAAGATTAAATGTTTTATTTTTCTAAATCTATTATTTAAATTGAAACACAAATATGAGGTTGTGTTTGAAGCAATGTATTGCTAAGTCTTCAGTTCGAAGTTTCGAACGGAGTACATAACCAAATGGTTCGATGCATTTGAGATGAGTGCAAAACCAAGAAGGGGTTTAAAAGATATTTCCTCAATTTATTGATGGATGTATTAAACACTGATATGTCTACTTGATGAGAAGTAAAGATAAATCAGTCGGGATATTCATTCAAGTAAGAATGAATGCGTGAATTCTATTGTTGAGGATTAAGGCTTGTCAGAAAACATGTTTAATCATGGGTGTTCTGTTGTGTTAATCTACCAACTTTAATCCAATGATTAAGTGTTAATCATTAAATGATAGACTATTTTTGGAAGTGTTAGATATTGTCTAACTAGTTACGAAATGGTATATTCACATGGATATGAATACATGATCAGTGTGATTGAAACGGTGAATATGAGACACCGTTCACATAATTGTGTTGATGGAATGACACCAATCGTTAAAGAACGACTTATTATGCTCTCGAGCAAAATGTAGTTCTTAAACGATGATTATCATGTTGATAAGTTCAGGATTAAACTCTGAATTTGTACGGGAAGTGAGCTTTCTGCAAGCTATGTGTTGAACAAACTATCGCTGAGGAAGTTGGACCAAACAGTCAGAATTATAGAAGGCATGGTGCCTGACTATAAGTTCGTGAAAGTTTGGTGCTACCTAAGAAAGGTCTCAATCTTGTTCCTTGAAGGATTTGGATAGGATCGAAAACGGTAGATTGTGTGTTCATCGAATAAGCACAAAATATAGTGCTGATCGGTTTCTAGTGCATAAGTCAGATGACTTAGGTGCATATAGAGTTCTATGTCCGAGAAGCATATTTTCTAAAAGAGAAGCTTTCCCGTAAAAACTCTAACGCCTGGCGAGTGTGATCAATACGTTGAGGGTTCAAAGCATTACGCTACCCAAGACAAGTGAACACTCAAACGGTGCTGGAAAAATGGGGAAAGTGAATCTTTTAAGTAAGATGAAGTTCATCGGCATGGTAAAAGGGTAAGTAATGAAACTTTCTTTGTCCCTTGACCTTCATGAGTGAAGGTGAATCGACGATATTGAAATAATCAATGTTATCCATATAATGTGTATATGGAAAGATGCCATCAACAATGAGGTTGATAGGCATGTGAGAAATAAAGTCAATTACTTTAAGTAAAACTGACGGTTTTGATAATTTTAATGTCTGTACTCTAATCTCTATAAAAAAGGACGCATCATTAATTAATGAGAACATGTGTTTTATAAATGGAGATCTAGAAAATTAGGAACAACCCATTGGGCCGTGGTTCCGTGTAAAATAAGCCAAGGTGCAAAAACTTGTTAAGTCGTTATATGGACTAAAACAAACACCTAACTTATCATAGGTAGTCTCTTGTGCGTCAAGAACTATAGTAGACCAGTTATAGCCAACTCAGTGAGCAGACTCAGTAGGTTTGCCAATGAGGCTTCTCAGATACATGAGTTATACTGCCCATCATGAACTGCATTATACGAGATGTCCAAAATGTTTGGAGGGTATTTAGATACCAAGTATATCTCGAACTTTAACAGTACAAGGTCCATTAGTGGATATGTTTGTACTTAAAGAGGTTGCAGTCTTATGGAGATCTGTAAAATAGACCTGCATAGTTGGAGAAACTGTAGAGTTAGAATTCATAACGTTGAATCAAGCTACAGAAGAGGCAGGTTGGCTGAGAAGTCTTGGGAGGTATTCCAAGTGGCCAAAATCTGTTCCCGCAATAAACGTGTACTGCTGCAGTCAGTCAGTTATTAAACGGGATCAGAATAATTTGTATAATGGAAAGTCCCGACAAAGTCATGACATATTCGTCGGAGACACAAATCCGTAAGAGGAATTGCTAGCAAAAATTGTGGTATCCATAGACTTTGCAAGGTCTAAGGATAATAATGCGGATCCATATACAAAATGCTTGACTCGTAGAGGAGTTGAAGCATCATCGAGGGAAATGGGGTTTGAAGCCCAATAAATTGAAAACATTCGCATAGGTAACCCAACCTGAACTGGAAACTTCAGTCTCGGGTTCAATGGGAAACTGAATTGTGCGGGTAACCGAACAAAGCACTCGAGAACATAAGTTCTCAGCCCATTTCTATGATGAAAAAGTGATAGACCTGTACCATTTTAAGGGTGAGCATGAGGCTCTTAATGAATCAAGTATCTCGAAGGTCGAGTGGGGTGAGTCAGGACACCCTTGACTTGAAAATCACCTATAACGAGTGTGTATGGCCGATACTATGTGATGATCTAGGGCTAAATCACTAGAGCACTCGGTTGAATTTGCCAAGGCAGTCCAGGGCCAAATATGGACAACAACCAAAGGGCTTAGTAAGTGCTGTAGAGAGGACATTGTGTGAGTATTACCCTGGTATGCACAAACGCTAAAGGGTTCAAGGCTTTAAGGCTACCCAATAGTAGCATATCAGATTTTACATCACTATGGCAGGTTCAAGGCGCGCGCTACCTGTCCTTATGCAGTGAATTCTCGTGGTTCTCTCGATTGCATTTAGTTGCACGTTGCATGTTTTAGATCGCATTCATGTGGGGGATTGTTGGAAAAACTAATGGTTTTAAGGAGTGAATGCTTTTAACTTTGTGGTTACAAAAAACATTTATTCCCCCATTTATGTGGGTCTTTTTATTTTTTGTAAAAGGAGTTACAAAGACAAAAAATAAAAGGAATGGTCTTGTGACATTTTTAAGACACTTTTCAAGAAAAAAGAAAAAGACATGGCATAGACACATACACACACAAACACATATGCATACATATAGAGAGAGAGTACCGCACCACCAACGGCCCGACCGTGGCTCGGTGCCGTTTCCGCCGAGTCACATGTGATAGACGTTGTACCTTGGGAACGAAGTGCCCCATTTAGCCAGAAGCAGAGGTGGCGGGGCAAATATCGTTTAAGGGAAACTACTTGCAGTTACCTCGTCTCGGACTTTAGTCCATTTCGGTATCATTTACATTATTTTATGTTAAATCTTGTAATTGATAATTATATATTTGAGGAAACCATTTTCTGTTTATTTGTCCATTTTTTTTTCGTAGAAATTATTGTGTATTATTTACAACGTAACCAACACCAGATAGGTAGATCTTAGCATGTCAAAACTCATATGGCCAAACAAATGTGAAATTTTCAAATTGTATAAAAATGACACGGGAACATGACCCTACAAGGTAATAAGGGTCCAGCTTAGTATGGTGTCTTGTAGCTTCTATACATAAGTTGTTTGGATTATTATTAGGCAAAACCTCATGCGTGGTGGGTCCTAATTTCTTGAAAGTGGTCCTAATCGGAATATTGGAGTGTATAATTAATTCAAGTACATTGTCTACCAGCCGGGGTCATAATATTCTTTTAAAAGCAGGCCGTGGTTATAATTTTTTTTTCTTAAACGCCCAAATAATTACTATAGTCTATATGGAGAGGCTTTTAGAATCACTTTTTAGTTCTTTAAAAAGAATTACAGTAGCAGGTGATTGACATATGCCTAAATTACAGTAGAATCACTTTTATGCTCAGACATAAGAACGACCTTACCAATCAATCTAAATCTGACTCTTTCCAACAAACTAAAAAACAATCTAAATATGACTTATTTTAATTTTTTGCCGACCCCAAATGTTTGGAATAAAGGCGTAGTTTGATGATGATGATAAGTGAAGTGAACTTTTTATACGGCAAAATAATTAGTGTTCATGAACAAACCCAGACTTGGCTCAGCTTGCCTTGGCTCGGGATTCTAGTTGACTTTATTATTTAGTTGGACTTATTTGCTATTTTGTTATTTGCGTTAATGGTTCTTTTTTAGCTATATGTAGAGAGTTCTCTCTCATTTTTAACGGATGAATTAGTTATGAAAAAAGTTATAACCCTAGTCTTTTATCTCTCCTAAGTTCTCTGTTTCTCGTCTATATTTTTTCAGTTTCTCGTCTAAATTTCTCAAAAACACATTGCAAATTCAGTTATGTGCAGTGTACAGCGGTGATGTAAAAGCAATTATGTATAACATTAGAGCCCATATGTCAATCCTACCCATAAAAGAATTTGAACAGGGAAAAGAAAAATAGGGGAATGATCAAGGCTAGAAATAAGTCTAGCGCCTAATCCCGCATAATCCCCGTCTGATCCGCTTAATCCCGCCTCCTAGGTGTATGAGCTCCTCCTACTGTCTACCTTCCGCCTACCCTCGCTTTTCCTAACACTGGGTAGGACTAGTAAAATGGAACCGCACAAACTTTTGTACAGACTGAGATATAGCAGTAGATAAAACTCCTGTTTAACAGGTAATTGTACTTCTCATTTATAATTTTGTTCAAGCACATACACAAAGTCTATGAATGTGACACTCTATCATAATCTGGTTAAATTACGAAAAAACAGAAATTTAGCACACAATTTTCTTAAAATAAAAATAAACTCAGGAGAATCGAAACAAACCTGGAGAGGAGAGATATGAGCGGAGAAAAACTGGTCGACGGACACATAATCCCTATTAAGCTTAGGACAAACATCACTTCTCTCCCTTAAACACGCCCTTATCTTGTCCCAATTCCCACCTCCCACAACATGCTCCCTCATCAACTCCGAGAACCCCGCGAGCCTGTACTCTTTATACCCTCTCCCTGGAACCACATATGCCCCGTTTGGTTTCGTAGCAACAAAAGTGACGACGAGCAGGACCAAGAGTAGAGAGATAAGTAGCGCCATTACAACAAGATATAGTGCCAAGAGAGTTTTCTTGTTGTAGTACGAGCCGATGAAGCCTGTCAGGGAGAATACAAGGACAGCAAGGCCAAGGAAAATGATTGGCCACCGTATCCAATGGATGCAACCGGTGTCGGGTTTTGAAGCAAGCCATATTCCTGAAGAGATTATTGGGATAGAACAGAGGATTGCTAACAGGTTTAGGAAAGATGTTATATTGTTGCTTACAGACATAGCAGTTTGTTGTGGTGGTGATGATGATTGATGAGGGATGAGAATTTTTAAGACTTTTTTGTGAGTAAAAGTATGAACTGAACTATAGATGCTGACTTTGGTAGTGCAGCTTTCTTTTCGTAGAATAACTTTAGTGTTGTACTAGTTTTAGCTAAAATAAAATTATAAATAAAGCAGGATATATACATACAAAATTGGTGCGACTGTTTAAACCATAGTTGCATAAACACTAGTTTGATTTGGATAACTAATTAAGACTCTCTTCGAAAACGGTTTACGGAGACGGATAGGGTTTAATAAGCAGTTTAATGACATCTAATAGACAATTTAAATGACAGTTTTATAACAGGTAATGAAAAGTCTTAACAAACAAATTTAATGCAACTCTGATTGGCATACTAATACATTAACAGACACTCTAATTCATAAAAATACGTAAAATATACACAATTGTGTTCATTAGAAAATGTGGGGTAAAATATGTCATTTATACAAGATATTTGGTCCTCGAAATATTTATTTTGCACCTTTGAATTTGGTTATAGTAATTCCATATATTCTTAATCTTTGGGAATTAAAAAGGGATACTATATTTTAGATATACAAGGACTAATCTTATTCTAGTCAACAATTATGAGGACCAAATGACATTTTACTAATATTGTAGGACAAAATAGATGGAGTAACTATTTTTTTTCGAAACTCGCACCGACCAGTAAAATCTAAAAACTAGTAATAGCCTTATTGACGTCCACCTTATTTTATTTTGTTGAATAAACGAATCATATTAGTTAAACACAGGTCTGGCCCTAGGGTCAGTCAAGTAAGCCCCTGAGCTTAGGTGCCGACCGACCGATGGGTGAAAAAAAAATTGAAAGTAGGACACAATTTGGTTGAAGTTTGAGTTTGTATTAAGTTTAAAAGACAGTTTATGTAAATTATTACGATTATTACATTTTTATGCAATGTTTCTTTTGAGTATGTGTTTGACTATTTTTTTAATAAAATAAAATAGGTGACGAAATTTTTACGGGACTGAGATGCAAAAATTTTAGGGTCGGCCCTGGTTAAACACACTATTTTCAAGCATGAACCGCGTTCACCAAATATTTAATAGAATTTAAATAGACGAGTTTTCATGGGGGAGAAATAAATTCTCATCTTGAACCCCACACCACTATTCTATTGACCAACTCTGTAACTTTTCATGAAAAAAAGGACTTAGTATTTCATTTAAATTTCTAGGACTAAAAAGGATGTTTTCCAAACAATTGTTAAATTTAGTTTTGTAAACTAAGCAATTATACAGTGGGAAAAAAAGAAAATAGTGAAAGGCAAAAATGGCATTGTCTCTCAGTACTCCAATCTATCTCGAAACTCGTCCCCATATCATGCCACGTGTTAAACCCTTCAAAACCCTATGCACTTGCTCAATCCCTTACCAAAACACAAAAAACAGTACAATTAAAACAAGCCCAAGTTATAAAATAAAAAATCACAGCTACCCAACTCACCAAAATGCCAACTTGATAACTTTGTGCCAAAAGGGTAATCTAGACCAAGCGCTAACTATAATGTCTAGAGGTATTGTTTGTGCCGATTTTCGTGCTTTCGAAACGATGTTGAACATGTGTGAGATTCAAGGTTCGCTAGAAACGGGGGAAAGGGTTCATGAGTTCTTGAACAAATCTTCGTATAGTGCTAACATTGAGTTGAACAATATGTTGATAGATATGTATGTAAAGTGTGGAAGCATAAAGTTGGCTCGTAAAGTTTTCAATGAGATGCGTGAGAGGAGCTTAAAGTCTTGGAACTTGATGATGAGTGGGTATGCTAACAATGGGGAAGGAGATAAAGGGTTGATCTTGTTTAAGCAGATGAAAAGGATGAGATTAGAGCCAAATGGGGAGACGTTTATCACGGTTTTATCTGCATGTGCTAGCACAGAGGCGGTAGAAGAAGGCGTCAAACACTTTAAATCGATGAAGGATTATCGGATTGTTCCAACAATCGAACACTATTTGGTACTTGTTAGTGTTTTGGGCAGAGCTGGTCATGTAGATGAAGCGGTAGAATTTATTGAGAAAATGCCGTTTGAGCCAAATGTTGAGATTTACGAGTCCTTGATGAAATTCGCTAGAATACACGGAGATATTGAACTTGAAGATAGGATTAAGGACTTGCTTATTGTTATTAATCCCACTAACAGTGAGCAGTATTCGATGTATAGTTTAAAGGGGGAGAGTGAACTTGCCGAATGTAATACTAGTACAGATAAGGGAGATATATACAAGAGACTGAAGGCGCTAAGTGAGCATATGAGAGACGAAGGGTACGTACCTGATACTAGATACGTTCTTCACGATATTGATGAGAGGGCGAAACAACAAGCTTTGATGCATCACAGTGAACGATTGGCGATAGCTTATGGTTTGATAAGTACTCCAGCTAGAATGTCGCTTATGATTATCAAGAACTTGCGAATATGTGGGGATTGTCATAATGCAGTCAAAATAATGTCAAAGATTGTAGGGAGAGAGCTGATCGTGAGAGATAATAAGCGGTTCCATCACTTCAAGGATGGCATTTGTTCTTGTAGAGATTACTGGTGATGTTACCATCTGTATAAGAGCTGCATAAAAAAAAACTCGTGCAGTTGATGTCGATAAATGTAAATTGTAGGTTTGTAAGTTTCTTACCTTGTGAAATTCAAAGTTGCAGATTATGTAAACGCACATTTTGAATTAGATGTGTTTGTTTGGGTCGGAATACCTACGTTTATTCCGTTTTTAAGAAGATGGATTTTGTTTCCATGAGAGGGTTAGATTTATATGATCAGTCCGAATTAGCAGATAATCTTATACCTCTACTTCTGGGTCTATAAATATTAAATATACAAACGAAATTTGTTTATGTTTGTATGTTTACAAGCACCAATACCAACAGAAAAGGTGTGTATGTTTCGTCGAGAATAAGCCCTGTGCTCAGAAGCTTGTATTTTCCGGATTACTTTGAAGTGTGAATTAGTTTGCCAAAACTTAAACTTGCTCTTGATTCTCATACAATATATCACATACATAACAAACATGGTTCAAGTTGTAAGGACCTTCCAAGTAACCCCTCCCGTCATGGAAAACTAGTCCTAAATAATAATTTAATATCATGGTTTAACCTTGTTCTCTATCTCTATCCGATTGCATGAATTTTACAGATTGCACGGTTTGAAACAAACAAACAGCAATGCTCAAATTGGGGAATCAATCATCATTTCTGTACAAAGAAATAGAGAGATCTGAATAAAGCTTTAAGAACAAAGCATAATCTTTCGCTCGAGGAATTAATCATTCTTCCATTCTATTGTAAACTGGTCTACCATTTACAACCTATGGTATGCGAAATATATGCCAATACAGCTGGGAAAAAGCATTTAGTCGTTATGGTGGCATAAACACATGTTTTCTTTTTCTATATTCAAGTTGGTACAATTGCAGTTGTGATGTTTGGTTTTAAAAAAGTCTGTGCCTCTATGAACTTTCATCTCTTGGTGAAAAGGCATGCTATGTTACATAAAAATCGTAACTTGATTGCTAACGACGACACAACCTAAATAGCACGAACTCAAAAAACTTGAATGATTATCACGATCACAGAAGACGATCAGAGTTCTGAATAAGTTGTGCTGTATTTCTTGTAACAACTGGAATTAGTTGAAGATCCGAATAACTGACTTTGGGTTCATGTCACATCTCAGCTAAACTTCAATCTATTAATTATAATTTCCTCAAAGTTGCATATAAAATTCAAGTTTGAAGAGGCCTCAATGCTTACAAGTGAGTCAATGACAGATCTTTCTCCAGAACATAAATCATACACCTCCCAATACAAATTGTTCTCAAGTCTGAATGAAGTTAATTCTTGAACCAAGACAGTTATCTTGAAGTAATATCAGTCCTGCATCTTCAAGCAGCTGCAATAGTATCCTTTCCATCTCCTCTCCATTGCCCCAATCATGAACTTTGGCTTTTACAACTGTACGATTATCACGAATTTTCTTCGACAAAGGAAAACCCTTTTTTGGCATCACATGGTCTCTCTCTCCAAGTTTCAAACTCGGACAATAATCCCCGTTTCCATCTCCTAAATAAATTATTTTCTTTTCCCCCTTCTTCGAAATAGAAACTCGAATATCTTCAATTATCATTCCCTATTTCAAAAGAAATTGAAGATATCGAATTTTTTGAATTAGAACAAGTAAAGAGGGGTTATTAAGGTTCAACATGTAATTTCATTTATGTCCAATTGACTAGGAAACTTTTTATTTGTGTACCGAACAGCAATTTCTAGTCAAGTTAGTACGGTGCCATCAATTTGGTTTACTCCACTAACAAGATTTCGTTTTGTACACTAAATTACTCCCAATTTTCAACAAAATGACATGCAACCCTCTTAGAAGTCAAACTAATTGTGTAAGTTGAGGATACAAACTTGAAAAATCGTGTAACTAGATGATAGTAAATGGGTAAAAGAAATCAACCAACAAGTGTAGGTCAGTAAACTAAAAATAGTAATCAATAGTAGAAGATACTGAAATCAATATCAATCACAGTTAGTGTACTAAAGGTTAATTTTCACAGGTAGAGACAAAAAAGAGAAACACTATGTAATGTCAAAAGAGGAAAAAAATATCTTCAAAATATGGAGTACCTTGCATAAATTTGAAGGGCATAAATCACAACTGTGAGGAGTTGGTGAATTATGATAAGGGAAGATCCTTAGCCTGCCTTTATCGTCAATTAAGCTAGAATTTGTGATGATTTTCGAAAAACACTCGAGCAAACCATAATGTTTCAAGATAGTATCAATGAAAAACCGATTTGCATCACTGATTATCCACAGCTCACATCTGCAGTATATCATACTTTTATATGGCATATGAAACTTCCACAGTGGCTCATTAAGTTGTACTGTAGGTGGCGAGTAAATTAGTAAACCTATATAATGGGAACTAATTTGGGTTATTTATGGAACCACGAACTGAAATCAGGTTATTAACTAATTCAGTGGATGTGTTAAGCAGCAGCTTTTAAGCAGAAACAAGGCTGAGTTTTTGTGAGCATGAGAGCTTTTTCAGGTTAAAAAGACAACTAAACTCACTTTATAGGCTTATAATGTTGTCAAGCAAATAAAACAGCTTTTCAGCAAGAAAGTAAGCTAAAAAGGTACAATTAAACAAGTAAGAACGACATAAACAAAGCCGACCTAAGTTTCCCAAATAATGTCGCCTGAAAAAAGATGTGAGATCATCCTAAATTCCTAATTAAGCTTGTTTAAGAAATAAGTAGGCTTAAGCCGACCTAAGTTTCCCAAATAATGTCGCCTGAAAAAAGATGTGAGATCATCCTAAATTCCTAATTAAGCTTGTTTAAGAAATAAGTAGGCTTTCAGTTTAGCTCTTACAAGTGATTTTGCTCATATGCACCACTATGAATAAAGCTTATAATGTCAAATATCTACCATATGGAATTTTACTTATTAATTGTTGTCATCCATTCATGTTAAGTTGCAGTTTTATGGTAAATAAGCTGGATATATTTTGCTATAGAAAAAAAAAAGGTAAGTTCATCAAGCTTTAGAGCTTCTAGCGATTTCAGGGATAAGAAAACAGAAAAGCAAGACTTTTAGCTGATGAACCAAATTAAGACCAACTTATACGTGAAATGGTTGACTTAAAAGATGTGATGGAACAAGGCCATGATTTGTTTTTCTTTCCTCCACCTTCAACTCAAATATCTTACTCCCCCTACCTTTGTAATGCTTTATTATAACTTAAAATACCAAACTATATATGATGAGTTACCCGAGGTCCCGGGCCTTTTTGATAGCTGAGATTATACACAAATCCATAGGAGCCCGTCTCAAGCACTCGGCAATATCCTCCATTGTTTTTCCTTGCGAGTGGAGCTCCTCCATCATCCTATCCTAAAATGATAAGCATAAGAAAGCTAATTAAGGATTTTGGTGATAATGATTCCTCAGTTCTTAATCAACAATGATACATACTAATACATATTACCGAAACAAGGGGTAACTTTAGATACGTTCAACTTACAAATTGTCAAGCAGATGATAAAGCATTCAAAATATCACTAACTCGGTATGAGTTGTTAGGCATATGACTTTTTTTTTGCTTATCTTGTTTATATTTGGCTGCTAAGATTAAGCTGATGTATTTCTTCATTTGACATAAGCAGACAAAAATGGTAAGTTGGATTCCAAATATACGCTTACACATGGCCAATTCATAAATCCATAAGACTAAACTAAACCACCAATTAGATCACCATAATTGACATCTTTTCTACCTCAAAATTTTGTGCATGCATTTGGTTGCTAAGCATTTGAACTGAGCTTAATTAACTTAAGTACTTGGCAGTTCAATCATCTACTCAAAAAAACTATTGTTTTTTTCTTAGAAGATACAACAACAACAACAACAAAAAGTAACTCAGAGGAGTAAGTTCAACACCCCATATTAAGAAAATAGTTATCTCTGTCAGGATTTTAGCAAAAAAAAACATTACAGATCCTAACCTTTCACCACCCCTTCCGCATAACATTTTATAAAAATAAAAGGTTATAACTAAGTGGCTTGGCCACTTAGTAATACTAATAACCCAGTCACAGTGGCGGAACCAGAATTTGAATGTGGGTGGTGCTGAATTGCATCTTTATATATATTTTTTTGCAATTATGGGGATGCTGAACGCCCATAATCGTCAACTTTTCAGCCAAATATTATTATTATTTTTTCAATATGGGGGTGCTATAAGCCCTTTTGGCCCATACCCGGTTTCTCCCCTGCCCATTCAAAACCCAATAATTATACCAAAATCCACATTTTATTCAAAACTAGTTCAAACCACCACTAAAAAGTAGAAAGAAAACCAATGAACTAAGAACCCATAAGACTAAATGACCATTCTTTGGAAACCCACATTGCAAAACATTACTAGTTAGGTATAAAGAAAAGAAAAAGACAATAATAATGTTTTTGGTATAGTAATTAACATAGAAAGAAAGAGAGGCATGCATCTTTATTTAGTGAGTGAACCATGAATAAAGGGGGGCATTCAAAACCAAATAATAAAACCAAAATCCCCATTTTATTCAAAGCTAGTTTAAACAACCATTAGAAGGTCAATCAATTAAGAATCCATAAGACTAAATCACTATTCTTTTGGAAACCCACATAGCAAAACATAACAACTTAGGAATTTTAAAAAAAAAAAACAAGACCATAATATGTTTTTGGTTTTAATTACTGAAAAAAAGAAGAGGGGGAATAGTGGGAAAAAAAACTAATGTTGTGCCAAACAGCACAGCTTCTTTTAATCAAGTTTTGTTTCTCATTGCTTTTACAAAGCAGCTTTTTGACCAAAAAAGTCAATGCCAAACACGCCCTAAATCACGACTAGAAAGTCGATCAATTAAGAACCCATTACACTCAATCACCATTCTTTTGGAAACATGAAGTAGTTAGGAATAAACAAAAGAAAAAGAGAGTAACAATATTTTTATTATAGTGGAGTAATTACAAAAAGAAGAAGAAGAGGGGCATGCAAAAGTCCAGTGTTTTAAAAAAGCGAAATCTTAGCTAAAGCGTTTATTGTAATTAAAAAAAAAAAAAAAGAGGGACATGCAGTTATTTTTATTTTAATTCTGTGTAAAATTGTTTACTACTATTTTGTAATTTTATAAATTAATAATATTTTTTTATAAATTAATAATATTTTTTTATAAATTATTGTTTGACGGCGTCGTAAGCCCTCTTCACATAAATAATAGTATGAGAGAAAGAGAGAGAAACCATGAGTTGGGTCCAAGGCAAGGTATGGCGAAGCTGGTTGAATAAAATTGAGAGTCCAAATTGAGTAATTATCCAGGTGTCACTGTTGTCTTCAATTATGGTGTGATCAAAATCAAACACCACCACCACCACCACCGACTCACCACCCATCATCTCCCACTCCCACTCCCACTAATAAACTTGTAAATAATCCATTATAACATTCTTAAACACAATATACCTAACTCAAACATAATATTGTGTGTGTGTGTGTGTGTGTGTGTGTGTGAACATCTATTTCAATTATTTGTATAGTTTTCAACAACAAAAATTAGCTATATATTATAATATTTATTCCCCTTATAATTATGGAATTCATAAACTAATAGTATAAGTTATGTAAAAGTATTATATGTTTTTTATTTTTTATTTTGATTGTTCGGCGTTTCTTATAAAATTTTAAACTATGTTTTTCGTTTCCGTTTCTCGTATTGTTTTTTATTTCCGTTTCCGAAGTTGGCAACTATGGTATGTGATTTAACAACTCAGTTTTAGCCAAGCGGGAACGACGGCGGAAAAGGACTATTCAAGTTTTACTTCACAGGATACTTTGTTTTTTTTTAATATTAATTAATACATATTGTAACTAAGTTTTACTTGAACATTTAATGAATTAAATAAACATTTATTCTCATTAAAGTACACCACTTGAAATAAATCTAGAAAAAAAAAAGGCCAATTCCCAAAACATACAATGGGCCATAAAAAATTACCAAAACATACAACCAAAACAATTTATTCCCAAAACATACAACTTTACCTAACACGCGTACAGCACGTGATAACTACCAAAAAAAAAAACTTTCTCCGCCTCTCTCTCTCTTCGTGCTCCTCTCTCTCTCTAAATTACCCTTTTTTTCACAAAATCATTACCTTATTTGCTGTTAAAATGACTCCTAAACCGAAAAAAACAAGAAAAAAACTTACAAGATCTGAATTATCACTTGTAGATGAGGAAGAATCTACAATCGCAGCAGAAAACCCTCCAATAGTGGTAATTTATTTATTTATTTTTAGATATTTATGTGTTTTACACTGTATGTACTAATAGTAATTTGATTCGCTACTCTATTTTTATTTTTATTTTGCAAAAATAAGATTCTGGCTTCCATTAATGTCTAAATTTATAGAAAATTCACTTAATTTGGTGATGAAAATACTTTTTGTAATTTACTTTGATGAAATAAATTTTTCTGTGAAAAAATATAGTAAAAAAATGGTAAAAATTACTTTTTGAAAATGTTTATATTGGGTAGTTTTGATTCTTGAGATGCATACACAATGCTGAAAATACATAGAAAAAAGAGTCAGGGCATAAAAAGTGCATACATATTGAACAAAAAAGTCAGCATACACAATGCTGAGAAAACATAGAAAATAGCATACATAATGCTTTATTAAGTTCAAAACCTGTGTAAAAAAGTTATATGTTTTGTTGGTATTCTAAAAGTGCACTTAGTTTAGAGATGACATTAAGTGATTTTGTTGGATTTTAGAGAATCTTGTTAGCATTTTATGAGATTCTGATTTAGGAATTTAGGACGTGTTTAGTTTACTTTTAAATGCTAAATTTATTAAAAAAAATGTGCTCGGTTTGGTGAGGAATAAGATTTAATATGTTTTACTTTGGAGAATTTTCTTTGCAGTTATGTGATTCTGGTTTCGGTAATGATTAGGATGCGTGTAGTTAATTTTTAGATGCTAAATTTGGAGAAAATGTGCTTGGTCTGGTGAGGAAACATATTTCTTGTGTTCTAATTTGGAGAATCTTGTTTGCAGTTATGTGATTATGGTTTCGGTAATAATTAAGATGCGTTTAGTAACTTTAGTTTACTTTTACATGCTAAATTTAGAATACATATGCTTGGTTTGTTGAGGAAATAGATTTATTTTGTTCTATTTTGGAGAATCTTGTTTGCAGCTATGAAATTCCTATTTTGGTAAGGAATAGTATGAGCTCAGTTTGCTTTTACGTGCTAAATTAAGAGAAAAGATACTTGGTTTGCTGAGGAATTACATTATACATATAGCATATAGTTCCTTTGATTATGTACTCAGAATCGGGCTGTTTTTCGTGACTATACATGCTAAATTAGAGAAACTGCACTTGGATTTGGAGAAGAAACAACGTACAGAGTTTGGTTTCGGGAAGATTATTATTCGTTTTAGAAGATTCATTTCTTTAGTATGTCTATAGGAAAGGTTAATCTGTGTTTAGTAACTAGTTACTTTCACATGCTAACTTCCTAGAACTCGATTTGGCAATAAATTAAGTTCTTGAGTTTAATTGCTGCATTTTTTTCCTTGGTTAGCGGCCTTAATTGCTGCATATTTCTCCTCGGTTAGCAGCCTTAATTGCTGCTGTTTTTTTTATCCATTTCATTACAGCCTTCATTGCTGCTATTTATCATCTCGAGCAGCCTTCATTGCTGCTGTTTTTTCTGCTATTACAGCCTTCATTGCTGTTTTTTAGTTGCAGCCTTCATTGCTGCTGTTTTTGTTAATCATTTGTGGCCTTTATTGCCTAACTACCATCCACCAAGTCTACTTTACCGCAGCCCGATAGAGTCTGAGCAGTACTCATGATCGGGTTGAGTTCACTAAGGAAAAGGACAAAGGAATTATATTGTGAGAAAGATTGGACTTATCACCAAAGCGTTTTTAACCTCCAGCTTGAGGGGGGGTGTTGAATAATGGAACAATGTAGAAGCTTGAGAAGATTCTAGGTTTTGTTAAAGGTTGCTAAATGCTTAATAAATAAGTTTGGTGTTAGTTGACAGTTAGCATTTAGTGCAGAATTATGTAGAAGCTTAACCAGCTTATATAACGATGCATATGTACTTAATTCTGTAATTGAACAAATATAAATATCATTCTCCATATTCCTACAATCTACCACCTTTTGCTATAGATTTGTTTGTGTTTGTTTTAGATGGAAGGTTTCCTATAATTTTGTTGTTTACCATGCTTTGTGCCACTTTTCTGGTCCTTCAATTTTCAGCTTACCAAGAATAAAAATACCAATTTAAGCAAATAATTCTTCCTCGTATGATTTTGAAATTGCTAGATAGACTTATTTAAGGTTATGTGGCATAATCCTGAACCTGTATGGAACTAGGCAAAGTATTGTGTAGACCGGCTGTATAGTCACGGGCACGTACACGCATCATCTTTGTACTTTGGTAATTATGCTGTTTTTATGCTATCCAGATTGACTTGATATTCTCTATAGCATGTTTGACTGTCTGGTCTTGTTAAACTGTTGTTTAATTTCAAATGTTTATTAAAGCTTGTCACGGAAATTTGATTGTAGAAAATTCACTTAATTTGGTGATGAAAATACTTTTCTCGGAGTCCAATTTTGGGGAGTTTTTTCTTTTTTCTGCAGACATGAATTTCTGTTTTCACTCTATGGAAAGATTTGCATTTCGATTTCGGAAAGTATTTTCATTTTGTTGCAGCTACAAATTTCTGTTTTCACTGTATGGCTATAGAAACGTCTAAGTTGTGTTTAGCGTACTTCTGCATGCTAAACTTAGTGCGGAGATGGAGATGGAGATGCGTTTGGAGAATACTCCAACTTTATGCGGTTTCGGTCTTCTCTCTCTCTCTCGTTGGTTCCTCCTTTCTGCAAATACAGTTTTGGTCCCTGTAATTTGCATACAATTATCAATTAGTTTTTTTTAAAAAAATTAAACCGTTTTAAAATTACAATCCACTCATTATTATTATTATTATTATTATTATATATGTACAAATATCAATTACTATATGTTTTTTTGTAATTATGGGAGATTTTTTCATTCTAGTCAAATGGAGAGGGGAGGTGATGTCCCGATCTCTGACAAAGAGTGAATTTTTCATCCCCAAATATTACATGTTTTCCTATATTTATTAACTGCTCTTAAAGCGAGATATTCTTTCACATGCTAACTTCATATTTCTTTAGTATGGCTATAGGAAAGGTTAATCTGTGTTTAGTAACTAGTTACTTTCACATGCTAACTTCCTAGAACTCGATTTGGCAATAAATTAAGTTCTCGGGTTTAATTGCGCAATTTTTTTTTTTTGCAAAAATAAGATTCTGGCTTCCATTAATGTCTAAATTTATAGAAAATTCACTTAATTTGGTGATGAAAATACTTTTTGTAATTTACTTTGATGAAATAAATTTTTATGTGAAAAAATATAGTAAAAAAATGGTAAAAATTACTTTTTGAAAATGTTTATACTGGGCAGTTTTGATTCTTGAGATGCATACACAATGATGAAAATACATAGAAAAAAGAGTCAGGGAATACAAAGTGCATACATATTGACTATTTTACATATACGCGCATGAAAAACATTGTTATGTGAAAAAAAATGTTGTAAAAAAAAGGTAAACATTACTTTCTGAGAATGTTAATAGTTGTTGTTTTAATTATTGACTAGCATACACAATGCTGAGATAACATACAAAATAGCATACACAATGCTTGATTAAGCTCAAACCTGTGTAAAAAAGTTATATGTTTTGGGGGTATTGAATGCATTATTGTGAATTTCAATAGTTGTAGTTTTAATTCTTGACTAGCATACACATTGCTGAGAAAACATAGGAAATAGCATACACAATGCTTGATTAAGTTCAAAACCTGTGTAAAAAAAAATATGTTTTGGGGGTATTGAATGCATTATTCTGAATTTCAATAGCTGTACTTTAATTCTTGACTAGCATACACAATGCTGAGAAAACATAAAAAATAGCATACACAATGCTTGATTAAGTTCAAAACCTGTGTAAAAAAGTTATATGTTTTGGGGGTATTGAATGCATTATTGTGAATTTCAATAGCTGTAGTTTTAATTCTTGACTAGCATACACAATGCTGAGAAAACATAAAAAAATAGCATACACAATGCTTTATTAAGTTCAAAACATGTGTAAAAAAGTTATATGTTTTGGGGGTATTGAATGCATTATTGTGAATTTCAATAGTGGTAGTTTTAATTCTTGACTAGCATACACAATGCTGAGAAAACCTAGAGAATAGCATACACAATGCTTTATTAAGTTCAAAACCTGTGTAAAAAAGTTATATGTTTTGGGGGTGTTGAATGCATTATTGTGAATTTCAATAGTTGTAGTTTTAATTCTTGACTAGCATACACAATGCTGAGAGAACATAAAAAATAGCATACACAATGCTTGATTAAGTTCAAAACCTGTGTAAAAAAAAAATATGTTTTGGGGGTATTGAATGCATTATTCTGAATTTCAATAGATGTAGTTTTAATTCTTGACTAGCATAAACAATGCTGAGAAAACATAAAAAATAGCATACACAATGCTTTATTAAGTTCAAAACATGTGTAAAAAAGTTATATTTTTTGGGGTATTGAATGCATTATTGTGAATTTCAATAGTTGTAGTTTTAATTCTTGACTAGCATACACAATGCTGAGAAAACATAGAAAATAGCATACACAATGCTTTATTAAGTTCAAAACCTGTGTAAAAAAGTTATATATTTTGGGGGTATTGAATGCATTATTCTGGTACAATGAATAGTGGTAGCTCTTTCTAGCTATGCAATCATGAAATTGGATACACAATAATGATTATTCATATTGTATGCAAAATTACATTGTGTATGCGATATGAAATCATCATTTTTTATGTGCATGCCCACAAAATACATATACAAAGGCTAATATCAGTGTATAAAAACGGCATACGCATTGTGTTATCTGTACAATACTGGTAGATTATTATAAGTGATATATTGGACAAGATTATTGGATACAGTAACATGTTATTTAACAAAATTGTAGGGGGAAGGAAATGAAAGTGATGAGGTTGAATTATCTGACAACTCAGTAGACATCCTTGAAGAAGAACCTGAAGAGTCAAAGAAAGCAAAGGGAAAACATTCGGTAAGTATACAAAAAAAATGCTAATAAGATTTATGTTCCTAGAAGAAACTAAAAACATTATAAAAAATGCAGAGGCCAAACAGAAAAATAATTTTAGCTGGTTCGGTATCAGGAAGAACAAGGCGAAGGATTGCACAATCATTATATGCAAATGACGCTGAAAAGGTGCATGTAACGGAGAGTAAAAGCACACAGGAACAACCTGTCAAAATGACAAGGTCAAAAACATTAACGCAACAACCTGAACACCAAGAACGACAACCCACTAGAAAGCGCAAGTGTTTAACTCAACCAGATAACACAACAAAACCAAAGGAAAGGATCTCAAAACAAGTTGTGGTTACTTGTCCAAGTCAAAAGGTAATATTCTCACTTTTCGAATTCAGAATACTGCATTCAATAAACCTATTTCACCTTTATATACGATAGAATTCTGTATCGTGTATCGTTGTACATTTTTACTAGAAACTGATTACAAATTAAAATGACATTACAGGACAAAATGGACACTTACAAGTCAAATTTGGTTTGCCTGGTACATGACATACAAGTTATGAATTTCACACCAGAGCAAAAGGATGCACTTGAAAAATACACACCCTTTTGGAACATTATAAACATAGTCAACGTAGCAGCTTTTGACACAGCCATGGCTAGGAAAAGCGATGTTCTTATTAGGGAAATAATAAAGACCTTCAATTCAAAGAAAAAGAAGTTTTTTCTTGGAAACAAATTTCGAAAGTTGACAAGCAAAGACTTCACAAAGATTTTTCAAATTAGTGGTGGAAATACGCCAATCAATCTGATTAAGCATAGAGAAGTAACAAGCGAACTTTACATAAGGCGGTTTTCGAAATGTGGGAGGAATCTTCTGAAATCAACTATCAAAGGAGCATTGAACAACGCACTTGAAGGCAAAAAAGCAACCGATCATGAAGATGTTCCGAGGTTAATGACCCTCTTTATGTTAGTTTCCCTTTTCGTTACAAACAAATGTTATTCTCTCGCTTGGGGTTATTTGACGTTGACAATGGATTTGGAAAAAATAAAGACATACGATTGGTCCGAACATTTCTGTACTGTTCTTATAAATTCCATAAACGAAAATCTGTCAAAGCTTGATAAAATTACTGGCTGTGTTCCGGCATTACATGTACTTTTACTTTTGAAATTAAAGTTATAAGCAGTTATAATCAGTTACAAAATATCACTATTAATTTTCTTTTGACATGTTTTTCAGTATTGGGTGATGGAGATGTTTCATTTTATGAAACCAGCTGATGAAACGGCTAAAATGCTTTGCAAAAAGTGGGGATGTTCATGAGTTGATAAAGCTGTGTAAGGACAAGAACATCAAAGACTTGTGTATCGAAAAGGTACATAATAATTGCTACTTAATGTTTGAAGTCCATACTTACAATAAATGGTTGTTATTGTTAAAATAAAATCCTTACAATTTCATAGATAAAAATCAGTATAATGTATTAGAATTGCATTCAAAAAATAAGTAGTATTGACTGTTTTGCATACAAAGTAACCTGATTTTGTACAACACAGGCAATGGCAGAAGAAGAGGAAGATGAAATGGAGACAGACGCGGACGGGAAAAAAGGTAGCGAAGAGGAATCAACTTCTAGCAAGACACAAAAGGGACTGAAGAAAAGTAAAAAAAGCTGCCCGATTGTTGAAATAAGAGATGGTGAAGGGGAAGAACAAAAGGAACATGATAATGGAACAAAGACAGAGGAGGACGGGGAAGATTGTGAAGAGGAACCAACAAAAAGAAAAACACAAAAAGGACGAAAAAAACTAAAAAAAGCTGCCCGGTTGATCAACTGACAGATGGTACAAATACAGACGAGGAAGGGGAGGAAGGTTCAGGAACCGGACGACTGGATGGTACATCACAAGACACTGAAGAAACTGATGATTCGATGGCCATTGATGCAACGCCAATAACAAAAAACGATTCTCCTCAATTTGTTGCTGAAACTGCACCTTCAGATATTCCCGAAGCAATTTCTACGCAACACCTTGACGATATAGAGGCATTCATGCCAATTTCTCAGATGATCCCTGCAGCAAAAAAGAAAACTAACAAAACGAAAAGGTCATTAAAAGATGAATTAAAGAAACAGAGCTTTCAAATGCAAAAGGAGATTACTGGTTCAACACCGAAAGAGATTGTAAATAGTGAAGAAAACGAAGAAATTGAAACTCTTGAAGAATTAGAAAAGAAACTGATTATTGCAGAGAGCAATTTGGCTGATTTAAGAATTGAGCTGAAAAAAGCTTATGAAGATCAGGAGGTTTTGGAGAAAAGTTCGAAGATCTTGAAAAGCACAATTGACGGTATGTTTTGTTAATTTTATATTACATTCAGTTATTATTATTTGAGGAATATGCTTATTCCAAAAAAATGAAATTAATTTTCAGATTTGAGAGCTGAAATGAAGAAGTTTCAAGAGGAGGGGAAAAGAAGAGACGAAAAAGAAGTGGAAATCAACAGCCTTATGAATGGTATTCTTTCATCATTTTGTATGCTCTTTAAACATTGTGTATGCTCTTTAAACTTTATGTATGTTCTTTAAAAAAATAGATTAGTAACAATGTGTATACCAAAACATATAGTGTCATATCCAATGATTGATGTGTATACGCAATAATCACTGTTGTGTATACACAATAATCACTGTTGTGTATACTCCTTAAATATTGCTTACACAATGTAATTTTATATACAATATGAAAAAATCATCATTGTGTATGCTCTTTAAACATTATGTATGCTCTTTAAAAAAACAGATTAGTAACAATGTGTATGAAAAAATAGTGCTATGCTCAATAATTTAGTGGCATACACAATAATCACTGTTGTGTATGCTCTTTAAACATTATGTATGCTCTTTAAAAAACAGATTAGTAACAATGTGTATGAAAAAATAGTGCTATGCTCAATGATTTAGTGGCATACACAATAATCACTGTTGTGTATGCTCTTTAAATACATGCATACATTGTTACTAGACAATGTGTATGGCAAAATAATATAATGTCATATTCAATGATTGAGTTGCATACACATTAATCACCGTTGTCCATATACTTTATGTATGCTCTTTGAATACTAGACAATCTTGAATGTGTATAAGGATAGAACCCAAATAAATACAATTTTATTTGCAGATATGAGAAGTGAAATTAATAAGCTACAAGAGCAGGCAAAAAGAAGAGCTGAAAAAGACGATGAAACCAATAGCTTTGTGAAAGGTATTTTTCCATTTGTTTTATCAACAGTTGGAAAAACCATATAAACGTTTCTATTTAAAGTGTCACCTGACTTATTGAACAACAATTGGTTAAAATGCAGTACTGGAAGTTCAAAATAACAAGCTACAAAAAACGCTATTGAAAACAATAGAGGAAGAAGTTGCGATAAGTGTGATTATCAAATGTATATTTCTTCATTACATTCATTAATATATTATGTGTTGCATTTTCATGATTATGTATGCAACACACAAATGTATATGCAACACAAAAAAGCACATTCACAAAAGTGTTTAAGAGTGTAAAAAATAGTTATATAATCATTGTGTTCAAAACTGTAATAAAAGACACACAATCCTAGATACACTTTTTATTTGTGTGATTTACAAAAGTATAACTTTCAGTCCTCAAAATTTAGTATCAAACGTGATGGAATATTGTGTATACATATTGTTAAATATTAAATTGATTACTTTTGTGTATACAGTTTGAAAACATTATGTATGCAAAATCAAAATTAGTGCAATAGACGGTATAATAAGTTCACCTCCCTCTTATTGAACAACAACATTAATTTGCAGATATGGAAAATGAAATTAAGAACCTTCAAGCTAGCAATGCCCGTTTGTTGGATGTAGCAACAAACATCAAGGAGACAAAGGTAGTACATGAGGGAACAAAAGCAGGAAAGTCATCTACGTTTGTTGATCGAGGAGAAAAGACTGATGTAGAATTACCTGAAGAGTTTAACTCAAATTTAATAGATTCAGTTACAAGTATTGCTAAAAGTTACTTGCCAGAATCAACTGAGGATGATGATATAATAGCAAACACACAAGAGATCAAAGACTTGATCTTGTTGACACAAGAGTTTGTAGAAATAACAAAGCCATATGAATTCGAAGTGTCTTTTGAGAAGGAAAGGAGCAAAAAGTTGGAGAATTTTAAGCAAAAAGTCTATAAAGAAAAACTTGAAAAGGATGAACATATAACCAAATTCACACAAGAGTATTCGGAAATTGTAGAACCAAATCCCATCGAAAAAGAAATCATGGATACGAGAGAAGCAAGACTGCGCAGATTCAAAAAAGACAACACTATTGGTGGAAGAAGAAAACTTGTTGCTGTCACAAGTAATAAAGAGAAGCTGAATTGTATGTCAAAATTGAAAAGGGAAGACAGAAAAAGTCCTCAAAAGTACTCACCACCAGTGGTTAAAAAAGCAAAGGAGCTGAAACTATCGTGCTACAACAAAAAGATAAAAAGACTTCAAAGGATAAAGAAGACGAACAACCTTTGTTTGACTTGCATATTAGTCAGTTTTAAGTTGGTGAATGTTAAAAAACAAGTTGATTTTGTCAATGTTTTGAATGTTTTAAGACATTGTGTATGTACTGTCCTTTCTTGAATTTTTCTACAAGTTTTGAATGTTTTGAATGTTTTAAGACATTGCATATAAAAATGTTCTTAATCTACAAGTTATTAATCAGTTCGTAAATTTTTCTCTTAATATGCAAGTTATTTTATCATTGCGTATGTACTGTCCTTTCTTGAATTTTAATGTTTTTAAAGTTCAATCAATGTGTATGCCCTGTGATTAAAGTGAATTCAATGATCATTATGTGTGTAGTGTAACCATAAAATATGTATTGTGTATGCATGTATTAAAGAACATGTATAAAAGTGTATTGTGTATGTCCGTATTAAAAAACATGTTAAATTGTGTATTGTGTATGCCTGTATTAAAGAGCATGTATAAAAACTGTATTGTGTATAAAACAAGTATAAGTTGATTTTGTCAATGTTTTGAATGTTTTTAGACATCTTATGTGTGTTGTTGTTTTATAATCTTTCAAACATGAATTTTCATTTTCATATTTTACATTGTGTATGCAAAATATGAAAATGCTCTTAATCTACAAGTTACTAATCAGTTCGTAAAATTTTCTCTTAATATGCAAGCTATTTTTTCATTGTGTATGCACTGTCCTTTCTTGAATTTTAATGTTTTTAAAGTTCAATCAATGTGTATGCCCTGTAATTAAAGTGAATTCAATGATCATTATGTGTGTAGTACCATAAAAAATGTATTGTGTATGTCTGTATTAAAGAACATACATAAAAATGTATTGTGTATGCCAGTATTAAAAAACATATATAAATTGTGTGTTGTGTATACCTGTATTAAAGAGCATGTATAAAAAATGTATTGTGTATGCCTGTATTAAAGAACATACATAAAAGTGTATTGTGTATGCCCGTATTAAAAAAACATGTAAAAATTGTGTGTTGTGTATGCCTATATTAAAGGGCATGTATAAAAACTGTATTGTGTATAAAACAAGTATAAGTTGATTTTGTCAATGTTTGAATGTTTTAAGACATCTTATGTGTGTTGTTGTTTTATAATCTTTCAAACATGAATTTTCATTTGCAAAATTACATTGTGTATGCAAAATATGAAAATGCTGTTAATCTACAAGTTATTAATCAGTTAATATGCAAGCTATTTTTTATTGTGTATGCACTGTCCTTTCTTGAATTTTAATGTTTTTAAAGTTCAATCAATGTGTTTGCCCTGTAATTAAAGTGAATTCAATGATCATTATGTGTGTAGTACCATAAAAAATGTATTGTGTATGTCTGTATTAAAGAACATGTATAAAAATGTATTGTGTATGCCCGTATTAAAAAACATGTATAAATTGTGTGTTGTGTATGTCTGTATTAAAGAGCATGTATAAAAATTGTATTGTGTATAAACAAGTATAAGTTGATTTTGTCAATGTTTTGAATGTTTTTAGACATCTTATGTATATTGTTGTTTTATAATCTTTCAAACATGAATTTTCATTTGCAAAAATACATTGTGTATGCAAAATAAATTTTCTCTTAATATGCAAGCTATTTTTTTATTGTGTATGCACTGTCCTTTCTTGAATTTTAATGTTTTTAAAGTTCAATCAATGTGTATGCCCTGTAATTAAAGTGAATTCAATGATCATTATGTGTGTAGTACCATAAAAAATGTATTGTGTATGTCTGTATTAAAGAACATGTATAAAAGTGTATTGTGTATGCCCGTATTAAAAAACATGTATAAATTGTGTGTTGTGTATGCCTGTATTAAAGAGCATGTATAAAAATTGTATTGTGTATAAACAAGTATAAGTTGATTTTGTCAATGTTTTGAATGTTTTTAGACATCTTATGTATATTGTTGTTTTATAATCTTTCAAACATGAATTTTCATTTGCAAAAATACATTGTGTATGCAAAATAAATTTTCTCTTACTATGCAAGCTATTTTTTTATTGTGTATGCACTGTCCTTTCTTCAATTTTAATGTTTTTAAAGTTCAATCAATGTGTATGCCCTGTAATTAAAGTGAATTCAATGATCATTATGTGTGTACTACCATAAAAAATGTATTGTGTATGCCTGTATTAAAGAACATACATAACAGTGTATTGTGTATGCCCGTATTAATAAACATGTATAAAAACTGTATTGTGTATAAAACAAGTATAAGTTGATTTTGTCAATGTTTTGAATGTTTTTAGACATCTTATGTATGCTGTAGCAACTCTACAGAACGATTTTGAACAAAGACAACAAAACCCACTACTAGATGGCATTCATAAAAACTGGTTTCCACGATGAAGTGCGCAGCTTGTCAATCTAATCTAGCTTCAACTGGGTATAAACAGAACTAAACAATGTCCCATCACAATGTGAATATATATCCAACAAAAAGGAAATATGAACCAGAGATCAAAATCCATTACTGGAATCAAAACGAGTACATTTATTGAAGTCGTAAACGAGTACAAATGATATATAGCAAAAAAATATAATAACGCAACAGTCGGAAAAAATATGTCATTGATTCTGTCAAAAGAAAATATATGTCATTGACATGAAAAAAAACTAATAAACTATCAAACTAATTTCCAAAACATCACATTATGTTTGGAAAAAAAAAATTCAAATAGGTTCTTTACAACTTCTCTGGCTATGTCCTTGCTTACAGCAACGTCCGCAAGTATATTTTGCATGTCCTTGTCCCAAATTTTCAGCCCTTCCCTTGATTCTGCATATAGGTGGTCTTCCGGACGCTCTTCTTGCAGATGGAGCCAATATAACAGGCAAGTCCAAACGCTCAAAATCTGGCTTTAAAGATGTTGGTACAAGATTTATTGGTAAATCATAGGCCATGCGATAAACGTCCGTAAAAAAGAATTTGTCAACAAAGTGATGAAGATTCAAATCTGGGCATCTAGAAAAACAAACAAATGTATGGTCACACGGGAAGTTATCAATCTGCCAATTGCCACAAGTACAAGACTGCTCATAGACATTTACACCATAAGAAAAATCTCCATCAACTACTTCAAATTTATACGCGTTTCCTCTATGAATTTTCCACGTTCGTGATTTTTCTGTACGTTTACGAACGCTACCACCAAGACCTTTGCACAGCGTTGTGGTCCACTTAGCTGAAAATAAAAAAATAACTACAATTTATAGTATTCTAAATGATATTTATTATCTAAGATGTATTGTTAGTAAGATCAGATGATACCTGAATCTCTCTTCCTATCAAGATGCCATTTCATTAGCTTTGTTATGATATTATCTACCATTTGAAAAACAGGGAGAGCTCTTTCGTCCACAATCCAGGAATTAAAAGCCTCGACTGCACTTGAAGCCATCGAACCATAACGACACCCCTTTGAAAATACTTTCGCCCAATTTTCTTTTGGCAATCCTTCTAGAAAATCCTTTATAACATTTCCCCCCTCTTGTAACAGATTTATCATATGCTTATTATAACGTTCTTCACTAGTGGCGTATGCACATGAAACAAACAGCTTAACAATTCGGTCTCTTTTAAATGCCGAAAATTTTGCACCACTAAACTTGGTCTTAATATTTTGTTTCAGATGATGAATGCAAAAATAGTGATCATCAAGCGGGAATTTAGCCTTAACTCCATCCAAAATTCCTAAATTCCTATCAGAAAAAAAAGCCAACCGACGGTGTGGATCAACAACATGTTGTAACTGCCCTAAAAACCATGACCAATTATCGTTTGTCTCGGCATCAACAACACCATATGCTAATGGATACAACCCTGTAATCACAAAATCAAATGAAGCAAAAAACTATGATGCATAATAGAAGTTTGAAAAGAAATTGCATACTACCTGTTAAAAATGAAAAAAGATACTACATACTAGATGGTACGAACAAATTTTACAACAACATAAACATGAAGAAAGAAAAAAAAACAATGAAGCAGAATCCAAAGTGTAATTGCTAGTGGGGAAAAACTTATCGTATATTCAACATCTTTCTCAAATGATGTAACTACTATCTCTCATGTTATACAAGACACACAAAAAAAAGAACCAAACATAGACAGAAGAAAATTAATTATACCTTGATTGTCATTCTTTCCTGTAGCACATAATAATACACCCCTGTATACTCCACTTAAATGAGTCCCATCAATAAAAAGCATTGGTCTTATGTACTGGAATCCTTTAATACAAGCTGAAAACGACACAAACAGTCTCTCAAACTGACAAGTCCTCTGATTCACTTCCAAAACAATACGACTGTCCGGGTTTGTATAAATTGCAGCGTCAACCCACCATCGTAGCTCATTGTATGAACTTTTATACTCACCAAAAACTTTATCGTTAGCAGTAACAACACCCTTCCAAGCTTTTTTGTAAGAAACAACATACCCAAAATGATTAAACAAGTGTTTAACTGCATCAGCTCCACTAAACCTGGGGTTTGCAACTAAATCCGCTTCAATTAATCCTGCGATTACTTTACTCGTCAAATTATGACCTTTTGGCTGTGCAATTTCCAAATCGCAATCATGTTGCTGACTAAACTTTCTTACAATAAAAGCACCAGTACTCTTTTCGATCGTGGCTGTTATAGACCAAAGACAAATGACATTGGATGGGTTAATGCAAACTGCACTAACAGCAGATGGTGAATTCCTAGTACAACGATATAAAAACCCACATTCTGTACAATACTTGTTCAAAACAGTCCTAAACTCATTGGCACCACCTCTGAACTTCTGACCTACGTCTCTTAAAATACCTGTCCAGTGCTTACCCATCAACATTAGCCCACTATTACTGCACTCTGCAACATCTTCGATATGCCTTACATCTAAAAAAGCTGTCGTTTCAGAAGCATCAACAATGTCGAGACAGGTCCCCATAGTATTACAAAACCTTGATACAAAAACGTCAATGGAATCCAACGAAAACAGACTAAGCAAACGAAACAAACAGCTCAAGTCTTCTTGACAACTTAATCGACATTTTTCATATCGAGGAACAGAATATGTCAACAACACATCACTTTTATCCAAATGCGGCCAAATATCACAAATTTTAGCCACCAAATTTTCAAAACTAATATCGATCTGAATTGCAATTATAACCATCTTAGAACTAGCAACCGTGACATCATCTAGATTGCACATCATCAAAATACTGCCCATCGCACTACAAAACAACATAAACAAAACACACAAAAAATGTCAATGTATTGTGTATGCATGTATTAAAAAGCATGTATAAAAGATGTATTGTGTATGCCTGTATTTAATAGCATGTATAAACTGTGTATTGTGTATGCCTGTATTAAAAAACATGTATAAAAAATGTATTGTGTATGGATAATAACCAAAACACAATGTACTGCGTATGGCTGTATAAAAAGAGCGTGTATAACAATGTATTATGTATGCCTGTATTAAAGAGCATTTATAAACAATATATTGTGTATGCATGTATTTAATAGCATGTATAAACTATGTATTATGTATGTTTGTATTAAAGAACATGTACATGTCAATGTATTGTGTATGCATGTATTAAAAAGCATGTATAAAAGATGTATTGTGTATGCCTGTATTTAATAGCATGTATAAACTGTGTATTGTGTATGGCTGTATTAAAAAACATGTATAAAAAATGTATTGTGTATGGATAATAACCAAAACACAATGTATTGCGTATGGCTGTATAAAAAGAGCGTGTATAACAATGTACTGCGTATGACTGTATAAAAGAGCGTGTATAACAATGTATTGTGTATGCCTGTATTAAAGAGCATGTATAAACACTATATTGTGTATGCATCTATTTAATAGCATGTATAAACTGTGTACTATGTATGCTTGTATTAAAGAACATGTATAAACAATGTATTGTGTATGGATAATAACCAAAACACAATAAAAACAAAAAAAAAACACACAAAACATACAATGTACTGTGTGTAGCTGTATAAAAGAGCGTGTATATCAATGTATTGTGTATGTCTGTATTAAAGAGCATGTATAAACAGTATATTGTGTATGCCTGTATTTAATAGCATGTATAACTGTGTATTGTGTATGCCTGTATTAAAGAACAAGTGTAAAACAAATACACAATTATTAAAATAGCAGTGTCAATGAACATGGATATATATTGTGTATGGATGTATTAAAAGAGCGTGTATAATAAATTTATTGTGTATGCCTGTATTAAAGAACACTATCAATGATAAAAGTGCATACATAATAGTGACAATTCATACAAATAATTATTTAATATGCAATTCAACTACTTTATGCACTGTATTAAAGTGTATATATACTGTAAGTATATAAATTTAATTACATTAATTTTAAAAAAACAAAAAAATATCTCGAAAATTGACGAATGAACTGATGAATTGATGAAGATGGTGATCAAAATAACCGAAGATTGATGGATGAACTGATCGGAGAAGACAATACCTGAATTGATGAAGACGATGTTCAAAATAACCGAAAATTAGCGGATGAACTGATCGGAGAAGACAATACCGAGACCTGTGAACTGATCGGAGTAGAAAAATGAACTCGGATAGAGTATAGAGAGATAGAGAAGAGAGCTCGTAGCTGAGCACTATGGTTTCTCTAGAGAGAGAGAACGAAGAGAGATGGAGAGAAAAAAAAAAGACTGCGGAAAAAAAATAGAAAACAATGACTATTTATATTTTTTGATAATTGTATGTTTTGGGAATAAAGTGTTGGGGTATAACTTTTTGGTAATTAGGTTAAAATAGTTGTATGTTTTGGTAATTTTTCCAAAAAAAAATTACATCAACTTAACCCTAAAATAAAAACAATTGAATAGAAATACTAAAAATTTGATTAAAAAAATGTTTCTAGTGCTCGAAAATTGATGTTGTTTCTTAATGATTCAAGCCCTCCTATACTCGGTAATTTTTTGATCATTTGGATCCATTAATGCCATAATTTGTGTTTTCACAAATAGTTGTTGCGTAACTTGTTTCTATTCCGCGAACAGATTATACTGAATTATCTTTTCACGTTGATCAATCTTATAATTATCGAAGCAGTCCATCATTGTGTTTGAAGTTGAACATTGCGAGGCGGCTTTGTTGGCTTATCTACCGGTTGGCCTTTTTAACTTATCCGAGACGAAGTCTTCGACTTTTTCGTCATCGTCAACTTCTAAATTGATTGATCGTTATCCACCGCATTAGTTTTTTTTGTTTTTTTTTGGTGGTGGGTTTTTTGTTTGTCAATACTTGCATGACACTTGAGTTGTTATCTTAAAAGTGGCAATTGCGAGTTCATTTTTAACAAATTCATCTTAAACACTGCAGTAAAGAAGTATGGTATAGGCTTGGTTGATCACGTTTCCTATGTAAAAGAGATTGATTTCTTCCAAGCACAATAAACCATAGATGTAAGACATTTTTTTCATCTTAAGTTTAAAATGGAAAATTGAGACTAAAATTAAAACAATTCGAATTTCACTCAGCCAGAATCAAAATTAGGTTAAATTGTGGTTTTTTTAGCTAGAATTTGAGCAAAGTCACTTTCTACGCCTCATCATCACCAAATTTACAAGAATAAGTTAGGTGATACTTAATTTGGTTGTATAAAATATCCCTATTTTATTCGTTGTTATAAAAGATGAATGACGGCCTCTAAGCGAAAATAGACCGCATAACGTCTAATATTGCCTAATTTCGCTTAATAATCGTGTAATCCGCCTAATTTCTTAGGCTCTGCCTGTTTATGCCTTGGCTCGTTTTTTAAAACACTAATATTATTTATTTACACGTATTAATACTTTGACTTGCTTAGCTTTAGTTAACTTTATTATCAATATCGGGTTTTTTCTTATCAACTCGCTATTTACATTTGGTTGCGGGATTTATAGTACAGTCACTATGAATAAGTGGGATAATGAATAAAAGAGTTTTGTAATACTACTTCACCTCAGTATAGCAAATACACCATTTGCAATCCCTCATTGTTTAGAATGTGATTAAGGTCTAATGGGATTAGAAATAACACGGGCTCATGAGTTTCGTGTTTGGTATGTAAAGTTAAGACGAAACTATTAGTAACTGCGGACTTAAAATGATGGAGTAATGAGCTATTTGTAATAGATAGACGGGTGTGGTATTATGAGTCCCGTGATTACTAATCACTCTATCTTTTCTTATCCCGTCCTTATCCCGATTGACTCATAATTTCGAGATTAGTAATCTGACAACCAAACGAGGCCCATCATTAGTTATCTCGCTCATATTTTGCAAACCAAATACCAAACTTGTGGATCCAAATGTAAACAAAGTCCAATCCCTTCTATATTCTACCAACGATGTCTTGAATCAGTTTCTCTTTTAATCTACCTGGCATTTGAGCAAATGGTATATTTATAATTAAACTATGTTTTTCACGGCTTCATTATAAAACTGCCAAAAAAAACCCTTCACATATATACATTAAAGATACCGAAAATAGTAAACTGAATTCCAAGATGGAATTTAGGAATCAATTTTAAGCAGTGCCGGAACGAGGATTGCTAAATGGGAGGGGCCGAAATACTATATAAAAAATTTCATACCGTATATGAGTATTTTTTTACGTAATATGGAGGAAAGACTAATTTTTTAAGCTTTTGATCAAAATACATAGAAAAAAATTTACTTTTTCGGTTTTTTTTTTGCCAAGTGGGGGAGGGGGGACGCGGCCCCTTTTAAGTGTCTACGGACTTCAGGCGAACTTACATGAATTATACTCCAAATACATTTACTTTTTCAATAGACCGTTGAGGTGAACTCAATTCTTATTATGACCCAAAAAAGAACTTAATTCTTATTATCCACAATCAACATCCGAAACACTGCAATGTAACCACCATTTCAGAAACCTAAGTAACTTGTCCGTATGACTCTGACATATACTAGTATATGGTAAAGTTGAACTTAACGCAGATTTGGATATATCATAAATTCATAATATATATATTACCTATAAAATTTTGGCACGATGTAGGACTTGTTTGCATTACTTATAAATTACTCTACATGTCGTAATAATTTCTTCAACAACCAATCACAAGATTTCACATGCAATGTATCTACGAAATAAATGTTTATTTCCCCATCAAACATTTATTAAACCATATCAAATAAGGTGGCACCCCTACCCACCCGAAAAAAAAGGTAAATTGCCTACATGTGCCTATACCATTACAGCCTTTCACTAGTACTAATATGACAGTTCACCCATACACATTACACTCAAGCCATGCATGTACATAAATATTGGAAGTAACAAATAATAAATAGTACTTCTAATGGGAAAAAAAAAAAACGTAAATTCATGGAGGTTGGGGTAGGTTGAATGTCTAAAAAAAAATGAATCCGTTCCGTCCTAATTCGTTATATATTTTGCGGGTTGGGTTAGGGTTAAGGTTCACAAACCGCGGGTTAATCCGTCCCAATCCGTTTCGACCCGCAATATACATATATATATATATATACATATACATATATATATATACATATATATATATACATATATATATATTTATATATACATTGTGTGTATTTTAAGATACCAACATTTAATTATTGTTATATTTTAGTTTTATTACTTGTTCGTGAATGTTCTAAACGTACTTTGATTGAGTTTAATTTATATTTCTGTTTGAAATATTCAATTTATTTTAAAATTTGGGTTGATTATGCAAACTATAAAAAATAAATGATCAAAATAAAAATTTAAGAATTAATGTAAACGTAACCCGCCTCAACCCTAAATTGCGGGTTGGATTGGGTTAGAGTTTTAATTGCAACGGGTTGGATCGGGTTGGGTTGAGATTTAAATTTTATTAATCTGCCTCAATCCATCTCGTAATTTATTTTACAGGTTGGGTTAGAATCGAAAGAAATCCGTCTAATGCCCGCACCTTACTCCTAAGACTTGAAAAAAAGGAAGTGTCAAATTTCAGCTATTTGGTCAGTTTTTTTTAACTAAAGAATTAATAATCCATCTCTCTTTACTCATTGGATAAAAAATTAAACATTGTGTCTCATCATCAAAAGTTAGATTATGTATTTATGTTCCATCTTGAAACTTAGCCAAATTTCACTCTTTTAAAAGACAGCCCTTCAGTGGGGGCTGTAGCATGAAAATGGATAATGATATAGGTATAATTTTTTTGGCACACTTCATGCAAAGACTCGTTGGATGATAATTGATCGACGTATATCAAGGTAGATCAAGACCACAATAATATATGTATTCACTCAGAGAGAGAGAGATACTTAATTTTCTCATCCAATTTATTGATTTCTCGTCGTCATAAAAGAATAAATAATCGTCTCTGGGAATTTACATATACAGCTCAATGACATGCTTATGACAGACTACAAAAGAATAAATCCCAATTCTCCCACCTTATCTTCATATTCACTTGAAACAATTGTCTCTCCCCCTTATCTATACACCACAGCTATGCTTTTTATCCAACAAAAAAATATTTTAAAGGGAAAAAAATGGTGAAATGATATTTTCCCCCCCTATAGTATCACAAAGTATTACGAGCCACGGACTTGACATGGGGAGAGTACCGAGTCTTGATCGGTTTGAGCTTCAAGCCCATGCTTTCAGGAGAGAGAAGCTCGGGGGAGATGTACGATGGGCTGAGAGGGCTTCGTGGGCTGTCACTCAGCTTGCTTGGTCGGTATAGTCCGTAGCCCATTAGAAAGTATTCCATCGGAACCAGCATTGCGTGTGGTTGCTCTTCTGTTACCATTGACCCACAAGCCTGGACCTGCGCCACCCAAAAAAACATTCATTTCCTTGATTTAACTTTTTGGACACACAAAAAAATGCTAATTAAGGGGTTGTCCGATTGCAACTTTTAAGCCATCCAGCTGGATCGTTTTTAGGGCAAAAAAGAAATATTGACCAGGAGTTAAGCAAGAAAAAAAACAAATTAAAAACTAAACTAAACAAGCCTTAGTGTTTGTTTGGTTGCAGCTTCAGGTAAAAAGAGCAAGCTTTTTCCAAACTGCAATAAAGGCTAGGCCAGTCCAGCTTAAAACTTATAACTTCAGCTTAACTAATTAAATGCATGGCAACTTAAAAGTTAAAAGCAAAAGACCCAAACTTAAAATAAAACTGCAACCAAACAAACCGTTAATGAGAAAATGATATGATTTGTGTAGGTATATTCTGATAAAAATCCTTGTATTCACTTAATAGCTGGCTCAAGCTGTTCAAATACCAGTAGTTAATTTAATTGGGAAGAATATGGAGACTTGGGACCATAACAAATTAAAAAATTCTTTTTTAACATGGGACCAACATAAAGTGAGGGAATATAGTCCAAAGAGCAATAAATAACCACTAAGATATATTATATCATTATTTCAAAAATAAGATATATATATATATATCATTATATGCTGATACGACTCCAAATGTTTACAACAAACCTGTCAAATTACATGGAAATAATTATTGCCGGCAGAATTATAAGTAATGTGAATACTCAATGAATAGCAATTAAAGAACGTCCATAGATTTGAAAACTTCCCATCGTAATTTGGCGTAAATTTTGGATTCTTAGTAAATGGCAAAAAAGCCGAGTTCAGGAGTTCAAATGCTTTTATATTAATAAATAAGTTTCAATGGTGAGGAATTTGCTATTCGGAATACACCAACTTTAAGCAACATGTAATTGAATTATTAATCATAAATACCTCGACTAAAGCGCTGTATCTTCTATCCAACTTCGACGTCATGTGGACAGCCTCGTAATGGAAGGGGGAGCAGTCTCCAACAAATATAAGTGTTCGACATTTAAGTTTTTCCAACCCACTAGTAATATCAGGTCTCCTGCAAGATGCTCAAGACAAGGAAGTTCAAGCATATGAAAATTATAAAATATCGCTGTTAAGCTCAAAATAGTGAATACGTGAAAAAGATATACAGATATAATAAGCAAACAAGTTCCATTGTCTAATACTTTTTCACATTCTAAATTGCAAATATAAGAAGGTGATGTAGTCGCTATCCATACAGCAAACTGGATTAACGAAAGATCAATAAACTTAATTGTAGTTGTTTTTACCTGTCGATTGCTTGAAGAAACCTCCATACGTTTACGCGCTGCCTTTCTTCCAGTAACTAAACACCAAAAAACAATAAAATAAATCAGAATAAATAAATAAAAACTCACACCAGACCAGTTTCTATGGAAGTATAATATGCAACTAGAAAGGATCACCGCAATGATTAGAAATTAATAAAAATAAAAGGAAATAGGACTGTTGAAACATACTTTTCTACATGCTTGAACAATGTCAGATTCTGGGACTTCTGGACTACCACGAACTTCCTGATACAAGTCGAACAGATCTTATTAGTCAATCTGAATATCTAATCAAATTGAAAGCATAAGTAGATTAAAATCATTAATATATAGGGCAAACTAGAAATACAATTATACCTTACTGAAATACCGTTGAAGCAGTAAATCCTTGAATAAACCACACATGCCATAGTAATATAACAAATTTGACATCACCTATTTCATATAACCACTTGTTAGTAGGGAATCATACACCCTATATAATAATGAAGAGAAGTTGGGTAGTAAAAAATACCTTATTGTACAACCATTCACTCCAAGAGGCAGCTTTGCATAAAGGAGATACAAGTATTAAACCGAGAACACGCTCTCTGTATTTCATCTGCGCATTAACAATTAAACAATTTTTAAAACCCTAATCAATGTTATTTTGAAGAGCACAAGTAAACTACTATAAAGTGAACGTACAGCAAACAGAGTGAGTATGTAGGCACCAGCTGTTACACCCATGCACATCACCGCACCAAGCCTGAAAATAATTAATATTAACAAATAAAAAGTATTATAAATTATGTTGAAAGAAGGAACTAAGAATTTCTTCAAGAAATAACTACAACCAACTACTATTGGAATAGACTCATCCCAAATGAAAACAACAAAACCAAACATGAGAAGTGTTCTTTTTCTAGAAGAGCACGGATAAACTTCAAAATTAATACAAGCAAACATTTCTTTATTGCACTGAAATTACTTTTTAGTCCTAAAGTAGTTACTTTTTTTTTTATGCAACACTCCATTATTCTTGTAAAATCTAGATGCACTTTGAAATTTTACCTGAAGTAGTTGAGAACCTCAAGTATTTGATCTGCCAGGTCATCTACAGAAGGCAAAGGGTCATGTGGACAAATTTCTGCTGCTCCTAACTGCAAGAACTCTTATGGAAGTTCACAATAAAAGTTTTGTTAGCAATTGATCTAATGAAAAAGGGCACTTGATAAAACTGAAGAAAAACAACAACTAACGTATAGTCCGAAAAGAATATTTTTGTTTAACCAGATCCCGAGACATATTTGTGAGTTGGCTGGCAATGGATCCTACATAGATTTTTACAGATTTACGGGTTAAAGTTGTGTGGAGTCTACTGTCAGCTCACAAATCTGATTACAGTATGTGTCAGGATATATGTACATTACATTTTTTGTTTTAAAGAAACCAACCAACTCACAGACCTCGTGTCCAGGCGGACTAATATGGTAGATGCAAAAGTTGTGTAGCAACAAAGAAGCTGCTTCAGGACAAAAGAACAGGCCTTGGAAACACGACATATCTGTCAAAAAAAGTTATATTAGAGTCAAACGACACAGTATGAGAACAAAACACTAGTGACACTTTAAGAAAATATAAGCTTCAAGACGTATTTGAAAGGAAGAAACTCTCAAACTCACGATTTAGAGCCAAATCAGGATAAGTAACCAGTGCCGGCTTTTCTTGGTCTCCGTATACGATGACAGAGACAGGACCACGGCCAGTTTGCACAATATATTCCTGCATTATAATATTTATTTAATTGATTGACAGCCAACAATTCAAATCGTGATAAATTACTCCGAAACGCCTTGGCATATCCACTAACCCCCAGTTCAAGGCATACAAAGAATAAATGATAAGTAGAATTCCTTGCTTACGGACATAAAATTCTTCCAAAACTCAAAGTGAGAGCAAGGAATCCAATATAGCAGAACAAAAATGGTAAAACAACCCATTCTCTAAAACCAGTAGAAAAAAACGGTTTGATTAGTTTATACTAATGCGGGGATACCATGTAGAAACGGGAGCATACAATTAATTTCAACAAGAACAAATTTTTCAGTGTTAATCAGCTAATGCCATAAATATCCAATGTAGTCTTATTTTTCATCACAAGACCAAATAAAAATCATCACACACCAGTAACACTTTTTTCTTCCCACCCAAAATTTCTCAACTTCTATCATTCGGGGAGCAGCCAAATTTCTCAGGAACAAATACAAATTCCTGGTACTTAAATATGAAAGATAGTAGTAAAATCTTATTTGGGTTGTTTAGCTGGCAGATTTTAAGAAACAAATTAACTTATTTGGGACAAAGAAACTAGTCTGGTTTACCCTGTTTAACATTCTAGCTTTAATAAAATAACAATGGTTTTAAAACAATCTAACCATAGAGAATACAACTTATAAGCTAAATAGATGCAACCAAACAACTCATGATAAAGGGTGAAACTTATTAAAAAGAGACATAGCTTCAATAAAAATATAAACTTGGAAAATTTGAAACCAGCAATAGAAGCAGGAAGAATTAGTCTTTCCAAAAAAAGGATGATAAAGTATTGCTGAAACAACAAAATGACCAACTTTTAATACCAAAAGCATGTGAAAAGGCCAGAGATCCACCTAAACAAACTTGCTAATTCCTAAAATACTTAATAAAAAACACACACACAAATAATGCAACAAAACAACAAAGAATTATAACATAATCCCATCAATAAAAGGTTCATTTATAACTCCATGCATCCTAAGTAAAATGAGCTTCCATCAATAAATAAAAACTTACTAATTCCCAAAAAAAATAACTCAAAAAAAAAAAAAATAACTCCCCATAAATGATCCAAAATTAACAATTAAGTAAAATGATCTTCCATCAATTAAGAAAACTCAATAATTCCCAAAGAAAATTAACCCCCCCAAAAAAAAAAGAATTCCCCATTAATTATGCAATCAAAACGAATTCTCACATCAAGAAAATAATTTCGTATTCACAATTTCTTATTTCCAATTAAGTAAAATAATCTTCCCTCAATATATATAAAAAAAACATAACTAAATGAAACAAGAATTAAGTAATATGAGCTTCCATCAATAAATAAAAACTTACTAGTTCCCAAGAAAAAAAAAAAAAAAAAAAAAAAATCCCCATAAATTCTGCAACAAAACAAGAAAGAATCAAAACAAATTCTCACATCAAGAAAATATTTTCGTAGTCCCATTTTCCTTTTTCAAACGCAATAATTAAGTAAAATGATCTTCCCTCAATACATATATGAAAAACATAACTAAATGAAACATGAATCAACAAAAATTAAGTAATATGAGCTTCCATCAATAAATAAAAAATTACTAATTCCCAAAGAAAATTAACCCAAAAGTTAAACAAGAAAGAATCAAAACAAATTCCCACATCAAGAAAACAGTTTCGTATTCACAGTTTCCTATTTCCAACGAAATAATTAAGTAAAATGATTTTCCCTCAATACATATATGAAAAACATAACTAAATGAAACAAGAATTAAATAAAAATGAGATTCCATTAATAAATAAGAACTTACTAATTCCCCCCCTCCCCCAAAAAAAAGAAATCCCCATAAAGTATGCAATAAAACAAGAAGGAATCAAAACAAATTCTCACATCAAGAAACATATGTTCTTATTCAAAATTTCCTATTTCCAACGGAATAATTAAGTACAATGACAAAAAAAAAAACATAACTACATGAAACAAGAATCAAATTTTCAACAGTTTCGATTAATTAAACTCAAGATTCGAAATGTGAATTGATAAACCACATAGACATAGCAAAGTATCCATATATATATATATATATATATATATATATATATAAGTATATAAATAAATAAAAAATGGAAAAATAAAAACCTTGCCGCCGAGAGAAATGGTTTCCATGTCGAGGGAGACGGAGTCGTCCGCCATGGCAGAGCCTCCCTTTCTCTCTATCTCTCTCTCTCTCTATATATATATATATATATATTCTATATATGTATGTATATCTAAGGTAACTTTGACTCACTTTATTTCTCTCTCTATATCTATATATTTTCCCTTTATTTTCTCCGTATCTCTCGCTCCCGATTTATAAGCACGCTAAGGGCTTTTAAGTGGCTTATATTACCAACCCAGATTCTCTCTCTCTCTCTCTCTCTCTCTCTCTGAGTTTAGTAAAATTGAGTTTTAGTAATAAGTTGCCATTAAAGTGTTTTTTTAATTCAATACTAGGAAACTTTCACAAAATTTGGAGGGTTTAACGAGGTTCACAAATTAACACAACCCCCCCTCCTCAATAAACTTCTGTTTGTTTCCTTTATTTACTAACAAACTCGTAAATAGTTTCAAACTCCTTTAAAAATTTGTTTAATTATTTAAATATTTTTTCATATATATATATATATACATTCAATCTTGTATATGTAAAATTTATTAAATATAATGGTAATGGTCGAGAAATATTCTTCATTTAGCTGTTTAATTCTATTTTTTAAATGTGTTCGCGTTCAGCCATTTTTTCTGAACAGACTCGTCTCGAGCTCGTCTTTAAACGAACCGAGTTTGAACAACATTCTAATCCTTGTTTAGTGACGAGCTGAGCTTGAACAAAGTTAGATTCGGCTCGGCTCATTTACAGTCTTAGCCTTAACGGCTCGAACGAATAATGCTACTGATAGAACATAAAAATTAGACCCGAATATTCTATTCGGGTAGTAATCGACCCACACTTCATAAATGGGTATCCAATGCTTGATGGGTCATCACATGTCTTTCCTAGAAAATAGAGGTAGATACTAATAAAAGCCCAAGTCCACTTAACTAGAGACCCATATCTAAAAAAAACCCTAAGATGGGGACACTTGTCAACATCCAAAAAGGCGTAGTTGCCTATAAATAGCCAACTACCCCTCCTAGAAAATGACCGGAAAATCTATTCAAAAATTATAGAGAGAAGTTGAGAAAAGAGAGAAACTAGTCAAAGCTTATCCAATTAAGAAACAAACCGAACAGAGAAAGAGCCGAGTATCGAAGAAGAAGGAGAACGACCAAGATAAGAGATTAAATAGTCAAATCGAGCACAATTGTAATAAATAAGTAATAATCCGAGCAAGTGTAACAATCCGAGCAAGTGTAACAATCCGAGCAAGTGTAATAATCCGAACAATAATAAAGACCAAGAAGTGTTCATTATTTACAGCTAATTTATCATTATTTTATTGTTGAAAAGCCTAACGCGACCGACCAAAGTTATGGCTTTATCAAATGGCGCCGTCTCCGGGAATCATCTAGTTCCCAACTAGTTTAGAATTCGAATACCAAGACTGTACCAGACGAGCGACAATGGTGACCAATGTAGAAGAAACCCATCCCGAGATAGTAGAAACCAATAACCAAAACGCGCAAATTAGCCAACAAGACCTCGACGATCTACTCGCCATCCGTGACAGATATGATGCTATCCAGTCCGGAAACCAACCAACAACCTCCTATATCAACCAAGAACAACCCCAACAACTTGAAGGGATTGTTGACGAACATTCCTCGTCCTCGGATGACGAACAAGTCATGCCCGTATTAAGGCATGCACGAAGACACCTACCCGGATCCCAAGCAGGGCCGAGCTCAAGAGTCCCTTTGCCAACAGCCTCGGTCAATTCCGGTGCTCGTTTACAAACGAACGAAGCTCACCGGTTTGGTATGCCCGGAGATCATGTACTCGAACAATTGTCCCGACTACCGACTCATCCGCCGAGGATAATTACACCACCTACGGTGGAAGTACAACACGTTGTTCCGTTAGCCGATGAAAGGAACTACGCCCAGCTGCAAGCTCAACTGGCGGCATGCATGACGGCCATGACAGCAGGCGGCATCGCATTGCCAATTACCTAACTCGCCAATACAGACAAAGATCTACGCCGTGAAGCAGAAGATTCACCTTACAGGACCGCCCTGGAAGCAGCAGGTCGACGAACCGATACAAGAATGCCCCATCAAGGGGGCAATGTCCCAGAGATTATCCCTCCGATAATCGTCCACCCAAACACTCATAGGGAACGTGTCCTCGACACCCACACGAAGGATGGTAGATATCCCGAACACATGATCGGGGAGGGATATGGCCCACCACCACATCAGGGGGGATACCTTCCCCCCTACCAAGTCACGGATGATGCGTTCCAACAGGCTTGGAACGTATGCCAAGAAACCCTATGTACCGAACAGATCACGCGGTACCGCAATCCTATGTGGTTCGTCATCCCCGAGTTCAGGCTATATGATGGAAGGAGTTGCTCTATCGACCATCTGAGGCACTACAAGACGAAGATGGAACTGTGGAGTGATGACCATGCACTGATGTGCAAATTTTTCAAAAACAGCTTGGGCCAAGAGGCTTCGTCATGGTATCACAACTTACCACGGGGCTCCATTAGAGACTGGGCAGAGCTACTAAGAGCGTACTCCACCCGATAGCTGCTCATCGGAAGAAGAAGGTTAGCATCGAAACCCTTCTGAAAATGACGATGACGCCGAATGAAAGACTCAACGACTACTGCATACGTTTCATCGACGTAGCAAACCAGATTCCACAATACGCCAATAATATAGTCATCCAGAACTTTATCAACTCCATCCCTAATGGCTATTGGGCGAGAAGGAAGTTCATAGGAAAAAACTTCCCGACCACTGATTCCCTGCTGGCCTACTGTACCCACCTCACTGATAAAAATGATGAACTACGTTTCCTCAACCGAACTCTACCAAGGAGAGAATCCGTTTGGGAGGCGCAGGTGGGTCGCAAAAGAGCCAGGAACAACCAGGAAGAAGCATTCAAACCGACCAGGAAGGACAAAGGTCCCGAGGTCCATAGGAGGGCAGAGCGACCACGAGCACTTGAGCCCAAACCGCTCCAGATCGCATACCCAGCACCGAACAACGAACATAAACTGCTCCAGCTCACTTATCCAATGCCCCCCAAACCGCTTCAACAAGGTCGGTTCCAAGAGAGGGAACACCGAAACATCTTAGAACCGGTCGAGCTGTGATACACTTTCAACCTATCTGCTGAAGATATCCTAAAGGATATATGCAGGGAAAGTTGGTATTCCCGACCACAACCGATCACCTCTCCCCCCAATATGAGAGACTCCAAACTTTTCTGCACATATCACGAGGATCACGGCCACCTCACCGAGCATTGCCGTAACCTGCGATGGAAAATGAACCTGTGGGGTGATGCGGGATACCTTGCCAAATTCATCAAAGGCGCGGGGATTAAAGGCAAACAACTGGCCATCGAGGGAGCCGACAACCGGCAGGGAAAAACGATCAACGTCGTTCACATGTCACGACCCAAGGGAACAGGTGGAGAACGATCACGACAACGGCAACTGGCACACTTCGGCCAGGTAGCCAAGGCGTCACAAGCGTCGACCTCTAAAAGACAATGCATGCCCCGACGATATCCACCCATTTACTTCTCGGGTCTTGACGAGGAAGGGGTGATTTATCCCCATGGGGACGCCATTAATCTCCGTGTTCAAATTGGCCTCGACACGGTCAGCAGGATGCTTATCGACCAAGGAGCCTCTTGTGATATCATGTATAGAGAGCTCTTCGACAAGATGGAACTCAAGCTACAAGATCTCCAGCCTACCGATGTCACATTGATCGGGTTCATCTCCGAGATGACTAAACCTTTGGGTAAGATCGTCCTCAAGGTCACAACTGGATCCGTTTCAGTTCCCGTGGAGTTCTTAGTAGTCAACGACAACTCCGGCCACAACGCAATCTTGGGCCGACCTTGGCTGCATGCCATGCGGGCCATACCCTCGACCTACCACCAAAAAGTCAAATACCCAAATGACAGGGGAGAGATCGAGACAGCCAGAGGATGTCAAGAAGATTCAAGACGCTGTGAAGACATTACCGCAGCCCTGCAAAAACAGCTGATCGTTGTCGAACAATCCTCCAGCACAAAGAAGTTGATCAACCAAATATCCAAAACCGAGAGGATTGTTGAAGAACAAATAGGAGAAACACTTAGGAAGGTGTATATCCCAGATATGGACGAGGAGCACTACTTCCTCCTCGGCGATAACCTTCCAAAACAGGAATCCGAAGAGTTAGAGGCATTCCTCTTCAGCAACGTTGATAAATTCGCCTGGAGTCCCAAAGACATGCCAGGCCTAGACCCCGAAACGGCATGCCACCACCTAAGTGTTAATGCCGAGTATAAGCCGATAGCTCAAAGGAGCAGAAAAGTGTTTGTACAGCATAGAGCAGCTATAATCGCTGAAGTACAAAAGCTATTGGAAGTCGGAGCCATAAGGGAGGTTTACTATCCAAAATGGTTGTCCAACCCGGTCGTCGTCCCAAAGAAGAACGGAAAGGAGAGAGTCTGTATAGACTTCACCAATCTCAACAAAGCCTGTCCGAGAGACCACTTTCCCCTTCCGAGGATTGATCAACTGGTGGACGCAACTGCGGAAGCAGAACGGATGACCTTCCTTGACGCGTACTCAGGATACCATCAAATTCCCCTCGCCCGCGAAGATCAAGAAAAGACTTCGTTTATATCGCCTTTGGGAAATTATTGCTATTCGATAATGTCGTTCGGCCTACGCAATGCAGGAGCAACATACTAAAGGATGATAACAAGGGTATGTCGAGATCATATAGGGAAGACGATGGAGGTATACATAGACGACATGGTCGTCAAAAGCGAAAGGGCTACATCCCACCTCCAAGATATCATAGATGTTTTCCGGACGTTGGGCGAGCACAAACTGAAACTCAATTCGAGCAAGTGTGCATTCGGCATCAGCAAAGGAAAATTTCTAGGGCACATGGTCAGCCGACGAGGAATAGAGGCTAATCCCGATCAGATCACAGCTCTACGGAACCTAGCAGCGCCCAAGAATAAGAAATAGGTACAAGAGCTCACGGGAATGATGGCCGCCTTGAGCAGGTTCATCAGTCGATCCGCAGACAAGGGACGACCGTTTTTCGAATCACTCAAGAAGGATAGGAAATTCGTGTGGGACCCGGAATGTGAGGCTTCATTCAACAATCTCAAAGATTACTTGAGGACGCTGCCGCTGCTAGTAAGGCCAAACAAAGGAGATATTCTGGCATGCTACCTAGCAGTTTCCACTACAGCTGTGAGTGCAGTTGTCCTAAGAGAAGAAGGTCGCGAACTATTTCCGATCTACTTCGTCAGCAAAACTCTGGTCGAAGCCGAAACACGTTACCTACCCTTGGAAAAGCTATGTCTGGCATTGGTCGTCGCAACCAGAAAGTTGCCACACTATTTTATAGCTCATCAGGTCCGGGTATAGACGAAATTTCATATCAAATAGTCACTTCGACGGACGGACATTAGCGGTCGAGTTGCCGCCTGGGGGTCGAACTATCCCAATTTCATATCGAGTTCATACCCCGACATGCCATAAAGGGACAAGTTTTGGCCGATTTCGTCGCTGAGTTCACCGAAGGCTATGACGAGCCTTTGGCACTCTCTCCACAATCACACTGGCAGATACATGTCGACGGATCAACCACCAAGGACGGATCCGGAGCAGGGATCGTCCTAAAGTCTAGAGAGGGAGCAATCATCGAAAAAAGCATAAAACTGGGCTTCCGAGCTACCAACAATGAGGCAGAATACGAAGCCATGATAAATGGCATGCTCATTGCCCGGTCCCTCGGGTGCTCCCACTTAATTGCAATTTCAGACTCCATGCTGATCGTCAATCAAGCCAACGGCGAGTACCAAGCCAAAGATGACAGAATGATCCTATACCAGGAAAAAGTCCAAAGCTTGATGGCAACCTTCGAACAGTGCGAATTAATAAGAATCAATCGCACCGAAAATGCACATGCCGATGCCTTGGCCACCCTAGCCTCGACGTTAACATTAACCGACACCCGGTCGATCACAGTGGAACTACTGCCGACCCCGAGCATAATTAAAAGGGTAGACCGAGTGACGTCAGTACAGTACGAACTAGGTTGGATGGATGACATGATTCATTATCTGCGAAATGGAACGCTTCCGACCGACAAGATAAAAGCATTGAAAATTACAAGAAAAGCTCCTCGGTTCTGGCTATCCGAGGACGGCAAACTATAAAAATCAAGTTACCGGGGACCCCACCTACTGTGCATCCCGCCCGAACTGCAACTGCCAGTCTTGGAGGAAATCCATGAAGGATCATGTGGAGCACACATCAAAGGGCGATCCCTTGCCAACAAGGCAGTCACCCAAGGGTATTGGTGGCCCTATATCAAGCGAGACGCGGATGTATACGTACAACGTTGCGACAAGTGCCAACGATTCGCCAAGATACCACGGCTCCCCTCGTCTCTGATGACCCCAGTATCGGCTCCATGGCCGTTTGCCCAGTGGGCAATTGATTTAGTCGGAAAACTCCCTAAAGCACCTGGAAGTGTGGAATATCTGATCGTCGCGACGGATTATTTCACCAAATGGGTCGAAGCTAAACCCCTACGAGAAATCAAAGCCAGCAACATCAAACAATTCATTTGGGAATACATCATCACTAGGTTCGGTATACCGTACGCTATTGTCGCCGATAACGGAACCCAGTTCAAAGATGCCAATTTACAGCTGTGGTACGAGATACTAGGTATCCGAAAATTCTATTCGACGCCGACATACCCACAAGGAAACGGGCAAGCCGAGGTGTCAAACCGAACAATACTAGACGGCATCAAGACAACCCTTGAGCAAGCAAAGGGGAGATGGCCTGAGCGGCTACTCAACGTCTTATGGTCGTGCCGAACTACGCCGAAGACAGGCACCAAGGAAACCCCATTTAGCTTAGCATTCGGTGTCGAGGCCATCATACCAACAGAAATCGGGCTACCCACGCTCTGAACGACTTTAGTCGAGCAGGGAAACAATGAACAAAGAATGAGAGAAGAACTCGACATGATAGACGAGAAACGAGAAATAGCAGCCCTTACACTAGCCAAATACCAACAAAGCGTGAAGCAAACTTATGACAAAAGAGTAAAAGGATCCAAAGAATTCATGGTGGGGGAACTGGTGCTGCGACGAGTAACGGTCTATACCCGCAACGAAATACATGGAAAACTAAGCCCTACTTGGGAAGGCCCATACGAAATCGTCAAGCGAACGAGTGCAGTCTTTTACAAACTCAAAAGCGTCCTGTTCGCCAACAGCCGAGGGGAAAAGAATTCTTGGAATGTGGCTAACCTAAAGAAGTACTACGTATAGACTATCTGACAAACAGGTGCTACCTTACCCCTCCTACCTAATGGCATTATCTTTTGTCTTTTGAATGAGTAAAATATCTTATTATGCTGTCTAACGAGTGCAGCTGAAATTCCCAAACAGCCAGAGTGCCTAGGAATACTATTAAATTCCGAACATGGCGTGTTATCAAAGAAACGCCTAGGAATACTATGAAATTCCCAACATGGCGTGCTATCAAAGGAACGCCTAGGAATACTATGAAATTCCGAACATGGCGTGTTTTCAAAGGAACGCCTAGGAATACTATGAAATTCCCAATATGGCGTGTTTTTAAAGGAACGCCTAGGAATACTAAGAAATTCCCAACATGGCGTGTTTTCAAAGGAACGCCTAGGAATACTATGAAATTCCGAACATGGCGTATTATCAAAGGAACGCCTAGGAATACTATGAAATTCCGAACATGGCGTGTTATCAAAGGAACGCCTAGGAATACTATGAAATTCCGAACATGGCGTGTTATCAAAGAAACGCCTAGGAATACTATGAAATTCCCATGATGGCGTGTTATCAAAGGAACGCCTATGAATACTATCAAATTCCGAACATGGCGTGTTTTCAAAGGAACGCCTAGGAATACTATGAAATTCCGAACATGGCGTGTTATCAAAGGAACGCCTAGGAATACTATGAAATTCCGAACATGGCGTGTTATCAAAGGAACGCCTAGGAATACTATGAAATTCCGAACATGGCGTGTTATCAAAGGAACGCCTAGGAATACTATGAAATTCCGAACATGGCGTGTTTTCAAAGGAACGCCTAGGAATACTATGAAATTCCCAACATGGCGTGTTTTCAAATGAACGTCTAGGAATACTATTGAGGCATATATGCAGGTACTGAAATTAGAAGAAGAATTCAGGTCACATTATGCCGGCGATGGAATACAAAATGGCGAAAACAATGAAGGAAAATCAATCTGAACAATGAGCTATCAACAAGAAGCATATCCAATACACGAATAACGAAATAACAAAGCAATCAGCAAGGAAAAATAAATAGTCCTCGCCCGCATTACGGAGGCAACAAGATATCACCAACAATACAGAAACTAATTTAAGAAGAGCTACTACAGGAGGAGCACGACGGTAATTGACCGAGCTCAACCTCTTCGTCATCCGTCGTTGTGTCCTCATCTGTCTCCTTGCCATCAAACCGTTCCTCAGAGATGAGTGCGTCGAAATTGGTTGTGTGAGCACCAATGCAGGTCAGCGTCTCAAGCCGCGCTGCGAACTCGGCTCCTTTCGCGATCTCGTCAGCATCCGAGGCCGCTTTGCGGTGAGCATCCTCGAAGGGGAGGTTACGCGCTTTGATCCAAACCGCAGCAGCATCGTATCTGGATCGAGACAGTCGGAAATACTTCACCAACATGTTGGCTTTGTTTACCAACGACTTTAGTTTGCGGAAGTAGTTTTCCTTTACACGCCAATATCGATCCAAACGACGCTTCTGAACCTCAAAAACATGCTCGGCACGGCGAACATATTCCCGGAAAGAGGACGCCTGAGTTTTCAACTTGGACCGAAATCGGGCACACTGGTCAATCAACTTGACGTTCTTGCCCATCAAAACGATGTAAGTCTAGTTGGCAGGCACTTCACTAGCCGCACCAGATAAGACCTCGTCCCAGGCAGCACCAGTAGGTCCTAGCCCCGGACTAACTAGGCATGGAGAACCATCCTGGTGCGACGTAGTAGCGTGTGCCTATATAAAAAAAAAATGGGGCAGAAGGGGAAGCGATGAATATTCAACCACAAGAAAAGAAAAGACGAAAATGGAAGAACGAATATTTCTTTACAAGCTACAAATAAAACGACAAAACAAGCTACTCCGTCATTAATCTGATAACCCATCAACGGACGCTGAGGTCTCTACTACATCGGCGAAATGAATATCTCGCAATGAAACAATTTGAGTCCCCAAGCGCTCACGAACGACCGCATCGACTCGGTTCAAGGCAGCCGTGGTCTCAGTTACCCCGGCCGTCGCATCAACCATGCGTTCTGCCCGGGCAACACCACTCATCCCTTTTACATGTTCGAGCACCTCTAAAGCGCGAACTCGGGCCCAATACGCTTTGACAAAGGATAGCAGCAAGTCCGCATCCTCGAAAACGGCCCCTAGGACCAAGTTCAAGCTCGTCACACGGCCTCGGGCTTCATCACGAGAGCACCGAAGTGCACCAAGAAGCTCTTTCGCTTTACCCTTGTTCGCCCTATAATATGCGGTCTTTTTGCTGAATTTCTCTCCCAAGTCACGTAACCGAATCGACATGTTTGAAATATGAACATTCAGATTCTTGACTTCATGACGAGCAGAATTCAATTCCGCAGTTAGGAAAGCCTTAGATCTTTCAAGACCATCTATAACGTCACCTACGCTACGACTAGGCGGGGTCCAGACCACCATGGCAAGAGGGTTATTAGGTACCTGACAATATTTTGTTTTCACATCCTTCAAAATATGATGACTCTCAAAAAGGGAAATTAACTCGGGAAAGCCAAACAGAAAGAAAGCACAGCACCTATATTATCACTTCCTAAAAGAATATCTTTCTAGATACAAAAGAAACCCAAAATTCGGGTACCAAAAGACTTTACACTAATCTACAAAGAAAATACTGCAAGAAAAATTTCAAGGCTCCACCTGAGGAGATGCGGGTGGGGGAGTAGCGGTCACATCAGGACGAGGAGTGGACGGGGCCGACACAGAATGGGGATGGAGCGCTGTCGATATAGTCTGTCCTGGCAGCCGAGGACGCTCCCCCTCCCGAAGATTCGCCCAGTCTAAAGGTATCGAAGGTGCACCATGAGGACAGGGATACACCAATTCCGACCACGCCCGATCCGACAAGGGCACCTTCGCGAAATACAGCGCACGCACATGAGCGCAAAAGACGGAGAAATTTGCCATCATTGCGAACCTTGTCCGCTCCTCAGCATGCGCCGCTTTCAGAGCAGCCACCTCGGCCTTTTCGGCTTCAACGTCCTCCGCCATGAGCAAATTCTCAGCCTCTAGTTGGTCGTACTTATCGACCATGCTCTCTTTTTCAGCCTCCAACTTACCGACCTCCCGGTCATGTGCAGGATGTCCACCGACAGTTTGTCATAATTATCGCCCAGGGTTTTATTCTCGGCGACCAGTTTCTCTTTCTTGGCCTCGAAAGCCGCAAGCATATCCTTTATCTTCCGATCGTTCTCCTCGACTATGGCCTTCTTCTCGGCCACCAGCTTCTCTTTATCAGCCCCTAGCGCTGCCATCTGATCCCTTAACACCACGGTACTCAAGACAACATGTACTTCAAAACATCAGATTCCAGCCAAAATACGAGCATCACGACCTATATAACAAAATACGAGCACAACGTACCCGCATCGCATCGGTGTTGGCCTGCTCTATAACCGACATTGTAGGCCGAGCAGCTACTTTTTCTGCATCCTTGAAAACGAGGGGCTTAAGAGTCGTATACCCCATCTTCAAGGCTCGGGGTTGCTCCAACAACAATCCCCCACACCGGTCAATGTAACGGGTCATTGCAACCCCGTCCACCAACACCTTTTCAGGTTCCTCGGGAACCTCATTTTCACCACCCCTCACAACACTCACGGCAGTCTCTTTGCCGGCTTCCATCTCCACTTCTTCCCTCACCTCCTTATCTGAAGGACCAGTCTCAGGGGCCCTGTGCTCGCTTACATACTCAGTACGGATGGGCGAGGTAACAGGCAGAACCTTCATGTCCTCAGCACGAACAGGCATGATGACAGGCAGGGTCATCGTACCCATGCCCATATTCACCAGAAGGTTGATATGTCCGAATAGGTTATCAATCGACCCCTGAAACACAATAATACCCATCAACCGGGCAAGAGCGAGGGTAACCAATGGAGAAGTCAGTAGCTGAAACAAGATAACTAATAAAGCAAAGAACTAGAGAACAAAACGACAACAATCACATACATCGCCAGGCGTGGAGGCATCCTCGGTGGTATCCCCTTGGGAAGCAGCAAACACCCCCTCGGTGACCGATGTATCGGTCCCCCTAGCCCTCTTCGTTGTTCCAACGATGGGGTCAGATCCACGACGCTTAGAACGAACGGGCTTTTTCCCTACCCGAGCAGCACTTCTAGCCCGAACAACTTTTAAGAATTCCTCCTCGGGCTCTTTAGGGATCTCGAGCGCAGGATTCCCCTTTGTCACTGGCCCCGCAGGGTACCCGAGCAGCATGGGAGCAGTACGGCTCACTGGATCCTTCATCGGTCCAGGCCCCCACCATTTCCAAAGAGCTAAGAGAGCCTCAACATTGGGAGCGCCGAGGTCTGGAATAGTGGGAGCCTTGGTAGCAGGTCCGGGAATCTGGTGTCCCACACAACCCCATTCACCGGAAGCGATCACAACACCAAGGTTATCCCCCTTGTTGGTATCCGACAGACCAAAGACAAGCCGAGAGAAGGAACGCATAGTCTTCAAATAAGAGCTACGGCGCTCAAAACTCAAACTATAGACCCCGAACACATCCTTCAGTTCAATAGGTATCCCGGACAACTCCGATAACCTTTGAATACCGTTTAGGGTACGGTAACCATTCAGGGCTAGTTGGGCCGGAGCAATCTGGATGGGCTCAAAGAACGAAGCCACCCAGTCACTGAAAGGAAGTCTTAAACCCCCAGTAAAGAATGCCGAGGAACGTACAGCTACCTCGCCGGCGGGAACAAACCCCAGCACCTCCTCGTCAGAAATAGGAAGCCGAACGTGTATATTGTCGGGTATTCCGGCAAGCTCCTTAAAATCCTTTTTCACAAATGGGCCAACTTGGGCCACGCATTGGGTCAGAATTTCCTATCCAAACATCATCCAAAATCCATCAATATACTAACCAAATACACAAACAACGAAAGCCACCCCCCCCCCACTCAAATTAACCAGAAACCCTACGTTTTACTACCGTCCCAACCAACGTAAATCCAATACATAACTAAAAACCATCAGACATATATAGACAACCAAGACCGTTTACCAACGCCACATCTATGACCACAACAACAAATCAAATACCAACCCTAAAACAAAATAAAAATAATGATAACAAAGCACTTACAGTTCTCATTCTGAGCAAGCACGCGCGAAAAGAAGCAAATCTATCGACACTATAACGAAACCCTAGATCGAGAGGCAGAACGATTTTCCTTTTTGGCGGGAAGAATATACCTTAGAGAGAGACACATATATTTTCTTCAGCAAATTATGTGATAAAAACAAAAGGGATTACTTGGCACAGTGAAAAGGAGTGGAGTCACAAAAAGAATAAAGTAATAACCACATTTTCGTGTGACAGAGGTTCACCTTTTTTCCAACCATAGAAAATTCAACAACCGCTGCTATTTTTAACTTATCAACGCTCCAGATTTTGCCACGTCAGAGTGTATCCCACTACCCAAGGCAGGTCACATCATTACACCTAAATAAACGGCCATGGACCCTACCATGAAAGGCTTCCAGCATACGCTACCAATATTATCACACCGAGGATGACCCCCGATTAAGATCCTCGACACCCAATCATTTCTTACCCAAAGAACACACCGAACAAGGTGGACGGACACCGTTTCTAGCTTGACGGCATACAAGCGTCAAGTCTAACAACGCTCTCCGTGGGGATAACCGGGCACATTGCTCGGTGTGTACTGAAACATCGAATGTTATTGACATAAAGGCAAAGCGAACAAGAAATAAAATAGAATAGACAGAATCAAGTGTAAAGCAAAAGTTTTATTCATCCACAAGGGGGAAAAACACAAAACAATACAACCAAAGAGAAAATTTTTACAAGAAAATACACCCATCCTACTTCTTCGAACTACCCCCCATATCGGCATCCTTCTTCGCCAAGAGCTCCTCCAGACGCTCTTTCTCCCTAATCAAACGAGCAATCGCCATCTCAGCCTGCTGCAAGGAGTAAGACTGAGACTTGCATTTTTGCTCGGCTTTGAAACGAGCAATGCCCTCCGCATCCCAATATTGTTTAAACCTCCTCACTTCAGTCTGAGCACACTTGAGATCATGTTTTAGCCATGACATCTCAATATCTTTTAGCTGAAGAGGAGTCAAATCCTCCTCCCCAAAACCAGGGGGATGGGGTAGCAAGAAAGTAGGCTCCTCTTCCAGAAGGGCTTTCTTTTTGGAGGCAGATCTAGTAATGGGACCCATCTCAAACAAAAGCAAGTTAGAGGAAACAAAAATTATTAACAAGAGAGAGAAAAGAAGATTGGGTAATGAAGTACAAGCAATAGGGAGCATTTATAAAGAGTCAAAGGGCACAAAGTGCGAGGCGGCGCAACGGTTCACAAGACAAAAGCACGAGATACGAAAAGATACATCTGATTCAAATACAAAAAAATAATAATAATAATAATACAAGTTCCAAAACGGGAAATACATCAGAAAACCAGCCCAATCTAACTAAGGATCAATGGGTGGAAAAACCGAACTACCAGACCGAGAGAAAGCAAAACGAGCAGAGCAGTTCAACCGAGCTTGGTAAGAATCATTCATGGCAACCAAATTTTCGTTCTCCGTAGAGAGTTCGGATTTCTCCCTAGTGAGAACCATGACGCGCTCCTCCAGCCGAGCATTCCTAACTATCATGTTAGCTAGGCCTTGAGGGGAGTTATCGAACTCGTCTTGAGCATGGTCCCAAATCTCCTCGGCATCATACCAGGAGTTGGCCAGATGATTTCTCTGAAGCAACAAGTGATCGAGCTGATGACTCAAGGCCGAAATCTCGGTCCATTTCACTGTCTCTTCGGGGTGAGAGCCGAACAAACTCAAGGCCAAAAGGCCGTACTCCTTCTCAAGCCTTCCCATTCGACGACGGACCCGAGATACCTCAGTATCCAAGCCCTTCATCTGAGCATGATATCTCACCACAGGTCCAGACATTCTGGGAAATTGTTATAGTATAGAAGAGAATAAGGGGATGAGGGAGAAACAAACGATAAAAGAAAAATGAGAGATGATAACTACTAAAGAAAAGAGGAGTACTTATAGAACGAAAGATAGTACGATATGTTATGACTTTGCTTGGGAGCATGCATATTTCCTGACATACTTGGGAGCATGCATATTTCCTGACATACTTGGGAGCATGCACATTTCCTGACCTGACATTTGATACTACAGTATAGCAAGAAATAAAGATACAAGATATTCAAAGGTCCAAGATTCCGGAAAAACGACAAACCACAAGTGCAGCATAAAAAGAAGTGCAATATAAAGGGGCAAAGATAATTCTCATTAATAAAGATGGGATACATCACTGTTCATTACATCAAAAGACAATCTATTACATGGAGATCTATTACATCCGAGGATAACATCAAAAGACAATCTATTACATGGAGATCTATTACATCAGGGGACAACGTAGCCGAAGAAGATCGACTATATCAGCAGATCAGACGAACAGCAGGAGACGAAGGAAAGAAGCATAAAAAGAAAACAAAAGGGGAAGAAAGAAGCGAAGAGGGGGAACATAAAGAAGAGGAGGAACATAAACAAGAAGTGAAAAGCAAGAAGAGGAAAATGAAAAATAACAAAAACCCTAGAAGTAACACAAAACCCTTAGGATCACAGGGTTGATTGTTACGTCGTAGTGGTGAGAAAGAAGAGAAAGAAATAGAAAAAGGAAAAAAGTAGAGAGAGCTAGAGATGGTGAAAAGAAAATGGAGGATGAAGAAAGTAAAAGGAACACGATAAAAAAGAAAAAGGAAAAAGATAGTAAGAAAGAAGAAAAGAAAAAAGAAGCATAAGAAGGATATAAAAAAAAAATAGTGGTGGGAAAAGAAGATGAAGAAAAAGAAGGGGGAAGCGCAGAAGGAAAAGAAAAAGAGATGAGAAAAGATGAAGAAATGAAGACAATTGAAGAAAATCAAAAGAAAAAAAAGGAAAATGGAGAGGTTAGGGGGAGGTCGATCGGTATCGATGAGAGGGCCCGGCAGAGACATTCCTGTCTCGAAGTGTCGGGTTCCCCCTTAACACCTCATTCTCTTCGACTAGAGCCTGACGAGCACGTCGGCAATAATCCAGTTCGGATCTTAGCCAAGTTAATTCCCGAACCATCTCGGTATGGTGATAACGCATCACCTTTAACTCCTCCTCAGCATCCTTCAACAGTTTTAATGCATGGCCATAGGAAGCTTCAAAAGCCTCCACTTGCAAGACCAATGCAGATTTGGTGAAAGAACCGGCCATTCTAAAAAGATTATGGGATAAAGTTCTATATATGGTAAGGGGAGATAAAGAAAAGATTATGAATAAATCCATATCTTGATAGGGTATTTATAGAAAAATTAAGGATGGTTTAGTGTGGGGAATTGCAACCGTTCGTCAAAAAAAAAAACTCTTGGAAACAGGGGTAATTAAAAAGATGCGTCTGTTAAGAAAAGTTTAAGTGGGAAAGAGCAACCATTCGTTATTAAAAGTTGAGTCCCTTGAGAAGAAACGCTTGGATTCACGCTAGTATTTAAAAGAGGGCGAAATTCGAAAAGCTCTTACACGTGTCTCTCTAGGAAAATGTCACAGCAACTAAGATATAAAGGATAAGATTTGTGCACAGGGCTCAAGAAATCCCAGTGGTCCCTAGACACAAAGATTAAGAAGGTCCAGTGGATAAGGTCAAACACAAAGCCCAAGAAAAAGCATTAATGAAGCCACAAGCGTGCGCAGTCAAAAAAAAAATTTGCATTGGAAAAGTAATTTAGATATAAACAAAAAAAAAGAAGTCTTTATTGATTGATTGATACTTCATTACAGAAGAAGCAGTCAGCATAAAGAAAATACAATAAAAATAATAAAATGATTTTGTAGAAGCGCCCGCTTCGTCATTCGGCTTCCCCTTCGACCGAGCATGCACTTCCTTAAGGGCCAGTTTATAAGCCCTCTTGGAAGCAATGTGCCGATTTCTAGAGGCCTCAAGCTCTTTGATCCGAGCATGAGCCCAAATATTGTCGATCAGAGACTTCTGATATTCACTCTCCATGGCCTCCAAGCGCTCGTCCATCTCATCAGCTCGGCGAGCCTCCATGGTTAAAAAGGCAACCCTCCTTTCGAGGATACGAGCCTTCCTAACCTCCTCCTCGAGATGAGCAACGTATTCATGAAGGTTGTCACCACTATCTTCACGAGGAGAAGCCATTTGTATGATAATAAAGAATGAGTTGCACCAAGAATACAGGGACAGTCCCCTTTTATAGAAAGAAATAAGGGGTAGATCAAAGGTCATCTCGAAGAAAGACAACCTCTTGAACTTCCCAAGAGCATTTATGGCTAACTACAGCAGTTCAAAGCCGATTAAGTCATCCAATAAGGTATCGAGGGAATAAACAGACAAGAATGGAAATGAAATATGTTTTATTAATATTTTTCCATGATTCGATTACAACTTGGTGAGGACACCCGATACAAAGAAATCACAAAAGACTAATTATTCCGAGGAAGAGCCATCTTCATCATCATCCGAACTCGTTTTAGACCGAGCATGCAACTCTTTGAAGGCAAGCTTATAGGCCCTTTTTGCTGCCTTTTGCTTAGCCAGAGAAGCCTCGAGCCTCTTTATACGCTCGAAGGCCCAATCCCTATCAGCCATGGTCATGTGGTGCGCCGCATCCATGTCTGACAACCTTTTGGTCACGTCTGCCAATTTCTTTTTTAGGACGCGAACCTTCTTGACCTCATTCTCCAAGTAAGCAACGTAATCTGAAGAGTTGTCTCCTGTCGAACCATTGGAAGAAGCCATCGTGTCACAGTCGAAGTAATAATAAATGGGATAATGGGGGATGGGGCACCTTTATAGTAAATAAATGTGGGGAATATCAAGGGTTTTTCCTCGAAAAAGGGTACCAAGATAGGACCTCTTAATGACTTCAAATGGGCCCCAGGGAACAGTCGTGAATCTATCGCATTTCTCGATGTAACCTTGGGAACAGCAAAACCGAAGTAATATCCTCGACAGACAGATCATGACTCCCTCGACATGGATACCACGCCAAGGAAGTCAGGGAGCACTTGATAGAACATAAAAATTAGACCCGAATATTCTATTCGGGTAGTAATCGACCCACACTTCATAAATGGGTATCCAATGCTTGATGGGTCATCACATGTCTTTCCTAGAAAATAGAGGTAGATACTAATAAAAGCCCAAGTCCACTTAACTAGAGACCCATATCTAAAAAAAACCCTAAGATGGGGACACTTGTCAACATCCAAAAAGGCGTAGTTGTCTATAAATAGCCAACTACCCCTCTTAGAAAATGACCGGAAAATCTATTCAAAAATTATAGAGAGAAGTTGAGAAAAGAGAGAAACTAGTCAAAGCTTATCCAATTAAGAAACAAACCGAACAGAGAAAGAGCTGAGTATCGAAGAAGAAGGAGAACGACCAAGATAAGAGATTAAATAGTCAAATCGAGCACAATTGTAATAAATAAGTAATAATCCGAGCAAGTGTAACAATCCGAGCAAGTGTAATAATCCGATCAATAATAAAGACCAAGAAGTGTTCATTATTTACAGCTAATTTATCATTATTTTATTGTTGAAAAGTCTAACGCGACCGACCAAAATTATGGCTTTACCAGCTACGTGCACTAATTTTACATTATTTCAAGCGTAACTTGTGAGAAAAGTGAATACGAGAATGCTAGGAAACAAAAATATAATTTATACTCACTGATAATAAGTGTATGGAGAAGTGGAGAGTAATGAAAATATCTTAACTTGATTCGAAACATTCGGTTGCTCACTAGTTTTTAACCGAAATTAATTATGATAAGAGAATGTTTTAACTAGAAAATCTACTTAGTGTCTATCAAATTCTATAAGAAAAAGTAGGTTAACAAATAAAGTAATAGTTTTCATAAGTAAATGTTTTAACTAAATATCAATAATAGAATTTTGTCACATGCAATGACGCGGTCTCATTTTCAGTGATTTTACCTTTTCACCTCCATTTTTTTCCTTCAGAAACATAATCATATTTTATTTTATCTCACTAGTTTTTAACCGAAATTAATTATTACTCCTAAGAGAATGTTTTAACTAAAAGTCTACTTAGTGTCTATCAATTTTCTATAATAAAAAGTTGGTTTACAAAAAAAGTAATAATTTTCATAAGAAAACAAAACGTTTTAACTAAATATTAGTAATAGATTTTTGTCACATGCAATGATGTTGATAAAGCATTAACTTTGATCGGGTCACGTTATGCTTCTGAACAATAATAATATAAATTAACGAAAGTAAATATTAGACACGTTATTATTTTTTCTTTATTGATCGGTAAATATTTTTGCTCGGAATTACAGTTTTTATTGTACTTTTGCTCGGTCTGATAATTTAATCTTAATCTTCGTCTTTGACTTTGTTCTTGATGCTCGGTATTTGATTTGACTTCTATCAGTGTACTTTGTAGTGATATGAGCTCTGAAAAGGTCTGTCTTCTATTCTTTTTTATCAGATTTTAGGTCCTTTTGTCAGTGCAGGTACTTTGCTATTTATAGGCATTCGTGCGCCATAGTAGGTTGACAAGTGTCTCAATCTCATGCGTCATCTCATGGGTTTTCCAACTGTTGGACCCTTACGAATTGGGCTGAGATATTAACGGTTAATTACCCTTGTATTAATAGGAAGAAGACAATTATATCTCAGGTACTATTATAATTGCGTTGTATACCCGTTAATAATGCATGGGTCGGCTCATACCCGAATAGGTATATTCGGGTCTGATTTTTATGTTCTATCAGATTGACTAATCGATTTTATCATTTTACGTTTATTTTTTCCAAGCAAAAACATAATCATATTTTCTTTCATTTTATATGTCTATCTCATCTTGCAATTTCTCTATCTTCCGATAACTCTCTCCAGTTACTGTCTGCTTCCCATCCGATTAACGTTGATACATACACTTTAAAACAGTTGTAAGTGTATTAATAAGAGTTCGTCGCTCCAAAATCATATTTTAAAAATTTATTGAGAATCTGAATTTTTGGATTTTTTAATCTAAATATCAGTTTTTTAGAATCTAAATAATATGATTGTTCAAACACTCATATATTTTTAAAATAAAAAAATATGTTCCCAAAACAATGTAACACGTGTCCTGTATTAATACCTTTCTAATCACCTACTCACACTTATGCGCCAAAACATGTGTCCTATATTTATGTTTTGTCAGTTAACTAATCGACTTTGTTGGCCCGTGTGCGGCTAAACCTTAGAGGGGGGTGAATAAGGTTTATGGCGATTTTCGCCTAATTAAAACTTAAGTGCAACTAACACCCCAACTTACGCAATTCTAAGCTTAAGCGTTAATAAACGTTAATTAATTCAAACGCAAGCAATAAATAAGTAAGAATATAAGTTGCGGAAAGTAAAAGCAAGGGAAGAAGATGACACCGTGATTTATAGAGGTTCGGCAAAACGCGCCTACGTCCTCTCCTCGGTACTACCGAGTATTTCACTAAAAAATCTTTTCCCGGATATTACAATCCTAACGAGCTAATCGACCGATTAAGCTCCCCCTCACTTTATGAGTGTCCCGAAATGAAAAGACCTAGAGCTTTTAAGCAACTCGCTTACAAAGCCTCTACCCGATCACTCGCTCACAAAAATGAGTTTATAAAACACTCGATACAATTTTGTTACAAAAATGTAACTACACTCACTATTATATTTGCTTCTAAATAAGCTAATTGGTGAGTCTTGGTTGTTGATCGAGCTTGAGTCGCTTTCTTCTTTGATTTCCTCTTTTTCGAATATTTTCACCAAAATGGTGATAAATTGGGTTTTTATTGAAAGAGGTATTTGGATGATTGATTGGTAAGCTTGGTGATGTAATTGGTGACTTTGGAGAGATGATTGGGCTGGTTTTAATAACAGCAAAGTCTGTTTTTCTGGGTTATGACCGTTGAAAGGTTTTAACAGCTATTTTCCAGAATTTGCTGAAAAGCTGTTTTCGAAAACTGCAGAAAACGATCGGTCGTTTTCTACAGACGATCGGTCGTTTTCAGACAGACGATCGGTCGTTTTCTGAAAACGATCGGTCGTTTTTATACTGGACTCACTGGAAGAAATTGGATCAAAAACGATCGGTCGTTTTTGTCCAGTCGATCGGTCGACTGTAATCCTGGTCCCGTAAATCTTCGAATGCTCATAACTCCTTCGTTTTAGCTCCGATTTTGGTTCCGTCTGAACCTGTGGCTTCGTTATCGAATGCTCTATCATTTAAAGACCTGAAATATACGTTTTCTATTTTTGGACAAGACAAGCATTATATCATCGAAATCGTAAAATCATTAAACGCATAATCAAAGTTATAATCAAAATCATTATTGAACTCTATGTTCAACAGACTTATTGTTGGTGATTTTAGTATCATCAATATATTTTAGTAGTAATGTGATTTATTATAGGCCGATGCAATAATGCGTTAAACTCGGAAACGAGTTAGGGAAGTGCGGAGTGCACGCTCGTCGAGCCAACGTATAATTGAATATGAATAATTGAAACGGGGTGTGGGGCAGCGCCCCGAGCGAAAATTTTTCCGAACAGTTGCTTCCTTTCCGGAAAATTTTGAATAGTTGGACCTTTTGCCAACAGACATGAGAAGTCATTTGGTTGGATAGTTGGAATCTTTTCCCAACAGACATGAGAAGTCATTTGGTTGGATAGTTGGACCCTTTCCCAACAGACATGAGAAGTCATTTGGTTGGATAGTTGGACCCTTTCCCAACAGACATAAGAATAGTTGCTTCCTTTCCGAACGGTTGCTTCCTTTCCGAACGGTTGCTTCCTTTCAGTTTCAATTATTGATCTCCTATATAAGAATTCATTTGGCCTCGGTTTTGAACATAAAAACATATAAGAAAATTCTCTCTACATTCCTAATCTATTCTCCTTGCCAGAAACAGATTGTTCTTCAAGAATTATCCCCACAAAGATTTCGTGAACCCAGGCAATAATAGGGTCGAAATACTTTGTTCGGAAAGTGTACGAACACGATTCTTCGAAGTTATCCAGGATTATCATACCCTAATTTTCTAACAAACGAACAAAGTATTTTCTGATAATCATGGCTGGAGGAAGCACCGTCAAGGAGATGACTACAAATTTCGGAAAATTGGACAAGTTTCAAGGACAAGACTTCAGGCGTTGGCAGAAGAAGATGCATTTCATGTTGACAACGTTAAAGGTGGTGCACGTCCTGTCTACACCGATTCCAGAATTTGTAGAGGATGACACGGTTGAAAATCTAAGACGCAGATCAAAGTGGGAGAACGACGACTACATTTGCAGAGGGCACATTCTTAACGGTATGTCTGATCCCTTATTTGATATTTACCAAAACGTGGAATCTGCAAAGGAATTGTGGGATTGTCTCGAATCCAAGTACATGGCAGAGGACTCATCCAGTAAAAAGTTCCTGGTAACCGATTTCAACAATTACAAAATGGTTGAATCGAGGTCTGTCATGGAACAATTCAATGAACTCCTCTGAATCCTTGGACAATTCACACAACACGGATTGAAGATGGATGAAACAATATCTGTCTCAAGCATCATAGACAAGTTGCCTCCTTCGTGGAGGGATTTCAAACACAATCTGAAACATGGAAAAGACGAACTGTCTTTGATCCAACTTGGAAGTCACTTGCGCATAGAAGAATCTCTAAGAGCGCAGGAGGATGACAAAGGAAAGGGCAAACAAATTGCTGGACCCTCGGTTAATATGGTTGAAGGGGGTGGTAAGAACGATAACAACAAAAACAAATGAAAGAAGCGTGCTTTCAAGAACAATAAGGGCAGTTTCGGTGCTAACAAGAAACCGAAACTAGAATGCTGGAAGTGTGGCAAAACAGGCCACTTCAAGAGGGATTGCCGTTTCGGCAAAAAGCACGACAACGCGAATGCAAGTGGTTCAGGAAAAGGGTCTAAGGACCAATCCGAAAACCAAGGTCAGAAATCAATTCGTGATTTGAATAGTTTGATTAAACATTCGGTTTCACTAAATTCTGAAGCATTTTATGTGCAGGATGATGCTATCGCGTGGTGGATTGATTCAGGCGCCACAACACATGTTTGCAAGGATCGTTTCTGGTTCAAGAGTTTTGTTCCAGTGGAAGATGGTTCTGTCCTCTACATGGGAGATGATCACTTCGCTCCCGTTGAAGGCAAAGGAAACGTGGTGTTAGAATTCAGTTCTGGAAAGACTATTACTTTGTTTAATGTTTTGTATGTTCCTAAATTACGTAAGAATTTAATTTCTGGTCCTGTATTAAATAAGCTTGGATACAAGCAAGTGTGTGAATCCGATAAATATGTTCTATCGAAGTCTGGTGTGTTTGTAGGATTTGGATATTATAATAATGGTATGTTTATGATGAATTTGAATGGAGTTCCTAATGATTCTGGTTCTGTATTTATGTCTTCTTCGAATGTTATCAACTTCTCGTTATGGCATGCTCGTCTAGGACATGTACATTATAAAAGAATGCATGAAATGTCTAGAGATGATTTAATTCCTGTTTTTAATGAAAATGTAGAAAAATGTAAAACTTGCATGTTAACAAAGATCACTAGGCAACCTTTTAAAAGTATAACAAGGAAATCTGTCATTCTTGAATTAATACATAGTGATTTATGTGATTTGCATGCTACTCCATCATTAGGGCATAAAAAATATTTTATCACTTTCATAGATGATGCATCTAGATTCTGCTATGTCTATTTGTTGCACGCTAAGGACGAAGCCTTAGATAAATTCAAAATTTATAAAACTGAAGTTGAAGTGCAACAGAATGTGTTGATTAAAACATTGCGTACAGATAGAGGTGGTGAATATTATGATCCTGTATTTTTCCAATCCGTAGGAATCATTCATGAGACTACGGCACCTTATACACCTCAACAAAATGGTGTGGCTGAAAGGAAAAATAGAGTTCTTAAAGAAATGGTGAATGCCATGTTATCTTACTCTGGTTTAAGTGAAGGGTTTTGGGGAGAAGCTATGTTAACGGCTTGCTATTTGTTAAATAGGGTTCCTAATAAAAGGAACAAGACTACCCCATATGAACTTTGGTATAAGAAACGACCAAACTTAACATTTTTACGTGTTTGGGGTTGTAGGGCCGTGCTTAGACTCCCGGACCCAAAAAGGAAAACTTTGGGTGAAAAGGGTATAGCTTGCATCTTTGTTGGATATGCTGAGCACTCCAAGGCCTATAGGTTTTATGTTATAGAACCTAATGACTCGATTTCTATTAACACGATTATAGAATCGAGAGATGCCATATTTGATGAGAATTGTTTCTCTTCTATACCTAGACCAAAGGACTCTATACCTAATTCACATGAATCTCTAAGGGATGATCATTCAATTGATGTGCCAAGTGAGACACTTGAACCCCGTAGGAGCAAAAGAGCTAGAAAATCTAGATCTTATGGATCTGATTTTCAACTATATTTAGTTGAGGGATCAAGAGATCAGATTGGTACTCAATACTATTATTGTTATAGTATAGAGGAGGATCCAAGAACGTATGATGAAGCTGTGAAATCTCGAGATTCTGTTTTTTGGAAAGAAGCAATTGATGAAGAGATTGGTTCTATCATGGAAAATAATACTTGGGTATTATCTGATTTACCACCAGGTTGCAAACCATTGGGTTGCAAATGGATCTTCAAAAAGAAGATGAAAGTCGATGGTACAATTGACAAGTTTAAAGCTAGATTAGTTATCCAAGGCTTCAGACAAAAGGAAGGGATTGATTATTTCGATACCTATGCTCCAGTTGCCCGTATCACTACTATTAGATTGTTGATTGCCTTGGCGGCTATTCATAATCTAGTGATTCATCAAATGGATGTCAAAACAGCATTTCTGAATGGTGATTTGGAAGAAGAAGTATATATGAAGCAACCTGAAGGATTTGTAATGCCTGGTAATGAGCATAAAGTGTGTAAGCTAGTTAAGTCGCTGTATGGGCTGAAACAAGCTCCGAAGCAGTGGCATCAAAAGTTTGATGAAGTTGTTTTGTCTAATGGTTTCATTCTAAACCAAGCAGACAAATGTGTATATAGCAAATTTAACACATCCGGTAAAGGAGTTTTCATTTGTCTATATGTTGATGACATGTTGATCTTTGGCACCGACCAAAATCAAGTTGATAAAACGAAGAATTTCTTGTCATCAAAGTTCTCCATGAAAGATATGGGAGAAGCGGACGTTATTCTTGGTATTAAGATTAAACGTGAGAATAAGGGGATTGTAATTACGCAATCTCATTACATTGAGAAAATACTCAAGAAGTTCAATTATGAAAGTTGTTCTCCAGTAAGTACTCCCATGGATCCGGGAGAAAAGCTTATGCCAAATACAGGTAAACCTGTGGATCAACTTGAATACTCAAGAGCTATAGGCTCTTTGATGTATGCTATGATTAGCACTAGACCGGATATTGCTTATGCGGTTGGAAAGTTGAGCAGATTTACTAGTAATCCTAGTAGACATCATTGGCATGCGATAACTAGGGTATTCAAGTACTTGAAGGGTACTATGAATTATGGATTGGCATGTATGGGATTTCCTTTGGTGTTAGAGGGTTATTCGGATGCTAGTTGGATAAATAATGCTGAAGACTCATCCTCTACAAGTGGATGGGTGTTCTTGCTTGGGGGAGGTGCCATCTCATGGGCTTCCAAGAAGCAAACATGTATAACTGGTTCCACAATGGAATCTGAGTTTGTAGCATTAGCAGCTGCTGGTAAAGAAGCGGAATGGCTCAGGAACTTGGTATATGAGATTCCGATATGGCCTAAAACGATATCACCAATTTCTATCCGTTGTGATAGTACTGCCACACTGGCTAAATCTTATAGTCAAATATACAATGGAAAGTCTAGACATTTGGGTGTTAGACATAGTATGATTAGGGAATTAATCATGAATGGGGTGATATCTATTGATTTTGTTCGGTCGCAACAAAACTTAGTTGACCACTTGACGAAGGGGTTAGCTAGAGACTTAGTGAATAAGTCGGTAATTGGGATGGGATTAAAGTCCATTTAAATCTATTAGCTGTGGTATACCCAATTCCCTTCGAATACAACGTTAGAAGCAGAATTCAATGTGGAAAGATCATAGTTAGAGATTGGAGCAATTGTGTTTATCTTCCCAAGGTATGTGCTCAGACCTGCAAGTAATGGCTAGGTTGAAGTATATCTTCTTAATGGTTCTTTTGAAAAATTGCAAATGCAGGTGCAAGATTAAAAGGATCACCTATGTGAGCATGAAGTTTTGCCGCTTCAAGAAGCTTGGACTTGGCTTCCTATATGCTTATTAATGGATAAGGACACATGGCTTGTAAAGTGTCAAGTATGAATAGTAGAGTATTGTAAGAAACATATGTGTACTATATCTTCAGATATTCAAATGGATTGACGGGTTCAATCGTTGTGACACCCAGATTTTCGAGTATTTGGAATGTGTATTTGTACTAAGATGAAAATTCAATCGTAAGACATTTTTATCTATGCATTTGTTTGATTGTTATACCTGTGTGTTATACCCTTGTATATATTATTGTATATACTGAGTAAATCAAGGATTACACTAAAATGGGGGGGATTTGTTGGTGATTTTAGTATCATCAATATATTTTAGTAGTAATGTGATTTATTATAGGCCGATGCAATAATACGTTAAACTCGGAAACGAGTTAGGGAAGTGCGGAGTGCACGCTCGTCGAGCCAACGTATAATTGAATATGAATAATTGAAACGGGGTGTGGGGCAGCGCCCCGAGCGAAAATTTTTCCGAACAGTTGCTTCCTTTCCGGAAAATTTTGAATAGTTGGACCTTTTGCCAACAGACATGAGAAGTCATTTGGTTGGATAGTTGGAACCTTTTCCCAACAGACATGAGAAGTCATTTGGTTGGATAGTTGGACCCTTTCCCAACAGACATGAGAAGTCATTTGGTTGGATAGTTGGACCCTTTCCCAACAGACATAAGAATAGTTGCTTCCTTTCCGAACGGTTGCTTCCTTTCCGAACGGTTGCTTCCTTTCAGTTTCAATTATTGATCTCCTATATAAGAAGTCATTTGGCCTCGGTTTTGAACATAAAAACATATAAGAAAATTCTCTCTACATTCCTAATCTATTCTCCTTGCCAGAAACAGATTGTTCTTCAAGAATTATCCCCACAAAGATTTCGTGAACCCAGGCAATAATAGGGTCGAAATACTTTGTTCGGAAAGTGTACGAACACGATTCTTCGAAGTTATCCAGGATTATCATACCCTAATTTTCTAACACTTATTACACCAAATCAGTACACGGGTAATTATTTGAAATTATACAAGCGTATAACAAATAACATATTTTTGTTGAGAATTTAAATTAGGAATTTTTGTTGCAAAACAAATGTTAGAGATATTATGGACCTATGGTTAAAAAACCGACTACTCCCGCTACACAACTAAGTATCTCCCGTAAGCCAAAATCCCCTGGTGTTGCAGTAAAAATTGGTTTTCGACCTTAGTTTACATGCTCCTTTTATATTATATCGTTCAGCCAATATTACTTTTTTGTATTCATGCCTGAATAAGCATGTTTAGCAATTTGTCCCGGTTTTATAAGACGTCGTGACCGGATGCACATTTGGTCATGCTTGTAAAGTCATACTTTAGTCAAGTTATCGCTTTTTTCATATATATTCGTAATTTTTATTTTTTCCCCTTAAATAAACGTTTTATTTTATTTATAAAGTGTTTGTTCAAAAAAATATGTAAAATTTGACTTTTTATCTATTTTTGGGGTATTTATTGTTTGTTTTCGCAATTTATAAGGTAGTAATATTAATAAATACCGAAAAGAAATATAAAAAGTCAAATTTTACAGATTTTTTTGAACAAACACTTTGAAAATAAAATAAAGCATTGATTTAAGAAAAACAAAAAAAATTAGAATACATATAAAAAAAATTGTAATATGACCAAAACATGACCTTAAAACCATAACAAAATGTGTTATAAGGATATTGTTGCAATAAATTCATAAAATTATTACAGAATTTTCTCAAAATAAGTAAACATTTCCTATGTCACCGGTTGGCCATGAGCAAATCTCGATGGATCTTTTTTCATTTTATTGATTACTTACTTATTAGGGGCTACCAAAATAAAAATGTATCTTGCATTATCACCTCAATCAAATTTGCTATCTTACTTCTTAGTAACATTTAACTTTCATTTATGATTACAGAACCCAACTATAAATGATTGGACACAATAATCAGAACACATTCTTAAACCAATGAAGTCGCACTCCGGATAATCGAATTCATTACAAAATTGGGTGATTGCCTAACATAGTTCTAAAAATGTCATATATTTGAAGTCTGTTATAAAATAATTCACGCTAATGTTTTCTAGAACTAATCAAGCTTACAAAGATATGATATATGGTTTTTTTCTAATTAAGTTTTAACCCTTGTTGACTTTGTACTCTACCCCATATTACTTCAAAGTGATTCACCAATATTTCGAATATTATCATTATTATCCTCACCGCCATTGTGTTATTTTTTTTATTCATTTGTTTGGTTGTATAACTAGTATTATCGGGGTAGCACTAATTTTCAATTAACTATGGTGGGGTCTTTGACTCGTAAAATAATAATAAACGTGTCACAATGATATTGAGACTTGCAACATTTTATTCATCTCGAACATATATATATATATATATATATTAGTAATCGTGCGCCACGCGTTGCGTATGTGACGCGTAATGCAATTAAAATATAAAAAATAAGTGTAGTTATGATACAAATACGTGATAATACAAAAAAAAATAGTATAAGACTTAAAAGAATGTTTGGTTGTTAAAGAGTGACACATAGTGTTATTAGTTGTTATTTTATTTTTTTATATGAGGATGGTATTATTGTAATTAATAAAACAATATAGGGGTATTTTTGAAAAAAAATAGGTAAAATTTGGCAGTCTCATTTGTTTGGGTTGGCTTATTATAATAGAATGATATATATATTTTAATCCTCTCCAACATATATATATATATATATATATAGTGTACGTGTGCCAATGGAAATAGTATGATGTCTTAGAAGCTAAAAAAAGTAGAGTTTGATTACACTTGGAATTACAAACTACTCAATGATTGAACATATATATATATATTCATTCCAAATTCTCGTTGGTTGATTGCGTGTTTGTATAGTTGACCGAAAATTCTACATGTATGTATGGTTGGCCGGTCTCTATTTACCAGTATATAGATTATTTGTTAACTTCATGGAATACTAGCTTAATTGTACTATGGAGTTAAGCAAGATTGCCATACTATTTCGATAATTACGTTACATACTAATTTTGATTTAGTAAGAGTTAAAATCTATCATAAAACTTTCACTATTTCGAAAAATGCTACAAAACTATCACTATTTAAAAAAAATTGACACAAAAGTTGTACCAAATAAGCTTGTAACAAAAAAACTGTCACTATTTTGACATTTTTTTAGTGATTGATTACTAGAGTTTAAAACTTTCCCGGTTACTATTCTTTGTCAATTATTTTATTCCGGATTTCTTTTTACCCGGGTCTCTAAATATTAGATAGCAAGAGCAACCACATTGGAAATTCTAGTTTTTGTTAACTATAAGTTGTCACGCTATATTACAAATAAGCATGTTAAATTTAGGTAATTACACCCTATATTGAACATTTTAATTAACAATACGACCATGAACTATGTTATTCTTTGTAATGTCACGTTGTTTAATGCCATGTTGCTGCTAAATCTATTGTCAACTCTAGCAAACCTTTTATACCTACCAACATAATTAAGTCAAGTGGATTAAATTGACACTTTAAGCCGTCGAATTGAGGGTAAAGCTCACCCTTTTTCTTAACTTTTCTTAACTTTCATTAACCTACAACGCAAACTAGTGTCTAAACCAATGTGTATGCTCTAATGTTTGATAGAGTAAGTTAGTATATTCACGTTCCGAGACTTCTATTCAGCTTCCATGGAAAATCGAAGTTTTCATCAAAGACATTCACACTCGTATAGAAGAAATGGAATGGACGTCCGTATGGATGCCAAAATTGGCAAATGAACCAACTAATTGCAAATTTGCATATAGCACATCTTAGTCTTGTTCCTAATATAATGTTTAGCAGATTGCTTCTTTTCCTAAGACCAGAACACATCCAAGTGGACATAAAATTTTCATTCAGACCAAATTAAATGTTTCCGTCCCGAAGTTAGGGTGTCAAAAGCGAAAGTATTTTAACATTTAGTATGTTCTGATTTACCTCTTAAGAGGGTTTTTGATTATAAAAAAAAATAAAATTGCAGATTCACAATATAAAGAACATACTAAATATTTTATGTCCACTCCTCACTCTAATAAAATTATACTTGGGTAACCTCTAGAAAATAATATTTTGTTAAATTTTTGCTTTTTTCAATTGTTTTTCTCATAAAGTTTTTCCTTTTTTATATTTTTTTTATTGTTGCTTCGTGTTTTGGCATTTGTTAAGCAAAACGTATTTAATACGGTCAGTAAATACACATTGGAGTTGGAAAATTGGTAAAATTGGACCTATTCTTCATTAAATTAATTGTGGCGGACCTTCCCTTAAATATGTTTCCTAAAATGGACCAAAATTGTCCCAATTTTACAATTACGACTTTTTGATCATTTGTATTTTCTCCATTACACAGTTATTAATAGAAAAGTATGTTTGACAACGATATGGTATAACGATGTGTCGGTGCTGTATCAAGTTATGAATAGTAAATGGAGCGTGCCAAAATTCACATAAAACAGTTATTTCACCCACAAAAATAACGAACGACGAATATAGATCATTTTTTGAAACAGAGTACAATTAAAATTTGAGTCCATTCATATCTCATTCAGCAAATTCGATTTTATGTATAATTGAGGAGTTTTATCTCCAAAAACCAATTATATCAAACTCACAATCAAATCTCTATTGCTTGAGAATACCACGATGACTCTTTACAAATATAGAGTAAATAGTTCTCATCGTAAATTAAAAGGCAATAGACCCCACTTTAAACATTGTATATTATTTCTCAAATATGAAATTTACATTAAAATATAATGTTAATATAGTTAATTATTGATAAAGATGATGTTTTACTATAAAATAATGTACATGACTCTCTAAATACCAAAAAATTGATTTTTCGTTCTTCATTTGGATTTTTTTTTATGAGACTGATGTGAATGCTCACGTAATAATATTTTCAATAATTAGAAGGGCACTATCCAATCATTACAAATTTACATCATATAGCTTGATTATAAAACGGAATGCAATTTCACAGGTTTCAATCCGACCCGTAAAAGTGCAATTTTATTCAGGTCGGATTTAAATGGTTAAAAGTGTAACTTAAAAAATGCAAGTTAACACTGCCCACTTCTATCTCTCTTGCGTGTACATTGAACTCTCAAACTATCTCTGCTATGACAATAGAGCACACATTTAAATGAGTAAAAATATAACTTAAAAAATGCAACTTAACACACGTTTTTCTCCTTCTCATATAAATTAAACTCTTTCTTTTATAATCTAAATTGATAAAAGTGTAAGTTAACACTTTATCTTTTTTTTTTCTCTCATATGCATTAAACTCTTTATGCTATAGTAATACAGAACATACATTTAGGTCGGTTTTAAAAAAAAATCTCATATACAATTAATTTATTAATTAATGAAACGATATTTATGATAAATGTAAATGAAATTTATTCATGTTAATTGATAACTAATATCTTATCGTATTTATTTATAGAAGGATTTACGGGAAACAAAATCATCATATCAATAATATACATTTATATTACATTTTTACATATACCAATGTTTTAATTCACGAAATTAATGAGGCGAAATTAATTCAATTAACATGGAAATGTCAAACATAATAATACAAAATTTAAATCCGTAAATTAATGTGAAAGAGTATTTAATATCACGTTTTTTAGATTATCTTTCTAAATCAAATGATATTTTACTCTATCTAACAAATTTTCTCCGAAATGTTTGACATTTATGAGGTTTGTTTTTTAAAATAGGAAAAAAATATTTTTGAAAAAATGATCAAATAGGTAAAAATGTGAGTTTGTCATCGGATCCGGTTGAAACCCGTAAAATTGACATCCCTACCTATATGTCAGGCACTCGCTGTGTGTCTTAAACGAGCTTGAATAAGTTTCGTGTGTATATATATATATATATGTGAATTTCATCACGTTTGAAATGTTTTTTTTATGGTACGTGATTGGTGATCTAGACCTTTGTAGGGTTGAATCTTGAGAGTTGAGGTTTATTTGACTAGTTTACACTGAAAAGAAAATACCCTTGGAGACTCTTCGCGCGAAAACTAAATGGACTTTTATGTAAATGAAGAAATCTACAAATCTGAAATATACTTTCATTCTGCTTTCTAGAGGAGATCTATCCAAGAGTTGCACTTGGGGTATACCCGCTATTATTATGTTTTATTACTATTAATTATGTACGGTTTACCGTTTATTACCTTTAACTATGAGTTTTCTTTTTTAGTACCACCGGCTATACCTTGTTAGCATATGATATTAAAAATAAACTAACATGGTGCATACCTCGTATTTAGTGATAGTTAATGGCACTAAAAATGTGTGTAGTTGATAGTTGATGTTAATAAAAGAGTGTAAAGTTGATAGTATGATCCCTTTTATTTACGTTTTTGTTTCAAATGCTAACGAATTATATAGTTAATAATAGTAAAAGTAAAAACTTGTAGTTTCTTATATTTAACAATAAAATGTCTATGGTTAATGGTACTAAAGTCTAATAAACCCTGATAGACCCACTCATGAACTTATGGGTTAGTGACACTCTGGAAGGCAATGTGTTATCATTAATTTACTCAATAGTATTCAAATATGTGACCTACAGCATTCTAATTGGTATTCCAGTGAAAAAGTATATGTTTGGAATTTTTAAGTGCAATGAGTTGTACTATCACTATTAAGTAGCCTTTGAAAAGTGGAGTACTTTGATCTTTATCAGCAGAAAAAATAACAATCAAGTTTAATCAAATATCAGTTTATTTGGCTTCATCCTGCTATAAAAAATGCCTCCCATAGTTCAAACAAAACAGCAGGTATTTATCAAAGTTGGCTACCTAAGCAGATATACCAAAATTATTCTCCATCTTTAGTAAGTAAATGATTAGTTTTGTATTGGGATTTCAATCAACTTACCTGAAAGATGTACATTATTTTTGGAATTATATATGATATATCTATCTATTTATCCACTTGTAGATGTCTTTAGTAAGTGCATAACGCTTGTTCGCCAAGAGTACGAAAGAGCTTGTTTTGTTTCCATATCAAGGCAAAATCGATGCTTGAACGTATGCTCGATTGCTCGATAATGTTTTGGAACACCTTATTGGCAAAACAATTAACAGATTGCTTGAAAAAAAAAATCCTTTACGAGCTTCATACGTTTCCTTTTAGTTCCCTCCTAAGGTTTCATTTCGTACCGCTATGGATTTATTATATCAGAAACGTATTTCAAAAGATATATAATTTAAACAACAATAAAAAATTGGCAGCACATACTTCAAAACTTAAACAGTCCAATCTAGGTAGTATAATCTTTGATCTGGTGAAGATTACTATGAGTGAAACCGTGAAATGTAAGAAACAAAGCAAATGCAATGTACGTTTTCATATATATAAATTACTTGGTTACTTTTTAATTTGTTGCGCATTTATTGATCCAGAGTAAGGCACTTTATGATATAGCCGGTTTTCTGGTAAAAAAAAACCAGCTTTAAAAATAGTGTTAAAAATTCAACGAAAATCCATATATTTTATTATTTTTGGATTTATTGAGCCTAAAAGTCAGGTTTTAAAAGATAAATAATCCGATTGTTCAAACACCCGCTGATTTTTAGAATAAAAATCTTAAAATCAGCTCTGAAAATATGTTACCAAAGGCAGCCTAAATATTGACCAAGCTTAGTCCAATTGCTTGTGAAGGGTCAAGTATATCACATCCCATTTTCTGATTTCACTTTCTATCAACGCCACCACTTGCCACTAACCTACTTCACCACCTCAATGGCTACCCTGATGTGAGTATGTCAGTCTTAGGTCACTCAACTAAAACTCATCGAAGCCCGGATGAAGCACATGATGTAAATAACTGATCGTGCTATGTTCTAGCTTGTCAGTTTAAAATCGTGTCTTATTCTTTAAGTCCTTTTTACAAAAACTAGACTTAGCAGCCGTATAGCTTATAAACAAACGTAATCAGTAAATCTTTTGATTATTATTCATCTGAAATCAACAAACACTAAGGAAATTGTAGGATCTGCTGAGTAATATCAAAAATCACAAATAACTTTGCATGCTTTATTTATTTCCAATGTAACCCAAATTGTGTAATTGCTTGTAACTGTTTCTATAATTATTGATCCCAGTTCTAAAAACACTAATTCAACTATTCAAGAATGAAGCTAGACTGCCACAATCTTGTTTTAAATTGTATTGTTCAATACGAATCCAACTAGGAAGTCGAGCCAAGTAGGAGATTCTAAAACAAGAATAAACAAAACGGTTTCACTTCGTAATAGTCATTTTCCCCCCCGGGAAAATACAGCTCTACTTGAGAGGCCATGCTTTCCCTGCCATTACAGCTTCAATTTCCCGCGTTTGACGTGGTACATTCGTCATGTTCACACAACCATCAGCCGTTATGCGCTACAAAATAACAATTGATTTAATGATGAGCATAATGTTTGTGTTTCGTGTGAAACTAGCCAGGAATACATGTTTGTTGTAGTTTGATACCATGCACTACCACACCTATCCATTTTAGTACTATGCAGCTACCGTTTTTCAATCTGTATCCAAAGTTATTATTTTTGCTCAATTTGAAGCAAATCAGTCACCTGTGATTATGTTTCGGACGGAAAATATCTAAAGAGTATCAGTCATTTTGTTATAAGCAAAATATTTTCTTATAGTGCAAAATTTGCGATCAGGAAAGATATGTTTTGGACAGCGCTCATTAGGTTAAAGGGTATCAGTAATTTTGTAAAATAGTTTAAATTTATTCATTCAATTAATTGAAGGAAAGGCATTAAATCCCTCCAAAACAGAAGTCTAAGGTAATACTACTATATTGAAATACACGTGATAATACAGGGTGCTAAACCATGACTAGTGGAAGATACTGATAACATTGAAAGAAGAAAGGATCACTAAAATGCCATACCACATCACTCTCGATTCGAACTCCACCAAAACCTCTGAATCTGTTTATTTCTTCATCGTTGAAAAACTTTGAAGTTTTTGAACTTCCCATGGCAGGTTTGAGCAAAGCATCTATGAAATAACACCCTGGCTCTACCGTAATCACCTGAAGCAAAAACATCCATTGGTAAGGCATACAACAGCAAGATAGAGAGAGAGAAATGTCAACGATCCATAACTATCCATTTGAAAATAAGATGCAGAACAAAGCAGAAAAATGAAGAAATATATAAATATAAATATGGAAAATAGGAATGCAATGATTGGTGAAAGCATCTACTTACCTTACCGCGAGATACAAGAAACTAGTTAGAAACGGTAACTACAAAGAGTCGAAGTTCTATTGATGAAAAATGGATACTATGACATCCAATATAGTTTAAATTAGAATAGCAGAATTGTATTTTAGAGAATTTGTTAACTACGTTCCATTACTAGGAAAAGCTCCCAGAAACGTCTCCATTATAAATTCCATAAACATAGAAAAACAATTTTAGTACCATTCCCGCTTGAAGTTCTCTACTTGTTCTTAAAGACTTAAGCCCAGATTCATCGGATCTTTTTGCTCCCTGAATATAAAGGGTATAAATATACCATTAGTGATATGTGAGACATGTAATACCTAGGAATTCATGTCCTGGTAATAAAAGGAAGAAAATAATTAACTGACCTGCAAGTAACCCCCAGGATCATGGGTATCAATTCCCAAGAAGTGACCCAGTCCATGTGGCATGAACACAGCGCCCACTCGTTCAGCCATCATCTCATCAATATCTCTAAAACCAGGATGGAAATATTGATATATTCAGTTTTAAGTTTAATATTCGTCAACTTGATGGTTAAGAAGTCAAGGTTTTGGGAAAAGATACCCGATAAGAATCTCCCCTTGCTTCAATGATTCCAGCACAGTTTTTTCCGCTAATCTGATATGTAGGGAGGAACTTAGAAAAAAGTAAATCGATAAATTCGTCGCTTAAATTTATCAACATAAGAACCGAATAGAACTCTTAAGTAAACGAGAAGACTACTATATTCACCAATAATTTCCTATGCTTGAAGAAGTTAAAAAACAACAACAATGAAATGCTTACAGAGGAATCTTACTTGTGCATATCTACCCAACTGACTCCAGGTTTCATGGACGATATGACAGCATTATGAGCATCGAGGACAGCCTGACCATTTCAAGTAAACAAGCTGAATCAAATAACGCTTTTATGATTACTATTTATAGCAATTATATTTTCAAAATGCAGACGGAGGAAAAAAAGAGAGAGAAGATTTTTATGCCTTAGCCTTACATTCATTGAGAACAGCACACGAGAAAATGCTCGAAAGAAAGAAGAGGAGAAAGTTCTAAAGGTCACCCCAAACTAAAATGATGTTTACTGTGAAGTAAAGGACTTACATTATATACAAGACATTGATCACTTGTAAATTTCCCATTCACCTGCAGCGGAAGTTTAACGAATAATCAGGATTAGTGTGTTATTATGAAATCATTCAGCTAACTAAGAAAACAGGAGGCTAAGTAACCTAATGAAAAGAAGTTAAAACTATAGCTGAAAAAGGGAAATAATTTGCGCTATTCAGTATGTGGACAGCAATTGATTTAACAGCAACAGTTATTGCTATTCAATTTCTAATATTTAAAGCTGAAGAATGAGATTACTCACTGGGAAGGAACAGGTAATATCAGAACCGTAAAAATGATACTCAGCTCCCATATCTAGTAATGCCATATCCCCATCATGCAAGATCTGCACAGAAGATAAACAAAACAAAAGAACTTAATCCATATGTAGCTCCAAATATTATCTCCAGTCAAAAGAAAATCTGATACTCGATAGTGTTGTGTATTTTCATTAGCAGACTGACATTCACATCTTATATATCTTCAGATTTTAAAGAACGAGCAGGAATACACCAACTAGTATAGATATTTCTAGATAATACTTAACAAACTGATGTCATGGGTAGCTGAGCTATGTAAGTGCAGACAAGCATGTAAGCGAATCCTATCTTAAGATATTGCTAGTCCAATCATAGATAACTAAAAGAAGGTAAGCAGTATTTACTTTATCATTTGGAGCTGCTGCGTGTCCATAGTGAAGAACAGAACTGCAAATAATACACTTACATGTGTCAGCTATACGTTTTTCCATAAAACGGAAGATTCAGTGTTCAAACTTTCAAACATAATACAGGGAACACTTTTTCGAGAAAATTTTAGAATCAATGGAAAAATGCAAGCATTCTTCAATCCTTTAACTACTGATTAAAGGCTTAAAGGCTGCAATTAAATTAGCAAAAGAGCAAACTAATAAATAAAAGAATCCTCCTGCATCAACCCAGATAAAATTTCGCCCTAAAACACAGTGTTTGTGGACCCTTCTTTTCCAAATTATCACCGCAACCTCTTTTATCCTGATTTACACTCTTGATCACAAAAATCTCAAGAAAAAACAATTCTATAGGTAATAATTAAAAAACCAAAATTAAAAGAGACAAATTAGGGAAGACATAATGTACAGTTACAAGAAAACTTATTGCCAATGTACATGCAATTTTCACTTAATTTCATGGTGGATGTTGCATTTGAAACACAGAGTTCTAAAATATAACTCTAATTATTATGAGGCAGTTGGGATCGGAACATACAGGAAGGGATTACTGGGTTAATAGGGTGTTATTACCCTTGTTACACATTTTAGAGAGAGATAATATCGCACACAGTGAAGAAGATACAGATCAGACGATATATTTTTACCTAACTTTAAATCTCAACCCTTGAAATGAAGGTGGATGTTCTGATGTATAGTTTGATGTTTTTGGTGGATGTACATATATATCCATTGCCATATTTAAATATATAGATTCTTGCATTACTAACATTTTAGTGAATTCAATGAAAAGAATGCTTCAAGAAGCACAAAACCTACCCAACAGGTCACCATTTCAGAGAATATCCAGCAGAAATTGTGGAAACATTAAAGATCTATTACCCTCTATAAACTAATAGATAACTAAAACAAATCATGAATTAGATCAGAAAAGAACCAAAGATTCTTAGGACTTAGATTTTTTCCTGTTCTCCTTGTAATCTTTTCCCATAAAATAAAGAGCTTGTGTATAAAAACAATGAGCCGTTGATTTATCTATCTTCTTGCAGCTCTATGGCACAAGAGTGTCAATTCACCCTCTCACCATATATTAGATGGCTGACAAGTTGGATAACATGATAAATAGCTAAAGAAGAGAAATAAGCAAATTACTCAAGATATTACCTATTATCTCCCGTAGCACAGATACATGTATAGGAACAATGCCTGCATCCGCCGTACATGTAGGTGTGGTGTAAAAACATGCTTTCTAATTGATACTCTTTCATGCCGACTTTTGCGCTTCTCATAACCTATGCAATCAATAATCTCCATTAAGTACCTAAAGGGACGTTAATTCACACCAATATATCTTCTTAACTTGTAATACAGAAAAAAGGACACAAACATTTCAAAATTAATGTGCCCATAAAATAAATTAAATCAGAGACAGAAAGACAGCTGCAAACGAAATTATCACATTATCACTGCGAAGAAAATGACTAAAAATGTGGTGCACGATTTCTTCCTCGAAATACCTCCAAGGCCGCAACTAAGGGGGCCTCACTTCAATACCAAAAGAAGTTAGTACTGGCAGCAAAATTTTGAAAGAGAACTAGCTGCGAACTTTTTAGCCTACATTTATAAGCATGTACATCGTTGCGTCATAAAATATAAAACAAACTATCCCATTTGTAGCAAATTGTTATACCTAGAGCTCTTCAACCTTTTAGACACAAGAAAAGTATGGTGGCTGCATTGTTTTGTTTACTTTGGTATTACATGCCCATATGGTAAGTTCCATAATTGAGGAAGCCAGAAGATTCGTCAGATACAGAATATTAGCAATTTAAAAAGTTGTTTAGCTATCGACAAGCAAAACAATTTCCCTATCAATCTTGAAGGAAAAACAACCATCGTGACATTGAATTAATAATTTTAAAGCTTATGTACATAGTAAAATCTAATTAGTATTAAATCATTTTTAATACTGAAGAATACCTACCTCAACGTGAGCTTCAGAGCTTATGTCATTCGCAAACTGGATGAGATCAATCTCCATATCCGATTTGAAAACACGACATTCAGTCAAAATAGGATGCAAAGTGGTGAGATCAGTTTTAAACTTCTCAATTCCCTGAATAGATAATTTAAAATTTAAAATCCTTTACTCTTTTTTTATAAGAATTGCCAAAAAGAAAACACACAACATACAAAAGTATTACAAAATCAAATTGCCATATAGCTCAAGTAGCTGTAAGCATGCTATGCACACTACATCAATCTCTCAGTAAGGATCAGTTTGATATCTACGATATTACAAACTAAAACCATCGTAGATTGCTACATACGGTTCACCAGTTGAATTCTTTTTCACATTACCACGAGCTTTAGTGGGTGTAATGTTCTAAGATCCCCAGTAATAGTAGGAATTATAGTAAGGTTACATACTGTCATATATAATAACTATTTCTCCATTTCATAAAGTTATGCAGGGGTGGAAAAATTTGACAGTTCATGATTGCGTACCGACATGTTCATCATCGTCCACATGGTTATTTATCAAAACGCACAAATATTATCCAAAATTTAGTGAAAGTAAGTGAGAAATTACCTCAAAATGTGCTGGTTTTGAGTAGTTATTGCTATCAGTGTTGAGCCCATGCAAGAGAAACAACAATGGCTTTTTTGACCCTTGGCAGTGATCAAGCAAAAACTTAACGATCTCATCAGTATAAAAGACCTTGTTGACCATGTAATTTTCCTGCGGAATAAGTTTTTAGTTAACTTGTGAATCACTCACGTTCACGGGCCAAGACAAACACTATAGAAGTGGGATCACCTTAAAGTAGGATAAGGGTTGTATTTCTCCCAACCAAACAGCATATTCGGAAGGTAACCTTGGAGCAAAAAGAATAGATTCCCCATTGGATATATCCTTCATGAACATGAAAAAAACAGAAAATTACATCCAACTTAAAGTATGCCACTTCATATGCATCACATACTTTACAAAGTTCCCAACGTGTTCTATTGCCAATGATTCAGAATAGCATCATAGTGAGTAAAAAATAACATGTATATTGGACAATTCCAACTTGCTTAAAATTAAATTGCGCTTATATGACCGTAATCAAACCCAGTTGCTTTAATTTTGGCCATTTTGGGAAAAATATAGTCACTAGATCTACATCGCTTATTTTATAATTCTTCCAACTTGCTCTATTGTTAATGGTTCCGTACTGCATAATAGTGAATCAAAAATAACAAATACTAAAAAAACTAAATAGAATATAATCCATTTCTGCAGCCTCTTGCAGAAATGCAAGGGAACTAGGGAAGGCTGTCTACACTAGGCCCAAAGTGGCCCGACCCGCGCATAGCAGGATCTTTAGGGCCGGGTTTGCCCTACTATATTATCCATACCAAGCTTAAAAGATTAACCTGAACTCATTCCTCAATCATGTTATCTTTGCTTTATTCTTTAAAGTAAACATAAAAACTAAGGGATATCATATTTTGAAATGTGGTACTAATCATGATCAAATCGTCTCAAATTTCTGCAAAAAGGTCCAAACACATTTTGTTGAAGAGTAATCCAGTAATTGACATGCAAATCTTAAAAATGCTTAAGATATGGGTGAGAATTGCATATTTTTTTCCCGGCTTTCTCTATTGTTAAATGACAAATTTATCAAATATAACATATAATTAAAGGAAAATTATGCCATTGGAAAAGGATTGAGAAAAAATAAACTTACTATAGCTGCATAGAAACCAGGCTCTCTCACACCAAACAAGTAGGCAAAGTAACTCTCCTGCCTATAACCAGAAATCCATTTATTACCATCTCTTAAAAAGAAACAATATAATTGCCACACTAGAGAAAACGGTCTCACTTTAACATTAAAAAATTGAATATTCCGACAGGCAGAATCAAAATAGGTAAAGTAGTAGTTATTTGTTAAGTTGCCCGACACTATCAAATCGTAGAACTTGGAAAACAACTTTTTTATCAAGAATTTCCGATTCCTGAAACATAATGGCGAAGTTCAAAAAAATTTACTAGAAAACTGAAATGAACATGAATTAGATCATGAAATCAATAAATGCAACTGCACATCTATATATGTGGGCGGAATAGGATCTGGTACGGGAAGACTGAGATTCATACAAAAGGGTTATTTATATGTGTGACTATCTGATATAGTTACAATTATTCAGTAAAACTGCAAAAATGCTGAGACCCCAAACACAAAACTAGACATGGAAGCCAAACACCCAGGGTCCGACCAGAAACTTTAAATGGGAGGGGTTGATATTCTATATGATTTTTTTTTCATACTCTCTACAAAGTTTTTTTTCATGATATGAGGGGCGCTCATTTTTGAAGATTTTAATCAAAATACATTGAAAAAAATTACTTTTTTATCATTTTTTATCACAACGGGAGTGTCTCCACCTAGTACCTTCCCTACAAACACCCCCAAATGTGAAACCACAAGTGTAAAAGATCACTGTAGTAATTACGGATGATCGTTACATTGGGCTTCATAAAGTGATCAACGATCTAGATCCAAGTCTTTCGAATTACTGCTAAAATTGCATGTTGTTAATAAGGTTTTTCTCAGTTACTCACTCTGTCCCAATTCGTTAGGCCTATATACAAAACTGCATGCAACTTTCTTAATTACTCTTAAAATGCTCGTATCTAAATAGCACAAATGGATTTATTCAAAAGTTAATGACAGTTTAAATGTTGAACAATATAATCAAAAAGTTTGTTAAAAAGGAAATAAAAAAAAATCACCAAACATGCCTGATATTTAATGAGTTCAGTAAGCAGACTATGGGCCCGTTTGGAATCGGTCTTTATTGTTAAAAAGTTGCTCAAAAAAACTAGTAGAAATAAGCTTGTTTCTTCTGCACCACCTTAGCTTTTTACATGTGACTATAACTTTTAATTACTCATTTGTCATTTTTTAACTTATTTCATCTTTGACTTTAACAAATCCTGTCGCCTGCGAAAGAGCTTTACCTCCAAAAGGAGGGTTTCTGATTATAAAAAAAAAAGAAAAAAAAGAAACCTTATATTTTGGCAAGTTTTTCGTGAAAAATCTTAAAAAGCATCGAATTCCTAGCTTCTCTGCCTTTAATTTCCTTTAGCTTTATTTTGACCCAAAATCTAGCTTTTTAAAAGCTAAAAAATATATGAAACCAAACACCCATAGCATTTTCTAAACAAAAAAATATTTAAAAAAAAAAAACAGCTGCCAAAAATGCAGTACCTGAAGAGTTCAGCGTGATCGGTGCAGTGTCGGTATTGCTCTTCGCCGCCCTAATCAAAATATGCGAACAATACAATTTATAGTTTAAAACTCTAAATCAACATTTGTACATACATCTTTATATATATAAATATATACATATATACATATAAAGTAAACTGTCCTACTCTTTCTACTTTTTTCCAATTATATTAACAATAATCTCAATTTCATACCATCAACTTATGTTACTCAGAATTTCAAAATAGATTATGAATATAGTGACTATACATATAAGATGTTAATTGGGCTCTTATTATTAGTTAAAATTAGACGGAAAAATAAATTAGCCAAAAGTACCCACACCTCCCAAATATCTCATAAAAAATTCCAAATGTATTCCAAAAGTACCCACACTTCAGAAAAACTCGATAGTTTCCCTATATATCAATACTATTATTAGATGTAAAGTGAAAAAAGGGCAGTTTATTTACATGTGTCACACAAACTCAGACTTTGCCAATTAAACTAAAAAAAAAACACGTATAAAAACAATCCAACTCACACAAAAAAATCTGGCTTTCAAACACTGATTCTCGAAATCAACTGCCAACAAAAGAAAAGCTACACCTACGACTACAAATCACCAAGACTTCAGAATCTGCGATCCATATTCTAAAGGTAAATTATCAAATTGGACTGTATGTATTCAATTCAAACAAACATTTTCATTCTTTTTATTAGCGGGTGCATTGATTTTGTTGTTGATAAGAGAGTCTTCTAAGGTATGGACAAGTTTACTTTGCTCTCAGATGTTGATTTCAGTTTTTATTGCATTACATATCATTTGATTGCAGTGATAATGGTGTGTAGCGATTACGCGTTTTTATGTCATTACGGGTCGCACACGCATCGGGTATACATCGGTTACTAGTATACAGTGGCACAAGCGTTGCTTGGGAAAACATATATCTTGTAATGTGTTTTACAATGAACACAATATTAATTAGAGTTTAAGTATAAGTTAATGAAATTAGGAGGGTTAAAACGAATAGTTAATTAAATAAGAGTGATATAGAGAAGAGTACCTGGAGAAAGACGAAGCCGTTAGTCGGGCGAGAAGAGAGGGAGAGAGAGAGATGTTTGAGGAGAGAGTTTAATAAGCTAACTCTGTTGATCTCATGGAGAGAGAATTTTATATTAGGTGGAGTTATTACTGATGAACCCATTTTTGGCTTCTCACTCTCTCTCTCAAACTCAACATATATACACCATGTATCTATATATAGTAGCGAACATCGTCTGTGAATCCAATAAATGAAGCGACTGGTTGAGGGAGAGAGAGTGAATTTGATGGCAGTATATAGATATATATATATAGGGAGAGAGAGAGATAAAAGGCAGATAGATAATAATAAGGAATACAGATGCTAACGTTAAATAACACTTATTTTTATTTTTATTTTAGCAGTTTTACTTATTTAATTTAGGGTTTTTTTATTTGTAATTTTTCAAACTATCAATACTATTTTGTAAATATTTGTTTCAAGACCTCATAAGACCTGTAGATATATTTGTTCTGTTATGTAGTATCAAACTTATTTACAAAATACCATGCAGATTCGGTTTTATTTACATATATGCTCCCTTATTCAAAAAAACTGCTCCACTTCTCAACATTAATTTGAGTTTTTGTGCACTGTATTAACAAGCTCGCCCAAAAAAAACATGGACTCATACTCGAAAAGCTCAAAATGTAAAAATAAATAAAAATATTAAATGTAAAATTAATAAAAATGTTAACTTTAGCATAAAGCTCGAAAAGCTCAAAATATAGCGTTTTCACGTGTTAATAATTAAAAAACACGTATTAAAACTCAAAAAGGTTAAACTTTATTTAAGGAAAAAAAATGTTCTCACAAAAATATATATAGTCTTATAAATTGATACAAAAGTAAGAGCAACTCGATAGCCCGTGTTATATTAGACATATCCATGATTAAAACATGTTAATATTAGTTATTCAGATTGTTTTGAACAAATTACTTTAATGTATTTCATAGTTATTGAAAATATAAATGTATTTACGTTTTTCTAGTAAAAATTATGCTTTTGTCGGCGTTTACACTTCTGTAAAGCTCTCTTGAAAACGCTTCAGCGATGATTTAACGTTTTAAAACATTGGTTTTTTGACTCAATAATTTTAATAAAAATCCATTTTTTGGGCAAAACACGGCTTTTTATTCGAAAATTCTATTAGACGGGTTTGTAGTAGTTATGGAAATTCCATTTTTGATACGAGTAATATCTTCCCTCAAACGTAAAAAAATAATAAAATCTCATAATTTACAATCAATTCATTTAATATTTTTTTAGAGGAAAAATTTACACATTTAAATTATGTGTTACATTTTTTAATACCGCAGGGGTATCCATGTGTAAATATTGGTGCAAACTCTTTGTTACTTCTTCTTTAGAATAATCTTATTACTATAAAAAAAATATAGTTTTTCTTTTTCAAAAAGAAACAAAACGGTTCTTATTTCTTTCTGCTCCTTTCTCTTTCTACTTTCAACAAACCTACATTCTGCGTTAAGTCAGTTACACTAAAAATTCTCCAATTTCACATATATAAATAAATTGCATTAAAAACATCATATGTAGACCAGACCGGCCTTGCAACTTTACATTCCAGAAATTCCCTTTTACCAAAAATAATAATAAAAATACCATCCTTATATCATGACGTTACTACGATTTCGAACTTCATAAAAAAAAAAAAAACTCTAATTTAAAAAAAACTTACAATTTAGACATGTAGGTATCGTGTCGGGACAGACGTACTAACAAAATAAGGCCCAAAACAAAGCCCAATAAGTGATTCTACAACACTGGCTAGGGCATCATATATAAATACAAACACCAACTATTTTTCTCCGCCTCTTTTTGGTTGTTCAGGTAAAACCCATCTCTCTCTCTCTCTAAATCAACTTCACTTCTACGGTTTACTTCAATTTATTCCTTGAAAACATTTGATTTTTTTGAAATGGGTTAATTTTATTTAGATTGAAGAATTAGGTGAATAAGGAAAAAAGCAAAATGGTTGAGAAAACAAAAGGAAGAAAGGAAGAGGTGGTGTCTAGAGAGTATACTATTAATCTCCACAAGCGCCTCCATGGATGGTATTCTTTATATTTATATTATTATTATTATTATTATTATATTTATCTATGTATATTTATTATATGTAGTAAATGAATGTTACATGTAAGTAATAAGTGCTTGAACTTAGGTAAATACATTTGTCAATGACTTGTGGTTTGATTGCATGTGATTTAGAGTTTTCTTCTGTTTCTATAGCTAAAAATGATGAATAAAGAATGATCTTTTCAGTTAGCTAAACTAAACATATTAACTTTAAATTGAGCAGGCCAGATACGCTAATTAGTCCAGATTGAACCTGCCGATGAAAATGAATTATACATGTATGTAACAAGTGCTTGAACTTGAGTACCATGAATTAGTGCATTTGCTAATGAATTGTGGGCATTATTTGTTATTTGTAGACAATTTACTTGCTGGTTTGATTGAGTGTGATTTATTACTTTAGAGTTTCTTTTGTTTCTAAACGGAACGTATAAGCTTTAACTCGAGCAGCCTAAATATGCTCATTAGTCCAGCTTGAACTTGTCTTGGTTTAGCCAATTTGCAGCCCTAAGCTATCAAGAAAATACGTACCGCGCATGGATATGATCTTATAGTTATGAGTTACTGTATCTCTTTGGTTAAGTACTGGTTGAATCCGAGTCGTATATCTCTTCATCTTGATTTATGCTAGGAATAGTGGATATTTACATAAAAAGAGATATCGTAATGACAGCTTTCTATTTTTTAGTGGCTGTTTGACCTTATAGACTATATCGAAATACATATAGATGATAATATATGTATGTGTATGTAGCTTTAATCTCAGTTACTCATTTCATGTTTTAGTGTTTTTTAGAATTATAAACTGGATTTTTTGCTTTAGATCATGTCGTTGGATTTGCTTGAAACATCAAATCATGTTATAATTATAATGCAGGCGTGATCATACGCACAATTGATTTTAGACTTTGCACTTGTGAATCGCAAATGAGTAAATTTTGTTTAATTCTAGCAGACACAAATATTCATACCTTATAGCAGTGTTTTAAAAGGTGGTCTAGGCAGGGACTAATCTTCTAGGCATTAGGCAGACCTAGGCGGGAAAAAAGTTGGCTTAGGCAGACAATTAGGTTCCAGGCGTATTCTTCCCGCCACCTCGCTTAGCACCTTTTGAAACCTTGCCTCATAGTATTGGTCTTGTTTTGTAAAACTAGAGACCTGTTCAGCATTTGAGCAGGTAAGCTAGTGAGCTTCACCTTGTGGGTATGTTCTACCGAGTTAGCTGATTAAAATATCATTTCTATTAGATATGGTGGATCCTACTTTGTCATTTACTCATCTAGTATCTTTCAATGTTTTAAGAGGAAAATGCCATCTTTGGTTCCTCTATCCGTCACTCGTTTGTTTTCCAATCTCTTCATGGGATAAGGGCGTCCAGAGAAATGTAGATTGTAATGTGGAGCTTCTTTTTATCCACTGTTTCTTTTTACTGTTCAAGTGATGAGATACTGTGTAATTAATTTTAAATATTATAAATTTCTACCTAACGTTTCTAGAAGAAAAAAATATATTTGTGCATGACTTATTTAGCGCAAATGCTTGTTAATCATGTGTTTAATCGTTAATCTGGAGGTCTTAAGTTTCTGCTTTCGAGTTATAAACCCTTGTTAATCATGGGCAACTGTTAATCTGGATGTCTCGAGTTTCGGTTTTCATGTCATAAACCACCTAGGCTTGATTTACAGTTTGTGTCTAAGGGGATATCTCATTTCTAGCTCTTCAACTTTCTGTTTGTCTCAAGACATGTTTTGACATTTGTTTTTGATGGCAGCACATTCAAGAAGAAAGCGCCAAAAGCCATAAAGGAGATTCGCAAATTTGCGGAGAAGGCTATGGGTACTAAGGATGTAAGAGTGGACGTTAAACTAAACAAGTACATTTGGAGCCAAGGGATCCGAAGTGTTCCAAGGCGTGTCAGAGTGAGAGTTGCTAGAAAGAGAAACGACGATGAAGATGCAAAGGAAGAGCTTTACTCCCTTGTTACTGTAGCTGATATCCCTGAAGGTGGCCTCAAGGGGTTGGGAACCAAAGTTATTGAGGAAGAAGAGTGATTTTGAAGGGGAAGAAAAAACTGTTGTTTTGTCATTTGCAAGATTGAGTTTATTTTGGAAATTTTGTCACTCGGTCCCATGGATAAACTAAGCTATTTTGATCCAATTAGTACAATTATGCAGTTTGCTATTTTTCAAACCTTTTGTATCTGCTCTTAAATTCTATGATCAAGTACTGTTTTAGCAAATGATAATTTATTATGACAATCTCTTAATTTATTGGTGAAATCCTTGAGTTTGGGGAACATGACTAAAGTACTAAAAATGTGCTATTTTTCGTAATCGCAAATACTGGTTTGGGACCTTAGTTGTTTTTGAATTTCTACATAATTGCTAGCCTAGACAAATGTTTTATAGTCAGACAATTTCAATTCAGTTTTCACTCAGTAATATGTAATACTCTTATGTTTGTGAAATATTTGAAGATGAAACTAGATCATCAATGAAGATGTTAGATATTGCAGCTTTGTTCCGTAAATTTAAATTGTTCTTTATTGTATTATGCCAAGCTGTTTCTATTTGGAGTAACGCCATTAATGTAAATACTCTGATATTGTGTTTGTGAAAGGCTTCTTTGAAACTATTATTAACTTGGTGTCATATTCTTTACTGTTTAACGTATCTATATCCTTTCTGATAAGACCCTCGGAATTGGGGATCACTAAAAAAAAATTTCTTTTTGGCTTATTATCTCAAGCAGCTCCATCAATTGAGGCGACTCAAATATAAATATTAAATATCACCCATCATATTACATTGCCCGTATCGAGGTTTAGAGTAAATACTAAGCATTAAAGTTGCAGAGAGCACGTTTACAAAAGTTTCGATATATAAGAATAATCCTCTACTGAACAATTTAGCATGTGGCCGGGGATCAAATTAAATTAAGACTAATCACTCTGATGAAACAACAAACAACCAACAACCATGTAAGATAAGAAAATTCACTCCTGAGCATACAACAGAGCAACTCCAAAACCAAAAGTTAACAAAAGGTAAACTACAAAAATGTCAATATCATTTTATATACAACATATACACGTGCACGTGTGCACCGACCTTGCAAAATTATAAGGGTTGCCTGTCAGGAAGGATGTCCGAGAATGAAAAATCATGGAAAGGAGGTCCTGCAAAAACATAAGCTGATATTGATCACCGGCAGTGTTATATAATATATTTTCTCAATGACAGCTTTTTCGCCATGGCAGAAGCCCTTGGTCATAATCAGATCATATGATAAAACATGTATAAAATTCAGAAATAAAAAGGAGTATTTTTTAGGATTATATAGGAAAAAAGTTCAGATTTTTTTTTAATAATGTAGCAAAAACTATAAGGACGCAATGTGGTAGAGGTGGTTTTGAAACCAAAGAAATGGTTGATAGGCTATTTCAGTCTAACAATTGGCTCATAGACTGCCACATTAACATTGCAGTCTTCATGAAAATAATTGTGTATACGACAGAAGGTAAAAAATCATGCAGACAATTCACCTTCCAGCTCACTAAGAATGTAAAATGGGATATCAGCAGTCATTTTTGTGCCACCTTCACTCCAATTTACAGTGCCTGGGCTTTGTTTGGATCGTTCTGAAGGTCTTGAGGGACCCAAAACTGACAAACATATTGCTGGTTCATTCATTAATCCCAAATAATCCCGTGCACGCCTCCAGACCTTCACATCTAAGATCCTCGAACGAGCAACCTGTTGTGCGAGTAATGCGAAACTAAGTAAAACATCTTAGAGAATAACCAGAATATACATTTCTCCAAAAAAAAAATGACGTGTATAGACTGCATCAGAAAGTAACAGGAATGGTGGACCAAGAGCCTAAACCAATGTAGCATGAAGATATCAGATGTCCTATAACAAGATTGTACGAGAATCATTTGCTTTTAGTTATTCTAGACCAAAAAAATTGTTTACTTCTTTGTGCTCGTGGAGCTCATTTTTACCCAAAGAAAAAAATTCAACGTTAATTGAACTGATTTCCCCGCAGATGGGGAATATAACTGATCGTAGCAAAGGGTATTAACCGCTACTTAAGCCGAAACTTATGGGTTCCACCTAGATGAAACATTTTTCTAGGAAACACGGAGGACTCCATACCCATCTGTTCCCCAGTCTTTTACCGGATCTATGCTGATAGAACGCCTAAAAAGACGCTCAGTCAGTTTAAACAGTTTCTTATACAAGGTCTTAATTAAAGTCAAATGCTGTTTCTGGTCATCGTTTGCTTCCTTATCATGACTTTATTATCAATGCATACTTAATCTGATCAATTATTATTGACATAATTCTAATTGAAGTGAAAAGCTAACCTTGGCCAGTGAAACCCGAGCTCTTGGGAGTAATTCACGGTGATGAGTGGCAAGCTTTGCAATTGCTGTCACGACAAAACATAAAAGTCTCGACTGTGAAGATTTTCTGAATGTTGAGCTACCCGAACCTTTAGCTGCCTCGCTCAAACCCAAACGACTACCAAACAAGGGAAAAAAGTTAACGTAATAAGAAACAATGGATGTTAGCAGTACACTTACCTAAATCTCGCTGTACACTATACAGGGAGAAAAACCATAGACGAGGGACCAAGATAGAAAAAGAAACGCAACAGAACAGTGTACCAAATATAATTATATGAATGATAATAGTATAAAGTATTTGGACTTCATAACTAAAAGTAGCCCAGATCCATATTTTTTTTCCTATTTGGTATATTAAGTGGAGTGAGGATCTCTACCCCTTCATTTGTGCCCACTTCTCTCTCTCCTTTTGTTATCTTTGTTTCAAAAATATGAAAAACAAGAATTTTGAGTTCCAAATTTATTTACGTATGCATACATTTTTTCAATAGTTATTGATCGAATAAAAAATTATTAATTTAGGGAAAAAAGAAAAAAAAACATATAATTTCTATACATAATTTGGAAACTAGTTACTCGGACTAAAAAAAATTGTACTTCTATATAGTTATTAAATTTGTTAAAATATATTCCAAAAGTTACTGAAATATTCACGTCATAAAAAGTTACAATTTTGGTCAAAACTATTAAGGAGACAGAAGGGACACATCTAAGGGGAAAAAGATCCTAATTCCATTACGCAAGCTAAACAGCCACGAAGTGTTAATTGAGTGGTTCTAGTTGCTAAATTTTATAGGTTGGCACATAAACTCGAATTCTGATGAGATGTTAGTGTGCAAAATAAGAAGTAACCTCGTAAGTAAGGTAGCCGTTTACCTGGTTGCCAGGTTTTCATATAGAAGTAGCTCCAGACTCTCAAATAGTTCACGAGCCGCATCTTTGTGAGACTCTCCACCCCCTCCGTGCTCCCCAATGGCCCAACACAACTGCAACGCTAACTCTGTCTGCAAAAAAAATTACAAAAAAAGGGTAATGCAAGTATATAACTACAAAATAGTTTTCTTTTTGTCTGTTCCTTTTTCCACCGACCTTTGCTGGGTTGTCATAAGCTTCTCCAAGCCTGTCCACTATAGGTTTCTGCAAATATGAAAAATGAATGATTTCACATCGGCGGAGAAATCGAAATGGAAAAGCTCCTAATATATAGATATTATCTGAGGAAATACCTTCAGCAGGGCTATAAAATTAGGAGATCGGTAAAATGCAGCAAGCATGAATTCTAAGAGCCTCTTCTGAACCTACAAGAAACACAATCATCCATGTAACGTGAAAGCATAAAGTACTTAAGTGTGCAAAGCAGATGTTACATTAGGAAAAGAAAGAATTCAGCAAAACTAATTTTAAAAATTGGACAGCCAAGAAGATATGAGTTATGAAAATCGACAAAAGCCCAAGAAAAAAATGCACAACCGAAATACAGGAATGTTCTAGCCTTCACATTTTAAATCAGGGCAATTGTACTTGTACATATAAAAATAACTATTAGAAAGTTCCATAAACAAATATAAACACAATTTATCTTGTCTGCATGAATGAAATGTGTTCGCAATTGCTATAGAATAAACAGTAATATCTGGATAACCGCAAAGACCGAATAGCCTATTTCAAACTTACTGGGAAAAAATAAGTGAAAGATGATCTGATACCTCGTACGAAAAGACTTTATCGGGAAACAAATTTGAATTTCTTGACATCAGTAGAGGAATGAGAGCACAGATCAAGGCTGCAAAGACAATAAATTTCAGCCTTTTTCTCCAATTGAAATTTAATCATTTCATTTTAATAGAATATAAATTTCATCCGACGGTCAAGCTAAGAAACAGATCATCAACGTACAATCATTTACATCGCGTATCGCAATAGAAAAGTATACGTCAAGAAGTTTAGGTGTTATCTTGAGTGTTTGTTTCAACCTAGCAGATTGAGAGCTATTTACAGCAGCTTGAAGAACCGCAGCCATTGCTGGAGATGTCCAGTGGCGGCCCTGAAATTTTAACCCAAAAGTATTATTATTCTTTCAGCCCTATATTCTTGGGAAGTTTAGAAATTTGAATTTTAAATACGTGCACAAAACGCTTTGACTGCATCCTCAATTTCCAAAATCTACCTTACATTATTTTTATCAAAGGTACTTCTATGATGACTTTAAATGTACAAAAACAAAACAAAACAAAAGAAATGGTAAAATTGGGTTATTTACGGTTTCATACACCCCTGTTATCACAAATTATGATTTCGTACACCCAACTAACAACTTTTTTAGTTAGCATACCAGACTTTTGTTTCCTCCCCCTCAATTGGTACACTCTGTGTAACGTTCCCATCGAGTTGGTTGTACAATACTGGGAATCGTGATAGTTGGGTGTACATACCTGTAACTAATCCTAACGGAAACATCCATGTGATGTCACATGCCCCTCAATTTGAAGGAAATGTGACAGGATCGTACTAATAATACTGGCAATTATAAGCACTGTCTATGTATTGTATATTTTGGACATTGAAGAGAATAAATAGTTTATAATGAACACTTACTGCAATGCCATCATTCTCATCCTTGAGGAGCTCAAGAAAAAGAGGATCAGCTACAGCCATGGTATTGTTATCCTCAGATTCAGAGTCAGCACCACCATCTCCGATCATTGACCCGGTATATGCTTCATCCATGCGTGCAAGCAACATCTGTATCAAGAAAGAAGCATTAAGCTGATGAAAATATTAAGTCCCTGATCCTATATATTTCATCAAATTTGAAAAAATAACCTCAGGAGCTGAGCTCTTCTGGAGAGAAGCTATACTACTGCCAATCTGTGAGCCAGAGCTTCGTTCCACCTTTTCCAATGCCACTACCAATACTAATTAAAATGAAGAAAAATGTCAAAAGTTCGATAAGGAGAGATATCACTATGATTCAACACAGACAAACACAACAGTCACAACATATCCAAGTATGCCCACAAACTACAAAGGTAAGAGCCAAACACCAGATCAGGGTTCTTGAAAAAGTTGCATTTATTACAATGACATAGCAAACAATAAACATAGTTGTACAAGTATCAAAGAAGTCAACTATGGTCTCACAACGCTCAGCAAAGAACTTACCCAAAACAAAGAAAAACTGAGTCAAGTTAATAATAGTAGACTATAACATCGGTTGAGAAAAGATACACTTAACAAAAATTGATGATAAAATTGTGGCCTCCTGTAGTGAGGTGTCTCATGCAACCATTAAACTAAACACAAAAGCAACAACACCTAAAACGAGAAAGGGTTAAGCTGAAAAGAAAAGATGCAGCTAAAGCAGGAATCCTAAGAAGCAAACTCACTCGGTAAGTCAACAAGAGGTAGGAACAATGGAAGGAATGATCCTGGAGACATTAACCCTGGAAACACCTTCATAGATAATTCTTCTAATCTGTAAAGAATGAAATGTGTCATTAAGGTTCTACTAATCTGACAAACTGAAGAACATCCTAACAGATCCTTAATTCCAAAGGTAAAACAACCTCAATCTAAACATCTAAAAAAGAGAAGTTCAGTTATGGTATGGAAGGATCATCTCCAACTTTTCTGTCAAAATGTTGGTTTTCTTAAGAAATAAACATGAAAAATGACACAGGAGAACCTTTCGTTGACAAAACCAGCTAAACAATTTGGATTATACATATAGTATCTAAATAAATCATGTAATCCCATCAGAACTATCTAACTTAATCATCTTATTGTTTAAAACAAGTTGTCCACGAGCACCAGCAATTCTAAAACCTTCTTCACCTGTGTTGAATTGTGCGAGACTCTGAATGTGGGACTACATAATTTAATAGTATTACAGAACCATAAAAATGTCAGTCACTTAGGAAACGCTGTGACCAGTACTTAAGCATCATAGAAACATCAAGAATCAAGATACCGGAAAGAAAAAAATTAAAGAAGAGCTGCTAAAAGTTTGAGAATCTTTCTTCATTAATGCAGTCATTTCATATGTGACAAAAGCTCCTAGAAGGCCCTCATAAGCACCTAATTAGAATTTCTTATCTCGTTCAGTAAATAAGTTGCCAAGAGCACGGCACTAGTTTTAAAGAAAAAGGTGTTGGACTGTTACATGGTTCTTTCATACACCCTGTGTATCTCCTGGGCCTAAGTTGTTGCTTAGTTTCCAGAACAACAAAGACCACAAAAAGCTAAGGTAAATTGGCTAAAAGAAAGAACAATGAGGAGTCAACTTTAGATTTAGATACTTCACCATTTGTTCTTATAGCCAAGTCAATTTAACTTCAACATCCCCCTCCACCATACTACATATCATTTATGAGCATATCGTAACCTTAAAAGCATTATAACAAAGCTCACTCCCAACGTACAGACCACATTTTGGTACAACCGCAACCGAGGTAACATACAACTGAAGTATGCCAATCACGGAATGTTGCATAAATAAATCAATAGTCCAAAAAGGAGCAAATGGCATACACTTGGATTGGGAGACACTGTCTATTACGTAGGTATTACTGTCATGTTTAGATACAGGAATAAAAGATAAATAATTGCTGTGTCAATTAATAACATCAAATTAAGCACCAGAATTTCTAATGTTTTGGAACTTGACTGTTATTATTTGATGCATTGATATAAGAAGAACTAATTAATGAACTTTCTTTGAACTGTGATCATCCTTCCTTCCATTTCAAGGACTTGGACATGAAATCTTAGTAAAAACAAAATTAAAGAGGCATAGCGACACAATATCTCCTTGAGTATAGTTGAGATAGATACTGAACTTTGTAGTAGCAAGTTAGCAACATACGTGGGAGACAAGGGTCACTGTCAGTTGCAAGAAAATCATAAACTAAGAGAGATGTATTTTTCCTACAAGAACTTTAGATTTGTAAACACAATAGATAAAAAAGTAACAAAAAAACTTACATCTCTCCATTCCATACTATCAGCTTGAGCATTAGTGGGAAAAACTACAATTGTAAAAACAATAAAAGAATAAGATAACAGTGGCTAAAATTAGTTTCCATAATAAATCAATAGTATTTCACCGGTTAAAAAGTTAAATACTTACCGATTTTAATAAAACACCGCTAGAAAAAAATATTAATAGAAATATCATCAGACCTCGAGATCATACCTGGGGAAGCAATGTAGAAAAAGAAGTTAACAGTTTTTTCTTGTTCTGCTTTAGAAAATTGAGTGTTGCTTCGGCAACAACGGGGTCTGCAAATTCACTGCAAGCAAGAATTATAAAGATATTGGTGTTCGGTAACATTTAATGTATGCAAAAGTACCTAAAAGAAATTAATTCAATTAAAAAATTCAAAGAAGCCAGCTCAAGCGCCCATGCAGTTACGTCAAACAATAAATCTATTTGAGCCACCATACACCTAAAGTTATTTTCATTATATTTTTCTTATGCAGCATTGGGTACCTCTTTTCTTATGCAATATTGAGTACATATTTACATATAAATTAACAATATTTTACCGGCTTAGACATGAACGGAAGAAGATTCTCAGACTAGGATCAGCATCATGTAGAACCACGTCTCCAAAATCAAGGAAGAATTGAAGAATGGCCTGTATAATAACAGTCAATAGAAACACTACATTAGCACTCATCTGGAGTAAATCTAGCCTTGAAAACCTTAATAATACAAATGGCTATGGATAATGTTATGCTAAGAAATGATGTTTATTTATTTTAAACTACAACTAGAGGCAAATTTTACATAAAGTGGGTAGCAACATAGGGAGGTCCCTAAGAATGAGCAAAATTTTAGGTTACACCTAGTTCTAGATGGGTTAATCGAACTCTACTAAATACTTACAAGAACCAATGAAATACTCTAAAAGCTATGGAAAACGTTTTCAAAATCAACCTTAGGTCTTCACTGCCACACACTTAATAAACAGAGTAAACACTCATCACATGCATACCTCTTATTGTGTGGCCTCAGTTAGGATGTGTATATATGAGGTTTACATTGAATTATACTAATTATGCTCTACCATTTCACAGCCAACATTAGCCAATGGGCTACTATATATATACCAGTAAAAGAAGGCCGTAGGAAGTTGGAGAGTTGGAAACCGAAGCGACAGAGCGTTGGAAGATCTTGTTGAGCTGCGGGTAAACCCTGGCTATCAAGTCTTCCGATTTCTCAGCTTTGCACAATTCATTCAGCTTCTTAACCTAATTTATCACCATTCAAGTACATACAAGAAAATAATTCTTCAACAGAATTTCATTAAAAGATAAACTCATATGTAATAATGTACAAAGACGGAGTAAGAGACACAACCATCTGTGGAGTTGAACTTATCATATATCACTAAATAATACTTTATAAAGCATTGCCATCATTTTTACTACGTTAAACAATTTCAGTGGAACGAACGATACTCATTTTCTCTTTTTTAACAAATTAGAAACTAATCATGAAAGTATCAGGTTCTCACAAATCATTAGGCTTCTTAACTTGATTAAGTGATCACTATGAAACTAGGCGGACTTGAAAAACGCTCCTATTTAATCGCTAAAGTGGGAATGTTTAAAAATCAATCACATATAAAAAATTATATATATATATATATAGAGAGAGAGAGAGAGAGAGAAGAGAATAAAGGAATTAGTACTAAATTTATATTTGAAACTTAAAAAGATATTTAGAAGTGAACCCTAGCTATAAAGTCCTAAATCCCAATATGACTAATCACAATTACATTACACACTGCTAAAAATTAGAAAATACTAATCCAAACAAAAACTTAAGCTGCATAGTAATATTATAGATATATATATATAGAGAGAGAGAGAGAGAGAGTAACTGTGTTAAGGAGAGAAGGGTCAGAAACAGCAGAATCGTTGGCGAAATTAGAGTCACGTGCGCTATTTGAAAGACTCCTTACGTAGAATTCCCAATCTTCCATTTTTTTTCTCTTTTTATTCCTCCCCCACTAATATATCCATTGTGAATCTCATTTCATTTCCCAGCTCAGCTTAATAACACTTAAACCTCGATAAATGAATGTCCGATAAACGAATAACCTCGCTAAATGAATAATTTTTTCCGGTCCCGACTTGGGCAAATGGGCTAAATGAATAACCTCGCTAAATGCATTAACGAATAATTTTTTTTGAATCCTTAAAGACCCCATGTAAATATAAATGAATAATCATTAAAATTCATAATATATATATATATATATATATACTAAAAACAAAAATATTTCTTCCAATCAACAATGTTCATACAAGAAGTCATTTCTTCACAAAAAAGCGTCTAAAGTTGTTTGTTTTTTACTTCCACCAAAATGCATTACATCTGCGACTTTTTCTAGTGCAAACACAACTTCTGGAATATTCTGCTCATGTTGTAGCAAATAGTTTCGTAGGGTGATTACTGCTTGAAAGGCTTCTTTTGATGACACATTTGGTGTGGCGCCACTATCATCTGGTTCTGGATCATTCTCATCATTTAGTACGGAGTCGATAATTTCTTCGTCCGTAGGCAATTCCATAACTGCATTATTCTCGTTAGGATAGTTCAAAAGACTTGGTTGCATATCCTTTTGCGTAAGACTTGGTTGGTTGTTCCTTCTTATGCTCATATATGGCCCTCCTTATCTGGTCGGTCAAAGTTGATTTTGTTGTTGGTTTTGACTGGTGATCGGAAGCCATCAGACTGAATATTAAGAAAGATTAGAATGAATTATTTACCAAACCAAGACTCTAGAAAAATATATATATTAGTTTGTAGGTAGGTCAGGTACATTGTCTTAGTCTCTAAGTATTCCATACATAGAATATTATTATTAGTACATGTTGCATGTATTTAGACTCTAAGTATTCCATACATAGAATCTTATAAGTACATGATGCATGTACATAGTCTATATACGTATTTGTACATTAGATGTAAAATAAATAATCATACGAAAAAATAAAAATGTAAAAATACTATCTAAATGAATAAAAATTCATTTATCGATAAATGAATAATATATTCATTTATCGATAAATAAATAAACTCACTAAACGAATATTTTTTGCTGGTCCCAAGAGCATTCATTTATCGAGGTTTAACTGTATTCATTTGTGAGCACTATATATTCATTTTTGTTTCTAATTTTTTTAGGCTAATATGCAAATAACTCACATAAACTATTAATTCTTCCAATTAGTTCCCACAGACTATTAAACTTTTACAAGTAACCTCTAATATCATCTTTAACATGGCATAACTTTTTATTCATTTATTCGTTTACAAATTTATTTATTTGATAAATATAGTTTGTTAATGCACACTATGTAACCCATTTTTACAAAAAATGATACTCGACTATCCTAATCGCTAATATTTATCTATTATTTTTCTCGTATATCGGATCCGAGTAAATTATGTCATTTATGGCATAATTTTCTGTAAATCAGCACTCATTTTGATATAATTTTTTGGTGATCCTTACACATTTTGGTTATTTTATATAGATCAGTTGCTCAATTTTGGTAAATTTGTGTAGAGTATCATTTCGTAAACATGGTCGTCTACAGAATGATTGAGATCCGAGGCAAATGTAAAATATGAGGCCTTCCATTATTTTGCTATGCAATATAAGAATGCTACAAAAATAATTATTAAACCGGTTTGGTTGTACCACTTAAGTTTATGTAATGCTGAAAAGAAAGCCAAATGCATATTTTTCAAACTTTTAGTAGCTTTTTCAGGCCGAAAACCATAGAAATGGAGGCGTATGCTTGTCAATCATATATGCCACAAATTATAAGGAAAAGGCAAAAAACAAGACCTCATCAAGCTCTCTCTATGATAAATAGAATAGTTGGAATTTGGTTGCAGTTTGCAAGCTTATTTTTCTTTATTGTATAAAATACTTGATCAATCCCATCTTCATCTAATCGTTAATAAGGCAACTTATTTGCTCAACCCAATACTTGCGAGATAAACATGTTTTAAAGCTGGAAAGGAAATGGCTCGTAAAAATTAGAATACTAGCATTTCCAGACCAGTATACCATCAACTTAGCTTTTAAGTTACCCGATCAAACATGCACAACTTCCGGTGCATTAATGTAGTTATGCTAAATATTGGAATACACAGATAGAAAAGGATCCTACAATTAGTTATTGACGTGGGAGGTTGTTGTATTTAAGCAAATATGCTTTGCTTATTTAAGGCTAAAAAAAAGTCGTACGCATATAATATCAACTTCTAGTATTCCTTAGGCCAAGATCATACAAATAAGGGTGTATGCTGGTCAATTAAATCAGCCATAACTTTTATGGAAAAAAGCCAAAAAGCTGAGCTAAAAAGCTGCTACCAAACGTTTGTACAATAGATAACTTTTATGGAGCACAATTTGCTTTTTGGTTACATTTTGCAAGCTTTTCTTTTGTATGAAATACTTAAATTCATAATTTTTTGCTTTGATCACTCCAATTTTATCTCGTCATGAAATAAGTCAACTTGTTTGCTCAAAAGATGTTGGATACGTTGTAAATAAACACAATAATTTCTACGGAAAAGAAATGGACAAATAAACAGAAAATGGTTTCCTCAAATATATAAATATCAATTACAGCCTTCAAAAAATAAGAGTATGTAAATGATACCGAAATGGACTAAAGTCCGAGACGAGTTAACTGCAAGCAGTTTTACTTAAACGATATTTGTCCCGCCACCTCTGCTTCTGGCTAAATGGGGCACTTCGTTCCCAAGGTACAACGTCTATCACATGTGACTAGGCGGAAACGGCACCGAGCCACGGTCGGGCCGTTGGTGGTGCGGTACTCTCTCTCTATATGTATGCATATGTGTTTGTGTGTGAATGTGTGTATGCCATGTATGAAACCTTGTCTTGAAAAGTATGTAAAAATGTAACAAGACCATTCCTTTTTAATATTGTCTTTGTAACTCCTTTTACAAATAAAAAGACCCACAGGGGAATAAATGTTTTTTATAACCACAAAGTTAATAGCATTCATTCAAAAAAAACCACAAGTTTTCCAACAATCCCCTACATGAATGCGATCTAAAACATGCAACGTGCAACTAAATGCAATCGAGAGAACCACGAGAATTCACTGCATAAGGACAGGTAGCGCGCGCCTTGAACCTGCCATAGCGAAATACCTTCTGGATATACTTGTCTTAGGTAGCGTAATACTTTGAACCCTCATTGGTTTTCCATTTATTCATTCCATTTTTCAGCATTGAGTTTTTCTCCTCTTTCGAGAACCCAACTTTGAAGCCGATTAGTATTCACACCTATTCTCCGAATAGGTCATGTGATATACCATTACTGTAACGACCCGGCCCCACGGACCGAACCGCTACGCCCGTATCAACAATATTGTCCGCTTTGGCACAACTTCCCAGGGGGGTCACCCATCCTGGTACTACTCCAGGTTAAGCACGCTTAACTGTGGAGTTCCGTCCTCGCTATTGTGCCGCACGGCTTTAAAAGGCCTTGTTGATAGAAAATGGATCTTTAAGCTCATATACCACACGAGTACTCTCATATCTGGGCGATGTGGGACTGACGCACAACACCGCACCACAGAATTTCCTTCCTGGAAATCTGGGTCGTCACAATCACCCTCCCTTTAGGCACGACGTCCTCGTCGGGCACGTCGTCCTTCAGGGGTCCACACACACGTGCTAGTCCCTACATTTTCGGCCAGATAGAGGCTCTGATACCATCTGTAACGACCCGGCCCCACGGACCGAACCGCTACGCCCGTATCAACAATATTGTCCGCTTTGGCACAACTTTCTAGGGGGGTCACCCATCCTGATACTACTCCAGGTTAAGCACGCTTAACCGTAGAGTTCCGTCCTCGCTATTGTGCCGCACGGCTTTAAAAGGCCTTGTTGATAGGAAATGGATCTTTAAGCTCATATACCACACGAGTACTCTCATATCTGGGCGATGTGGGACTGACGCACAACACCGCACCACAGAATTTCCTTCCTGGAAATCTGGGTCATCACAGTTACGAAGCTCGTCACACGAGCTACTCAAACACGTTGAGTACGGTATTAACAACTCAGCGTTGTCATATATAATATCGACTCGAAGTTGGTCCTGTGACCATTCAGAAACACCCATGTAAAACATGTTTTTCCAATAATCCCCCACATGAATGCAATTGGCTGAAAATAAAAATGCCCCTAAATGCATACGAGAGAACCACAAGAGTTTACTGCATAAGGACAGGTAGCGCGCGCCTTGAACCTGCCGTAGTGTTGTAAAATCTGATATGCTACTATTGGGTAGCCTTAAAGCCTTGAACCCTTTAGCGTTTGTGCATACCAGGGTAATACTCACACAGTGTCCTCTCTACACCACTTACTAAGCCCTTTGGTTGTTGTCCATATTTGGCTGTGGACTGCCTTGGCAAAATTCAACCGAGTGTTCTAGTAATTTAGCTCATGGCTCATCACATATTATCGGCCATACACACTCGTCATAGGTGATTTCAAGTTAAGGGTGCCTTGACTCACCCCTCTCGACCTTCGAGATCCTTGTTTTCATTAAGAGTCTCATGCTCACCCTTTAAATGGTCTAGGTCTATCACTCTTTCATCCTAGAAATGGGTTGGGAACTTAAGTTCCCGAGTGCTTTGTTCGGTCACCCCCACAGTTCGCTTTTCCCATTGAACCCGGCGCTGGAGAATCTAGTTCGGGTTGGGTTGCCTCTGAGGAGGTTTCTAGTTTGATGAGCTTCAACCCCATTCCCCTCGATGAAACTTCAACTCCTACCTGAGTCAAGCCTTTCGTAAATGGATCCGCAATACTGTCCTTAGATCTCACAAAATCTAATGACACCACACCGTTAGCTAACAATTCTCTTACAGATTTATGTCTCCGACGAATGTGTCGGGACTTTCCATTATACATATGATCCTGCACCCGTCCAATAGCCGACTGACTATCGCAGTGCAAGCTTATTGCTGGGACAGATTTCAGCCACATTAGAATTCCTTCCAGAAAGCTTCTCAGCCAGTCAGCCTCTTCTGTTGCTAGATCCAACGCTATGAGCTCGGATTCCATAGTTGATCTGGCTATGCAGGTCTGCTTGGATGATCTCCACGAGACAGCTGCTCCTCCCAACACGAACACATATCCGCTAGTGGATCGTGTACTGTTAGAATTCGAGATCCAGTTTGCATCTGAATACCCTTCAAGTACAGCTGGATATCTGGTATAGTGCAACCCTCCATCGGCAGTGAACCTCATGTATCTGAGAAGTCTCATGATGGCCTTCCAGTGTTCCTCATTGGGATTACTGGTGTACCTACTCAGTCTACTCACTGAGTTGGCTATGTCCGGTCTAGTACAGTTCATGACGTACATCAGACTGCCTATTATTCGAGAGTATTCCAATTGTCTCACACTCTCCCCAAAGTTCTTTTTCAGGGTGGTTGAGATCTCTATCGGAGTTCTGGATGTAGTTCTACTATCTTTATCAAATTTGTCAAGCATCTGCTTGACATAGTGAGTTTGAGATAGCGCATATCCGTCTGATGTCTTGGTAATATTCATACCAAGTATTACATCAGTGACACCCAAATCTTTTATCATGTTTATAGATGACTGTACTAGATACTGCTATGTCTACTTAATGAGAAGTAAAGACGAAGCGGTAGAGAAATTCGCTCTTTATAAGACCGAAGTAGAAAATCAACTCAATAAAAAGATTAAAATGTTGAGGAGTGATAGAGGCGGTGAGTACGAGGCATCGTTTGCGCAGATATGCGCAGAAAGTGGTATCATACATCAAACCACAGCCCCATACTCCCCAGAGCAAAATGGGGTTGCAGAGCGTAATAATAGAATGCTAAAGGAAATGATGAATCCCATACTAATAAGTTCTGGGTTACCCCAAAACTTGGGGGGAAAACGTTGCTTTCCGCCAACTATGTGTTGAACAAGCTACCTTATAAAAAGCGTGACAAACCACCTTATGAGTTATGGAAAGGCTATCGGCCTAGCTATAAAACATTAAGGGTTTGGGGTTGTCTAGCGAAGGTCCTAGTCTCGCTTCCGAAAAGAACGAGAATTTGCCCCGCCACCTCTGCTTCTGGCTAAATGGGGCACTTCGTTACCAAGGTACAACGTCTATCACATGTGACTAGATGGAAACGGCACCGAGCCATGGTCGGGCCGTTGGTGGTGCGGTACTCTCTCTATATATGTATGCATATGTGTTTGTGTGTGAATGTGTGTATGCCATGTATGAAACCTTGTCTTGAAAAGTATGTTAAAAATGTAACAAGACCATTCCTTTTTAATATTGTCTTTGTAACTCCTTTTACAAATAAAAATACCCACATAAATGGGGGAATAAATGTTTTTATAACCACAAAGTTAATAACATTCATTAAAAGAAAACCACAAGTTTTCCAACAAAAGATTCAGTAAAACAAACCCCTCCTTTTACTAATGATACTCCTTACTTCTTATGATGATGAAGAACAACTGAACATTTCACTATTTACTGCTAACAGGTAATCCTCTCAATGAAGATAAGAAGAAACTTGTTCAAGAACTGGATATACAGAGGAGCAAAATGTGTAAAAGCAAGTCGAAAAAAACTGCACATTGCATATGGCTCAAGCGGTTCATGATCGAAACACGTCCTGATCTAGAGCATGTTGGGTTTCTCTCCCTGTGGCTATCGAGGTACGTTTTCCCTTCTACAGATGAAATGATAGACTGACACGTTTTCCCAATCACGGATCGATTGTCAATGGAAGAAAAAGTCGTTCTCCCCCCTGCATTGTTTTCTAGAATTTATCGTGATTTAGGGACAATAAACGAAGGGAACTTGGGGTTGAAAAATGATTTTTCTGTTTTGGGTCCTTTTCAATTATTCCATGTTTGGGCTTTTGAGCGTTTTCCTCTATTGGGTCCTGAAACCCCGAACATGTTGACCTGCGGTGAGCTTAGAATAGCACGTTAGCATAAGCTGAACTCGAAAGTTACTAATTTTTCCCTCATTAGGTCTGCCTTACGTATGGAACAAAATTTCAAATGGCGCCCTTATTCGGCCAATGTTAAGAACTGCGCGACACCTGTCGTTTTATTCTGAGTTTGAGCAGAAATTTTGCGATGATTTGAGTTTGGATCTTGAGTTGAGGTCCTTTTATCGATGCTTGCAAGCTTGTGAGTTTTTAGACGTAGATTGCAAGGAGAAGTATTTAGCAAATAGAGTGACGATGCAGTTTTTGCTTGATCAAGAGATTCCAGCTTATTTCGAGACTTTATCTCTCGAAGTTGGATTCTATGTTCCTAAGAGAACTTACAAGCCACATGTTACAAGTAAATATACGATATGGTGGAACAATATGATGGTTATGCATGATAAAGCGATAAAAGTTGTGCTGATGGAGAAGAGATACAAAAATATCATAAATTCGTTGTCCCCGATTGAAGTAAATGTTACTATTAAAGATATTCGTGATTCAGGGTCATCTCCTTAAGCTAGTGTTCAATTGGAAATGAAGTTTTCTTTTAGTGACAATCAACCGTGTTTATCGAAAATACCATCATCCAAGGAGGTGAAAAAATGTAATGGGAAGTCATCTATCAAAATTGAAGAGAAATTGATTTCTTCTACAAGTGATGATGACGATATTCCGTTATCTACGCGTATGGAATTTCTCAGCCACACTGCTAATATTAGAAAAATTTCAGTAAATCCTTCACCTATGAATATCGATAGTGGAAATAAACGGAAAACATTTCCAAAATCTGAATTAATTTGCTCTAAAATTTCTTCGTTGGCTAGAAAGAAAAATGTAAATGTGGCTTCCGCTACAATACAATCGGAGGTTCAAAAGACTCTTAAGGCACCAATTTAGGCTTTGAAAAAGTCTATTCACGAAGTGGTTAAAGACACATCTCTTCCTATCTCTATAAACAAGTTATTGCAGCAAAATTCTCCACCAGATGATCGTCTAATGTTTGCAAGGGAAGCATTGAGTCCAACAAATATTTTATGTGCAATGTTCCTGAACAGCAAGAGGAAGAGCGTAACACACAAGATCCGGTCAAGCAAAGAAAAGGAAATTTGCATAATTTGTTTAAGAAATAGGAAGGTGATTTGTCAAAGGTATTGGATTCGTTAAGTGATGACGGTGACATGTCTGTTACCAAGAAAAGGAGGAGGTACACCTTATATACCGACACCAATCATGAACCACATGAGGACAATTGTAATGTGCGGAAAACGTTTAAATAAACAAAAGGGAATTCGAAAAATTCACTTCATAAAACAAAAAGGGATTTGCAAAGTTTGAATAAGAAAGTTGATGAGGATTCGCAAAACGTGATGAATCCTAATAAAGTTGCTACTGAAGAGCAAAAGATGGTAGGTGGTGATTTTCATAGTGACCAGTTAGATTTTATCGTACTCAGTGAAAGAATCAAACAACTCAGAGATGTCAAAGCAACTGTTAAATATGTGAGTACTGAAAAATCCAAAAAAGTGGTAAGAGGTGACTATCATCACGACTCGCTAGATTTTAACATCCACAATGGAAGGATCAAACCACTCAATGGTGATAAGAACATGGCCAGAAGTGCAAGCATTAGAAAGGCGAATATGAAAACTGCTTCCGAAACTCCGAATATGAAAACTTTTTCTAAAGACACAAATATTAGAGCTGCTTCCACAAGTCCAAATATCAAAACTGCTTACAGGAACGGCGAATGGGTTGATGTGACCATGGAGAATATTGTAGGTCAGTTTCAAGAACTTGATCTTGAAGGGAAAGTTCATATATTGGGTAATTTGTTGGGGTTGTACCAATGACCGATGGCATAGCGGATGTTGTCTGTTTTTGTGTTTCCATATCTTCGAATTTCTTGTCAATTGTAGTAAATTTTAATTGGAGTAGTGAATCTTGGGATAAAATGAAAAAATTGTCTTGGGGGGGGGGGGGGGGGTGTGTGTGTGTGTTTAAATAGTTAATCTTAGAGTTTTTGGGGTTTTAGATGTGAAATTTGGCAAGTCTAATGGTCTTCTCAACTCCGATGATGCAAAACCAGAACAAATTGAGTGTGAATTTAATTTTTGCAACTAAATACTTTTGTGTACCTAGAAAATATGAGACCCGTTGTTTATGATGTGTGATTGCATGTTTAACATATTGTTTTACCAGTTCAATATTGCTTAACTTGATGTTAACTGACACACACCTTATATAATGATATTCTTATGATTTTTTGAGCTGAAAAGTTTTTCGTAGTCCTTTATAGGATTATTATTATTATTAAAGGCGAATCATCACCGTGAAGTGCTGGTAATTTGAATAGTTTTGTTTTCTAAAACTATAATATTAATTTATAGTTAAGACCCCTAAGTCTTAAAGTTAAATACTGAAATGAAATGTTGTTTCAAAGTTGGAGTGACTGATAAACTGTTTATCGTAAAACGAAATTAGTTTCTTTCCCCTCATTTTCGCTACTCGTTCATGGTCATTTCGGTCTTGTCCATACAACTCTTCTATCGATACTTTTTTTATTACGATGAAATCAACATTTATTGGATCAGTTTTACAGCTTTATTTATTGTTCAAGCATCTTTGAGTGTTGTGTAGAGGGGCGGACCCAGGATAAAATTGTTAGGGGTGTTAAAAATAAGGGCTACAATAGTATATCTAAATTTTTTTCTCTTTACCATCGCTAATATGTAACTTATGTTTGGCAAAATAGGTCGGATATGCAGTAAAAAAACATTTTAAGGTTATATTGAGTTGTTTACAATGGACAGTTTCGTAATTTTCTAATAAAGATTAAAATTAAAAATTAGACATATGTGAGATTCAAACACAAGATCTCGCTCACGGGTCTATCCTTTTTTAGGACTAAAATGACTCAGTTATGGACTTATATCGGACTTGGGAGGTTCGGTATATATGGGACCCAATAAAAGATATATCGGACCTGCCCAGTCCGGTATAATTGTCTCCTAAAATCTCACAATTACATCTCAGTTTTGTTTTTATCTATTACTTTAGTCTATTTTTACCTAACCACACGCCCCACTACTTGTTGTTTTCTATTATTTTCCTTCTTTTACCTCACGTCCGTGAATTTCAAAAAGTGACCAATAATTTTTTTGTCTGTTTACTCTTCCAATTCATTATTCCGAAAATTTTGAATTTCTCCTCAAAATAAATAACCCTAACACTAATTCATTCCACTACAAAATAAATAACCTGAACACCAGTTTATTCCACTTCATTCATCTACAAAATAAATAATTCTAACTAATCTATCACACTACTACTTAATACATTCATCTACTTTTTTTCCACTCAAACTAAACCCAAAATTAAAACATTTCATAATCATAATATTCTATCAAGTTAACACTTTCAAGTAAGTTCTATTTTGTACTTTTTTATTTATTAATTTTGTTATTTCCGAGTAAATGATTAAATTAACATTTCTTAGCTTGTTTTAATTTTTGTTAATGTCTACTTCAAAAACGTTATTAAGTTGCAAAATCAAATTTAGTTTATTTAGTATTTTTGATATATTTTTTTATATTTCCAAGATTGAAGGGATTTTATTAGTGTCTACTTTAAAAAAGTTATTAAGTTGTAAAAGTAAATTTAATATATTTAATGTTTTTGTTATATTTTTATTATATTTCCAAGGTTGAAGGGCTTTTATTTGATCATGGACAAATATACTAAATTTTTGTTAGTTAAATGCATGGACAAATAAAAGCCCTTCAACCTTGGAAATATAATAAAAATATAAAAAAACACTAAATATACTAAATTTACTTTTACAACTTAATAATTTTTTTAAAGTAGACACTAATAAAATCCCTTCAATCTCGGAAATATACAAAAATATATCAAAAACACTAAATAAACTAAATTTGGTTTTACAACTTAATAACGTTTTTGAAGTAGACATTAACAAAAATTAAAACAAGCTAAGAAATGTTAATTTATTCATTTATTCAGAAATAACAAAATTAAAAAAGTATAAAATAGAACTTACTTGAAAGTGTTAACTTGATAGAATATTATGATTATGAAATATTTTAATTTTGGGTTTAGTTTGAGTGGGGGAAAAGTAGATGAATGTATTAAGTTGTAGTGTGATAGATTAGTTAGAATTATTCATTTTGTAGTTGAATGAAGTGGTGTTGGGTTATTTATTTTGTAATGTAATGAAGTGGAATGAATTGATGTTAGAGTTATTTATTTTGAGGAGAAAATCAAAATTTTCGGAATAATGAATTAGAAGAGTAAACAGACAAAAAAATTATTGGTCACTTTTTGAAATTCACGGGAGTATGGTAAAAGAAGTAAAATAATATAAAAGAACAAATAGTAGGGCGTGTGGTTAGTTAAAGGTAGAGTAAAGTAATAGATAAAGATAAAACTGAGATGTGAGTATAGGGTTTTAGAAGACCGGACTGGACAGGTCCGATATATCTTTTATCAGGTCACATATATACCGGACCTACCAGGTAGATATAAGTCCATAACCGAGTAATTTTCGCCCTAAAAAAGACAGACCCCTCTCTCACTCTTTTAATCTCACTCCATCACGTTGTCACGCTACCACTGTGTTCGGAGAATTTTTTAGAATTAAGGGGGAGTATTAATATATAACCAGCAAAAATATTGTAAAATACATTTATTAAAAAAAAATAATGAAAATAGCCCCTGGCTGTGTCGATCATTGTTGAGTGCAGAGAAAAGAGAGAGTTTGTTGTCTTTTGGATAGATTAAGACTTGTGTTACACATTTTCAAAATTTTTTTAAAAAAATAGACTCGTGTTACACGCGACACGACTATTTGAATAGACATTTTTCTTTTAAAAGTTTAGCTGCATTCTTATGGCTGCTAACGGGTGAATTGTTGTGGTAATCAATTGGTACACATATTCATTTCTTGATGTCAATATTTCTTAAAAACTTACGGTGGAAAATCGTTGGATTGTGCTAGAGTTAGTTGTGTAAAGAAAACACAATTAATAAATAAATTAATCATAAGCATACTTTTATTTCTACTTGTTTATTGTAATTTTCATTCAATTATCCAACACATACATGATACTTTGTTCTAAAAGGTCATTTTCATAAACAATGTAGAAGTGTAATTTGTTTATACTACTATTTGACTTTGCAGGTTAAAACGACTTATTTATGCAATAATTGATATTTGAACATCACCACAATTCCAATACCAAACTTAAAGTTTTATTTCTTGTTTTTTTTGTCACTAATTGTGTAAATCAAGCATGATTAGCCTTAAATTCACTTATTTTTAAATTTGCAGTTTTATGTTTTTTTATTGAAAAGTTTAATTAACTTTTTGAGCCCTACGAGAAAATACCGGGGCCAAAACCCAATTGTTCAAATTAGAAGCGGTAGCTCAATTATCGTATCGGGTCTTAAAATATCATATAGCTCCCTTAAATGTTCAGTATCGTTTTGGAATAAAAATGTTTTAATATTGTTTGTTGTACCAAATGTGTATTCGATGTGTATCAACGCCTTACAAGAATGGTAAAAGTCAACGGCACCCCAAATGATATACCGGATACTCCAAATGTTATGCGTATCACCGTACATACACGTATCCATTACTCATAATTTTAAAAAATATAATCTTAAAGCCTTAAAGGTCCTCTTCATGCAGTGCAACCAAATTTTTTTGTTAACAATCTTCACAAATAAAATAAAATCTCTGCTAATATAAAAAAAAAGTAGCACTCCAGTAAAAGTTTGGGTCCAAACACACCTTTTGAAAGACGTAAGAAAGAAAAAGAAGAATCGGAAAAGTAAAGAAAACAGTAAATGTATTTCGTCACAAATAACAGAAAGTAAAGAAAACAACAACTCATTTATGTCTTTATTATAAACAAAACGACGTCGTTACTTAAAGTCTTATCATTCTCTTTTCTTAAGGATCACGATATCTCTGGTGAATCCCCGGCGGTCCCCAAAGTTTAGGTCAAAATCAGAATTACCCCTCGTAATTTAAATTCTATCAAGTATACCCTGAGGTTTTGAAATACAAAAGCATCCCAAAAGTTATAATAAGCATTAAGTTTAAGAATAGAAATTACGGTTTAACCTTTATTTTTCATATTTCTAATTTTTTTCCACATATCTTCGCATCATTAACCATAAAATTTTAGTTATTGCTAGTTTTCAAATTGAGTATTCAATAAGTATTAAGTTTAAGAATACAAATTAATTACAGTTTAACCTTTTAGTGACTTGACTGACTAAGATGGTTTAAAAAAAATCTCCAAAGTTAATCTTTTCTTTTGTAAAGGTATACTCATTTAGACTCTAGTTGTTTTGTTGTAAAAGGGATAAACAAACATTTATGGGTAATATAGATTTTTTGTTTATTGATTTACCGTAAAACATTTTTTTTGGAAAAAAACTTTTTTCATATATCCAGTAAAATTGAGGAAAACGATTACCCCGCAAATGAAGTTGTAAACGGTTTACGGAGCCTCTCTCTATATTCTTTCTAATACTAGTATTATAACTATTATTAATTATAGGTTTACTCTTTCAAAATTATTTAATAATTAGTCCAATTCCATCTACTAACCAATAATAAAAAAAAACAGGAAAATTTCTATAAAAAAAATGGAAAAAAAACTCGAAAAATCTAAAAAACCTAAGAAAATTTGAAAAGGCTAAAATCTAAAATATAATTAACCAATAAAATAATAATAGGAAAAAATCTATAAAAAAAAATGGAAAAAATAAAATTAAAAATTCCGAAAAATCTAAAAAACCCAAGAAAATTTGAAAAAGCTAAAAAAAGTCAATAATATCTTCTATAATTATAATTTTATGAGTTTATAGGTTGAAAATTTATAAGTTATTATAAGTGACGTATATGAAATAAAATATGTGTTTAACTTAAGTTTCCTATGTTGAGCTTTTTACCAATTATTTGTTAAAAAAATAATTTGTAAAAAAAAACTTGAGTTTGTATAAAATTTTAGATGGAAAACTTTTTATGTACCAACCGCGTGTAAATAAAAAACAAATAAAAATTTTCAGTGTAAAACTTTCTCATGTAAAACTTATACTATGAAACAAACGGAGTTAGTCCCTAATGTGAACTATTATATTTTGACATGTCTCAAATAAGTGTATATTTTCTAAATATAATTACAAGAGTTTGAGAAAAAATATCATATTACTGTATTGGCAAATCCAAGAACCATAACCGAGGGGTGCCGAACTCCATAAAAAGTAATGGTAAGTGAAAAAATAAATCATGAGAGGTCCTAAATTATAATGTTTAATAAACTTCAGTATACATATATGATAAAAGTTGAAAATATTCATAAATTTTGAAGTTATACAGACTTCGTGACTCCCGATAATCTCCACTTAGATTCACTCATGTTACTCTCCTATAAAACAATTAAACATGCTACAATTGATAATTAGCGTGTTATAATTTAATTCAAGACAAGTTGACACTTCTCATAAGACACCAATGTGTATGCCTAGCGTCGGCCTAAAATGGATACGAATAGTCAAAAAAAATTCTATATCACATGCAAATAATTTTGGAAAAAAAAAATATAGGAACTTTTTTCTATTTACTCTTTCGACAGCCAACACAAAATTTAACCTCATCCACCCACCAAAAATATTTATTATGGACCAACTCCCTTCATGTCATGAGTCAAATTATAACAACAAAAAAGGGTGTATTTGTCAAAATTGAGAAACTCAGAGCCAAATCGAATAGGATGTCAAATGTGCAGAGTCTAATCGCATCTCAATCAAACTTAAAGAGGGATACATTATAATTAATAATTCTCATCCTACTCTTTCAAAAATAGCCAAAAAATAAAATAATCTCATCTAGTTGACCCATCAAAAATATTTAAAGAGACTGTATATGCCAAATCAAGAAACTCAGAGGCGAATCGAATAAAACATGAAAGATACAAAGCCCAACCGTAACATCAATAAAACTAAAAGAGTGGATACATTAAATTCAATAAAATCTCATCAAACTTTCAAGTATTAATCTTTATTTAATAGCAGTAGTATTAAGTCCATATTTATAAAAGAAAGATCACAATATCTCCTGGCGGACGGAGATAGAAACTTCCCCGCCTCACCTTCTCTCTCTCTCTCTCTCTCTCTCTATCTCTCTCTCTATATATATATCTATATTTCTGTATCTCTTTCTATATTTATATATATCAACTGGCATGTCATCATTCGCTTTCTCTCTCCTGACCGTACTGACCCTCCTCTTCTCTCTCTCCTCAGAGGGGGTCAAACTGCCGTTCCGGGCAGGTGACGTGCTGCCCGTGCTTCCTCGTTCAGTGTCGGTGCCGATAATTAGGGCGGTGAACAGCGCAGTGGATATATTACCGACTTTCGTTGGAGCAGTGGTTTCCGAGGAGGGAGGGAATAGTAGCGATAGTAGTTTGGAGTGGAAAGGGACTTGTTTTTACAAGAATAAGGCTTGGATTGAGTTTCATAACAAGTCTGGGTCCGAGTTCGGTGGCGGTACTCTCCATATCCAGGTCTCTTATTTACTCTCTATGAAATGCTAGTTTTGGTAATTTAGGGGCTGAAATGCTAATTTTGGTAAATGAGGGGCTGAAACACTAATTTTTGAAAATTTTAATCAAAACACATGAGAAAAAAGTTAAATTTCATCAAATGCATAATGGATCCATTTCCACCTAGTTTCTACGTAAATGTGTTTTACTATGAACACAATAATCGAGTTTGGTAGTATCATTATTTGCATTATGCGGTTTTAAACAAATTTTTAATTAAATTAGGGTATGAATTGTTAATTAAATTAGGATACATCCGGGGGCGGATCCAGGAATTTAGATTCGGGGGCACAATTTTTTATAATAATAACGGTGACTAGTGCCGAAAAATTTATAAGTTCATGTGAAGTTAGAATAATGTGTTCTAATATTTGAATAAGCAAGTTCGGTTAGACTCTTTAAAATCAATATATATATGCATATAATATTTGTATATAAATTAGCAGCCTTACCAAATTTTGGGTTGACTTACTATAATACTAGTAATCGTTCCCCACACGTTGTGTGTGCGGCGCGAAATATAGAAAATAGGTATAGTTATTATATAAATATGTGGATAATACAAAAAAAAACATAGTTTAAAATTTAAAAGAATTTTTGTTTGTTAAAGAGGGGTAAATAGTTTTATTAGTTTTTATTTTTTATATTTTTATGGGAGTATGGTATTATTGTAATTAATATAAAGGTGCAGGAGTATTTTTGGAAAAAAATGGCTAAATTAGACAGTCTCATTTGACTTGAGTTGACTTATTATAATAGAATGAAATGATAATAGGTTTAATAGATAGATACATATACAGGGACGAAACGAGTAACTTTAGGGAGGAACGTGAATTTTGATCTATATCCAGGGGTCTCTCTTTATGGGGCCGTTTGGTAACTGATATTTTTAGCTGAATTTTGGATTTCTTATTTTTAAAAAGTAAAAACTGTGGGTGTTTGGACACTGATATTATTTAGCTTTCCAAAAGCAGATTTTTAGGCTAAAAAAGCGATTTTTTATTTATTTTGGAATTTCAGTGGATTTCTGAAACAGATTTTTCAAATCTAATTTTGGACCAAAAAACCGGTTGCCAAACATAGCCTATATATATATATAAGTAATAGTAGCCCACGTGTTTCAAGCGAGAGCGATTTTTTTTACTTATTTATTGTATTTGAATTGAACTACAGTGTATTAGTAATTAGGAAAATAGATTATGGATGGTTTTGGAAAAAGTGTGCCAATCTTTAGCAGGCTCATTAAATGTTGGGTTGATTTTTTATTATAGAATGATATGGATGGAATCAGAAAATTTAGTAAATGAGGGGGCTGAAACGCTAAATTTTGAATATTTTAATTAGAATAAATAGTAAGAAATATACATGTATATAGTACTTCCTCCGTTGCATAAGCGTGGTGTCTAGTATACTTAAAGGATGCAAATTCATTATGTTCAAAATTTGGAAAGGAGTAAATTTAAAAGTTAATCACACCGTTATAATGTATACCTATGTGATTAACTTTTGAATTTGGTCATTTTGACTACGCGAGTACACAAATATTTGTATATGTATATAATATTTAGTGTGTTAACACGTTATTGTTTTATGACGCATCAAATTAGTATGAACTGCTGCTACACCAGAATCTTTGTAGTTTATTGGTTGGTAAGAAGGCAAACGATCCAAACAAATTGATCGGTAACAGTGGATTGGTTTTTAAAAAATTGATAAAACCTTATGACTGTGGTTTGATTAACAAAGCAATTAGGCGAGAAAGGAGAGATCATGTTATCAATCAAGAGTGAGTGAGTAATTATAGTATATATGTAGAATTTATAAGCTTCTAAATCAGTGGCGCAACTCTTAATACTGGGATTCATATTTACAGGTATATGTATGGAGTAAAGATAGTAAATGAAAAACTTGAAGAGAGTTAATATGTTAACACTGGTTTACCATGAATCGATTAGTCAGCTATTTTGGTGACTAGTGCCCTCCCGTGGGGGATTGACTTGGTGAAATTGTAAATTTGGGGAAACAAAGATATTATGCTAATTTATTGGTGTAAATGATTTAAAAAGAAAAAAACAACCTGTAAGACTTGAAGCTTTGGACCTATTGATATAAAATAGGAAAATCACAAACTCTACCAACATAATTTTTGGTATTGAGGGCCAGAAAATGAAGAGTCGTCTAAGTGTAATGAAGCTTTTACTTGCACCAGACATTCTGTGTTGTTGTCCGTACATAACTGCAAAGAGAAGCTTGTTGCTGTTTAGACTCCATTGTTCCCTTTATTAATAGTGTTGTTTGTACCTTTTTGTGGTGTTGCATCTGCATCACTATCATTAGCATACTTTTTTTATTTGTATTTTCCCAATTTTGTCTCAGATGAGCAATGCGCACAGTTGGACTTGTATGGACCTTTATGTCTTTGCAACCCCTTACCGTGTGACATGGGACTATTATTTTCTAGCTCGTGAACACACTCTAGAGATCAAGGAATGGGAAGGCAAAGCGGAGTACGAATATGTGAGTAATCATAAATATCTTCTACGCAGCATATGATACAAATATTGTAGTTATTGTTGTTCGTTAAAGTAACTTTGTAGAGATTGTGATGTAGGATTCCAATTTCTAATCACAATACAAATATTCGAAATCAGACCCTTTTTTGATAAAAAAAACAGAAAAAACCCCCCTTCCAAAATGGGATCTTTGAGTACTGAACATAAATTATAAAGAGTACCAAAAATACTCTTGAACTTTATATTTAAATCCCGGCTGGATTTTAATGACATCAATCGTCATTATTTCACTAATCTATAGACACAACTTTAGAACCCTGAAAGACACAAACAGTGTAAATTGACTCAATTTTTGAAAAAGTTATGACCCACTTTAAAATTAACAAGACACATGGGTTAACATTTATAAACAGAAATTAATGTAGATACCTAATTGTGAATCACATTGTGTTTTATTGCAATTTCATTAGGTGAAACACAGAGGTATTTCGGTTTTTTTAATGCAAGCTGGAATGCTGGGAACTTTTCAAGCCCTATGGGATGTTTTTCCCTTATTTACAAACACGGGTTGGGGTGAGAATTCAAATCTTAAATTTCTGAAGAGTCGTATGGGTGCTACCTTTGATATACGTCCTCAACCATGGGTTACAAATATTAGTGTGGCCGATATTCACTCTGGCGATTTCTTTGCTATATCTAAAATACGAGGAAGATGGGGTGGTTTTGAGAGTTTGGAAAAGTGGGTCACAGGAGCTTATGCTGGTCATACAGCTGTTTGCTTAAGAGATTCTGAAGGGAAGTTATGGGTTGCGGAATCTGGACATGAAAATGAGGAGGTACACTTTTTTATGAAATTTGATTTTAACTGTCTTTTATGAAATTTGAGAGAACGCTAATTTTCAGTAAAGGGTTCTAATTTCCAATACTATGTTTACTTAAGCAAATGTAGTATATGTTAGTGTAGCAACTTTTCTTAATATGGTGAGTTGCAACAACCCGCTTTTGAAGTATTAAAACCTTTGGTCACAATTCACAATATAATTTAGATACAACGCTTTGTTTTCTTCTAAAGTTCTTCCTAACGTAATTCTCCTTTGATGCTACAAAACCTCGTTCATCTCTGGAGACTTAAAAGCTCTTGAACTGTAACTTGTTTTTATTTTAGTCTCAATATTATTGTCTAAAAGAACGTCGAGTGTATTCACTCAATCTGTGTGTCTGTGCCATTCAGATCTACTTTAATGCCTTAGTAACATGGTTTTCGCATAATTAATGAAAATAAAGCGTGTATTTTTTTTCCCAGGGAGAAGATATAATTGATATATTGCCATGGGAAGAATGGTGGGAATATGAGCTCACTAAAGATGATTCAAATCCACATATTGCGTTACTCCCTTTACGTCCTGAGCTGAGGGTTAAGTTTAATGAAACTGCTGCTTGGGAATATGCAAGAAGCATGTCGGGACAGCCTTATGGCTACCATAATTTAATATTTAGCTGGATAGATACAATTAACGGGAATTATCCGCCTCCCTTGGATGCTCATGTGGTAGTACATTCTGCCCTTTCACTATATTTTGCTTGGGTCTCCTAATTGAATATTGCTTTTGCATGAGTCTCTTGCCACAACATTTTATACACATCGTCCTTTTGCAGTAAAATTTACCTAAATCCTGCCAAAGAAAGGAAATGATTTTTTATTCTCTTCTTATAATGCCAAAATACTTCAACTACATAGACTGTACACGAGCGTGCATAAAAAAGGCTGTGTACGTGTCATTTTCCTTTAGATACTTCCATGTCTTTCACTGGATACTAGTTTACAGTTACACAAAGAGGATGCCATAATCTCCATTTCGTTATTTTCTTTTCATGAAAAACTTGCTATTTTGTTGTACATTTGTGGTATGGTTTCCGTAGCTCTACAGCGTAACCATCAAACTTAGTGCTCTCCTCTGATATTTTCTTTTGACCTGTAAAGGTAGATGGACTATACTAATAATCCGGCGAACAATCGTCTATGCTTTGGAATGATGAAAGCTATCAACTAACTAATGCTTGCTTAATGATGTTTTTCCCAGTTTGGCTCCTGACATATCTTTTAGTCATTTCCTATCAATTTTCATAGGATTCTGGGTACTTCGTTTTATTTGCTAATTTGGACTTTTTTTCTGTCCATAGCTAAGTGTCATATTTTTTCTTTATTGCCTTATTAGTTTGATAATATATCTCGTATGATGCAGGTTGCTTCTGTTATGACCGTCTGGAACCAAATACAGCCTGCTTATGCTGCTAACATGTGGAATGAGGCTTTAAACATGCGATTAGGAACTAAGGTATCGCAACAAAATTTTGTCATTGTGCTGACTAAATGTCCAAAAAATATTTATAAGATCCAATCCTAATAAAATGGCTATGCTGAGAGTGCATTTCTAGTTATCAGTTCGGAAATACATGTCTCTTTCTCTTTCTGATGTTTTAAAAAGGTTTTATTTTAAGAATTGGATCGTTATTAAGACAAATGAATAAGGAAGTAAATAGGTCAACTTTCACTTTATGGGTTTCATTAGCTCCAATATTAATTTTTTTGAAAGAATTTACCGGATATAAGTAAAATAATTGCGTTGCATTTTTTTTCCATTTAGGAAAGATAATTATCTTCTTTGTCTAAAATTGGTGCAACTTTTTTTGCCGTCTAGAACCTTAGTCTTCCTGAAATTCTCGTCGAAACTGAACGGCGTGGTTCATCCTTTGATCAACTGTTGACGATTCCCGAGCAAGATGATTGGACATACAGTGATGGAAAATCAACATCTTGTGTTGCTTTCATTCTGGAAATGTACAAGGAAGCAGGATTATTTAATCCGATAGAACGCTCCATTCAAGTTACAGAGTTCACGGTGAGTTAGTTCTGGAAAGATAAGATTTGTTGTTTTACAAATCTGGTGGTTGGGCTGGCTATGCATACTTGGTTGACTCCATAGATGAATTTAAATATATTATGAGCTTTTACATTAAACACAGTATTTTCCTGCGCAAATATGGAATGCTATTACAAAATAAATGGTTTATTTTTTAGGTTTCCCATGCTAGTTTCATATCCCAGGGAAGAAACAATCAACACAAATTCATGGTGAATTCCAGAACTGCTATTTAAGATTACAAATTCATGAAAATATTTCATTCCATGACATGGAAAGCGCAACCCTCACATAAAACACTTTTCATTATCCATCCCTCTTGATCTCATTTTTTATTTCTGCTGACTCCAAATTCTTGGGACTAAGGCTTAGTTATATATTGCTTTGATTTAAGGATCCTTTTCCATGTTTTAACTCATGCATGAAAGTTAGATTACATAACTATTTTTTCGTTGCACTTATCTTTTTCCACCCATTATTGTATTGAAATGCATATCAAACTATTCTGTTTCATTTGTATTGTGCTTTCCTGGCTTAGGCTATACTGGCTTCTTTTAGAAGGAAATAATGTTTTAATTTGTGAGGAAAGCTGTTGATCATATGGTATTATAATGTAGATCAAAGACGCTTATACTCTCAAGTTCTTCGAAGATAATCCCAGCCGGCTGCCAAAGTGGTGCAATGATGCAGACACCGTTAAGCTCCCATTTTGTCAAATTAAAGGAAAGTATCGGATGGAGTTACCAGGATATAATTCCATGGACCTGTATCCTCATATGAATGAAAGGTGCCCATCTATGCCCCCATATTATAACCGGCCTAAGGGTTGTTGAAACTTGCAAGTGCCCTTATATCTATTCTCGTTGTATTTGCTCTTATTTCTCGAGTACAAGTCCGATTTTAATTTGGAACCACGTCGTTGTATCATAACTATTGTTGTATACATCTTCTGCTGTGGGAATACTTGTAAAGACTACATAGATAAAGATAGTTGGGGTTCTGTAGTAGGGTTCGGAAATTATGTTAACTACAACATGTACATAATTATAATATAATTAATTGAATTTGAAGACTTGTGTTGTTCTTCAGATATCATCCAAGTTGTTTCTCATTTATGAATTTTGCTATTATGCAAGTCGTTCCTCATTCATGTTCATGTTTATTATTGTGCCTATGTCAGACTGTCCTGTTTGGTTGATATGGTTTTTTGGTTCAGTTTAGCTCTCGTTTTATGGTTGTGCATGTACTTTCTTAATTGACATTCATGTATTTATATCTGACGCAAGTTGTTCCTTGTTTGTGTCCATTTATCATTGTTGGATTTGTTCACCTGTTTTCCTGTAGCTGCCATGTCTTGTTTTCGGTTCGGCTTTGCTCATGAATTATGGTTGTGCAGTGCTTTCTTAAATATGTTTTAACTTAACATCAATTTGTCATAGCAAGGTTAAAAATCAGGAGAACCACATCATTGTCAAAAAATTAAATAGAGCCCCTCTCATTTCTTTCAAGTTACTAATTCCAAAAGCAGTAGATAGTTCTCGTGAATATTTATCCATCACAGAGGCAGTTTATTTCAATAGCAGGGCCAACAACACTGATGGATTTGATTTTCTTCAACAACACTAATGGATTTGATTTCCTTCAACAACACTAATGGATTTAATTTCCCTTTTCTTACTTTAAAACCATTATATGGAATGATCCACGTCACATCAGTTTTTTGGGTATAATTGTATTGGAAGTCCTCGAGTTGGAACAGGCATCGGATCCCTGCTGAATTTATCATCCTTACAGCATAGTTTCCAGGTAAATTGAGTTACCAAATAATGTAATGCTACTAATATCTCGATCCTAGCAAACTCGTACCCAGGACAAATCCGGGCCCCACCTCCAAATGGAACAAAGCAGTAAGGAGGAATTGCAGCCTGCTTTTCGAATCTTGTTGGATCAAACTTTGACGGTTCTTTGAATATGTTTCCGTCCATATGAGTCATGCTCATTACCCAAAATACCTAGTTACATTATATTATCGGGTTTAGAGTTTGTTAAAATATACTTCTGAAAGGACTTGAAAAAGAAAATATTTTGTACTCAAACCCCCCACTTAGATCTGTACATAGATATGTAAGGCGGCAGTGAATCCCACACAAATCTATATACATTGATTGGTGAATGACACGTGTGTCCCATTGCCGCCTCACGTAGATATGTACAGATCTAAGGTAAGGTGTGTGTGAATAACATTGTTGCTTGAAAAATGGGATTTGATGACAATGAAAGCACTAACTTGCCATCCTTGAGGGATTACGTAACCTCCGAATTCGATATCCTTTTGAACTGTTCTGAAGCCTCCAAAGATGGGAGGAAACACTCGCAGGGTTTCGTTAGTCACTCTCCATGTGTACTTCATCATGGCAAGGTCTTCCCATGTCAGTGACTCTCCTTTTGCTTTGTTTTTGGCTATCTGTTCTTGTTCTACACATCCATTTAATATTTAATTTAGAATACGTGAACTGGAAAATTAAACCAGCTTACGGGGTGATTGAAGTCCTGAGTAGTTGGACATGCCAACTTTTTTTGCAATAACAGCTCGTTCAAAGAATAGCAAAAAGTCCAGGATTTGAAATTTTAGGGCCTACATGGTATTTGGGTGAGTTTTGTACTTAGGAAATGCTCCCAGTGTTCGACTCTGGTAGGCAAAAATCGACTTCTTTTTTTGGTGACCACAGTCGAAACAAAGACAATACCCGTTGGATGGAATTGTGGGTTTTTTTTGGAAGAAACATTATTCAACATGAACAATTTGAGCCATTAGATCATCTCCATCAAATGTATACATTGTTTGTTGTCACTTTGGTCACTTTTACTGTTGTCTTCCACTCATCACCCAAATGAATACCAGAAAACAAAACGGAAAAACAACTTTCTTTTTAATTGTTTCAGCTTTTTCGCAGTTGGCGGATTTTTTCAGTATATATCGTCACATAAATGTATAATGCAAGTAATGGAAGTACCTTGGACAACACCTTCTAGAATGGATGCTTCATTAGCAAGTAGCCGCACTAGAAAAGTTATTACAACAGATGAAGTATCGTGGCCAGCCACCATAACAAGAATGATATTATGCACAATCTCATCTTCCGATATTGCCTGTTCGCCATCTTCGCCACCTATACCGAGCAAACACGTGATAAGATCTTGATTACAAGCATTGCCATTCTTTTTAAGCTCTTCGCCTTTTTCACGTATGAGTTCTCTCACTATTTCCCTTACACGTGTTGTTGCACGTAGGCTCTTGTTATATCGCGTGAATGGTAAGTTGATTGGGACTGACCACATTCCTTCGATCATTATTTGGAAATTGGCGATGAGTTCGTCTCTTTGGGTTCCAAAGTCAATCCCGAATAGAAGGGAGCATATGATGTTGAATGTGAGAGTTTTCATTAGAGGCAACACCTGGTGTAAAAACAGCCATTCATTGTAGTACCTCTACTTTACTCCCATTTTTGAATTTGGTTTAGCAATAACTCACTTGGATGAAGCTAAATAAGATTAGGTTTTTGCTAATTTCTCCTTGTTTATATAGATAGTTCATGGACGAAATCTTTTAGACGTGCTTATAGGTCCCAGAAAATTATCCGGATCCAGTCTCTAGGAATCAACATGTGGACCCAGAAAATGATTTTCCAGCTTATTTATGGTGCGGAAACTTAGGTTGAGACGACTATTGGTAGTTTAGACTTTCTATTTTGAAACCTTGGCAGGTATACTTACTGATGATTGACTACTCACCGTATTCTTTATTTTGGTAGTGTAAAAATTTACTTGTATGTCACATGATTTTCGATATAGGTTCAGGTGAGTGAGAAAGGATCACACATTTTCTCATTGAATTTGTGTTACTTGAATAAGAGTATTTTTCCGATTACCTTGTATCTTGATCATACATTTTGTTATTTCGTCACAACTACACACACTTACATATACATGTCTCTTGTGTGTGTCTGCACCTAGATATGTGTGTGTGTGATTGTGCTAGACCTCCTATGTATAGGGAATGCTTACCGTAACCTGATCTTTGCCTTGCCAATATATATGGAGATGTCTTTTAATCTCATCCTCAATCTTCCCAACATACTGCTTCAAACACTCTGGCTTTAAGAACGAAACGAGAGCCGCTCTAACACGCTTATGGTCGTCACCACTGAGTTCCAGCAAGTTCCTATCACCTAAAATCATCCGAATCGACGTTGTCTGCTGGTTACTCATGGTCCCACTTTCGCTCGCAAACACGAGCTTATTTGCAGCCTGTTGACAAATCACGATTAATTTATATTTGGTATTTGTTTGTATTTCATTACCTTAGTGATAATTAGTGGAGTTGTGTGATATTGTGTGTGGGATTATGTGAACTCAAGTCCATTAAAGCGAAGTTTAGAGTTGGTTTTACTTTTTCATCATATTGATTATTCTATATTTCTCTGTCTTCCAGATTTAGTTGCTGCTTTTCAGCAATTATGCTGGATTTCTTGACTTAAAGCTTCTAGCATTTTCAGACGATGAAAGCTTAACTTTTAAGTCAATCCACCAATCGCAGTTCTGGTTTTAAGAGAAAAAACAAAACAAATAAAGGTGAGCTAAAAAGCTGGAGCCACACAAGGCCAAACAATTAAGCTCAGATTTTTTTGCCTTTCTTCTTAAAAGCTGAACTACATTGGTTGATCAGATTAAAAAGCCGAGGTTTCCGGTTTTTCCCCCCTAAAAACACTAGCTTTAAGCCCGATGAACCCGAATTTTCTTCCGCTTGCAAAAATTCAGTTTGTTTAATTAAAAGCTGCAAATAACAAGAACTAAACTGAGTTCTGATGCAGTTCATATTATAGAGTTTGTTTTATCAGCTCAGTTTTTTCCATTTCTAACTAGTTCTAGACTTCTAGTATAAATAATGAACGGATTTATGTCACCTGTCCATGAATGAAAACAGTGGGCTTTCCGAACAAGCTTAGCTTCGAGACGTCGCCATACTTTTTCACTCTCTCTCCGATCCATTTCTCTGTCGTGTTGGCTCTCATAACTCTGAGGAGGGTGAGACTTTGGCCTATAAAGGGCATGCCTAGTGAACCTGGTGGAAGTTGCTTATATGTTTGTGCCTTTCTTTTGAATATAAGGAAGAAAATGGGGATGATGAAGATCAAGATGACTAGAAAGGCATTCATGATTAGAGAGAGTGATTAGAGAGAGTGAGAAAAATAGATTGCAACAAGCAGTAGCAAGGAGCTCTTAATTATAGTATGAAACTTGGGTGGATAAGAGGTTTTTTTTTGTTTTTTTACACTGAATAATTGTTGTGGATTTATTAATTAGTACTGTGAATTTTTAATTTTCTTAATTAATAACCTGAATTCAAGTCTTTTTAAACTATTTCGTCAAATGATGAGACAGGTGGCAAGTAATGAATTCAGGGTAGTAATTAAAAAAATAATTGAGAGGGAACTAAATTGAACGAGATAGTTCAAAAAAATAATATTAATTGAATTAAGGGTATTGATAATTTTTTTTTGGAGAATTAAGTGTATTTATTAAGAAAACGTCAACAATTCAGGGTGTAAAAATGCTAACAGACCGACAGATTTGTCTAGAATTACCAAAACTAACCGCTTCTTGAATCGGTTTTTATTCATGATTACCATGGGCTCAGGGTTCAGGCTGCTGCTTGACCTTAGATGTAAGTTTTGTTACAGTAAATTATGTGAGGGAATTGTAGTTAGATAACAAGACTTATTTAGACAGAAAAAAATAATAATTTTTATTGCTTTAATTTAGTCACGTATAAAATTGGGACAAGAGCTCACTCTTGACGCTAATCCGGTTCTTATGGTTTCTAGTATCAAACTTTCCGGTTAGCATAATCACAAATCAGCACGAATCATTTCCTCAATTTAAGTTATTAAACGTGTATCTATTTTTTTATTCCGACTCATTTCAGACACTATAATATTGAGAATTAAAATGGACAGTTAGAATATTGACTAAATTTTAAATTATCTATTAAAATTGAAAGTAGGTGTATGTAACTATGTTAGTATGTTACAACGAGCAAGTCTCTGCTGATTAAAGCTCGGTGAATATTGTTATTTAGTGATATGGTATCTTACTTCCAATTTAATTTGTTTTATCTTCACTATAGATTTCAGTTTAAGGTTAAATTTTTTTTTTAATTAAAACCAATATTAATTTCTGTCTCAAACAATTGTTGTTCTAATCAATGGCCACCTTGAATAAATTGTGCTAAAATTACCTTATACTGTTCAGATAATTGCTGTCTAGTCATGTAGAATATTTTACCGGCTGAACAAATTTTTTTTTTCAGGATTTTGATAGCAAATAAAAGGAGAAGCCAAATGAAAACTACAAAACAATCACAGCTAAAATCAAGTCTAATGTTGAAATGACAAAAACAAGCCAAATAATACATTTACAAGGATAATTTTGCATGTATTAGAACATATAAAAAAAGGAAACTTAATGTATATACTTCTTTCTTCGTAACTATCATAATATTAATATTAAAGCTGGAAAACAAGCAAGAAGAAACAAAATGCAGCACCATTGGCCGACAAAGAAAACTGTGGATATAACTTGGACGATGACGAGTGACAACAATATAATTGAAAACAATAATCGAATTGTCATAAAAACGTGTGCAATTACGCTGTTTGGACGGATGATCGAAATTCTATTAGCAAGGTGTGGAAACTATTAATAAACAAAACATCCCAACCAATCAGTAACTTGAGGATTTCGCTTCAAACCGTTGCGATCTTGAAGAAAGCCATGACAACACTGTAAAGATGAACGATGAAGCGAAGTAATTAAGAAGTATGTCGTCTTCCTTCTAATAAATTAAACAAAAAGGCCGGCTCAAGCATAAACTTGTCATAGATCAAGTTCAAGCAAATTTAATGAAAGTGATAAGCGATTTAATAATTCCTATTACTCTTTTAATTGGAGGTAAGCTTTTGGTTACATGTTAACAAATTTTTAAATAATCGAAAAAACCAAATGTAGTAGACTGATGATAGGAATGTGGCAAGCTTTCTACAAACAAAGAGTTCACATTGAGATTACAAAAAAAAACGAAAAAAGAAAAGTTCACATTGAAAAGAGATATAACTTTATCACTTTATGTCTAAAGTTTAAAGAGCGCTCAAGAACGTTTATAAGGATGTTTTTATCTAGGTATAGTACGGACATGAATTTGGTGTTCGACACGACATCAAACAGACACGAATACATGAATTTTTTTAAAAAAATAGGATTTCAAAACAAGAAAAATTAAAAATATATTGATTACAACCGATAAATTTTAATAACTTCATCTAAATATTTTTACGGTATAATTTATGTTTCTCGTGTATTTAAAGCTCCCATAACGTTTTAAAAGTGTCCATTACGCTTTAGAAGTGTTCACATCGTGAGAGTAAATATACGTCTTGTCAATAAGTCATTAAGTCAACGACATGAAAAATTAAGTGTGTGATGAAATGAAATGACGGACATGACATTTTACTTTTTTTTTTCCAGTTGACCGTGCATAATATGTTTTAATTAATGAAATTGTTTTGAGGATATCACTCTTTTGGAAGAACCGATTGGTTTATTTTATTCCATTCAAACTAGCTAGTGAAATCTTTAATCACATTTTACACATTTTACATTGTTGTTGAGTTTACTAATTGGTTTACTTTTATATTTTACTCCCTCCGTTCATAATAATAATTCAATTTGATTTTTGACTATGTTTCATAACAACAGTCCAGATTTTCTTTAGAATTTTTAGTTCTACATATATCTCTATTTTAAAAAAAATTCTATTTAATGAGTCTTATTTTTTGCTAGTCATGAAAACGATTAACATTTTAAGAATATATTTGAAAATTGATGTAATATACATATTATCTAACTAACTGTAACCAACATATATTAATATCTCATGAAAAAACTTATTGGACTGTTATTATTATGTCAGACAGAGAATTAATTCGTATCATTTATCATGCCCAATAAAAAATTTGATGTCAAAAAATAAAACTACAACAAAATTGCAATATTGTATTGAAAAAATAAAGCTCTACAATTTTTTATTGTATTTTTATTTACTTAAACTATACTATTATCTGAATGTATTTAGTTTTATCAAATCAAATGATGATGCTCCATTTTCGTTCTCTAAACATCTTTTTATTTCCCTTTTTTAACCCTCACTCCCTTACCAACCAAACAAAACTCAAGCTTTCTAAAACCCTAACAATGGCGGCTGAGCCTTCCTCAAGAAGAGCCACGTGTCCCTCTTGCTCAAAACCATTACCTCTTTGTTTGTGCACCAGAATTAAACACCCAAATCTCAATAATTCTATTTTTATTACTGTTCTTCAACACAGTTTAGAACAAAACCACCCTTTAAATTCCACACGAATTGCCGCTTTGGGCCTTAAAAACTTTAAAATTGTCCCCGTTTTCGATGTCCATTTAGAGGCACAGTTTTGTATTTGGCCAATATGTTCCGGTTACAAAGTGGGTTTAACTTGTTTTGAAGAAAGGAGTAATGGGTATAAGGAAAGATTTGATCTTGAAAAAACAGCTTTAGGGGTTAAAAATGTTGAATTTGTGGAGGATTCGGTTGGTATTCGGTCGTTTGGGTCTGATTCTGAAATGGGTATGGACTGTTTTGAAGAAATGAATAAAGGGTCGAGAGAAAAATCGGTTTTTGAAAAAACAGCTTTAGGGGTTAAAGATGTTGGTGTTATGGAGGATTCGGTTGGTATTCCGTCGTTTGGGTCTGATTCTGAAATGGGTATGAACTGTTTTGAAGAAATGAATAAAGGGTCGAGAGAAAAATCGGTATTTGAAAATTCAGATTTAGGGCTTAAGAACCTCAATGTAGTCCCTGAATTGGTCTCTGAACGGTCGATTGGGTCCATTTTAAAGGAAGGTTTTGGTTGTTTCGATGAGTGTAGTGATGGTTGTGATGAAGGTTTAGTTTTTGAAGAACCTCTTATTAGTTTTAAGGTTAGCAAAAAGGGTGTCATTGGCCCGAATTTTGATCTGCTTTTTGGTTCTCCTCTAGTTCTTGATGCTTTGGCAAAGGGGTTTATTGTGAAAAAATGTCAGAACAAGTCGGTGAATGGAAGCATTACACATGAGAGATTCGAAGAATTTGAAATTCTGGTTCCACCTGGATCAGCCCTCCTTTTTCCGAGTGAGAACTCGGTTGGAATAGAAGATATCGATTTCGAGGTGAAAAACTTGATTGTATTGGATGGGACTTGGGCCAAGGCAAAGAGGATGTATAGTGAGAACCCTTGGTTAAAAGCATTGCCTCACTTGAGATTAGATTTGGATAAGTTGAGTTTGTATAGTGAGGTTAGGCGTCAACCTAAGGCTGGTTATTTGTCGTCGTTAGAGAGCATTGTTTACGCGATGAAGGGTTTAGGAGAAAAGAGTGATGGGTTTTATCAGCTTTTGGAAGTTTTCGAGTCCATGATAGTGGATCAAAGGCGGTGCAAGGATGAAAGGTTGAAAAACTTTTCTGAACCTGGATCGATAGACACACATTCGAGTAAACAAATCCCAACTGTTAATAATTTTTATATCGATGATTGAGGTCAAATGTGAAATCTTAACTTATCCAGCTGGGATCTGTTTTATGTGAAATCATAACTCATCTTACTGGGCTGAAATCTCTAGTATGTAAAATTTTAACTTATCTTAACGGGATGAAAACTGTCATCCCAAATGTTGTGTTACAGGGTGTCCCGATCTCCATTTTTCAGTTGCTTGAGCTAAACTTGGCTAACCTTATTGTGAAATTTCGATCTAAGAAGTGAAGAGATTGAGATTTAGTTTGTTAGAAACTTAGAAATCAATTTCGATGCATTAAACCTAGTGATATGAAACTTGCTTTTCCTTGATATCAATATGATTTGCTGCATAGGACTTAGTTAAACGAAAACTAATATGACCAGAAGTTGACGCCGAACATGAGCAATTTACATAGTCCATGGTCAGCTCAAGTGTTATGGTTGCGAATATTTTGATTTATGCTGAAATAAAAGCATATATTGCAATGTTTCTGGTGATGTCTTGGACTACAAAATTAATTTATTTGCAGTTAGGTTTGCAATTGCTAATTTAAGTGAAGTCAGATGAAAACTGGTCACATAATTGTTCATAAACCCAGGGAGAAATATTTGTACTAAATAATCAAGCAAAAGCGAAAATATAGTCTGCAATAATCACCTTTTAAACTTTTAACAATGTCAGAATACAAACTAATCATATAATTCTTTCAAAAACAATAGGAAATGACTGTATTCAGTAGGAAACTAATATGAAAGGATTCGCAGCGAAGAAGCTATCCAGTAGGGATCACATTTAGCATTTGGAATAGTTTGTAGCACTTAAAAACAAGTTCGTGGTAGTTGTCTGTATTATACGTTGATTACGTTCAAAAATTAATTAACTTTTTTTATACATATTAGTCCATTACTCTCGATATAATACTGGTGAAGTCCTTATCTAAGTCATTTCCGATGATTGAATTCGACTTACTTGAGTTGCACCGGGTTTGATGTAGGTATAAGTTTATAATGTCACTAGTAACATATTAAATGCTTTTTTACTTCTTCTGTACAACTTATTTGGAAGCTTCTAGACGACAGATTTACAATGGAACAAAGGGTTTAAATCTGCTACTTGGGGTAGGACATTTTTCCCTAAAACCCAAACCGCATCAAGTTTCCGGAAAAAAAAACCGTAACCGAAGTATATTTTTTGTTTACATTTTCGAATCTGAAAAATAACTGAGCCGAAAAACAAGAAAAAAAATTAGTATTCATATATAGGATTTTCAAATTAGTTTCCTACAGAATACTAGTTTCTAGTTTAAACTACTCTGTACATACTTATTCAAAAACTAGTTTTTATAAACATGTATAATCAACAATTCTAAATGCTAGTTTTTATTTGTATTATATTAGTTATCAATTACTTTAAACATTACGATATACTATTAATGATACTATTCGTGTAGTTTTGTTTGATAATTTGGCTTTGTTTCTAAATTTTGTGAAATCGAACCCTCAAAGAAGCGTGCTTCATTACTTATGTATTCATGTTATGAAACTTTTTAATAGTAGGGCTGGACATTAATATACATTTTTTAAAGTTTATTTGCGTGTCAAATATTGAGTTTGTCTACTTTTTTTTTATATGGATTTTGTGTAATGTATTTAAATAAACAAAATATGTTTAGTTTGGGTTAAATGCGTTTCTATTTAAAAAAAACTAATGTGTATTTTTTTGATAATTTCCAAGAAAATCGACACCGAAATGTTTCCGTTTCGTTTGGTTTTACAATAAAAAACATCAAAATTGAATAAAACGGAGCTGAATGATTTTTTGGTTTGTTTTCAGTTTAACCCAAAAATGAACAGAACCAAACCTATCCCACCCCGTCATGGTCACCTCTGTCCGGTACCAACTTCTATAAAGAAAAAGGTACCCTCGCTAAGAAACGGTAATTTTGCAGTAAGTCACAAAGGAAAAATCTGCTAACGCTCATTAGCCACATTATTCCAATTTTACCCTATCGCACCGGTAAAACATTCAAGAGCTTTCTCCTAAACATTCAACAGATTGAAAAAAAATCATTGTTCTTAGTGGAGGATATTTCTAAGTAAAACGAATAGGATTTTCTTTATTAATAGAAAGAAGAATTGTCATATTATCCCTTGCTCTCTCTACATTGAAAATCATGCTGAAACAAATGAAATGTCTAGGAAATTAAAAAAACAGATTTGCGTGTAAGTGAAAGTACTCTTGGTTTTAATGACTTGGAAAAGGATGACTAGTAATTGACGAACGAGATATTAGGAAAACGTAGGCTTAATCCACGTGCGATTGAATAACCTCATGGGATCTGGAGAGAAATGTAGAAAATCCGCAGAATGAGAAGATTGAAAAGAATCCGTGCTTATAGAATAGGATACAAGGGAATCTCTGAGACAGTCAGGGAAGTAGATTATGTTTTCTGTCTCTTTGGTTTAGTAACTATAAATATAGCAGATGAGTTGCTAACATATAGGTTGTAGTTTCCGAAGTTCTCGATTGTTTTCCAACTCATTGTAATGGGGGTCAAACTTAAGAAGTATCATAAAATTTCCCACATGCTCATAAGTAAACATTTTGAACATTTCCCCATCATGTTCAGCTAAGAACACTTGGTTATAAACCGGGCAAACCTCTTGCTGTTGCTCAATGACCTTCCAGTCGCAACTCTCATCTCGCAAACTCAGAACACCAAGCTCGTTTTGACAGCCTAGGAAATAAAAATCCCCATTGGAAAACACGGACTGTTGTCTAAGGGCGAAAAACCTCTTCGTTGAAATTCAAACACTCGCCAACTGTTTGCCATTGAGTGGAAAATGTGTACCTCAAGGATATCCTTTAGTGGTTCTGGCACGAGAACAACTATTACACAGTTCTGACTAGTTGGTGGATATGAGAAACCGATTGTTGGGTAACTCACTTTGAGTTTAGGAATCTCTTCATATGATATCACATTCTTGGTGAAAGGGTTATAAAAGTTAAGAAGTAAATTTTCACCCCTTTGTTTTCCAATAAGTAACCAACCATCTTTGCAAGACACGGTTTTTACATCTTCTAGTACTTCAGGGGCCTTGATGGAGTATCTATCAACACTTTGCGGGTGAGTAAATTTTAAGACAGGTCCGTTTTCATGAAAAGACATTAGCCATGGGAATAGAAAATTGCTTTTTTCAAATCTCGCCACTGCAGTTTTGATATAGATCGAAAGCTCATATAGTCAATTAGATTCAGACGCTCATGAATATTTATTAACACATCAAAAGGAACTAATTAAGGAAGGTTGATGAATTGTGTTCCACTTGTTTTAGTTTCTCTTCTTTTTCCACAATATCAACAGTATCTTCTTCATTGCTTATGTTGGCCCGTGTGCTAACCTTAGAGGGGGGTGAATAAGGTTTTTGGCGCTTTTCGCCTAATTAAAAATTCTAAGCAACTAACACCCAACTTATGCAAATTTAAGCTTATTGCGTTTAACAAAAGATAAGGAATTGCTAGAATTACTAAACGCAAGCAATAAACTAAGTAATAATATATTTGCGGAAAGTAAAAGCAAGGAAAGAAAATGACACCGTGATTTTATAGAGGTTCGGCAAACGGCCTACGTCCTCTCCTCGGTACTACCGAGTATTTCACTAAAAATCTCCTTGCGGATTATTACAAATCCTATCGAGCTAATCAACCGATTGAGCTCCCCCTCACTTTATGAGTATCCCGAAATGAAAAGACCTAGAGCTTTTAAGCTTCAATTGCTTACAAAGCCTCTACCCGATCACTCGCTCACAAAAATGAGTTTATAAAATACTCGTTATAATTTTGTTACAATAATATAACTACACTCACTATTTTATTGCTTCTAAATAAGCTAATTGGTGAGAATGTTGATGATTGAGCTTGACTCTCTTTTTCTTCAATTTTCCCTCTTTTGAATACATACACCAAAGTGGTGATATTTAGGGTTTTGTATATAGGGATTGAAGTATGATAATTAGTGTGTTGATTGGTGAGTTTGGAGAGAGATTTGAGGTGGTATATATAACAGCAAAGTCTATTTTTCTGGGTTATGACCGTTGAGGGTTTTAACAGCTATTTTCCAGAATAAGCTGAAAAGCTGTTTTCGAAAACTGCAGAAAACGATCGGTCGTTTTCTACAGTCGATCGGTCGTTTTCCAGAAAACGATCGGTCGTTTCTAAAAAAACGATCGGTCGTTTTTTCGACCTGCTCACTGGAAGAATTTGGACTAAAAACGATCGGTCGTTTTTGTCCAGTCGATCGGTCGTCTGTTCTTCTGGCAGTTTTTTCGGTCTTCTTCGAAAGCCCATAACTCCTTCGTTTTAGCTCCGATTCTGGTTCCGCTTGAACCTGTGGCTTCGTTTTTCGAGCTCTATCTTTCTGGCGTTCTGCAATTTACAAATTCTCTTTTTGGAAAAAACAAGCATTATATCATCGAAATAGAGAAATCGTAAAATCATTAAAAACATAATCAAAGTTATAATCAAAATCAATTATTGAACCCCATGGTTCAACAGCTTCTTTCACTGCTAATTTTTCTATAACCTGCACCACCTAATCCCATTGACATGTTTGTATTCACATTTTTGTAAATGTGATTAACAAAACATTAAAGAGAGGGATCAAAGGAGCACGACTGAATTTTATAGTGAAACAAGTTTGAAATAGTTATCATGGAAACGAACTTTTTTAATTAGATATTTGTTCTATCGTCTCTAGCAGTGGCGAATCTAGGATTTCAAACAATGATGGGAAGAAACTTAAATAAATACAAAAATATTAAGAATTACGAATACATTTTTTTAAAAGCATTACTTATTTATTTTATGTACCGAAATTACTATGACCTCCACGGTTAGCTATCTCTTATATATATATATATATATATATATATATATATATATATTATTATGCCAAATATATCTAATTTAATTTAAACAACTAAATAACTATTTATCAAAGGTCACTCATTTAGTTGTTAATTTGATTATAATCTTTACTATTTCCATAACATAATGTATAAAAAAGGGTGAGTTTATTAAATTGCAAGGCTATCTCCATGCATGGTCATTTTAAATAATTGGGATCAATTTCATTCACTTTCAAAGTGTAAGGACAAAATAAGTAGTATTTTCTTAAACTATGGGAGCTAAGTAGCTAACATGCACAAACCCTAAAGTAATATTGTACATTTGATTTTTAAAGTAACCAAATATATTATACATAATACAACAGACACTACTCCATTAAGTATGAAAGTGAAATCAAAATTCAGATTCCAAAAACACCCTCCCCTTGTAAGTTTGTAACTGCCTATTCTTTTGTAACTTCACATATACATAACACGAGTAAAAGTTACACACGCGTTGTGTGTGAGACGCGTAATGACATACATCTCGTAATATATTTTATTTTTAACATAATATTCAGATTTGATATCATTTATTATAGTTATGGAGGTTAAAACGAATTGTTAATTAATTTAGGGTACATCCGTAATTAGAAAAATATAATAAGGACAAATAATTAATTAATTAGATTATGTATATTGGTAATTAGTAAAAAAGAGTGAGGACATTTTTGAAAAAAATGGTCAAAATTTGGCAGCCTCACTTTTTATTGGGTTGACTTATATTAATAAAAATATGTTCAAGGGCATTTTAGTAATTTCCACATCTCAAAACTAAGGGTGGGCAATGTGTGGATTCGCCTATGGTCTCTAGACAGTCGAGACATGTTATGTAGCTTATCATAAAGGCGAAAAGAATAAGAACTGTTTATTTCTGTTTGAAAAAGGAAAACTATATTTTTTTAAGGAATAATTAGATTATTCCAATTAAGGACAATTAATATAAACATACTCTACACCTATTATATTAACAAAAACATACTCTGAAAAGTTAAATTATCAAAAACATACATTTAATTAATAATTAATAAAAAACAAAAAATCTGATTTATCGCTCACAATCTCTTTCATCTTTCTCTCATCCTTTCACCCTCTCCTCCTCTCACCCTCTCTCCAATCTATCTCTCCTCAGTCTCTCTCCCTCCAATCTCTTTCCTCATGATTCTTACTCTCTCCGATCTCTCATCATTCCTCTCTATTTTCGATCTCTCTTTCCATCCTTTCTCTATTTTTCCGATTTTTTTCTTCTCCTCCATCTCTCTCCGATCTCTCTCTTCCGTAGAGATTGAGATGGACACATATGTAGGAATGGGCGGCGAGGGTATAGAGCGATATCGAAAACTCGATGTTGATGTCGAAGGAGAGGCACACGACAGCGACGTGGTAGTTCGAGATCGGAGGACGGATAAGAGTTGTATTTGTTAATTAGTGTATAATATTAAAAAATTGGTGTATGAATTACGTGAATTAAGGGTATGAAGTTGAAAATTATGTATATGAATTATGTAAGTAAAGATATAAATTATGTAAATTGGGGTATGAACTTTGAAAATAAGGATGAACTCTACAAATCAAGATATAAACTTTTAAAATAAGAGTATGAACTTTTGAAATAAGGGTATGGAAAATTTAAGGGTATGAACTTTTGAAATAAGAGTATGAAAAATACAAATTAGTGTATGAACGTTTGAAATAAGGGTATGAACTTTTGAAATAAGAGTATGAAATATACAAATTAAGATATGAAATTTTGGGTATGTTTTTGTTAATTAGAAATTATTGGGTATGCTTTTGTTAATTTAGTTTCAAAAGTAGTATATTTTGTTAATTTATCCTTCCAATTAAGACACTTGTGTAAAAGATGGTAATAAATGTACTAATAATGTAATAATGCCACGTAAAAAAGTAGTACTTATTATTTCATGATGCATCTAGTTTTAGAATTCATTTGACGCTACAGGAAAAATTGTCTCTGCCGACAAGAAATTGCCGACGAAAACAAATTTGTCGGCACAAATCAATTTAAACCGATAAATTTCAAAACTTTGGCGTGAAATTATGGGGTCTCTGTCGACAAAAAGTTGTCGACGATCAAAGAGTTTGTCGGGAAAAATTAATTTTAGCTGACGAACATCTAAGCTTCGTCGGGCAAAATCAATTTAGCCGATGAATTTAGTAATAAATCTTACCGCATATATCTTACATTAGAAGGAAACCAATTATTTAACCCAATCTTGTAAATTTGGATGGTGAAAATATTTTTACGTTAATAGTATCTAAACATTCAAATAACTAACTATCAAAGTAAATTCAAGTTTACTCACTTAAAAACTAAAGTTGGGGATACAACTTAAAATCATAAAATCAACTAAAATTTATGGTTTTCGTTTGTCTTACTTTTTTTGGGTAAAATGTACTATTTTTATATGTATGTATAAATTCTATGGTTTCTTCTATATATATATATATATATATATTATTTTAGGTGAATTTGATATAAAGATATAGAATAAAAGTTATTTATAGTATAGGTATTCATTAATTTTAAATAAATTAAATATTTTTTTAATATTGTAATAGTTAGTTTCGTTTTACTAAGGACACCGTTCATTAATTACAAAGAGTTGGGTGATACTAGGAATATTATTATTATTCATTATTTTGTCAGAGTTGGATTATAAAATTAATTAGAGACTTATAACATATTTTTTATATTCAAACAGATCATTTCTTCTCTATCACCACAATCCTTCAACCTCCATTATTTCCTGATCACCCATCACCGTTTATTCGTGTATATGTACATTTTTTTTATAACTTTTATCACCTTTCAAATTGATTTAGTTTGACAAACTATGTAGTTATATCTTGGTTTTGTGGGTAGTTTTCTTGTATAATTTAATAATCATTATTGAAAATCCAAAATACACTAATCTAAGTTGAAATTCAGTCCCATGATAGTATAAGTATTTGATAATGTACTTTATGCCTTTTTTATTTATTTATTATTTATCACTTTCACACATCTGCTTATATCCTTCACAATTTTATCTATAAATTATTTTAAATCATGTATAATAATTTTAGTCTCTTTATATTCATGTTCATAATAAGTTATGCTATAACAAGGTGTTCGATAAAATACTTATACTATTATATATTGGTTTCAAACTACTCTAGATACTTTGGGTCTTTTTAGATTTTCTTTTTATTAGCTTACGATATAAAGTCCAATTTGGTTATATATCCTCTTAATTTTGTTAGGTGATATCAATGTTATTACATGGATGTGTTTTAATGATTTATAAAAATCTTTTATTTGTATTATATTTGTGGCATCTAATTTTGACTCTTTATTTAATTGGGTTAGTACAACTCTTTCTCTTATGTTTCGACTTTTATTTTTATGTGGCAGTTTTTTACCCACCTTTTTCGTGTTAATCATTAGATAAAAAAGTTTTCGGGTTTCTGTTAGCGCGTACATATTATGTAACTCACGTATAGATATAGGTGTTTGTAGGGGTGAACAAAAAATCCGTAAATCCGCCCCGTAAACCAACCTGCATGGATTGGGGCGGGTTTGGGGGGGTTGAGTGTCAAAAAAAAAAAAATCCGTCCCGCCCCAATTCGCTATATATTTTGCGGGTTGGGTTAGGGTTGAGGTTCACAAACCGCGGGTTAATATGCATCAATCCGTTTCAACCCGCAAATTATAAATATAAATATATATACATATATATATATATATAAATATAAATATAAATATATATACATATATATATATATATACCTTGTGTGTATTTTAATATACCAACATTTTATTCTTATTATATTTTAGTTTTATTACTTGTTCGCGAACGTTCTAAACGTATTTTTATTGGTTTTAATTTACATTTCTCTTTGAAATATTTGATTTATTTTAAAATTTGACATTTGTCCCAATGATTGTATTTTATTCTATAAAGAAAACGAAGGAAAGGAAAAGTGTCATATTTGTGGAGAGTCACGATACAAGAATCAAAAAAGCAATGTTCAAGACGATGATGGGAAGGTTCAAAAGAAAATTCCTCAAAAGGTTTTGCGCTACTTTCCGTTGAAGCCTAGATTACAACGTTTTTACATGGAAAACCACATAACTTCTAGTATGAGATGGCACAAGGAAGAAAGAGTGGAAGATGGTATAATGAGACATCCTGCAGATAGCGAGCCTTGAAAAGAGTTTGACCGTATGTATCATGATTTTGCTGAAGACCCACGTAATGTGAGATTGGGACTCACTTCAGATGGATTTAATCCTAATAATAATATGGCTAAGTCATATAGCATGTGACCAATCATTACTATCCCATATAACCTTCCTCCTTGGTTGTGCATCAAAAAAGAATTTCCCATGTTCTCTTTATTGATTTCTGGACCTAAAGCTCCGAGTGGGCAGATAGATATTTCCTTAAGGCCATTAGTCGATGAGCTAAAAGATTTATGGAAAAATGGTGTGAAAACTTATGATAAAACCACAAATTCTACATTTATGTTGTGAGCAACCCTTTTATGGGCAATCAATGACTTTCCTGCTTATGGAAATTTATCGGATTGGAGAACGAAGGGTTATAAAGCATGTCTGGTTTGTAATAAATATATCACATCTTTGAGGATAAGGGAAAAATTTTGTTACATGTGACCTCGTCGTTGGTTACCATATGATCATCGATGGCGTTTGAATGGTGAAACATTTGATGGCAGTGTTGAACATAGAGGTCGACCTAGAGAATTCTCAGGAGTTGACCATTTGGACTAATTAAATGAAATAACTGACTTTGATGAGAAAGAGAAGAACCCTACTTCCGATGGTAAAAAAAGAAAGGCTCCTATGAAAAATGCCAAAAAGCCTATGTGGTCCAAAAAAAGTATACTTTTTGAGTTGCCGTACTGAGGCACGGCCCAGACTCCTACGGGAGGCTTCTTTCAATAAATAGGTATTTAGTGATTGACTTTTTCCGTCTTTACCCTAAGACGGCAGTAAAATGGAGGGAAATGAAGCTCAGGAACAAGCACTCCAACGAGGCGGGCCCCACACTTCAGAAAAAGTGCATAAGGAGTAAGAAAGAAAAACTTGGTTACGGGAACCGAAGGTTAGGCCGACTACTTTAGTATAGCTATACCTAAAAAAGTGTTTTCCTACCCTTTCCCCTTTCTGTCAATGTTGCCAATTTTGGTCCAAACTTAAAATTAGACATAATCTTGATGTGATACAAATTGAAAAAATTGTGTGCGACAGTGTCATTGGCAACATTTTGGGCATCGAGGAAAAAAAAAGATACATTTAAAGGTAGGCAAGACTGTATGGATTTAGACATCAAGAAAAAGTTATGGTTGCAACATAAAGGAGATACACTTTTGAAAAGTCATCCTTATTATACAATGAAGCCATCTGATAAACATGACTTCATGCAATTCTTGGCCTCAATCAAATTTCTCGACGGGTCCGCTTCTAATATTGTCAGTTGTGTTAATACCGAAAAAGAAAAACTAACAGGGTTAAAAATACATGATTGCCATGTACTTTTACAACGTATTTTGCCTGTTGGTATTCGTAAATACTTGCCGCCAGAAGTGGTTGATCCCATCATGCACATTTCAAGTTTTTTTCAACAGTTATGTGTAGAATCTGTCATGATGTCTGATATGGAGAGGTTGAAAAATGAGATTGTTTTAACTCTATGCAAAATAGAACAAATATTTATTCCACCCTTTTTTGATGTAATGATCCATTTGATGGTACATATTGCACGTGAAGTCAAAAAAGCCGGTTCTGTAACTTTTCGATGGATGTATCCAATTGAAAGGTAAATTTAAATTATTACATGTTTATTGCGAATATGATATTATTTTATTTAGTTTGGAGTATAATATTTTTAACTCTAACTTTTTTCCATTGTAGATTGATGGAAAGTTATAAGAAGTATGTGCGCAACAGAGCTCATCATGAGGGTTCCATAGCGGAGACATATATCGCTAATGAGGCTTTAACTTTTTGTTCAGAGTACCTAAGCAACGTGGAGACATCATACAACCGCACTGATAGACATGATGATGGTGGTGTTCGATCTCAAACAGTTGATGTGTTTGCACAAAGGCCTCGCCCGTTTTCTTGGAAGTCAACTAAACAATTGTGTAAAAAAGAAATCGAGGTGATTCAATGGTACATATTGGAGAATTGTGAAGAAGTGAAGGATTATATGGAGTAAGTTATAAGATTTTTTTTCTTTCCTGTTTTTAAATATTAAATTTACACTTATGAATAAATTAATGTTTTATAGGGAACACGCAAGCTTATTAATGCAGACTTCTACGCATGATATTGAAGGCAGATAAATGAGATAATTTCCATATCAATTTAAAATACGGGTATGTATTTAATTGTATCATTTTTTCTCTTACTTGTTATTATTATTTTTCACACTTTTCAGTATACATTGTTGCCATTACCCATTGACAATTTTTTTTATTAGATGAAAGTTTTACGAGAAGAATCTTCCCCATTATTCAATGTGGAATTAGTTGAGTTGGCGGAAGAATCTATTAGATTTGAAACAAACATGAGCTCCGTTGTTAATGGAATCAAGTTTGTCGGCGAGGCGCGTGTTGACAGGTTGAAAACGCAAAACAACGGTGTATATGTTCCTGAATCCTCAAAAACTGGGTCGATACATTACTATGGGAAGTTACTGGATGTGGTCGAAGTGCTGTACAGGCGACGCTATCGTGTGATTCTGATTAGGTGTCACTGGTACAACACAAATCCTGAAGTTAAAGGAAGCGTAAGGAACAATTAACATCTGAAATCGGTTAACATAAACACACGATCGTTTGAAGATAATCCATACATTCTTGCAATACAAATTAAATGATACTTATTCTATTCTTGGAAATACCAAATTAAATGAACTTTTTCAAAAATCGAAAGTAAAAACTAACATGATTACCTTTGTATCATTGCTTAATATACATATAGTTGCTTAGGAGAATGTGATAAGATACCACATCCACACATTAAAAGGTTTAAATTGGTATTTCAATTGAAAAGTTAAAAAAAGCTTAATAAGTTGATTCTCCAATGCTTAATTATAATTCGGTACACAGGAAGTAATAATTAGTTCTATCAATGTTTTTTTTTTGTGTCAAAATGATATTGACTAAAATGAAAAGTTAGGAGGTAGAGTATCTTCCCATGTTAGGAGACAAGTTTTGTCCCATATATATTTATATATACACCATCAAGGATATATGTGTCAAGTATTTTCTTCATATATGGTTAGAATAAAAAAAGTTATTACTATTATTTTTTACAAAAAAAGGCTGGAAAGGTAGCTAAGCACTAAAAGTCAAATTAAGTTATATGATTTGGTTCCCATTCACTTTTGTCTTGGACTGAAATTCAGCTCCCATCGTACAACTCGTCGAACTCTCTATGTCAATACCAGTGGCAGATGTGGTTAATCTCCGAGGCGACAAGACAATATATGATTAATTTTAGAATATAGGTTGCAGTTGGAGAGTTTATGACTTTACAGATTCAAAATCAAGTTCTCAACTAATATAGAATAATATTAAGAGGTTTGGCGCTCTGCAATTGTTAGCGTCATCTTGAAGTAAAAAAAGTTTTGTTACAATATCTATTTATTTCGTAATAAAATTCTAAGGTAAATTCTACATAATTTAAAATCATAAAAAGAATACAGTAGCATAAACAAAAAACTTAAACAATTAATCACAAACTATGCTAAATAGCAATCAAATATTGCTCAATATATACCAAAAGTAAATTAAACATTGGTCAAATTAATATTTGTTTCTTTCAGACCCCGAAAACAAAGAGAATTTAGCTTTATATTAGGAGACAGTGTGGAGTGACATATTTTTTTTATTTAAAAAGCACGAAAGGGAATAGTCATAGACACATAATTATAAAAGCAAAAAGTTAAAAATTAAAAGCAAAAAGTTAAAAAATTAAAATTTAAAAAACGCCGCTGCCGGGGATCGAACCCGGGTCACCCGCGTGACAGGCGGGAATACTTACCACTATACTACAACGACTTTGTTATTCTTTTTTCACTTATTTAATATAATTTCAAATACAATTAGGAAAATATTGGATTGGAATCAATCCAGTATATAAGTAGTAAATAATAAGCAATACAGTGATTTCAAATCATAACATATTTCGAATCGTAATACAATTTTCTGGTTAAGTATTTTGTATAATACTCATGTAAACCAAACTTTTTTACTTTCTCCTGAATTCTTCAATTCTTCTATGATTATATATGTATTATATTAATGTCATTCAAACTTAAACTTAAATTTCTTAAATAATAAAATAACCTATTGTCCTTTGTACTCTATACTATAACGACCTTGTTAATGGTAAATTTTGTTTACAAGATAATATAATAGGGTATAACTTGTAAGTAGATACTATTAGTGGGATAAATTATACCCCATTATTGGCATAAAATGAAGTATAATTAGTATTATACCTTATATAAAATCGAATGTCATTTGTGTAAACAAATAAATTATAACGTGAGTTTCACGATACTAATAATAGTATATCACATTTTATACCATAAACAAACATGACCTAAATGATTTCAACTTGGCCATTTGGATATAGTATATAAAATTGTCTTTCTCCCTAATCAATATGAATAAGTGCTTTTAATTTTAATAAATTCTTCACAAATAAATTAGCTGAGTTACAAAAAAGGCTAGATTTTGGTTCTAAGTAAGTTATGATTTCCAATTTTTATATTGCTAATACCGAATGAAAGAGTAAATCTTAATAGAAATAGATCATATGAGCAACTATTTTGTTACTTGCCTTTAACATTTCTTTACAACTTTTCAAATTCAATACTCAACAAATATCACGAGAAAACCATCACCAGTAAGGATGCGATTTTTCTGCATTAGTAAAAACTAATGCAGCCTGCATTAGTAATTGTGAGCCGTTAATCTCCATCACTCCCATTTCCTTTTTAACTTTTTTGCTTGGTATATTTGTTTCATAAGTCACTATGTCACATATATATTCTCGATAAAGAAAATTAGTAGTGGATCATTTGAATTTACACATTTCTTCTAAAATATCTTTAAGCCTAAAGACCATTTTTTTACAAGTCTCTTATAAAAAATAACTAAAGCCAAAACTTAATTTTTTTTTTGGGTATAGTTACTCTTCTAAATGAAAATTTTCATAAGTAAATAATTTCCACTATTAGGTTTACCGTAATTTCTCTTCGAAATCATTGATTTGGGGTGAAGAAATGGGGATTTCAATGGACGAGCAAATGGGAGTGAGAACATGAGAAAATAAAATAAGGAAAAAGCACACAATGAGAATTATTGAGTGTAACACATTCATTTTATCAAACTAACTCTCAAATTAGATTAGACCATTGGATTGAAATGGAAAGCTCACATTTACTAATGTAGCAAAATCGCATCCCACCAGTTACATCTCCTACTTGTCCATCCATTTGATACTCCAGTTACGCCAAAAAGGAAAAAAAATGAACTAGTCAGTCGGAGATCTATGGAAATGCGATCTGGTTAGAATGGTTTGGCTCTGTAACAAAATTTTAGTCGTTAACTATGTTAAACCCCATATACCTTACCATTAAAAGGCCTCGTAATGGTAAGGATGAGTAACTCTTTATAAACCACAGACTCGATCGTTATCTAGTCGATGTGGGATAATATACTCTAACACTCCCCTCGCTCGTGGCCCGACATTTCAAAGGTCCTACGAGCGGACATATTAAATGGGTGGAGGTGTGCTTAACATCGCTAGGTCCGCTCTAATACCATGTTAAACCCCATATACCTTACCATTAAAAGACATCGTAATGGTAAGGATGGGTAACTATTTATAAACCACAGACTCGATCGTTATCTAGTCGATGTGGGATAATATACTCTAACAAACTAAGTGTATTATACTATCGATCAACGACCAATTCATTAATATACCACACAAATTTGAATCCTATGCAGCTCCTAAGAGGTGATGTTCAATATACCCAGATGTTTTCTTTAAAATATGCAAAAGTTGGAAAATAAGACGTGTAGCTCGGACCAGAATACATCTTCGTATATGAGTACCTATTCAAGTTCAACAAGAGTACCATGCCTGTCCCTATATGCTCAACTAGCAAATTTCTCTTGACAAAACGATATCTGATACGAAGGACACGACCCTCTATTCGTTCAATATTTCCAAGAATGCGACACCATTTTGTTAGTTTTAAAAGTATATTCGGGAGAAAATTAATAACAAGTAAAATTAGACGAGCAATAGAGAAATATAAAAATCAAAATTACTATTCAAAGTTTAAACATCATGCATTTGAATAACAAATACCAACAACTAAGGTTTAGAAATATCACCCTCATAGAATTTCCATTGTATCAAAAAAAAAAGAAAAAAAAAAGAAATATCACTCTCTTCAATGGAGAATGTGGGCGAGAGCACGGTTCTGAGCACGAGGAACCAACTCATGGTTTCTTCGACCACAGTTGGAAACCACTATCGACTAGCCCATTTAATTGAGCCATATTTTCCCTTTAACGAGTTGCCCCCCAATATTCCACCACGAGGAACCAACTCATGGTTTCTTCGACCACAGTTGGAAACCACTATCGACTAGCTCATTTTATTGAGCCATATTTTCCCTTTAACGAGTTGCTCCCCAATATTCCACCACATGCATTTACTAATAACCTGAATAGCCTAAATGAGCCAAATATGTTGAAACCAAATTTCATCGGGTGGCAAACCACATGCGAAAAGTGGCAACAATGGATTATACGGATGCGCCCACACTACAGATCAATATGGAAAACTATAGGTATTTATGATGCAATTATAAGTTTGGCATTTGATATTAGCCAAGACTAAAACTTGGTCTTGGCCCTAACAAAAAAATGGTTTCCATATACCAACGCCTTTTTATTCAGTAAGCAAGAATATTCTATCACCCTCGAGGACGTATGTGTCCTCATAGGATACCATATATATGTTGGGGGAGTCTGTATTAGACCCCATCGACACAAATACTCAAGTAATAATTAAAGAGGTTAATATAAGATTAAAGGCTGCAAAAAGAGTCCTTAACCGCTCTAGTGTCAAGAAAGTAACCTATAACGGATGTATTAACCTTTTCAATACACCAGACATGAATGACTTTAACGATATTGCTCATGAAGCATGTTTGGTATTTTAGTTGTCCAACTTTGTGTTTCCTAATAAAGAATACGTGATTGAAGATCATGTACACTCTTTAGCTATTCGTCTCGCTATAGGAACTAAAATAGCGCTTGCTCCGCTGTTCTAGCCTCGTTATATCGAGATTTGAGAAACTTGAAAAATGCACTGGTTGTACCATCTCCAAATCTAGTCATATGTTCGCCAATGCATCTTGTGCAAGTATGGCCTTGGGAGAGGTTTCCTAATTTGGCGAAACCTAACATTACTGTTCGGGGCCAACATATCATGGCTAGTTGGGAAGATTTGATACCGAATGTAATAATTAACATAAGGAACTTTCTTGAGATGTGTGGGTTTTGTTTTCGGCCTTACGCAAAATTTCACAAATTCCATGCGATGACACGCAACATGTATCCGGAAAATGGAGCTTGGGTTTTTAATTTCTAAAATTTAGATATAAACAGTGGCGGAGATGTCATGTGACCAGAGGTTGCGCAACCCCACAATTTTTAAAAAAATATTTTTTTCAACAGTGTTTTTCAAAGTAATTTAAATATAAAGTATTCTGGCAACGCATTAAATACTTTTTTTAGCAATCACATTCAAAATTATATATTGCTACTCCAATAACACTCCGTGATTTTGTTGTGCTCATAATAGTTACTACTTTAAAAAATAATAAATAATTGCAAGTTGACACTAACATGGTAATGTTTACACATGCATCTTTTTAAAAGTTTACCCATAAAAATAATTTTAAAGACACATAATATGGGTGGGAATAAAATTTTCAAATGATTTTTAGTGGTTAATTCATATGATAAGCGAGTAGAATGAAATTTTGTAAAAAAATGCTTATTGCATATATATATGCAAAGTGGGTATATGTGAACTTGAGAGTATATAATAAGATAAGATTTTCTGGGTATTTTTTTTTTTGTATTTTTGTACCTTCTTTTCTTCATATTTTTTCCTTTTTTTACCTTGCTCTTAATTTTACGTTGTTTGTTTTACCATTGTTTCTTTATATTTTTTCTTTTTTTAATCTTTGTTTCTTAATGTTTCTTTATTTTTTCCCTTTTTGACTAAATTTCAAGCGCTGAAACTTTCGGTACGTGAGTACTGCATGTGGCTTTATTGCTGTGATTTTTTTGTGAGAGTTTAAAAAATAGTCAAAATAGACCAAAAAGGGTAAAAAAAACCCTGCTTTAAATAGAAAATTAAAGAAACCAAGTTATAAAATTGTACAAAAAAAACGAATCAACGAGGGTATAAAAAGGTATAAAAACCGGTTTTTACGTTTTGATTACTTGAAAAATATTATGTACTTCTATTTTGGCAACCCCATACATTTGATCCTGGTTCCACCCATGGATATACAGTCTTTTGTAAAGTCCGTGAGGCCTAGCGAGTTGTTGGGGCTTGACTCTATCGAGGTTTATCTTCCCAATCGAGCGGCAAGGCAGTTTCGGTTTGATCAAGATATTCCAGGCCAAGTTGTTCCGTTTAATGAGAAGGCAAATATTTCATGGGAGTATTATATAAGACCGTTTACCGATACGTGTTTGTATGTGTAAAATCTCGTATTTTACTCATTTAAATTATATTCTTAGAATATCCTTCTTGGTATTATTATTAATTCTACTAGTAGTGAAGTATAAACCTTAAAAAGTTAAGGTACTTGTGTTAAGTAAATAATAATTAAAGGACCAGTTAGGTTATTTCTTATACATAATAGATTAGTACTAATGGCTTTTAAGTCTGAAACGCATAAATAAAAAGAGAGTTAAGAGGCAAAGAAGGAGGAAAGGCTATGGTGGTAACCAAAGTAATAAATTCTGCAGCATAAATATTAGAGTTATAAATCTATTGGGTTCTCAACCCTCCCTAAGGGTATTTCATTGCAGAAGCATTATATAGATATAAAATATACAATTATGGATATATATATATAGATATATATGGGTACGTTGTTTGGGAAGAGACAGAGAGGCGCAAGGAGGCTGGGACTATCACTTCTTTTCTGTAATCAAGGTAAACACATCATCAATTATTAATTCAACATATAGTTTAGTTTAGGATATAGCGAACCTATGGTGTAAATCACTCAATCATCTTATAGACCAATTTATGGAATCCGTAGTATCTGAATTATGTTATTAAGTTTAGTTTGATATACATCTTTTGAAAAGTATTAGTTGTTAATCATTAAAAAGTCCCAGATGAAAAGCTTACAAAAACTTATAGTTTAAGTGGTTGTTATTACCTATTATAGTCAACAGTCTACAAAATAACGGTTAGGCTTCTAGTATATATTTCTCAAACTTAAACTACAGATTTTTTTTAGTTAGCACACTTAAGTTGTAGTACTACATGTTAAATAGAATTTCATTAAAGGAATTTTTGGGAATGTTTGGATCGATAATTCAGATTTAAGTCGTTAAGTTAGCTTTGATATAATTGTTGATGGATATCTATCGTATCATATTTCTAGGTTATTAGATGTTCTGGTCTAGAGGTATTACGAGTTGATTTCTGACACGTATCAGGTGAGTGGGTTTTGTCTTTCTACTACAAAGTATCCCATTGCATTTTTATGACAAAGTATTTGCAGATTTATAGTGATTATTCACAAAACAGTATTATTATATAAGTATATTTATATTAAATGTTGAAAGAAATAAAGAAATAAAGAAAGAAAGGTAATCTTATGAAGTGGCTATAAATTTATAAAGTGGAATTTTATATTAAAGACAGTTTTATGTTATGGTGCGCTTATGATTTGTATTGGTATCATGAGAGAGAAGTCCAACGGAGATTCCTCCAAGCCCATCAGTGGGGTGACGTTGGCAACTAAACAAATGAGTTTAGTTCTCAACGGTTGACTTAGCGATTGTACATAGCTTCGTCAACCGGAACGTTTTAAGGAATAGACTCAGCCGTCATGCTGTGGTGACCTTAATTACGTAGTGCACGTATGGTTTATACACCTGAGAAAAAGATCGACGATAAAGAGATTGAGTAAGTCAATCGAGCTTGTTACCGTAACATAATACTTTCATAGTTGCGAACACCAAAATAAGAAAGAAGAAAGAGATTATTTATATTTCATTCAATTTGTTCAAGTGATTTCTAAAGAATTGTATTGGGAATTTTACTTAAAATAAAGCTTTTAATTTGAAAGAAAAGATAAGGAAAAATCTTATTTATGTCCCTTATATTATATTGTAAGACATTCTCTCTCATTGAGCTCGTTTAGCTCACCCCTCCATTTTAAAATGTTTTTCAGGTAGCGATCGGCTATTTAGATTTGAAGTCGATTAGTTGGGACCAGACAGGCCTTATAGAAGTTAAGTTAGATTTTTCGCTGCGATGTAATTTTGTTTAGCTTATATGATGTTTAATTACTTGGTAAGGACCGTAGTTAAAATTGTTATTAATGAAGGTACAAAATTTTGGGTATATTTCATTATTCTACTATTTCTGAATGTTTGTAAATTAGGCTTTGTCTAGCACGTGTCGCCACACGTGTTATTCGGCCGTGTGACTCCCAAATTAGGTCAGGGATGTTACAGTATGTTCCGTCCAAGTTGGCACAAACTGAAGCTACTTTTCGATACTTAGTCTGGTGGTACCGATCGTCAATTCTGGAGGCCGGGCCATCCACCAGAAGATGAGGTGTAACAAAATTCAGCTTTAATTCAATTTCTTTTAAAAAATTGACGTATTTTAATTTCTTGGATCAGTGTAGTTGTTTCGCTAAAAAAGTTTAATCTTTTGTAATAGTCAACTTGAACCGAGTCTTTCTTTTTTTTCATTTTTTTTATTATGAGTTATGATCATTCAACTTTTGGTGATTATTGAATTGAATGATGGGTAAACATGTTAATTTTTTAATTTTGCAAGGATACATTGTAAAAAATATTCTGATTTAATATATCATTATGTAGATACTTGCATTGAACTAAAGTGGGCATCACCTGTACATACATTGATAATCCTGTATTGCTAAGTATATTGCATATTTAGTTTTGGGTCATTTAGGCTGTTTAGGTTATTAGTAAATTTATTGCTCATAAATTTATTCTCTTTGGCGATGGAAGATATCTGAATTATTTGGCTAAGTATGTTTCTTGTTTAGTTTTTTGTTGGGATTGTTATGACTTTGTTCCATAGAACAACTATTTGCTATAGCAGTCGGCCTTATTTTTCAAACGATTTGAACAAACGGGTAACGAGTTATGTATTTTCAAACTTGAAATTATGCCCAGATTTTTCTTTTTTAACAGCTCGACTTCTGTGTAGAAAAGTAATTATTGGGTATAGCAAAAAAATTCCAAATTGGTTGCAATGTTTTGAGTGGACAGAGGACTCTGTGTTTGGATCACCCAGGACTGAGATATGATTTTTCAAAGTTCAGTAATTGTTGCTGTCCAAACTGCACTTGGAACGATTTGATACTTTTCGCTGAAACTGTTTATCTGCTACTTCAAATTCGTCCAAACTCTGTGAAACTTGGTGGAAAAATACTCGGGACAGTTAGGAAGACTTTGCGTCTAGATTCGCTATATTCTGGTAAGTGGTAAGTGAGTTATGAATTTCTAAACCTGCCTCGTTTTTTTTGTTCGAATCGTGAGTTGGTTTTTATTTTTGAAGCAAATCTTTTTTTTTAATTATCGGGATCCAGGGGTGTGGTTATCAGTAAGTGGCTATGCAACTTAATATTTGTTTAGGGGATCTTAAGTACTGGCGTGTTTATCATCCGGATGGTGGGTTGGTTTTTCTAACCATGGTATTTATGGGCGCTTTTGGTAAGTCTATGCCTTGCGATATAGAACAGGAAATCGAGGGGCCAAGTGTTTTTTCTGATGATTTGATGATTTATGGTACTAACTCATGTAGTGGTTACGTACGCTGATTCCTATAAAATGGCTTTTCAATTCAGTGGTCTAGACGAGATTGATTTTCGAGTTGATCTTGCAAACGAAATCTTCGAGGCCTTTACCTTCTATGTTTATGGTTAACCTTAAGAAATATGGGTTCCTATCAATTTTTGTGAGTTTTAATTAGTGTGATTATCTACATACATACGTCCAATAGGAGGTTGTATGTTCGATTCTCTTTCATGGTAGGCAAGAAACCTTGAGATTCACTTTTAACTAGAGGGAAATAAAAGTGCATGAAGAAGATATTTGATAACACGCTGATATGTGCGTAAAGAATATATAGAGTAATTAAAATTCCTTCAATTCAAGTAGTAAAACTCCAACAAAGATCACATAATCCAAGTAGTAATAGCAAAGTGTGTTTGTGTGTTCCAATACCCATTTTTTAGGGTTCCAGCCGCTCCTCCTCCCTTTTTGCATGAAGGTTCCTTCATCCTAATTACGAATGGAAAGAAAAGGTTTTAGTATAAATTGAAATCTAATTAGATATAAAGACCCCAATTCAGTATGTCTAATCTAAAAATAATCCACTTTGAGAGCCACTATTACTTCCGCCATTTAACCTTATATCAAACTGTTACTATACACCTTCCCGATTATGAGTTGATTATTTATTTTAACTTATCTGCTTGGTCTAATTCTATTTATTTGTCGACTTTGTTTTTCGTTCCAGAACTCATTGTTCTTCTTAGAGCTTGTGTCAATAAGCATTCTTTATTCCTTTGTTACCTGATATCAGAATTCGACCCTCCGTATAACTTTAAACTTGGCTAGGGAAATACTCTTTCTCTGATTGTTGTCTATCTAAGAAACAACTGCCAGTTACATTATCCTTGGTTCTATTATAGCCTCTTAAACCAAATTCTGTTGATATAGTCAGGCATCGGATCCCTATTTTACTCTTTGTTGGTTTGGTAACAGACTCTATATAAGTGATGGTTTGAACAATTTTAGAGTAATTTTTTAGATTATGCCATCACATGACCATCACACTTTTGACATTATATATGGGCTGCGTTTTGCTTATGAGTTCCAGATTTGTATCCGTCAAGTTTATACAGTCTCATGTACAAATTTAGCCCACGTCACATAAATGGGAAATAAACTGAACCTTTTTTTTGGTCGAATATATTTAGACATAAACTTGACTGAGTGAAAAATCAACTTTTCAAAAATCTCAAAAATCTCAGAGACTGAAATTTGCCCTTAAATCTTGGAATTATGAAGTTTTTGTTAATGTGTTTAGTAAGGTTGCTTCGGAAAAAGACCAACTTCTTTATGCTGATTTCTTAATACTGATAGCTCTGCTGCTAACTTAGAGGTCTATAATTCTTATTTGACTAATTACAATAATGCTATTTTTCAGGAAGAGATTTTTCTTAAACAAAAAGGTAGAATTAAATGGTTAGCTGAAGGGGGTAAGAATACTAAGTTTTTTCATCACATGATACAACATAACAGATCTCAACGTAAAATTACTCATATCACTTTGGAGGATGGTACAATCCTTGATTATGATCCAGATATTAGGGCAAGTGCCATAGATTTTTATAAGAACCATCTTACTGCCACTGATATAGATATTACTATTAATATTTCTGATTTTATTCCGTCTTTAGTTACTAATAATGATAATATTAGTCTTGAGGCTATCCCCTCTATGGTTGAACTTAAAGCGGCTGTTTTCTCTATCCCTCTTGACTCTGCTCCAGGTTCAGATGGTTTTAGTGCTGGTTTTTTTTACTAAGTTTTGGGATATAATTGCGGAGGATTTCTTTCTGTTCCAGTTTTCTTTTTTAATGGTAGTTTAACCCCTGCTAGTTTTAATGCTGCTATTATTACTGTTATTCCTAAAGGTAAAAGTCCCTATAAATTTTATTCAATACAGACCTATTTGTTTATGTCAAACTTTCTATAAAATCATGACTAAAATAATGGCTAATAGACTTTATGTTATATATTCTTCCTAAACTTATTACTTCTAATCGAAGTGATTTTGTTAAAGGTAGTGTTATTACAGATTCTATTTTGCTTGCTCAAGAGTTTTCTAAACAACTTGGTGATACTGTTAGGGGTGGTAATGTTGTGTTCAAATTAGATATGGCTAAACCTTTTGACAGAGTCAATTGGTCTTTTTATTAATTCCGTTTGGTTATCCTTTGGTTTTAGTGAAAAATGGATCAAGTTAATTTCTAATTGTTTATCTCAGGCTAAATACTCTATTAATATCAATAACAATCTAGCAAGTTTCTTTTCGGCGAATAGGGATCTTAAGCAAGGAGATACTTTATCTTCAATGCTCTTTATCCTTTCTGAAGAAGTCATAGGTAGAGGACTTACAATTTTGTTTAGTAATGGACATATTGATCATTTTAAATTGCCTACTGGTATTGCTCCTATCTCTCACTTACTATATGCTGCTGATGTTTTAGTATTCCTTAATGGCTGTAAGTCAAACATTGATAAATTTATGACTTTTATTCATGCTTTTGAGAAAATGTCTGGTCAGAAATTGAATAATAATAAGAGTACTTTTCTCAATCATGGACTTAAACCTGCTAGGAAAGAGTGAAAGACATTATAAAAAATGCTACTGGTTTTGCCGAAAGAACTTTCCCTTGTAATTATATTGGTGTACCTTTGCATCACTCTAGGTTAACTGCTAATATGTATGAACCGCTTGTTCAGAAAATTTATAGTAAGATTGCTTGATGGAAAACTAACTTACTCTCTGTAGGAGCTAGACTTACTCTTATTAAAACTGTGCTAGGCTCTTTTCATGTTCATTTGTTAGCTGTTACTCTCCCTCCGCAAATTATAGTTAATAAAGTAAATAAAGCTTTTTCTGATTTTTTCTGGGTAATTCAGATGGTAACAATAAACATTATTGGGTAAATTGGACTCAAATGGCTACACCTCAAATTGAAGGAGGTATAAGAGTTAGATATATTACTGAAGTTGTGAATGGTCTGCATGCTAAGCTTGCTTGGAAATTATTAACTGAGATATAACCCTTTTGACTTGTTTTATGTTTCAAAAATACATTAGACATATTGCTAACTGGGCTTCACCCAATGTACCTACTAATAGCTCTCATATGTGGAAAGTACTTAGTTCTTATCTTGCTACTTTAGTTTCTCATAGCAATTAGATATTAAAAGAAGGCTGCATTAGTTTCTGGTATGAAAATTGGAGAAACACTAAGCCGCTCAGTGAAGAATTTACTGTAATAATCCTCATATTTTGCTTAATCAATTGCATGATGGTAATAATTTGAATGATAATTTGATTCTGGAAATTGGTAATAATACACTTCTCCAGTAAATTCACAAATATCATGTCACTTTTCGACCAGGTGAAGATATTAGATATTGTCCGCATACTAGTGATGGTAATTTCACTTGTAAAAATAATTTTCACTATTTTCGACATACTTATCCTACTAATAAGATCTATAATTGCATGTGGAACAAGATTTTACCTATGAAAATTTCTACTTTTAATTGGAAAATTTGGAATAGAGCTATTAAATTAGATGGAGATTTTCAGAAATTTGGTATTTCTCTTGCTAGTAAATGCATCTGTTGTAAGACTCATGTTATAGATACTGTTGATCACTTGTTCACTAAAGGCGATGTGGGCATAAAGGTATGGTCTCACTTTGGTAATATATTTGGTTTTAAACTTCCTGCTTCTTTTGGAATTCACTCTATAATCTCTGATTGGTGTAAATTTTTTAATAAGAATTCTCAGGTGGATAATTTAGCTAAACTTCTTCCTTTTATTATAAACTGGAAAATTTGGATTAATAGGGATAAACATATATATGACAATGCTCCTTTTAATGAGTATGTTATTATTAAGAAAGTTCATATTTGGCTCAAAGAGCTTAATTTACTGATTACTAACTGCACCACTTTAAATAGTTTTCATCTTCTTAGTTTGACAGCTTGTGATATTCCTGTTAGTAAAGTTAAAATTAAAAGACCTATTGCAGTAGATTGGTCACTTCCCCCTATTGGTAAATTGAAACTTAATGTAGATGGATTCTCTTTTGGGAATCCAGGTTTAGCTGGGGGAGGAGGGATAGTTAGAGATTTTAATGGTAATATTATTATGGCTTTTTGTTCCCATTTAGGAACTAATAATAATACTTTTGCTGAATTAACTGCTCTCTACATTGGACTACAAATTTGCTATGAACTTGGTCTTTACAACATAGGCATTGAAACTGATTCTCTTTTAGTTAATAATTGGTGGAATTTTAAGGCTAAACTCCCAATCCAATATACAAACTTATGGGAAAATATTACTATTCTAATGGATTTGATTTGCCATAGCATGATACATATTTACATAGAAAAGAATGAGGTGGCTGACAGGCTAGCTAAAATGGGCTCAAAAAAACACACTCATACTTACACTAATGACATGGATAAATACTCATGGACATTTATGCACCACATCTGATGGATTTATATGGGTTGCCGAACTTCAGAATGGTAAATTGACTTTCCATTTTGTGTTTATAAAGAGGGGTTTTGGCTGTGTTGTCATGTATTAATTTTTACTTTGGTTGGGTTATGGGTTTTTCTGGAAAGCAAAAGAGACTTTGGTAAATGACAAGGACACTTGGGTCGATTTTCTGGGTATAAAAGACGGTGTTTTAGGATTAAGGAGGTACAGACGGAACTTAAGGAAGCTATGAAAATTCAAGAACAGGACTTCAAAGATATTAGGCATGCAAACACTTCTTTGCAAGGTTATGTCCAGAGGGTTTAGTTTTTTCTGAGTAGTTTCAGGGTTTGTTTCTTTGGTCGTGTGGTTTATTTTTGAGCTAGAAGCTTGTTGGCTTAGGTGTTATAAATATAGGAGTCTAATTTAGGAGTTTGTGTTATCTTTTATTTTGATGTTTCGTTTTGTATTTTGCTTTATGGATGTAATCTGGGTTAGGTCTCACTTATGTTAATAAAGCTCGTTTGTTTGTGAAAAAAAAAAACTTGAGTCTGGCAACCCATATGAGGGTGAGGAATCGAATAATATAGGAAGGTAGCTTTCTTAGTTGATTTCAAAAGGTAATATTGCTTTCTATGATTGCCAATAAAAAATGTTTTGCAGGTAATAATATGGTTTCTAGGTTAGTTTGTTGGCACATTATTAGATTGTTAGTGACATGCAAGTACCAAGAAGATTAATACAATTGTGAATCCGGGAAGTAGTTTTCTTTGGACTGAAAAGAAAAATTTGATAGCGGAGGCGTGGTAGGTGGTTATCTCGATTAAAACTTTTTTGAAGACTTGGTGTCATTAACATACTTAGAGCATCTACAACAGTTTTGTTAACTTTTAAATTTTAATCGTTAAATAGTGCCACATATGTATATTAAATGCTACATATGCATGTTAATGTTAACCACCAATTAAGTCCCGTATTAGTGTATTTTTATTAACAAAGTTATATAAGTAATATTTAAATATAAATAATTGATTTAGGAAAATAAAAAATACTATTGGAAATAAAAATAAAGAGAGAGGAGGTTAATTTACCTTCAATTTAGGAGCAAGTTAAACCAAAATGCCACATCACTTATTAAGTTTCTTGTTAACTTTAACAAAAAGTTTAACAACATTAACTTTAATGAGTTAGTTAACACAACCATTGTGAACGAAAAAAATCTATATTAACTAACTATTTAAGTTAACAAGTGAGATAATAACATTGTTGTGGATGTTTTGGTTTCCCGTTAAAGGACTATTGCTGCCATTTCGTTGTTTTTGTCATCTTTTTCTGTTGGTGTTACTTTTTGTGTTAGTACTTCAGGCCAATAAATCGCCGAAGAGTGGATACGTTATAAATATGATTCAACACAACTACCGTGTCCGTGAATCCAGTGACATGGATGCATATGACATACTCTGTATTATAACTTCTTTCATACTGAAACCTGTAGTTGCATCATATGCCATGCTTCAAGTTAATTATTAGGTCAGGATACTCAAAAGATGATATTCTGGTATCTATAAATTTTTATCAGCATCGTAGTTGCTGTTGAATCTTCTCATGATTTTATATTACTTGAATCCAAGTATCGGATAATTTCTCTGACCGTAAGAGGGTTTATGACAATTTGACTTCATTCTCAATAGGAGCTATATTCTGTTTATCCACACTTTGAAGCATAGGCTTACTTCTTAAAAGCTTCTGCATTTGGATATAATGATAAATAAAGGATCTATCATCATTGTTGCCCTCATACACAATTGAAACTTTTGATATGTTTTCAGTGAAATCAGTGCCATTCTCCCTAATCTTACTTTGAACAAGGTATTTTTTTCGAGGTTAGCCAAAAATAAGAGACACGTAGCCAAAAATCCGAACATTCCTCGACATTGTTTTATGCAATCGCTTATGTATAATAAGTCTAAAGCTCCTCTGATGAAAGAGGAAGTTATTGATAGTACTCTCAAGCTGTGAAGTTATATGGTGGGATTATGGTTGGGGAGTATATTGGCAAGAAAAATACTAAAGTTGGTAAAGCTTATTAGACAGTCTATTTTGCCATGCTTATATTATGGTGGGGTCTTTATACGGTCAAAGAAATCTGAATTCAGTCCGAGACTCATAGTTTCAAAGTCATAGTCGTAGTTCTGAAATCAATATTGTACTTCTAAAGTACGAGTCTTGACTTTTTTTAAACAGTTGACTTTTCTGAATTAAAGTCGTAGTTCAGAAGTACGAGTCGTAATTCTGAAATCAATCTCGTACGTCTGAATTATGAGGCTTGTTTTTTTTTTTAAATGTTGAATTCTCCATATTTGACAACACCACACATTAACAACTATTCGTGTGCCTACTCTTTACTGTCTATTTTTTTTTCAACACAAATTTCAATGTAATATTGAATCAACACAAATATCGAATAAAATTTATAAAATAGAATATTAAGTATAAATATAAGAGAAAAAAAATTACATTATCTGTTCGAAAATAGTCCGTGTAATCAGTTAGTCGCGGAGGTGGTTGATACGGTTCTGAACCCTAAAATTCATTTTTTCCATTCATTCTTAAGTTTTGAGAAAATCTACTTTTTAGATAGATATATTGTGTTTTTGGGATGTTGCTGAGTTGAGTATGTAAGATTAAGTCTTATTTATAAAAAAAAATAGACAGTAAAGAGTAGGCAGTTACGAATAGCTATTAACGTGTAGTGTTGTCAAATCTGAAGAAGTCAACTTTAAAAAAAAAGAGTCAAGTCTCGTACTTCAGAAGTACGAGATTGATTTCAGAACTACGACTTTAATTCAGAAAAGTCAACTGATTAAAAAAAGTTAAGACTCCTACTTCAGAAGTACGAGATTGGTTTCAGAACTACGACTATGACTTTGAAATTACGAGTCTCAAACTGGATTCAGATTTATTTGACTGTATAAAGACGCCACCTTATATTATACAAGAGCGTAAGAAATTACCTCAAAACAAAACCATATAACCGTCCTACAAATATCAGTAATGCTATAGAACCAGACTGACTCAACCAGACTGATTACCAGACAATATTTTATGTAATTTTTAAAATTCTTTTGACACCCAACCAAAACAAAAATAAAATCCCAAATATAATATTTATGCAACCCTAGTTGAGACTATCCTAAACTTAAATATTAATTAAAAATATTTAAAATTTTAATGATTTTAATATATTTTATTTGACGATTCAACAAAATAAAAACCCAAATATAATATTATAAAACCGTATTTGAGACTATCCTAAACTTAAATATTAATTAAAAATATTTAAAATTTTAATGATTTTAATATATTTTATTTGACGATTCAACAAAATAAAAACTCAAATATAATATTATAGAACCCTATTTGATACTATCCTAAACTTAAATATTAATTAAAAATATTAAATATATGGCTGAATAGTAGACTTTTAAATTTCGGGGTGAAAATGAAATTCTAAATTTATATTAAAGACTAGTGTGTTGAGAGTCTGGTTGAGTCATCTGGCTAGTATTATTTCTACAAATATAGCCATCTGTGTACTATATACTATACACTACATAGAAGGACATTATGGAGCTGTGTTCCTTTTAGTACTACATATGCACATCTGTGTGCGAGTTTTTTTTCTTTTCTTTCTTGTGTCTAGATTTTCATACCTTATAAGAGTTATCTTATGTATCTTGTACATATTATGCATGAATATATTCTAGTCTATAGCTGTGTTCTAGATCGAATGCTCATGCTTATCATATTGTTTTCACTTTGCTCAGTAACGATGTTTGGATGATTTTTCACAAAAATGGTGAATCTTTTTCCTTTTGGATAGTTGAACTAATATTAAAGCCAATAAAGCTTGCCGATTAGAGATGACAATTCTCTACCACTACTAAGTTTTAGAATGGTCTGATTTTTAACATACATATTTCACAGCCTAATCTATAGTATTACTAAAGAATTTATACGCATAGTACAACATAATTTGAATTTAAAATGACAGTTGAGTAACTATTCCCGCTCAATCCATCATCTCTCATACTTCCAACATTTCTGCCAATAACACGTGTCATGATATGATCCTATAAAAGTAGGTACTAATCTGGCACGACCAAATCTATTAGAAATCTGTCGCTTAATAGCATCACCTGTCAGTAAAATTGAAATCCGTCGTCATACCGTCCCCGATTAGGGCGTTGAGAAACAAAATCTGTCACTAATTCCGTTTACGATCTAACTTTTTTTTGTAGACTGTTACAGAGTTGCATGTGTTTCTGATTTAGTGAGTTGTTACTCAATCTCTATCATTTTAAAAGGGGTTAATTGTAGATGCATGATTTTGTAATGATTTTTTTTTTATCTCGAATCAATTAGCCGTGATTACACAAATATGGAGACTAGTTCGATTAAATCTGCCAATAGAAAACTACATATCAGAAATGTAAATTACTTGCTTAAAATCTCACATCCAAATCTGCCTTACTAATCGACAGACAAGTTCAATACTATAGTACGTAGTTTACAGTTTAAACATCTCGTTTATTCAACAAATCCAAGGCAAATGCTACAAAGCACAGTTCCAAGTATGCACCTTTTGTTTCAAAATGACTACTAACAAATAAATCTTAATTGGTTTAGCTAGGATCAATGAAATCCGTCCGGCCATAAGATATTATACATTCGAACTAATACTTTAAATGAGAATTTTTTCCATGCCACTAGACAAGAGAAGTTTCGTATAACTATCGAGCATTACACAATTAATCATGCAGCAAAATCCACATTGCAAGTGTCTCGTTTTTGTGGCATCATGGATCTCGAGTCACAGAGTTGTCACTTCATATATAACTGTAACGTTTTTTTTTTTCACAAACAAAATATATTTATAATAGAGTGGGACCTAACCCAATTTTACAGGCAAATCAATATACAACTAAGTCGATTTACAAATAAAACCAACTTGAAAGTTGGTAAAAAACCTCTGCCAAACAAAGATTACCGCAAAACAAACAAAGATTACCCCTGTGAGTTTCATTAGAAATAATGTTACCCCTAGGAGTTTCATTAGAAAGATTAGAAATAATGTTACCTCTGCCAAACAAAGATTACCCCTGTGAGTTTCATTAGAAATAATGTTATCCATGATATAACTGTAACGCTTAGCTAACAAAACGTTGTACTATATGTATCTGATACGGGTACCATAAGATATCTTTTAACCATTAACATGATCTATCTACCTGTATATTACAGGTTTGGTTGACAAACGAAAAACTATGAATTTCCTAACATTTGACAAACTTCTATGTTGGCGGAACTAGGATGTTGGTGTGTGTGGAGCTGAATTACATATGTAAATTATTTTTTATCTGTGGAGGGTGCTGAAAGGCTACAATGTTCACAGTTTTACCAAAATATATAAGTTTTTTAAAGTGTTTTAGGCCCCTTTTAGCATGTAGCTAGTCCCTCCCCTGGGGTTAGAGCCCTCAGCTAATGACTACTGTCATTTACTCATCTTTACATAGAGGACTATAGCATAACTAAGTTTTAAGTGAAATACACTGGAAAAAAAGGAGTACTACATTGGTCAAATTGTCACAGACCATCTTAGGGTCAGAGAAATGATCTAATATTTGGATTAAAGTAATTTGAAATTCTTGAGCTGTTGAATCTATTCGAATATGAAATGTCCTATTACCTATATATAAAACACAATATTGATCATAAAAATAGAAATAAAAACCCTTTATATCCTAAGAACAAGTTAGCTTTATATATAATCTTAGGCAAATGGAGCAAGAAAACTGTGTACATCGTTAAAAAACAAATTTTGGGGTATGGCATAATTTCACACGTTGAGGATGTACTTGTGATATGTCAAGAATCATACTATCATTTTTTAACTATTTATACTTACTTCAAACAAAAATGAGCACAATACAATACTCTATATTTGTATGAAGCTTGTTTGTAGGTTGACCAAGTGTCTTGTTACAAAGTCAATTTCATAAATAAGTTGAATAACAGTATTATCCTTTAATTTTTGAAAAAGTTAAGAGTAATGAAAACAAATAAGGGGAATTAATATAGTGAAGACCAAAACTAGAATAAAATTATCATCGTTGGGATATTTGTTTTAATTAACATTAACTTTATATTCATAATTTGGGAGATAGTGAAGGCCAAAACGAGAATAAAATTATCATCGTTGGGATATTTGTTTTAATTAACATTAACTTTATATTCATAATTTGGGAGACAAATATTAAATGGTGTTGTGTATACCCAACTAAACTTGTCAAAATATGTCTATTGAGAATTGACTAGGTTCAAATGATGATATTAATTGACTTAATTGGAAATATTGTGACTAAGATTTATGATATTTCCAAAAAAAATCCATCAGATTCTTGGAAAAGACAAATAAACTTTTTTTTTTCTAACTTATTGCAGAAGTAATGATTTTGTCTTATTATTACTTTCAATAAATATCAATATAGATGCATGCAAAAATGTTATAATTTCTCATTCAACTCCATGTTATTTCTACAAATTATTTAAACTTTTCTCAAGTTGCGATTTACTTTCACTTAAGACCTCCATTATTATGGCACATGTTCCTCAATGGGGTTCAAGTTTTTAAGATTTGAGTTGTAGAAATAACATGGAGTTGAATAATAAATTATAACATTTTTGCATGCATGTATATCGATATTGTTAGAAGTGACAAATCATTCATTTTGCAATAAATTAGAAGAAGACCTTCTTTGTCTTTTCTAAGAATCTGTTGGTTTTTTTTTTGCAAATATCATTAATCCGAGTCACAGTTTTTTCAATCAAGCCAATAAATTTCATCCTTTTAACATAACCAATGGATATTCATTGAAAATTTTGAAAAGTTCAATTTAGTATACAACACCATTTAATATTTATCCCCCAAATTATTAATATAAAGTTAAATTTAAAACAAATATCTAAGTGGACATAACTTTATTCTAGTTTTGGTCTTCACTTTACTTCCCCCCTTATTTGTGTTCATTGTGATTTTGATAAGTTAAGTATACTATAACATCATTTAATATCTGTCCCAAATTATGAATATAAAGTTAATGTCAAAAGAAATATCTAAGTGGATAAAATTTATTCTAGTTTTGGCCTTCACTTTATCCTCCCCTATATGTATTTAATAATTAACTTTTTCAAGAAATAAAGGATTATCGTGGTTCAACTTTTTTAGGAAATTGACTTAATTACAAGACACTTACGATCAACTTACAAGACAGTGCATATTAGGGCTGGCAAAAATTCCCGATACCCGGCCAGATCTTACCACCCGATCCGATCTTGACCCAAACCAAACCGATCCGACTCTGTCGGATATACTCCCGACCCGATCACTTTTGAGATCGGGATCGGTTTTGATTTTTTATATCGCCGGGTAATCAAAATGTAATTAATATATTTAATTTTTAACTATTTATATATATATACCTATGGTTGTGTTTGGTAGTAGATTTTTGGGTCTAAAATTAGATTTTAAAAATATGTTTTAAGAATCCATTAAAAATCTAGATTTTAAAATTTTGGATTTTTTAAGCATTTTCAGCCTAAAAATCAGATTTTTAGAAACTGAATTATCTAACTTGCCAAACGCACACAAATTTTTAAAATCCAAAATCTAAAAATCAACTAAAAAAATCGGTTGCAAAGGGACCCTATATTTCTATTGAACATAATAAATTAGTATTAAGTGTTATCTGGTATTAAAATTGTAATTCATGTTCTTATTTATTTTTCAACGGAGCCTCATATTCTAACCGATCATATTCATCATTGTATTTATACTACCTATTCTTAAATGGGAAATGTTATATACTAATTTATATATGTTACTTGTTACCTAAATTTGATTCCCGATTCTCATGCCTTTTGTATCTTAAAAGAACATAACATACTTTCTTTGTGTTTCACTTCCATATAGAACATCAGATATTGAAATTAGGGTAAAGCTAAGGAATGGCCCTCAACACTAGATAAAAAAATTAATTAAGTTAACACATTTAATAACTAGTAGAATTATTTAATATTTGTAGTTATATATATGGAAATACTTTTTGGAAGAAGATTTGAAGGGAATGTAAGTAAATCTGTAGTTAATAATTTGTTAAGAAATGAATGTATTAATATTTTATTTTATTTATTTCTATATTTCAATTCTCAATATTCTAGAGATTTTTTTTTTAATTTTATGATAGTTTCGAGTTTTCAACTAGGTTTGTATATTTTTATTTGGGTTTTATTGTGTTGAAAAAATAGTTTTTTAATTTTTTTTATTTAACTACTAATTAATTATTAATTTTATGATAGTTTCAATTAGGCTTTCATGTTTTTATTTGAGTTTTATTGTGTTAAAAAAGTGGTTTTTAGTTTACTAAATCATAAAATATATCAATCGTAAATACTAGCTATTATCATAAAGTATTAAGTGTTGGATTAATGAATCAATCGGATATTTACTAGGCATAAATAACTACATGGATTTTAATTATGAATAAGACTTAAACAATGCTCGGTACACTTTTTAGACAAACTGTTAAAATTATATTAGGATATATTGTAAGCGTTTAATGATTATAAGTTGGACCAGTTAGATTAATTAGGGGTAGACAAGGGGTATAATTAAGGATGAAACTTGTCTCATTCCATGGTAGGAAATGAGTCAGAATCCTATCTCTCCTACTCTCTATCCTCTTTCCTTTTTAACCAAAAATATTTGTTAAACAAAATTAAAAAAAATTCTACAATTATGATTACACATATATGGATACATTATAACAATTATTTTTAAGAGAAAACTTACAAACAATTCAATTTGGAATTAAAAAAAACTAGTATATATAAACTAATTAGTGAACTTGAAAAAAGTTATTTCGAGCAATATTATGTCAAAATTTTATAATGTTTGCATAGAATATAATATAAAAATCTATAAAAGTATGAAAAAAGTTATAAAAATTTAAAATTTAGACAAAAATAAATTAGGAGGTACGAAATGGGACATAGAGTATGAGATAGAGGATCTGAACTCGTAGGAAATAGGTCCAATAAATCTATGCCACATAAGGAAAATAAATACTGGTAACATAAAAGGATGAATTTTATTTCTGTTTATCACTTTATTGCAATTGATTATTTTATATAGGTAAAAAAATATTCAAAATATAAAGGAATCCGTATGTTTAATATTTTAAGAACCAAAATATTATACGGTACAAAGTCATAAAAAATTAATGATCTTTTTCAACTCATTATAGTTAATTAATCTATTTTTACTTGTTTGTTAATTAATTATTATTTATCCAATAAAAAGGTTAGATAATTAAATTTCAAATAACTAAGAGATCACAATATTATATTTCATGTTATCAAATTATTTATATATAATATAAAAAAAAGAGAGTAATATATGTAATACTTTAAGAACCCAAATATTATAAGGTTTAATCATTCAATAAAAGATTTAAAATATATATATGCTGATAAAGGAAAACATAGATGGTGTATAAAATATTTAATGTTCATTTTTCCTTATCTGGAATAGATTTATTGGACAAGTATAAGGGGTAGCTAGGAGCCTCTACCTCCTATTAGGCTAGGAGCCAAGTTTCATCCATTAACTAGTGGTGGAAGATTCGGACTCCAACAAGTCTTATAGTCGCTATTAACAATATTAATTAAATGGATGCAAAGTTAAAATTAAAATTTATTTTTAGACCTCATGCAATTTTCACAATGGAAAATATGGGTGACAAACAACTAAACGAGTATTGGGAACGAAGAGTCAATATACAGTTTCTTCGACAACGTGCCAAAACCGTATTAGATTAGGCCATTTCATCGATGAGTCATATATTATATGAAAATACAAAAATACCCTATTAAGGATCATGTATTGCATGTAAAGTGACAACATATGAATCAAGCACGGTAATAACATGCTTATGCGCATGCTTTTTACTAGCCTAATCCAACTATTTCACTCTATAATTGCAACTGTGGAAGTAATCCTTGAGTGGTCCATCAATTTTAGAGATGGAATATTCTATTGTTTTTGAATTTAATAAGCAAGACCTTACAACAACATGAAAGTAAAGCCTAAATCTTGAAAGGAGAGTGATAGATAGAACCTCAAGAATAGAGAGCAGAGATCACTGCAGTTAGCATGAGAGTCGGGATTTAGTAAATAATGGAGTTCAAGGGCCCTCTCTTGAACGCCTAATATCCGGCATGTTCGAGGCACATTCAATAGACAGAACTGATGAAAACAGGTAGAACAACATTCATTTATATAGCAATTGTGTTTGCATAGAATTGTCGTTACCGACGCGTGGCGCTCAAGGAGAGAGGGAGGTAGAGATCTTTCTGATTTTGTAAGTTATTACTCGATCTCTATCAATGTAAAAGGGATTAATTGTATATGCATGATTTTTGTAATGATTTCTTATCTCGAATCAATGAGTAATAATCGATTAATTATGGAGACTTCTTATCAAGTTCGATCGAGTAAATCTTCTAATAGAAAATTACATATCAGAAATAAATTTTTACTTGCTTAAGATCTCTCATCCAAATATGCCTCGAAAATATCGACAGACAAGTTCCACACGATTGTAGTTTATTGTTTAAACATGTCGTGTACTCACCATATACAAGGCATACTATAAGGCATAGTTCCAAGTTCACAACTTTTGTTTCCAAATAACGTTAGTAACGATCTTAATTAGTTTAGGATCAATGAATCCAATCCCATAAGATATTGTACCGCTTTTAATAAAAATTTAGTCCACGCCACTAGACATGAGAAGTTTCGTATAACTAAGGAGCATTACACAATTAATCATGCAGCAAAATTCACAATGCGAGTATCTTCATAGTTGATTCTATATATGATCATATGTTCTGAGAAAAAAATTGAATTTATCTTCATGGATCTCAAGTCACTGAGTGGTTCGATAACTGTAATGCTTAGCTTACAAAAGGTTGTATTATGTGTATTCAATACTAGTACCATAAGATATCATTTAAACATGATCTATCTACCTGTACATTATAGGTTCCTAATATTTGACAAATTTTATGTTCAAAGCACTTGCTACTGTTACCGGCTACTTTCAAATAAAGGACTACAGCACAATGAAGTTACAAGTGAAATACACGAAAAAATAAAAGGACTACTATATAGGTCAAATTGTCAGAAACCATTTTACGGGCGGAGGAGAATACTTGGATTCAAGTAATAAAAAATCATTGGGCTGGTTAATCCATACGAAAACACAATTTTGAGCATATATAAAAATCAATAAACCCCTTTAGATCCTAAGAACAAATTAGCTTTATATATAATCTTAGGCAAATGGATGCAAGATAAATGTGTACATCGTTAAGAGACAAAGTTTAGGGTATAACAGAATCTCAAACCTTGAGGATGTATATGTGATATGTCCAAAAATCATATCAATTTCCAATCAAATACTACTTTATTTATGAAACAAATCTAGTACAACTTTCGAACACACGAGCTACGCTCAGCTGTGTTAGCCACTAGTTCTCGATAATAGCTATCTAAAATGTCAGAATACATCGAAAATCATACTCAATAGTATCTATTTGTACTGAATATCCAATGTAGAAATAACATAATTACTATTTTCTGTGAAAAATGATCTTTCTCACTCCGAAAAATCGAACTAAGTTTTCATGTGCATCTATCCAACCGGGAGCTCAAACAAACTGTTTTTATTAGATAAACCGTGCATTTTCATGATGAAAGCAAATGAAGTATTAACTTAAATATTTCACAAATTGATTTGCAGCCAATAGTAGCCTCTAGTATATATACATATGCTGCTTTTGATAACTTATATTCAATCTGTTCATTTTAGCATCATCATGATCTGAATTTGAGTGCACACCGTAGTCATCTGATGAGAAACAATCCGCCTTGATAAAACGAGTCCAGATTATAATCATCCATTAACGTATCTATGTAGCTATGAAAAAGGAACGAAACGTTGATTAAAGTGTAGTCATGACTTTGGGAGGCATCTCAACTTTAATTTTCTTTTCATTCTTTTTCCATTATCCTCCTCTTTGCTTTCATTCTTAATGGGAGCTAAATACTGTTTATCTACAATTTTAAGCATAGTCTTAATTCTTAAATGCTCCTGCATTTGGAGATACTGTTGAAAAGGATCTATCATCATTGTTGCCCTCGTACATAATTATCAAATCTTTTGATATGTTTTCAGTGCGATTCTCCCCAATCTTACTTTGAAAAGGTATATTTTTCGAGGTTAGCCGAAACTTTCTCAATAAAACATACATATCATATAAACAAACTCACATATATAAAAAAAATACTCAATTAATCATTTCGGTTACTAGTAACTATATGCCTTTCGGCAAAAGACTGGCATCTATTCTTCTAATTTGGTGATGATGAGTATATATTCAGCTTGATGGGATAAAAAATGGATAAGTACCTGAACCTTTTGAAGAGAATAATTTAACTATATATGGACACGAGGTAAGATGGGAATCTAGAGTCCTTTTTAGTATAAAATGACCCTTAATCTTGTGAACTTTTGAACCAACAACAACACTTATACACATCTCTGGTAAGCATAGTTTTCTACATTTTGGTTCTTTTTGTGTCACATATACTGGATGGCACAAAATAGGGAAAATATTATCAAGATTGGGTTGGAAGGTTTCGACATTTTGGAAAATAAGAGACACGTTGCCAAAAATCCGATTACTCCTGAACATTTTTGTTGAGTGTTATACTTCGTATTAACAAATATAAAATACAATATTATTATTTACCGATTCTATGTCTTGTTAACATGTAATTACTACGTTCAAATAATTAAATAAACGTGTACCGTACACAATAGATGACGGAATTCATTGGCAAAATTGTTTTGATGTTGAAATCTGAAAATTCTAAAATATAACCGAGGCTATGGTGTCACTATATGTCCTTAGGAACAGTTTCGGCTCTCACACGTTCTGATGTTCCATGGGCGCTATTCTCACAGGATACAATGGCTCTAACAATACGGTCAGAAGGAGTGTGCAATCAAACTGTCCGAGCGGATCTTTGACGGTGCAGACTTTCTCTCTCTAACTAAACTATATGTAGAAAATAATGCAAGTATTTATCTAAAGTAATTTTATGCCTTGTATTTTATGAATTAGATGACCTATATATAATGGTCAATATGTTTTTTCATAAAAGGATACAATCGTTTATTTAAAATGGCATGACTGTTAGACCAATTATAATTCGAACTAGTTTTAATTTTAATTTATAAATAAAAATTCCAACAATTTTTTCGTACTCAATCTGTGAAGTTATATGGTGGGATTATGGTTAGGGAGTATATTGGTAAGAAAAATACCAAAGTTGGTAAAACTTATTAGCCAGTCTATTTTGTCATGCTTAATTGCTTATTATACCATTTCCTAAGAAACTGCCTCAAATAAAACCATATAATCGTCCTACATAGCCATATAACTTTACACTAAATAGAAGGACGTTTTGTAGTTGTGGTCCTTTTAGTTCTATGTTCGTGTGCAAGTTTTTCTTTTTCTTTTTCGGGTCTAGATTGTCATACCTTATGAGTCATCTTATGTATTTTGAAACATAATATGTTTGAATATAAACTATATACGTGTATAAGAGAAGAATGCTCTTGATTATTATTTGTGGGGGCTGACAAGTCGCAACAAGGAGCAAATTACCGGCCATAAAATTATTCAATATAACCAATCGATACATATATTTAACATCTATGACTTAAGAAGCAATACATCGGTATTAAGATAAAAATGGGTGTCAAGGGACATTTATCAGCTATCCAACGACCGTGGTGGTAAATTTTATAGTTTGGATCACCCTCGAGTTACTATATCCCCGATGAATTCGCAGTCTCTTATCCAGATTACCGCACGAATTTTGTACAACTTATGTCATAGGACTTAACTGAAGGTTGGAACTAAAGGCCTATTCGATTTAAACTTGTTAGGTCCTACTTTGTATCACCTAATAAGTTCCTTGGTTGTAAGTATTTTGATAAACAACACTCAGTCATATATCCAATATGCTTATAATGGTTCTTATATAAGTTACACTTTCAGTTGTAACTGACTTTTGCAACTGAAAGCTTTTTGACAGACATGTCGCGATTTCTGGGCACTTGCAGTTTGTTGATCAAGACACACTATGATAAGAATATATTTCGTGGATATGCAATCTCAGAATATATCATATGAAGATTTGCACAGCAAAGATTCATCTACCAAAGTCAGCATTTAAAGATCAGATTGAGAATCAATCACGTTGAATAAACTTGGAAAGTTTATTCTTTAACAATATTGTGTTACCTTCTTTTGTAATTAAAGAACAATATATAAGTGCATAACAAGCCGTAGGGTTTGTGTATGTATTATGAACAAAAGAGTTTATTTTTCTAGAGAATACAGAGCTATTAGCTAAGAGAGATATAGACTGCCGCATGAGACTATACTGAATAGTTGAGAGGAGTGATAGCAATGGTTGTATAAGCATAAACAGTTAGAGTGCTACTGATTTATAAGACTTAAATACACCTTGTAAGCTTTCTCAATATTCTAATATGAGCAAGAGCTCCGGATAGTAGACTAGATCGAACTCCGTTATCAAACGTGCTGTGTTATTTTCTTATTCAGTACGTTTGATCACAACATTGCATAATCTTATTCCTGATCTAGTTTCAGTTACAACTAAGAACTGAAATCTATAAAGTTCAGTTGTAACTGAAATCTGCGTCACTGCATCTTAGAGTATTAAGGCATATAGTTATTTTAATTGGTATCAGAACTTCACACCAGATACACGTGGTGTGGATCATGTACTCTAAGAACTATGGATCTTATGGAAGAAGGAAATTCTGATGGAAAACCACCACTGTTAAGAGGCGCTGCAAATTATGGAATATGGAAGCTTAAGATGAAGGCATACATCAAGCAGATAGATGAGGATGCCTGGAACATGGTAGAAGATGGATGGATCCCACCAACCTTGACTGACGCTGAAGGAAATGTATCAAATATGGCCAAGACAGCTTGGAATGCTGAACACAAGAGACAAGCTATAGGTGACTCAAAAGCTGTGTATGCTCTCTATAATGAGATAACTGTAAATCTTCTTTCCTTAATCTCTCAATGTGCTAATAGTAAAGAATGCTGAAAACCTTTAGAAGTCAATTTTGAAGGAACCACTAAAGTTAAGGCCTCTAGACTTCAACAGTTAGCTACTGACTTTGAGGACTTAAAAATGGAAGAAGAAGAAACTGTTGAACAATTTAATATCAGGACATGCTCTCTTGCTGGTAATTTTAAAGCACTAGGTAAAAATATTTCTGAAAAGAAACTTGTAAAGAAAACCCTAAGATTCTTCAATGACAGTGACATGAAAGTCACTGCCATTGAAGAATCTAGTGAACTTGAGACACTGAAACTGGAAGATTTAATAGGGAACCTAAACACATATGAGCCTAAGCATTTCAAAAAGGCACCTCTGAGAGAAGTTGCACTCCAAGCAAAGAAGGAGAAATTATTTGTAACTGAAACTAAGAGTGATGATGAAGAATTTGCATTTTTTGCTAAAAAACTTTATAAAAAATTCTTTAAAAAACCTTTTAGTGATCAAAATGGATATCAAGTAAATAACCATGACACTAAGAAATCTGAAAAGAAATGGGCTCATAAAGACAGTTTCAACAAAAACTTTAAAAGTAAGGATTCTCCTAACAGTCAAATGCCTAAAGGAATAAATTGTAGAGCTTGCGGTGGTCGCGGTCATATTCAGGCAGAATGTGCAAACACTTTAAGAAAAACTAGAGCAGCAATGGATGAAGTGTCATCTTCTGATGAAAGTGGAAGTGATGATGACTTTAATGCAGAAATGAGGGATGTGTGCAGCTTTGCTAAAACCAATAATCTATCTGACTCAGATATATTTTCTGAAAGTGATCAACTTAAATCAGAAAATGATTATGATAGTGATGATGAAAAAGTAACTAGTGCAGATGTTGAAAAATAGTATTTACACTTATTTGAAAAATACACATTGCACATTAAAAAGAGTCAAGAACTTGAGGACAAACTTGCTTTTCTAACCCTTGAAAATTGTGAGTTGAAAATTGAGTTGTAGAAGAAATAGGCAGAAATAAGCGAGGCAGAAAAGAAGATAGGGATGTTAAACATCTCAGTCTCAGCCTCAAAGAAACTCGATGAGTTTTTATCATGTCAAAGATCATCAAAGGATGGAAGTGGATTGGGATACAATGGCTTACGCCAAAAAGGCGCCATAGTGTTCATAAGACCTATGCAAGAAGAAGCTGAAAGCTCCACCAAAGAAAAGGTAAGAGCAGGTAAGAATTCAGCTGTAATAGAAAAAGAAAAAATTCAAGCGTACTATAAACCTAAGCCATGGTTGAAATCTGTGAAGTACACTAGGCATATTTGCTATTACTGTAACATGATTGGACATGTTGAATCAAACTGCTTTAAGAAAATTAACAAAGATTACTGGAGTAAATCTTACAATAAGAAAACTAACTACTCAACTTGTAGGATGGTCTGGCGTGTTAAAAAGAATAGTGATATCTCTACTACTTGTCACACTATCACTATAATGTGTCTAAAAGCTACTTGCCCTAATTCCAGTTACTTTGACAGTGGTTGTTCAAAACACATGACTGGTAATACAGATTATCTTGAAAATTTTGAAAAAATAAAAAACAGTACTATTGTTTTTGGAAGTGGTGATACAAGCACTACTATTGGAAAATGAACTCTGTGTGTGAAAGGAATGTCCATCATAAAGAATGTTCTCTTGGTCAAAGGTTTGAGAGCAAATCTAATTAGCATCAGTCAACTTTGTGATAGTGATATGATAGTTGATTTCTCCAAAGAGAGATGCACAGTTATTGATTCAAAAAATAAGGTCATTATGTCTGATATTTGCTGATAACTGCTATATCTTTGAAAATTCCAGTTTTGAAAAACTCAGTTGTAACCAAGGAAAAATCAGTTCGGCTGAAATCTGGCATAAAAAACCTGGGCATGCTAACTATAAAACTCTGAGCAAAATTGTTAAATCTGGTGCTGTTCATGGCATCCCTGATATAAATGTTGAGAGTTCTGGTACATGTGGTGATTGTGTGAAAGGCCAGCAAATTAAAATGTTTCATAAAAGGCTTAGTCAAATTTACACAAATCATGCGTTGGATCTCTTACACATAGATCTTATGGGTCCAATGCAGACTGAAAGTTATGGTGGAAAAAATATATTTTGGTTGTTGTGGATGATTTTTCTAGATATTCTTGGGTAATGTTTTTGAGAGAGAAATCTGATGCTTACAATGCTTTTAAAAACTTGTGTATCAAACTTCAAAATGAGAAAAACCACACATTTAGAAGAATAGTGAGAATCAAGAGTGATCATGGAAAAAAATTTGAAAATTATAAATTTGATGCCTTCTGTGATGTTGTTGGTATCTCTCATGAGTTTTCTGCACCTAAAAACTCCTCTGCAGAATGGTGTTGTTGAAAGAAAAAAATAGAACTATTCAAGAAATGGCTATAGTTATGTTAAATGCTAAGAAACTTGCTAAAAGAATGTGGGCAGAAGTAGTAAGTACAACTTGTCACATCATTAATATAGTTTATGTCACAAAAGGTACCAATAAAACTGCATATGAGGTTTGGAAAGGTAGAAAACCCAACTTGAAATATTTGCATGTCTTTGGGTGTGCTTGTTATGTTCTAAGAGACAGGGAAAACTTAGGGAAGTTTGACTCAAAAAGTAATGAAGGACTTTCTTGGCTATGCTACAGACAGTAGAGCATATAGAGTGTATAACTTGAGAACTCAAACTATCATAGAATCATTTAATGTGATTTTTGATGGTGTTAAAGTTATAAATGAGTGTACATGTGAAGATGAAACTACTGGAGCTGCAAAGATTAAGCAAAAAGAGGAACAAAATGAAATTTCAGTTGTAACTGAATATGTGGCAGATCAGTTAGCAGATGAAGAAGAAAACACTGCAGATCCAGGCGATGAATCTGCTAGAACTAAGTGTGCTTCAGAAAATGAAAGTGATGCAGAGGATAGAGACACTTCACAACAAGGTAGTGCATCAGAAAAGAAAGTCAGGTATGTGAGAACTCAGAAAAACCATTCTTTGGATAATGTTATTGGTAATGTGAATGAAGGAATGCAAATTAGAAAAAGAGTATGCAATATTTTAAATTTTACTTGCTATGTCTCCCAATTAGAACCAAAAAATGTTAATGAAGCCTTAGAGCATCCTGAGTGGATTGAAGCTATGCAGGATGAATTGTTACAATTTGAAAGAAATGATGTATGGACTCTTTGTACCTAAGCCTGCCAACAAAAACATCATATGAACTAAGTGGGTCGTCAGGAATAAAAGTGATGAAAATGGTGTTATAACTAGAAACAAAGCTAGGTTAGTTGCACAGGGCTACACTCAAATAGAAGGAATTGATTTTGAAGAAACTTTTGCCTATGTTGCTAGGATTGAATCCATAAGAATGTTGCTGTCTCTTGCATGTCTATATGAGTTTAAGCTGTTTCAGTTAGTTGTAAAGAGTGCTTTCTTGAATGGTGATATTATTGAGGAAGTTTATGTTAAGCATGCTAAAGGTTTTGAGGACTCAGTTAAAACTGAACATAATATATACAACAAAGAGAGAAAAAGAGCCACAAAATTATTGAGAGAAAAAATTATTCTTGAGAGAAATCATAACGGGGCGTCAATGATTTATTGATAGTTGATGAGTATGAGCGATAGATTGATAGACATATAATAGTAAGTGAGTCATCAGGTACTGTAAGTCCCAAGTCGACTATCGTATGATTTTTAAATATCAATAAATATTGGGTGAGTGATTAAAAACATAGACTTGGTTATCGGGTCGAACTTTGTTAAAAAACAGAACATGTTCTTTATTATTATTCAATTAGTTACAATTCTTTGTTACAACCGACTCTGAAACTGACTTCAACTAAAACGCGTAATTGCATTCGAAACTTAGGAAAAAAATTAATTCAATTGGTATGAGAGCTTCACACTTAACTAAAAGTATTGATCTTGTGTTATGAATATATGGAGTTATTACAGAATGACGGATCTTTCAACAAAGCATTATTGTTTGAAGGAAGTTCGAACTATGGAACTTGAAAGTGATGATGAGAGCGTACATCAAATCTCAAGACAAAAAGGCTTGGAAATAAGGTCTAAACGGTTGGAAAGCACAAATGGTCCCTGATGAAGAATGAGAAGAATATCCAGCAACCGAAGAAAAGCTATCTGATGAAAAAGAGAAGGATGCAAACGTAAAGGCACATCATGCGATATTTAGTGCAGTTCATCCTAATATATTCAAGTTGATATCAATGTGCGAAGTGGCTAAAGAAGCTTGGGATATTCTAAGGATCAGATATGAAGGTACAAGCCGAGTCAAAACGTCTACCAAGTTCGAAAACCTAAAGATGGAGGATCAAGAAACCATAAAAGAATTATATTCTAATTTATGTGAGATTTCTACTGAATCTCATGCTCTTGGAGAAAAAATTACCGAGTCTAATTTGGTAAAGAAAACCTAAAGTATCTACCTCAAAGGTTCGAATTAAAAGTGACGTCCATCGAATAGTATAACAACATAACAACATCAAAACTATCAAGATGCAGGATCTTATGGGTAATCTCATAACATATGAGATGAAATTCGAGTCACCAAAACGTTATGGTAAATGGATAGCTTTTTATGCTAAAAAGACTCTAGTTATAAATTCAGTTGCAAAGTGAGTTGCTACTGACTCTGAAACTGCGACAGATAATGAACAATTTATTCTATTTATCGAAAAGTTATATAAAGAGTTTTTTAAAAAGAAAGTTGGTGAAGGAGAAGTTAGTAAACTGTTTCAGGAAAAGGAGTTTAAATCGAAAAATTACAAGGGAAAGCAACCGGAAAGAAAGTGGAAATCTAGGTACTCTAACACGAAGGGTATTCAATGTAAATAATGTATAGGCTATGAACACATTCAAGCCGAATATGCGAATACACTTAAGTAATTCCTAGTAGAAATAAGATATGAGCAACGATTTTAAATTAATTGCCTTTTAAGCACACTATTTTTCTACAACAACACGGGTTGTAGAGTTTCTCTACACACCTACTGTGTGTACAATTTTGATTGGTCAAATTATACTAAACCATTCACTTGTATTTACACTACAAAATAATGTTTCATTTACTGAGAGTCAAAAGTTGTCAAAAGTTTGTCACTAATTCAAAAAATTATCACAAATCTGTCACAAATTGACTAAACTGTCACAAAACCGTCACAAAAACCGTAGTTAATAAACTCGTACCAAAAAATACCGTCACTAATCACGTAGCTATTTGAGTATTTTTTTGTAGTGTTAATAGAAAATAGATTTTATCAAATCTTTAATAGAACTATTTAAACATTGAAAAATATTTATTTATTTCTCCCTTTAGCTTAAATTACATTTTTACTCAAAATAATGTCTCAAATGAATATTATTTGTTATAATCTTAAGAGTCAACTAACTTGGAAAAAATATTTCTGTGCAAATTTATTTGATAAAATAGAGTGGTTCAAAATTTAGACATATATATATATATATATACATATATATATATATATATATAGGTAATTATAAATAATGTGTTGAATCACGAAGTCAGAGAGAATGGTCCATTGTGAGCTAATTAGTATGGCCAATAACTATTTAAACATCTTATCTTATTTTTATATGTATGGGAATTTCTGTAAAAAAAAAAAACTAAGTGTAAATATATTGTATTTTTACATTCCTGTGTAAATTATCAAATAAGAAAAATAATATAAGTATTACTATAGTAGATAAAACCGCTGAGATAATATTGTCACTAAACAAAAATTAAGATGACTTTTAAAAAAGTACTCGCCAATTTCTTTTGTTCAATACAACAAATACACAGACAGTAAAGAATGCGAACGCTAATTAAAGTCAAAATCATAAGTAGAATCAAAGATACATCATAAATAGTTAATACATAAGATTTGGTTAAGATCATCGACCAATTAGAATTGTACCCATGGTAGGTATGTAGAGAAAACTCTACAACCCGGGTTGTAGAAAAATTTAAAGTTTTTTGAACTTCAAACCTCAACAAAACACTACTAACCATCTCTAGTTATATTATTTCCTAGTTGTCTGTAATTGATACTCGGTTACACTAAAGGCAAAATAATTAGCTAATAGAAATCGGTTAAAATGCCTTGGCTCTGCAACAACATTTTTTTAATACTAGCCAGAGAAATAAGATTACGTGCATCCTTAAATGATGCAAAAGTAGAAAACTGAGTTGTAATGCTTGGATCAGAATCCATATGAGTGAATAAATTAGGATCAGAAGTGATGAATTATCATAATATGAAATGAAGAGTTTTAGTTGAAATTGAAGAGAAAAGTGTAGGATCGGTTGTGACATATTCAAATGAACATATATTAGTTTTTTGTTGTTGAAATAAAGAATATGCTATTTATCCACACTGATTTGTTACTATATAATTTGTGTAATTCGTGTGACGTGATATATAAAGTTTCATGTGTCTAGAAGTGTTTAAAAAAAGCCGTTGCGCATGGAATAAAAATTGAGTTGTAAATTATGTTATTTACAAATCCAAATAATTTTTAGAAGCAAACTTTAAAAGATTCATAGAATAGTTGTCGATAGAAAGATGTGATTATCTCTACCTTTTCCTTAATTTTTTGTTCCATTTCATGGTTTGGCACAACTATCGTATTCATGGGGAAGCTAATTAGAGAGCATCGGGTGCCATGACACCCTGCATAATTTCCACAATTGTGATTTTTTCAATTTTTCGATCATGTATTTTTACTAAAATATATTAAAAACGATAATTTACCACTCATTTTCTTTTCACCTAATATAAAAGACTATGTAAATTAGGCATCCCCATAACTCATTCTTGGCTTCGTCTCTGATTGTATTTTGTTCAACACCTCCGTCTCTTAGCGGTTTGAGCCATATTGCCTAATGAGTAATCTTTTATTTTTAACTTTTTTTGAAAAAAATATCAATCACGTACAAATGATCTCACTTATATCAACCTATATTTTAAGTTTTAGTACCAGGAAAATTGAGGGTTTTCGAAATAGTTTGTGTTATTGGATAAAGGTCTCCCAAGTAACACATGTAGCGAAATCTTTATTCCAAGTGGGAGTATTAAACAATTTAATAATATATGGATTTTTTTTCTATAATATATATAGAAAGAAGTTTAGTTGAAATTTAAAAGTACTCAATTTTCGTAAATGGATAAGAAGAGGTTTTATTGAAAATGAAAGTAATTAAATTATGAGAAAATGATGAAAAGTACATATAAGTTGTATTTAATTATCAAAAATCCGGACCTTAGAACAGTTTTAAAGATATTTTTGTTTTGATAATTAATAACTCTCTATTTGGAGGTAACCTGTTTCGTAGGGGACATGGATCGAAAACTGGTGGTGAGCGTAGTATACTCGGGTCTCAACCAATTGGACCAACCATTTTGCTCTTTTAAAGATTAGTAGATATGTTATATGATTATACTGTATATGTTATATGATGTTACATATTTTACTCTTTGTTTTTAACTTTGATGCCAAATGATGTCATATTATTATATATACCAAATGTTAAATAATACTTGAGAATTCCGGGTAGGAGGGTGTTTAGTGGAAATTGAAAAGCAATAAATATAGGATTGTGTGTCATATGTAGGTGTGGGCACGGGACGGATTGAAGCGAATTTGTTTCAATCATAACCCAACTCGTAAAATAATGGCGGGGCGGATTGGAACGGATTGATGAAATTTAAATCTCAAACCAACCCAATTCAACCCGCAAAATAAATTGCGGATTGGGGCGGGTTGAGTTTAGATTGATTCTTAAATTTTTATTTTGTTCCTTTATTTTTCATAGTTTGCATAATCAACCCAAATTTTAAAATAAATTGAATATTTCAAACAGAAATATAAATTAAACCCAATCAAAGTACGTTTAGAACATTCACGAACAAGTAATAAAACTAAAATATAACAATAATTAAAGGTTTGTATCTTAAAATACACACAATGTATGTATATATATATATATATATATATTGCGGATTGGGACGGATTAAACCGCGGTTTGTAAACCTCAACCCTAACCCAACCTGCAAAATATATAACGGATTGGGGCGGGACGGATTGATATTTTTTGGACATTCAACCCATCCCAATCCGCCCCAATCCATACGGGTTGGGTTACGGGACGGATTTACGGATTTTTTGCCCACCCCTAGTCATATGCATTCATGTGAGTATCAAAATCCTTTTGACGCTTCTCCAAAATTCATAAATTCAGGAACTAAAAGAGGAAAAATAAACATTACTTGGTCCTAGTTTGTAGTTTAGATCGTACTTGTCAGTATGATAACATGAAACATAAACGGATACGGTAAGTGAAAATGTGACGCATGACAGAAAATTAAGAAATATTATAATTTTACAATTAGGAAAGAGGAAACAAGAATGGGGAATCGGAAATGAAGGAAACCAGAACGGTAGCTATGGTTACACAAACGGTACCAAATTGAGTCTGATTGCATAATAAAATTTACCAAATTATATTTGGACTACCATGGTTTAACTTTACTTTAAAAAAACAATAAGGATTGGCAAATGTAGGGTACATTATATCATATCATTCATTATTTTATCACGAGTAAATAACAAATTTAAGCTGCCTCGAAAATCTGATTCTCAATCCAATAATATAGGTTATTAACCTCGGTTGACCACTTCTATCTAGATCCAAATCTTAAGATTACGACTATAAAATGGTAGTGTCACAAATTCATACTTATACGGAGTATTGTAATTCAATCATGATTTTTATCTTCCTTAAACAATTTGTTACACATACAATGCTTCGGAGTAGCTCATCATAAATGTTTTTTTTTTCTATATTGTACGATATAAATTATACGGTCAAGAAGAAGGCAAAGATATAAACCTGAAAATCTGGTAAATCTCTTTTTCGTTGATATCAACATTTTGCTTATCTTGTCATTACCTCAGCCAAGTTTATTTCGTCATCACCTTCACCCTCTTCCTCTACTCTCGTGGCAGGGTAAAACGATTTCATTCTTTTTTTTGTGTGTGTAAGAAATGTACAACGAGATCTTTATATATAGAGGTATCAACCAAGTGAGGTCTCACGATTTAGGCGGTGACAGTGTTGCATATGTAATATTAGATTTAATTAGGTTTCAAGTTAAAGCGATGGGCCAAGCTTGATAAGTATATCGAAAAATTTAGGGTTGACAAGTACACATTATTTTACAAATATACCCCGACTAACTTTTAGTCGTATAAATATCTTTAATCAGATTATTGTGGAGACACGTGCCAAATGAAAAAATTAAATTTATATATATATAGTGCATCATACAAACAAATAATCCAGTGCATCAGTTACGTTTTCGAAGGTAGATTCATCATTTAACGTAATGTAACATTTGTAAAGAGAGATTTAATGGAGTGAAAATAAAATCAAATCCGTCCTATAATGACATGGCGACTTCTTCTTGCTCTATACGGGGTGGTATAGTAATTTCATATAACTTTAGGAAGCAAAGATGCAAAGTCGAGGTTGTTACTACACCAAGTAAAACTACTCCATAATTTGTTAATAATTTAGTGATAATAAATAGACTATTTCAGATGTGATGGCACCTCCCATAAATCATATATCAACATGTTGAGATTTTTTTTTTATCATGTATCTTTACTATTTTTTTTTTTTTTGAAATTTGTGTTTTGGCAACTCTTTTGAATTTTTTTTCCAGTTACATTTATTTTATTTTTAAACCTGGCAACCCCTATTTAGTTTCTAGGTTGGCTCTGAACATCGTCTAACATAATGTGTAACTGAGTTCATAGGCACAAGTTCGTATTTGTTCTGAATTGGAGAGTTGGCATGTAATCATCAAATAGAGCTCATGATAATATTCCGTAATAACCAAAGTTATTCTTTATTAGGATTGCGAAATACAAACATGATCATAGTTAGTTTTTGATGGGATTACTTTTACCCATGTAACAATGGAAAGAAGGAAGACGAGAAATGGTCTGTTTCATGTAACAAACCCATGTATTTTGCTGATCAGAGAGACATTAGATTTCTTTTTCAGCAGTCTTTGTAGCAAATGTGTAATCTGAAAAAGAAATATGATACAACCACGACTTACTTTTGATATCATATATAGTTCTGGCAAACATGGAAAAACAAGTGAAAACGGGTATTTGCTCCTCCACAGTACTGTCTCCTAATCCAAAGCTAGATTCTCTTTGTTTTCGGGTTCTGAAATATACAAATATTAATTTGACCAATGTTTAATTGTTATTTAGCATAGTTTGTGATTAATTTTTTAAGTGTTTTGTTTATACTACTTTATTCTTTTTATGATTTTAAATTATGTAGAATTTACCTTAGAATTTTATTACGTAATAAATACTCATATATATTGTAACAAAACTTTGTTTACTTCAAGATGACACTAACAATTGCAGTGCGCCTGACCTCTTAATATTATTCTATATTGGTTGAGAGCTTGATTTTGAATCTGTAAACTCAGAAACTCTCAAACTGCAACCTATCTCCACCTGTCAATGTAGCTGCAGACTCTCGAACATGGGGAGTTCTCTTTTCAATAGGAGAAATGCTAGATAATATAAGAGACGTGGGTTCAGCAAACCCACGTCTACGTGGAATTTTTTTTTTTTTTTTTTTTTTTTTTTTTTTTTTCTTTCTTTCTTTCTTTCTTTCTTTCTTTCCTTTCCTTTCCTTTCCTTTCCTCACGTGGTGCTGCAATTTTTTTTTTTTTTTCCTTCTTTTCTCTTTTCTTTTCTCTTCACGTGCTGCAGAACCTTTTTCTTTTTTTTTTTCTTTTTTTTTTCTCAACGTCTTTCTTATATAATATATACAACGTCTTTCTCAACGTTTTTCTCAACGGCTTTCTTACTTAATTTATATATATATACAAAATTCCTCAATCTTACCTAAAAACTTCCCCAATTTTATCCCAAAAAAACCCTAACCATCAACCATCAAATTCCTTCATATATCAAATTAATATTTTTTTTATCAAATCAACATCACCCTACCACTACAATTATTCCCAATTTTACCCAAAAAAAAAACCTCTCCCAATTTACCCCCAAAAAAAAACATTCCCAATTTTACAAAAAAAACCCCTAACCATCAACCATCAAACATCAAACTCCTTCATATATCAAATTAATATTTTTTTTTCTCAAATCAACATCACTCTACCACTACATTTATCCCCAATTTTACACAAAAAAAAAAACTTATCCCAATTTACCAAAATAAAACCTCCCCCAATTTTACAAAAAATAAACTCTAACCATCAACCACCCAACTACTTCCTATATCAAATTAATATCATTTTTTTTTCTCAAATCAACATCACTCTACCACTACAATTATCAAGTAAGTATTTCTTTTTATTATTGAGTTTAAATTTTATGTAAATAGATATAATTATTAATAAGTTATAACATTTATTAATTAAAAGTTTTTAACTTTTTTTATTGACCTTTAAATATTTATCTTCAAATTTGTTTAATCACAACTAATATTGAGTTCTAATTATATAATGTTATATGTTGCTTTAGATAAATGATTAAAAAAAACTTGTTTGGGCATGTACATGTGAACTTGTTTTGTCAGAGACATTTTATTATTTTGGAGTTTAGGTTACTAATTAACTTGTTGGATTCTTATAAGTTTTTTGAAGTTAAACGTATTAACTCATATATTTAAATTTATGTTAAATATTTTATTGTATCATTTATATTTGATAGTGATATTTGTTAAAATATTCAATTGTTTAGGTACCTATGACAGAAAAAATAAAGTTAAATCCAGGTCCCATTGATGATACCGTTTTATATGAGCAGAAACATCATATTTGTAATATCATTTGGGGATCAAATTTGTTAGACGAAAAAAAGGACATTCGTAACTATAATCGGTTTCCGGTAATTGATGATCATAGAGTTTTATATTTGCTAAATGTGGCTGGTTTTTATGGGTTGTATAGTTTGGGATATAAAAAAGTTGATAATCATTTGATAACTGCATTAATCGAGCGCTGGAGACCAGAGACTAGTACGTTTCATTTTCCGATTGGAGAGTTAACAATGACTCTTCAAGATATAGAGGTATTAGGTGGGGTTAAAGTGGACGGAAATGCTCTTGTAAGTGATGAAAGTGGATTTACAACAACGGCTAAACATGCCTTGGTAACTGATTTATTAGGTATAGTTACACGTGATACTTTTACTGATGATGGGATGATTAAATTTAGTTGGTTGTGTTATACATTTACATCAACGATAGTTGGTTGTCCTTTTTTTCGTCTAACAAATTTGATCCCCAAATGATATTACAAATATGATGTTTCTGCTCATATAAAACGGTATCATCAATGAGACCTGGATTTAACTTTATTTTTTCTGTCATAGGTACCTAAACAATTGAATATTTTAACAAATATCACTATCAAATATAAATGATACAATAAAATATTTAACATAAATTTAAATATATGAGTTAATACGTTTAACTTCAAAAAACTTATAAGAATCCAACAAGTTAATTAGTAACCTAAACTCCAAAATAATAAAATGTCTCTGACAAAACAAGTTCACATGTACATGCCCAAACAAGTTTTTTTTAATCATTTATCTAAAGCAACATATAACATTATATAATTAGAACTCAATATTAGTTGTGATTAAACAAATTTGAAGATAAATATTTAAAGGTCAATAAAAAAAGTTAAAAACTTTTAATTAATAAATGTTATAACTTATTAATAATTATATCTATTTACATAAAATTTAAACTCAATAATAAAAAGAAATACTTACTTGATAATTGTAGTGGTAGAGTGATGTTGATTTGAGAAAAAAAAATGATATTAATTTGATATAGGAAGTAGTTGGGTGGTTGATGGTTAGAGTTTATTTTTTGTAAAATTGGGGGAGGTTTTATTTTGGTAAATTGGGATAAGTTTTTTTTTTTGTGTAAAATTGGGGATAAATGTAGTGGTAGAGTGATGTTGATTTGAGAAAAAAAAATATTAATTTGATATATGAAGGAGTTTGATGTTTGATGGTTGATGGTTAGGGTTTTTTTTTGTAAAATTGGGAATGTTTTTTTTTGGGGTAAATTGGGAGAGGTTTTTTTTTTGGGTAAAATTGGGAATAATTGTAGTGGTAGGGTGATGTTGATTTGATAAAAAAAATATTAATTTGATATATGAAGGAATTTGATGGTTGATAGTTAGGGTTTTTTTGGGATAAAATTGGGGAAGTTTTTAGGTAAGATTGAGGAATTTTGTATATATATATAAATTAAGTAAGAAAGCCGTTGAGAAAAACGTTGAGAAAGACGTTGTATATATTATATAAGAAAGACGTTGAGAAAAAAAAAAGAAAAAAAAAAAGAAAAAGGTTCTGCAGCACGTGAAGAGAAAAGAAAAGAGAAAAGAAGGAAAAAAAAAAAAAAATTGCAGCACCACGTGAGGAAAGGAAAGGAAAGGAAAGAAAGAAGGAAGGAAGGAAAGAAAGAAAGAAAAAAAAAAAAAAAAAAAAAAAAAAAAAATTCCACGTAGACGTTCTACGTGGGTTTGCTGAACCCACGTCTCTTATATTATCTAGCATTTCTCTTATATTATATTGTAACAAAACTTTGTTTACTTCGAGATGACACTAACAATTGCAGTGCGCCTGACCTCTTAATATTATTCTATATTGGTTGAGAGCTTGATTTTGAATCTGTAAACTCAGAAACTCTCAAACTGCAACCTATCTCCACCTGTCAATGTAGCTGCAGACTCTCGAACATGCATGCAATTTTTCTAAAAGTTATCATATATTGTCTTGTCGCCTTGGAGATCAACGACATCAGCCACTCACATTGACAGAGAGAGTTCGACGAGTTGTACGATGGGAGCAGAATTTCAGTCCAAGACAAAAGTGAATGGGAACCAAATCATGATGAGAGAAGTAAAACAAGAATATGTAAAAGAGTTGTGTTATTCATCTTTTAGAGTATCAGCTTTATACACAAGTCCTAAAATAATATCACTTAACCATAGGATACAAATAAGTAAAGAAAATAATGTAAAAGATCTCCAGCTTCCTAGTCTATACAAAATATGTTTCCTAATCATCATCTCCCATATCTTATTACTATATTTACAATCAATTATTTATATTTCTTTTTAACACTCCCCCTCAAGTTGGAGAGTAGATATATTTCACTCCCAACTTGTATAACATAGACTTATGATCTTCACGACCTAACGCTTTCGTGAGAACATCTGCTGGTTGATTCGATGAACCCACATGCTTAGTAATGACATCCCCCTCTTGAATCTTTTCTCGGATAAAGTGACAGTCCATCTCTATATGATGTGTTCGTTCATGAAAAATAGGATTTGCAGCAATGTGTAAGGCTGTTTTAATTTCGCAATATAGTAGAGTGGGTCGTGGATGTGTAATGCCAAAATCAGCTAGTAAGAAACTCAACCATCTCAGTTCACAACAAGGACTTGTCATAGCTCTAACTCGGCTTCAGCGAATGATAACGATACTGTCTTTTGTCTCTTGGACTTCCAAGAAATCAACGAGGAAGCAAGAAAAATACAGTACCATGTAGTAGATCTACGAGTAATCGGACAACCGGCCCAATTGGAATCACAATAGGCTCTTAGTCTGAAATCACTAACAGATGAAAAAAATAATCCTTTTCCTAGTGCGTTTTTAAATAGCAGACAATACGAAACGCTGCATCCATATGAGGTTTACGTGGCTTGTGCATAAACCTACTTAGAATATGTACCGCGTAAGAGATATCAAGCCTGGATATCGTAAGGTAAATTAATCTCCCGATTAACCTTTTATATTGTGCAGGGTCTTTAAGAAAGTTTCCTTTGTCGGACAATTTAAGACCGTTTTCCATAGGATGATCGACTGGGGCCGCACCAGAAAGACCTGCATCACCGATTATTTCCAAGGCATATTTCCGTTGAGATATAAAAATACCATTTTTTGACCGCAACACCTCAATCCCAAAAAAATATTTTAGATCACCAAGTTCTTTTATACGAAAAGTTTTTTGGAGAAAATCTTTATGTAAATTAATGCCATTTGGGTCGTTTCCCGTTATTAAAATATCATCAACATAGATTAGTAGTGCCGTAAAAGATTTCCTTGCTTTTGCTAAACTAGGAGTAATCAGCTTTCGACTGAGTTTAACCTGCGGATCGAATAGTCATGGAAAATTTTGCAAACCATTGACGAGAAGCCTGTTTTAAATTGCAAACCATTGCAACGATTTATGAAGCCGACAGACTAAATTCTCCCCCTGTCGGTGAAGACCAGGAGGGGGTGACATATAAATTTCCTCTTCGAGATCACCATGTAGAAAGGCGTTACTCACATCATATTGATGTATTGGCCAATTTCTAGCTACTGCAATATCTAAGAGACAACGGACAGAAATAATTTTAGCAATAGGAGAAAAAGTATCATGATAATCAATACCTTCCATTTGCGTAAAACCCTTGGCAACCAAACGGTCCTTTATCTTTCTACAGTGCCGTTTGATCGTCGTTTATTTTTGTATACCCATCTACAACCGATAGGTTTCTTCCCAATAGGAAGAGGAGTGAGAGTCCACGTACGATTTTTCTTTAATGCCCGTGACTCTATATCTATGGCATCATGCCATTCAGAGTTGACTACTGCCTCCGCATAAGATTGCGGCTCATGTTCATTTCTTATTGCAGCTACAAAAGTCTTATTCAACGGTGACAAACGATGATACGAAGTATAATTTGAAAGGGGATACTTGGTGTCTACACGTGGATCTAGAGACGATAAGGACTGAGATTCGAGAATTGGCAGCGTGATCGGTGTCCAAGAATAGTCCTTGAATTTAATTGGCGGGACGGATGGTCTTTGTGATCGCCGGACTGGTTTAGAGGGCTGATCGATTGCGTCGTTTATTGTTTCGGTTTCACTCACAGGAACATGAAGGCCGGAGGATTCTATGTTGTCAATAGCTTCATCGGTAAAGGAAGGTAGCTCGGTTGGACTTGGTTCGGCTGCGGTTGTGATTGGGTGAGGATGCGAGTCGCATGAAGCGGAATCTTGGCAAAAAGTTTGCTCTGGTTGGCTGTGGGTATGCGTATAAAGTGATGAATGAAATTGATGTTGTGGTATATATAGACTTGTAGGAACAACTTTTGTAACTGGACCCATATGATTTGAAATATTTTCAGTTGGTCCTATACAATTATTTTGCATTAAATATGGGAAAATAGTCTCATGAAAAATAATATCGCGGCTAGTAATGATTTTATGTGACGAAATCTCATACAATCTGTAGGCCTTTTGTCTTACAGGGAACCCAACAAAAACACACGGAATGGCACAAGGTGCAAATTTGTAAGAAATATGATTATTTTTTGCGTAAGTCAAACAACCAAAGACCTGAAGATGAGAGAAAACAGGAGATTTAGAATAAAAAAGTTCAAAAAGAGTCTTAAACTTTAGAATTGGTGTAGGTAAACGATTGATTAAATGAACTGCAGTTAAGACACATGCCCCCCAGAAATTTTTTGGTAGACCGGCATGAATCTTAAGGCGTGTGCAACCTCTAATATATGACGATGCTTTCATTATACCACCCCATTTTGTTGAGGGGTATAAGTGCAAGATGTTTGAAAGATAAACTCGTTTTCAATAAAAAAAAAGTCTCGCATGGATTTAAATTCACTTCCGTTGTCATTTCGAATAATTTTTACAGAAGATCCGTATTGGTTATATGCAAAAGTAAAAAATTCTTTTAGTAGTGGTTGTGTCTCGCTTTTATGCCGCATTAAGAAAATCCATGTAAAAGGAGAATAATCATCAACGATAGTAAAAAAAAAAATGCGCATCGGAAATAGAAGAATGTTTGTATGGACCCCAAATATCACAATAAATTAGCTCAAAAAATTTAATTGATGAAATAGTACTGATACCAAAAGATAAACGAGTTTGCTTTGCCAAATGATAAATATGACAAACATTATTCGAATTGACTGGAATATTTAAAAAGTTTTTTGCAAGAAAACTAAGACGAGAGGATGAGACATGCCCAAGACGACGGTGCCTTAGATCAGTTGTGGTGGTGGCTAAATTACATTGTGGTTGAGGTGCTTTCGGTACTGTCTCTGTTACCATTCCCGTCAAGTAGTAAGACCATCACGCTGCCTACCTAAACCATAACCGTGTAATTGGTAGCAAGTCTTTGCATAATGGCCCGGAGTATCACAATGTGTACAATGGGGCCGTCAGCCAGTATGATATCTGTTCCGATTTGATTGCCTGTGGTTTTGATCGTTGCGGTGAGTTTCGTCCCCACGAAAATTTTAATCTCCACTACCTTGATTGTTGCGTTGAAACTGTTTCCCATGTTGTACAGCCATAGCAGCGGATGCTCGGTGAGCTGTGGGGCATATTGAGTGAGTACTCGTTGCCTCTCTTCTGAAGAGATAGATGAATATGTTGGGAAGTATTTAAAGGGATCGGGAAGGCTAAAAACGAAAACACACGAACCGAAATATAAAAGGGGAAAAAAACTTTTTATATATATTTTTTTTTTTTTTTTTTTTGGTGGTCAAACAAATGGTGGAAGTACCACCTATTTATACTATTTCTCCACCACAAACAACGGTGGAGATCAAAACAATCTGACGGTCCAAAATCGTCTCTAGAATTTTCTAAGCATATTTTTTATAATATTCTACTCAAGTACTATTCTAGATACTTTTACAACTTGTAGAATAATCTAGAAATTTGAGCTAGCTTATTCTAATTACATAGAAGCCCCAAAAACTTATTAGCCCAACAAAAATAAACTAATGGACCAAATAAAACCAAACAACTTATAATTTCAACACTCCCCCTTAAGCTTGTTTGGTAAGTCCGAGCAAATTTCTCAATCTTCGAAAGTCTTCGTACTTGAGCGCCTTTGTAAAAATATCCGCAACTTGATCTTGGGACTTCGTATACTTCACTTCAACATCATTTCTTTCAATACATTCACGAATAAAATGATAGCGCGTATCGATGTGCTTACTTCGGTCATAGAACACGAGATTCTTAGCGAGGGCTATCGAGGACTTATTATCAACAAATACTTTTGTCGCTTCATTTTGTGGCATCCCCAATTCCTTCAATAAATTTCGTAACCAAATTGCATGGCAAATACACGAATTAGCGGCAACATACTCGGCTTCACAAGTAGAAAGTGTCACGATGGGTTGTTTTTTCGAACTCCAAGTAAAAGCCGTATCCCCCATATAAAAAACAAATCCACTAGTACTTTTTCGATCGTCTATATCGCCTCCCCAATCGCTATCACTATAGCCAATCAACTCAAAATTATTAGAAAACGAATAATTCAACCCAAAATCAACCGTACCTTTTATATAACGGAGGATTCGTTTCGCGGCCTTCCAATGCATCAAAGTTGGAGCTTCCATATAGCGGCTTATAAGACCAACTCCATACAAAATATCTGGTCTCGTAATAGTTAAGTATCGTAAGCTTCCAACTAAACTTTTGAAAAATGTTGGGTCCACACTTTCGTCTTCAAAGTATTTCGACAACTTTGTAGCGCAATCCACCGGCGTATTTATCGGCTTACACCCTTCCATTTTAAACCTTTTAAGAATATTTTTTGCATAACCTTCTTGCGAAATAAAAATTCCCTTTTCGTTTTGTTTCACTTCAATTCCAAGGTAATACGACATAAGCCCAATATCCGTCATTTCAAATTCCCAACTCATTACCCTTTTAAAATCCTCAAATAATTTTGGATTGTTTCCCGTAAAAATCAAATCATCAACATAAAGGCAAACAATCAACACATCACCATTTTTATCCATTTTCACATAAAGAGAATGCTCATGGGGACACTTTATAAAATCATTTTCTTGGAAATACTTATCAATCCTAGTATTCCAAGCTCGGGGGGCTTGTTTTAAACCGTAAAGCGCTTTTTTCAATTTTAAAACTTTATTTTCATGCCCTTTAATTTCATAACCAGGTGGTTGTTGCAAATAAACTTTTTCTTCTAAGTTGCCATTTAAAAATGCCGATTTCACATCCATTTGATTTATTTTCCATTTATTTTGAGCGGCTAAAGAAATTAAAAATCTTATAGTTTCAAGACGGGCTACGGGAGCGAATACCTCGTCATAATCGATGCCGGCCTTTTGGTTGTATCCTTTTGCGACCAACCTTGCTTTATATTTTTCGGTTTCTCCTCTTGCATTCTTTTTCTCCTTATAAACCCACTTAGCGCCAATAGCTTTGTGGCCTTTCGGTAAATCCGCCAATTCCCATGTATCATTTTTTATTATCGAGTTCATTTCTTCATCCATGGCATTCCTCCAATTTTTATTTTGCATTGCTTCTCCAAGACCTATAGGTTCACAACTCACAAATAGACAAAAAAGAGTAATATTATCAATAGGTTCGGTTACCTCGTATAACTCTTGTAAGGTCCGGTAACGCGGTGGTCTTTCGCTCAAATTTTCATCAATCGGGGATACTTGGCCTTGTGATTGGGGTGATGAAGGTGGAGTATTTGGCTCTTCTTCTCTTTCAACTTGCTCATCATCTTCATCGCTATAATAAGGGAAAAAATCATAGTCTTCATCCGTTTTGTACCATTCCCATGTTCCCTCTTCATCGAATTCAACATCTCGGCTCACGACAAATTTCCCATTGTCCGGATTATATAGCTTATAGCCTTTCGCCCTCGAATCGTAACCGATGAAAATAAACTTTTCGCTTTTATCATCTAGTTTGGACCTTTTTTGGTCCAGGACATGAGCATACGCAATGCTCCCAAAAACTCTCAAATGAGATATAACCGGCTTTCTTTCGCTCCATGCTTCTTCGGGGGTTTTACCCCAAACACTTCGAGACGGGGAACGGTTCGATAGATAAACCGCACTATCAACCGCTTCGGCCCAAAACTCTTTTGGAACATTTTTACTTTTAAGCATGCTACGGGCCATATTTAAAAGAGATCGATTTTTTCTTTCAACAACCCTGTTTTGTTGTGGGGTATAAGGAACCGTCAAAGGACGAAAGATTCCATTTTCTTCACAATATTTTTCAAAATCATTCGAGGTAAATTCTCCCCCTCGATCCGATCTCATAGCCTTTATTTTTTGGCCGCTTTCATTTTCAACAAGTGCTTTAAATTTTTTGAAAGCATCAAAAACATCGGATTTTTGTTTCAAAAAATAAGCCCAAGTCTTTCGACTAAAATCATCAATAAAAAGGGCAAAATAATTACTTTTTCCGAGAGAACTTGGCTTAATAGGGCCGCAAATATCTGTATGTACAAGTTCTAACGGCTTTTTAGCTCTTGTACTTGCTTCTTTCGGAAAACTTTTTCTCGGTTGTTTTCCAAACAAGCATCCTTCACATAGTTCATCAACATGATCGATATGGGGTAGACCTTTCACCATATTTTTATTACTCAACAACTTTAATCCCCCAAAATTAAGATGGCCAAATCTCAAATGCCAAAGCCACGTTTTTTCTTTAAAACACGCTTTCAAACATTTAGCCCCACCATTATTTATTTTCAACGAAAACACTCTATTTTTCGACATCGGGACTTTTGCAACCAAATTTCCATTTTTATCTCGCAATAAAAGACTAAGATTCTTCATATGGATATCATAGCCTTTTTCCAAAAGTTGTCCCAAACTCAAAATATTAGATTTCATATTTGGCACATAATAAACATTTGAGATAAAATCATTTTCTCCATTTTTCAATTGGATTAAAACTTTCCCTTTTCCTTTTACCGGAATTTTAGATTCATCACCAAAATATATATCCCCATTTACCGTTTCATCAAGCTCGGTAAATATATTTTTATTTCCGCACATATGATTGCTAGCCCCCGTGTCTAAATACCACGTATTATTTTCTCCATTTTCATTTCCTTTATGCGCAAATAAAAGTGTAGACCGTTCATCATTTTCTTTAGCAAAATTGGACCTTTCCTCAACTTTATTAGAACCGGATCTACACTCTGAAGCGTAATGACCAAATTTTTGACAATTATAACATTTTATTTGAGATTTATCATACCTCGGTTTCCCACTTTGATTAAAATTTCCCCCTCTTCCACGGCCTCTCGTCGGGTAAGAGTTTTGTCTCCTTTCTTCCTTTTCGAAATAGTTGTAACCACCTCGGCCATAACTTTGACCTCGGCCTCTTCCTCGTTGGCTTTTCGGGTTGCCAAAACTTTTCTTGTTCATGCTAAACTTCGTTTGGAGAGCTTGTTCGAGCGGCTCTTCTTTGACAACTCTTTTGTTGAGTTTGTCTTCATGGGCTTGGAGCGAGCCCAAAAGTTGATCCACGGTCATAGATTCTACGTCTTTAGATTCCTCGATGGCCACAACAATATAATCCCACTTAGAATCTAAAGACCGTAGAATTTTTTCGACAACACGAGTGTCATCTAAATCTTCTCCGCATCTTTTCATTTGATTGACGACCGTTTGAACTCGAGAAAAATAGTCGTCAACCGATTCAGAGGCTTTCATACGTAACGCCTCAAAATCACCACGTAAGGTTTGTAGTCGAACCTTTTTCACCTTGTCAACTCCTTTAAAAGAGTTTTCCAAGATATCCCACGCTTGTTTACTCGTGGTTGCACACGCCACCTTTTGAAACATCACTTCATCCAAAGCTTGATGGATGATGGTGAGAGCCTTCCGATCCTTCTTCTTCAATTCCTTCAACGCCTCCCTTTGGGCTTGAGTTTGGGTGGCGCCTACTCCAGGTTCGTCATACCCGCTCTCTACGATTTCCCATACGTCTTGGGAACCGAGGAACACTTTCATTCGTATGTTCCAATTATCGTAAAAATCCTTCTTAAGTGTGGGGATGAAGGGGGTCATACTTCCGGCCATTTTGGGACCGACAGGCTCTGATACCACTGTTGGGAAGTATTTAAAGGGATCGGGAAGGCTAAAAACGAAAACACACGAACCGAAATATAAAAGGGGAAAAAAACTTTTTATATGTATTTTTTCTTCTTTTTTTTTTGGTGGTCAAACAAATGGTGGAAGTACCACCTATTTATACTATTTCTCCACCACAAACAACGGTGGAGATCAAAACAATCTGACGGTCCAAAATCGTCTCTAGAATTTTCTAAGCATATTCTTTATAATATTCTACTCAAGTACTATTCTAGATACTTTTAGAACTTGTAGAATAATCTAGAAATTTGAGCTAGCTTATTCTAATTACATAGAAGCCCCAAAAACTTATTAGCCCAACAAAAATAAACTAATGGACCAAATAAAACCAAACAACTTATAATTTCAACAGAATAGGCCTGTCGGACCGAAGGTAGTGGGTTCATTAGCAAAACTTGCCCTCTCGCTGCACTGTATGAGTCGTTCAACCCCATTAGAAATTGCATCAATCGCTGCCTATCTTCTTGCGCTCCGCATTGACAAGACTCGGCATAAGATGAGATCTCATCCCAAAGACCTTTGAGCTTAGTGGAATAAGTGGAGATCGATGACTGATCTTGCCGGAGATATGCGATATCATGCTGAATTTCATAGATACGGGGAGCGTTGCTTTGAGAAAAACGCTCCCGTAAATCCTCCCATACCTCGCGGGCAGTTGCGAAATAAATTACGCTTTCTGCGATGTCAGGCGTGAAAGAGTTGACGATCCAAGAGTGGACCATATGATTGCATTGGGACCACGATGCATAACTTTCAGGATTTTCGATTTGTGAAGGAGCTTTGACGGTTCCGTTGACAAAACCAAGTTTGTTCTTTGCATTCAATGCTTTTGACATAGATCTTTTGGCAAGAGGCGTAATTATCTCCTGTGAGATGTTTCGAAACAAGGAGTAGACCCGGATTGTCGGAGTGATGAAGAAAAGGAGGATTAGCCATGTCACGTAGGCTTGAGTCAGCTACAATTAACCCGTCCATGGAGAATCAAAGAGACTTTATTTATTGAGATATGAGTTTTTGTTTTTGAGAAAAGAAAAGAAGACGGAGAGGGTTTATGCAACCTGCTCTGGTACCATAAAACGAGAATATGTAAAAGAGTTGTGTTATTCATCTTTGAGAGTATCAGCGTTATACACAGGTCATAAAATAATATCTCTTAATCATATGATACAAATAAGTAAAGAAAATAATGTAAAAGATTTCCAGCTTGCAAGTCTATACAAAATATGTTTCCTGATTAACATCTCCCATATCTTGTTACCATATTTACAATCAATTATTCATATTTCCTTTTAACAAGAAGCGAGTATGAAGTCAACTAGCTAAGTGAAATGTTCTGTCATGAATAAGTCTTTAAAATGAACCAATAGGGCTTAAGAGTACAGAACATTAAACGTGAGTCGTTGAGTAAGAAGAAATGGACAGAGCTCATTGTACTAAGCTTTAAGTGTTTAGCAAAGATCATCTCTGATTTGTTCCCAAGTTTACAACACAAGGGAGAAGACTGGTATCTAGTGTATTCTCCACGGATTGGCATTTAACGTTTCACTTTAACTCTTCAACAGATTGACCCCATAAATTTCGGGCCTCGAAATGAGAAGAGAACTGTGCTGGACGAATAACAAATGGACAAACATATTAATCTATACCATAGAAAACAAATAAATGGATTGTTGCCGTGACTTATTATAAATAAATGAATAATGATAGCAACTCCAGAAAACAATTGGTCTGCTACTTCACTAAACCCAAAAAAATTATGCTGAAACAAATGAAATCCTCATAAAACAAAAATAGAAAATGCGAATTTTTGTGATATGGAAACTATTTGACAGCCAAAAGTCTGAAGAGCAACTAAGATCAAGTAGGCCTAATCCATACGCATTTGTATGGCAGTACCAATTCATCTTGATGCCTCATCGGATGAGCATCTTTTGTCGAGAAGATCCATATGCATTTGCCTCATCGTTTTTGCAAGAGCTGCGCTAAAAGTTAAAAAAGCGTAAGCTTTTAGCGGCCTAAAAAGCAGAAAAGCGAACTTTTTAAGCTTTGAACTGAGTTGTTATCGAGCTTGTTTTACTACAAAACGTGCTTTTTGAAACAGTTTATAGGAATATCACATTGCAATTTTTACCGAACGCCCTCTTTTATCTAAAAAAAAAAACATGCCAAGAAAGTAGGATTTATTATAAAATAGTTTGCTAGTTATCAAGTACAACGCTACGTTTGTTCAAAGGATAATCGACGATATTCAATGAGAAACCTTTTACAGTATTTTTTGATTTCGAGTTTTTAATATTCACGGAACTTCGCTAGGGTATCATAACCTAAAACATAGCTTTACATCATAGACATGTTATATACAGTAGTTCTTTCATAAGAGAAAAACAGTAGCTGGTATCAGTGACGGAACCTGAAAAGTTAAATGAAAGGGGACGATAGTCTATATATATTTTTTCATACCATATACGAATTTTTGTTCGTTGTATGGGGTGATCCCGAACGCTTATTTTTTAAGATTTGGACCAAAATACATTTAAAATATTTACTTTTTCATCGATTTTTCTTGGGGGTGGTGGTGGAAAGACTGTATCGGCCTAGTTCTTTCCATGTCTGATATAATAATTCAATCCCGTGTTGTTGTTTTTTTGAAGGGTCTAATTCTATGTTTAATCTAATTTCATTGAGTATGTCACATGAAACTAGTAAAGCAGACCTAACCCACAATAAAATAAAATATGCATAAAACAGGCAAAAAGGAAAAGAAAAAGAAAAAGAAAAAAAATACAAAATATTAAAACAATACCAAATACTAAAAAGATTATCATGATGAGTTGGATTAGATCAATTGAGTTACCTGTTGCTGCTGGTCATCATGGGTGATTAACTGTGTTGATAAATTTGGACAAGGTAGTATTTATAAATTATATAGAATTAATTGCAAAGTAATAATACTAAGAATTTAATAAGCATAAAGAAGATACGTAGAATACAAGTTCCAAGCCCTAGATTGAATTATCAGGTACATCCACCATTTTGTCTTTAATTATTTGACCTTTTCTGATTCAATCCCAAGATTTTATTTATTCATCAATTAAGTCATTTTCTCCTAACATCGACCATTTTGTCTTTAATTATTAGGTTATACTGAGATGAAACTCTACTGTCGCATTGAGAATTAATTGATTATGAAAGAAATTAGAAATTCTAGAAAGTCAAATAAATAATTTTTTCTTAAAAAAATGCCAAAGGCTAAAAAAAGAAAAAAAAAATTATGATCAGAAAATATTAAACGAAAATAACGATTTTCTTAAAATCCCAATATAGTCATACTTCAATAAAAAAAATGCGATTTTTTTTTTAATAATAACAATACGTGGGTGTTTTTTTTATAGTGGCATGTAGATCTTATTAATTTGGTTGCAGCTGGTACTGTTAGTCACGGAGCAATAATCGAGTTAAATTATGAGCTAATTTCAAAATGAAGTTTAAGTTAACAATTGCATGCCCTGTATCTGTTAGGAAAACACATAAAAAGTTGTCTTTAATAATTTGTTCAGTTTATATAATACAGTCACATTTTATGCAACCAATTAATACATGATAATCAAAAAAATTATAGTATTATCAAACACCTAAAAATCAATTTTTTTTTAAAAGTAATTGGTTCAGATTATACGATAGTTATATTTTGTGGAACCAAGTGTAAATTTGTGAGTCGAATAATACTCCTATCAACACGGTACTTCTTCGTCAACATGGTACTCTGTATATGTTGTTTTTTCTATAATATAAAGAAACGAATTTCAAACAGGTCTTTCTGTTATTTAAAACATCAAATAATGCCTTTAGGTAACATTTTTTAATTTTAATTCGCACTAGACACCTAATATAATTTGCATTCATTGTAAATAGCACTTTTTAGTAATATATAAACAATTAAAAATCTATTTTTCTTACACATATTCTTTTTCTCTATCTCTATCTCTCTCCTCTATAATCCAAGGAGATCGAAAACTCTCATCAATGGTGATTATCTCTCTCCTCTGCTCCTTTCTCTCTCCTCCAAAATCACTACTCTCTGCCTCTCTTTCTCCTCCGTCATAACAGAAGGAGACTTATTCAATCTGACATCGCAATGCCGCCGCGGCACAATCTCTCCACGACGAAGGTGTCGCATCAAAACCCTAGCTGGAGGAGAGAGAAAGTGGGTCGTCGTGGTAGAGCTCAGTCAGGCGACGATGATGAAGAGATCTAGGCCGGATCTTCGACGAATTTTAGCAGATCACCGAGATTTTTCATCTATTTCTCCCTGTCTATTTATACATATATATATACATATACATATATACATATATGTGTGTGTTTGTGAAATTAAGTCGTACTTGGGGCTGAAATTAACCTCCGTTTGGGGTCTGAATTAAGCTCCTTTTGGAGTTGAAATAGACCTCGATTCGAGGCTAAAAACGGAGTCCGTTTGTGGCTGAAATTAAGCTATGTTTGGGGCTGAAATTAAACTCTGTTTGGGGCTGAAATTAAGCTCTTTTTGGGGCTAAAATTAACCTCTATTTGGGGCTAAAATAGATCTCGATTCGGGGGTGAAAATATCCATTTTGTGAAACATTGCTTCATTTGGTCATTAATAGGTGCAAGTTTGTGTTTTTTGGAAGCTTTTCTTTATGGAGTTTTATAGTTTTAAATATTTGTTTGGGTGTGAAATTGTACCGATTTTCAGGTTGAAAAACCGATTTACCTCCATTTGGATCTAAATCTAAGGTTGTTTAGGGCTGAAAAAAAAGTGTACATGTATTTGTTTGGATTTTATTTGAGTTGCTAGTGAAGTAGTAATAATTGGTATATGTATATAAATAATATGAACTGATTTTTGTACATTTTATATATGAGGTTTTGTAGACACTGGTTATGTTTTATCGGCTAAACCGTTGGTTTTCGTATGGTTAGTTTTTTTCTATTAGGTTCATATGTTTTTTTTTATAAGTGGCTAAATTGATTAATAGGCTTGAAATGGCAAAGAACTCTTGCACCAATGAAATTACTAACTTTAATTTAGGTGGAGAGTTTGTTACTTGGCTATTTGTTTAATTTTTAGACGGAGGCGTAATGATTTTTTAGATATACATGTTTGTATGATTTTGTTTAGCGACTATATATATCCGTAAGATCAAAATGGTAAGAAGCTTGCACCAACACCGAGGTTCAAAATGCATATAGTTTGATAAGGAAGAACCCTTTGATGATAATATTACTCAGCAGTATCTTGTCCTTTATGAAAAATATCAATGTCTGAGTAAGTAATCCTTGATCATAAACAAACTTAATACTAATCTAAAGGATGAGGTTAAAAATCTCACTGAGCAACTCAACACACAACTGGTTGAGCTAACTGAAACCAAGAAGAAAATGTTATAGGGACTAAATGGATCTTTAGGAATAAAAGTAATGAAGATGAAGTCATTATTATGAATAAAGCTAGACTCGTAGCTCAAGGTTACACTCAAATAGAAGGAATAGACTTTGATGAAACTTTTGCTCCTGTAGCAAGAATAGAATCTATTAGAATGCTCCTATCACTTGCTTGTTTATATGATTTTAAGCTGTTTCAACTTGATATTAAAAGTGACTTCTTAAATGGTATAATTCAAGAAGAAGTCTATGTGAGTCAACCCAAAGGATTTGAAGATCCAAAATTCCCTGAACATGTTTATTTACTGAAAAAGGCTTTGTATGGGTTAAAGCAAGCTCCTAGAGCTTGGTATGATATGTTAACCAAGTTCTTAATTGAAAAAGGTTTCAACAGAGGGGGAGTTGATAAAACTCTGTTCACTAAGAAAACTACAAACGATATCATCATTGCTCAAATTTATGTTGATCACATTGTGTTTGGTTCCACATCTGATGATAGAATTGTTGAATTTATTTCTGATATGAAGAATGAATTTGAAATGAGTGGTGGAGGAGAATTAACTTACTTCCTAGGATTGCAAGTTAAACAAAATGAAAATGACATTTTTTTTGCCAAAATAAGTATGCTGACAATCTTGTCAAGAAATTTGGCTTAAGTGATAGCAAAGAGAAAAGAACTCCTATGAGTACTACTTTAAAATTGTCCAAGAATGATAAAGGTAAGAGTGTCTGTCCTAGTCTGTACAGATCTATGATTGGAAGTCTTCTTTATTTAACTGCTAGTAGACTAGATCTTTGCTTAAGTGTAGGAGTATGTGCCAGGTATCAGGCAAACCCTTTAGAATCTCACCTTCTAGCTGTCAAAAGGATTTTAAGATATGTAAAAGGCACCATTCACCTAGGTCTATGGTATTCTAAAGACACAAATCATTTTCTTGTTGGTTACTGTGATGCAGATTGGGCAGGTAATATAGATGATAGAAAAAGCACTTCTGGTGGTTGTTTTTATGTTGGGAATAATCTTGTTTCATGGTTTAGTAAAAAAACAAAACTGCATTTCTTTATCTACTGCTGAGGCAGAATATAATGCAGCTAGAAGTGGATACACTCAACAAATTTGGATGAAACAGATGTTAAATGATTATAACATTAAACAAGAAGTGTTAACTCTGTTTTGTGATAACAAAAGTGCTATAGATTTGGCAAAGAATCCAGTTCAACATTCCAGAACTAAACACATTGATCTAAGACACCATTTTATCAGAGAACTTGTTGAAGAAAAGAGTTTAATTTTAGAACATGTTTCAACTGAAAGACAATTAGCAGATATCTTCACTAAACCCCTTGATACAAACAAGTATGAATCTTTAAGAAGTGAATACTCTTGCTATGTATATCTGTTTTGAGTACCTTTAATACATTTTATTTCTAAGGTAAGTCTTGATTGAGCTTTGAAGTTTTTGTCTTGAAAAAGGCGCTAATTGGTGTCTCAAACAACAGATGTGAGGTAACTTGTCTTAAAACCTCTCTGGTAATAGAGTTGCAAGCACAAAGTGCATATTTTACAAGCTGGTTGCAAGCTCAGTTGCAACATTAGTTGAAACCACATTCTCAAACTAAAGAACAGATCAGTGTTTTTCTATAGATTCTCATAATGCCTATGATAATAATCATAGTGAACAAAACAAATGAAAAATCAAGACAAAGTCTTGATAATTTTTTTTGACATCACTTATACTCTTTCCTTGCTGAGGTCATTAATCTAGTTTTTGTGTAGAGGAAAAATGGATTAGCTCAAAATAAGCTCCTAAGATTTAATTTTTATTAAAGTTATTCAATGATAAATATATCTTCTTGAGTAAATGGCTAGATTCTTGTTTTTCAAAGTTCTATATCTTATATAACTACTATCTTTATCTTGAAACAAGTCAAATTTCCTTCAAAACTTCAACTACATGGAATTCGAAATGTTGGATAAATCTATTTACTTTTGGAATGTATATCAAAATTATTTTCTGGATTTATCATACTAAAAACAGTATCCTTCGTGATTTCCTTGAGATTCTTATTTTCAATTTCTGTTGCAAGGAAACTTCCTATTTTTAAGCAAAATCTGTTTCAAAGTTTACTTGAGTGTATCTTTTTCTAATTGTAAAAAGATTTGGGCTTAATTGCTATTTATACTAATTTCTTTTACTATCCCAAATCAGTAATAAAATCAGAATTACTCTATCTCTCTTTCTATTAAAAACCCTAGGTTCTCTGTAAAACCCACACTGCGTAGTTCCAAGTCTAGTTGCAACCAAGGTTGAAACCATGTCTTCCAATTCTCCTAAATCCAATCTCAACTATGAAGATGATAGCACTCTTAGAGATTTCTTAAATCAATCTACAACCAGTACAGGCTCTAAGGCCAAGGTAAGTGAGTCCTCTTCTTCTAAGAAACATAGGTCTAAGAAACGTGCTAGAAGAAACCTACAGAATGATCCTATCACTGTTAAATTTACTTATGATTCTCTATTCAATGAGGTTGATCCTCATTTCTGGAATAAAGATATGTGTGATAGGTTCAGTTCTCTTGCTAGTAGGGAAATTCATTCTGAGAGGAAATTAAATTTAGCTAGCTATCAGCACATTCAGGTGCATGTTGAGAAGTTGTTAACAGATGTTGGTTTAGAAAGAAAAATTTGCTATCCTGACTCGTACTATCCTGAGGTTGTTAAGGAATTTTATGCCAATCTAAGTCCTAGTGTCTTTGCTGAGGGTGATCCAGCCTATGGCAGAGTATTTGTGAGGGGTCTCACTTTAGATTTTACTCCTAAGATAATCAATGATTTTCTAAGTTCTCCTAGTCCTTCTGAGAGCGGTAGTGATTATGACATGGAAGTTGTAGCTCTTGTCCTTACAGGAAAGAATAACAGGTTTGATGGTACTTCCATTAAAACTTCCTCACTCACTCCGTGTGCTGTTGTGCTTCATAAAATTGCTAGGTTTAATTGGACTCCTACTAAACAACCCTCTAGAGTGAACATAGATATGACAGTCTTTCTATATAAAATCATGTCAAAGTTACCAATTAACTTTGGTAATCATGTGTTTAATCTCATCAGAGATTTCAGTGATGTTAAATCACTCTCCATTCTTCTACCCTTTCCTTGCTTAATCACTGGGCTAATTCTGTCTCAAGTTATACCTTTATCTTCCACCCATCCTATCAGAACATCCTCTAAAAAGTCCACCAATTGTCCTTCTACCTTGTACATTTCTGCAACACTTCTGAAGGAAGGACATGTGAATGACATCAATGGTGAAAAAGGGAAAGAAAAGGAGACAATAAGTGCTCCTTCTAAAAAGAAAGGTGTGAGGTGGTATCTGCTACAAAAACTGGCTTCAAATCAAGAAAAAAGGGTTGAGCTAGATATAGATGACTATGAGATCAAGAAGCTACTGGAGAATCTCACAGAAAGTGAAGATGATGGTGACAGTGATAATGGCTACTCACTCAGCAGTGCAGAAGAAGAAGAAGAAGAAGAGGTTATCAGAGATGCACCTCTAAGTGAAAGAGCTCCTCGCTCCAAAAGACTTCTTTACTAGCTTTGTCTGGTTTCTGGCAAATAGGGGGAGAAAAGAAGTTTATGTGTCCATTTCTGTCCATTTTTATGTTTATGCTTCAATTTCAAAATTCTGTATCTGCAAATTATGTGTTTAGACTATTTTGTGCCAGTATTTTTGGCCTTATGTTTTCTGCAGTTTATTTCTAAATTCTGTTGGTTTTTGAATTTGAATATGTTCTGAAACTTTGATGAATGGATATCTATCTATGCTTAATTGATGCCTGCTATTCTAACTTGTAGGGGGAGCTCAAATAAGTGACACAAAAGCATTGAAAAATTACATAGTTTAAAAGTTGTGTTTGCTAACAAAATTGCAGGTGAAGTGTCTGTTTATAAACTTAGGTTATTTGTCAAAACCAATGACAAAGGGGAGATTGTTAGGACCAGATTTCTGGACCTTATGTTGTTTGTTGTCTATTGGTTTGAACTAAATAACTCTAGTTGAATGTTAAGAATTGAAACAGTTTCTTGGTTTCAAGTAAGGTTGCAACCTCAGTTGCAACCACAGTTCCAACCTGCTGTTCTGCAGAATTCTGTTTAGTTCTTTTATTTTGCATTACTATTCTTTAAATGATGATTAGTTGTTTTAAAGTATGCAGGATATATTCTCATATGTTCTTAAAGTTTTAAGTTTATATCTATTGAGAATATTAAAGTGATAAGAAAGATGTTTCCTAAAAGTTATAAGGAGATTAGTTTTTTTAAAGATATTGTTTACTTTAAACTAGGCAATCTATATCTCTATTCTTATGCAAATCTTTATCACTTGTTTCAATCTTTGTTCTTTATCAAAATTAGTATGATACGTTTAAGATTGAATGAAATATGGATTTAATGTTTCATATATATATTTAGAAAGATTTTATCTCTAAAAGATACTATCTTATATGCTCCTTGTTTAAGGAATAGATTAACTCCTGTTTCCAACCTAGTTATTAACAGGTACTATCTTATGAAGATTGAGGTCAATCCTATGCTGAAGTATATCGTGATATATGGAAAGATTGAAGCCAATCAAAAGAGTCAAAAGCAATCATCAAGATCTTGAAGAAAGAAGATTATTTTTACTTGTATAAATAGTTGATAACTTATCTTGTAAAAAGGTGTGTGTTCTAAATTATAAAGAACTCATTTTTGAGAGAAGAATACACAGTGAGCTTTAAAAGAAAACAATGGTAGGATGTCATTTATTTTTAAGTGATAGTTATAAAGTAGGAGAAATATAGAGATAGGCAGAAAAACCTATAGAGAGTCTGAGAGTTTTTTATTAAGACTTGAATCCTATATTGTAAGCTTTTATAATATCATAATCTGGGTGAGTGCCCCGAAGACGTAGCACAGTTGGGTGAACTCCGTTGTTAAATGTGCGTGTGAATTAATTCAAGTACATTTACTTTACTGTTCTGTCTATCAATATACTTAGGTTCCAATTGTGGTTGCAACTTCACTTGAAACCTAACTGCAAAACTGCAACTAGAACAGCGGATAGGAATTTCAGATTCTAACCCCAACAACTCGCTAGGCCTCACAAACTTTACAAAAGACTGTATATCTAAATCTGAGAAATTAAAAATCCAACCTCCATGTTCTGGATACATGTTACTTGTCATTGCATGGAATTTGCGGAATTTTGCGTACGGTCGAAAACAAAACTCACACATCTCAAGTAAGCTTGCGGTGTTAATCGTTAGATTCGGCATCACATATTCCCTACGAGCAGGAATTTATTGGCCCCGAACAATAATGTTAGGTTTAGCCAAATTATTAAACCTCTCCAAGCCCATACTTGCACAAGATGCATTGGCGAGCATATGACTAGATTTGGAGATGGTGCATACAATGTATTTTTCAACTTTCTCAAATCTTGATATAACGCGGCTAGAATAGCTGGAGCAAGCGCTATTCTAGTCCCTCTAGCGAGACGAATAGCTAGAGAGTGTACTTGATCTCCAATCAAGTAAACTTTCTTAGGGAACCCAAACTTGGACAACCAAAATAACAAAAGTGCTTGATGTTCAACATCGCTAAAGTCATTCAGGTCCGGTGTATTCAAAAGGTTAATCCATATGTTATAGGTTATATTCTTGTCGCTAGAATGGTTAAGGACACTTCTTGAAACCTTTAATCTTATGTTAACCTCTTTAACTATTTCTTGAGTGCTTGGGTCGATGGGTCTAATACAGACTCTCCCAACACAGAGTACCCTCCGTGTACACAAACGTCCTCTAGGGTGACAGAATATTCTTGTCTTTTTGTATTCGATTGAAAGAATATTCTTTCACCCTCGAGGACGTTTGTGTCCTCGGAGGGTAATCTGTGTTGGAGGAGTCTATCTTAGACCCGGCAACCCAAACACTCAAAAAATAATTAAAGAGCTTAATATAAGTTTAAAGACTGTAAGAAGATTCATTAACCATTCTAGCGCCAAGAAAGTAACAAATAACGGATGGATTAACCTTTTCAATGCACCCGACTTGAATGACTTTAACGATATTGCACATGACGCATTTTTGGTATTTTGGCTGTCCAAGTTTGTGTTCCCTAAAAAATAATACGTGATTGGAGAACTCGTACACTCTCTAGCTATTCGTCTTGCTAGAGCAACTAGAATAGCGCTTGCTCCAGCTGTTCTAGCCTCGTTATATCGAGATTTGAGAAACTTGAAAAATGCATTGTTTGCACCATCTCCAAATATAGTCATATGTTCGTCAATGCATCTTGTGCAAATATGGGCTTGGGAGAGATTTCCTAATTTGGCAAAACCTAACATTATTGTTTGGGGCCAACAGATCATGGCTCGTTGGGAAGATGTGATACCGAATGTAATAATTAACATTGGTAACTTTCTTGAGATGTGTGGGTTTTGTTTTCGACATTACGAATTTTTTTAGAAATTCCATACGATGACACACAATATGTATCCGAAAAATGGAGCTTGGGTTTTTAAATTCTCCGATTTAGATATACATGCCTTTGTAAAGTTCGTGAGGTCTAGTTAGTTGGTGGGGCTAGACTCTATCGAGATTTATTATCCGAATTGAGTGGCAAGGAAATTTGAGTTTGATCAAAGATAGTTCAAGCCAAAGTGTTTGGTTTAATAAGAATGAATTTTTTTAGATTCGACGTACGAGGTTCTTAAAACCTCTTTGTTTGTCACCATCACATCAAAATAGATTTAGTAAACTTATATTGAACTCTAATTATGTTAACAGTTATTGTGTAATGTTTTATTTTAATTGTGATTAAGTTTACAAACAAATTGTATCATTTAGATGCAACTGATGGCAACAACTGGCAAATTTTGGAAGATTCTGTGAAGATTCAGTCAAAGAGATTTAATGATGCAAAAATGTGGAAAACAAGAAAAAAGTGATTTGAAGCAATCTCTGAAATATAGAAGGAATAAACAAGGGAATGTTTTCCTAATTTGATTGAAGACTAGAAAATATTCAAATAGAATATTTGTCAAGAAAGGAAACATGAAAAAAAGAAAATATTTCCTATTTAGTCATCAATTAGGACTTTTTTGTAAGGGTATAAATAAAGCCATTAGACTTCATTATTTCGTGTCTCTCATACACCATAATATATACAAAAACAGAGAAAAAGAGCCACAAAATTATTGAGAGAAACAAATATTTTTGAAAGAAATTATAATGGGGTGTCATCGATTTATTGATAGTTGATGAGTATGAGCGATAGTTTGATAGACATATACTAGTGAGTGAGTCATTAGGTATTGTAAGTTCCAAGTCGACTATCGTATGATTTTTCAATATCAATAAATATTGGGTGAGTGCATCGAAAACGCAGAGTTGGTTAGCAGGTCGAATTTCGTTAAAAAACAGAACATGTTCTTTATTATTATCCTATCAGTTACAATTCTTAGTTGCAACCGACTCTTAAACTTACTTCAACTAAAACATGTTATTGCATTTGAAACTTAGGAAAAATAATAATTTAATTGGTATCAGAGCCTCACAGTTAACTAAACCAAGTGTGGATCTTGTGTTCTAAATATATGGAGTTATTATAGAATGACAGATCTTTCAACAAAGCATTGTTGTTTGAAAAAAGTTCGAACTATGAAACTTGAAAGATGAGGATGAGAGCGTACATCATATCTCAAGACAAAAAGACTTGGAAATCAGTTCTAAAGGGTTGGGAAGCACTGATGGTCACCGATGAAGAATGAGAAGAATATCTAGCATCCGAAGAAAAGCTATCTGACGAAAAAGAGAAGGATTCTAATGCAAACAGAAAGGCACTTCATTCGATATTTAGTGCAGTTCATCCTAATATATTCAAGTTGGTATCAATGTGTGAAGTGGCTAAAGAACCTTGGGATATTCTAAGTATCAGATATGAAGGTATAAGCCGAGTCAAATCATCTAGACTTTAACCTAAAGATGGAGGATCACAAAATCATAAAGGAATTTTATTCTAATTTATGTGAGATTTCTATCGAATCTCATGCTCTTGGAGAAAAAATTACCGAGTCTAATTTGGTGAAGAAAACCTTGAGTATCTACCTCAAAGGTTCGAATTAAAAGTGACGGCCATCGAATAGTATAACAACATCGAAAGTATCAAGATGGAGGTTCTTATGGGTAATCTCAGAACATATGAGATGAAATTTGAGTCACCAAAAGGTTCCGGTAAATGGATAGCTTTTTATGCTAAAAAGATTCCAGTTATAAAGTCAATTGCAAAGTGAGTTGCAACTGACTCTGAAACTGAGACAGATGATGAACAATTTTTTCTATTTACCGAAAAGTTGTATGAAGAGTTTTTTAAAAAGAAAGTTGGTGAAGGAGAAGTTAATAAACTGTTTCAGAAAAAAGTTGTTTAAATCAAAAAATTACAAGGGAAAGCAACCGGAAAGAAAGTGGAAATGTAGGGACTCTAACCCGAAGGGAATTCAAAGTAAATAATGTATGGGCTATGGACACATTCAAGCCAATTATGCGATACACTTAAGTAATTCCTAGTAGAAATAAGATATGAGCAAGGATTTTAAATTACTTGCCTTTAACATTCTTTTAAGGACACTATTTTTCCGCAACAACCCGGATTGTAGAGTTTCTCTAATCAATGATTCTATCATAGTATGAATGTACAAATCAATGATTCTATCATAGTATGAATAGGAGGAGATTTAGTTGAAATTTAAAAGCAATAAATATAGGATTGTGTGTCATATGCATTCATGTGAGCCTTTTCCTTTGTTGGAATAAAGAATATGCATTCATGTGAGTATCAAAATCCTTTTGATACTTCTCCAAAATTCATAAATCCATAAATCCATGAACTAAATGAGGAAAAATAAACATTACTTGGTGCTACTTTGTAGTTTAGATCGTATTTGTCAGTATGAGAAGATGAAACATAAACTGATACGGGATGTGAAAATGTGACACATGACAGAAAATTAAGAAATATTATAATTTTACAATTAGGAAAGAGGAAACAAGAATGTGGAATCGGAAATGAAGGAAATCATAACGGTAGATATGGTTACACAAACGGTACCCAACCGAGTCCGATTGCATAATGAAATTTACCAAATTATATTTGGACTACCATGGTTTAACTTTACTTTAAAAAAACAATAAGGAATGTCAAATGTAGGGTACATTATATCATATCATTCATTAATTTATCGTGGGTAAATAACAAATTTAAGCTGGCTCGAAAATTTGATTCTCAAACCAATAATAGGTTATTAACCTCGGTTGACCACTTGTATCTGGATCCAAATCTTAAGATTACGACCATAAAATGGTAGTGTCAAAAATTCATATTTATATGGAGTATTCTAATTCAATCATGGTTGTTATCTTCCTTAAACAATTTGTTACACATACAATGCTTCGGAGTAGCTCATCATAAATGTTCTTTTTTTCTATATTGTGTGATATAAACTATACGGTCAAGAAGAAGGCAAAGATATAAACCTGAAAATATGATAAATCTCTTTTTCGTTGATATCAACATTTTGCTTGTCTTGTCATTGCCTCAGCCAAGTTTCTTTCGTCATCACCTTCATCCTCTTCCTCGACTCTCGTGGCAAGGTAAAAAGATTTCATTCTTTTTTTTGTGTGTGTACGAAATGTACAACGAGATCTCTATGTATAAAGGTATCAACCAAGTGAGGTCTCACGATTTAGGTGGTGACAGCGTTGCATATGCAATATTAGATTTAATTAGGTTTCAAGTAAAAGCGATGGGCCAAGATTGATAAGTATATCAAAAAATTTAGGGTTGACAAGTACACATTATTTTACAAATATACCCCGTCTAGAAAAAGTTAGGTAGAAATATTTTTAATTAGATGATTGTAGAGACACGTGCCAAATTAGAAAATTATATTTATATATATATAGTACATCATACAAACAATTAATTCAGTCATCATTTAACGTAATGTAACATATGTAAAGAGAGATTTAATGGAGTGAAAATAAAATCAAATCCGTCCTATAATGACATGGCGACTTCATCTTGCTCTATACGGGGTGGTATAGTAATTTCATATAACTTTAGGAAGCAAAGATGCAAAGTCGAGGTTGTTACTACACCAAGTAAAACTACTCCATAATTTGTTAATAATTTAGTGATAATAAATAGACTATTTCAGATGTGATGGCACCTCCCATAAATCATATATCAACATGTTGAGATTCTTTTTTTATCATGTATCTTTACTATTTTTATTTTTTTTGAAATTTGTGTTTTGGCAACTCTTTTGAATTTTTTTTCCAGTTACATTTATTTTATTTTTAAACCTGGCAACCCCTATTTAGTTTCTAGGTTGGCTCTGAACATCGTCTAACATAATGTGTAACTGAGTTCATAGGCACAAGTTCGTATTTGTTCTGAATTGGAGAGTTGGCATGTAATCATCAAATAGAGCTCATGATAATATTCCGTAATAACCAAAGTTATTCTTTATTAGGATTGAGAAATACAAGCATGATCATAGTTAGTTTTTGATGGGATTACTTTTACCCATGTAACAATGGAAAGAAGGAAGACGAGAAATGGTCTGTTTCATGTAACAGACCCATGTGTTTTGCTGATCAGAGAGACATTATATTTCTTTTTCAGCAGTCTTTGTAGCAAATGTGTAATCTGAAAAAGAAATATGATACAACCACGACTTACTTTTGATATCATATATAGTTCTGGCAAACATGGAAAAACAAGTGAAAACGGGTCTTTGCTCCTCCACAGTACTGTCTCCTAATCCAAAGCTAGATTCTCTTTGTTTTCGGGTTCTGAAATAAACAAATATTAATTTGACCGATGTTTAATTTACTTTTGGTATATATTGACCAATTTAATTGTTATTTAGCATAGTTTGTGATTAATGTTTTAAGTGTTTTGTTTATGGTACTTTATTCTTTCTATGATTTTAAATTATTTAGATTTCACCTTAGAATTTTATTATGATATAAACTATACGGTCAAGAAGAAGGCAAAGATATAAACCTGAAAATATGATAAATCTCTTTTTCGTTGATATCAACATTTTGCTTGTCTTGTCATTACCTCAGCCAAGTTTATTTCGTCATCACCTTCATCCTCTTCCTCGACTCTCGTGGCAAGGTAAAAAGATTTCATTCTTTTTTTTGTGTGTACGAAATGTACAACGAGATCTCTATGTATAGAGGTATCAACCAAGTGAGGTCTCACGATTTAGGTGGTGACAGCATTGCATATGCAATATTAGATTTAATTAGGCTTCAAGTAAAAGCGATGGGCCAAGATTGATAAGTATATCAAAAAAATTAGGGTTGACAAGTACACATTATTTTACAAATATACCCCGTCTAGAAAAAGTTAGTCGTAGAAATATTTTTAATCAGATGATTGTGGAGACACGTGTCAAATTAGAAAATTAGATTTTTATATATATAGTACATCATACAAACAATTAATCCAGTGCATCATTTAACATAATGTAACGTTTGTAAAGAGAGATTTAATGGAGTGAAAATAAAATCAAATCCGTCCTATAATGACATGGCGACTTCTTTTTTCTCTATACGGGGTGGTATAGTAATTTCATATAACTTTAGGAAGCAAAGATGCAAAGTCGAGGTTGTTACTACAACAAGTAAAACTACTCCATAATTTGTTAATAATTTAGTGATAATAAATGGACTATTTCAGATGCGATGGCACCTCCCATAAATCATATATCAACAGGTTGAGATTTTTTTTTATCATGTATCTTTACTGGGTTTTTTTTTAAAATTTGTGTTTTGGCATCTCTTTTGAAATTATTTTCCAGTTACATTTTATTTTATTTTGTAAATATGGCAACCCCCATTTCGTTTCTAGCTTGGCTCTGAACATCGTCTAACATAATGTGTACCTGAGTTCATAGGCACAAGTTCGTATTTCTTCTGAATTGGAGAGTTGACATGTAATCATCAAATAGAGCTCATGATAATATTCCATAATAACCAAAGTTATTCTTTATTAGGATTGACAAATACAAACATGATCATAGTTAGTTTTTGATGGGATTACTTTTACCCATGTAACAATGGAAAGAAGGAAGACGGGAAATGGTCTGTTTCATGTAACAGACCCATGTATTTTGCTGATCAGAGAGACATTAGATTTCTTTTTCAGCAGTCTTTGTAGCAAATGTGTAATCTGAAAAAGAATATGATACAACCACGACTTACTTTTGATATCATATATAGTTCTGGCAAACATGGAAAAATAAGTGAAAATGGGTATTTGCTCCTCCACAGTACTGTCTCCTAATCCAAAGATAGATTCTCTTTGTTTTCGGGTTCTGAAAGAAACAAATATTAATTTGGCCAATATTTAATTGTTATTTAGCATAGTTTGTGATTAATTTTTTAAGTGTTTTGTTTATACTACTTTGTTCTTTTTATGATTTTAAATTATGTAGAATTTACCTTAGAATTTTACGAAATAAATACTCGTATATATTGTAACAAACTTTGTTTACTTCAAGATGACACTAATAATTGCAGTGCGCCTGACCTCTTAATATTATTCTATATTGGTTGAGAGCTTGATTTTGAATCTGTAAACTCAGAAACTCTCAAACTGCAACCTATCTCCACCTGTCAATGTAGCTGCAGACTCTCGAACATGCATGCAATTTTTCTAAAAGTTATCATATATTGTCTTGTCGCCTTGGAGATCAACGACATCAGCCACTCACATTGACAGAGAGAGTTCGACGAGTTGTACGATGGGAGCAGAATTTCAGTCCAAGACAAAAGTGAATGGGAACCAAATCATGATGAGAGAAGTAAAACAAGAATATGTAAAAGAGTTGTGTTATTCATCTTTTAGAGTATCAGCTTTATACACAAGTCCTAAAATAATATCACTTAACCATAGGATACAAATAAGTAAAGAAAATAATGTAAAAGATCTCCAGCTTCCTAGTCTATACAAAATATGTTTCCTAATCATCATCTCCCATATCTTATTACTATATTTACAATCAATTATTTATATTTCTTTTTAACACTCCCCCTCAAGTTGGAGAGTAGATATATTTCACTCCCAACTTGTATAACATAGACTTATGATCTTCACGACCTAACGCTTTCGTGAGAACATCTGCTGGTTGATTCGATGAACCCACATGCTTAGTAATGACATCCCCCTCTTGAATCTTTTCTCGGATAAAGTGACAGTCCATCTCTATATGATGTGTTCGTTCATGAAAAATAGGATTTGCAGCAATGTGTAAGGCTGTTTTAATTTCGCAATATAGTAGAGTGGGTCGTGGATGTGTAATGCCAAAATCAGCTAGTAAGAAACTCAACCATCTCAGTTCACAACAAGCACTTGTCATAGCTCTAACTCGGCTTCAGCGAATGATAACGATACTGTCTTTTGTCTTTTGGACTTCCAAGAAATCAACGAGGAAGCAAGAAAAATACATTACCATGTAGTAGATCTACGAGTAATCGGACAACCGGCCCAATTGGAATCACAATAGGCTCTTAGTCTGAAATCACTAACAGATGAAAAAAATAACCCTTTTCCTAGTGTGTTTTTAAATAGCAGACAATACGAAACGCTGCATCCATATGAGGTTTACGTGGCTTGTGCATAAACCTACTTAGAATATGTACCGCGTAAGAGATATCAAGTCTGGATATCGTAAGGTAAATTAATCTGCCGATTAACCTTCTATATTGTGCTGGGTCTTTAAGAAAGATTCATTTGTCGGACAATTTAAGACCGTTTTCCATAGGATGATCGACAGGGGCCGCACCAGAAAGACCTGCATCACCGATTATTTCCAAGGCATATTTCCGTTGAGATATAAAAATACCATTTTTTGACCGCGACACCTCAATCCCAAAAAAATATTTTAGATCACCAAGTTCTTTTATACAAAAAGTTTTTTGGAGAAAATATTTATGTAAATTAATGCCATTTGGGTCGTTTCCCGTTATTAAAATATCATCGACATAGATTAGTAGTGCAGTAAAAGATTTCCCTTGCTTTTGCTAAACTAGGAGTAATCAGCTTTCGACTGAGTATAACTTGCGGCTCAAATAGTCATGGAAAATTTTGCAAACCATTGACTGAGTATAACTTGCGGCTCAAATAGTCATGGCCAATTTCTAGCTACTGCAATATCTAAGAGACAACGGACAGAAATAATTTTAGCAATAGGAGAAAAAGTATCATGATAATCAATACCTTCCATTTGCGTAAAACCCTTGGCAACCAAACGGTCCTTTATCTTTCTACAGTGCCGTTTGATCGTCGTTTATTTTTGTATACCCATCTACAACCGATAGGTTTCTTCCCAATAGGAAGAGGAGTGAGAGTCCACGTACGATTTTTCTTTAATGCCCGTAACTCTATATCTATGGCATCACGCCATTCAGAGTTGACTACTGCCTCCGCATAAGATGCGGCTCATGTTCATTTCTTATTGCAGCTACAAAAGTCTTATTCAACGGTGACAAACGATGATACGAAATATAATTTGAAAGGGGATACTTGGTGTCTACACGTGGATCTAGAGACGATAAGGACTGAGATTCGAGAATTGGCAGCGTGATCGGTGTCCAAGAATAGTCCTTGAATTTAATTGGCGGGACGGATGGTCTTTGTGATCGCCGGACTGGTTTAGAGGGCTGATCGATTGCGTCGTTTATTGTTTCGGTTTCACTCACAGGAACATGAAGGCCGGAGGATTCTATGTTGTCAATAGCTTCATCGGTAAAGGAAGGTAGCTCGGTTGGACTTGGTTCAGCTGCGGTTGTGATTGGGTGAGGATGCGAGTCGCATGAAGCGGAATCTTGGCAAAAAGTTTGCTCTGGTTGGCTGTGGGTATGCGTATAAAGTGATGAATGAAATTGATGTTGTGGTATATATAGACTTGTAGGAACAACTTTTGTAACTGGACCCATATGATTTGAAATATTTTCAGTTGGTCCTATACAATTATTTTGCATTAAATATGGGAAAATAGTCTCATGAAAAATAATATCGCGGCTAGTAATGATTTTATGTGACGAAATCTCATACAATCTGTAGGCCTTTTGTCTTACAGGGAACCCAACAAAAACACACGGAATGGCACAAGGTGCAAATTTGTAAGAAATATGATTATTTTTTGCGTAAGTCAAACAACCAAAGACCTGAAGATGAGAGAAAACAGGAGATTTAGAATAAAAAAGTTCAAAAAGAGTCTTAAACTTTAGAATTGGTGTAGGTAAACGATTGATTAAATGAACTGCAGTTAAGACACATGCCCCCCAGAATTTTTTTGGTAGACCGGCATGAATCTTAAGGCGTGTGCAACCTCTAATATATGACGATGCTTTCATTATACCACCCCATTTTGTTGAGGGGTATAAGTGCAAGATGTTTGAAAGATAAACTCGTTTTCAATAAAAAAAAAGTCTCGCATGGATTTAAATTCACTTCCGTTGTCATTTCGAATAATTTTTACAGAAGATCCGTATTGGTTATATGCAAAAGTAAAAAATTCTTTTAGTAGTGGTTGTGTCTCGCTTTTATGCCGCATTAAGAAAATCCATGTAAAAGGAGAATAATCATCAACGATAGTAAAAAAAAAATGCGCATCGGAAATAGAAGAATGTTTGTATGGACCCCAAATATCACAATAAATTAGCTCAAAAAATTTAATTGATGAAATAGTACTGATACCAAAAGATAAACGAGTTTGCTTTGCCAAATGATAAATATGACAAACATTATTCGAATTGACTGGAATATTTAAAAAGTTTTTTGCAAGAAAACTAAGACGAGAGGACGAGACATGCCCAAGACGACGGTGCCTTAGATAAGTTGTGGTGGTGGCTAAATTACATTGTGGTTGAGGTGCTTTCGGTAGTGTCTCTGTTACCATTCCCGTCAAGTAGTAAAGACCATCACGCTGCCTACCCAAACCAATCGTGTTCCTCATAGCCAGATCCTGTAAAACACAATAAGAGGGATAAAAAAAGTTATTAGACATCCCAATTCACGAGTGAGCCCACTAACTGACATTAAATCAACTTGGAATTTCGGAACTGAAAGCACGTTTTGCAAATTATAAGTTCCATTTAAAGATAAAGATCCTATCGATTCAACTGCAGATCTTTCACCATTCAGTAATAAAATAGAAGCTAATGTGGATTTCTTTTTATTATATAACATTTTACTCGAAGAAATAATATGATGCGTAGCGCCACTATCTAGAACCCAACGATTCGATTTAAATTCACACAAACCTGGAATATTGCTATTGTTAGCTTTGGGTGTATTTCCTTCTATATTTTTATTACTGTTGTCACTATTTAAAGATTGAATTATTTCCCTTATCTGAGCTTCAGAGAGAGAACAAGTAACAGGAGCTTGTACCCCAACTCCAACACCATCATTAACATGATTAATAACAGGAGCCCGATTTCCTACACCCTTGTTCTAATTAGATTTTTGCCTTGGGTGACTCGCCGGATAACCGTGTAATTGGTAACAAGTCTTTGCATAATGGCCCGGAGTATCACAATGTGTACAATGGGGCCGTCAGCCAGTACGATCTCTGTTCCGACTTGATTGCCTGTGGTTTTGATCGTTGCGGTGAGTTTCGTCCCCACGAAAATTTTAATCTCCACTACGTTGATTGTTGCGTTGAAACTGTTTCCCATGTTGTACAGCCATAGCAGCGGATGTTTCGGTGAGCTGTGGGGCATATTGAGTGAGTACTCGTTGCCTCTCTTCTGAAGAGATAGATCAATAGGCCTGTCGGACCGAAGGTAGTGGGTTCATTAGCAAAACTTGCCCTCTCGCTGAACTGTATGAGTCGTTCAACCCCATTAGAAATTGCATCAATCGCTGCCTATCTTCTTGCGCTCCGCATTGACAAGACTCGGCATAAGATGAGAGCTCATCCCAAAGACCTTTGAGCTTAGTGGAATAAGTGGAGATCGATGCATGATTTTACCGGAGATATGCGATATCGTGCTGAATTTCATAGATACGAGGAACGTTGCTTTGAGAAAAACGCTCCCGTAAATTCTCCCATACCTCGCGGGCAGTTGCGTAATAAATTACGCTTTCTGCGATGTCAGGGGTGAGAGAGTTGACGATCCAAGAGTGGACCATATGATTGCATCGGGACCACGATGCATAACTTTCAGGATTTTCGATTTGTGAAGGAGCTTTGACGGTTCCGTTGACAAAACCAAGTTTGTTCTTTGCATTCAATGCTTTTGACATAGATCTTTTGCCAAGAGGCGTAATTATCTCATGTGAGATGTTTCGAAACAAGGAGTAGACCCGGATTGTCGGAGTGATGAAGAAAAGGAGGATTAGCCATGTCACGTAGGCTTGAGTCAGCTACAATTAACCCGTCCATGGAGAATCAAAGAGACTTTATTTATTGAGATATGAGTTTTTTTTTTTGAGAAAAGAAAAGAAGACGGAGAGGGTTTATGCAACCTGCTCTGGTACCATAAAACGAGAATATGTAAAAGAGTTGTGTTATTCATCTTTGAGAGTATCAGCTTTATACACATGTCATAAAATAATATCTCTTAATCATATGATACAAATAAGTAAAGAAAATAATGTAAAAGATTTCCAGCTTGCAAGTCTATACAAAATATGTTTCCTGATTAACATCTCCCATATCTTGTTACCATATTTACAATCAATTATTCATATTTCCTTTTAACAAGAAGCGCGTATGAAGTCAACTAGCTAAGTGAAATGTTCTGTCATGAATAAGTCTTTAAAATGAACCAATAGGGCTTAAGAGTACAGAACATTAAACGTGAGTCGTTGAGTAAGAAGAAATGGACAGAGCTCATTGTACTAAGCTTTAAGTGTTTAGCAAAGATCATCTCTGATTTGTTCCCAAGTTTACAACACAAGGGAGAAGACTGGTATCTAGTGTATTCGCATTTAATGTTTCATTTTAACTCTTCAACAGATTGACCCCATAAATTTCGGGCCTCGAAATGGGAAGAGAACTGTGCTGGACGAATAAGAAATGGACAAACATATTAATCTATACCATAGAAAACAAATAAATGGATTGTTGCCGTGACTTATTATATACTAGTAAAATTACCCACGCGTTGCGTGTGAGACGCGTAATGACATAATCTCGTAATATATTTTATTTTTAACATAATATTCAGATTTGGTATAATTTATTATAGTTACGGAGCTTAAAACGAATTGTTAATTAATTTAGGGTACATCCGTAATTAGTAAAATATATTGAGGACAAATAGTTAATTAATTAGATTATGTATATTGGTAATTAGTAAATTAGAATAAGGGCATATTTGAAAAAAATGTGTAAAATTGGGCAGTCTCAAGATTTCTTGAGTTAACTTATATTAATAGGATAAATGAATAATGATAGCAACTCCAGAAAACAATTGGTCTGGTATTTCACTAAACCCAAAAAACTATGCTGAAACAAATGAAATCCTCATAAAACAAAAATAGAAAATGCGTATTTTTGTGACATGGAAACTATTTGACAGCCAAAAGTCTGAAGAGCAACTAAGATCAAGTAGGCCTAATCCATACGCATTTGTATGGCAATACCAATTCATCTTGATGCCTCATCGGATGAGCATCTTTTGTCGAGAAGATCCATACGCATTTGCCTCATCGTTTTTGCAAGAGCAGCGCTAAAAGTTAAAAAAGCATCAGCTTTTAGCGGCCTAAAAAGCAGAAAAGCGAGCTTTTTAAGCTTTGAACTGAGCTGTTATCGAGCTTGTTTTACTACAGAGCGTGCTTTTTGAAACAGTTTATAGGAGTATCACATTGCAATTTTTACCGAACGCCCTCTTTTATCTAAAAAAAAAACATGTCAAGAAAGTAGGATTTATTATAAAATAGTTTGCTAGTTATCAAGTACAACGCTACTGTTGAACTTAGAGTTCAAAAATGGATTTTGATTATAACTTTGATTATGTTTTTAATGATTTTACGATTTCTCTATTTCGATGATATAATTCTTGTCTTTTCCAAAAAGAGAATTTGTAAATTTCACACCAGAAAGATAGTGCATTCGAAAACGAAGCCGACGGTTCAAGCGGAACCAGAATCGGAGCTAAAACGAAGGAGTTATGAGCATTCGAAAAATAGCGGGAATACTGAAGAAACGACCGATCGACTGGACAAAAACGACTGATTGTTTTTGGTCCAAATTCTTCCAGAGAGATCGTTATAAAAATGATCGATCGAATCTATAAAACGACCGATCGTTTTCTGAAAAACGACCGATCGACTGCATAAAACGACCGATCGTTTTCTGCAGATTTCGAAAACAGCTTTTCAGCTTATTCTGGAAAATGGCTTAAAACCTATGGATAAAACACTCAACCACTTCCAACGGTCATATACAGAAAAACATACCTTTTGGTCCATATATACCACCCCAAATCACTCTCCACAGACACCATCACTTCCATTCATAACAATTAATCATCCTTCAACCTCTTTAAACCAAAACCCTAAAAATTACTATTTTGGTGAAATAATTCGAAAAAGAGAGAAATTGAAGAAAAAGCAATTCGAGCTCAACAAAAGATCAAACATCATCAAAACCACAAATTAGCTTATTTAGAAGCAATCAAATTGTGGGTGTTGTTTCAATTTCAATAAATTGTAAAGAGCAAATTATAAGCTCATTGTGAGTGAGTGTTTGGGTAGAAACTTTTAAGGCAAAGTGTTGGTTAAAATTTCTAGGTTAAACACTTGGGTACTAATATATTGAGGGGGAGTCGTTGACTCATAAATGTGTTCTCTTGCACTTGTATCAAAAGTAGGAACCTCGGGTAGAGGGTGAGCCAATCGGTCGATTGAGCTCGATAGGATTTGTAAAATCGGAAAGATTATTTTTAGTGAAATACTCGGTAGTACCGAGGAGATGACGTAGGCCGTTTTTGCCGAACCTCTATAAATCACGGTGTCAATTTCTTTCCCTAAACTTTTACTTTCCGCAACTTACAATATTGCTTACTATCTTGCTTGCGTTTAGAACTTATAGCATTCCATTAACATTATTAAACGCTTAAGCTTAGAATTTTAAAAAGTTGGGTTGTTAGTGGCCATTAGTCACACTTAAGTTTAATTAGGCGAAAAGCGCCAAAAACCTTATTCACCCCCCCCCCTCTAAGGTTTAGCCGCACGGGACAACAACTACGTTTGTTCAAAGGATAATCGATGATATTCAATGAGAAACCTTTTACATTATTTTTTGATTTCGAGTTTTTAATATTCACGGAACTTCGCTAGGGTACCATAATCTAAAACATAGCTTTACAACATAGACATGTTATATACAGTAGTACTTTCTTAAGAGAAAAACAGTAGCTGGTATCAGTGACGGAACCTGAAAAGTTAAATGAAAGGGGACGATAGTCTATATATATTTTTTCATACCATATACGAATTTTTGTTCGTTGTATGGGGTGATCCCGAACGCTTATTTTTTAAGATTTGGATCAAAATACATTTAAAATATTTACTTTTTCATCGATTTTTCTTGGGGGTGGTGGTGGAAAGACTGTATCGGCCTAGTTCTTTCCATGTCTGATATAATAATTCAATCCCGTGTTGTTGTTTTTTTGAAGGGTCTAATTCTATGTTTAATCTAATTTCATTGAGTATGTCACATGAAACTAGTAAAGCAGACCTAACCCACAATAAAATAAAATATGCATAAAACAGGCAAAAAGGAAAAGAAAAAGAAAAAGAAAAAAAATACAAAATATTAAAACAATACCAAATACTAAAAAGATTATCATGATGAGTTGGATGAGATCAATTGAGTTACCTGTTGCTGCTGGTCATCATGGGTGATTAACTGTGTTGATAAATTTGGACAAGGTAGTATTTATAAATTATATAGAATTAATTGCAAAGTAATAATACTAAGAATTTAATAAGCATAAAGAAGATACGTAGAATACAAGTTCCAAGCCCTAGATTGAATTATCAGGTACATCCACCATTTTGTCTTTAATTATTTGACCTTTTCTGATTCAATCCCAAGATTTTATTTATTCATCAATTAAGTCATTTTCTCCTAACATCGACCATTTTGTCTTTAATTATTAGGTTATACTGAGATGAAACTCTACTGTCGCATTGAGAATTAATTGATTATGAAAGAAATTAGAAATTCTAGAAAGTCAAATAAAAAAAAATTTCTTAAAAAAATGCCAAAGGCTAAAAAAAGAAAAAAAAGTTATGATCATAAAATATTAAACGAAAATAACGATTTTCTTAAAATCCCAATATATATAGTCAGACTTCAATAAAAAAAATGCGATTTTTTTTAATAATAACCATACGTGGGTGTTTTTTTTATAGTGGCATGTGGATCTTATTAATTTGGTTGCAGGTACTGTTAGTCACGGAACAATAATCGAGTCAAATTATGAGCTAATTTCAAAATGAAGTTTAAGTTAACAATCGCATGCCCTGTATCTGTTAGGAAAACACATAAAAAGTTGTCTTTAATAATTTGTTCAGATTATATAATACAGTCACATTTTATGCAACCAATTAATACATGATAATCAAAAAAATTATAGTATTATCAAACACCTAAAAATCAAATTTTTTTTAATAGTTTGGTTCAGATTATACGATAGTTATATTTTGTAGAACCAAGTGTATATTTGTGAGTCGAATAATACTCCTATCAACACGGTACTTCTTCGTCAACATGGTACTGTGTATATGTTGTTTTTTCTATAATATAAAGAAACGAATTTCAAACAGGTCTTTCTGTTATTTAAAACATCAAATAATGCCTTTAGGTAACATTTTTCAACTTTAATTCCCACTAGACACCTAATATAATTTGCATTCATTGTAAATAGCACTTTTTAGTAATATATAAACAATTAAAAATATGTTTTTCTCACACAGATTATTTCTCTGTATCTCTATCTCTATCTCTCTCCTCTATAATCCAAGGAGATCGAAAACTCTCAACAATGGTGATTATCTCTCTCCTCCGCTCCTTTCTCTCTCCTCCAAAATCACTACTCTCTGCCTCTCTTTCTCCTCCGTCATAACAGAAGGAGACTTATTTAATCTGACATTGCAACGCCGCCGCTGCACAATCTCTCCACGACGAAGGTGTCGCATCAAAACCCTAACTGGAGGAGAGAGAAAAAGGGTCGTCGTGGTAGAGTTCAGTCCGGCGATGATGATGAAGCGATCTAGGACGAATCTTCGACGAGTTTTAGCAGATCATCGAGATTTTTCATCTATTTCTCTCCGTCTATTGATACATATATATATACATATACATATATACATATATGTGTGTGTTTGTGAAATTAAGTCGTATTTGGGGCTGAAATTAAGCTCCGTTTGGGGCCTGAATTAAGCTCGTTTTGAAGTTGAAATAGACCTCGATTCGAGGCTGAAAACGGAGTCCGTTTGTGGCTGAAATTAAGCTCTGTTTGGGGCTGAAATTAAGCTCTATTTGGGCTGAAATTAACCTCTGTTTGGGGCTAAAATTAAGCTCCCTTGGAGCTGAAATTTATCTCTATTTTGGGGATAAAATAAATCTCGATTTGGGGGTGAAAATATCCATTTTGTGAAACATTGCTTCATTTGGTCATTAACAGGTGAAAGTTTGTGTTTTTTGGAAGGTTTTCTTTATGGAGTTTTATAGTTTTATATATTTGTTTGGGTGTGAAATTGTACCCATTTTTAGGCTGAAAAGCCGATTTACCTCCATTTGGATCTAAATCGAAGCTTTTTTAGGGCTGAAAAAAAAGTATACATGTATTTGTTTGGATTTTATCTGAGTTGCTAGTAGAGTAGTAATAATTGGTATATGTATATAAATAATATGAACTGATTTTTGTAGATTTTATATATGAGGTTTTGTAGACACAGGTTATGTTTTATCGGCTAAACCGTTGGTTTTCGTATGGTTAGTTTTTTAACGAAAAGTAAACTGAGTTTGTGCCAACTTAGAAGGAACATGCAAACACTTATCAATAAATGATCTCATATAATGCTCCCATGCAATATTTTCATTTTGATTAAAGCGAACAACTTGTCATGGAATATCTTGATCAAACCCAAACTGCATTGCCACTCGATTGGGAACATAAAGCTCGATAGATTCTAATCCCAACAACTCGCTAGGCCTCACAAACTTTACAAAAGACTGTATATCTAAATCTGAGAAATTAAAAATCCAAACTCCATGTTCCGGATACATGTTACTTGTCATTGCATGGAATTTGTGGAATTTTGCGTACGGTCGAAAACAAAACTCACACATCTCAAGTAAACTTGCTGTGTTAATCGTTAGATTCGGCATCACATATTCCCTACGAGAAAGAATTTATTGGCCCCGAACAGGTTTAGCCAAATTATTAAACCTCTCCAAGCCCATACTTGCACAAGATGCATTGGCGAGCATATGACTAGATTTGGAGATGGTGCATACAATGTATTTTTCAACTTTCTCAAATCTTGATATAACGCGGCTAGAATAGTTGGAGCAAGCGCTATTCTAGTCCCTCTAGCGAGACGAATAGCTAGAGAGTGCACTTGATCTCCATTCACATAAACTTTCTTAGGAAACCCAAACTTGAACAACCAAAATAACAAAAGTGCTTGATGTTCAACATCGCTAAAGTCATTCAGGTCCGGTGTATTCACAAGGTTAATCCATATGTTATAGGTTATATTCTTGTCGCTAGAATGGTTAAGGACACTTCTTGAAACCTTTAATCTTATGTTAACCTCTTTAACTATTTCTTGAGTGCTTGGATCGATGGGTCTAATACAGACTCTCCCAACACAAAGTACCCTCCATGTACACAAACGTCCTCGAGGGTGACAAAATATTCTTGTCTTTTTGTATTTGATTGAAATAATATTCTTTCTCCCTCGAGGACGTTTGTGTCCTCGGAGGGTAATCTGTGTTGGAGGAGTCTATATTAGACCCCGTCAACCCAAGCACTCAAAAAATAATTAATGAGCTTAATATAAGATTAAAGGCCGTAAGAAGAGTCATTAACCATTCTAGCGCCAAGAAAGTAACATATAACGGATGGATTAACCTTTTTAATACACCCGACTTGAATGACTTTAACGATATTGCACATGAAGCATTTTTGGTATTTTGGCTGTCCAAGTTTGTGTTCTCTAAGAAATAATACGTGATTGGAGAACTCGTACACTCTCTAGCTATTCGTCTCCCTAGAGCAACTAGAATAGCGCTTGCTCCAGCTGTTCTAGCCTCGTTATATCGAGATTTGAGAAACTTGAAAAATGCATTGTTTGCACCATCTCCAAATATAGTCGTATGTTCGCCAATGCATCTTGTGAAACTATGGGCTTGGGAGAGGTTTCCTAATTTGGCAAAACCTAACATTATTGTTCGGGGCCAACAGATCATGGCTCGTTGGGAAGATGTGATACCGAATGTAATAATTAACATAGGTAACTTTCTTGGGATGTGTGGGTTTTGTTTTCGACATTACGCAAAATTTTAGAAATTCCATACGATGACACACAATATGTATCCGAAAAATGGAACTTGGGTTTTTAAATTCTCCGATTTAGATATACATGCCTTTGTAAAGTTCGTGAGGTCTAGTTAGTTGATGGGGCTAGACTCTATCGAGATTTATTATCCGAATTGAGTGCCAAGGAAATTTGGGTTTTATCAAAGATAGTTCAAGCCAAAGTGTTCGGTTTAATAAGAATGAAATTTTTTAGATCCGAAGTACGAGGTTCTTAAACTCTCTTTGTTTGTCACCATCACGTCAAAATAGATTTAGTAAACTTATATTGAACTCGAATTATGTTAACAGTTAATGTGTAATGTTTTATTTTAGTTGTGATTAAGTTTACAAACAAATTGTAACATTTAGATGCAGCTGAAGGCAACAACTGGCAAAACAAAACTCACACATCTCAAGTAAGCTTGCTGTGTTAATCGTTAGATTCGGCATCACATATTCCCTACGAGCAAGAATTTATTGGCCCCGAACAGGTTTAGACAAATTATTAAACCTCTCCAAGCCCATACTTGCACAAGATGCATTGCCGAGCATATGACTAGATTTGGATGTGGTGCATACAATGTATTTTTCTATTATTCTATCAGTTACAATTCTTAGTTGCAACTGACTCTGAAACTTACTTCAACTAAAACACGTTATTGCATTTGAAACTTAGGAAAAATAATAATTCAATTGGTATCAGAGCCTCACAGTTAACTAAACCAAGTGTGGATCTTGTGTTCTAAATATATGGAGTTATTATAGAATGACGGATCTTTCAACAAAGCATTGTTGTTTGAAAAAAGTTTGAACAATGAAACTTGAAAGGTGAGGATGAGAGCGTACATCATATCTCAAGACAAAAAGGCTTGGAAATCAGTTCTAAAGGGTTGGGAAGCACTGATGGTCACCGATGAAGAATGAGAAGAATATCTAGCATCCGAAGAAAAGCTATCTGACGAAAAAGAGAAGGATTCTAATGCAAACAGAAAGACACTTCATTCGATATTTAGTGCAGTTCATCCTAATATATTCAAGTTGGTATCAATGTGTGAAGTGGCTAAAGAACCTTGGGATATTCTAAGTATCAGATATGAAGGTATAAGCCGAGTCAAATCACCTAGACTTTAACCTAAAGATGGAGGATCACAAAATCATAAAGGAATTCTATTCTAATTTATGTGAGATTTCTACCGAATCTCATGCACTTGGAGAAAAAATTACTGAGTCTAATTTGGTGAATAAAACCTTGAGTATCTACCTCAAAGGTTCGAATTAAAAGTGACGGCCATCGAATAGTATAACAACATCGAAACTATCAAGATGGAGGTTCTTATGGGTAATCTCAGAACATATGAGATGAAATTTGAGTCACCAAAATGTTCCGGTAAATGGATAGCTTTTTATGCTAAAAAGACTCCAGTTATAAAGTTAGTTGCAAAGTGAGTTGCAACTGACTCTGAAACTGAGACAGATGATGAACAATTTGTTCTATTTACCGAAAATTTATATGAAGAGTTTTTTAAAAAGAAAGTTGGTGAAGGAGAAGTTAATAAACTGTTTCAGGAAAAGTTGTTTAAATCAAAAAATTACAAGGGAAAGCAACCGGAAAGAAAGTGGAAATCTAGGGACTCTAACCGAAGGGAATTCAACGTAAATAATGTATGGGGCTATGGAAACATTCAAGCCGATTGTGCGAATACACTTAAGTAATTCCTAGTAGAAATAAGATATGAGAAAGGATTTTAAATTACTTGCCTTTAACATTTTTCCGCAACAACCCGGGTTGTAGAGTTTCTCTAATCAATGATTCTATCATAGTATGAATGTACAAATCAATGATCCTATCATAGTATGAATAGGAGGAGATTTAGTTGAAATTTAAAAGCAATAAATATAGGATTGTGTGTCATATGCATTCATGTGAGCCTTTTCCTTTGTTGGAATAAAGAATATGCATTCATGTGAGTATCAAAATCCTTTTGATACTTCTCCAAAATTCATAAATCCATAAATCCATGAACTAAATGAGGAAAAATAAACATTACTTGGTGCTACTTTGTAGTTTAGATCGTATTTGTCAGTATGAGAACATGAAACATAAACTGATACGGGATGTGAAAATGTGACACATGACAAAAAATTAAGAAATATTATAATTTTACAATTAGGAAAGAGGAAACAAGAATGTGGAATCGGAAATGAAGGAAATCATAACGGTAGATATGGTTACACAAACGGTACCCAACCGAGTCCGATTGCATAATGAAATTTACCAAATTATATTTGGACTACCATGGTTTTACTTTACTTTAAAAAAAACAATAAGGAATGCCAAATGTAGGGTACATTATATCATATCATTCATTAATTTATCGTGGGTAAATAACAAATTTAAGCTGGCTCGAAAATTTGATTCTCAATCCAATAATAGGTTATTAACCTCGGTTGACCACTTGTATCTGGATCCAAATCTTAAGATTACGACTATAAAATGGTAGTGTCAAAAATTCATATTTATATGAAGTATTCTAATTCAATCATGATTGTTATCTTCCTTAAACAATTTGTTACACATACAATGCTTCGGAGTAGCTCATCATAAATGTTCTTTTTTTCTATTTTGTGCGATATAAACTATACGGTCAAGAAGAAGGCAAAGATATAAACCTGAAAATATGATAAATCTCTTTTTCGTTGATATCAACATTTTGCTTGTCTTGTCATTACCTCAGCCAAGTTTATTTCGTCATCACCTTCATCCTCTTCCTCGACTCTCGTGGCAAGGTAAAAAGATTTCATTCTTTTTTTGTGTGTGTGTACGAAATGTACAACGAGATCTCTATGTATAGAGGTATCAACCAAGTGAGGTCTCACGATTTAGGTGGTGACAGCGTTGCATATGTAATATTAGATTTAATTAGGTTTCAAGTAAAAGCCATGGGCCAAGATTGATAAGTATATCAAAAAATTTAGGGTTGACAAGTACACATTATTTTACAAATATACCCCGTCTAGAAAAAGTTAGTCGTAGAAATATTTTTAATCAGATGATTGTGGAGACACGTGTCAAATTAGAAAATTAGATTTATATATATATATAGTACATCATACAAACAATTAATCCAGTGCATCATTTAACATAATGTAACGTTTGTAAAGAGAGATTTAATGGAGTGAAAATAAAATCAAATCCGTCCAATAATGACATGGCGACTTCTTTTTTCTCTATACGGGGTGGTATAGTAATTTCATATAACTTTAGGAAGAAAAGATGCTAAGTCGACGTTGTTACTACAAGAAGTAAAACTACTCCATAATTTGTTAATAATTTAGTGATAATAAATGGACTATTTCAGATGCGATGGCACCTCCCATAAATCATATATCAACAGGTTGATTTTTTTTTTTATCATGTATCTTTACTGTTTTTTTTTTTTTTGAAATTTGTGTTTTAGCATCTCTTTTGAAAAAATTTTCCAGTTACATTTTATTTTATTTTGTAAATCTGGCAACCCCCATTTGGTTTCTAGCTTGGCTCTGAACATCGTCTAACATAATGTGTAACTGAGTTCATAGGCACAAGTTCGTATTTCTTCTGAATTGGAGAGTTGGCATGTAATCATCAAATAGAGCTCATGATAATATTCCGTAATAACCAAAGTTATTCTTTATTAGGATTGAGAAATACAAACATGATCATAGTTAGTTTTTGATGGGATTACTTTTACCCATGTAACAATGGAAAGAAGGAAGACGAAAAATGGTCTGTTTCATGTAACAGACCCATGTGTTTTGCTGATCAGAGAGACATTAGATTTCTTTTTCAGCAGACTTTGTAGCAAATGTGTAATCTGAAAAAGAAATATGATACAACCACGACTTACTTGTATGCACTTTATATTAGACTATATGCACTTTGTGTTGAATTGTATGCACTTTTGACTGAATTTTATGCACTTTTGACTGAATTTTATGCATTTTTAACTAAATTGTATGCAATTTTGACTGAATTATATACACTTTGTGTTGAACTAGATGCACTTTGTGTTGAACTAGATGCACTTTTCACTGGAATAGATGCACTTTTGACTGAACTGTATGCACTTTCGATTGATATATATGCATTTTGTGTTGAATTAGATGCAATTTTAACTGAACTTTATACAACTTTGATAGAACTATATACACTCTGTGTTGAACTAGATGCTCTTTGGACCGAACTATATGCAATTTTTATTGAACTATATGCACTTTTGACTGAACTGTATACACTTTTGATTGAACTATATGAAATTTGTGTCGAACTAGATTCGCTTTTGTCTGAACTGTTTACACTTTTATACCAAACTATATGTTATTTATATCAAATTTTATTCAATTTTGACTAAACTATATGTAGTTTTATTGAAATATATGCACTTTATGGTCAACTATATTTAATTTGACTTAACCGTTTACACTTTTATTAAACTATATGCACTTTTTGATGAAAAAGTCTCTTTTTGGTGAAAAGGCTCATTTTTGGTGAAAAAATCACTTTTTGGTGAAAAGACAACTTTTTAGTGAAATAACTACTTGTTGATGAAAAATAAATTTTTCTGTGAAAAAAGTCATCAATTGACAAAAAAGCTCATTTTTATAATTTTTTTATGATTTTTGTGATTGTTTGTGATTTTTTATAATTTTTTATGATTTTTTATTATTTCTGGTGATTTTTTTCAGAAAAATACATTTTTTGTGATTTTTTATAATTTTTTGTGTTTTATTTTATAAATATACATTTATTGTGAGTTTTTTTTTTCATTTTTTATTTAATCACTCAAATCATTTAACCAGTTGAACTTAATTGTATCTAATGATTCTTTGAAAATAAGCTCATTTACTAATGTTATTTTTTTTATCTTTTGTATACCCTTTTTTTATTTAATCACTCAAATCACATAATGGATTAGTGACTTGTACATTGTGACACAAAACATCTTCCCCATCTTTTCTTGATAAAGCATCAGCAACCTTGTTTAGGGTCCCTTTAGTATATAAAATTTTGAAATGGTAACCCAAAAGTTTTGAAAGCCATTTTTGCTGAGTTGGAGTGCCAATTTTTTGTTCTAGTAAATATTTTAAACTTTGATGGCCAATTTTGACAATAAATTCTTGTCCAAAAATATATGGCCTCCATTTTAAAATAGATTGAACAAAAGCATATAATTCTTTCTCATAAGTTGACAAGGACAACAACTTTCCCTTTAAAGCCTTACTGTAAAAAGCTATTGGTCTCTTTTCTTGTTGTAATACATCTCCAATTCCAGTCCCTGAAGTATCACACTCAATAACAATTTTTTTAGTAAAATCTGGTAGGGCTAAAACAGGTGGTGTTGTGACAGCAATCTTTAGATTTCTAAATGCCAATTCAGCAAGTTGATTCCATGAGAAAGCATTTTTTTTTAAGTAGATCAGCTAAGGCACTTGGTATTCCCCTATAATTTTTGATCAATCTCCGGTAATAACCAGTTAGCCCTAGAAATCCTCTTAATCCTTTTATGTTCTTGGGTTTTGACCAATTAATCATAGCTTTAATTTTATCAGGATCTGCTTTAATTCCTTGTTGTGAAATTATATGCCCCAAATAATCAATTTCTTTTTGGAAGAATTTACACTTTGATCTTTTTGCATAAAACTGATTATTTTTCATTGTTTCCAAGACAATCCTAAGATGATTTGCATGCTCCTCTTCGTTTTTACTATAAATTAATATATCATCAAAGAAGACTAGCACAAATTTTCTTAAATAACGTTTAAACATAACATTCATATTACTCTGAAAAGTGGCTGGAGCATTAGTTAAACCAAAAGGCATGACTAGAAATTCATACTGTCCTTCATAAGTTCTAAATGCAGTTTTAGCTATATCTTTCTCACTCGTTCTAATTTGGTGATACCCAGACCTTAAGTCTAATTTAGAGAAAATTTGAGCACCATTTAACTCATCTAATAATTCATCTACAACAGGTATTGGAAACTTATCCTTTATAACTTGATTAAAGGCCATGTAGTCAACACACATTCTCCAAGACCCATCAGCTTTTTTAACTAAGATTACTGGTGATGAAAATGGATATTGAGAATTTCTAATTAATCCATTACTTAACAGCTCTTTAACAATGTTTTCAATTTCAGTTTATAAGGATATCTGTAAGGTCTTACTGAAATAGGATTTGTTCCTTGGGTTAATTCGATTTTGTGCTCATGATGTCTTTCAGGTAGTAACCCTTTTGCCTTAGAAAAAACTTATGAAAAATCTCTCAAAAAAGAATCAATTTTGAAATTTTCAAGAGAGAGAACTTGATGCACCTCAGTAGAATATAACTGTAAGATAAATCATTTTTCATTTTTTATATTACCCTCTAGGAACTGGATTGTAGCCATTTTTGTTTGGTTTTTAAGTCCTTTAAGGCAAATATCTCTATTACCTTGTCTGAAATTCATGGTCAAGTTTTTAAAATCACAATTAATCACTCCCAACTTGCCCAACCATTGCATTCCTAAACCCATATCATAACCAACCAAAGGTAATAATAAAAAGTCCACAACAAACATATTTCCCTCTACATTTATGTTAACCTGTTCACAAAAACCAAAACTTTTAATAATTTTCCCATTTGCCACTTTTACCTCCAGTACATCACTTTGAGTTATAGGCAGTTTTAGTAGAGAAACCCACTTTGGATCAATGAAATTATGAGTACTTCCAAAATCAACTAAAATTCCCACTTTTTGTCCTTCAATTTTACCCACAAATCTAATTGAAGAAGAGTTACTACCCCTTGTTATTGCTTGTAATTAAAGTTATTTCAGGATTTTCAGAATTTTCATTATTAGTAATCTCCTCCTCTTCATTTTCACTCAGTTCAGCCTCACCTTGTTTATAATTTTTTAAAAGGAAAATCTTTGGTTTGGTACACACATGACCTCTAATCCATTTCTCATCACAGTTATAACAAAGATTTTTCTTTCTCCTGTCCTTTAATTCAGTTTGTTATAACCTTTTGATGGGTGGTAAATTATTAGGAAAATTAGTGTTCTGGACTCTAGTATAAGTGGTTTGTCAATTAGGATTAAAGAATTTACTTGTGGAATTAGTAAAAGCCCTAGCATGACTTTTCTTTTCTAACCCTAACTTTTGTTCCTGGTAATTAGCAATTGTGTAAGCAAAGTCTATATCCTGGGAAAATTGCATTTTAACTGTTAAGCCTATTTCCTCTTTTAATACACTTATGAAATACACTAACTTGTGTTTTTCAGACAGATCATTAACCCTATTAGAAATAAGTTTAAATTCCCCCTTATAATCCCTCACACTCCCACTTTGTTTTAACTTAATTAAGACATCTAATGGATTTTCATGCATATTATCTGAGAATCTCTGAATAACTTGTTCATTAAAAATTTCCCAATTACTTATCATCCCTGCTTGTTGTAAATTTTGGTACCAAATTAAGGCTTGATCTTCAAAGTGCATGTTAGCAATTAAAATTTTCTGATTTTCTAGAGTTTGGCACAATTTAAAGAACTGGTTTTCTTTATAAACCCATTCTATGCATTTTTCACCAGAAAATTTGGGGAAATCAAGTCTAACTGATCTAGAATTAACAGGACTTTGCTCATGAAAAAAATTACCATCACCAGCATTTGGAGATTTAAAGTTGTTGTTGCCTAAAGAATTTGAAGATTTTGGTTGCTCTCTCTCACTCCCTTTCCCATTTCTGTTTAAAAGGCTTATTTGATGTAATTGGACACTCATTTGTGAAATTTGATTTTCGAGAATAATTTTATCTTCATTGAATTTCTTTTATTCTTGCAAATTGATCTGTATTAAGGCCTGCAGTTGGTCTATCTTTTGGTCTGTAGTTAGGTTATATTGATCTTCTGGTGATCTAAGGGTGGGTTTGTTTGTGAAAATGGTGGAGATGGTGGTTGTTGCGATGCTTTAGATTGTTTTCCGATCATCGGAGAAGGCTCTGATACCAGTTTGGTGTGTACCGGATCGGAGTTAAACAAGAAAAGAAACAGTTAACGTAAATATCACAGGTTTTATTATTTGAATGTCTCACACTGTTACATACACACATATTTATACTAATTAGAAAACTAATTTAAACTTGGGGGTAGTTACTTGCAGTTAAGTAACTGTTCCATCCTAACCATTGATTTTGTGCTTCCGTGGCATCATCAGAATCACCCATCTATATACTATCCTACGGCTGATACATCCACAATTATTCCACACATACAAGTTAATAATATAACAGTAAATCATTAATTAAAAATACAAAATACACTTCTCCTTCTCTCTTCTCACCGCTACCCCTTCTATCAATGGCGACTTAGGGTTTTGCCGTTTCCTCCATAGTTCTGCTGCGATTAAGCTTATCTAAGAGAGAAATACTACATAAAATAGATAAAATTTCATTATGCATTTTTTTGGCATTTTCAGGCTGCAAAATAAAATGCACCTCAACTTCTAAACATATAAACACAAAGATTGAGTTTAAAAATACAACCAAACTATCCATGAATACATAGTGCCACTCATATGGGGTTCAATTCTCCTCACATCCATTTAATTTCAATAAGTTTACATTTTAACTGTACAAAATAAAAAAATAAAAATAATTGGGTCGCGCCTCTACTTGGCTGCGACTCAGACAGCCCGTCTGATTTGACTATCCAGTGGACCGGTGCTATGTTTACATCAGTTCATGTACAAATCAGATACAATACAAAATACCATTATAATAGCACAGCATGATGAATGATCAATAATAACGTTTCAACACAGCAACATAAAACATGTCCTTTTTTTAAAACCCAGAAATTTACATGGGTAGACAAATAAAAGAGAAATAAGTACCAAACGTGATTTCATCTTAGATATGACAAACACCAAAGTATTCACAAGGTCTACACAACACTCGATTCATTTTCTACCATCACATTACTAACTGTCAAATTTATGATCTGTACTAGGGTATTCTTCTGTTTTTCATATAAAGTTTGAGCCATGCATTTTGTAAATAGCATGCTTTTGTATTACCGTATTCTTAGTTTTATAAATTACGAAAAGTAACTATAGCTGGGCCGGATATAGCTAATGGTCTCAACAGCATGATGTTCATAAATGGCAGGGGTTTGAACTATTTCTTCTTATCAAGATATTATTTATTTTAGTGTTATTTGGTTTAATATTGTCGTCCAAGATTGCATTTTATTATGTTGGATTTAATCAGTAAGTTATTAATTCTTTAAAGATAATGTTAAATAAATGTTTTTTTAATTTTACGAATTTGATTTGCGCCTCCAAGATTTTAAAGAATTATTTAATTATTACGAAGTAGTTTTATTTCCAGTTCTCAAATATGCTAAAATGGTATTTTGTTATGAATGCGTAAACATACATAGTAAAAAATAACATTGTTTTAAGAATGAAATGAAATGAAAAAATTAATACAGAGAGACGGAGAACATAAAGAAATTAACAAAACATTAAGTTTTTTTGGTAAATTAGCAATAAAAGATTATCAATTCAAGTGCAGGTGATGCCCACTTTAACTCATTTCAAGTAGCGACACTAAATCATAATATTTTCCACAATGTATCTGCTGCAAATAGAATTGGAAATTAATTAGAAACATTAACATGTTAATCTATCATTTAAAAAATCACCAGAAGTTTGAATGATCATAACTCATTATAAGAAAATTAAAAAAAAAACGACTCCGTTTAAGCTGAAGAATACAAAAGCCCAGACCTTTATTCACTAAACAACTTCACTGATCCAAGAAACTAAAATTAGTTCAATTTTTTAAATCCGATTAAAGCTGAAATTGTATTGCACCCCACCTTCTTGTGGATGGACCGACTTGCAAAGCAGACGATCGGTTCCACCAGGTTTATTAACGAAAAGTAAACTGAGTTTGTGCCAACTTAGAAGGAACATGCAAACACTTATCAATAAATGATCTCATATAATGCTCCCATGCAATATTTTCATTCTGATTAAAGCGAACAACTTGTCATGGAATATCTTGATCAAACCCAAACTGCATTGTCACTCGATTGGGAACATAAAGCTCGATAGATTCTAATCCCAACAACTCGCTAGGCCTCACAAACTTTACAAAAGACTGTATATCTAAATCTGAGAAATTAAAAATCCAAACTCCATGTTCCGGATACATGTTACTTGTCATTGCATGGAATTTGTGGAATTTTGCGTACGGTCGAAAACAAAACTCACACATCTCAAGTAAGCTTGCTGTGTTAATCGTTAGATTCGGCATCACATATTCCCTACGAGCAAGAATTTATTGGCCCCGAACAGGTTTAGCCAAATTATTAAACCTCTCCAAGCCCATACTTGCACAAGATGCATTGGCGAGCATATGACTAGATTTGGAGATGGTGCATACAATGTATTTTTCAACTTTCTCAAATCTTGATATAACGCGGCTAGAATAGTTGGAGCAAGCGCTATTCTAGTCCCTCTAGCGAGACGAATAGCTAGAGAGTGCACTTGATCTCCAATCACGTAAACTTTCTTAGGAAACCCAAACTTGGACAACCAAAATAACAAAAGTGCTTGATGTTCAACATCGCTAAAGTCATTCAGGTCTGGTGTATTCACAAGGTTAATCCATATGTTATAGGTTATATTCTTGTCGCTAGAATGGTTAAGGACACTTCTTGAAACCTTTAATCTTATGTTAACCTCTTTAACTATTTCTTGAGTGCTTGGATCGATGGGTCTAATACAGACTCTCCCAACACAAAGTACCCTCCATGTACACAAACGTCCTCGAGGGTGACAGAATATTCTTGTCTTTTTGTATTCGATTGAAAGAATATTCTTTCTCCCTCGAGGACGTTTGTGTCCTCGGAGGGTAATCTGTGTTGGAGGAGTCTATATTAGACCCCGTCAACCCAAGCACTCAAAAAATAATTAAAGAGCTTAATATAAGATTAAAGGCCGTAAGAAGAGTCATTAACCATTCTAGCGCCAAGAAAGTAACATATAACGGATGGATTAACCTTTTCAATACACCCGACTTGAATGACTTTAACGATATTGCATATGAAGCATTTTTGGTATTTTGGCTGTCCAAGTTTGTGTTCTCTAAGAAATAATACGTGATTGGAGAACTCGTACACTCTCTAGCTATTCGTCTCGCTAGAGCAACTAGAATAGCGCTTGCTCCAGCTGTTCTAGCCTCGTTATATCGAGATTTGAGCAACTTGAAAAATGCATTGTTTGCACCATCTCCAAATATAGTCGTATGTTCGCCAATGCATCTTGTGCAACTATGGGCTTGGGAGAGGTTTCCTAATTTGGCAAAACCTAACATTATTGTTTGGGGCCAACAGATCACGGCTCGTTGGGAAGATGTGATACCGAATGTAATAATTAACATAGGTAACTTTCTTGGGATGTGTGGGTTTTGTTTTCGATATTACGCAAAATTTTAGAAATTCCATACGATGACACACAATATGTATCCGAAAAATGGAGCTTGGGTTTTTAAATTCTCCGATTTAGATATACATGCCTTTGTAAAGTTCGTGAGGTCTAGTTAGTTGATGGGGCTAGACTCTATCGAGATTTATTATCCGAATTGAGTGCCAAGGAAATTTGGGTTTTATCAAAGATAGTTCAAGCCAAAGTGTTCGGTTTAATAAGAATGAAATTTTTTAGATCCGAAGTACGAGGTTCTTAAACCCTCTTTGTTTGTCACCATCACGTCAAAATAGATTTAGTAAACTTATATTGAACTCGAATTATGTTAACATTTAATGTGTAATGTTTTATTTTAGTTGTGATTAAGTTTACAAACAAATTGTAACATTTAGATGCAGCTGAAGGCAACAACTGGCAAATTTTAGAAGATTCTGTGAAGATTCAGTCAAAGAGATTTGATGATGCAAAAATGTGGAAAACAAGAAAAAAGTGATTTGAAGCAATCTCTGAAATATAAAAGGAATAAACAAGGGAATGTTTTCCTAATTTGATTGAAGACTAGAAAATATTCAAATATAATATTTGTCAAGAAAGGAAACATGAAAAAAGAAAATATTTCCTATTTAGTCATCAATTAGGACTTTTTTGTAAAGGTATAAATAAAGCCATTAGACTTCATTATTCCGTGTCTCTCATACACCATAATATATACAATAAAGAGAGAAAAAGAGCCACGAAATTATTGAGAGAAACAAATATTTTTGAGAGAAATTATAATGGGGTGTCATTGATTTATTGATAGTTGATGAGTATGAGCGATAGTTTGATAGACATATACTAGGGAGTGAGTCATTAGGTATTGTAAGTCCCAAGTCGACTATCGTATGATTTTTCAATATCAATAAATAATGGGTGAGTGCATCGAAAACGTAAAGGTTATTAGCAAGTCGAACTTCGTTAAAAAACGGAACATGTTCTTTATTATTATTCTATCTGTTACAATTCTTAGTTGCAACTGACTCTGAAACTTACTTCAACTAAAACACGTTATTGCATTTGAAACTTAGGAAAAATAATAATTCAATTGGTATCAGAGCCTCACAGTTAACTAAACCAAGTGTGGATCTTGTGTTCTAAATATATGGAGTTATTATAGAATGACGGATCTTTCAACAAAGCATTGTTGTTTGAAAAAAGTTTGAACTATGAAACTTGAAAGGTGAGGATGAGAGCGTACATCATATCTCAAGAAAAAAAGGCTTGGAAATCAGTTCTAAAGGGTTGGGAGGCACTGATGGTCACCGATGAAGAATGAGAAGAATATCCAGCATCCGAAGAAAGGCTATCTGACGAAAAAGAGAAGGATTCTAATGCAAACAGAAAGGAACTTCATTCGATATTTAGTGCAGTTCATCCTAATATATTCAAGTTGGTATCAATGTGTGAAGTGGCTAAAGAACCTTGGGATATTCTAAGTATCAGATATGAAGGTATAAGCCGAGTCAAATCATCTAGAATTTAACTTAAAGATGGAGGATCACAAAATCATAAAGGAATTCTATTCTAATTTATGTGAGATTTCTACCGAATTTCATGCTCTTGGAGAAAAAATTACCGAGTCTAATTTGGTGAAGAAAACCTTGAGTATCTACCTCAAAGGTTCGAATTAAAAGTGACGGCCATCGAATAGTATAACATCGAAACTATCAAGATGGAGGTTCTTATGGGTAATCTCAGAACATATGAGATGAAATTTGAGTCACCAAAATGTTCCGGTAAATGGATAGCTTTTTATGCTAAAAAGACTCCAGTTATAAAGTCAGTTGCAAAATGAGTTGCAACTGACTCTGAAACTGAGACGGATGATGAACAATTTATTCTATTTATCGAAAAGTTATATGAAGAGTTTTTTAAAAAGAAAGTTGGTGAAGGAGAAGTTAATAAACTGTTTCAGGAAAAGTTGTTTAAATCAAAAAATTACAAGGGAAAGCAACCGGAAAGAAAGTGGAAATGTAGGGACTCTAACCCGAAGGGAATTCAAAATAATAATGTATGGGCTATGGACACATTCAAGCCGATTGTGCGAATACACTTAAGTAATTCCTAGTAGAAATAAGATATGAGCAAGGATTTTAAATTACTTGCCTTTAACATTCTTTTAAGGACACTATTTTTCCGCAACAACCCGGGTTGTAGAGTTTCTCTAATCAATGATTCTATCATAGTATGAATGTACAAATCAATGATTCTATCATAGTATGAATAGGAGGAGATTTAGTGGAAATTTAAAAGCAATAAATATAGGATTGTGTGTCATATGCATTCATGTGAGCCTTTTCCTTTGTTGGAATAAAGAATATGCATTCATGTGAGTATCAAAATCCTTTTGATACTTCTTCAAAATTCATAAATCCATAAATCCATGAACTAAATGAGGAAAAATAAACATTACTTGGTGCTACTTTGTAGTTTAGATCGTATTTGTCAGTATGAAAACATGAAACATAAACTGATACGGGATGTGAAAATTAGGAAAGAGGAAACAAAAATGTGGAATCGGAAATGAAGGAAATCAGAACGGTAGATATAGTTACACGAATGGTACCCAACCGAGTCCGATTGCATAATGAAATTTACCAAATTATATTTGGACTACCATGGTTTAACTTTACTTTAAAAAAACAATAAAGAGTGTCAAATGTAGGGTACATTATATCATATCATTCATTAATTTATCGTGGGTAAATAACAAATTTAAGATGGCTCGAAAATTTGATTCTCAATCCAATAATAGGTTATTAACCTCGGTTGACCACTTGTATCTGGATCCAAATCTTAAGATTACGACTATAAAATGGTGGTGTCAAAAATTCATATTTATATGGAGTATTCTAATTCAATCATGATTGTTATCTTTCTTAAACAATTTGTTACACATACAATGCTTCGGAGTAGCTCATCATAAATGTTCTTTTCTTCTATATTGTGCGATATAAACTATACAGTCAAGAAGAAGGCAAAGATATAAACCTGAAAATATGATAAATCTCTTTTTCGTTGATATCAACATTTTGCTTGTCTTGTCATTACCTCAGCCAAGTTTATTTCGTCATCACCTTCATCCCCTTCCTCGACTCTCGTGGCAAGGTAAAAAGATTTCATTCTTTTTTTTGTGTGTGTACGAAATGTACAAGGAGATCTCTATGTATAGAGGTATCAACCAAGTGAGGTCTCACGATTTAGGTGGTGACAGCGTTGCATATGCAATATTAGATTTAATTAGGTTTCAAGTAAAAGCGATGGGCCAAGATTGATAAGTATATCAAAAAAATTAGGGTTGACAAGTACACATTATTTTACAAATATACCCCGTCTAGAAAAAGTTAGTCGTAGAAATATTTTTAATGAGATGATTGTGGAGACACGTGTCAAATTAGAAAATTAGATTTATATATATATAGTACATCATACAAACAATTAATCCAGTGCATCATTTAACATAATGTAACGTTTGTAAAGAGAGATTTAATGGAGTGAAAATAAAATAAAATCCGTCCTATAATGACATGGCGACTTCTTTTTTCTCTATACGAGTTGGTATAGTAATTTCATATAACTTTAGGAAGCAAAGATGCAAAGTCGATGTTGTTACTACAACAAGTAAAACTACTCCATAATTTGTTAATAATTTAGTGATAATAAATGGACTATTTCAGATGCGATGGCACCTCCCATAAATCATATATCAACAGGTTGAGATTTTTTTTTATCATGTATCTTTACTGTTTGTTTTTTTTGAAATTTGTGTTTTGGCATCTCTTTTGAAATTATTTTCCAGTTACATTTTATTTTATTTTGTAAATCTGGCAACCCCCATTTCGTTTCTAGCTTGGCTCTGAACATCGTCTAACATAATGTGTAACTGAGTTCATAGGCACAAGTTCGTATTTCTTCTGAATTGGAGAGTTGGCATGTAATCATCAAATAGAGCTCATGATAATATTCCGTAATAACCAAAGTTATTCTTTATTAGGATTGAGAAATACAAACATGATCATAGTTAGTTTTTGATGGGATTACTTTTACCCATGTAACAATGGAAAGAAGGAAGACGAGAAATGGTCTATTTCATGTAACAGACCCATGTATTTTGCTGATCAGAGAGACATTAGATTTCTTTTTCAGCAGTCTTTGTAGCAAATGTGTAATCTGAAAAAGAAATATGATACAACCACGACTTACTTTTGATATCATATATAGTTCTGGCAAACATGGAAAACAAGTGAAAACGGGTCTTCGCTCCTCCACAGTACTGTCTCCTAATCCAATGATAGATTCTCTTTGTTTTCGGGTTCTGAAATAAACAAATATTAATTTGACCAATGTTTAATTTACCTTTGGTATATATTGACCAATTTTTAATTGTTATTTAGCATAGTTTGTGATTAATGTTTTAAGTGTTTTGTTTATGCTACTTTATTCTTTCTATGATTTTAAATTATGTAGATTTCACCTTAGAATTTTATTACGAAATAAATACATTTTGTTCGGGATTCCGTAGGGTCGGAATATGTTTATCCCGAATCTCCCGTCATATGTTTTTTATTTTACGATAATTTTATTTTTTATTAAAAAATTTCATTTGATAATTAATAATTTTTCATATTTGTCTAAACATGTTATTAATACGAAACATAATCCTATTTTGAAAATAACACTCCTAATAAATGCAAAAATAAATTAACATGTAGTAAAAAAAAATAGTGACTACAAACAATGAAGTAGATAAAAAAATTGATACGTTTTTTATCAGATTCTTTTATTATTAAGTTTTATTCACACAAGCAACAATTATCATATTAAATAACATACATTATCATTATAATATTTATAATCAGAAAATAATGTTCATTTATCTTTTTTTTTTAAATAACAATATAACTTTTTAATTTAAATATATATTTTTCTTTAATTAATAGTCTTATATATTAAAAACTACAAATATATATTATACTTATTTAAATTTTAAAAAAAAAAGTTTTAGCTCATATGTTAGAATGGTTATATTACACGCTAAACGTAAAAGGTTTGATTCTTATAACCTTCATTTGATATAAATTAACTTACATTTTTAGTCTTGAAATAAAAAAGATATGATATATAAAATAAAATAAAAATTTAATTAAAAATTCGGGTTAAGTCGAGACACCTGACGAAATCAAAATTGTCATTCGATTCCGATCCTAATCCCGAAGTTTGTCCTGAAATGTTCTGTCACGAATAAGTCTTTAAAATGAACCAATAGGGCTTAAGAGGAGAGAACATTAAACGTGAGTCCTTGAGTAAGAAGAAAAAGACATAGCTCATTGTACTAAGCTTTAAGTGTTTAGCAAAGATCATCTCTGATTTGTTCCCAAGTTTACAACACAAGGGAGAAGACTGGTATCTAGTGTATTCTCCACGGATTGATATTTAACGTTTCATTTTAACTCTTCAATAGATCGACCCTATAAATTTTGGGCCTCCAAATGGGAAGAGAACTATGCTGGACGAATAAGAAATGAAACAAATATAATTTATACCATAGAAAACAAATAAACGGATTGTTGCCGTGACTTATTATAAACAAATGAATGATGATAGCAATTCCAGAAAACAATTGGTCTGGTACTTCACTATACCCAAAAAATTATGTTGAAACAAATGAAATCCTCATAAAACAAAAAAAAAACAAAAATAGAAAATGCGTATTTTTGTGACATGGAAACTATTTGACAGCCAAAAGTCTGAAGAGCAACTAAGATCACGTAGGCCTAATCCATACGCATTTGTATGGCAATACCAATTCATCTGGATGCCTCATCGGATGGGCATCTTTATGTCGAGAAGATCCAAAAGAACTTAAGCTTAAAGAATAATAAACAAAGTGCACATCAGATGGCGTAGTAATATATATTCTGTTACCATCCTCGGCCATTTTAGCAGCCGTAAACAAAGCAGATGACGTGATAACATGTAAGTTGTAATTCCCCAAATTGTCAACCATTTTCCAAGCCAAAGTACAAGGATCTAACTTATAAACATGTAAATACTTCGGTTCTTGCTGGCGTCGTTTCAGCACTACGAAAACTTCTTCATCACGCTCAGCTAAGAAGATCCTGTTGTTAAAGTAATAACCTTTTCGTGGATAATCAATGATTTTTAAACCGTAACCCTCATCTTCTAAATTTAAAATACCAATTCCATGCAAAGCTGTAAAGTACAAATCCCCATTAGCAAAAACTGAAAAGTTGGATGTAGGCCAAAAGCCTGTACCAAGGGGAGATTCAAAAACATGCCAACTCTTTGACTTTGAAATGCAGATACGTATTTGGCTGCTATTTAATTTCATCAAAACAACAACTACGCAATTGTGAGAAGTTGGCGGAGACGAGAAAGCGATGCGCGTGTAACAAGAGCCCAACATCAGAAACTCTTGATATGATATCACATCATTGGTAAAAGGATTGAAAAAACTAACATAAAATCTTGTATCCCTTTTTATACCAATTAATAACCAACCGTCTTTGCAATACCAATTTGATGCATGATTTAGAGCTTCCGGGATCTCAATGGAGTATCTATCAAGACTTTTCTGGTGAGAAAATCTGATACGTACTCTTTCTTCGTCATGAATATACATAAGCCATGGTGACAAAGAATTGCTTTCAGTATTTGATCTTGAAATTACAGTTCTCATATCTAATTGCAGGGGCTACTTCTCGGCAAAGTTTTGATACTAATCGGAAGCTCATGTAATCAAATAGAATCAGACGATCATGAATATATTGCAACACATCAGACGGAAGGTTCAACAATTGTGTTCCATTTGCTTTAGTTTTGATTTTTTCCTCTTTTAACTCTTCCCTATCTTTTACCTTTTATAAATGGTCTAGTCTTCGATTGTTTACTGTTTCCAAAGTCTGCACAGATTATTCCATGAAGCCTGTTAACCTATCCATATAAAACTGTTTGTTAATTTGACAAACAATTACATTGCACTACAGAACTAACAAAAATGATAAGAGTTAATTAAAAACTATTTAAACTTAATTGATGAATTATTTTATTGGTCAATAATAGTTTATTATTTGACTAAATTAAATTGTTTAGATTTAATTAATTCTTTGATAGTAAATTAGTACCAGTTAGTTTTATTTAATAAATCTATTTTTAAAATGATGTAATTTTTTTCTACTAAACTCCTTAATTTATATGAATTTAAGTACTTTTTAATTAATGAATGATTTTGAATGAAAATAAACATTCAATTAATTCTTTTAACTGTCTGATTGATATTTAGTTTCATTTTTTTATCATAATACGAATAACAGTTAAATAAAATATTCATTTCATAATCAATGGTATAAAAAAACTGAACACCGTCCCAAAACCGAACTCCAAACAATTAAATCTGACCGTTCACCAATCTCCTCATATAAGTTTCGGTTGACAAGAATTACTTTAAGCATGCTTTTAACAAGTGTTGGTTAAAAAATCCACCAAACTTTAGACAGGCTGAAATTTTTCACGCATAAAGACAAATTCACCCATTTGTATAAAAAAAATTCAAAAGAAAAATCTTCTCCGTCCGTCGCTTCTTGATCGATCCGGTCGTTGGCTTGGTTGACCCAATACCGACTCTGCTTTTAACCCCTTATTTATTCAATTTGCATTTTAACCCCTACCTTAATTACCACAATTTTTGGCTGTTTTGGCCCAAATTTACGAGAAACTCTATTTAGCTATAGATATGTGGAAAACCGTTTTGTAAACGAAAACTGTACTCCTTCAAAATTTTGAGAGAAACGATTTCGAAACGTTTCGGAAACTTAAGTGAAAAACTGTAAAATCTTAATTAAACTTTTTCATGACTCCAATAATATAAAAAATATATTTTACTAGAACTTTATATATTGTATATTGTATAGGATATGAGTACTGTTAGTAACATATTATAAATAGTCCGACGATAGGTACTATTAGGTGGTATAACTAATACATCTATTATACATGTAATGGTGCAATACTCATGGTAGATGTAATAGTCTAATACCTGTTAGGACCAGATTTCTGGTCTAAATATTGTTTATTGTCTATTGGTTTTTACTAGATAAATCCTAACTGTTATTAAGAACTAAGACAGAGTTGTTAGGTTTCAAGCAATGTTGCAACCTCAGTTACAACCTACTGAGACAACTGTTGTTAGGTTACAAGCAATGTTACAACCTCAGTTACAACCTATGTTGATAGGTTTCTACAACCTGCTGAGACAGCGTTGGTGGTTTCAAGTACCAGTTGCAACCTCAGTTGCAACCACAGTTCCAACCTGCTGTTCTGCAGAATTCTGTCTTGTTCTGTAAATCTGCATAACTGTTCTTTATTGATTATTATTTGTTCTACAGTATGCAGGATATATTCTCATATGATCTTAAAGGTTTAATATGCGTAAATTGAGAATATCAAAGTGGTAAGGAAAGATGTTTCCTAAAAGATATAAGGAGATTAGTTTATAAAGATATGTTTCCTTTTAAATCTATATCTCTATTCTTATGCAAATCTTTATCACTTGTTTCAATCTTTTGTTCCTTATCTATATTCAGTATAATTCGTTTAAAGATTGAATGTAATATGGAGTTAGGTGTTTCATATATATATGGAAAGATATTATCTCTAAAAGATATTATCTTTATATGTTTCCTAGTTATAGGAAAAGACTAACTCCTATTTCCAAGCTAGTTATTTAACAGGTATTAACTTATGAAGATTGATGTCAATCCTACAAAAGGCAGACGTGCAATATGGAGAGATTGAAGCCAATCAAAAGAAGTCAAAAGCAATCATAAAAGATCTTGAAGAAAGAAGATTGTTTTACTTGTATAAATAGTTGATAACCTAGCTTGTAAAAAGTGTGTGTTCTAAATTATAAAGAACTTATTTTCTAGAGAGAATACACGTGAGCTTCAAAAAGAAAACAATGGTGGGATGCCATTGATTTATATTTGATAGTTATAGAGTAGGAGCAATATAGTGATAGGCAGAAAAACCTAGAGGGAGTCTAAGTTTTTCATTAAGACTTGAGTCATATATTGTAAGCTTTTTATAATATCATAATCTGGGTAAGTGCCCCGGAGACGTAGCCTAGTTAGGTGAACTCCGTTGTTAAATGTGCGTGTGAATTATTTTCAAGTACATTTAATTTTAAAACAGTTCTGTCCATTAATACACTTGGTTCCAACTGCAGTTCCAACCTCACTTAGAACCTTATACACTTGGTTCCAACTGCAGTTCCAACCTCACTTGGAACCTTATACACTTGGTTCCAACTGCAGTTCCAACCCCACTTGGAACCTTACTGCAAAACTGCATCTAGAACAGCGGATAGGAATATCAATTGGTATCAGAGCTTTACACTAGACTTTACTTAGTGTTGATCCTGTGTTCTAATAAAAATGGACTTAATGAGGGAAGGAAACGCCTTCAACAAACCTCCATTGCTTGAAGGAGGAGTAAACTATGGAGTATGGAAGATCAGAATGAGGTCCTTCATCAAACAGCAGAATGAACAGGCATGGAAAACTGTGATGTATGGATGGGAGGCTCCAACTGCCATTGATAGTGAAGGAGAACTGGTCTTTATACCTGAAGACAGATGGTCTGCTGATGAAGACAGGAAATCAAGTGCCAACTCAACAGCCATAAACTTGATTTTTGCTGGTGTAACTCTCAGTGTATTCAGGTATATTTCTCACTGTGAAACTGCTAAAGAGGCATGGGATATTTTGCAAGTTACTTTTGAAGGAACTACTAAAGTAAAAGCTTTCAAACTTCAACAGTTAACTTCTCAATTTGAAAACCTAAGAATGGAGGAAGATGAAAATATTGAACAATTTAATGGTAGAATCTGCCACATTGCTCATCAAGCTGGAACCTTAGGTGAAAAATACAGTGATGCTAAACTTGTTAAGAAAACTCTTAGATCACTTCCAGAAAGGTTTGAAATAAAAGTTACTGCTATTGAAGAATCTACAGACTTAGATAATCTTAAACTTGAAGAACTTATAGGAAATCTAAGCACTCATGAGCTGAAATTTTTTATAAATCATGACAAATCAATATCAGCACAGTCTTAAATAGTATATCTCATAACAATACTTAAGAGTCATCTGTTTAAGCTCCCCCTGAAATCTAAGCACTCATGACAAATCAATTAAGTTTATAAATCATCCCAACCACCTGCAAATTCAATATCAGCACAGTCTTAAATAGTATATCTCATAACAATACTTAAGAGTCATCTGTTTAAGCTCCCCCTGTATGTTAGAATTGCAGGCACTAAATAAGCACAGAATGTATCCATTCATAAATTCAACTTTCAAGACAGCAATATTAAGTCTTGAAATTAAAGCATTAAACTGAACAATAAACTCATCTCCCCCTATTTGTCATAAGCCAGACAAACTAGTCACGAGGTATGTCTAAAGACATGGTTTCAACTACGGTTGGAACTGCACTTAGAACTTCGCTGTGTGGGTTTCCAGAAAGCTTAGGGTTTCTTTGATAAGTAGAAAGAGAGAGAGAATAAATCTGATAATTGTGATTGATTTGAAATAGTAAAAAGATTTTGTATAAATGGTAGTAAAGACCATATCTTTTTGTAATTGGAAAGAGATACATGCAAATCAATTATGAAACAGATTTAGCCAAAAAATAGGAAGTTTCTTATCAACAAGGCTTTTGAAAAAATAATAACTCTTAAATAACGAATAAAACAGTTGGCATTGAAGATAAATCAAGCAGTTAACACAGATAAACATTCTTTTGTAAACAGACTTATCCAAATTTGAAAATACAAGAGTTGAAGCTTTGAAGGAAATTTGAATTGATTCAAGATAAAGATAGCAATTAGAAAGATATTTAAGCTTTTGAAAAACAAAAATCTAGCAATTTACCTAAGAAAATATGTTTATCATTGAATAGCCTTAATAAAGATTAGATTTTAGGAGCTTATATTGAGCAAATCCGTTTTTATCTCTACACAAAAACTTGTTTGATGACCTCAGCAAGGAAAGAGTATAAGTGATGTCAAAAATAACAAGACTTTGTCTTGGCAGTTATAGAATAGACTGAGGTTTCAACTGATGTTGCAACTGAGCTTGCAACCAGTATTTTTAACACGAGGTTTCAACTGGAGTTGTAACTGAACTTCTAACCAGTTGTTGAGAGGATGAGGTTTCAACTGAGGTTGCAACTGAACTTGCAACCAGCAAAAAAAATATTGCACTTTGTGCTTGCAACTCTATTACCAGAGAGGTTTTTTAAGGACAAGTTACCTCACATCTGTTTTTGAGACACCAAAAAGCGGCTTTTTCAAAACAAAAAACATCATAGCTCAAAATAAGACTTTAACCTTAGAAATAAAAATTATTAAAGGTACTCAACACAGACATATTTAGCAAAAGTATTCAATTAGATTGATAATGACATACCCCTATGTCACTTCTTAATGATTCAAACTTGTTTGTATCAAGGGGCTTTGTGAAAATATCTGCTAATTGTCTTTCAGTTGAAACATGTTCTAAAATTAAGCTCTTTTCTTCAACTAGTTCTCTAATAAAATGATGCCTTAGATCAATGTGTTTGGTTCTGGAATGTTGAACTGGATTTTTAGCTAAATCTATAGCACTTTTGTTATCACAAAACAAAGTTAATATTTCTTGTTTGACATTATAATCAGTTAACATCTGTTTCATCCAAATAAGTTGAGTGCATCCACTTCCAGCTGCAACATATTCTGCCTCAGCAGTAGATAAAGATATGCAATTTTGCTTTTTACTGAACCAAGAAACAAGGTTGTTTCCAAAATAAAAACAACCACCAGAAGTACTCTTTCTATCATCTATGTTTCCTGCCCAATCTGTATCACAGTAGCCAACCAGAAAATGGTTTGTGTCTTTAGAATACCATAGCCCTAGGTGAATTGTGCCTTCTACATACCTTAAAATCCTTTTAATAGCTAGAAGATGAGGTTCTAAAGGGTTTGCCTGATACCTGGCACAAACTCCTACACTTAAGCAAAAGTCTGGTCTACTAGCAGTTAAATAAAGCAGACTTCCAATCATGGATCTATAAAGACTGGGACAGACATCTTTACCTTTATCATTTTTGGACAGTTTAAGGGTAGTACTCATAGGGGTTCTCTTCTTTTTACTCTCACTTTTATTTCTAAAGATCCATTTAGTCCCTATAACATTTTTATTAGAAGGTCTGGGTACTAAAGTCCATACATCATTTCTCTCAAATTGATGCAACTCATCTTGCATAGCTATAATCCATTCACTATCTTCTAAAGCTTCTTTTATATTCTTAGGTTCTAACTGAGAAATATAACAAGCAAAGTGAACAACATTATTTCTTTTACCTCTGGTTTTCATACCTGAAGCAACTTCTCCTATGACATTGTCAAGAGAGTGATTTTTCTGAGTCCTCACATAGCGTGGCTTGCTTGTTGTTGGCATAGCAGATCCATTTTCTTCTGATTCTGTTGAATTCTGAGTTTCAACTTCAGTTCCAACCTCAGTTCCAACCTCAGTTGTAACTTCAGTTGCAACTGGACTTCCAACCACTATGGGACTCCTAGTTTGTTGAGTTTCTTCTTTGTCTTTTTCTGCAATCTCAGGCTGTTCATTATCACCTGTAATCTCATCAACAGTTTTTAGGTCATCAAATAACACATTATAAGATTCCATAACACAGTTGGTTCTTTGATTGAAGACTCTGAATGCTCTACTATTTTGAGCATAACCAAGAAAAATCCCTTTGTCACTTTTAGAGTCAAATTTACCAAGATGCTCTCTATCTCTGAGAATGTAACAGACACACCCAAAGACTTGAAAATACTTAACATTGGGTTTTCTACCTTTCCATATTTCATAAGCTGTCATGGAAGTGCCTTTAGTAATATAAACTCTATTAACTATATGACAGGCAGTATTAACAGCTTCAGCCCAAAATCTGTTGGCAAGTTTCTTAGAGTTAAGCATGACTCTAGCCATTTCCTGAATGGTTCTATTTTTCCTTTCAACTATGCCATTTTGCTGTGGAGTCTTAGGAGCAGAGAACTCATGACTAATACCTAAGGAGTTGCAGAACTCTCTAAACTTACTGTTCTCAAATTCTGTTCCATGATCACTTCTAACCCTAGCAATATTACCACTGGTTGAACCTTTTTCAAGTTGAAGTTTTAAGCACAAAGTTTTGAACAGTTCAAAAGTTTCAGTCTTATCTTTTAAGAACACTACCCAAGAGTATCTGGAGAAGTCATCAACAACTACCAGAATGTACTTCTTACCACCTATACTAGCAGTTTGCATAGGCCCCATCAAGTCAATATGAAGAAGTTCTAGGACTCTCTTAGTGTAGATTTGACTTATACTTTTGTGAATACTTTTGGTTTGTTTACCTATAGCACAGTCACCACAGACACTTTGAGTTTTAGCACTCAGTTTAGGAATTCCTCTTATCAATTCATTTTTAACAAGCTTATCAAGAGTTTTGTAATTCACATGCCCAAGCCTTTTATGCCAAATATCCACATTATTAGTAATGGCTTGATTACACCTACTTTGAGGCAATTCTTTTTCAGCTTTTTCAAACACATAGCAGCTGTTGGTTGATCTAACTCCAGTCATGATTAAATCATTGTTAAGATTAGTAATTAGACACCTTTCTTTGTCAAATTTAACAATCATTTTGTTATCACAGAGTTGACTGATACTAATAAGATTAGCTTTTAGACCATCAACAAGAAAAACATCCTCAATATCAGGCATTCCAGGTTTGTTCAAGGTACCTTTACCAACAATTTTACCTGTATCTCCACCTCCAAACACAACAGTGTTTCCTGTAAGAGTGGTGACATTTTTAAGGAGACTAGCAGTACCTGTCATGTGCTTAGAGCAACCACTGTCAAAATACCAATCATTAGAAGTAACAGCATTCAAAGAGTTAATGACAGCTTTGTTGTTAGCAATTAAGATAGCTTTTTCTTTAACTTTCCAGACCCAGTTCAAATTTTTATTAATAGAAGCTAACCAGGTTTTCTGAGAAATATACCTTCTGTTTCTTTTCAAATAACACTGGATTTCAGAATGACCAGGTTTCTTGCAGAAATTACACAGCTTCAACCTAAAATTACTTTTATTCTTAAAGCTATTCAGTTTATTCATGGTTGCAACTGAGGTTATAACTGAGCTTCCAACCTTCTTTACAAAAACCTGAGTTTTATTCCTGGTTGCAACTCTGGTTGCAACTGAGCTTCTAACCTTGTTTTCAAAATTATGAGTTTTAGCTTTAGCAACAGCTTCAATAAAGGTGGTTTTTCCTGTACTTTTACCACCATAGTAACCTAGACCACTGATATCTTTAGAACCTCTAGAATATGACAGCATGTAATCTAATTTTTCTGAAGCAGAAACATTCATCAGTTTTATTTTCTTTTTGGTTTCAGTAAGTTCAGCCAGTTGTAAGTTCATCTTCTCAGTAAGACTTTTAACCTCATCTTTTAGATTAACATTAAGTTTGCTTATGATCAAGGTTTGTTTACTCAGACATTTATACTTTTCATAAAGAACAAGATATTGCTGGGAAATGTCTTCATCAGAAGGTTCTTCCTCATCACTGCTGTAGGTTTTAAGAGTGGTTGTAACTTCAGTTGAAACATGTTCACAGTCACTTTCATAAGTAGGTTCTTTTTCAGTGATTATTCCCATAAAGTTAACAAAATTAGACTCATCCTCTTCATCACTGTTGCTCTCAGAATCACTATCACTATGAGTGGATATATAGGCATTTTTGTTCCTTTTTAAAGTATTAGCACACTCAGCCTGAATATGACCAAAGCCTCTACATTCTCTACACTGAATCTCTTTAGGCTTATAATCTTTGTTATCCTTCTCTTTAGAATTCCACTTACCAGTAGAGTTATTATTGAACCTGGATTCTGTCTTAAATTGGTTATCCTTTTTCTGAAAGTTTTTAGAAGAACCAGTATCATCCTCTTTTCTCTTGTAAAACTTTTTGAAAACCTTTTTAGCAAAGAAAGCTAGCTGTTCTTCATCACTTATTTTATCACAGACATTAGGTTCAGATTTCTTAGCCTGAAATGCTATTCCCTTTTCTGGTCTTTTTGGTTTAAAACCAATGACAAAGGGGGAGATTGTTAGGACCAGATTTCTGGTCTAAATATTGTTTATTGTCTATTGGTTTTTACTAGATAAATCCTAACTGTTATTAAGAACTAAGACAGAGTTGTTAGGTTTCAAGCAATGTTGCAACCTCAGTTACAACCTACTGAGACAACTGTTGTTAGGTTACAAGCAATGTTACAACCTCAGTTACAACCTATGTTGATAGGTTTCTACAACCTGCTGAGACAGCGTTGGTGGTTTCAAGTACCAGTTGCAACCTCAGTTGCAACCACAGTTCCAACCTGCTGTTCTGCAGAATTCTGTCTTGTTCTGTAAATCTGCATAACTGTTCTTTATTGATTATTATTTGTTCTACAGTATGCAGGATATATTCTCATATGATCTTAAAGGTTTAATATGCGTAAATTGAGAATATCAAAGTGGTAAGGAAAGATGTTTCCTAAAAGATATAAGGAGATTAGTTTATAAAGATATGTTTCCTTTTAAATCTATATCTCTATTCTTATGCAAATCTTTATCACTTGTTTCAATCTTTTGTTCCTTATCTATATTCAGTATAATTCGTTTAAAGATTGAATGTAATATGGAGTTAGGTGTTTCATATATATATGGAAAGATATTATCTCTAAAAGATATTATCTTTATATGTTTCCTAGTTATAGGAAAAGACTAACTCCTATTTCCAAGCTAGTTATTTAACAGGTATTAACTTATGAAGATTGATGTCAATCCTACAAAAGGCAGACGTGCAATATGGAGAGATTGAAGCCAATCAAAAGAAGTCAAAAGCAATCATAAAAGATCTTGAAGAAAGAAGATTGTTTTACTTGTATAAATAGTTGATAACCTAGCTTGTAAAAAGTGTGTGTTCTAAATTATAAAGAACTTATTTTCTAGAGAGAATACACGTGAGCTTCAAAAAGAAAACAATGGTGGGATGCCATTGATTTATATTTGATAGTTATAGAGTAGGAGCAATATAGTGATAGGCAGAAAAACCTAGAGGGAGTCTAAGTTTTTCATTAAGACTTGAGTCATATATTGTAAGCTTTTTATAATATCATAATCTGGGTAAGTGCCCCGGAGACGTAGCCTAGTTAGGTGAACTCCGTTGTTAAATGTGCGTGTGAATTATTTTCAAGTACATTTAATTTTAAAACAGTTCTGTCCATTAATACACTTGGTTCCAACTGCAGTTCCAACCTCACTTAGAACCTTATACACTTGGTTCCAACTGCAGTTCCAACCTCACTTGGAACCTTATACACTTGGTTCCAACTGCAGTTCCAACCCCACTTGGAACCTTACTGCAAAACTGCATCTAGAACAGCGGATAGGAATTTCAATACCCTTTTAATACATATTGACAAATGATATGTCAAACAAATGATTAAGTGAGACCATTGGGATAATTAATCATATAACCCTCCCAATAATGTAAACAAACAGAGCTTTTATGTAATAAAAAAAAAATACACTAAGGCATTATGAAATAAAGTTACTAAAAGAGAATAAATAATATACAAATAAATTGTTTGTTTAGTTACCCAAATTCGAGCTACTATATATAATGAAATATATGAAATTAATATTTTTTTTCAAATTTTTATCATGTAATCCATACATTCATATAAATTTAATAAGTTTCATATATATATTTTATCGTTAATTTTTTATTATATCAACCTTTTCCGTTATCTTAAAATTTTATAGTACGTTTCCATTTCCCAAATTTTCAATGCTTTGGCACCATTGCTCAACTTATTTTTAAATTCCATTTTGACGCAAAATTGCTAAAAAGTTTAATTCTCACAAATCTCTCTCTCTCTCTCTCTCTCTCTCTTATGGAAAAAGGAAAACAACCTGCGGGAGTGACAAGATCTTTTCAAAATCTAAATTTAAATAAATCTTCAAATAAACCCAACACTAATACTATCTCTAATCGCTACCCAAATTTCTCTGGTAATTTATCTCTATTTAATTTAGTCTCTGCATATTCTATTTATAACAAACTATTAAATTTAGTTCTTGTATAAAATATTATGTTTTCGTCTTTTGCCCCACCTCATGAAATGTTGATTTTGTCATACAAGGTATTGGATTTTGTGTTTAAATGTTGAGTTGTGTTTTATTGTGTATATTTAGTGAATGTTAATTTTCAATGTTACTTATTAGTCTCTGCATATTCTAATCATACAAACTATTTAATTTATTTTTTGTGTAAAAGATCATATTTTAGTCTTTTGCCCACCTCATGAAATGTTGATTTTGTCATACAAGGTATTGGATTTTGTGTTGAAATGTTGGGTTTTGTTTTAATTTTGTATTTTTAAGTGAATTTTATTTGCAACCTTACTTATTAGTCTCTGTTTATTCTAATCATACAAACTATTAAATTTAGTTATTGTGTAAAATATTGTATTTTAGTCTTTCCCCCCCTCCTCCTCCTCTCATGAAGTGTTGAGTTTGTCATACAAAGTATTAGATAGTTGAAATGTTTGGTTTTGTTTTATTTTGTATATTTAAGTGAATGTTTATTTGCAATATTACTTGTGAGCTACAGTTTGTTTGGTTAACTAACTATCTTGAATTATGAGCTGTTATCGACTTCGGGTTAATGCTTTTTTTGGACTCAGAAATTGGCTGGTGTATATAATATAAATTAATAGGTTTTTACCTTAGTTAGTCCAGCAAAAAGCAGATGGAAAGAAGCTTTATGACTTATTTGGCTGCATTTTTTAAGGCCCTTAATTTTTGTTGAAACCTATAAACTGTAATATACTAGATTTTCTATTTGAAAAAGCTAAGCTGTTTTGGCATCATATTGAGTGCTGTTCTAAGTGGAGAATTTAAGCGAACGAGCTAGTTTTTGTGTACTGGAAAAAACTGATGTAATTATGTTTTCAATATTTTAGGCCAGAAAGTGAAAAGGAGTTGCCATAAAGATGGAGTTTTTTTAGCAATTTTGTATATTGTTGCGTGTTTGTCGGTTAGTACTTACATTGTTAGTTTTTCCAATTAGCACTTGGATTCAATTTTTTTTTTTTAACTTCTCCGTCCAATTATGGATGGAAAACATTCGTGTTATGCTGGTTTTCCATCCAACTATGCTAATTTTCCAATTGGATGGTGCAGTTCAAAAAAACAAAGTTTAATGCAAGGTACTAGAAGGAAAATTGATAATAGAAGGTAGTAAACAAGAAAAACGCAACAATACAGGTACAGAAGCCCAATTAACCCCATAAAGATGGATTCTTAAATGCACAATACAGGGAAGTACTAAGTCAAAGAAAAAGGTTTAGCTTTTTAATCCGGAAAAGCAAACCGGAAAAAGAAAAACTTGATAATATAGATCAACTAAGTTTTTCTACTCAGCCTCAAATATATCAGCTTAATGAGCTTTTCTTTTTGTCACAGTTTTGCCATTCAAGAAGCCTAAACCGCCAAGTCTACTCAATTTATGCCTTGCTGTCATAGCCGAGTATCTAGAGGATATTATTCAAGACTTGGGAGACACTGTTTCTAATTTCCCTTCTGATATTAAGGTTAATCTTCTCACCCGTTCTTTTGTATATACTCATAGGGTTCAATTGTGGATCTCACTGTAATCTTGGGTTTATCCTTTGAGGTTTGTTTCGGACTATCATTTTTTAACTACTTAGGGCTTATTTGGTCCTGTTCTAAACCCAAATTTTTTTACCTTTTCTGCTTATATAAGTTGAAATACATTTGGTCGGCCAACTTAAAAGCTGGCCTTTTTGTCTTCCACCCTGAAAAAGTTTAAGCTCTAAGACTGAATGAACTCTGTTTTTTTCTCAGTCTCAGATAACTCAACGCCAATTCATTTGCTGTCATTAATTTACCTTTTGTACTGGAATTAACTCATTCAGTAGTAAATAAACTTACTATGAGATTCTCTGGGTATAGTTTTGTTAGTTTTGCTTGCACCGTAACCAGGAAAATAGAGTAAAAGGTCATTAGGGACTTCGCGCATAATTGTCATAGTCTATTAGGACATTATGAATTTGCTATTTATATGTGGGAGACTTTTTGAGAGACCTAATGTTATATTGTCCTAATATACATATGTTCACATGTTTTTTCAGAAGACAATTGCAGCACTTGCAAGAAGAAAAAAGCTGCTCAATGATAACATTATTATCGCATTGGCTGACAGCTCGTGGGATATCCTTGATTTATCTTGTTCAGATGTTTCTGATGTGGGTGTATTAAGAGTTGCAGAGACGTGTAAATTTCTCCGAGCTGTTGACATTAGGTATAGAAATTGTTAAAGTTTCTGGTTGTTTCTTGTTCTCTAAAATAAATTGTTTCTGCCACATAGTTCTTAGACCATTCTGCCAATAGAAATGTTGGATCACTTTAGCAATATTATAAAGTTGTTTTATGTTGAGGGTTGTTGATAATTGAATGCGCTTAGATAATCATAATTAAGCCTTCTTTAGTAGCGTTCTTATGAGTTATCCCTTTAAATTATGGGAGAAACTACCTCATTTTTTTCAATAATAGCACTTTTGTGTCCCTCCGTAATGACAAAGAAATTAAGCCTTTTCCACTGCTGTGTTTAATTATCTTACAATTACAATTGAATGACTTGTCGACATGCACTGTTATTAGTAAAATATGTAATTTGGAAGTCAATAAAGAAACAGAAGCTTTGATATTTCTTACATGATTACATTTAATTACATCTCCAGCATGACCGCATGAATACATATCTTGCAATCTTTACTTATTGACATTAATTTTTTTACATATGCTATTGTTGGTATACATCTCTATTGCTTCGAAAGTTTACATTTTCATCGATAAGAGGCTTTTGGTCAAGCTCATCATGGTATCTTTTTATAATAATCGGCTTACAGTTTAGGTTTCTTCTGCAAGTTATATTGTGTTTGTCCATGTTTTGGAGTTGGTTTCAATTTATTAAAAATTTACGCCAACACTATATTATGCAGCCGATGCGGTAAAATTTCAGTACTTGGTGTTTCAGAGCTTATGCAAAAGTGCCCTTCACTGGAGGTGTTAAGATGCGGGTACAACTTCTTTCTTACACTTATTTTCTTACCCATATAAATGGAGAGTCATGAAATTTGAAGCATTAAGATGTTTTTTGGTATGTGACCAAGGTCTTTCAATATTACGACAAATGTATGTTCATTTCTATGGTTTAGACAATCAACTACAATAGAATTCCAGTTTGCACGCTAGTCTATGGATTTTTTTGACGTATTGCATTAACCAACGATTTTCTATGAAGTTGGCACATTGCCATCAATTTTACCTGAAGTACCTACCAGAATTCAGGGATATTTAAATTGTTGGTTAAAAACTTGAAATATTATCTGAAATTAATACGAATCAGATCATGTGAGTCGGTCGCACAAATTCGACGGTTTTATATTGAATTGCCATATAAAAGTTTCCACTAGACTAAGTGAAATTTTCAAATGTTGTTTAATTACCGGTTCCTGGGATCGAGGCCGTGATCTGATAATAATTTGAGTGTAGTAAAACTTATGAAACCCATTATTTCACCCATTAGGCCATCAGCATAGCAAAATATGTATACTTATTTGATTAGTTAGTATTCACGTTCGTACTCACATCCACATTAAAATATATACCTTATAATAGTTATATAATGTAACTGTTTTTGCAGAGGCTGTTGTGAGAGTGACTACACCGCTCGCAGATGCTTGGATTTATTGAGACCAAAACTTGATATTGGCGAGAAAGAATCTTGGGAGGACTTTGATGCTCAAGAAATTGATGGTGGTGTACCATCATTGCGCTGGTTGGTATGGGTATGTTTTTTCGTCTTTAATTTTGAAAAGTGCTTATATGCTCGTTTCCTTGACAACTAACTTTTTTCAGACTTGAGGGTTCTTTAGTTTTAGCTTTTAAGCAAATTGGCTTTGAATTTTCTCAAGTTAAGAGAAACTGGTCCATCCAGTTTAAAGCTTCTAGCTTATTTACCCCAGGTTACTAGAAAGCTCAGTATATAAGCTGGTCGATCTATGAACTTTACTTTTGAACAAGAAAACTGAATAATGTGCTTTAGAAGCTGCAACCAAACAAGCTATAGAATATCGTTGGGTTAATCTAGTTTAGCTTCTTGTGCCAGAACTGCATAGTAGTTCAGCTTAAAAGCTAGAAAGACAAATCCAAGAGCAGTTTAACAGCAGAAAACCTGAGTTTAAAAGTAGTAACCAATCAAACTTCATATATCTAGTTATGACTTGTGAAGTTTATATTCTCGTTTTATGTTATTGCAGCCAAATATTAACCAAGATTCATTAGAGATCTGCTCAGTTGAATGTCCCCGCATTATTTTAAATCCAAAGCCGTCATCATTTCGTTACAAGGGTACTAAAATTCCTACGGAAGCGGTATCAGATATAGCGTTAGACAAAAAATTTGTTGATGGTATCGATCCTAAAGCATGGATGGCTACAAAGTCCAACCCCACGTCAGCATCTGATACTGGCTCGGGGGACACAGAGCTGTCGATGGCGGAAAAATTTAGGCTTGCATTTGTAGAGAGAGATATGAAGTTTGCACCGAAACGTGCAAAAAATGCGAGGCAACGCGAAAGGCGTGCAAAACTAGAGTGGGTAATGGCTGATAGTACGGCTAAAGCGGTGTTCCTCGCTTCAAAAGCAAGTAAATCTCTCAATAGTTTGAATTAACTGAGAAATTATGAGTCCTAATTAGGTTCACAACTCAGAAACCGCAGTTACACTCTCTACGTCAGCAATCATACTTGGTAGGGACTGAGATATATAACAAGCTTGCTTAGATAGTTTGGAATTTTGCATATTCTCTTTTCAGCCCCTTGCCACGTCATTGCTGATGATAGTGATCTCTAGTTGCAAAACAAGTTGTACTATGGTCAGAGCTTTGCAACGACAGATTGTACCCTCACAAAGCAATCGTGTGTAGCAGCAGTTGGGAAAAAATATACTCCATATAGCAAACTGTGTTTGGTGGTAGAGTTCACTATATTTCTTCTTAGCCGCAGGATTCATGATTTGGATTGGGTAGTCTAGTTTGAAGTCGTATAATATCTGAATCTAGCTTCATTGAAGAGGAAACCTCCTCTTGAGTCAATAACTTTTATTTACCGTGTACAATAGTGAATCATGTTGTATATTGAAGAGATTTGAAGTTCTAGATAAGAAAATATAAATTTTCTGCTACACCGAACGTTGATGTTTAGAGCTATAGATGGAGTATCTTAGCAGTACTATCTGTTCTTGTATTTTGGTTTGGCTTGTATTGGAAACTTATCCGATCTATTGGGATGGTTCATTTGGTTACGTCCATATCTGGAAAGGAACTTTTCTAGCATCACAACTTTGTGGTATATACTTATATTTGTGGTGTTTCTATTTGTCCAATTGTATTCTATGGATACAAAAAAAAATATACACACATAAGCTCCTTTTTACCCATCTTAACTTAATGGTGATTTTTGTTGTTTCGTGTATAACAAAAGGACAAGACCAAGTTCTTGAGTCTATCCAGTTCAGATTGGGTGTTTATAATGCATTTTTAGTGTGTTCACACACTCAAGTTTCGTTTCTTCAATATGTTGAGCATGCTGATCTGTTTCTTCCTTCTGTTTTTTTGTGTAAAGTTGCTGAAACACACTCTAAAATACTATTAAGACTTAACAAATCAGACTCAAATTGATATTTTTTGGACACCTTGCTGATTTTTGTGGGACCAAGCGAAAGAATCTAGCAGATTGCGAGAATCTGATTCTACTAACAATGTGAGAGTTTTGGGAGATCGGCTCACATAATTAGACTTTTGCGTTCATTTTTAGTTAACTGAGACGAGAAATTTAATTTCAAAATATTATGTCAATGAGGGTAACTTTATTGAAGCCACTTGATGGCTGCTCCACGGTAGTAATTTAGGAATAATTGTTGCCTAAAAAATTAATAAAACTTTTGTGATTGATTCCTTTATATTCGTGTATGAATTCAAACTCAACGACTACATGTAATGAACATCGATACATTTAACAAAATTTGATTGTTAAAAGAACAACTAGTTGCGATTTAACATTTTCGTAAGTAGCATCAAGCTGTAGATGAAAACAAGAAATTGATTACTAGAGCAGCTCTTCACTATGCTTAGAATCACATTGGCATTGTGCTAAGGCCAAAGCTAGTGCGATTAGAAAATTAAACACTGCTACTTTAATTAATTAAGTTTCTTGCTGAAACAATCATAATGTTTAGAGAGGCCCGCAACTCGTGAGTTGATTGTGCTCTTTATACTTTTAAAAGCAAAAATGACATCAATCACGGTCTGAAGCAAGAGAGGTGAATTAGCTGGTGGCAAAATAGGTGCTATAATTTCCTCCGATATTCAGAACAACGTATTTCATATATAATATTATACTCAGAATCCAAACTGCTCATATGAATTTCAGCCTCCCATTCGACGTATTATTGATCCGCCACTGGTACCCAAATGACTATAAACAAGCATATCTCAATCATTCGTTTCATTATCTAAATCACTGTTTTAAATAGCGTTATCGTTAACATAGCGTTTTTCCGATAGCTATGCTAAGCGCAAATAGCGTAGCAATGAAGCGCTTTGCGGTGTATTTTTTTTCCTATTAATATGACAATACAATACTAGGTAATCATATAATTTATGTTAATTATATTAACATTTAAATAGTTAAATATAATAAAATGTGTAGGCCGTTATAATTAATCTAATACATAATCCAATACAACTAATTTGATCACAAGTCATTCTTTAATCATAAAATTTGCAAACAAAATATTTGTAATCCTGCACTTCTGCTATCTTAACAACTCGCTTACAAGAAAAATCACTCATTTTATCTATTTTGCTCTCTATAAAACAAGATAAAAGTTTATGATATATATTAAGTTTAAGTATAATTTAGTTGTAAACAAACACGTGCGTACAAATTTATTCATTTTTTTCCTAAACAAGATAAAAGCCCATAATCCAAAATCGAAATATATAATATAGTATGTTTCTAGATAAAAATAAACAATAATTAGCAAATATTCATACTTGAATCTATGTCTCAATTAGTTGATCTTAATTAATAAGGAAAAGGAGTGACTCATTCATGATTGACCTCCATTCGGAGGCGGTGAACATCGGGATTGGGTGTACATCGGGGTTGGGTGACGGTGGATTGGAAAGAAATGAAGTGAAAATATCTGTTTGTTTATCTAATACTGTTAGGGTATTGATTTTAGTGTTTATAAAAGAAAAATATATCTTAAAACAAAACGGCGTAGTGCAATATTGGTTTTTTGTTTGTTTTTTAAATACTCAGTGGTTAGGATTTCGGTCCAAAATATCTTCTTTTTTGCGCTTTTAGACCCAATAACGTGATTTTTTCGGTTTACCACCCAAATAGCGTTTTAGCGTTGCGTTTTTCTTTCAAAACTCACTATATAGCACAACGTTGCGCAACGTTGCAAGCTTTTTAAAACAAACAGTGATCTAAATGCAGTGGACTAGTTCCATAAGCTCAAAATGTCTTGATGCTAATTGTCTTTTTTTTCCTATTTCCATCTTTCTCAATAATTGAGCTGTCTCTATACTTACGTTCCAGAAATGGAGACAGACTTGAAGAACTAAGCACTTTTGGATAATTTAAAATCAATTTCTTTATTGAAAGCGAAAGCCAGACTCTCGCGAGACAAATAATAGATTACTAAAGATCCGTTGTTTAGTAAATTGCTATGAGCAGAACTCGCATGCGTCTCACTCTTATACTGTTACTATTCGTGTCCTCACTTATTTTAGAATTTTATAAATTCATCACAAACTTAACTCACAACATCCCCTTCAAAAGCAGATGTGAGAATCTACTACTGGGCTTCGATACCCTTGAGTTCATAGTACACTCCTATCCTAAAAAGATACTGACTTTCACCTCTCATTTTTACTTTTTGCAGATATTTCTTTGAGAAATCTAAGAATTGGAAATTTCTTTGCGGTTCGGAGAAAGGTACAAATATTCTTCCCATATATCTTTTTTTCTTGTTGTTTTCTTTTCTTCCTTTTTACTTGATCAAAAGCAATATTTAAATGAATCACGATTCTGGTAGCAATACCACTCTGTGGCTCAAGATACCCGTGTGTTTAAATCATCTGCTTCCATCGTATACGTAAATTTCATCTTTTTTCTTAAATTCAGTCTTATTTAAGTTGAATAACAGGATTGTCTTTTCTTCATCGGTAACATTTTGTTTACATGTTCACTACTGATTTCTAGGCGATTGGAATGGAGCGAAAGTATACTCTGTACAACCAAGATACGACTATGAGGACAACCTTAGAAATTCATGAAGAATTTCAAGAAGAAGATGTATGGGAAGATTTTGATCAACAAAACGACTGTAGTTCCGAAATGGTATCATTTGAGTCCTCTAGAATCACCCCGAGGCAACTCCCAACTGCTGCCAGAATGATCCCAAGAGTTAACAAAAATTCAAATCAAGAATCAAGATTAGTTCAACAATCGACGCCTGTTAATATTCCAGATTGGTCTAAAATATATGGGCTGAGCACAAGAAAAGCCTCGAGGAATGTTTCTTTTCATGACAACGACGCCATTGACGTGGATGTTCGGGGTAATGTGCGAATAACAGATAGTTGGTCCAATGTTGAGGATGACGATGGTGAGGAGTTGGATGGGAAAATGATGCCACCTCATGAGATGATAGCTAAGAAGTTTGCGAGGACTCGAGTTTCTTCCTTTTCTGTTTGTGAAGGGCTTGGTAGGACTCTTAAGGGGAGAGATCTTTGCAGGGTTAGAAATACTATCTTAAGTAGAACAGGGTTTCTTGAATAAGTCATATCTGGTAGCTTTTAAGCGTAACTTATTTGCCTTTTTTGCTAATAAATTGTTGTTTATTTGGCCTGAAAAGCTAAAACCTTTTAATTTGGACAAATCTATAAACTTTTAATATTTAATAAGACAACTCAAAACATGCCTAAACTCAAGTGATTACTATCATGGTGGTGATGTAAACTCATTAAAATGTTGGGTTGCACAATTTAACCAAAAACATGCTTATTTGTGGCTGTGAAAAATACATTAGTCTAGTCATCTTTTTTCTGCGCTAGAGACCAGAAAAAAAGAGACTCGGCTTGTAAGGGGCCAACCAAATAGAGTGGAAATTAAGAGAGAAAATAAACTGCAACCGAACAATAAATGTATTACTATCATGAAAGTGATTGGTGATGCAACTTATGAGAATGTTTGGCAGTTATATAATGGAAATAGGCTCTAAATGGGATAGGGTGATTTTAGGTCTGGTCTGCATGTGTTTAAATTTGATGGTTGTTTCAATTTGGCCACCAAGGTGTAGCGAGACCACCAATGTAATGATTTAGTTGCGATACCGACAAGTATATTTATATTAGTCTTCGTAATCTGAAAAACAACGAGCTATAATATTCGGATCACTCATGTTCCAGAACAAACTAGTGTTCGTGTTCACACATGCTTCTTTTTTTGTAAGTTGAATAATTACTAAAATTATTGTGTCGGTACATAATTATATGTTGCTCTGTGTACTGTCATTAAGTATAGTCGATAGGGTTTGGCCACTCATGAATAGAACATATACTATACCAAACAAGCTACTCCTTTCCCCATTACTTGTCTCGTTATGAATACTCTGAATCTTTACATTAATGTCACTAATTAGCGATCTAATTAAAAATACTACTTCGTGAGACATTCAGGTTTGTGTTAATTTAAATTAAAATGCTTCCGTGTCATGGTTATAACTTGCCTTCTTTAGTTAAGAAAATAATTACTGTATTGAATATGGTTTTAACGTAAACAGAAGTCAGTTTCATGACGAGGTACTGTAATAATAAAGCAATGAAATAGAAGTAATATGTAACTATGTTACTACTTACATTATCTTTTTTGTTTTAATTCAGAAGTAATTTTGCGTCTTTTTTTAGTATATGCAAGTCAAATAAACTGAATGGACAAAATCAAAACACTCTAGCAATCTTCCTATCACTTGTAAGCGCTGTTTTAAAAAGCACGCTTCGTAACTCAATTCAAAACTTGATTCAAATCTTTAAAAAAACTTAAAAATCTCGCTTTTATGTTTTTTGGGCCCTAAAAACTTGCGTTTTTTTATGCTTTTAGCATATCTCTTGCAAAAATATTTTAGCTAAGATTTTGCTTTTTAAAACAATTTTTATAAGTGCTTCTCCAAATTGCAAGACTCTCGCTGCACTACAAAAAAAGTTACAATCCGGGACGGCCAAATCTGTTAGAAATCTGTCGCTAAATTACAATATATGTCGGTAAATTTTGAAATCCGCCGTCATGCCGTCTCCGATTAGGGTGTTATGAGGCAAAATCGGTCACTAATTCCGTCTGTGATCTAACATTTTTGTAGTGTTGATCTAATTTACATTGTATTTCCAAAAGGAGAAAAAAAAAACAAGAACCTTTAAAACTAAGCATCAAAATAAACTAAACTTGCAAACAAGAGAAAAACAATCATGTTGATATAAAGAACTGCAAAAAATTCTAGCTATATGTTTTAAAAGTATAGAGACTAGAGCTATAGGAGGACAAATGCATTGTGTTGTACATCTTAATGCAACTTGTATTATATAATTCTGACTTAACTAAGAGAGAATGATGTCGTATATATCCATAAAAATTAAAGTATTATGTGACCCAATACGCTGCTTTACATCGATCTTAGACAGGACGGACTAGTACTAAGCAAATTTGATCTGAGATTTTCTTATTTTATACAGCTCAAACTTTGGAAAGATATAAAGAACTCGATCGTACGAATAGGAGAAACAAACTATTCAAGGCATGCTAAAGGACATGTAAGCAACCAGCGATTAAAATTACTACTCCATCGGTTCCGATTTATGAATTAAAAAATTCTTCAATTTAACCGGACAACATGACTACCCAATTTTATAAGTGCTTTCCGAACTTGTTTATTACTTTTTAACAAGTATTTTAGTAAAGTATCAGTGAGAATGACAAATATGCAAAAAATTAACCATCAAATTGTTTTTATTAATACAAATTGGAGGCGAAAAACAAACATAAACTTGGTATTTGGAGAGGAGAGTGTGTTGGGCAACATCGCCAAGTATTGTCTTACGAAGGTCTGATATACATTATTAATTTAATATACATCAGTCATCACGATATAAGTACCACATCTTAATTTTAGTCTTAGTGCACTACAAGAAATAATTCATACAGCAACATTAAAATCTGTTGCTATTTAAGCTATTTATGTTGCTAACTACGATTAGCAACAATTCAGCAACAAATAATGGTCTGTTATTGTTTGGCTTGTTGTAGATTTCAGCAACTAAATTAGCAACACACAATTATCATCGGTAACATAATAGTAACATACTTTTTATGTTGCTATATTAGTAACATGATTGCAACATATATTTTATGTTGCTATTTGATGAATTTTTTGAATCTAAAAGTCAATACTTCTGCAACATAAATGATTCTTGTCGGAATTTTGCTACTATTTCTTTTATTTATTTAATGAAAAAAATATAATATGTTGCTGTTTTGTTATTAAAATTTGTAGCTATTCTTTCTCCGGCAAGTAAAAATAAATAAATTAATATTACCATTCATTTGCTAGTAATTTATATTTTAATAATAAATATATAAAAAACAAAAGTTTAACACTTTCTCATTAAGTGATTAATCAATTAACCAAATTATTACAACTTACAATTACTCGAGCTACAAACAATAGGAGAGAAAAGATATAGAAGTCAAGCTTTTAGCCTACAAAATACAAAAAATAGGCCGATGGTTTTGTACTACGGCGCTACAGTCAAAAAAAGATAAAGAAGCCTTAAGCATTACACATCGCAAGATTATTACAAATACGTGTGGTGGGGGTGTTTCATTCTTGTTCCAAACAGCTTCCAGATTGTCCTTTCTTTCCGACTCATTCTTTGGATCATTTATAAATCTCAATAGCATCTCCAGTTGTTTTCTTCCAACACTTATTAACATATTTTTCCTCCCCTGTAGCTCAAATATACTCCTACAAAATAGAAACCAATATTCAAATATAAACAAACAACTAAATGCAAATGTAAAAAATGAATACTATATTATGCTAAAGATGTCATACGCAAATTGTGAGAACAAATATGGCAAAGGCCTAAAAGAAAGTTATGCATTAGTACCCAACAACTCTATACTAAGTCGGTTATCTGAGATTGAAGCTTCTTGGTCATCCCAAGTTGAAATATTATTGCATATTTATAATTGCCATTGAGTTCTTTAACTACACAGGGAGAGGGGAGATATTGAAGATAACGAGACTTAAGCTCATAGATGCACACGGGATGGAATTACGAAAGTGTTTCCATTACAAAAGTGAAATCCGCAATTAGCTTCGAATAGGAGATACCTTTAAATACTCATTCACATCTCCCTTAATTTGTCTAGCTTTAAGCGCTGCATCGACTTCTGAGAGAATACGTGGAGATTGAGTGATCTCTGCTAACAAATCGATCTGTATGAATAAATAATTACGAACTATTAACATCTAGGTACAGATTGAGTGACCTTTAGGTTTGGCGTAGATGGGTATGGTAATCTCATATTACGAGGAAAATCAAGGATTGTGTTCCGCATCTGTATACAGCTTGGAGGAATAACGTCGCAAAAACTGAAGTGATAATCGTAAAAACTCAGGGAAATCGTGGGTAAGACAAGCAACACCCTTAACATGCCTTTGTACAAAAAATAAACTGAAGTAATATTCAGATCAGTGAGTCGATTCAAAAAGGTAATTTCCAAAACTCAATTTTAGTATATTTTAAATCATAGTGATAGTACTGAGAGGGATAGAGACAACCGGTCCTCCAAGTTCTGTGTTTCTTAAGAATGGTTCCAGTAACTGAAATAAGTCTCTTAGTAATCGCTACATATAGGGCCAACCCTTCTGATTGTTTCCAGTGAGCAATTGTGCCATAAAACTCTTGTGACTCACCAGCTCAAGCCAAGCAAAGCTAGAATCATAGAAATCGAGTAAGAACATGTTAGTGGAATTGCGAATCTACAATACATAAAAATACTGTTTACTAGAAAATTGAGTATTGGAAACTACATAGTTTATACTCAAGCAAAGCTTTCTTTAATGATCAATGTGAATATCCAGAGTCCAACTAAAAAAGCGATTTTCAAACATAAAACGAAAGCAATGGGGAAGATATAGCTGATACCTGAATCCAGGAACTTTGAGGGGATGGAGAGAGTGAAATGCATTTGCAAAAGCTGACAAAACCTGTTAGTATACAAACTCAATTAGTTATAAAAACAAAAAATAGAGGGTAAAACAAGCCACACAACACCTACCTGAAAATTTGCTTTGAAATTTGAAGAACTGAAATGATCACGAAAAGCAGCAGGATCGGACACCACTGTCTCCTGAACATTGTTATCTTCCCTGCTTGTTGTGGAGCAATTTGGGACCTGTGAGCAAAAAGTAAAGGTTAGGATGTAAAGAACACTACCAGTGTGAACATATTCAACACTTATATCGCGTGTGACTGATAATATCTAGACTTTTTCTTCCTTGGCTTGTATGTTACTGCCCTCATCCCCAAATGAGGCAGAAGAAACAGTAGCAGCATTAGCAGTAGGATTTCTTGCCACCTCAATCAGCTGTTGTAACGACTCTGGAGCTCCTGGCCTTGCCGCAAGTTATAGGAGAAAATAAAAAATTAAGAAGTCATCCTCGCAAGTATAGGGAAGTGATGATCTTAGTGCGAACCTTAGCCAATGCGTCAACAAGGCTGCGAAGTTTGGAAATGACTCTAGAATCATTTATCAACAACATTCGGATGAGAGAAATTGCAAATTTAGTTGCAGCCTCTGCACATTTAAGAATTAGATCAGAACACGCTCCACTGAAAGGCTCAAGTATAAAAAGTACTATGACAAAACATACTGTTTCTTCCACCGTCAAGCAGTTTAGCCATGTGAACATTGTATTCAACTAAATTTAGTAATTCACAGAGAATAAGGCCAACAGTTATTTCTTTATTAAATTTTGATCATCCCCTGAATAAATTACCTGCTAAAATAGAGACCAACTGACTCAGTGAACAGCAAAATATAGTAGGACCAACAAAAAGAGGATCGGGTAAAAAGAGCACAGCTAGTCAGCTGTTCAGCTATGATTTTTGTAATGTTTTCCATTTTTAAAACATATATATATGGTCAAACCATTTCATAAAGTCTTGCTCAAAATGCTTAAACACACAATAAAGCTAAGTTCGCAACACACTTCCGCAACACATAAGAAAACCATAAAGCCAAGCAAATCACATATACAAGTATTAACCTGTAATGTAAGTACATGATACACCTAATTGAACAACACTACTGGTGTTTATGTAGTTGATAGAAAGAAGGAATTGTCATTGGTGTACCTTGTGCATTATGGGCGAGGTATCCAGATTTACGGCCAAGTGATCCATCACAGTCGGACTGACATCCACAAGAACCACAACCACGAGATCCACTACCAGATTCCCAACGACGAACAAGCATTTTAGTCATCTACACACAAAAGATAAAAGTAAATAAACAACATAAATAGGAGAAGGTTAGATATATGAATCTAGGCAGTTAAAACTAGTTGCCATTGTTTAAATCTTGTATTTTTTTAAAAAGCAATTAAAACATTAGTGTTTAACCAAATATAAGAGAAGTAGGCATGTACGCATTAGTAAACAAACTACAACCTTTTTTAATCCTTTAAGTGGGAGAATGAAATTTACATACAACTAATATTTAAGATATTAAACAATAATTGCCAAGTACAAAATATCAACAAAAATTTTGTTTTGCTATTTCTTATTTAGCATTGAAAAGTCCCAGCAACAAATTCAGTTTTTAATTATTGACTCACTGTCGATTCATACATTTTCTAAGAGCAGTATTGAATGAGTTTGGTAATACACACCTTTTACATACAGTTAAACATTAGATAAGTTCATTATGAAAAAAATAAGTAGTGTCTTTTTCACCTAAATTTTTTAGACCAAATTGATAATTAGCCCAACTAAATGATACCCATATCATGAAATCAGATCTACCAAAAACACAAAAGTGATACATATAGATACATAAATAAATAAAAATCACTTAAATTATTTACACCCGGTGGACAATTAGCCAAACTAAGTGATACCCATATCATATAATATTTCTAATTTACTGGAAAGCCAAAAGCGAGACAAATAGATACAAAATTAAAAGAAAATATCACATTTTATATAGCGTAATGATAATTAGCCAACTTTATCGTGAAATTCAAATTACTTACAACATATATGCATACAGATAGATATGTAAAAATAAATAGATTTGAGAGAGAGGGAGATGTTGCATTAATCAGATAAGCTCATAATATTTAATTAATGTAGAACAAACATACAAAGTGGGAGAGAAAGAAATCGAACCTATAAGGAGAATGAGAGGCGTGTTTGTAGAGAGAGAGGGGGAGGAAGAGTACAGATCTAGGGCTTGTTCTGTTGAGGGTGGCGGTTTGTATAAGAATATGTATATACACTCTTTTTTTTTTGAATGCAGTGTGGTGAAAAAATATGTAAGGCTTTCGTATTAAGATATTTTTCGGGGGCTAAAAGTTTTACGGTGTAAACTTTTGTTTGCATTTTATTTACGGGTGTATGGTGTGTCAAAGGTTTCCCATGGGAATTCTATTGAAATTCAAAAATATATTAGTTATTTAAATTAGACAAATTCGATGCATAAATAAATAAACATTGTTCATAATTTAAACAAAATATTTTAAGATGAAAAACATCAAAAATTAACTAAAAGTCACAAAAATTAACTAAAAGTCACAAAAATTAACTAAAAGTCATAAAAATGAACAAGTTCGTGAAAGTTTAAAAACATTAGTGATTAAAATCACAATTATTTTGACAGGAAAAAAACTAAAAGTTCGTCTACTTTTCTGAAAGTAGCTTCGTCAACATGTATATGAAACTTAACCTAAACACATATTTTATTTCATATACGTCACTTATAATAACTTATAATTTTTCAACATATAAACTCATAAAATTATAAGTATAAAAGATATTATTGACTTTTTTTAGCTTTTTCAAATTTTATTGGGTTTTTTAGATTTTTCGGAATTTTTTGTTTTATTTTTTCCTTTTTTTGTTATTTTTTAGATTTTTTCCTATTTATTTATATTTTTATTGGTTAATTAGATTTTAGCTTTTTCAAATTTTCTTTGGTTTTTTAAATTTTTCGGAATTTTTTGTTTTATTTTTTCCATTTTTTTGTTATTTTTTAGATTTTTTCCTATTTATTTATATTTTTATTGGTTAATTAGATTTTAGCTTTTTCAAATTTTCTTGGGTTTTTTAGATTTTTCGGATTTTTTTATATTTTTTTTATAGTTTTGTTATTTTTTAGAATTTTTCGTGTTTTTTCTTTTTTTTTATTGGTTAGTAGATAGAATTGAACTAATTATTAAATAATTTTGAAAGAATAGACCTATAAATTATAATACTTATAATACTAGTATTAGAAAGAATATAAAGAGAGGCTCCGTAAACCGTTTACAACTTTATTTACGGGATAATCGTTTTCCCCAATTTTACTGGATATGTGGGAAAAGTTTTCCCAAAAAAAATGTTTTACGTTAAACCAATTACCCGAAAAATCTATTTTACCCGTAAATGTTTGTTTACACCCATTTTACAACAAAACAAACAGAGCCTAAGTGTTGAGGGGAAAAAATGGGGGAAACCAAATAACATGTGAAAAAATATTGCGAAATCTTTTTAAAAAAAAAAAAACAGGGGGAAACTATACTAAATCTTAAAAAAGCAGGGGAAACAATCATTAAATATAATTTTTAATATTTTAAAAATTATAGGGAGCAACACAATATTTATTAACACAAATTCCACCATATTTAAAATTTTGGAACAAACTAAATACATTATTCTAAATTTATTCCTCGTCTTCATCGCTTGAATCTGATGAGCTCGCTGGTAAAATTTTGAAACCTTATATACACGTCGTTGATGATCAAACCACTAACACTTCAACAAAACCGTTCATTTTATGGTTGTCTTAGTACTCCGCTCAAGGATGTTAGTTAGAATGTTATAATAGTTGTTTGATGATGACTTGTCAGCAAAGTCGGTGAAATCGTTAATGCGAAAACCGTTATTTGATATTATTTTCTCATGTTTGTACTTTAAAAAGTGAAATTTGTATTCATTCACAAAACAATCTGCGTATAACTTAATATGTGGAAACGATAATTACTAAAACTTTAGTTTTAACTACCCCTAAATTTTAGATTTAACTACGTCTAAATATGAGTAGATTGTAAATTTGTTAGAATGGATTATTAAAGTTCAAGTTACAACATAGAACTATGGCCTTGTTTGGTTGCCACCAAAAGTAAAGTACTTTTACTTTTACTTTTACTTATTCAACATGTTGTTTGGCTGCCACTTTAAAAATTTACTTTTATAAAAGTAAACCAGTATACTTTTGGCTTTACTTTTACTTTTACTTATATTTAGTTTGTTTGGACGTCATCTCATAAGTATACTTTCGGTGAAAAGTAAATGTCTATAAGTATACTTTTTAAAAGTAAGTTTGATGATACTTTTTAAAAGTAAGTTTGATGATAATTTTACTTTTGATGATACTTTTAAGTAGGTTTTAATCTGAATGTGCTTTTAAAGTACAGTTCAAACCCTAGTTACTATCATCATTATATTTTCCTAATTTTGTATTTTTTAATCTTTAAATAATAAAATGTTTTTTTGCTAGTTAATTATTTTGCATTATTCTATTAATCGAAATAAACAAGGGGTAATTCCCTATAAGTACCTCATAGCAACTTATATTCCTCCTAGATACCTTGATAATTTCACATTCCTCATATGTAACAATTTTTAATTATTTAGTTTATTTACTAAATTGTCATACAAACCAAAATATAATATACATATTTTATCTTTCTACAAAACCAAAAAAATAGTTTTAAATTACAACAAAATAAAAAAAAACAAAAAATTTATAAAAATATAAAAAATCACAAAAAATATAAAAAAATAACAAAAAAAATTATAAAAAAAATTATAAAAATTATAAAAAATCACCAAAAATTATAAAAAATCACCAAAAATCACAAAAAAATTATAAAAATTATAAAAAATTACAAAAATTCACAAAAAATAAAAAAAAAATCACAAACTTTTAAAAAAATTAAAAAAATACATATATAATTTTTTTTGTCAATATAACACTTTTTATACCGAAAAATCAAAAAAAATATAAAAAATCACAAAAACTTATAAAAAATCACAAAAAACTAAAAAAAAATTTATTTTTTTATTTTTTTATTTTTTTGTGATTTTTATTTTTTTGTGATTTTTTATAATTTTTTTAATTTTTTTTGTAATTTTCCTAAAATTTTGTGATTTTTTTGTGATTTTTTCAATTTTTTCAATTTTTTTGTGATTTTTTTATTTTCTTTTTTATTTATTTTTCATTTTTTGTGAATATGAACTTATGGAGGTATCTAGGAGTAATATAAGTTCAAAAGTGGTACCTATTGTGCATTATTTGAATAAACAATTCATTTTCACTCAAAAAGTAAAAGTAAACATATTTTACCAAACAATATTTTTAATGAAAAGTATACTTTTACGGTGTTCACCAAACAGCATTACTTATTAAAAAGTAAACATAAAAAATATAGTTTTCAACCCACTTACAAAAAGGATACTTTTGAACATAAAAGACGCGACCAAACGAGGCCTATATATCTTTCTAAATTACTACTTTCAATTTTCAATTAAATACAATCTAGAAATGCAATTAAAGACTTAGTTAAAAGACACCGCGTAACCAAAATTTATGAAATAAAATAAAATATACACCTTAATATAACAAATCAACAATAGTCTTCCAAGTTAAACTAACAAATTAGCAATAATCGATTATAATCAAATTACAGATAATATAACCAGACCTTTTTTATGATAACTAAATAGGAGCAAACTTAGTTTTGTAAACAGGGGACCAATATTACAAATTAGCAATAATCGATTATAATCAAATTACAAACAATATAACAAGACCTTTTTTTATGATAACTAAATTTCAATACAATTTGCATTATAAGACAAATATTTGATTATGGCAACATATTTTCATGTTGCTAACTTTATTGGGGATGCCGTGTTGCTGAATTGATGGTAATTTTGTTGCTGATTTCGTCCGAAAAAAATTAGCAACTTTTTAGCAACAAATTATTGTGTTGCTAAATTTAAGTTGCTAAATAGTTGGTAATTTTATTGCATAATTTTTCCTATAATTTTTCCTATAACACTAACAATGTTTAGTAAGATCAAAACAAAGTAGCTAGTTTCGTTATTTTGAAGAAATATAATAAAGCCGCTATCAAATAGGGATACATCATACACATGGACATATATAATAATATCTTTTATTAGATTTCAAAGAATCTGATTCCATCAAACTACATATCAAGGTAATTAGCACGCACAAGAGTAACAAGACTTGCAATTAGCTCATCGTTTCTACCTTTGAAATGTTCCAATTCTTCCATAGCCAACAATCTCAACTCCTCTACTCTTTTTACAAACCTTCTCTTATTATCATTTCTATTCCCCATATTATTAACAATCCCTTGTATCATGCCTACATAATGCCCAAACCTTCTAAGCTTCTCAATCTCCTCCTCACTCCCACCTCCCAATATCGCCCCGCATGCGGCCCCACATGCATGCAACCCTCCTTCCTTCTTTTTCAACACGTGTTCAATCAAGGCATCATCACCACCTTTGGAATTTTCAATCTTGACCTCCTCGTATTGGCCATGAACTAGGGTCCCCATGGCGCGTGATAGTTCAACTATTACACGCATGACCCGACCCGAATTATTACGGATCGGGTCAGCTGACTGGGACAGAAGCTCAAAGGCAAAAGGTACTATCCCGTCTCCAATGAGTAGCTCTATGTTTGGGGTGTAATCATGGTGGCCAATGGAGCCAATATTTGGGTTCAGTCTTGGTTGGTCCATTAAGGGTAGCTGCTCGTGTAGGTATGTTGTTGCGTACACGAGTTGCAGCGCTGACACTGTCGCCGATGCTGCTGCCTCCTTCCACAAGCTCAAAGGCAGCCATGCATAGCACGGCTGCCTTTGTCTTTCGGGAAGCCATGACTAGGTTGTGCATGGGCTCGAATACCTCGATTGGGGGACGGACTGGGATGACCTTCTTGAGAAAGGCTTCGATTTGGGCCTCTTTAGACTCCCAATAGTCGTTGTTTTGGGATTGAATAGTCATTACCATGGATTTTTTGTTGGATAATCTTAACGATAATAGTGGTTGGATGAAGTCATGTGAATTGATTCTGGAGACGAGAGTTAAATTAAAGTTGGAGAAAGCCCTTGCCATTTTCATGGGAGAAGTATCTAAAATTGATGAAGAGCCAGTAATATGTTTTTTTTCTGGTGCTTATTTTATTGTTATTGGCATACAAATATAGTATACAATTACATTCTATATATATTATATATATACTTCTCCTATATATTAGCATAGAATTGGTGAACTATCATTTTCTTATGAAGTTAATTGCATATCATCCGGTGATGGCATAGTATCGGGGGCAACGACACCTTTCATAATTTCAAAAATTGTAATTTTTTAAAAATTTCATTATGTGTTTTCAATAAAATACGTTAAAAACGATGGTTTGATATCCTAATTTTTATATTTTAAATTTTGGCACCCCCGTTTACCATTTCTGCCTTCTCTCCTGCTTATAGTTGAATAAAACAATAACACATGAGGCACCAGAAGCAGCTCTACTATCCAATTTAAGAAATATGCAAGTTCCCAAGCAATGTCATAAAATATCATACTATCTTCGTTCTATAAGTACTCCTCTTTTCTTTAATAGTTATCATCCCTCCTTTTATTTTTATTGTTTGCTCTTCCCTCCACCCCTTCTTTCTCTTGTACTATAGCAATTTCCCAGAATGTCTGAACCTGTGGGGAGATATCATGCTCAGATGAAGGGTTTGGATGCGGAGGTATCTCGCGTCCGACGTCGAATGGGAAGGCTTGAGAAGGAGTGGCATTTTGGCCTTGAGTCTGTTTGGCTCTCACCCCGAAGAGACAGTGAAATGGACCGAGATTTCGGCCTTGAGTCGTCAGCTCGATCACTTGTTGCTTCAGAGAAATCGTTTGGCTAACTCCTGGTATGATGCCGAGGAGATTTGGGACCACGCTCAAGACGAGTTCGATAACTCCCCTCAAGGCCTAGCTAACATGATTGTTAGGAATGCTCGGCTGGAGGAGCGCGTCATGGCTCTCACTAGGGAGAAATCCGAACTCTCCGCGGAGAACGAAAATTTGACTGCCATGAATCATTCCTACCAAGCTCGGTTGAACTGCTCTGCTCGTTTTGCTTTCTCTCGGTCTGGTAGTTCGGTTTTTCCACCCATTGGTCCTTAGTTAGATTGGGCTGGTTTTCTGATGTATTTCCCGTTTTGGAACTTGTATCTTTTTCTCTTTTTTTTTTTTGTATTTGAATCAGATGTATCTGTTCATATCTCGTGCTTTTGTTCTGTGAACCGTTGCGACACCTCGCGCTTTGTGGCCTTTGACTCTCTATAAATGCTCCATATTGCTTGTACTTCATTATCCAATCTTCTTTTCTCTCTCTTGTTAATAATTTTTGTTTCCTCTAACTTGCTCTTGTTTGAGATGACTCCCATTACTAGATCTGCCTCCAAAAAGAAAGCCCTTCTGGAAGAGGAGCCTACCTTCTTGCTACCCCGTCCCCCTGGTTTTGGGGAGGAGGATTTGACTCCTCTTCAGCTAAAAGAGATTGATATGTCATGGCTGAAACATGATCTCAAGTGTGCTCAGACTAAAGCGAGGAGGTTTAAACAATATTGGGATACGGAGGGTATTGCTCGTTTCAAAGCCGAGCAAAAATGCAAGTCTCAGTCTTACTCCTTGCAGCAGGCTGAGATGGCGATTGCTCGTTTGATTAGGGAGAAAGAGCGTCTGGAGGAGCTCTTGGCGAAGAAGGATGCCGATATAGGGGGTAGTTCTAAGAAGTAGGATGGTGTATTTTCTTGTAAAAATTTTCTCTTTGGTTGTATTTTTGTGTTTTTCCCCCTTGTGGATGAATAAAACTTTTGCTTTAGACTTGATTCTGTCTATTCTGTTTTATTTCTTGTTCACTTTGCCTTTATGTCAATACAGTCGATGATGTTTCAGTACACACCGAGCAATGTGCCCGGTTATCCCCCGGAGAGCGTTGTTAGACTTGATGCTTAATGCCGTCAAGCTAGAAACGGTCTCCGTCCACCTTGTTCGGTGTGTCCTTTCGGTAAGGAATGGTTGGGCGTCGAGGATCTTAATCGGGTATAATATTGGTAGCGTATGCTGGAAGCTTTTCGTGGTAGGGTCCACTAGCCGTTTATTTAGGTGTAATGATGTGAATTGCCTTGGGTAGTGGGATATGCTCTGACGTGGCAAAATCTGGAGCGTTGATAAGTTAAAAATAGCAGCGGTTGTTGACTTATCAACGGTTGGAAAAAAGGTAAACCTCTGTCACACGAAAAGGTGGTTATTATTTTATTCTTTTCGTGACTCCACTCCTTTTTACTGTGCCAAGTAATCCCTTTTGTTTTTATCACATAATTTGCTGAAGAAAATATCTGTCTCTCTAAAGTATATTCTTCCCGCCAAAAAGGAAAAACGTGCTGCCGCTCGATCTAGGGTTTCGTTGTATTGTCGATATATTTGCTGTTTTTCGCACGTGTTTGCTCAGAATGACAACTGTAAGTGCTTTGTTATTATTATGTTCTTTTGGTTTTAGGACTGGTATTTGATTTGTTGTTGTGATCGTAGACATGGCGTTGGTAACTGGTCTTGGTTGTCTATATATGTCTGACGATATTTAGTTATGTACTGGATTTACATTGATTGGGATGGTAGTAAAACGTAGGGTTTCTGGTTAATTGTAGCAGGGGGGGGGGGGTTTCGTTATGTTGATGTTGTTGTGGGTTGTGTGTTTGGTTAGTATATTGATGGAGTTTTGATGATGTTTGGATAGGAAATTTTGACCCAATGCGTGGCCCAAGTGGGCCCATTTGTGGAAAAGAATTTTAAGGAGCTTGCCGGAATACCCGCCGACATACATGTTCGGCTTCCGATATCTGACAAGGAGGTGTTGGGGTTTGTTCCTGCCGGCGAGGTAGCTGTACCTTCCTCGGCATTCTTTACTGGGGGTTTGAGACTTCCTTTCAGTAAGTGGGTGGCTTCGTTCTTTGAGGCCGTCCAGATTGCTCCGGCCCAGCTGGCCCTGAATGGTTACCGTACCCTAAACGGTATTCAAAGGTTATCGGAGTTGGCCGGAATATCGATCGAACTAAAGGATGTGTTCGGGATCTATAGTTTGAGTTTTGAGCGCCGTAGCTCGTATCTGAAGACAATGCGTGCCTTCTGTCGGCTTGGCTTTGGTCTGCCGGATACCAACAAGGGGGATAACCTTGGTGTTGTGATTGTTTCCGGTAATTGGGGTTGTGTTGGACACCAAATTCCTGGACCTGCTATAAAGGCTCCCACCATTCCAGACCTCGGCGCTCCCAATGTCGAGGCTCTCTTAGCTCTTTGGAAATGGTGGGGGCCTGGACCAACGAAGGATCCAGCTAGTCGTACTGCTCCCGTGCTGCTCGGGTACCCTGCGGGGCCAGTGACAAAGGGGAATCCTGTGCCCGAGATCCCTAAAGAGTCCGAGGAGGAATTCTTAAAAGTGGTCCGAGCTCGAAGTGCTGCTCGGGTAGGGAAAAAGACCGTTCGTTCGAAGCGTCGCGGATCTGACCCCGTCGTTGAAACAACGAAGAGGTCTAGGGGGACCGATACATCGGTCACTGAGGAGGCTGCTTCCCAAGGGGATATCACCGAGGATGCCCCTACGCCTGGCGAGGTATGTGTACATGTATATTGATTATCTTGTCTTTTGATTGTTGTTTTGTTCTCTAGTTCTTTGCTTCATTGGTTATCTTATTTCAGCTACTGACTTCTCCATTAGTTACCCTCGCTCTTGCCCGGTCTATGGGTATTATTGTGTTTCAGGGGTCGATCGATAACATATTCGGACATATCAACCTCATGGTGAACATGGGCAAGAGTACGATGACTCTGCCTGTGATCTCGCCTATCCGTACCGAGGACATGATGGACCTGCCTGTTGTCTCGCCCACCCGTATTGAGGGTGTGAGCGAGCACAGGGCCCCTGAGACTGGCCCTTCGGAGAAGGAAGTGGAAGTGGAAGTTGACAAAGAGACTGTTGTGGATGTTGTGAGGGGTGGTGAAGATGAGGTTGCCGAGGAACCTGAGGAGGTGTTGGAGGACGGGGTTGCAATGACCCGTTATATTGACCGATGTGGGGGTGAGCTGTTGAAGCAACCCCGAGCCTTGAAGATGGGGTATATTGCTCTTAAACCACTTGCTTTCAAGGATGCAGAAACAATAGCTGCTCGGCCTACAATATCGGTTATAGAGCAGGCCAACGCTGATGCGCTGCGGGTATGTTGGGCGCGTATTTTGTATTATATGTCATGATGGTCGTATTTTGGCCGGAATCTGATGTTTTGAAATACAGGTTGTCTTGAGTACCGTGGTTCTAAGGGATCAGATGGCCGAGAACGAGGAACTTATCGCCGAGAATAAAATATTGAGCGATAATTATGACAAGCTGTCGGCGGACTTCCTGCGCCTGACCGAGGATGTCGGTACGTTGGAGGATGAAAAAGAGAGTATGGTCGAGAAGTACGACCAACTGGAGGCTGAGAATCTGCTCCTGGCTGAGGATGTTGAAGCCGAAAAGGCCGAGGTTACAGCTCTGAAAGCCGCACGCGGAGGAGCGGACAAAGTTCGCAATGATGGCTAATTTCGCCGTCTATTGCGCTCATGTGCGTGTGCTTAATTTCGCGAAGGTTCCTTTGTCGGATCGGGCGTGGTCGGAATTGGTGTACCCCTGTCCTCATGGTGCACCTCCTAAGCCTCAGGATTGGGCCAACCTCCTAGACGAGGAGCTCCCACGGCTGCCGGGACATACTACTTCGACGGCGCTCCGTCCCCATTCCGGGTCGGCTTCAACGACTCCTCGGTCTGTTGCTACCGTCACTCCCCCACCCGCATCCCCTCAGGTGGAGCCTTGACCATTTTCTTGTAGTATTTTCTCTGTATCTTAGCGTAAAGTCTTTTGGTACCCGGATTGTGGATCTCTTTTGTATCTAGAAACATATTCTTTTGGGGAAGTGATAATATAGGTGATGTGCTTGTATTTTTGTTTGGATTTTCCGAGTTAATTTCCCCTTTTCGAGGGTCATCATATTTTGAAGGATGTGAAAACAAAATATTGTCAGGTACCTAATAACCCTCTGGCCATGGTGGTCTGGACCTCGCCTAGTCGTAGCGGATGTAACGTTATAGATGGTCTTGAAAGATCTAAGGCTTTCCTAACTGCTGAATTGAATTCTACTCGTCATAAAATCGAGGATCTGAATGTTCATATTTCAAACATGTCGATTCGGTTACGTGACTTGGGAGAGAAATTCAGCAAAAAGACCGCATATTATAAGGCGAACAAGGGTAAGGCGAAAGAGCTTCTTGGTGCACTTCGGCGCTCTCGTGATGAAGCCCGAGGCCGTGTGACGAGCTTGAACTTGGTCCTAGGGGCCGTTTTCGAGGATGCGGACCTACTGCTATCCTTTGTCAAAGCATAATGGGCCCGAGCTCGCGCTTTAGAGGTGCTCGAGCATGTAAAAGGGATGAGTGGTGTTGCCCGGGCAGAACGCATGGTTGATGCGACGGCCGGGGCAACTGAGACCACGGCTGCCTTGAACCGAGTCGATGCGGTCGTTCGTGAGCGCTTGGGGACTCAAATTGTTTCATTGCGAGATATTCATTTCGCTGATGTAGTAGAGACCTCAGCGTCCGTTGATGGGTTATCGGATTAATAATTGAGTAGCTTGTTTTGTCGTTTTATTTGTAGCTTGTATAAAGATATTTGTAGTTTTTTTTGTTTTTTTTTGGGTATTCATCTCTTCCCTTCTTCCCCATTTTGTTTTATATAGGCACATGCTACTACGTCACACCAGGCTGGTTCTCCAAGCCTAGTTAGTCCGGGGCCAGGACCTACTGGTGTTGCCCGAGACGAGGTCCCATCTGGTGTGGCTAGTGACGAGCATGCCAAGGTTCCATATATCTTTTTATTGGGTAAAAATGTCGAGTTGCTCAATCTGTGTGGCCGACTTAGGGCCAAGTTGAAAACTCAGGCGTCTTCTTTTCGCGAGTACGCTCGTCGTTCTGAGCATGTTGTTAAGGTTCAGGAGCGTCGTTTAGATTGATATTGGCGGGTAAAGGAAAAATACTTTGGTAAACTAAAGTCGTTGGTATCCCAAGCGAACATGCTGGTGAAGTATTTCAATTTGTCCCGATCCAGATACGATGCTTCTGCAGCTATGATCGAAGCTCGCAAACTTCCTTTCGACGATGCTCGTCGGAAAGCGGCCTCGGATGCTCACGAGGTCGCAAAAGGAGCCGAGTTTTCTGCACGGCTTAAGACGCTGACATGCGTTGGTGCTCATACGACCAACTTTGATGCCCTCATTTCTGAGGAGCGTTTTGATGGCGAGGAAACTGATGGGGATACGTCGACGGATGACGAAGAAGTGTCACTCGGTCAGTTACCGTCGTGTTCCTCATGTAGTAGCTCTTAAATAAATTTCTTTATTTGTTGGTTGTACCCTGTTGCCTCTGTAATGCGGGCGAGGACTATTTGTTTTATTTCTTTACTCCTGTGTTCGGATCTTCTCATTGTTGTACGGATATTTCATTGATTGGATTGATTTTCCTTTGCTGATTTCTTCGTTTGGCATTGTGTTGCCTCCATAATGTGGGCCTTTATCATCTACTTCATTTCGTTATACGTGTATTGGACATTCCCGTTGCTGCTATTTCATTGTTTTGATTGATTCCTTTTCATTGTTTTCGCCATTTGGTAATTTATCGTCCCCATGATGTGGGCCTGAATTATTCTTCTCATTACTGTATTGCTTTTCATCCTTGCTCATTGGGTCAATGTGTACCTGCATATACATAAGTATTCCTAGGCATTCTTTTAGACATGCCATGTTGGGAATTTCATAGTATTCCTAGGCGTTTTGGCCATGTTGGGAATTTCATAGTATTCCTAGGCGTTTCGGCCATGTTGGAAATTTCATAGTATTCCTAGGCACTTCGGCCATGTTGGGAATTTCATAGTATTCCTAGGCACTTGGCCATGTTGGGAATTTCATAGTATTCCTAGGCACTTCGGCCATGTTGGGAATTTCATAGTATTCCTAGGCACTTCGGCCATGTTGGGAATTTCATAGTATTCCTAGGAACTTCGGCCATGTTGGGAATTTCATAGGATTCCTAGGCACTTCGGCCATGTTGGGAATTTCATAGTATTCCTAGGCACTTCGGCCATGTTGGGAATTTCATAGTATTCCTAGGCACTTCGGCCATGTTGGGAATTTCATAGTATTCCTAGGCACTTCGGCCATGTTGGGAATTTCATAGTATTCCTAGGCACTTCGGCCATGTTGGGAATTTCATCTACACTGGTTAGTCAGCATGATAAGATACTTTATTTATTCAAAAGACAATGACATTAAGCTAGAGAGGTAAGGCGGCACCTGTATTTGTACCTATGTGATGGCTTATATGTAGTACTTCTTTAGGTTAGCCACGTTCCAAGAATTTTTCTCCCCTCTGCTATTTTCGAACAGAACGCTTTTGAGTTTGTAGGTAACTGGGCTTGTTCTTTTGACGATCTCGTATGGTCCCTCCCAGGTGGGGCTCAATTTACCATGTATTTCATTTCGGGTATATACCGTTACTCGTCGCAGCACCAATTCTCCGACCATGAACTCCTTGGTCCCTTTCACCCTCTTGTCATATGCTTGTTTGACGCCTTGTTGATACTTCGCGAGTGTAAGAGCTGCTATCTCTCGTTTCTCGTCTATCATGTCAAGTTCTTCTCTCATTCTTTGTTCATTGTTTCCCTGCTCGACTAAAGTCGTTCGGAGCGTGGGTAGCCCAATTTCTGTTGGTATGATGGCCTCAACACCGTACGCTAAGCTAAATGGGGTTTCCTTGGTGCCCGTCTTCGGCGTAGTTCGGCACGACCACAAGACGTTGAGTAGCCGCTCGGGCCATCTCCCCTTTGCTTGCTCAAGGGTTGTCTTGATGCCGTCTAGTATTGTTCGGTTTGACACCTCGTCTTGCCCATTTCCTTGTGGGTATGTCGGCGTCGAATAGAACTTTCGGATACCCAATTCCTCGTACCACAGTTGTAATTGGGCATCTTTGAACTGGGTTCCGTTGTCGGCGACAATAGCGTACGGTATACCGAACCTGGTTATAATGTATTCCCAGATGAATTTTTTGACGTTGCTGGCTTTGATTTCTCGGAGGGGTTTAGCTTCAACCCATTTGGTGAAATAATCCGTCGCGACGATCAGATATTCCACGCTCCCAGGGGCCTTTGGGAGTTTTCCGATCAAATCTATTGCCCATTGTGCAAACGGCCATGGAGCCGATACGGGGGCCATTAGAGACGAGGGGAGTCGTGGTATTTTGGCGAATCGTTGGCACTTATCGCAACGTTGGACATATACATCCACGTCTCGCTTGATATAGGGCCACCAATACCCTTGGGTAACTGCCTTGTTTGCAAGGGATCGCCCTTTGATGTGTGCTCCGCAGGATCCTTCATGGATTTCCTCCAGGACCGGCAATTGTAGCTCGGGAGGCACGCACAGTAGGTGGGGTCCCCGGTAACTGGATTTGTACAGTTTGTCGTCCTCGGATAGCCAGAACCGAGGAGCTTTTCTCGTAATTTTCAGCGCTTTTATCTTGTCGGCCGGGAGCGTTCCACTTCGCAGATAATGAGTCATGTCATCCATCCAACCTAGTTCGTACTGCACTGACGTCACTCGGTCTATCCTTTTAATTATGCTCGGGGTCATCGGTAGTTCCACTGTGATCGACCGGGTGTCGGTCAATATTAATGTCGAGGCTAGGGTGGCCAAGGCATCGGCATGTGCATTTTCGGTGCGATTGATTCTGACTAACTTGCACTGTTCGAAGGTGGCCATCAAGCTTTGGACAATTATTTAGGGACGGACTGAGTATATCAAAAGTTGTAACAAAAGTGTGAAACAACTAAATGGAACTTTATTTTAATTAATTAGAGCATTATTAGGCTAGTTTCCTAACTATTTTGTCTTGTTTAAGCATTATTTCATTAAATATGTATTTTTCTGGTTAATTTGCAGTTATTTGCATTTTTATAGGAAAAATCATAGATTGAGCACAAAAACGAGACTAGGATGAAAAGAAGCAATCGAAGATGGACCAAATCGAAAAAGGGAGTCTAAAGTCAGTCCAAAACTGCACTTAACGGGTTCTGTACGGACCAGATGAAGCGTAAGAAAAGCCCAATAAGCCCATTCGTGAAGATATTCTAGAAGTTGTACCTAACCGATTACCTTAATCGGTTAATGACTTCTCTTTAAACGTCTTTTTTTCCACGAACGGAAGTGTCGTACGAGAACGACAGTAGTTGTGGTAAATAACGGGCAAAATATCTGGATTTATCGAATTCAGAGACGGATTTAGGCTCGAATTAAAGTGTTTTCGAATGATTTAAATCACTTAAAACTTTAAATCTACGTGTGGAGAATCGTTACTGGCCAAACCTGTCACGTTTCGCAAATCATTCTCTCCGTACGAGATGAATACTTTAATGTTACCAAAAATTATGTAAATTACTATGTTTTCACTTTCAGGGTTATCAATCATAAGCATTCGACTACGTTGTGCAGTCGTGAGAAATTTAACAAAACGAGTTGAAAAATGGTAATCAATCCTAACTACTAGTTCGTTTAATTCAATTTTCAAGTGTTGAATCAAAAAAATAAATACTATTGCGCTCATGCAACAACAGAGAGTAAGAAAGAACTGTGATTGTGTTTAATCTACTCGTTAAACTAGCGTTTTTCGATTAAAAAAAAACAGAACTTAGTTTAAGGTTAAATCTACTAATTAATGGACTCAAGAAAACAATATAACGTGATAGATAGATAGAAAATGACAAATAAAGAGTAAAGAAAAGAATAGCTTTACTAATAATTATTGGAATTTCCACTATTTTGATAAGAACACGTAGTTTCTCACTCTTAACTTTTACTTTCGAAATAATGAATTATGAATGAGTTGACAATGGGTTTGACTTTGAACTATATAAAAATCACTATGGTACAAACTCTATTTTCTATTCATTTAAAAAAAAAAAAAAAAACTCTATCTTATAAAATCTAGAATTTTGTAAATTAAACTGTTCTTGACCGATCAAGCTAATCGGTCAGGTTGATCGGTCAAATTGGCTGATCAACTCCAGCTTCTAGAACGTTTTCCGCGAATGGGCTTCCTTGGGCTCGGTGGGCTTCATTAGGCTCGACCCATATCTCGTTCTTTTAGTATTTGGACTCACTTTAACCTCTTTAATTTCTCTTTTTTTTCATTTTGGTCCATTTTCAGGTTTCCTTTTCATTCAAGTATCGTTTTTTGGTCAAATCAACGCTTTTAACTGCAAAAATACAAATTATAGTGACTTATTTGGAAAAACACAGAATTAACTCAAGCATATAGACGTAATAATTAACTCTAACCTTACCTAATTATGCCATAATTAATCTATAAAATGTATCATTTCGTGGTCTAATCAGTTAAGCATAACCGGTTATCATAAGTGGTTATGTAACATAATATCTGATTTTAAATTTTGCTTTCGATAGAGTTTGTTACATTTTAAACTTATAAACACCCCAGCATATCGGTATTATTCATTCATTCAGAGCTTTGAAGCAGACCCTAGGCATTTTTATAAAGAGAAAAAAGCGAGCATTGAGTTTTTGTGCATAAAACGACGACTTCCAACTTTATACTGTAAGTTCGTGTTTCGTTCTTTTAATATAATTTTGTTATTTATTATCACTACTGCCGTATTTGCTTGTTTGAAATCGTTTACTAGTAATATGAACGTTAAATCTTGTTCTCTTTTGCTTGTTTGATTTCAAAGACGATTTATTTGATCAGTAAAACGAACACTATCATTTATTTTCTCATTAAGACGCTCACAATCATTAGAAGTAAAATTCTAGCCCTTTAAAATCACAGGAATCGAGCTGTTGGTCTGACAATCCGACCGCGATCACCCTCTCGGTAGTTTGGTTTACTCATAATCAACCAAAACCAAGTAAAACAATGTTTACTCCAAAAGCTCCGTTTCATCGGATTCGATCTTGGGTAACTCTTCCACACTTTTTATACTGCAATTGCTATCGTGCTTTTATGACACCTCTCGACATGGAAAAGAACATATTCGGTGGACAGTCATATAGCCTCAACCACACTTACATACATCATTCATTTGGTGTGTGGGTTGGATAAAGAAATTACTGAACCTGCATCAGGTGCGGTGGGCTTGGATAAAGTGTTCTCTAGACTCTTAAGCCTTAAAAGAAAACCCCACACTGAAATCATCTATGAAGAAGGGAGTATTGAGGGGAGAAAAGTTAGAGCTAGAGGAGGAAACGTAGTAGACGAGGCTTCTGCTTTACAAACCCAGGAAGAAGGGTATTGTTCGCCGCAAATTTCAGAATATTAGAAAGGGTAGAAGGCCAATTACAAGATCAGTTCAAGCTAGAATTGAGGGAGAAGCTAAAAAATTAAGCACAAACCAGGTACTTGTTGACACTGTCTATGACGAGTTCAATATTTGGAGCAATGAAAGGGCGTTGGTGGCTGGCCCCAAGCAGCCACACGCATCATGTTAACACAATCCTGGAACTGTCAAGGAGTAGGACGACCCTTGACAGTCCGTTTTTTAAGAGAGAGTACTCGTACTCATCGTCCCTCCATTTTTTTTTTAATGGAGACTGAGAACAAGACCCAAAAATTGGAAAGAGAGAGGAGACTGTGTGGATACAAGACGAGCTTTTATGTGGATTCCTGTGGGCTGAGTGGAGGACTCACACTTTGGTGGAATGATACTGTTCATGTGGAGATTTTGAGTGCAGACCGGAACTTCATTCATTCGATAATCACTAATAAAGATACGAAACAATACTGGGCTATGTCATTTGTGTACGGGAGCCCAACTGTGGAATAGACTTAGAGATATTGCGCTAGGTACAACTATTCCGTGGGTTTGTATGGGGGGGGATTTTAAAGATGTTGTTGAAGAATCTGAAAAAAAGGGTGGGGCTCCGGCAAACCCAAGTCGCATGCTTAGGTTCAAAGAGATGATGCCTGACTGCGAGCTATTGGATTTAGTCTTTAAAGGTAGCCTATATAATTGGAAGGGGACCACTGTTTCCGGCGAGATTATTAATGAAAGGTTAGACAGAGTCCTTGCCACTCAGTCGTGGGTTCAACTTTTCCCAAATGCGCTTGTCACTCAGGAGGCTATGGTAGGTTCAGACCATTGCCCTATAATTCTGCACTTTGACTATAAAATAATGAGAAGGCCATACTCTTTTAAGTTTTACTCTTTTAAGTTTGAAGCTATGTGGGCATCTGAAAAAGAGTGCGGAAATGTTATCACCCATAGATGGAGTCGTGGTGTGAGAGGATCACCCCAGTACAGTTTTAGTAACAAGCTCAAGGCAAGCAGAACAGGTTTGTCTAAATGGAGTAAGGTACAATTCAGAAAAAATAGAGAAGAAATTAAAGAATTAAAGGAAAAAATTTTGTTTGTCAAAAATGAAGGGTTTGAAGAAGTGACACTTGAAAAGAGTTTAAAACTCAAACTTGATATATTATTGGAACAAGACGAAGTATTTTGGCATCAACGTTCACGCCTCAATTGCATTAACTTTGGGGACCGAAATAGTGCTTTCTTTCACAGAACAGCTACAATTAGAAGACAAAAGAATCGCATTACTGGGATAAAAAATGGTGACGATCTATGGGTTAAAGAAGGTCCGGAAATAACTAAGCTAATCACAGTCCATTTCGACAAACTTTTTAGTGTGGAAGAAGAGATCCGAACATTTCCGTTCTTAGAAGACATCGAGCCAGTGGTAAGCGAAAATATGAATCAACACTTATGCAGGCCAATCCTTGATGAGGAAATTAAAATGGCAGCTTTCGGGATAGGAGCTATGAAAGCTCCAGGGCCAGACGGATATAATGGGCTGTTTTATCAGAAATATTGGCATATTATTGGGCATGATCTGTGTAGTGCAGTTAAGAATTATTTTGAATCCGGCTTTATCCTACGAGAATGGAACAAAACAAATATAATCCTGATTCCGAAAAGGAAAAATCCCCAGTATGTGACGGACTATAGACCGATTAGCCTTTGCAATTGTTGTTACAAAATCATTTAGAAGATCTTAGCTTTGAGATTGACATTTATAAAAGGGAGGCAAATTCAAGATAATATCATTCTAGCCCAAGAAAGTTTTCATGCCACGAAAAGAATGAAAAAGGGTAAATGGCATAATATGGCTATAAAAATTGACCTTAATAAAGTGTACGACTGGGTAAATTGGGATTTTTTAGAGGCTGTTCTGGTTCGGATGGGGTTTGAAAGTAAATGGGTAAGCTGGACTATGGAATGTGTTCGAACAGCAAAATTTTCGATGTTTGTAAACGGGTCTTGCATTGGTGAGATTACTCCAAGCAGAGGCATTAGACAAGGATATTTCCCCGTACTTATTCCTTTTTGTGGCTGACATCCTCTCAAAGAAAATGAACGCGGCAACCCTCCAAAGGCAAATCAAAAGTTTTTTATTATGTGGGGATGCCCCATTGTGTCGCACTTGCTATTTGCTGATGACTCGTTGGTATTCCTTAGGGAGAATATGGATGAAGTCTGAGCGTTTAAAAAAATGCACTTGGATTTATGTTCATCTTCAGGACAACAAATTAATTTCTCAAAATCGGAAATTTAATTTTCACCAAATGTGCCAGACATTACCAAACAAGATATTAAAGAGTTTCTCGACATGGGTCTTCTCCGTCCCAACACTAAATATCTCGGTCTGCCTACTTTGATGGGGGGTTCGAAAGGCCAAATCCTAGCCTACTTGAGAGATGCCAGGGAGTGACAAGGCCTGGACGCCTCCCCGGGCAGGGTATTTAAAAATCAACGTAAACGCCTCGTTTCAAAAAGATTCCAATTGGGCTGGGGGAGGAATTATAACTCGAGATGAGAACGGAAATGTGGTTGCCATTTGGAAAGGGAGAACTAGAGCCTCATCCGCGTTGACGGCTGAAGCCCATTTTGTTCGAGTCGCTTGCATCCGTGCCGAAGAAAAAATGTGGAGTCCTGTGATAATCCAAGCAGATAACAAAAAGGTCATGAATTTGAGCAACTTAATGCAATGCCCGACTCCGTGGGAAATAGAGTTTATCGAAGATATTCGGAATCTCGTGAAAGAAGAAGACTTGACCCTTATTTGGGAATCTAGGTCCGCGAACACGCCTGCGAACTCTCTGGCGATATTTGCTTGAAATTGTACTCGTAGTTTCAATTCTCGCACTTGGCCTGACCAGCTGTGGTCACTTATTGCTCTTGACAGTGTTTAATACAAGCGTTCTATTTTCAAAAAAAAAAAAGATATAGGAGGGTGAGTTTTTGAAGGAAAATGTTTACCTATTCTTGATGAAAATTAAAAGGGGTAAAATAGTCAATTGTCATAAAACATAGTCACATCATGGCACAGGTGTTGTTTTCCGTTATTGATTTCAACGGTATTACCTAAATTGTGTGATTTTTTGTAGATGGGTATCCAAATTACGAAAATTGATACTTTGGTAACTATTTTGTTAAAAACATCTAGTTTGATGTAGTAAAACTATGTTTTTCTGCATGAGAGTAAATAACTATAATAATAAAGAACAACCCTAAAATCATGCCATTTTAATTTGTTATTTTTTATGTAGAAAATAAAGTATCTGTCGATTCTTTTCATATATCTGAATATCATGACTCATGAGTGGTTCTTCTTAATTTTGGGTGTTTAGATGCATTTTAATATTGATCAAAAGGATCAGATATGAATTTATGTTACAAGGCCTTAGATTATACGTAACGTAACTAACCTTTTTATTAAAATAACTGATGGATTATATTTGTTCTCTTCGAAGAGTAACATATTTTATATAAATTGTTTTAATTCAGCGAGATCGACCTCCAACGTTGTTTTAACGTTTACTCTTTTTTGCTGTGTTAAAAAGTTGAAGGACGTAACCTAATATTATCTAACCTCTGGGAAATAGGCCGGTTGAATCGCACATTACAAAAAGTAGAAACAAGCGAAATTATGTTCGAGACATTAAACAAAGATAATTTAGAAAAAAATTGGTAAACAATGTTATCAAATCCTTTACATATTATAGACTGTGGCAACATATGTTTCGGTGTCGTACCTTTATTTTAATTGTCACTATCCTTAGATTTTTAGTATCAAAGGTCTTCTGAGTGATCATTTACTATCTCCTGGATTGATTATGTAACGTAAGGAATTGTGAAGTGCCATTTTTTTTTATCGTAAGTGATTTTGCTCTCTTTCCTTGTTTTTTCTCAAATTTAACAAGGTCAAAATCCTTTTAGTATTTGTCAGATTGTCTCTTTTGATGATAGCTGTTGCGTTTAGTTTGAAAAAGTAAAGCTGATATAACCAATGTACTAATTAATATTCCTGTTGTCAAAAAGATCTCAATATTAAACCCCATATGAATAGAACTTGAACTATTTGAGTAAACATATTTTATTATTTACAACGGTTATTGACGGGATTGCAACTAACATATATATATATATATATATACCTATCTTCATACAAAATTTCAGGGGGAATAACATAAGATATAATGTCAAAATACATATTTACTTTTGTGACTTGTCTCTCTATCACATGTACCACCTTTCTACGTACTAAGCAATCAATTAACTATTTGTTTGGTTAATGTACATTATACAAATAAATTGACACCCAATATAATTAGTTCTATTCACAGGAGAAGTTCTTTTATAGGTTAATCTCCATAGCAGGAACTTATTTTAGTAAGATTAAAAGCAGGATATTATCTACGCTGGATATTTATAATTTACGCAAGTTTTGACAAGGAGTGTTATCTACGCTGATAGATAACATACAGTTATTGGCGCTAAGAATGTTTGCCTTTGTGGAAACAGATTTAATGTACTATTTTGTTGGCAATTTAGTACATTAATGTTGTAAGATCTTACAAATTAGTACATTGTGGTAAGATCTTACAAACTTTCACATTATTCTCTTTAGTAACAAACTTACACAAACTCACGGGGGAAGCTAAGTACAGATCATCGAGGGCGACGGCATCCCCATAATCCCAAAATTTATGAATTTTTCAATTTTTTACTATGAATTTTCACTAAAACACGTGATAAACGATGATTTGGCAGCACTTGTTTTAATATTTGGCACCCCCATATACCATTGTTGGTTTCGCCCCTAACAATACAGTTGGGGAGAAAATTATTGACCAATTGGAAAATAAGCTACCTAGAACGGGTTTACGTGTAAATTGGTTGAAGTTCTATAAGCTTGTTCCAATGAACATTTTCCCGTAGCTAGCAATATTAATATAACTATTTTTTTCTTTTTTTGGGAGAAGGGCTTTCAACTGTTTTTAAAAAATCAAGAAAAGTTCATTGGTTTAGTATATCAGGATCCCCTTTCTTGTAGTTTTTGGGTACACTCAGCGCCAGGGGGAAGCTAAGTGGGGACGATCGGGTGCCACGGCACCCCCCATAATTTTAGAAATCTCAAGTGACGCAATTTTTTTTTAGTACAATTTCTTTTTAGGTGTAGATTTGACACCCCCATAAAAATATGTTACTTGTACATATATTTTGGCACCCCCCATTTACACATTCTGGCTTCGCCCCTCAGCGCTACTTTTATCATTTTAGTTATTTTTATTGCTGGTTTTGAACTAGGTTGTCTATTTAATTAGAAATTTATAATGGTCATAAATATGTTTCTTATGCCCTCGATGCTTAGGTAAACGGTTTTTGTCAACAAATAGAAAGACTAATAAGTTCTTTTTCTCATTCATTGGTATCATCATCACTCTCCTCTATATATAGCCCGAAACACCATACATTTTCATACCAATATCTGAATTCTTAATTAGCTTGTTTACATTTCAACAAAGTCTCTACAAAACCCTATATCTTTAAGCTTTTTTATAAATTAAGCAAGTTAAGATATGAATTATTATTCTATACTTTTGGCGGTGATATCCTTAAACTACTTATGGTTTACCCTTGCCTTTGATTCGAGTCCCTTACAGGATTTCTGTGTCGCTGAATTAAGCAGCTCAGGTACGAAATTCAATGTTATAATATTCACGTTATAATCTTATCGGTTCTCTAGTTTAACAACATATAATTTGCTCTTTTGTCCTTTCAATTTGTATAGTGAGTGTGAATGGATTTGCATGTAAGGACCCGAAGCATGTTGAAGCTTCCGACTTCTTTTTTAGTGGGCTCAACATAGTTGGAAACACATCGAACAAACTCGGTGTGAAGGTGACACCTGTGTTTGTGACACAGTTGCCAGGTCTAAACACCCTCGGTCTCTCTTTGGTTCGTATCGACTTTGCACCATCCGGTATCAACCCTCCCCACACTCACCCACGAGCCACCGAGATCTTGACAGGTATTATTAATTTGTTCTATTATTAATGTAAAAGAATTTATTATTTTTATTTGCAACAATCACACTGCTTGTTTGATTTTCATCAAAGTCATTAATTAGCTACAATATTCTTTAACATGAATTTGTCATGTTATTTTTCAGTTCTCGAAGGCACTCTAGAAGTAGGATTTATCACTAACAGCCCTGACAATCGTCTGATAAAAAAGGTTCTCAACAAGGGTGATGTATTTGTTTTCCCAATCGGACTGGTCCATTACCAGAAAAGCGTCGGTAACTGTAATGTGGTGGCAGTTTCTGGACTTAACAGCCAAAACCCCGGTGTGAACATTATTGCAAATGCCGTTTTCAAGTCGAACCCCTTAATTTCAACGGGTTTTCTAGCTAAGGCTTTCAGAACCGATACAACTACAGTTGAGAAGATCAAACGAAGCATTTAGATAATCATAAAAAGGATCAATCAGTGGGAATTTTACATTTGATGCTCTTTGTTTGCTTATAATTGTTTTGTTTGTTCTTTTCAACTTGGCAAAATAAGTGAATTTCAATCATCCATTGTAATCTTCTTGCCACGAGCACAATCATGAAATTTACATATATATGAATAAAAGTTTCTCTTTCAGCCATGATGATATGTTCTTGTGGTCGTTAATTGTTAGGGACTGAAGTAGTAGTTATTTACTCTATTCCCTTTGTCCTTTACAATTTTGGTTTTCTACATGGTCTCAAAATAATAGTTTAATTTAATTTTGTAAACATTGATATTCCTTTTATACCTTATTTATTAACTTTGTAATTGTAATTAACAAAAACATATAGCATAATTCATGAGTATTATCCTTAAATGCAAAGGTATGGAAAATATGGGAGAACAATAATTTTTAAAATACACTAACTAATATTATTAAATCGTATTGTGAAAACCTAGAGAGAGTATTTTATTGGATAAATTAGTATCGTTTCTAAAAATATTGAACTTGGATTTTAACCGCATTTAAAGGCTTTTTCATTACCTTTTCCCTTTGTTGGCCACATTTGTTCCTGTTGCTGTCGCGCTGACGATGCCTCATGGCTTGAGCAAGCTTTTCCTATCCCCCGTCTACCTCCTTTTTTTTTCCACCGATGACGATGGATCCGATATCCGCCAGATATGATTTTCATATCCGTAACATGTACACCCTTTCCAACAACGTCGATTGAATCAATCATTGTCAGCTCAAGTTTTTCATGACGAATTTATTATAACATTGTCGCTCTACTTGGCGCAACCACCGCCACCGGCTTGGATCCGTTGTTGCAAGCCACTTTGCAATGGTAATAAGCGGTAACAACATGATGCAAAATTTATGAGCAAAGAAGCGTGGTACAAGTTTAGGTTTCGACTTGGTGTTGTAGGTTGGGCTGTGCAAGGCTTAAGGGTTGTGTTAGATGGGCTGAGGCAAATGATAGTTTGAAACATATATATGAGAGGAATTTTTTGTCCGGTACCCATAGGACATTACTAATTAAATACTAATTGCAATCAGTATCCCTAGGCTAATTACAAAACTACCCTCGTTTTAGAGTACAACACGTGTCCTCCACGCCATCGGAAACCGCCTCATGCCCCTCTCTCTCTATTCAATTGCGCTTGAAATGCTCATGTTCCACTAACCCATTATCATAACACATCCCCCCCCCCCCCCCCAACACACACAACACCCCTCGAGATTTATTCGTATGTTTCACTCTCGAAGAGAGTCTAATCAACCAAAGTGTTATTGAAGACCACTAATCTCCTACAATGACTAGAGAGGTAACTTATAGACATTTCTTGTTTTTAAAAAATAAATAGCTTCTAATAAATAGCTTCTCAAGTCACTTACTCAAAATACTTGATATTAAACTGTTAACGTTGTATATTTATGGGTTTAATTATTTTTATAGTGGAACCCTAGAATTCTATATTTATTTCTTTTGTTCTTTTGCTGCTAGCTATGATAAAATCTCATTAGACAGTCTATTAAACTTTTTGTTCGTTATCATTTAAATGTGATAAGTTTCCATAGTGGGGAACCACCACCAATCTTTATGCCCCGGACCGCCTTCCCTTCCCCCATTCTCTTTCCTCTATGTCCTCATCTCTATCTTCCTTTGTCTCATATACTCACCATTTGCATTTCAACCCTCTTCTCTCATTTCTGTGAAAAACATATCTTCTCCGTTAGAGGACATATCTAACCTCGGAACAGTTCGTCTGACAACAACTCCTCACAATCCTGATTTATATCTTATCTGAATTTAAGAAAACCGATAAATATAAAATTCACAAAAAATAGACAGTAAATCTTATTTCAGGTAAGTTCGTCTATATCTCTTTGGATATAATTAGGTGTTTGGTCGTACTTTTGGAGCTTAATATTTAGTATGAACGTTTACATCGGTTTAATTAGTGTGTTGGTACCCCGATGGACCTTATTGTAAGTATTTCTGATTGGATATTCAAGGCACTCCATTGCGCTCTTCTAGCTAAGGCAAGTTAGCGATCTAAAATTACTTGTTACATTTAATCGATGAGAGCTCTCTCTAAAAAAAAAAGGTTTCGTCAAGAAAATGGCGATATCAACATATGTTGCCACAATACGTGGAAAAATTAAAATAAGAATATGAGGTGTGTATAAGTACTGAATATTATTTTATTTTCTTAACACTAATTAATAATGATTCTCGAAAGTTTTTTATTATTGTTTTTAATTTGATTTATGTTGTAATAAGATCGTTTTGACCATTCATCATTATTAATACAATAGTTGGCATCCCCAACAAACTTATATACAAAAAAAGTGATAAGTTTTTATAGTGTACCTTGTTAATTAACTTCCACATATATTATATTTTGTATGCTATTCGACGGTCTATTAGACACTCAATTGCCAATTTGTTGTATTCTTAACAATAATATATTGAGATTAATATGCTATTAGATTGTTATTTGCAAATTTGTTTTTCAATAACTTCAATTTATATGCTTTTAGACCGTCAGTTGCCAAACAATTATTGAGGTTAATATGTCATTAAAACGTCATTTGCAAATTTGTTTTTCAATAACTTCAATTTATATGTTATTAGACTCTCAGTTGTCAATTTGTTGTTTTCCTAACAACTATTATTGTTTAGTTGTCAGTTTCTTTTTTAATAATATCAATTTATATGATACTAGACTATCAATTTAAAAAAAAAATGTTGTTGTAACAATTAGCGAGGTTAATTTTTCGTTAGATTATTGATACTTTTTAGATTTTAATTTTTTTTGATATTTCTATCAAATAGAAAAACATTAGACTGTCATAATAATTATAAAAACAAACAAAAGCTAGGTAATAGAAAAATATAATATTAAATTTCAGGATACAACTTTGAAACTTTGAAACTTTTACAAGTAAGACCTAAGCTTCAAGGCTCAAAATTAAAATAAAACCATTAAATAAAACAAAATAATTAAAGCCTTACTGATCACCCGCGGTCAGTTCGTATACCTTTGGTTTAACCTCCTCCTCCAACTTCTTTTCAGACTCAAGTTGGATGAGGCAATTTTGACTCTGAGTTCGGCTTCCGACTTCTATACTTTCTTTGAGAGTCTCAACTTTACTGTTTGCTGTTGTTGTTTGAAGTCATTTAGAGCATGTTTTAACCTTGTGTTATTTTAACTTAAATTTAGTCTCTTGTGTGGAACGACGGGTCAAGTTTATTGGTGGGTGAGTTGGTTGAGGTGTTGTTTTAAGTTTTTAATATTATTGTAATTACTTAAATAGCTTATAACCGTTTTGAATATTATTGTGGATAGATCCTAACGGTTATCATTATAATCAAAAGTAAATAATTGACAACTATAAATTATAAAACATATTTTTTTTAATTATTAATAATTAAAACACCTGTTTATTATAACTAAAAATTATATTAAAAAATCAGTTTTTTTTGTTGTAGAAAACTGTTACAGGGATTGGTTAATAATTTTTTTTGAAATTACAGGGACCAATCCCTGTTATAAATAATGGCCAGATTTGTATTCATTTTTTATTTTCAGACTTTTTTGTAGCGGTCTGGAAACTACATGTGCCATTTATATGTTTTTTAACAATTCATAAATATTTTTTTACTAAACTTAAAAATACAGGGACAAGTCTATAATTATACAGGGAGCAGTCACTCTAATTATCAACACGGGGCCAACGTAAACCAAGTGTTGGCAGCGAAGGCAAAAAAATAGAAGAGAGAGGAGGGGAGCCTATATCCCATCCGCAACTCACACCATCTGTTCCGTCCGTTAAATGTGACCGGATGCTGGGTGCGGCTCCACCCAATGTAATCCATCTGCGATAAACATGCTATTAGAGACATAGGCGGAGCCATGAAGGGGCCGAGGGGTCAATGAACTCCCCTGGATTTTTTATGTGAAAGGTCAAAAATACCCCTGGTCATAATACTTATTACATATGTGCCATTTATTTTTATTTTCTTTTTCCACTAGTACTACACATAAAAAATCACAAGCAATCATAATTTTCTTTTACATATACATATGATTGCTTGTGATTTTTTTTACGGTCCTTGGACATCCTAGTCTGTCTTGACTGCATCATGGAAAATGATCAGGGCCGGAGGAGCCAGAGACCTTGGTCTTCATAGAAACGAGACATCTTTTATATGTATATTTAATTTCATTTAGAAATTAAAATAAAATAAAATAAATACAAAAATGTTACTAGAAATGATTGAACTCACATTTTACAAGAATGCTATCACAAAATACAAATAATTTTAAAATAACTACTAACTTGGACACACAATTGTATGTGTCAAAACAATGTTTCGTATATTTATATCTTATATAAAATTAATTAAACATATTTTTTTATAAAACGGAGGCCTCGAAAATTCGAGATTTTTCAGAGACCTTGGGCTTGGGCCCTTGTGGCCCCTTAAAAGCGGGCCTGGAAAGGTTCCTCAAAAGATTATCGAGCACTGTTGAGCTAACAGTCGTTTTTACATAAGTGTCATATGATCCATATAAACAAAACTATTTATTAAAATAACATGTATTTTGATTGTGTATCTTTTTTTTATTGATAAAAAGAGAAAAGTAGCATTACAAACGAGCTCAAATCTTCTACGTTATTTCTCTACCCCTTTCCGTACCCCCTTGTTTATTTAATTCCAAAAAAAATTCAAAAAAAGTTGAAAAAAATTGTACAATTACTATAATACATGTATCAATACATTCCAATAATTTTTAAAAAAAAATCCACACAAAATTTATTTTGGAATAAATGTGTAAATTAGTGTAAATTAAACATTGAATATTAAAAAATTTGTTTAAAACAATATTATGTTCAAATGTTTTAAAATTTGAATACAATATAATATAAAAGTTTATAAAGTTGCGTTATAAGTTGTAAAAATTTAAAATTTGAGTGAAAATAAGCAAGGGGGCATGGAAATGTTAGAGAATATGGGGTAGAAGATTTGAACTCATTACAAACACACCGGTTAAGTATCTGATTTCTTTTCATATTTGTTGGCTTGAATAATCTCGACTTCCTATCAGCTCGATGAATTAACCTGATTTTTTGATAATGTAAAAGATTCCGTATTTTGGGTTAAAAGCTTCAACCAAACAATCCTTCAATTCAAATTACAGTTTTTTTGTTAAATCTCAAAATATTTAAGAATATATTGGATTCGTGTGCATTTTTATTTTTATTTTACGTACAATGATAACGAAGGCAATATTTTGGTGCCAATTGAATAGTATCATCCAATGGATGTTCGTTACAAAGTAGACCGAAAAGAATAATTTTGAAGTTTCTAAAAAGATACTAATACTAGATAATATAAAATAAAGGCAAATGCTAACTTATGCCCTGAGCATAAACAAGAATCTTTATAGTTCATTACTTCATTAAATGGTGATATTCAATAATTAACTATATTAATACTACAAAATATCCTCAAAAGAATAATACATTAAATTCCCACTACTTGCCTATTACTATAAAGTCTATTTATAGTAATAATTAATTAAATTTATCATAATATATATTAATTACATTAGAAATGAAATCGCTAATTTTTTTAACTCCATATATTTTTTATACTTTCCTATATATTTTTAAGTTTAGGCTGGTATCAACTAGGCTTCTTTATTTTTATTTGAGTTTTTATTAGGTTGAATCGTTAGTTTTTAGTTAATCAAATTATGAATTTTATTTTAAATATATATATTATCATACATTAATATATATTAGATGTAATAACTTATTTATTTTAATAAATATTTAAGTTTATGCTGGTCTCAAATATGTTTCTATATTTTTATTTGGATTTTTATTAGGTTGAATCGTTAGTTTTTAGTTTGTCAAATTATAATTTGCATTTTAATTTTTCAATAATGAAAAAAATGAATTATAAATTCTCATTACTATTATTTAGGTGATATTTATGAAATTATTTTAACAAGTACCATTTAATAGCATGCTATCCATTTGGTTTTAATATTAATTAAGGTTATGAAATTAATATAATTTGTTGTTATCTTACTATATTAAATATTTAACATATGTTCCGGGACACATGTTAGCAAAACCGTGAAATAAATTATGTCTATAACTTCCCCATTCAGCATGGGCGTCAACCCTCCTCCCCACACACTCACGCGCCACTGAATTTTATTTTATTTTTTCAAGTAAGCCCACCGAAATTCTGACATGTACTAACTTTGTACTAGTATTAAAACTTGACATGTGCACCCTATGAAATCTTAGTAAAACAAATATTGGTACTTAGTTTGTCACACAAGATCTTAGCCGGTGATAAGTTATATAACATACAAATCAAGTGAGACCACCTCTTTGTTTCACCTCCTTTCTCACCACAAATTAGTCCATCATGTTGTAATGTAATCCTCATAAATTTAGTTAACAGTTTTATTTGGTCATCATTAATATGCAAAGCAATTTGAAACAATTATAATACAATAAAGACAGTTGATTACAATACGGATTCACGCAGGTTCTTGAAAGAAATACACTTTTTTCTAATTACGAATTTATGCCAGCTATATGATGTTTTTTTTTTTTCAAAGTAGTATTGCACGTACAGAAAACACAGAATCTCAATTAATTCTACAAAAATGTTTCCAAAAACCTCAAAAATTAAAAGATTAATTAACTAATTGGAAAAGAATGTTCAACTTAATTGGTCTTTTGTATATAATTTCATTAAGAAACAATTTTTGACGTTACGATAAATGAAATTGTAAATATTTAAATGATAGTAAACCTTTTTTTTTTATATTCTGAATGAAGTAATATTGATGTAGCTAAAAGAACTTCGGAAATTTTCGGGAAAAGAAACCCTTGTGTGCTGCTAATTAACTTTTCACAAACTTAAAACAATTGAGAAGCAAATGTAATCATAACTTAAATAATTTTTACAAAAAAGCATGGACTGGGCATATCACAGGACAGAATATTATCCCTATTGATCTTTCCATATATAGTTAATAGACATATTTAGTCAAGAGTAAATTATGTATTCATAATTCATTAATTCTGCAATCATGTACCAATTACCATAGTTAGGATTTGTTACAATTAGGGATGGCAAGAAACCCGACCCGACCCGCACATCAATCCACACATAATCCGACCCGACACGTTTATACCCGACCCGACCCGTTTGACCCGGAATTTTTTTGATAAGCCAAATAAGTGCAAATCATTATTAAGCATCTAACAATAACCATTTAATTAAATTAGAAAAGCCTAAAAATCTTATTTTTTTCAAATTTTTCATATTTACCTGGTAAAAATTTATAATAATCTAAATTATTCTTTACAACAATACCCAAAAAAAATAAAAGGAAAAAAAACTGACAAAAAAAAGAAAATAATAAGCTAAAATAAAATAAGGATATATATATATATAGAGAGAGAGAGAGAGAGAAAGCTAGTACACAAGATAAATGATTAATTAATTTGGTGAATGAGTCTCTTTTAATATTTTATCGTTGATAATTAGCTTTCTATCATTTTTTCATCATTAGGCACATATGTTTTATATAGTGTATCTATGTATGTATCTATGTATATGTTAGAGAGGAAGAGGATGTGTCATGTGTGTGTGTTGGGTTGTGTTTTATTACCGGGTAATTCCCTATAAGTAACTCATACCAACTTATATTACTCATATATATCTTGATAAGTTCACATTCCTCATAGGTACCACTTTTTAATTATTTAGTTTATTTACTAAATTGTCATACAAACCAAAATATAATATATATATTTTATCTTTCTACAAACCCAAAAAAATAGTTTTTTATTTTTTTTGTAATTTTTTTAAAATTTTGTGATTTTGTGATTTTTTTTATTTCTTTGTGATTTTTTTTTATTTTATTTTTCATTTTTTGTGATTTTTTGCATTTTATATAATTTTATGTGTTTTTTTTCCATTTTTTATGAAAAATGTGTATGGCGTTTTGGTAAATAAAATAAATAATTAAAAAGGGGTACATATAGGGAATATGAACTTATTTCTAACTTGCACAAAGTTGCACAAAAGTGCAAAGTAACTCAATCCAACCCGACCCAAATAATCATGCACTTTTATCCAACTCGTACCGGGTCGGACCAAAACCCGAAATTCTGCCATCCCTACTTACAATGTTTGATAACATAAGTTTTTTTGTAGAGGTGATATGTTTATTTTCCCGGTCACTACCAAAGTACCATAGAAATATTGGTAGCCGTAGTGCAATGGCAATCGCTGCACTTAACGAGTCTTAGCACCGTTACCATTGCAAGTGCACTTTTTAAGTCGAATCCCGCAATCGCAAGTGATCTTCTTGCAAAGGCTCAAGTTGATAAATCATAAAAGCACTGTTGATGAGGTTCAACCAAGCATTTAGATAGCTAAAGAAGGGAAATTAAATAGACTAATGCCTGTGTCGGTATTATAATGACTGGGTTATCTTGGAGTTGTAGGTGAAATCCATCACGTAAATCAGAGCCGATTTGGTACTTTAGTTTGGACTAATTCGGATTTTGCATCAAACGAGTTGATTTAGGTTTCAAAAGCTTCCAATCTGTTCTTATTGGATTGGTTTAGGATTAGTTTTAAGAAAAAAATGGTAGTGTTTGGATTTGACCTGCTGACCCTTCATCGTTTCGTACATCCGAATCCAATCCGCTTACCCCTTATATATTTTTTTGCTATTCCTTGTTATTTTTTATTCACTTGGTGGATTTGATATAGTCAAGGTGATAGATTACCACAAAATTCTCATGATCACGTATGAATAGAAGTTTCCGTGCTTTGATTGTTGGATGACATATTGTATGTTATAGTCGTTGATCACTAGAAGCTTATTCATTACTTCTACAGCACTTCTTTGAACTAATTATACTAGCCATGTTTTAAGTTTCAATAACGTAAAACATAACCACGCAGCAAAAGATATACCAGGAAGCTCCGGCCAGAAAGACCGAGGATAGTATCATAGTTTATTGCAATTACTTATTCTCTGAAAGACTATTAATTTCGTCTGTAGATAGAGAAGGGGTGTTGGATCAATATCCCTATCTGAAAGATGTTATGGAGTAAGGATTCTTTTTTGAGATGAGCTATGATAACTTTTGTCAAATGTCCTTTTCTTAGTGTACAACACCTAGTGCTTAACAAAATGATCGAGTTCATACATGTGATCCTAACTCCTAATGTGACTCTAGCTATAAAGTTTATATATAAGAATGATAATTCATAATTATATAGTAAACACGGTCTATACAGGGTAATTACATAGAGAAAGGAAAACAACCGGATTAAACATCACAGGGAGACTACAACCTCAAATTCGATGTCAATATCACAAAAAACTCCCCAGCTGATTTACTTGGAAATTCCAGTAATTGATGAAACCAGAAGCAGATAGCATTATATGTTAACAACCTCGATCTATTCGTCACATACTAACGGGGAATTTTGAGCAACCTTTGTCCCTAGCTTGTATCTCAACTAGAAAAGCTAGCTCAGCCCTTATAATTCAGTACCAAACTCATTTAATCCATGGGGTGATGAGGAAATCTCGTGTTTTCTTGAAAGATATCTTGGAAGAAGAGGTTCAGGTCGCCCTTAAGAGCATCAAAAGCTAACATTTTCTCAATTGTATCCTGCATTTAGAAATTGCATTTGTAATACACAAACACAGAAATGTTTGAAATTTGTCTTAATGACAGCTTAGATGTAAAAAATAAGCACCTTATAGAATTTATCTTGAGTTGATATCTTTTCATTGCAAACTCGTTTGATGTGTTTATTATCTCCAACAGCCTCGAGCACAGATGAAGCTCTTTGTATAACCTCCTCTGGGACACCTGGACAAACAATGAAACAACAGGCAACCTTGAAAAATATTAAGCATAGATCACTATTTTAAACAGGGAGGAGAACAGGAAAAAATAACAATCGCAAAATTTATACCAGCAAGCAGCGCACAATACAACCCTGCGAGGTACAACCAAAAAAAGAATAAACTTTTCGATAAACAAACAATTAAATGACGGTGATTTCCAAGTTACACAAATAGGGTAGTTACCAACTTACCATAACTGAGAAGTGCCTGACCAGGAACAAGCCTGATAGGCAGTGAAGAGTGGAAAAAGTAGGTGTTAGCTCTTATCTTGAAACTAAATAAAGCACCATTGTTGTTAAATTAGCATGTTTTCTTATTAACTAATTCATACAGCACAGTAAGATAACCAGAAAGCATTTACTTAATATTAAGCCTGTTTGATAACTGCTTTTTTCTTAGTCTTTTAGCTTCTGCTTAAAAAACATGTGTTTGGTTTGACAGTTTTTTTAGCATTTAAAAGCTAGATGTTGGACAAAAAAAGCTAAAAAAAGAAAAAAATTATTTATAATTACAAGTCGCTTATAAATTAAAAGTCACATATACATTGAAATAATAATAAAAATAAGCTATAAGAGCTACGGTGGTGGCAAACACTACATTGCATGTTTTTTGAATCAAGTTACTCCGTATTTCTCATAGTTTTATTAAGCAGCTTTTTAGTTTTCCATTTGACTCATAAAGTAGCTATGTGAATTTATATCAAGAAAATGTTAGATTTCTGGAAGAAAGACAGAAGAGATTAACATCAATTACTCTCTTCTGGTATGTGGAATAAAAACTAGTCATTTTGTGAAAAATACATGTTATAGTAATTCCTAAAGAGGTACTTCACAAAATTCAAGAATAAATTACCTATAAAGGAAAACAATATCTTCAACGTCTGCATTGCTCTCAGGTCTTAGAACACTCATGGTTTGATAGTTGATTTTGTCAGACTTCATACATAACAAAGATGAAAGTTAATTTCTTACTTTAAAACTTCAATATACGAATTAAATAAAATCAACGCAGAAGATGATTATATTAATCCATACCTCTGGCAAGAAACTATCATGAAATATCTCAGTCAAGTGAGTACAAATGAAAACCTGCAAGTCCATACCCCATGTCTCACAAGTTACTCTTCAAGAGAACGTCAAATTAAAAAACAAAGATGTGGGGAGGGTTAAACCTTGGGAGGATCGTAACAGTTGGCAAAATGAGTGATTGTTCCACCCAATAAACCAATACCATCTGAGACAAATTTTTATGCAGATTATAGTATCAGCATTGTTGAAATGAAAAACGTGGCAAATTTACAATATAGTAAATCCCAAAAGCTAACCTTCCGTTAAAGTCCCTTTACCAAATTCATCCAACAAGCATAAAGATCGTGGAGTAGCATGCCTAACAAAATCCCACCATTGATGATATAATTTTCAAGGTCGTACGAAACTAAAAATAGCTAATAACAAAAAAGAAATCTGTTCAAGCAATTAGAAATTTAAGATAACTTTGTATAAGTATACCTTAACATCATTCCAACTTGATGTAGATCAATCATAAATGTTGATTGCTCAGCCGTCATAAGTTTGCTTCCCATGGCACAAAATATCCTATTTAAAGTAATTCTTAAAAGTAAGTAGCTTAGATTGTTGACTAGTATATTCAAAAGTCATATATATAGATATGAAACCAAAATAAAATAAAATTGTGGAACCTGTCTGTTAAACCAACTGTAGCTGCTTCAGCTGGAACAAAACTTCCAATGTGGGAAAGGAAAACAATCAAAGCAACCTGGAATTATATCATTATATATATAAGTACACTGAGATTAATTTTTCATCTCCACTTCATTGGTCGCTCATTTGAATATACAGGATTGTTAATTGTTATCTTCCTTTATGAAGATGAAAGTATCTGATAAGTACTGACTGACCTGCTTCACATAGATGCTTTTTCCTGAATAATTAGGTCCAGTAATGATACAAATCCTTCCTGCTATATGTGCATTTGTAAGTTGGAAAATTTTAACCAGCGTGATAGAGTTTATCAGATACAAAAATCAAATGGTCAACCTTCGTTATCGATTTTTGTATCATTGGGGATGAATGTGTCAACTGTCATTTCCTGCAAAATATGCCTGCATATATAATGTTAATTTCGTTTTTGATCTTTAACCAAAAGGAAAGAAGAGCAACTATAGAGTAAAACAGCCAAACCTTCCATTTCGTATATCAAGCAAGTTTTCCGTACTCAAAGTTGGCCTCACATAATTGTTTTGACGAGCAACCAGTGCCAAACATAGATAACTGAGTTGGACCAAAAAGGCCGATAAGAACACACTAGTGGCACAGTCCAATATATATGGAAATGAAAAAGACTTCGGAGGAACTTTAAATTTTAAAGTCAAATAATAGCTATGTAGCAATTTACCAGTCAAGTTCCGCAGCAAATTTCACGGCCTTGAGCAGATGTGGTGAGAAAAGATGAATATGTGTCACCAAGTCCCTTGTGATTGCCCTCTCCATATCTTTAGAATTAATAGTGGATACCATTAAAAAGCCTACTGTTAGGAAAAATAAGTAGGACGAGGATTTCCGAAATATGTACTCGGTACTTAACAGCAGTTTGCTAACTAGGTTGATTCAAAATAGTGCTCTAAAAAGAAATTATTCAACGAAACAAAAGTTACCAGTTATTCCAGCCTTTTGTATTCATTGCAGAATTCAGTCTTTAAAAAAAGAGTATAGATTATCATCTCAAACAGCTTGAAGAAAACAAAGGTCAGAGATCATGTACCAAGAATTTTGTGATAAATATCACCGAGAAGGTTGTCCAATTCCCGTGTCTTTGAGGTGCGATAGAAAAACTTCTTAGTGTCGCCATCTTCGTCTGAGAACTATTTAATAGCATTTTAACCACTAAACATGGCTTAATAGTTCCAGCTTTCATATCAATCTTCAGATTATTAGTTAAACACTTACAGCAAATTCAAAATCTGGAACACTTTCCAGTGTGGATTCATCAAGTTTTTCTTCAAAAATGCACATCAAGTAGCCTATAAAGTGAAATATGCATATTTGAATCATACTGAAGCTTCCATAGACAGCAGTGTGTGTGATAACTTGTTCCCAAGAAAAGGCCAAAATCATCAGCGAAATGAAAAGAAATAATAACTTCCATTTCAATGAAAGTTTAAGACCGGCATTAAAAATATATTAGCCAGAAAACACTGTCTAACCTATTGAATGAAATATTTTACAGTCGTACTATCAATACTTAATACAAGTCGGCCTATGCTTAACATTCATTGCTTAACAATTTCCGAATATGGTACCAGAATAAGTTCTCAGCAGATCCTATATTTGAGCACCTCAAACGTTTTTAAGGTGTATTTGTAGATCGTGTTTTTCTCTCTGGTTCCTGGGCCAGACTAGGTTGCATGTCCAAGAAAATCTCAACGAGTATGATAATATATGGTCAAGTCCATTTCCGAACCCTTAAGCTTCTTATATTATAGGATGGTTGGAGAACCACGAGATAAAGCAACAAGAATTACTGAGAAATTTTGGAACATATAGAGGAAACATCCATAGCGAAAACGAAAATCCATCCATTACCAACAAGTTAAAGAAATGACTCACCAATTTGATGAATGTAAAAAATACAAGGAAGAAACTCGTCTCCAGCCATATGAGGGAGTCTGGCAAGTTCCAATGAAGAAACCTGTAACAAATGGTTTCAGCACAATATACCTATGGATCAAATTTTAATAAGTTGATGAGAAAAGATGGAACAAGCACCTCCTCCAGAAATTCTGGCAATTCTTCATATATTTGCCTCAGCTCATCCAGCTGAAAATTGGTCACAAGAAAAACATGAAAGCAACATTAAGATTGCTAAGAACCTTGCTTCCTGAGAAAGATAAAGATAGTAGTTAACATGGTAAATAAAAGCATAAAAGTGGACTGGTCATAGAAATTTTATTACCTCATCGCAGAACCCATCCTTCACCATTGTTTCGTAACCTTTTTCTTTACTTCTGTTCACATCGATCACACCGATCACCTACAGACGAGAAACAATATAAGTAAAAATTTACAGCAGTATGGAAGTATAAATATGGTCAATACCTGACTAACAAAGAAATTACTGAATTCGATAAAGGAAACCTGGTTGACAAGTAAAGCCCTAGATTATAACAGAATTGGTTATCACCGTGGTATATATATAAAAATAACAGGAATATTCAATCAGGAGATTCCCTAAAATTAAGAAGATAATTGCAAGATTTCAATCCCTTATGTTCTTCTTTTCTCCTTCACACTTTCCGTGAACAAGCATATAATTAACCTCCAGAAACAGTTTGGATGGAAAGAAAGAAATTGGTAAGTGAATACATCAAAAAGGTTAGGACCCTATGATTTGATAGACCTAATCTAATTGCAGCACAACAACAAAGTTCACTGGAAACTAGAGGGATGTAGGTACTAACCAATTCATATATATATGCCAAATCTGGCGAAATGCAGGAAGTTGCCTGTGGAAAGAATTCAACCAAGTGAACTAGCCACAAAATTGCAAAATAACTGCACAGCTATTGTAAAGTTCCACAAATACTCATTATACCTGTTCGACGATATCAAAATTGCAAAACTTCACTTGTTCCCGAAGACTTTCAGAAATACCAATTTCAAATATTTTGTTCAGGTGCAGGAGTGAACAGATGCTCTACAAGAGAAGATGCAGATGATATGATTCAGTAACAATCAAATCTTTCAAGGCAAAAATGACATAAGCATATACAGAGTTCCCAAGTCAGTTGATAAACCCAGTATCTCTTAAGTCTCTTAAGACCAAGATCAAATGTGTGATAGCTGAGAAGCCCTTTGCTTACTATGCATCTTCATTATATTGGCCTACAATCTCCAACAATGTGTAGAAGGTAGAACTGAAATTGCAAAAAAAAGAAGTAAAATACCTTCAAAAATGATGTCCAGTCACCAGTTGTACATGCAGAACTTGGAGAATTGAATTTCTAGGAAGCAAAAAACAAAATAACGATGAATAAGCTATTCAAAGTAGAGACGTGATTAAACTTAAGTGGACACAAACTTTAATAAAATGTAGTATGTGTATGAAATTATTAAAACAATGGACTTCCAGCCAACCAGAATTAAAATCTAAAATATGATTTCTTGTAGCAAAGGCCTGAAATAATATTCTAAATAATTTTAGTTATGTCTGAAGCCCAAAACCACGTTTGTAGTTACAAACAAGCAACCTTCTAAAGAGAAAACTAAGCTGAAATATTTATTTTGGAACACTGCCTTTCAAATGGCTAATAATCATGTCGGAAAGGTTATTAAAGTAGAGCTGTGTACATAGACTGTGGATCTAAATCTGAAACAATCCAACCATTTCTTATCTTCTAAGAAGCTAAAAAGTCGTACAGGCACACGTGGATTTATTAAAATTCAAAATTTAAAACCTCTGAGTTTGTACAAAAGGCGCAGAATACAGGTACACAATTAATATCATTGTACCTTGAGTAAGTGAGGGACATCCTTGACGGACTTCAAAGTTTGTCTTAAAGAAGCCAACAACTCTTCAGAACAGTGGAAGAATGATATCTTCATTATGTTAAAGAAATTAAGTACTTGCCAGGTAGCTTGGCTTATTTTAGCGAATTGCTGTGGAATTTGTTCAGTAATGCTTAGTTATGAGTAAGAAATTTTACTAATTCAAAATATTAAACTCCATTCCATCTGCTCATTAGTTCATCTTACTTCAAGAACAACGTGACCGTAAGAGCTAATGGCTTAACTAGTTTGACTCTTAATAACTAAAATAATCACAACAAATGGAAGGATACAGCATTAAGACGACTATTGAGAACATCAAGGTCTAGAATAGGCCTCACGAACCAGCTCCTAGCGCAAAGCAAACCAAAAGTTCAAGGCTATTTAATTAAGATTAATAGTGTAAAGTAGTATAAAATTAATTAATTTAGAGTTACCTCAAGAGTCTTCGGCCCATGGGTGTTACACACTGATATAAGTAAAAGTTAGTGAAAATATGAAACATTCTCAAAAAGGAAAAAGCTAAAGGCTCTTGGGTACCTTATTCATCATCCCAAATACAGAAAATCTGCAACAGAGAAGCAGTATCACTTATGCGAAATACATATAAAAAAATGAAATACAAAAGCATCTTCGACATTTACCCTTCTTTTGCTCGACCAATGCCCATGTGACTTGGATGTTTGTCTATTTGGAATATTTGCAATGCTTCATGAGCCGCCGCGTCAACCTTTAGAAACTGGTTTCTGGCATGGCAATTAAAAGTTAACACTTTCTAAAAATAAAAGAATTTTCATAAAATAAAGAAAGGTAGACTAATAGAAAGGTACATACAGTGAAATCTCTGTGACAGAGTCAATTGTTATTGATGTGTCTCCACACTCTTTTTGTTCAATGGTATCTATGATCCTTTCGTTCTCCAAAATAGCCAGAAGCCCACCACTTGCACGAACCATAACATCGCTTCCCATGTTCATCATTGAACTCAACTGCATTTATGGTCAAACGAAAAAGAGCATAAATAGGTACACAAATATTATAAAACTAGCATTGCTATCCAAGCCGAATTTCAGGTCAAATTGAGAAACTTTACGCCCCTTAAAATAAAAAAGATATAACAGCATCAATGGAAAAATACTGCGAACCAATTCCACAATATTGAGCTTGAAGTGATCATAACATAGCATCAGTATTCAGAATTCATATCAGAAGTACAAAACTTACATAACAGATCCTCTCCTTGATGTTTAACCCTTCATCCATTCCACTTACTTGAAGATATATTAATCTGCAAAATAAATTTGGAAAACAAAAATAAGAGAAGGAGCAAGAATGATACCCAGTTTTTCTACCGTGCATGAAGGATAGAGAAAAGATAAAATAAAAACTTAAATTAAATCATGAATGGTACAAGGATTCAACTAAAGTCCAGAGCGTTTTGGTTAAAGAGTCGACTCTTAATCCTGATAGTTATTTTCCAACGTTATCAAACAAGTAATTTTGAATGTACCCCTAACAATTATTTTTTTTGTGTGTCCAGGTTATTTAAATCTAACTCAGTTAAATCAATAGCTAGAGCAAAAAACCAAAACAGTAAGGAAAAAAAGGAGAAAAAAGCGCATCTTACTTAATCTTTTATACCTGTGCCATGCTTGCTCATAGGTGAATATTGAACTCTTCATAAGCTTCACAGAAGTCTCAGGCGTTTCATCTACATTTCTTTCAGAAATAAGATAAATTTTGCAAGAAGCTAATAGTTACAAAAGGCAATATAAAAACAAAACTTACCATTTCGCTGCAAAGCAGTCAAAAAGGACTCCTCACTTTTCGTGCTAGTGTAAATCACCTGTGGCTTGGCTTGATACTTTACTGTGCCACGTTAACTTCCAGATATTACATATGATGTGCATTACCAAAAAAAATCCAGGAAAATATCAATTTGAACCAAATTTGCAGCACCACATGCAGCTTATTTACAATTATTAAGGAGAGATAATGACACATACACATGTCTATTAAAGGAAAATCTCCGCCACCATCTTCCCAAACTTCTAGAACATACAGTTGCCGGACACTAGAATCATAGTATGATACTCCAATTCTGGGGATTAAGTATGTGAAACCATAATTATAAATACTCTGTAACAGTAATATAGTGTAGTAAGCAAAGGAAACAGAAACACAATAAGCTTTTGACAGATAGTAAGGAGAAAAAAAAAGAATAAAGTTGAGACCCTTGTCAGTAAAGGCTTTGTGAATGCTTGTTTGATGTTTCCATTGTTAAATAGCAAATAAGATTATTTACGACAAATTTAGAAACAGACCAAAAAGAAAAGGAAAAAACATTGATGGTAAGAACTTACTGATGACCCTGAACAATACAAGACATGTAGACCTGCATAGGAGACCAAACGAGGTATATAACAATTGAACAATTGGTGAAAACTAGTTTTCATAAATTACTATTAACAGTTTCAAGGTAGACAAGTCTTTATAAACCAGTCTTAAGGAAAGCGTTTCAACGTAGCTATGGATCAATTTTATTGCTTTGCTGAAAAAATCAAAAAGCTTGTACTCAAGATGTAAATAGCATAGTTAAAGCTTACACTTTATTTTCCTTTTTTCGGAATCAAAGGGAGAAAACATCACCATTCTATTTCTTTCTTGAAACTAAAACGGAATCCTTAGGCGAAACTTAAGAGAGGCGTAAAAAAATTGTTCAAATTAGTTTTTATGAAATGTAAATCGTTTTAACTACATTGTCAAATTTATGAAATTGGAGTATGTGTTATTTATTTTCTTATCTCAGAAATTCTACCGACGCTCTTACAAAAATGGTTTGGTTAATGTATCTCGTTTATAATATTGGTATATCAAATAACACACACAAGAAATCAGAAACCAAAATGTGGCCACAATTCTTCTTAGAGCCGATACATATGGAATCATCAAATCATAATTTTTGTATAGCATTCTAATATCATATAATCCTTAACAACCACTAACAATACCTATTTCTTCAATAAAAAGATATAACAAGTAATGGATCATTGATATGGTATATCACAATTTGTGAACATAGTACTGATAAGAATCATAAGTTGTATAATCAAATAAACTCACTAATTGGACCTAATTCTAAACAGATAGATACATATAAAAGATATTAAAAGAAGTAAATCCGAAAACCTGAGGCCAAATCAAATCTGACGGATACAAGTAAATTGATACATAATCCTAATTAAATAAACTAACAGCTGCAGAAAGCACATATTCCTACAATAACCATACATTACAAACATTTTATACGAGAAATATTGATTCAATATCCCAAATTTTTAAGAACCAAGAGCAGATTACCAGATAAATTAGGTTCTTAGACCTAATCTCTATCTATTGGACCTAATTGAGAAGTACTTCAACAAATTAGGCAACTAGACCTAATTTATAACAAAAATTAGACATGCACAGATACATATGCATATACAGAGTGCTCGATTAGTGAGGCTTTTGATTTCTCGTCTATTCATATATGTTAATTGATCTAACAACTACAAATAATACCTACGTAGTTCTAAAATAAACTAATATTACCTAATAGAGAAATACTTCAACAAATTAGGCAATTAGACCTAATCTCCATAAATAAATAAAAAAAACAGACATGCATAGATTATAGATACATATGTATATACACAGTACTCGATTCATATACGATAATTGAGCTATCAGCTACAAAAATACCTATTTCTACAATATACAGATAAACAGAATCGAGAATTCTTTAAAAAAACATATACACTATGTAATTACATCTGATCATTTCTATCAACGAACATATATATATATATATATATATGTATACACACACACACACACACACATATATATATATATATATAAACAACTACAAACAATATCTATTTCTACAATATACAGATGACGAAATAGAGTACTCTCTCTCTCTATATATATATATATTATGGATGAATAATGATGATTTAGCAGATAAAAGTAGTGAGAAAGGAAACCTGAGGATCAGCTTCTGTTTCGTCTACTTCTTCCATAATAACCTGAGCTCTAATTCAAATTAGATACTAATAAATAGATACATTAATATATTTATTTATATGTACAGACACAGAGTGCTGAATTGAGTTGGACGGTTTTCATTGCCTATTTTGGCGCTCTTTCTTCATCAACCTCTGGTGATTTATAATATTTATTAAAATTATGAAATGAAAATTTTTAAAATTAAATTATATAATTTAATGTTTGTATTATATGATTAACTTTTGAAATTTGTTATTCCGACAATTTTTATATAAGTTATTGACCGGTCAAAATTGCACGTAGTTTCGTAATAGATAATTAATTGGGAACAGAGAGAGTACTACTTTCTTACACTATGGCTATTCTGAAACTAGCCACATGAACTATGGGAACATTCAATAAACCCTATTAATAGAATAGGTTTTGCGATTAACCCGCATGATCACTATTAGAAAGACATAATTATGGGGTTAAAAACACGTTTAATACACTCATCTACGTATATAGGTATGTATTTATACGTGTGTGTGTGTATATATGTTAAATTAAACGAAACAAAATTTCACAAAACAAACGGGGTTATTATGCCCATGATTGTCTCATTTACGAAATGAAGACTGTATTCTTGTTCTTAATACGAGTCGAGCTCTTATCGAAACGGACACGGAAATTTTCACAAACTGTTTATTAAGTATAAATGTATGTCTATGTGACTAATTGTGATACATTTGATAGTTTAGAGTCCGTTTTGTATATGGACTTAAGTGTCACAATATGGAGAACATTGGACCTAATTGTAATAAGAAGAAACTGTATCTCCAGTATATACTGGAGATAATCAATTCTCTCTCTAAACCCAACGTCGACGATGTTATCGCTATAAACTGTTTCTTTCTACGGATGACGATGAGATCATTGCCACATCATTTTATGTTGATTAATTAAATAAGAGGGCGATAAATTTAATAATTTTGATAGTTAAAGATACTGAAAAAGGTTTTTAGTACTAGAATGTACTGAATTACAAAAAAAAAATGTATTATACATGATATTGATATTAAAAGTGTTTAAATTCCGGGATAGTATAATTTGTTTAAGTTACTATGGTTCCTTCATTCTTGCAAGCTCTTTGTAGAAAATGTACGAGTAAGCATATATATACTCAAGACATGGAGAATAATATACGAATGTATTAACATCGGATATCTATTATTAAATAATCAGGATAGAAACTGTAACTAGATGACTATCTTTCACATTTTTTCTTTTTAAAAAATGAGTACTTAAACTCTACTCATTAGGTTCAATGTATTTTGATTGTATGTAACATAGAAAGATTCTTCATGGTAATATTACTATCAAATATTCTCCTCAATCCTTATGATTTCCTTGATTTCCTATGTTGAGACAACTTATTTAATAAAAGAAGAAATACTATAATACTACCAACACAATGAAAAAATTAATAATGTTTTTTTTTGTTTTAATTAATAATTAAATTTAGGGTAGTATGAACTAGGTTTTTCCAATTTTATTTGGCTTTTTATTGGACGATGTTATTTATATGGTTTGTTTTTTCCTTACAATGTTTGATGAAAAAATTAATGTTTTTTTTTTTGTTTTGATTGATAATTAAATTTAGGGTGATACCAACTAGGGTTTCCCATTTAATTTAGTTTTTTATTGGATCCGAAGGTTAGTTTTATGATTTTTATTTTTTTCCCTTAATTTGTAAAGACTGTTTTATAATTTTTGTTTAAAGTATTACATGTTTTTAATTAAATTTGTGACTCTTTTAACATAAGGAGTTTGAGTACTCCCCTTTGTAGGAGTCTGGTGCACCGCATCCTTTTCTTTTAGTTTGATTTGATGACGTACATGAATCAAATTTGGTCAATATTAAGTAATTAAGTAGCCAATATTACCAACCTGAAGACGAATACATAGAATTTGATGGCGCGATACAATTATTCTAATGAAGGAGAAGAGCTACATATTAACTCAAAGTCTTAGTTACCACGAGTCTTGCATGACAAAAAAAACCCGTTAACGTACACAGACAAGTAGCCTGATATAGAAATCCTAGCTTCGGACAGAGGCACTATTTTATTGATATTGCGACGATCCATATCACTACGTCAACAATACTCATAGGATTTGTTGGCGACCTGGGTCGCTTGGTTGGAGACACCGGGTCAGGCCGCCAAGCCCAGAGCCATTACGATGTTCGTGATTAGGTTTAGGGATGGCCCCTTTTCGTGCCCTCCTTGCCAATTTGTCCGACGAGGATCAAATGAAGAAACTCAATGCAAATGTTGCATTCTCTTTGTTCACAGAGGTTAATTGGAAGCATAATAGGCTATGTTGCAGACGCTTATTCACATCTATATATATTCCCTTTCATGTTATTCAAAGCATGCAACATGTATTGCTCCACCCTCAAAAAGTTATTTCTTGATATTCGTAATATTGCTACTTGTTCTAGCCATGCTCGCGATTTTAGTAGTGGGCGAGCACCACTAGCTAAAATTGAAAAAAAGGATGGGGAGAAGACCGTGTCCTTTCCGGGGAATTATTTGTTGCCTTACATAGGTTTCCATGGTCTATGTGGATATTTTTGTTTGTAGTGAGTTTGCAATACTAGTTTTTTTGCATTCTTGTCTACGACACTGATTTGATAGAAAGAGAAGTGTACGGTGGTGTCGTTGGGACGAAAGAGTATGATAACGGGGTTTTGCAGTTGATGTTCAACTCAACAGTAAGAGCAGGGGGGGGATTAACGCGTGGGGATTTCTACTGATCGCATATTCCATCACGTTTGCTCCACCAATGAAAAAGCTAAGAAATTTAACTTTTAGTTACTATGTCAGTTGAAATTACGGCTACATCTGAGAAAATTCTAAATCTAGATAAAGAGAGTATGCTACATAAAGATTCAAAAGAATCATCATATGAACAATAACCTTGGTATGGTAAGTGCAAGTATAAAATCTCAAATAAGAATATCAAGACTTATTTATTTAACTTATATAAAGCATCCGTAGCAAACTTACTATACATTATATGCGGTAGACCTAATTTATGCCTCTAAGTATATGAATAAGGACAAGTTAGGTGATAATTCAATACAACATTCTATGACTAAATATGTTGATAAAAGATATATTTTTATAAGAAAACTTGTCGAGGATAATAAACGAGTTATAGGGCATGTTGCAAGTGAGAAGCAGCTTGTAGATATATTTACTAATCAATTGGATGTTAAGAGTTTTGAATCCCTTCTTGGGGTATGTTATTAACCTATATGGGTAGACAAATTGATGTCTACTATGAGAATAATCAGCTACAAACACTTGAATAAAACAGCATGAACTACATATGATTATCCCAAAAAAGGGTGAAATTTTACTTCATAAAAAGAGAGACTGAAAATGGTTATATAATTTTAAATTACTTGTTTAATGTGGATTTATGCTAATAAAGGATAAATATGATTAGTAAGTTGTTAGGGATGTATACTATCGTCGTAGCCGTTACTGTGAGAAACCAAGAAGCTTTCCTTTTAGCTAATCATAATACTTGCTGGCCAGTACTCATAACTCTTCCTTGTGAAAGGTGTTCATATTTTTATCCTAACATAAATTATTATCTAAGGTGATATAGTTGCTTAAATTATGTTATATGTGATATATGCAAAAAGAAATTGAAGCATGCCCACCCAAATCCTAAGACACAACTGACATTAGAGATGATGCACTTAGCCGTGAAGTTGGTCAGGAAGCTCGAGGTAGAGTGTGTGGGATGGGTTTCAGAGTAAAACCATCACAAGTTGGAGCACAATTTCACCAAAATGCAAGTGTTAAACAACTTCGAATCTCGGTGCATTCATTTTGAATACGGGGAACGATTGTGGGATAATGGTCTTCCACAGACTAATACTCTCTCTCTATGAATCTCTCTCAATTGATGGGAATGGAGGAGGAGAGTTGTTAGATATTAGTCTTGTGGACCAAACCATATGTTCTTTATATACTAATACTGATTAGAATCTCATAAACCCTAAGCAGGTTACTACCGGCTAATACACATTACAAATCTCATACAAAACCACATGTTTTATTGGGCTCTTCTTAGTAGATCACTTAGTTAGCCCATTCAATATTATTAGCATAAATATAATTATATTAATTAATTAGTCCACACGTTAGGTTACTAAAATAACCTAACAATCTCCCACTTGGGCTACAATTAATTCCAAATGACAATTACATTCAATAACCATAGTTCTGCGCAAAATTGCTAATAATTTTTAAAACATTTCTTTAACCAATCTGGTCCATCTCCTATACCAACATGAGACTAAAGCGACATTCGTTACATTTATTGTAACTCGATCCACCAATAGTCATCATAACAAATATATTCAACGACATAGATCAAGTATGGATGTGTAACTGGAAAATACATGCAATGTGATTTTAGTCATGTCTATTTTCAATTGGTCCTTAATTTTTTAGTGAGATCAATCCGTAGTTTTTCAAACTTTATGCTAAACCACAATTGAAATATAACACATTCAGAGCAATAAATATAATAATACCATCAACTTTATTCTGCAGAAAATAGTGTCAAACAAAATAACTAAACACGGAACATAAACTCCCACTAAAATTGCATATCTTCAAAGATGACAACACACATTTGAGTAGTATTCTCATGAAAGACATTGGGTGTCAAACCTTTAGTAAATGGGTCCGCTATCATGTAGTTTGTTCCAACAAGTTTAACAGACGCCGTCTCGCTCCGAAATTTTCATTTAACAACCAGAAACTTAATGTCTATTTGTTTAGACTTCTAAGAGTTTTTATTGTTATCCGAACATATAACTGCTAACGGATTGTCACAATAAATCTTTAGTGGTCTTTCAATATCATATGCAACTCGCAGTCTAGTGACAAAATTTCGCAGTCATATCGCATAATTGGTGGCGTCATACCAAACTGTGAACTTTGTTGTCATGATGGAAGGAGCTACGAGTGTCTGCTTAGCATTTTTCCATATTTAACTCTTCCTGACAACATATAAACATAGTCAGAAGTGGATCTCTTGGCAACCCACAAGATCGGAGTCAGAATATTGTATGATCTCCAAATTTTCTAACTTCCGATATGTGAGCATGTAATCCTTTGTTCTTTATTAATACATTATACCTCGTTTGGCTGGTTTACAAGAATACATGCCGGGGTCACTTAAGTATCTGCCCGACATACCCACTATGTACGGCAAATCTAGACGCGTACATATTTGAGTATACATAAGACTCCACAACAGCCGAAGCATAATGAATATTTTGCATCTCTTTACTTTAATTTCATTCTTTAGGCATTAATTGAGACTAAATTTATCTCATTTGGTGACGGGAGTATCTTATTGTGCACAATCATTTATGCCAAACCTAGCAAGTAACTTATCGATATAACTCCTTTGTGATAACCTAAGGACACACCGTGAACGATCTTGGTGTATCTTAATTCCTAATACAAAAGAGACGTCACCAAGATCTTTCATTTCAAAATACTATGTTAGAAATCTCTTGTTTTCGTGCAAGGAGCCTACATCGCTTAATTGCCAATAGTATGTCATCGACATAAATCACTAGGAAGATAATTTACTCCCACTGAACTTGTGACGTACACAATCATCAATTGTATTGACCTCAAAACCGTGAGACAATTATTTGATGGAACTTGTGATACCATTGACGGGAAACTTACTTGCAACCATAGATGGACCTTTTAAATTTGCAAACCATAGAGTTTGAATCACCTAATACAAAGTTTTCTGGTTGTGTCATATATATAGTTTTCTCAATGTCATCATTAAAAAAATTTGTCTTAATATCCATCTCGTGCAACTCTAAATCAAAATGAGTTACAAGTGTCATTATAGCCCTAAAAGAATAATTCGATAAAACATGAGTAAAACCTTTTATGACTAGACGTGTTTTATATCTCTCAATGTTGCCCTTAGAATCTATTTTGGTTTTAAATAACAATTTGCAACCAATGAGATTCGTACCTTCAAGCAACTTGACAAGATCTTAAACGTCATTGTCCTTTATGGATTCATCTCATCATTCATGGCATCAATCCACCTTTGAGGTGTTGAGTTTGCTCTTATGTAGCAATCTCTTAATTTTGAGTAGGCAGTATTATAGGTAAATCCTTATTGTTGTTTTCGAGTGTTTCTTGAACAATGTCAAAATGATCATTGTCAATAACAACATGTAATGAAATGAATTCTCTTTTTCAAATACAACATTCCTAACTTTATCTCTCCATCCAAACACAACATACTTAAAAAAAAATCGCATTTTCCATTTCGAAAAAGGATTTAGTTGAGTGATCATAAAAGTTGAAACCCCTCGATCTTTCTGAGTAATGATAATGAGAATAGACATCTATAAAAATATAAAATACCGTTGGAAATTCCAAGTAAACATAGGGAATGGACCATATATATCAGTATTTGTCAATTGTAAGATCGCATAACTCATGTTAACACTTAATTTCCTTATGTTTGTCTGTTTACTCTTCGTACATTCGACGGATACATCAAAGTATGTCTAATCAAGGCGTTTAAAAATTCCACCTAACACAAATCTCTTTATTCTCCTTTTGGAAATGCGTACTAAGTGTTTGTGTCATATATTGACAGAATTCTCATTAAAAATTTGCGTTTTGTACCTCTTAATGTCGTTTACAAGGTTTCATTAGATAAAGTACGTGTATTCAGCAGATATAGTTTGTCATCCAAATAACTAGTCACAACTAAAGTAGAATTAAGAAATAAACTAAATTTCGTATTACCAAATGAATAAAATAACCATAATTGTCCAAAATAGAAATAAAAACCAAAATACATCTAAATGACGGTACAACATAAGCATCTTTTAATTCAATAAATTGACCAGTGTCAAAAATAATTTAAAAATGTCAAACGCTTCAACAATAACTGTTTTTCCGTCGTCCAGATAAATGAATCTTTCATATTCACTAGGCGGCCGGCTCCAAATGCAACCTTGCATAGAAACACTTATGTGAATAGTAGCACCTGAATCTTCTCACTAAATATTCTAGGCCAAAAGTCAAATTAACTTCAGAAAAAAAATGTGAAAAGTCCACCTTTTTTTTACACGTCATATGACATTTTGGAACATTACTTATTCACATACCCAAATTTTTGCCAAAAATAAACAGGGAAATTCCTTATCCTGAATCTTTTGTTTATTTGGTTGTGAAGTTCCCACCGTAATTTACTTATCTTTAGTCCTTTTTCGATTATTTACAAAATGGTTTTCAATTTTTAGAATAAAATCTTTAACAGATACCTTATTTGGCATACCTCCCCTGAATGCTTCTAGAACGCTGCGTTTTAGGATCATTAGACTTAACCGATTTGAACGTTTTCACTTCTTAAAGTTCGCCTTTCATTAGCAGAACTTTTATCTATACGAGAAGCGAGTCATCCTTACTTAATGCATAGTCCAAATCCATGCGGCTGAGAACCAACAAAATGTTCTCTTTTCCATCTCTTAACGTTTGTGCCGTTAAGCATAAAAATTAAGTTTATGTTGGCAATAATATTAACAGCATATGTTTTAACCCTAAATTCAAAAATGAACAAATACATAAGCTTACTTAAATAGAAATTCATATCATAGCATGGAGAATAAAATAAAATAAAAAATCATGTAAGACATAAATTTCAATCAACTGTAGTGGTGGTGGGCCCATTTAAACAAGATACCTACCACAACATTGATGTTTGCAAAAATCAAATGTTGTTAATAAATTTGGTCAAGCAATAACATTCATTTGGGCCGGTGTACTATTCACATGAAAAATTTATAATTATCACCCATCATTCTCACATGTGCATTCGTTATTTGGCCAATTAATGACCTTCCTTTGGGCCGATCATTAATCGCATAAACAAAAAACACACGCATCTTATTATTTCAAAAAAAATAAATTTACGCAAAAGAGCTTAATTTGATAACGTTTTGCTTCAATTAATTTATCTTGAAATAAAAGACAAAAGTAAATTAATTAACTTAGTGCCCAAATCCAAATTTAACGACAAATATCAAAATAATCTCAACTTTGATATTTTATTTTCTCATTCCACAAATAATAAAAAAATGTGAGAAAATTACAATAAAATGAAAATTTATTGACAAACCATAAAAAAAATTGTTTTAATTTTAAAGCTAACCTTTTAAAGTAACGGTTAAAGAACTATGTTCATACCGACATGACATATATCTTAAATTTCAGCAAAATTTATCCTCGGCACAATTTTTACTCACTGCTGTAATTAGTTGTGCAATGATCAATAACCCTGATTTATGTATCTCGGTCAAAAACAACCCATTAAAACGTCATATACTTAAGCATAAAATCCAAAAATAAAATATGGCGTGTACTGATTCCATGGAAATAAAATAATGGTATAGAGAATACTTAAATGTACTACTTCGAGCATGTATGAGGTCAATAGAAAACTATAGTACCATAACCTATTGTACATGGTCAAAAAAAATTTGTCAATGTAATTACTTTTTCAAAAGTGACGTTTCCTGATGTGGTTAAGACATTGTCATACATCAAGCAATATATAATAAATAATAATTTCACAAAATACTATATATCACATACAAAGATGAAACCACAAAATTACTATTATCACAAAATTCAAAATAAGAATAAGAAATTACTATTATCCATGTTAGTGAACAACCGCAACTTATAATTTAAGACTGAATAATAACTTTAATGATTCCATTCAAGATAGCATTCCGTTGATTCCATAATAGGGTACTACTAATTAATTAGGGTACGATGAAAAATAAATAAAGACAAAAATAATCTTTTAAAAGAACTTGTATTCAGAACAGAACCACAGGGCATAAACAACCGACTTTTAAATCAAATATTGAGTCACGGTCTGATTTCATAAAAAACATGTGGTACATCCGAATATATATACACATGTAATCAACAACAATCATATAATCATGATTAATGAAAAGACACATATTATGAATTAAATCCTAAACTATATGGATTATAAAACAAATAAAAAAAACATGTGTTTATAAATAAAATTCAATAATCACTATTAATATGATCAACCCTAATAATTCAACATAAACAAGGCTCTGATACCAATTGTTAGAACTAAATCTATAAACATGCATAGATTAACTTATGTCAGATTATCAAGATTACAAATGAACCAATAAGGATCATACCTGAGTCCATTAATTTTGAATACGGGGAACGATTGTGGGATAATGGTCTTCCACAGACTAATACTCTCTTTCTATGGATCTCTCTCAATTGATGTGAATTCTGTGGATCTCTCTCAATTGATTGGAATGGATGAGGAGAGTTGTTAGACATTAGTCTTGGGGACCAAACCCTATTTTCTTTATATAGTAATACTGATTAGAATCTCATAAAATCTAATCAGCTTACGATCGAATAATACACATTTCAAAGCTCATACCAAACCACATGTTTTATTGGGTTCTTCTTAGTAGATAACTTAGTTAGCTCATTTAATATTATTACCACAAATATAATCGTCTTAATTAATTAGCCCATACGTTAGGTTACTAAAATAACCTAACAAGTAACAGCAGATACAAACCTTGGTCATGTTACTTGAAATGAATAAGCTTAAACAACCAGAATAGTTTATGATTTTTTTTTATAGAACAACACTATTCTTGAATTTACACAGTACGATTTATTCGAATAACATAATTTCTAAATTAGGCTGCTGGTGGTGGTGTTATGAGTGGTATTGGGAACGAAGTAACTAGTGGTCGTGATGCCAATAGTTCCTAACAAAATGATGAAGGTCGTAAAAAAACTAAAAAGATTGTGATTACACCACATGTTGGTGGTTATTATCTTAGACTTGTGTGCTATTTACACTACTAAATTATTGTAATATAGAATAATGATTAATAAATTCATCATTTATATGCACTCAAATCAGATACACAATATTCATGAAGATATTCTGGATAATGATGCATGTAAACTACTACACTATATTGGTGATGAAGTCGTTGCAGAGGAAATAGTTGCATCAACGGATCCCAAAGAAAAGGTGCACCACATTCCTCTCGGTCGTTCTTGTAGAAAAATTTGGGTTGATAGGGTGATCCGTTATTGTTTATGATGTAGACCTATTTCGATCAAATGACGATATGTCGACTCTCGATGACGCAGGCGGTAACGTAGTTGCTTGCTGGCAAAAACTCATCTTTTTGGATGATTGATATCTTGTGAAGAATTTTTTCCAAAAGATAATATTGAATCTGATGTGGATCAAGTTATTTTCTTACTGATTTTTATTTTGAAATATCATTTTATGTTTAGTTTTGTAAATTCATATGTATTAATATGTTAATAAACAGTCCGGATGGAATTGTAAGTTTTATAGTTTTTAATTTTGTCATTTATAAGTGAAAGGTAGGAGAACGAATTAACTATAGTTACAACATCATTTTAGTAATCTTTTATCAATATTTCTTGATTGTTTACTGATGTGATATTTATAGATGTAATTTGATGAAGCGTGATAGTATTAATTAGTTTCACTTAAGATGATGAAAAACCTAAAACTATAAACTGAAAGATATGTTCTCAATATGGTACCAAACTGCGTTTTAAGTCTTAACTCTCATGTAAGTTAATTAGGTGACTTCCCATGTATGGAATAGTTTAATAATTTAAGATGGGTCGTACATTTTGTAATGCAGTTTAGATTTTAAAAAACCTCTAAAGTAAAGTGACAAGATCTTATTATCTTTGTGGAATTGATGTAGCGTGCTACTGTAAATATATTACGCACATGCTAGAGTTATGGGTGAACTACAAAGCTGGTCAGGTACAGTTTATCGACATAGACAGGATAATCATAGTTCATTCACTGTTTTTGCGTCACTTTCATAGAAAATATGCGAAGCCTTTCTCCTAAATTGCTAATTCTGTGCAGAAGCTAGAAGATTTTGTGGTGAATTGGGAACGTAATATCTGGATGTTTTTTTAAGCTCATAATAACTTTGCGCGGATCATGTATGGCAGATACCCGTTTTGTAGCTTATTCTTGTTGTTTTGCAATAGAAGCTTGAATTTTTATTAAGAGACCTCGTATCACATTGTTTGTAATAGTTTTGTGTTGTATATTTGAATAATTTTTTTTCTTTTATTAAATTTAGTGTTTTATATATTTATTATACTTATTACATTTATTTTTACTTATTTATATAAATAAGCTAGGAAATTTCAATTTTATAGTTTATTCTATATATAGAGGGCAAAAAAGTAAAATGACACTAAAAGTGTGATGACGTCATCGATTTCGGACGGAATTAGTAATTGGCTTGATTTCAATAGTAGAGGGATAAAATTGGAAATTTTGATATTAGAGGCTTGCGATTAGGGGTGTTCACGGTCCGGGTTGGAACGGTTTTGGTCAAACCCAAGCTCGGACCAGGTTGAAACGGGCTAGGAAAATATAACCCGGACCGGACCAATGTAACTTTATAGCCCAAACCAGACCAGATCAATGGTCTGGTTCAGTTTCCGATTGGGTTTTGGGTTCAACGGTCCGGTTCGGTTTCAGATTGGATTTCGGGTTGTCGCTTTATCACAATAAAGACAACATGATTTGTACCCAAAAAAATAAAATAAATACAACATAATAAATTATATCCGAAAATAAAAAAAGTCAAACACAAAATACATAAAACTCAATAAATGTTATAGTTGCAATTAAAAAAACAAATGAATTAGATAAATCTATATTTACTATACTTAATACATTATATACTTAGTTATTTAATATTTATACTTGAGTGGTTTTAGTGCGCTTAACGGTTTTTGCGGTTCGGACCAGATTTTGATTAGTTAATCCTAGCCCAGACCATTAAGAACGGTTTTTAATTTTGTTAACTCAATCTTATACCATATAAGTTGAAAACCCGGAACAGAGCAGACCAAACCAATAGATCGGTCCGTGTTCATCAGTTCACGGTTTTTTTTAAACACCCCTACTCATCATTAAAAACTCATAGTACATGTACAAATTGAATATTTTCCCTTATTTTATTTCAGACAATTCCTTTTATATTATGGTAATAATGCCACAATGTAAAAGCAGCATTATGTACTTGATGATATAGACAAGCAAATAAAAAACTTTTGTATTCTTTTTAAATGAATATTAATAGATTAACTAATTAATGTGCTCATACTGTACCCATAACCAGGTTAAATGTAACCACCGAGAGTCTGAACAAAGACGGTACGTAAAAGACAAATTCCGTTATTATAAGAGTCGTCATTAAAGATAAATTTTCAGAAATTTGACAAAGGAAAGAAATATTAAAATGTTGATTTTTCTCAACAGACTAATATCAATCAACACATGTTCACAGATTTTCAAAGATGTAGCTGGAAAGATTGAATAACTATAAAGATTGGAAAAAGACGGGGTGAAGGATAATATACATTTAAGAGAATTGTGTTTCAAATCGAATTTGCTTGTATGACATTGATAGCATGTCGTTTCAACTAGTTCATGATATTACAGAAAGAAAAACTATATAGAAAGTTGAAATTCTGAATTTCCAGCAATCACGTTATGCAAGATGGAAAAAAAAAAAAACTATATAATGATTGATGAACGTGAAACTTGAAAGCAACTGATTTGGAAAGCATTTCAAATTTCAATCATTTTAGATCCGAATATTTTTATTTATTTTTGATAAATAGGTTAACTTTATTAAAATAATCCAGAATATTCACATGAGCTATGCTCCAGGTTGGCAGATCCTGCCAAAGTCGCCTAATATCAAAAGAAATACACAACTTACAATCAAAGCAAAGTTTGAATATAGGTCTACAAATACAGCTGACATTTTGGTTTTACTTGAACAAAATTAACTGAAAAAATAAGTCAACTAACTCTCTCATTTTCTCCTTATAACCCCTGACCTTATTTCTCTATTATAAAATCGGATCAATGTGATCAAAGGAAAGAGCTAAAAGCAAACAAAATTCTAGAAATGTGCTCGTATAAAATCTGATATCAACCATCAAAACCCCCTAAAATAAAGGTCATAATAAAACAAAACTAAGCACATGGTACTATCTTGGAATAATTCTTCTGTTAAAACACCAATAGGTTCATAACTTGAGAGCGCCAAATACTTCATTTCTTGAACATAGCTTCTAAATCATTCTGCAAATTCTAATAAAACCATTAAAATTACCCACCAGACCTCAGATTACTCATCATTAGTCAATAACCATAAAATCGACCATATCCTTAAAAGAATAAAATATACTATAATATCCTTAAATGATGCTCTACAAGTTAGTATTTGACATAATTGCCTTTCTCCGTTGATCTAAAAAGTTGATAGAAATTCAGGGATAATGGGAGACATCCATCACCTGCAACCACTCAGTGATGAACCAAAATGAAATTTTTCATGGGGACCTGGTATAAAAATACCTCGAACAAAAGATAAAAGAAAACCGAAAACTAAAAAATTATCATTTAACATGAATCAAACTCTACACCTTCCACTTGTAAAGTTCATATGTTACCACTAGACTACCAACTCTCACATTAACAATGAGGAATCATCAACATATATATCTCAAAAAAAATATAAATTACATGTTTAAAAATAAATAAATAAATTTTTTGAAAATCATCGGGTGGCCGTGGCCACCCTCAGTCCCCTTTGGTCCGCCCCTGCAACCACTTCCTATTTTGATAAAAAAAATTGATGAAAATGTGAAAGATTTTATGTGTGTTTTAATTAAAAATATACTAATTAGCGGGGCCCACACGTGTTATAAAAAAACTCAGTATGAGGGAAAAAATCATATAATAAATCAGTAAGAAATCGGATAGGATTGTTTTTTTCTTTTTTCGAAACACATGTTTTATTTCTAGTTAGTTGTATTTAAAAGGTGACATTTTTTTTAATATAGTAGTATAAAACACTATATAAGTTGTTCATTACGAAATTACGTTCAATTTTGACTGGTTTATAACTCGTATTCAAATTATCGAAATGAATTTTTTTTTAAAATCTAATAATAAGTTTTAACATTTGAACTATATGATTAAATTTTGAAATTTTTTATTCTGATAATTTTGATATAAGTTATTGACCGATCAAAATTGTATATAGTTTTGTAATGAATAATTAAATATTAATCGAGAAGGAAGTATAAGCACGTGTTTTCCACTAGAGTTGGCCATCTCAATATAGCCACAAGTTAAAAGCACTTTCCAAGCAGTGCCCACACTACCCTTCTTCTAGTCACCACATCCACAAACGTCCACACTAAACGTTCAACCTAATATTAACGATAGATGTGCAAAATGTTGAAAATTTCAACTCCAGCATACATAGGCTACCTATAGTGGTGCAAGATACAAAATTGGACATGTTGTTAGTTATAATATAGAGAGCATGTAGCATATAAACCAAGAAGACGGAGTGGATGCGACAGAGTGTACTACTATACTAAGAAAGAAAGAAAGAAGAACTTTAACATAGTAACATGTATAGTGGTGCAAGTGACAAAATTGGGACACACTCTCTACCACTAGAGCTACAACAGTCGCGACCACCGCCACCTCCACCACACAATCAAACGCCGCTATGGAAAATTGCGGTGGTTACAACTATAGCTATCGGGCTCCAGTTCGGGTGGGCACTACAATTCTCACTACTAACCCCTTATGTACAGCTCTTGGGGATCTCCCACCAGTGGGCGTCCTACATCTGGCTTTGCGGACCCATCTCGGGTATGATCGTTCAACCCTTGGCTGGTTACTACAGCGACAGGTGCACCTCTAGGTTCGGACGGAGGCGCCCTTTTATTGCAGCAGCGACAATCCTTATCACTATGGCGGTAATACTCATAGGCTTTGCGGCCGACCTGGGTCGCTTGGCTGGCGACACACTGGACCAGGCCGCAAAGCCTAGAGCTATTACAATGTTTGTGATTGGGTTTTGGGCTCTAGATGTTGGGAACAACCTCTTGATGGCCCCTTGTCGTGCCCTCCTTGCCGATTTATCCGGCGAGGATCAAATAAAAACACGCAACGCGAACGCCACGTTCTCTTTGTTCACACAGGTCGGAAGCATAATGGGCTATGCTGCGGGTGCTTATTCCCATCTATATAAAATATTTCCTTTCACGTTAACCAAAGCGTGCAACGTGTATTGCGCCAACCTCAAAAGTTGTTTCTTGATATCTATAACGTTGCTACTTGTTCTAGCCATACTTGCGATTTTAGTAGTAGGTGAGCAACCACTTGCTAAAATTGAAAAAAAGGATGGGGAGAAGACCGTGCCCTTTTTTGGGGAATTATTTGTTGCCTTATGTAGGTTTCCAAGGTCTATGTGGATTTTTTTGTTGGTTGTGAGTTTGCAATCGACCGGTTTTTTCGCGTTCTTGTTGTACGACACGGATTGGATGGGAAGGGAGGTGTACGGTGGTGTCGTTGGGACGAAGGAGTACGATGATGGGGTCCATGCGGGGTCTTTGGGTCTGATGCTCAACTCAGCAGTAGGGGCGGTCACGGCTGTTGGGGTCATGGTTATAGGGCGGGGAGTTAAGGGTGGGATTAACGCGTGGGGATTCTCAAATATCTTGATGGCGGTCTGTCTGGGTTTGACTGTATGGATTAGTAAGGTGGCACAATCTCAACGACACCATAGAGCAGAAGAGGGTGGAGGGAAGCCCGAACCAGGAGTAAAGGCGGCAGCGCTTGCTCTATTTGCGGTTTTGGGGATTCCTCAGGCGGTTAGTTCTATAATTAGATGTTTTTTTATGTTAGCTGGCATTTTAGAGTTGGGATGGCTAGCAGTTGCTAAAGTCATCCCCGTACGCATTATGAAAATCCTGCGAAGGTGTATTTTACATATAAATTTATAAAAATATAGTTTTTTAGTTTCTCATTTTTTTTTTCTTGAAATTCCGGCAACCCATATTCGAACCCTGCCTCCGCCACTGTCTATAATCAAACGTACCAACTAGCCGTAAATACAAACTCAGTCAAGTCACAATATATAAATTGTAGTGATTGAAAACTTTTTCTTCAGTGGCATTTAACAAAATGGCTTGTTATTATTACTAATTTACAATTTATTTGTTTATTTCTACAGGTCGCATACTCCATCCCATTTGCTCTTGCCTCCATTTATTCCAATTCCTTTGGTGGTGGACAAGGTAACGTACTCCCTTTTTGTATATTTAAAAATATTTTGCATTAAGTATTTATTATAATTAAATAACTTACAAGATGTTGGGGTGTTTCATCTCTTATTATTTAGGTCTCTCCATGGGAGTCATGAATATTGCTGTAGTTATACCGCAGGTAATATTCGCTATACAAACACATGATGATCACAATAATAAAAATAAAAAAACATAACTTATTTCTGATTTTCATTTCTTAATTTTTTTTTATAACATGTATGGAATAACTGAAAGCAAAATCATATTAAATGTGATATCCAGTTCTATTTCCCCCCTGTACATGGACTAATATAGCTTCATTTACGATTAACAGTTGATAGTGTCGTTAACAAGCGGGCCATGGGATGAGTTGTTTGGCGGTGGCAACTTACCCGCCTTTGTAGTGGGAGCCTTTGCAGCTGCAATGAGCGGCATAATTGCACTCACGCTACTCCCGACTCCTCCACCTAACAAAGACACATTATCTGAAGATATGAAGATTAGTGTTGTAGCTTCCCATTGAGTATTTTTAAAAACCTAAGTTTTTCCCTTTTAGTTTGTTTGGTTTTTTTTTCTTTTTTTTTTTTTTAAAAAAAAGGGATGCAACACGAGAACTTCACAGACGGTCACTCATTCTAATACTACTCTCTCCCAAACACACTTAACTAGGAAGTTCTAATGAGATCCGGTGTATTAGTGCTGGTATAATCCCATCCCTCTTTTAGTTTATCAATAGTTTGCTAGCTAGCACGAGAAAAACAAAAATAAGCCCTATAATTATATATAAGATTCGTGAGATTGTGTTATGTATTCAGATTCCTTTTACTTGGCTCTTATATACAGGAAGTCGATACGTGTAATATTGTAAGATTTTAAAAATAACACTACATGTAGTTTTGAGGCTCTTCACGTATTTTTCCCTTCGTTTGTAAATAGTGAATAGTGATAACATGTGAGGATTGCAATAGTAACCGTCCAGATCTGGATTCATTTTGTGTACTGTATTTGATGGGTTCAACCCGATCCGACCCGATTCGAATACAAAGTTGCACTTTTATCTATTTGATCCGATCCGATCCGACTCATTTGATCCGTTTTTAAAAAATATATTTTTTTCTTTTAAAAAATAAATCTCATAAATGTCAAAAATTTCAAATAAAATTTGTTAGTTAGATTAAAAAATCATTTGATTTAAAACTATAATATAAAAATAACATAAAATATAGAGTTTAATATATATGAGAGATAGGAGAGAGCGAGTCTTAAGTTGCATTTTTTTAAATTGCATTTTTATCCATTTAAACCTGACCCGAATAGAATTGCATTTCGGATCGAGTCGGTTTGAAACCCGCGAAATTATCATGCTTAGGTGTAACTAGTACTATTAAGTATAATATGGACAACCAATTAACAATGACGAATCTATTACAAATTTATTATTGTCGAATTATTTTCAAAAATTGTCATGAAACTGTATTTCGCTTAAATCATTAGTAGTCCCATGTTTTTTGGTCTGCTTTTGTCTAAATTAGTACAAAACCTAAGTTCTTTCCTTGTAGTTTGTCAATACTTTGCTATGAGAGTACGTATTTAAAAACAATTAAATAGTAATTGTCCTAGGCGAAAGAAATATATTGAAGGAATATATATGGTGAATCATTCATCGTTACATAAAAATATACTTAATTTTCAAAACCACGAATTTTCAAGTATTGTTTAAAATTTGTTACATATAATGTAGCATGAAAGTTAAAAACAAATAATAAAAATAAGTAGCATCATATAACATATGTAGTAGTATCATGTAACATATGCACTAAACTTTAAATTTGTTTTATGGTCCGGATTTTTTATAATTAATTACCAATTATATGCACTTTTTCATATTTTTCCTATTTTCTGCTATGTAAATTTATGATAATTACTAAAATTTCCCTTAATAGAACATAATAATTAAGGGGTACACAATAGAACTGTCATTCACACATCACGTGTGCGACTCGTAATGACGTGATATATCTGAATGGGTAAGGAGTGTGTGTGGTTTTGATCAAATATAGGGAATAGATGCGTAAAATAGAACATAGAATTATTGGGATTACAAAAAAAGTTACAATTCGGGACGACCAAATCTGTTAGAAATTTATCGCTAAATTATAATATATGTCAGTAAATTTGAAATCCGTCGGCATCCCATCCCCGATTAGGGTATTGGGAAGCAAAATCCGTCACTAATTCCGTCTGTGACCTAACTTTTTTTTTAAAAGGATTTTTTGGTCCCATTTTTTTCATTTGAATGGAATTAAGATACATGAGTAATTTAAAAAAAACAAACAATATGCTCATTTTTGGAAAAACTATGTCAATCTTTGGCAGTCACATGATTAGGTGTCCATTCTCAACTTTCATTATTATAATAGAATATATTAAAATTTCTTTCCAGTCAGAAGGTAACAAAACATACTGCAGCAAGAAAATGTTAAGGGTGTGTTGGCGAACAGATTGAAAGCACTTTCTAGATCCAGAAGCTTATCTAGCAAAATTATGAGTGTTTGGTAAGTAAAAACAACCCACTTTTCAAAAAGTTCAGAGCATTAGAAGCCCAGTTGGGAGAAGTTGTTTTTTGACACTTCTGAAAATAGACTTCGTCACAAAGTCAAAATGAAAAATACAGTGCGTCATTTTTCTCCCACTCTCTCTTATACTAATAGAACTATTTTCTCACTCGTCCGGTAGAATTTCTCTTTATCTGGTATCAATCCTTAATCTATTCGTAAAAATTTTCCCTCTATCTTTATAAATCACTAGTTATCTTCTCACACAAAATTGCCGTATCTTTTTCGGCGTGGTGTTGAATTTCGTAGATCTTATCAAGATGACATAACCTCCATCAGATTCTTTTCCACCGCTACAATTGCAAATTCTATTCTTACATGTATAACAATTGTTAAAAATATTTTTTAAAATAAAATTATTGTTCGCAGTAGGTTATTTTTGCATATTTATTTAGCAATAATGATTTTATCGATGTTTTTTTTATTTTTGTAATTGTTTATAAATATTTGGTTTTTAAAGTGATACAAAATTTATTAGTATATTTTTATGTGTGTTTTCGTAGTATATGAATTATTGTGGTATTAAGTCATTTCGAACTTATACATATCAAACGCAGACAAAACTTATAAAAATCAAAAATAATTTTCCACCAGACGCTAATTTTTTCTAAAGTACTTTTTATATAAGTCACTTTTGAACAGCACTTTCCAGACAGCATTTTTTAGGAAAACACTTGATTTTCAAACAGCGCCTAAGAAAGGGAACTATGTACTTTTTAACGATTTTGTCACCTATTTTTTAGTTTTCTCAATTTTGCTATCACACAATAGAAAACTTTTCAATTTAGGTAGCAAATTATAAGAAAATTTTCAATTTATGTACCAATTAATCACGAAATCATGTCACATGACAACACGTAATTGACAAACGTTAACGTAAGAGGGTAATTTTGTCATTCTGCACCAAAATATATCATGCTAGAAAAATATTTCTTCCAATTTCACACATAACAAAAATCAGCACATAGTTCAAATTTGGGGGAAAACGTTGTTTTAGAATGACATATTTTGATGCATAATGATAAAATTACCCTCTCACGTTCAAGTTTATCAAGCACGTGATTTCATGTGACATGATTGCGTGATTAATTTAGATAGTGCTACCTAAACTGAACAGTTTATTATAGTGTGCTGCTCAAATTAGAAAAATTAAAAGATGGTTATACAAATCGTTAACAACAAAATAGTTTTATAGTTTGATATAATAAACGTATTTTTTTTCGACTAAGAAATGATCTTGGTTTGTCACTTGGTTCAACTTCAACATAAGATCTTGGCTTAAATTATGACTCTCAATAGAAAGAAAATAAACTATGTTAGATTATTAAAGCATAAATATGTCCATAAATATTATTTTATTTTTATAACGAGGGAGTTTTTAACAAACTGGGGTTTTTGTTCATGTTTATTAGCCTATTTTGGCATCTACTTTTGTTCATTTCTTTTGTACATATACGAACATCAGATCCTATTAACAAGTCGAACACGACTATTTTCGTTAAGATCGTTCACTTACGATGGGGGCTTATTAGTGTGATGTCACATTTTAATAAAAAATTTGTTTATACTTCATTACTCTTATAAGATTTTTTAAGTGTATGCCACTTTACAAATGATAAAAAAAGATATTATTTTCGTAATTTTTTGTTATTTTTTTTACTTAATAATTCAAACAAACACTAAAAAAAACAAAAAAAAAACAACTTTTAAGTTATTTTTTTACAGTTTGATATATTTCTCGTGCACATTATAATATATTTTTTTAAGTTTAAAAACAAGTTTTAATTTATTTTTTACATTTTAATATATTTTCCGCATATAGATTATAAGTTATTTTTTAACATTTTTTTTATTAGGCCAAATGACTAAAACTTGAAAAGTTTCGACACAGTACCTTCATTTAAAAAAATCTCCTAAGAAAGTGAATACGACTAATATTCTCTACGACAGCCGAGGCTGCTCATATGCAAGGGTCTGGGCCCAAACTATGGAGGCCTCAAATTAGATACATCATCCCCATATTCCAACAAAATATCCAATTGCCCTAATACATTCTTCTTGTTGTGTGACATATTAGCTCGTTATAGATATATATAGAGATATGTATAGATATAGAGAGAGGTATGAGAGAGACAATAAGGGAGACTTTATTCATCAGAATGTATCAATACAAGTGAACCCTAACCTTCTTTATATACTAGAGGTTAGGGTTATATAAGATAGAAAGCCCAACTTAGGCCCACTATGAGTAAGGCCCAATAGTCCAATAATATCTTACAACACTCCCCCTTTGGACGTCTTGAATTCTTCGTCTTCATGCAGTCGATCTGAGTCGAGTTCATTCGCAGTGCTAAACACATAAAAACCTTAGGGACGGAAAACCTTGTGTGGGACAAAACCGCTACCTAGGAGAAACTGTGTAGCCGAATGATATAGGCCGAAATATCATGTAAGTAACTAACCACAAAACAGTGTGCCTCATCAAAACCTTGACAGAGCAAACCCAATGGGAAAATCTCTGATCAAAGGAAAAAGAGTGCAACAGTGGTAGTAGTAGGGGATCAACCACAAAACAGGTGCCTCATCAAAACCTTGCTAGAGTAAACCCAGTGGGAAAAACCTCTAGTCGAAGGACAAAAGAGTACACAGTGGTAAAAAAGTATACAACCGGATACTCCCCCTAATTTTGGCAATCTTAAGTGAGATATGATGGGAACGTGTCTCGCTAAAAACCTTGCCAAGGAAAACCCAGTGGGAAAAAAACCTTGGTCTAAGGACAAAAAGAGTACACGAGCATGCGACTGGATGCTCCCCCTCACTTGCACACGACAGGGTGCGAAGATTTCGACTAAGTAGTAATTAGTGCAATAAGCATTCACCTGGATGCTCCCCCTCACTTGCACACGACTGGGTGCAAAGATTTCATATTCCAAGAAAGAGTACGAGCATTCGACTGGATGCTTCATTTACTTGCACATGACTGTATGCAAGAAAATATAACGTGGAATAAAACGAGCATTCGACAGGATGCTCTTAAACTTCATATGTGAAGATTTATTTCGACGATAAATGCTAAATAGCATAATGTAGTCATGTTTCTCTTGATCGATAACAACAAGTTGTCTTCTACGACAAGTGTTTTATCTGGATCGTGAGACAGAACATATGTAATCCAAATATGACTAATACTAGCTCGAAGCCATGTACACTCTCTAGTCGTCTCATAGAGCACGAGAAGATCATAGTGATTCGTTTGGAGTCATTCCAAGACCTCCAAGATATCGCCTTATTCCTAATGGTAAAGACATGCCATGTTAGGAATATCCCTTATGCGGGTCTGATAAGTAACCAGCATCGGTATAACCGAAAAAAGGGTTGCGTTAATTCGAGTACCGAAGGGGGTAGGTACACTCGATGACGCAAATGGGATAAGACAAGCCCTCATCCACAGTTACCTTAAGGTAATGGGAAAATGTTTTTTATGCCATTTCGATGGCAGCGTGTTAGCGCGATGCTGTGTCGAGCTATAGCATTCACAGCAAACGAGATGTTCGTCCTAGCACATTAGACCAAGTACAATAATGCGCTTATTGTACTTAGATATGAACATCATGGTTCAATATCTCTTCATCGTCTCATCAGGGACGGACTGGGTCTATATCAATGTCTAGTGATCGAACGATCATGGGAGAATCTGACGACTTAGCGTCATGATGACTAAAACGTCATAACACCTTCTGGGTGTAGTCTGAATCATGGACTTAGATTCAATCTTTACGGGACTCGATCATCAGGTCGAGTCACTACCGTGTCTTCCCAAGATCCTTCATCTCGAAGGCAAATCCAAAAATGGATCGCGTAATAAAACACGCAAGGGCATAATACCTGTTCAAGTATCCCAAGCTAATCAAGTACTCACTTAGGCGGTATACCACATCCGCTCGGATTATATTAATCCATATAGTGAACGTCCCAGTCAATTGAGATCGTGTTCCATGGTCAGGAACTACTTGATTTAAGCACATGAAGTCACACAGGGACCTTCATCTATATCTCTTTGTCTAAATCCCCATAGAGATAAAACCGTGACCATATTCATGGCTGCATACTCAGTTTTTCGGAAACTACTAAACTGGTAAAGTAGGGGACTGTTATAATGTCCATTACGAAGAAATCAACCATCTCGTAATCAATTCCAAGGTGTGAGAGAAACCTTGCGCTACTAGGAGAGCATTCTACAATCTCATTATTCTCATCACTCTTCCTTACGAATAACCAAATAAACGAACTCGTTTAACATTGGTGGTGTTGGAGCTACAGGTCCGAACACACTTTCGCTAAGGAGTCTACTTGGATTACAAGTTTCCATTAGTCCAGTCTATTCTCCGTTGACTTCAGGCAACGGTACATGGTTCTCTGTCATAATTTGCTCATATTATCAGTCGTCACCGAATATATGAACAAGTAATCAATGACAGTCTCGTTTCGCTTCAATATCGTCTAAGATATCATGATCGACAGATATTTCGAGATTCTTAGGATGAGGAGGAAATCACACATCTCCTTGATCCTTTATAATCTCGTGCGACAAACGAGTTTCAGTTCACCACCTCTGGGGCTGAACGAATTAAGAACCGGTCAACTTCCTCATATCTTGGGAAGGATGACAGACTGACGGCCGACGGCAGCGTCGTTTGCTTGGCGGGTTCGGCCAAAGCAACGTGTTACGACAGGAACACGGCGTCCGACAGGGACGTCTATCCTTGCAAGCATTTTGCAGCAGGTATAAATGATCTCGTGACATCTCATAAATTCATTAAATGCGTCTGGCATTTAGTTAGACTTGAGGGAGTCTATGCACTTACTTATCACTAAGTGCAGTTTTGGGGATCAAGCTAAGACTGAGTGGGTTATGCCACGTTACTTCACGTCGTTCCTTATCAACGGTAACGTGCAAATCTCCCCCTAACGACGGGGAGAACAGTCTTAGCGATGTCACTTTCGCATATCATGCGGTAAAGAGATCGCTTGTCAAGGTTACTCTATCAAATGATAGGCAGGAGATTCATAATCGACTTATGTCCCCTTCAGAGGTCCATATTTTGAACGCTAGAGCGGCTCAATCAAAATATTAATTAATCACTCTAAACACGCGTTAATATGAGACTTCTGGCTCATAACCAGTAACCAGCTGGTACGCATATGGTGTTTGAGTGTCTATGGGCCTCATAACGGACCAATGCAGCAAAATAGCATAACCCCACACGAAAATATAAATCTTGGTGCGCAAAACCAAGAAATGCGTGCAATCATTTGCAGTAGCATCATCAAACTTTCCGTGAGTCCATTTGGGTCTGAACATAATCGACAGGATGTTCAATTTCAATTTCCAAATTCAAGTAATTCAAATCGAAATTTCGATTATTACTCTTCGGAATTATCAAGTCGACTATACTTTTCAGGATAATCCGAATCATGAGCCATCAACTTAATGATAGGGCTAATAGTTTGGAAAGTGCTGCATTTATGTGGACAACATTAAAATGTGACCATATTGTCGATGCATCAACCATAACCATTTATATTTATGGTCCGTCTTATGGTTGGATAAGTCCACAATAACTCCTTCAATTCTTTGCAAGAATTCTACGAGTTCATTTCGTGATCTTTACACATACTAGTCTTTCAAATTTGAGCATTAATGGCATGAATTTCGGATTAATCGCAAAATATATTCTCAGAGAGAATCCAAATGCTATGTGATTATAAATCAAGCATCGTCTTTTGACCCGGGAATATCTCATCCTGTCAATGCCATAATATCAGAATGCTCTTATCAATCGACGACAGGCGAATGATAGTACAGACAATCATGTCTTAGCATCTAAATCATTTATCATTCGACGACAGGCGAAATGATAAGGTAACTTTGAATGCTTTAAAGAATGTGGTAGCAACCACTTGAAAGACATTTCAACTCCTCTAAAATACGTTTTTGAGTGGAGGCTATGTAAAGAAATTTCATTTCTTTCATGAGCTATTACCAGATAACACTGGTTTTCTCGAATATTTTATAACTCAACAAGGTACGACAGGACCTGCATGAGTATAACGCCTCATATTTGACAAATCAATTTGGCTTTACCAAAGATTTCGATTTTGGAACGACAGGTCCAGAATCGTTGTCACTGAGTGCTCTTTTAGGCAAGTAGTTGGTGAAATTATATGGTACACTGTTACCCACTATTTCCAAAAAACCAACTACACCACAAGTATTGCCTAAAATTTCATAATTTAAACTTTGGTCACATTTTTCAAAGGAATTTGCTCAATAACACTTTAAATTATTTCGAGAAATTTCGTAAACAGTCAAACCATAATCCAAAAGTATGGTCCAAATGGAAAAATAATATTCCAAATGGAAAACATAATCCAGATGAGCGAAAAAATGGCTCAATGATTTATCAAAATCTATAAAGAAAGGTATCAACCTCATTTGAGCCACAAAATCGGAGGTCTCAAGAGTTTACTTTCAGTTAGCTTTAACCACATTAGCATCGGTTTTTCCACCTTTATAATAGTTGTGAACTATTTAAGGAGTAACCGTGCATGACCTTTGTCTATATAGCATAGAGTTGGCTACTTGAGCATTATCTCTTATTTTGTGACAACGGGCCATATTGTTCCTTTCAATTACTGTCTTGGAGCCACAGGTTTCGATTTCGACGATTGGCTAAGCGATTCATCGGGATCGTGACAGTTCGAGACAAATAACACTTGTCTCGGTTCTCGATTCGTGGAAAAAAAATTACACGAAGAGCATTAATATCAGGCAAACAATTCGCCATTGACCCAATAGGATTAAAACTACTCACCGGGGTAATTTTCTTATCCAATAACAGATGGGCGATAAAGGAACATGGTGAATATAAATTCACGATACTGCTTATGGAATACAATTTTCAAGCTAGTATTTTGGTGAAGGATAGCTCCAATATGTCAATTTCAGACATTTGTTCACCATAGACGTTATCACGTCTCAAATGTGGCGACGAAATAAAATCAACGCCTTAGCATTCATCTCGAGGGTAACAACAAACTCGTGTTTTACTCATCAAAGATGGCATCCAAAAAAAAATTTTGGGCATCAAATTTTCACACATCAGGGTGACTAACATGTGGTGACGGAATAACATCACGTCTAAACAGTCATTTCACAAGTATGTTTTGCGAATTTTCTCATCATAGATGGCATCCAACATGTGTTGGGAGTTCTGGATTATTTATCATATAAAACGACTGGTTTATATGTTTATGGTTTGCACAAGCACAAACTTTTTTTTCGAAACGACAGGTTCGAAAACATTAGTTTTGCTTCTCATGTGAATCGGTTTTCATTGATCGAACGACGGGTCGATACTGAAACACCAATTCGGCGAAACATACATCACTATATAAACACACTCGGGGAAATTATTATTTAGTCAACCCCTTTCGGTAGCTCTACTTGAAAAACGACCAGGAAAGACGGTGAGGGTGGAGGGCACGAATGCCACTTAAAACCCGACCTCATTAGGATATCGACTTCCGCCTATATCTTTCCTAGACATCGTATCCAAATAGGTGAGCCTAGTTGGGGAAGGTTCATAATTTTTCCAACTTAAATGTGAAAATATATGATTTCGCAAATTATTATATCATAAACATGGCAATAAATTAAATATAGATTGTACCTGTCTATATTAACCATATATATATAAACATGCAGTAAATATATTTTAGGATCTATCTAATCATACAGTAGATTTGGTGTTATAAACAAATCAATTTAAGATTATCAATCAATCTATAAAGATTCTAACATATCAAATCAAATCTATTTAAGATTATCAATCTATCCATAAAGATTCTAACATATCAAATCAAATCTACGTAAGATTATCAATCAATTCATGAAGATTTTAACATAATCAAATCAATTTACATGCAATCTTTTTTTATTCGTTTGCCTTTTAATAAAAAAAAAAAATATATATATATATATGCATGTGGGTGAATATTTAGACCGAATATTGACTTTTATAACACATATATACTGTTTTTATACATGTAATATACTACAGGGACTATCCGTGTAATTTCAGCAAACTATATATCTATTTACAGCATTATTACTGCTTCAGTCCATAATTTCAGACAAGTTTCAGTTTAGTCCTTGAGTAATTTCCAGAATAGTTTACAGCTTTCAGAGAATTACAAATCAGTACATACGTTTCAGTTTGTTGCAGATTTAATCCGACAGATTAATACATGTTTTACAATTACATGATTTGGGTTATTTGTATGATCTTATCAACAAATATGATTTTATAATCAACAATATGTGTGTTACGATCATATATAGTTATCCATACAAGTAACAAACCTTAATACACATGGATTATATAATACGAGATATTTATCATGTTTTAGTTATCCATAAAATAATACGTGCGATCACATATATGGAATAAATTAAGTTTTGAATTCGGTACCTTACGCACGGTATGTTGATGAAGCTCGATATAGCAAAACCCTAAAATCCGGATAAACCTCAAGGTTTATAAATACCCAATATCCATCCGTTTACCAAAAATCTCCAATATCCGTGAGCGTATATCCTATTCTTCGCGAGCAAAGTGCCGATAACGTGTTGTGTGACATATTAGCTCGTTATAGATATATATAGAGATATGTATAGATATAGAGAGAGGTATGAGAGAGACAATAAGGGAGACTTTATTCATCAGAATGTATCAATACAAGTGAACCCTAACCTTCTTTATATACTAGAGGTTAGGGTTATATAAGATAGAAAGCCCAACTTAGGCCCACTATGAGTAAGGCCCAATAGTCCAATAATATCTTACAACACTTCTAATAATTTTAACAAAGCATCCTAAATATATTAGAAAACTGACTTAAATTTTGACATGAAACTTACACATACACAGTATGAGAAAAATTTCAGCTAAACCTGATTGATCAATCTAATTGTTTGTTGTCACCGATGAAAAAGTAATTTTTTAGGAATTTGTCTCATTAGTACTTGTCAAAGATAAAGCACATACAAAACACTTCATATTCAGTTCTCTAAAAGGTTCAAATATTTGTATACATATTGGATATATTTTGTGTCTAATAAGAGCAACCGCATCAATTATACTAACATTTTTTTTAAACTAACACACTTTTAGACTTTTTAGGATAAAAATTTAATTTTATATCATTTTCAGTTTTTCTATTTTAACATCTCTATAATAACAAACTATATATTTTATTCTATTCTATTATTTTTTACTCCCTCCACATATATTTCTAATTTTACTAACTTTCTCTCTAGGCTCTGTTTGTTTCAAGGGAAAAATGGCAAGAAAAAACATCTTCATGAAAAAACGAATTTTATGTTTGATTGATTGATAGAAAAATAAGAAAGTAAGTAAAATATTTTTCATCTTTTAGGGAAAACAAATGAAATTGTATCACCCAAAAATAGGTGGAAAACATTTTCGCTCGTGAGGGAAAACATAATTTTTTCACGAATATATATATTTTATCTTCTTTACCTCGGGTTTTTTTGCTTTTTAATAAAAAAAAGTTACGGGTGTTTGATATATTAGCTTTTTAAACTTTTTAAAAGTTGCCTTTCGTGAAAAAGCTCAAAATCAGAAAAGTTATTAATTTAGAGACTTATTTTATCTTTTACTCATAAAAAAGTTAAAATTTTATAATTAAATTATTTTGTATATTTCCATGTCACCAATAAGTTAAAAATAAGTGAACAATTACTTGTTAACAAAAATAAGTTATAAGTCATTTATAGGTAAAAAAAAGCTATAAGTGACTTATTTTAATAAAATTTTTTTGTCATTATTATTAAAAGAAACTTATTTTGTTTTTTAATAAAAAAAAAATTATGTGTGTTTGATTTATAAGATTTTTTTTTTAACTTTTCAAATTTAGATTTCGCGAAAAAAGCTCATAATCATAGCACTTAGGAATTCGGAGACATTTTAGCTTTTTACACATAAAAATCATCAAACGTTAAAAAATTTCAATTGATGTAAAAAATAATTTAATTGAGGACCTCAATAAAAGAAAGTCTAACCTTTTATGCTAGAACCATAAAATTTCAATCGATATACAAAATAATTTAATTGAGGACCTCAATAAAAGAAAGTCCCCAAACATCAAATTTCCACTAATTTTAAGGAACTCAATAAAAGAAAGTCTAACCTTTTATGCTAGAACAGCTTCGATCCTTATATGTTACCCAAAATTTGATGCATTAGAAATGTTGCTCAAATCTTATCACTTCTCATTCCTATCTCATGCACATGTTTTAACTCGGAAACACTAAAAAAGTGTAATAAAAAAAAATCAGAAACAATGACAAGAGAGAAAGAAGCCATGAAATTTGATAAAAGTGAGGAAGTTAATAAGAAATGATTTTAGTTTAAATTTTTAATACTTAATGTAAAATTGGAAAAACAGACATTTTTCCATAAAATATAAAATATAAAATATAAAATTGTAAAATTGAAAATCTATGTAATACTATAGTGACCACGCATGTAATTCACTCTAAACCTTCCATTACAGGAAAAAGGAAAGAAAAGTCTTTACTCAAAAAAATAAATTGGCTTATTCAACTCACATCATAATCTTCCATACATAAATACATAAAAATATTAGCCTTAAGACGTAACATCGTACCCTAATCAGGTCCTTTGATATTTTTCTTTTCTAAGATCTGCTCTCTTATATATTATCTCATATATTATTTCATATATATAATAATATTGATGAATTTGTATTTTGCAGTAGTTTTGAAGAGATGTTTAGCGTTGTGAGGCGTAGAGCTTCTTGTTCTTCGGTATACTATTTTCATTTATTACATTTTTATCCTAGAGAATTATAATTGTTACAATTTTGGCCCTTGTTTTACCTTTTGTTTCGTGGGTTTTGTTTTGATTAGGTTTTAGGGCAGTCTTTACGAGTGTTTAGGGCTGCGGGATGTGTGCCGGAAATTAACTCGGGTTCCGGAGCTGAGGTATAATTTACGCTGTTAAAATTTTTATTTGTTTTATTTGTTTTTAGGTGTATCCCGTGATTATAAAATGGCGTAATGTTATGAAATGTGGAAGGTGGCCTTAATTAACATACACGAGACAAGAGATATTGCTAAAACATGTGTACATCGAGATGTGAAATGATTTTTTGATTCACATTTATGATAACTCATGAATGTACTGACAAATTAGAAGAATTGCGCATTCGTAATTGTTGACGGAATTATCCAAATTAAAAGAAATCGAAAGAGTAAAACAATTATAAAACTAACAGGTGAAAGCCTATGTTTTGTTGCATTTTTCAGCAAAAAAAAAAAATTCAATCATTTGCAACATTACGATCAAAAGTTCGCGGTAAGACCCTTTTAGAAAGCTGTATGGCACCAAGAGTTGTACGTGTGTATTTGCAGATATTCACATAAAAAAAGTAAGGTAGTTATGTTACGTGAAAAACTCACATTTAGCAGCGGTTTAATCACATTAGAATGGGCAATTCACTTGGTCGGTCTTTTCTTTATTGGGTATATTGCTAGTTAGTTTAAATAGAAGATACGAAATGTGAGTGAGAAGTCTGGTGTTTCATTGAGAATTTTATGTAATAGTTGACATACCCATGTCTAGGAGAAGTCAGACAACTACAGCCAGCTGTTCAATATTGGATCGTTTATCTTTCTGTTTATAAAATCCTTCAGCTTTATTAGGTTGTTCCATTTTAAGGCATCACATAGTTTTGAACTTTTGATAAGTTAGTTTCAGTTTCTAACTAATTATGCACGGGGTTGAGCTGTAAATTTACAAAATGATAAAATGCTGCTTCCTGTGAACTAATGCTATGTTTAACATTTGATTTCCAATTTTAACTCACTCCAACCTTGTTCTAAATATGTTAATAGATTTTATCTCATTCTAGCGGAGCTGGGTATGCACGAAACTTGTGTCACCTCATTTTTCCAGGTAATATTCTCTCCACTATTGTTTCTCTATTAGAGTTCACGGTCTTCATTTAACTTCTACTATTGTTTTTATCATGATAGGGCGTTCAACATATTTGAGGCCAGCAAGGTTAGTTATTTGCCAGATTATTTCATTTATTACTTCAGCGAATATGGTTTATTCAGCTTAATTATCAAATTTAGATAATATCAAGGGGTGTTTACAAGGGTAGACTCAAGATTGTTGCTCGAATCCAGACTGCGCAGGACTAGAATATGTTCTCGAGTAAAATGCCTGGAAACCAATTTTCTGAAGTTATATACCCGTTTAGCGTGTTTGAAAAGAATATTTGATCGTGTAAAATGAGGACGAATTTATAAAAGCAGTTGAAAGCTCAAATCATATTTTCATATTTAATGGAATTTATGTAGAACAATTTAAGTTGAATAGTGAGCATTTTTCCAGTGTTACAGCCATTGTCATCACTGTCTAAACTAGGTTTGTGACAAGTTAAGGATATAAAACTAGTTTGAGATAATTTTGTTCTGCACAAGCCATATTCATCTATTTTGCTTCCCCTTTTACCTGTATTTTGCATCTAGTAGGATTCTCCTTTTTCAATCAGATTTTATTTATTGTGTGGATTCCAGGGAATTTATGGCCATTCATCAGCAAGTGCAGACACAGAAGAGGTTATTTTCTTCAGAGGATGGTATGATTCTCATAATCTTGTTTTCTCATTTTGTATTATTCACACAAAGCTTGTTGTTTAAATGCCATGCATTTGAGAAATATACATATGTTTGCCTTTTATGTATTTCAAATATTCTGTAGTCAAACAAATTTTTCTTTATAGGCAGGGATCTGTGCTTCACTTTTTGGTATCGTTTGACATTGATTTTCGCTTCATTCTCTATTTTTGTGTCCAATCTGAGCATAAGATTAGATGGATATTTTTACCCTTATTTCTATAACTCTGTTTTTTTCCCTCTTAAGCAGGTGACCTGGTTGATGCAGTTGTCCCTTTTATGGGGGAATCCATAACTGATGGAACCCTAGCAACATTCTTAAAGAGTATGCTAACTTTTTCTCCCAACTTCCAGCTTAAAAATATTAGAGTGACTTTTAAATTCATTTCCTTACGGTGGTGCTATTTACTTTACATTCGGAGCAGAACCTGGTGACAGAGTACAAATTGATGAGCCAATTGCTCAAATCGAAACAGATAAGGTATTGTTGTAAATCGATAGTAAAGCTACACATTCATGTCGAAATTAAAGTGATAACAGGTTTTGAGTTTATCCACCTGATTAGGGATGGCAAAAATAACCGAAATCCAAAATCCGATCCTAAAATTATATTGGATATACCCAATCCGAGTCCTATGGTTTTGGATTGGATATGGGTTTCAATATCAAATCTGTAAATCCGATCCGAAAATCCAAAACCGGAAAAAATCCGAAAACTAATCGAATTATAATATTTATAGATGCAAGTATGATACTCCATCCATATATTTTTCTAGATTTTAGTATGATACTTCATCCATATATAACCTAGGAGTAGGAAATAGAATATATAATTTATGAAATTAATTTATTTCATAGATTCCCTGATATTAACTATTTCTTTAAATAATGCTAGTTATTACACTAACGCTATTGACTTTCTTGCTACGGATTTAGAAATTAATATGGCCTCAATTTGAGTATACCTTGTTACATACACGATGTCGCACGAATATAATGAATTTAAAGTTCAATATTTATATTGTACTTGGTATTTTTTTTCATTCAAATGTTTAAAATTTCAAAATCTCGTATCTTAACCGTAATTTATTAATTATCTATGAAAAATAAAGAAAAAACTTAAACAGTGGAATATATAATAAAAAAATGGATGAAATCCGATCCGAAACCAATCCAGAACCGTTTAGGTTTGGGTATGGTTCGGTTATTTTGGTGATATTTTTGCTATAAAATTCGATCCGAGAAAAAACAAATCCGGAATCCTAAATCCAAAATCCGACGGATCGGATCGCATTTGATTTTTTTGACAGCCCTACACCTGATGCAGCAATTTTAACATCTACTTTTTATCTTCTGCCAGGTGACAATTGATGTTGCTAGCCCTGAGGCTGGTGTGCTCCAAAAGGTAAATATCAGAGCATGTCTTATTAGAATTATTCGAGTATTCTGCTTTACTCTTTGTACAAGAAGACGCTTTTTGTGCTTTTTAAATTCTCTGTCTACTTTTGTTCAGCAGCCTATTATCAGTTTTGATGCATACACCAACCTTCCAGTATTTGCAGTTATTACACCAACCTTCCAGTATTTGCAGTTATTACACCAACCTAACATTTTCTTTCTTGTTCCTATTCACTACATAGAAATTTAGCCATAGATTGGGGACTGAAGTAGAAAGCAGGTGGTAGAATAGCTGTACACTATATAAAAATCATGATAAGATGGTGTATGAAATATTCATTTTCCGTAGCTAATTAGTGTGCAACCTTTTTTTTCTAGTTAGTATAACAAGTCTACTAAATCAAAAGAATGAAATATTAAGTGCAGTATTTGTTAATTTGGTGTGGAAAATCATAATTTGATGAAACGTTTGTGCATAAAACTGTAATTAATCCTTAAATGCTAAACCAATTATATATATATTTTTATAGTATGTGGCAAAAGAAGGGGATGTTGTGGAACCCGGATTTAAGATCGCGGTTATTTCAAAGTCTGGTGAAGGTGTAGAACATGCTGCTCCATCAGAAAAAGCTGCGTCTCCACCACCTCCAGCTGTGGAGGGAGAAGAGGTTCAACAAAAGCCAAAAGTTGAAACTGCTCCTGTTGAGAAGCCCAAGGCAACTTCTAAGCCCCCTGTTTCTCCTCCTCGAAGTTCTGCAACAGAACCTCAGCTCCCTCCTAAAGATAGGGAAAGAAGAGTAAGTCTTGTAATTTTTTATTTGTATGCTATGTACTTTTTTCTTTGGAAGTAAGTTTCTCCACGTGTCTTACAGTCGAACAAAACATCGATGCTTAAACATTACATAGGTGTTTATCTTTGATTGCAGGTGCCAATGACAAGGCTTAGGAAAAGAGTTGCAACTCGTCTGAAGGATTCCCAAAACACCTTTGCGCTATTGACTACGTTTAATGAAGTTGATATGTAAGCCCTGTTCCTTGCATTTAATAGTATCCATATTTTTGCTCACTATGCAGGGACTAAAAGTCTGTCAGGTAAGGTAATTGAAGAACGTGAGTTTTTTAAATAAATTGTGTTAAAGGTACCTGCTCTTTGTTTATCGAGATGATGTATCTGCTGCTTTAGTAAATAAATAAATAAAAGCTCAAGACTAGCTCATGTTGATCACCTGATGTCTGCCAAATTGCTTTAGTGAATTAAATAGGGATTCCTTGAGATCCTCTTTCTATAATGTTCTTCTTGTTCGTATCTATTACCTAAATAGAGTTGTTTAAAACAAAAAGTAAATATCACTAAAAGAATTACGCTTTCATGTTGTCTCCTATACATGGTAACCATAAGTCTATAACTATGGGATTTAACCTAACCATCTTATATAGTTCTGTTGACCTAGCATTCGTGATCATAAACAGATGAATTTATCTTTTATTAACTCTCAACTTATTGCAGGACTAATTTGATGAAGCTCCGCTCTGAATACAAAGATGCTTTTCTTGAAAAGCATGGCGTCAAGTTAGGGCTAATGTCTGGATTCGTGAAGGTCAGTAGTAAAAGACATGATTTATTTGCTTAGTTAAACATGGTCAAATACGGACACCTGATTTTTCTATTCTCTCGCTGATTTCTAAACGCTTCTGTCTCAAATCGTCAGGCTGCTATTAGTGGACTCCAGAATCAACCTATTATCAATGCTGTAATAGATGGAGATGACATAATTTATAGAGACTACATTGATATTAGCATAGCTGTAGGCACTCCAAAGGTTTGTAAATCATTCTTCTATTTAATTTCTCCCCCTGTTAATATACCAAAAAATATTTAATCAAGATTACCTGTCGCTTGAGACTTCTAACTTGAGCATGAGCAGTTCTTTTGTGTGTGTCTGTTTTTTTTTTTGGGGGGGGGGTTGGGGGGGTCAACTTATTCGATGTAGACGAAAACTCGTTATTTTTGCAGCTTAACCGCTGCTATAACCTTGCAATTAGGTACATATCTTAAATAGACATTCTTTCGATTTTTTTTTAACTCGATTGCATATCTGACTAGATATACTTCTGCTAATGTACTTATAAGGAAGTTTCAGCTCTGAATTTTCTACTAGCAAGTAGCTAGTATGGACCTAGTTGCATATTCCTCTCTTTTTTTGGTGAAAACTGGGGAGCTCGCATTTTTAAACTTACGTTTGCTTTATGCTTTTTTGTTTTAGCTGCATGAAATATTCCTTGTTTGTTCTTCTTGGTTTATCTGTGTTCCTTTGATTTTGAAGTCCGTCAGTACCTGTTCCAAAGAATTTCTGTTGGTAGTTCGACTCAAATCTGATGTTAATATTAAAGAATTTAAGTGTTTAAAGCTTGTATACCATCACTTTATATTGGCGCATTTCTTGTTTTAATAAGGAATGAGCATCTCGTAAAATCGATGTCCATTTAATTTAAAACTGCTCTCCTTGGAGAATAATGGGAGAAATATTATCACCTTGATACTTTGCTGACACATCTTTAGAATTCTGAGCATGCCTGGTGTATGTCTTTTCCCCCCAGATCACTTCTATTGATAAGAAAAAACTAATTCTTGAACTTGCAATGTGCTATTCCGATGTAGTCATAACATCTTTTGCGGAAGGAATGCCTTTAATTATTGGTACTACTACTACCATTGTGATACGTATAACTAGAATGATAAAACTGGTATTATGTATAGCATAGTCAAGCAGATACACCCACCACATCGCGGAAACATGTTTCAATTTCATTCCGTCCATAATTATGATCAAGTCGAATTACTAATTTCCATGTTCCGGAAAAAAGTTCTATTCATTTTACCAATTATCGTGGTTTTCATTGGGGTCTATGTTCCTACTTATTCTTTTCAGGGCCTTGTGGTCCCCGTAATCCGAAATGCTGAGAACATGAATTTTGCCGGGATTGAGAAGGAGATTAATACACTTGCAAAGAAGGCAGTTAGTGGATCTTTATCAATTGACGAAATGGCTGGTGGTTCGTTCACTATATCCAATGGTGGTGTTTATGGAAGCTTATTGAGCACCCCAATTATCAACCCCCCTCAGGTACTCTACTTAAATCGACAAAAGTTTCAATTTTTTATTTCAAAATGTTCTATAAGAAATTATTTACTAAGGCGAAACTTGATTTCCATTTCGTCTCCAAGTACAATTGTTGGGTATACACTTGAATGAATTCATCTTTGATTGGCATATTGTTCAATAAACTGATATGGCGATTTATGCTTACATTTCAAAAAATGATTTTTGATTGGATTACAGTTTAAATTAACTGACATCAATTATGATGGGTGTACTCTTAAATTAACTAATTTGGATATGCAGATACCATGCAGTACGCCTAAATGAGAATTAAACGTTAGCACTATTATCTAGTGGGAAATATCTCCAAACATTTACTCGTTGGTTTCACCCCAGTATTTTTATTGACCTTTTTTAATAAACAATAACTGTTATTGTTGGGCAACAAAGTCTAATTTGCCAACTTTTTTGACAGTCTGCCATTCTGGGAATGCATTCAATAGTGAGCCGTCCTATGGTTGTTGGAGGTGACATCGTAGCAAGGCCAATGATGTACATTGCACTGACATATGATCATCGTCTTATTGATGGGAGAGAGGCCGTCTTTTTCCTCCGTCGTATCAAAGAGGTTGTAGAAGATCCTCGCAGGTTGCTTCTAGATATATAATTTTTTTTCAAAATCCCCGTGTTTGATCACGTGATCTGCAGGTATACCTGTGACAAAATGCGTTGAAAGTTTAGTAAAACTTAAAATAAACAAAGAGACAAAAGTTTGGTACTTTTAAGTTCTTTCTTATTTTTAACAAGTTCTACAGTTGCAGCTACTTTGGATAGTGAGTAACCTTGTTGGCAAATGGTTTTTATCCGGTTTTATACTGCATATTATTATTTCATATAGTTCGACCAAAGGTTGTTATGCTTTTGGATCTGATCGAAGAGATTTGACTCTGCCCTTTTAACTAAATTGGGTTGTAATTTTTGGATGTTATTTCGTATATCAATTGGCATTGCAGAGACTTGAGTTACTATGTTTCATTTGTTATCTGCAATATGCGAAGGCCTCCCTTCTACTTGTTGACAAGCGAAACCGGATATTTTTAACAGACATCAAGGAAAATAAAAATAATCTATCGTAGTTAGCATAATATTAGAATTTAGGGGTGTGTTGGCAGCAACTTTTAAAGAAGATAAGCCGACTTAAAATCTCTGTTGTAAAAAGCTTGCTTCGTAGTAAAAAAGCTCGATTCAAAGCTTAAAAAAATGCTAAAAAGCTCGCTTTTCTGCTTTTTAGGCCGTTAAAAGCTTATGCCTTTTTATGCTTTTAGTGTAACTCTTGCGAAAACGCTTTAGCTAGGTTTTCACTTTTTAAAACATTGCTTAAAACTGAAAGTTTGTTCAGGCCAAATAACCCAAAATAGTATAGGTTAGAAGTTGCAACCAAACAATAAGCAAGTCATCAGTGTGCATTAAGCATTAGGAAACTTTATGTGATTTCTAATTGTACTCCACTTGAAATTATACTGTAGTTTTATATTCATTAAAGGATATTGTGCAAGTTTGGTTAGGCAGATTCATTGCCCATTTAGAACGAGATATATGGTAAAAGGATATTCCTAATAACCCAATTTATTGAATCATTTGACTAGAATCAGTCAGTTGACTCGTGTATATGGGTACGTGTACAGTACAGGTATGCACATGTTTGAAGACGCTTCAATTGCAAAGTAACTTGAGAATTAAGATTGTACTCTGATTTTCTGTTTAAAAAAGCAAATTATGCTCTGATTTGTGCATAGTTTGCATTATCATTCTGGTACAGGGTAACAATGTCATTCTACCTAAAATCCCTTTTTCCAATGAATTACCAATACAGTGCCTTTATTATAAATAAATACGGAAAATAAACATCTATTCAAGTTTACCTCATCCGAATTTTGGGACCCCTTCGGCTTTTGATGCCGTCCATCTTTCAATGGGGCACAAGTCCGTTGGTATTATTATGAACCCAAGACCGTTCAAAAGAAAAAAAACATAAACAATCCAGGCCGGCCTTTCCACATGAAGAGAGACCGATAAGTGGCTGGAATATTCAGATTTTTTTTTCCTGATCCGTGGATCCTTGTTTATTACACCCATTGGATCAACGGACCTCACTATTAAGCAAAGCATCGGCCAAGAGGCATCTACGGACCATGTATGTTAATCCTTTTGAGAGTATGAAATCATCTCTCTCTCCTCCAAAGTTACTCATTACAAAACATGGCCATCATTTTATACTTATGCGAGAAAAACAAACACAGAAGCTAACTTTACATCCCATCTCGTGTCGGGAATCTGTGTTGTAATCTCTTTTTCTTTATAAGACAGGGCAGATATGATTCGTGTCATGAATCATATATTCATATTAGTTCTTGTTTCATAAACTACGGGTAAAACCCTTGTATGATCAGGATATAAACCATAAAATTTAACCTCCACCACCATCCAAATACATTTTTGAGTTATCTTGTATAAAGATTCTCAATATTGTTTTGAATCATCAATCACAACAGTTTCATGCAATAATATTTTCCTTACGAAATCATGGATGTTGAATTTTTGCCATTATACTATTCTATAATTAATAGTAAAACATAATTGAGAACTTGAAGCTTTGTTCATGTGTCCAATGAACCGTACGGCCGGGTGACAATTCTTGGGAAATGATCTCATGGATTATAGTATTAAGCTTAACCCTAAAAGTTGGACTCTATATGATAAGTAACTTATTTAGAGCTATATTTTAGTACTTTAAGTGACCATGAACACAAATGAAGTTAACTACTTGACATATACATAAGTCTACGGTACACCACACTAAACCATGAATTTAGAATTTCCCATGTTGTATTCAAAAAAGTACTACCTGATACATTTTTTTTTTATATTAAACACCGTATAAAATTCGTTGACAAGTTATACAAAATATTTATAGTCAAATCCAGTTAGAAGACGCCACTTGCCAAGTTATGAGGTGCTTTGACTTTATTTCCTTAGGTGATACATAAGTTTTTCTTTTTTAGTCCTCTTGATATATAAGTTTACGGTAAAAAAAAATCATTGGCAAAGTAAATTTATACTCTTTCCATAAATAAATGTTATGATTTCTATTTTGAGATACATAAGTTTCTTTTTTTAGTCCTCGTGATACATAAGTTTACGGTAAAGAAAAATCATTGGCAACGTAAATTTATACTCTTTCCAGAAATAAGTGTTATGATTTCTATTTTGAGACATGTCAAAATAAATGTGCATTTTCATTATTTAGTAAAAAAAAATATTTTTATTTTTTTAAATATCTATTTTTGATACTGAAATCATATCAAATTTACAACTATAATCTCATATTATAAATGAAAAATAGTTTTTATTTGGTTTTTGATTTTTTTTAGTCGAATTTTAAATGAAATTGGTTTAAATTCTTCTTTTTTCTTTGAAAATAAGCATATATTACCACTAAACCACTGAAGAACCGAGTTGGCTATCTGCACACACATGTAGATAAAAAGAAACAATAAAATAAAAATTAATACATTGTTTGTAAATTAATACTCTCTTCGTCTCTTTGTCTACTATTTCTCATGAGATATTTCACCATCATAAATGAATTTAATTATATTTTTAATAAGGGCAATATAAGTAGTTATATATCAAATTTTGAACTCTTAAAAAGTTCTAATTTTAAGAGGATACTTAGAAAGGGAACGGAGGGAGTATGAAACAATCAAAAGACAATCTAAACGATAAATAGTTGGAGACTAAGATAACTCTCTTGTTCTTGAAAATTGTAAAGATGGTAAGGGTTGGAGAATGTTGAGGTATCCAACTCGACTCCAGCATTTTTTATTTATTATCTGTGTTGAGTCCTTCGACCAGTGATCTTATCAGAGGTACATGTAGTATTTAGCATCAGCATCTTACATATTCTCAAGACTTGGATTACAGAATTAACAAATCCTTTAATGCTAAAGCACATGAAAAAACTTGCATCTATTACTCTTTTTGCTCTAAACTACTCCACAATTGAAGCATTGATTCTTCTTTTGAATACGGTAACCTCAAAAAACTAATTTTCATCGTCTGAGTACTCCTCGGTACTACTTTTCATCAGTTGAAGTATATATTGGTCTAAATTTTTAAATAATACAGTTTTCGAATCATGACACTTATTTCAAGACGGAGTAAGTAGTAATATGAACTTGGATTGTGTCTAGCGAGAAAGAAAAATCTTAGTTTTGCACGGAGAGTTTTCATACTTGACTGATATAATTTCTTTTTGGGGAGTAGTATAACACTAACTAAATGTACTATTTTTAAAATTACATTTTTTAGACACGTGTGTGGTAAAAAAAAGTTCTTTATTAAAAACAGATATGCTTCATTTAGCTTTAAATAAGCCTTGATTATAAATGATTACAAAAAAAAAACTTCATTATAAAAAAAATAAAAAAAATTACACAAGACAAAAGGTGTTAACTTCACCGTTAACTTGCTCTCTGTTATCTATTTTCAACGAGAACCAAAGATTAGTCTCCCCCCCTCCTCTTTTATCTCCCTTTCCATTGTCTCTTTCCACTTCTCCGGCTCTTTATACGAACCTGGTAGACTTATCTCTATCTTTCCATCTCTCTCACGCTAGTTTCCCGTTATCTGCCATGATCAAAATTCACACACTCTAATTATAGGTTCGTATAGAGTCATAGAGATGGTATATTACTCAGTTCATACAATCTTTAGCATATTCCTCAGTTCATGCCACTCTCCATGATTAATATATGATTGACTAACATTTACTTTAGTGGATTGTAGTCAATTTGTTATGATATTATTGAGTAGTTTGAGTTACTTTTGATCATACCTTTTTTTATATATAGATGATAGATGTTTTTGAATTTAAATTTTTCTTGTTTTGTTTGGAGTCATTCATTGTTAATGTTCATGAGCGTTATTATAGTTGAAAATGCGTAGGAACTAAAAGTGAAAGGATATAAAATCTTAAAGAGATGGTATGAATTCACAAAAAAAAAGGTATGAACGTGAAAAAAAATGGTTATGAGCTGAGAAAAAATTACTTCTGAACTTGAAAAAGAGTGTATGCACCGAAGAAAATGGCTCTGAACATAAGAAAGGGTATGAAAATTAAAAAAATGTATTAATTGAATTTGAGGAGTAAAAGGCTATGAACGCGGAAAAAAAGTGTAAACGAGATAAAAGGAGTATTAACTTGAAAAAATGGGAGTGATATGGAAAAAAAAGGTATAAATTTAAGAAAAGAGGGTAAGAACTTGAAAAAAATGGATATGGACTTGAAAAAATGTGCATAAAGTTAAAAGTTTTGGGTATGAACTCGTTTTCTTTAACTAAATACCCTTTTCGTAGACTCGATACCATTTTTCTTCTAATCACATTCCTTTTTCTATCACTTCATAATACTTTTATTTATAGTATAATGAAATGCTATAAAAGTATAAATAAACCAACAGTGCATTCTTTGATCATGATCATGAAATTATCACACAAATTTGAAAATTCACAATGCATTCTTTGATCAGCCATAAACTATGTCCAAGTCACAAGATCATTTTCTAAAACATTCATTGGAGTCAGCTTTTAGAGTAGGTCAGATGAGTTGTTAATCAAAACAACAACAACATACAACTAGAACTAGGAGAATCTCGGGGCATGAACCTGGCATGAGACGATTCAAGTAAGTAAGAGAAACTAGGTAATGACAATAATATGATCCATAAGTGAAATGAGTGATAATTCGTAATGTAGGGTTGATCTGGCCTTTTGCCCTTTCATGATCATGATCATGATCATGTCAAGCTGAAAAAATTTCTAGGGAAAATTTTAAGAGAAAGTTAATGTTTTGTAGACACTCTAATAATTCATTATCAAAACATGTATTTGTGTATTTTATTTAACAATTTGATACAAATCAACTTAACATCATTGAGCATCGATGATAACACAAAGACGAAAAATATTGGACATTATCATTGAAATTTCGTACTTAATCTCAAAAGTCGTTCAGGCCGGGGTTTTCTTTAACCATGTCTCGAATTTTATAGTAAAGGATCATTTTCCCGAAATTTAAAATAGCAGTTTTTAAGTCCAAAGATAAAACTCTTTGCTTATCCAGTTATCTAATCACTTAATTTACCGTTTTACGGTGAATCAACTTAAAACATTATTTGGTGTGAATTATCTGCGATCCATTTATACATTTACAAGCTAGGTTAAAGATTCTATTTGTATCATGGTTTTTAATTTGCTCTTTCTCAAATTTTCTACCCGTTCCTTCTTTTATTTATTTCTAGAGAAGCTTGTTATTGGTAAATGGAAGTCAACCAAATTACATGTATACATAAATAAAAGAGGTTTGAATTAATTAAATAGTCATTTTAGGAAAAAAAGGTACTCTTTTTTTTTTAGTTCGAAACTAGGAAAATAGGTACTTTGTGCTCAACTCAATCTTAGAATTCAACCACACTCCTTGCAAAAAATTCACATGAGAGCCTTCCCTATTTTGTCCTTTTTTCCCGCGTCAACTCTTACTTTGATCATCCTTTTAAAACCCAAATTTATTACATCATTTTTTTACTACTACTTAATCACCCCTAAGGAAAACCAAAAGCAATCACTCCAAGAGATTCAAGTTCAAAGTATACTTTGTCAAGAAATGAAGCTAATCACAATCATCTTCCTTGGAGCCATCTTCATGGCCTCGTCCATCACACTCGTCGTGAAGAACATTGCTGACGAACAAGGAGAAAATTCGCCTCTTGCATTTGAGTCAGAAGAGCTCCCTATGAATGAAGCAAATGAGCTCTTTTTGCCATCGCCAAGAGTTAGCCGTTTCCTGGCGGAAAACAAAAATCCCAGGGCAGCCGATCATTGCAAAAAGGATAAAGAAGTATGTTATAAAGAAGGAGGATATAATCCCACTTGTTGCAACTATAAATGTGTCGATTTGTGGGATGATCAACAGAACTGCGGGGCTTGCAAAAATAAATGCAAATCGACACAAGCTTGTTGCAGTGGGGAGTGTGTATATTTGTCCTACGATAAGAGAAACTGTAACAAATGTGGTAACAAGTGCGCTGATCGTCTCGAATGTATATACGGAATGTGCGATTATCCTTGAAGATGTGGAGATCTGTCTATTCATTCATGAGGTTTGTTACTAGTCATGGATAAGATTTATAAGTATCATTTATACTAGCAAGAATAAAGTTCCACGTATGTGGCTCATAAACTTAAATTTTCTGTTGATAATGTGTGTGCGGGGAGGATAATTACCCTAAAGTGTGTGCTGTGAAAGACAATTTCAAAGCAATATTATGTATTAATAAGTTATTTTTGTTATTTACATTTGTTAGGATCATAATCATTATCAGCTTTTGATTAATTGTGAATACATATTTTTGATTGTTTCCAGTAAAGATTCAAATTCTCTAAAGTGTATAATGCATACTCACATCCTATATAATACGATCTAACGTATGAAATAAACACAATTCAATGATCTAAATTAATTCATGTTATATCCATCAAATTGAAAGAATAAAAAGTTTTTCATGTAATAGTTTTGAATCCAACAATTTAATAATAATTTTGAATCCAACAATTATTAACTTGGCTTCAAACAAATAGATATGAAACTAATAGTTTTACATGTAATTTTTTTTATTATATATTTTTACTCTAATTGCTAAAAATTGTGTTCTAAGTACTCGTAATTTTCTTTCACTTCAAGTATTTTTTGTGTTTTTTGAACCACGTTTGTAATTTTTGGCTTTGATTATATATTCATAAAAAAATCAGTAATGTTTACTTCAAAACTATTGCATAAAAAACCTTTTATTGTTTCAATGTGATGGATATATATATAGCATATATTAATCTAGATAATTGGATTGTGTTTATTTCATCCGTTAGATTGAACTTTATAGAATGTGAATGCATTATACACTCTAAATAATTTGAATTTTACGAAAATGACATAAACCCTGTATTTCTTATTATTTTTGTATTAATTAAACAGTAATGGTGCATGTCTTGCACTCGGATATATATATTTATCCAATGCGTAGGTTTGTTTATAAGACTCTCATCCTCGACGGGTATAAATATCTGGGTTTAACAGAATGATTTAACAATCTTGGGGATCTTCAATAATAGTAAACACATTAATTAGGGTTTTTAACATTTTTTCCTAAATCGTTTTTGTTTTCACCATTAGTATCCTAAATTCGTATTTTTCTTGTTTAGTATCGTGAATTCAAGTTTTTTTATGTTGAACTATTTCGTCCAATTATGTGACACGTGCCATCGGAATAATTGAATATAATCTAGTGTACTAAACAGGAAAATAATTGAAAATTCAGGATACTACATAATATGTAAATAATTAAGAATTCAGCGTACGTATCAAAATGAACGAAATAGTTCAAAGTAAAAAAAAACTTAATTTCAGGGTACTAAAAAAAAAAAAAGAATTCACGGTACTAATCGAGAAAACGACAACATTTCACGATACAAAAACCATGAAAACTCCATTAAATACTTCAACACGAGAAGAATTTTTCTACAACTTAGCTCACAGTTTGGAACTGGTTGAATTTGACCTTTTTCGTTTAAATATAATAATTAGTATACATGTGAAAGGCGGCCGTGTTAACAAGGTTACATGATTCAAAAATGAAATATGTTTATTACAAATATTATATACGTACATGCGCAATTTGAGTTTCTTGCACTCAGTACTGTTATATTAATTAGTTCTTACATTTGTTTCCCATCATATAAATTAGGACTCTTAGTAAAATTCGTCAATCTGTAAATCCGATCCGAACATTTAATTTGGTTAGGTTTAATTTACCTTTTGAATACTCATGGTTTGGTTTTGTATTCAAATTTTTTAAATTCGTTCTTAATGGTTTGATTTAGATTTCAATTCTGTTAATCCGAACCAAACCAATCCGATCCAAACCATTGAATTAAATCAAAACCATTAAACTCAATCCGTTATACCCATTAAAAACAAAAATTATTATTTATAAACCTTACTTATGAAAACAAAACTAAAACCCATTTCATATATATAAGTAATAATAAACGAGCATATATATACAATTTAATCTAATAAACAATAATAATTCTGCGACAGATTTCAAAAATCTCAACTTTTATATTCTCTCGTTACTACTTATATGAGTCATATTTTTTTATTTTCTAACCGAATTAATATATTATTATGTATTATTTGTATGGTTGATAAGAGTATATGAAATATATTTGTACTCATTAATGTTGGACGTTATATATTATTTGAATTTTTTTTTCATATTATTTTTATTTGTAAATAATTGTCACTAAAATATGTATTAATTTTGATTAAATAAAGAATGACAATCATTATTAAAAAGCGAATCCAATCCGAATTCGCACCGAACCATTGAATCCATAAAACCAATCCAAACCGATCCGATCCGTTAGGTTTGGTTTGGTATGCATTGAAAAAACAAATTGTTTGTTTTGGATCCAAAATTTTACAATCCGTTTTTAATGGTTTGATTTAAAATCGAAAGTAATCCGTTCAAATGCCATCCATTGAGGCCCCTAATATAAATTACTTCAATAATATCTTAAGAACAGCGTATGTACTCCACATGCGCGTGTACATAATTAATTTGTACTCAAAGGCTATCTTTATCGAATATTAGCATAAGTTACATGTTCATTAGTCATTACTTTGACAGGTCCCACCTTACCTTTACGTGTATATGCATAGTTTGATGGGAGAATTTGTTCTCTTTTTGATCAGTTTCCATAACAAATTCATCTTATATATATCAATTAATCCTTCACTTTTCTTTATTGGAGAGTAGAGAAAAGTTTAAAATATACTGTATATATATGGTGTCAAGTTTCATACGAAAAAACCGCCGAGTACACTTGTGAAGAAGTGATGGAAATAACACTCAACTTCCCTTAACACATGAAAGTACAGCAAAAATAACGAATTTTATTTAATAAGAGCACTCACAATGATATTCATGACAGGGGCGGAGTTATTAGGTTACAAATGGGTGTAACCTTACGATTTACGAAAGCGTTATGGTTTTTGTTGAGAAATTTTAAAATATTTTAAAATAATGATTTTTGCAACCTCATATATAAGTAATACTTTTGATTTGCAAATCCGTGAAATGTTAATCATGATCCTCCCTTCGCTTATTGAGTTACTGTCAATTTTCTTGTTTTTAATTCTCTCTTGACTACAATAAAATATCTTTAATATTCTTTATCACTACACTAGTCATTCGATATTAGACTACTTTGTTAGTGTTTCTCTAGGGTTTCTTAATATTCAATTATTCATAACTATTTTTTTGTCATGCAAGACTGATCAGGGTCATGACTAAGACTTTGAGTTGATATACATAGCCCTTCTGACTAATTTTATTGTGCCATCAAATTCTATATATTCCTTTTCTGGTTGATAATATTAGCTTCTTAGTCTTGTCTTAACATTACATGCAATTAAAGATACAGTATTACCAAGTTCCAACTTGAACTTCTGATAGTTGCTCAGATAAATATGAACCCAAACATCTCTCCTAATTAGCCATGCAGAGGCAACACTACAAAAAAAAAGTTTAGAGACGCAAATAGTAACAGATTTTATTTCGCAACGCCTTAATCGTATACGGCATGACAACATATCTCAATTTTACTGACAAATATTGTCATTTAGCGACAAATTTCTAACAGGACGGTCGTCCCCGCGGATTGGAACATTTTATTTTATTGTAGTGCAATTATGAAAAAGTTTGATCCACATTATTAAATGCAAACTAAAATAAATGTAACATGGTAATAGAGAGACGATAGCTATCCTTGATTATCTGATAAAAGATATCCAATGTTGATTACATTCACATATTATTTTCCGTGTTTTGAGTATAATATGCTAACTCTCACATTTTCCACATAGAGCTTCAACATGAACGATGGGACCAGAGTTACTTAAACAAATTATATTGATTAAATGGGATTTAAACATTTTAATATCAAGTACATTTTACACTTATTTTAATTTAGTATATTCTACTAGCAAAAATCCAATTTAGTATATTCAACTAACGAAATTATCCAACTTACTGCCCACTTAGTCAATTGTTCCGTAAAAAAAGTCACGTGCTAATTGTGTTATCACCGCCACGTGACCAATATTTTAACTGTATAATACAGTTTTTGTCAATTTAGTACCTACAACTATCAAAATTACTCACTTTCGTCAAGCAATTGACAGAGAGATTGTTGGAAAACATGTTGTTGAAACATGGTTGTTCCGAGTGGTCAGGGACCATCTTTGAGTCATTATTCGATGCGACAAATCAGATTTTCTGAAGCCGTACTCAAAGTGTTTGAGTAGCTCGTGCGACGAGCTTCGCAACGGTATATCGCATGACCTATTCGGAGAATGGGTGTGAATGATAATTGGACTCGAAGGTTGGTACTCGAAAGAGGGAATAAAACCAATGCTGGAAAATGGAAAAAGAAATGAGATTTAAACCATGAGGGTTATCCCACATTGTAAAATCAGGAGTGATTTTTACACTATAAATACAAGTCCATCCCATGTAGTTATTAAACTAATCAAGTCCACATACCCATGAGTGGGTTAGTGTGTACCACACGCGCTCGCTCGGGTCTCGGGACTCGGGTCACGGGCCTCGGGTCACGGGACACGGGCCGCGGGATTTGGGATTTGGGATTTGGGTTTTGGGGAATGTCTCGGGTCTGGGATGCTCGACCTTGACTCGTCGCCAGTTTTCGGCGAGTCATCCGAGACGTTGTACCTTGGGATCGAAGCGCCAACGTAACCAGAAACACTAAGGTGGTTGGGCGAATATCGGTTAAGGGCAGACTGTCTAACAGTCATCTCGTCTTTAATTTACATTCTGTTTTCTTTTAATTCAGTATTTAAATTCTGCAATTTACATTTCTGTCTTTTTAATTCAGTATTTTAATTTGCTGTACTTAGTTGTAGCCTTTATATTCTGTTTTTACCTTTCTGTAATTTATTTAAAATACTATTTAATTTTGTAATTTCATTTATGTAATTTAATTCAGTAATTAGAATAGTTTCAATTCAGTCATGTTATTTCAATTTCAATCAGAACACTCCGGCTGTTAAGTTTATACTTTCCAGTCCGGTAGTTTCTATTTTTTGCAATTCAGTACATCAGATTATTAATTGATAATAATCTGATAACGTTTGCTTTAATTACTATTCAGTACCTACATATTGTAATCAGTAATTTCTATTCCAATTCGAAATTAATAAAGATTACACTGGTTTTTGTTTATTCTTTTTAGTCCTTTAATTATTGTTTAATTGTTATTTCGTACACGGAAACCAACAATCTTAACCGATATCCTGTTGTTTCTTTCGTGTATTAATTAATACAATTATTATTTTGTTTTAAAAAAGGAATAATGCTTTTTTGTTTTCAATTCTAAATCATATTAGAAGTTGAATTACAAAGAAAAATTCCAAACAGTTTTAATTTTGTTTTTAGAATCTTGTTGATACCAACATATTGGTAATCAATAAGAATCGTTTAATCCTTTTGATATCAACCGTATTGATATTCAAAAGGAAACCGTTTAATTTTATCAATTTCAGTTTTGGGGTGTGGTTAATAAGAATTTATTGTACACGTATCTCATACGTTTATTGTATTGTCGTTTCAGATGACAAACACGTCACCTATTGAGTTGCTTATCGGAAGTGAGCATGACCCAGTGGTTGGTGGAAATGTCCATAACACTGGGGGCGATGCGATTGTGGGGGCTAACGCTGAGGACGTAGCTGCAGCGGCTGAGGCCGCCGCGGCTGCGGCTATGGCGGATGCTACGGCCAAGGTCGCGGCCAAGGCTGCGGCTAGAGTCAAGGCTGTGGCCAAGGGCAAGGCACCGATGTATTCGGCTGTGCCTACTTTCCCAACTTCTCATCTGGAGAAACCGAAAAAATTCAGGTGAGACAAATTTAAACGTTGGCAGCAAAAGATGATGTTTTATCTCACCACCCTGAATCTGACCAGGTTTCTTAAGGAGACTGCTCCCGTCCTAAGCGAGGACGATCTGGACGAGCAGTCATTCTCTGCGGTTGAGGCATGGAGACATGCCGACTACCTATGCAAGAACTATATCCTGTGTGCTCTAGATGACACGCTGTTCAATGTTTTCGAGCCCAAAGCTACTGCAAAGGAGCTATGGGAAACACTCGAAAACAAGTACAAAGTGAATAACGCTGGCACAAAGAGATTTGTTGTCACGGACTTTCATGAGTACCGTATGACTGACAGCAGAGGTGTCATGAAGCAAGTTGAGGAGCTCCAACTCATTTACCATCGCCTTAAGGCTGAGGGGCTAGTGATTAATGAGCCTTTCCAGGTGGCACTCATGATTGAGAAATTGCCACCGTCTTGGAAATACTTTCAAAACTACCTGAAGCACAAGCGGAAGGAAATGAAGTTGGAGCGGCTCATTGACAAGCTCAATATCGAGGTGAGCAACCGTCGCTCCGCTAGGAGAGTCGGTGGTGCTAACGTCTCGATGGCAAAGGCCAATGTGGTCGAAAGCTTCAACGTCAAACGGAAACGTTTTGACAACGGAGACAGTGCTGTTATCGCAAAGAAATTTGCGGGAACCTACTTTGTGTGTAACAGGACCGGCCATCATGTCGCGGACTGTTATGACAATAAAGGTGATGTTAAGCCCAAGCGCCCCCCCCCCCCCCCAAGGAACTTCAAGGGCAAGGGAAAGAGGAAAGCTCCAGCTCAGGCACATCTGGCTGAGGGAGGACGAGAGGATGGACACTTTACTACTGTGGTCTCAGAGGTGAATCTCGTGGAGAGCAACCCCAAAGAGTGGTGGCTGGATACCGGTGCCATGAGCCACATCTGCTCTAACCGGTGGATGTTTAAGACCTACGACGCGGTAGAGGGAGAAAACTGCTTCATGGGGAATTCTTCTACTTCCAAGGTGGAAGGAAAAGGAACGGTGGTGATGAACATGACCTCGGAAAAAGAGCCGAGGTTGACTAATGTGCTCCATGTTCCGGATATTCGTAAGAATCTGGTATCCGGATCGGTGATGGTGAAGAACGGGTTCAAGCTGGTTTTAGAATCCGTGGCTATATAACCAATGACATGTTTAAGTTAAACGTATGGACACCTGCTCACAATAAAGGTGCTAAAGCTGAGGCCAGCACTAGCAATGTAATGACAGTTGCCCAAGAGGTCAATAATAAGAATTCTAGTTTTGCTTATTTATTTGAGTCATTTCATTTGTGGCATGGTAGATTAGGTCACGTGAATTATAATTCTTTAAAGAAATTAATATCACTAAAACTAATACCAAATTTCGTTTTTAATAAACAACACAAATGTGAGATTTGTGTAGAGGCAAAATTAACGAAATCATCGTTTTAACATATTGAACGAGAAAGTGAACCTCTCGGTCTAATACACACGGATGTATGTGAATTAAAGTTTATACAAACACGAGGAGGGAAAAAGTACTTTATCACATTTATAGATGATTGTACTAAATACTGTTATGTTTACTTAATGAGAAGTAAAGACGAAGCAGTAGAGAAATTCGCTCTTTATAAGACCGAAGTTAAAAATCAACTCAATAAGAAAATTAAAACATTGAGAAGTGATAGAGGCGGTGAATTTGAATCACCGTTTGAGCAGATATGCGCGGAAAGCGGCATTATACATCAAACCACAGCCCCATACACTCCCGAGTAAAATGGGGTTGATGAGCGTAAAAATAGAACGCTAAAGGAAATGATGAATGCTATGTTGATCAGTTCTGGGTTACCCCAGAACATGTGGGGGGAAGCGATACTTTCCGCAAACTATGTTTTAAACAAGTTACCACATAAGAAGCGAGACAAGACTCCATATGAATTATGGAAAGGTCATCAACCCAGTTATAAGAACCTGCGGGTTTGGGGTTGTCTCGCAAAGGTCCTAGTTCCCACTCCTAAGAGGATGAGAATTGGTCCTAAAATGGTGGACTGTGTGTTCATCGGATATGCACATAATAGTAGCTCATATCGGTTTCTCATACACAAGTCGGACAATCCCGATGTGCATGTAGATACGTATATGGAAAGCTGAGAGGCCTCTTTTTTTGAAGATATCTTTCCCCGTAAATTACCTACATCTGTACCAACTCAAGAGTTGAACTGTGAAGGAAATGTGGGGGAAAGTGAACCGACAGAGGAAGAGGAAGAACCTCGGCGTAGCAAAAGGGCAAGGAAGGAAACTTTCTTTGGACCTTATTTCTTAACCTTCATGGTTAAAGGCGAACCGGTGACATATAAAAAGCTATGTCAACACCGGATTCCCAATATTGGGAAGAAGCTATTCAAAATGAGATTGAATCAATCATGCAAAACCACACTTGGGAACTAGTGGATCTTCCGACAGGATGTAAGCCCCTAGGTCACAAGTGGATCTTCAAGAGGAAGTTAAGGGTTGATGACACGATTGAGAAATACAAGGCGAGACTTGTAGTAAAAGGCTTTAGGAAAATTGAAGGTGTCGATTATTTTGACACGTATGCTCTTGTCTCCAGGAAAACGTCTATCCGAATCGTCATTACTCTCGCAGCTTTGTTTGATATGGAAATACATCAAATGGATGTAAAGACGGCGTTTCTAAATGGAGAACTGGAAGAAGAAATTTACATGGAACAACCGGAAGGGTTTGTAGTTTCTGGTAAAGAGTACCAAGTGTGCAAACTTGTAAAGTCTCTTTATGGACTCAAACAAGCGCCAAAGCAATGACACGAGAATTAATATGTTTAGTGCGAGAGTGTTGGATCGGATTTTTCGAAAGATTTATAGCACTAGTATTATCACATAAAATAGGCACACTATCAAACGATAATTCAAAGTCGTTTAGTTGTTGACGCATCCAAAGGATTTGTGCGCAACAACTACCCGCGGCGACGTATTCCACCTCCGCCGTAGAAAGCGCAACCGAGTTTTGTTTCTTGCTATGCCAAGAAACTAAGGTGTTTCCTAAGAAATGGCAAGTGCCACTAGTACTCTTTCTATCTAATCGACAACCGGCAAAGTCGGCGTCGGAATAGCCAAGCAATTCAAAAGAAGTATCATGCGGATAAAACAATCCTAAATTACATGTACCTACTAGATATCTAAAAATGCGCTTAACGGCTATAACATGCGATTCTTTAGGGCAAGATTGATACCTAGCACACAAGCAAACACTAAACATGATATCGGGTCTACTTGCGGTTAAATATAAGAGGGATCCAATCATACCTCTATAGAGCTTTTGGTCCACGCTTTTACCCGATTCATCCTTGTCTAGTTTTGTTGCCGGACTCATAGGAGTTCCTAGCGGCTTTGCATCGCTCATGTTGAATCGTTTGAGCAAGTCCCTCGTGTATTTGGCTTGATTGACGAAAATTCCGTCATTTGTTTGTTTGATTTGCAATCCAAGAAAGTATGTGAGTTCACCCATCATGCTCATCTCGAATTCACCTTGCATACACTTAGAAAACTCCTCGCACATGCGAGCATTAGTAGCACCGAAAATAATATCATCAACATATATTTGAATTAAAAGCATATCTTTTCCATCCTTTTTAATAAAAAGAGTAGTGTATAAAGTACCACAAGAAAAACCCTTTTTGATCAAAAATTTACTAAGTCTTTCATACCAAGCCCGGGGTGCTTGTTTTAAACCATAAAGTGCTTTACGAAGTTTGTAAACATGATCGGGAAATGCGTGATTTTCAAAGCCGGGTGGTTGTTTTACATAAACTTCCTCATTTATAAAGCCGTTCAAAAAAGCACTTTTAACATCCATTTGAAACAATTTAAAGCGTTTAAAAGAAGCATAAGCAAGCAACATTCTAATGGCTTCTAGTCTAGCTACGGGTGCGTAAGTTTCATCGAAATCGATGCCTTCTTCTTGGTTATACCCTTGAGCTACTAGTCTAGCCTTATTTCTAATGACTACCCCGGATTCATCCATCTTATTACGAAATGGTTTTCTCACGCGGTCTAGGTACTAAGGTCCATACGTTGCTACGCTCGAATTGATTTAATTCGTCATGCATAGCTAATACCCAACTCTCATCGACTTCCGCTTCATGAATGTTCTTGGGCTCTAATTGAGACAAGAATGCAAAATGATTAACTATATTTCTTAAAGAAGAACGTGTATGCACTCTTTCTCCCGAGTTACCCAAAATTAAATCTTGCGGATGGTGATTGGCATATCGCCATTCTTGAGGCAAATCCTCATGAATGTGTACACTAGATTCTAAGTCCTTTTGAAGTATATCTATAGTGACTTCATCAACACCGGGTTCAACCTCTATACTAGGCGTAGACTCTAAGCTAGATGCGCCATGATTTGAAGAAGATGCTTTATGAAAAATATCATCATTAATATTATGAACAATTAAAGGCTTATCAATCGTCGGTAAATTCTCATCAAACGAAACATGTACCGACTCTTCCACCAATAAAGTTCTTTTATTAAAAATTCTATAAGCTTTACTCGATATTGCATATCCGACGAAAATACCTTCATCGGACTTAGCATCGAATTTTCCTAGATTATCCTTACCATTATTATGAACATAGCATTTACAACCAAATGCACGTAAATGAGAAATATTGGGCTTTCGCTCATTCCATAATTCGTAAGGTGTCTTTTTTAATATGGGCCTAATTAAGGCTCTATTTAAAATATAACAAGCGGAATTTACGGCTTCGGCCCAAAAATACTTTGGCAAATTATTTTCGCAAAGCATGGTCCGTGCCATTTCCTCTAGGGTTCTATTCTTCCTCTCAACCACCCCATTTTGTTGGGGCGTACGAGGGGCCGAAAAATTATGATCAATACCATTTTCATCACAAAAAGTTTGAAATGGAGTATTCTCAAATTCCTTACCATGATCGGTTCGGATACTTTTGATCATATAACCCTTTCGTGTTTGGAGCTTTTTGCAAATAATAGAGAATTCTCTAAATGCTTCATGCTTATGAGTTAAAAACATTACCCAAGTAAAGCGACTAAAATCGTCAACCATGACGAAAGCATATGCACGCTCGCCAAGACTAAGTGTCCGGGAGGGGCCAACTAAGTCCATATGAATGAGCTCCAAACAACGAGTAGTAGAAATAATATTTTTAGACTTAAAAGAAATCTTTGTTTGTTTGCCTAATTAGCAAGCGTGACAAAGTTTGTCCTTTATATAAGGAGCTTTTGGTAAACCTATTACCAAATCTTTACTAGATAGCTTAGCAAGTAAATCAAGGCTTGCATGACCAAGTCGTCTATGCCACAACCAACCATTGTCGTTGATAGTAACAAGACACTTAACTTCATCATCCACATAACTATTCAAATTAATCATATAGACATTATTTTGTCTTTGACCCATGAGAATAGTTTTATTATCCGAAATACAATGAATAATGCAATGCGATTTTTCAAAAATGACTTTGTGACCCAAATCACAAAGTTGACTTATACTAAGCAAGTTATGTTTAAGACCATCAACAAGCAATACATTATCAATAACAACATTAGATGGTTTAGAGATACTACCAATACCGATGATTTTACTCTTGCTATTATCCCCGAAGGTCACAAAGCCTCCGTCTTTAGGTGCAAGAGTAGTGAATTTTGTTTTGTCTCCCGTCATATGTCTTGAGCATCCACTATCCAAGAACCACTTGTCCTCGTTGATTTTTGACCTCAAGCATACCTACAAGACAAAACGATCATTGGTACCCTAATCTATTTTTGGGTCCTTGAGGGTTAGAGTCTCGACCCTTTGGAATACAAACCAAATCATTTCTATTAACCTTATACCTATTAGGGCAATATATGTAATCTTCATAGTGATCACTACGGTTGCAAGTAATACATTTAACATGCGATATAGGTTTAACAAAACGATTATAAACTAAGTTCTTTTTATACGAGTTGTTATTACGGGAGTAACTAGGTGGTCTATTTTCATTTTTCGCCACTTGTTTGGTAAATAGATTTTTATGCTTTGCCGCTAAGAGTGGGTTGTATCCTACACCGGTTTTATCATATGCGCCTTGTTGAGAAGCTAATATAGTACTTAGCATTTTACTTCCCTTAGTGAATTTAGCGAGAGTAAGTTCGGCGCTATCCGCCTTAGTTTTACATGAACTAAGGTCTTTAACTAACTTATCATTTTCTATGGTAAGTTCGGCATTTTTAGACGTGAGTGAGTCATTCGTTATAGCTAAGTTCTCGAGTTCGTCTTGTAGAGTAATTAGCATTTTTCTAAAAGATTTGTTTTTACTTCTAGCTTTTTCTAAGGAAGCTAACACATCATTTATATCAAAATCATCATCACTAGAAATAGAAGAGTTAGAGGAGTGAAAGCTTACATCCTCGGTATCGTCGTCTCTAGCCATGAGACAAAGATTTGCGACTTCTTCATTGTCGCTATCGGAGCTATCATCATCGCTCCCCCATGCGGCCAAGAATGCCTTCTTGTATTCCTTCTTCTTTACGGACTTGTCCTTTTTCTTCAAGGGACATTCGTTTTGCATAAGTCCGGGTTTGTGACATTTATAGCAAATGATCTCGTCCTTTTTGTTCGATTTGTCGGAAGGTTCTCCCTTATACTCCTTTTTCCGAAATCGTTGTCCACCCTTCTTCTTCCAACTAAGGAATTTGTTGTAGCGTTTGGCGAAGAGAGCCATTTCATCATCCTCACTTGAGGAATCGTTGTCGCTATCGTCATTTGTTGTGCTTTTGAAGGCGATGCCTTTCTTCTTTTTCGAGTCATCCTCATATTTTCGAGTCGTCATATCTAGCTCATGAGTGCTCAAGGATCCTATGAGGTTGTCGAGAGAAAGTGTGTTCATGTCCTTGGCTTCTTGTATAGCCGTCACTTTCGATTCCCACTTCCTTGGAAGACTTCGAAGGATTTTCGTCACCATCTCCTTGCTAGAGTATACCTTTTCAAGTCTTTTAAGATCATTAGTAATCTTAGTAAAACGAGTGTACATAGAAGCAATAGACTCATCATCTTCAACTTTAAACAATTCATAATCATGAATAAGCATGCTAATTTTAGAGTCCTTAACTTGACTAGTTCCTTCGTGCATAATAGCTAGCTTATCCCACATTTGCTTAGCGGTGTCACAACCGGAAATCTTATCATATTCACTAGGCGAGAGCGCACAAGTGATGGAAGTCATAGCCCTACAATTTAGGGAAAACGCAAGGCGTTCATCGGAATCTAGTTCCTCTACAAGTTTATCTTCGCCATTTCTCCTAGGCGTTCTATAGCCTTTACTAATACTTATCCATTGGTCTATTTCAAAACCACAAAGGAAATTTTTCATAAGGTCTCTCCAATAGGGATAGTTAGTGCCGTCAAAGAATGGGGGCCTAGTTATGGATTTAGAGTCGGCGTACGAAGACATAGCGGATCTTTAAACTATAAAATCGTTAGATTTTTGCAAATAGAATAGCTAAGCTCTGATACCAATTGTTGGTCCGTAGGTGTCTAAACCTTAGAGGGGGGGTGAATAAGGTTTTCGTACGTTTTTCGCGGAATTAAATCTATGTGTTATTAACTAAACAAATTAGTGGTTTTTATAACTAAAACAATTCGTTAACAAATAATTGCTAATTTACTCTAAGCAAGCAATGAATATAAGCAATAATAATTTGCGAAAAGTAAAAGTTGAGGGAAAAGAAATAACGCAAGATTTATAGAGGTTCGGCAAAACGCGCCTACGTCCTCTCCTCGGTAGTTTCACTTTCGAGTGTTTTACTAAAATCTCGTTGCAAGGTTACAACCTAACGAGCTTAATCACCCGATTTAGCTCCCCCTCACTTAATGAGTATCCCGAATGAAAAGCCTAGAACTTTTAAGCTACCCTTGCTTGAAAAGCTTCTACCCGATCAATCGCTCACTAATGAGTTTATAAAATACTCGTTTACAAGAATGGATAACTCACTAACAAATATTATCTCGATGTTTATAAGATTACAATGAGAATATAATCGAGAATATTTATGAATACAAGTGAGAAATAAGTAGTATAAGCTTGAAGAATTTCTTAGTAATAATTGCTTAAAAGTTGTGAATACTTGGATGCTTTTCTTCAAAGAATATTGGGGCTTTTGTAGAGCCAAAAGGTGCAGCAATTAATTTCAGACCGTTGCTGGTTGTTGAGTTCATTCAATGCAGTTTTGCAGCAGTTCGCCCCATTTTCAGGAATAGCTTAAAAGCTGGAATTTGAAATCTTACAGAAACGATCGGTCGTTTCTGAAAAACGATCGGTCGTTTTTCATCTGTGCTCACTGGAAGAAATCATCCATAAAACGATCGGTCATTTTATTCTGGCGATCGGTCGTTTTTGTCCTATGCTCACTGGAAGGATTTCTGCCTAAAACGATCGGTCGTTTTAGGGTAGCGATCGGTCGTTTTTAGGTTGAGCTTACTGGAAGAAATACGCACATTTAAGATCGATCGTTTAGGGTATATGATCAGTCGTTTTTTGTTGTTCTGGGTTAGTTTCGGTTTTCTCTCGACAAACTTCGAAACCCCGTAACTAATTCGTTCCAACTCCGATTTAGGTTCCGCTTGAACCAATGGCTTCGTAATTACGTATTCTATCATTTTGAACCTTTAATACACTCAATAAATGATTAGTACGCAAAAATGAGCTTTTATTATGTTTTACAAATTTTGTTATCATTAAAATAATCGATTTGAAGAACATCGTTCAACAGTTGCCAAGGCAGTTCAGGCCAAATATGGACAACAACTAAAGGGCTTAGTACGTGGGTAGAGAGGGCACTATGCGGGTGCCATTCTGGGATACACAAAGCTTAATGGTTCAAAACTTTACAGGTACCTAATAGCAGTATTCTGGGTGGTACTCCGCTACGGCAGGTTCAAGGCGCGCGCTACCTGACCTTAGGCAGTGAACTTTTACGGTTCTCTTGATTTGCATTTAGGACATGGGCTTTCGAGCCAATTGCATTCATGTGGTGGAAACATGGTTGTTCCGAGTGTTCAGGGACCATCTTTGAGTCATTATCCGATGTGACAAATCAGATTTTCTGAAGCCGTACTCAAAGCGTTTGAGTAGCTCGTGCGACGCTTACTATATAATAATGTGATAACGTTTGCTTTAATTACTATTCAGTACCTACATGTTGTAATCAGTAATTTCTATTCCAATTCGAAATTAATAAAGATTACACTAGTTTTGTTTATTTATTTTAATCCTTTAATTATTGTTTAATTGTTATTTCGTACACGGAAACCAACCGAGTTTACTAAATTGATTGATTTTGGTAGTATAAAATATTAAATTGGATTTTTTAAGGGTAAACCTAACAAGTGCCCTCATGCACTTGTTAAGAAAGTTAATTATGGTAAAGCATATGACAATTAGTATACTTATTTAATATTTGTAACTATATATGAAATTACTTTTTAAAGGGTATATAAATCTTGTACTTTTTGGAGTAAAATATCTAGACAAAATAGGATGGGATTCCATCATAGTGTATATAAATCTTGTACCTTTTAGAGTAAAATATCTATAGTAGCTCCATAACTAACCCACCATTTATAAAACCAATTTGGAAGTTGTTTTCTTAAAATTTATGGAGATATTTAGAAAAACCATGTGTGTTTCTTTTTTGAGTTTTCATATAAGAAAGCCAAGTTACATGCTTCAATATAATCTCAATAATTATAGGGGTATATTTGGTTATTAACCTGAATTTTTTGTGGTTACTAGGGTCTAGTTCCCAATCAATGTGTGTTAAAATATTTCTTATGATACATTTACCGTAACTAATAACCGTTTCATTACGGTCTTGGAAGGTGTGTGTAAATTCCACAGGCCCTGTTGTAGAAAGAATTTCTTTCATAATAAACCTATATTTATCAGCTTGTGAGGGGTAGAACAATCTGTTTAATTTTTTTTTTTAACTGTTGATGAATCATTTCGTAGATGCAGATCTTCTTTTTCGATGGCCAATATGGTCTACATTTTTCTTTATTTACAGAAACAGGTTCTTGTTTAAGAACTTGAGTTGCAGTAATTTGTGGATTATCAAGGTATACATTTTTAGGCGTGATCCCCGTATTTATCTCTGGAATGGTTATATTTTTTTTTGAATCCAGAGGTTCCTCCTGAGAAAATATTTCTTCTTTAGGTTTATGAAAATATTTTTGCAAATCTAAGTAAGTCGGACTATCATTGATAGGTGCTGCTTGAGTGATTGGAGGAGGAAGTATATATCCCCCATGAGTTCTGCCATGCCCTCGGGCTCGGGGGCTGCCCCTACCTCTAGAGATAGAGCTCATTTACCCTGCAAAAATTCCCGTGTAAGATAATCTGCAAGACTATTAGTCTCTCCTTTGATATATTCAATATTTAGGTCAAATACGAATAAATGTGCTTGCCATCCAGCAAATATTTGCTTGGAAAGTAGATGTTTAACATCTTTTTCAATAATTTATTTTCCTGCAGAGCAATCAATCCTTAATAAGAATTTCTTATTAAGTAAATCATCTTGCATTTTATTTATGCAATTTACAATAGAAAGCATTTATTTCTTTACCGTAGAATATTTTTCTTGCGTTGGATTCCATTTTCCTGACACGTATCTAACAAGTTCTTCAAAATTTGTTTCAGGGTTTTGTTGTTTCAATATGCCCCCATATCCTATATTGGATGCATCGGTTTCAACAATTTTGAACCATTCAGGATTCGCCAGTCCCAAACAAGGCAAACTTTTGACCTTAGATTGTATCAATCTAACTGCTTCTGTATGTTTAGAAGAGCAAGAAAATTGTTTCTTTTTTAGTCTAGAATATAGAATAGCTGCATCTTGAGCAATATTTTTATAGTAAGGAGAAATGTAATTTAAACTTCCAAAAAATTTTTGTAATTATTTTATATTTGTAATTTCATATGGGAATTTAGAAGCAAATTCTATACTTATTGTAATTGGAACTACTGTCCCATTATTAATTTCATGTTCTAATAATCTTACTTTAGTTTGAAATTTTTTCATTTTTGAGGTTAATATAACCAAACCACGCCTAATGATTAGATTTTTGAAAATATTAAGATGTCTAATATTTTGTTCTATTGATTGAGAAAACACAAGAATATCATCAATATATACTAGCATGTACTGAGTTTGGGAGATGAAAATATCATTTATTATATTCTGAAATTCAGAAGGAGCATTTTTTTAAGGATAAATTAACAAAACATACTACTTTTGAAACTAAATTACCAAAAATATACCCTTACAACTTTAACTATCAAAAACATACCAAACAAATTTAAATTTAATGCTTTTATTCTTTTCTTTATCTCTCTCTCATCTTACTCTCTCTCTCCTCCATTCTTCTTTCTCACCAATTCTTCTATGTATCTCTTCATTGTTCTCTTTCACCAATTTTTCTCTTTATCTCTCTCTGATCTTACTCTCTCTATCATCCATTCTTCTATGTATCTTTCTTTAATATCCCACTCTATCTCTCTCCCTTCCTCCACCACGAAAACCCGCCACTAACTACCGAACACCATCTACATTATATAGATATCCATATACATATAAATACATATATACACATACATAATACACATATATTACACTAACGTAATTAATTGTACGTAGATGAAGATTAGCTAATTTTTCTTCTAATGCTTTTATATATGTCGAGGGTGATGGATCAAATTTGAATCTTGTTTCCTCTATTGTGGGTCTAATGATAGGCAATTTTATTGGATCTTTTCCTTTAGAGTTTGAATTAACTTTTTGTCCAATATTGGATAATTTATCAATTTTTTCTTCAATACTAATTAATTGAGAACCAATTGTTTTCATACAAAGATTAGTATAATTTACTTGTTTTATAATATTATATAATTCTTTTATAGTATCTTTCATGTCTTTAAGAACTATTTGTTTTGAAAAGCATTGATTTCTAGCCTTTCCCTATTATCTTTATCTAAAGATATTGTCATTGACTCAGTAGGTGAATGTACCGACTTAACAATTTTTTCTTTTGATACTTGCCAAGTGCTTTCTAAAATATTTAGAAAAATATTATATTCTTGAAAATATTTTGTTGTGAACCAAGGAATAAAATATTCAATTTTATTATAAGAAATTAATTCTTGATAATAAAGATCCTTAAAATTTTCAAGTTGTTCTTTGTTAAACTTATTAAAATACCAATTTCTAAAACATTGGTTTCTTTTATCTTGAAATTCTTTATTAAGAAATTTCCTTAGACTACTATTTTGGCTTAAATCCATAAAAAATATTTATTATTTATTAGACCTAAAATTTTAGGTCAGTGAGTGTTGGTGACCCAACTATAGATTCGTCTACCTCGCTATTTCTTTGATAAATTCCATGTTGAATATTATTCTGAGAAATTTTCATTCCTCTAATTGATTCTTCTAAACCAACGATGCTCCAGAATCTAAAATCCACGAATCTAGGCGAGTTTGCATTGCAAGCAATAAAAAATCACCACAATCTTCATCACTAGGTACATTCGCCACTTGATTATTGTCACTATCCTTTCTCGAAAAATTGCACTCATTCGCCACTTGATTATTGTCACTATCCTTTCTCGAAAGTTTGCACTCATTCTTAAAGTGCCCCATTCGATGACAGTTATGACATTCGATATTTTTCTTCCAATCGGTATTCCTCTCACTCTTACTTTTCCATCGCCTACCCCTCGATTGCGACCTACCTCTAATGTTGTTCCACTTGTGGTTATTACAATCCCTTGAACCCATATTCAAAGCAGCCCCATCAGCGAAACTCTATCCTAAATCTTGTCTCCTAACCTCCTTGGCGAGCCCTTGATCTTGGATACCATTGTAAGTCAACTTCTCTTTACTAATCGAATTACTAACAACTGCCCTCATAAATTCCCAACTGTTTGGTAGCGATGATAACAAAAGAAGTGCCTTAACCCCATCATCAAATACAATTTCTACAGTTTCCAATTGATTTACCTATCAACAAATAAATTCAAGTGTTTTGCGACTGACGTATTTTCATTCATTCTCAAATTAAACAATTTCTTCATGAAATGAACCTTATTATTTTTCGTAGTTTTTCGTACATATATCAGATAGTACTTTCATCATACCTTTAGTTGTCATTTCTTTTGTGACGTTTTGTGAAACACTTCTCAACAACGTGAGCCGAATCTCGCCTAACACTCGTCGATCCAATAGGTTCCAGTTTTCCTCCGTTGTATCAGCAGACATCTCATCACATATGAGGGTGGGTTTGTGCATCTTCTTTCCATACAGATAATCCTCTATTTGCATCTTCCAAAATCCAAATTCCTTCACGTCGAACTTCTCGATCCCGTGAACACTCCCATCTTCCGACGCCATTGAAATCGCTCATTAACCTCGAACCAAGGCTCGGATACCACTTGTAGGGAATTTGGGCACGTTCCGAACCTCCAGCGAGATCAATAAACGTATAAAAGACAAGAATTAAAACTCATGAGAATAAACAAAAGAAAAACAAGCACACAATGCTTGATTACGGAGTTCACCCAACGATGGTTACGTCTCCGGTAGCGCTACAGCAAGCACGATTTTATATATATGTTTATAGAAGAGGGGATTACAAACCCTACATTTGATTCACTCTCAAAAGCTATGAAACTCTCTCTCACGTATTTTAGGAGCTCTCTCTTTGTCTAAAATGTTGTATATGTGGTGATATGTTTTATGGCGGATTAAGAGAGTTTATATAGTAGGCACTTTACAAATAAAACCTAATTCCCGAAAATTAAAAAAAATCATAAAAATACACTAGTATGCGCATGGCAGAATAGTGTATTCTGCACTCATGCGCATGGCAGAACTCTTATAAAGAGTTTGGTCTTCACACGCTAACATTGTTCGCGAACGATTCATTTACTTAAAAATTTCTAATTGCGATATAAATTGATTGACTTTTACTCTAACGCCCCGTTTGGTTGCGTGACTCATAGTCCTGGTACAAGGAGTTCAAGCGGAATTACGAATAACCATTCATATATAGTCGCGCGAGACTTCTAATACTACGCCCCCATGGTATTATAAATACATCATTTGGAGGTCATTTGTAATCCCGTTTCACTAATAATGCCGACCATATAGCCACCCAAACAGGATATTTATGGGACCCACTGCATTTGAGATCCAATCTCATCTTAATCTCACCTAACCAAACAAAGGCTAAGTAGAATGACAAATTTATGTATCTAGTGTTGGTATCTCTGAAAGTTAGAAAAAGATGATTATGTAAATTAACCCCATACAATTATAAGAAAATATTTCCTTCGATATATACATCCAAATTATACAAAAACCTAACATATATATGATGTAGAATACAATTTAAAGATTAAATTGTTGAGTTTCACACTGACCAAGAAAATCTTGTAGCGTTCGACGTAAATTCTTAAATATGCATATTAATCTAATATTTTGACAAAGGAATAATCAAAAAACCGAACTTAGCCGGCCTCATGTTCCTTTTTGTCTATCGACATTTTTTAAATATGTATGCATAACAAGACATAACATGAACTCAGGCTCTTTCTAATATTCTAGGGTTAAATATACTTTTGCAAAACATTCTAACAATTATTTATGTTATACCAGGTCACTAACTATTACCTTCTTTCGATTTTGTATCTTCAACTATTATTTTTTTGATTTAGGATTGTGAACTTCTATTTATTTTTGATTTAGTACAAAGTATGGTTCTTTTACGGAAACATCACTCAAATGTAAAGTGCGTATATATTATTGTGTATATAATATCTCCTATATTTTAAAATACCAAAGAAAAACTTATGATTTATAATTGAAATCTAGTCATGTGCATCACTACAAAATAATGTTTGATTTATTGAGAGTCAAAAGCTGTCACAAGACTGTCACTAATTTAAAAAGATGTCACAAATCTGTCACAAATTGACTAAACTGTCACAAAACCGTCACAAAAACCGTCGCTAATAAGCTCGTAACAAAAAATACCGTCACTAATCTCATCGCTATTTGAGTATTTTTTTGTAGTGATAATAGCAAATATTAATTAAAAAAAACTTTATATATTTTTCACCATAATACAATCACTCAAAAACTTTAAGTCAGTAAAGTGACTAAACTAGCCCTACATATGGATGGAAAATGTTATAGTTGGGTGTACTAATTTAAAAAAAACAAAACAAAGTTGGAGATACTAAATCGTAGAAATGATATAGTTGGATCTATACTAATTAGAAAAAATAAAAGTTACGGATACAAAATCAAAATTTCTTATAAGTTGGGCATACAAAAATACATTTAAGATAATGCTCTCGATACAAATTAAATTTTAGCCGTAAATACACTTAAAAGTGTAGTGTGTCAAGAAATTTAAATCGGTAAAGTGACAAGACTAGCCCTACATATGGATGGAAAACGTTATAGTTGGGTGCACTAATTTAAAAAAAGCTATTTTGAGATACTAAATCGTAAAAAAACTGTAGTTGGATACATACCAATTAGAAAAAATTAAAAATAAGGATACCAAATCAAAACTTCTTATAAGTTGGGGGTAGAAAAACACATTTAAGACAATACTATAGGTACAATTTAAATTTTACCCGTAAGTGTAGTGTGCCAATAATTTAAGTCGGTATAGTGACTAAACTAGCCCTGTATATGGAGGAAAAACGTTAGGTATATTAGCTAATATATATATATAAAAAACTAAGTTCAGAATACTAAATCGTAGAAAAACTATAGTTAGATACATACCAATTAGAACAAATAAAAGGTACAGATACAAAATCAGAATATCTTATAAGTTGGGAATAGAAAAATACATTTGAGGCAATACTCTAAGTACAAATTGTTGTGTGACATATTAGCTCGTTATAGAGATATATAAGGATATGTGTAGATATAGAGAGAAGTATGAGAGAGACAAGAACAGGGTCTTTATTAATCAGAATGTATCTGAATGGATGTGAAATATAAGACCGCTAACCCTCTTTATATAGATAGAGGGGTAGGGTTACAAGCCCACTTGGGCCCATAAAGTACAAGCCCAAGAGTCCAATAATATCGTACAACACTCCCCCTTTGGACGTCTTGAATTCTTCGTCTTTATGCAGTCGATCTGAGTCGAGTTCATTCGCAGTGCTAAACACATAAAAACCTTAGGGACGGAAAACCCAGTGTGGGACAAAACCGGTACCTAGGAGAAACTGTGTAGCCGAATGATATAGGCCGAAATATCATGTAAGTAACAAACCATAAAACAGTGTGCCTCATCAAAACCTTGCCAGAGCAAACCCAATGGGAAAATCTCTGATCGAAGGAAAAAAGAGTGGAACAATGGTAGTAGTAGGGATCAACCACAAAACAGGTGCCTCATTAAAACCTTGCTAGAGTAAACCCAGTGGGAAAAACCTCTAATCGAAGGACAAAAGAGTACACAGTGGTAAGAAGTATACAACAGGATACTCCTCCTAATTTCGGTAATCTTAAGTGAAGTATGATGGGAACGTGTCTCGCTAAAAATCTTGTCAAGGAAAATCCAGTGGGAAAAAACCTTGGTCTAAGGACAAAAAGAGTACATGAGCATGCGACTGGATGCTTCCCCTCACTTGCACACGACAGGGTGCGAGGATTTCGACTAAGTAGTAATTAGTGAAATAAGCATTCATCTGGATGCTCCCCCTCACTTGCACACGACTGGGTACAATGATTTCATATTTCAAGAAAGAGTACGAGCATTCGACTGGATGCTTCATTTACTTGCACACGACTGGATGAAAGAAAATCTAACGTGGAATAGAACGAGCATTCAACTGGATACTCTTAAACTTCATATGTGAAGATTTATTTCGGTAAGAAATGCTAAATATCATAATCTATTCATGTCTTTCTTGATCGATAACAACAAGTTGTCCTCAAATAAGACAAGTGTTTTATCTGGATCGTGAGACAGAGCATATGTAATTCAAATATGGCTAATACGAGCTCGAAGCCATATACACTCTCTAGTCGTCTCATAGAGCACGAATAAATCAGAGTGATTCGTTTGGAGTCATTCCAAGACCTCCAAGATATCGCCTTATTGCTAATGGCAAGGATATACCATGTTAGGAATATCCCTTATGCGGGTCTGATAAGTAACCAGTATCGGTATAACCGAAAAAGGGTTGCGTTAATTCGAGTATCGAAGGAGGTATGTACACTCGATGACGCAAAATGGGATAAGACAAGCCCTCATCCACAGTTACCTTAAGGTAATGGGAAAATGTCTTTTATGCCATTTCGATGGCAGCGTGTTAGCATGATGCTGTGTCGAGATATACCATTCACAGCAGACGAGATATTCGTCCTAGCACATTAGACCAAGTACAATAATGAACTTATTGTACTTAGATATGAACATCATGGTTCAATATCTCTTCATCATCTCATCAGGGACGGACTGAGTCTATATCAATGTCTAGTGATCGAACGATCATGGGAGAATCTGACGACTTAGCGTCATGATAACTAAAAATGTCATAACACCTTCTGGGTGTAGTCTGAATCATGCACTTAGATTCAATCTTTACGGGACTCGATCATCAGGCCGAGTCACTACCATGTCTTCCCAAAATCCTTCATCTCGAAGGCAAATCCAAAAATGGAAGGGCATAATACTTGTTCAAGTATCCCAACCTAATCAAGTACTCACTTAGGCGGATATACCACATCCGCTCAGATTATATTAATCCATATAATGAACGTCTCATTTAATTGAGATCGTGTTCCGTGGTCAGGAATTACTTGATTGAAGCGTATGAAGTCACACAGGGACCTTCATCTATATCTCTTTGTCTAAATTCCCATAGAGATAAAATCGTGAACACAATCATATACTGCATAATCAGTTTTCTAGGAACTACTAAACTGATAAAGTAGGGGACCGTTATAACGTCCATTACGAGGAAATCAACCATCTCGTAATCAATTCCAATGTGTGAGAGAAGCCTTGCGCTGCTAGGCGAGCATTCTACAATCTCATTATTCTCATCACTTTTCCTTACGAATAACCAAATAAATGAACTCGTTTAACATTGGTGGTGTTGGAGCTACAGGTCCGAACATACTTTCGCTAAGGAGTCTACTTGGATTGTAAGTTTCCATTAGTCCAGTCTATTCTACGTTGACTTCAGGCAACGGTACATGGTTCTCTGTCATAATTTGTTCATATTATCAGTCGTCACTGAATATATGAACAAGTAATCAATAACAGTCTCATTTCGCTTCAATATCGTCTAAGATATCATGATCGACAGATATTTCGAGATTCTTAGGATGAGGAGGAAATCACACATCTCCTTGCTCCTTTATAATCTCGTGCGACAAACGAGTTTCAGTTCACCACCTCTGGGGATGAACGAATTTGGAACCGGTCAACTTCCTCGTATCTTGGGAAGGACGACAGACTGACGGCCGACGGCAGCGTCCTTTGCTTGGCGGGTTCGGCGAAAGCAATGTGTTACGATAGGAATACGGCGTCCGACAGGGACGTCTATCCTTGCAAGTATTTTGCAGCAGGTATAAATGATCTCGTGACATCTCATAAAGTCATTAAATGGGTCTGACATTTAGTTAGACTTGAGGGAGTCTATACACTTACTTATCACTAAGTGCAGTTTTGGGGATCAAGCTAAGACTGAGTGGGTTTTGCCATGTTACTTCACGTCATTTCTTATCAACGGTAACGTGCAAATCTCCTCCTAACGACGGGGAGAACAGTCTTAGCGATGTCACTTTCGCATATCATGAGGTAAAGAGATCGCTTGCCAAGGTTACGCTATCAAATGATAGGCAGGGGATTCATAATCGATTTATGTCCCCTTCAGAGGTCGATATTTTGAACGCTATAGCGGCTCAATCAAAATATTGATTAAGCACTCTGAACACGCGTTAATATGAGACTTCTGGCTCATAACCAGTAATCATCTGGTACGCATATGGTGTTTAAGTGTCTATGAGCCTCATGACGGACCAATGCAACAAAATAGAATGACCACACACGGAAATATAAATTTTGGTGCGCAAGACCAAGAAGTACGTGCAACCATTTGCAGTCGCATCATCAAACTTCATGTGAGTCTATTTGGGTCGAACATAATCAACAGGATGTTCAATTTCAATTTCCAAACTCAAGTAATTCAAATCGAAATTTCGATTCTTATTCTTCGGAATTATGAAGTCGACTAGACTTTTCAGGATAATCCGGATCATGAGCCATCAACTTAATGATAGGGATAAAAGTTTGGGAAATGCTGCATTTCTGTGGACAACAATGATCATGTGACCTATTGTCGATGCATCAACCATAACCATTTATATTTATGGTCCGTCTTATGGTTGGATAAGTCCACAATAACTCCTTCAATTCTTTATAAGAATTCTACGAGTCCATTTCGTGATCTTTACACATACTAGTCTTTCAAAGTGAGCATTAGTGGCATAAATTTCGGATTAATCACGAAATATATCCTCAAAGAGAATCCAAATGCGATGCGATTATAAATCAAGCATCGTCTTTTGACCCGGGAATATCTCATCCGGTTAATGCCACAATATCAAAATGCTCTTATCAATCGACGACAGGCGAATGATAGTATAGACAATCATGTCTTAGCATCTAAATCCTTTATCAATCGACGACAGGCGAAATGATAAGGTAGCTTTAAATGCTTTTAAAAAAAAATTGTGGTAGCAACCACTTGAAAGACATTTCAACTCCTCTAAGATACGCTTTTGGTCGTATTGAATGGAGGCTATGTAAAGAAATTTTAATTCTTTCATGAGATATTACCAGATAACACTGGTTTTCTCGAATATTTTATAACTCAACATGATACGACAGGACCTACATGAGTATAAGATCTCATATTTGACAAATCAATTTGGTCTTTACCAAATATTTTGATTTGGAACGGCAGGTCCAGAATCATTGTCACAAAGAACTCTTTTAGGCAAGTAGTTGGTGAAATTATGTGGTACACGGTTACCCACTATTTCCAGGAAAAAAAAATCAACTACCCCACAAGTATTGCCTAAAATTTCATAATTCAAAGTTTGATCACATTTGTCAAAGGAATTTGCTCAAAATACTTTAAATTATTTTGAGATATTTCGTAAACAGACAAACCATAATCCAAAAGTATGTCCAAATGGAAAAATCATAATCCAAATAGAAAAACATAATCCAGATGAGCGAAAAAAATGGCTCAATGATTTATCAAAATCAATAAAGAAAGGTACCAAACTTATTTGAGCTACAAAACCGGGGGTCTCAAGAGTTTTCTTTCAGTTATCTTTAACCACATTAGCATCGGTTTTTTCGCCTTTATAATAGTTTTGAACTATTTAAGGAGTAACCGTGCATGACCTTTATCTTTATAGCATAGAGTTGCCTCCTTGAGCATTATCTATTGCTTTGTGACAACGGGCCATATTGTTCCTTTCAATTACTGTCTTGGAGCCACAGGTTTCCGATTTTGATGATTGTCTAAAATCTCGCTTGGGTAGGCGATTCATCGGGATCGCGACAGTTCGAGACAAATAACACATATCTCGATTATCGATTCGTGGAAAAAAAATGTACACGAAGAGCATTAATATCTGGCAAAACAATTCGCCATTGACCCAATAGGATTAAAACTACTCACCGGGGCAATTTTCTTATCCAATAACAGATGGGCGATAAAGGAACATGGTGAATATAAAATCACGATACTGCTTATGGAATACAATTTCCAAACTAGTATTTTGGTGAAGGATTGCTCCAATATGTCAATTTCAGACATTTGTTCACCATAGACGTCATCACGTCTCAAATTTTGGGCATCACATTTTCACACATCAGAGTGAGTAACATGTGCTGACGGATTAAAGTCAACGTTTAAACAGTTATTTCGCAAATATGTTTTTACGATTTTTCTAATCATAGATGGCATCCAACGACAGGTTCGAAAAATAGTTTTGCTTTTAATGTGAATAGGTTCTCATTGATCGAACGACATGTCGATACAGAGACACTAATTCGGCGAAACATACATCACTATATAAACACACTCGGGGAAATTATTATTTAGTCAACCCCTTTTGGTAGCTTTACTTGAAAAACGACCAGGAAAGACGGTGAGGGTGGAGGGCATGAATGCCACTTAAAACCCGACCTCATTAGGATATCGACTTCCGCATATATCTTTCCTAGATATCGTATCCAAATAGGTGAGCCTATTTAGGGAAGGTTCATAATTTTTCCAACTTAAATGTGAAAATATATGATTTCGCAAATTAACATATTTTACACAAGTGTATGTACATGGCAGTAAATAAATACCAGCGGAACAAAAAAGAACTTCAAAGTTTGGCCGTATATTTATAACCCAGTCTTCGAGCTTAAACCCTGATCTTCGAATAAATACCCAAATCTACTAATTTTTTCTCCAATCTTCGTGAGCATCTTGCTGATAACGTCTTGTGTGACATATTAACTTGTTATAGAGATATATAGAGATATGTATAGATATATAGAGATATGTATAGATATTAACTTATTAATCAGAATGTATCTGAATGGATGTGAAATAAAAGACCCCTAACCCTCTTTATATAGATAGAGGGTAGGGTTACAAGCCCACTTGGGCCCATAAAGTACAAGCCCGAGAGTTCAATAATATCCTACGACACAAATTAAATTTTAGTCATAAATACATTTAAAAGTGTTGTGTGACAACAAATTTAAGCTGGTAAATTAACTAAACTAGTCCCACATATGGATGGAAAACATTATAGGTGGGTGTACTAATTTAATAAAGATGTGCTCTTAAAGTACTGCAAAAATTCTTTTAAAACGCACAGACCGTAGATTTAATCTACGGTCTGTATCATTCAATACAAACCGTAGATTTAATCTACGGTCTGTATCAAATGATACAGACCGTAGATTAAATCTACGGTCTGTGTAATTTTTTTCAAAATTACACAGTCAGTCCCTGCTTTTCAAAATTACACAGTCAGTCCCTGCAAAAATTACACAGACAGTCCCTGGAAAAAACAGAAAGTTACGGATTTTTTAAAAAAAATTAAATTTTATTCTACACTCTCTCTCTTTCTCTCAAAAACCCCCAATTTTCAACCCAAAAAATCACCCAAATCAATCAACCACATTAACTATCAACTTTATTAACAAAAAACCCCAAATCATCAATCAAACTTATCCATAATTCAAGGGTATATCTTTTATTCTCTAATTTATTATGTATTTTGTGTAATTTAAATTTGTAAAATAGGAAAAAATATATAAAATATGCAAATCCATAATTCACTTAGCTATATATCATTGTTTGTTGTTTGTTTATATTAATTATAGAAATTTTAATAATTGTTGATATTTGTCCCATTTTTGCATGTTTTTTTATTTTTTGTAATTTTAATTTGTAAAATAGGAAAAATAAAATATGCAAAACCATAATTCACTTAGCTATATATAATTGTTTGTTGTTTGTTTATATTAATTATAGAAATTTTAATAATTGTTGATATTTGTCCCATTTTTGCAATTTTTTTTATTTTGTTTGGTTAATTTGAATTGTTGAGAATGTGTTTGGTTATGATTAAAAAATTGAGTTATTATTGTTTGGTTTATGATTAAATGTGTTTGGTTATGAAAAAATGTGTGTTTGGTTATGATTAAAAAATTGAATTATTATTGTTTGGTTTATGAAAAAATGTGTGTTTGGTTATGATTAAAAAATTGAATTATTATTGTTTGGTTTATGAAAAAATGTGTGTTTGGTTATCATTAAAAAATTTAATTATTATTGTTTGGTTTATGAAAAATGTGTGTTTGGTTATCATTAAAAAATTTAATTATTATTGTTTGGTTTATGAAAAAATGTGTGTTTGGTTATCATTAAAAAATTGAATTATTATTGTTTGGTTTATGAAAAAATGTTTGTTTGGTTATCATTAAAAAATTTAATTATTATTGTTTGGTTTATGAAAAAATGTGTGTTTGGTTATCATTAATTGGTTATAATTGAGTTATCATTGTTTGGTTATCATTGAGTTATCATTGTTTGGTTATCATTAATTGGTTATGTTATCATTTTTTTGGTTACCATTAATTGAGTTATATTTGGTTATCATAGTTAGGATGACAGACCCAGGTCCACAGATTAAAGGGAGGTTGGGTATTTTACGACAGACTGGTCACATTTCTAGTCAGACTTGGGATGCTGGCAGAGAAGCGGGTAGAGGAGATGCCAATAAGATTAGGGTTTATAATTATAGTTGGCAGATACCGACTCCTGAAAGGGTAGTTCAAAATATCATTAGGGCTGGTTTTTACGGTATTTACAGTATAGGTAATTATACCGTAGACCGAGGGTTGATTACAGCCTTAGTTGATAGGTGGCGTGATGAGTCGCACACGTTCCATTTTCTCGGAGGAGAGTTGGGGATATCTTTACAGGATGTAGAGATTATGCTTGGTCTGAGGGTGGATGGTCTTGCTGTGACCCGGTCGGAGCGGAATGACACGAAGGCGAGCAGGTTGGCTATGATGGAGAGTTTGTTGGGTGTTAGGCCGGCTGACAATCAAGTCGATCTAAACTGTCTGACAGTTAGACTTGATTGGATGTTACACACCTTCGGTGAATTACCCCCCAACCCTAGTGAGGAGCGTTTACTATATCAGTCTAGGGCTGTCATGCTATTATTACTGGCTGCACATGTGTTTTCGGATAAGAGCAGTGATCAGATTCCACTCTGGCCTCTGCCATTTCTGGAGGATTTTGACACATGTGCTGAGTATAGTTGGGGATCAGCTCTTCTGGCCTGGTTAGAGGCTAATCTATGCAGGGTAGTACGTTGTAAGACAACCGGAGTAAGCGGGGCGGTGATGTTTCTGGATATGTGGGCGATTACCAGACTACTGCCGGTTAGACCGTGTGAAGAGCTGCCGGAAGATGTCGAGCCACCGGAGGGCTTGCCTAGGTTCCCCCTCGGTTACAGGTATGATATTTATTTAGTTTTTGAATTGGATTTGCTTTTTTATATTATTGTGTCATCTATCATTTACTTAGCTGCCGGTTATATTTATTGTTTATCTGTTTTTGTTTGTATATTACAGATGGAAGATGTGGCGGCAAACTAACCTTACGCCATATGTCTACGGACATAATGTGGTCCACATACGTGACCAGTTTGACAATATGTCGCCTGAACAGGTAAATTTTAATTTTCGTATTATATGTAACTTACGTATTATATGTTGTATATGTTTGCATTGGTCTTATCTTCGCAGAATTTATTACTCGTCTATTTTTAAACCATTGTTTATATATTCTAATTTGATGATTACAGATAGTGTGGCAACCTTACGGGGATCTCAATCAGTATCCGGAATACTGCACGCGGGGCCGGTATATGTGGCATTGTTCTGTGCCTCTCATTTGTAATGAGAAGATTGAGTACCACCCCGTGGACAGGTTCATGAGGCAGTTCGGTTTTGTGCAGCGGGTCCCTACGTATATTTGGAAACCAAGACATGGTCACGGCAAGGATAGAAGTTATGGGATTGGGCAAAAACACGACTGGCCTTTACTAACCGGAGAATTTATAGCCGTGTGGAATGACCGCCACACCCGTCTTATTAACGGCGAATATGGCACGGGGACGTCACCGGGTTACATGAAATGGTATAGAGAGCGGACCCGCATCTTCATAAACCCACCTGAACTTGCCCCGCCCCCTCACGGTTTCCGGGAGAATACGGGTGTCTTCAATAAAATGGTAACTACTAAATCGTTTTTTACTAATAAATCGTTACTTCTTTTTATGTATATTTCAATACTAATAAATCGTTTTTTATTGTTTTTTTTTTACAGAAAGCGATGTTGCGCCGCAGTTTTAAATCGTTCAAACGGGCGAAAATGAAAACGGACGTGGACTTACTACGTAAGGAGTTCGCTGAAATGGGTATGAATCCGTATGGGTCAGCTGATGAACAGTCGGAGGGGGATGACGACGACGACGACGACAACGACGACGACGATGGTGATGACGACCTACGTTACGACCCACGAACTTACACTAGGTCTTCAAGTTGTCGGCGTCCCGACGAAAGAGGCGAATCTAGTAGCGGGGGTAGAAGATCGACTGGAGGTCGACACCCGACTACAGATCAGGGTCCGGGTCCGAGTTCAAGCGGTCGACGTCGTCGTTCTTCTTTTGCTGGGTCGGACTACGTTCAGACCGATGTTCCGTTCGATCATCATAGACAATCATTTGGTTCGTACGAGCATCAGCCTAGTCATCAGTCCACCGATAGTTGGAGTCGAGGGTTGACAATTACATCCCACGAGCGTGCGCCGCATCCAGAATCGCAGCACCGACAAAGACGGCGTACGGAACTAAACGAAATCGAAGAGTCTGCTGAGCCGTCATCGGATAGATTAACATCGGCGGGAAAGATGCTCCCTATGTCCAACTTTAAAACATTTAGTCGTTACAAAAAAAAATAAATGCACTGTTTTTGTATTTGATTTCTATGTTTGATTTGTACGTTATAATTTCGTAAGTTTAATTTGATTCGTATGTTTGATTTGTATGTTTGTAAAAAATATTTTGTATTTTAATTGATAGGACCAATATTGAGTTTTTACAAACCGTAAACCCTAAACCCTAAGTTAAAAACCCTAAACCCTAAACCCTAAACCCTAAACCCTAAATCAAAAACCCTACACCCTAAACCCTAAATTACAAACCCTAAACCCTAAACCCTAAATTACAAACCCTAAACCCTAAACCCTAAATTACATACCCTAAACCCTAAACCCTAAATTACAAACCCTAAACCCTAAACCCTAAATTAAAAACCCTAAACCCTAAAACCTAAATTCTAAACCCTAAACCCTAAACCCTAAATTACAAACCCTAAACCCTAAAAAACCCTAAATATTCTGAAATTTACATACAAACCGTACATTTAATGTACGGTTTGTACAGATTTCATACAAACCGTACATTAAATGTACGGTTTGCATGTATTTTGTGCAAACCGTAAAAGTAATGTACGGTTTGTACCCCTGATTTAAGCAGCGCCATTTTACGAATGTACTTTTTGCACTGAATCACCGTAAACAACGTAAAAAAAAAAAAAACTACAAACCGTAAAAGTAATCTACGGTTTGTAGTGTAAATTACATTGGATACCATATCTATCAAAATAATTCCGACAACACCTTATCACTTTTTAATTATTATGAGTTGACAACCCTATCGAAAATGACTACTCAATGCATTATTAAAGTTTGGAAATGACTACACCAAAAAAAACACTACAAACCGTAAAAGTAATCTACGGTTTGTAGTGTAAATTACATTGGATACCATTTCTATCAAAATAATTCCGACAACACCTTATCACTTTTGAATTATTATGATTTGACAACCCTATCCGAAAATGACTACTCAATGCATTATTAAAGTTTGGAAATGACTACACCAAAAATTCACTACAAACCGTAAAAGTAATCTACGGTTTGTAGTGTAAACTTACACTATAAATATGACTCAATTTTGCCAATTATAACAAACCATAAAATCAAACACAAAAACATTTCGGAAATCTCTAAAAAAATCCTCATTTCTCCCCAATAAAATATACAAACAAACACTTTTCGAAAATGAATTACAACTATGGTTATGACAACAACCAATGGAATAACAACAACAATGCGAATCCAGTGGCTCAAACGATGAGCTAACTGATTATTCGGAGCACTTTGAAGTCGATGAATTGACTTGGGAAACAAGGGATGAAATGCTTGCTGATCTTGCTGATGTGGCTGGAAATTGGGGTTTCATTCTTACGATTCGTAGGTCTGGAGGGGGTGATGGGAGCAGAACACCGTATGTTGATATTGTATGTGATAAATCGGGGGTTTACGAAAAAAAGAAACCATCTTCCGTAAAATCAGGTACAAAGAAAAAAGATTGTCCATTTTTCATTAAAGGTTACGTAGTTAATGGTGAATGGATGTGTCACGTAGAAAATGGACAACATAACCACCCACCTCCAACTTACCTCCAAGGGCAAGCACGACGTGCTCGTTTAACTCAAGATGAAAAAGAAATTGTTAAAACTTTAAGGCAAAGCAGTTTTAAAGTTGGTGCAATATTAGAGGCCATAAAAAATAGAAATCCTGACAATGTATCAAACGCTAAAACGACACATAATTTTTTGGCCGGACTGAAATTTAAAGAACGAGATGGTAGAAACCCGATACAGGAACTGTTTAATTTGTTGGATAGCCATCGCTACACGTTCTACTATAATATGAACCCATCAACCCATTCCCTTGAGAACTTGTTTTTTGCACACCCCGATTCTATAAGGATGTTCAAAGCTTTTCCTGATGTCTTGTTAATGGATTGTACATATAGAACAAACCGTTTTAATATGTCATTTCTAGAAGTCGTAGGAATGACATCAACGAACCAAACATATTGTTTAGGTTTTGTTTTCATGAGTGACGAGACAAAGGAAAGTTATATATGGGCATTGGAAAAATTTAAAGTTACATTGGAGGGGTGTATACTACCTAGGGTTTTTGTAACCGACAGGGAAATGGCCTTATCAAATGCTTTGTCCGTTGTTTTTCCCGATTCTCATCATATTTTGTGCACTTTTCATATTGCAAAAAATGTTTTGAAAAACTGCCGTAAAAAGATCCCTGATGAGGAGTGGCAAACGTTTCTAGATGATTGGGGTTTATTGGTTGATTCTGAGTCGATAGAGGAGTACAATCATAACCGAACTTATTTCAATTCCTCTTACAAATCGTACCCTGCTGTGATTAAGTATGTAGACAAGCTTTTAAATGATTATGCTGAAAAGTTTGTTGCATGCTATACCAACCATACAACACATCTAGGTAACAGAACTAGCAATCGAGCCGAACAACAACATGCTAAGCTGAAAAGATCCCTTTCCACAAATACTGGCACGCTTGAAACTGTTTGGGTAGAGGTGAATAGAATTCTAGAAAAACAGTTTGAGGATATTAAGATGAAGTTGGATAAATGCAAGTCTTATTTTCCACATTCTGAACGAACACCTCTATTTATAAATCTTAGGTCGTATATCACACACTATGCCTTTGATTTATTATTTCAAGAACATAAAAAATGTAGTGGCCAGGCTGATGAGAATTGTTCTTGCGGTTTCAAATTGTCTCATGGTTTACCTTGTCATCATATTATGAGTGAACATATTTTATTCGGGAAGCCTCTTCCTCTAGAATATATTCATCCATTCTGGAAAAAATTAGACGTAATTGATGATAATGGGAACACCGATGATTATGGGGTAGAGGGTGATCTAGAAGAGTTTAAAAGTGTTTATGCTAGGAAAAGTAATGTTGAAAAACGGCGTATGAAAACACAACTCCGAGAGATAACCGTACAAGCCAGAACATCCATCAGTGACCCCGAAGTGAGAGTAAATAGGGGGAGACCTAGAAAAGGCGACAAATCTAGTAAGAGGGATAAGTCGGGATGGGAGTATGTGGAGGAGGAACATGGTGCTGGTGCTAGTAGGGACAAGGGCAAAGGCAATGCTGATGAAACACCGGAGGTAAGGGTAAACCCAACTAGGATGCCGCGAAACCAGAACCCTAAACCCACCCCCAATAGGCCAACCTTCCTGTACAGTGACCAAATATGGTTCATGTTACATAGTTACATCGAAACGGTTTATGATGTGCGCGGGGATGGTAACTGTGGGTTCCGGGTACTTTCAAATGTGACGGGTAAACAGCATGGGGAAGATGATTGGTATGCGGTAAGATGTGAGTTGTTTCAAGAGCTGCAGCAAATGAAAGGTGTTTATTATGAGCTGTTTGAGAATCTTGGCTTTGATTACCGGTATGATTATATTTTATCAAGTTTAAATTTTTATCATGCTACAAATCCCGCACCTCTTGACAAATGGATGAGATTTCCGTCTTATGGGTTTTTAATTGCTTCTCATTACAATATTCCAATTGTATTGTTGTCCTTATGGCACAATAATGATGGAGGGGTAAACGTGTGGAACAGTACTTTTTTACCTCTTTATACTGGTCCGCCTCGGGGAACGACAAATTACATCCCGACTGTAATGGTGTTCGTCAACAGTTGTCACTATGCTCAGGTTATTCCTAAAGAAGAAGGGATCTTCCCAATGCCAGGAATTATAGCACGGTGGGAACAAACGCGCACTGAGACAGCTGCGCCATGGAAGGAACTTTTTCGACCAAATTTCAAGTTATATATGGCGTTGGAAAAGCAATCGGGAAAGAAAAAAGCAAATGAAGACGAAGCTATAGACCTAAGTCCATAATCATTTCTTTATTTTTAATTTGATGTAAATTACTATTTTTTCCAAGTTGTTGTAAATTTATATGATGTAAACAAATGTTTAATAAATTTGTTTTATGAAATTTAGTTCTATGAAATTTTCTTGTAAATTTTGTTTAATAAATTTGTTTTATGAAATTTATAACTTGATATTCATGTTTGCATATTTAGTTAATTTTTTTTATGAAATTTATATAATTTATGATTGTTTCATTCAACAAAATTGATGATTGACACCAAATTAACGACTTAGTTAATGTTTCATATTACGTTATACAAGTGTTAAAAACAAACCAAAGGTACAAAACAAAAATTGACGATTTAGTTAATGATTCAATAAATATCAACTTATACAGTTGACAAAAATATAACATGTAAAATTTTGAACTTATACAATAAATATCAAACATAAAATTTATCAAATCAACTTTATTTGTGTAAATTTGTGTAAATTTTGTGTTTATTTTGAGAGATTGTTAGAATATTGGTAATTTATTTTATGTAAAATTTTAAAAATAAGGCATTTAGTTTGAAAAAATTATTCACTTTTTTAATTTTAATTCTCAGTTTTTTTGTTTTTTTTTTAAGCAAAAAAATGCTGCAAACCGTAGAAAAAATCTACGGTTTACAGTTAATCACTGTAAACCGTAGATTTTTTCTACGGTTTACGCGTTAATACAGACTTTTTGAAGTTAATTAATCCATCCTCTTTAATAAAACAAAGTTCGAGATACTAAATCGTAGGAAAATTGTATTTGAATATATGTTAATTAGTAAAAATAAAAGTTACAAATACAAAATCAAAATTTTTTATAAGTTGGGGGTTGAAAAACACATTTAAGCTAGTATTATAGGTAAAAATTAAATTTTAGCCGTAAATACACTTAAAAGTGTAGTATGCCAAAAAATTAAGTCGGTAAATTGACTAAAGTAGCCTACATATGGATAGAAAACAGCATAGTTGGGCATGTACTTATATAAAACAAACAAAGTTCGGGATACGAAATCATAGAAAAGCTATTATTAGATACATAATAATTACTCCATGAATTTACAGATACATAATCAAAAATGTATTATAAGTTGTAGGTAGAAAAATACCTTAACTCGTCCCGAAATAAGTATCACGTTTTCTATTTTTGGTGTACACTTTACTTTTGTAGTAAATTTCTATTTTACTTAAAAAAAATTGTATTTTTAGTAGTTTAATCATATCACATTCACAATTATAATCATGAAATAATAAATAATTATTGTTTAAATTTTTTTATTTTTTTTACACTAGTTTTTATTAAATTTAAAGTGATAGTATAGTTCAAAACGGGAAAAAAAAAACCAAATTGAAAAGTGAACATGCATGAGTCGCACGTGTAGCTGATCTCTCTCTTGACCCAAAACAAAACAAAACAAAACAAAACAAACACAAATCTCTCTTATCTCTCTATCTCAAATGCAGTAGTATAAAATATAAATATTCATATACAATACAATACAATACAATACTAGATAATAATTTTCAAATAAAATAAAAAGAGGAAATGCAATCGGTGGAGCAGTTGGTGTTGGATCTGAGCAATCCTGATCTCAGAGAAAACGCCCTCCTTGAACTCTCCAAGGTTTTTTTATCTTCCTTTTTTTTGTGTCTATTTTATTGATTATTTTGGGTTTTATTGTGCTTTAATTTTTGTGAATTTTCTCTATTGAAGCTTGTATGTGCTTGTTTTTTTTTTTTAGAGTGTTTTTGTATGTATCTGTCTTATGTTTTTTCCTCTTTTTTTTTATGTGGATATTTTATTGATAGTTTTGGGTTCATTCTTCATTGTGCTTTGATTTTTGTGGGTTTTCTCTATTGAAGCTTGTTTGTGCATGTTTTTGTTAGTTATAGATTGTTTCTTTTTCCTTATTCTTTTTTTGGATAATTTATTGATAATTTTGGGGTTCATTTTGCTTTAATTTTGGTGGATTTTCTCTATTGAAGCATTTATATGCATGTTTTCGGAGTGATTTTGTTACTTATAAATTGTATATATCTATCATCTATATCCATCTTTTTCCCTTTTTAATTTTGGCTTTTTTATTGATTGTTTTGGGTTTATTCTTCACTGTGCTTTGATTTTTGTGGGTTTTTTCTATTGAAGTTTGTATGTGCATGGTTTTGTTTTTGGAGTATTTTTGTCTGTCTTTTTCCAAATTTTTATGGCAATTTATTGATAATTTTGGGTTGATTGTGCTTTAATTTTTGTGTTTTTTTTTGGTAATCTTTGGGGGTTTTCTCTATTGAAGCTATGTGCATGTTTTAGTTTTTGGAGTGTTTTTGTTACTTAAAGATTGTATAATTTCCCCTTTTTTGTGTGGCTATTTTATTGATGATTTGGGGTTCATTGTGCTGTGGTTTTTGTGGGTTTTCTCTATTGAAGCTTGTATTTGCATGTTTTTTGGAGTGTTTTTGTTGCTTAAAGATTGTATATTTTTTCCATTTATCCATGTCTTTTCATTGCTATGCCTAATTTCTTCATTTTTGTTTTTGAGGTTATTTTGGCTTTGGTGGGTTTGATTTTTTGTATCAATTAACAAAAGTTTAGGCCTTGCTTTTTTGTAGTTAATAAGCTGAATTTTTATTTGATTTTTTGCTTAATGAATGTACTAAATTTGGGTGACCAGCTTAAAAGCTGAGATTTTATCTGTTTGTCCCATAAAACTAGCATTTTTGAAGCTGGATGAGTAAAAGACTAAAAGGGCAAACTCTGTGCTAAAGCTGGATGAGTAACCCGCTTTTTTCTCAACAAAAGAATAATAATATTAGTTGATGAAAGTTTGCAGCCTGACAAGCCCTGAGTTGCGTCCGTTTCTGGTTTTGTGTTAACATGAGTGATTAAAAATATTTTTATCCTTTTTCCCGTCTCTTTGCCTAAAATGTTCGTAGATTTGCTTTTCATTGAAATGTGGTTTTCATAGGTTTCAGTTTTCCATGTTTAGTTATTTAGACCCCTTTAGCTTAATTCTTAGTCTAACCGTTTTTATTTCGAGCTGTCATTTATTCCTTATGCTAATTATAGTTTAGCTTCTTCTGAGCGAGTGTTGGTCTGTCCGGTATGTTCCAGGCACATTCACTTTTTTGATTTCTTAATTTGGTAAATGATGCTATCAATTTTAGTGACATAAAAATCACATTTTGTTGAATGAGTATCATTTTGATTTTCTCTAAATTAAGATGTGAACAATCTGGTCTTTATGAACTCTTTACTTGTCCTTATCCACACATAGACACTGGAGATGTGAAGCATGAATTCTAATATTTACAAGGAAAAGGTTTCTTAAGATTAAGATTTGTGTTTTCTTCCCTTGACTCGGTCTACCGTTTGCTCTCGAGCATAATTTGCTAAATTACATTTGGTTTTGGTTTTTTACTTCTATTTTTCAGAGAAGAGAAAATTTTCAAGATTTGGCTCCAGTATTATGGAATTCCTTTGGTACTATTGCCGCACTGCTGCAGGTACTATTATTGATTCTGTGACAGTTCATTTTATGCATCTTTTTTAACTGTAAAAGAATTAATACTTACTAATACTTGTGTAATAACAACTCTAAAAATTGATAATCCTTCAAACCAAACAAGGAAAGAGAGTCTGTTTATAGGTAATAGCTATGTTGCACAGATACGGATACGAGTATTGTATTCCGATACGATACGGATACGGGGATATATTTTTTTTTGGAAATTTAGGATACGATATGGCTAGGATACGTCAATCATTAAAATATTAATATATATATATTATTTATAATAAAAGTAGTTACAAAACATTCGAACCAAAAATTAGCTTTTAGTTACCCGAAACTTTAGCCAGGACATAACACTTGTCCAATATAGTTAGCTAGGAAAATCATTACAAAAGACACTTTTCTGAAAGATCAACCAACTAGCGCTAGGATTATTTCAACATATACCAGCTAAATAATGCTAAATCATTACAAAAGGCACGTGTATCCTCTCTTTATATTAGTGTGTATGTATATATCATTTGTGTTTATATGTGATTTGTGAAATCAAAGTAGATCTAAAATTACTTTTATCCCTTTATGTTTTACCTTTTTGTTTTTTTCCAAAATTTTCAAACAATATCATTTTCACCCCGCCGTATCCAAAACGTATCCACGCCGTATCTTAGCCGTATCCAGATGATCAAACCTCAAAATAGTCAACGATACTCCAATCCCCGTATCGGGGGTGTATCCCTGTATCGGGGGCGTATCCGCATCCGATACTCCAAAAAAAAAAGTATCCGTGCTACATAGGGTAATAGTCATTTTGGTTTTAGAAGATAGAAAGAGAAGCTTATATAGCCTTAATGTAAAAGAAAGAGACTAATACGAGTACCAACTACCAAGTTAAAGTGGCATAGACTTGGAGTAGCGTATATTCATCACTTATTTTGGAATTACAGAAAAGAGATTATGATATATCTCTAATATAGTAATAATCGAGGTTGAAATTATTGTTTTTGCCAATAATATATTAGTGACGTGTTATTTCTATAGTTCGTTGAATGGGTTAAAAAAAGCCTAATTACTTATAGACGAATTTATGTTACAAGCTAGTAGCAATTGCCAAATATGTATGTTACAAGCTAGTAGCAATTGCCAAATATGCATTGTACTGTTTTCTTTAGAGTGCAAGCTTCACCTATATATGGTCAATGGTGTAATTTTTGAAATCTTATTGCAGGAGATAATTACCATTTACCCAGTGTTATCGCCTCCAGCCCTTACGCCTGCACAATCAAACAGAGTTTGTAACGCGCTTGCGCTCCTTCAGGTAGTACCGTCATTAGTTTTTTGCTAATTTGAAATATCTGCTGTGCTGATAATTTATTCTTTGTATAGCATATTCACCTTTTTTTGTATAGTTGCTTTCGGGGTTTTGCGATGTTTTTTAGTTTCTCTTTGACTGTTGGGGAGTAAACTTAGGACGATGATGATAAATAATTAACTCAAATATTGAGATACTGAATGCGCATTATGCGCAATACTTGATTATATAAGTTTGTTTCTTAGGGGGAGTAGGTAGTCTGTTTTTATACCACAAATGCTAGTCTTACTCCGAGATTACTAAATGAGGTGCTTTCTTTAGATATTTAAATATAATGTATATATGCCCATCTACACAAGAAATAGTTAAAATTCAGCGGTTTAGTTGTGGTTTTTTGGCTCTTTCAACGATGAGTTTTAAGATATTACTATTTTAATCAGTGCTAGTTAGTTCCGCCTTGACCTTTAATCCCACAAGTTAATAACCACTTTCTATTCCTTCTGTTTTAAGTTATGAAGCCTGTGGATCACTTCTGAACACCCCTGTTTGGTTGTTTATTATGTGTAATTTGGATGAACAAAGCAAGCTGTTTTACTAAAAACTTATTAAGGGGAAAATTTGTGAATTTACACTGGTAAACGGAGGCCAAAGTTTGTTGGGTTTACCCTCTATAGTGTTAATGCTCCACGTGCTACGAGGGATAAATATCCACTCCCTTTTCATAGCCAAAAGGGGAAATATACTCAGTAAATGTTTTTGAACCATTTATCATTGGGTGATCTGTTTAGTATATTGGTAATATCTGACGAGAAATATATGCTGGCTGATTTTCCGTATTGATTTGTTTTCCTTGTAATACACATAATTTAAATGTACAAATTGTCCTCACAAAAAAAGGAAATATTGAATGAATTGATCGCAAATTGTGAGATGTTACTATCTCTTTACGTTTGAGGGAAGATATCACTCGTGTTGAAAATAGAATTTCCATAACAAGTACAAATCTGTTTAATATAATTCCAGAATACAAAGTTGTGGTGCCCCAAAATTGGATTTTGGTTAGAATCATTCGTCAAAAAACTCAAAATGATTCTGCTGACCCATTTGTGTAATTAAACGTTTCACAATCAGTGGCCTGAAGTTATTAACCCGCCTTTTCGAATTCCAACGAACTACATCTAGTTAAACTCTGATTTTGATGAACAAGTCCATAAATATACTCCTGAAATATAAGTTAATTTAGGGAATCATGCTGCTGAGATCTATCTATTTCTTAATATCTTTTGAATTTCGCCATGAATTTATTCAACTTTTTCCAACACCTGGTCTCCTTGAAATGAAAAACAATAAGAATTATTGAAAAACAGCTGCCTCCCCCCTCTTCTCAGAATTTATTAATGTATTATAGGAATGCCCAACTATGTCACGTAGAGGTTCCATTTCTGTATATAATAATAAAAGCAGTTTTGGTTTTGGATGTTTGTATAATTTATTTCATTATTCTTTCTAGTAGACAACTTCAGTAAATTTCACTTCATTTATATAAATCAAGAATAAGGAGCTTTGCTTATCAAAAAAAGGAATAAGGAGCTTGTATGTCTCGTTACCGAGGACCTCGTTTAAAAAAACTATGCCGCCTAGGAGCTTTACTAGGACTTACTTAGAAAAGGCCCAAAGCCGTAAATGATCTTAGAAACCAAACATGTTCGGGGAAAAAATCTCAATATTGTATTCGTTAATTGGGTTTTCATTATGGTCTTAAATAATGACTAGTATTTATATATATTCGTATTGCCGTAAAAGCCTAGGGCCAACAGACCAGGTTTTATTACAATTAAGGAATTTTTATGTCTCGTTACCGATGACTTCGTTTCAAAAAAATAGGCCGCCTGGGAGCTTTACTAGGACTTACTAATAAAAGGCCCAAAGACGTAAATGATCTTAGAAACAAAACATGTTTCGGAAAAAAATCTCAATATCGTATTTGTCTAGAAGAAAAACAAAATTGCGTCGTCATTATGGTCCTACATAATGATAATTACTTAAATAAGTTCATATTACCGGAAAGACAATAGGTCAACAGATCCGGTTTTATTACATTTACTTGAAATGCGTTTGGATAACATCCTTTTTGGATTGGTTATGCCTTCAACTATTCTCAGAGCTCGCCAATTAGTTAACCATCGACATATTGTCGTCAATGGTGGTGTAGTAGATATACCGAGTTATCATTGCAAAACCCGAAGTGTTAATACAGCAAGGGATGAAAAATAATATGGAGCTTTGATTCAGAACCCTCTCAATTCCTCCCCTCAAGTGCAATTGCCAAAACATTTGACTCTTTACCCATTTCAATATAAAGAATAGCTTAATCAAATAAAAGATGGTAAATGGGTTGGTTTGAAAAGAAATGGGCTGCTATTTGTATAATATTATTCTCGTCAGACTAAAACCTAACTAAAATAATAAGCGTGGGGACTAGTTTGGCACCTTTGAGCCAAGTTCATTTACATAAAGTTCAGACCAATAAAGCTCTGATTCGGATTTTCTCCCACTTCAGGTTTTCTGTCATGTATGTATAAAAAAACATTCCTTTTCTATCCTTGCATACTGACCTATATTGTTTTTGCAGTGCGTAGCCTCTCATGCTGATACAAGGATGTTATTTTTAAATGGTAATTCCCTTGCTTGTTCTACTATAATTGCTTGCCGATAAATTCATGAATCTGTAGCTGTTTTCCTGTAATTGTAAACTGTTTGGGTGAAAATAGTTTCAAGCCTTTTCTTCTTTTTTGGACATTACGTGTACCCGTGGTCATTTTTACGTATCAATATGGCACTAAATTTACACCAAAGCATGTCAGCTTTGAAGTTAGAACTAAAATTTTATTGCTATCCTTCCTAATCATGCATATTTTTTCAGAATATGTTATATTATGTTGTAATTCTAACATGGTGTCTTCTTTTGCAGCTCATATTCCTCTATATCTGTACCCGTTTCTCAACACCACAAGCAAATCAAGGCCGTTTGAGTACTTGAGACTCACTAGTTTAGGCGTTATTGGTGCTTTGGTGAAGGTGCTTTACTCCCTTGAAGCTCGCGTCGGCCTCTCTTAATAATATATCACCATTTCCCTTCCGTTTTTTTTCCTGTTACGTGCATATATATATATATACATGACTAAAACACGAGTTTCTTTGTCTTTTTTCTGATAGGTCGACGACACGGAGGTAATTAGCTTTCTTCTCTCAACAGAAATAATTCCCTTGTGTTTACGGACTATGGAGATGGGTAGTGAACTCTCAAAAACAGTAAGTGATGATTGATTTCTTTTGCTGCTGATTTTCTGTAATTCTTGAATAAATGTAAACAACCTCCCTGCTATGGTTATTTTGCAAATAAACACAAAGGGGAATGTGTTTTTATTTTTTTAGATAGGCTCTCATGTATTTTTTTTTCTTTTGCAATTGACCTCATATCCAAATTCAAAATGTTCTCTGTGCTTGATTTTTTGTGTGGTTGATTATTTTTTTGTTCCTGGTAACTTTTTCATGATTTAAGAACTAGTATAAAATAGATTTTTACGAAGGAAAAGTTTGTTGGAGTAGTTTCCTGCAAAAGACATTCGATTAAAGCAAAACATAAAAATTTTCTAAGAAATTTTGTGCCAATCCGTATTTGGTTGCTTCCGATGCATAGATCATTAAAAACGGTCATTCAAAACAAATCCACCTAACACAAAATTATATCACCTAAAAAATAGGCATGGGGTTATTTGCCAAATATGGTGAATAGGGGTGGATTGCAAAAACTCAAAAGAGTGCACGGTCAATTTGCAAATCACCCATAGTATGTCGTGTTATTCACATTTAACTTTCTTTTTCTAGTATCCACAATTTGGAGTCACATTTTTATCAATGTCAAAATACAAAGAAATAATCTGGTTTGAACCTTTTTCCCTCAGGTGGCAACTTTTATCGTTCAAAAGATTTTATTGGATGACGTGGGATTGGAGTATGTATGCACCACACCGGAGCGGTTTTTCGCTGTAGGTCGCGTTTTAGGGAATATGGTTGGAGCTCTTGCTGAACAACCTTCGCCACGTCTTCTTAAACATATTATCCGTTGTTATCTTCGACTCTCTGATAATTTAAGGTCATCCATAATCTATTTGCATTAGGATTCTAATGGGGTTAAATGTACTTAGTACCCCCAATATATTAACTATTTCAATTTTGTACCCCCAACTTTTGTTTTTTCTAATTAGTACAACCAACTATAGCTTTCCCACGATGTAGGACCCCCAACTCTTTTTTTTTAATTAGTAGCCCCAGCTATAACTTTTTCCATTCATATGCAGGGGTAGTTTGGTCATTCTACATACTTCCAAGTTTTGAGCCATTATTAGGGTGAAAAATATTTACTATTATGTACATGACTAGATCTTTAATATTTTAAAATATAGGAGATATTGTATATATTTTTTTTGTAATCATATAGGAGATATTGTATACACAATAAAATATATTCAATTTATGTATGAGGGTGTTTCCATACATTAACCGTAGATTGTACTAAATCGAAAATAAATACTCTGTAGAAGTTAGGGGTACTAAATCGTAAAAATGATAGTTTAGGGTACAAAATCAGACGATAAAAACAATAGTTGAGGTTATAAAAGTACATTTGACCCAGCTATAATAAAGACATAAAGTTTATCTCTTTATCAAACTCAATTGCTTTCCATAGTTAAGCGTGTATAATTGATGACGCAGGGCTCGTGACGCGTTAAGAAATTGCCTTCCGGAGACGTTAAGGGATGCCACTATCCTTGCTTGCCTACGTGTGAGTAACGGTTTTAAATTCATTATTTTCTTTTATGCAGTAATCTTGTAAGCTAAGGCATTGGTTGGTTACAGCTTTTAAGCAAATAAGTTGGATAAATTGAGGTTGAGGAAAAAGTTGGGTTCTTCTGGCTGAAGCTTTTCAGGCCGAGCCAGAAAAGCTCAGCTTTTGAGGTGATCAACCAAATAGAATCCAGCTTTTAAGGAAAAAAGGTGAGCTTAAAACCTAAAACCAAACAAGGTTTTAATGCTTTCATATGAATGTTTCTGTTTGTTCTTTTTTATATCGCACAGCTTTGAGAGAATACTGGAGTCCATAATCTGGTTGTTTTAAAAAGCTTCCATTGCATGTTTGTAAGGGTAGGAAACTTGTTATTCCATGCTTGTTTGGCTGCAACTTTAAAGAAAATAAGTTTATTTGTTTAAGACCAGTAAAAAAATGGAATCTTTGGGTGAAATTTATATTTCAGAAAAACCAAATTGCTCGGTTTTAAGCTGGTATCCAATGCATTCATCGTAATAGCATTAATAGTAATTAAGTTGTGCAAAAAATGTATTTTCTGGGTAAGTTGTTGTGCTACAACCAAATATCCCTTTGGTTCTTTAATTGCGCATCCATAAAAAGAATTGCAAACTTCGACTTGTAATGTACAATGTAACAAAAGGGAGGACTAAGTCGGGACACCTGGGTTCATTTGGCAAATAGTGGATCGAAGTTTGAAATAATCTGTATATCAGTTAAAAGGTTCCTAATTTTGCATTTCCCCCCTTTAATAATATTATATTCGACACATGAATTTAAGTTCATCCCCCAATCTAATAATTGTTCCACCACTTGATGTTGTACACATAACAAATAAGCTTCTCAGAAAAAAAGCTCAGTTTAAGGCCCTGTAACTTGTAAGGAAATTAAAATTTGCGTAATTGCTACAACCAAACAAGCTATTAGTTGTCTATGTTGCGTGTCTATTCGTAATTTTTCTGAAGTTCGACTTACCATGGTTATTATACATGCAGGACGACATAACAACGAGAAAATGGCTGCAGCAGCTGCTTATTAACGTCCAGACTGGGGCTCGAGTCCCGCCACAAGCCGGGGGAGGTTTTGATCATATGATGGTTAACTAGTAATGTGACATTTATATTTAATTGCATTATCAGTGACAATTTAATCTTTCTTTTCTGTTTAGCGTGAATAATTGGTTTTTGCTTGTAAAGTTATATTGTTTATCGCAATTTTTCTAAATTATTTCTGAAACTGTGAAATGTTATTGAATGTTTATTATGAAAACAGGCTAAAAAATACATTTTCTTGGACAAATTGCCCCCAGTTTCTAATAGTTTGAGCTGCTATTGAATGATTATAAAAGTGTTTACGGTCAGATTGGATTTGACGAACTCTCTAAATTATATCTGGCCATTAAATCTTATTGTTGGAGCAAAAGAAAGACGATCTACATAACAAATTATAGATATGCTCCTCAATTTTTTTTACAATGCATGCAGTTCTGATTAGATCATTCTCTTCCGAAAATATTAAATGGTTTTTGTTAATCTAGCTATGACGAGACGACGAGCTGTGTGGTTTGTTAAAATTATGATGAACTGCAACTCATTTTCTAGAGCCAACTTTTCTAGCTTAAGTTGGTTATTTTCCCCATCGACCATTAGGGGTGTGTAAAAAACCGGTTTGATTTAAGTTCATAATTTTGCAAACTGAGCCGAATTCGAAAATCAATTGTATATTTTCTTTACAATTTATAATGTCATTAGACTACACATTATTTATTTATTTTGTGAAGATTTTGTTACGTTTTTTTGTCTAAAACTTGATTTATTTTGATGTTGATTTCTCAATTTACTTTTTTTTTTAATGTTTACTAAATTAAAAAATGTATTTCCATTGTATAAAAACTAAATTTTCTTTCCCCCCCTAAAAAACTGAAAGAAAACGAAGTGAACCAAACCGAATGGTTTTGTTTCGGTTTTCATTTCCACAAACATGAAAACGGAACCGATTCAAATTTCGGTTTTGTCTTCGGTTCCACCCAAAAACGAACCATGCACACCCTTACTGACCATGACCTTTAACTCATGTTGGACAGAAGAATAGCTTCCTTAGATCTGAGAGATTCATTCCCAGCTCATTAATCCTCTATTCTTGCCACGTTATAGTGGTTTGAAGTTGAGACAAACATTCCAACATATTTAGAGTAAGGAACACAGAAAGATATGCATGAACATTAGTTAATGTACACCATTTGGGACTCCACCTCTCATATATAGTTGTCAAATGTCACTTTTTATTTAGCAAGTACTCCATGTCCACTCCAGTAATCATTGAGTTTGCTCAAAGACTCAATCAAGGCTCCACATAGGAGGAGACAAAAAACAAAATCTCAGCAAGAACTCATCTGAAGTTTATCTAGTCACAACAGGACATTTCTAAGGACATTTTTCCTTCCACTTTAATCCATCTCACTCTACTAAATATTATTTTCCTTCTAAAAGAAACTTTGCCTAGCTTATCTAAACAAATATAACCATAGGTTTCCGGCGGGCAATTCCCAGCAAAGTACCATTTCATCCTAACATCCCGACACTAGCCAAACTGTCTGTAACGAAATGCTGCTACATCCATATATGGTTAACAGTTGCTCAAGTCCACTCCATCAAACACAATATATCATTCCACATATTCATAATACCTAATTGCAACAGAATATATATTACTTCATGCAATCAACTATCACTTTCAGATTTACGTCAATAAGTAGATTGGAAAGACAGAACATGACAAAGTTGTAAGCCATAAAGCAAAGTTTTTACTTCAGAATCTAATGCAGAATGTTGCTCATATTTGCTCATATACAAGTATCTGGGAATTTTTTTCAGATACTTTTTTTTTTTTAAGATTACTTTTTTTTCAGATACTTATATAACAAGTACAGCATAGAACCCAACATGAATATTGCTAATATTAAGTATCTGGAAAAAAAAATTCACCTCATCAAAATATATGCATTTAAAAAGGTGAATAAAGTTGATTGTCGATATTTATTGGCAAAAACCTTCTGCATCTCAAGCATTCCAACTTAGAAACTTTTTTCGAGATAAATACTGACCGGTAGCAGAAATTATTCGTTCTCAAAATTCAGAATTGTGCACCAACTCCTTGGTTGAGCCAATTCCGACTAATCTAACAACAAAACCACCAACATTACTAACACGAAACACCCTGCACATTCTCATCCACAGTCCTTGCCAAATAATAAATGCAATACGATCACAAAAATAATTTCAAAAGTATTTATTTTCCGTCAAGGCATAGATCATCATCGAAGCCGATGAGCTTTCAGCATCTTTCACCTTAGACTTCTCGTCTCCTGTTAAAATTAGAATATTATCTGCAGTCTCGATCTGGACTGAACACGCATACTTTCTCTCATGAGCACGACCCACCTCTTTCTCGACCCTGCAAATAACACAAAATAAATTTCTTAATTCTTGAGGAAAATGCTAGTGAGAGGTTAAGTTTCCTATTTAGTGCTACCATGTCCTATTTGGTATACAACTATACATATAAAAAGTATGCAAATCAAAGCTGACATCGGTTCATTTGATAGTAAGCCTTGTCAAAAATAATTCATTGAAATATGAGCCAAGGGTACCAAAAGAAAAGTACCACCAGATAAGTTAACAATTTTATCCTTGTAACTTGAATGGGAATTATTCGTATGGTAGAAACAAGTACTAGATCATAATAATCCCTACAATGACCTCCACTATCAACTCGGAATAAAGCCATACAAAAATTTCTGTACATAATGGTATATAATTTTCCACTTTTGATTTTATATTGGAGGACAGTGTATGGATCGCTAAAAGTTACTGCTTTTACCATTGTGCTTACTTTTACAAGGAAATCAAAAAATTTATGTATTTTATTTCTAACAACTGGGTGTGTTACGAATTATTCCAACCGGAATATATAATTTGGCAAGTCAGACCAGCAAGGAAAACCCACGGGTTTAATATGGTTTAGTACCATCTGATCTTACACTATCACACATAATCAAATTCAAACTCGTATTACCAATCATTTAGTACCTTAAGCTACTAATTATTGGCCAATATAGTACAAAAATATCAATTTAATGGATGGAAAACGATAAAATATATTTGAAAACTTAGAAAATAAAAGTAAATGATACTAAACTGGACAAGAGTGATAATCGATGGGATAGTAGTCTAGTACAGGGTACTAAATCATAATATACACGAAAAACACCTACTTGTAAATTGGGTGTGGCCATTTCTTCCTGACACAAAGCTCGTGCAGCATCTGCTTTGCTCCTTTGATTCCATACATTCCATCGACACTGTTATCTCTTTCTACACTCATATCATCACTGGTTACATACTGAGATAACTTTTCCAGAGCTGCTTCTGCGGCATGAAGCTTGGCATTATCTTTTTGACCCGACGAACCTGATGCTAGGAACTGACCATCCACATAGACTCTCGCAATGTTCCTCTCTCCCTTCCTTTGGTGCTTAAAATCTACATGTAAGCCGTCTTTCTGACATACTTCGAAAAGTGTGGTGACCGGTTGAGGTTGTTGGTTGAGCAATTCGAGTGTTACTATGGGTTCCAATAAATCTCTAAAGACCTGCATCACAAAAGTTGCATGCATGAGTTATAAAACAAAAGAGATATAGAACAGCGGAGACAACAGAACAAACAGACGTTCAATGCTACAGATCTGACCCGTTCCATCTTTCAAATGCGTGTTGCATTCAACTATTACTAATCTGTTGTCTCTGTTGTTTGAAAATCCTGTTGTTTTCCACCCTTCTCCCAGTTAACAAGAACGTGAGAGGGATGTGAGAAAATGATTTAGTTCTTGTTTGTTGCAGTCTTTAAGCTCCATTCTGTCCTCTCTTATTTTTTTTACTTAAAAGCTCAACTTTTGGATGATCAGCTTATAACCTAAGTTGTTCTGCCTGGAAAGAACCTAGAACCCAAAGAATGCTTTTATTTCTTAACCGCTACAGTTAAGAACACTAGGTATCTTTAAACATGTGTCGAGAAAAGAAATGGCTGCGAGCTGCCAAGGTTACTGATAGGCCGAAAGCATACAAATTTGAAAATTGATTGGGTATCTTTAAACACGTGTCAATTTTTATTTTTTTGGCATCGAGCTGCCAAGGTTACTGATAAGTTGAAAGCATATAAAACTGAAACTTGATTGCTTCAAATGTCAGTTAGAACTAAAGATAGTTGAACAATAGCTGCAAAGTTTAAGAAATTCAAAGGAGAGATTTTCTAAAACTTTTTCATGTTTCTTTCTCGCAACATTTGTAAACAAGAATGTGTACAAAATAAAAAAGTGGAGCTGAAGTCACCGGCATATGAAAAGTGGATAAACATGAAAAAAATATTTCCAATGTACTATCTTCCTTTTACAAATATTTACATAAAATACAGCACAAAATAATATTATTTTAAAGAATTTCTTTTGTACCATAATGGTCTTGCGGAAAATCAAACACAAACTCCTTGTTGTGTAATCTCAGCATATAAAAAAATCGACCTACGAAAACATGTCCCCAACAAATGTGCAAAGTAATATTTATTAATAGAATTGTATCGTGACAAAAGTAAAGCGTTTTGCAAAAGAGGCTTTTAACATTTCAGCCCATACTGCCTTAATCGAGTAAGAAAGTTCTTAGAAACCAAATGCTTCAATGACAAATAGAATACTTACCAACCAAAGCTTCTTCAGATCATATTCGCAATCAACATAAACAGCAGCTGCCACAGACTCGGTAATGTCAGCTAGAACTTTTGGTGCCTTCATCACCCCTCCATACACCACTCTTTCATCTTCGTTCTCTACCACTTTCACAAAATCTGAGACCTAATCAAAATGTCACACATATAATCACATTAGCAGACAATACTTATACTTCACAGTACGAGTCAATTTCTTATCTCATTTGAACAACTAAAACAATTTCACTCGACAAAACACTTTAAGAGTCACGATAATTTCAAATGGTCAAAAGCAGATGCACACTAATTCTTTCAGTCTGTGGCATTTTAAACATAGTACCTTTGATAGTGGTTAAAAAAAAGATCACATTAGGCATTTGGTTGCAACTTTTCAACTCCTTAATTGTGTTTCCCCGCTTGTTTGTTTCTATCCTTGTAACAGAGTGAATGGTGAATTTTTTGTGTTCTTTGGCAAAAAAGTCGAGCGAGATGAATATCATCTTTTCTCCTAGTTTAAAAAAAGTCACTTTAAAGTTGCAGTCAAACATTCGCTACATGCAATGAATAAAATGGGTATTGGTCAAATGGACTACTTTCTTAGAACCCCAAGTATTCCTTATATGATTATTACCCTAATAGACACGGGTAACGTATTTCATACATACACACAGAACGGCAGAGACTATACTCTCTTTGGCAAAAAAGTCGAGCGAGATGAATATCATCTTTTCTCCTAGTTTAAAAAAAGTCACTTTAAAGTTGCAGTCAAACATTCGCTACATGCAATGAATAAAATGGGTATTGGTCAAATGCACTACTTTCTTAGAACCCCAAGTATTCCTTATATGATTATTACCCTAATAGACACGGGTAACGTATTTCATACATACACACAGAACGGCAGAGACTATACTCTCTTGGGATTCAAAGGTGATCGAATTCATTCTGAAAAGTCCAAATAATCCATTTCAACTAATTTATTTATACTGTACTTACTTTCAGAATTTTCTAATAATAGAACTTAAGGCTGCATTCTTAGGGGACTATCCTTGGGCTAAAACCAACAATGTTGTTTCCCCCAAATTATGGGACAAATTTAACCTGAGACAATGAGTTCGACTAAGTAGTCCCCAACTGAGTTTAAAGAGTATATCTGCATAAACAATTTGTATCTTACAAAATGTCAAGACATTTTCCAATTTCAGTCTAGAAATAACACGCCAGCTCTAACTGAACAAACACCACTAAATGACCAGAAACATAGACGACTCTGATAAATTACTACAGACTGAAAATTTAGTTTTGCATACCTATTAGAGAAGAAGAAAAGGGTTACATGTCGACTTCAGGGTACAGTACTTGGCAGATGAGACACCAAATTTAAAGTATACAATAATGGCAAATTTCAATCCACGTCCATGAGTTTTTCAATAACAAAATACAAATGTATGTATCTACATTCAAGTAGAGATTTGGAGCTGACAGATAATAATCCAAGTATAAACAATTTAGTCGAACGGGACATAAATTCTAAAAAACCCGTACAAATATTGGATTTTAACTAAATCAATACAACCTGCATGTATACTTCTCAAGTCAGGCAGCGAGTTGCGGAAGTTGGCTATCAAGTTTAGTCGCTGAAGTTTCATTCTCGGCCATTGGGTTGAGATCCAACAGCTGATATATAGATAAGTAAAAATACACCAATGATCCTCGATCAAATTAGAACTTTTAAATTCCAATCCAACAATTGTGAAATCAACTTCAGTTGCTAAAGTTGATATTCAAACCATCAGCAACTCTAGATCCTCTCCATACACATACCAAAAAGGAACTAATTCTCTAATTTACCTTGCACGACTATAATTGTTTCCAAAAGAGACACCTAATTTCAAAATCAGAACATTGATAACTTCCCTTCAGTATGTTACATGTCCCACATTGCTTTTCAATACAACTCCTAGGATTTTTACAGTTAAAGTTTGTAAATTTTCTCACATCGTTTAGTATGTAGACTGTGGTCAACATGTTTCTTTGCAGTATAACAGGGGTTACAATATTATTTGTACTGTGTTTGGATAAACTTTTGTCAAAGGGGTACAGTAATTTGTACATAGTTATAGGTATAAATCATAACACCTGCAAGGTGTTCTAAGTAGTACTCTCATAATATAAACAAAACACACTTGTAAATTATACCCTCTTCTTATACTATCCCACAAACAAACATAGGCCTAACTAGAATGGTAGTCGCTGGTTTTTGCCCCACACTCGGAAGGCTAAATGTATCTGAAATATATGAATATCATTTATACCCAAGTTGGGGTAAAGGGTTTGTAATTAAGGGAATTTTGAATATCCTAAGTAAAGCATGAGGTGGTGGAATTGTGGGAATCAAGGTTTCTCTACTCTGGAAGCAGAGGACCAAATTCAGCGTTGCATTAAAGTGGATACCATAGAGTAACTTTGTGCAAGAGGGATACAGTTTATTCCAAATATATGAGGATTCTAAAAAGCTGACTTCAAATAGAAAAATATCGGCATGCCGATAAAGCTAGCTTTCAGTGTAGCTCTTGTGAAAACCCTTTTCCTAAGTTTTCGCTTTTTAAAAACATTTTCCCTGCTATGAGAATCAAATCCGATATATTTTAATTTTTAACCCATATAGACCATCGACCCCCCCCTCCCCCCCCCCCCAAATACTGTTGCTTGGCTAACAATAGGTAGCATTGGAACCCAACATTGCAAGAAAAACGAGTGCACTTGTATTTGCCAAAACTGCCCCTTAATTAGGGGAGGAACTAGTAGTAGGCTAAAAGGCACTACAGCAGCCTCATAGTTTTTTTTTACCACGCATTTTGAATAAATTACCGATTTTAGCCTTTTCAGCACCCCAATATATACAAAAAAAAATAGTTCTAATTCTGCCACTGCCCTTAATTTAGTCAAATCAAGAATCCTTGTTCTTGCACAAATTCCAAAGAAGGTAATAAAGAAACTTTATCATCTTCTAATCATCTATTTCAAGAAACATCCATTTAAACCGGGATATCCTGAGACTGAACAACAATCAATAAAACCAAAACACAGTACTTTTTGAGTAATATCGATGGCGTTGTGTCTAACATACAGATACAACCCATGCCTGAGCGCAACTCTCGCAAGCTTCTCCGTACAGATATTCGCACTCCGTAACAAAGACAGCTGTCCTGGGTCAAGGTCAGGATACTCCCTGAACACGAAGCTGGGCACCACCATTCCCAAGGCTGCGTCGCCCAGGAACTCGAGGCGCTGGTAGGACTCGGCTTTGCTGTAGGAGGGGTGCGTAAGCGCGTCTTCTAGAAGCTTCCGGTTCTTGAACCGGTAGTTTAGAAGGTTCTGGACTGCCTCTATTGAACCGGTCATCGGTGTTATTTCTATGTTCTGGTTTGGGTTTGGATTTGGGTGTGTGTAGGGGTATGCTGCCATTGTGTACAACCTATTCGGATACATATTTATATATATATATATTTATGTATGTATGTGTGTGTGCATATAAATATATATATGTATATATATAGAGAGAGAGAGAGAGGGACAGAGGGATTGGTGGAGAATTGGGAAGACTTAAAAAGAAAGTACAAAGAAGAAGGTCAAGTAGTGTGTGTTTGGTTTGGAGTACTATTTAAGCTAAAGGTTGATCGAAAATAGTTTTAATTGGTACCTTCTGTTTCTTAAGTGAACATTGATGGTATTAAAGTCGAAGTTGTTAAAATCACGATTTGACTCGTCGAATCGTGTGATTTTATTATTCTATATGGTTATAACGAATTAAATCGCATGTAAAATCCTTAAAGGGGTATAATCAGCTGAATCTAGATTGTAGTAATTCTCGCCTAATAAATACTAGATTTACATTCTAAATTAAAAATGTACGATAATGGCAAATTTCAATCAATTTCCATAAGTTTTTCGATAACAAAATACAAATGCATGTATCTACATTCAAGTAGAGATTTGGAAGTGACAGATAATAATTTAAGTACAAACAATTTTGTCAAACGGGACATAACTCCTACAAAACTCGTACAAATATTTAATTTTAACTAAATCAATCCAACCTGCATGTATACTTCTCCATCCAGGCTGCGAGTTGCTGAAGTTGGATATTAAGTTTAGTCGCAGAAGTTTCATTCGGCCATTGGGTTGAGATCCAACGGCTGATATATAGATAAGTAAAAATACACCAATGATCCTCGATCAAATTAGAACTTTTAAATTCCAATCCAACAATTGTAGAATAAACTTCAGCTGCTAAAGTTGATATTCAAACATCAGCAACTCCAGATCCTCTCCAAAACACATACCAAAAAAGAACTAATTGTCTAATTTTACCTTACGCTAGTGTAATTGTTACTTCAGCTGCTAAAGTTGATATTCAAACATCAGCAACTCCAGATCCTCTCCAAAACACATACCAAAAAAGAACTAATTATCTAATTTTACCTTATGCTAGTGTAATTGTTTCCAAGAGAGACACCTAATCTCAGAAACACAACAATGGAACTTCCCTTCAGTATGGTACACATCTGACATTGCTTTTCAATATAACTTCTAAAATAGTTACAGTTAAAATTTGTAAATTTTCTCACATCGCTTAGTATGCAGACTGTGGTTGCCATGTTTCTTTGCAGTAGAAGAGGAGTTACAATATTATTTGTACTGTGTTTGGATGAACTTTTTGTCAAAGGGGTACAGTAATTTGTACTAATTCTAGGCTTATAAGGGGGTATAACTCAGAACACCTTTAAGGTGCTCTAAGAGTCTAAGTAGTACTCTCATAGAATAAACAAAACACATTTGTAAACAATACCCTCTTCTTATACTATCACACAAACAAACATGTGCATAACTAGAATGGTTCCTTATATGAACCTCCAGATTGTTGCCCACAGTAGTCGCTGGTTTTTGCCCAACACTTGGAAGGCTAAATGTATCTGAAATATATGAATATCATTTATACCCAAATTGGGGAAAAGAGTTTGTAATCAAGGGAATTTTGAATATCCTAAGTAAAGCATGAAGTGGTGGAATTGTGAGATTCAAGGTTTTTCGGCTTTACAAGCAGAAGACCAAATTCAGCGGGCATCAAAATGGAAACCATAGAGTAACTTTGTGCAACAGGGATACAGTTTAATAAAATATATGAGTATCAACGTCAACTTTTCTAATAAGCTCGCTTCAAAGCGAAAAAGCTCGACTCAAAGCTCGATAAAAGCAGAAAAAGGTCGCTCTCCCGTTCTTTTTATGCCAATAAAAGCTTACATTTTCAGCTAGCTCTTGCGAAAACACTTTTACAAAGTTTTTGCTTTTTAAAAACACTGTAAGATACTATGAGAATCAAATGCAATACAGTTTAATACATAATGAGCAAAAAGCTTCCCCTACTTTTGCTTTGCTAATAATAGGAAGCAACAGAAATCCAACATTATAAGGGGAAAAAAAAAAAAACAAGTGAGTGCACTTGTATTTGCCAAAACTGCCCTTAATCTAAAAGGACTACAACACCCACAACCGAGGTAAAAAATATTCTTAACCATGTATTAAAAAAAATGATTTTAGCCTTTCAGCACCCCGTATATTCAAAAAAAAAAAAAAAAAATTCTGCCACTGCCCTTAATTTAGTCAAATCAAGAATCCGTGTTCTTGCACAAATTCCAAAGAAGGTAATAAAACAACTTTATCATCTTATAATCATCTATTTCAAGAAACTTCCGTTTAAACTTTAAACCAAGATGACCTGAAACTGAACAACAACCAATCAAACCAAACCAAGACGCATACTACCTTCTGATCAAGATTGCCCCTTGATGAAATAGTATTAGGCTATAAGGACTACAACACCCTCTCATACTGAGAAAAAAACGATTCTTTTTACCATGTATTTTGAATAAATTACCGATTTAAGCCTTTTCAGCTCCTCCCCCTCTTCCAAAAAAAAAAAAAAACTAATTCCGCAACTACCCTTAATCTAGTCAAATCAAGAATCCTTATTCTTGTAATAATCTATTTCAAAAAACTAGACAAAACCAAAACGCATTGTACCTTTTGATCAAGACTGATGTCGTTGTGTCAAACATACAGATATAAAAAAAATATAGTTCCAATTCCGCCACTTCCCTTAATTTAGTCAAATCAAGAATCCTTATTCTTGCACAAATTCTAAAGAAGATAATAAGGCAACTTTATCATCTTGTAATCATCTATTTCAAGAAACTTCGTTAAAACCAAAACTTCCCTGAAACATAACAACAATCTATCATACAAAACCGAAACACATACTGCCTTCTGATTAAGACCAATGGCGTTGAGCCGTACGTACAGATACAGCCTATACATTTTGAATAAATTGCCGATTTTAGCCTTTTCAACACCCAAATATATACAAAAAGAAAAAATAGTTCTAATTCCGCCACTGCCCTCAATCTAGTCAAATATAGAATCCGTATTCTTGCACAAATTCCAAATAAGGTAATACAGCAACTTTATCATCTTGTAATCAATAACCTAGACAAAACCAATAAATAACGCATAGTACCTTTTGATCAAGACCGGTGGCGTTATGCCTAACATACAGATACAGTCCATGTTTCACCGCAACCCTCGCAAGCTTTTCCGTACTAATATTTGCGCTCCGTAGCAAGGACAGCTGTCCTGGATCAAGCTCGGGATACTCCCTGAACACGAAGCTGGACACCGCCGTTCCCAAGGCAGAGTCACCCAGGAACTCGAGGCGTTGGTAGGACTCGGACTCGCTGTAGGAAGGGTGCGTGAGCGCATCTTCTAGAAGCTTCCGGTTTCTGAACCGGTAGTTTAGAAGATTCTGTACTGCCTCTATTGAACCTGCCATTGATGTTATTATCATGTTTTGATTTTGGTTTTGGTTTTGGTTTTGGTATGTATAGGTGTATGGTGTCATCTGGTACAACCTACTTGGATACATATTTATATAATATATATATCTATATATATGTATATGTTTTTTTGAAATGATTATATATGTATGTATGTGTGTGTGTATATATATATATAGAGAGAGAGAGAGATGAGGGTTGGTGGGGACTTTGGAAGACTTAAAAAAGAAAGTATAAAGAAAAAGGTCAAATAGTGTCTTTGGTTTGTGGTATAATTTTATTTGGTACCTAGTATTTTTAAGTGAACATTTTTTTGTATAATGACCAAATCTATATTTATAGTAATTCTCGTCTAATAAATACTACTATAGGTAGTTTTTTTTTTGGTACCTACGGTTTCTTAAGTGAACATTGTTGGTATTGAAGTCGAAGTTGTGAAAATCATGATTTGACTCATAGAATGGTGCAATTTTACGATTCTTTACGATTATAACGAGAGTAATCGCATGTATAGTTCGTTAAAGGGGTAGGATCTGCCAAATCTAGGTTGTAGTATGACTAATAAAATAGATAGTTTTATTTGGTATCTATTGTTTCTTAAGTGAACATTGATTGTATTAAAGTCGAAGTTGTTGAAATTGCGATTGACTCGTGGAATCTTACATTTATGATTCTATGTGGTTATAACGAGTTAAATCGCATGTATAATCTGTAAGGGGGTAGAATTGGACGAATCTATTTATCAGATAGTTTTATTTGGTATCTATTGTTTCTTAAGTGAACATTGATTGGTACTAAAGTCCAAATTTTAAAAATCACGATTTGCTAATGCGTCCGATTTTATGATCCTATATGGTTATAACGAGTTAAATATATAATCGTTAAAGGGGTGGAATTGGCCAAGTCGAGATTCTGGTAATTCCCGTCTTATAAAAAGATTTACATTATGCACGACAAATTTCTTAATTTCTTTTTTAATTATTTATGAAGCATGTCACTCTTTTTTAATTCATAAACTAAAGTTTATATATACATATGTGCCCTCCCAGTCATGGGGTGATTTTTTTATTTATTTTTAAATTTAATAGTTAGTTATTGGTATTTTTTTTTTCAAATTTTAAAAGTATTTTAGAAATTTTATATAGATGGGTAATTATTATAAGTTTTGGGTTTTTTTTTCAAAATAAATGAGAACACTTTGGGAGCCTCAAAACTAAGGATCATCTACTTTAGATTTAAACCGTAAGATTTAAGAGTAGAATAGTAATTTAAGGGTTCTTTTTTTTATATAGAATTTTAGATCATACGGTTCAGATCTAATCTAAAGTAATCAAACGGTTCACGAATTAACGGTATAATATGCGATCAAATACATCAACTGCAAAAAGGGTCGCAACTATTACCCCACATATTCTATTCTTCAAAGTTCAAATCAAAATTTCTCACCACACTTATTCTTCCTTTTATCGATATAATCTTTAAATCAAGGACGGTATATCTCTCCACTTCTATTTCTCTCAATCACCCCCCACTTATTATTTATGATCTGTATGCGTGTCTCTACTCTGTTTTACGTTTTCAGTAGTGTCTTGCTTTTTAATATGTCCATATGCTTTTACTTTTTACATTTTTTAAATGATTCACTAATTTTGTCATAGGTGTGTTAAATATAGTTATTGCATAAATCAAATCACGCAATACACCACTTATCGCGTGTGCACCATGCCCTGCTTTATATAATTTATACTATTTTAGTCGGATATCTACACCATTTTAGTGTTTTATATATGTTTGGAGATGGCTCAATGTTGGACAACCGAAAATGTCAAATTTTTTTCCAAATAATGACATTCCTAAACCTAGTTTTTGTATAATTTAAAATTCAAATAATAGTTATTGTATCGACAATGTTAGTTCTTACCAATTTGATTGCACATATCACCAGTGATATTTATAAAACACGGTATTCACATATTGTATTTGTATCATGTTTAAAATTTAAAGTTATTTCACAAATAACATGCTTGATAAAAGTGGTTAAATGTGTTTTTGGATAGACAAAACAAAAAACGCATAGAACGGATTGAAAGATTATGATTCGTTTGGTAACATATTTTTTTAGTTGATTTTCGGATTTTGGAATTTAAAAATATATGAGTATTTGTAAAGTCATATTATTCAGCTTTTAAAAATCTGATTTTCATACTGAAAATGCTAAAAAATCCATATTTTTAAAATATAGATTTATATTGGATTCTTAAAACAGATTTTAAAAATATGATTTTGGAAGAAAAAATCTGTTACCAAACATAACCTAAATTGTTTTCACTAAACTTGTGATTGTTGTATGTTATTATGAATGATTATTGTTTAATGATATAAGTGTAATTTTTATCGTCTTGTAATCTTTGTATTTCTAATTATATGTATAGGTCTCTTATGTAACAAACTTAACCTCTCTTATATATAATTTTTTTTTTTTATGTTTTCATTATAAAAAATACATATTCTTTGTCACTTTTTCTACGAATCACACTCATATTACAAAGTTTTATAGCTATTATCCTAACTTATCTGCCGCCTTCTCCATGACAGCAGACGGGCAAACTTTATCGCCAAGAGATATAAGATGAAATCTACAAATAAAAACAACAACTAATGAAAACTAGACTCCTCCCCTCGTACTAAACCCTTTGCCTCCATACACAACCAAAGAAAACAACAAAAATAGCTTAAAGATCTAATCGTATAAAAGTGAGCCCTTAATTAAAAAAAAACGCAACCCAAACCCAAACCTCTTCAACCGAACCATATTTTTATATTGTAATATAGTTTGAATTGGTCTCGACCCGTAACAAACCGATTCACTTTACACAAATCATATGCAACGGTCACAATTTAACTTTTTTTGATTCCAAATGGCAAGGAACTTTTGTTGCAGCTATTTTGTTATAGCTATTCTGTTTTTATTTTTAGATACTACTTACTATAATGATTTCATTTATTGGTTTGGTTCCCTTTTTCTTGTTGTGATATATCATGGTTTGTTAATTGCGTGCATGTGTATATTATTAATTTCATTTGGTCACTTTATACCAAATAATTGTAGTAATAGAGTTTTTTTATTATTAATTTTTATGTTGGAATGATCTAACTTCTTACATTTGGCGCAGACGTGTAATATGTTTTGCGATCAAGTTAACTAACAAACACTTGTTTTTATTTCCTTTTAAAAGTTAAGGACTATTTATACATCAAATTATCGATGCATCATGAACGATATGTGATTTTTGTGTTTCACGATGTTGATCAATTGATACCGAATACTAAAAATAACTAATTTGACCATATAGTTTTATTTTATGATCCTAATAGTTTATTTGCTAGTTGATGTACAATTAATGAGTTCATATGTAACGTCCAATTGAATCTATTGTGAGCATGAATAACGGTGGAATCTTGAAACTTAATTAAGGTGATGTTAGGAAATCAAATGCTTTCCTACAAAGTGTTGTCTGAAAAAGTGCTGTTGAAAAGTAACTTATATAAAAAGTACTTTAAAAAAAATTAGCGTCTGGTGGAAAAGTGCTTTTGATTTTTATAAGTTTTGTCTGCGTTTGATATGTATAAGTTCGAAATGACTTAATACCACAATAATTGATATAGTACGAAAAATATATGAACAATACTAGTAAGTCCAATAGCACCTTAAAAAACAAATATTTGAAAACAATTATAAAAAAAAACATCGATAAAAGTATTATTTATAATTTAATATGCAAAAACGGCATATTGCGAACAAAAACCATATTTATGACCCATATTTATGCGAAGAACAACATAAAAAAACTTGTCTTTAAGCACGAAAACACTGAACAACTTAATTAGTAACTAAATAATCAGTAAAAATGAAAACAAAAAAGAGCCCATCTTTGAACTCAATAAAAATAAAGCTACATGTTTTACTAGTGAAATGAAGTAAAATCCAGAGCTACATGTTTTGTACTTGTGAACGACAAATAATTTTGAGCTAAAATAAACATTCGAAAGCAATTAACCTATACATCTAGAAGCGAATCAAACTATTTAAAAAATATATTATATGTATGTATCACCAAATTATCACTTTTATTTGATAAAATTCAACGGACCATTAAAAGAAAAAAGACAAATTCAAAAACCGATCCCGTTAAACTGTATTTATGAGTTCGAAAAATTAGCAAAATTGACAAAAACCCAATTGGGTCTTTGAAAAACAGCATTTAAATGTATGTATTGAACCAAATCATCAATTCAATCGACAACTAATAAACTGGGCATTATACAAAAAACTGATAATACTAATATATAAAACCCAATAAATTTCACAACAATCAAACAAACAAATGAATTCAATCAGGCATACATAAATGTAAATATTACAATAAATTAGTTCGAATTAAAAGGAAACAGAATATTAAAGGAATTTTGAGATAAAATTACGCACCCACGCACACATATATATGTGTGTGTGAGAGAGAGATATATATAAACCTCTAAAGTTCATCGATTGAGGCTATCTCATGTTGATAAAACATATACAATTCAATAGAGCCCCAAAAAAGTTATTTTAAATTTGTTTGAGGATAGAAATCTTCTGTATAAGCTAGGAGAGAGAAAAATTAGGAAGAGATTTGTCTCTTAAACAGAAAAAAATGAAGCAGAAAGAATATAGTTCTATTTTTAAATTTTTTATAATTTTTTTTGTGATTTTTGTATTTTTTAATAATTTTTTATGATTTTTGGTGATTTTTTATAATTTTTGGTGATTTTTTATAATTTTTTTTGATTTTTTGTTTTTTTTGTATATTTTTTGTGATTTTTTTCATTTTTATAATTTTTTTGTGTTTTTTTTATTTTGTTGTAATTTAAAACTGTTTTTTTGGGTTTGTAGAAAGATAAAATATGTATATTGTTGTGAGATTATTGGACTCTTGGTCTTATACTTTATGGGCCCAAGTTGGGCTTGTAACCCTACCCCTCTATCTATATAAAGAGTGCTAGGGGTCTTGTATTTTACATTCATTCACATATTCCTTCATTAATAAAGATCATGTTGTTCTCCCCTCTCTCTACTTCTGTCTCCCTATATACGTAGCTAATAGTGTATTACAACACGTTATCAGCACTGCTCTCGGAGATCGAAGTACGGATTATAGATTCAATAAACCTTGAGGTTTATCCGGGTCTTATTAGAATTTTTGTTATATCGAGCTTCACCAACATACCGTGCGTAAGGTACCCGGATATAATATTTTTTTATAAAAAAAAACTGATATTGCATGTTTGTATAGTTCTATGCACGAATTACATGTTTGTATGGTACTGTACTTGTTTGTATGTTGTACTGTACATATGAAATTGCATGATTACAATTTCCTGCATGTTTGTATGTTATACTGTACATAGCATGATTACAGTATGTTTGTTTGTCACGTTACTGGAACTAATTCGATGTTCTTGTTTGTATGTTTGTTTGTCACGTTACTGGACCTAATTGATATTGTGAGGTAATATGGAATTTGTCACGTTACTGCATATAAAACCTTGTTAATCGCATATAAATTGAATTGCATACCCGTATTAAGTACATAATTTACGTATTGACCTCATGTATTAATCTGTCGGATTAAATCTGCAACAAACTGAAACGTATGTACTGAATTGTAATTCTCTGAAAGCTGTAAACTATTCTGTAAATTACACAAGGACTAAACTGAAACTTGTCTGAAATTATGGACTGAAGCTGTAATAACGCTTAAATAGATTTGATTTGATATGTTAGAATCTTCATGAATTGATTGATAATCTTAAATAGATTTGATTTGATATGTTAGAATCTTCATGAATTGATTGATAATCTTAAATAGATTTGATTTGATATGTTAGAATCTTCATGAATTGATTGATAATCTTAAATAGATTTGATTTGAGATGTTAGAATCTTCATGAATTGATTGATAATCTTAAATAGATTTGATTTGATATGTTAGAATCTTCATGAATTGATTGATAATCTTAAATAGATTTGATTTGATATGTTAGAATCTTTATAGATTGATTGATAATCTTAAATTGATTTGTTTATAACACCAAATCTACTGCATGATTAGATACCTAAAATATATTTACTGCATGTTTATATATATATGGTTAATATAGACAGGTACAATCTATATTTAATTTATTGCCATGTTTATGATATGATAATTTGCGAAATCATATATTTTCACATTTAAGTTGGAAAAATTATGAACCTTCCCCAACTAGGCTCACCTATTTGGATACGATGTCTAGGAAAGATATAGGCGGAAGTCGATATCCTAATGAGGTCGGGTTTTAAGTGGCATTCGTGCCCTCCACCCTCACCGTCTTTCCTGGTCGTTTTTCAAGTAGAGCTACCGAAAGGGGTTGACTAAATAATAATTTCCCCGAGTGTGTTTATATAGTGATGTATGTTTCGCCGAATTGGTGTTTCAGTATCGACCCGTCGTTCGATCAATGAAAACCGATTCACATGAGAAGCAAAACTAATGTTTTCGAACCTGTCGTTTTCAAAAAAATAGTTTGTGCTTGTGCAAACCATAAACATATAAACCAGTCGTTTTATATGATAAATAATCCAGAACTCCCAACACATGTTGGATGCCATCTATGATGAGAAAATTCGCAAAACATACTTGCGAAATGACTGTTTAGACGTGATGTTATTCCGTCACCACATGTTAGTCACCCTGATGTGTGAAAATTTGATGCCCAAAATTTTTTTTTGGATGCCATCTTTGATGAGTAAAACACGAGTTTGTTGTTACCCTCGAGATGAATGCTAAGGCGTTGATTTTATTCCGTCGCCACATTTGAGACGTGATAACGTCTATGGTGAACAAATGTCTGAAATTGACATATTGGAGCTATCCTTCACCAAAATACTAGCTTGGAAATTGTATTCCATAAGCAGTATCGTGAATTTATATTCACCATGTTCCTTTATCGCCCATCCGTTATTGGATAAGAAAATTACCCCGGTGAGTAGTTTTAATCCTATTGGGTCAATGACGAATTGTTTGCCTGATATTAATGCTCTTCGTGTACATTTTTTTTCACGAATCGAGAACCGAGACAAGTGTTATTTGTCTCGAACTGTCGCGATCCCGATGAATCGCTTAGCCAAGCGAGATTTTAGACAATCGTCGAAATTGAAACCTGTGGCTCCAAGACAGTAATTGAAAGGAACAATATGGGCCGTTGTCACAAAGTAAGAGATGATGCTCAAGGGGCCAACTCTATGCTATAAAGACAACGGTCATGCACGGTTACTCCTTAAATAGTTCACAACTATTATAAAGGTGGAAAAACCGATGCTAATGTGGTTAAAGTTAATTGAAAGGAAACTATTGAGACCCCCGATTTTGTGGCTCAAATGAGTTTGATACCTTTCTTTACTGATTTTGATAAATCATTGAGCCATTTTTTCGCTCATCTGGATTATGTTTTCCATTTGGATTATTATTTTTCCATTTGGACCATACTTTTGGATTATGGTTTGCCTGCTTATGAAATTTCTCGAAATAATTTAAAGTGTTTATTGAGCAAATTCTTTTGACAAATGTGACCAAACTTTAAATTATGAAATTTTAGGCAATACTTGTGGTGTAGTTGGTTTTCTAGAAATAGTGGGTAACAGTGTACCACATAATTTCACCAACTACTTGCCTAAAAGTGTACTCAGTGACAGCGATTCTGGACCTGTCGTTCCAAATCGAAATCTTTGGTAAAGCCAAATTGATTTGTCAAATATGAGGCGTTATACTCCTATAGGTCCTGTCGTACCTTGTTGAGTTATAAAATATTCGAGAAAACCAGTGTTACCTGGTAATAGCTCATGAAAGAATTGAAATTTCTTTACATAGTCTCCATTCAATACGACCAAAAGCGTATTTTAGAGGAGTTGAAATGTCTTTCAAGTGGTTGCTATCACATTCTTTAAAGCGTTTAAAGTTTCCTTATCATTTCGCCTGTCGTCGAATGATAAAGAATTTAAATGCTAAGACATGATTGTCTTTACTATCATTCGCCTGTCGTCGATTGATAAGAGCATTTTGATATTGTGGCATTGACCGGATTAGATATTCCCGGGTCAAAAGACGATGCTTGATTTATAATCGCATCGCATTTGGATTCTCTTTGAGGATATATTTCGTGATTAATCCGAAATTCATGCCACTAATGCTCACTTTGAAAGACTAGTATGTGTAAAGATCACGAAATGAACTCGTAGAATTCTTGTAAAGAATTGAATGAGTTATTGTGGACTTATCCAACCATAAGACGGACCATAAATATAAATGGTTATGGTTGATGCATCGACAATATGGTCACATTTTAATGTTGTCCACATAAATGCAGCATTTTCCAAACTTTTAGCCCTATCATTAAGTTGATGGCTCATGATCCGGATTATCCTGAAAAGTCTAGCCGACTTGATAATTCCGAAGAGTAATAATCGAAATTTCGATTTGAATTACTTGAGTTTGGAAATTGAAATTGAACATCCTGTCGATTATGTTCAGACCCAAATGGACTCACGGAAAGTTTGATGATGCGACTGCAAATGATTGCACGCATTTCTTGGTCTTGCGCACCAAGATTTATATTTCCGTATGGGGTTATGCTATTTTGCTGCATTGGTCCGTTATGAGGCCCATAGACACTCAAACACCATATGCGTACCAGCTGGTTACTGGTTATGAGCCAGAAGTCTCATAATAACGCGTGTTTAGAGTGATTAATTAATATTTTGATTGAGCCGTTCTAGCGTTCAAAATATGGACCTCTGAAGGGGACATAAGTCGATTATGAATCTCCTGCCTATCATTTGATAGAGTAACCTTGGCAAGCGATCTCTTTACCGCATGATATGCGAAAGTGACATCGCTAAGACTGTTCTCCCCGTCGTTAGGGGGAGATTTGCACGTTACCGTTGATAAGGAACGACGTGAAGTAACGTGGCATAACCCACTCAGTCTTAGCTTGATCCCAATACTGCACTTAGTGATAAGTAAGTGCATAGACTCCCTCAAGTCTAACTAAATGCCGGACGCATTTAATGACTTTATGAGATGTCACGAGATCATTTATACCAGCTGCAAAATGCTTGCAAGGATAGACGTCCCTGTCGGACGCCGTGTTCCTGTCGTAACACGTTGCTTTGGCCGAACCCGCCAAGCAAAGGACGCTGCCGTCGGCCGTCAGTCTGTCATCCTTCCTAAGATATGAGGAAGTTGACCGGTTCTTAATTCGTTCAGCCCTAGAGGTGGTGAACTGAAACTCGTTTGTCGCACGAGATTATAAAGGATCAAGGAGATGTGTGATTTCCTCCTCATCCTAAGAATCTCGAAATATCTGTCGATCATGATATCTTAGACGATATTGAAGCGAAACGAGACTGTCATTGATTACTTGTTCATATATTCGGTGACGACTGATAATATGAGCAAATTATGACAGGGAACCATGTACCGTTGCCTGAAGTCAACGTAGAATAGACTGACCTAATGGAAACTTGCAATCCAAGTAGACTCCTTAGCGAAAGTGTGTTCGGACCTGTAGCTCCAACACCACCAATGTTAAACGAGTTCGTTTATTTGGTTATTCGTAAGGAAAATTGATGAGAATAATGAGATTGTAGAATGCTCGCCTAGTAGCGCAAGGCTTCTCTCACACCTTGGAATTGATTACGAGATGGTTGATTTCCTCGTAATGGACAATATTACAGTCCCCTACTTTACCAGTTTAGTAGTTTCCGAAAAACTGAGTATGCAGCCATTTGATTGTGGTCACTGTTTTATCTCTATGAGAATTTAGACAAAGAGATATAAATGAAGGTCCCTGTGTGACTTCATGTGCTTGAATCAAGTAGTTCCTGACCACGGAACACGATCTCAATTAACTGAGACGTTCACTATATGGATTAATATAATCCGAGCGGATGTGGTATACCGCCTAAGTGAGTACTTGATTAGCTTGGGATACTTGAACAAGTATTATGCCCTTGCGTGTTTTATTACGCGATCCATTTTTGGATTTGCCTTCGAGATGAAGGATCTTGGGAAGAAACGGTAGTGACTCGGCCTGATGATCGACTCTCGTAAAGATTGAATCTAAGTTCATGATTCAGACTGCACCAAGAAGGTGTTATGACGTTTTAGTCATCATGACGCTAAGTCGTCAGATTCTCCCATGATCGTTCGATCATTAGACATTGATATAGACCCAGTCCGTCCCTGATGAGACGATGAAGAGATATTGAACCATGATGTTCATATCTAAGTACAATAAGCGCATCATTGTACTTGGTCTAATGTGCTAGGACGAACATCTCGTCTGCTGTGAATGGTATAGCTCGACACAGCATCGCGCTAACACGCTGCCATCGAAATGGCATAAAAGACATTTTCCCATTACCTTAAGGTAACTGTGGATGAGGGCTTGTCTTATCCCATTTGCGTCATCGAGTGTACCTACCCCCTTCGGTACTCGAATTAACGCAACCCTTTTCGGTTATACCGATGCCGATTACTTATCAGATCCGCATAAGGGATATTCCTAACATGGTATGTCTTTACCATTAGGAATAAGGCGACATCTTGGAGGTCTTGGAATGACTCCAAGTGAATCACTCTGATCTATTCGTGCTCTATGAGACGACTAGAGAGTGTATATGACTTCGAGCTAGTATTAGTCATATTTGAATTACATATGTTCTGTCTCACGATCCAGATAAAACACTTGTCTTATTTGAGGACAACTTGTTGTTATCGATCAAGAGAGACATGACTAGATTATGCTATTTAGCATTTCTTGCCAAAATAAATCTTCACATATGAAGTTTAAGAGCATCCTGTTGAATGCTCGTTTTATTCCACGTTATATTTTCTTGCATACAGTCATGTGCAAGTAAATGAGGCATCCAGTCGAATGCTCGTACTCTTTCTTGGAATATGAAATCCTTGCACCCAGTCGTGTGCAAGTGAGGGGGAGCATCCAGGTGAATGCTTATTGCACTAATTATTACTTAGTCGAAATCTTCGCACCCTGTCGTGTGCAAGTGAGGGGGAGCATCCAGTCGTATGCTCGTGTACTCTTTTTGTCCTTAGACCAAGGTTTTTTTCCCACTGGGTTTTTCTTGGCAAGGTTTTTAGCGAGACACGTTCCCATCTTATCTCACTTAAGATTGCCGAATTAGGGGGAGTATCCTGTTGTATACTTCTTACCACTGTGTACTCTTTTGTCCTTCGACTAGAGGTTTTTCCCACTGGGTTTACTCTAGCAAGGTTTTGATGAGACACCTGTTTTGTGGTTGATCCCCTACTACTACCACTGTTGCACTCTTTTTCCTTCGATCAGAGATTTTCCCATTGGGTTTGCTCTGTCAAGGTTTTGATGAGGCACACTGTTTTGTGGTTAGTTACTTACATGATATTTCGGCATATATCATTCGGCTACACAGTTTCTCATAGGTACCGGTTTTGTCCCACACTGGGTTTTCCGGCCCTAAGGTTTTTATGTGTTTAGCACTGCGAATGAACTCGACTCAGATCGACTGCATGAAGACGAAGAATTCAAGACGTCCAAAGGGGGAGTGTTGTGAGATTATTGGACTCTTGGTCTTATACTTTATGGGCCCAAGTTGGGCTTGTAACCCTACCCCTCTATCTATATAAAGAGTGCTAGGGGTCTTGTATTTTACATTCATTCACATATTCCTTCATTAATAAAGATCATGTTGTTCTCCCCTCTCTCTACTTCTGTCTCCCTATATACGTAGCTAATAGTGTATTACAACATATATTATATTTTGGTTTGTATGACAATTTAGTAAATAAACTAAATAATTAAAAAGTGGTACATATGAGTAATGTGAACTTATCAATATATCTAGAAGGAATATAAGTTGCTATGAGATACTTATAGGGAATTACCCCTTTTTAGTAAATAGAGTTTACGGAGTGAGAGATAACAGTAGAGTTTTTTATTTTAACTTCCTAGTAAGTGGCTTTCTCCAGAAGCATGAAAAACAACTTTTACAAAATGGGATTCCATTACCCCCTGTTTTTCGGGAAGTGGGTAATTTTATGTTACCAAACAAACAAAAATATATTAAATGAGCTTCTGAGGCTATGAGGCACTTCTGGACTGTCTGCCAAACACCCCTAAATCTCATGTCCGGTGCAAACATTGTCATCAAAAGAACAAATTTACGCTGGGGCGGCCTAGAGTTAATACTATTAGCACCTCAATTGTAACTCTTTGATAACATATTTAAAAATAACAAATACCATCTACGAGGTCACTATTAGGGGTGGGCAAAAAATCCGCAAACCCGCCCCGTAACCCAATCCGTGCGGATTGGGGCGGATTGGGGCGGGTTGGATGTCAAAAAAAGTTAAATCCGCCCCGCCCCAATCCGTAAAAAAATTCGTGGGTTGGGTTAGGGTTGGGATTTCCAAACCGCGGGTTAATCCACCCCAACCCGTTTCAATCCGCATATATATATATATATATATATATATATAAATATAAATTTTCTCAAGATCTTTTTTTAACAAGAGTTTCTATATTATAATAGTATTGATTTAAGAAAAATTATATATATAGACAAAAAATCTTTGGATTGTCCAAACTTAAGCTTAATGATTCGATTGATATATTGTCTTATAAATTCAATGTATTATCTCGTACTTACAAAAAGAAGGAATTTTTAATCTGGGTCTAGGTAGTATGAGTGGTTAATTTATTTTTAAAAACTTTATTTGTAATTGAAGTATAGCCAAATATGAAGTTATATAAACTTATTATGAAATCTGTAGCTATTGAACTTGTGGATTCAATTAGCTATTGAACTTTATTTTGATTATGTTGATGAAGAATAATTTGTTTTGTTTTGTTTTGTTTTAGCTTTGTTACTTGTTCCGAACATTCTAAACGTATTTTGGTTGGCTTTTAGTTTATATTTCTATTTGAAAGATTTTTTTTTTAAAATATTTAGGTAAATTATGCGAAAAAATGAAAAATTAATGACTAAAATGAAAATTTAAGAAACAACCCGCACCCAATCCGCCCCGCTTGATAATGGGTTGGGTTGGGTTGGGTTGGGGTTTTAATTATAATGGGTTGGGTTGGGTTGGGTTGGGATTTGAATTTCACTAATCCGCCCCAATCCGTCCCGCCATTTATTTTACGGGGCGGGTTAGGATTGCGACCAATCCGCCCCAATCCGCCCCGTGCCCACCCCTAGTCACTATGTATTTACGATACCCATAAAATCATTTCGACGGAGAAATCTAAATGTTTTTTCATCGGCTTGATCATTGATGAACTATTCTTGTGGATGTTTAAATTAAAGGACAAAAAGTTACAAAAAAAAAAAAAAAAAAACCTATCGTTTCCCCACTCTGATCAGGATTTGTTAGAATAGAGTTTACAACTATAGATTCTTCTATTATGCATCTAAATTATTGCCACTTCAAATATCCAAGTCGCATATTTCGACGTCACTCTTTTGGAAAAAAATTATAACGCACCAATCTAAAGTACTATAAACAAAAAAGAATTCATCTAAAACATTGCCTTATAAGCTTGTAAAATAAAGTCGTTAGAAAGGATATATATATATATATATATATATATATATATATATATATATATATATATTCGTTAGGGGTGTAATTAAAACCCGTAAATCCGTAAATCCAAGACAATCCGTTGGTTTGGCTTGGATTGGTTCGGATTTTTCGTCAAACGGTTTGGTTTAGGATTAAAAAAAAAACTCAATCCGTTCTAAATGAATTGGTTTAGGATTTTTTTAGTGGTAATCCAAAACGAACCAATACAATCCAATCTGCTAGATCCGTATCAAATCTAATCTATTAATCCGTTTAAATCCGTACAAAATTATATGCAACAAAAACAAATAAAACTAAATGTCTTATGCCATATAAAAAACCATAATGTGTGCTACCATATATAAATAAATAAAACTAAGGATCGTGGAATTATAAGTTTTGCCAATATTTGGATTTGGATGTGTTAATGCGCCTTTTTTTTTTCCGTTTACGAATTGTTTTATGAAGTCGTGATTTCATGTTGTGATTTATCATTTCATTAATCCGAATACAATCCGATCCAAATCGTCGAATCCGTAAATCCATACCAAACCAAACCAATCCGTTGGTTTGATCTGGTTTGGATTGGAACTATGAATGGTTTGTTTTGAATTCAAAAAGTTTTCAATTCGTTCTTAATGGATTGGATTAGAATTAAGTCTAATCTGATAAAATACAGAACGCTTACACCCCTATTCGTTGTGCGGCTTGGAAACTATTATCTCTTTCATTTCATGCCATGGTGAAAGTTTAAGATGAATAAAACTAGCGTTATCCTAAATCTCAAGCTGCATTATTTACTTAAAAGTTGCAGCCAAACAAGTGCTACGTCATCACTGGTGCATTATGCTTACAGATTGAGGTAGTGTTATACATCTACTTTGATTAGTTTCTCCATCCAGATCTAACGACTTAAACGTTATGTAAATAAATGGAATTTGAATATTTGAAAATAGAATGAGAAAAACATGGGTATCACACCACACAACAAATAAAGCAGATTATACCCTTATTGTTGTAGAATATTATTGGACTATTGGGCCTTACTCATAGTGGGACTAAGTTGGACTTTCTAGCTTGTATAACCCTAACCTCTAGTATATAAAGAAAGTTAGAGTCTCTTGTATTGATACATTCTGATTAATAAATAGCGACTCCTCCCTCTCTCTATGTTCTTTCTATGTCTCCTATATAATATATATACTGAGCTAATAAGACTCACAACACGTTATCGACACTTTGCTCACGGAGAATAGTATATACGCTCACAGATATTGGGTATTTATAAACCTTGAGGTTTATCCGGTTTTTTATTGGGTTCGTTTCGACCTTCTCCAAAATATCAGGCGTACGGTACACCCAGTTTATTTTAATAAAATGTTAACGAGAAAAAAAATCGCATGTCTACTTAGCAATTAATCCGTGTGTATGCTACTAATCTATGCATAATTGACATGATTGTAATAGTCTGCTAGATGTTTAAACGATTGTGATTATGCATGACCATAGAAATAAAAATTAGTCCAAACAATGATGATACACATATTATACGCACGGTAGATTTGCATCCTCTGCTGGATGATACACATATTCAACTCTAAACAATAAAACTATATTTGGTCACCATCACGTTGTCTGCTTGTATGTTAGAAAAGCCAAAAACAGTATATATATGCATGTAAAATTTCTTTCCTTTCATGTTGTGGTGTAATTTAAAATTACCTTGTAGGGAACTTGTATGTATATTGTTAATTATTAATTAATAAATAGTACTTACATGCATGATTTATTTACCATGTACATGACTTACACATATAGCAATAGATTTGTAGAATATTTTTTTAGATCTTGCTAGTGTAATTGGTAAATTGGATTTAAAAATTGCCATATATAGAACTTGCATGTATAATGTATAATGATAATTAAAATTTGCATTCCATGCATGTGATATGGTAAAATAATAATTAAATATACTACTCCCATGCATGTCGTAATTATCATGAGTTAATATTTGATTCCTTTCATGATATAATAAATCTTGTGAATTACCATGTATGTAACTTGCGTGTATATTATTAATTGGTAATTAAAAATATATTGTTTGCTTGCATGTTAAAATTACCATGTATAGAATTATTCATATTGCAATAAAAAGTAAATAATTGATTGATATCTTGTTAGCATAATCCTATCTTTTGTTATTACCATATATATAAATATCACATATGCGAGTTAATTATTGGATTAGATCTAATTGATTTGATTTGGTATGTTAGAATCTTTATGAATTGATTGATAATCTTGAATTGATTTGTTTATAACACCAAATCTACTGCATGATCAGATAAATCCTAAAAATATATTTACTTCATGTTTATATATATGTGTGGTTAATCTAGATAGATACGATCTATGTATTTATTTACTGCCATGTACACTTGTTTAAAATATGGTAATTTGCGAAATCATATATTTTCACATTTAAGTTGGAAAAATTATGAACCTTCCCTAAATAGGCTCACCTATTTGGATACGATGTCTAGGAAAGATATAGGCGGAAGTCGATATCCTAATGAGGTCGGGTTTTAAGTGGCATTCGTGCCCTCCACCCTCACCGTCTTTCCTGGTCGTTTTTCAAGTAGAGCTACCGAAAGAGGTTGACTAAATAATAATTTCCCCGAGTGTGTTTATATAGTGATGTATGTTTCGCCGAATTGGTGTCTCTGTATTGACCTGTCGTTCGATCAATGAAAACCTATTCACATTAAAAGCAAAATTATTTTTCGAACCTGTCATTTCGAAATAAAGTTTATGCTTGTGCAAACCATAAACATATAAACCAGTCGTTTTATATGATAAATAATCCAAAACTCCCAACACATGTTGGATGCCATCTATGATGAAAAAATTCGTAAAACATACTTGCGAAATGACTGTTTAAACGTTGATTTTAATCCGTCACCACATGTTACTCACCCTGATGTGTGAAAAATGTGATGCCCAATTTCTTTTGGATGTCATCTTTGATGAGTCAAACACGAGTTTATTGTTACCCTCATGATGAATGCTAAGGCGTTGATTTTATTCCGCCGCCACATTTGAGACGTGATGACGTCTATGATGAACAAATGTCTGAAATTGACATATTGGAGCAATACTTTATCAAAATACTAGCATGGAAATTGTATTCCATAAGTAGTTTGTGAATTTATATTCACCATGTTCCTTTATCGCCCATCTGTTATTGGATAAGAAAATTACCCCGGTGAGTAGTTTTAATCCTATTGGGACAATGGCGAATTGCTTGCCTGATATTAATGCTCTTCGTGTATTTTTTTTCCACGAATCGAGAACCGAGACAAGTGTTATTTGTCTCGAACTGTCGCGATACCGATGAATCGCCTAGCCAAGCGAGATTTTAGACAATCGTCAAAATCGAAAATTTGTGGCTCCAAGACAGTAATTGAAAGGAACAATATGTCCCGTTGTCACAAAGCAAGAGATAATGCTCAAGGAGCCAACTCTACGCTATAAAGACAAATGTCATGCACGGTTACTCCTTAAATAGTTCACAACTATTATAAAGGTGGAAAAACCGATACTAATGTGGTTAAAGTTAATTGAAAGTAAACTCTTGAGACCCCCGATTTTGTGGCTCAAATGAGTTTGATACCTTTCTTTATTGATTTTGATAAATCATTGAGCCATTTTTTCGCTCATCTGGATTATGTTTTTCCATTTGGATTATGATTTTTCCATTTGGACATACTTTTGGATTATGGTTTGCATGTTTACGAAATTTCTCGAAATAATTTAAAGTGTTTTGAGCAAATTCCTTTGACAAATGTGACCAAACTTTAAATTATGAAATTTTAGGCAATACTTGTGGGGTAGTTGATTTTTTTGGAAATAGTGGGTAACAATGTACCACATAATTTCATTAACTATTTGCCTAAAAGAGTACTCAGTGACAATGATTCTGGACCTGTCGTTCCAAAATCAAAATCAAAATCTTTGGTAAAACCAAATTGATTTGTCAAATATGAGGTCTTATACTTATGTAGGTCCTGTCGTACCTTGTTGAGTTATAAAATATTCGAAAAAACCAGTGTTATCTGGTAATAGCTCATGAAAGAATTAAAATTTCTTTACATAGCCTCCATTCAATACGATCAAAAGCGTATTTTAGAGGAGTTGAAATGTCTTTCAAGTGGTTGCTACCACATTCTTTAAAGCATTTAAAGTTACCTTATCATTTCGCCTGTCGTCGAAATGATAAATGATTTAGATGCTAAGACATAATTGTCTGTACTATCATTCGCCTGTCGTCGATTGATAAGAGCATTTTGATATTGTGGCATTGACCGGATGAGATATTCCCGGGTCAAAAGACGATGCTTGATTTATAATCGCATCGCATTTGGATTCTCTTTGAGGTTATATTTCGTGATTAATCCGAAATTCATGCCACTAATGCTCACTTTGAAAGACTAGTATGTGTAAAGATCACGAAATGAACTCGTAGAATTCTTGAAAAGAATTGAAGGAGTTATTGTGGACTTATCCAACCATAAGACGGACCATAAATATAAATGGTTATGGTTGTTGCATCGACAATATAGTCACATTTTAATGTTGTCCACATAAATGCAGCACTTTCCAAACTTTTAGCCTTATCATTAAGTTGATGGCTCGTGATCCAGATTATCCTGAAAAGTCTAGTTGACTTGATAATTCCGACGAGTAAGAATCGAAATTTTGATTTGAATTACTTGAGTTTGGAAATTGAAAATGAACATCCTGTCGATTATGTTCAGACCCAAATGGACTCACGGAAAGTTTGATGATGCGACTGCAAATGATTGCATGCACTTCTTGGTCTTGCACACCAAGATTTATATTTCCGTGTGGGGTTATGCTATTTTGGTATATTGGTCCGTCATGAGGCCCATAGACACTCAAACACCATATGCGTACCAGCTGGTTACTGGTTATGAGCCAGAAGTCTCATATTAACCCGTGTTTAGAGTGATTAATTAATATTTTGATTGATCCGCTATAGCGTTCAAAATATGGACCTCTGAAGGGGACATAAGTCGATTATGAATCCCTGCCTATCATTTGATAGAGTAACATTGGCAAGCGATCTCTTTACCGCAAGATATGCGAAAGTGACATCGCTAAGACTGTTCTTCCCATCGTTAGGGGGAGATTTGTACGTTACCGTTGATAAGGAACGACGTGAAGTAACGTGGCATAACTCACCCAGTCTTAGCTTGATCCCCAAAACTGCACTTAGTGATAAATAAGTGCATAGACTCCCTCAAGTCTAACTAAATGCCAGACGCATTTAATGACTTTATGAGATGTCACGAGATCATTTATACCTGCTGCAAAATGCTTGCAAGGATAGATGTCCCTGTCGGACGCCGTGTTCCTGTCGTAACACGTTGCTTTGGCCGAACCCGCCAAACAAAGGACGCTGTCGTCGACCGTCAGTCTGTCATCCTTCCCAAGATATGAGGAAGTTGACTGGTTCTTAATTCGTTCAGCCCCATAGGTGGTGAACTGAAACTCGTTTGTCGCACGAGATTATAAACGATCAAGGAGATGTGTGATTTCCTCCTCATCCTAATAATCTCGAAATATCTGTCGATCATGATATTTTAGACGATATTGAAGCGAAACGAGACTGTCATTGATTACTTGTTCATATATTCGGTGACGACTGATAATATGAGCAAATTATGATAGGGAACCATGTACCGTTGCCTGAAGTCAACGTAGAATAGACTGGACTAATGGAAACTTGCAATCCAAGTAGACTCCTTAGCAAAAGTGTGTTCAGACCTGTAGCTCCAACACCACCAAACGAGTTCGTTTATTTGGTTATTTGTAAGGAAAAGTTATGAGAATAATGAGATTGTAGAATGCTCGCCTAGTAGCGCAAGGCTTCTCTCGCATCTTGGAATTGATTACGAGATGGTTGATTTCCTCGTAATGGACGTTATAACGGTCCCCTACTTTATCAGTTTAGTAGTTTCCCAAAAACTGATTATGCAGCATGTGATTGTGGTCACTGTTTTATCTCTATGGGGATTTAGACAAAGAGATATAGATGAAGGTACTTGTGTGACTTCATGTGCTTGAATCAAGTAGTTCCTGACCACGGAACACGATCTCAATTAAATGAGACGTTCACTATATGGATTAATATAATCCGAGCGAATGTGATATACCCGCCTAAGTGAGTACTTGATCAGCTTGGGATACTTGAACAAGTATTATGCCCTTGCGTGTTTTATTTTGCGCTCCATTTTTGGATTTGCCTTTGAGATGAAGGATCTTGGGAAGACACGGTAGTGACTCGGCCTGATGATCGAGTCCCGTAAAGATTGAATCTAAGTCCATGATTCAGACTACACCTAGAAGGTGTTATGACGTTTTAGTGATCATGACGTTCGATCACTAGACATTTATATAGACTCAGTCCGTCCCTGATGAGACGATGAAGAGATATTGAACCATCATGTTCATATCTAAGTACAATAAGCGCATCATTGTACTTGGTCTAATGTGCTAGGACGAACATCTCGTCTGCTGTGAATGGTATAGCTCGACACAGCATCGCGCTAACACGCTGCCATCGAAATGGCATAAAAGACATTTTCCCATTACCTTAAGGTAACTGTGGATGAGGGCTTGTCTTATCCCATTTACGTCATCGAGTGTACCTACCCCCTTCGGTACTCGAATTAACGCAACCCTTTTTTCGGTTATACCGATGCAGGTTACTTATCAGACCCGCATAAGGGATATTCCTAACATGGTCTGTCTTTACCATTAGGAATAAGGAAATATCTTGGAGGTCTTGGAATGACTCCAAATGAATCACTCTGATCTACTCGTGCTCTATGAGACGACTAGAGAGTGTATATGGCTTCGAGCTCGTATTAGCCATATTTGAATTACATATGCTCTGTCTCACGATCCAGATAAAACACTTGTCTTATTTGAGGACAACTTGTTATTATCGATCAAGAGAGACATGACTAGATTATGCTATTTAGCATTAATCTTCACATATAAAGTTTAAGAGCATCCTGTCGAATGCTCGTTTTATTCCATGTTATATTTTCTTGCATACAGTCGTGTGCAAGTAAATGAGGCATCCAGTCGAATGCTCGTACTCTTTCTTGGAATATGAAATCTTTGCACCCAGTCGTGTGCAAATGAGGGGGAGCATCCAGGTGAATGCTTATTGCACTAATTACTACTTAGTCGAAATTCTCGCACCCTGTCGTGTACAAGTGAGGGGGAGCATCCAGTCGCATGCTCGTGTACTCTTTTTGACCTTAGACCAATGTTTTTCCCCACTGGGTTTTCCTTGACAAGGTTTTTAGCGAGACACGTTCCCATCATACCTCACTTAAGATTGCCGAAATTAGGGGGAGTATCCTGTTGTATACTTCTTACCACTGTGTATTCTTTTGTCATTCGACTAGAGGTTTTTCCCACTGAGTTTACTCTAGCAAGGTTTTGATGAGGCACCTATTTTGTGGTTGATCCCTACTACTACCATTGTTGCACTCTTTTTTCCTTCGATCAGAGATTTTCCCATTGGGTTTGCTGTGGCAAGGTTTTGATGAGGCACACTGTTTTGTGGTTAGTTACTTACATGATATTTCGGCCTATATCATTCGGCTACACAGTTTCTGCTAGGTACCGGTTTTGCCCCACACTGGTTTTCCGTCCCTAAGGTTTTTATGTGTTTAGCACTGCGAATGAACTCGACTCAGATCGACGGCATGAAGACGAAGAATTCAAGACGTCCAAATGGGGAGTGTTGTAGGATATTATTGGACTATTGGGCCTTACTCATAGTGGGCCTAAGTTGGACTTTCTAGCTTGTATAACCCTAACCTCTAGTATATAAAGAAGGTTAGGGTACTCTTGTATTGATAATAAATAGCGACTGCTCCCTCTCTCTATGTTCTCTTTATGTCTCTTATATAATATATATACTGAGCTAATAAAATTCACAACACTTATGAAATAAAAGAAGTAACAAATTGTAAAAGATGTATCTGCAAAGTTTTTATGCCAGTCTTAAAGAGTATACCGTAGCAACTGGACAAGGGCCAGCGAGTATTAGATGGTGAATTTTACCCGGACATGTTATATTTTCGGTATAAAGTTTGATCACCATATTGGTAATATTTGCCTCAATGCCTAAAAATGCAATGTTATACAATTGGGACTAAAAAACTTGGTGCTAGCCGCCTGACTAAGCTATGTAGGTATAGCATAAATAAGTTTATAACAGTCTGTGATGTGATGCATTAAACGAATGAAGTCACATTACGTGTATATATGTACACAAACGCATTGGTGATGCTCAGAGATACTTATTGGGATCAGTGGATGCCTCATCGAGATTATAAGTTCAACATCGAAGGAAACTACTCATAATATTTTACCTAACTAAATTTAAACTGTCTTAAAGAATATAAGTAAATATTACTGTCACCGATTATAAAATTCTAGATCCACCTCCTAGATGATGTTATAGGTATCAATCTCCGCAGTTCTGCATGTTGAGGTATCACTTTCTCACGTGAAATTTAAGAAAAACATGAAAGTTAGTAGAAGATGAATTGTCGCGTTATCGCCTGATAACATGTAGGCAAGGAATTAGGCCCCCCGCAATTTTAACAAGAAATGACGAAAATATTTTTCTGTGTATTTGATCAAAAACTCTAAAAACTAGCGTTTCAGCTCCCTAAACTAGTAAAAAACATCACCACATTTAACTTTTTTGGTTCCGTCCCAAGATTGCCATACTATGATCTAAAGTGTGAAAGTATGAATCCAACCTTCTAAGGAGGACACCACCAAAGATAATCGATACAAAGATATGATGTTGAAATTTATCACCAAAAACATTTAAAAGCTCATACAGTTGCCATTAGTACAATAAAAATATATTACAAAATTATATTTAATAACAATATCACTGCCATTATCTACGACCTTTATATCGACCATTGTTCAATCGCAGCTTATCAGCTCAGCTTATTAAGTTGAAGTACGTAAGTTTTCTTTGCAGTTTTCTTAGATAATCTTCATTTCATAAGCAAATAAGCCTTTTTGTATTCTTAGATTTCTTTGCAGTTTTCTTAGGCTGTTCTTCCCAGACTAAGAGGAAGAATTTGAGGCATAAATATACATCCAGGTAAGTACAGACATGAACAAAGGCTCATATGAACCTTGAAAGATTAAAACAAAAGGGTTCATGGTAAAACTCATTAATACTTTTCCATGAATCTTCTCTCTGCATTTTAAGCTGCTTATAAAAATTCCCAATAAACATCTCGGCTTTTGCAAACAGCTCTTGCCCACTAATCACTTCTTCTCCCTCTCTCTCGAGCTGGTCATTTTTTCGTCCATACTCTCCGTTTCCAATAAAGAAAATGCTTGGTGTCGATGGGCATTTCTTCACTTTAGCACCAACCTTCAAAGCCTCAAGTACTACTTTCTTATCTGATGGACACTTTTCTCTCTCTTTTGGTTTAATGACATATTTTCTGTCACAAATATTGCTATTGTTACATTGTGTGATAGTCGGATTTACGAGCTTTTTTTCTACATTGGGTTTGGAGAAAGTTGAGAATAAACCAGCTTCAGCACCGAGAGCTATGATGAGGAGGTTGAAGATGACATAAAAGTAAGTGGATCGAAATTTTGTTGGAATATAAGGAGTGATGATAAAAAGTGAAGCTAATAGAAACAGCTTTAGAATTTGAGATCTCTTGGACTTGTACATTGTTTCAGAATAAAGAATATGGTTTTTTGAGTAGACAAGTTGGTGCTTAAAATGAGTATATCAATTTGACATATATATAGACTTTGGGAATTAAATAGAGTGCATGGAAGTGTAGTTATCAAAGGGTTGGATAAAACGTCACACTTCGAAAGATCAATATTTTTTTCTTCCCATTGCCCATTAAATTTTTGCACATGAGAAGTCTTGTATAGTTGTATTCTTCAACAAGCAAAACTGCCTTAATTGATGTTAAGAATAAAGTGTGTGGTGGTGTTCTCAGTTAACTTATAAGAATTTTAAGTCTTAACTAAAAACGCAAATTTTAAGTCTATAAGAGCAAAAAGAAGCATGAACTTAAAACGAGAAGTAGTCCTATGAAGTGTAGCCACAACACCACCAAATTAAACTCTAGTTGTATGATCTTTTGAAACTACTCTTCGATCGGCAGTTCATGCTACGATTGAAAAATTTCAGATAGATTTACTGTCTTTTTAACTTGGCATTAAGGTCTATTTATATAACAATTTTATGAAGCGAAGGAAATTATGGTCGTATTGTATCAAAATCTAAACCTAGGTCCAGAACACCCATGCTAAGATTTTGATTCTCTTTATCCACTGATCTATAATCAAGATTTTGCAATCGAAACTTAATACACAACACCTTTTTGGTTGTGGGAAAACTCATGTACCAGCTAGCTAGCAAGTTGCTATAGACTAGAAATATTCGATTTCGTGTCCTCAAATTTTGGTCCATGTATAGATTCCCTCATTTTTGATAAAACCATAAACACCAGCCAAAACACACCCTTTGGTTAGTGCTTAATTGGTCCCTTCTTTATCCTGACTGACCACTTTCCCCATAGAATTTTGTCACATCAGTAAATTGGAACAAAATTTCTCATAACTAGTTAAAGACGAATTTTTTTAGTCATATTTCAATGATAGGACCTGACCCAGCCAACCAAAATATAAATCGACTTGCACAATGACACTCTACTAATTTTACCGGCTACTGGACCGGTGGACCCAACTGGTAAGATACCAAGGCTGATGGATCGAGAGGTGCAGTTTTCATTTTCCATTTGCAGGCACAAGAAGAACGAGGTGGTGAAACAATTAAGGGCGACATTCTACCCTTTAAGCAAAATCGTTGAAAGTTCTATATTTATTTTTTAGTTGTTGTAGTTAAAATCTTCCTAATATATCATTTTAGTCGCTCAAATTTAAGAAGAAATCTGATGGATTTCAGCCTCTCCCTAATTCGACGATCATGGTTTCACCAAAAAAAAAAATCGGTAAGTAACTTTACCATTATGTGCAGGCTCCCTGTGTTTGAGAGGAGATGTGACTTGCCAATTTGGAATGAATAGGATTTTCTGGAAAATAATGCCATCTGCATGTATATTTATTCAGACTCGGGTGGTAGAGACACACATTAGCCTATCAAAATTCATAAAATTGTCAGTATATTAAAATTCTATTTGTTTGATGCATACAAACATTGTGGTGAAACTTGAGCCCTTAACACGTCAAGATTCACTGGATGTTTGGTTTGGCTAAACCGACTATGAAATTTACTTTGCATCGATAGCTTTAAAGTCCCTCATCGCTTGGTTCTTGTCTCGAAAGCGTGACATATTATTTGCCAACCTTTCCATGCTCTTATCTGTTACTTTCTTCGCAACTTTTTGACTCGTACTTTGTAGCCTTTCCTTTATTGCTAAACAAAAATTAACATCAGCCTGGTCAATTCATAGTTATGGGTAGAATGGATAATTGTTTTTCTAAATCAATGAGATATGGACTACTCAACAGCTGAAAATAGCCATTGTTCATACATATATATGATTATTTGGACTACTCAACATCATCATCTACCAGCATGACAAGGCTTGTTTTTTGCAGCTTTTAAGCTCAGCTTATTTGTTTTACTTTTACTTTTACCTTACATTGCATCTAGTTGGTTAGCTCAGTAACCGGATTCCCTGTTGGTTTTCATATTTGAAAAAATGGAAACTCTAGGCTGGATAAAGCTAAAAAAAATTCTCAGTCTGGAATATGGAATATAGTAGGGACAGATCCAGAATTTTAGATTCGGAAGCACAATTTTATAATAATAACGGTGACTAGTGCCGAAAAATTTATAAGTTCATGTGAAACTAGAATCATGTGTTCTAATATTTGAATAAGTAAGTTCGGTTAGACTTTTTAAAATCAATATATATATATACGATTCTATTATAATAAGCCAACTCAAGAGAAATGAGGCTGCCCAATTTTACCCAAATTTTCCAAAAATACCCTCACTATGTTTTAATAATTACCAATATATCTAATCTAATTAACAATTTGTACTCACTATATTTTACTAATTACGGATGTAGCCTAAATTAATTAACAATTCGTTTTAACCTGCATAACTACAATAAATGATACAAAATATGAATATTATGTTCAAAATAAAATATAATACGAGATTTATGCCATTACGCGTCTCACACACAACGCGTGAGTAACTTTTACTAGTATATATATATGCATATAATATTTTTATATAAATTAGAAGAATCGATTTAGTTTGATTTAAATTGAAAACAAAACTAATGTACTTCGTTTACGTAACTGGTTTCCCCAAAAAACAAACCAATTAATAATTCATTCGACGTTTGTTGTTCGGTTTGTTCAGTTTGGTCGATTTTCTTACAAAAAAAATAGACAGAACGAACATTGAATGTTATAAGACTACAATAAAAACCGTCATGATTAATAGAAAGTAACAAAACAAAACAAACTATAAAATCTTATCAAACTCTAGAATAAACAGATTAATTTGTTTAGGAAAAATCTTTAATGTCTTCAAGCCATCTTATCAAATGAATAAACGTTAATTATAAGCAGTTCAGTTCACGATTAAAATACATCTAAATTATATCTGAGTGATAAGTATGTTCTGGGGTACATCATCACATTCACTTTCAATAAATAAATTAATTTGTTATGAAAAAACCTTCAATGCCTTTGAGAATAGATGAATTTATTCCCTTATTTTTTGTTTATGATACTAATATTGTTATAAACTTGTACGAAAATTCTTGATTAGAATACGAGTATTGTTGTAACCTTTTAGAAAATAAAGTCATCTTACCAAATGAATAAAAGTTAATTATAAGTATAGTATATGTACCAAAAAATAGAGATAATATGGTTTGATATAAATTTCAAGAGTATTTTCGTAATTATATTTGGTGAAATTTTGGGGGGGGCATGGAACCTCCCTTTCCCCTATCTGCATCCGCCACTGATGTCAGGTATATACTTAAAGATAAAATCATGTTAATTAATATAGTATGGGTTAATTATGATTTGCTGATGTGTGTTTTCTTGACCCAACTTTTAGCAATCATATTTTGGTGACTTAAATTTATAGTTTAGCTTGTTTTAGTGACCCGTCGTTATATTTTTTGGATGGAAACTATTTTGAAGTTTCAATTTAGTCTGTATAGTTTAAAAATTTACGATAAACGCTTACAAATTATAAAAATTACACACTTATATGAAATCTTATAAAACTATCAAATGCAAGTTATATTTTCATTTGTAAATTGAAAAAAAAACAAGTTTTGTAAATGCAAATTTAAAAATATATAAAACTGTCAAAAACGTGCTACAAATTAATAAATATAAGAAACGTCGTTCTTTTTTTTATGCTATCTAAGTTCATTATTAAACTTATTAGAGACATATGAATTTTTTGAGTGATTAGTCTTATGCTAAAATAAAATAAGAGTCTTATTAGATACTAAACTATACATATTTGGTTTTATTATATCAAAATTTATTTATGTAGGATGATATTAAAAAGTTTTGACTTTATTTTATATATTTAATTGTACGTGGAAAAATGAAAAAAAAATGATAAATTATTAAAATTGAGTTGTTAGTAAGTATCATTTCCATTCATTAGATTAATTTGTAAAGATATATTTATATGATCCCAACTAATATAGTTTATATGGTGTTCGATACTTATATTCATTTTATTTGCTAATTGTGTAACTCAGTTAAACACATGTTTTATATAAATATATAATTTAAGTGAGCTTATATAAGTGTGTAATTTTTACAATTTTTAAGCGTTTATCGTTAAGTTTTAAACTATAGGGAGTAAATTGAAATTTCAAAACGGTTTCCATCCAAAAAATGTAATGACGGGTCACTAAAACAACTCAAATTATAAATTTAGGTAATTAAAATGAAATTTTTAAAAGTTGGTTCACCAATTATAAAAGTGAACAAAAAGCAGGTCACTAAATCATAATTAAGCGTAAGGTGCGTAAAGGCTATTTCTGTGCATACTTGTAAATGCTGAAACTATTTGTGGATATAACTGCGTAAAAACAGTTAACACCCTCCAAAAATTGTCATCTAACAAGTCTTTACCAAAAGAGTTTGCTTAAGGGAGGAAAAACTCTGAAATGTGAATATGCATTAAAGTTTTACTAAGCTATCTCGTTCACGTCCAGACGAAATGCGAATATTCATATAATTACATAAACTTATGCAGACGCTGTCATGAGAAGAATGACCTTGACTGTGTTAGTATTAATCCAACTATCCAACTTTGTGTTTTGATTAATGTCATACGATTATGATTGCAAGACTTAACGGTGTTGTTTAATCTGGAACCAAAATTAAAAGAATGATTTAAGCATTTAGTATTAGTTCAACCAGTAGTTGATGTCTTAGGTATTGTTTGTCGGGAAAAAATATCTTATAATATTTTTTCATATAAGAAGTTGATGCTGACAATGCGACACTACCATGAGCCGGCTCCAATTGTGATGACATGCCTGTTTAGGGCGGATATGTATGGACAGAGCCCGCCCAAGCACTATAGTTGCTTTAACCGAAACCTTTTCTTATTGCCCATTAAGCAGAAGCCAAAAAGATCAAGAAAATCGGTAGTATAACTGTTGGAATCGAAGTTATATGGCATGTATAAATAAGTTATGAAACAATTGAGGAGCAAGAATGTAACCTTTTTGTTAACTTATGCTAAATGGTGTAGTAAAAAAAAAACTTGTAAGATTTGAACTCAAGACACTTCGTTACGAATCTTGTGATAGATCAGTGAAAGTGAAACCACTTGAACAAATAGGTGAATTTGTATAGATATGCAAATATATATTTATATATAGTTCACGTACAAAATATTTGGCAGTTAAAATCTTGCCCTAAGAGCGAGTGGGTTGCCCGCTGCACGGGACCTATATACCCGCTAGGCCCGGCCCTATGTGTGGTGTATGACAGAATCAAGTACGTCGATGAGCTAACATGTACGTACAATAACGTACTCATACTCTACATAGAAAATGACATGCATACTAGCTAAGTTATATACTGTATGTACAATGATACATAGCACTATAGCAGACGACTCCTTACTTTTGAATTACTAAATTTATAAGTCTTGAATGATCAACCAGATTATGTAGTCACATACGTAATTATTTCTTTCTTTTACCATCTTATATCGAGTTAATAATATCTACAATTGATTTTTCCTTTTTTTAATGTTTTCATTTTAAGGAGCCATATTATGGCATGAACCAAACTTGCAGTTTAATTTGTGTGAAAAAGATTATAAGAGATTCACAAAATAACATCAAATACATAAAGAAACATTTTACACTTATGGTAATTGGTACAACAATTTTAAATATTTCCATTTAAATTACTTATACTGCATCATTCATAATTCAATACACAATTTGATTGTGGACATAATTTGACTATTGTTGATTATCTTTGACGGATTTCAGCATATTTTGAACAAATTAACATTCATCCAAAATATAGAGCCAATAGACAATTAATAACCATCCAATATTCCCGAATTGAAAACGGAGAATTGGGTGTACGATATGTTTTTCTCTATGTTTGGATTATCAGTTTTGTAATTATTATTAATTTACTATCGGTACCTATTATTTTACATGAGTTGCGAAAGGGTAGAATTTTCACGCATTCTGATTTAGATATTAGGGCTCCCTTTAGAGGGCTGTTCTTATATAAAGAAAGTGGCTTATGTCTTTTGATGGGTACAAGTTTCTTTTATACTTTCACATCTATGTACATTCATTCAAATAATATGACTTTGAACTCTTGTAAGACTTGGAGTTCATTATGAAGATATGTAATTGATTTTTAAGATTAGAAATTTTAAAGATACATAATTTTTATTTTTATTTTGTAAATGCATGCACATTCCTAGCTAGTTTAGGAAGCAAAAATATCAACTTGGAAAAAGATTAAATTTGTAGAACTATGAGCAAAAATGAAAGTATTGGCATTGGTAGATCATTAATTCATCATGATTTATGTATGACTTTCGTTTTCCAAAATAGCTAGGGTATATCCGTTTGTGGCAAATTGTATTTTATTTTAATGTTACTTTTGCACTCACGTAATAGAGCATGTAAGCAAAAGATTTTATTCATTGTGACCAAATAATGTTCCTTTGATTACTGATCAAATGTTACTTAAATCCGAGTTGTCGTCCTTGTGATGCATATATACATCCAATATGGTCTACTTATTTTTCCTCTTTAATATTGTTTTATCTTGACACACAATTGCAACTTCCCTATACAATTTGATTATCAATATACGCTGATCTGTTCACCAATTAATTGTGCTATACGAAATTACGTGCAATTTTAATCGGCTTATAACATGTATTATAATTGTCGAAATAAAAACTTTTAAAACTAAATCATATAATTTAATGTTTGAACTATATGATTAACTTTTGAAAATTTTCATTCCGACAATTTTGATACAAGTTATTGGCCAGTAAAAATTACACGTAATTTTATAATGACAATTAATTGGGAATGGAGGGGGAGTATAATATAATATTGTACTTGAAACAATAACAATAATTGAGACCAATATCAGAGCATTCTACGGCATATTTTGTAAATCGACCTTATTTTATAAAACCATACATACCTCTTTTACATATTTTACAAATTTTTTATAAATATTTTGACGTTACAAAATTTTCTCTCCAGCTTATTATCTAAAATCCAAATTTTCCAAAACAAACTTTCTCTTTTTTGTATATTTTTTAGAACTAAATTGCATTTTGCACATACTATTTTTGGGGGTTAAAGAGTACATTAATACTACTGATAATTTAAAAAAAAAGTCCTTTTGCATAGTGATTCATAAAATGAATACAGATAATTTGGTAAATGAAAAATGAATAAAATTAATCAATGATATAAAACCAGCAGTTCATCATAAACAGAAGTTCTAAATTGGTTTCTCCAAAATATAAGAACTTGAAGAAAACCAATTAAAAGGAAAATTCGAATTCTCAAATTAAGTTAACAACGATTCTTAATAATTCAAAATAAAAGAACTGTTATTCCTTTTGTATACATGCGTTTTAGGATATAGAATTATTATAAAGTGAATGACAGAAGAAGAAAATAAGAAAATAGGCTTGAGCAGGGATGGAGACAGTGCACGTGTCTAGTGGGGGTTGTTGCCCCTACTCACTGCAGTGTGAACAAATACCATTTTATATGTAATATTTATCAAATAAATGGTCTACCTTAGTGGTTAAATATTGGAACTAAAAGTTCTGTTGTGCCCAAAGGTTGTGGGGTCTCGAGCCTGAGAAATTCACCACTTTTTTTGTTTTACATTTTCACTATGAAATGTTTTTTTTTAAAATCTTTTATAGTTTCTTAAAAATCACCAGAAATATTAAAATCGAAAATTATTAGTACACGTCTCTCTTATAGTTGTATTAAATACAAATTGTGTATATTGTCTGATTTTATTACATTTTTATAATGAAATGATTTTTTCTAAATTTTTTTTATAGTTTCTTAAAAATCTTTAGAAATATTCAAATCTAAAACTATTAGTAGTACTTCTTCTGTAGTTTTATTAAAAATAAAGTATATGGTCAAAAATAATTAAAATGCAAGTGAATTTTTTTTTCCAAATGTACTTAATCAATTATTAGAGTTTAGAACATTATCTGCAAAACCTTGTTATATATATCTAAAACATAATATAAATATTCATCATATTGTGCCCCGCCTCAATCGAAATTATGCCTCCGTCCTTGGGCTTGAGGGAAAAATAAGGACATCTAGAGGATCCACATACTTTTAAGTTTTAATCTAAGTAATGCAGGTACTCCGAGCAAAAGTGGTTGGTCCAAGTTCTTGGTATCCGATTATACCACGCTCACCATTAGGGTTCGAACCCTAGCACATGTGAATCGGGTTTACCTCCAAATGAGGGTTTATGATTATAAAAAATAAAATAAAAAATGCAGGTACTCCATAAATTATTATTTTTCACGTAATACCAGACAGGGGTACGGTAACACATTTCGTGACCAGCTACGCCAATTCGAGTAATGTGGGTGATGCGACATAAAAAGTACTCGGCCCAATTGCAAGTATACCACAGAATCACATCAAAACAATATATGATTCAGGATAACTCTCTATCATCAAGTTGAGTGAAGTTCAAGTATCTTTTCTATCACACATATAACAAAATACATAAAAGAAGTCAAAAGACTCATTACCGCATACGAGTAATGAGCAATTAAGAAATAAATTCGGTCCGTGTGATCTCTACGGGACATATTTGCCCAGAAAGAATAGTTCGGCCTTAACAAGCCTGTTTTTCAAAACAACAGCTCGGCCTAAGCCATCGAGTAAAATTGATAGCCAAGCCGAAGAAAATCCGGTTAGCACTTTACAGAAGCAGATTAGTAACGCTACTTGAGCAAACTGTTTTTAAGATATCATAATCAGATTGCTCAGGAATTGATAAGTCGGTCCTAATTACCGTATAATTTCTCGAGAAGCTATGATAAACTTAATGAATATTTAGACTATTTCAATCGATCAATTTACTCATATAGAATAAAGATACAAGTAAAATTTTGGACTTTCGAATAATTTTAGAAGAGGAAGCCGAGGCCGAGAGAAAGCCAAGGTCGAGTAATACATTCTCCAGTTGGGGAGTCGCCGAGCAGATAGCTCCATAACGCAAGTGAACTTGGTCATGAAGCTGCAGAGTACTTGATACGACGTAAAAAGTACTAGGCCCAATTGCAAATGTTAAAACTATAAGTCCATTTACAAGCCCATGTAGAGGGCAAAATCTAGCTCTCTATCATATAAATAGTATCATCAAATCACCAAAAGAATGGGCTCAATTACACCACTCTCTCTCTATTTTACATACACAATATACTCCATTAGATACACAAATAGACTACAAATAATAGAGATGATTCATACTTACAACCGGACATATACATATATATCATGAATATCGTATAAGATATACATAAAAATGAGAAATATATAGCTTCCAAACAAGAATTCGTGACAGCCCTGAAGTCTGTCACGGAAACGGCTCGTGCGAGAGTTTCAACCGTTGGATCGGAGCAATTCATGGTGCGATAGCTCCTTAATTCAATGATCATTGATATGTGCGGTCGGATCGCGGTTATATGTGTTTTGATACCTCTGCCGAGGCGTTAAAATTACTATTGTGTAGATGATTATGTATAAAGTTATGGGATCATCTCCTCGGTTACACAACGATGAGTCGCATCCCGTCTAAACCATTCGGGCCTCGTATATAAGCCGTTTGCCCCACTCTATTACCCGGTTGGGTCTCGGTTTGGCTAAACCCTTCCTATTAATTATTGACGCTATAATTTATATTTAAGGAGTATATGATTTAACTCGACATAAAGATTACCCGACTTTACTTATAATTACCGATCAAGACTTATGACTCTTATTATGCACATAAAAGATATGATTTATACATGGAATTTGGGAATCAGGAAGATGGATGGTCGTAGTATCGTTTGACCGATCATACACGGTCACCGATAACATCTTGACGGACCCTTCTTTCTTAAATAAAAACAATAACCCCGTGAAGATTCATGCTTCATCGGTTGGTTTTTTCCTATTTCGACCAATTGGTTACGACATGGGTACCTCACGGGCTCGGAGGGTATAACCTCAATAATTTTTTTGTAGGACTAAGAAAATTAAACTATTTTTTTTTCCAGAAATACTAAATAAAATAAGAGTTTATTAACTTGGGAATGTAAATATTATATAATTTTATTAAAAAATGAGTTAAATTAAGTGTAATTAAGTTTAATTTACCCACTAATTGATTTCGATTTTGATGTTTACACTAATATTCATATAATCCAATGATGATATTAGGGATGAACTAGGTTTAATTAATATATGGCTTTTACCTTAAGTGTTCGATTGGATTATATCTGGAAATTAGGTGTTATCCATACTGGATCACTTAATATATTATACATTACGAATTTAGGAATTGGGGGGTGAAATCACCTATATTATACATTTGATTTGAGGAACGTACTATGAAAGGACCAAACTAAACATTTGTCTTAAGTTTGTGTATAAATCCTGAAGACTAATTTTGATTAAAATTTAAAACTAAATGGCTCATTTGTTTATATGCCCCTCAGATTCAATGAAGTAAGAAATCACAGTAAGAACACTTATATAGATTTGAATTATTGCAGTAGTGGTTTTTGGATTATCTTTTTGCAAAGTTATTGTTGGTTTCCGTGTACGAAATAACAATTAACAATAATTAAAGGACTAAACAAGAATAAACAAAAACCAGTGTAATCTTTATTAATTTCGAAACTGATACAGAAATTAATGATTACAACATGTAGGTACTGAAACGTAAATAAAGCAAACGTTATCAGATTATTATTAATTAATAATCTGATGTATTGAATTGCAATAAATAGAAACTGCCGGACTGGAAAGTATGAACTTAACAGCCGGACTGTTCTGTTTTAAATTGAAATAACAGGACTGAATTGAAACTATTCTAATTACAGAATTAAATTACAGAATTGAAATTACAGCAAAAAACAGAACTTTAAAGAAATTACAGAAAGGTACAAACAGAATATAAAAGCTACAGCTAAGGACAGCAATGTAAAATACTGAAATTAAAATTACAGAAAAGTAAATTGCGTAATTGAAATGACAGAATTGTAAATGGACAGAATTAAAAAATGGACAGAATTGAAAACAAAATAAGACGAGGCTACTGTTAACAGTATGCCCTTAACCGATATTCGCCCAACCACCTTAAGGTTTCTGGTTGCGTTGGCGCTTCGATCCCAAGGTACAACGTCTCGGATGACTCGCCGGAAACTGGCGACGAGTCAAGGTCGAGCTGTTGGTGGGTGGTTCTCTCTGTTTCTAAAATGTAATGCTACTGTTTAGAGAGATGATATATGCTGCTGTATTTGATTTCAGAATGTTATGTGTGTATTTGACATGTGGGGGGTCTGCCTATTTATAGGCTTGCTGAGTATCTCAGCCATTAAGGTCACTTTACTACTGTCAGTTTTCGAAATTCGAAACTGCAGTATTAACTTTGCAATGAAATCACATTTATTGCAACAGTTACAGCTTTGCTGGAAGCTTTTCCCGAACTGGCACACTTTACCGAACAGGCACGCTTTTCCCGAACAGAAACACTATTCCCGAGCAGGCCCGCTTTTCCCGAACAGAAACACCATTCCCGAACAGGCGCGCTTTACCCGAACAGGAACACTTTTCCCGAATAGGAACAGGCGCACTTTTTCCCGTCGAGCTGAAAACCCGACGAGCAAGCCCGCCCGACGAGCAAGCCCGCCCGACGAGCAAGCCCGCCCGACGAGCAAGCCCGCCCGACGAGCAAGCCCGCCCGACGAGCAAGCCCGCCCATGTGTGGTACACAATACACACATGTGTATGTGGACACATTACTTAATATCCACATGGGATACCTTAGTATATATATTGTAAAAATCACTCATGATTTTCCAATGTGGGATAACCCTCATGGGTTAAATCCCATTTCTTTTCTCATTTTCCAGCATTGGCTTTATTGCCTCTTTCGAGTACCAACCTTCGAGTCCAATTATCATTCACACCCTTCCTCCGAATGGGTCATGCGATATACCATTGCGAAGCTCGTCACACGAGCTACTCAAACGCAAAGAGTATGGCCTCAGAAAAACTGAGGAGTCGCATTAAAAATTGACTCAAAGATGGTCCCTGACCACTTGGAACAACTATGTTTAAATTACATATTTTCCAATTTTTCCAACAGTTATTAGCGTGTTTATTATGAAACATTGTTATTATATTTGAGCTTCCGATTTCAACTTCTAGCAGTTCTGGTGGCTCGTGTGTTGTAGGAATTATACTCAATTCATGCATACCCTATTGCAATTATAGTTGGCGTTATTATTTATAGGAATTTGGTGATGTCAAGTTGGTTGATTTTACTGCAAATTGAAGAGACAAGTATCAAGAAAAATGCTATATCAGGATATCTAACAAAACTCCTCGAGGATGTTATGTTAGTAAAAAGTCGTCTTTGAACCCTACAAAAATTACACCAAGGTGGTTAGAGGATCAATCCATTGTTGGCGTTGAAGATCAAGTTGATAAAAGAGCAATTTGTTGCTGTTTTGTTCAATGATATTTCTACAAGAAGTATTTTTTTTAATGTAAAGTTAAACTTATTTATTTTTGAAGAATGTAGTTGTATGCATCTTTATAAACTTTGTTACTATAATTCGAGATATATTTGGTGACAATAGAGATTGGATATTCCGTGCTCATTATAAGTTTTTGTACGCATCTTTATAAGATTGGATATTTTGTGCTGAATATTTCAAGATATGATTATACAATGACAATATGATTTTAATGTTTTATGTTATTGAAACTTTAACAAGTTTGAAGCAATTCGTGAGAAGAAAAAAATGACACCATTCTGAAACTCTAGCACAAGCTTTAAACTTCAAACGGAGCTAGCTAGCAGTAACAAAAAGGAATTTTCCTTAAGAAAAAGACTTGCAATCATGGGTTATAGGCGGAGCTAAACAGCCACAATAAGAGTCAGGATTTTTTTTTTAATTTTGTGCTTTTTTTGTATGAAAATATAACATCATTGATTGTGCAGCTCCCACATGTAAGTTCTTAAATTTCACATTCCTCAATGCATTATAGACCCGTCTATTATCAAATCCAATATGCTCCCCACCAAAAACCAAATTAATTTTTAAAATTTTGATGTGTTTCTTATGAAATGCTTCGGTCAATACCGTAACTGTTTTAGGCAAGTATTGATTTGATCCCATTTTCATCCTTTTTTTGAAGTGATCATTGAATGATTGTGACTCACTTTGAACACTGTTACTTTCCATTAATCATCCCATTGTTTCTTAACTCGCATTTGAGCCTTACACTCAGTTTTAAGCGTTGAACAGTTTTTGTTTTTTCTTTTATTTTTCTTTTCAACATTCTTATTATGTAACTCACCGTCTTCGTTAGTTTTGGGGACGTGTTTTCCTTCTCTAACACAAACAAATTGTTTACTAATCACTTCATCTGTTTCTGGTCTTTTGCCAGTGTTCTAACTCGAATCCAAAAACCATTTCGTCGACCGTAATCCTCATAATATTTGTGTGCTTCCTCAAGTGTTTTAAATGACATACCGACTGCTGGTACATTTGATACTTCTGTATCATTTTTTGATATTTGAAAATTATTGAACTCCAAATCATCTACTTCTATATCATTCACTTCGTAATTGTCGAAACCCAAAGTTTCTTCTTATGTATTCGAAGTTATATTTGCATTCACAGTGACATAAATAACAATTAATCACAAAAATAAATATCAAAAGAACATACTAACATTGAAGATTTGATTGTTTAATATAAATGTAACAACCGGAAAGTCTTGACGCAACACAACAAGCATAAAAGAGAAAAAATACTTGACAGAACTTTAAAAGTACAAGACGACAGAACAACAATTAAAACTAGTTCCAAAGAAAATTCCAAAATCAATTAAATATAGTTTAACATAATTACAAAAAAAAAAAAAAAACATAAAGCCTATTGTACCATTCTATTAAATGGTTATTAGTATAATATAAAAATAAAAATCAATTTGAGAACTGAACAAAAAGTTCGAGGGTGTGATAATACCGTAGAGAGAGGGCGGAACAGATAGACCATTATGTAAGAGAGAGAGTATCCGTCACGTTAAGAGATTTAGAGAGTGAGATAGTGAGAAAAGATTTGTATTGTGTTGAAATAGAGAATATCACAAAAATAGCAAAGAGGGAGAGAGAGAGTTTAGCGTATGAGTTTTTTTTTTTTAGTTTATTAGTTTTAATCCTGACCGTTGAAATCAATGAATAGAATTTTGATTTTTTAGTTGATGTTTTTCATAGTGTTCATTTCAAGTTGATCTAGTCAATAATCAATGTGCTCCGAAAGCAGTGAAGTTATCACAATTAGCAACTTGCTTGGCTAGAAAACAAATGAAGCATAATTTACTACCTATAAATATGCAGTAAACCACAGTAACCAAGTTTATTGGTGAACAAAATCATCCCATAAGAGTTGAACACAGGTGCCAGACATAGATTTCATATTTCACACATTCACAATCAACTAAGAGTTAGATTTAACAAGAATATTACAAATAACCATACTATAGCAGTATAGCAAATAAATAAGTTATTATTGTGAGCAAACATGAATATAATTATATAACAAATAAGTGAATAACCATATATACTAAAGCAAATAAATAAGTCATTCTTGAGAGCATTGATTTCTACGGAACTACTAGCTCTGAGTACCCCTACCCCAAATGGCATACAAAGGCAAAAAAAAGTGCTCGTGTCATTGCTGAGACAGATATTATTGAGAAAATTATATTAACATTTTGGGTATACTGATAATTAATATTGTAGCTTAAAAGTAAAGTAAGCTTGATTTTTTTTCTATTGTAAAAATCTTATGTATCAAAAATGTAATTATTTATCATTACCGTACCATTGTCGTATCGTATCCAAAATTTTCTAACTTTTAATGTATCATCGTACCCATATCGTGTGTATCGTATCGGGTACGATACTCCTACTCGTACCGACATAACATAAGTTTAAACCCATTGAACAATATTTTCCTAAGCAATAAAATTACTTTAGGCAAAGTTTGTAAATAGCACAGTGTTGAACTTAGAGTTCAATAATAGATTTTGATTATAACTTTGATTATGTTTTTAATGATTTTACGATTTCTCTATTTCGATGATATAATGCTTGTCTTTTCCAAAAAGAGAATTTGTAAATTTCAGCATGCCAGAAAGATAGAGCATTCGAAAACGAAGCCACAAGTTCAAGCGGAACCAAATTCGGAGCTAAACGAAGGAGTTATGGGCTTTCGAAGAAGACCGGCAAACTGCCAGAAGAACAACGACCGATCAACTGGACAAAAACGACCGATCGTTTTTGGTCGAAATTCTTCCAGTGAGGACGTCGAAAAAACGACCGATCGAAACTCAGAAACGACCGATCGTCTACAGAAAAACGACCGATCGTTTTCTGCAGATTTCGAAAACAGCTTTTCAGCTTATTCTGGAAAGTTGCTTAAAACTGTTGGATAAAAGGCTCAACCACTACCAACGGTCATATACAGAAAAATAGACCTTTTGGTCCATATATACCACCCCAAATAAATCTCCAAAAACATCCATTTTCATACCAATCAATCATCATAAAAGCTCTCTTAATAAAAACCCTAAAAATCACCATTTTAGTGAAAATATTCGAGAAAGAGGGAAATGAAGGAGAAATCGATTCAAGCTCAATCATCATCAAAAACTCACCAATTAGCTTATTTAGAAGCAATAAAATAGTGAGTGTAGTTACATTATTGTAACAAAATTGTAACGAGTGTTTTATAAACTCATTTGTGAGCGAGTGATCGGGTAGAGGCTTTGTAAGCAAGTGAAGCTTAAAAGCTCTAGGTCTTTTCATTCGGAACACTCATAAAGTGAGGGGGAGCTTAATCGGTTGATTAGCTCGATAGGATTGTAATATCCGAAAGAAGATTTTTAGTGAAATACTCGGTAGTACCGAGGAGAGAACGTAGGCCGTTTGCCGAACCTCTATAAATCTTGGTGTCATTTTCTTTCCCTATCTTTTACTTTCCGCAACTTATATTATTGTTTAATTTATTGCTTGCGTTTGGATTGTTTTAAAGATTATTAACGCTTAAGCTTAGAATTGCGAAAGTTGGGTTGTTTAGTTACCATTAAGTTTTAATTAGGCAAGAAGCACAAAAAGCTTATTCACCCCCTCTAAGGTTTAGCCGCACTGGGCCATCACACAGAAGAGCTAAAATAGCAATTGATATAGAAAATTTGTTAAATGGCTTCATTTGTAAATTAATTTTGATCTAAATCAACAAACATATTGGTCCTTTTTACAAACTCTCCAATGCTATCCGAGGCCACATGTAGAAGATTCCAAATTTTAAAAGGAAAATGTAGAATCGATGTGCAACACATATTCACTACCTACCTAAATAATTACTCTAGTCTTCTATATATATATTGGAACGTCTCAAATTAATTGCCCATTTTATTTTTTTAGTCTATTTTTAAAAAATAGCCATTTCTGTACTTAAAACATATACACTCACACTTATAATTTATTCTAAATTTAAATATTAATTAAAAATAAAAAATTTATTAAATCTAATATTACTAGTATATAAACATATATATTAAGAGTCTATGTTGATTAGTGACTGAACATGTCATTTGTGCATACCATTTAATCGGATAGAGTTTTTATCTAAAAAAATATGTGAGTAAAAACATTTTCCCATATAAATAGCAAGTTGGTTTGTCACATATTCCAAAGTATCCTAATTATTTTGGACTTTAGATCAATACCCAAAGATGCATACATTTTTAGTGCATTGTTCAATTAGTAGTGTTAATTTGTTAATATATTAATTAAAGGTTATACGCATATAATTGATACCGAAATGGACTAAAGTCCGAGACGAGTTAACTGCAAGCAGTTTCCCTTAAACGATATTTGCCCCGCCACCTCTGCTTCTGGCTAAATGGGGCACTTCGTTCCCAAGGTACAACGTCTATCGCATGTAACTCGACGGAAACGGCACCGAGCCACGGTCGGGCCGTTGGTGGTGCGGTACTCTCTCTCTATATGTATACACATGTGTAAGTGTGTGTTAATGTGTACATGCCATTTTTTTTTCTCATAAAAAGCTTATTGAAAAGCTCTTTTTTAAAGAAAAAATGGTTGGAAACCATCATTTTATGCAATTTTTTATTGTAACTCTTTTTTCCAATAAAGAGCCACACTCAATGGGGTAATAAAGTTTTGAAACTCACAATTTTTAATTGCATTCAAAACCATAAAACAAAGTTTTATCCAACAATCCCCCACATGAATGCAATTATAAAGCATGCAAAGTGCAACTAAATGCAATCGAGAGAACCACGAGAATTCACTGCATAAGGACAGGTAGCGCGCGCCTTGAACCTGCCAAAGTGATGTAAAATCTGATATGCTACTATTGGGTAGCCTTAAAGCCTTGAACCCTTTAGCGTTTGTGCATACCAGGGTAATACTCACACAGTGTCCTCTCTACACCACTTACTAAGCCCTTTGGTTGTTGTCCATATTTGGCCCTGGACTGCCTTGCCAAATTCAACCGAGTGCTCTAGTGATTTAGCCCTAGATCATCACATAGTATCGGCCATACACACTCATTATAGGTGATTTTCAAGTCAAGGGTGTCCTGACTCACCCCACTCGACCTTCGAGATACTTGATTCATTAAGAGCCTCATGCTCACCCTTAAAATGGTACAGGTCTATCACTCTTTCATCATAGAAATGGGCTGAGAACTTATGTTCTCGAGTGCTTTGTTCAGTTACCCGCACAATTTAGTTTCCCATTGAACCCGAGACTGAAGTTTCCAGTTCAGGTTGGGTTACCTATGCGAAGGTTTCTAATTTATTGGGCTTCAAACCCCATTTCCCTCGATGATGCTCCAACTCCTCCACGAGTCAAGCATTTTGTATATGGATCCGCATTATTATCCTTACACCTTGCAAAGTCTAGGGATACCACAATTTTTGCTAGCAATTCCTCTTACGGATTTGTGTCTCCGACGAATATGTCATGACTTTGTCGGGACTTTACATTATACAAATTATTCTGATCCCGTTTAATAACTGACTGACTGCAGCAGTACACGTTTATTGCGGGAACAGATTTTGGCCACTTGGAATACCTCCCAAGACTTCTCAGCCAATCTGTCTCTTCTGTAGTTTGATTCAACGTTATGAATTCTAACTCTACAGTTTCTCCAACTATGCAGGTCTATTTTACAGACCTCCATAAGACTGCAACCTCTTTAAGTACAAACATATCCACTAATGGACCTTGTACTGTTAAAGTTCGAGATACACTTGGTATCTAAATACCCTCCAAACATTTTGGACATCTCGTATAATGCAGTTCATGATTGGCAGTATACCTCACGTATCTGAGAAGCCTCATTGGCAAACCTACTGAGTCTGCTCACTGAGTTGGCTATAACTGGTCTAGTGCAGTTCTTGACGCACAAGAGACTACCTATGATAAGTTAGGTGTTTGTTTTAGTCCATATAACGACTTAACAAGTTTTCGCACCTTGGCTTACTTTACACGGAACCACGACCCAATGGGTTGTTTCTAATTCTCTAGATCTCCATTTATAAAACACATGTTCTCATTAATTAATGATGCGTCCTTTTTATAGAGATTAGAGTATAGACATTAAAATTATCAAAACCGTCAGTTTACTTAAAGTAATTGACTTTATTTCTCACGTGCCTATCAACCTCATTGTTGATGGCATATTCCCATATACACATTATATGGATAACATTGATTATTTCAATGTCGTCGATTCACCTTCACTCATGAAGGTCAAGGGACAAAGGAAGTTTCATTACTTACCCTTTTACCATGCCGATGCACTTCATCTTCCTTAAAAGATTCACTTTCCACATTTTTCTAGCACCGTTTGAGTGTTCACTTGTCTTGGATAGCGTAATGCTTTTAACCCTCAACGTATTGGTCACACTCGCCAGGCGTTAGAGTTTTGCGGAAAACTTCTCTTTTTTGAAAATATGCTTCTCGGGCATAGAACAATGTTCTATATGCACTTTAAAGTCATATGCCTTATGCACTAGAAACCGATCAGCACTTTATTTTGTGCTTATCCGATGAACACACAATCTACCATTTTCGATCCTATCCAAATCCTTCAAGGAACAAGATTGAGACCTTTCTTAGGTAGCACCAAACTTTCACGAACTTATAGTCAGGCACCATGCCTTCTATAATTCTGACCGTTTGGTCCAACTTCCTAAGCGATAGTTTGTTCAACACATAGCTTGCGGAAAGCTCACTTCCCGTACAAATTCAGAGTTTAATCCTGAACTTATCAACATGATAATCATCATTTAAGAACTACATTTTGGTCGAGAGCATAATAAGTCATTGTTTAACGATTGGTGTCATTCCATCAACACAATTATGTGAACGGTGTCTCATATTCACCGTTTCAATCACACTGATCATGTATTCATATCCATGTGAATATACCATTTCGGAACTAGTTAGACAATATCTAACACTTCCAAAAATAGTCTATCATTTAATGATTAACACTTAATCATTGGATTAAAGTTGGTAGATTAACACAACAGAACACCCATGATTAAACATGTTTTCTGACAAGCCTTAATCCTAAATAATAGAATTCACGTATTCATTCTTACTTGAATGAATATCTCGACTGATTTATCTTTACTTCTCATCAAGTAGACATATCAGTGTTTAATACATCCATCAATAAATTGAGGAAATATCTTTTAAACCCTTCTTGGTTTTGCACTCATCTCAAATGCATCGAACCATTTGGTTATGTACTCCGTTCGAAACTTCGAGCTGAAGACTTAGCAATACATTGTTTCAAACACAAACTTATATTTGTGTTTCAATTTAAATAATAGATTTAGAAAAATAAAACATTTAAACTTTTATATTTTCATCACCTACTATATCATGTCAAATGAGTGACTTGGTTGAATAATTCAACATGTCATTATTGACCACAAGAGTATCGACTAAAATGCTCATTTTGAACAAATAGTCACTCATGTATTGCCACAAACAAGCAAACTTATCACAATTTGATCCTAGTGTTTTGGCTACCGAAAGGCTACTGCCCTTTAGGTTTCAAAAACAGCTAGTAATGATTCAGATTTGTATGCTTGTACTTGTTAGTGGATTTCCAAACATTTCCACACATTAACGCCCCCACAGTTCGTGCATTCCCTTTGTCCTCACTCAGAACATGCACACTGTTATAGAGAAACTTAATCGGTTTCAAGATGGTAAATGAACAATATCATTTATTTTAGACGTTTTAAATCCATACCAATAAACCGTTAGATATTCTCCCACTCGCCCGCAGACGTTATGGAGTACGTTTAGATTCTCGATCTACAGGATCAACGGGTTACCCCACATTTGTGGGACCCTTAGGGTTCTCCCCCAATAATAGTAATATAATATTACTAAATTACTATTCTCAATAATAGCAAGCTCAACATATTCACAATATGTTTTACTAACAAATTAATAATATATTATTTCAACAAATTATTAAATGTTTTTCCAACAAATAAATAAGATGTTAATTTCAACAAATTATTAAATGTTCTTTCAGCAAATTAATAAGATAATATTTCAACAAATAATAAATTAGCCGATATTTGTTTATTCTTAAAATAAACTCAACGACCATTTATAATTTGTGAGTCATCAAATTATTTGCTCTTGGATGAACAAAGTTTGTTATTAAATAATCTTTCATCCAAATAAGTAACCGACTCGTCATTGCAATTCGTAGTTAACTAATAAATCTCTCCATAAATGTCAACAATGACTGTCGTTACAATAATTTATAACTCTCCAAATTAAATTGCGATTAATCACAATTAATAAGAAGTTATAAATACTCGTCATTAATTTCATTAATGATTACCGTTACAAATTTTGTAACCCTCCAAATTAAATTGCAATAAATCATAATTAATAATGACACCAGCCATTATATCACCACATTAGTGTCTTTAATAATGGTGGTTTCAAATTTGTAACCCCCGTCATTAATATGCACTCATGCAAGATTAGTAGGAGTTACACCGGCACCCAGAATGTTCTGGTCAGTTCCAGCACCCACTGTGTTCCGGACATTTCCTGCAGGAAACTGTTTGTTATCTCAAATAACAAACACGCACAATCTAATTTCGAAAAATGAAACTAAAACTCCTCCTTCGCAAACACCAAATTTCTATAACCACGCATGGTTTCAAGAAACTGATTTTGCAAGAGTATTCTAGTTCATTCCCGAAAAAGATTATCAAATTCTGAAAGATTTATTCAGCCGTAAACACCAGATAAATCTGATTTTACACAGAACAATCTCATAATTCAACCAGTTCTGTCGTAAGCCCCAAATTCTGAAAAATCAGAAAATGCTTTTACAAGAACTATTTCGAAACTAGTTCTTTCGTAAGCCCCAAATTAATGGTTTTACACGAACTATTTCGAAAATCACCAATTCTCCAATTCCATTGTATAGATCCATATGACTGCACAAAAACTCATTGGAAATTGTTAGTTATTTATTAACATGAAAATATTAAAAATGTATAAATCACTGACAATATAATTATAGTCCATAACCAAATTGGTCATAAATAATTTCAACAATTCTATTACAACACTCATTAATCTATGTCGTTTTTAATCTCGCTATTAAAACCGACACTAAACTATAAATTCTCTTTATTCAATAGTGCCATATAATCCAAAATGTAACTCATATACATTTACTTAGCTGTTTCTCTACTACTAATAATCCACATGATTTATTATAGCAAGAATCTAAAACGGTTTGAAACATGGCCAAAATAATAGTATTTAACCTCAAAAAATAATATTAATCGAAACCGTTTATAAATCTGATTAGACACGCTCAAGCACGTTTGAAACTTAAAAACACATTTAATAAAAATCTGGCTCATACGTTTCAACCGGCAATTATAACCAATTGATTGATAAATAAAACTTGTAAGATTCCAGAGTACTACCTCGTTCTCAAAAGGTTGTCACAAACCAAATAAATTCAACACTATCAAATACATGTCATTGACTGTAAAACATGTAGCCGAATGCAAACATTAACGTTTACAAAACCCATTTAATTGGCAACAGTCAAATCTCTTGTAAAATTTAAACAGCAGCCCATTCACATGCAACGTAAGTTACTCATTAACTTAATAATACCATGTAACTGACAAACAATCACCAAATTTGTTTCAGTTTAACCATTAAAATGTAATACACATTCAGCCATTCCAGGTTTCTTACACATAATAATTTCTAGCCAAATAAGTATAGTATCTTACGTTACACTAGTCAGTAATGTAATACTAATCATTTGCTACAATTGAAATTAACAAAAAGACAAAATCTAATTCAATTTCACATGTAAATCTACTACACAAGTAACGTTTGCATCTACTATTCATAGCTAAACAAATCCATTAAGAGTAATAATCATAAACATAATTACCTAAACTCAAAAAATTGATTCTCCCAACCAAATAAATATTCCAATCCATATAAATTGAACTTAGATCCAGAGTCAGATAAACCACGAATATGGTCAATATGTGTAAGTTAAAAACATATAAATATATATGGACAAACCATATCTCTGATCATGCATTACACAAACAAAATTTAGTTTAAACCAAATAAAATATTATACATGCAAATAATGCACTGCTTATAAGGACGGATAAAACCGAAAAAGAGGATTTTCACAAAAACCTCAAAAGGGTAAAGCAAACACAAAGCGCTTTCGACAATTCAACCGGAAACACCAATTTCTTAAAACCAATATTTGTTAGAAAAAGATTTTCCAAAGAACTGTCTTAGCCACGAAAATAATTTTCTGTTTATCCAAACACCAAAATTATTGTATTAACGTACGAAACATAAAAAATATCGTTTAAGATTGTTGGGTACGTTTAGATAAATATAATAATTTCTACGGAAAAAGAAATGGACAAATAAACAGAAAATGGTTTCCTCAAATATATAATTATCAAATACAATATTTAACATAAAATAATGTAAATGATACCGAAATAGACTAAAGTCCGAGACGAGGTAACTGCAAGCAGTTTCCCTTAAACGATATTTGTCCCGCCACCTCTTCTTCTGGCTAAATGGGGCACCTCGTTCCCAAGTTACAACGTCTATCGCATGTGACTCGACGGAAACGGCACCGAGCCACGGTCGGGCCGTTGGTGGTGCGGTACTCTCTCTCTATATGTATACATATGTGTAAGTGTGTGTTAATGTGTACATGCCATGTTTTTTTTTCTCATAAAAAGCTTATTGAAAAGTTCTTTTAAAGAAAAAATGGAGATAATTAATGTTAAGCGTATTCAACTTTCAGCTCATTTCGATTTACTATACTCAACTATCAATTTTTTGATTTAGTATACTGTACTAAGTGAAAACTTTCGATTTAGTATATTTCCGTCAAAATTGACCGTTAAGTAGTGACGTCAGCTAACATTTTCCGTTAAGTTGAAGGGCAAAATGGTCTTTTTACCTACTAAATTAACTAAAAAAAAAAACAGCAGCCCAAGAGACTCGAACCCAGGTCTATTAGATAAAGGGGAAGGTTTTTAACCACTTGGCCACCAATACTTTCACTATAATAACAGCGTTATATATATATATATACTCTATCTGTATATAGATGTGTATATATACACTTTGGGACTGATTTCGTAAATTTTGAAAAATTCAAATTTTATGTTTGTTTCATTTTGGTCCTTACATTTACAAATGTATTATAATTGGGATGTAAATTTGTTCAGAATTATAAAAAATCACAAAAAATCAAAAAAATTATAAAAAAATTATAAAAAATCACCAAAAATTATAAAACATCATCAAAAATCACAAAAAATTATTAAAAAAATACAAAAATCCCAAAAAATTTAAAAAATTTAAAAAATTTAAAAAATTACAAAAAATCACAAAAAATTACAAAAATCACAAACTTTTTAAAAAATTACAAAAAAAAATACATAATTTTTTTTGTCAATATAACACTTTTTATACCGAAAAATTAAAAAAAATATAAAAAATCATAAAAACTTATAAAAAATCACAAAAAATTAAAAAAAAAAAATTCGAAAAATCAAAAAATCAAAAAATCAAAAAAACGAAAAAATTATATAAAAATTAAAAAAAATGAAAAAAATTCACAAAAATTCACAAAACATTATAAAAAAATAACAAAAATCATAAAAAAATAACAAAAATCATAAAAATTTATAAAAAAATAACAAAACATTATAAAAAAATAACAAAAATCATAAAAAATTATAAAAATTATAAAAAATCACAAAAAATCACAAAAAAAAAAAGAATTATAAAAAAATGAAAAAAATCTATGTTTAGTTAATCTATGTTTAGTTAATTTAGTAGGTAAAAAATCTATGTTTAGTTAATTTAGTAGGTAAAAAAATCACAAAAAAAAGAATTATAACAAAAATAACAAAAAAATTTGTAATTTTTTATATTTTTTGTGATTTTTTGTGATTTTTTTATGATTTTTATAATTTTTTTATGATTTTTATAATTTTTTTATGATTTTTTGTGATTTTTTATATTTTTTGTGATTTTTTGTGATTTTTTATATTTTTTGTGATTTTTTTTGATTTTTGATTTTTTTAATTTTTTAATTTTTTTTTTAATTTTTTTAATAATTTTTTGTTATTTTTGTTATTTTTTATATTTTTTTATGATTTTTATAATTTTTTTGTGTTTTTTTTTATTTTGTTGTAATTTTAAACTATTTTTTTGAAAATGTAAGGACCAAAATGAAACAAAAATAAAATTTGAATTTTCTAAAATTTACGAAATCAGTCCCAAAGTGTATATATACACATCTATACACAGATAGAGTATATATATATATATAACGCTATTACTATAATAAAAGTATTGGTGGCCAAGTGGTTAAAAGCCTTCCTCTTTGACTGATAGGTCTGGGTTCGAGTCCCATGGGCTGCTGTTTTCTTTGTTTTAGTTAATTTAGTTTGTTTTTTTTTTTTAGTAGATAAAAAGACCATTTTGCCCTTCAATTTGGACGGAAAATTAGTACAGTATACTAAATCAAAAAATTGATAGTTGAGTATAGTAAATCGAAATGAGCTGAAAGTTGAATACGCTTAACATTAATTATCTCGAAAAATGGTTCTAAACCATCATTTTATGCAATTTTTTATTGTAACTCTTTTTTCCAATAAAGAGCCACACTTAATGGAGTAATAAAGTTTTGAAACTCACAATTTTTAATTGCATTCAAAACCATAAAACAAAGTTTTATCCAACAGTCGAATCTTTGATCTGACGGGCGACGACTGCCATGATGAATTTTAGACGCTGCAATCTCTTCACAAATTAGTTTAAAGAAACTAATTTATATAGCATTTTACTCTTGCATGTGATATAAGAGTATTGAAGAAATTAAATCTAAATTAGTATAAGTGGTTTAAATACGAACAATTGTACGTTCAATATTAATGTATCACGCCATACACATATATATCATGTATATCTCCACAGAATTTGATAATATTTTACACTCTTAATTTAGTTTAAATAAATCTGATAGAACATAAAAATTGGACCCGAATATTATATTCGGGTATTAATCATCCCATATATCCTAACGGGGTATCCAATGCTTAAAGGGTTATCACACCTTTATTAAAAAGCTCAAGCCCACTTAGCTGGAGACCCATGTCTGAAACATCCCCAGAGATGAAGACATTTGTCAACAATCTAAAAGACATAGTTGACTATAAATAGCCAACTATCCCCCCCTAAAGAAGGATCAGAAAATCTATACAAAAAATATAGAGAGAAGTAGAGAAAAGAGAGAAATTAGTCAAAACTTATCACGCCAAGAAACAAACCGAGCAGAGAAAGAGCCGAGTACCGAAGAAGCAGGAGAAAGACTAAGAAGAGAGATCAAATAGTTAAGTCGAGCATAATTGTTAGAAAGAAATTGTAATCCGAACAAGGGCAATTGCCGAATAAGTAATAAAGATCAAGAAGTGTTCATCGTTTATTATATAGTTAATATTATATCATTGATGAAAAACCTAACGCCACCGAACAAAGTTATGGTTTTATCAAATGACGCCGTTTCTGGGAAACATCTAGTTCCCAACTAGTTTAGAATTCGAATACCAATACTCTACCAGACGAGCGACAATGGTGATCAATGTAGAAGAAACCAATCCCGAGATAGTAGAAACCAATAACCAAAACGTACAAATTAGCCAACAAGACCTCGACGATCTACTCGCCATCCGTGACAGATACGACGCTATCCAGTCCGGAAACCAACCAACAACCTCCAATTTCCACCAAGAACAACCAACCGAACAACCCCAACAACTTGAAGGGATAGTCGAAGAACACCCAAAGTCCTCGGACGACGAACAAGCCTTGCCCGTACTAAGGCGCGCAAAAAGACGCATACCGGATCCCAGGCAGGACCGAGCTCGAGAGTCCCTCTACCAACAGCCTCGGTCAACTCCGGTGCTCGTTTACAAACAAACGAAGCTCACCGGTTTGGCATGCCCGAGGATCATGTACTCGAACGGTTGTCTCGACTACCGACTCACCCACCAAGGATAATTACACCACCCACGGTGGAATTACAACACATCGTTCCGTTAGCCGATGAAAGGAACCACGCCCAGCTGGAAGCTCAGATGGTAGCGTGTATGACGGCCATGGAAGCAGCTGGCATCATATTGCCGAGTACCCAACCTGCCAATGCAGACAAAGACCCACGTCGTGAAGCGGAAGATTCCGCCTATAGGGCCGCCTTAGAAGCGACGGGTCGGCTACCAGATACAGGAGTGCCCCATCAAGGGGGCAATGTCCCCATAACGATCCCTCCAACCTTCGTCCACCCTAACGCTCATACAGAACATGTCCTCGACAAAAACCCTAAGGACGGTAAATACCCAGAACATAGGGTCGTGGTAGGATACTACCCTCAACCACATCAGGGGGAATACGCCCCCCTATACCAATCCACGGATGAAACGTTCCAACAAGCTTGGAACGTGTGCCAAGAAACCCCATGTGCAGAACAGATCACGCGATACCGAAATCCTGTGGGGTTCGTCATCCCCGAGTTCAGGCTATATGATGGAAGGAGCTGCCCGATCGACCACCTGCGACACTATAAGACGAAGATGGAGCTGTGGAGCGACGATAATGCGTTGATGTGCAAGTTTTTCAAAAATAGCTTGGGCCAAGAAGCTTCATCATGGTATCACAATCTACCACGAGGATCGATAAGAAACTGGGCAGAGCTGTTACTAGCGTACTCCACCCGATACGCTGCTCATCGGAAGAAGAAGGTCAGTATTGAAACCCTTCTGAAAATGACGATGCTGCCAAATGAAAGGCTCAACGACTACTGCATATGTTTCATCGACGTAGCAAACCAGATTCCACAGTACGCCAATAATATAGCCATCCAGAACTTTATCAACTCCATCCCCAATGGCTATTGGGCGAGAAGGAAGTTCATAGGCAAAAACTTTCCGACCACTGATTCCCTGTTAGCCTATTGTACCCACCTCACTGATAAAAACGATGAACTGCGTTTCCTCAACCGAACTCTACCAAGAAGAGAATCGGTCCGAGAGGCACAGGTAGGTCGCAAAAGAGTTAGGAATAACCAGGGAGAAACATTCCAACCGACCAGAAAGGGGAAAGGTCCCGAGGTCCATAGCAGGGTAGAGCAACCACGAGCATCCGAGCCCAAACCACTCCAGATCGCATACCCAACACCGATCAACGAACATAAACCGCTCCAGCTCACCTACCCAATGCCCCCCAAACCGTTTCAACAAGGTCGGCTCCAAGAAAGGGAACGCCGAAACACCTTCGAACTGGTCGAGCTATGATACACTTTCAATCTATCTGCTGAAGATATCCTCAAGGATATATGCAAGGAAAGTTGGTATTCCCGACCACAACCGATCGCCTCTCCCCCCAATATGAGAGATTCCAAGCTCTTCTGCGCATATCATGAGTATCATGGCCATCTCACTAAGCATTGTCGTAACCTGCGATGGAAAATGAACCTGTGGGGCGATGCGGGATACCTAGCCAAGTTCATCAAAGGCGCTGGGAATAAAGGCAAACAACTGGCCATCGAGGGAGCCGACGACCGGCAAGGCAAAACAATCAACATCGTTCATATGTCACAACCCAAGGGCACAGGTGGGGAACGATCACGACAGCAGCAACTGGCGCACTTTGGCCGAGTAGCCAAGGCATCACAGGCATCACAGACACCACGACGATATCCGCCCATTTCTTTTTCGGATCTTGACAAAGAAGGGGTGATTTTCCCCCACCAGGACGCCATCAACCTCCGTGTTCAAATCGGCCTTGACACGGTCAACAGGGTGCTTGTCGACCAAGGAGCCTCTTGTGATATCATGTACAGAGAGCTTTTCGACAAGATGGAACTCAAGCTACAAGATCTACAGCCTACCGATGTCACCCTAATCGGATTCATCTCCGAGACGACTAAACCGTTGGGAAAGATCGTCCTCAGTGTCACAACTGGATCCGTGTCAGTTCTCGTGGAGTTCTTAGTGGTCAACGACAACTCCGACCACAACGCAATATTGGGCCGACCTTGGCTGCATACCATGAAGGCCATACCCTCGACCTTCCACCAAAAAGTCAAATATCCAAATGATAGGGGAGAGATCGAGACGGCCAGAGGATGTCAAGAAGATTCAAGACGCTGTGAGGACATTACCGCGGCTCTTCAAAAACAGCTGAGCATTGTCGAACAACCCACCAGCACAAAGAAGCTGATCAACCAAATAGCCAAAATCGAGAGGGTTGTTGAAGAACAAGTAGGAGAAACACTTAGGAAGGTGTTTATCCCGGATACGGACGAGGAGCACTACTTCCTCCTCGGAGATAACCTTTCGAAATAGGAATCCGAAGAGTTACAAGAATTCCTTTTCAACAACATGGATAAATTTGCCTGGAGTCCCAAAGACATGCCAGGCCTAGACCCTAAAACGGCATGTCACCACCTAAATGTTGACGCCGAATGCAAGCCGATAGCTCAGAGGAGCAGAAAAGTGTCGGTACAGCACAGAGCAGCTATAATTGCTTAGTTCACAAGCTATTAGAGGCTGGAGCCATAAGGGAGGTCTTCTATCCAAAATGGTTATCCAATCCAGTCGTCGTTCCAAAGAAGAACGGAAAGGAGAGGGTCTGTATAGACTTCACCAATCTCAACAAAGCCTGCCCGAGGGACCACTTTCCCCTTCCAAGGATTGATCAACTGGTGGATGCAACTGCGGGAGCAGAACGGATGACCTTCCTTGACGCATATTCAGGGTACCACCAAATTCCTCTCGCCCACGAAGATCAATAAAAGGCGTCGTTTATATCGCCTTTGGGAAACTATTGCTATACGGTAATGCCGTTCGGTCTATGCAATGCGGGAGCAACATACCAAAGGATGATAACAAGGGTATGTCGAGATCATATAGGAAAGACGATGGAGGTATACATAGATGACATGGTCATCAAAAGCGAAAAGGCTACATCCCACCTTCAAGATATCAGAGACGTTTTCCAAACGTTGGGCGAGCACAAACTGAAACTCAATGCGAGCAAGTGTGCATTCGGCATCAGCAAAGGGAAATTTCTAGGGCACATGGTCAGCCGACGAGGGATAGAGGCTAATCCCGATCAGATCACGGCTCTTCGGAACCTAGCAGCGCCCAAGAATAAGAAGCAGGTACAAGAGCTCACGGAAATGATGGCCGCATTGAGCAGGTTCATCAGCCGGTCCGCAGATAAGGGACGGCCATTTTTTGAATCACTCAAGAAGGATAGAAAATTCGTGTGGGACCCGGAATGTGAAGCTTCTTTCAACAACCTCAAAGAGTACTTACGGACGCTGCCACTGCTAGTCAGGCCGAACAAAGGAGATATTATGGCATGCTACCTAGCAGTTTCCACTACAGCAGTGAGCGCGGTTATCCTAAGAGAAGAAGGTCGTGAACAATTCCCTATCTACTTCGTCAGCAAAACTCTGGTCGAAGCTGAAACACGTTACCTACCCTTGGAAAAGCTGTGCTTGGCATTGGTCGTCACGACCAGAAAGTTGCCGCACTATTTCATAGCTCATCAGGTCCAGGTATACACGAAATTCCATATCAAAGAATCACTTCGACGGACGGACATTAGCGGCCGAGTTGCCGCCTGGGGGGTCGGACTATCCCAATTTCATATCGAGTTCGCACCCCGACATGCCATAAAGGGGCAAGTCTTGGCCGACTTCGTCGTGGAATTCACAGAAGAGTATGACGAGCCCATGTCTATATCGCCACAATCACACTGGCAGATACACGTCGATGGATCAGCCACCAAGGACGGATCAGGAGCAGGGATCGTCCTCAAGTCTAGAGAGGGAGTGATCATAGAGAAAAACATTATACTGGGCTTCCGAGCTACCAATAATGAGGCAGAGTATGAAGCCATGATAAACGGCATGCTCATTGCCCGGTCCCTCGGATGCTCCCACTTAACTGCAAGTTCCGACTCCATGTTGATCGTAAATCAAGCCATCGGCGAGTACCAAGCCAATGATGACAGAATGATCCTCTACCAAGAGAAGGTCCAAAGCTTGATGGCCACCTTCGAACAGTGCGAGTTAATAAGAATCAATCGCACCGAAAACGCACATGCCGATGCCTTGGCCACCCTAGCCTCGATATTAACATTGACCGACACTCGGTCGATCACAGTAGAATTACTACCGACCCCGAGCATAACCAAAAAATAGACCGAGTAACATCAGTATAATACGAGCTAGGTTGGATGGACGACATGATCCACTACCTGTGAAACGAAACCCTTCTGGCAGATAAGATAAAAGCATTGAAAATTACGAGAAAGGCTCCTCGTTTCTGGCTGTCCGATGACGACAAACTGTACAAATCCAGTTACCGAGGACCCCATCTTCTGTGTGTCCGGCCCGAAATGCAGCTACCAGTCTTGGAGGAAATCCACGAAGGATCCTGCGGAGCACACATCAAAGGGCGGTCCCTAGCCAACAAGGCAATCACCCAAGGATATTGGTGGCCCTATATCAAGCGAGACGCCGATGTGTACGTCCAACATTGCAACAAGTGCCAACGATTCGCCAAGATACCTCGGCTCCCATCATCTATGATGACCCCGGTATCGGCACCATGGCCATTCGCACAATGGGCAATTGATCTAGTAGGGAAGCTTCCTAAAGCACCTAGCAGCATCGAATATCTGATCGTGGCGACGGACTACTTCACCAAGTGGGTTGAGGCTAAACCTCTCCGAGAAATTAAAGCCAGTAATGTCAAACAGTTCATCTGAGAGCACGTCATCACTAGGTTCGGTATACCGTACGCCATCGTCGCAGACAACGGCACCCAGTTCAAAGAAGCCAAGCTGCAGCTTTGGTACGAAGAACTCGGTATCCAAAAGTTCTATTCGACGCCAACATACCCACAGGGTAACAGCCAAGCAGAGGTATCAAACCGAACCGTACTAGACGGCATCAAGACAACCCTAGAACAAGAAAAGGAGAGATGGCCCGAGCGGCTACTTAACGTCTTATGGTCATGCCGAACTACACCGAATACGAGCACCAAAGAAACCCCGTTCAGCTTAGCATACGGCGTCGAGGCCGTCATACCAACAGAAATCGGGCTACCCACACTACGAACAACTTTAGTCGAGGAAGGAAACAATGAACAAAGAATGAGAGAGGAAGTCGACATGTTAGACGAGAAACGAGAGATAGCAGCCCTTACACTAGCGAAGTATCAACAAGGTGTCAAGCAAACATATGACAAGAGGGTGAAAGGGACCAAGGAGTTCATGGTCGGAGAACTGGTTCTACGGCGAGTAACGGTCTATACCCGAAACGAGATGCATGGCAAGCTGAGCCCCACCTGGGAAGGACCCTACGAGATCGTCAAAAGAACAAGCCCAGTCTCCTACAAGATCAAAAGTGTCCTGTTCGACAAAAGTCGAGGAGAAAAGAATTCTTGGAACGTAGCTAACCTAAAGAAGTAATACGTATAGGCCATCACCCCAAGTGCGGCCATCATCCCAAGTGCGGCCATCATCCCAGGTGCTACCTTACCCCTCCTGCTTAATAACCTTGTCTTTTGAATAAATGAAATATCTTATCATACTGTCTAACGAGTGAAGCTGAAATTCCCAAACGGCCTTTGTGCCTAGGAATACTATGAAATTCCCAAACGGCCTTTGTGCCTAGGAATACTGTGAAATTCCTAAACGGCCTTTGTGCCTAGGAATACTGTGAAATTCCCAAACGGCCTTTGTGCCTAGGAATACTGTGAAATTCCCAAACGGCCTTTGTGCCTAGGAATACTATGAAATTCCCAAACGGCAGACGTGCCTAGGAATACTGTGAAATTCCCAAACGGCCTTTGTGCCTAGGAATACTGTGAAATTCCCAAACGGCCTTTGTGCCTAAGAATGCTGTGAAATTCCCAACATGGCATGTCTAAAAGAGTGCCTAGGAATACTCAAAAGACTTCCAATATATGCAGGTACCAAAAAAGCAGCAAAGGCCAAGCAAAGACGACAATATGCATCAAACAAAATGGAAGAAGGGTTCTGGCCCATATTACGGAGACGATAAATTACCAAATAGCGAAAAAATCAGTAAAGGAAAATCAATCCAATCAATGAAATATCAGTACGACAATGAGAAGATCCGAACACAAGAATAAAGAAATAAAACAAATAGTCCTCTCCCGCATTACGGAGGCAACAAGGTACAACCAACAATAAAGAAATTTATTTAAGAGCTACTACATGGGGAGCACGACGGCAATTGACCGAGCTCAACCTCTTCGTCATCTATAGCCGTATCCCCATCGGTCTCCTCGCCATCAAAACGCTCCTCAGAAATGAGGGCATCAAAGTTGGTCGTATGAGCGCCCACGCATGTCAGCATCTTAAGCCGGGCGGAAAACTCGGCTCCTTTAGCGATCTCGTGAGCATCCGAGGCCGTTTTACGGCGAGCATCGTCGAAAGGAAGCTTACGAACTTCGATCATAGCCGCAGAAGCATCGTACCTGGATCGGGACAGACGGAAGTAGTTCACCAACATATTGGCTTTGGTTACCAACGATTTTAGTTTACCGAAGTATTTTTCCTTTACACGCCAATATCGATCTAAACGACGCTCCTGAACCTCAACAACATGTTCGGCACGAAGAACATATTCCTGGAAAGAGGACGCCTGGGTTTTCAACTTGGCCCTGAGCCGGGCACACCGATTGAGCAACTTGGCGTATTTGCCCATTAAAACGATGTAAGGCAAATTGGCGTGCACTTCACTAGCCGCACCAGATGAGACCTCGTCCTGGGCTACACCAGAAGGTCCTAGCCCTGGACTAACTAGGCATGGAAAGTCAGCCTGGTGCGACGTAGTAGCATGTGCCTATAAAAAAAATGGGGGAAGTAGGGGAGAGATGAATATTCAGCCGCAAATAAAGAAAGACAGCGGAGTAGAAAAACGAATATTTTTATACAGGCTACAAGTAAAACGACAAAACAAGCTACTCGATCATTAATCCGATAACCCATCAACGGACACTGATGTCTCTACGGCATCAGCGAAATGAATATCTCGCAGCGAAACAATTTGCGTCCCCAAACATTCCTGCACGACCGTATCAACCCGGTTAAAGGCAGTCGTGGTTTCAGTTACCCCGGCCATAGCATCAACCATGCGTTCTGCCCGGGTAACACCATGCATCCCTTTTACATGCTCGAGCACCTCTAAAGCGTGAGCTCGGGCCCAATACGCTTTGGCAAAGGATAGCAGCAAGTCCGCATCTTCGAAAACAGCCCCCAGAACCAAGTTCAAGCTCGTCACACGGCCTCGGGATTCATCACGAGAATGCCGAAGTGCCCGAAGAAGCTCTTTGGCCTTACCCTTGTTTGTCGTATAGTGGGCGGTCCTTCTACTGAACTTCTCTCCCAACTCGCGTAATCGAATCGATAAATTTGAAATATGAATATTCAGACCCTCGATTTCCCGACGAGCAGAATTCAGTTCAGAAGTTAGGGACGCGTTAGCTTTTTCAAGACCATTTATGACATCGCCTACGCTACGACTAGGCGAGGTCCAGACCACCATGGCAAGGGGGTTAACAGCTACCTGACAAGATTTTGTTTTTACATCCTTCAAAAGATGACGACCCACAAACAAGGAAATTAACAAGGAAAGCGAAACAGAAAGAAAACGTAGCACCTATATTATCACTTCCCAAAAGAATATCTTTCTAGTTACAAAAGAGACCCACAATTCGGGTACCAAAAGACTTTACACTAAGATACAGAGAAAATACTACAAGTAAGGGGTCAAGGCTCCACCTGAGGGGATGCGGGTGGGGGAGTCACGGCAGCAGCAGACCGAGGAGTCGTTGGAGCCGACCCGGAATGGGGACGGAGCGCCGTCGAAGTAGTATGTCCCAGCATCCGTGGGAGTTCCTCGTCTCGGAGGTTGGCCCAATCCTGAGGCTTAGGAGGTGCACCTTGCGGACAGGGATAAACCAGCTCTGACCACGCCCGGTCCGATAACGGGACCTTCGCAAAGTTTAGAGCCATTTCCTCCGCTTGCGCCACCTTCAGGGCCGCCACCTCGGCTGTTCCGGCCTCTACGTCCTCTGCCATGAGCAAATTATCAGCCTCCAAAAGGTCGTACTTCTCGACCCACTCCTCTTTTTCGGCCCCCAATTTCTCAATTTCCTCGGTCAGGCGTAAGTTGTCTCCCACCATTTCTCATAATCAGAGGCCAACTTAGCCATCTGGGCTTTCTCCTCGGCCGTTGTTTTGCTTTCGGCCATCAGCTTCTCTTTCTCCGCCTCCAGCTCGGAGACCAACTTCGCTTGCTGAGCTTTATCCCCGGCCATGGCTTTATTTTCGGCCATCAGCTTCTCTTTCTCAGCCTCTAGTGTTGACAGCTGATCCCTTAACACCACTATATCCATGAAAACCTGTATTTAGAAACATCAGACACCAGCCAAAATAAGAGTATCACGACCTATATAACAAAAGACGTGCGCAACATACCCGAAGCGCATCAGTGCTGGCCTGCTCTATAACCGACATTACAGGCCGAGCAGCTATTTTCTCTACATCCTTGACGACGAGGGGCTTAAGAGCAGTATACCCCATCCTCAAGACACGGGGTTGCTCTAACAGTTCACCCCCACACCTATCAATGTAACGGGTCATTGCAACCCCGTCCACCAACACCTTTTCAGGTCCCACGAGAACCTCATCCTCGACACCCCCTACAACCCCCACGGCATTCTCCTTGCCGGCCTCCACCTCCACTTCCTCTCTCACGTCCTTCTCTGCAGGACCGGTCTCAGGGGCCCTATGCTCAATCACCTCCTCAGTACGGATAGGCGAGCGAACAGGCAGGTCTATCGGGTCCTCGGTACGGATAGGCGCGATGACAGGCAGGGTCATCGTATCCTTGCCCATGTTCACAAGGAGGTTGATATGTCCGAATATGTTTTCGAACGACCTCTGAAACACAATAATACTCATAGACCGGGCAAGAGCAAGGGTAACCAATGAAGAAGTCAATAACTGAAACAAGATAACATATAAAGCAAGGAACAACAGAGTCCAAAGACAACTATTCACAAAAACAAATACACTTACATCGAAGCTCGCAGCAGCCTCCTCGGTGGTATCACCTTGGGACGAAGCAACCACCTCCACACCCCTGCCAGCATCAGCAACCTCCACATTACCTGAGGTCTCAGCCCCTCTACCCTCTTTGGGGTGCCAACAGTAGGATCCGATGCTCGGCGTTTAGGACGAGCAGGCTTCTTCCCTCTCCGAACAGCGCTTCGAGACTTTACAACTTTGAGGAAATCCTCCTCAGTCTCTGTTGGGATCTCGGGGGCAGGATTACCCTTGGTCACCGGACCAGCAGGATAACCCAACAGCACGGCAGCGGTGCGGCTTGCCGGATCCTTCGCCGGACCAGGCCCCCACCAGTTCTAAAGCGCCAAGACATTGGGAGCACTGAGGTTGGGAGTATCGGGAGCCACGGTGACAGGTCCGGGAATCTGATGTCCGGTGCAACCCCACTCTCCGGACGCAATCACAATACCAAGGTTATCCACCTTGTTGGTGTCCGGCAGACCCGTGACCAGCCGGGAGAATGCGTGCAATGTCTTCAAATACGAGTTACGGCGCTCAAAACTCAAACAGTAGACCCCGAATACATCTTTCAGTTCGATAGGTATCCCGGACAACTCCGACAACCTTTGAATACCGTTCAAAGTACGGTAACCATTCAGAGCCAGTTGGGCCGGAGCAATCTGGACGGCCTCAAAGAACGAAGCCACCCAGTCAGTAAAAGGAAGTCGAAGACCCCCAGTAAAAAATGCCGAAGAACGTACAGCAACTTCGCCGGCAGGAACAAATCCCATCACCTCCTCGTCAGAGACAGGCAGCCGAATGTGAATATCGGCGCGTATTCCGGCGAGCCGCTTAAAGTCCTTTTCCACAAATGGGCCAACTTGGACCAGGCATTGGGCGAGAATTTCCTATCCAAACATCATCAAAACTCCATCAATATACTAACCAAAACATCATCAAAACATCATCAAAACTCCATCAATATACTAAACAAAACATCATCAAAACACATGACACGACAAATCCCCCCCCCAGTTGATGGAAACCCTAAAAGTTTTCCACCAAACCAACAAATATCCTATACAGGAAGAAAAACCACTACTCAACAACCTAGATAGACATATAGACAACCAAGATCATATATGACCACAACCACAAATCAAATACGTATCCTAATCACAGAGGTATCCAGACAAACAACCCACAAAATACGAAGATACTTACAGTCATGTTCATGAGCAAGCGAGCGAGAACAGCAGCAAATCTATCTGCAATCAGGCGAAACCCTAGATAGAAAGGCAGAAAAATTTTGGCGGGAAGAACCAACACTAGAGAGAGAAAATAAGTGATATTTTCTTCAGCAAATTATGGGATAAAAACAAAAGGGATTACTTGGCACAATTAAAAGGAGTGGAGCCACAGAAAGAATAAAATAATAACTGTCCTTTCGTGTGACAGAGGTTTACCTGTTTTCCAACCATAGAAAAGTCCACAACCGCTGCTATTTTCGACAAATAAACGCTCCAGATTTTGCCACGTCAGCTAGTGTATCCCACTAACCAAGGCAGTTCACATCATTACACCTAAATAAACGACCAGTAGACCCCCCCACGAAAAGCTTCCAGCATACGCTACCACTAGTATCACACCGAGGATGTCCCCCGATTAAGTATATCGATGCCCAACCATTTCTTATCCGAACAAATGGCACACCGAACAAGGTGGGCGGAGACTGTTCCTAGCTCGACGGCATTTACGCGTCCAGTCTAACAACGCTCTCCGGGGGGATTACCACGGTGCACTTTGCACGGACATCGAATGGTATCAACATAAAAGCAAAGCGAATAAAAAAATATATATATATAGAGGCAAAGCAGAAGTTTTATTCATCCACAAAGGGGGATACAAACAAACAACAACAAAAAAAAAATATATATATATATATATATAATAAAAGTTTACAAGAAATACACCCATCCTACTTCTTCGAACTACCCCCCATGTCGGCATCCTTCTTCGTCAAGAGCTCCTCCAGATGCTCTTTTTCCCTAATCAAATGAGAAATGCCAATCTCCACTTGTTTAAGAGCATGAGATTGAGATTTGCACTTCTGCTCGGCTTCAAAACGAGCAGCGCTCTCCTCCTGCCAGTATTGCTTGAACCTCCTCACTTCAGTCTGAGCACACTTGAGATCATGTTTCAGCCATGACATCTCAATTTCTTTTAGCTGAAGAGGAGTCAAATCCTCTTCCCCAAAACCAGGGGGACGGGGTAGCATGAAAGTAGGCTCTTCGGCAAGGGTTTTCCTTTTGGAGGCAGATCTAGTAATGGGAGCCATCTCAAACAAAAGCAAGTTAGAAGAAACAGAAATTATAAAACAAGAGAGAGAAAGGAAGAATTGGTAATGAAGTACAGACAATAGGGAGCATTTATAAAGAGTCAAAGGGCACAAAGTATGAGGCGTTGCAACGGTTCATAAGACAAAGGCACGAGATACGAAAAGATACATCTGATCCAAATACAAAAGAAAATACAAGTTCCAAAACGGGAAATACATCAGAAAACCAGCCCAATCTAACTATGGGTGGAAAAACCGAACTACCAGACCGAGAGAAAGCAAAACGAGCAGAGCAGTTCAACCGAGCTCGGTAGGAATCATTCATGGCAACTAAATTTTCATTCTCCGTGGAGAGTTCGGATTTCTCCCTAGTGAGAACCATGACGCGCTCCTCGAGCCGAGCGTTCCTAACCATCATGCTAGCTAGGCCTTAAGGGGAGTTATCAAACTCATCTTGAGCATGGTCCCAAATCTCCTCAGCATCATACCAGGAGTTGGCCAAATGATTTTTCTGCAATAACAAATGATCGAGCTGACGACTCAAGGCCGAAATCTCAGTCCACTTCACTGTCTCTTCGGGATGAGAGCCGAACAAACTTAAGGCCAAAATGCCATACTCCTTCTCAGTATCCAAAATGCCGAAATCTCAGTCCACTTCACTGTCTCTTCGGGATGAGAGCCGAACAAACTTAAGGCCAAAATGCCATTCGACGACGGACCCGAGATACCTCAGTATCCAAGCCCTTCATCTGAGCATGATATCTCACCACAGGTTCGGACATTTTGGGAAATTGTTATAGCACATGAGAAAATAGGGGATGAGGGAGAAGCAAACAATAAAAGAAAATTGAAAGATGAGAACTACTACAGAAAAGAAGAGGAGTATTTATAGAGCAAATATAGTATGGCACTGACTGACAATGCTGGGGAACGTGCATATTCGCCTAACAAATACTTGGGAATAGGCATATTATCTGACATTGCATGGGAACATGCATCCGATACAGGCCTCGGACGTCACTCGGCTACAGTATGAAAGGAAATAAAGATACAAAATATTTAAAGATCCATATTCCAGAAAAACGACAAACCACAAGTACAACATAAAAAGAAGTGCAATATGAAGGGACAAAGACACTTTTCATTAATAAAGATGGAATACATCACTGTTCATTACATCAAAAGACAATCTATTACATTGAGGTCTATTACATCCGAGGATAACATCAAAAGACAATCTATTACATGGAAATCTATTACATCAGGAGACAACGTAGCCATCAGGAGACAACATAGCCAAAGAAGATCAACTATATCCGCAAATCAGGCGAAAAGGAGCGAAGAGGAGGAACATAAAGAAGAAGTGAAAAGCAAGAAGAGAAAAGATGAAGAAATGAAGAAAATTGAAGAAAATAAAAAGAAAAAAAGGAAAATGGAGAGGTTAGGGGGAGGTCGATCGGTATCGATGAGAGGGCCCGGCAGAGACATTCCTGTCTCGAAGCGTCGGGTTCCCCCTCAGCACCTCATTCTCTTCGACTAGAGCTTGACGAGCAAGTCGGCAATAATCCAGCTCGGACCTTAGCCAAGTTAATTCCCGAACCATCTCGGTATGGTGATAACGCATCACCTTTAACTCCTCCTCAACATCCTTCAACAGCTTTAGTGCATGGCCATATGAGGCTTCAAAAGCCTCCACTTGCAAAACCAATGCAGATTTGGTGAAAGAACCAGCCATTTTAAGGGCGTTATGGGATAAAATTCTGTATATAATGGAGAGAGATAAGGGTGAGATTGTGAAGAAATCCATATCTTAAGAAGGTATTTATAGAAAAATTAAGGAAGGTTTAGTGTGGGGAAATGCAACCATTCGTCAAAAGACTCTGGAAAACATGGGTAATTAAAGAGGCGCCTGTTGAGAAATTAAAAGTGGGGAGTTGCAACCATTTGTTATTAAAAGATGCGTCTGTTAAGAAGAAACGCTTGGATTCATGCCCGTATTTAAAGAGGGTAAATCCCAAAAAGCTCTTACACGTGTCTCTATAGGAAAGTGCAACAGTGCTAAGAGATAAAGGATAAGATTTGTGCGCAGGGCTCGAGAAATCCCCTCAGTCCCTAGATACAAAGATTCAGAAGGTTCAATGGATAAGGTCAAACGCAAGGCCCAAGAAAAAGCATTAATGAGGCCACAAGCGTGCGCAGTCAAAATGAATTGCATTGGGAAAGTAATTCAGATATGAACAAGAAAAAGAAGTCTTTATTGATTGATTAATACTTCATTACAGAAGAGGCAGTCAACATAAATGAAATACAATAAAAATAATAAAATCATTTCGTAGAAGGGCCTGCTTCGTCATTCGGCTTCCTCTTAGACCGAGCATACACTTCCTTAAGGACCAGTTTGTAAGCCCTCTTAGAAGCAATATGCCTATCTCTAGAAGCTTCAAGCTCTTTGATCCAAGCACGAACCCAAATATTGTCGATCAGAGACCTTTGATATTCACTCTCCATGGCCTCCAAGCGCTTGTCCATCTCAGCAGCTCGGCGAGCCTCCGTGGTTAAAGAGGCAACCCTCCTTTCGAGGATACGAGCCTTCCTAACCTCCTCCTCGAGATGGGCAACATATTCGGGAAGGTTGTCACCGCTATTTTCACGAGGAGAAGCCATTTGTTCATTAATAAAGAATGAATTGCACAAAGAATGTAGGGACAATCCCCTTTTATAGGAAGAAACAAGGGTTAGATCAAAGGTCATCTCGAAGAAAGACAACCCTCGAGCTTCTCAAAGACATTTAATGTCCAATTAGCCACGACTCAAGTCCAATTACGCCATTCAAAAAAGGTATTGGGAAGGTACACAAACAAGAATGAGAACAAGGGATTATTTTATTAATTTCAATAACTCAGTTACAGCTTGGTAATGAAACCCAACAGAAAAGAAAGAAAAGAAAACTACAGAAGCAAAACTATCCAGTAGAAGAGCTAGCTTCGACATTGTCAGCCCTCTTCTTCTGCCGAGCATGCATCTCCTTGAAGACAAGCTTATAGGCCCTTTTAGCCGACTTATGCTTATCCCGAGATGCCTCGAGCCTATCTATTCCATCATATGCCCAATTCCGAGTGGCCATAGTTGCGTGAAGGGACGCATCCAGATCAGACAACATTTTCTTGACCTCAAGAAGTTCTCTGGCCATGATAGCAAACTTTTTCTTCGCAATACGAACCCTCTTAAGCTCGCACTCTAAATAAGCAATATAGGCGGAAGCATCGTCAGCAGCAGGACCCTTAGGAGAGGCCATGATATTACCAGAAAAATGTTAAAAGTAATTGATGGATTATGAGAAAGGTGAAGCCCTCTTTTTATTGGACAAATGAAGAAGATCAAAGGTCACCTCGAAAAAAGACTAACCCTGTTGAACTTCCCAAAGCCTTTTATGGCTAACTAACTACAGTTCAAGTCCTATTGAGTCGTCCAATGAGTTATTAAGGAAATAAACAGACAAGAATGAAAATAGGAAATATTTTATAAATATTTTCAATAATGCGATTACAACTGGGTGATGATATCCAATACAAAAGAAATCACAAAGGTAACACCAAAAAGGCAAATCAGGAACACTACCCTTATTCCAATTCGGAACACTGTTTATTCGTTCCTACGTATTGGAACGCAAATAAAGTGTTCCAAATGAAAAAAATATTGCTAATAATCTTTAAAAAAATCGGTACACTAGAAAGGCGTTCCAAATAGTAAAGGTAAAACATGTGACATATCACGTGATTACCAAAAATGGGTCCTATTTTTATTATCAGTAATTAAACCACGATCTATGCAAAACTATTACCTCTCTCTCTCCCTTCGTCACACCTTCACGGCTCCACACACTTGTCTGTCCGGAAACCATCTATCGCCATGGTAAGATCTGTAACGCCACACCGCACACTCTCGGTCATCTTTTTATTTTCCTTTTTCCAAAGGTGTTTGATTATTTTCCGCTTTCCCCTGTTACCAAGTTTTTCATATATATAGAATTCGTTTTTTGATCCATCGTCACGACGTCACTTGGAATAGTTTTTTGATTTATGGTATTCTTTGGGTGTGTGTATCTACTAGTTTAATTCCGTCTCTCTATCGGGTTACAAAAGACTCTGTTTTTACACTTTAGGGTTTCAACTCTCACTCTATATATTGTTTTATTGAGGCTTAGCACATGTGATTTGTTGATGGAAAATATATTTGATAATTATCCACCCCCAACATGGTGATATGATTGAAGGTACGCTCATTTCACTCTCTATCTCGTAATATATGTTTCTTACATTTTTTTTTAGATAAATTGATATGCCCTGCAGTTGAATTTTTGTAATGTTGTATTCTTGCGGTTTATCATGATGGGATGAAGTCTGCCTATTTTAAGATGCTATCGTTATTGAACAATTGCACGTTTTAAGTATCATTTTGTAAGTCTGAGTAATTTTAAGGGATGTATAGTTCTGTACTTACATGTACTGCTATAGCAGTGTATTTGTAGTTGTATCATTACGCTATCTTGAAACTAGGTTCTTATTGAATAGTGAAAAATCTGGGTTAGTATTGATCTGAAATACTTCACTATTAAGTTATGAGTGGCAGTGAAAATTAATTACAAACAGATCACCCAGGTGACTTCTATAAATATAGCAATTTTTTTTTATTACACATTGGGTGTGATAAATGCTTAGGACCATTACTGATAACCTTAAAAGTTTAAGATTTCGGGTTGCCTCAAAAAAGATTTACACCCTGGAGTTAGTTGTATTTACAAGACCAACTTTCTTGATTTAAAAATTGGATAACAAAATGCACCCAAGAGTGGGATATACAACATTAAAGGGTTATGAGTTCACAGACGTGCAAACTTCTATTTTTAATTGGTGTTACTTTGTTATTTTAGAATGCTAAATAGGTTTGCATTTTACTTAAGTAATGGTAACTAAACCACAAAGTGAACTGGTAAAAAAATTTGCAGATTTTGATTGAATTTACTTATTAATGTGTTGGTCTTTTGTGAATTGAAATTGCAGATTTCGATAAATTTTAAGCTTCGGTTTGTTTGAATGTACAAAATGAAAGAAAAGTTAATGTTTTCTGACAAGTGTGCACAAGTTTGTTTCTTTTGTTCCTCGTTTTATTTTCCCAGGTGCACGGAATCGCAGAAATTAGTGTTGCCTTTACTCCACCATACTTGCAGAAATTCAACCATTACTTATTGCTTTAAAAAACGAAGTCACTTTAAAATACATATGTGAGTGAGACTTTCTAACTCTTTTTATTTTGTTCTGCTGATTGATTTGATTGTGATTTGATTAATGTTGCCATGCCAATAACTAGTAGTTACAAACCCGATTCTGAGGCAATTTCAAACGAATGTACTCAGCAGCTCAAAAGAAACTTGAACATATTTCATAGTTTTTGACGGTTGACACTAGACAACATAGACAAAAGTTTTAGTTAACATTTACTTATTGAGACTTCGAAGCAATTTATGTTGCAGTTATATTTTGGATATGGTGGATTTATTAGTAATTTTGATTTTCTATATCTTTTGATTATCCCTTCTTATGTGCCTTTTTTAGTTTGTAATCAGACCACCTCGTCTTCATCGTCATGGCCACCACGGATCATCTTTTTTTTCTGACACCATTTGCAACTTGTTTCCTACAATTTCTCGCTTACCGCTCGACATGTGTGAGATATTTCACTTTTTTTATAATGTTGGTTTTATTTCTAATGTGAAAATTAAATGAAGTGATATACAAATCTTTATCTAATTGGGGTGGTGTTATATTCTTTATTTTCAAAAATTCAAATGAATAATTACTTGTAATATGTTTGTCATTTCTATTTGTAATGCAACTCTTAATTTGGCTCACGTTTTAGCATTTACTCATGAAATTCAGTTGCTCGTGTAGTGAAAAGGAAACATGTTACTTATTGTACCTATATTTTACTTGAAAAAACTATTTTCGTTCTATCAAAAGCTAAATATCAAAAGTGGCTATTGCCTTTATTTTGCCTTTTATTTTGTTTTTACTATTTTTCTCTTTTTCTCTTGTTTTTACTGATCAGGTTTGAGTGATTGGAGCAGGGTTTAAAACTTGGCAAAGGAGTACATAGCAGTTTTACAGGATGACTCTTACCAACCTTTTAGTTTTATAAGTTGAATCGTTTTTAGTCGTTGAACTTCAGGAAAATTGAGATTTGTATTCTTTTCGTATATGTTTAATTTACTACTCATGAACTTTCAGACTTATATGAAACACGTTCGTTATTGTAAAAATATTTGTAAGTTTGGACAAGTCGGATTCATTAAATGTATTCGGCATTTTATTTGGTTTTATTTTTAATTATGAAAAGTTAAGAGGTTACATTTCAATTATTTGAAACTTAACGAGACTCGGAAAACATGAATAGAGTAACATGTAGACGACTTTTAACCATGCCGGTACCGATTTAATTTGTGCCAATTTAGTCATACTTTTTTAGCGTTCCAAAATGTGTTCATAAGGTATAAGGGAACAATTAATCGGAATGCTTTGTTAGAGTTTCAATTTTGGAACACCAAGAAAGCGTTCCAATTTTAGAATTAGGAACACTTCTTTAGCATTCCAAGAAACTGGCACACCGCTTTTAGGCATGCTTTATTAGTGTTCCAAAAACTATTAGGAACACTTTATCTGTGTTCCAAAAGTGTCTTTTTGGTGTAGTGAATTATTCCGAGGAAGAGCCTGCTTCAGCATCACCCGACCCCGTCTTGGACCTATCGTGCAGCTCCTTAAAAGCAAGCTTATAGGCCCTCTTTGCCGCCTTTTCCTTAGCCAGGGAAGCCTCGAGCCTCTTTATACGCTCAAAGGCCCAATCCAGGTCGGCCATCGTCACGTGATGAGTCGCGTCCATATCAGACAGCCTTTTGGTCGTGTCCGCCAGCTTCTTTTTCAAGACCCGGGTTTTCTTGACTTCATTCTCTAAATAAGCCACATAATCTGAAGAATTATCTCCAGTAGAATCATGGGGAGAAGCCATTGAGTCACAAGCAGGGTGGTGATGGAATAAGTAATTGTGGGAAGGGTATTCCCATTTATAATAAGGTGATTTTTGGAAAGGTCAAGGGTATCCTCGAAGAAAGATATCAAGGGTCATATCAAAGTTAAATGACAAGTTTGCAAGTTCCCAAGACATTACGTGGGTCCCAAGGAGCAGTTATAAATAGGGGCATTCGTCGAATGAAACATAGAGAACAGCTAGACCGAAGTAATCTCTTCGACAGACCAATCATGACTCCCTCGACGTGGAAATCACACCGAGGAAGTCAGGGAGCACTTGATAGAACATAAAAATTGGACCCGAATATTATATTCGGGTATTAATCAGCCCATATATCCTAACGGGGTATCCAATGCTTAAAGGGTTATCACACCTTTATTAAAAAGCCCAAGCCCACTTAGCTGGGGACCCATGTCTGAAACATCCCCAGAGATGAAGACATTTGTCAACATCCTAAAAGACATAGTTGCCTATAAATAGCCAACTATCCCCCCCTAAAGAAGGACCAGAAAATCTATACAAAAAATATAGAGAGAAGTAGAGAAAAAAGAGAAATTAGTCAAAACTTATCACGCCAATAAACAAACCGAGCAGAGAAAGAGCCGAGTACCGAAGAAGCAGGAGAAAGACTAAGAAGAGAGATCAAATAGTTAAGTCGAGCATAATTGTTAGAAAGAAATTGTAATCCGAACAAGGGCAATTGCCGAATAAGTAATAAAGATCAAGAAGTGTTCATCGTTTATTATATAGTTAATATTATATCATTGTTGAAAAAGCTAACGCCACCGAACAAAGTTATGGTTTTATCAAAATCTTTGTCTGTGCAGTTGTACAAAGAATCATTTGTCAGAAGATTCGGAATCTTTTGTCCAACCATTTGCTATTTCTCTTGTTTTGATAATCCACCCATTTGTTTGGAGTGGTAACTCACTAACATTTTCACTGAGAAAACGAACTGTAATGTAATGTTTTGTATAATTGTATGTGTCAAAAACTTCTCGGTTAATTACGATCGCAAAGTTTAGTACCAATAGAAATGATATATCCATCCAAAAAACTTACTTAAAAATCTTACCCGCTGACGTGCCGGGTTAAGTGTACCAGTCATTTTTGTTTCAATATTGAAATCATATTTTCATTTAATTCATAATTGGTTCAGCTAGTCCACCACGTCAGCAGATAAAGTTTTTGTTTAATGTTTTTAGGTGGATATAGCAATACATTAGTCCTAATCTTATTAAAAAAATTGTAATTTATAAGTGATGTCTAAGGACAACATCATGAATATATAGATGAGATTAAATGATGTATAAGTGTAGAATCAAATGATGTGTAAAGACAACATTTTTTATTCAGAAGAATCCAATCGACTAATTAAGAATAATCCAAAATTGTCATAATAGTAAGGACAATCGTACCACTTAGGTAATTTCTTATGAAACAAGTACTTCAAAAAATCACAACCAAACCATCTACATAAATAATCTCTTGAGTCGCTTGAGTAGTTGCTACTACGACCTCTTCTTATGCCATCTTTTAAAACCAGCATGGCACTATATCAACAAATCCATAAATAATCTCTTTTACATTTTATATGAAAACTCTTTTGGTGAATGCTTTGTTCTTTCTGATCATATGTTAATCCAAGAAATATATTCCGACCAACTTATAAATAAAATAGTAATTTGTAATCTTTTCTCCTCGTTATCATATCTTTAATCCCCTCGTTTCATGTCTTGAGCAAAAAGAATATCAACAACTAAAAATATTGCAGTTTGATAGGTGGATAAGAGAGCGGGGTAGCAGCTGTAGAAAATATTACAGCTGCCTCATGTAATCATTTTCAATCACTCCATTTGATTTATTTAATTCAAACTCTCAATCTACAGCCGAATAAAACATGGAGTGGAATTATTAGCTTCAAGAATGAGTTTTTTTTGCATTTTTTGCTCTGAGAAGGCAAGAAACTTTAAGTTTATTTTCTCAGGTTTTTTGTCAACCTCAAGAATTAAACTTTATTTTCTTAAAGAATAGCAACTAAACAAGGTCTATGTAATTTTATACCAACAAAAGAATTTATAAAATAACATAGAACACAAAATTCATTATAGAAATGTTCCCCAAAAAATGCTTAATCAGCTAATTAGTCTAATGTGAATTAGAAAATAATGAGACTTTGAATTAAATGAATCAGATTGAGTGGCTGAAAATGATTATATGAGGCAGCTGTAATATTTTTTACAGCTGCTACTCCGCTCCCGGTGGACAAACGTGGTTTAATACTTTGTTCTTTCCCATTTGTCAATCCAATAAATTATTTCGACCAACTTATAAATAAAAATAACAATTTTTATTCTTTTCTCCTCTTTCTCATCTCTTCATCCCATCATTCCATGTCTTGACCAAAAATAATAATAATTATCGACAACTACAAATATTACCGCTTAGATTGTTGAATAAATTACCATATGTATGCTTTAAAACCATTGCCCATACGAAACTATTTGCAAACTTGATTTTCCTACCCATTATTTAGTAACTAATCAACTTGAAAGACAATTAGCATTGTTTTGTAATGGATAAATTATTACAAATAACTATTTTTTTAAAAGAAGATGGATTTTACTACATATCTCTTCAAGATAAACTATTGTTTCCATCATTCCATGACATTATTACATACATTATATGCATATATACCAATATACACATATAATATGTAATAATGTCACACATAGTCGACAAGGTATTCTTCAAAACCATCATCCACAAAAAACTAAATGCAAACCTAACTTTCCTATCCATTTATTTAGTATCTAATCCACCATGAAAGCCAAATTTGCATTTTTGTGGAATGGATCAATTGTTAGAAATGGATCTTTTTAAAAAAAAAAATTGGATTAATTACATATCTCTGTAAGATAAATTATTGTCACCATGGCATTATTACATACATATATATATATATATATACACTAAATAATTGATATGGAAGTCAAGTTTGCATATAGTTTCGTATGGACAAATACAAATAATCAAATAGTATATAATCCACTTGAAAGTCAAATTTTGCTTTGTTTTAAAATGGATGGATTATTACAAATAAATTCTTTAAAATAAAAAAAGATGGATTATTTCGAGATAAATTATTGTCTTTGATGACATTCTATTTGTACTACTTGTATGGATTATTTGGAATGATACTGAGATGAGAGATATGTGTATAATGATATGAATTTGGAATTCTTGTTTTTTTGTTGGCGATCGATCGAACGGTAGTGAAAAAACGGAGGGATATTTTAATAATTCTACACCTAATCTGTAATTCCGAATTACAGACAGTAAAAAATACAAACTGTAAAAAAAATTACACTTTTGGACCGGAAACAGTGCAAAAATCCGCTGTCATATCTTCATCCTCTCACTCACACTCATTACCTCACACTCACAATCATTACATCACACTCCTTGCAAACCAAAAGAGAGAGAGAGAGAGAGATATAGAGAGAGAGAGAGAGAGAGAGAGAGAAAGAGCAAGAGAGAGGGAGATTAAGAAGGGGGACACCCAGTGAGAAAAGTTGAATAAACCACGGCTATACACGTAGATACACGGACACTTGAAGATGCCAGACCCTCCTTACCCCCCAATCTCATTTTAGTAATTTCCATCTCTTCCCCTCACGGTGGTCGTGGCGCTTCTCCTTCCGAAGGCGGATCCCCCTCTGACCTTCTCTTCCTCGCTGGCGGCGGTCATTTTTAATACATTCATTGTTCTTATTCTTCTCTACTCACTACATTGGCGTTTTATGTTGTTTTCATCACTTTAAGTAAAGACTATGAACCTTACTTTGTGTATTTATTCTGGAAATTTACAAAAGCTTGAGTATTTTCTATTGGGTTTTTGAGAATTCAAGAAATATTGAGTCTTTGTATTGGGTTTGTACATTAATAAATGTATATATGATAAAAGATTGAGTCTTTTGTTTTGGGTTTGTGAGATTTGAAAAAAAAAAATTGTATCTTTTTTATTAAGTTTGTGAGAATTGAAATTGTGTCTTTTGTATTGGGTTTGTGAGAATTGAAGAAAGATTGAGTCTTTAGTTGGGATTGTGAGAATTGAAAAAGATTGTGTTTTTTTTTGTTGGGTTTGTGAGAGTTGATTGAGATGTTGAGGATTAGGAGGGTCCCGACGGTTGTTTCGAATTACCAGAAAGATGAGAGTGAGGAGGGTGGTGGGACGGCTGGCGGATGTGGCCGTAATTGCCTACAGAGCTGTTGCATACACGGTAATAAATTATTTGCATCTTTTGTAAAAAAAATTGTTATGTTTAACTTCATTCAGTTGTCGTTTTCGGGATTATTGTTGAATTGGATCACTGTAGGTGAATGGGTTGATTTAGAACTGTTTTTAGGTCCTGATTTTTTCCCCACTTTACTGCTATGTTTTGAGTGAAATTTCGTAAACTTAAGGCTTACTTGGCTGCAACATTTGACCAGATGAGCTAGCTTATTTTATCCTATCGGAAAAGCTTGGTTTGTCTAGTTTAAAACTTCTCGTTTGTCTTAACTAAACACTAAGAAAGCTAGCTTGTTTAGATTATAGCCCAATGAATTATAATTATTAAGCACACGAACGAATATCCCTAGCTCAAAATTTGTAAATATTGCAGGGAGTAAGTACTTTGATAGCTGGTTGGTTTGATTGGTATTTAGTCAGCATTAGATATGGTCAGAAAAAGTGATAAGGGAGCGTTAAAAATGAGTTTGCTTTATTGAAACTGAATTTAAGTAGGAAAGCTTGTTTCTCATAATTTGAACCAAACAAATGTTGATGGCTTGTTAGAAATCGACAGACTAATTTGTGTTTTGGTACAAAGTACTTTTTACCGATATTCTACGTTTGATGGAACTTGCCAGTTAGATTAATTCTCTGTGTTTTGTATTCATTAGAATGTGTGATAAAGGGTGTTGTAAATTTGGTACTTTTGTCGAAATTGCTTCTTCACGTATAGTCCAGTTTTGAGGTGGCTATGGTTTTCTGTACTGATAAGTTTATTTTTTTTACTTTGGGACCAAATTAGGGGCAAAGCTTCCCATGTATACTTTCAAGAAGGTGGACAAGCTCGTTAGTGAAAAGGGTCTGATTACTTTATGCGAGCCTCCTGTTCCTTTCTTGGACTCCCTTCTTTTGGGAGAGGTAGATTTTAAATAACTAACCTCTCAATTGATTATCTTACAACAAATTAGCCCCTATTTCTTTATCTTGAACGATTTCACTTACATTTTTCTTGTCTGATGGCAGTGGGAGGATCGTATGCAGAAAGGTCTCTTCCGCTATGATGTCACTGCCTGCGAAACCAAGGTATGTGGCTACCCTCTATCAAAAATTGGTAATTTTCTATGTGAAGGGTAAAATGCAAATAACCCGCATGTACTATAGGAGTTTGACAAAATAATTCCAGGTACTTCCGCTTTTTGCAATCGACCACATGTACCATCTTAGCTTCGTGTTTGTCAGTTAGTTTTGAAAAAAATTCTTTAAATAATTGTGCTTTGTTATAATCTATGCATAGCAGGTAAACAGAAAAAAGTCCTTTAAGTATTTTTACGCCAAAAAGATAAAATCTAATAAAGCGGAAAATATCTTTTTACAAATATATGGGACAATATGCGGCTGTCTACACTGCATGGTTGTCGACAAAAAACTTAGAATAGAAAAATAATTTGCCAAAAGAGATCACCAAACGCAAGGTTGTTCCAATTTAAACTGGACATGCGGATGACTGCAGAACTTAGTGATTATATGGGCATTAATTGCAAAAACTGGAAGTACACGGGGGTTATTTGCAAAACATCCACAGTACTTGGGGATTTGCATTTTATCTTTGTCTAATTATCCTGAATTTTGTTAATGTGTGTTAAAATTACGTGATTATCCTTGTATAGGTTATTCCTGGTGAGTATGGTTTCATAGCTCAGCTAAATGAAGGCCGTCACCTTAAGAAAAGACCAACTGAGTTTCGGATCGATAAGGTTTTGCAGCCATTTGATGGGAATAAGTTCAATTTTACCAAAGTTGGGCAAGAAGAGCTGCTTTTCCAATTTGAAGCTAGCAAAGATGGTGAAGTTCAGTTCCTCCCTAGTGCACCTGTTAACCCTGATAACTCACCAAGTGCTGTCGCGATTAACGTATGTCTATTTTTTCAATCTTACTAATTACTGCCGCCTTTAGTTTCATCTTCTAAGTTTGAAAGTTTATATATAAGTATTATTTACAAGTGTGTTTGGTATAAAATGAAGACTAAAATTTTGGTGTTGGGTATAATAAATGTAGCTTATAACAGTGTAAAGTAACTGAAAAGTATAGTTTAAAAAAAAATGTATTAGAACCCTCAGTTTTCTTAAGTGTGCTTTTTCATTACTGCTAATAAGTCGATTAATTGGGTTAATTGTATAAACATGCATATTTTTCAAGGTTTTTATGGTATTATACACATAAGAAAGTGTATAAACTGGAAAAAAATTAAATGGTTCTAAGTGTTGATTTGAGATATTTTGGAGGTGATATTATGGTTTAATCAAATTATTCCGACTTTTTGTCATCTCTTAAATTTCAGTGTAATTCTTGAATTCCATTCATACTACAGCTAGACCTCTGACTTTGAAACTGTACCTATGGTAAATTTTTGTAGATTACTTTCTGGTGTAGCCAAAAACACATTTATACTTTGAAGTTTAAACAAATGAGCGTATCACTCAATTGTTTGCCGAACAATACAGGATTATATTTAGCTGATTGTGTTAATTAATGTTTGAACAGGTTAGCCCTATCGAATATGGGCATGTCCTGTTGATCCCTCATGTCCTCGAGCGTTTGCCTCAGAGAATTGACAGGAGGGGCTTCTTACTTGCTCTTCACATGGCCGTGGAAGCAGGAAATCCATACTTTCGGTTGGGTTACAACAGCTTGGGTGCTTTTGCTACTATCAACCATCTTCATTTTCAGGTCTCTTTATGCATATCCTTAGCCCTTCAAAAATGTCACAACTGTTCCGACCCTTCTATATTATTTTATCAGTTAGCTAGTCCCTGTCTAAAAACTGGTTCTGGGTTTCGGGGTTTGACTCTTTGCGAGGAACCCTTTAGGCACATTGGTTCTCTATCAATTTTAGCAAACAAAAATTTAGGATCTCTAAATCCATTACCCAGAAGATGCTGTTTTCAGTTGCACTGGTGCCAAATTTTCAGTCATGAAATCGATGCAACCCTAGAAGACTAGAATAAAAACAAAGCATAGAGATTTTAAAAGTACGGTATACTTAGGAGTTAGGGTTGTTATTAGCTGCAGTTTTTAAGCAAACAAAGCTGAAAATTTTGCTCTTTGAGAAATTTTTTTGGGTGATTATAGCTTTTTACGCCAAAAAGCCAGAGAACCTAAGCTTTTAAGCTGGTCCATCAAATAATTCTAGCTCTTAAGCACAAAATTTGAACGCATGAGCTTAAATTCTGTAACCCAACAAGGCCATAATATAGAACCATGAAGGTTTTCAAAATTTTATTACTTAATTCATGAAATCGATGCAACCCGTGAATGAAACTAATTTCAGAAGTCAGTGTTGTGTTTCTTGTTACAGGCTTACTATTTGGCAGTTCCCTTCCCAATGGAGAAGGCTCAGACTGAAAAGATAACCACTATGATTGACGGGGTTGAAATCTCTGAGCTGTTGAACTATCCTGTTAGAGGACTCATTTTCCAAGATGGAAATTCTTTGGAAGATTTGTCAAATGCTGTTTCAGATTCTTGCATTTGCCTTCAAGAATACAATATACCGTACAATGTTCTCATTGCTGACTCTGGCAAAAGAATATTTCTTCTGCCACAGGTAGCCACAACCGCGGAATTATTTTATTGCTTAAAACGTTTGTTATTGCTTGTTCTGTAAATATTAGTGTGTTAGAAGGCAGCTCGCTTCATAAGGGTGTGTAGGATAAAAATCATTATCATTTCTCAGTGTTTACTACCTCTTTGCTAGAAAATACTGAAGATGTTTAATTTTACAAGAAATACAGTAGTAATAAAAAATCAGTAGGTGTTTCTCATGTGTACTTTCCATGTTGTTTCTTTTAAGAGTCTGTCTGTTTTTCTAAGATGTGGTGCTAAAAACTTAACAAGGAAGTCCTTCTCGTGATATAAACCAATGTTTTAAATAGCGTTATCGCTACCGTAGCGTTTTTTCGAGAGAAACGCTAAAAGCGCAAATAGCGTTGCTACATAGCGCTTTGCGGTGTACTTTTTTTTTTGTCTAAATACATATAAATATAGCATTAAATTCAGAACATCTAATAAAAATTAACTAAATATATATAAAAAGTTGTAACTAATAATCACAAAATGATTGTAGTTGAGATGTCAGAGCATTTACTTTGTTTCTAAGAGTTTTGAGGTTTGATTCTCTTTAGCCTCCAATAATTTCATTAAAATTTTGATCCAAAAAAAAAAATATAAAAAAATAAAATAATTTTGGACTGCACCCGCTATAGCGTAAATAGCGTTCCTATATCGCGAATTTAGCGTTTTTCCATCCAAATAGAGGTTTATCATAGCGTTTTTCGGCAAACAAAGTACACCGCAAAGCGCTATGTAGCAACGCTATTTGCGCTTTTAGCGTTTCTCTCGAAAAAACGCTACGGTAGCGATAACGCTATTTAAAACAATGATATAAGCATAAACAGCTTAACAAGCAAGTTTTTTTTTTTTTTCCAAACAAGGCATTTATGTCTACTTTTGTTGTTCCTTCAGTATGCGAGTAAAGGTAAGAGGTGCTTTAACATCGTAGAGTATCACTTAGCAAGAAAGGTTGTAGTGTCTCAAAAAACTGTCATCCTAATACCTAATGTAAACTTTTGCTGTCTTTCAAGCTGGCGTAAGCTCGGTTTTAAATTTCTTTTTGTAGCAAATTTTGTTGGGTAAAGTTTACTAGACTAATTTGTTAAGAGTCTAATCTTTCTGTTATTTAGTCATGTGTATCGGTGGTGAACTGTGAAAGATATATTATTCTTTTGACTTATTCTAAGTAGCTCTTTTAAATTGCATCTTTTGCTAATATATCTCTTTTTTCGTAATGGACGAGCAGTGCTATGCTGAGAAACAAGCTCTAGGAGAAGTGAGTGCTGAGCTTCTCGATACCCAAGTGAACCCTGCAGTGTGGGAGATAAGTGGACACATGGTTTTGAAGAGGAAAAAAGATTACGAAGAGGCATCCGAAGCCAATGCCTGGAGGCTACTTGCTGAGGTGTCGCTGTCCGAGGAAAGGTTTGAAGAAGTGAAAGCTTTGATCTTTGAATCTATATCTAACAGTGGTGGAACTAGTTTGGCTCAAAGCATGTTAGATGAACCCGATGGTGGTGGTTCTCAATCGGTTGATGAATTTGGTGCCCTCAACAAAGGCTCTCGTGGCCGTTCTATGGTGGGTGGGAATCAAGAATGTTTTGTTCAGCAGTGAGGATTGGGCTTCGGAAGAACATTTCACTATTTTATGTATATACATGTCTTGTGTAATGTGTGTGGAATTTATTCCATGAATAAAGGCTAGACAAGGTTTGTCCCTGTAGTCGAACCTGGTTCTGCTGTATGGATTGAATTGGTGTTCTGTTGAATTGTCCTAAACGTTATGTAAAATATTATCTGGAGTGTGCTCTCATGAGCTGTTGAATATGGCTGTTTGGATCAGCCTGATCCGGCCCTATCAGGTTTAAATATAACCCAGTTTGGTTGATCTTTCTTTCTCAGTAGTTGTACCCCATCTTAACCTTCTTGCTGTGATAATTTTAATGTTTTAAAAATTGAAACTTGGCCAAAGCATTTTTGCAAGAACTACGAAGCTTTTTTAACCTTTTTGGCTGAAGTATTTTTTGCAAAAAAGTTCGAAAGCAACCTTTTATAAACTTTGAATTGAGTTTTTTCATCAGGAAGCATGCTTTTTAAAACAATTGATAATTTGCAGTTAGCTTCCATTATACATGTTTTCAAGAACCTAGAGAGGCCAATACAGTCTCCGATGTTTGATAAAAATGAAGAATTACTAATAAGCAACAGCCCTCCTGTTTCAGCTACAACCAAGCTATATGAGCTGCTAAAATATGCTTGCTATACCGCAGTGTGTACTACTTGACGTGTAAGTTATTATATGTAAAGGATCCAACAATTTATATATGCATTATTAAACTGAAAAGGGGGAATTACATAATAGCAAAGTAGCTCTTCCAGCACAATATTCTGCTATCAAGCGTTAGTAAGGTGTTGACTGATTGAGGTTTCAAGCAAAAACATCCATAGAACAAAATAATGAGAAGGTGATTATTGGTTGAAATTTTTGAGAGAAAAGATCTTAAAAACATCACGGTTGGTACTGCAACTGTAAACAATCAGATTAGGATTAAGTCATAACTTCACACCAAATTACTTTACTTAAATCAGACATGATCCAACTCTTACAATCTTAAGTCGCGACAATGTCAATGAAAGTACAAACCAGCTAAATTAAAAAGAAAATAACTCAATTGCAGACCAATATAATGCAAAGCAACTTTGTCTCCTTACTAAAGGTTTAAGATCTAAACCATACACTTAAGTAGATTATGCATATCTCGATTAGTCTTTCGAAAACCCTCGTCCTTAACTAGACAGCAGCTCCGCCAGTTTGGTGTAGCATAGCATCTATTTCATCTCCATCCTCCATTTCAAGCTGTCAAAAAAATTCAAGATCGGAACCTTGTGAAGAAATATAACGGTGCTATTTGTGATGTTTGCCTAACTGCTTCAATTTTCAAAAGGAAAATTGTTGTATGCAATTGGTAGAAAAAAACAGACAATGATCTACATAACATCCCAGTCTTAGAAACCTATGAAGTTGATTTGACTTGGTGTATGAGTGTTGTTTTTTTGGTATAGAAATTTATAGTACTCTTATATGAAAGCGAATGATTTTCTCCAAATATTAATTGTTTAGTACATTTAAAATTGAGAATCCTGATAAAGGAACCACATGGCTTAAACTTCTATGTCAAGAGTAAAAGCATATCAGAGAGGAAAAAAGAGAAGTGAGAACCTCATCAGGAGTCTGCTCTGCTCGAAGACGACGCCCATCAAACAAGAAGGCAATGGAACTAAATTCCACCGACTGCCGATCACAATAAGCAGTCATGAGCTTCTTCAGCTGTGTGCTTCTCTTAATCCGGAAGAACACCTCATTTCCATCCTATAAGATAAAGTCATCTTAGTATATTTACAAACATGTTTTTTCTAGCTATTATAATTTAAGTAGCAATATTGTTCAAAGCTACATACTTATCATCCCGTGCACAAACACTCTAACAAAGATATAACGTATCTTGTGAAAACACCTTTAACTAAGAATATAAGAACATATAGGCACGTTCTTCCTATCCATTAGTAAATTTTAAGTAGTAATATCGTTCAAATGTACTTATCGTCTCGTGAACAAACACTAATAAAAGATAGTTTCTCGTGAAAACTTTTATTTAAGGATATAAGAAAATACAGGCAAACCAGTACTTAAAGCTTGGACTAAGAATAAAGCAATGTATCATATCATTTTAGAAACTAAGCTGAATCAAAAAATATAATAGAGCAGATAATATTATCAAGTAGTTTATTCTGAGTAATTCCTCGTTTCCATTAAACCAAAAAATAAAATTAAAAGATATGTGAGTATACTATGTTTATATAGAATATGTTAAACTTTGTGGTAAACTTGGACGACATCTGTGAGTATCATGAGCCTTTACACTGACTTCCAAAATCAACTTTCTCCGTATTATTGTAATAATACTTAAAATTTTGTAAAATAAGAACCCATCAATTAGCCATTTCTAGTAACAAAATTTGATGAATTTTCTTCCTACTAATAATGACTTGAAAAAAACTCTCCATTAGGTAATAATACGAAAAGACTTGACATATCATTGAAAAGGTTAAATTAATTGTTTGAGAAGAGAGCATAAATGCTACGCCCTTCGTTTCGAATGACAAGTCCACTAAGAGAAATACCCCAATTTAAGAAGATGTAACGATTCCCTACTTTACACCTAATTTCCAAATTTGTTCATTACTTTTTCACACATATTTTAATAAAGTTAACCTGAGAAGGGAAAGTATGTAAAATGACCTAATAAATTGTTTCTATTTATGATAACTGGACTTATAGACCGGAACACCCCAAAATAAAAAACATGGACTTATAATTTGGAAGAGGGAGTATAATCCTGGTAATTTTAGGATTTACTTCCCCAGAGTAGTTATCGAATATATATAAGATAGAAAGTAAAGAATTTGAGGAATATTTCTGTTCCACTAAATATAGATAAGTCTACTTCACACAGGATTTAGTCAAAATTTGACCTACATAAGTTCATGATACACTAGAAAGCAAAATAAACCATAAAAAAATCATTATGTTGATCATTTCCAGACTCATTGAGAACTACGATTTTACATGTGTTTACTAGGCACTAACTGTACAAGTAAAGCCATAAGATTTTGAGGTATACAATCATATACTATGCAATAACCAGTAGGACATTACTAGTATTGGGAAATAACAACCATACTTCTATATAACTAAGGAGTATATATCAACACTTTCATGATTTATGCTTTAAATTGTAATGTTCACCAACCAGTATCTTTGGGCTTAAGATTACTTCAATCATTGATGTTATAACTTGTTCCTTATTCAAGCAGATTAAAAACAATTTTGGGACCAGCTTTTTGAAGCCTTTTTTTTTTTTCTTAAAGAAGCTCACGGTGACAGCAACCATTTTTCTGCTAAAAAAAAACTTTTCACTAGAGCATCGACCAAGCAAAGAGATAAAAAATGAAACTTCTTTGTAATTTCCTAACTATATTAGAATCTTATTTTAGAATGAGAAATCCTTAAAAAATCATTTTCAATTTGAAATGTTCCCCATTTACATTAAAAATATAGAGACAACAACTGATATAAGGTAAGCCTGATAATAATACCAAAGTCGCATATATTTGTAAGCCATAAGTCTCTAACCTTTATTCTCATATCAAACACCATATGCATCTTTCTTAAGCTCATTTTTTTCCTCAATGTTTTTTTCGATTAAAAGTTCTGATGCCAAGCGGTGCTAAAGACTAGTGTCTGATTCAACAGAAATTAATAATTTCATTTTCCAGAAAGTATATCTTTATTACTGACATTATTTTTGTTGGAATATAATGTTTGTTTGGTTTGAGTAGCAACAAATATGGTTCAGTCAAGCTTAAATTTTCTAGCTTGAATTATCTAATCCATAAAAAATTAAGAAGGTAAACCAGAACTGGACAGCCAAATAAACAACTAAAAAGCAAAAGGAAAACAAAAAAGTTACTCCCAATCAAACAACACTATTGCCTATTCAAAAGATGATTAAACAACACTATCCAATAGAATTCACTTTCAAAACCAATATCAACCAACACACATCTAAAACAAACGATAAAACAACCTAAACAATTTACACCCATATAGATCATTTTGGATAATAGTTTAATAAGGGGATTTACATACTACAAATAGAATAATCTCCGGCATAGACTTAGATTTTTAGCAGTCAAGCCATAAACTTAAGAAGGTAAAACAAATTTAACAACACTATCCAATAGAATTCACTTTCAAAACCAAGATCATCCAACTAAACTTCTAAAAAAATTGATAAAATAGTTTAAACCAAAATACCGACCGAAATCATTTTGGATAATAGTTTAATATCAGAGATAAGAGGGAATCACATATGACCCAAAAAAATGGGCCATTATTTTAGCTAATTTAAAATAAAAACAAAGTTTTTCACAACTAAACAACATTATTCAAAAAGTATAATTCAATCAAAACCTAGATTAACAAATAAAATCTCTAAAAATAACTGATGAAATAGCCTAAAACAATATTTTCCCAATTCTAAACATGGCAAAGAACAACATAAAAGGAAATTTGATACCCAATATAATTAAAAAAGGAAAAAATCAAAACTGGACAGGCAAATGAACAACAACTAAAAATAAAATACATAAATAAAAGTTACTCCCAAGTAAACAACACTATCCAATATATTTACTCTAAAAAATCAAGATCAACCAACGAAACTTCCAAAAATAAATGATAAAATAGCCTGGACAATATTACCCATAAATCATTTTAGATAAATCAATCTTTTCTCCTACTTAAACAAAAAATCCAGGGTCAGTAAAGCTTAAAAACCACCAAGAAAACTTACACACACACACAAAAAAAAAAAGGGAAAAAAGATGATAAAATAAAAAAAAAGTACCTGACCCTTGACTTTGAGATTAATATGAACTTGATCTGTTGGCTTCGTATCCTCTTCTGCTCCTGGGTTCGATGACATCTCTCTCTCTCTCTCTCTCTCTCTCTCTGTGGTTTAGTTTATACCAAATTGTATATCATTTTTAAATACTTTAGCATGAATTATGTATTCAAAATTTAAAAAAATTTAGTAAGTTGTACTTATTTTGCATACGACTTAAGTGGAAGTATAAAGATGGCAACCCGGCCTATTTATGTTCGGATCCAATCCCATCCCTTCGTATCCGGTTGAGGCCCGATCTTTTCCGGATCGGATCCATTTGGATCTTAGAAATACATCATTGGATCAATTGAATACATTTTGCTTGGATCTTTTGGATCCGGATCCTATTATATCCATTATTTTTTGGTTTGGTTTGGATCGGATCAGATCTTACCGGATCCGATCTATTTGCCATCCTTAAGTGGGACGGAGGGAGTAACTAATACATAGGGATAGGGCTGGGCGAAAAACCGAAAAAAACCGAACCGAAAAAAACCGAAAAGACCGAAAAATCAAAAATAAAACCGAAAAAAAATCGAAACTGGACCGAAAAAACCGGTCCGGTTCGGTCCAAAAAATAAAAAGAACGAAATCGAAAAATATGTTCGGTTTCAGTTTTGTCAAAAACCGAACCGGATCGGACCTAACACAGCCCTACATAGGGACTCGGAAAAATTATTAATATATATAGGTATTATTATATATATATGGCATAATACAACATACATGTATACATAGTTTAACTTACTAGCACAAGTATTTAGTATACAAGTACATATTTATACTTTAACTAGTTAAACTGGTCAATTAGACTCTCACAGCAGATGAAAAATCACAAATATAATAAATTCATAAATTTAAATTTTTTTAATTAAGTGCATACTTATTTAAAAAATCGAGTACATGTATTTAAAAAGAAAGAAATTGATCTAAATTTTATCTAATGTTTTCTTTATAAAAAAACTAAATTACATGTATCGGCATATATATAATTTTACAGATTTGCGTCATTTATTACTATATAGAGGTATATTTTATTAAGATGAAACCTTAAAAATTTATGAAATATTCCAATGTGTATGTTATTCTTATTTATAAATGGTCGCGAGTTGGGATCGAAATATTTTATTTTTATATAAAGTGCATTAATTTATGGAGTATTGTTATATGGAGGTTATACTGTATGATATTTATGGTACTTTACATCATCAATTCAGGAATAATGAAATTGATAAGTACCATTGTTAATGAAACTATTTTAACAATTAAGCTATTATAATATAAATTTTTGTCTAATTACAAGTTTGGCACCATAAATAAACAAAATTAATATCGCACATGTGGGATCTATTTAAAACGTGGGTGTAATTCCATTATTTTGTTTAACGTTAGTTACTTAAATATGACATATTTTGTAAATCAGTATCCCAATTGTTTAAATTGATACTACGATACCTTAATTCTTAATCATGGATTGTATAGTAAATTAAACATATTTTTTCCCTAAGCAATTATGTGTTTTTTTATGATTCGTTTACAACTCATAAATCAAACTAATTAATATTCATATATGTTTGATATCATTTTGTTTTGGTCACTCCCACACAAGATTGATGATGTTGGTAGTATGGTCAGGATACGTAAGTTGTCAACCCATCATTTCTGCATTTTTTTCATACCAAACATTAGGTCTAATTACAACTTTCTTGCTCAATTTGATTTAATCCCGTTTTAATCATAGCATGGATACAGTAACGAGTTTTGGACATGATACGAATCGAAGTCACCGATACATGACGAGTCATCATGAGTGCAAATTGGGTGTTAGTAGAAATACCCCTTGGTTTAACAGGTCAAGAAGTTAACTACATTGGACTTGAAATGTTTGACATGTGAATTGTAGTATCGGATTGGTATCTCACACCACCATGTATGCGACACATTTTTTTTTCCTTTTTATGGAATGTATTTTGTATGTGGGTACATAGATCGCTTTTCATACATTGTAGACCAAACACCATTCTATGCGACATGATGAGAATATAAATTAAAGCATTATCACTTGGTACAAGTTTTTATTTATTTATAATACTTAGTACAAGTTTATTATATTACATTCACATTAATGATGTGTGAAGTGTGGTGTGGACCTTAAAATGTCACTTTCTCGTAAGTATTCACTGGTAAACATTTGTAGGCCCTCATCGGTCATTTTTAGTCTAGTGATCCAGTACTCGTTGGCCAAAGACGTAAAGAGTAAACAAACAAAGCCTCTAATTAGGCGATGACAAAAAGAAGAGAGTCCATATTTACAGAAAAAATAAACATTGTTAAGTCAATCGACGAACCTTCCAATCCATAGAGAGAAGGGAGCTTCACTGCAATTTCCACTCACCGAGCAGGGATAACAGTCGGTCTTTGTTATTGAACGGACTTTATTTTGTTGTGGTAAGGACCTAGGCTGGTCACTTTTAGGGGTATTTCTTTAGGGATAGCAACAGTTATTTCATAATGTGAATGGGGTACGTGTATGTGATTATCTTACCCAACTCAATAGGTTAGGAATTTTAATCTACCCCAAAGTATCCACATTGTTGATTTTCATTTTCCTACCTACTTTCATAGACAAAAACATTATAATCAAAATAAATTCAGAATCCTACACATAAATAAGGTTTTCCCTACACAAGAATTCATTAGCAAGCAAGTAGTTAGTATCAGTATATTTTAAAGAATCTGACTCTTAAACAGAAATGAATGGGTTACTGTCGACTGTCGTAAGATATTACCCCTATTAAGGGATGATGCTTCTAATGAATTAACAAGAAAAGCAAGAAATTAGATCAACATATTGAAGCAAATCAGACTGATCATCTATTGGGTTTTCGTTCAAAAGGTCATTTGAGTTGGCCTGTCCTTTCAGAAGAAGAGTAATAATGTGCCTCGAGCTCCTTCAAACTAGCTGCTGCATCTTCTCCAATTCGAGCCAAAATCCGATCTGTTTTCTCGGCTTGATTGTTAAATTCGTCTATTCTTTGCTCTACATGGTCATTCAGAGAAGCGAAACCGGAAAAGATAGCTGTTTGCTTTAATCCAGACACGAGCTGAAGTAATAAATCAGATGCCTGAACCTGTTGTACCAATAGTGGGGGCAAAAACAAGATTACTGGTTTGAAGAAATAGCATTAGCATTTAAAATAGCAAAGATGCAAGCTAAGTGATGCACAGTTTCAACACGCTATATTACCCATCAAAACCTTTCTTTAACAACTCTCTAACGTTTCAAGATTAATGGAGCTAATCCTAAACGGCAAAGGAAATAGACGGTTTTTATCGTAGCAGTTGTAGTTTTTAGTCTTACAAGTGCTTTTAAACTTAACAGTAATGAACTTTTTGTCATATCCTGAGAGGTGAGGAAAAAATCATATGTAGAGAGTAGATAAAAGTTTTCTTAGGCATGATCACACAGAAGAAAATGTTTTTTTACCATTCTAGCAGCACGCATCTCCATCATGAGGGCTTCTTGAGAATTCTTAACCGATGAATCATTGATCTACAAAAACAAGAATTATCAACTCAGATAGTGACAATAGGTTTAAGCGAATTTAATGTTTATTTAATTGTTTCTCAAAGTTGAGGACTTGTTAAAAAGTAAAAACTCCTTTCTACCATTTCCATTCTCGAAAGAAGACACTTGTCCATATTACGATGCAATCCAATATAAGAGTTCCAGGAGACGACCCATAACCTTGTTTCTCCAAAGGCGATGCATAATATAGCCATTCCGAATGTCCAATAAAAAAAAAAGTTTCTTTCGAGGAAAAAGAATTATAAAAACATTATCTGATTAATCTACTCTGTCATACTTTGATGAAGATTACCTGGATCGGCAAAGAAATACTACACAAATTTTGGTTCAGACACCTCAGGGAAAGAAGAAAATTTGACAAAAAGGTATAGACTTACCCGGGAATACTGAACAAGGTAATTGAAATTTTCAACTATATTTCCGATATCTTTATCAACCCTTTGCAACAAAGACTTCTGTCTTGAAGCCGCATTGGCTGCTGCCGTAGCAGTAGGACCACTGCCGCCAGCACCACCGGACCCTCCTTTACTCATTTTAAATTTCAATATCTGTTTTTCAAAAAGAAGAGGTATAGGTTACAATGGGATGAATAACCTTTTCAAACTAAAACAATTAGTCTACATCCACTTGATTTGTTGGTATAGCAAAAGGAGGTTTTGCAGGTATGTAAAGAAATCACAAACTCGTGGAAAGGACGCTCATTATCTAACTAAGAGCTAGTTTGGCTGCACATTCAATGCAAATAAGCTGGTGTTCTTTAGGTTAAGAAAAAAGCTGGATTTGTCCTATTTAAAACATCTAGCCTTTTGAGGGCCAAAAAGCTGATCAAATAAATAAGATATACATATACTGTAGCTTTTAGCAAAAGAACTGGATTTAAGAGCTTCAAACAAACAAGGCTCCAACTTTATTCATATTAAGTTTCAATATCTGAATGCGAAAAAAGACTAAAAAGATGTTTTTTAGATTGAGGAAAAAGCTGGGTTTGTCCAATTTAAATCATCTGCCTTTTGGGGTCTACAAAGTGGGTCAAACAAATAATGTATAGCTTTTAGCAGAAGAACTGAAGAGCTTCAAACAAACAAGGCCCTAACTATATTCATATAGAGTTTCAGTATCTGAATGTGCAAAAAATAATAAAACTCAGAATTTTTTATTTTTTTTCACAAGTGCAAATCTAAATGATAGTTGGTATTTAAGAAAAAAAGATTTTGTTAAAATACGTAGAAATCGCAAACATGGAACTGAAACTCATTATCCAACTAACTAAGGTCGTGTTTGGCTACAACTTTCCAGCAGATAAACTGTTTTTTGTTACATTGAGGAAAAAGCTGGTTCATCCAACTAAACTTTGTAGCTTATTCAGGCCAGAAAACAGACAATCTCAGCTTGTAAGCTGATACGCTACTGTGTCTTTTAAGCAGAAAAGCAAAAAACGATGCTTTGGAGCTGCAACCAAACAAGGCGTAATTATTAGAATGAGATAGGAAATTACTGTTAATAGTTTAATACAAATAAGAGTCAGGATAATGTTGGTGACCATCTTTTTTAATTGGACCAGAGATAAAAGTCTATGACGCATGCTACCTTATTTAAGCCTTTACAACAGGTACATGAAATGAAACAAATACCTAGTTGAGAAAATGGAAACAAGAGCATCCATAGTAACACAACATCTTAAAAAATTCTACTATCTTTAAACTTTCAGAATCACAAATCAAACTATTAATAGCACTTGCAAAGAATTCACTTCAAAAACAGTATGAAAACAAGCAATGCGGGACAGCTCACTTCAATTTCAAGAAGAGCTAAGGTTGTATTACTATAGAGCTGAACCAAAAATAACAAATAATTTTCAATCGGGACTTTAATTTCTAAAAGTCCTATGACAAGTAGGAAAATCAAATTCTGGACATACAAGCAGAAGCCATTTTTTTACACATCATCCCAAGTCTATAATAAGGGCTTGTTTAGTTTCATTTTTAAGCAAACAAAATGGCTTAATCTACAGCTGATTCAACTTAAAACATAAGATTTTTCATGGCTTCAAGCCACAAAAATCAAAAAGAGCAAAAATGCACAACAACTTATTAGCAAATTAACAAACAAGTAGAACTTAAAAGCTGCAACCAAACAACCCCTAATTTAACTATATGTCTAATTCAATTGTAACAAAAGCATCACTTTTGTAATCAACTAGCTGATTACAAATAAAAAATTGTAATCAACTAGCTGTGTATATAAAAGCACAAGATTGCTCCATTATAAACTACAACCATCATCCAAAACTAAAAGGGATTAAAAAAATGAATTTTTTATTGCTTGGGGTCTGACTAATTTACTAACTAACAGCCAAAACCATTCTTAGGGTCTGTTTGTTTGTAACTAAAAAAGCTGATTTTTCTAAATCATGTAAAACCTGGATAAATAAGACATTTTTTTATCATTTGAAGTCTGACCCATTAACAGGTTTACTAACCTAAGTACCTAACAGCCAAAATCCTATTAAGGGTCTGTTTGGCTGTACCTAAAAAGCTGATTTTTCTAGAACATATAAAATCTGGATAAATAAGACATCTTTTTATTATTTGGAGTCTGACCCATTAACAGGTTTACTAACCTAAGTACCTAACAGCCAAAATCCTATCAAGGGTCTGTTTGGTCGTAGCTAAAGAGCTGATTTTTCTAGAACATGTAAAAGCTGGATAAAAAAGAAATCTTTTCATTATTTGGAATCTGACCCATTAACTGATTTACTAACCTAAGTACCTAACAGCCAAAACCTTACTCAGGGTATGTTTGGTTGCAGCTTAAAAAAGATGATTTTTTTAGAACATGTAAAAGCTGGATAAAAAAGAATTCTTTTTATTATTTGGAGTCTGACCCATTAACAGATTTACTAACCTGATTACCTAACAGCCAAAACCCTACTCAGGGTCTGTTTGGTTGCAGCTAAAAAAGCTGGTTTTTGTAAAGCATTTAAAAGCTGGATTAATAAGAAATCTTTTTTAAATTTAAAGTCTTACCCATTTACTGATTTAGTAACCTAAGTACCTAACAGCAAAAACCCTATTCAGGGCTTGTTTGGTTGTAGCTTTTCAAGCTAAATAAGCTGGGTTTTTTTATTGCTTCGACTATGCCACATTCCATAATAAACAGAGAATTTTTTTTTTCTGATAAAATACTTTCTTTACTGAAATTAAATAAAAATAAACATGCAATTGATCTTGGACTTGGATTATAGTTCTAGTTTTCTACATCCAACATCGAAATAAAAATATATAAAGAAACACATACCTGCAAATATTATTGGAGAGAAACAGATAAAGAGAGAGAGACACAGAAAGAGAGTTGAGGTTATGAAAAAACAATGTTTTTTTAAAAAAATGAATCAGCATTACTTTTCTTTTGTGTTATATTCACACCGATCAACCGAACCAACCCAATCCGGTGTTGAATGGTTGGGCTTGGTTTGCAATAACTATTTTTTTGGCTCCAAACCAATGACTACACCTCTACTTTAAAGCTTTGGCCAATGACAAAGGCGTCGTGTCCGCATGGTTAACGGGTCACTAAGTCAATGACATGAGAACTAAAATGTCATACGGGTGTCGGACACCACGACACTTTAATCTTTTTAGGATTGTCTGCATCGTATCTATTTTTAGATTTTTGTAATAGTTTGGCTTCCCAATTTTTATTAACAAGTCAGAACTAATATATGACCAAGGAACATGAGAAAAAAATAAGAGCATGGTGTGCCATTGTGGAGGCTACAGTAGCCTTTTTTTACTTTTAAGTTTATACTTATCTTAAAGTAAGTTTTTGGGTGGTTTATTTTTGATAAAAATAAGCTTAAAAATAGACTACCAAACTCAATAGTTTGCTTGTTTACTTTTAAGTAGAATTAAGTAGAAGTAGAAGTCTACCAAACAAGTGTACTTATGTATACTTATTACACGAATAAAATACGTTTAATACACTCAATTGCCATACGTTACCAAAAGAGATTTCGGATTTACCATAATTACCAATTTAGCTACTAAACTTTATTTATTTTCCCAAATTAGACTTTTTCGTCCAAATTGATCTCATAATCTTGTCACGTGTCGTCATGCGATCCCATTTTTCGTGATTTTACCCTTTTTGTCATCTCTATTCCTTCCAAAAACAAAATTTTGAAGACTATCATCATGAGTTAATTGTGTTTCTAGAGAAAATGAAGAGGAGAAAAAAGGTAAAATCTCTGATTATGGAGTCATCTAATGACACCAGACACGATTACGAGATTAATTTGACCGAAAAACTTTGATTTGGAAAATAGAATAAAGTTTAGTAACTAAATTGGTAATCTTGATAATTTGGTTCCTTTTTTGGCAACGCATGCCAGTTGATTGTACTAAACGTATCTTTTTTCGAAAATTATAGAACATTGTTAGTTAAATAGACCAGCATGCTAACACTAATTGCAAATAAGTATTCGCTGCCTAGTTACAAAACTACCCTCGCTTGACGAGGTACCGTTTGGCTAATAACAAAACTACATTTGTTTTACACTACGCCATGTGTCTCCCACCTCATCAAAAACCATCCGACGCCTCTCTGTCTTACGACAAAACTCCTCTCAATTGTTATTGGTCCATTAGAAAACCACCCAGTGCCTCTAAAAGTGATGAAACAGTTGATAAAAGAACCAATACCCCTCTCTTGCTTTATTTCCCTATATTACTGTATATTTTTCACTATCAACGACAATCTAATCAAACGTGTTGTTGAAGAATTCTAATTTGCTACAATGCCTATAATGGTAATTTATGTATTATTTTTACCCAAAAAAAAATAAAAAATCACCTTTTCATGTTTGTTACTCAAAATATTTGCTATTGTACAGTCGAAAATGTGTAATTTTTTCTTTAATTGATTATACGATTCTATTTTTTTGAACTTTGGTACTTTTGTTCAATTTAATGTTAGATATGATAAAATCTCATTAGACTAACTAATAGATTGTCTGTTTTTTATTTTTTAACTGTCATGGGTTTCTAGGATGTAGCTTGTTAATTTCCAAATTACGGTATGTATGCAATTAGTCTGACTATTATAAGGGTAATGATAGGTATATTATTTCCACAGTATTTGCTACACTCGTAAAGGTTGAAACGTAAATATAACAAAAATTTTAACACTCGAACATGTATGATGTGAATCTGTTTTAGTTTTTGTCACATACGATTGATGGCGTGATTAGTATTGTCATGGCTGTGGGAATAGTGTATATGTATCATTACCCCTATTGTAGTCTGAGTTTCAATTTGTTGTTTTTGTAAGAATTACTGATGTTAATGCCATTAGATTGTCATTTGCAAATTTGTTTATCAAATAAGTCCAATTTATAAGCTATTAGACTGTATATAAACCATTAGTTGCCATTTGTTATTTTCTTAACAATTATTGACATTACTATGCCATTTGTCAGTTGCCAATTTGTTATTTAATAATATCAATTCCTATGTTTTGTTGTGGATGCCAGGTGATGTTGAATAAATGGAAAGTGCTTCAAGTGTGGACGCCTGTCTGTATCTGTGTTATTTACTTAGGAAGGCCACAAGTTTTTGTCAATTTTTTTTTTTAAAATGGTTATTTTAAATTGTAACAATTTAGTTATTTGCAACTTTTGTAACTTTGTGGGGTTTTCCCCCGCATTTTTATTTCCTCTTATTAATAAAAATATGGGGTTTTCCCACCTATTATATATATAAAAAAAACAATTATTTCCATTAGACTATTGACAGTTAGATTTTTATATTCAGATGTTACTATCGTGTAGAATAAACCATTAGACGATAGATTTAAACAAGGCCGAAAGGCAGGAAAAAAATAATATATTAACATTTCAAGAGACAACTATGAAACATTAAGTGTTTACAAGGACAAATTATTTAGTGCTGCTCGAGTAGGGGACAACTGGTACTACACACCATTAGTTGAATGTCAAGTGTGTTAATGGGTCCTACCCACTAAATCTATTAATTAACCTTAAATACTCTCTCATCTCTCTTCTAATAAGTGGGGTCTTTAATTAATATTTCATCATTTTTCTTTTTCTACTTGTTCTAAATGTCCGTTCCATTTTTCAAATGCAAGAAATAAATAAATCATTATTGTATATTAATAAATGTTGACAAATATCATTTTAACTTTCTTACAAAAATTCATTTTCATGAATTACTTGTAGAAAAAAACAAAAACTGAAAAACCAAAAGTGAGGTGAGTGGATCAAATAAACATAATAAGTTAAACCCCGTACTTAGAAGCGCTCAATGTGGTGTGCATTGTTTAAGTGGACTGTGCAGCCCTTATTTTAGCCAAAATAACATTTTTATAGTGTATTTTTTTTCTTGTATTCGATAAACCAAAAAAAAACTTAACCCAATAAAAATAATAATGAGTTTGTTATAACGTATCATCAGTATGATAGTACTACAAGTGTGGTACAAGTAGTACGGTATGAGTGGTTATTGCGAATGTTTGATAAGTTTTGATAAAAAAAAATCCACTTTTAATTAGTTTAAACCAAAGTGTTATATTCTGATAAAAAATTGGTTATCGTTCATTTTCTTATTTGGATTCTTAATTCTGAATCGGAAAACAAAATACTTAAATTTTACAAATAGTTGTATATCTTTATAAATAAAGTCACACCTTATTATTTTCTTTCAAAATAGTCTAAACTCTCTTTTATTTTCGTTCAAATAAAAATTTAATTTGATAAATTTTTATTTAACCTTTTCATGTTTGAATATGGTTTAGAAAAAAAAATGATTTTACGTTTCTCATGTGTTAGCATAAAGTTTTTTTTAGTTATTAAAATGGATGAATGAGTTAAGGGGTCAAAGTGAAATATTTAATTAATTAATAAGTTGGTCCCACTTTTATAGAGGAGAGAGGAGAGAATCTGACTTTTCTAGGCCCACAAATCTACAAATCCACAAATCAACTTGCTTATTGTTGCGATACATATTAGCTCACATATATATGTATATAAGAATAGAATATAGAGAGAGACAACAAGACGAAGTGTTTATTCATTAATATGAGTGTACTGAGAGATACATTAAGAGACCACTGACCCTTTTTATATAATAGAGGGTATGGTTACATATGTTAGGAAAGTCCAAGATAGGCCCAATAGAGTAAGGCCAAAGATGACCAATAATATCATACAACACTCCCCCTTTGGACGTTTTGATTTCTTCGTCTTCATGCTTCGATATGAGTCGAGTTCATTCGCAGTGCTAAACACATAAAAACCTTAGGGCCGGAAAACCCAGTGTGGGACAAAACCGGTAACTACGAGAAACTGTGTAGCCGAATGATATAGGCCGAAATATCATGTAAGTAACGAACCACAAAACAGTGTGGCTCATCAAAAACTTGCCAGAGCAAATCCAATGGGAAAATCTCTGATCGAAGAAAAAAGAGTGCAATAATGGTAGTGGTAGTAATCAACCACAAAACAAGTGCTTCATCAAAAACTTGCTAGAGTAAACCCAGACAGAAAAATCTCTAGTCGAAGGACAAAAGAGTACACAGTAGTAAGAAGTATACAACAGAATACTCTCCCTAATTTCGGCAATCTTAAGTGAGATATGATGGGAGCGTGTCTTGCTAAAAACCTTGCCAAGGAAAATCCAATGGGAAAAAAGCTTGGTCTAAGGACAAAAAGAGTGCACGAGCATGCGACTGGATGCTCCCCCTCACTTGCACACGACAAGGTGCGAGAATTTCGACTAAGTAGTAATTAGTGCAGTAAGCATTCACCTGTATGCTTCCCCTCACTTGCACACGACTGTGTGCAAGAATTTCATATTTCAAGAAAGAGTACGAACATTCGACTGGATGCTTCATTTACTTGCACACGGCTGGATGCAAGAAAATCTAACATGGAATAGAACGAGCATTCAACTAGATGCTGTTAAACTTCATATGTGAAGATTCATTTCCGCAAGAAATGCTAAATAGCATAATCTAGTCATGTCTCTCTTGCTCGATAACAACAAGTTGTCATCAAATAAGACAAGTGTTTTATCTGAATCGTGAGACAGAGCATATGTAATTCAAATATGGCTAATACGAGCTCGAAGCCATATACACTCTCTAGTCGTCTTATAGAGCACGAATAGATCAGAGTGATTCGTTTAGAGTCATTCCAAGACCTCTAAGATATTGCCTTATTCCTAATGGTAAAGACAGACCATGTTAGGAATATCACTTATGCGGGTCTGATAAGTAACCGGCATCGGTATAACCGAAAAAGGGTTGTGTTAATTCGAGTACCGAAGAGGGTAGGTACACTCGATGACGCAAATGGGATAAACTAGTCCACTTCCAAAATTACCATAAGGTAAGGGAATGTGTATTTAGTGCCATTTCGATGGCAGCGTGTTAGCGTGATGCTGTGTCGAGCTATACCATTCACAGCATACGAGATGTTCGTCCTAGCACATTAGACCAAGTACAATGATGCACTTATTGTACTTAGATATGAACATGATGGTTTAATAACGTCCATTACGAGAAAATCAACCATCTCGTAATCAATTCCAAGATGTGAGAGAAGTCTTGCGCTACTAGGCGAGCATTCTTCAATCTCATTATTCTCATCACCTTTCCTTACGAATAACCAAATAAACGAACTCGTTTAACATTGGTGGTGTTGGAGCTACAAGTCCGAACACACTTTCGCTAAAGAGTCTATATGGATTGCAAGTTTTCATTAGTCCAGTCTATTCTACGTTGACTTCAGGCAACGGTACATGGTTTCCTGTCATAATTTGCTCATATTATCTGTTGTCACTGAATATATGAACAAGTAATCAATGACAGTCTCGTTTTGCTTCAATATCGTCTAAGATATCATGATCGACAGATATTTCGAGATTTTTAGGATGAGGAGGAAATCACACATCTCCTTGATCCTTTATAATCTCGTGCGACAAACGAGTTTCAGTTCACCACCTCTGGGGCTAAACGAATTAAGAACCGGTCAACTTGCTCGTATCTTGGGAATGATGACAGACTGACGGCCGACGACAACGTTCTTTACTTGACGGGTTCGGCCAAAACAACGTGTTACGACTGGAACACGGCGTCCGACAGGGACGTCGATCCTTGCAAGCATTTTGCAATAGATATAAATGATCTCGTGACATCTCATAAAGTCATTAAATGCGTTTGGCATTTAGTTTGACTTGAGGGAGTCTATGCACTTACTTATCACTAAGTGCAGTTTTGGGGATCAAGCTAAAACTGAGTGGGTTATGCCACGTTATTTCACGTCGTTCCTTATCAACAGTAACGTGCAAATCTCCCCCTAACGATGGGGAGAACAGTCTTAGCGATGCCATTTTCGCATATCATGCGGTAAAGAGATCACTTGTCAAGGTTACTCTATCAAATGATAGGTAGGGATTCATAATAGACTTATGTCCCCGATTTTCAGAGGTACATATTTTGAACGGTTTAGCGGCTCAATCAAAAAATTAAGCACTCAAACAGGCGTTCATATGAGGCGTATGACTCATAACCAGTAACCAACTGGTACACATTTAGTGTTTTGAGTGATTATGGGCCTCAGACGGACCAATGCAGCAATATATATAGGTACGTATCACCAAATAACGCGTGCAATCATTTGCAACTGCTTAAAAATTCTGTGAGTCCATTTTGGGTCGGAACATAATCAACATTATGTTCAATTTCAATTCCCAAAGTCAAGTAATACAAATTAAAATTTTGATTTTTACTCTTCGACATTATCAAGTCGACTAGACTTTTCAGGATAATCCGGATCACGAGCCATCAATTTAATGATAAGGCTAAGAGTTTGGAAAGTGCTGCATTTATGTGGACAACAGTAAAATGTGACCATATTGTCGATGCATCAACCATAACCATTTATATTTATGGTCCGTCTTATGGTTGGATAAGTCGACAATAGCTCCTTCAATTCTTTACAAGAATTCTACGAGTCCATTTCGTGATTTTTACACATACTAGTCTTTCAAAGTGAGCATTAGTGGCATGGATTTCGGATTAATCACGAAATATATCCTCAAAGAGAATCCAAATGCGATATGATTATAAATCAAGCATCGCCTTTTGACCCGGGAAGATCTCATCCAGTCAATGTCACAATATCAAAATGATCTTATCAATCAACGACAGGCGAATGATAGTACAAAAAATCATGTCTTAGCATCTAAATCCTTTATCAATCGACGACAGGCGAAATGATAATGTAACTTTAAATGCTTTTAAAAAATGTGATAGCAACCACTTGAAAGACATTTTAACTCCTCTAAAATACGCTTTTGGTCGCTTTTGGTCCTGCCGTACCTTGTTGAGTTATAAAATTTCTTTTTTGGAACGACAGGTCCAGAATCATTGTTACTGAGTACTCTTTTAGGCAAATAGTTGGTGAAATTATGTGGTACACTGTTACCCACTATTTCCAAAAAAATTAACTACCCCACAAGTATTGCCTAAAATTTCATAATTTAAATTTTGGTCATATTTGTCAAATAAATTTGCTCAAAACACTTTAAATTATTTTGAGAAATTTCGTAAACAGGCAAACCATAATCCAAAAGTATGTCCAAATGGAAAAATTATAATCCAAATGGAAAAACATAATCCAGATGAACGAAAAAATGGCTCAATGATTTATCAAAATCAATAAAGAAAGGTACCAAACTTATTTGAGCCACAAAATCGGTGGTATCAAGAGTTTTCTTTCAGTTATATTTAACCACATTAGCATCGGCTTTGTAACCTTTATAATAGTTTTGAACTATTTAAGGAGTAACCGTGCATGACTTTTGTCTTTACAGCATAGAGTTGCCTCTTTGAGCATTATCTCTTGCTTTGTAACAACATGCCATATTGTTCCTTTCAATTACTACTGTCTTGGAGCCACAGGTTTTTGATTTTGATGATTGTCAAAAATCTCGCTTGGCTAGGTGATTTATCGGGATCGTGACAGCTCGAGACAAATAACACTTGTCTCGGTTCTCGATTCGTGAAAAAAAATATACACGAAGAGCATTAATATCAGGCAAACAATTCGCCATTGACCCAATAGGATTAAAACTACTCACCGGGGTAATTTTCTTATCCAATAACAGATGGGCGATAAAGGAACATGGTGAATATGAATTCACGATACTGCTAATGGAATACAATTTCCAAGCTAGTATTTTGGTGAAAGATTGCTCTAATATGTCAATTTCAGACATTTGTTCACCATAGACGTCATCACGTCTCAAATGTGGCGGCGGAATAAAATCAACGCCTTAGCATTCATCCTAAAGGTAACAACAAACTCGTGTTTTACTCATCAAAGATGACATCCAAAAAAAAATTTGGGTATCACATTTTCACACATCAGGGTGAGTAACATGTGGTAACGGATTAAAATCAACGTTTAAACAGTCATTTCGTAAGTATATTTTACAATTTTTTTTATCATAGATGACATACAACATGTGTTGGGAGTTCTGGATTATTTATCATATAAAACGACTGGTTTATATGTTTATGGTTTGCACAAGCACAAACGTTTTTTCGAAACGACAGGTTCGAAAACATTAGTTTTGCTTTTCATGTGAATCGATTCTCATTGATCGAACGACGGGTCGATACTGAAACACCAATTCGGCGAAACATACATCACTATATAAACACACTCGGAGAAATTATTATTTAGTCAACCTCTTTCAGTAGCTCTACTTGAAAAACGACCAGGAAAGACGGTGAGGGTGGAGGGCATGAATGCCACTTAAAACCCGACCTCATTAGGATATCGACTTCCGCCTATATATTTCCTAAACATCGTATCCAAATAGGTGAGCCTAGTTGGGGAAGGTTCATAATTTTTCCAACTTAAATGTGAAAATATATGATTTCGCAAATTATCATATTGTAAACATGGTATTAAATAAAATAGTACATGACGGTTATTATTGTACCTGTTTCATGATTAATTAACATGGCAGTACATATTTCTTTATAAGGAAATCAAATTAACGCTATCAATCTAGATTATTATTTACCAATTTTATACTAGCAATATTTAAATTAATATTATACAAATCTATTGCTTTTATGTGTAATTTCTATACATGTTAACTAAATCATGCATGTTAGTAATATATTTTATTTACCAATTTTACACTAGGAAGATATAAATTAATATTATACAAATCTATTGCTTTTATATGTAAGTTCTATACATGATAGTTTTAACATACAAGCAAGTAATATATTTTTATTTACCAATTAATTCTATATATGGTAATTTTTTAACATGCAAAGTGGTTAGATTTACATGGAAACATATCAATTTATTCAATTAACATGCAATTTTTTATTCACTTGCCTTTTTAATAAATATATATATGCATGTGGGTGAATATTTAGACCGAATATTGACTTTTATAACACATATATACTGTTTTTATACATGTAATATACTACAGAGACTATCTGTGTAATTTCAGCAAACTATATATCTATTTACAACATTATTACAGATTCAGTCCATAATTTCTGACAAGTTTTACTTTAGTCCTATAGTAATTAACATGCACAGTCAATAGTTTCAGCGAATTACAAAACAGTCCTACTGTTTTCAGTTTTTTTACAGATTTAATCTCACAGATTAATACATGTTTTACAATTACATGATTTTCGATTTACAACTCGATTATATGTCTTTTACTAATTTTGTGTGTATAAAAATACAATTTTACAGTACACGATACATATTACATATCAATAGGCTTTTATAGACAGTTTGATCATGTTTTAGTTATCCATATACGTAATAAACTCTAATACACATGGATTATATACTACGATATATTTATCATGTTTTAGTTATCCATAAAATAATACGTGCGATCACATATATGGAATAAATTAAGTTTTGAATTCGGTACCTTACGTACGGTATGTTGGTGAAGGTCGATATAACAATAAACCAATTAAACCCGGATAAACCTCAAGTTTTATAAATATCCAATATCCGTGCGTTTACCCAAAATCTCCAATATCCGCGAGCGTATATGCTAGTCTCCGTGAGCAAAGTGCTGATAACGTGTTGTGTGACATATTAGCTCACACATATATGTATATAGATATAGGGAGATGATATAAAGAGAGACAATTAGACGAAGTGTTTATTTATTAATATGAGTATACTGAGATATACATCAAGAGACAACGGATCAATATCGCCAATAATATACTACAACACTTCTAATATACAGTATAGTGTAGATGACCAACTCAATCATCCTTCGAGATGACTAAATAATCTGTGGTTTACAAGATGGCGCCTAAGCTTCAAGACTCAATAAAAAAACATAAAAACAAATACAAAATAAAACATGGCAACCTTTTATGGCTGCGTTATTTCAAAAAACCTAAAACACAGAGACAAATATAAGAAAATGAGTCTCATTGAAAATTGTATGACCAGTGAAATCGTAGATGATTTTGATATTAATTGAAAATAAATTGGTGCACACTCGTGAGTCGTGATCTTGATGAAGATGATGTTGGTACTAAAACTAATACTATAAAGCTTGAAAATTTAATGGCAGACGGAACATGACTGATTTTAATTGCTAACAAAAAAGTAACATGGAGGAAAACAATAACTTGAGAGAATCGCAAGTGTTTGAAAAATGAAATTGTTCATATATATATCAAATGGCTATCTATTGGTATTCATTCAAACGAATACCTTAGTAGCCATAAAGACGCCCTCGAACTGGATTTTCCGTGTTTAGACAAGTACAAGCCGACTTATGAATTTTTAAAGTTCGATGAGTTGTGCAGTTTTCAAGGACAACTTTGGATACGCGTGGAAAAATTATAAATTTGGAGAATAAATGGCCTTATTTAAATGTGTGTATCTGCAGCTTACCCATGTATCACGATGTTAATGTCACGCTGGGAATACTCATTTTGCAAAAAGTGTTTGAATAACCTTGTCGACAACTTATACGTGACCTTAAAAAGGTTCTCCAATTTGAATCGAAGCATTTGGAGACACAGTTATTAAGTTCTGAATTTTTATGTGCGTACAATAGTTCTTTTTCTGTAAATTTAAGTTGAAAATTTTATTTTTTCGCCTGTCAAACAAAATACTTTAGTGATATTGCCAAATGTTTGGGACATATTTGTTACTTATAAGGTAGCGAGTTATGGTATTTTTAAACCGGTTTTAGATTTTCATATGCTAGAGTGTCGCCAGAGATTTTCTTTGATATCCAAGAGATCGTGGGAAGGTATTCCCAGAGCTTCATATTTACAAGGTTACTTGAGACCATTATCAGATTGTGAATTTTGTATGGCGCCTATTGTGACATGTATTGTGTTCGATTAGGCGTATGAAGTACGAGCATGATTACATTTTTTATATGAATATTCTAATTATTGGTAAACTCGTGCGAGTTAGGTAATTATTGAAACCTGTGAAAGTTTATTAGAATTTTCAAGCTACTATTTTACATCAAGTACTTAAATAAGGAAAAACACTCTTTTTCGACATTATTGGTTTCTCATAAATATCCCCAATTCTTCTTATATCTCACCTGAATTCTCTAAATTCTCATCAATTCCTTGTCTTCTATTGGAGACTATTTTGGTCTTCATCGTCTAAATCCTAATTAGCCTAAATGTTAATAAAAAGAGCTTTTGAATAGCAGTCAAACAAGCTCTCTTGTGTAATTTTTTTATAACTTAGATCCGGGATAAAGTTTATTTTTGCAATAACCAAATCATGTTATGGGTAATGGGTGGTGTATGTTCGGTCTAATGGCTGCTACTAGATACATTTCCACTCATCTCTTATACACAATAAGGTTATGTATAAACAATGTCATAAAAATACTCCATTTTCTGTTACAAGCATTATTTTAAGAAAAAACTTATGACATAAAAAGCTTCGTTAGGTTTTCCCATAATTAACACGAATTCGTAACAGTACACCACTAATTTAGTGTTCATTCTTGTTGACAAATGCAACATGCATAATGCCTCACGCATTAGGTCTTGTTTTAGAGAAGAAATCAATTACAACTAAGGATTAAGAAATATCATAAATGTGTCGGCAAAATTTAATTTAAAAGATGTAATGTTTCTGCATGTCCTATTCCAACAGGTCATTCTTAATCCAAAACGCATTCATTACTACAAATAAATCTACCCAATAATCCAAGTTAGAGGTCCCATATGATTTAATTGGTGTGAACAACCTTCAGATTTCAGAACATACAAATTTGTTCGTTATATCTGCGTCCCATGTGTTTTGTTTTTGTTTTTTTTCCTGCTAATTTGCATGGAGATTAGAGGGTAGACGTATTCATTACAATTGAAAAAAATTGAATATTTGAAATACATCGATAGTGGGCCGTTTATTTTCTACATAAGAAGTCATGAAGAAGAGGCATATTCTAGTACTAAATAATTCTCACGAGCAAGAGATCGACAAAATCCTTCAAGTCATTACTATCTAGTTTCTTTGAGTTTCTGGAAAATAAGAAGTAAACAAAGAAGATATAATTGGTTAATTGTTAAATTCATGTGTGGGTCATTAATCGCATGACAAGCCTTAAGCGAAACAAAGCTTCTGCAATAATCGCATGAAACACGTTATTACGCTATATATATAATAAGGCATAACAAAGTTTTTCCTTATATATTTTCGAAAATTGAATTGAATAAAGAGATGATATATAGTTTCAATGCATGGAAATGCTTCGTACATCTTTATTTATTGATATATTTAGAGCAATCCCATCTGGATCTTGGGTCTATAGAAGTTTACTTACCATATATATTTCGAGGTTTTGACTGTATATATAATATCAATCTCTTTACAGAAATCTCGATTTTTTTTACAAAGTTAAATTAATTAGACCATATATATATATATATATATATATATATATATATATATATATATATATATATATATATATATAAAAGAAAGCTTTTTGCCTTCATTTTTTTAATGATATATATACAAGTATTTTGTTAGTGGATCAAGAAAACAACACAACAGGTGAAAGTGATTTCCAAAGAGAAAAGTTATAAGTAAAATAATGAAACTAATATTTAAATTATGATATGAAATTCGAGAGAGAAACAGAGTTTTCTGTAAAATATATAAATGGTTAATTAAGTTTGTAAAAGTGGACTTTTAACCTTAACTTTATGGAAGATTATTAGGTAACCGATTGTTGGAACCGCACTCGAGGCACACACGCTGGTAGAAGCAGTGGATCATCGAGGGTAGGGTAATTGGCCGTTTTCATAGTTTTGTTGGCCTTAGACTACCTTAAAAAATGAGCCTTTTTTTTCTCCGTAAAAAATAATGTATTTAAATAAAACTCATAAGATACGATTAATAAATGGTAAAATATTAAGTTAGAAAATATTAAATGCAATAAGTTGAGCACATTTAACAAAAAAAATCAATGATACTAAACAATTTGTTTACAAATTTCGCATTCGAACTAAAATTATGCTATGTTTTTTTTTAAAAAGAAAATTAGGGACCAAATCTGTTATCTATTTAACAAATAAGGTCATTGCCTGTTTTTTTTTAATATAAGATACCACATGAACCTTACATAAAATTAAATGGTTCATTAGTGTACTAAATTCTATAATGAAATAAAAAAAAACAAAATGTTGTATCCGCAAAGACTCGAATACAGATTGACTAGACTATTTAGTAAAAAAACAATCAATCAACCACGTATAACTATTCATTAGAGAAATAAAAATTAATTATATATATATATATATATATATATATAATATTTTGTCAAACGGGGGCTTAAAAATATACGTTTTTTTGGGTTCTAAGCGCTTGCCTCTTGGTTCTAACCCAAAATCCGGCCCTGGTAGTGGATGAGCTAGGTGGGGGCCAGCAGATGCTACTACCTCCCATATTTTTGAAACATTTTTTTATATTGCAATTTTTTTAAGCGAAAAATGACGATTTAACCACTCATATTGAATTTTTAAACTCAGCCCCCATTTACTAATTATGACTCCGCCACTGATATCGAGACTCACGTGTAGACTCGCCCTATCTATTTATATGATCTATATACTATTTCTATTTCTTATTTATTAGAAATGTCACATAATTGTTATCCTCTCTAGTATTGTAGTACATATTGTAATCACGGAAAGTGACTTCGGTGCTTTTCGTAGATAGGTTACCCCTCGTGTTAATTAGTAAAGTTTGCTCTCATCTTTTCATATTTGATATTTTTTAACTTCAACCCTCTCTCCCTCTTCTATTTGAATAAAATTAGAAGTATTTGTCTTGATAACAATTGTTAAATTATTATTGGTCTGGACTAACACCGTTATCAAGCTTTGGGTAGTTGAGTCTTTCACCAATACTAAAGCGAAGCAAACGTGGCCTTATATATTGATGATGTATTTAATAAACTCGACTCCTTCAATAATTGACTATTTGAATAAAAAAAATTAACGAAGCGAATAAGTCTCTTTTTCCGTGAATATGACACGGCTTATTAAAGCTCAAATAAGGTATCTGTTAAGCAGTGTCATTTCACTTTAATTAAAAAATCACCTACTCAACCGCTATAGTATTGTCACGTATATATCAACTTGTTTATCCCATTTTAAATTTAATAGTATGGTACATGCCAACCATACGATACATGGACACCTCATGACCTTCCCTCCCTTTTTATACTATTCAGAAGAGAGCACTATTCTTCTTTAAATATTATTAAATACACCGGAGAGTATCGGCATTACAAAATAATATTTGATTTAGTAAGAGTCAAAAACGGTCATAAATCTGTCACTAATTTAAAAATCTGTCATAAATCTGTCGCAAATTGACTAAACTGTCACAAAACCGTCACAAAAACCGTCGGTAATAAGCTCGTAACAAAAAATATCGTCACTAATCCCGTCACGATTTGAGTATTTTTTTATATTGTGGATACGGTTTAAAATGGGTTAAAACATCCTAAAACAGTTAAAAATTTCTTTGCATTTTGATAAAAAATTGAAAATTATTGTTTTCACTACCACATAAATAAAAAATAGTATACATATTTAATTTAGCCCACGCATATCAATATTCTAATTTCCTTTGAGTTTCATACAAAAAAAAATATATACTCCATATAGATTTGAGAAGAAAATACATATGTGGCCCTTGTTTCTATAAGAAGGATTGCATTTGGTTCTTATTTTTTTAATAAAAATACTAACAATGTTTCAAAAGGGATTAAATGACGGATGTGATCCCAAGTTTTATGGAGAGGGACATAATTTAAAGCTTGCATACTTGCAAAGATTTTGAGTTGTTCAAATTTAATATATCTATCAAGGCCTATTACTTTAAAACTTTTTTGGGGCTTTAGGTTGATACAAAACTACTTTTTATGCAACATATAGTGTGTATTCATACCGATTTAGAAGTGATTGATTATAAGGATTTACATTATATTTTACTATAAAACATATACTAAGAAACATCCCAATATCTTATCGGATATTTCGTCTCTTTTTTATTATATATATTAGTTTTTAAAACAATGTATTTTTTCATTATCAATAGAAAAAAGAAAAATATTTTTACTGTATCTGTCTATCGTTTATTCCTATGAAATACCAGACGAATACGGAATGATCTTAGAAGAGATATATGATCATCGAAAGACATTGCTTATATGAAGAAGTGATCAATTACGAGATTAAAATAGTAGTAAAAACGTACATAGTGATTATATATCTTATATATGTGCACGATGAGATTTTCTTTTTATCCACCAACTTACATAATTACTTAATGTTGTGTGTAAAATCCAGTGTTAAAATTTATCTGCTAGTATTATTATTTTTTTGTTGCTAAATTTAAGAAATTATCGCTTCCAATTTGTACTTCTTAAATACGGAGTATATATTTTGTGGCAAGCTAAAATACCTTTCTAGCACATCTCAAACAAAATCAGCCCCCTTGTGTATCGAACAATGATCATTTGTCTTGGTTTTCATTTTGCTTTGAAAGATTGAAACTTATAACAACTAAAACATTTGTACATATCGGCCAATTAACTATAACTTTATACCTAAGTCATACAAATTTGTCTGCTAAAGAAATATCGTGGCCGAACATAGGTACCAAAAAAATATTAGCCACCCCTACGTTATTCCCGTCCTTGTAACCATTTCTTTTGAATGATATATACCTTGCATTACATGCACAATGCAAAAAATGCAAAAGACGGTTGGTTACTACGATCCCAATCCAAACTATCAAGAAGATTGACTCAATGGTGGGAGGTCACATTTCAATAAAAAATTTGTTAATAAATCACTACTTTCATAAGATTTTTAAGTGTAGATCACCTTACATTTGTTATTTTTTGTTACATTGATTTTGACTAAATTAACAATATAGCAAACAATAGTTGACTTTCGAATTCTGTTATCAATTCTTCACCCACAACAAGCCAAGTTTGTTTCACAATTTCGAAAGCCATATTCTTTATTGAAACGAGTTGACAATATTAAACATGATGTCCAATAAACAAATACCATTTATGATAATACGATATTCGACACACATATGCCAAATAATAGCTCATATATTTTTCATGTTACATAAAACTGATAAAACATATTTTTCCCGTAGGCCTCTAACTATATTGAGATTTTTCGGAGATCTCGAGCCTGGACCCCTCTAGCCAATGCCTAAAACTGCCCCCCACAAGCATGTTAGTGTTCACACATTTTCTGATAGTGAAAATAATTCGGATTGAGAGTGAATATCACAAAAATGGTAGTGGTCTAAACTCTAGACTCTAAACTATCAACACTACCTATGTAAATTCTATCTCAACCATAAATTTCCTATAACTAGGCAAAGCCTACTAAACTAAAATTAGTAGTAACACTCAACTCACATCAATAACACTCGGCATGAGAAATAACCCAACCCAACAACACGCACTCACACGCAGTCTCACTCACGCACAAGACGAGCTACAGAGCTTCCGAACATGGCTTAGGTGGCTCTGCGTGGACCAGTCAGACGCCTACACGTCAACACTCTCTTGGCTGGTCTTCGCTTGCATGACGATAGTTATTCCATGCGTCTCGCACTTTGTGTTGTCCTGTGCCAAATGTGACAGTGCTCATACGAGGCCTTACGATGGGGTCATCCAGCTTTCACTTAGCTCGATAGCTACGTTGTCGTTCGTGTGTCTGACGAGGTTTACGAGCAAGTATGGTGTGGCAAGGTTCTTGTTTTTTGACAAGTTGTATGATGAGAGTGAGACTGTTCGGAGGTGCTATACTGACCAGCTCAATGTAAGTTTTGTTATTTTCCCGTAATAGTATTTTTCTGAATTGCGGGGTTGATACGGTCTTTCGATGTCTAATAACCGTTAATAAACATAACAAGTCATACTTGGAGAAATCATTTTAAGTAAGAATTGATTATTTTTTGGATATTTTGATGTGTTTTTGTTGAATTTTAGGTGATATTGTTTCAAATTTTTAAATGACACATTTTACCGGTTTAGAGTCCATGAACCAACATAAATGAGTTATGAAATTATAAATCAATTTGAAATATAAAACACACATTGATCAATAGAGTTTTGCTATTTTGGGACAACTTCCCATCACTAAGAAATTACTAGCAAATTACTATACATAAAAGGACTAAACGTGTCACTTTTTTTTATAAATTAAGAACTAATTCAAAATGGGAGACTCTTATTGGTTTATTTGATTAAGAACCAAATAAATCTTTTGTCCAAACTAGGGGGAAGTTTGGTGTAATTCAACCCTATCACTCACTAGTCACTTCTATACAGATAATACAGTGAGCTGTCAGTGTGTTCAATATCAGAATGAACTATTCTAATTCATTTTCATTTGATAAGTGTTTTAAGTTTGTGAATAATTAATCGGTGATTGGTCCACTTTGGAATTTTGTTACTTTTTTTTGAAACAGCTTTATCATACTTAAAATAGCTAGGAGTGCTACAATTTGTCAGGTTTACAACATATATAGGGCCGGAGCCGGAGATTTGGAGGTCATGGCCCGGTCTGTCGAAAAAATGAGGCTCTCTTTTTTCTTACTAAAATTCAATAACAAGATGAAAACTTATTAGAATTCAAACATCGATAACAAAGTCTTAATATAAATCGTTGACAAATCAAAGTACAATAAACTTGAAACTTTATTACAGGCAAAGAAACTACTATGCACTACACAAAACAATGCTAAATAATTAATATATTCTTATTGCTTTTCTGTTTAGCGTGGAGAATTGGAGTGAACGTTGTACTGCATTAGGCCAATTTTATTGATTTTTTAATAATAATAAAGAGGGATATAAAAGTAAATTTCTATGTCAAATTCAGAGGCCTCGAAAATATCTGAAATTTGGAGACCTTGGTCATGTGCCCAACCGGCCAACCGCTGGCTCCGGCCCTGAACATATAGCTCTGTAGAAATTTGCACCACACTTGTTATGTTGCTTTGTTTGGTTCAGTAGGAAAACCTTGTTGGAAAAGTTGGAAAACATGTAGTTTAAACATGGTTTTCCAAAGTGGTCAGGGACCATCTTTGAGTCAATTTTTAATGCGACTCTTCAGTTTTTCTGAGGCCATACTCTATGTGTTTGAGTAGCTCGTGTGACGAGCTTCGCAACGGTATATCGCATGACCTATTCGGAGGAATGGTGTGAATGATAATTGGACTCGAAAATTGGTACTCGAAAGAGGGAAAAAACCGAAATCTGGAAAGTGGAGTAGAGAGTGGGAATAAACCATGAGGGTTATCCCACATTGGAAAAACAAGGTTGTTTTTTACTCTATATATACAAGTACATCCCATGTAGTTGGTAAACTAATAAAGTCCACATACTCATGAGTGGGTTAGTGTGTACTACACACGCGGGCCTCGGGCCCCGGGCCCCGTACTAAATCTAAAAAGGGACTTTTGCATATTTGTAAGAGCAGTCCCTAGAGTTCCAGAAAGTTTGAAACTCCAGCGGTAATGGAGGCAAATTCTGATCCCCTCACATTCTAACACATTCAAAATCTGTATCTTCTCTCTAACCGAAAACAGCATTTTTTTTTTTTCCATTCATAGCACTTAGAAACCAGAGAGAACCACCCACTAAAAGCTCGACTTAGACTCGTCGCCAGTTTCCGGCGAGTCTTCCGAGAGACGTTGTACCTTGGGATCGAAGCGCCAACGCAACCAGAAACCTTAAGGTGGTTGGGCGAATATCGGTTAAGGGCATACTGTTAACAGTAGGCTCGTCGATTGTTTATTATATTCTGTCCATTTATTTTTCCGCTCTTAATTCTGTCTTTTACATTCTGTTTTTTTCAATTCAGTATTTTTATTTCAGTATTTTAATATTCTGTCCTTAGCTGTAGCTTTTATATTCTGTTTGTACTATTCTGTAATTAGTTTAAAGTTCTGTTTTATTGCTGTAATTACATTTCTGTAATTTAATTCTGTAATTAGATTAGTTTCAATTCAGTCCTGTATTTTAAATTCATATCAGAACAGTCCGGCTGTTAAGTTTATACTTTCCAGTCCGGCAGTTTCTTTTAATTGCAAATCAGTACATCAGATTATTAATTAATAATAATCTGATAACGTTTGCTTTATTTACGTTTCAGTACTTACATGTTGTAATCTTTAATTTCTGTATCAGTTTCGAAATTAATAAAGATTACACTGGTTTTGTTTATTATTGTTTAGTCCTTTATTTATTGTTAATTGTTATTTCGTACACGGAAACCAACAATCTTAACCGATACCCGTTGTTTCTTTCGTGTATTAATACAATTATTTTTATAATAGGAATAATTCTTTTTTGTTTTCGATTCTAATTTATATTAGAAATTGATTACAAAAGAAAATTCCAAACAGTTTTAATTTTGGTTTTGAATCTTGTTGATACCAACCGTATTGATATTCAATAAGAATCATTCAATCCTTTTAATATCAACCGTATTGATATTTAAAAGGATAAAAAGTTTAGTTTTTGATTTGTTTATTAATTCTTTTACAAACCCAAATATTAGTTTTGTTGTTTGTTTAGAGAATTGATTGTACACGTATCTCATACGTTTTGTGTTGTCGTTTCAGATGACAAACACGTCGCCTATTCAGTTGCCTATCGGGGGTGAGCATGACCCAGTGGTTGGTGGGCCTGTCCATAACACTGGGGGCGATGCGAATGTTGTGGCTAACGCCGATGATGCAGTTGCAGCGGCTGAGGCCGTCGCAGCTGCGGCCATGGCGGATGCTACGGCCAAAGCTGAGGTTGCGGCCGAAACAGCGGCCACGGCCAAGGCCGCAGCTAAGGCTGCGGCAAGAGCCAAGGCTGCGGTCAAGGGCAAGGCACCGATGTATTCAGCTGTGCCTACTTTGCCGACTTCTCATCTGGAGAAATCGGAAAAATTCAGGGGAGACAACTTTAAACGTTGCCAGCAAAAGATGCTGTTTTATCTCACGACCCTGAATCTGACCAGGTTTCTTAAGGAGACTGCTCCCGTCCTAAGCGAGGACGATCTGGACGAGCAGTCGTTCTCTGCGGTTGAGGCATGGAGACATGCCGACTACCTATGCAAGAACTATATCCTGTGTGCTCTAGATGACACGCTGTTCAGTGTTTTCGAGCCCAAAGCTACTGCTAAGGAGCTGTGGGAGACTCTCGAAAATAAGTACAAGGTGAATAACGCTGGCACAAAGAGATTTGTTGTCACGGACTTTCACGAGTACCGTATGACTGACAGCAGGGGTGTCATGGAGCAAGTTGAGGAGCTCCAACTAATTTATCACCGCCTTGAGGCTGAGGGGCTAGTTATTAATGAGCCTTTCCAGGTGGCACTCATGATTGAGAAATTGCCGCCGTCATGGAAAGACTTTCAAAACTACCTGAAGCACAAGCGGAAGGAAATGAGGTTGGAGGGGCTCATTGAGAAGCTCAACATCGAGGTGAGCAACCGTCGCTCCGTGAGGAGAGTCGGTGGTGCTGTCATCCCGATGGCAAATGCCAATGTGGTCGAAAGCTCCAACGTCAAACGGAAACGTTTTGACACCGGAGGCAGTGCTGTTGTCGCAAAGAAATATGTGGGAACCTGCTTTGTGTGTAACAGGACCGGCCATCGTGCCGCGGACTATTATGACAATAAAGGCGCTGCTAAGCCTAAGCCTCCCCGAGGAACTTTAAGGGCAAGGGAAAGAGGAAAGCTCCAGCTCAGACACATCTGGCCGAGGGAGGACGAGATGATGATCACTTTACTGCTGTGGTCTCTGAGGTCAATCTCGTGGGGAGCAACCCCAAAGAGTGGTGGTTGGATACTGGCGCCACAAGCCACATCTGCTCAACAAGGTGGATGTTTAAGACCTACGAAGCGGTAGAGGGAGAAAGCTGTTTCATGGGAAATTCTGCTACTTCCAAGGTGGAAGGAAAAGGAATAGTCGTGATGAAGATGACCTCGGGAAAAGAGCTGAGGTTGACAAATGTGCTTCATGTTCCAGATATCCGCAAGAATCTGGTATCAGGATCGGTGATGGTGAAGAACGGGTTTAAACTAGTTTAAGAATCCGATAAAATTGTAATCACCAAAAATGGTGTCTATGTAGGCCGTGGCTATATGACCAACGACATGTTTAAGTTAAACGTAGGGACACCTACTCCCAATAAAGGTGTTAAAACTGAGGCTAGCACAAGTACTGTAATGACTGTTGCCCAAGAGGCCAATAAAAATTCTGAGTTTAATTATTTATTTGAGTTATTTCATTTGTGGCATGGTAGATTAGGTCACGTGAATTATAATTCTTTAAAGAAATTAATTTCACTAAAACTAATACCAAATTTCGTTTTTGATAAGCAACACAAATGTGAGATTTGTGTAGAAGCGAAATTAACGAAATCATCGTTTCAACAAGTTGAACGAGAAAGTGAACCTCTCGGTCTAATACACACGGATGTATGCGACTTAAAGTTTATACAAACGTGAGGAGAGAAAAAGTACTTTATCACCTTTATAGATGATTGTACTAGATACTGCTACGTTTACTTAATGAGAAGTAAAGACGAAGCAGTAGAGAAATTCGCTGTTTATAAGACCGAAGTTGAAAATCAACTCAATGGAAAAATTAAAACATTGAGAAGTGATAGAGGCGGTGAATATGAATCACCGTTTGAGCAGATATGCGCTGAAAGCGGCATTATACATCAAACCACAGCCCCATACACTCCCGAGCAAAATGGGGTTGCTGAGCGTAAAAATAGAACGCTAAAGGAAATGATGAATGCTATGCTAATCAGTTCTGGGTTACCCCAGAACATGTGGGGGGAAGCGATACTTTCCGCTAACTATATTTTAAACAAGTTACCACATAAGAAGCGAGAAAAGACTCCATATGAATTATGGAAAGGTCATCAACCCAGTTATAAGAACCTGCGGGTTTGGGGTTGTCTCGCAAAGGTCCTAGTTCCCACTCCTAAGAGGATGAGAATTGGTCCTAAGACGGTGGACTGTGTGTTCATCGGATATGCACATAACAGTAGTGCATATCGGTTTCTCGTGCACAAGTCGGACAATCCCGATGTGCACGTAGATACGTATATGGAAAGCCGAGAGGCCTCTTTCTTTGAAGATATCTTTCCCCAGAAATTACCTACATCTGTACCAACTGAATAGTTGAACAGTGAAGGAAATGTGGGGGCAAGTGAACTGACAGAGGAAGAGGAAGAGACTCGGCGCAGCAAAAGGGCAAGGAAGGAAACTTCCTTTGGACCTGATTTCCTAACCTTCATGATTGAAGGCGAACCGGTGACATATAAACAAGCTATGTCAACACCGGATTCCCAATATTGGGAAGAAGCTATTCAAAATGAAATTGAATCAATCATGCAAAACCACACTTGGGAACTAGTGGATCTTCTGAAAGGATGCAAGCCCCTAGGTCACAAGTGGATCTTCAAGAGGAAGTTAAAGGTTGACGGCACGATTGAGAAATACAAGGCGAGACTTGTAGTGAAAGGATTCAGGCAAACGGAAGGTGTCGATTATTTTGACACTTATGCTCCTGTCTCCAGGAAAACGTCTGTCCGAATCGTCATTGCTCTCGCAGCTTTGTTTGATATGGAAATACATCAAATGGATGTAAAGACGGCATTTCTGAATGGAGAACTGGAAGAAGAGATTTACATGGAACAACCGGAAGGGTTTGTAGTTCCTGGTAAAGAGCACCAAGTGTGCAAACTTGTAAAGTCTCTATATGGACTCAAACAAGCGCCAAAGCAATGGCACGAGAAGTTTGATAGAATTATGCTATCAAACGGTTTTCACATTAATGAGTGTGATAAATGTGTCTACTCTAAAGGAAGTGGAAGAGACTGTGTAGTAGTCTGTCTCTATGTGGATGACATGATCATAATTGGGAGTAATGATAGAATCAGCTCCACAAAGAAAATGTTGTCACAACACTTCGATATGAAGGATCTGGGTTTAGCTGATGTAATACTTGGTATGAAGATTACCAAAACATCAGAAGGATTTGCCTTGTCCCAAGGTCACTATGTTAAACAAGTTTTAGACAAGTTTGACAAGGGCAGTAAGGCAATGTCTAGAACCCCAATTGAGTTCAACTGTAACTTGAAAAAGAATTTCGGTAAAAGCGTGAATCAATTGGAGTTCTCTCGAGTCATAAGCAGTCTCATGTATATAATGAATAGCACTAGACCAGACATAGCAAACTCAGTGAGTAGACTGAGCAGGTACACCAGCAATCCGAATGAGGAACACTGGAAGGCCATAATGAAACTTCTCAGGTATATGAGGTTTTCAGCCGATTACGGGCTGCACTATACCAGATATCCAGCGGTACCGGAAGGGTATTCAGATGCCAACTGGATATCAGACTCCAATAGCACAAGGTCCACGAGTGGATATGTGTTTATAATGGGAGGAGTTGCTGTGTCTTGGAGATCCTCCAAACAGACATGTATTGCAAGGTCAACTATGGAATCTGAATTCATAGCGTTGGACTTAGCAACCGAAGAGGCAGACTGGCTGAGAAGTCTATTGGAAGGAATTCCAATGTGGCCAAAACCTGTTCCCGCAATAAGCATGTATTGTGATAGTCAATCAGCTATTGCGCGGGCTCAGGATCATATGTATAATGGAAAGTCTCGACATATCCGTCGGAGACATAAATCCGTAAGGGAATTGTTATCCAACGGTGTGGTATCCTTAGATTTTGTGAGATCAAAGGAAAACATAGCGGATCCATTAACAAAAGGCTTGACTCAAGTGGGAGTCGAGACGTCATCGAACGGAATGGGATTAAAGCCCATTAAATTGGTGGCCCCCCCATAGGCAACCCAACCTAAACGGAATCATTCCTGATAGGTTCAAAGGGAAACTGAACTGTGGGGGCAACCGAACAAAGCACTCGGGAACCTGGAGTTCCCAGCCCATTTCCGCGATGACAGAGTGATAGACCTGTACCATTGTAAGGGTGAGCTTGAGGCTCTTAATGATCCAAGTAACTCGACGGTCGAGTAAAGTGAGTCAGGACACTTTCGACTTGGAACACCTATAACTAGTGTGTAAGGCCGGTACCATGTGATGAGCTTGGGCTAATTCACTAGAGCACTGAGTTGAAGTTGCCAAGGCAGTCCAGGCCAAATATGGACAACAACTAAAGGGCCTAGTACGTGGGTAGAGAGGGCACTGTGCAGGTGCCATTCTGGGATACACAAAGCTTGATGGTTCAAAGCTTTACAACTACCTAATAGCAGTATTCTGGGTGGTACTCCACTACGGCAAGTTCAAGGCGCGCGCTACCTGACCTTAGGCAGTGAACTTTTGCGGTTCTCTTGATTTGCATTTAGGACATGGGCTTTCGAGCCAATTGCATTCATGTGGGGGATTGTTGGAAAAGTTGGAAAGCATGTAGTTTAAACATGGTTTTCCAAATTGGTCAGGGACCATCTTTGAGTCAATTTTTAATATGACTCCTCAGTTTTTCTGAGGCCATACTCTATGTGTTTGAGTAGCTCGTGTGACGAGCTTCGCAACGGTATATCGCATGACCTATTCCGAGGAATGGTGTGAATGATAATTGGGCTCGAAGATTGGTACTCAAAAGAGGGAAAAAACCGAAATCTGGAAAGTGGAGTAGAGAGTGGGAATAAACCATGAGGGTTATCCCACATTGGAAAAACAAGGTTGTTTTTTACTCTATATATACAAGTCCATCCCATGTAGTTGGTAAACTAATAAAGTCCACATACCCATGAGTGGGTTAGTGTGTACCACACACGCGCTCGCTCGCTCGGGTCTCGGGACTCGGGCCGCGGGATTTGGGATTTGGGATTTGGGATTTGGGTCTTGGGTCTTGGGTCTTGGGTCTTGTACTAAATCTGAAAAGGGACTTTTGCATATTTGCAAGAGCAGTCCCTAGAGTTCCAGAAAGTTTGAAACTCCAGCAGTAATGGACGCAGATTCTGCGGATGTAACTCCCAGAATTAAATGACCAATAAATTCTGCGGTTTCAGAATTTCCTCTATAAAGAGGCAGTCATCCCCTCACATTCTAACACATTCAAAATCTGTATCTTCTCTCTAACCGAAAACAGCATATTTTTTTTTTCCATTCATAGCACTTAGAAACCAGAGAGAACCACCCACTAAAAGCTCGACTTAGACTCGTCGCCAGTTTCCGGCGAGTCTTCCGAGAGACGTTGTACCTTGGGATCGAAGCGCCAACGCAACCAGAAACCTTAAGGTGGTTGGGCGAATATCGGTTAAGGGCATACTGTTAACAGTAGCCTCGTCGATTGTTTATTATATTCTGTCCATTTATTTTTCCGCTCTTAATTCTGTCTTTTACATTCTGTTTTTTTCAATTCAGTATTTTTATTTCAGTATTTTAATATTCTGTCCTTAGCTGTAGCTTTTATATTCCGTTTGTACTATTCTGTAATTAGTTTAAAGTTCTGTTTTATTGCTGTAATTACATTTCTGTAATTTAATTCTGTAATTAGATTAGTTTCAATTCAGTCCTGTATTTTAAATTCATATCAGAACAGTCCGGCTGTTAAGTTTATACTTTTCAGTCCGGCAGTTTCTTTTAATTGCAAATCAGTACATCAGATTATTAATTAATAATAATCTGATAACGTTTGCTTTATTTACGTTTCAGTACTTACATCTTGTAATCTGATAACGTTTGCTTTATTTACGTTTCAGTTTCGAAATTAATAAAGATTACACTGGTTTTGTTTATTATTGTTTAGTCCTTTATTTATTGTTTATTGTTATTTCGTACACGGAAACCAACAAACCTTAGCATTTTTTGATTCATTAACTTATTATATGAGCTTTTTGATTGTTTTCATACCTGGAAATACCTGTAGCTTTAAAATGGACAAATTCTTCTTATTCGTCAATCTCAAGTAAGAGTTGCTTGCTTAAAAGTGACAGCCTAAACAAGCCCTTAGTTTCACATAAATTAGCCACTATATATGAATGTTTTAAATAACGTTATCGCTAGCGTAGCGTTTTTTCGAGAAAAACGCTAAAAGCGCAAATAGCGTTGCTACATAGCGCTTTGCGGTGTACTTTTTTTTTTGTCTAAATACATATAAATATAGCATTAAATTGAGAACATCTAATAAAAATTAACTAAATATATATAAAAAGTTGTAACTAATAATCACAAAATGATTGTAATTGAGATGTCAGACCATTTACTTTATTTGCAAAAGCTTTGAGTTTTGATTCTCTTTAGTCTTCAATAATTTCATTAAAATTTTGACAAAAAAAAAAAATTGGACTGCACCCGCTATAGCGTAAATAGCGTCCACTATAGCGTCTCTATAGCGCGAATTTAGCGCTTTTCCATCCAAATAGCGGTTTATCGTAGCTTTTTTCGACCGAAAAATGCTATTTCGCGAACTATAGCGCAATATAGCGCGCTATTTAAAACAATGCTATATATATCAGCCACTCTGCATGTGAAAGGGAAGACAGAGAAAATTTATAGCTACGGACAAATTCCCGTTTCCTGATGTGACGACTGATGTAGTTACCGGTGTAGTATGGGTGTTACTTTCCATTGATTTTTAATTTGGAAAGAATATTATTGCTGTAATAGAAGGGAGAAAAAGTCCAATGAACTGATGAAGTAAGCAGGAAGCCTGTGATTTATTTTTGATAGAGAAATGAATTAATATGGAACCACTTTATGTATGTTGAAAGTAAAAGGAATGAATTATTCATGGTCTTTAATTAGTTTTTTCCTGTTCAAGTATTTTTGCAATAAGTTTAAAAGTTGGGCTTCATATTCTACGTTATGTTTATGAGAGCTGAGTAAGTTTTTCTTTAACGAATCAAAACGATATAGGTTCTATCAGCTGATCTCGGCTGCAAAGCCACGCTGTTTGTTATACGCTAATCACAATTAGCTTTGTAGTGGAAGAAAGTACTCTTCAGAATGAGTTCATAGTATCACTAAAGGGTTACTTTAATTACTCTTCAGAATGAGGATCAACTTCTAAGCTTGAAATAGTCAATGATTCAAAATATACAGTATGTATTTTGCTAAACAACACCTGTTATTGCAAATTGTATGTTATAATGAGCTTTGACACTACCCAAACATTTATAATTACATTTTGATGCATACGGGACACTTCCGGATTACAATTTTTCAGGGTGCTAGTATCTCTAACTTCTGAACTACTAAAAACGCAAGCTTCTCAAGAAAGCTATTAAAAAGATTATAAAGTTGTAACATGATAAAAAGGAATGGAATTAGATGAGGGCTTACTTGATACTTGATAATCTGTAAATAAAATATTTGTTTGATGATTTGCATGCCAAAATGTGATGTTTATTTATTTATTAATATTTAGTCTGTTTACTATATGCAGAGATCATTGAAGATCCTCTTTATTTTCGTCCTCCCTTGTTTCACCGCCGAAGCTACATACAAGATATGGTGGTATGCCTCCGGAGGCTCACGTATACCCTTCTTGGGAAATGCATACGTAAGCGATGCGGTAGCGTGCGTCATGGAGCTCAGTTCCTGGCTGTACCGAACATTGGTCTTTTACTTGGTCTGTGTCCTCTTCCGCCTCATCTGTTACTTACAGATCCTCCGACTACAGGTATGCCAGGCCTAGGAAGTCAACACTTCTTTTTTCGTAATCAAAACCATTAAGTTTTTATGTGATTTTTCCGATAGATACAATTACTGGGACTATTTCCTAGAAAGTTGAGAGACTAATTATTCTTTCTATTTATTCACTTAAACTGCTAGACTGATAAACAACAAAAAAGGAGTCCAGGTTGCCTTTTTGTAACAGTTTTTGAAGGGTTGTCCTAGACGATTGTCCATTTTCCCTTAATTTATGGGTTAACCCTGATTACAGGACTTTGCTGTGGTGTTCCAAGCGGAATCTGACGTGGAATCTGTACTGAAAGAGCACCTTAGGATTAGGAGATACTTGCGTATAATAAGCCATAGGTATAGAGGATTTATATTGTTGGCGCTTGCTTTCGTCACTGTTAGTCAGTTGGCATCTCTGCTCTTGACTACAAAGCCAGGCGCAGAACTAAGCATATACAAAGCCGGGGAACTTGCTGTAAGCACATTGTCTTTCCTTAGTAAAATAAAGTTACTAGTCACTTTAGTAGTACTTGATTGGAGTAGGATGACAATATTTTCTGCCGAATAAGTAAGTTTGGAACGATACAGAGAGGATTAGCATGTCCGTTGAAAGGATGAGAAGCACAAATTGAGACATTGACATAATCTTTATGGAGCTTTTTCGCCCCCATGGGTTGTTCTGTATTTACCAAAGTAATCTAAGTTTATACGGAAATCCTTTGTGAGTATCAGTTTAAACCTTGTCAGGCCACCATTCCCGAGGACTCGGCTTTTATCAAGCTAGTAAACAAATAGTCTGCAACTTATAAGCAAAACGAATTCAATAAAGTTGGGCTTAAAATCTGAAACCAGTGAGTTCCAACTTCTAAGATTAGATAAATTTCTTTGATAAGTGATGTCAATATCCTTGTTTCAGACTCAAATAAGTCAGCTTATTTGTGTAAAATTGTAAATTTTATTTGTCAATCCAATTTGCAGCTATGCTCGGTCAGCCTTCTTGCTGGACTCATGATTTTACTACGAAGTGCTACAAAAATAACACACAAGGCCCAGTCTGTAACAAGCCTAGCAGCCAAATGGCATGTTTGTGCTACACTAGAGTCATTCGAATCAGTTGAAAATGATTCACCAAATGCTCAAATAGCTTCTCCCCGTGTTTATCCAATAAGCACTGACGAATCATCAGAGAGTGAGGATGTGGGGGATGAAGAAGACGAGCTCGATAATACCAAACTTATCCCCCAATATGCATATTGTGCAATTTCTTTTCAAAAGAGACAAGCACTTGGTAAGAAACACTATTCAAGAAAAATAATCTTTAATATAGTGACAGATTTTTTAGAACATTTTCTCATGTAGTTTTTTTTAATTTTCTTTGCAGTGTCGTACTTTGAAAACAATAGAGCCAGAGCTGGGATTACAGTATACGGTTTTATGCTCGATAGGGGTTCACTTCATACCATTTTCGGGGTGGAATTGTCACTTGTGTTATGGTTGCTTGGTAAAACAATTGTCAACGTTTGATGAAACGTGGGTCGCTGAACTCATACAAACAATCTTCGGATAAAATCTACCAAACCAAATATAGTTCATAAGCTATATGAAGTAGTTCAGTACTTCAAAACCTGCTGTTTTATGTGGTCTGCGTATAGCCAAAAAGTAAAAAAAGAAAAAGAAAAAAGAATTACTGACAGAGTAAAGAGAGGAGCATGTACATGGATTCTATTCTTGTTCGATCTAAATATATATTGTATCAAGTTTTTCCTTTCTGGTCCATATTATGCCTTAATTTCTTGATATTTATGTTTAGTTATACTTTTATAGTTGCGACTTGTGAGTACCATCAGTAACAGATTTGCTACAAATTAGATATGTTGAAATGAATTAATACTCATATAATAAGTTGTTGGATGTTTATATGTGAGATTACAACATATGTATGTTGAAACAACCAAAACAACTGGCCAGCTTAGGCGCTAGGCGAAAAATAGGCGCATTTTTTTGTACAAAACGACGTCAATAAGCTTAAATTCCTTTGATTGAAGTCATTTTATGTTTAAAAATTGGCCTGAATTGAAGAATATGGAAGTAATTGATCACACAATAAGAATTTTAGACATCAAGGTAACAACCCATGTATCTAAATTATTTCGCCTAAATAAAAACTCCCATTTCAGGATTTTATTTTGGAGTTAAAAGTAGTGAGACTTGAAAGTGGAAGAAGAAGATCACGTAACGTAAGTGGTCATGCGAGTTACTAGTTTTGTTGTTAAAAGTTTGGCTTTATTACAAAAGAATCCTTGGCTTTTTTTAAAAAAACTAATGAAAATCCCCATCAGTTTCCAAAATGTTAATTAGTACTTACCGAGGAGCATGTTTTGACCATGTTTGTAAGGTCATGTTTTGGTCATGTTATCGCTTTTTTCATATATTTTAGTATTTTTTTGGTCATGTTATTTGTTTTTTTGATAAAAATGAAATAAACAATGCATATTCTTGAACGGTCAAATTGGTTTGCATGCCTAACTATTTTTATAATTATTCCTATAACTTTTTATATAGTTGGCGGAAAGGTAAATAAAGCCTGAAAGTGGAAGACGAAGCAAGAATGTAAAAATACATGATTTTTTTATAAAAAGAATCCTAAACTTCAGACATGAAATAATCGGCTGTTTAAGTGTTTCAATCAATTTTTAAACGGGAAGGATTGCCGCCAATACCTATGCTTCAAAGCACCGTTATAAAAGGCATAAGACGGTAGCGGGCCCTTACAACCAAATTACGCCTAGGCTTGTCCAGACTTGAAACAAAAAAAAACCGAGCAACAAGTTTTTTGAATTTTGATTTTGATTTTTTATCTTACAAGAAAACTCACTTAAAAAGCAGTATTTGACCGACTTTTAAGACGTAACGCTTAATTAATACGAGTAACTAAATTAATGTAAGTAGGATATTTTATCAATTAATACAGTATTTGACCACCGCAAAATTACGTCTAATTAATTATGTCATTGGCCACTCCCAAAATTTCGCCTAAATTCCATGTACCAATTTTTATTTATTCTGCTTTTAAGGAAAAAAGAAAATTATTAATTTTCTCTCTCTGCTTGCTTCGACTTCACTGTACGTATTCTGCAACTAAAACCCTTAAATTTCTCTCTATTTATTGATAATGTATATTCTTTAACTTCGAATACACCTTTAAACTTAAGGTTTATGACTAAATCCATTGCTTTTTATTTGTTTATTTGCTCACATTTGTGTCGAAAACAGGGTCTTTCTCTCATATCTCTTTTGGGTATTTGATATTTTGTTACTTGGATAAATTAAAGTCTTTTAGAGACCTTGATTTTTGGGTAACTTACTCTTTTTTTTTTATGACTTGGGTGCTATCAAGAGTTAAGCTTTTTGGCTTTTTTTCCAGGGTTTTTGCAAATTTGTATGACTTTTGATTATTAAGGGTTTTAAGGGTCTTTCTGTCATTTCTCTTTTGGGTATTTCAATTTTGGTTACTTGGATAAGTTTAAGTCTTATAAAGACTTGATTTTGGGTAACTTGTGTTTTTTATGACTTGGGTAATGGGTGCTATCAAGAGTTAAGCTTTTTGGCTTTCTTTTTCTGGTTTTTCACAACTTGGGTTTTAACAAGATTTAATATTGATAGTGACTTGTGATTATTAGGGTTTTTAAGTGTTTTTTTGTCATTTTTGTTTAGAGGTTAAGTTTGTGGGATTTTGGGAGAGAAACTGCACTTTAGACTTATAGTTGCCAGTTCTAAATTTGGGTACGAGTTTGATATGTAAACAAGAAGCAACAATAGTGGCCTGAATAATTAGAAATAAACAGCAAAGCAATATACTAAAAAAATTAAAATACTAAAAAATGTGAAGAAACACAACATCGTTATTTCAAAGTCCTGTTAGCATCTAAGTTCAGCAAACGTTGCGATAAATTTAGAAATATTGCCTTTTGATTGTTTCCATGTTATTTATATCATGTGCTATCTAGTCACTTATTCTCAATCTTTTTGCCTTAAATCATCCCTAAGAATCTACCCATTTTGATATAAATCAGGTTAAATTTTTTTGAATTGTGAATGGCGACAGTGGAAGCTCCAAATCCACTTTTTGGGGAAGCTACATGTAATTCCTTGCTACAACAATTACAGGCAAGTATTTGATTTTCTTAAAACTAATTTTGTTAATTGTACTTTTCATATTCCCATTTTGTCTAAACCCATGGTGTTAAAACACTTAAGCCACGAAATTTTTGGTTTTCTCATATTTGAAGTAAGTATTTTGGTGAGAGCACTATCAGCTAATAAACCCTCCTCATTTATGTTCAGCTAATTTGGGATGAGGTTGGTGAAAATGACGAGGAGAGAGACAAGATGCTTCTTCAGTTAGAGGAAGAGTGTTTGAATGTGTATAAGAGGAAAGTTGACATGGCTGCTAAATCACGTGCACAGCTCCTTCAGACTCTAGCCAACGCAAAAGGCGAATTCTGTAGTCTGTTGTCTGCTCTCGGAGAGAAAAGTTTTGTTGGAATTGTGAGTACTTTACAGCATTTACTTTTGACATACTCTTTTATGGTTTTGAAATTTCATGGATGTCTGTCCAACATGGAAAACTCTTTTTCCACAAAACCTGTTTAGAAGAGGAATTTTTGCATTTCCGAAGCTCGTATTTGAAACTCGTGGTGAGTAATTTCGCTAAAACAAGGAAACTAGCAAAAAGTTAATAGACAATCTTTAAATTTTTTTACTTAGAAACCTGTTTCGGATAGGAAAATTGTCGTTTACAGCAGGGGAAGCTTGTTTTTGACAAGTTTTTGTGACACTAATACTCGCAACAGTAAGAAATAGACAATTCTCAAGGTATTGCACGCAGAAATTTGTTTCTGGAACTGTGTTTCCCCTGAAACTTGTACAAGAAACCTGTTCACGAAAAGCTTCCTTAATACTAAGAGACCCGCTTAATGAGGAAGTAAATCGTATTTAATAATATTATTAATTGTAAGTGCAACAGTGCATTGCTTATCTTGTTAATAAAATGTTCTGTTTTGGATAACATTGCCAAACTCGTAACTTTTACATTCTTCTTCTACCCTATGTTATTGTTTTGCAAGTAATGATCATCTAAGAAACTGCCATTGGCTATTTGCCTCTATAGTCTATACTATCACAGCCACGTTTCCTTCTTCTTTTTCCCAGATTTGCAACTGCATTTTAGTTGACTCTGGGGATCTGTTTATTGTTTTTTTTTATAATGGAACTTTGGTTCTCATATTGTTTTTCGCCTCTTTTCCAGCCGAATGGGTCTTCTGGGACAATCAAGGAACAACTTGCGGGTATTGCACCAGCACTGGAACAGCTGTGGAAACAAAAAGAAGGGAGGATACGGGAGTTTTATGATGTACTATCAGAAATACGAAAGATAAGTGGAGAAATTTTGGGAACCAATGAGCAAATAGATAGCCCTTCGGTTGACGAGACTGATCTGTCTTCAAAGAAGTTGGGTGAGTTTAAGTCTCAGCTTCAAGAACTGCAAAAAGAAAAGGTACCTATCTTAGGACGCAAACTCATTACTTTTGACATCTAGTTTTTAGGGTTTAATGCAAACAACCCCATGTGCTATCAGTGTTTTGCAAGTAACACCCACAGATTGTTTAAACTTTTACAATCAACCCACACTCCCATCTTTTAAATGGCATAAATTTACACTCGGTAGTCTGATTTGGATACTTTTAATTTAAAAATATAATATATTGTGTTGACTTCTATGCACCGCAAGCAACCAACTGCGGTTTGAGAACACTTCTTTGTAAAAAAACATATATATATATATATATATATATATATATTCTTTATTAGGATTTTTTTTTGGCGTAAAATTGCTCAACTTTTTTTTTCCCCGATATCCACTATCTTGCATATTTTTAAGAATATACGTATATAAAAAGGACATTTATCTAAAACAGATCACTAACCATCAATTTAAGCCATTCTAAAATGGGGCATTGGGTTGGTTGAACAACTTAGATTCTACATGGGGGATAACTGCAAGTAGCAAATACATAGTGGTTGCTCGCACTTTTACATTGACTCGTTTTTAATGCTTCCAATTCTTTCTTTGTTTTGATAGAGTGACAGGTTGCATAAGGTCCTGGAATTAGTGAGCAGTGTTCATGATCTATGTAGTGTTCTCGGGATGGACTTTTTCAGTACAGCTAATCAAGTTCATCCTAGCTTAAATGATTCTACTGACGGTGGTGTGCAATCCAAAAGCATTAGCAATGACACTCTCACCAGGCTGGCGAAGACCGTCGTGGCTCTGAAAGAAGATAAGATGCAGAGGTTGCGCAAGGTATTATTTTTAGTTTGTTCATTTGTCCTATTGCTCTTGCCAATGTCGCGTTAATTTTTGTTATAGACTGCCTTATACAACTGAACACTTTGAGTATCAGAGCGTGTCTTGCCATCTTCTCATAAATAGTGTACTATCTTGAAATGTCTGTTTTTATCATTTTACAATTGTGTGTAGACGAGTTTAACAACCAACTGAAACTTTTTCCAGCATTTTCAGTTTTTCTCCCTGCTTTGAAAAGCTCGTTGTAAATGCTCGATTCAAAGCTTAGCAAAAAGAAGCTCGCTTTTTTGTTTTTACGTTGATAAAGCTTATGGCTGTTTACTCATTTAACGTTGCTTTTACAAATAACGCTTTACCACTGTTTTTTCTTGTGTGAACCTTCCATGGTGAACCTCTAAAATCTTTCTACTTTAGTGCTTCTCAGGAAAGCTTTTGTTTTGCTTGTAATGTACCTGCACTTAAATTATTTTACTGCTTTCTGTTGTATACATCTTTTACTAAATTCTCTGTCCTGTTACCTTTTACCTTTGTATCCGCGTGCTGGTTAAATTGTCTTTAACTTGTACTTTCTTCCTCAGCTTCAAGAGTTAGCAACTCAGCTAAGTGATCTTTGGAATTTGATGGATACACCCAACGAGGAACGTAGTTTATATGATCACGTGACCTGCAATATATCGGCCTCAGTTGATGAAGTGACTGTTCCTGGTGCTCTTACTTTGGATTTAATAGAGCAGGTAATTAAAACTTGGTCTGGAAAGGTTTAGATGGTAGCGCTTAAAACGTATAGTCAATTACCACTAACGGAACTAACTAACAGAAGACTGAATACTCATATAGTGGCATAGTTGCATGGTAAAATTTGTTTCCCATGCAATGGTAGTACTTTCTATGGGCAAACACTTTAATGAAATACTTTTCAGTAAGCTGATTTAATTTTTGATGGGCATAAAGTTGCATTGGCTGATATTAACTGTTTAATAATTTGATTTCAATTCGATGGCCATGCACTTCAATAAACGACTTCAGATATGCATATCGAATGGTATGCAGTACCACTAAATTGGAATGAGAGCTTCAAAAGTCTAAGATATCTCACTTAATGGGAATTGCAGCTAAAATGTGTGTTGCAATTTTTTGGCTTTTGAAGGCTGAGGTGGAAGTTGAAAGGCTTGACCAACTAAAAGCGAGCAGAATGAAGGAAATTGCTTTCAAAAGGCAGGGTGAACTTGAAGAGATTTTTGCCCGTACTCATATTGAGATTGATTCGGAGGCTTCTCATGAAAAGTTTATGGAGTTGATTGATTCTGGTAAATTCGAGCCCACCGAGTTACTTGCTGACATGGATAACCAGATTGTTAAAGCAAAGGAAGAGGCAGTTAGCAGAAAAGATATATTGGAGAAGGTTGAGAAATGGATGTCTGCTTGTGTAGAAGAAAGTTGGCTTGAAGATTACAACAGGGTGATTATGCTTTCACTTTGCTAACCTTTTTTTCCTACCATCCGCTTGTCTTTTTAATTCGTTTTATAACCAGTTCAGTTCAAACGGTCAAACTCATAATGCATCCCATCATTCAACCACAATTAAAGCTTTAATCTCTGTAGTAGTCATCAAAGCATCATCCGTAAATGTAACCATCTATGATTTCTCCCTTAGCTTCCTGAATGTTTTGTCCTCGTATTTTCTTGCCCTTAGATTTCTGATATGTTTTACCCCCACTTCTAAATGATGTGTTGAGGAAATGGGGCTAGAATTTTGTTGTTAAAGTACAGTTTTTTATTTGTGCAAATATCTTTTTTTCTGATGACCCTTGAACTTGTCTATGTGCTCAGTGTGTGGTTCTGTTTGTTGTTCTGTTTCTTCTTTTAGAAAATTTGAATCTTCCAAAAATTGAATGATGTGTTGAGGGCTTCTCTGAGTGTAACTCCGCTACAGGACGTTACGATATGTGCTTGCTAGTGGATCTCTGCTTTATTTGTTTTGTAAAATATAGTGTACTGTACATGAAATAGTGGTTCTGATGATTACAGTAGCCCTGTAAAATTGTTGCCCTTTGCTTGAATCTTTCACGACGGCCTCATGGCTCACTATGGGGTGTTCTTTCCAAGACTTTGCTTTTGGTATGTGTTTTGACACATTAAATGAGTGGATTTTAATACGATTTATTGTTTTATTCCTTCTTCCATGCCATCATTCAATTTTGTTCGAGACATGGACTTTAAAAAAACAAGTAGTTATGAGGGGTCTAGAATGCAGTAATGTGTGTGTCTATTTAAATAGCTTATTATGTTTCTATATGACATAGGTTTTAAAGAATTGGCAAAATTAAGACCTTGAATCTTTTGTTGGCTTTGCTCTTATCCTATTTAGCCTACTTAGTGTTTATTACTCTGCTGCTGCATGACATGGCTCATTTCTCTAGATACCTACTATTCCATAGCTTCTTAAACTATCTGCTTATGCCAATAGGTATTATTAGAATCCATATTCCTTTACCATTAAAAGGCCTCCTAATGGTAAGGATGGATATCTCTTTATAAACCACAGGCTCGATTATTATCTAAATGATGTGGGATAATTACTCTAACAGGTATCTACTTAATTCTTCTTCTTATCTGATCTACACTATTGCCTTTATTGTACAGGATGACAACAGGTATAATGCAAGCAGGGCTGCTCACTTAAACCTCAAGAGGGCAGAAAAAGCACGTGTACTTTTTAACAAAATTCCAGGTAATTAAGAATCCTACTGCAACCTCATTTACAATAAAAATGACAATATTAGTACTCTTAATGTTATGAAGCTAGTGCCTGTTATAGATAAGATATTTTTGACCGAGTTGGTTTGATTTTTAGACTGAGGGAAAATTATAAGCTAACCCATTAAACCTTGAATCGATTTCAAGTCGAGTTCTTGAACTTTCAGATTTTGCAATTAACCCTCTTGAACCTATATTTGGTGTAGTGGTCGTAAGTTGTACATGTAAAGACTGGACAATCAACACAACCTTTTCGTAATATCAGAGAAAGAAAATTATAAGAAATCACCTTGATCAATATTAAATGGACTTGGTAGCATAACAATGCAAACAAATAAATGCTAATAGGTCATTTGCATTTACCATATGAATCTATGATCGGTGGATCACGTTTAGTAACTCTGATTGGCTTGTGATGTTATAGCTCTAGTGGATGCATTGATTGCCAAAACTCGGGCATGGGAAGAAGATCGTGGCATCTTATTTACTTATGACGGTGTTCCTCTACTTGCGATGCTGGATGAATATGTGATGCTCAGGAATGATAGAGAAGACGAGAAAAGGAGGATGAGGGTAAGTTCGAATTCATCAAAAGATTTTAATTTTGTAAATAACACCCAAGTACATTTTTTATTTGCAATTGCCCCTCTTTACTACCCAACTCTAAACCACCCCTGCTTCCGACTTCAAAACGGCATAACTTTGTGTATGATGTTGTGTTTTGGATTTTGTTCTTTCTGTTCATGATTTCTGATGTCCATATATAAAAGTGTAAGACATCATTCGACAAAAAATGAGTCTTTACTACAATTTGATGGGAATATGAAAAGTAAAGCAGGGAACCAAAATTTTCCAAAATTCTGGTTCCATTTGGTTGCTTGGTGCATTGATCTCAGTAAATAAATAGAATATATAGCAAACAAAAAAAATTGAAGACAGATAATTGTTCAATGCAAAGTTTTGTAAGTTTTTAAAGTTTGGTGGGTGGACTGTATAATTTTATATACTAGATTTTTTTTTGTAAAAGTAAGTAAGTAACCATAGGTCCACAGTTCATGTGGGTTGGTTGCAAAACACCCACAGAAAATGGTGGTCAGTTGCAAAACACCCATACCAGAGGGTTTATTTGCATTTTAAGCTTTATAAATCCATGCAAAAATCTACTCCTATGTTTTACAGTTTTTCTAACGATACTTTTATTCAATTTCACAGGATCAGAAGAAATTCCATGAACAAGTACATGCAGACCAAGATACTGTATTTGGTTCAAGGCCAATTCCTAGTCCAAGGCCAACCCCTAGTCCTGGTCGACAAAGCCGAGGGAGCAAAAGAGCTGTGGGCACGCGTACAAACGGAGGTGCAATTGGAACCCCGAGAAGATTGTCTTCACATACTACTCAAAATGGTTCGAGGTCTATAAACAAGGATGGGAGCAGAGAGAATCATGTCAGACCGTCTGCACCTGTCAACTACATCGCCATATCTAAAGAAGAAGAAGCGTCTAATATCTCGAGCTCAGAGACAGCTCCAAGCTCATCGGATATGTAAACAGAGAGTTGAGCAAGTAGGTTAGCCAGTATCTAGTGATAATATGATTAGTTTAGTTGCCATTATTAACTGGGAGAAAAAGTACTTGTTTGAACTATCGAGTATTATTGTAGAGTGGAGATGGAATTGTTGCTTGTTTTGCAAAAATCAGCTGTGTTTTCTGCTGCAAGTTTTACTCTTTTTAGGCTTCTTTGGTTGCAGCTTTTAAGCAAATTAGCTGGAACATCTGAGGCTGAGAGATTAGCTTTGGTTCTTTTAGCTAAGTCAAACCAAAATACAAGTAAATACTAGGCTTTTAAGCCGGCCGACAAAAATGTTATTGTAACAAATTGCCTTCTTTAAAGCTCAGTGAAAACATGGGTGTGTTAGGTCTATTTAAAACTTCATTTCTCATTAAGACAGAAACTTCCTGTGTAAAAAAAAACAGAAATCATAAGCTGGCTAATATTGTTTAAAAGTTGGCCAACCAAATTCAGTGGTCATAAGCTGGCTAATATTGGACTAAGAAAGTTCTGGGTTTTATTCTGCAAATACTTCTCGTCTTCTAGCATTTCAAAGCTGGAAAAACAATAGTAGCATTTTAAGCTGACCACCAAGAATGCAGTACATCTAAGCATAAAGCTATCCTTAAAACTAGCTTGCAAACAATACTACTCGAAATGTTTCAAGGTAAGTGGTCAAAAATCGAAAGAGAGATAAAAACGTACGTCAGGCCAGTTGTTAAGTCGCGATATCTTAAGCTGCGTTTACCAGTGGTGGAATCATGATCTCAACTGGAGGCGTTGAACTTTGTATGAAAGAGTGTGTATTACTCATCATGCAGGTATTAAAAGGTATAATCGGGAACTTTTGTAAAATTGCATAGTAAAGAGTCGGGTTTTTTCTTAGTAAGGAGATGTTATAGCTCAATTTACCCGACTCCTAGTTCATTTTTAAGCCTAATGTAATGTATTGTTACTTGTTAGTAAACATTTAAATTTTAACCCCATTATAAGTTAAACTCGATTACTTATATTGTACTTTAGTTTTAGTATGAATTAAATTTCAAAGGGAAATCACTTCAGAATACGGCAAAATGGCATAATAAATAAATAATCGGAACCCTGAAGATGACATCGCTAAATATTCTTGGAAAAGTTCATGTGCGGATGATCATAAATGATGAGTATTTGGTATCTAATCTTAAAAAGATGTTAGCCCCAATACGGATGATCACATCGTTTTGTTTTACAAAAGTATAGCAACAAATGTTGTTGATTGTTCGTAAGAAAATAAGAGGGTAACAACATTTTTTATTTTATTTTTACCGTGGCGTGAGATATTCTCCCACCTAGGCTAATCAACGGTGGATTACAAGTGATGGTTTGTTACTATACTTGTTCATACATTTTCTGTATACTTGATAAAGGAGTTAACAAGAACTGGTCTCATGGCAATCGACCAAACAAATTGATAAAAAGATCCATTTCATGAAAATTGGTACTTGTGTATGATCGTTTTGGTGTCACAACTTGGTTAATTTGTTGTTGTTATACACACATATGGTGAACTAAAAAATGCCTGTAAATGAAAGATGGCAATTGGCAAGTATCATAGTTTTTAGAGTACTAGCAAGAAAGCTGGCAAGGCCGGGGTTCTTTTATTTAAAACAGTTAAAACTATTTTCAAAAATTTTATAAAGAAAATTTCGGGTTTACGTAAGGAATACAAAATAAAATTTAAACTAAAAATGTAAGCTAGATAACTAAAATTTCGGGTTTACATAGTTATAATAATCACTAATAGCAGCTCACAATCTGCCCATTGCTCACATTTCATATAGTTTAGATAAATAAATTTTTGTCGATAAAAATAATAACACAAATTATTCTCATAAAGGAGAGATTACAAACATGTAACATATTAAAACCTGATCACCGTAAATCCAATCTTTAAAACAATGAATACAAAATAATTAAAATCCAATACCTTGAGGACCACTGATGTAATGGGCATTACATATAATTCATTTTTATGTGATTTTATGTATAAGTGGATTTGAGTATTGTATATAAAGTTTTTTCCTAATTGGACGACATTGACATTGACATTGAAGAAATTATTTAGGAACATTAAATCCAACATAAGTAAAAAAAATACAAGTTTTTACTTTTATTATAATATAACTCATATGTATTCAAGATGCACAAAATATGGGATGAGAGAGTAATACATTTATGTGTCTGTCATTTTAACATTATAATGAAATTTGATTAATTAGGCCTCTCATTTAGTATTATTACATAATTGATTGTTTATCACTAAACTTGCTATTTCATTATCCAAGTATTTAGGTTTTACTTTTACCTAAAGAATTTCTTGGTACTCCTATAATCTACTTGTGTTATGATAAATTTCAAATGAAGTATTTGAGTAAAATTGGTAATCAAGTATGATAAATTTTAAATAAGCTACATTGTAAACTATAAGTTTCTTAGATATCCAAATTTACCAACTATTTGTATAGCAGCTAAATAAATATTAGTTAAATATAGTACATCATATAAAATATAGCTATAACTAAAATTTAAAGACTGTTAACATAGAACAATCGATAAACCAAGCAACATGTAGTTTGGAAGTAACAATAGCTATAACATGTAACAATTAAACTTATAAATACAAGATGAAATTATAACTAAACTATCGGTACTTTTTGTATAATTTGACTAAGTAAAAAAGGGCAAGTGGATTTGGAGAGACATGTGTGCTTGACCGATGAAGAGGTGTGTATTTATTCACACTTTTTCTTAATTAAACTTATAAATACAAGACTGTTGTATTATATTATTAGACTCTTAACCTTGTATTTTATGTGCTCAATTAGACTTGTAACCATACTCCTCTCTATCTATATAAAGAGGGTTAGTGGTCTTATATTTCACATTCATTTATATACATTCTGATTAATAAAGATTCTATTGTTCTCTCTCTATATCTATATACATATATATGTGAGCTAATATGTCACACAACATGTTATCAGCACTGCTTTCGGAGATCGGAGTACGACTATGGTTCTAAATATACAATATAAATCTTGAGGTTTATCCGGGTATTATTAAATTATTGCTATATCGACCTTCACCAACATACTGTGCGGAAGGTACATGATTTTTCAAAACCTAGTTTTTTTTTTAACATTGTCTACCGCATATTAATTTACTGTATATTATGCCTGAGTTGTATGATTTATCAATAGTAATAATTAATGTAACGTCAATTGTCTGGTAATGTACAGTGAGGTTTTTTTTTACATGTTTACATGATCATGTATGTCGTGACCTATATTACATCATATGTAAAATACTTTTGCAGGTTTAATTGTGTACAACGTACAACCATGTATATGTGCCCATATGTTACTCCATGTTTGTTAATCTAGTAATTAATCACACATGTAAGATTAATTGTAATTACATGTATATTACACATACAACAAACTGAAGTAAAGCTACTATGTTCAGAAGATATAGGACCTTGTTAAGCAAGCCTAGAACTTGTGGGCTATCTGGGTAATAACGATGTAATTAATTTAGTTGTGTTGAATTTACACTTCGAATCCCTGTTGTATAATACTTGTATGTAAAACAGTATAGGAGTTTTTTTTAGCTTATACTCGGTCCATATGAATGCACATACATGCATGAATATTGTTTAGTGATTAGTTAATAATAATGCATGTTAATCGAATTAACTTATGTATTACCATGTTAATAATAACTACCATGTAATATTATTACTGCTGTTATGTATATGATATTTAAATTTGCGAAATCATATATTTTCACATTTAAGTTGGAAAAATTATGAACCTTCCCCAACTAGGCTCACCTATTTGGATACGATGTCTAGGAAAGATATAGGCGGAAGTCGATATCCTAATGAGGACGGGTTTTAAGTGGCATTCGTGCCCTCCACCCTCACCGTCTTTCCTGGTCGTTTTTCAAGTAGAGCTACCGAAAGGGGTTGACTAAATAATAATTTCCCCGAGTGTGTTTATATAGTGATGTATGTTTCGTCGAATTGGTGTTTCAGTATCGATCCGTCGTTCGATCAATGAGAACCGATTCACATGAGAAGCAAAACTAATGTTTTCGAACCTGTCGTTTCGAAAAAAAGTTTGTGCTTGTGCAAACCATAAACATATAAACCAGTCGTTTTATATGATAAATAATCCAGAACTCCCAACACATGTTGGATGCCATGTATGATGAGAAAAATCGTAAAACATACTTGCGAAATGACTGTTTAAACGTTGATTTTAATCCGTCACCACATGTTACTCACCCTGATGTGTGAAAATGTGATGCCCAAAATTTTTTTGGATGCCATCTTTGATGAGGAAAACACGAGTTTGTTGTTACCCTCAGGATGAATGCTAAGGCGTTGATTTTATTCCGCCGCCACATTTGAAACGTGATGACGTCTATGATGAACAAATGTATGAAATTGACATATTGGAGCAATCCTTCACCAAAATACTAGCTTGGAAATTGTATTCCTTAAACAATATCGTGAATTTATATTCACCATGTTCCTTTATCTCCCATCTGTTATTGGATAAGAAAATTGCCCCGGTGAGTAGTTTTAATCCTATTGGGTCAATGACGAATTGTTTGCCTGATATTAATGCTCCTTGTGTACATTTTTTTTTTCACGAATCGAGAACCGAGACAAGTGTTATTTGTCTCGAACTGTTGCGATCCCTATGAATCGCCTAGCCAAGCGAGATTTTAGACAATCGTCAAAATCGAAAACCTGAGGCTCCAAGACAGTAACTGAAAGGAACAATATGGCTCGTTGTTACAAAGCAAGAGATAATGCTCAAGGAGGCAACTCTATGCTATAAAGACAAAAGTCATGCACGGTTACTCCTTAAATAGTCCAAAACTATTACAAAGGTGAAAAAACCGATGCAAATGTGGTTAAAGCTAACTGAAAGCAAACTCTTGAGACCCCCGGTTTTGTGGCTCAAATGAGTTTGAGATCTTTCTTTATTGATTTTGATAAATCATTGAGCCATTTTTTCGCTCATCTGAATTATGTTTTCCATTTGAATTATTATTTTTCCATTTGGACCATACTTTTGGATTATGGTTTGCCTGTTTACGAAATTTCTCGAAATAATTTAAAGTGCTTTGAGCAAATTACTTTGACAAATGTGACCAAACTTTAAATTATGAAATTTTAGGCAATACTTGTGGCGTAGTTGGTTTTCTGGAAATAGTGGGTAACAGTGTACCATATAATTTTACCAACTACTTGCCTAAAAGAGTACTCAGTGACAATGATTCTGGACCTGTCGTTCCAAAATCGAAATTTTTGGTAAAACCAAATTGATTTTTCAAATATGAGGTCTTATACTCATGTAGGTCCTGCTGTACCTTATTGAGTTATAAAATATTCGAGAAAACCAGTGTTATCTGGTAATAGCTCATAAAAGAATTAAAATTTCTTTACATAGCCTCCATTCAATACGACCAAAAGCGTATTTTAGAGGAGTTGAAATGTCTTTCAAGTGGTTGCTACCACATTCTTTAAAGAATTTAAAGTTACCTTATCATTTCGCTTGTCGTCGAAATGATAAATGATTTAGATGCTAAGACATGATTGTCTATACTATCATTCACCTGTCATCGATTAATAAGAGCATTTTGATATTGTGGCATTGACCGGATGAGATATTCCCGGGTCAAAAGACGATGCTTGATTTATAATCGCATCGCATTTGGATTCTCTCTGAGAATATATTTCACGATTAATCCGAAATTCATGCCATTAATGCTCATTTTGAAAGACTAGTATGTGTAAAGATCACGAAATGGACTCGTAGAATTCTTGTAAAGAATTGAAGGAGTTATTGTGGACTTATCCAACCATAAGACGGACCAAAAAAATATAAATGGTTATGGTTGATGCATCGACAATAAGGTCACATGATTATTGTTGTCCACGGAAATGCAGCATTTCCTAAACTTTTAGCCCTATCATTAAGTTGATGGCTCATGATCCGGATTATCCTGAAAAGTCTAGTCGACTTGATAATACCAAAGAGTAAGAATCGAAATTTCGATTTGAATTACTTGAGTTTGGAAATTGAACATCTTGTAGATTATGTTCAAACCCAAATGGACTCACGGAAAGTTTGATGATGCGACTGCAAATGATTGCACACACTTCTTGGTCTTGCGCACCAAGATTTATATTTCCGTGTGGGGTTATGCTATTTTGCTGCATTGGTCCGTCTGAGGCCCATAGTCACTAAAAACACTAAATGCGTACCAGTTGGTTACTGGTTATGAGACAGACGCCTCATATGAACGCGTGCTTGAGTGCTTAATATTTTGATTGAGCCGCTATAGCGTTCAAAATATGGACCTCTGAAGGGGACATAAGTCGATTATGAATCTCATGCCTATCATTTGATAGAGTAACCTTGGCAAGCGATCTCTTTACCGCATGATATGCGAAAGTGACATCGCTAAGACTGTTCTCCCCATCGTTAGGGAGAGATTTGCACGTTACCGTTGATAAGGAACAACGTGAAGTAACGTGGTATAACCCACTCAGTCTTAACTTGATCCCCAAAACTGCACTTAGTGATAAGTAAGTGCATAGACTCCCTCAAGTCTAACTAAATGCCAGACGCATTTAATGACTTTATGAGATGTCACGAGATCATTTATACATGCTGCAAAATGCTTGCAAGGATAGACGTCCCTGTCAGACGCCGTGTTCCTGTCGTAACACGTTGCTTTGGCCGAACCTGCCAAGCAAAGGACGCTGCCGTCGGCCGTCAGTCTTTCGTCCTTCCCAAGATACGAGGAAGTTGATCGGTTCCAAATTCGTTCAGCCCCAGAGGTGGTGAACTGAAACTCGTTTGTCGCACGAGATTATAAAGGAGTAAGGAGATGTGTGATTTTCTTCTCATCCTAAGAATCTCGAAATATCTGTCGATCATGATATCTTAGACGATATTGAAGCGAAACGAGACTGTCATTGATTACTTATTCATATATTCAGTGACGACTGATAATATAAGCAAATTATGACAGAGAACCATGTACCGTTGCCTGAAATCAACGTAGAATAGACTGGACTAATGGAAACTTGCAATCCAAGTAGACTCCTTAGCGAAAGTGTGTTCGGACCTGTAGCTCCAACACCACCAATGTTAAACGAGTTCGTTTATTTGGTTATTCGTAAGGAAAAGTGATGAGAATAATGAGATTTTAGAATGCTCGCTTAGTAGCGCAAGGCTTCTCTCACATCTTGAAATTGATTACGAGATGGTTGATTTCCTCGTAATGGACATTATAACGGTCCCCTACTTTATCAGTTTAATAGTTTTCCAAAAACTGATTATGCAGCATGTGATTGTGGTAACTATTTTATCTGTATGAGAATTTAGACAAAGAGATATAGATGAAGGTTCATGTGTGACTTCATATGCTTTAATCAAGTAGTTCGTGACCACGGAACACGATCTCAATTAAATGAGACGTTCACTATATGGATTAATATAATCTGAGTGGATGTGGTATACCCGCCTAAGTGAGTACTTGTTTAGCTTGTGATACTTGAACAAGTATTATGCCCTTGCGTGTTTTATTACGCAATCCATTTTTGGATTTGCCTTCGAGATGAAGGATCTTGGGAAGACACGGTAGTGACTCCGCCCGATGATTGAGTCCCGTAAAGATTGAATCTGTTGGCCCGTGTGGCTAAACCTTAGAAGGGGGGGGGGTGAATAAGGTTTTAGGCGTTTTTCGCAAAATTAAAATTCTAAGCGTGATTAACAACCTAACTAGCTCAATATAAATTTGTGACAATAAATATGCCATGATAATATATGAACGAATTAATATATGCCCACAATCACAAAAATATAAGTTGCGGAAAGAAAAAGTTAAGGAAAGAAATTGACACCGCGATTTATAGAGGTTCGGCAAATCGGCCTACGTCCTCTCCTCGGTATTTCACTAAAAATCTTCTTTCCGATTTTACAAATCCTACCGAGCTCATCAATCGATTCGCTCACCCTCTACCGGAGGTTCCTACTCTTGATACAAGTGCAAGCGAACACGTTTACGAGTCAATTGCTACGAGTACCCAAGTATTTTAAGCTAGAACTTTTAACCAACACTTTGGCTTAAAAGCTTCTACCCAAACACTCACTCACAAATGAGCTTATAATTTGCTATTTACAAAATTGTTGAAATTAAAACAACTCTCACAATTTGATTGCTTCTAAATAAGTTAATTTGTGATATTTGATGTTGTTCGATCTTGGTTTGAGATTGTATCACTTTCTCTTCAATTTCCATCTTTTTCGAGATATTTCTCAATCAATGGAGAATTTAGGTATTTATGATGAATAGAGGTTGAAGGATTTATTGTATATGGTTGGAGAGAGATTGGGATGTGTTTATAAGACTATATAAGTCTGCTTTCTGAATTCTGACCGTTGGGTATAGCTTGAGGGCTTTTCTCCAATGTTTAAAGCTGCTAATTCAAAAAAGCTAAAAAGGTGTTTCTGAAAACGGCTGAAAAACGATCGGTCGTTTTTTCAGTCGACCGGTCGTTTTTGAAATCTGCAGAAAACGATCGGTCGTTTTCCACAGTCGACCGGTCGTTTTTCAGACGACCTCACTGGAAGAATTTGGACCAGAAACGATTGGTCGTTTCTGCCATTTCGATCGGTCGTTTTTCTCTGGCAGTTTCTTGGTTTTCTCGTTAAACTTCGAATGCTTGTAGCTTCTTCGTTTTAGCTCCGATTCTGGTTCCGCTTGGACCGTTGGCTTCGTATTTGATTGCTCTATCTTTCTGACATTCTGAATTTACATTTTATACTTTTGGAAAATACAAGCATTATATCATCGAAATAGAGAAATCGTAAAATCATTAAAAACATAATCAAACTTATAATCAAAATCAATTATTGAACCCCATGGTTCAACAGAATCTAAGTCCGATCACTAGACATTGATATAGACCCAGTCCGTCCCTGATGAGACGATGAAGAGATATTGAACCATCATGTTTATATCTAAGTACAATAAGCGCATCATTGTACTTGGTCTAATGTGCTAGGACGAACATCTCGTATGTTGTGAATGGTATAGCTCGACACAACATTGCGGTAACACGCTGTCATCAAAATGACATAAAAGACATTTTCCCATTACCTTAAGGTAATTGTGGATGAGGGCTTGTCTTATCCCATTTTGCGTTATCGAATGCTCGGTTTATTCCACGTTATATTTTCTTGCATACAGTCGTGTGCAAGTAAATGAGGCATCCAGTCGAATGTTCGTACTCTTTATTCGAATATGAAATCATTGCACCTAGTCGTGTGCAAGTGAGGGGAAGCATCCAGGTGAATGCTTATTGCACTAATTACTACTTAGTCGAAATACTCGCACCGTGTCGTGTGCAAGTGAGGGGGAGCAGCCAGTCGCATGCTCGTGTACTCTTTTTATCCTTAGAGCTAGGTTTTTTTTCCCACTGGGTTTACCTTGGCAAGGTTTTTAGCGAGACACGTTCCCATCATATCTCACTTAAGATTGCCGAAATTAAGGGGAGTATCCTGTTGTATACTTCTTACCACTGTGTACTCTTTTGTCATTCGACTAGAGGTTTTTCTCACCGGGTTTACTCTAGCAAGGTTTTGATGAGGCACCTGTTTTGTGATTGATTCCCTACTACTACCACTGTTGCACTCTTTTTTCTTCGATCAGAGATTTTCCCATTGGGTTTGCTCCGGCAAGGTTTTGATGAGGCACACTGTTTTGTGGTTAGTTAATTACATGGAATTTCAACCTATATCATTCGGCTACACAGTTTCTCTTAGGTACCGGTTTTGTCCCACACTGGGTTTTCCGGCCCTAAGGTTTTTATGTGTTTAGCACTGCGAATGAACTCGACTTAGATCGACTGCATGAAGACGAAGAATTCAAGACGTCCAAAGGGGGAGTGTTGTAGTATATTATTGGACTCTTGAGCTTGTACTTTATGGGCCCAAGTGGGCTTGTAACCCTACTCCTCTATCTATATAAAGAGGGTTAGTGGTCTTGTATTTCACATTCATTCATATACATTTTGATTAATAAAGACCATGTTGTTGTCTCTCTCTATATTTATATACATATATATGTGAGCTAATATGTCATACAACAAAGACGAAATTATAGCTAAACTATCGATACTTATTGTATAGTTTGACTAAATAAACAAGAACTATGGTGAGATGTGTCCTATTCACACTTTTTATATAGTTAAGATAAAGATATGTTATCAATAAATTATAATACTATGTTTCTTTTTTTCATAAGTTAATGCAGAAAAATATAGAGTAATCATATGAAGTGCAAGAGTTCTATGAATATTACTAAAGATATCAAAGACTCGAAAAGTCGAAGAACAGACATCATACCCTTACATCGGAAAAGACAAAAAATGCAAGTTCTCTCCCTCAAAGGTCGATGTGAGAGTTGTTGACTCTGTAAATATTACTATGATAATATGTTGTACTGAAATTTTATTTATTTTACTAAAATATGCTCATATTGTTATCTTAGAATCTTTTAATGAATTCTTTTAAGAAAACAGGGGCTGAGTTTGAGCTCAAGCACCCTGTCGGTCTAAGTTGTCCTGTCGGTGTGACGTTCGAATCAATCGATGGATTTCAGCATTACAAAACGGGGGTCTTTACTAGCAGTGAATGTGGCACGACCCCTCAGATATTTTTTTCCTATTAAATAGCTATTCTTATTTTAGATACCAGGAACGCAAAAGGTTTTGAACCGTTCTCGATTAACATTTTATTAATTACCTTTTTTGATTTGTAGGATGTCAACAACATAGTTATCGCCGTAGGTAACGGAATGAAGTCGGGGGTTCTGTTTTGGATAATGAAGAACTCATGGGGAGCTAAAATTTTAATTATTCTTTTAAATTTCTTCGACTAATTTATACTAAAATTTATTGTAGTTGTTGCAGCCTGTCCGTCGTACGCAATTATCGGTTAATTATCGCTCTGAAATTTTCAAAACCAAATCATATAATTTAATTTTTGAAATATATGATTAACTTTTGAAAATTTTCATTCCGACAATTTTGATACAAGTTATTGGCCGGTCAAAATTGCACGTGATTTCGTAATGAACAATTAATTGGGAACAGATGAAATAACAACTAGCAATAAAGCCCGTGCTTTGCACGGGCCGACAATTTGATAGAATTACTTGGTTTGGATCGACAATCTGATACAATTCTCATTTATGGGTTTTTGTATTTGAGTATTATATGCAATAATTCTAACTCGTTTTAATTTGTTTCCCAATATATATTTACAGTTAGCATTGGCCTTATAGTATGACACTAACTAGTGACTAATTAAGTCCAATGTGAATGAAAAAGCACTATTTTGTTAGAATAACTTTAAAGACAGACACTAAAAGATGACTTATGTAGTCCATTGGTGATGCTTTAAAGAAATTAAATCTAGTTTTCCACAAAACTTATTTATATTGCTAGCTAGCTAGCAACATTGTTTTTATTTATAAAGCGTGTCCATAGCTATAATTAAGGTTAATAGGAAACAGGGAGGAGGAGTACAAAAACTGATTCACAACATTCTATATGCCCTTTGAAGTAAAATAAATACATATAAGTAAATTTAGTTACACAAAAAGACAGAGAGAGGGAGAGAATGTCGATCACCACACCAAAAATTAGAGCCCTATATTTTATGGAACTCATTTTAGTTATTATTATAATTTTTAAGACAGATGATTAAATGAACAAAATCATCATGCATTTCACAAATGCTCATATAGGCCTAAAATGACGAAACTTTATGCTTAGAATTATCACACTCTTACTGTCTTCATCTGCACATGATATCCTCTATTCATACACCGTTTATCTGGAATTTTGCCCAATGAACCTCGCTCTTCGCCGGCTTGCCTAAATATTTTATAACAGGTCAAATGGTAACTTTGATAGAAATGGAGTGAAGTACCCCGGCAATAATTTGGGTGGTCTATTTTTGTTACGGGAGCAGGCTGGCGATTCTTATTACGTATGCATCTTCATTTCAAATATCTATCATGAGTACTAACATATAGAACTGTGAATGTGAATTTCCGCATTTATTGTTTATCCGAGACAACGTCGCATTATATATAGTTTAGTTTTTCAACACAATCATCAATTTGCTGGCTATTTGACAGGAAAAAAAAGGGGAGCTTCGACGTGTGTTGACATTAGATGCTTTGGAAAACGGAAGAAAAAGTAGAGAACACTTTCGGAAATCCATCGATTACACGATAACCATATACCATGTGTCATATGTGTTAATCTAGAGGATTTGTTTCTGCTTTGCAACACTTGTAAACGTAGTAAAGCAAGTACTAATAAACGTGATATCTATAGAAATGGCCATTTATTATCTTTAGAATGTATTGACCATTATTACACAATAGTTTTTGAATATTTATGATTGCATTTCCATGTGGCAACTATACGCAAGCTTTGAGATTGAGAGTTCTTTTCAAATGATAGTACTTAAACCCCAATATTCATTTGTCACTTACGTACATTTGACTGACTAAAGATCAGAAGTTAATCGTCCTGATCACTCAAACGTCATATATTATCAAAGATCAAAATATTTTAATCTTTAATACAAAAGTTTACGTTTATATTATGTCTAATTTAGCCCTTTAATCTAAGTTTAGATGTATGAAGAAAAACATATGCATTTCACATTTTGCTCAATTGGGCCGATACGGCAAAATTGCAAGGAAATGTCACACTCACTGTCTTCATCTGTAAACTAAAATTTCCTGAATTAACCTCACTCTCAGCTGGATCGCCAACAAATCTTGTTGCAGATCACGGGGTAGTTAAGTAAAATGGAGTGGAACCCGATAAAAATATAGATCTTCTTTTGGTTATGGCTTGCAGGCTTGCGATTCTTACGTATCCAATATCTTCATTATAATTTATAATATAAGCGAGTATGCTAACATATTAAAACTGTGAATATGAATTTTCATACTTGTTTTTCCCGTTCACGACTTCTTATAATCTATTTCTCCAACACAAATTTCAACCGGTAACTTGGTTGACATCGTCTCCCTAAGGAAATAAATGGGAGCTGCAATGTGCTTCTTGAGGCCTAAATGCGTAGGAAAACCGAAGAAAAAGAAGAAAACGCATTTGCAGATCCGTCAAAAAAATAACGATATTCGCGTATTGACTCTAGAGGATTTCATTTCGGCTTCGCCACACGTGAACAAGGGTACTAAAGCAAGTACTAATAAACGTGAAATTTCTAGAATAGTGGCTGTTTTTCCATCTCCAGAAGAAGACCAGGAAGAGGTGGTTAGTGTCGATTCTCGAAAGAGTTATCATTTAGGGAGAGAAACCGATCCGGGAGTTGAAAAGGTTGGTGGAGATGATTTAATGGTGAACGAGATGACAAGGGGGATAACACCGAAAAGGGTGAGATTTCAGCTGCCAACTCTTGGCGATATTATTGTCATTGATTCGATTCGTAGGTAATAGTAATACAAACAAACAATCTAATATCCCGATGATACCATTATTATCATGTTTGACATTGGATTAATGTTTTCTTTATACATATACAACGATATGTTTTCATTTGGCTGTTTAAAGATAGGAAGTCGTACTTCTGGATCTCCTGAAATCCCAGCGACAAAATGAGAAAATAAAATAAAATTTTTATGTTGTGATTCATTTGAAGGGAAAAAATGAATAGTAAACTACTCTATAATTTGATTGCGTGATGGCAAGTGACATTGATTATGGATCAATTTGGCCAAAAGGTCTGTAATGTGAAAAAAAACGAAGTTTGGTACCTTATTTGTTAAGGTCTGAGTTAATTGTACGAATTGTATTTTTTCCCGTAAATCATGTTTTGCTCATGCTTGTCATATTATTGTAGGATCATGATGCTTTCAGATTTATGCATCTTATATTCCATAAATGTTCTCAAACCAAATAAGAGAAAGTACAGACATGGAGCACCCATTTGTTCTCAAAAGTAATATTTCCACATACACTCAACCAGATATTATTATTTTTAGTATATAATAGTACTACATTTATGCCTAAAGAAATTACACGCACAACTTGATTTCTCAACTACACTTTTGCTATGCTTATCTAACTTGCTTCAACAATGTTTTTGAGCTATTTGTTTATGAAATGAGTACATAAACACACATAACTTGCGAAAGGATTTCCACCAACTGTTTTTGTTAATCTAACTTAAATAAAGTTGGCTAAGTGTTGAAAACCATACTAGGAAATAGTCCTCGATGTTGTAAGGATGCCACGTCACTGCAAATAATAATCCGTGAACCAACGTAATCGAATCTAGCATTATGAAGTGTGTACCCTTCAAAATCTGGCAAAGGGATTCCTCTATATAGGATCAAATTCACATATGGTACGATAACCGTTTTTAGGACAGTCTCTACAACGGGCTGCAAAGTTTTTTGAAAATTAGTTAGTCACAAAACTGAACCAAGGGTGATCATAATCGTTGGAAGGATGTGATACGTAAGGATTCTTCGGTTTCACCTTAAAACACAAGGTTAGATGCTTGTTTACTCAAATGTTGCAGTAAATTGGTTTCCGGGATAAAAGCGGACATTTAATTGCATTTCTAGTCTAAAACTTAGAATTTCCAAGTTGAGTGAACCTAGCTTTATTCGTAGCCTCAAATAAGCCAGTTTACTTACTTAAAGGTTGGAGGCAAACAAGCTCATAGTTGAGAGTGAAAAAGTGGTGACAAGAATACCTTTAGTAAAACTATGTGCAAGGGACCAATTTTTGTCCACTCTAACGACATGAAGAAATCATCTAACATTATGCTTCCGGATAAGCTATTTCTTGATATTTCTGGGTAAGCCGAAAGGGTAACCTTCTGTCCAACCAAAACAAAATAATAATAAAAACGAAACAATTTAAATCCCATCACAGTTCAAGAGTTTCGACAACACTTGCTTAACTAGCATGAAAAATACTTCTTTTTGGTTTCAAATGTAACTTTTGGATTCCTTTTAAATCGAAATGAAACATGGAAATAATAGTGCTCTTAAAAGTTAAAGTTAAGCACCGGATTAGCTGCATTAGCATATCAAAACTAGTTATATATCAGAGTAAACGTACTTTACGTATTTCATAGGCAAACAAGAATTAACTGAGAAATTTAGGTCTGTGTTCCTGCTGCGTCTTAAATAAAAGGTTCTTTTTATAGTGTTAACTGTTAAGGAAAAATCTGGGTTTATTGATCAAGAAACTTTTTGTATTGTCAGGCTTGAAAAAGCCAGGACAACAAAGCTTTTAAGCCTAGTAACCAAACAGAGTCCAGCTTTATTAAGCGAAGACTAAAAAAGCTTAAAGCTGGAACCAAATAAGGGCTTAATAACTAGCCTTTTTTTACTTACCGAAGAAATGCATGCTACTGGTAATACTTCATCACCATCCACCACCTCGATTATCACATCTAAGTTAACCACAACATCTATGTTATCTTGTGCCAGTTTTATACTCGGTGGTGAAGTTACAGATATATTCAGCTTTATATCATCGTTCGGGTATTTTTTATACAGCATTGGGATAACGTATTTCCATTCAGCAGTGTTCATCAACGACTGGTTTGGCAAGTTCTCGATGATCCAATGCATAAGATCTGCCTGACCATATAAATAACATTACAACAATTAAAATGACTTATTGAAGATTAACACAGTAAATATTACGTAATTGAATTTTGTACGGCATCCTACGAAAAATTTGATTACTGCATAGACAAACGATTTTCTGCCAATTTAGTAATACAGCCATCCAATTGTATTCCTAAATTACAAGTTTTTTTGATTTTGAACATCTATCTTGTAGCTATTTATGTCTTGTTATGTCAAAATATTGACTTTTGTTTAACATGCACAATTTGAAAACTCATGCAAGTCAGAGGGTGCAAAACTGACTACAAGACTATGTAGCGTGCTAAAATTTTGTTTTCGGTCACTCTCACCTCCGTTTTTTTTTTTGCTTAAAACTGTATCTGCATTTGTATGACTAGCTTAAGAGCTGGATTTTGTGGTTCTTGACCTGAAAACGCTAGAAGTTTTAAGCTGAATAACCCAATTTTTTTTATCAGGCACTAGAAACCCAGCTTATTCTCTTAAAAACTGCAACCAAACAATTCCTATATTTGAATATTTCATAGTCTGGCGGACAAGATGAAATTACGACACACTGGAGTACACTAAATTAAAGCAATTCGAAAAAACAAATGTTATGCTTTAAGTACGATAACTTACATTATAGTATAATAAAGATAAGGAAGTTAGAACTTCTTCATGTATCAATATCCCAAGCATTTTTGACGGACCTTCACATTGAACCGAAGCTTTTGAATTTTGACTATTATAATCAGGAGATGCAACTTTAGCTTTTGTGGAAGTGAATAGACCATCAATTTCGAAGCCAAAAGAGGTGTTACTATAAACAAGATCGTTCACAATGGTCACGTTTAGTGTAGCAATATCATCGACTTTGATACTTTTCGGAATAGATTCTAATGAAGATTCGGCATTTGTGATCTCCTCTTCTATTTTCTGGGTAATTGTTTTCTCAATCGTTGAACGTATTTTACCTTCGAAAGCATCGATCAATCTAAAAGAAGAAATATGGCCAAGTACGTTATTTCAACAAGTAACGACGAATATTACCTTTTAGAGATGAGATCATGAGAAAGATTTAGAGCGATAATCCTAGGTTTTCTGAGGGCTACTTTGGTTACAGAGTCAAATAAACAATTTTGATTCTTTAAAATTGAGAAAAAGCTGGGTTCGTCCAACCTAAAGCTTCTAGCTTTTCATGCCAAAAATAGTCAGAAAAACTCAAATTTTAAGCTTATCGGAATTTCAGGCACAAAAAAAAACTGAGATAAAAATCTACAACCAAACAAGGCCCGATGAAGATACATGACTAATATATATGGGGCTTGCACTTGTTCCTTGGGTTAGCCTCTTTTTTACTTTCTAACTTAAGAACAAAACGTGTTTTGCGTAGCTAACTTATAAGTATTGTTTCAATACTTTTTGCAGCCAAATAAGTAAGAATCATTATATTTGATCTTGGTAGTTTTTGTACAAAAGCTTACTGCCTGCAACAAGTGTTCACTAAATAAGAAAATACTAGTACGTTACCAGTAAGTAATAAGAACCAGTTAAAAAGGAATATTAGGATTGAAATTTACATTGAAGTAGGCTTAACAAGTTAAATCTTCTTATAAGCTTATAACTTGACATTGCGTTTATGTGAAGGAATTAGTGAATACCCTTGATAAAGCCAAGATGCTCCACCATTCATGTTGATGGAAATATCTTTTATGTAACATCCACAATCTAGTAGAGAGAGCTTAATTGTCCCATTTTTGTTCTTTACGTTTACTGTCACCCCAATCTCCATGCCATCAACCTTAGGAAAAAAGTAGGAGTTGTTGAATAAGTACATCTATGAACCTTCTTGTATTACATCGTATATTTTGGTAAATGCGACTTCTCTACGAATTCACTAGACTCTTTAACTTAACATATAAGGCCTGCAGAGGTATCAATATTGCCAACTGTTTCGGCAAATATTAGCACTGATCATACTTGAACGTAGAAATCTTCATTTTGCAAGTTCCCTTATTTCCTTAACTAACTCATTTAAATATGGCATTGAGTAATCGTTGGAATGGTATTTTTTCAATGAGCCATTATTATCTTTTATCTTACACTGCTACTTTAAAGAAAAGTAGAGACTCAAATAAAGATTCAGTTTTCTTCAGCTTAGGAACATTAAACTCTTCACTAACTGAATCAGCAAATTAGTATTCGGAATGATCACGTTTGCGAGCTAGTTTTCCACGTATCAGATAAGGTACGTGCATAGTCGAGGACTACATAAGATTATTTTAAATGGTTATCACTGATTCATGGAGCTCTACTGGGAAAAGAAGGCTTGACTTTTGGCAAACTTGGCCACTAAAAACTTATCTCATGTTCCCTTTAGTTGATAAAGTTCATTTCCTTTTAATGTACTCTTTGGGCACATTGACTACGGCTCAATTTAGACATTCAATATGTGGAAACACCAAAAGACTGGATGCAGCGTAGGTGACTCTGAGTCAAGGTGACTCAGAGTTCACAGCCATTGGATATTGCTACAGTTAAAATATGAAATGTACTGTAGCAATATCCAATGGCTGTGGACTCTGAGTCACTCTGACTCAGAGTCACCTACGCTGCTTCCCAAAAGACTATGCCTTTCTTATTCTCCCCGCCTATTAAAAATAGTAACAATTTCATCGTACTTTAAGCACTGACATATACTGTAACAGGTTTGTTTGGCAACACCAATAAAAAGACCTTTTACCTCTAAACTCGTCCGTTTTCTTCGCTTACCGAGGCAATTATATTTTTATTTCAAGTACTTAATTGTTTTAGTTTCAATAAAACTATAATTTTCATCATTGAGATTACCTACAGTTATTTCGCATTAAGAGTCTAAGTCTGGTACTAAAATGCAAAATACTACTATATTTTTTGCTTTGCATTTTTTAAACAAATGGACTCAAAAGTACTTAAATCTTAGTCAAATTAAACTAACAGATTAGCTCAACATATATAGCAATATAAAAAGATGTTCAAAGTAAGTCAGAGGATGTATATGTAAGCATATATACCTCAACAGAGGCAGTCCCTTTATCAGAAATCTTGATAAAAGAACCATACTTATAATTCCAATCCATGTTCAAAAACGCCTTTGCCCCCGAAGCAACGATAGCCACTCCCGTATCCCCAGCCTTTACAGTTGAAGAATTTACCTCAACTTTATAAAGCACTATATTTGACAAAGTAATATGAACTGTCCCAAGAAGAGCTATTTTCACAGGCTTTTCGATTTGAGGCACCTCTAGAGGAGTCAAGCTATGAATTACAGTGTTTATTACTAAATCTTTGGCAAAATTAATCCCTTTATTGTAGATTTCAACTGCAATGAACCCTTCTTGTTGCTCAGCTGATATAACTTGAGCTAGTGTAAAAACAAGTAAAAGAAGGAATAAAGTGACTGGAAATTTCATTGCCATGGGATAAAGAAACTAAAATTTGTATATTTGGGGTGGAAAAAGTTTGTATTTTTGTAAATAAATTTGAGATGAACTTAAATTTAGTACTTGGGTGAGACAAAATGAAGCATTTTTGTTTTTGGATTTAGTGAGACCCAAGTTAGGATATTGAGATTAAATTTTGAATGTTTTGTGGGTGATAAAAGTTTTTGTTTTATTATAAATGAAATTGGGAAAAATAAGGATGTCTCGAGGGAAACGTGGGGAGAAGGTGTTGTGTTATTTATGTTTTGGAATTTTCTTCATTAATAAATCTTTTGAATTTCTGTTGGACCGAGTTAGTTAGTTGAAACAAGGAAGTGTATTTACAACTATGGCCTCATAGTTTTAATTTCTATTTGCCCCTATATATATTTTGTTTTTATGAAATACTAATGATCCTCACGTTTTGAAGGGAAAACCATTGTTGTATCTTGTATCTCTATATTGCACTTCAAGTCGTCCGAAAAGATGAAACTCATATCGTGCAAAATAAATCAGTAAAGTATTTATTACGATTTACTATGCTAGACAGAGTAGTGGTTGAAAACCCATTGTTTGCAGAAATAAATGGCTATATATGAATTGATTATTAGTCAATGATTCAATACGAGTCTCGTCGTAGGTGTTAATTGGCATCTAATGTAGTGTTATTTGCAACAGATATACTTAAGAGTTCTTTCTTGATTCGATATTCCGATATCGTTTGTCTTTCAATTTTTATACATCGGTAGTAATTTTTTTTTTGTTTTATTAGGTCAGCTATAGCGTCATTTGCAACAGATGTACTTAAGAGCTTTTTCTTGATCCGATATTCCGATATCGTTTGTCTTTCAATTTTTATATATCGGTAGTAAAAAAGAATAATTTTTGTTTTATTAGGTCAGTTATAACGTCTATGAGAGTGGTCGTAAATAAACGACTTTAGATATTTGTGTACACTTTAATCGTATTATTTGGAATTTCGAAGTGAAATAATATTATTTTTTTGCCACTAAACATAGGCAAATGAAACTGTGAAAGTATTACCAAATTACATTTCTACTAAACTAGACTATTTTTAGTCACTTACGCTTGGGAAAAAAATATGTTTAATACACCAAACTATAGTGCTGTTAACGATTTGAGTACCCACCTTTTAAATTTACCAATTTGGGTACCGCACTATAATAATTTTCCAATTTAGGTATCACCGTCTAAATTAATCACGGAACCATATCACGTGACATTTGATAAACGTTAATTTTAGAGGCTAATTTAACAATTTTACACAAAAATATGTCATCCTCGAAAAACTTTTCCCCCAATTTCACACATAACAAAAATTAGCACATAATCCAAATTTTTGTTATGTGTGAAATTGTGAAAAACGTTTTTCTAGGATAACATATTTTTGGATAAAATTATCAAATTAACGTTTTTAAATGTCACGTGACATGATTCCGTGATTAATTTAGACGGTGGTACCTAAATTGGAAAGTTATTATAGTGTGGTACCCAAATTGAAAATTTTGAAAGATGGATGCACAAATCGTTAAAAGCAGATAGTTTGATGTATTAAACATATAAAACTCCCTTGCGCTTATAGAATGGTTACACTAGTGTTTTAAACATTAAAAACGTACCATGAAAAAGGTATGTATCTTTGTAAACTATGTGGACTAAGTCTCTTACTTTATCAAGGTTTGGGGACTATTAGTGCTGAAATTGAAGGTAAGGACCAACATGAATTTAAATAAACATACCAACTGATCCGCATATTTGTTTTAAAAATGACACCATCAGTGATTGTTTCGTAACCTTTACTCAAGAGTGTTAAAAGAGATTAACACCGTCGTAACCTCGGGTGCATTAAATATTTAAGATGTGTTATCTTTATACATATTAAAAAACTTATTAAAATTAAAAATATTTTTAATATTTGTAACTCATGACGTGACAAACACAACTCACAATTAACATTATTATCTCCTATAAATTATCCCCATAAAAATAGTAACCAGTAAAATAAAAGAGAAATGTTTAATTAAAAATTGATAAAATTGTTAATGTGAAACTAATGTGTTTATTAAATTTAAGATGCATATGTGTCGTTTAACATATTTTTAAACGATGATGTGTCAGTACTTAACAATAAAAAGTTAACAAAAGTATTACGGATGCTCTAAGCACATTAGTTTCAAGTTAACAATGTTATTGTTGTAATACAACTATTAGCTATATATTTAGGGAGACAGAAGTAGAGATAGGGGAGAACAGTATCGTCTTTATTAATGAATGAATATGAATGGATGAATAAATACAAGACCCCTAGCCCTCTTTATATAGATAGAGGGTTAGGGTTACAAGCCCACTTAGGCCTAATAAGTAAAAAGCCCAAGGGTCCAATAATCTTACAACACTCCCCCTTTGGACGTCTTGAATTCTTCGTCTTCATGCAGTCGATCTGAGTCGAGTTCATTCGCAGTGCTAAACACATAAAAACCTTAGGGCCGGAAAACCCAGTGTGGGACAAAACCGGTACCTAGGAGAAATTGTGTAGCCGAATGATATAGGCCGAAATATCATGTAAGTAACTAACCACAAAAAACAGTGTGCCTCATCAAAACCTTGACAGAGCAAACCCAATGGGAAAATCTCTGATCGAAGGAAAAAGAGTGCAACAGTGGTAGTAGTAGGGGATCAACCACAAAACAGGTGTCTCATCAAAACCTTGCTAGAGTAAACTCAATGGGAAAAACCTCTAGTCGAAGGACAAAAGAGTACACAGTGGTAAGAAGTATACAACAGGATACTCCCCCTAATTCGGCAATCTTAAGTGAGATAAGATGGGAACGTGTCTCGCTAAAAACCTTGCCAAGGAAAACCCAGTGGGAAAAAACCTTGGTCTAAGGACAAAAAGAGTACACGAGCATGCGACTGGATGCTCCCCCTCACTTGCACACGACAGGGTGCGAGGATTTCGACTAAGTAGTAATTAGTGCAATAAGCATTCACATGGATGCTCCCCCTCACTTGCACACGACAGGGTGCAATGATTTCATATTCCAAGAAAGAGTACGAGCATTCGACTAGATGCTTCATTTACTTGCACACGACTGGATGCGAGAAAATCTAACGTGAAATAGAACGAGCATTCGACAAGATGCTCTTAAACTTCATATGTGAAGATTTATTTCGGCAAGAAATGCTAAATAGCATAATCTAGTCATGTCTCTCTTGATCGATAACAACAAGTTGTCCTCAAATAAGACAAGTGTTTTATCTGGATCGTGAGACAGAGCATATGTAATTCAAATATGGCTAATACGAGCTCGAAGCCATATACACTCTCTAGTCGTCTCATAGAGCACGAGTAGATCAGAGTGATTCGTTTGGAGTCATTCCAAGACCTCCAAGATATCGTCTTATTCCTAATGGCAAAGACATACCATGTTAGGAATATCCCTTATGCGGGTCTGATAAGTAACCAGCATCGGTATAACCGAAAAAAGGTTGCGTTAATTCGAGTACCAAAGGGGTAGGTACACTCGATAACGCAAAATGAGATAAGACAAGCCCTCATCCAAAGTTACCTTAAGGTAATGGGAAAATGTCTTTTATGTCATTTCGATGGCAGCGTGTTAGCGCGATGCTGTGTCGAGCTATACCATTCACAGCAGACGAGATGTTCGTCCTAGCACATTAGACCAAGTGCAATGATGCGCTTATTGTACTTAGATATGAACAGCATGATTCAATATCTCTTCATCGTCTCATCAGGGACGGACTGGGTCTATATCAATGTCTAGTGATCGAACGATCATGGAAGAATCTGACGACTTAGCGTCATAATGACTAAAACGTCATAACACCTGCTGGGTGTAGTATGAATCATGGACTTAGATTCAATCTTTACGGGACTCGATCATCAGGCCGAGTCACTACCGTGTCTTCCCAAGATCCTTCATCTCGAAGGCAAATCCAAAAATGGATCGCATAATAAAACACGCAAGGGCATAATACTTGTTCAAGTATCCCAAGCTAATCAAGTACTCACTTAGGCGGTATACCACATCCGCTCGGATTATATTAATCCATATAGTGAACGTCTCAGTCAATTGAGATCGTGTTCCATGGTCAGGAACTACTTGATTCAAGCACATGAAGTCACACCGGGACCTTCATCTATATCTCTTTGTCTAAATTCTCATAGAGATAAAACAGTGACCACCATCACATGCTGCATAATCAGTTTTTCGGAAACTACTAAACTGATAAAGTAGGGGACCGTTATAACGTCCATTACGAGATAATCAACCATCTCGTAATCAATTCCAAGATGTGTGAGAAGCCTTGCGCTACTAGGCGAGCATTCTACAATCTCATTATTCTCATCACTTTTCCTTACGAATAACCAAATAAACGAACTCGTTTAACATTGGTTGTGTTGGAGCTACAGGTCCGAACACACTTTCGCTAAGGAGTTGGATTGCAAGTTTCCATTAGTCCAGTCTATTCTCCGTTGACTTCAGGCAACGGTATATGGTTCCCTGTCATAATTTGTTCATATTATCAGTCGTCACCGAATATATGAACAAGTAATCAATGACAGTCTCATTTCGCTTCAATATCGTCTAAGATATCATGATGGACAGATATTTCGAGATTCTTAGGATGAAGAGCAATCACACATCTCCTAGATCCTTTATAATCTCGTGCGACGAACGAGTTTCAGTTCACCACCTCTGGGGCTGAACGAATTAAGAACCGGTCAACTACCTCATATCTTAGGAAGGATGACAGACTGACGGCCGACGGCAGCGTCCTTTGCTTGGCGGGTTCGGCCAAAGCAACGTGTTACGACAGGAACACAGCGTCCGACAGGGACGTCTATCCTTGCAAGCATTTTGCAGCAGGTATAAATGATCTCGTGACATCTCATAAAGTCATTAAATGCGTCTGGCATTTAGTTAGACTTGAGGGAGTCTATGCACTTACTTATCACTAAGTGCAGTTTTGGGGATCAAGCTAAGACTGAGTGGGTTATGCCACGTTACTTCACGTCGTTCCTTATCAACGGTAACGTGCAAATCTCCCCCTAACGACGGGGAGAACAGTCTTAGCGATGTCACTTTCGCATATCATGCGGTAAAGAGATCGCTTGCCAAGGTTACTCTATCAAATGATAGGCAGGGGATTCATAATCGACTTATGTCCCCTTCAGAGGTCCATATTTTGAACGCTATAGCGGCTCAATCAAAATATTAATTAAGCACTCCAAACACGCGTTAATATGAGACTTCTGGCTCATAACCAGTAATCAGCTGGTACGCATATGGTGTCTGAGTGTCTATGGGCCTCATAACGGACCAATGCAGCAAAATAGCATAACCCAACACGGAAATATAAATCTTGGTGTGCAAGACCAAGAAATGCGTGCAATCATTTGCAGTCGCATCATCAAACTTTCCGTGAGTCCATTTGGGTCTGAACATAATCGACATGATGTTCAATTTCAATTTCCAAACTCAAGTAATTCAAATCGAAATTTCGATTCTTACTCTTCGAAATTATCAAGTCGACTAGACTTTTCAGGATAATCCGGATCATGGCCATCAACTTAATGATAGGGCTAAAAGTTTGGAAAATGCAGCATTTTTGTGGACAACAATAATCATGTGACCTTATTGTCGATGCATCAACCATAACCATTTATATTTATGGTCCGTTTTATGGTTGGATAAGTCCACAATAACTCCTTCAATTCTTTACAAGAATTCTACGAGTTCATTTCGTGATCTTTACACATACTAGTCTTTCAAAGTGAGCATTAGTGGCATAAATTTCGGATTAATCACGAAATATATTCTCAGAGAGAATCCAAATGCGATGCGATTATAAATCAAGCATCGTCTTTTGACCCGGGAACATCTCATCCGGTCAATGCCACAATATCAAAATGCTCTTATCAATCGACGACAGGTGAATGATAGTACAGACAATCATGTCTTAGCATTTAAATTCTTTATCATTCGACGACAGGCGAAATGATAAGGTAACTTTAAATGCTTTAAAGAATGTGGTAGCAACCACTTGAAAGACATTTCAACTCCTCTAAAATACGCTTTTGGTCGTATTGAATGGAGACTATGTAAAGAAATTTCAATTCTTTCATGAGCTATTACCAGGTAACACTGGTTTTCTCGAATATTTTATAACTCAACAAGGTACGACAGGACCTACAGGAGTATACCGCCTCATATTTGACAAATCAATTTGGCTTTACCAAAGATTTCGATTTGGAACAACAGGTCCAGAATCGTTGTCACTGAGTACTATTTTAGGCAAATAGTTGGTGAAATTATGTGGTACACTGTAACCCACTATTTCCAAAATATATCAACTACCCCACAGGTATTGCCTAAAATTTCATAATTTAAAGTTTTGTCACATTTGTCAAAAGAATTTGCTCAAAACACTTTAAATTATTTCGAGAAATTTCGTAAACAGGCAAACCATAATCCAAAAGTATGGTCCAAATGGAAAACATAATAATCCAAATGGAAAACATAATCCAGATGAGCGAAAAAATGGCTCAATGATTTATCAAAATCAATAAAGAAAGGTCTCAAACTTATTTGAGCCACAAAACCGGGGGTCTCAAAAGTTTCCTTTCAGTTAGCTTTAACCACATTAGCATCGGTTTTTTCACCTTTGTAATAGTTTGAACTATTTAAGGAGTAACCATGCATGACCTTTGTCTTTATAGCATAGAGTTGGCTCCTTGAGCATCATCTCTTACTTTGTGACAACGGCCCATATTGTTCCTTTCAATTACTGTCTTGGAGCCACTGGTTTTCGATTTTGACGATTGTCTAAAATCTCGCTTGGCTAGGCGATTCATCGGGATCACGACAGTTCGAGACAAATAACACTTGTCTCGGTTCTCGATTCGTGGAAAAACAAATATACACGAAGAGCATTAATATCAGGCAAACAATTTGCCATTGACCCAATAGGATTAAAACTACTCACTGGGGCAATTTTTTTATCCAATAACAGATGGGTGATAAAGGAACATGGTGAATATAAATTCACGATACTGCTTATGGAATACAATTTCCAATCTAGTATTTTGGTGAAGGATTGCTCCAATATGTCAATTTCAGACATTTGTTCACCATAGACGTCATCACGTCTCATATGTGGCGGCGGAATAAATCAACGCCTTAGCATTCATCTCGAGAGTAACAACAAACTCATGTTTTACTCATCAAAGATGGCATCCAAAAAAAAATTTGGGCATCACATTTTCACACATCAGGGTGACTAACATGTGGTGACGGAATAACATCAACGTCTAAACAGTCATTTCGCAAGTATGTTTTGCGATTTTTCTCATCATAGATGACATCCAACAGGTGTTGGGAGTTCTGTATTATTTATCATATAAAACGACTGGTTTATATGTTTATGGTTTGCACAAGCACAAACTTTTTTTTTTTTTCGAAACGACAGGTTCGAAAACATTAGTTTTGCTTCTCATGTGAATCGGTTCTCATTGATCGAACGACGGGTCGATACTGAAACACCAATTCGGCGAAACATACATCACTATATAAACACACTCGGAGAAATTATTATTTAGTCAACCCCTTTCGGTAGCTCTACTTGAAAAACGACCAGGAAAGACGGTGAGGGTGGAGGGCACGAATGGCACTTAAAACCCGACCTCATTAGGATATCGACTTCCGCCTATATCTTTCCTAGACATCGTATCCAAATAGGTGAGCCTATTTAGGGAAGGTTCATAATTTTTCCAACTTAAATGTGAAAATATATGATTTCGCAAATTACTGTATTTTACACATGTGTACATGGTAGTAAATAAATACATAGATCGTACCTGCTTGCATGATTAAATAATATAGCAGTAGCATGGTAATACATATTAGCACAATCTAAATTTATCAATTTACACTAAACAAGATATTACTCCATATTTAATTATTCTATTGCTATATGTGTAAATTCTATACATGTTAACTAAATCATTCATGTACGTAATATATTTTATTTCACCGGAAGTCATACCAAACTATATAGTGGTTTGTTTAGGATACTTTAATATGGCTTTCCCCATATGTTACTGCCTATAAAATTGGTTTCTTGATTTTACATCTTGTCACTATGTACACGTGGATAGCAAATTTACATGCAATATATGAGACAATCTTCAATTACATAATTCATGGGTGATCAGAAGTTATCGGACAATTTTTAGACAAGATTGTTATATATCCACAAACAAATTTAAACCCAATTCAATTTCACATGTTGATACATATATTGTAGGTCAGTTTTATTACTCCAGGCGTCTAAACATATACGGCCCAGTGCCAAATCCAAGCCAAGTGTTTTGCACAAAAAGATAAATTCAATTATTGCAGCATTCTAACATTAGTAGCGTATCCATGGCATTAGTAAATCTAGTGTATTCGTTGGACATGCAGGACAATACAATTTTGGACTACCTCGGTCATACGTATTATTACTAAGATTAACAAGCACCATTTCATGATAATCAATCTTATTATTTCATCACATATGCAGTAGGGTGGTTTTATATTAACATGCAATTTTCAACATTGACCTCATGCAATATATACATATATGGAACGTCTGTTACGGTAAAATCTATACCTTTCGCAACGTATGTTGAAGAAGGTCGATATAGCAAAATATTAAAAAAAACCCGGATAAACCTCAAGGTTTATATTGTATACTTAGAACCCTAGCCGTACTCCGATCTCCGAGAGCAGTGCTGATAACGTGCTGTAATACAACTATTAGCTATATATTTAGGGAGACAGAAGTAGAGATAGGGGAGAACAGTATCGTCTTTATTAATGAATGAATATGAATGGATGAATAAATACAAGACCCCTAGCCCTCTTTATATAGATAGAGGGTTAGGGTTACAAGCCCACTTAGGCCCAATAAGTAAAAAGCCCAAGGGTCCAATAATCTTACAACAGTTATCAATTTTTAATTAACAATTTCTCTTTTATTTTACTGTCACTATTCTTATGGAGAGAATTTATAGGATATAATAATATTAATTGTGAGGTGTGTTTGCCATGTCACCAGTTACAAAGATTAAAAATATTGTTAACTTTAACAATTTTTTTAACATTTATAAACATAACACATATTTTAACGTAACTAATGGAGATAAAAAAATGCATTGTTACCTAACTATTTTATTTAACAATAGGGATAACAACAATATTGGAGATGCTCTAATACAGTAAAACTTCTATACAGTCATATTGTGGGAACCACGAAAAAATATTAGTATAAGGAGGTTATTATTATATAGAGTTTACATATTAAAAAAATAAAAAATAAATGTATTTACATAATATTAGATACATATACATGGTTTATTATAAGTTAAAACAAACAAATGAATCTATCAAAAGTTTAGTTAAACAAATACATGTATTTTGAAATTTGTAAAGTCAAATACAATCTTTCATATGCCTTCTTTACATTTATAAATACTAGGTATATTAAAGTAAAAATACCAATCACTTTGGCGGTATCCATGTCGACGAGATAATATGGACGCGCAAGTTAAAAGATGTGGTAGCAACACAAAAAATTAAGTTATCATCGCAAACAACCTTATATAAGTATTTTACATCATCATAACTTTATTGTAACTAGATGTATATATTTTTGTAATGAAATGTATTTTATTTCTATAAGGAGGTAGAATTATAACTAACGGGACCATAAAAAACTACGGAATATGACAATGGGGAGTTTATTCCTATTTTGAACTGGCCTGAGTTGTGACCGGGATTTTTTATTACTATAGAGAGGTTATTCCTATATGGAGTATTTTTATAAATAGGTTTTACTGTATATATTAATAAATCTTAAAATTACCAACTTAAAAATAATTCAAAATAAAAACTAAAATATTCTATTGACATACTGTTTCACACAAATTTTCACCAAGTGCTGTAAACAGGAAAAATGAATGCGAAGCAAAATAAATTTTATTTATCAATTAATTTGCGGGTACAATCTCTGATAATTTCTAAAATAAAATATAGAAATAAAAGTCATTTGATTCTCCTCTTCGAACAATTTGTGATGGCTCGAAATGCTGTTGTAGACTCTTTGATGAATTTTGTTGAATTTGCTGAACTTGAGTAGAATTCTTCAGATTTGATGAAGAACTTTGTAGTTTTGTTGATTTCGTTGATGATCTTGACGCTCTTCAGATTTGGTGAAGAACTTGGAGATTTTGATCTAGAGAAACGTGTTTTTGCCTTTGTGTAGTCGTTCCTGAAGATCGAATGCCGGTTTGTTGTAGATTTCTTGGGTGGAGTTCTTCAGATTTGTTGAAGAACTTTGAAGACTTTGATTTGCAGAAACGTCTTGCTTATTGCTTGTAGTCGTTCCTGAATATCGAAGGCAGATTTGTTGCAGAACTTCTTTAGATTTGGTGAAGAACTTTGAAGACTTTGATTTGCAGAAACGTCTTGCTGATTGCTTGCAGTCGTTCCTGAAGATCGAATGCCGATTTGTTGTAGATTTCTTGGGTGGAGTTCTTCAGATTTGTTGAAGAACTTTGAAGACTTTGATTTGCAGAAACGTCTTGCTTATTGCTTGTAGTCGTTCCTGAAGATCGAAGGCAGATTTGTTGTATGAGTTCTTCAGATTTGGGGAAGAACTTGAAGATTTTGATCCGTAGAAACACCTTGCTTGCTGCTTTTAGACGTTCTTGAAGATCGAATGCCAAGTTTATTGCAGATTTGTTACAGACTTTGAAGGCGTTCGTTGAGGCCTGTTGAACGATGTTCTTCTAATCGATTATTTTGATGATAACAATATTTGAAAAACATGATAAAAGCTCGTTTTGCGTACTAATCATTTATTGAGTATGTCAAAGGTTTGAAATGATAGATTACACAAATACGAAGCCAACGGTTCAAGCGGAACCTCAATCGGACCTAAAATGAACAAGTTACGAGCCTTCGAACTATGTCGAGAAAACCAATAAGTTTCCAGAACAAAAAACGACCAATCACAGTTCATAAACGACCGATCGTTTCAGTGATAATTTCTTCCAGCAAGTACAGATTAAAAACGACCGATCGCTAGGCTAAAACGACCGATCGTTTTAGGTAGAAATTCTTCCAGCGAGTACAGATGAAAAACGACCGATCGTTTTTCAGAAACGACCGATCGTTTCTGTAGAATTTAAAATTACAGCTTTTTAGCTTATCCTGAAAATTGGGCGAACTGCTGCAAACAAGTGGCTAATCTACTGAACAACTGCCAACGGTCATCCATTAACCAATGGACCATTTTGGCTCTAAAAATAGGCCCAAATCCTTTGTTGAAGAGACACCAATAATTCACACAACTTCAAGCTTTCAAATTCAAAGATCATACAAGCTTATACTACCTAATTTTCTCACTTGTATTCATAAAATATTCTCGAGTGTATTATTATTGTAATCTTATAAACATCGAGATAGTATTTGTTAGTGAGTGATCCATTCAAATTCAATCTTGTAAAGAGTATTTTATAAACTCATTTGTGAGCGAGTGATCGGGTAGAGGCTTTTCAAGCAAGTGTAGCTTAAAAGCTCTAGGCTTTTCATTCGGGATACTCATAGTGTGAGGGGGAGCTTAATCGGTTGATTAAGCTCGTTAGGGTGTAATCTTGAAAGGAGATTCTAGTGAAACACTCGGTAGTGTGAATACCGAGGAGAGGACGTAGGCGCGTTTTGCCGAACCTCTATAACTCTTGTGTTATTTCTTTTCCCTCAACTTTTACTTTTCGCACTTATATATTGCTTATATTTATTGTTTGCGTAGATTAAATTAGCAATAATTTGTTAACGAAATTGTTTAAGTTATAAAATCCAATAATTAGCTTAGTTAATAACCCATAGTTTTTATTCCGCGAAAAACGTACGAAAACCTTATTCACCCCCCCTCTAAGGTTTAGACACCTACGGACCAACAGTACATATTTAGATATCAATCTTGTACGAAAACCTTATTCACCCCCCCTCATAGGTATCAATCTTGCCATAAGGAATCGCATGTTATAGCCGTTAAGCGCATATTTAGATATCTTGTAGGTGCATGCAATTTAGGATTGTTTTATCCACATGATACTTCTTTTGAATTGCTTGGGTATTCCGACGCCGACTTTTCCGGTTGTCGATTAGATAGAAAAAGTACTAGTGGCACTTGCCATTTTTTAGGAAACGCCTTAGTTTCTTGGCATAGCAAGAAACAAAACTCGGTTGCGCTTTCTATGGCGGAGGCGGAATACGTCGCCGCGGGTAGTTGTTGCGCACAAATCCTTTGGATGCGTCAACAACTAAACGACTTTGAATTATCTTTTGATAGTGTACCTATTTTATGTGATAATACTAGTGCTATAAATCTTTCGAAAAATCTGATCCAACACTCTCGTACCAAACATATAAATTTACGACATCATTTTTTAAGGGATCATGTTCAAAAAGGGGATATTATACTTGAATATATAAGCACCGATAGGCAATTAGCCGATATTTTTACAAAACCCCTTAACGAGGAACAATTTTGTTTTATTCGACGAGAGTTAGACATGTTTGATGTGTGAAATATACATATATATATATATTTGATTAATTTTATATATATTTTAGTATTTTTATATATTTTTCTTGCCAAATCAGTGTCGTAAAGTGCAAAAAATTCCTGTTCTGTAACCTATTTACAGTCGATCGATCGTCTGTAAAAACGACCGATCGTTTTTATACAGACGACCGATCGTTCTTAAAAACGACCGATCGTTTTTTAGGTGTGCTCACTGGAACATTTTCGTTCCAAAACGAACGATTGAAACATAAAAACGACCGATCGTTTTTCTGTTTCTCAGTGTTTAAACTTCCTTCAAACCCTATTTTCAATAAATTCCTCACAATTCCACAGCCCCTCTCTCTCAAAAATTCGTCCCCTTTCTTAAAATTCTTCAAAAAATCCATATTCTATATATATATAACCCAATTCCTCTTATTATCCTTATAATCGATTATCGATTATTTCTAATTTCCTAACACGCCCTAATCTTTCAAAAACCCATTTCTTCAAAAACCCTAATTTTTTTTTTAATCCGACCATGGTTCGATCGAAGAAAGCCCAACTACACCTAGTCGATGAACATGAGGACGAGATCATGCCTCCTTCCCCTCGGTTAACACGTGTTCCTCGCGCTCGGCGAACCGGCTCCTCCACCGCTCCACCATCGGGCCCCGGTGCCTCTTCCGGCTCTCTTCCACCTCTCTATCCACCGACAATCGCTCAACGAGGTATATTGTCTAACTTTACCATAGGCATGCCTCTATTCCTTGAACGTTTTCCAATTCTCATGCAATCTCTCAAATTTCACAAACTCGACACAATTCTTATTCTAAAAGAGCCTTTTTACAAAGAAAACGTTTATGAATTCTACCATAACCTAGTTTTTGATAGGGATCATGATGACACACTTCGTTTGCGTTCATCTATTAATGGCCAACCGTTCGTTTACGGTATAGACCGTTTACGAAATCTATTACGCCTAGATAGCGACGGTGTCCATGAGTCAAGTAATGACCTATGTGAGTTTCTCGATATCGATAACTTTAACAATCTCAAAGACGAAATATTTCATCCCATCCATCAAAATCGCTCAAACAAGGCTCATGGCCTTCTTTTTAAATATAAATTAGCTTACCATATCCTCTCCCATATAGTCCTCCCTCATACCTCAAACTTCACGGATGTTACCAATGAGTACATCTTTCTTCTAGGGTGCATCCATCGCGAGGTAAAAATTGACTTCGCGACACTCATATTCTTTAAGATGGATTCGCTCAAAACGAAATCCAAGAATGGGTTACCTTACGGTGCCTTGATTTCGGTCATCTTAAAGGACATCAACCTCGTTCCCGGTAGAACGCTTTTCAAGAACAAAGACAAACACATTTGGGATACTGCATATCTCTCCGAAATGTCCATTAAATTCCACAATACCGACAAGACCATTACTTGGTCCGGTAAACGGGTGTCCGGCCCCGACTATGCTCCTCTTACCCCCGAAGAGGAAGAGTATGTCGGCCCCAAGGCCACACCGCGAGCTTATCGTGAGGACGTAGCTATCTCCTCCGATTCCATTCCCCCCACTGATATCCCTACCTCCTCTCGTCCCTCTCGAGGTCGAGGAAAAGGAAAAGCACAAGTAGGATCTTCCTCCCGTGTCCCGCGCTCCGACAAGTTCTACGACTCTCTCTACATCAACCAATACCGAAATGCTCAAATGACCCGTCGAATGTTTCGTTTCTTGAAACCGGGTCAAGAAGAGCTCGACCAACTTGATCGCGAAAGCGCCGAGCAAAGGGCGCAATTTCATGAATTCTTTCCCGACCTTGCTGGACCGGACGACGACGAAGAGGACGACGCGACCTCCCACCGCGACTAGGCGTTTATCTTTTTACGTTTTTTTTGATGATGTCGAAGGGGGAGAAATACCCTCTTATGTTTTTGGGTTGTATTTCTATTATTTCCATTTTCTTCGAACAACGTATGTTTTTGATGTAATAAGTAGGGAACGTTCTTTTATTTATGTTGTGAAGCATTTCTTTTATAATGCTTGTTATGTTCTATGACGTTGTGTGATTGCTTGCTTATAATTATAGATGAATTCGTTTTTTATGTTATTGGATGTTATTGAAAATTGTGCGGATTATATATTGTTGATTGGGTTATTTGTGTTGTTTTTTCTTTTGTGGCGATTGAACATTTTTAAGCAAAACCATGGCGAATTTTTCACTTGCATTTGTTCTTTCGTTATCTTTTAAAACCTTTTAGCCTCGTATTACTTCGTTTTAATCGGATGTTGTGACATTTACTTGTTTTTTCACTAAAACTTTTATCCAAGTAAAACGTCATCTACACATCTCGGTTATACTTGTTTAAGCAAAAAGAGCTTATAGTATGTTAAAGTCAATATTTTGTCATCATCAAAAAGGGAGAGATTGTTGAACGATGTTCTTCTAATCGATTATTTTAATGATAACAAAATTTGTAAAACATGATAAAAGCTCGTTTTGCGTACTAATCTTTTATTTAGCTTGGTAAAGGTTCGAAATGATAGATTACGTAAATACGAAGCCAACGGTTCAAGCGGAACCTCAATCGGACTTAAAACGAATAAGTTACAAACTTTCGAACTTTGTCGAGAAAATCGAAAATTTGCTAAAGGGAGTACAGATTAAAAACAACCGATCGCTAGGCTAAAAACAACCGATCGTTTTAGGTAGAAATTCTTCCAGCGAGTACAGATGAAAAACGACCGATCGTTTTTCAGAAACGACCGATCGTTTCTGTAGAATTTAAAATTACAGCTTTTTAGCTTATCCTGAAAATTTGGCGAACTGCTGCAAACAAGTGGCTAATCTACTGAACAACTGCCAACGGTCATCTATTAACCAATGGACATTTTGGCTCTACAAATATCCCCAAATCCTTTGTTGAAGATACACCAATAATTCACACAACTTCAAGCTTTCAAATTCAAAGATCATACAAGCCTATACTACCTAAATTTCTCACTTGTATTCATAAAATATTCTCGAGTGTATTATTATTGTAATCTTATAAACATCGAGACATTAATTGTTAGTGAGTGATCCATTCAAATTCAATCTTGTAAAGAGTATTTTATAAACTCATTTGTGAGCGAGTGATCGGGTAGAGGCTTTATAAGCAAGTGTAGCTTAAAAGCTCTAGGTCTTTTCATTCGGGATACTCATAGAGTGAGGGGGAGCTTAATCGGTTGATTCTAGTGAAAGGAGATTCTAGTGAAACACTCGGTAGTGTGAATACCGAGGAGAGGACGTAGGCGTGTTTTGCCGAACCTCTATAACTCTTGTGTTATTTCTTTTCCCTCAACTTTTACTTTTCGCACTTATATATTGCTCATATTTATTGTTTGCGCAGATTAAATTAGCAATAATTTGTTAACGAAATTGTTTAAGTTATAAAATCCACTAATTAGCTTAGTTAATAACCCATAGTTTTTATGCTGTGAAAAACGTACGAAAACCTTATTCACCCCCCTTCTAAGGTTTAGACACCTAGAGACCAGCAGTAAAGAATTGAAGGAGTTATTGTGGACTTATCCAACCATAAGACGGACCATAAATATAAATGGTTATGGTTGATGCATTGACAATATGGTCACATTTTAATGTTGTCCACATAAATGCAGCACTTTCCAAACTTTTAGCCTTATCATTAAGTTGATGGCTCATGATCCGGATTATCCTGAAAAGTCTAGTCGACTTGATAATTCCGAAGAGTAAGAATCGAATTTTTGATTTGAATTACTTGAGTTTGAAAATTGAAATTGAACATCATGTCGATTATGTTCAGACCCAAATGGACTCACGGAAAGTTTGATGATGCGACTGCAAATGGTTGCACGCACTTCTTGGTCTTGCACACCAAGATTTATATTTCTGTGTGGGGTCATGCTATTTTGTTGTATTGGTCCGTCTGAGGCCCATAGTCACTCAAAACACTAAATACGCACCAGTTGGTTACTGGTTATGAGCCAGACGCCTCATATGAATGCGTGTTTGAGTGCTTAATATTTTGATTGAGCCGCTATAGCGTTCAAAATATGGACCTCTGAAGGGAACATAAGTCGATTATGAATCCCACACCTATCATTTGATAGAGTAACCTTGGCAAGCGATCTCTTTACCGCATGATATGCGAAAGTGACATCGCTAAGACTGTTCTCCCCGTCGTTAGGGGGAGATTTGCACATTACCGTTGATAAGAAACAACGTGAAGTAACGTGGCATAGCCCACTCGGTCTTAGCTTGATCCCAAAATTACACTTAGTGATAAGTAAGTGCATAGACTTCCTCAAGTCTAATTAAATGCCAAATGCATTTAATGACTTTATGAGATGTCACGAGATCATTTATACCTGCTGCAAAATGCTTGCAAGGATAGACGTCCTTGTCGGACGCCGTGTTCCAGTCGTAACATGTTACTTTGACCGAACCCGCCAAGCAAAGGACGCTGCCGTCGGCCGTCAGTCTGTCATCCTTCCCAAGATACGAGGAAGTTGACCGGTTCTTAATTCGTTCAGCCCTAGAGGTGGTGAACTGAAACTCGTTTGTCGCACGAGATTATAAAGGATCAAGGAGATGTGTGATTTCCTCCTCATCCTAAGAATCTCAAAATATCTGTCGATTATGATATCTTAGACGATATTGAAGCAAAATGAGACTGTCATTGATTACTTGTTCATATATTCGGTGACGACTGATAATATGAGCAAATTATGATAGGGAACCATGTACTGTTACCTGAAGTCAACGTAGAATAGACTGGACTAATGGAAACTTGCAATCCAAGTAGACTCCTTAGCGAAAGTGTGTTCGGACCTGTAGTTCCAACACCACCAATGTTAAACGAGTTCGTTTATTTGGTTATTCGTAAGGAAAAGTGATGAGAATAATGAGATTGTAGAATGCTCGCCTAGTAGCGCAAGACTTCTCTCACACTTTGTAATTGATTACGAGATGATTGATTTCCTCGTAATGGACGTTATAACGGTCCCCTACTTTATCAGTTTAGTAGTTTCCGAAAAACTGATTATGGAGCATGTGATTGTGGTCACTATTTTATCTCTATGGGGATTTAGACAAAGAGATATAGATGAAGGTCCCTGTGTGACTTCATAATGCTTGAATCAATTAGCTCCTGACCATGGAACACGATCTCAATTAAATGAGACGTTCACTATATGGATTAATATAATCCGAGCGGATGTGGTATACCTGCCTAATTGAGTACTTGATCAGCTTGGGATACTTGAACAAATATTATGCCCTTGCGTGCTTTATTATGCGATCCATTTTTGGATTTGCCTTCGAGATAAAGGATCTTGGAAAGACACGGTAGTGACTCGGCCGGATGATCGAGTCCCGTAAAAATTGAATCTAAGTCCATGATTCATACTACACCCAGAAGGTGTTATGACGTTTTAGTCATTATGACGCTAATTCGTCAGATTCTTCCATGATCGTTCGATCACTAGACATTGATATAGACTCAGTCCGTCCCTGATAAGACGATGAAGAGATATTGAATGAAGACATATTGAACCATCATGTTTATATCTAAGTACAATAAGCGCATCATTGTACTTGGTCTAATGTGCTAGGACGAACATCTCGTATGTTGTGAATGGTATAGCTCGACACAACATTGCGCTAACACGCTGCCATCGAAATGGCATAAAAGACATTTTCCCATTACCTTAAGATAACTGTGGATGAGGGCTTGTCTTATCCCATTTGCGTCATCGAGTGTACCTACCCCCTTCGGTACTCGAATTAACGCAACCATTTTTTGGTTATACCGATGCCGGTTACTTATCAGACTCGCATAAGGGATATTTCTAACATGGTCTGTCTTTACCATTAGGAATAAGGTAATATCTTGGAGGTCTTGGAATGACTCCAAATGAATCACTCTGATGTACTCGTGCTCTATGAGACGACTAGAGAGTGTATATAGCTTCGAGCTCGTATTAGCCATATTTGAATTACATATGCTCTGTCTCACGATCCAGATAAAACACTTGTCATAGAAGACAACTTGTTGTTATCGATCAAGAGAGACATGACTAGATTATGCTATTTAGCATTTATCGTCAAAATAAATCTTCACATATGAAGTTTAAGAGCATTCTGTCGAATGCTCATTTTATTCCACATTATATTTTCTTGCATACAGTCGTGTGCAAATAAATGAGGCATCCAGTCGAATGCTCGTACTCTTTATTCGAATATGAAATCATTGCACCCAGTCATGTGCAAGTGAGGGGGAGCATCCAGGTGAATGCTTATTGGACTAATTACTACTTAGTCGAAATCCTCGCACCCTGTCGTGTGCAAGTGAGGGGGAGCATCCAGTCGCATGCTCGTGTACTCTTTTTGTCCTTAGACCAAGGTTTTTTCCCACTGGGTTTTCCTTGACAAGGTTTTTAACGAGACACGTTCCCATCTTATCTCACTTAAACCGTGACCGTGAACCTTTTCTCCAATTACTTCAGGAACAAGCTTTCCAACCAGATTCGAACTTTCCTTGGAGTATCCACAATTTGTAAGTATCTTGCAGGTTTTTTCGCAAAAAGATTGAGTGCTTGAAGTCTCTCCATGTTCACTAACAGGGCCATGTGTTGGTCGCATAAAACCTTTGAGTATTGTTGTTTGTTCGATCATAGTGACAGGAATTGTTAAGTATTTGAAATTCATATCGTCGATGCTACTTAACTTGGGAGCGTAGCAAACCACTGGAGTTTCTTTCTTGTTTGTTAGCAAACTCTTACTTTTCGTACTCTTGCCTCCTTGGCCTTCTTTAGTTTTCGTTTCCACAACAGCTGGTGAAAGAGATTCAAGGGCATCTTTCTTCTTTGGTTTATCCACATAGAACTTGGCGTCGGTGAAATAAGCTTCCACTCCGTTGAAGGGATTGTTATCAGCTTCAACTTTCTTCACGACATCATTTTGGCAATACTTAAAACATTGGTGAAGAGTTGATGGGACGACTCTATTCTCGTGAATCCAAGGTCGACCAAGAAGCATGTTATATGAAGTCTTCGCATTGAGGACGTGAAACAAAGCAGTTGATGTAAGATCGCCGATGACAAGCTCCAAACGTATTGTGTCAATCGCTCTTTGTCCATATTGGTTAAATCCTTGAATCATTAAGCGGATGGGAGATAGCTCATCAATCGTGATCCCAAGATCATTAACAATCCGTAGTGGTAAAATATTGACGGCAGATCCTCCATCTAGTAAGATCCTCCTTACTTTCTTCTCTCGTGCGTAGCCAGAAACGAACAATGGACGATTATGGGGTTTTGCACCGAGTAACAAGTCTTTGTCAGAGAAGTTGATAGTCGTCACGTTTGTTACTTCATTTACTTCTTCAGATTGAGTGGGTGTTGCTGAGAGTGTAGTGGACTCATCCTTATTTTCTTTGGGGAGCTCTTCGATAGCTGTGACGTTACATGAGGCAGCATAGCAGTCATCTTCATATTCTTCTTCAGAGTATCTATCATTTATGCAACCATCACATTCACAAACATCCCAGAAGCAATGACCGTCATCATCTTTGAACTTGTAAATAGGATTTCCTCGATAGTAGTAGGCGATTGGAACCTCCATGCTTGGTCTTTCCGGGGTGGCTTCTTCAATCACTCGCTCTTTGTAACGTAGAACGTAGTAGTCCCCATCAGTTTCTTTAAGCTTCCCAACTTGTTTATCATTGGCTTCATATCTTTCTTTAAGAGCTTGTTGGCATTCTTGACAAAGATCTTTGCAAGGCTCAGACGTATGCGGAATCTGGCTGATTTCTTCTATTTTGCACACTTCATCAGGAAATTCAGAGGCACTGTCAAAACTTGAGGATTTCCCAACTTCGTTTGCATTCGATTCTTCACCAAATTCTTTGTTAGGGTGCTTTTTAGATGAAAATGGATTCACTTCTTGTGCCTTGCCATACTGGACGTAGTAATCGAACTTTCCAGACGATTCTCCAAGGAGGCCAATTTGCGGGTCTCCAGTTTCGTACCTTTCCTTGAACAATTGCTGAGTATTTTTCTTCTTATTTTTCTTCTTCCTAATTTTTGGCTCTTCATCTTCGTCGCACCATTCCTTCCATTGGTACTCTATGCAGTCCCCACAATTGCAGACATCGAAGAAACAATGGCCGTTCTCACTGAATTTGTATCTTTCCCCCTCATGTTGATGTTGGTGGATTTGATTATTTTCCAAGGACATGAGTGCAGATTGTTGATGTTGATGTTCGGGAAGGTTTTCTAGAATCACGTCCCCATTAGTTTTGTAGTCTTCATTTTGCATTGAGTTTACAGATGCATGTTCTTCAACTATGAATTCCATTGGTGGGAAGGAGCCAAATTGGATGAGCATTGTTGTTGGGTTGCATACGCTTTCAACTGGAGAATCACTAATGAAGGTTGCATAATGAGCTTTTGCTTCATCTTCTTCTTCCAACAAAATCTTTCCTTAGCTGGCTAGCTGGACGATCTTTTCTTTCAGCACGAAACATCGATGAGTTGGATGGCTGAGTAGACGATGGAACTTGCAGTAATTTGTATCGTTCACTTTATCAGCCTCTTCTGGACGCTTCATTTCTGGGAGTTCAATCAAGTTGAGGGCCAAAAGTTTGTCTAGTATTCTTGGTATTTCGGTATCTGGAAACGGATATTCCTTCTCTTGCATTTCCTTCAGGGTGAGCCTTCTCTTTCCATTCCATTGATTGTCAAACTTTTCAAATTCGACTTTCTTCGTGCTTGTGTTAATCTTGGAATCTGAAGAGGCCTTTGGCAGACTAGCAGAAACAACGAATGACTCCTTTTTGTCAATGTTTGAACGAGTCCTGCCCCATCTCGTGCTTTCGGGTTTACTTTTTGTTTTATGTGACATTTGAATTGGCAAAGCTTGATCTCCACATGTTGAAATGCTGAACTCCATGTCATGAGCTTGGCTTGCTAGTTCTCCAAAGGACTTTGGTTTTATTCCTTGAAGAATGTATCTCAATCCCCAATGCATGCCTTGGATACACATTTCGATCCCGGATGACTCACACAATCTATCTTTGCAGTTGAGGCTCAATCCCCTCCATCTGTTGATGTAATCGGTGACAGGCTCATCATTCCATTGGCAAGTGTTGGTTAGTTCGATCATGCTCACTGTCCGGCAAGTGCTGTAGAAACTACGATTGAGAAATTCATCCTCGAGTTGTTCCTAGCTGTCAATTGATCCAGGTGCTAAGTTGCAGTACCACTCAAATGCGTTGTCCTTCAATGTCCGGACGAATTGTTTTACGATGAGGCCTCCTTCTGTTCCAGCATTGCTGCATGTTTCTACGAAATGAGCTACATTTGCTTTGGATTTCCTTTACCATCGAATTGCTGAAATCTTGAAGGTTGATATCCCGCAGGCATTTTCAAGCGCTCTATCCTCCTGCAGTAAGGCTTAACATAGCTTAATGAGGAATGTGTTACTTCTTCGTAGCGTCCCTTAACGGTGACAAGTATGAAATCCTTCAGTTGATCAACAGGAATTGAACCATCAGGAAGAACCTCTATGTTTTTTCTCTTCCCTTTGTCTTTGCTTGAAGATCCTTCGACTTCGAATGGTTTCTCTTAATTTACAACGGTTTCAGTAGTCTGTGCCAGGAATTCCACCTTATTCATTAACATTGCAAATTGGGTATGTCGCTCTGTTGTTACCTTCATGAGACCTTCTAGAGTTTTTGTTAGGATGGAAACTTGTTCTTCCAATGCCAATGTATTTGTAGTCATAGCCGGCATAATAGTTGAGTCAGAAGATCGCGGGCTGTTAAGTGGAGACTCCGAGTCTGAAGCAGTGACCCCATCTTTTTCATTGTCCTCTTGTTCACCTTTGCCTAGTTGTTCATATATGAATTTCGCAGCAGATTTTCCATCACGAGTGAGAGCCTCTTGAGGTCGTATGCGTAGGTACTCTGCTGAGTTTAAGTTGCCCCCAAGTTCGATGACTTCTGCGTGAGTTGGAGTTTCCATTGGTTGATCTAATGCTTGAGTGTCGGAAGACTTGTTGCTTCGAGTTCTGGTGTAAACGTTTGAAATCGTCCTCTTCTCGCCGATTAAGGAAGAATCTTCAATTACTTTGGAGGAGTCTTTCTTTGGAGCCATCAAATTGTTGGTTAACTTGATTTGATGAAGAGAAAAGATGAAAGGCAGAGAAGTTCCACCGGGTGTGCCAAAATTTGTTTCACACAAATTTTCACCAAGTGCTGAAGACAGAAAAAATGAATGTGAAGCAAAGTAAATTTTATTTATCAATTAATTTGTGGGTACAATCTCTGATAATTTCTAAAATAAAATATAGAAATAAAAGTCCTTTGATTCTCCTCTTCGAACAATTTGTGATGGCTCGAAATGCTGTGGTAGACTCTTTGATGAATTTTGTTGAATTTGCTGAACTTGAGTAGAATTCTTCAGATTTGATGAAGAACTTTGTAGTTTTGTTGATTTCGTTGATGATCTTGACGCTCTTCAGATTTGGTGAAGAACTTGGAGATTTTGATATAGAGAAACGTGTTTTTGCCTTTGTGTAGTCGTTCCTGAAGATCGAATCCCGGTTTGTTGTAGATTTCTTGGGTGGAGTTCTTCAGATTTGTTGAAGAACTTTGAAGACTTTGATTTGCAGAAACGTCTTGCTTATTGCTTGTAGTCGTTCCTGAAGATCGAATGCCGATTTGTTGTAGATTTCTTGGGTGGAGTTCTTCAGATTTGTTGAAGAACTTTGAAGACTTTGATTTGCAGAAACGTCTTGCTTATTGCTTGTAGTCATTCCTGAAGATCGAAGGCAGATTTGTTGTATGAGTTCTTCAGATTTGGGGAAGAACTTGAAGATTTTGATCCGTAGAAACGCCTTACTTGCTGCTTTTAGACGTTCTTGAAGATCGAATGCCAAGTTTATTGCAGATTTGTTGCAGACTTTGAAGGCGTTCGTTGAGGCCGGAGTGTGCAGAGCTTCCCCTAGGAGTTGATCCCCTGACGTTTGTGGAGGAGCGGAGCTGATTCTCTGGCAGCCGTGGAGGAGCGGAGCTGATTCTCTGGCGGCCGTGGAGGAGCGGAGCTGATTTCCTGGCGTCTGTGGATGAGCTTTTCTCTCTCTAGTCTTCAAGAATTTTTTGATTGTTTGATTGTGAGAATTATGGCACCCTCACTCCTCTATTTATAGCTTTTGGGGTGGGCTTTTAATTTAATTGCAATGCCACCTCCTCAAGTTTGGTCTCATTATCATATATGACCAACACTTGTCATTTGATTTAAATTTAGTATTTGTGGTTTAGAAACATTTTAATGAGTTCTATAATTTTAAGAAACTCTTTGTTTGCTCCATACTAAATGACTTTTAACAAAATAAATAATTTTATTTTATTTTAATTTACTATCTTAATTTTATATGATAGTAAATTATAATTTCTTTTCTTTTAAATTACTAATAACTTCTTTTCTATTTAAAATTAGAATTAGTAATCATTTTTAATTTTGTTTAAAAGACACATGTCGTATTTTTAATAACCGTAAATTTTACGTGTCAACACATACCCTCAAGTATAATGCAGTTCATATAAGTGTTTCTCGTGTTAAATATTAACTTGAATTTTTCACACTAACATTACTTTTGTTTTAGGTAACTACTCCCGAGTACTCTCAAGTCTGAACATAAATATGGTTTTATTCAATGATATACGGACATTTCTAAAAAAAAAACCCGTATCCGACACGTGTTTTTCTGTCTGACATGACACCCGTCCGACATTACATTTCGCTTGTCGTATTCTTCAATTCTTATATCGTCGACTTATTTACCCATTGACCACACGTATACTTCCGCAGACATGTATTAACATATTTTCTGGAGCATTAACAATTGTCTAATAACATGAGAAACACAAATTATACTTCAAACAAAAAAAATTCAAGCAAACATTTGGTTCGAAATAATATATGTTACTAAGCTTCGCCGGTTAAGTAAATAAACTTATAATTTTTCTGATTTTGATAAACTAAAATATGTATAAAACTAACTAAATAATATATTCATAATTTATTGATATCATGTCCTAAAATTTGAAAATTTATGGTATGCACTGCCATGCCCGAATATGAACAAAATAATATAATGATGAATATCAACAAAATACTATAATGATTATATTTTTAATTAACTTATCACAATTTCAACAGGTATTACAAAATCCAGGTGTAAGTTTTCGTTTGATAATTCTGGCCCCCTATATTTCTACCTAAATTTTAAATATTTAAACGTTTTTTTAAAAATATTTACCTGCGTTCAATAAAAGACAACGGAGTCCGACAATCTCTGCCGGTCGGAGTCCTCTCTCTCTCTCTATATATATATAAATCTATTATATATATATATATATATATATCTATTATAAGTTTATTGGTCAAAGGTCTTAGCTAAAAATAAAAAGGAAATTTCAGATCGTTAATTCAAAGACATAGGCAGGTAAAAAGATCCTTTCTTTCTAATATAATTTGCGTTGGTTTATTTATCTTTTTTATATTTGTATAGATCTGAATTCTGGGTAATACATATTTGGTGTATAATTATTGGGCATTGTTTGGTTCTGGGTAATACTCATTATTCAAATTTATGTCCATTTTGATTGAGAAATAGTAAGTATAAATATGCTGTTCTGGGTAATATTCATTTTTAAAAGTTATGTTCTTTTTGTATCTATTCACTATTATGGGGTTGTTAAATACTCCGTCCCTAAATAATTTTCCCTTCGTACAACTTTGACTAACAAATATGTCGCATTTTAATTGCCAAAATCGAAATTTTCAAAATATAATCACATGGTTTAAGCGTTAAACTATATGATTAGCTTTTTAAAATTTCGATTTCGGCAAGTTAGATACGAGATTTTAGCTTGTTGAAGTTGTATGTAGTTTCGTAAGGAACAATAATCTAGGGATGGAGGGAGTAAAGAATATTATTCTATGGGATTGCAAGCCACACTGTTTTTATAAATTTTCCGAAATTTCGTTATGGAAAAGTAATCCTTTTTAGTATGTAAACTGTGGGGTTGAGGTCGCACCCCTTTGCATTAAAGAGGCTCAAAAAACGTTACTCAAAAACCTTTCATGGACTGTATATGTGAATCAATCATGTATTTAAATGATTTCCGGAAGAAAAATAAATAGTTAAATACTAAGATTGGTCATCCATGCTAGGGGATAAGGTTTTTGGGTGGAAAATTTTGGTGGCGAAAGTAATTTTCTTGATTATTTTGTTTGTTGTTAAAATTTTGGTGGGTGGGAGGCTGTCTGATTTCTTGGGAACAAGGGGAAGTTTGGTTGCAGATTTTTATCTTAGTTCTTTGCTTAACAATTGTTTGGTCAACTTATCAGAATGCTTTGGGTTTCTGCCTTAAAAGTCTCGAGTTGAAGTGTTTGTAAGCTATTGAGTCTATCTTTTTTCTTCAGATGTAAATAAGCCACCTTATATGAATAAAGCCGCAGTCAAAAACTCCCTGAGATAATAAGTAATTTGGTGAATTGATATATCGATTTGTAGAGGCCTTATTTTTGGGAGACACTATTTTGTGTCCTCTGTAATGTGTGGTGATGTATACTTATGTGTGGTTATCTGATCCTTTTTCTGTAACAACTGGTCATTGCTATGACTAGTACCTATTGTCTTGAAGAAGTATCTTGACTGGTAGTTACTACTTATTCTGAAACATAGTTTAAGAATTTAGTATGCATAAGTGAGGGGTAGAGACAACAGATTTTACGTACATGTGGGTTCAATGTAAGAAGCTATATTTTCCACGTTTTATATTCGGATGTTGACGCTTCATACATTGCAATAAGCTTGACTCCTCAGTATGTGTATATTTGTGACATGCTGACTTACTGTTTAAATTCAGTCTTGACTTTTCATCATACTTCTTATAAACATACCATAAAGTGACAGATAAACTTAATTATTATGGTGTGAAAAAGAAAAAAACCCGCTTCATATTTCATGGTACTTTTGATGTTCTTACACCTAAATGGTCTGATTTTTGATTGGCACAGTTTTCCTTAAGACTGGTTTTAATGCTTGATGAATATTTGCTTCAATAAACTAATCCCAAATATGCATATTGTATAGTAAACCCAGTCTTGATGGGAATGCACTTCAGTAGACCGGTTTTGAGTATGCATACTGTTCAATAAACTGATTTTAGTTTTGATCGCGTACACTTCAGTAACTGATTTTGGATATGCATACAGAGTATCATGCTACATCACTAGATGATAATGAAAAGAATTAACTAGCGACTGGCGGAAAACAGTCCAAATATGCCAATTAGTGGAAACTGTCCTTACTATTCAGATCCACTCGTGTGACACCATACTTTTACATTTGATTTTATCTTTGTTTGATGACCGTTTCTCTATCCATTTCAGACCAATGGCGTCTTCGTCGGACTCGTGGGTTAGAGAATACAATGAAGCAGTGAAACTTGCTGATGATATTAACGGCATGATTTCCGAAAGGAGTTCTATGGCTTCAGCAGGACCAGAAGCACAACGCCATGCATCTGCTATACGGAGAAAAATTACGATATTGGGCACGAGACTCGAAAGTCTTCAATCACTTCTGGCTAGGTTACCGGGCAAACAACCTTTGTAAGTGGTAATTCGTACTCTCGTTTCTGACAAAAAAAATTATTAGGAAGATTGATGATGAAGAAACATAATTACGCCTGGTTGTAACTTTGTTGGCAGCTTCTCATGCCGTCATTTAAAACAAACGACCATGAAAGTGCCTCACAAGTATAATAGTGTTATACGAAGTTCTAGAAAGGCCGCCAGCCACCATAACTTAATTATGTGTATGACAACTATTTGTCATTTGTCTAGTAAAAGGACAAATGAGAACCGGTGAAGTGAAAATATTGGTAGTGGAAAATTTGAAGTTTCATTCAGTTTTGGCTAAGTCTTACCACTAACTCTTTAGTAAAGTATCTACGAGACTCGATAATATTTCTCCTTGTATGCAGCTAATTCCATTTTCAATTATACATTATGCCAGGTCATAAATCTTATGTATTCACACTGAATCTCGACGTAGTAAATTTATTCTGATTGTTATACAAGGTCTTCACCTCAGTGTAATTTCCTCCTAGAAGCTAGTCTGTAATTTGTCAACTAGCTTAAGTGCAGAGATTTCTATTTTTTTCCCTTAAAAAACTAAAAACTTTAAGCTGGGATGTCAGTTTTTTTCTGAACCTTATTAGTTTAGCCTATCTTCTTTAAAGCAGTAGGCAAACAAGCAGATTAGGAATATAGGTAGTTGACCACAGCCGATTAGCAGTTGTCCTTTCCAAGTATCTTTCTTCTTTTTTGGTATATTATTATCTTGCTTAGTTCTAAATCTTTTTGTTATTATGCACAGAACGGAAAAGGAGATGAATCGCCGAAAGGACATGCTTGGGAACTTGAAATCAAAAGTAACTCAGATGGCTACCACACTGAACATGCCAAATTTTGCGAACAGAGACAGCTTACTTGGTCCTGAAATAAAACCAGCTGATGCTGCTCAAAGGGCCAGTGGCTTGGATAACTCTGGTGTTGTTGGTCTTCAAAGACAAATTATGAAAGGTTTGTTGTTTCTACTCTTTTTACCAGAGAATATGAAAATAAGTCTCTTCTTTATACTATAAAGAGACTCTAGAGTAATATGAATATCATATTGACCGACTTTTTTTTTGTCCTTTTTAAAGAAAATTAGTAATAGTAACGTTAGTACTATAGTATTTTCTGCTATGCACATGAAATACCTTAACTCAATAAAAACCTAGAAAATGACTTTTTCAGTTAAATCCAAAAGAAACCAACATAATACGTTTCAAAATATAGGGACCACTCATTTAGTTAATATTGTGTCTTGGTTAAACCCTTTATTCCCTTTATTCGCTTTTGTATTGAAATTGTATATGACTTGTATAAAAGCTGTATTCTTCATGAGTATGGTTTCATCCAGAACAAGATGAGGGACTAGAGAAATTGGAAGAGACGGTGATAAGCACAAAACATATTGCTTTGGCAGTCAATGAAGAACTTGATCTGCACACGAGACTAATTGTATGTGCTTACATGAGTGCTTTGTCTACTCTTTTCATTTTCTACTTTAGTTGATATTTTGAACCTGATTCTTTATTTTTGGCCATACAGGATCATCTGGACGAACACGTAGATGTAACTGATTCTCGGTTACAGGTAACAGTCATGTTACTGATAGTCCTAATTCGTACTGTAACTTAGTGTAGCTGCTCTAGCATACTTTTTTTGGTGGTTGTTGAATAAGACGTCTTTCGTAACTTTGTTGTACCATCATGAGTACTAAATAGATAAAGTTTTACGCAATATGAGAATATTAGGATGAGCAGGATGTGAATGTTAACATAGAAAAGTACATTTTAATGAAGTAAATGCTAGAGTACAGGAAAAAATGCCTTGATGTCAAACACATCTTTCAGATTTTTTTATTTATTTACGTTTGAAAAACAATCTCTTATAAATTTCATTCTTATGCAAGGGTGTGGGAAATGTGAATAAAATTGGTGTCTCAGATAATGTTGGTGTCTTAAAAAAATAAATATCGGAGTCTTGAATATAGCTTCATTGTTCTCTTTTGCAAAAATAAGAAACTTATCTTGTTAAGCTGTTTGGTACCTTTTTATGGCTGCAAAACAGCGGGTTCAGAGGAATCTGGCAATTCTGAACAAAAAGACCAAAGGTGGTTGCTCTTGCCTATGCCTCCTCTTATCAGTTGTTGGGATCGTCGGTCTGGTCGTGGCCATATATATGCTCATCAAATATTTGTAATGAAAAGTCGTTGGCCATGTGTCTCTGTGTGGAAGTAGATTCATCAAATGCAGCTAAAAATTTCATTATTGGAGCGTGCTGGTTTATTTTTGGGAGGTTGGATTGAATGATATGTATACTTCGGTTGATTAAGTATCAAGTAAGTAATTATTGATGTTTTGTTGTGTACTATCACCTTTGATTGAAGTCCTTGGAAGGGAAACAAACATAGTTCTTATATCTGTATCGGTAATAAATATATAGTATACTTGTTTGTTTTGTATGTCTATTTTCATCACACTTGAAGCTTGAAATATGCCGGATCTATTAACCTTTTCACTGTTGAGAGAAGGGAAATCATAAGGTTGTTTGTTTGGTTGCGGATTTTGACTAAATAAGTTGGCTTATTGGAAGATTAGGAAATAACCAAGTTCTTTCCGCTTGGTAGTAAACTAAATTGACTTCAGTTTTAAGCTGGCCAGCCAATCGCTAGCAGCCATGAATATGTTTATTTGGTTGCAGTTTTAAGTAAGTTGGCTTATTTGGTCTTGCTTAAAAGCAAAGTAAGATGATTTCACTTTTACGCAGAACAGTTTATTAGCAACAAAAGGTTGTAACCTAAAATTGCAGCCAAACAATCACACTGTAGCCATTAGCCAAAATGTGGCTTTTCATAAATGAACATTTAAGTATTATTGATAACAGTATTTAGTCTGGTTAAATGCAAAATGACGACTGGGTGGAACAGAATCAAGCCTCTGGCAAGTTTGATGCAAGGAATTTTAATGATCATAACTTCGAAAAGCAAAAGCAAAACGAGTTTTATTCTTTTAAATTTTCAGATGTGTATACATCGTAACAACCCTTGACAGCATGTAGGGTTGCTATACAAATAAACACACATTTCCTTGTATATATTCTATGAAACAACATACAAATCTGAATAACGTGATAAGATGTAGGTTGTACTTAAAAGAGTTAAAAGTAGTAAAGGACAAAAAAAAAGTTTATGATTATTTTCGTACACTTCACTCGCCTTCACTTAAGATGGGCACAATGAGCGGGTTCATCTGTGCGATCAAGATACACAATTGCCCACCTACACCTAGGGCTGCAAAATGAGGCGAAAATTTTGTAAAAAATTTCGTGCTCGTTTCGTTTGGAACTCGTATCGTTTTCGTTCATTACTAAATTAAATGATAATTAAATAAAATATATATTTCGTTTAGTAAACGAGATGATAATAATTAACGCACTTTTCGTTTCGTTAAAGTACGTTTTCGTCTAATAATAAATATATATATATATATATATATATAATAATAATAAATGTATACTAAAAATATTATATTTCATGATCATTGGCATGATGGATTATTAAGTAACATATTGTAATTTTATTATTAAAACATTTCTTTTCTTTTTATGATGGATGTACTAAATTAGCAATACAATGTTGTTATCCGAACCGAAACGATACGAAAAAGTACGAAACGAGAAAAAATGGGTTCATGAGACAAAACGAAAACGAAAAATGGTTTTTCATTTCGTCACGAAAAACCTAAACGAAACAAAAACGTGTAATTTTTTTTTCCTAGTGACTAAAGGATACAGTTCATGTTTGTATTCCTTTGCCAAATAACTTATCAGCATACCATACCAATGCACGTTTTTCAGAACCATAGAAGTGTTAAGTCGTAATTTTGTATCTAGCATTTCTAACAACCCATAAATTTAAGATTCCTGTAATTGAAGTTCTCTTGATGAAGATAAAGAGCTAGAGTATATGTTGCACATTTGAAATCTAACGATCCCTTAAGTAAAACCTTGAAACACACACAGTAAAAGAAAACCCAGAAATGTCATCATCAGCTTTTATCACATTCAAATTATATATATACACACAATGTGAGGTGGTAATAAAGTCCTAAACCATTCATTTGAGAATAAATATTTGGTAGACTAAATATACCAAACTTTTGTCAATCTTCATCACCATTGTATTTCTTTGATCCTAAATATTTACAAAACTATTGAAAGAGAAAATTTATTAAATATGATAACTTACAGATTAGTAGCAGGACCTTTGTTGTTACAAATTCTGGTACAAATAGACCCGAATATCCCCGTCACTAAATATATTAGGCTCGTTACTAAAAACCCCATCTTTGATCTGTTCTCACCACTAAAATGTTTGCCTTCAAAGACCTTAATTTCCCTATTTCTTTTTACTGTTTTTTTTTTTGGATATACAATATAATTAATAATATGTATATATATTTTATAGGAACAGATTCTATCTAAGATAAAAACTTATGGTTCTGGACGATTATAAGTAATAATAAACTTCACATTCTTAACTTTCATAAGGTTGTTTGGCTCTCATCTTAAAAAAATTGACGTTTTATAATTATACATATTATTATATATATTGCAAAAAATGTATACGTTTTTTTTGGTACATCGGAAATTAAAAATATGCATACTTTTACATTAAGATTCAAACGATAAAAATTTTGTATCTAACATTTTTTGCAACTATGACTTTAAGTTTCAGACTTTAAGTTTCAGACTTCTTACCAAGTCTTTTAACTTTCGAACAAATAACTCCTTTCATGGACATTTGATTGTTGAAGGAATTAAGTCAAAATATTTACGTAAACTTTGTACATGTATCTAATATTGAGTGTGTTTGGTATTAGATTTTTTGGTGTGATTTTTGAATTTTTGGATTTTGAAAATTCAGATTTTGTAATAGATACGTGTTTGGTTAATAGGATTTTTTTTTATTCTTAAAATCCAGATTTTTAGTTAAAATAATTCAAAAAATCCAGAATCCATCTATTTGCTGGATTTTTTTATCTTTGGATATTTAGATTTTATAAATCAGATTTTTTGTCAAAAAATCTGATACGAAACGGACCCATTATGTATGCACATTACATGATTATATTTTTTCTATTTGAACTCTATGTAAAAGTAACATACGTATAGTAATTTTTAGTCTAATTAAGTTAGTCACCTAAACTACATTAAGCTGTTGGAAAACTTCATAATCTATGTTATTAGACTTTAGTGAATTATGAATTTATTTCCAAATACCGTATGTGCTTGTTCAAATCCTATATTAGACTACATACAAGTTCGTTAATGTTATTTGCCGTAACAATATATTCCAGATTTATCATGGATTTTCAGTATTTCCTTAATTATAAGGTGAAACATATAACTCCAGTTTATATGACATGCATGCATGCGATATCATATGAATATAGTCATTACTATGATGAATTTGGATACATTCTAACAGTTTTCATTGTAACATACAATGGCTTTACAGGTTTCAAGCATCATGACTTTGTCATATTTTACATAGTTTTCGTAAGTTACCAATTTGATACTGATAGAACATAAAAATTAGACCCGAATATTCTATTCGGGTAGCAATCGACCCACACTTCATAAATGGGTATCCAATGCTTGATGGGTCATCACATTCCTTTCCTAGAAAATACAGGTAGATATTAATAAAAGCCCAAGCCCACTTAACTAGGGACCCATATCTAAAAAAAACCCTAAGATGGAGACACTTGTCAACATCCAAGGAGGCGTAGTTGCCTATAAATAGCCAACTACCCCTCCTAGAAAACCCCCGAAAAATGTATTCAAAAATTATAGAGAGAAGTTGAGAAAAGAGAGAAACTAGTCAAAGCCTAGCCATTAAGAAGGAAACCGAACAGTGAAAGAGCCGAGTATCGAAGAAAAAGGAGATCAACCAAGATAAGAGATTAAATAGTCAAATCGAGCACAACTGTAATAAATAAGTAATAATCCGAGCAAGTGTAATAATCCGAGCAAGTGTAATAATCCGATCAATAATAAAGACCAAGAAGTGTTCATTATTTACATTTAATTTACCATTATATTATTGTTGAAAAGCCTAACGCGACCGACCAAAGTTATGGCTTTATCAAATGGCGCCGTCTCCGGGAATCATCTAGTCCCCAACTAGTTTAGAATTCAAATACCAATAGTCTACCAGACGAGCGACAATGGTGACCAATGTAGAAGAAACCCATCCCGAGATAGTAGAAACCAATAATCAAAACGCGCAAATCAGCCAACAAGACCTCGACGATCTACTCGCCATCCGTGACAGATATGACGCTATCCAGTCCGGAAACCAACTAACAACCTCCTATGTCAACCAAGAACAACCCCAACAACTTGAAGGGATTGTTGACGAACACTCCTCGTCCTCGGATGACGAACAAGTCATGCCCGTATTAAGGCGCGCACGAAGACGCCTACCCGGATCCCAAGCAGGGCCGAGCTCAAGAGTCCCTTTGCCAACAGCCTCGGTCAACTCCGGCGCTCGTTTACAAACGAACGAAGCTCACCGATATGGTATGTCCGGGGATCATGTACTAGAACAGTTGTCCCGACTACCGACTCATCCGCCGAGGATAATTACACCACCCACGGTGGAAGTACAACACGTTGTTCCATTAGCCGATGAAAGGAACTACGCCCAGCTACAAGCTCAACTGGCGGCATACATGACGGCCATGACAGCAGCCGGCATCGCATTGCCAATTACCCAACTCGCCAATACAGACAAAGATCTACGCCGTGAAGCGGAAGATTCAGCTTACAGGGCCGCCCTGGAAGCAGCAGGGCGACGAACCGATACAAGAGTGCCCCATCAAGGGGGCAATGTCCCAGAGATGATCCCTCCGATAATCGTCCACCCAAACACTCATAGGGAACGTGTCCTTGACACCCACACGAAGGACGACAGATATCCCGAACACATGACCAAGAAAGGATACGGCCCACCACCCCATCAGGGGAGATACCCCCCCTACCAACCCTCGGATGACGCGTTCCAACAAGCATGGAACGTATGCCAAGAAACCCCATGCGCCGAACAGATCACGAGATATCGCAATCCGGCGGGGTTCGTCCTCCCTGAGTTCAGGCTTTATGATGGAAGGAGTTGTCCTATCGACCATCTAAGGCACTACAAGACGAAGATGGAATTGTGGAGTGATGACCAGGCACTCATGTGCAAATTTTTCAAAAACAGCTTGGGCCAAGAGGCTTCGTCGTGGTATCACAACTTACCACGGGGCTCCATAAGAGACTGGGCAGAGCTGCTAAGAGCGTACTCCACCCGATACGCCGCCCATAGGAAAAAGAAGGTTAGCATCGAAACCCTTCTGAAAATGACGATGATGCCGAATGAGAGGCTCAACGACTATTGCATACGTTTCATCGACGTAGCAAACCAGATTCCACAATACGCCAATAATATAGCCATCCAGAACTTTATCAACTCCATCCCTAATAGCTATTGGGCGAGAAGGAAGTTCATAGGCAAAGACTTTCCGACCGCGGATTCTCTGCTGGCCTACTGTACCCACCTCACTGATAAAAATGATGAAATTCGTTTCCTCAACCGAACCCTACCAAGAAGAGAAACGGTTTGGGAAGCACAGGTGGGTCGCAAAAGAGCCAGGAACAACCAGGAAGAAGCATTCAAACCGACCAGGAAGGACAAAGGTCCCGAGGTCCATAGGAGGGTAGAGCGACAACGAGAACCTGAGCCCAAACCGCTCCAGATCGCATACCCAACACCGATCAACGAACATAAACCGCTCCAGCTCACTTATCCAATGCCCCCCAAACCGCTCCAACAAGGCCGGTTCTAAGAGAGGGAACGCCGAAATATCTTCGAACCGGTCGAACTACGATACACTTTCAACATGTCCGCTGAAGATATCCTAAAGGATATATGCAGGGAAAGTTGGTACTCCCGACAACAACCGATCACTTCTCCCCCCAATATGAGAGACTCCAAGCTTTTCTGCACATATCACGAGGATCACGGCCACCTCACCGAGCATTGCCGTAACCTGCGATGGAAAATGAACCTGTGGGGTGATGCGGGATACCTAGCCAAGTTCATCAAAGGCGCGGGGATTAAAGGCAAACAACTGGCCATCGAGGGAGCCGACAACCGGCAGGGCAAAACGATCAACGTCGTTCACATGTCACGACCCAAGGGAACAGGTGGAGAACGATCACGACAACGACAACGGCAACTGGCACACTTCGGCCAGGTAGCCAAGGCGTCACAAGCGTCGACCTCTAAAAGACAATGCACGCCCCGACGACATCCACCCATTTCCTTCTCGGGTCTTGACAAGGAAGGGGTGATTTATCCCCATGGGGACGCCATTAATCTCCGTGTTCAAATTGGCCTCGACACGGTCAGCAGGGTGCTCATCGACCAAGGAGCCTCTTGTGACATCATGTACAGAGAGCTTTTCGACAAAATGGAACTCAAGCTACAAGATCTCCAGCCTACCGATGTCACATTGATCGGGTTCATCTCCGAGACGACTAAACCTTTGGGTAAGATCGTCCTCAATGTCACAACTGGATCCGTTTCAGTTCCCATGGAGTTCTTAGTAGTCAACGACAACTCCGGCCACAACGCAATCTTGGGCCGACCTTGGCTGCATGCCATGCGGGCCATACCCTCGACCTACCACCAAAAAGTCAAATACCCAAATGACAGGGGAGAGATCGAGACAGCCAGAGGATGTCAAGAAGATTCAAGACGCTGTGAAGACATTACCGCATCCCTACAAAAACAGCTGATCGTTGTCGAACAACCCACCAGCACAAAGAAGCTGATCAACCAAATATCCAAAACCGAGAGGGTTGTTGAAGAACAAGTAGGAGAAACACTTAGGAAGGTGTATATCCCTGATATGGACGAGGAGCACTACTTCCTCCTCGGGGATAACCTTCCAAAACGGGAATCCGAAGAGTTGGAAGCATTCCTCTTCAGCAACGTTGATAAATTCGCCTGGAGTCCCAAAGACATGCCAGGCATAGACCCCGAAACGGCATGCCACCACCTAAGTGTTAATGCCAAGTACAAGCCGATAGCTCAAAGGAGCAGAAAAGTGTCTGTACAGCACAGAGCAGCTATAATCGCTGAAGTACAAAAGCTATTGGAGGCTGGAGCCATAAGGGAGGTTTTCTATCCCAAATGGTTATCCAATCCAGTCGTCATCCCAAAAAAGAACGGAAAGGAGAGAGTCTGTATAGACTTCACCAATCTCAACAAAGCCTGTCCGAGAGACCACTTTCCCCTTCCGAGGATTGATCAACTGGTGGACGCGACTGCGGGAGCAGAAAGGATGACCTTTCTTGACGCATATTCAGGATACCACCAAATTCCCCTAGCCCACGAAGATCAAGAAAAGACGTTGTTTATATCGCCTTTAGGAAATTATTGCTACACGGTAATGCCGTTCGGCCTGCGCAATGCGGGAGCAACATACCAAAGGATGATAACAAGGGTATGTCGAGATCATATAGGGAAGACGATGGAGGTATACATAGACGACATGGTCGTCAAAAGCGAAAGGGCTACATCCCACCTCCAAGATATCAAAGATGTCTTCCGGATGTTGGGCGAGCACAAACTGAAACTCAATGCGAGCAAGTTTGCCTTCGGCATCAGCAAAGGAAAATTTCTGGGGCACATGGTCAGCCGATGAGGAATAGAGGCTAATCCCGATCAGATCACAGCTCTACAGAACCTAGCAGCGCCCAAGAATAAGAAACAGGTACAAGAGCTCACGGGAATGATGGCCGTATTGAGCAGGTTCATCAGTCGATCCGTAGACAAGGGACGACCGTTTTTCGAATCACTCAAGAAGGATAGAAAATTCGTGTGGGACCCGGAATGTGAGGCTTCATTCAACAATCTCAAAGAGTACTTGAGGACGCTGCCACTGCTGGTAAGGCCAAACAGAGAAGATATTCTGGCATGCTACCTAGCAGTTTCCACTACAGCTGTGAGTGCAGTTATCCTAAGAGAAGAAGGTCGCGAACAATTTCCGATCTACTTCGTCAGCAAAACTTTGGTCGAAGCCGAAACACGTTACCTACCCTTGGAAAAGCTGTGTCTGGCATTGGTCGTCGCAACCAGGAAGTTGCCACACTATTTTATAGCTCATCAGGTCCGGGTATACACAAAATTTCATATCAAAGAGTCACTTCGACGGACAGACATAAGCGGTCGAGTTGCCGCCTGGGGGGTCGAACTATCCCAATTTCATATCGAGTTCGTACCCCGACATGCCATAAAAGGACAAGTCTTGGCCGATTTCGTCGCGGAGTTCACCGAAGGCTACGACGAGCCATTGACACTCTCTCCATAATCACACTGGCAGATACATGTCGACGGATCAGCCACCAAGGACGGATCCGGAGCAGGGATCGTCCTAAAGTCTAGAGAGGGAGCAATCATCGAAAAAAGCATGAAACTGGGCTTCCGAGCTACCAACAATGAGGCAGAATACGAAGCCATGATAAATGGCATGCTCGTCGCCCGGTCCCTCGGGTGTTCCCACTTAGTTGCAAGTTCAGACTCCATGTTCATCGTCAATCAAGCCATCGGCGAGTACCAAGCCAAAGATGACAGGATGATCCTCTATCAAGAGAAAGTCCAAAGCTTGATGGCCACCTTCGAACAGTGCGAGTTAATCAGAATCAATCGCACCGAAAATGCACATGTCGATGCCTTGGCCACCCTAGCCTCGACATTAACATTGACCGACACCCGGTCGATCACAGTGGAACTACTGATGACCCTGAGCATAATTAAAAGGGTAGACCGACTGACGTCAGTGCAGTACGAACTAGGTTGGATGGATGACATGACTCATTATCTGCGAAGTGGAACGCTCCCGGCCGACAAGATAAAAGCGCTGAAAATTACGAGAAAAGCTCCTCGGTTCTGGCTATCCAAGGACGACAAACTGTACAAATCCAGTTACCGGGGACCCCACCTACTGTGCGTACCTCCCGAGCTACAATTGCCGGTCCTGGAGGAAATCCACGAAGGATCCTGCGGAGCACACATCAAAGGGCGATCCCTTGCAAACAAGGCAGTCACCCAAGGGTATTGGTGGCCCTATATCAAGCGAGACGCGGATGTATATGTCCAACGTTGCGATAAGTGCGAACGATTCGCCAAAATACCACGACTCCCCTCGTCTCTGATGGCCCCCGTATCGGCTCCATGGCCGTTTGCACAATGGGCAATAGATTTGATCGGAAACTCCCAAAAGCACCTGGAAGCGTGGAATATCTGATCGTCGCGACGGATTATTTCACCAAATGGGTTGAAGCTAAACCCCTCCGAGAAATCAAAGCCAGCAACGTCAAACAATTCATCTAGGAATACATCATAACCAGGTTCGGTATACCGTACGCTATTGTCGCCGACAACGGAACCCAGTTCAAAGATGCCCAATTACAACTGTGGTACGAGGAACTAGGTATCCGAAAGTTCTATTCGACGCCGACATACCCACAAGGAAACAGGCAAGCCGAGGTGTCAAACCGAACAATACTAGACGGCATCAAGACAACCCTTGAGCAAGCAAAGGGGAGATGGCCCGAGCGGCTACTCAACGTCTTGTGGTCGTGCCGAACTACGCCGAAGACGGGCACCAAGGAAACCCCATTTAGTTTAGCGTACGGTGTCGAGGCCATCATACCAACAGAAATTGGGCTACCCACGCTCCGAACGACTTTAGTCGAGCAGGGAAACAATGAACAAAGAATGAGAGAAGAACTTGACATGATAGACGAGAAACGAGAGATAGCAGCTCTTACACTAGCGAAGTATCAACAAGGCGTCAAACAAACATATGACAAGAGGGTGAAAGGGACCAAGGAGTTCACGGTCGGAGAACTGGTGCTGCGACGAGTAACGGTCTATACCCGAAATGAAATACATGGTAAATTGAGCCTCACCTGGGAGGGACCATACGAGATCGTCAAAAGAACAAGCCCAGTTACCTACAAACTCAAAAGCGTTCTGTTCGAAAATAGCAGAGGGGAGAAAAATTCTTGGAATGTGGCTAACCTAAAGAAGTACTACATATAAGCCATCTCATCAGTACAAATACAGGTGCCGCCTTACCTCTCTAGCTTAATGTCATTGTCTTTTGAATAAATAAAGTATCTTATCATGCTGTCTAACCAGTGTAGCTGAAATTCCCAAACGGCCAAAGTGCCTAGGAATACTATGAAATTCCCAACATGGCCGAAGTGCCTAGGAATACTATGAAATTCCCAACATGGCCGAAGTGCCTAGGAATACTATGAAATTCTCAACATGGCCGAAGTGCCTAGGAATACTATGAAATTCCCAACATGGCGTGTTATCAAAGGAACGCCTAGGAATACTATGAAATTCCCAACATGGCCGAAGTGCCTAGGAATACTATGAAATTCCCAACATGGCCGAAGTGCCTAGGAATACTATGAAATTCCCAACATGGCGTGTTATCAAAGGAACGCCTAGGAATACTATGAAATTCCCAACATGGCGTGTTATCAAAGGAACGCCTAGGAATACTATGAAATTCCCAACATGGCGTGTTATCAAAGGAACGCCTAGGAATACTGTGAAATTCCCAACATGGCGTGTTATCAAAGGAACGCCTAGGAATACTATGAAATTCCCAACATGGCATGTCTAAAAGAATGCCTAGGAATACTTATGTATATGCAGGTACCCATTGACCCAATGAGCAAGGATGAAAAGCAATACAGCAATGAGAAGAATAATTCAGGCCCACATTATGGGGACGATAAATTACCAAATGGCGAAAACAATGAAAAGGAATCAATCAAAACAATGAAATAGCAGCAACGGGAATGTCCAATACATGTATAACGAAATGAAGCAGATAATAAAGGCCCACATTATGGAGGCAACACAATGCCAAACGAAGAAATCAGCAAAGGAAAATCAATCCAATCAATGAAATATCCGTACGACAATGAGAAGATCCGAACGCAAGAGTAAAGAAATAAAACAAATAGTCCTCGCCCGCATTACGGAGGCAACAGGGTACAACCAACAAATAAAGAAATTTATTTAAGAGCTACTACATGAGGAGCACGACGGTAACTGACCGAGTGACACTTCTTCTTCATCCGTCGATGTGTCCCCATCAGTTTCCTCGCCATCAAAACGCTCCTCAGAAGGGCATCAAAGTTGGTCGTATGAGCACCAACGCATGTCAGCGTTTTAAGCCGTGCAGAAAACTCGGCTCCTTTAGCGACCTCGTGAGCATCCGAGGCCGCTTTCCGACGAGCATCGTCGAAAGGAAGCTTGCGAGCTTCGATCATAGCTGCAGAAGTAACGTATCTGGATCGGGACAAACGGAAATACTTCACCAGCATGTTCGCTTGGGTTACCAACGACTTTAGTTTACCAAAGTATTTTTCCTTTACCCGCCAATATCGATCTAAACGACGCTCCTGAACCTTAACAACATGCTCGGAACGACCAGCGTACTCGCGAAAAGAAGACGCCTGAGTTTTCAACTTGGCCTTAAGTCGGCCACACCGATTGAGCAACTCGACATTTTTACCCAATAAAAAGATATGAACCTTGGCATGCTCGTCACTAGCCACACCAGATGGGACCTCGTCTCGGGCAGCACCAGTAGGTCCTGGCCCCGGACTAACTAGGCTTGGAGAACCAGCCTGGTGCGACGTAGTAGCATGTGCCTATATAAAAAAAAATGGAGAAGAAGGGAAGAGATGAATACTCAAAAAAAAAAAAAAAAAAAAAAACGACAAAACAAGCTACAAATATCTTTATACAAGCTACAAATAAAACGACAAAACAAGCTACTCAATTATTAATCCGATAACCCATCAACGGACGCTGAGGTCTCTACTACATCAGCGAAATGAATATCTCGCAGTGAAACAATTTGCGTCCCCAAACGCACACGAACGACCGCATCGACTCGGTTCAAGGCAGCCGTGGTCTCAGTTACCCCGGCCGTCGCATCAACCATGCGTTCTGCCCGAGCAACACCACTCATCCCTTTTACATGCTCGAGCACCTCTAAAGCGCGAACTCGGGCCCAATACGCTTTGACAAAGGATAGCAGTAGGTCCGCATCCTCGAAAACGGCCTGTAGGACCAAGTTCAAGCTCGTCACGCGGCCTCGGGCTTCATCACGAGAGCGCCGAAGTGCACCAAGAAGCTCTTTCGCCTTACCCTTGTTCGCCGTATAATATGCGGTCTTTTTGCTGAATTTCTCTCCCAAGTCACGTAACCGAATCGACATGTTTGAAATATGAACATTCAGATCCTCGACTTTATGACGAGCAGAATTCAATTCAGCAGTTAGGAAAGCCTTAGATCTTTCAAGACCATCTATAACGTTACCTCCGCTACGACTAGGCGAGGTCCAGACCACCATGGCAAGAGGGTTATTAGGTACCTGACAATATTTTGTTTTCACATCCTTCAAAATATGATGACCCTCAAAAAGGGAAATTAACTCGGAAAAGCTAAACAAAAAGCAAGCACAGCACCTATGTTATCACTTCCCCAAAAGAATACGTTTCTAGATACAAAAGAGACCCACAATTCGGGTACCAAAAGACTTTACGCTAAGATACAGAGAAAATACTACAAGTAAATGGTCAAGGCTCCACCTGAGGGGATGCGGGTGGGGGAGTGACGGTAGCAACAGACCGAGGAGTCGTTGAAGCCGACCCGGAATGGGGATGGAGCGCTGTCGAAGTAGTATGTCCCAGCAGCCGTGGGAGCTCCTCGTCTCGAAGGTTGGCCCAATCCTGAGGCTTAGGAGGTGCACCATGAGGACAGAGGTACACCAATTCCGACCACGCCCGATCCGACAAAGGAACCTTCGCGAAATTAAACGCACGCACATAAGCGTAATAGACGGAGAAATTAGCCATCATTACGAACCTTGTCCGCTCCTCCGCGTGCGCCGCTTTCAGAGCAGTAACCTTGGCCTTTTCGGCTTTAACATCCTCAGCCATGAGCAGATTCTCAGCCACTAGTTGGTCGTACTTATCGACCATACTCTCTTTTTCATCCTCCAACTTACCGACATCCTCGGTCAGGCACAGGAAGTCCGCCGACAGCTTGTCATAATTATCGCCCAGGATTTTATTCTCGGCGACGAGTTTCTCTTTCTCGGCCACCAGCTTCTCTTTATCAGCCCCAAGCGCTGCCATCTGATCCCTCAACACCACGGTACTCAAGACAACCTGTACTTCAAAACATCAGATTCCGGCCAAAATACGAGCATCATGACATATAATACAAAATACGCGCCCAACATACCCGCAGCGCATCAGCGTTGGCCTGCTCTATAACCGACATTGTAGGCCGAGCAGCTATTTTTTCTGCATCCTTGAAAGCGAGGGGTTTAAGAGCAATATACCCCATCTTCAAGGCTCGGGGTTGCTTCAACAGCTCACCCTCACATCGGTCAATGTAACGGGTCATTGCCACCCCGTCCTCCAACACCTCCTCAGGTTCCTCGGCAACCTCATCTTCACCACCCACCACAACATCCACGGCAGCCTCTTTGTCAACTTCCACCTCCTTCCCTGAAGGAGCAGTCTCAGGGGCCATGTGCTCGCCTGCATCCTCAGTACGGATGGGTGACGTAACAGGCAGAACCTTCGTATCCTCGGCATGCACAGGCGAGATGACAGGCAGGGTCATCGTATCCATGCCCATATTCACGAGAAGGTTTATATGTTCGAATATGTTATCGATCGACCCCTGAAACACAATAATACCCATACACCGGGCAAGAGCGAGAGTAACCAATGGAGAAGTCAGTAGCTGAAACCAGATAACCAATGAAGCAAAGAACTAGAGAACAAAACAACAATCAAAAGACAAGAGAATCAATATACATGTATACATACCTCGCCAGGCGTAGGGACATCCTCGGTGGTATCCCCTTGGGAAGCACTCAACACCCCCTCACCCGTACAAACGTTAGCAGGATTCTCGGTGATCGATGTATCGGTCCCCCTAGCCCTCTTCGTTGTTCCAACAACGGGGTCAGATCCACGACACTTCGAACGAACGATCTTTTTTCCTACCCGAGCAGCACTCCGAGCTCGGACCACTTTTAAGAATTCCTCCTCGGGCTCTTTAGGGATCTCGGGCGCAGGATTTCCCTTTATCACTGGCCCCGCAGGGTACCCGAGCAGCATGGGAGCAGTACGGATAGCTGGATCCTTCGTCGGTCCAGGCCCCCACCATTTCCAAAGAGCTAAGAGAGCCTCGACATTGGGAGCGCCGAGGTTTGGAATAGTGGGAGCCTTGGTAGTAGGTCCGGGAATTTGGTGTCCCACACAACCCCAATTACCGGAAACAATCACAACACCAAGGTTATCCCCCTTGTTGGTATCCGGCAGACCAAAGACAAGCCGAGAGAAGGATCGCATAGTCTTCAAATAAGAGCTACGGCGATCGAAACTTAAACTATAGACCCCGAACACATCCTTCAGTTCAATAGGTATCCCGGACAACTTCGATAACCTTTGAATATCAATAGGTATCATTCAGGGCCAGTTGGGCCGGAGCAATCTGGACGGCCTCAAAGAACGAAGCCACCCAGTTATTGAAAGGAAGTCTTAAACCCCCAGTAAAGAATGCCGAGGAAAGTACAGCTACCTCGCCGGAAGGAACAAACCCCAACACCTCCTTGTCAGATATCGAAAGCCGAACATGTATGTCGACGGGTATTCCGGCAAACTTCTTAAAATCCTTTTCCACAAGTGGGCCCACTTGGGCCAGGCATTGGGTCAAAATTTCCTATCCAAACATCATCAAAACTCCATCAATATACTAACCAAACACACAAAACAAAACCACATCAACATAATGAAAGCCGCCACCCCCCCCCCCTGCTAAAATTAACCAGAAACCCTACGTTTTACTATCATCCCAATCAACGTAAATCCAGTACATAACTAAATACCGTCAGACATATATAGACAACCAAGACCAGTTACCAACGCCACATCTACGACCACAACAACAAATCAAATACCAGTCCTAAAACAAAAAGAACATAATAATAACAAAGCACTTACAGTTGTCATTCTGAGCAAACACGTGCGAAAAGCAGCAAATATATCGACAATACAACGAAACCCTAGATCGAGCGGCAGCACGTTTTTCCTTTTTGGCGGGAAGAATATACCTTAGAGAGAGACAGATATTTTCTTCAGCAAATTATGTGATAAAAACAAAAGGGATTACTTGGCACAGTAAAAAGGAGTGGAGTCACGAAAAGAATAAAATAATAACCACCTTTTCGTGTGACAGAGGTTTACCTTTTTTCCAACCATAGATAAGTCAACAACCGTTGCTATTTTTAACTTATAAACGCTCCAGATTTTGCCACGTCAGAGCATATCCCACTACCCAAGGCAATTCACATCATTACACCTAAATAAACGGCCAGTGGACCCTACCACGAAAAGCTTCCAGCATACGCTACCAATATTATCCCCGATTAAGATCCTCGACGCCCAACCATTCCTTACCGAAAGGACACATCGAACAAGGTGGACGGAGACCGTTTCTAGCTTGACGGCATTAAGCATCAAGTCTAACAACGCTCTCCGGGGGGATAACCGGGCACATTGCTCGGTGTATACTGAAACATCGAATGGTATTGACATAAAAGAAAAAACAATATATATATCAAAGAAAATATAGAGGCAAAGCAGAAGTTTTATTCATCCACAAAGGGGGAAACACAAACAATACAACCGAAAAGAAAATTCGTACAAGAGAATACACCAATCCTACTTTTTCGAACTACCCCCCAAAAGCTCCTCTAGACGCTCTTTCTCCCTAATCAAACGAGCAATCGCCATCTCAGCCTGTTTCAAGGAATAAGACTGAGACTTGCATTTTTGCTCGGCTTTGAAACGAGCAATGCCCTCCGCATCCCAATATTGTTTAAACCTCCTCACTTCAGTCTGAGCGCACTTGAGATCATGTTTCAGCCATGACATCTCAATTTCTTTTAGCTGAAGAGGAGTCAAATCCTCCTCCACAAAACCAGGGGGACGGGGTAGCAAGAAGGCAGGCTCCTCTTCCAGAAGGGCTTTCTTTTTGGAAGCAGATCTAGTAATGGGAGCCATCTCAAACAAAAGCAAGTTAGAGGAAACAAAAATTATCAACAAGAGAGAGAAAAGAAGATTGAGTAATGAAGTACAGGCAATAGGGAGCATTTATAAAGAGTCAAAGGGCACAAAGCGCGAGGCGTCACAACGGTTCACAAGACAAAAGCACGAGATACGAAAAGATACATCTGATTCAAATACAAAAAAAAAAAAAGATACAAGTTCCAAAACGGGAAATACATCAGAAAACCAGCCCAATCTAACTAAGGACCAATGGGTGGAAAAACCGAACTACCAGACCGAGAGAAAGCAAAACGAACAGAGCAGTTCAACCGAGCTTGGTAGGAATCATTCATGGCAATCAAATTTTCGTTCTCCGCAGAGTTCGGATTTCTCCCTAGTGAGAACCATGAAGCGCTCCTCCAGCCGAGCATTCCTAACCATCATGTTAGCTAGGCCTTGAGGGGAGTTATCGAACTCATCTTGAGCATGGTCTCAAATCTCCTCGGCATCATACCAGGAGTTAGCCAGATGATTTCTCTGAAGCAACAAGTGATCGAGCTGACGACTCAAGGCCGAAATCTCGGTCCATTTCACTGTCTCTTCGGGGTGAGAGCCGAACAGACTCAAGGCCAAAATGCCGTACTCCTTCTCAAGCCTTCCCATTCGACGTCGGACACGAGATACCTCCGCATCCAGACCCTTCATCTGAGCATGATATCTCCCCACAGGTTCAGACATTCTGGGAAATTGCTATAGTGCAAGAGAAAGTAGGGGAGGAAAGTAAAAGGAGACATGATAACTACTAAAGAAAAGAGGAGTACTTATAGAACGAAGATAGTATGATATTTTATGACATTCCTTGGGAACTTGCATATTTCCTGACATACTTGGGAGCAAGCATATTTCCTGACATGCTTGGGAGGGTGCACCTATGATCGACAGTACATCTACATACATCTGATATCACAGTACAGCAGAAAATAGAGAAGATATTCAAAGATCTGGATTTCGGAAAAACGACAAACCACAAGTGCCACATAAAAAGAAGTGCAATATAAAGGGGCAAAGGAAATTTTCATTAATAAAAGTGAGATACATCACTGTTCATTACATCAGAGGACTACATCGAAAGAAAAACTATTACATCAGAGGACTACATCGGAAGAAAAACTATTACATCATAGGACTACATCGAAAGAAAATCTACTACATTGTGGTCTAATACATCAGGAGACAACGTGGCCTAAGAAGGTCAACAATACCAACAGATACGGCGAACAGCAGGTGACGAAGAACAGAAGCATAAAAAGAGGAATAAAAAGATGAAGAGGAACATAAAGAAGAATTGAAAAGCAAGAAGAGGAAAATGAAAAATGACAAAAACCCTAGAAGTAACACAAAACCCTTAGGATCACAGGGTTGATTGTTACGTCGTAGTGGTGAGAAAGAGGATGATGAAGAAAGTAAAAGGAACACGATAAAAAAGAAAAAAGAAGCATAAGAAGGATATAAAAAAAAAGAGATGAGAAAAGATGAAGAAATGAAGAAAATTGAAGAAAATCAAAAGAAAAAAAAAGAAAATGGAGAGGTTAGGGGGAGGTCGATCGGTATCGATGAGAGGGCCCGGCAGAGACATTCCTGTCTCGAAGTGCCGGGTTCCCCCTTAACACCTCATTCTCTTCAACTAGAGCCTGACGAGCACGTTGGCAATAATCCAGTTCGGATCTTAGCCAAGTTAATTCCCGAACCATCTCGGTATGGTGATAACGCATCACCTTTAACTCCTCCTCAGCATCCTTCAACAGTTTTAATGCATGGCCATAGGAAGCTTCAAAAGTCTCAACTTGCAAGACCAATGCAGATTTGGTGAAAGAACTGGCCATTCTAAAAAGATTGTGGGATAAAGTTCTATATATGGTAAGGGGAGATGAAGAAAAGATTATGAATAAATCCATATCTTGAGAGGGTATTTATAGAAAAATTAAGGATGGTTTAGTGTGGGGAATTGCAACCGTTCGTCAAAAAGACTCTTGGAAACAGGGGTAATTAAAAAGATGCGTCTGTTAAGAAAATTTTAAGTGGGAAAGAGCAACCATCCGTTATTAAAAGTTGAGTCCCTTGAGAAGAAACGCTTGGATTCACGCTAGTATTTAAAAGAGGGCGAAATTCGAAAAGCCTCTGCACGTGTCAATCTAGAAAAAGTACACCAATTAAGATATAAAGGATAAGATTTGTGCACAGGGCTCAAGAAATCTCAGTGGTCCCTAGATACAGAGATTAAGAAGGTCCAGTGGATAAGGTCAAACACAAAACCCAAGAAAAAGCATTAATGAAGCTACAAGCGTGCGCGGTCAAATAAATTGCATTGGAAAAGTAATATTTATTGATTGATTGATACTTTATTACAGAAGAGGCAGTCAACATAAAGGAAATACAATAAAAATAATAAAATCATTTCATAGAAGGGCCCGCTTCGTCATTCGGCTTCCCCTTCGACCGAGCATACACTTCCTTAAGGGCCAGTTTGTAAGCCCTCTTGGAAGCAATGTGCCTATTTCTAGAAGCCTCAAGCTCTTTGATCCGAGCATGAGCCCAAATATTGCCGATCAGAGACTTCTGATATTCACTCTCCATGGCCTCCAAGCGCTCATCCATCTCATCAGCTCGGCGAGCCTCCATGGTTAAAAAGGCAACCCTCCTTTCGAGGATACGAGCCTTCCTAACCTCCTCCTCGAGATGGGCAACGTATTCATGAAGGTTGTCACCACTATCTTCACGAGGAGAAGCCATTTGTACGATAATAAAGAATGAGTTGCACAAAGAATACAGGGACAGTCCCCTTTTGTAGGAAGAAACAAGGGGTAGACCAAAGGTCATCTCGAAGAAAGACAACCTCTTGAACTTCCCAAGAGCATTTATGGCTAACTACATCAGTTCAAAGCCGATTAAGTCATCCAATAAGGTATCAAGGGAATAAACAGACAAGAAGGGAAATGAAATATGTTTTATTAATATTTTTCCATGATTCGATTACAACTTGGTGAGGACACCCAATACAAAGAAATCACAAAAGACTAATTAATCCGAGGAAGAGCCATCTTCATCATCATCCGAACTCGGTTTAGACCGAGCATGCAACTCCTTGAAGGCAAGCTTATAGGCCCTTTTTGCTGCCTTTTGCTTAGTCAGAGAAGCCTCGAGCCTCTTTATACGCTCGAAGGCCCAATCCCTATCAGCCATGGTCATATGGTGCTCCGCATCCATATCAGACAACCTTTTGGTCACGTCCGCCAATTTCTTTTTCAGGACGCGAACCTTCTTGACCTCATTCTCCAAGTAAGCAACGTAATCTGAAGAGTTGTCTCCTGTCGAACCATTGGGAGAAGCCATCGTGTCACAGTCGAAGTAATAATAAATGGGATAATGGGGGATGGGACACCTTTATAGTAGATAAATGTGGGGAAGATCAAGGGTTTTTCCTCGAAAAAGGGTACCAAGATTGGACCTCTTAATGACCTCAAATGGGCCCCAGGGAACAGTCGTGAATCTATCGCATTTCTCGATGTAACCTTGGGAACAGCAAAACCGAAGTAATATCTTCGACCGACCGATCATGACTCCCTCGACATGGAGACCACGCCGAGGAAGTCAGGGAGCACTTGATAGAACATAAAAATTAGACCCGAATATTCTATTCGGGTAGCAATCGACCCACACTTCATAAATGGGTATCCAATGCTTGATGGGTCATCACATGTCTTTCCTAGAAAATAGAGGTAGATATTAATAAAAGCCCAAACCCACTTAACTAGGGACCCATATCTAAAAAAAACCCTAAGATGGAGACACTTGTCAACATCCAAGGAGACGTAGTTGCCTATAAATAGCCAACTACCCCTCCTAGAAAACCCCCGAAAAATCTATTCAAAAATTATAGAGAAAAGTTGAGAAAAGAGATAAACTAGTCAAAGTCTAGCCATTAAGAAGGAAACCGAACAGTGAAAGAGCCGAGTATCGAAGAAAAAGGAGATCGACCAAGATAAGAGATTAAATAGTTAAATCGAGCACAACTGTAATAAATAAGTAATAATCCGAGCAAGTGTAATAATCCGATCAATAATAAAGACCAAGAAGTGTTCATTATTTACATTTAATTTACCATTATATTATTGTTGAAAAGTCTAACGCGACCGACCAAAGTTATGATTTTATCAAATACTTATTATTTGCATGGTGTTTCTTACACCGGGAATAACATATGTAGTAATTAATTACCTACACATAGAATAGCATGGTGTTTGGAATTATAAAAGAAATTGTACATGTACACGGTACCGTAAACTTATATCATATTTTGAGGAAGACAATAGAACAAGAGCTAAACAATAAAACACTTGCTGTAATTTTAGAACCCCAATCTTTGAGTTTATCCCACAATCCTGTGTTTATTCTGTTCATAACGTATTGTAATACATTGTCGAGATAGATATGTAGAGAGGTAATAATTAGAGATAAAGTGAATAATATATAATTGTTATTGATTACATGGATATCCCTATTCAGGTCTCAAAATATTCTTGTAATAGAGAGATCAACATCATAAAATAAACCGGCTAAACATTACTTTATTACTTTTGTCAGATCCTTATTACACAGATTTCTTTCGAAACAATCTAAAATACGGATTTGGATAAGTTGCCAGTTGTCACGTACCAAATTAGTCGTTGCTTTAATTGCCAAATAAAATAAAAATTAGTGGTTGCTGCAATGTCGCAATATGATAATTTTTTATGGAAAAAAGACGAGTTGTTGTTTATTACTCAACTTATCAAAGTAGTTTTGAAATATATACGTTTTTGAGAATTGGTCTAACAATCATATATATATATATATACCACAGCAGTCAATAGAATATGATAAATTTTTATTGAAAAAAGACGAGTTGTTGTTATATATATATATACCACAGCAGTCAATAGAATATAATAAATTTTTATAGAAAAAAGACGAGTTGTTGTTTATTACTCAACTTATCGAAGTAGTTTTGAAATATATACGCTTTTGAGAATTGGTCTAACAATCATATATATATATATATATATATATATATATATATATATATATATACCACAGCAGTCAATAGAGTAGAGCGATAAATTAATAATAGTATTATTTTCCATCATATTAATACTATGTTGGTTGAGTATTGACAGACCATTGGAGATATAATGCTCATGGTTGATGGAGACAGTCTGTCATTAATACATACATTACAAATCACATCATTTATTAAAAACTAAAATTATTAAAACCCAAATAAATATATTGAAACCATAGTTATACTATAAAAAAATACCCACATAACGACGGGATTAGTGACGGTATTTTTTGTTACGAGCTTATTAGCGACGGTTTTTGTGACGGTTTTGTGACAGTTTAGTTAATTTGCGACAGATTTGTGACAGCTTTTTAAATTAGCGACAGGCTTCTGACACGTTTTGACACTCACTAAATCAAACATTATTTTGTAGTGTTAAATCTATCCTAAATTTAAATATTAATTAAAAATAAAAAAAATTATTTTTTTTGGTATTTTTAATAGATTGAATTTTTATTACGTGGCATGATTTATATCATTTTCCACTAATCAATCACACACAGTTTACATACAGTGGATATGGAGATATATAATCCGGTACACTAAATAATGATGCATCACATCATGTCGTATCTATACAATGCATAATATTATATGTAGGGTAGGTGGGATTATTATGTGGCGCTGCAATTTTTTAATTTTTTTTTTCTTATTTTCAGTGCATCCACTGCCAAAATAATTTTTTTCTTCTTTTCTTCTTTTGTTATTTCTGTTGTAATACACTATTAGCTACGTATATAGGGAGACAGAAGTAAAGAGAGGGGAGAGCAACATGATCTTTATTAATGAAGGAATATGTGAATGAATGTAAAATACAAGACTCCTAGCCCTCTTTATATAAATAGAGGGGTAGGGTTACAAGCCCAACTTGGGCCCATAAAGTATAAGCCCAAGAGTCCAATAATCTCACAACACTCCCCCTTTGGACGTCTTGAATTCTTCGTCTTCATGCAGTCGATCTGAGTCGAGTTCATTCGCAGTGCTAAACACATAAAAACCTTAGGGCCGGAAAACCCAGTGTGGGACAAAACCGGTACCTAGGAGAAACTGTGTAGCCGAATGATATAGGCCGAAATATCATGTAAGTAACTAACCACAAAACAGTGTGCCTCATCAAAACCTTGCCAGAGCAAACCCAATGGGAAAATCTCTAGTCGAAGGAAAAAGAGTGCAACAATGGTAGTCGTAGGGATCAACCACAAAACAGGTGCCTCATCAAAACCTTGCTAGAGTAAACCCAGTGGGAAAAACCTCTAGTCGAAGGACAAAAGAGTACACAGTGGTAAGAAGTATACAACAGGATACTCCCCCTAATTTCGGCAATCTTAAGTGAGATAAGATGGGAACGTGTCTCGCTAAAAACCTTGCCAAGGAAAACCCAGTGGGAAAAAAACCTTGGTCTAAGGACAAAAAGAGTACACGAGCATACGACTGGATGCTCCCTCTCACTTGCACACGACAGGGTGCGAGGATTTCGACTAAGTAGTAATTAGTGCAATAAGCATTCACCTGGATGCTCCCCCTCACTTGCACACGACTGGGTGCAAAGATTTCATATTTCAAGAAAGAAAACGAGCATTCGACTGGATGCCTCATTTACTTACATACGACTGGATGCAAGAAAATCTAACGTGGAATAGAACGAGCATTCAACTGGATGCTCTTAAACTTCATTTGTGAAGATTAATTTCGGCGAGAAACGCTAAATAGCATAATGTAGTCATGTCTCTCTTGATCAATAACAACAAGTTGTCTTCTATGACAAGTGTTTTATCTGGATCGTGAGACAGAACATATGTAATTCAAATATGACTAATACTAGCTCGAAGTCATATACACTCTCTAGTCGTCTCATAGAGCACGAATAGATCAGAGTGATTCACTTGGAGTCATTCCAAGACCTCCAAGATGTCGCCTTATTCCTAATGGTAAAGACATACCATGTTAGGAATATCCCTTATGCGGGTCTGATAAGTAACCAGCATCGGTATAACCGAAAAAAGGTTGCGTTAATTCGAGTACCGAAGGGGGTAGGTACACTCGATGACGCAAATGGGATAAGACAAGCCCTCATCCACAGTTACCTTAAGGTAATGGGAAAATGTTTTTTATGCCATTTCGATGGCAGCGTGTTAGCGCGATGCTGTGTCGAGCTATACCATTCACAGCAGACGAGATGTTCGTCCTAGCACATTAGACCAAGTACAATAATGCGCTTATTGTACTTAGATATGAACATCATGGTTCAATATCTCTTCATCGTCACATCAGGGACGGAATGGGTCTATATCAATGTCTAGTGATCGAACGATCATGGGAGAATCTGACGACTTAGCGTCATGATGAATACAACGTCATAACACCTTCTGGGTGTAGTCTGAATCATGGACTTAGATTCAATCTTTACGGGAGTCGATCATCAGGCCGAGTCACTACCGTTTCTTCCCAAGATCCTTCATCTCGAAGGCAAATCCAAAAATGGATCGCGTAATAAAACACGCAAGGGCATAATACTTGTTCAAGTATCCCAAGCTAATCAAGTACTCACTTAGGCGGTATACCACATCCGCTCGGATTATATTAATCCATATAGTGAACGTCTCAGTTAATTGAGATCGTGTTCCGTGGTCAGGAACTACTTGATTTAAGCACATGAAGTCACACAGGGACCTTCATTTATATCTCTTTGTCTAAATCCCCATAGAGATAAAACCATGACCACATTCATGGCTGCATACTCAGTTTTTCGGAAGCTACTAAACTGGTAAAGTAGAGGACTGTTATAATGTCCATTACGAAGAAATCAACCATCTCGTAATCAATTCCAAGGTGGGAGAGAAGCCTTGCGCTACTAGGCGAGCATTCTACAATCTCATTATTCTCATCACTCTTCCTTACGAATAACCAAATAAACGAACTCGTTTAACATTGGTGGTGTTGGAGCTACAGGTCCGAACACACTTTCGCTAAGGAGTCTACTTGGATTACAAGTTTCCATTAGTCCAGTCTATTCTACGTTGACTTCAGGCAACGGTACATGGTTCCCTGTCATAATTTGCTCATATTATCAGTCGTCACCGAATATATGAACAAGTAATCAATGACAGTCTCGTTTCGCTTCAATATCGTCTAAGATATCATGATCGACAGATATTTCGAGATTCTTAGGATGAGGAGGAAATCACACATCTCCTTGATCCTTTATAATCTCGTGCGACAAACGACTTTCAGTTCACCACCTCTGGGGCTGAACGAATTAAGAACCGGTCAACTTCCTCATATCTTAGGAAGGACGACAGACTGACGGCCGACGGCAGCATCCTTTGCTTGGCGGGTTCGGCCAAAGCAACGTGTTACGACAGGAACACGGCGTCCGACAGGGACGTCTATCCTTGCAAGCATTTTGCAGCAGGTATAAATGATCTCGTGACATCTCATAAAGTCATTAAATGCGTCTGGCATTTAGTTAGACTTGAGGGAGTCTATGCACTTACTTATCACTAAGTGCAGTATTGGGATCAAGCTAAGACTGAGTGGGTTATGCCACGTTACTTCACGTCGTTCCTTATCAACGGTAACGTGCAAATCTCCCCCTAACGACGGGGAGAACAGTCTTACTGATGTCACTTTCGCATATCATGCGATAAAGAGATCGCTTGCCAAGGTTACTCTATCAAATGATAGGCAGGGGATTCATAATCGACTTACGTCCCCTTCATAGGTCCATATTTTTAACGCTATAGCGGCTCAATCAAAATATTAATTAAGCACTCCAAACACGCGTTAATATGAGACTTCTGGCTCATAACCAGTAACCAGCTGGTACGCATATGGTGTCTGAGTGTCTATGGGCCTCATAACGAACCAATGCAGCAAAATAGCATAACCCAACACGGAAATATAAATCTTGGTGTGAAAGACCAAGAAATGCGTGCAATCATTTGCAGTCGCATCATCAAACTTTCCGTGAGTCCATTTGGGTCTGAACATAATCGACATGATGTTCAATTTCAATTTCCAAACTCAAGTAATTCAAATCGAAATTTCGATTCTTACTCTTCGAAATTATCAAGTCGACTAGACTTTTCAGAATAATCCGGATCATGTCCATCAACTTAATGATAGGGCTAAAAGTTTGGGAAATGCAGCATTTTTGTGGACAACAATAATCATGTGACCTTATTGTCGATGCATCAACCATAACCATTTATATTTATGGTCCGTTTTATGGTTGGATAAGTCCACAATAACTCCTTCAATTCTTTACAAGAATTCTACGAGTTCATTTCGTGATCTTTACACATACTAGTCTTTCAAAGTGAGCATTAGTGGCATAAATTTCGGATTAATCACGAAATATATTCTCAGAGAGAATCCAAATGCGATGCGATTATAAATCAAGCATCGTCTTTTGACCCGGGAATATCTCATCCGGTCAATGCCACAATATCAAAATGCTCTTATCAATCGACGACAGGCGAATGATAGTACAGACAATCATGTCTTAGCATTTAAATTCTTTATCATTCGACGACAGGCGAAATGATAAGGTAACTTTAAATGCTTTAAAGAATGTGGTAGCAACCACTTGAAAGACAGTTCAACTCCTCTAAAATACGTTTTTGAGTGGAGGCTATGTAAAGAAATTTCATTTCTTTCATGAGCTATTACCAGATAACGCTGGTTTTCTCGAATATTTTATAACTCAACAAGGTACGGCAGGACCTACATGAGTATAAGACCTCATATTTGACAAATCAATTTGGTTTTACCAAAGATTTCGATTAGAACGACAGGTCCAGAATCGTTGTCACTGAGTACTCTTTTAGGCAAGTAGTTGGTGAAATTATGTGGTACACGGTTACCCACTATTTCCAAAAAACCAACTACACCACAAGTATTGCCTAAAATTTCATAATTTAAAGTTTGGTCACATTTGTCAAAAGAATTTGCTCAATAAACACTTTAAATTATTTCGAGAAATTTCATAAACAGGCAAACCATAATCCAAAAGTATGGTCCAAATGGAAAAATAATAATCCAAATGGAAAACATAATCCAGATGAGCGAAAAAATGGCTCAATGATTTATCAAAATCAGTAAAGAAAGGTATCAAACTCATTTGAGCCACAAAATCGGGGGTCTCAATAGTTTCCTTTCAATTAACTTTAACCACATTAGCATCGGTTTTTCCACCTTTATAATAGTTGTGAACTATTTAAGGAGTAACCGTGCATGACCGTTGTCTTTATAGCATAGAGTTGGCTCCTTGAGCATCATCTCTTACTTTGTGACAACGGCCCATATTGTTCCTTTCAATTACTGTCTTGGAGCCACAGGTTTCAATTTCGACGATTGTCTAAAATCTCGCTTGGCTAAGAGATTCATCGGGATCGCGACAGTTCGAGACAAATAACACTTGTCCCGGTTCTCGATTCGTGAAAAAAAAAAATGTACACGAAGAGCATTAATATTAGGCAAACAATTCGCCATTTACCCAATAGGATTAAAACTACTCACCGGGGTAATTTTCTTATCCAATAACAGATGGGCGATAAAGGAACATGGTGAATATAAATTCACGATACTGCTTATGGAATACAATTTCCAAGCTAGTATTTTGGTGAAGGATAGCTCCAATATGTCAATTTCAGACATTTGTTCACCATAGACGTTATCACGTCTCAAATGTGGCGACGGAATAAAATCAACGCCTTAGCATTCATCTCGAGGGTAACAACAAACTCGTGTTTTACTCATCAAAGATGGCATCCAAAAAAAAAAAAAATTTTGGGCATCAAATTTTCACACATCAGGGTGACTAACATGTGGTGACGGAATAACATCACGTCTAAACAGTCATTTCGCAAGTATGTTTTGCGAATTTTCTCATCATAGATGGCATCCAACATGTGTTGGGAGTTCTGGATTATTTATCATATAAAACGACTGATTTATATGTTTATGGTTTGCACAAGCACAAACTTTTTTTTCGAAACGACAGGTTCGAAAACATTAGTTTTGCTTCTCATGTGAATCGGTTTTCATTGATCGAACGACGGGTCGATACTGAAACACCAATTCGGCGAAACATACATCACTATATAAACACACTCGGGGAAATTATTATTTAGTCAACCCCTTTCGGTAGCTCTACTTGAAAAACGACCAGGAAAGACGGTGAGGGTGGAGGGCACGAATGCAACTTAAAACCCGACCTCATTAGGATATCGACTTCCGCCTATATCTTTCCTAGACATCGTATCCAAATAGGTGAGCCTAGTTGGGGAAGGTTCATAATTTTTCCAACTTAAATGTGAAAATATATGATTTCGCAAATTATCATATCATAAACATGGTAATAAATTAAATATAGATTGTACCTGTCTATATTAACCACATATATATATAAACATGCAGTAAATATATTTTAGTATCTATCTAATCATGCAGTAGATTTGATGTTATAAACAAATCAATTTAAGATTATCAATCAATTCATGAAGATTCTAACATATCAAATCAAATCTATTTAAGATTAATTCATGAAGATTCTAACATATCAAATCAAATCAATTTATGATTATCAATCAATTCATGAAGATTCTAACATATCAAATCAAATCTATTTAAGATTAATTCATGAAGATTCTAACATATCAAATCAAATCAATTTAATTCAATTAACATGCAATTTTTATTCGCTTGCCTTTTAATAAATTATATGCATGTGTGTGTGTATTTACCAAATATTGTATCTTTATCAACCATATGTACTGTTTTCGTTTAAGTATTATACTACAGGACCATGCGTGTAATTTCAGCAAACTATATATCTATTTACAGCATTATTACATATACAGTCCAGAATTTCAGACAAGTTTCAGTTTAGTCCTTGAGTAATTTTACAGCTTTCAGAGAATTACAATTCAGTACATACGTTTCAGTTTGTTGCAGATTTAATCCGACAGATTAATACATGAGGTCAATACATAAATTATGTACTTAACATGGATAAGCAATTCAATTTATATCAACCAGCAGCATATATTAAAAAAAATCCAATTCAATTCAGTATGATCACAGTACTATTCAATTCAGCATATATTATCAACCATGCAATCCGTGCAGAGTAAGATACAAACGTACAGTACAACTATTACTCGAATTTTAATACTTGTACAGTTTAAAAAAAATTATATCCGGTACCTTACGCACGGTATGTTGGTGAAGGTCGATATAGCAAAATCCTTAAAAAAATCCGGATAAACCTCAAGGTTTATTGAATCTATAATCCGTACTTCGATCTCCGAGAGCAGTGCTGATAACGTGTTGTAATACACTATTAGCTACGTATATAGGGAGACAGAAGTAGAGAGAGGGGAGAGAAACATGATCTTTATTAATGAAGGAATATGTGAATGAATGTAAAATACAAGACTCCTAGCCCTCTTTATATAAATAGAGGGGTAGGGTTACAAGCCCAACTTGGGCCCATAAAGTATAAGCCCAAGAGTCCAATAATCTCACAACAATTTCATTTTAATATATCAAAAAATTCTTCAATTTTATCCAAAAACTTCTCTAATTTTATTCAAAAAAAACCATAACCATCAACCATCAAATTCCTTCGTATATCAAATTAATATATTTTTTTATCAAATCAACATCACTCTACCACTACAATTATCCCCAATTTTACCAAAAAAAAAACCTCTCCCAATTTAAAAAAAATAAAAATTCCCCTAATTTTACACAAAAAAAAGTCTAACCATCAACCATCAAACTCCTTCATATATCAAATTAATATATTTTTTTCTCAAATCAACATCACTCTATCACTACATTTATTCCCAATTTTACCAAAAAAAAAAAATCATATCCCAATTTATCAAAATAAAACCTCCCAAATTTTACAAAAAATAAACTCTAACAATTAACCACCAAATATTATAATTGTTTTGGGGAGTATTATCCGGAGGAGATAAATTAAAATCCATTCCCCAAATATTATAATTGTTATCCATAATTGAGAAAAAAAAATAATATTAATTTGATATAGGAAGTAGTTTGGTGGTTGATAGTTAGAGTTTGTTTTTTGTAAAATTGGGGACGTTTTATTTTGGTAAATTGGGATAGGATTTTTTTTTTGGTAAAATTGGGGATAATTGTAGTGGTAGAGTGATGTTAATTTGATAAAAAAAATATATTAATTTGATATATGAAGTAATTTGATGGTCGATGGTTAGAGTTTTTTTTAAATAAAATTGGGGAAGTTTTTGGGTAAAATTGAAGAATTTTTTGATATATTAAAATGAAATAACAAAAGAATAAAAGAAGAAAAGAAAAAAAAAATTAATTTCGCAGTGGCTGCACTGAAAATAAGAAAAGAAAAAAACATTGCAGCACCACGGTGAGATTGGTAATCCCACGTCCCTTATATTTCCTAGCAATTACAGTATGTTAAAAAGAACTCCCCCGACTTTAAAGTTTTCACATCGCTCAGTAAAAATTTATCAACTATTTTACTTTATTAAAAAAATAGTCAAACACATACCCAAAAAAAAAATTGCATAAAAATGTAATAATTATCATAATTTATATAAACTGTATTTAAATTTAATATAAACTCAAATTTCAACCAAACTGTGTCATACTTTTAATTTTTGTTTTTATCCATCCGTCGGCACGCACCTAATCTCAAGAGATTACTTGACTGACCCTAAGGACCACCTGACTATATGCACTTATTACACAAATGTTAATTAATTGAGTGCGTGTTAGCGATTACTTTAAACGCTGTTCATGTGGTAGTTGGGGGAAATAATTGTCAACATTTGTGTGGTAAATATATGCATGACAGCATTCGGTATTCACGTCTAGTGGACACTTCATTTTAGAAAGATTAAGGTGCTGTTTTCAAATCAAGTGTTTCCTTAAAAAGTGTTGTCTGAAAAAGTACTGTTAAAAGATGACTTATATAAAAAGTACTTTAGAAAAAATTAGCGTCTGGTGGAAAAGTGCTTTTGATTTTTATAAGTTTTGTGTGCGTTTGATATGTATAAGTTCGAAATGACTTAATAACACAATAATTGATATAGTACGAATATAATATGATATACATATTTTATTTTTCTACAAACCCAAAAAAATAGTTTTAAATTATAACAAAATAAAAAAAAATCACAAAAAAATTATAAAAACCAAAAAAATCACAAAAAATCATAAAAAATCAAAAAAAATCAAAAAAAAATTATAAAAATAACAAAAAATCAAAAAAAATACAAAAAATTATAAAAAATCACCAAAAATTATAAAAAATCACCAAAAATCACAAAAAAATTATTAAAAAAAATACAAAAATCACAAAAAAAATTATAAAAATAGAGTTTACGGAGTGAGAGATAACAGTAGAGTTTTGTGATTTTTTTCATTTTTTTCATTTTTTATGATTTTTTATGATTTTTTATATTTTGTGATTTTTTATGATTTTTTATATTTTGTGATTTTTTTTCATTTTTTATGATTTTTTTATATTTTTTTTGTAATTTTTTTAAAATTTTGTGATTTTTTTAAAATTTTGTGATTTTTTATGATTTTTTATAATTTTTTTGTGATCTTTTTATTTTCTTTGTGTTTTTTTTTATTTTATTTTAACTTCTCGAGTAAGTGCTTTCTCCAGAAGCATGAAAAACCAACTTTTACAAAATGGACTTCCATTACCCCCTGCTTTTCGGGAAGTGGGTAATTTTATGTTACCAAACATACAAAAATATCTTAAATGAACTTCTTAGGCTAGGAAGCACTTCTGGCCTATCCGCCAAACACCCCCTAAGACTTTTAGTTTATGACGTTAATCACGTTGTAAAATAGTTTATTTATGCATGATTATTACTCAGTTAATAATTCCCAACATCAGTTTTATACATTCAGAAAAATTATGTAATTCTTCACACTACAAAATAATGTTTAATTTAATGAGAGTCAAAAGTTGTGTCAAGCCTGTAGCTAATTTAAAAAGTTGTCACAAATCTGTCGCAAATTGACTAAACCGTTACAAAACCGTCACAAAAACCGTCGCTAATAAGCTCGTAACAAAAAATACCGTCACTAATCCCGTCGCTATTTGAGTATTTTTTTGTAGTGTCAATACCATATGCAGAATTGGTTACTTTGTTTTAACTTGGAAACGATTCGGTGATATTCAATAGCAACCACATCGGGGCAAAAATCTTCTTTAAGAAAAGAGATTGTGTTATTCCTTTTTGTTTTTTCTTCTATTTAAGATTTTTCTTAACTAGTAAGACCCACATATGGAGTAAGATACATGGTAGAATGCAGAAAGAGAGGGCCAAGCAATAATAATTGTAACAGAAAAAAATGGTAGCGCTAGTGTTGATTCTTGAAACTTCGTTTTTTGCTCGTTTTCTTTTATCTGAATAAATTATCTTTAGTTCAAATGATTAGACAACGAGAGAAATAATAGACATGAACCAGTACGGGTCCATAACACAATGTTCATATAGATGAAACGCGATGCTTCTTACATTAATCGTGGATCTACCGGATTTACTTTTATCCGTACAGCTTGTTGTTTATTAAGGTGTAATTTATAGGTATAGAACTTTTATACCTATAAATTATACCTTGATAAATAACAAGCTGTACGGATAAAAATAAATCCTATAAATTACTCGTGCCTTATTATTAAAAGTTCTATAGGACAGAGAATTTTGCGGATTGAGCGCCCTAAACTCTTCTTATTGGGGGAGTATTCAAACTCTTACCTCATGTACACTTTGATACTTTTATATAATATCGACGGATAAGATTGAATTATGCTATAAATTAAATAAATAAAACTTATATATATATATATAATATAAATTTCCAATATAACACAATAAAATCTCAAATAAAAAAGTATAAAAACCTAGTTGTAACTAATATAAACTTAAATAATATTTAAAGTAATTTTTTTACCTTAAACTTAAATAATATTAAATAAAAAAGGTTAAAGATAATTTGGAACACAATAAAAGGGTAAGGGAGTTTTAATATAGTATTTTTTACTTTTCTAATATTTTTTTATTATAAAACTTAAATAATTTACAAAAACATCGAATGACTCATAAGGTAACAGTGTGAGAACTCCCCCACTAGTGAGGAGTCTGGCTCCCCCGTTTGGAATTTTGATGCTCAGATCTATAGTTTCTTACAATTAGACTACTAATTTCACAATTACAAATGGATTAAGTTATTACAATTAATATCGCAGTTACGGACTTTTCCAAATTATAGTGGACAAATGAGAATTGAATATAACAAAGAATCTTTTATTGATTTGTGATAGTACATAAAAATTGGACCCGAATATTCTATTCGGGTAATAATCAATCCGCTTTATAAATAGGTATCCAACGCTTAAATGGGTCATCACATGCCTTTTCATCATAGAATAAGATTGTTATTATCAAAAGCCCAAGCCCACTTAACTAGGGACGCATATCTGAAAAACCCCTTGAGATGAAAACATTTGTCAACATCCTAGAAGGCATAGTTGCCTATAAATAGCCAACTACCCCTCCTAGAAAGCCCCCGGAAAAAATCTATTCAAAAATTATAAAGAGAAGTTGAGAAAAGAGAAAAACTAGTCAAAGCTTATCCAATTAAGAAACAAACCGAACAGAGAAAGAGCCGAGCATCGAAGAAGAAGGAGAACGACCCACATAAGAGTTTAAATAGCCAAACCGAGCGCAATTGTAGTAAATTAATAATAATCCGAGCAAGTGTAATAATCCGATCAAGTGTAACAATCCGAACAAGTGTAATGACCTGATCAATAATAAAGACCAAGAAGTGTTCATTATTTACAGCTAATTTATCGTTATTTTATTGTTGAAAAGTCTAACGCGACCGACCAAATTTATGGCTTTATCAATTTGAATTAAAGACAATTATAATTTTTCTCGAAACTCTAGTAACCGTTAACAATCTAACTTCTACTCCAAATATCTGGAAATAGATGTTGTAACTAAAGATTTAACGAAAATAACTTTTTGAGTGTAAATATTCGGGGTTCGCTTTGGATGCTTTTATTATCTCATGAGCCTTCGTAATTATAGGCCAATATTTCATAAATGTATATCAGTTACTCCCTCCGTTCCCATTTAATTGTCCATTACGAAACTACGTGCAATTTTGACCGGCTTATAACTTTTATCAAAACTGTAAAAATGAATTTTTTTAAAATCTAATCATAAAATTTAACATTTGAACTATATGATTAACTTTTAAAAATTTCATTCCGATAATTTTGATATAAGATTTTGACCGATTAAAATTATATGTATTTTCGTAATGAATAATTAAATGGGGAAGCAGCGAGTATTTCTTTAATATCATGGCCATCAAACATTTCACACCGTCTTGGTTCTGATGGCCTACACGTGTCCTAGGCCGTTTCTTTAATTTTACTGAGTATCTTCATTTATAGTTTCATTATTAAAGAAAACTTACTCATGCCTTATTATTAAAGAAAACTTGCTCATGTTTGAAATCCTGCCCTTTTTTTAGATATGTATATTTGTTCGATATAAATTTGCATCTTTTTGCTATTTCTGTTTATCGTCCATACTCGATTATAACACACTGATATGTACAAAATTTTTAACAAAAAACATAAATTCAGATTTTTATATTAAGTGGGAAAAAATGTAACAAATAGTAACTTTCCTAATTAGGAGTGTATATTAATGGTATGTATTATTTTTTATTTTATTTTACATGTGTATGTGTTAAACACCATGACATCGTAATTTTTTTTTCACTTTCTGCCACACATGTTATATGAAAAAGAGAGGATGTAACATACATGATTATTTATATAACGTCTCTCATTCAATCTGAGTACTTCCCAATCTGAGCGTAATTCGAACTAAAACCCAATCTGACCCCTATTATTTTATCATCTCAATCCCGTTAAATTTTCGTCACTTTTTTTCTTAACTAAAAAGCTGTTTTAAAAAAAATCATGTATCACGACCACCTGACAATATGTCGGCATCTAATCTATAGGGTTGATATGACTTAGGTCAGGGTCACCCCTGCATATCTAACCCAATGTGCTGGTGATTCAGTCGAGATGCTAGTTTTTCACTCCGGCTTCAACATAGGGACTGATTAACCTGGTTCAATTTGAACCGTTTATACTTAAAACCGAGTAAGGTAATCGGTCCGAAGGTATGCTAATGACCATCAGGCTTGAAGCATGACACCAGACAATATATTATAACTTAATTATAAAAAGAAAGACATGATTAGAGTGTTGGAAAAACAATTTTCTTGAATACTTTTTCTATTATTCACTGCCTCTCGTACGTGTTTATTTTATGCACGAGAGCCTCGCAGAACCACAAGGGTAATTGTAGTATTTCTCAGGTAAGACACCCAAGTTATCGTGCGAGTAACTGTGTGGTTATTGCTAAATATTGTCTTTTAGGGCGTTTAAATATTAAATAATTAAACTAAAAAGTAACGAGGGCGGTCGCGGTTGGGTTATCAATCCAACAGCTCGATTCCTCTATCTTTTAAATGATTAAACTCACTTTATAATCTACTATATATTTTCAGTTTTTTAACCACCCAAAAACAAGTGTGCATGCAAAAACTAAAGATTAATATTTAAATTAGGGGCCTTATTAACGTGTTTTAACGACTAAGCATGCAAATAGTAAAGAAATACATGCTAATTAAGATGTAAATTGATATAAACATGCAATTAGAAGCAAAGAGATGCTAGAAAACGAGATTATATATATTGCTAGAACAAGTGTTGAACTTACAAATAAAGTTGACAAACACATGAATCCGTGCACAAACTCTTGATTTTTTGTGTTTCTTTTTTCCCTCTTCTCTTATTAAAATGAATGGAGGCTGAAAAGCTGCTGAAAAAGTATAGTAAAACTGTATATTTTGGAGAGAAAACATAGGTTTATATATTACCCTAACCAACCCTATCTTTTAAAACATTTTAATTCTGTCCGACATAACCGATCAACCTAACTGGCTATGCCTAACCCGTTAGTCTGACTGGTTATGTCCGTTTCTGAAAGATTCTTCTTTTTCACTCTTCGGCCTTCACTTTGGTCCATTGTTTACTTCAATTAGGATTGATTTGAGACACTTCATCTTTTGGTTTCTTTATTTTGGTCCAACTTTGAGTCTTCTTGCGTATTTGTCTCATTTTTGTGCTAATTCTGCGCTTGTTTCTTCAAAATACAAAAATGTGCAAGTAAACTGGGAAAAATAAAGAATTTACTAAATATCGCTGAACTAATTTATAATAGTTACAAAACAACGCTAATAGATACTATTTTAACCCATAGAAACTACTATATTTTGTGGTCCAATAAGTTATTCAACCATTGCCATTAATAACAACGATGCATAGTAAAACCTCTCTATGAGAATATTTTATATAGGAATAATCATAAAAAATACCGGTCTCAACTCGGGCCAGTTGTAAATAAGAATAAACTCTCTATTGTCGTATTCTGTAAATTTTTAGGGTCTCGTTAGTTATAAATTCACATTCTTATAAATTGCCATTTCTTATTATTATTATTATATATATATATATATATATATATATATATATCATTTCATTTCATTTCATTTCATTAAATTTAACATGATGTAAAATATTTATTTTATCTTGTTTGTGATGATAACTTAACGTTTTCGTTACTATCACATCTTATAACTTGTACACATGGACACATCGCAACTCAATACTGATATTGACACGCATGATTCAAACTTTTTCGAATGAAACATTTTGTTTTTATACTATAATTATTCGGATACATTTGCATGATTACACATTTTTATATATTTGTATATGTTTTCTAAGAATCTTTAAACTAAAATTTTGTACATTTCATGTTTTGTTTAAATTAACGTGGTACATATATAATATATTAGGTTTATAATTTACCTTTTTGTAAATGTATATTTTATATGTTATATCCACGTAAGAATAAGCTACTTATGGTAATAATTTCTCGTCATCACACCTATCTGTAGAGAGGTTTTAGTGTATATATGCTCGCTCATAGGTTAGTCGATATGACACGACAATGTTAAATATGATTACTCATTTTGAGACTCAAATTCACTACCAAACAAACTTTCACAACAAAACAAATTTGCGAAATAAACAATTTATTCACATGCACCCACTAGGAGTTTATTTGACTTGCAATTAATTTGACTATATGTAGGGTAGGGGTGTCAAATGATACAAAATCCGAAAAACAAACCGTAAATACTTAATCGCATGAAACCATTTTTGGATCTATCCAATCCAACCTCGCTGGTTCTTAGGGTAGGTATGGTTCTCAATACTATACCGCAGACCCGACCCGACTTGCAGACCCGACCCGCATACCCGAATTAAACAACCGCAATATATACCGATATTTTAAAAATATATATACATATTATGTATTTGCAACGAAAATTGGATAAATGCACGAAAAAAACACAAAAAGAACTCATACAACGGCGAGTGAAGAAAGATGAAACATTTTTTAACATGTGCGAAAACAATCTTGAACATTTAACATTGAAAAATTAGTTTTTATGATGTTTTTATTCTTATTTTATTTTTCATTAGTTGACACTCCTTTACTTTTTTTCTTTTTTTTTTCTTGTGGGGTTTCCCCTATATTTTTATATATTTATCATTAATAATATAAAAATATGGGTTTTCCCACCATTTAATAAAAAAATAGTTAATATTTACTGTGATTTCAAGTTTTACGATTTATTTTTAATTCAACATATCTTTCTTAATAATTTAGGGAAATCATTAACAATAAAATGGGTAATTAAGAAAATAAAAAATGGAACCATTAGTTTGTAATGTTTAAGTGACTGTGTAATGTTGTAAGATTATTGGACTCTTGGACTTTTACTTATTGGGCCCAGGTGGGCTTGTAACCCTAACCCTCTATCTATATAAAGAGGGCTAGGGGTCTTGTATTTGATCATTCATTCACATATTCCTTCATTAATAAAGATCATGTTGTTCTCCCCTCTCTCTACTTCTGTCTCCCTATATACGTAGCTAATAGTGTAATTGTTGAACATAGAGTTCAATAATGATTTTGATTATTACTTTGATTATGCGTTTAATGATTTTTACGATTTCGATGATATAACTCTTGTCTTGTCCAAAAATAGAAAACGTATATTTCAGGTCTTTAAATGATAGAGCATTCGATAACGAAGCCATAGGTTCAAGCGGAACCAAAATCGGAGCTAAAACGAAGGAGTTATGAGCATTCGAAGATTTACGGGACCAGGATTACAGTCGACCGATCGACTGGACAAAAACGACCGATCGTTTTTGATCCAATTTCTTCCAGTGAGTCCAGTATAAAAACGACCGATCGTTTTCAGAATACGACCGATCGTTTTCTGTAAAACGACCGATCGACTGTAGAAAACGACCGATCGTTTTCTGCAGTTTTCGAAAACAGCTTTTCAGCTTATTCTGGAAAATAGCTGTTAAAACCTTTCAACGGTCATAACCCAGAAAAACAGACTTTGCTGTTATTTAAACCAGCCCAATCATCTCTCCAAAGTCACCAATTACAACACCAATCAATCATCCAAATACCTCTTTCAATAAAAACCCAATTTATCACCATTTTAGTGAAAATATTCGAAAAAGAGGAAATCAAAGAAGAAAGCGACTCAAGCTCGATCAACAACCAAGACTCACCAATTAGCTTATTTAGAAGCAAATAGAATAGTGAGTGTAGTTACATTTTTGTAACAAAATTGTATCGAGTGTTTTATAAACTCATTTTTGTGAGCGAGTGATCGGGTAGAGGCTTTGTAAGCGAGTTGCTTAAAAGCTCTAGGTCTTTTCATTTCGGGACACTCATAAAGTGAGGGGGAGCTTAATCGGTCGATTAGCTCGTTAGGATTGTAATATCCGGGAAAATTATTTATAGTGAAATACTCGGTAGTACCGAGGAGAGGACGTAGGCCGTTTGCCGAACCTCTATAAACTACGGTGTCATTTTCTTTCCCTTTACTTTTACTTTCCGCAACCTTTACAATTGCTTATTTTGTTGCTTGCGTTTATGAATTATAGCTTGTCATTAATATTATCAAACGCCTAAGCTTAGAATAGCTAAAAAGTTGGGTTGCTAGTTGCACTTAGTTTAATTAGGCGAAAAGCGCCAAAACCTTATTCACCCCCCCTCTAAGGTTAGCCGCACTCGGGCCAACAATTGGTATCAGAGCCGAGGCTCTTGCATATAGGAATCTAACGATTCTAGAGTTAAGATCCCGATGGCTAATATACTTAATTTCGCATCCGGCATAGCTTCATCACCCAATACACCTCCATATTTTGATGGACTAAATTTTTCATATTGGAAGGATAGGATGAGCATGTTTCTCCAAAGCTATAATGCTAGACTTTGGATGACTATAAAAGTAGGATATTCCGCACCTACATCCGAAAATAGCGAGAACCCAATCCCCGTAGAGGACCTAGATAACGCTCAACTAGAAGCCTACTCTACAAACGCCAAAGCGATGTATGCTATTGTTTGTGCCGTTTCTCCTAACGAGTACAACAAGATTTCCGCTTGTAAAACCGCTAAGGGTATGTGGGATAAGTTAGTAGTTATGCACGAGGGAACTAACCAAGTTAAGGATTGCAAACTCCAACTTTTAGTTCATGACTACGAACTCTTTAAGATGAGCGAGGGAGAAACTATTTCCGATATGCTTGCTAGATTTACCACTATTACTAACGGATTAATGTCTCTTGGTAAGTGTTTGTCATGTAAGGAAATGGTCTCAAAGGTGATTCGGAGCTTACCGAAAGAATGGGAACCAAAGGTCACCGCAATTCAAGAGGCGCACGACATGAACACATACTCTCTTGATGCATTGACGGGTTCACTCATTACACACGAGATCACCCTCAATAGTCACAAGCCAATCTCGAAAAAGAGGGAGATAGCTTTCAAAGGAACTACTTGTGACGAAAGCAATGAGCTATCCGAGGACGACGAAAATTCAATGCAAATCATTCGAATCGTCAAGGAAATACTCAAGCTAAAAGACCACCGCAAACATAAAGGTAAATCGTCAAATAATTCAATTCATTCTAACGATTTTGTTTGCTATACATGTGGCAAGGAAGGACACATGGCGAGAGATTGCCTAAAGAATCGCAAGAGCAAAGCCAAGAAGAAGATATTCGATTCAAGCTCTAGCGATAGTTCCGACCAAGATGAAGTCGCTCACCTTGGGTGCTATATGGCCATGGAAGAAAGCCATGAACAAAACCTCTCTTCTTCAAGCGAAAGTGAAAGCGAAGCCGATGAGGTAAATGATCTTTCTTATGATGAATTACTTCATATGTGCGATGTTTATTCTACAAAATTTCCTAAGCTTGTCGAAAAGGTCGACTCTCTTAAAAGGATAAATTCTTCTCTCAATGAAGAAATAAGATCCTTAAAAAGAGATAAAATTGAAAATGAGTCTATTCCAACTTCGTCATTTTCTCTTCATGATGTAAATGACGAAAACGAAGACTTAAAAGATAAAAACGAGTTTTTAAAAACCGAAAATGACTCTTTGAAAAATAAAAACGATGAGCTTGTCATTGCGGTAAAGAAACTCGAGTTAACAATCTCAAGGTTTTCCAAAGGGAAAACCGTGTTGGACGAAATTTTGAGTTGTCAAAAAGATATCAATGACAAAAGCGGTTTGGGTTTCGTTTCCAACTCTATTGGATCAAGCACAACCCGCTATGTCAAATCTTCTAGCGTGTCTACAACTCCTATTCCGCCTATACAAAAGGTTGTTTTTAAACAAGGGAGCACTTCAAGAGTTTTGCCGAACTCTTGTAATAATAGAAGAGGTTTAGGTTTTCAAACCAAAACCGCTCATCATACTTCTAAAACTTCCTATAAAAAGTCGCATAGTTCTCGTTATTCGAAAAAATCTATGCATTGCATTCATTGTAGTAGAAGTGAGCATAACTCTTCTAAATGCCCAAATCGCTTCCATGTTAGTAGAAGCAATTTGAAATGGGTAGTAAAGACCCGAGCCACTAACAATGTCGGACCCAAAAGAAATTGGGTACCAAAAGACAAATCTTGTGTTGTAGGTATCTCCATCCAAAAGGAGAAAATCAACAAGTGGTTGGCAACGCCGACAAAAGCCGTGGAAGTCAAGAAGATCGACTCCACCATCAAGGATGAAGTGCCGTTGATCAACAAAGGTGGAAGGCATACCAACAAGTGGTACCACCTATTAGGAATCGACAACGCTCAATGCAAATGCCATTAGCGAGTGGACTCGACTCCACATCACATATGCGGTATACTCTAATCTATAATATCTACATATATGTGATTAGTTGGGTCGGGTATATGCATCATAATTTCATTTTTCATGTTTGGTTTTTCTTTAAAAACCCTTCACATAACCCCATCTTATATTTTTTGATTGCATTTTGATAATGCCAAAGGGGGAGAAAAATGATATATTTTGGTGTAAATGCGTTTTGTTAAAATGGAGGAGATATTTTTCTTGTATCTTGTAAAATCATCATTAGTTTGTCATAATCAAAATGGGGGAGATTGTTGAACATAGAGTTCAATAATGATTTTGATTATTACTTTGATTATGCGTTTAATGATTTTTACGATTTCGATGATATAACTCTTGTCTTGTCCAAAAATAGAAAACGTATATTTCAGGTCTTTAAATGATAGAGCATTCGATAACGAAGCCATAGGTTCAAGCGGAACCAAAATTGGAGCTAAAACGAAGGAGTTATGAGCATTCGAAGATTTACGGGACCAGGATTACAGTCGACCGATCGACTGGACAAAAACGACCGATCGTTTTTGATCCAATTTCTTCCAGTGAGTCCAGTATAAAAACGACCGATCGTTTTCAGAATACGACCGATCGTTTTCTGTAAAACGACCGATCGACTGTAGAAAACGACCGATCGTTTTCTGCAGTTTTCGAAAACAGCTTTTCAGCTTATTCTGGAAAATAGCTGTTAAAACCTTTCAACGGTCATAACCCAGAAAAACAGACTTTGCTGTTATTTAAACCAGCCCAATCATCTCTCCAAAGTCACCAATTACAACACCAATCAATCATCCAAATACCTCTTTCAATAAAAACCCAATTTATCACCATTTTAGTGAAAATATTCGAAAAAGAGGAAATCAAAGAAGAAAGCGACTCAAGCTCGATCAACAACCAAGACTCACCAATTAGCTTATTTAGAAGCAAATAGAATAGTGAGTGTAGTTACATTTTTGTAACAAAATTGTATCGAGTGTTTTATAAACTCATTTTTGTGAGCGAGTGATCGGGTAGAGGCTTTGTAAGCGAGTTGCTTAAAAGCTCTAGGTCTTTTCATTTCGGGACACTCATAAAGTGAGGGGGAGCTTAATCGGTCGATTAGCTCGTTAGGATTGTAATATCCGGGAAAATTATTTATAGTGAAATACTCGGTAGTACCGAGGAGAGGACGTAGGCCGTTTGCCGAACCTCTATAAACTACGGTGTCATTTTCTTTCCCTTTACTTTTACTTTCCGCAACCTTTACAATTGCTTATTTTGTTGCTTGCGTTTATGAATTATAGCTTGTCATTAATATTATCAAACGCCTAAGCTTAGAATAGCTAAAAAGTTGGGTTGCTAGTTGCACTTAGTTTAATTAGGCGAAAAGCGCCAAAACCTTATTCACCCCCCCTCTAAGGTTAGCCGCACTCGGGCCAACAATTGGTATCAGAGCCGAGGCTCTTGCATATAGGAATCTAACGATTCTAGAGTTAAGATCCCGATGGCTAATATACTTAATTTCGCATCCGGCATAGCTTCATCACCCAATACACCTCCATATTTTGATGGACTAAATTTTTCATATTGGAAGGATAGGATGAGCATGTTTCTCCAAAGCTATAATGCTAGACTTTGGATGACTATAAAAGTAGGATATTCCGCACCTACATCCGAAAATAGCGAGAACCCAATCCCCGTAGAGGACCTAGATAACGCTCAACTAGAAGCCTACTCTACAAACGCCAAAGCGATGTATGCTATTGTTTGTGCCGTTTCTCCTAACGAGTACAACAAGATTTCCGCTTGTAAAACCGCTAAGGGTATGTGGGATAAGTTAGTAGTTATGCACGAGGGAACTAACCAAGTTAAGGATTGCAAACTCCAACTTTTAGTTCATGACTACGAACTCTTTAAGATGAGCGAGGGAGAAACTATTTCCGATATGCTTGCTAGATTTACCACTATTACTAACGGATTAATGTCTCTTGGTAAGTGTTTGTCATGTAAGGAAATGGTCTCAAAGGTGATTCGGAGCTTACCGAAAGAATGGGAACCAAAGGTCACCGCAATTCAAGAGGCGCACGACATGAACACATACTCTCTTGATGCATTGACGGGTTCACTCATTACACACGAGATCACCCTCAATAGTCACAAGCCAATCTCGAAAAAGAGGGAGATAGCTTTCAAAGGAACTACTTGTGACGAAAGCAATGAGCTATCCGAGGACGACGAAAATTCAATGCAAATCATTCGAATCGTCAAGGAAATACTCAAGCTAAAAGACCACCGCAAACATAAAGGTAAATCGTCAAATAATTCAATTCATTCTAACGATTTTGTTTGCTATACATGTGGCAAGGAAGGACACATGGCGAGAGATTGCCTAAAGAATCGCAAGAGCAAAGCCAAGAAGAAGATATTCGATTCAAGCTCTAGCGATAGTTCCGACCAAGATGAAGTCGCTCACCTTGGGTGCTATATGGCCATGGAAGAAAGCCATGAACAAAACCTCTCTTCTTCAAGCGAAAGTGAAAGCGAAGCCGATGAGGTAAATGATCTTTCTTATGATGAATTACTTCATATGTGCGATGTTTATTCTACAAAATTTCCTAAGCTTGTCGAAAAGGTCGACTCTCTTAAAAGGATAAATTCTTCTCTCAATGAAGAAATAAGATCCTTAAAAAGAGATAAAATTGAAAATGAGTCTATTCCAACTTCGTCATTTTCTCTTCATGATGTAAATGACGAAAACGAAGACTTAAAAGATAAAAACGAGTTTTTAAAAACCGAAAATGACTCTTTGAAAAATAAAAACGATGAGCTTGTCATTGCGGTAAAGAAACTCGAGTTAACAATCTCAAGGTTTTCCAAAGGGAAAACCGTGTTGGACGAAATTTTGAGTTGTCAAAAAGATATCAATGACAAAAGCGGTTTGGGTTTCGTTTCCAACTCTATTGGATCAAGCACAACCCGCTATGTCAAATCTTCTAGCGTGTCTACAACTCCTATTCCGCCTATACAAAAGGTTGTTTTTAAACAAGGGAGCACTTCAAGAGTTTTGCCGAACTCTTGTAATAATAGAAGAGGTTTAGGTTTTCAAACCAAAACCGCTCATCATACTTCTAAAACTTCCTATAAAAAGTCGCATAGTTCTCGTTATTCGAAAAAATCTATGCATTGCATTCATTGTAGTAGAAGTGAGCATAACTCTTCTAAATGCCCAAATCGCTTCCATGTTAGTAGAAGCAATTTGAAATGGGTAGTAAAGACCCGAGCCACTAACAATGTCGGACCCAAAAGAAATTGGGTACCAAAAGACAAATCTTGTGTTGTAGGTATCTCCATCCAAAAGGAGAAAATCAACAAGTGGTTGGCAACGCCGACAAAAGCCGTGGAAGTCAAGAAGATCGACTCCACCATCAAGGATGAAGTGCCGTTGATCAACAAAGGTGGAAGGCATACCAACAAGTGGTACCACCTATTAGGAATCGACAACGCTCAATGCAAATGCCATTAGCGAGTGGACTCGACTCCACATCACATATGCGGTATACTCTAATCTATAATATCTACATATATGTGATTAGTTGGGTCGGGTATATGCATCATAATTTCATTTTTCATGTTTGGTTTTTCTTTAAAAACCCTTCACATAACCCCATCTTATATTTTTTGATTGCATTTTGATAATGCCAAAGGGGGAGAAAAATGATATATTTTGGTGTAAATGCGTTTTGTTAAAATGGAGGAGATATTTTTCTTGTATCTTGTAAAATCATCATTAGTTTGTCATAATCAAAATGGGGGAGATTGTTGAACATAGAGTTCAATAATGATTTTGATTATTACTTTGATTATGCGTTTAATGATTTTTACGATTTCGATGATATAACTCTTGTCTTGTCCAAAAATAGAAAACGTATATTTCAGGTCTTTAAATGATAGAGCATTCGATAACGAAGCCATAGGTTCAAGCGGAACCAAAATTGGAGCTAAAACGAAGGAGTTATGAGCATTCGAAGATTTACGGGACCAGGATTACAGTCGACCGATCGACTGGACAAAAACGACCGATCGTTTTTGATCCAATTTCTTCCAGTGAGTCCAGTATAAAAACGACCGATCGTTTTCAGAATACGACCGATCGTTTTCTGTAAAACGACCGATCGACTGTAGAAAACGACCGATCGTTTTCTGCAGTTTTCGAAAACAGCTTTTCAGCTTATTCTGGAAAATAGCTGTTAAAACCTTTCAACGGTCATAACCCAGAAAAACAGACTTTGCTGTTATTTAAACCAGCCCAATCATCTCTCCAAAGTCACCAATTACAACACCAATCAATCATCCAAATACCTCTTTCAATAAAAACCCAATTTATCACCATTTTAGTGAAAATATTCGAAAAAGAGGAAATCAAAGAAGAAAGCGACTCAAGCTCGATCAACAACCAAGACTCACCAATTAGCTTATTTAGAAGCAAATAGAATAGTGAGTGTAGTTACATTTTTGTAACAAAATTGTATCGAGTGTTTTATAAACTCATTTTTGTGAGCGAGTGATCGGGTAGAGGCTTTGTAAGCGAGTTGCTTAAAAGCTCTAGGTCTTTTCATTTCGGGACACTCATAAAGTGAGGGGGAGCTTAATCGGTCGATTAGCTCGTTAGGATTGTAATATCCGGGAAAATTATTTATAGTGAAATACTCGGTAGTACCGAGGAGAGGACGTAGGCCGTTTGCCGAACCTCTATAAACTACGGTGTCATTTTCTTTCCCTTACTTTTACTTTCCGCAACCTTTACAATTGCTTATTTTGTTGCTTGCGTTTATGAATTATAGCTTGTCATTAATATTATCAAACGCCTAAGCTTAGAATAGCTAAAAAGTTGGGTTGCTAGTTGCACTTAGTTTAATTAGGCGAAAAGCGCCAAAACCTTATTCACCCCCCCTCTAAGGTTAGCCGCACTCGGGCCAACATAGTGTATTACAACACGTTATCAGCACTGCTCTCGGAGATCGAAGTACGGATTATAGATTCAATAAACCTTGAGGTTTATCCGGATTTTTAGTATTTTGCTATATCGACCTTCACCAACATACCGTGCGTAAGGTACCCGGATATAATTTTTTTTTGAACCGTACAAGTCACATATAACTACTGTATTGTATGTTAGTGCTATATCAACCATATGACATCTTTGTATGCTGCTATACTATTTGTATGTTACACTGTATTGCATGATATAGATTAATTTGCATGTATTCTGACTAATGATTCCTTTATACACACAATGATTAGTGCTCTGTAAAAAAAAAAAAAAAATTGTACATGCATAGTACATGCGGCTGCTTGACTTTTGCTTTGGTCTGCTTGATTGTTTGCATATTATATATATTAAATAGTTTGCTTTGCTAAGAAACTAGATATATGAAATAGTACATAATGTCGAAACCTCATTATATATATCATGCGTATTACATGTATAACCGAATTGTAAATCAAAAATCATGTAATTGTAAAACATGTATTAATCTGTTGGATTAAATCTGTAATAAACTGAAACGTATGTACTAATTTGTAATTCTCTGAAAGCTGTATACTATTTTGTAAATTACTCAAGGACTAAACTGAAACTTGTCTGAAATTCTGGACTGTATATGTAATAATGCTGTAAATAGATATATAGTTTGCTGTAATTACACGCATGGTCCTGTAGTATAATACTTATACGAAAACAGTACATATGGTTGATAAGATATATTTGGTAAATATACACACACATGCATATAATTTTTTTTTATTAAAAGGCAAACGAATAAAAAAAATTGCATGTAAATTGATTTGATTTGATTATGTTAGAATCTTCATGGATTGATTGATAATCTTAGATAGATTTGATTTGATATGTTAGAATCTTCATGAATTGATTGATAATCTTAAATAGATTTGATTTGATATGTTAGAATCTTCATGGATTGATTGATAATCTTAAATAGATTTGATTTGATATGTTAGAATCTTCATGAATTGATTGATAATCTTAAATAGATTTGATTTGATATGTTAGAATCTTTATGGATAGATTGATAATCTTAAATAGATTTGATTTGATATGTTAGAATCTTTATAGATTGATTGATAATCTTAAATTGATTTGTTTATAACACCAAATCTACTGCATGATTAGATACCTAAAATATATTTACTGCATGTTTATATATATATGGTTAATATAGACAGGTACAATCTATATTTAATTTATTGCCATGTTTATGATATGATAATTTGCGAAATCATATATTTTCACATTTAAGTTGGAAAAATTATGAACCTTCCCCAACTAGGCTCACCTATTTGGATACGATGTCTAGGAAAGATATAGGCGGAAGTCGATATCCTAATGAGGTCGGGTTTTAAGTGGCATTCGTGCCCTCCATCCTCACCGTCTTTCCTGGTCGTTTTTCAAGTAGAGCTACCGAAAGGGGTTGACTAAATAATAATTTCCCCGAGTGTGTTTATATAGTGATGTATGTTTCGCCGAATTGGTGTCTCAGTATCGACCCGTCGTTCGATCAATGAGAACCAATTCACATTAAAAGCAAAACTATTTTCGAACCTGTCGTTTCGAATTAAAGTTTGTGCTTGTGCAAACCATAAACATATAAACCAGTCGTTTTATATGAAAAATAATCCAGAACTCCCAACACATGTTGGATGCCATCTATGATGAAAAAAATCGCAAAACATACTTGCGACTGTTTAGACGTTGATGTTATTCCGTCATCACATGCTAGTCACCCGGATGTGTGAAAATATGATGCCCAATTTTTTTTAGATGCCATCTTTGATGAGTAAAGCACGAGTTTGTTGTTACCATCAGGATGAATGCTAAGGCGTTGATTTTATTCCGCCGCCATATTTGAGACGTGATGACGTCTATGGTGAACAAATGTCTGAAATTGACATATTGGAGCAATCCTTCACCAAAATACTAGCTTGGAAATTGTATTCCATAAGCAGTATCGTGAATTTATATTCACCATGTTCCTTTATCGCCCATCTGTTATTGGATAAGAAAATTACCCCGGTGAGTAGTTTTAATCCTATTGGGTTAATGGCGAATTGTTTGCCTGATATTAATGCTCTTCGTGTATATTTTTTTTTCCACGAATCGAGAACCGAGACATGTGTTATTTGTCTCGAACTGTCGCGATCCCGATGAATCGCCTAGCCAAGCGAGATTTTAGACAATCGTCAAAATCGAAAACCTGTGGCTCCAAGACAGTAATTGAAAGGAACAATATGGCCCATTGTCACAAAACAAGAGATAATGCTCAAGGAGCCAACTCTATGCTATAAAGACAAAGGTCATGCACGGTACTCCTTAAATAGTTCACAACTATTATAAAGGTGGAAAAACCGATGCTAATGTGGTTAAAGCTAATTGAAAGGAAACTCTTGAGACCCCCGATTTTGTGGCTCAAATGAGTTTGACACCTTTCTTTATTGATTTTGATAAATCATTGAGCCATTTTTTCGCTCATCTGGATTATGTTTTTCCATTTGGATTATGATTTTTCCATTTGGACATACTTTTGGATTATGGTTTGCCTGTTTTACGAAATTTCTCGAAATAATTTAAAGTGTTTTGAGCAAATTCCTTTGACAAATGTGACAAAACTTTAAATTATGAAATTTTAGGCAATACTTGTGGTGTAGTTGGTTTTTTTTTGGAAATAGTGGGTAACAATGTACCACATAATTTCACCAACTACTTGCCTAAAAGTGTACTCAGTGACAGCGATTCTGGACCTGTCGTTCCAAATCGAAATCTTTGGTAAAGCCAAATTGATTTGTCAAATATGAGGCGTTATACTCCTATAGGTCCTGTTGTACCTTATTGAGTTATAAAATATTCGAGAAAACCAGTGTTACCTGGTAATAGCTCATGAAAGAATTGAAATTTCTTTACATAGTCTCCATTCAATACGACCAAAAGCGTATTTTTAGAGGAGTTGGAATGTCTTTCAAGTGGTTGCTATCACATTCTTTAAAGCGTTTAAAGTTTCCTTATCATTTCGCCTGTCGTCGAATGATAAAGAATTTAAATGCTAAGACATGATTGTCCTTACTATCATTCGCCTGTCGTCGATTGATAAGAGCATTTTGATATTGTGGCATTGACCGGATTAGATATTCCCGGGTCAAAAGACGATGCTTGATCTATAATCGCATCGCATTTGGATTCTCTTTGAGGATATATTTCGTGATTAATCCGAAATTCATGCCACTAATGCTCACTTTGAAAGACTAGTATGTGTAAAGATCACGAAATGAACTCGTAGAATTCTTGTAAAGAATTGAAGGAGTTATTGTGGACTTATCCAACCATAAGACGGACCATAAATATAAATGGTTATGGTTGATGCATCGACAATATGGTCACATTTTAATGTTGTCCACATAAATGCAGCATTTTCCAAACTTTTAGCCCTATCATTAAGTTGATGGCTCATGATCCGGATTATCCTGAAAAGTCTAGCCGACTTGATAATTCCGAAGAGTAATAATCGAAATTTCGATTTGAATTACTTGAGTTTGGAAATTGAAATTGAACATCCTGTCGATTATGTTCAGACCCAAATGGACTAACGGAAAGTTTGATGATGCGACTGCAAATGATTGCACGCATTTCTTGGTCTTGCGCACCAAGATTTATATTTCCGTATGGGGTTATGCTATTTTGTTGCATTGGTCCGTTATGAGGCCCATAGACACTCAAACACCATATGCGTACCAGCTGGTTACTGGTTATGAGCCAGAAGTCTCATATTAACGCGTGTTTAGAGTGATTAATTAATATTTTAATTGAGCCGTTCTAGCGTTCAAAATATGGACCTCTGAAGGGGACATAAGTCTATTATGAATCTCCTGCCTATCATTTGATAGAGTAACCTTGGCAAGCGATCTCTTTACCGCATGATATGCGAAAGTGACATCGCTAAGACTGTTCTCCCCGTCGTTAGGGGGAGATTTGCACGTTACCGTTAATAAGGAACGACGTGAAGTAACGTGGCATAACCCACTCAGTCTTAGCTTGATCCCCAAAACTGCACTTAGTGATAAGTAAGTGCATAGACTCCCTCAAGTCTAACTAAATGCCAAACGCATTTAATGACTTTATGAGATGTCACGAGATCATTTATACCTGCTGCAAAATGCTTGCAAGGATAGACGTCCCTGTCGGACGCCGTGTTCCTGTCGTAACACGTTGCTTTTGGCCGAACCCGCCAAGCAAAGGACGCTGCCGTCGGCCGTCAGTCTGTCATCCTTCCTAAGATATGAGGAAGTTGACCGGTTCTTAATTCGTTCAGCCCCAGAGGTGGTGAACTGAAACTCGTTCGTCGCACGAGATTATAAAGGATCTAGGAGATGTGTGATTCCTCTTCATCCTAAGAATCTCGAAATATCTGTCGATCATGATATCTTAGACGATATTGAAGCGAAACGAGACTGTCATTGATTACTTGTTCATATATTCGGTGACGACTGATAATATGAGCAAATTATGACAGGGAACCATGTACCGTTGCCTGAAGTCAACGTAGAATAGACTGACCTAATGGAAACTTGCAATCCAAGTAGACTCCTTAGCGAAAGTGTGTTCGGACCTGTAGCTCCAACACCACCAATGTTAAACGAGTTCGTTTATTTGGTTATTCGTAAGGAAAAGTGATGAGAATAATGAGATTGTAGAATGCTCGCCTAGTAGCGCATGGCTTCTCTCACACCTTGGAATTGATTACGAGATGGTTGATTTCCTTGTAATGGACATTATAACAGTCCCCTACTTTACCAGTTTAGTAGTTTCCGAAAAACTGAGTATGCAGCCATGAATGTGGTCACGGTTTTATCTCTATAGGGATTTAGACAAAGCGATATAGATGAAGGTCCCTGTGTGACTTCATAATGCTTAAATCAAGTAGTTCCTGACCACGGAACACGATCTCAATTAACTGAGACGTTCACTATATGGATTAATATAATCCGAGCGGATGTGGTATACCGCCTAAGTGAGTACTTGATTAGCTTGGGATACTTGAACAAGTATTATGCCCTTGCGTGTTTTATTACGCGATCCATTTTTGGATTTGCCTTCGAGATGAAGGATCTTGGGAAGAAACGGTAGTGACTCGGCCTGATGATCGACTCCCGTAAAGATTGAATCTAAGTCCATGATTCAGACTACACCCAGAAGGTGTTATGACGTTGTATTCATCATGACGCTAAGTCGTCAGATTCTCCCATGATCGTTTGATCACTAGACATTGATATAGACCCATTCCGTCCCTGATGTGACGATGAAGAGATATTGAACCATGATGTTCATATCTAAGTACAATAAGCGCATTATTGTACTTGGTCTAATGTGCTAGGACGAACATCTCGTCTGCTGTGAATGGTATAGCTCGACACAGCATCGCGCTAACACGCTGCCATCGAAATGGCATAAAAGACATTTTCCCATTACCTTAAGGTAACTGTGGATGAGGGCTTGTCTTATCCCATTTGCGTCATCGAGTGTACCTACCCCCTTCGGTACTCGAATTAACGCAACCTTTTTTCGGTTATACCGATGCTGGTTACTTATCAGACCCGCATAAGGGATATTCCTAACATGGTATGTCTTTACCATTAGGAATAAGGCGACATCTTGGAGGTTTTGGAATGACTCCAAGTGAATCACTCTGATCTATTCGTGCTCTATGAGACGACTAGAGAGTGTATATGACTTCGAGCTAGTATTAGTCATATTTGAATTACATATGTTCTGTCTCACGATCCAGATAAAACACTTGTCATAGAAGGAAACTTGTTGTTATCGATCAAGAGAGACATGACTAGATTATGCTATTTAGCATTTCTTGCCGAAATGAATCTTCACATATGAAGTTAAAGAGCATCCTGTCGAATGCTCGTTTTATTCCACGTTATATTTTCTTGCATACAGTCGTGTGTAAGTAAATGAGGCATCCAGTCGAATGTTCGTACTCTTTCTTGGAATATGAAATCTTTGCACCCAGTCGTGTGCAAGTGAGGGAGAGCATCCAGACGAATGCTTATTACACTAATTACTACTTAGTCGAAATCTTCGCACCCTGTCGTGTGCAAGTGAGGGGGAGCATCCAGTCGCATGCTCGTGTACTCTTTTTGTCCTTAGACCAAGGTTTTTTCCCACTGGGTTTTCCTTGGCAAGGTTTTTAGCGAGACACGTTCCCATTATATCTCACTTAAGATTGCCGAAATTAGGGGGAGTATCCTGTTGTATACTTCTTAACACTGTGTACTCTTTTGTCCTTCGACTAGAGGTTTTTCCCACTGGGTTTACTCTAGCAAGGTTTTGATGAGGCACCTGTTTGGTGGTTGATCCCCTATTACTATCACTGTTGCACTCTTTTTCCTTAGATCAGAGATTTTCCCATTGGGTTTGCTCTGGTAAGGTTTTGATGAGGCACACTGTTTTGTGGTTAGTTACTTACATGATATTTTGGCCTATATCATTCGGCTACACAGTTTCTCCTAGGTACCGGTTTTGTCCCACACTGGGTTTTCCGTCCCTAAGGTTTTTATGTGTTTAGCACTGCGAATGAACTCGACTCAGATCGACTGCATGAAGACGAAGAATTCAAGACGTCCAAAGGGGGAGTGTTGTAAGATTATTGGACTCTTGGACTTTTACTTATTGGGCCCAGGTGGGCTTGTAACCCTAACCCTCTATCTATATAAAGAGGGCTAGGGGTCTTGTATTTGATCATTCATTCACATATTCCTTCATTAATAAAGATCATGTTGTTCTCCCCTCTCTCTACTTCTGTCTCCCTATATACGTAGCTAATAGTGTATTACAACAGTTTTTATGATGTTTTTATTCTTATTTTATTTTTCATTAGTTGACACTCCTTTACTTTTTTTCTTTTTTTTTTCTTGTGGGGTTTCCCCTATATTTTTATATATTTATCATTAATAATATAAAAATATGGGTTTTCCCACCATTTAATAAAAAAATAGTTAATATTTACTGTGATTTCAAGTTTTACGATTTATTTTTAATTCAACATATCTTTCTTAATAATTTAGGGAAATCATTAACAATAAAATGGGTAATTAAGAAAATAAAAAATGGAACCATTAGTTTGTAATGTTTAAGTGACTGTGCAATGTTTACGTCATTCAGTAATCAACCAAATACATTGGTGACCAATATGAAACAAAAAAATTGATATTACCTCATTACTTTGTTTATTTTTAACAAGCAAGTTAAGAAATATCTTGAAAAAATATATTTATTATCAATATGTAAACGTACCATTTTTTTTAAAAAACATTTAGAAAATTAGAATAAATTTTACGTATTTTAGATAAATAACTGCACCAACAACCGTTATACCCATTACAAATACGGGTATGAGTTGAGTAAAATAAGTAAAAAAAGTTATATAGACCCGACCCAACCCATTACAAATACGGGTACGAGTTCGGAAAAAAGTAGGATATGAACTAAAAAGGATATGCATTATGTAAAAAATAGATAAATAATCGAAAAAAATGGTGCGAACTTAGAAAAAAGAAGGGTATGAGTTTGAAAAAAAGAGGGTATTGACTTGAAAAATAGGGTATTAACTAAAAAGAATATTAATTTAGAAAAAAAAAGGGAAAGATGACAGAGTGAGAGAGAGGAGAGAGAGGACGGCAGAGACAGGGAGGAGATTAGAGAGGAGAGGGAGAGTGAACGCAGAGCAGAAATGGAGAGAGCATAACAGAGCACGCAAAGAGAGAGGAGAGAGAGCGCGGAGATAAAGATATGGAGCATAGAGAGATGTGAGAGAGATGAGTGGAGGTTTTGAATTTTTTTATTATAGTTATGTTTTTGGAAAACATTGTTTGAAAGTACACATGTTTTTGATAATTTAATTGATTCTATATATGTTTTTGGTAATATTGTTTTATGCTAATCATGAATACCATTACTATTTATGATATACTTATTTGGAAATGAATATACATACTTAACACCAATTCTAGCAAACATTCATTAAAATTTATGAAAACTCAAATTATACTGTTTTTAATTGAACGAAATAAATAATATAGAAAGTAAAAAATTAAATTAACGAAGCGTCACAGTTCGCAAAAGATACTCATCATGCATACGTATGGTTTAACTTGTCGTTGATCACAGTTGCATGTTAGATTATCTTCCGTGACTAATACATTGTTTTAAAAGAATAATACATACATCTTTAATTAAAAAAGAAACTTTAGCTATCTATTGTGATGTGTACATTGAAATTAAAGTTCAGAGATTTGGTTGATCTTTGCTAGCTTGATCATGAATATACTAAATTAAAAACAGCATTTCTTTCAATTATATTTCCTAACTGTCATGATCGGATCTTTGTATGGGGGTTGGGCGGTGGGGGGCTTTGGTCCGGAATGAGAATTCCAAAATAAGTTTTGATTCGGTTTTTAAGTAAATACACATGTAACTCATTTAGATATATAGCATTTAATGTAATTACATTCAAATTTATAATATTAGTCTATTGGATAAGTCTTAGCTAGTTCTTAATTACGAGTTCAAATCTTTTTAGATACTTTTTTTTTTTTTTTTAAAAACATTATATCGTTAATACAAAAGGATATCTATTATTTTTACCCCAATTTCCGGAGTTTAGTATAAATGTAAAGAATAATTTTTTCCATCTTTCGTAATGCAAACCTACAGGGGAATGGGGAGGAGGACTTCTCCTCTATATGACAATTAAGACTGCAATTTCTTAGCCGTAGGATGGGTTCATATTAATCATTGATTTCAATCAAAGCAATCAAATTAATTAATCAAAAGAATACAGACTAACAATTGATTGAATAATGGGAATCAACTGAATAAGGGAAAGAATCTGCATGCCATATTTATGCACGAGCTATTTTTACTTCTATATTACAGATAAATAATTTAATAAAATAAAAAGTATAAATGGTCATAGTTTGTTATTTACTCACAAGATGTATCAATGGAAAACTAAGTTAAATAAAATTAATGAATTGTACAAAATGAAATGAATTTTATAAATTAATGGATGGGAAAGCAACCGGAGAATATGGAAATTTTATATATGAAATGACAGATTGATATCTGTCGCATGTTTTTTCTTTCTCCAAATTCCTAACAATTTTCTCTTTATGAAAAATCTTATCATACTTTAGTCACATATTGTCCACATTAGATGTTAACAATTGATTTGATTTGATTTTATTTATATTTAATGAATGATGTTGTGTGCAGTCTTAATAGTCATATATAGAGAAACAGTGCTCCTCCTCCTTCCCAACCTACAGCTCCATATCTCAAAAATATATTCACAAATGATTACATCCCCTCCTATTCCGCATCATCTCACCGCATGGGCCATTAGTAGTATACTTCGGAATAGGAGTACTACACTCTCTGAATAAGGGGAGTCACTTTTATTAACTATTTAATCTTTATTCGTTTTAATCATATAACTATTGAATCTTTATTCGTTTTAATCTCTGAAAATTATTTAAATTGATGTTCATATATCCTCTCCCTATATATATATATATTGATCATTTTCAAAATTCGATGATACCAAACAATAAAAATCTAAGAAAAAATTAAAAACCCTTATGTGGCCTACCGTAAAATAAAAAGTAAAATAAAAAAATTCAAAATTCGACGATCTCAAACAATAAAACCCTAATAAAATATTGGAAACTCTTGCGTGTCAACTAATAAAACACTTGGATACTTTTCTTTTATCTTCTTTCTTTATTATTCAGTTAAATATTATTAAATATTTACCATTAGATGTTTTTTAAATATATACAACGGCTACTAAATAAAAGAGTTTTGAGGACTCTACTATTGCGTGGAGTCTAGTCCCCTTTCTGCTATATAATTCATACTCAACAAAAATTAATATTTTTTTAGTGAACCACTGGGCCATCTTGTGTTTAAATGTCACCTATATATATTAGATATATATATTTAACTCTCTCATCCCGCTATAAATAGGGAAGATCCCTTTGTTATTTATCAGCATATACATAAAGCATCTTATATATATTTCACAAAAGTATTAAAGAAATGGCATACTCCAAAAAATTTCCGTTTCTAGGGCTTGTGTTAGCTTTATTTCTAGTTATCTCTTCTCAGGTTGCAGCTAGAGAGCTAAGTGAAAGTGAGTATTTTCTATCATTATATACGTCATATATGCACACATGTTTCTACATTAATATATATTAATTCTTTAACATAAAAAAAATATGTTTTTTAGTTCAATGGTGTGTACTCAACATTAAGTTTCCCCAAAAAATAAGGCTTTTTTAAAATCTAGACATGACCTCGATACAAAATTTTCCATTTAATGAGTTACAAACAAGAGAAGGATGTAAATAATCTATGAATAATTTCACTACAAAAATAACTTCAGAAAATAGATCATATAAGTCACTACATCTAAGGTAATAAAAAAATTATGAGCTTAAAAGCTTCAATCGATATGCCTTATAACATTAGAGAACTATTTTATGCATAAATTGTTAAGTATAAAGTACTCATCAAAGCTTCCCTGACTTTGTTTTACGTTCTAACATGCTTTTCTTGTTTCTATAACTAGATCATGTAGAGGGTTATGGCCATGGACACGGACATGGACATGGTGGTTATGGACACGGAGACGGTGGATATGGACATGGACACGGACACGGACACGGACATTATTGCCATCACCCTCCATGCCACAGTGATGTCGTTGAGACTAACAAGAACTAAACATTGTCATCTTGAAAAATCATATTAATTATATGTATGAATAAATGATTCTGGCGGCCCATATGGGTAGTTAAACGTTTCACAATCAGTAAGCTGTTATTGTTGTGATTTTACGACATTTTTGTGCATGTGAGTTTCTTAGTACGAATAAGGCATGTGACATGATGTTCAATATGCTGGATGTGAGTTTTAAATGAAATATTTAAGTGTGTTGTATTTTTGTGCTTATGATTTGTAAAATATCCAGATCAAGTGTTACTTTTGTTCTTTAGTTAATGCAAACTGGCTCATAATCTATTATTGTAAAACAAAAAGTGGTTCCATGGACCATGTGACATTACCCCATGATGGCTTTAATACAAAAGAGATCCATTAATATATAGTAAAGGGATAATTGAACGGCAAATTACTGAGTTTGCATAATACAATAAAAGTGAACAAAGAGCCTGTAGCTGCATTTTTGGAAAAAAGATGCTAATCAAAACTTCATCATAATTAAAGCCTGGATAAAAGTAAGAGAAAAGAACCTCAAAAACTCATCATAAAACCTGGCTTATCATATCACTCCTTTTAACACTGTGATCGTTGTGATTAAAAGAGAGATTAAATGACAACCAAAGTCGCAGAACAAATAGAGCTTTAACAAAGCTTAAACTAGCAACAACAAAAAAAAAAGCACCTTCATTTAACATAAATTCTAAAATATCAAGAGATCAATCCAAAATTAGTAATTCCCAAAGAGAAGATGGTAAAGGCCACTGAGAAGAGGTGAGTAATATTGGTGTATACATCATAATTTTTTGTACCCAGAACTCCACAACAGAATGGGGTATTAAAAAGGAAAAAAAACACTAGTAAAAACCATGATTTGCGAGAATTATTTGTCAAAATATCTATGGACCGAAACCGTACATATTGCATGTTATAATTAACATCAATAAAGTTATGTGACCCCAAATTTTAAACAAAACACCTTATGAGCTATTTTACAAAAAAAAACACCTAACATTAATTATTTACGTATATTTAATTGTAAATGTTATGTATTGAATAATGGTAATATTAACATACGAAAATTTGATGCCAAATCCGATAAAGTAATATCTTTCTTGGCTATTCCCTCTCTTAAAAATTATAGAATGTCCAATAAAAATATATTTAATATTGAAGAGTCAGTTCGTTTCGACAAATTTTTTTCTAAAACTCTTAACCTATCTAATGTTGGAGATGATGTTGAAAAAGTTCAATATGATCACCTATTTCTCATAATGATTCAAGCACTATGGTGGATAATACTAAGATATCAACCGAACAAATTCAACATGATTTGCAAAACGACACTATCATTCACGCTTGATCAGCTAAATTAAAGAATAGAAGTTTACGCATTATCATCCTTGTAACAGTTCAGACCCGGTGGGTGTCATACGGCTGAATAACACGTGAATGATACTTAGTAAGTTTCTCGATAAAAAATATCCGGACTTGGCTCTTCCCAAGGCTCAAACCCGTCTTAAAAATTCGGATTCGAAAAACAAGTGGTTAACATTTTCCGCTTTGTTTAAGACAAAGCAGACAACAATTAACGCCGAAAATATTCATCCTTTGGGACTTGCCGATGGAGATGATTAAAGGAGAGTCGACATCGGCAATGCTCGGAAAAGTGCTTTTTGCTTCTACGATATATTGGAGATGATTAAAGGATAGCCTATATGATGTTTCTAGATGATTCAATACGAGCCACAAAATAAACCTACACTTCGAGGAGATGTCCCTTGACACACAATACGAGACCAACCCACCTTGAGAGTTGCTGATCAGCGAATTGAGTCCCAAGCGGAGACCAACCCACTACTAAGAGATCCGGAGACCACACAACAGACGGAGCCGAACAAGGACCGGGTAAGGGGATATGTTGGATTGGGGTATGAGTGGGGATAGGATCGGTATATGTAGGAGAGAGGATGATTGTAGAGGAATTTGGGTTTGTCATGGGGTGTTATGTTAATTATGCAGGGGCTCAATGGCGAGGGGATGTCGGCACCCCCTCGTCCGGACCGATATCAACCCCACAGCGGGCGATCCGGGCCTCTCAAGCATGGGTGACGTATCGCCCCGGATCTTGGGGAGCCGGACCGTGCCTAGGCCGGCCCAGAGAAGCTTGCTGAGCACTCTTCCCCAATTAATGCTGCTGCTCCCTTGGGGGACCCTTTATGTGTTTCATCGACGTGGCCCAATCACAGGCCAGCCCTGTGGGCCCCGGATGATGAACAGTGCCATTGTCAGAGTCATAAATGACCTGGAGCCGTTGGATCTTTATCAGACAGTGCAATGATCCAAGGGCTAATACGCCTTTGATCAGACTATATATACCCCCACTAATACCAATTAGAGGGGGACACAAAATACAGAGAGGAGAGATAAAGCTAAAACAACCCGAACCACCAGAATATCAACCGTGACATCTGACGCCACAACTCGTAACTGGCCCAATCCCTCACCCTTAAATACATTCTTACATTCAATCTATACCGACACTGACTTGATCGTCGGAGAGGGAAAACCTGGTACCAACCCCGGGCCCCTGTTCGTTTCTTGTGCAGGCTTAGAGAGCGCCTCGACGACGAAGCAGATACCACCTACGTCAGCGACCTTGGAAGATCGGAGCCGACGCGAATAATATATAAGCCGAGCTTGGGAAGAAAATCAGGCTCGCCAATTGGCGCCGTCTGTGGGAAACTTCAAAGCGCTAGCTCCGACAATCCGTTTCCAAGGAACGATGACGGATAATGAACAGTACGAGAGCCCTCCCCCACGGCATGCCCCAGTATTTGGAATGCCGAGGACCCTCTCTTTTGGCACGCCGGGAACTGCGCCTGAGGGGCAGCCTATTCCACTCAATGCGGTTCAGGGGACTCCCCGGTCGCGCGACGAGCTGACTCGCATGATGCTAGAGATCCATGAGAAGGAGCTCGTTGCCTTGGCGGCTCAAAAGGCGTTGATAGCCTCTATGATGGCATCCGAGCCCGGACCCGTCTCTCGTGGCGTAGAGCAGCCAGAGCCCGTTCGCATCCCCACCAAGAGCGTGATGTCGCGGCTGGGACCCTCAAGACGACCCCCCCTAGAGGTTCCAGAGGAGCCAGCTAGGGGAGAGGAGTCGAGGCGTTCCCACGAGGGGAGTTCGCACCGTATAAACGACCGAAGCGTACACTCGCGAATCAGTCGACCCGGTGATAGTCACGATTCGCGGCCCGCTTCGAGTCATGATCGGACTGAAAGGCCTCCCCGGAGAAGGAGGCGGGGTCGTCGCACTGGCCGAGATGAAGTCGCGGACGAGGCAGCGTTAAAAATCGTTGCCTCCACCCGCAGTACCCCGTTCTCAGATGAGATAGAGTACAGTGCGCCACCCGGAAATTTCACTGCCCCCGTTCTTCAAGTGTTCAACGCGGATTCTGACCCGGAAGCCCACCTCCGGCACTATCGATACCAGATGAACCACTGGTCCCACCTCGATCGTCTTATGTGCAAATGCTTCCCCGCCAGCCTGGGGAGGCTCGCAAGTAAATGGTTCCAGTCTCTGCCTGCCAACTCCATCCACTGTTGGGATGATCTGGCCTATGATTTTGCACACCGCTTCATCAACTTGAAGGAAAGGGCTGCCCAACCGGAGCAGCTGTACCAAGTGAAGGCCCAACCCAAAGAGACCCTCGAGAGTTACGATAATCGGTTCTGGCAGAAGCACGCTGAATGTGCCGACTGCCCCGATTCTACAGCTATAGCTGCTTTCAGGCAGAACATGATCGTGGGAAGCAGGATCCGTAACGAAATGATAGCAACCCCTCCTGGCTCAGTTTCCCAGCTCCGGTCACTAATCAAACAGCATGTCGATATCGAGAAAGACATGAGATCTGCTGGAGCGACGCGTTCGGTCGCCAGCATCGAGCAGCCTCGGGGAGGAGCCGCTTCAAGGGGCATCCGGCGAGATCGCCCCATAGCAGAAAGGTTGGGGAGACCTCGAACAGTTGAGAGCCAGCAACCGGTCCCTAAGCGTAGAAGGGAGGATACCCGCCGGGCTGGTCCCTCGAACCCAGGGAATGCCTACTCCACCACATTCCGCCTACCACTGACCGACCTGCTCTTTGAGATCGAGAACGAGCCATTCTTTTCCTGGCCTCCCCCGCTCAGGAACGAACCGGCCCGGGGGCCTAATGATAAATTTTGTGACTATCACAGAGGCCGCGGCCACTATACCAATGAGTGTCATGGTCTAAAGGCAAGGCTGGAAGGATGGGTCCGGGACGGCTTGATGGCGAAATATGTCAAGACGCGAAGGGATCCTGATCGAGACCGAGAAGGGGATGACGAAAGGCAACCAGACCTCCCCCCACCGGTGATGACCTGCCAGGTTATCCATTCTGGACCAAAGAAGCCGAAGCCAAATGGGGCGGAGAGAACCGAGGCCCGTGAGGCCACGATGAAAAAGCACGTCTGCCTCGCCGAAAGTTCGAAACCCCGAAAGAGGTGCAAACAAGGTACCAAGCCGGATCTAAGCTTCACCGACTTCGACCTAGTGGGGGTAGACATGCCCCACTACGACGCCCTTGTCATCACGGCCCAAGTGGGCCATTGTTCAGTAGGACGCATCCTCGTCGATCAGGGGGCGTCGGTGAACATCCTCTTTGGAGACCTCTTCGAAAAGATGGGGCTGACGGAGGGGCAGCTAGATACCAACGCCCCCCCTTTGTACGGATTCAACTCTGAGGCTGTACAGCCCAGAGGGAACATAACCTTGCCTGTTAAGACAGGAACCAAGGTTATGAGCGTGGAGTTCACGGTGGTGGACGTCCCCTCCGTTTACAACATCATTCTGGGTCGCGCGTGGCTTCATGAGATAGAAGGCGTCTCCTCCACTCTACATCAAAAGGTTAAGTACCCCACTGCGAATGGAGTCGAGACCATATCGGGAAACCAGAAGGTTTCACGAAGCTGTGCCATGGCCGTATACTCCGGCAATAAACCGGTTCCGGCCCAAAGCGCTATGAACATAGAAGCTGAAGATCCTAAGCTGCTGCGGGCACTGAACAAGAAGATGGGTCCGGAAGCCGAAGAAAAGGTAGAAGGAGATCTGCTGAAGGTCCAGATCCCGGGGTACGATGAAGACCACTTTTTTATGGTGGGCGCGGGGCTGAGCGAGCCCGAGGTATCAGGCCTCGTTAAGCTGCTGCTCGAATACCTCGATAACTTCGCATGGTCCCCATGCGAAATGCCGGGTATCAATCCCGACCTCGCCTGCCATAAGTTAAACGTCAACCCGGATGCGAAGCCTGTGATGCAGAAGGGACGCCGCGTCAGTCCGGAGCATGCCGATGCCATAAACGAGGAAGTGCAAAAGCTTCTGCTAGCTGGAGCCATTAGGGAAATCTTTTATCCTAGATGGCTCGCTAACCCCGTGGTGGTCCCTAAGAAGAACGGCAAGCTGCGTGTCTGCATCGATTACACGAGCCTTAACCGGGCCTGTCCTAAGGATCCCTTCCCTCTGCCTAAAATCGATCAGATAGTGGACTCCACCGCCGGAGCCGCCAGAATGAGCTTCCTGGACGCCTGCTCCGGCTATCACCAAATACCCATGTCGGAGGCTGACCAAGAAAAAACCGCCTTTATAACCCCAAGGGGGAATTACTGCTACAAGGTGATGCCTTTTGGGCTTAAGAACGCCGGGGCGACCTATCAAAGAATGGTCACCAAGATATTCGCTAAGAGCATAGGCCGGAGCATGGAGGTCTATATCGACGATATGGTGGTGAAAAGCGCCCAGGAGGACGACCACCTGGCCGACCTGAGAGAGGTGTTCGAAACGATACGAAGGCATGATCTGAAGCTGAACGCCTCTAAATGCGCCTTCGGAGTTGGTGCCGGAAAGTTCTTAGGGTTCATGGTGACCCATCGCGGTATAGAGGCGAACCCGGCCCAAATCTCTGCCTTGAAGAACTTGAGAACCCCTGAAAAGAGGAAGGATGTGCAAAAGCTAGCCGGAATGGCCGCTGCCCTCAACCGGTTTATAGCCCGGTTCGGAGATCGATGCAAGCCATTCTTTACGGCTCTGAAGGCTCAGAAGAAGTTCGAATGGAACGACGAATGCCGGAACGCGTTCGAGGAGCTGGCGAACTACCTCGGAAGCGCACCCCTTCTGGCCAAGCCGGACACCGGCGACGTCCTTGCCCTATACCTAGCCGTGTCTGAGATAGCAGTTAGCGCCGTTCTCATCAAAGAGGTCGGCAGGGAGCAAAGGCCAATCTATTACGTGAGCAAAACCCTCCTCGATGCCGAGGCTAGGTATATGCCTCTAGAAAAGCTCGTCCTGGCACTCGTTATGGCATCACGAAAACTGGCCCATTACTTCTCGGCACACAGTATCGTGGTGTATACGGATCAGCCCGTTCGGGAAATACTCCAGAAGGGAGACCTGTCTCGGCGTATGACGAAGTGGGCTTGCCACCTGAACGCGTACGACATCCGGTACGAGCCGCGAACGTCCGTCAAGGGACAGGCCCTGGCCGACTTTGTGGCAGAATTCACCGGAACGACGACGTCCCCCGGCATCGAGGAACGTGCCCAAGGAACATGGACCTTGCACGCCGACGGAGCTGCCAATAAAAAGGGATCAGGCCTCGGGGTGGTGCTCCAGTCCCCACAGGGTGATGTAATCGAGAAGTCAATCCAGCTTGGCTTCCGAGCCACCAATAACGAGGCGGAGTACGAAGCCGTGATAGCTGGCCTGAAAATGGCCCGAAGCCTCGGCATCAAGAAGATACTGGTGCACACTGATTCCCAATTGGTCAGTGGCCAGATCAGTGGTGAATTCCAAACAAAGGACGAAAGGATGGCAAAGTACGTGGCCATCGCCTCCGAAATACTCCGGAGCTTCGAGTATCAGGAGATCGTCAACGTCAACAGAAACGAGAACACCCACGCCGATGCCTTAGCGACCTTGGCCTCGGCTATGAGTGATAAAAAGGAACGAGTCATCACCATAGAGTACGTCCCTTCTCCTAGCATCGACGCTAGGGCAAGCGTTAACATGGTGACCGACCTTCCGCCGGAGCTATGCTGGATGGACCCCATAATCGAATACCATCGCTCCGGCGACCTTCCTGAAGATAAGAAGGAGGCTGAAAAAATAAAAAGAAAGGCCTTAGGGTTCTGGCTAGCCCCCAACGATAAACTTTACAAGAGATCGTTCTCCGGGCCTTATCTCCTCTGTATCCACCCTGATATGGTGGTAAAAGTCATGGAGGAGATACACGAAGGCACGTGTGGGAGCCACACCGGGGGCAGGTCGCTTGCCAATCGTGCCTTGACTCACGGATATTGGTGGCCCCTCATGCAAAAAGATTCTAAAACTTTCGTGCTCAAATGTGAGAAGTGCCAGAGATACGCCCCCATACCTAGAGCCCCGGCCCAAAAGATGAGCAGCGTGACTTCGCCTTGGCCCTTTGCCCAATGGGGCATGGACATCGTCGGACCATTCCCTCGGGCCCCGGGAGGCAAAAAGTTCCTCCTCATGGTCACCGACTACTTCTCAAAATGGGTCGAAGCTGTGGCATTAGCAAAGATAACGGAGGCCGAGGTGATCAGGTTCCTCTGGAGGGATGTAATCACGAGATTTGGAATCCCTTACTCGATAGTGGCAGACAATGGGGGCCAGTTCACCGGAGCCAAGTTAAAGGCGATGTATGCGAAATACCACATTCGAAGCTATTACTCCACCCCTTCGTACCCCCAAAGCAACGGCCAGGCTGAAGTGTCGAATAAGACCGTTCTCGACGGAATCAAAAAGAGGTTAGACGAATCCAAAGGACGATGGGCCGACGAACTGCAACACGTTCTTTGGGCCTACCGCACGACAATGAGACGGGGCACCCAACAAACGCCCTATAGCCTAACGTACGGGATGGAAGCTGTCATCCCGTTAGAAATCGGGCTCCCCTCGCTCAGAACCGACATGGTGGAGAACGGCCTGAACGAAAAAATGATGGGCCTCGAACTCGAATATGCTGAAGAACGAAGGGAAGTGGCGGCCATCCGTAACGCCGAATACAAGAACGAGCTGGGACGTTCCTATAACAAAAGAGTGAACGCCAGACGTTTCCAAGACGAAGACCTAGTGCTGCGGAAAGTGAACAACAACACTAGGGTACAATCCGACGGAAAGCTAGGCCCCAACTGGGAAGGCCCCTATCGAATCCTCGGTGCAGCAGGCAACGGGGCCTACCTGTTGGGTCGCCTCCCCAACGACGTCCCGATAGATCGACCTTGGAACGTCAATAACCTAAGGAAGTACTATCAATAGGGCTCGACTTTTGCGTTTTGATGTAAATAATAATATGATGTAAATTTCTGCCTGTGGGCTTTATAAATGAAAACTGTTGTTATAAATTTCCTAAGTGTTTCAGAACACGAGCCTATACGGCACCCCGGTTCATATTTACTTGAATTTTTCAGTTCATTTAACTTTCCTAAGTGTTTCAGAACACGAGCCTATACGGCACCCCGGTTCATATTTACTTGAATTTTTCAGTTCATTTAAATTTCCTAAGTGTTTCAGAACACGAGCCTATACGGCACCCCGGTTCATATTTACTTGAATTTTTCAGTTCATTTAAATTTCCTAAGTGTTTCAGAACACGAGCCTATACGGCACCCCGGTTCATATTTACTTGAATTTTTCAGTTCATTTAAATTTCCTAAGTGTTTCAGAACACGAGCCTATACGGCACCCCGGTTCATATTTACTTGAATTTTTCAGTTCATTTAAATTTCCTAAGTGTTTCAGAACACGAGCCTATACGGCACCCCGGTTCATATTTACTTGAATTTTTCAGTTCATTTAAATTTCCTAAGTGTTTCAGAACACGAGCCTATACGGCACCCCGGTTCATATTTACTTGAATTTTTCAGTTCATTTAAATTTCCTAAGTGTTTCAGAACACGAGCCTATACGGCACCCCGGTTCATATTTACTTGAATTTTTCAGTTCATTTAAATTTCCTAAGTGTTTCAGAACACGAGCCTATACGGCACCCCGGTTCTGTTTACTTGAATTTCTCAATCCGTTTACATTTTACAAGTGTTTTTACACGTGCCAACTCGATTTGTGATGTGTATAAAATGAGAGCCCCAACGCCGAAGCATAAGGGCCCCCTCATTTGGGAGCATGTATACAATGAATGATGTGTAAATCACAACGGAAGTATAGAAGTAAAACACAGAAGAATAAATGACAAATCCAAAATTGTTTTTTCATTTCATTCAATGGAAAGCTATTACATGCTAAGTACAAAAAAGGAAACTACACTGAAAACAAAAGCCTAAATCTACCCTAGTTCTGGCTAGCTCCGTCCTCTTCATCCGAGAGAGCTCGAGGAGTCAAAGGCACCACATCCGGAATGGGAGCTGAGGGGACGGGAACTATTATATTTTCTATGTTCCATACCGGGTGATCCGGTCCCGCCCTCATATAGGCAGCCGCCTCAGACCACCCCTCGACGTAGAAGGAGTTGAACTCCTTCTGTGTCTTTTGGGCCCAGTAGGCATTCAGCTCGGCTTGGCCAGTTTGGACCGCCGCCTTTATCCTGTCGTTGATGCCAGCTTCAGCCTCTTTCAGGGCTGCCTCCGCAGCCTGGGCACGCTCCTCGGCCTCCACCCTAGCCTTCACGGCTTCGACTCTTCGAGCCTCAACTGTGGCGTTGAGGGCCTCAGCTTTCTCCGCCCTGAGTTGGGCCTCCTCAGACCTTCTCTGGGCCTCCTCCACGAGCTTGGCATTAGCCTCTGCTTTCGTGGCCCATGACCTCACCAGCTGGCCTTGGTGATAAACATATTGGTTCATCATTAAGTAGGCCTACAAGGGAAAAGGCAAAACACTTAGCAAAAATATGTGGGAAGAATGTGAAAACATACAAAACACTCTACACGTACCTGAGGTATCATAGCCATGGCCGATGCCATGGAGGAGGCGAGGTCACGACCTCGGTGATCAGCTTCGACGCTCTGCTGCTGGAGCGCAGCCAAAGCCAGTAACCCGGCAGATGGGTGAGCCTCCATTATGCTCTTTACTCCCGTGGCCGCCTTCACCTCCTCGGGTGTCTGCACAGGCATCCTGTGGGTCGGGGAGGCAGAGTTGGAGCTTGAGCCTTGAGTAGGGCCTGGAGCGGGATCCGACGTCCCCCTAGGCCCCTCAACGACCACAACCTCGGATGGGTTACTCCCTCCGACCTTGGCCCTCTTTTCCCCTTGGAGGGACTTCATCCCCTCCACCTTTCTCTTCCCCAAAAGCGCCTTGCGGGCCAGCCTATCGAGTCTGGCTTGGGCTGCCAAATCGTCCGGGCCAGCCGACTGAGGCAAGATCGCCACTCCCCTCTCCCCCGTCACCACCACATCCCTCTCCTCGGCCTCGACCTCGACCACTTCCCCCTCGGGCTCCCCCGTCTCAGCAACCCTTTCGACCGCCCCCTCTCCGGCAGCTATCTCTTCCACCCCCACCTCCTCCTGAGCCTCTTCATCTGCCTCCTCCTCCTCATCAGAACGGACCACCTACACAGGCCATACAAGAAAGAAGTTAGAAAAATTGACACAAATTTCTAACACAATTTAGCCAAGTGTAAAAGTGCAAAATTGGAGATATTGAAGCACGAAAGGCGACGTACCCAGGTCCGAGAGGTGCCTAAGGTCGGGCCAGAGGGGTCGGCGTCAGCGACGTCATCTTCCAAACGAAGGGGGCTCCCCGCGGTGGGCTCCCGAGACCTCAAGGGAGTTGCCTCTGGCAGAGGCTTCCCGTATTGGTCTATGTAATTACGGGTACCGTCCGGCCCCACCCTGTAGTGGAGGACGGTACCGTCCGGCCGGGTCTCAAAGTGAACCCCGGCCGATGCAGGAGCGGAAGAGACCACCGTGACGCTCTTCGCCTTGCTACTTAGCTTAGGCTTCTGCTTCGGTTTCATGGCCTTTTTAGCCGCAGGCTCCACAGTGGCCTCAGCATCCTCAACGACCTTGGGAGGGAGGGTCGACTCCAGACCCTTCTCCTTCTCCCATCTTTCCCTGGAGTACCCCACGGGACAGAAGGTCCTATGGGGCCATTTGAAGCTGTTCCCCTTGCAGGAGGTGGGGGAGCCACAGATAAGCAGGCGCTCCGCATCGCGTGCCCCTACGTCGGTCCCATCTGGACCCCACCAGTTAAGAGCCACCTCCAACGACTCTATGTTGGGTTCGCCCAATCCCCTCAGCTTTGAGGCCACAGTGAATTTATTCTCCTTGGTGCTCAGCACCCTCCCCGGCCTGGTTGGCAGAACCAGGTCGTCGCGGTGGAGCCAGTGCCCTTCCACCACGACTACATCTTGCGTGTAACCCCGATTCGAATCGGAGTTACCTGTAATCAACTGATTATGAGACCGGCACCTCAGGTAGGGTTGCCGGCTCTTAGACTGGGAGCTTGGCTCGGTCTGCAAGAATTCGTAGCAGGCCAAGAGCTCTTTAAGCCCCAGTGGCTCCGGGATGTCCGGGCCCAATGCGACACTTAGTGCCTCTATTCCGGCGCAGATGCGATGCGCCTGCAGAGGCCACTGGCATGGAAGAGTCTGCGTCCAGGCGCAGAGCTCCGCCAGTAGCTCCGGAATAGGGAGGTGGGTACCCCCGTAGAGAAGAGTAGAGAGGGAGAGAGTTACCATATTCTTGGGATCAGACACGATCCCATTCACCTCGTCTGCAGTCGCGCAGGTCCGAAGTCGGAACTCCCCCCCTATGCCGCATAGTTGGCAAAACTCGTCGAGGTCAGCCCCGTGCTGCCTGACCATGATGCTGTTATCGTTCACTGCCACGGATATGGCCGGGTCGATAACCATCTCCCGGAATGGCAAGGCGTTCGCCATTACCTCAAGGCGCTTCGGTTGCGGGGCAACCATCGGGCCTTTTCCAGCACCGTGTTTGATAACCATGATGGTTGGTTGTTTGATGAAATCTGCTAAGTGTGGAGTGTGAGGGAAGAGAGAGAACGGGCTGCTGTGTAAAAATTTTAGTGAGAGAGTGAGAAAGTGAAAATGAGATTTCACTGAGGGTATTTATAGGCCCTCACCAGAAGATGAAAAGACATTTACCAGAAGGTGAAAAGACAGCGGCGGTTCATTACACGAACTCCCACAAATAAATGCTACCACTCAATCGACGCAGTACACGTGTACAGCAAACAGAGGTCAACTGTCAAGTGTCACTCACCAGCCGTTTTAGCATTGATGGCATTGATGGAATCGAAGAGACAGAGGCGGCGCCCCATAAATGCATGATGGGCGTGCTCCACGTGTCAAAAATTCTAGCACACGAGGACACGCGCCGGACTACGTCAAGGCGTGTCCACAGCGTCAAGCACAAGAACGCTATGACCGGAGCCCCCGTAACGACTATAGATCCCTGAAGACCTCGTCCTTAACGACGACTCCGGACAGGGAGCTGTTGGCGAGGGGATGTCGGCACCCCCTCGTCCGGACCGATATCAACCCCACAGCGGGCGATCCGGGCCTCTCAAGCATGGGTGACGTATCGCCCCGGATCTTGGGGAGCCGGACCGTGCCTAGGCCGGCCCAGAGAAGCTTGCTGAGCACTCTTCCCCAATTAATGCTGCTGCTCCCTTGGGGGACCCTTTATGTGTTTCATCGACGTGGCCCAATCACAGGCCAGCCCTGTGGGCCCCGGATGATGAACAGTGCCATTGTCAGAGTCATAAATGACCTGGAGCCGTTGGATCTTTATCAGACAGTGCAATGATCCAAGGGCTAATACGCCTTTGATCAGACTATATATACCCCCACTAATACCAATTAGAGGGGGACACAAAATACAGAGAGGAGAGATAAAGCTAAAACAACCCGAACCACCAGAATATCAACCGTGACATCTGACGCCACAACTCGTAACTGGCCCAATCCCTCACCCTTAAATACATTCTTACATTCAATCTATACCGACACTGACTTGATCGTCGGAGAGGGAAAACCTGGTACCAACCCCGGGCCCCTGTTCGTTTCTTGTGCAGGCTTAGAGAGCGTCTCGACGACGAAGCAGATACCACCTACGTCAGCGACCTTGGAAGATCGGAGCCGACGCGAATAATATATAAGCCGAGCTTGGGAAGAAAATCAGGCTCGCCACTCAATATTAGAAAGAGGGGGTCCTGTAGATAACCACCAAAGTTTTCCAAATAGAAGAGGACGCCGGATTTAAAAGAAACCAAATGTGTTTGAACACCAACATTTTATTCCACTCCTTGATCTTTTTAATGCTCAAGCCCCCTTAAATAAATAGTTTCGTAACCTTCTCCCCTTTACTTGATAACTCCGACCCTGTCCAAAGAAATTTCATCTTCAAAGCATCCTTTGAAAAGATATATCCTCATATCATTAATCGCCAAGTTGAAACCATTTGACCTAATACAGTTTGATGTTGATTAACATCTAGTTTATGTATGTAATCGGTTTATTTGATTATCATCGTGGGGGTATTGTCTCATGTATTTGACATTTTTCTTCTCCGGTTAATAAAAATTTCCTTAAAAAAAAAAAACATCTAGTTTATGTAGGATTCTTTGCTTCACTTTGGGCAACTTAATCCTTTCAAAACATTCCTTCGAAATTGTGTGAAGTAAGCTCAATAGTGTTTTTTATTCCAATTAACGATAAAAATTCAAGAGGTAAAAGAATACCAAAGACAGACTGGGGCTTATATGCAAGTCTTTACACGCATATATTTTGTAGTTCTCCATTTACATTTCTTTGAATATTATGAGTCCTGACATATTGTAAGCCTTTCTAATTGTAAACAGAATGAAATAGATGGAGTAGAAGTATATGAATATGAAAGTACGAAACTGATAAGGACCTGGAATTGGTTAAAGTGGTCACAAATAATGATTGCAAAGCCAATTTTACGGAGAGATTTTTGGTAGGTGAATTTCACTATTTCAGTGACGCCTAATGGGGGTATTATAAACCATGATGAATATATCAAGTTGTATTTGCAATGTGTTATTATCATGGTAAAGAATGAGGTTTTGAAGTAATTTATTTCCTATTTTTCTCTTAATGTTGCTTCTGAAATTCCTGATGGTAATTTCTCTGATCCTGTTAAGACTTCAATCTGTGTAGCAGTGGTCAAGGAAAATGGATTTAATTTGGAGAGGGAATCTTCAAATCCTTCGAGTCGTGAAGAAAACGGGGTAATGGAGCGTAAGATGTCCAGTCCAGGATTGACGAGAGCTGATGTAGTCAAAACCCCGGAGTCGTGATGGGGGTATACATGGAGTTTGTGTAATTATTTGGTCATCTTCGGACACAATATTATTACCCAAGTGGGATTTTTGCCTTGTGTATTGTATTCTTAAAGAGAGGTACCATTAAGGCCAAAGTTTAGTTTAAGAGGCAACCATTTCATAAATTATGAGACAAGGAAACTGTTGCAGTAGTCGGTGCTAATTTTTTCGACAGAAGTCTTGATTTGAATATAGAATTATGATGTTATAGGCTTATAACGATGATTTGTGAACTGAATAACAATATGTTGTTGCTGAGCGTGGCTTGTAAATTGTACTTGATGATCATATGGTCTCTCTCTTCAAACTAAAAAAAAAAAAATTCCTATTTTTCTCTATGGAAGTTATAGTCTTTAACAATTTATTGATGTCAGCTTGCCTTTAGTTCATGCTTGAGTTTAGTTATTTAAGAAAACTGATTTAAGACTTGGGCAATTCAATTTTGCAGGATTGGCATCTCAAACGCTTACCCGGAAAGCAATTTTAGACTTTTTGGTGATTTAAATTTGTATTTTTGGCTTTCTTTAGGGTATGCGTGGAGGATACTTGTGTCACCTTATGTAAGAAATGATTTGCACAGCAAATGAATGAAGAAGTTGGTTCAATTTGCTTTTTCATTCCCTTTATGCAGTATTCTTATCCGGGTCTCTAACATCATTATGTGGATTAATGTGGTTTTTATTCTGGTTTGGTAATTAGAACTTAGTCCCAAGCATTTGTACTGGGTCCTTAATCAATTAGCTGTTTATTTTGGTCATATTTAGAGATGGCAATTTCGCGAGTTTCAATCCGACCCGATCCGATTCGGGTCGGGTAAAAGTGCAATTCTATTCGGATCGGGTCGGGTTTAAATGGCTAAAAATATAACTTAAAAAAGTGCAACTTAAGACCCTCTCTCTCCTCTCTCTCATATACATTAAACTCTCTCTTTTATTTTATTTTTATATCATTCTTCTAAATCAAATGATTTTTTAATCTAACTAACAAATTTTATTTAAAATTTTTGACATTTATGAGATTTATTTTTTAAAAGAAAAAAAAATATTTTTTAAAAACAGGTCAAATGGATCGGATCAAATGGGTAAAAGTGCAAGTTTGTTCTCGGGTCGGATCGGGTCGGATTGAAACCCCGCGAAATTGTCATCCCTAAACACATCGTTGATTGTTGAGAATACAGCCAAAACAACTCCTCAATCCTTCATCAGTGCTTAAATTGAATAAACCAATGATTTTTTATGTGCATAAAATTAGTTTCTGAACACCGACCACAGCCCTTCAGAAAGAATTACCATATGTTACAAGCTTTAAGAATTGAAAGAAACCCTGCAATAATTAGAAACTCAAAAGAAGCATAGCTATTATTTTTTGTCCTATATTTTAGACACTGAAAAAATATATTTAGACCAGTCGTCTCAAAGACCTTCTTTTATCATTCATATAGATCCTCATAGCTGTATATGCATATTTAATTCTTTATACACCAAGTAAACAATGAGGAGCCATATACTTTGAGAAAGTAATGGTTAAGGAGCCGCCATCTACCGCGAAAACAAAAAAGTAATAGTCAAATTAAAAGATTTCTCTTTATTTGTTAAATAATATAACGCCTTCTTGTTCATCTGAATGTTTGAAGTTATATTTGCATTTGCAGTGCTTGAAATCTACGTCGTTATGTTAGTCTAAGCTTATGTGTTTATATTTTGTTCATAATCATACGATGAACTTAAATTGATTTAATCCGACATCAAAGGTAACTTGCATTCAACAACACTCTTTAATGATATTCGTTTTGCATAGGGATGTTTGATTATAATCTTCCATGTGCATTGGGAATCCTAAAGGACCACGTGCGCTTAAACTACGCTGCTTATCTGTAACTATATATTCTGCGCGGCGAAATGTGACCGGGTGAGATGTACATGTTAGGTTAGCTTAATTAGGGCACATGTAGAATATATAGAAACTGTAAATAATACGATCATCAACACATATTGATGATCTTGTTTATATATATGTAAACAGTCGTCAATATAGAGAGAGAGAGAGTTTATGAAAAGAAAAAACTTATGTTCTATTTAGTCCCTTTGGACTATATATATACAATAGTTTACAGACTATTCAAATTGGCCCTATGTATTCTATAAGTTGACACATCTGGTCCAAGTAACACAAGTTGTCCTATAGTTTACTGCATTCTTCAATCAAGTCCATGTATTCCTGAAACATCACAAAATACTACAAAAACACACAATGTTAATATACCTCCCTCAAGATGGATTGTGCAAAGAAAGCACACCCATCTTGAGTAATAAACTGTTAAACATTGGAGCTCCAAGAGCTTTAGTGAATAAATCAGCTAGATTATTACTAGAAAAAACATGCATTGGATGAATTATTTTGTGTAAAATCTTCTCCCTTATAAAATGGCAATCTACCTCTATATGCTTAGTCCTTTCATGGTGTACAGGATTATTAGCTAATGCCAAAGCAGATTTGCTATCAGTATAAAGAATGGCAGGTTTATCATGATTTATACCAAAATCCTTAAGCAAACTTATTAACCATACAATCTCACAACTTGTTGTAGCCATAGCCCTATATTCTGCTTCTGCAGAACTCCTAGATACATTTTGCTGTTTTTTACTCTTCCATGAAATAAGAGACTCTCCTAGATAGACACAGAAACCAGTTACTGACCTTCTACTGTCTAAACATGCAGCCCAATCAGAATCAGTAAAGGCTTTCAAAGTAAGTTCTGAGGTAGAAGAAAAGAAAATACCCTGTGATGGATTATTCTTAATATATTTTAGAATTCTAATTGCTGCATTATAATGATCAGTACTAGGAGCAGATAAAAACTGGCTTAAAACATGTACAGCATAGCTAATGTCAGGTCTTGTTATGGTTAAATATAACAATCTTCCTATTAACCTCCTATATTTAGTAATATCATTAAACAAATTAGTATTATAAGAAGTAAATTTAACTTTAGTGTCCATTGGAAACAAAGAAGGCTTAACAGCCAATTGTCCTGTATCTTCTAATAATTCTAAAGCATATTTTCGTTGGCAAACATGTATTCCTAAACTACTTCTAGCTACCTCAAGTCCAAGAAAATACCTGAGTGGACCCAAGTCTTTTAGCTGAAACTTGGTATTGAGAACAATTTTTACCTGTTCAACCAAACAAGAAGAAGAACTACCTAACAAAATATCATCTACATAAACAAGTAAAACCAAAAACTCTCCATTTTTATTATAAGTAAACAAAGAATGATCAGCTACTGACTGCTTAAAACCAAAAGATATGAAGGCCATACTTAATTTAGAAAACCATTGTCTTGAAGCCTGTTTTAAACCATATAAAGACTTTTGTAATTTACAAACCAAAGATGGTGATTCACTTTTCTGAAAACCAGGTGGAACCATCATATAAACTTCTTCATCTAACTCACCATGTAGAAAAGCATTATTTACATCAACTTGTGACAAAAACCAACTTTTAGATGCTGCAATAGCCAAAAAAGTCCTAACAGTAGTCATTTTTGCAACAGGTGAAAAAGTAGCATCATAATCTATTCCTTCTAACTGAGTATAACCTTTTGCAACTAACCTAGCCTTGTATCTTTCTATAGTTCCATCAGACTTATGCTTAATTTTATAAACCCATTTACATCCTATAGGTTGTTTTCCTTCTGGTAATTCAGTTAAAATCCATGTCTTATTTGCCTCTAAGGCTCCTATTTCTTTTTCCATAGCTTCTAACCACAAAGGACTAGTCTGAGCTTGCTTATAAGTTTTAGGTTCTATATTAGCAGAAATAGAAAGACAAAAAAACTTATAATTATCTGAAACATTATTATAAGACAAAAAAGAAGATAAAGGATATGTAGGTTTATTGATGTGACTTACAATATTGTTCATTTGAACATGAAACTCCTGTAAATAACCTGGAGCCTTATGTGCCCTCTTTGACCTCCTTTGCACCTGTTCAACTGTATCATCTCTAATACTTTCCACAATTTTAGTATTGTCATGATTATCAAACTGACTGTCATTATTAGTGCCATTGTTATCATTTGTATTAAGGACTTCATCTTTCTGAAAAATAGGCAAACTATCAACATTCATGTTTTTAAGAAAAGGAAATACATGTTCATAAAAAACTACATCTCTGCTAAGAAAAAAAACATGTGTATCCAAATCATATACTTTATATCCTTTTGTACTAGTAGCATAACCAACCATAACACACTTTCTTGCTCTTTTATCAAACTTAGTTCTATTTCTGGACAAAGTGCTGGCAAAACATAAACTTCCAAAAACTCTAAGGTGATTATAAGTAGGTTTTTTATTATACAACATTTCATATGGTGATTTATTGTTTAACAAAGGAGTTGGCATTCTATTTATTAAATAAACAGCTGTTAAAACACACTCTCCCCAAAAAATATGAGGTAAAGAAGATTGAAACTTAAGAGTTCTAGCAACATTAAGAATATGTTGATGTTTTCTTTCAACAACACCATTCTGCTGTGGAGTTTCCACACAACTAGTTTGATGAATAATACCATTATTAGCATAAAAACAAGACAAATTAAACTCACTACCATTATCAGATCTTAATACTTTTACTTTTAAACCAAACTGTGTTAAAACCATTTGATGAAAAATAGGCAAGATTGTAGCAGTTTCAGACTTATGTTTTAACAAGAAAATCCAAGTACATCTAGTATAATCATCAACTATTGTTAAAAAATACTGTTCTGCAGCATGAGTAGCAACAGTATATGGACCCCATAAATCACAATGAATAATTTCAAAAGCACAAGTAGTTATAGTATTCCTAACAGGAAGAGAAGACCTGTGATGTTTAGAAAAATGACAGAACTCACAAACTTCATTATTATTATTCATACAACTGTTATCATTGATTTCAACTGAAACAAGTCTAAGAATAGACTGGGAAGGATGTCCTAACCTAAAATGCCACACACTTGGCTTATTCTGAATAGAAACATTATTACAAGAAAGACTAGAATTAAAAGAAGACTTGATAACAATTGGATTTTTAAAAATATAGAGACCATGTTGCTCTTCTGCACTACCAATCATCTTCAAGGAGCCCTGGTCCTGTATTGAACAAAACTTATCTCTAAAAACTATAGAACAAGCTGAATCTTTTGCTAACTTACTAACTGAAACCAAATTAAAACTAAAAGAAGGTACACACAGTACATTATGTAATACTAATCCTGACTGAAAAAACACTGTTCCTATGTGAGTTACTAAAGCAATATTCCCATTGGGTAAATTCACATGTGGTATACTGGTGGGTTTTACTTCTGAAAAATAATTAGAACTATTAACCATGTGTTCACTAGCACCACTATCTAAAATCCAGTTTGTATTTAATTTGTTTTTATTAACAAAAATATTACTGTAAGTAGATAAAGAAGATAAAGCAAAAGAAACAGGTATAGATATACCTGACATTCCTGTGTATGTCAAATTAGAAAAAGGAGTTTGTTGTTGAGTATCAGAAATAGATATGGTTTGCTGAGTCAATTGATCAGAAACACTAGAAGTCTGTTCAGAACTAGAAGGAATATTCTGATGAGATGGTATTGGTATAGGATAGGGTGAATGAAACAAAGGTTGTTGCTGTTGTGGCTGAAAACCTAACTGAGATTGAGCAAAAACCTGATGAGCTTGGGGTTGTGATTGTGAACCACCAAATCTAGGTCCATCAAAACTAGCCCTTGGCCTAGGTCTCCACCCTGGTGGATAACCATGAACCTTATAACACCTATCTTTGGTGTGTCTATCAGAACCACAATGAGAGCACCTCATAATACCTTTTCCAGAATTATAACTTGGTCTAAAACCACCAGAATTTGGCCTAAAATTATAAGAACCTGGCCTAAACCTAATACTATCCTGAGAAGACTGAGCAATCAAGGCCATATTATGTACTTGTCCATTTTTACCAATACTATTCTGTTTTTCATCCTGAGTAATCATGACATAAATGTCATTCATAGTAGGCATAGGCTTCATTAGAAGAATTTGCCCCCTTGCCATATCATAACCCTCATTTAACCCCATCAAGAATGTCATTTTGAACACCCTATTCTCTCTAGTAATTACAGCATTCATGAAATTACAAGTGCAACTCCCTATTGTCCCACAACTACACCTAGGAAGTGGACTTAGAATATTCAAAGAATTCCAACAAGTTTCTAGTTTAGTAAAATAAGAAGCAACACTCATATCTCCCTGAACAGTACTATGTAATTCTTGATGTAATTCATAAATTCTTGCTTCATTCCCTTGAGAAAACCTCTCTGTTAATTCTCTCCACATTTTACTAGCAGTATCAACATACAAGATAGATTGAGCAATCTCATTATTAACAAAATTTATTATCCAACTCATCACTATCAAATTACATTGCATCCAAGCACCATACCAAACATCACCCTCTACTGGGCATTTTAAAGATCCATTAATAAACCCTAATTTGGACTTTGCCCCTATTGAAATCTCCATAGCCCTTTTGCAAGAATGAAAATTAGACCCTGCTAATTTAGGGTTTACTAAACTAGTACTAATATTTTCATTAGTACTAATAAAATACGGATTCATTGTATTAATAGGCTGATTAGCACCTAAATCTGTATTATCTCCAGACATGATCAAGAACAGAACCAAGAACCCTAGAAAAATTAAAAGAAGAGTATGAATATGGATATTACCCGATCTTCTGAGGAAGAAAACCCCTTTCAAAGAAAACCCCTTTCAAAGAAGATATAAGCCAGGCTAATTTTCCAATTTTGTGGAAAAAGCCCTAAATTCCAATTTTGTGGAAAAGAAACCCTAGACTTGCGAAAACTGTGAATAGCGGAAGAACGAGCTTATAATTCGCTCTGATACCATGTAGAATATATAGAAACTGTAAATAATACGATCATCAACACATATTGATGATCTTGTTTATATATATGTAAACAGTCGTCAATATAGAGAGAGAGAGAGTTTATGAAAAGAAAAAACTTATGTTCTATTTAGTCCCTTTGGACTATATATATACAATAGTTTACAGACTATTCAAATTGGCCCTATGTATTCTATAAGTTGACACATCTGGTCCAAGTAACACAAGTTGTCATATAGTTTACTGCATTCTTCAATCAAGTCCATGTATTCCTGAAACATCACAAAATACTACAAAAACACACAATGTTAATAGCACACGACTGCGTTTAGTACAAGCGATAATAAAACAAACGGTTCATTTCCCACCTCTAACAACTACACTGTTTAGTCAGCGTGATATGTTATTTCTTCTTTCTCGAGCAACTTTTGGTATGTGACATGCCATATTGGTTCTGTTTGGTTGAAGCTTTTAAAAATCAGTTTTTTGTGCTCAAAAGGTTATTTATTTGGTTGATCACCTTAAGCTGAGATTTTCTAGTTTTGGGCCGGCCTTAAAGAGCAAAAAAAAATCTACCAGATTAACTAACTTTATGGCAACCTAAAAAATCCTTCTTATTGGTTTAAAAGCTGCAAGCAACCAAGATCCTTCTTATTATCGCAAACTAAGAGATCTTTTAGGTTTTGGGCTTAAAAGCTGAGCATTTTTGCTTTTGGGCCTTAAAGAGCAAAAAAACAACTGGATTAAATAATATTATCACAACCTAAACGATCCTTCTTATCGACTTAAAAGCTGCAACCAATAAAAATTTCACTTGTGAAATTTTTCCATGTTCTTGACTGTTGGAATTTTTTTTTCTTTTTGCCAAACATAAAAAAATATGGAATTATATATAGCAAAGTACTTTTATTTACATTCACTCATTTTTATAGATTCAAAAGATGAAGACTGAAGCCACTGTCCTTTTGCTTTTAGATTAGGCCTTTTGGCTTCTATATTTGCGGTTCTCCTTGGTCATCTACCCATTTCTCTCAAATTTAATAATGTTCTTAATTAGACTTCATTAGGTAATATTACCAGTGGTCCGTAAATTTCCTTGACCATATACATTTCTCTAGATGACTTCTACTAGAAGTTGCTCAGGGCTTGTTTGGTATCCAGGATTCCCATTTTGTATTATAAGCTTTGTATTATAGTAATGACATTTTTCTTGTACAGCTATTAAAGAGTACATATGGATAATGGACTTACGCGGCCCTGGAGTTTTCACTTGTAGCTGTCACTCTTTACGTGTCCTATACTTTTGTGAGTGTACATCTTTTGTCCCTTTTAGTTTTTACTCTCTTACAAGTTACTCCTTTGTTTTATTTTACGCAGTCGTTTACTCTAAACTTTGGATTGCATCCGCATTTGCAAGCAGTATATTCGATAATGATATTGTCAGTGATCGGGTTTGGGATATCCATAGGACTCAACTCGTTATATATTCAATATTTTGCTTGGCGTATCCAAGTATCGGGGAATTCTAGCCCTATGTAATTTTGGTCATTTTGAGGATGGATTTCTGGTTTTCATTGGCATATCTGGTAAAAATAAGTTGGCGTGTACTTATCGATAATAAAATCAGAATGTTGTTAAATATTCCAGTTATATGTTCCAACTTTTATGGTGCACAGAAGACATCTATATTTATGTGTAGTTGGGTAGATGGTTACCTCTGTGTTGTTGAATATTTTATCTATCAAAAACATATATTTTATATTAGGGGCATTTGGTCTAGTGGTATGATTCTCGCTTTGGGTGCGAGAGGTCCCGAGTTCGATTCTCGGAATGCCCCATTTATTAAATTTTGTTATTTTTATTTTCACCTTCTTGTACAGTCTTCATTCTTTTTACAGTTAACTAAATTTATTCTATTTTACCTTCATCTGTACAGCTTATTTTTACACCTAACGGCTAAACCATGAAAATTGAAAAAAAAGAGTAGAAAATGTTTGGGGTTCCGAGAAATGTACTCGGACCTGTCGCACCCGATCGTATATGATTCACTGAACATTCATATTTTTTATCCGGAGTTAAGTGTGAATATATATGATTTTACAAAATTTTAAGTCATATAATCCTTCCAAGCTACCATTAACCGTTATGGAGAAGGAGTTGGTCGAAATGCATTCCTTGACCCACCGAAGAAAGAGGATAGGAAACCCCAAAAGGGAGAGAGTATCCAAAATAAAGTCACACCGAATAAAATTGTAAGCTTTCGTTAAATCGACTTTGACGGTTAACCGAGCAGTACCTCCTACGAAATGGTAACCACTAAGAAGCTTTTGGGCCAAGAAAATATTATCACTAATCCTTCTCCTCTTCACGAATGCCGATTGGTTTTCGTCGACCAAATCCGCTAAAAATGGCTTCAATCTATTAGCTAGGATTTTTGATAGGCATTTATAGATGGTGTTACAACAAGAGATCGGGTAATAATCTTTGAGCAAGCTCGGATTAGGAATCTTAGGGATGAGAGCGACAATGGTATTGTTAACTTGTCTATAGAGGGTATCCGAATGAAAGAATTTCTTTAATAGCTCCTATAACCTCCTTCCCCATTGTTTAAAAAAAAACCTCCTTCCCCACAATGTTCCACGTAACGATAAAAAAAATTAGCACTAAACCTGTCCGGCCCGATGCTTTATTCATGTGCAAGCTAAGCATACACTCCTCAATTTCTTTGTCGGAAATGGGAACACATAGGCGATTGGCCATGGAGAGGGGAACTACTTTATCAACCAAACATCGAAGAGCCTCATGACCATGGGTAAGCATCGGAAGGACGACGACCGAATATTGATTTATAGTACTTCACCACAGCCAAGGCTATAGCCGAACCCTCGGTTTATGTAACAGAATCACTAACTTGTAAGATTGTGATCCTATTTCGATTAACACTCTTATTCACACAATGGTGGAAATAATCCGTATTATGGTCTCCCTCCATAAGCCATTGGATCCATCTCTTTTGACGTTTTTCACATTCGTCGTCACGATGGATATTTGTAAGATCGTACTTGCAATCAATAATGTCGTTGAGAAGAGTTTTGGGTCCACGCAAGTCCATTTTCTCTTGAAGGGTAAAGATTTTAGTCCTTATTTTCCTTCACCCTATCCGCTCCTTCCTCTTTTTAAGAGTGGGCAAGAGATTTTAGGGCTTGCTTGACCAAAAAAAGCTTCTTATAACCACGAAAAGCCTAGAAGCAACGAATTCGGTAGCCCAAGTCGTTTCGGTGGTAGGAAGAAATTCATCATAGTCTACCCAATGATTGTAGAACTTAAATGGTTTTGGTTCACTAGCAAAGATGGAAGAAATTTTAACGACCATAGGAGAGTGGTCGGAAATCCCGAGTGGAAGGAACTTGGGTTACGAATCCAAAAATACCAAAAACCATCTATCGTTCACTAGTGCTCTATCAAGTTTCCTTTGAATAAGATTGTCGGGGCTATTATTGCTCCACGTGTAAAAGATTCTCCGAAAGCGAAGGTTGTCAAGATTTGCATTTTCTATACAATTTGGGAATTCGTCGTGAGAAGGGCCCCTTGAGTTTCGCCCGCCCAAACCATCAAATGAAATTCTAAGAGCGTTAAAATCCTCCACAACTAGCGAAAGTTTCAATCATAGAATCCCACTATGAGATGTAATATAATTCCATAATAAACATCGTTTCTCTACTACAGTCCCACCATACACAAAAGTAATATTTGCTTCTTCCGGCGAAGCAATGGCCTTAGGAAAACAAGATATGCTTTGGTTATTTTTCGACAATTTTGATAATTCCATACATTCGGACCCCAACCAACTAACACATGACCCATTGGAGCTAAATCAAAGTTGTCTACGAACTCCCAATTCGGAGCCAAAAAGGAGCAAATCCTATCTTTATTAACAACGGAGAGCTCATTTTCAAGTAATGCCAAACATGAGACATTATTTTCAACAATTATTATTTTTACCTCAACTTGTTTTTCAGTTCCGTTGAGACCCCGAATATTCCATCAAGCTATATTATTCATAAAAACGATGGAGATTAACGGTTATCTTGGGTACTCCTGTGCACCCTAATCTCCTTCTTCGGAGTACTCGCGTTCACAACTTTTTTTTTGCCCTTTGATCCGGACCTAGTAGTAACTTCAAGGAAATACGCGGATTTCACCTCAAGACGATCCTCCACGAGACTTCCAAAGTGAACAACCTCCCGAGATTGGGCATCTCCGAAGTTTGATAAGTCGATACACAACTCTCCCGTTAAAGGCATGGAGGGAGGGGACGAGATTTCTTCACCAACGATTATTTGGGATGCAAATCGGTTAGTGATGGTTAGGGCGTGAGAAGGGGAGGGAGGAATGAGATTTTGAAAGGGAATAAGAGATAATGGAGACTCCTTCCAACACGGGGGATTTTTTCCAGAGGCGAGAGGGTTTCGGTGGAACTGGTTTTGGCGATGGTTGGATGGTTAATGTATTAGCACTAAGCTAGATCTAATTAAGTGTAAATAAATATTTTTTTACATTTCTATCAATTATGTCACCACAACAAACTTGAGGATTAGGGACAATTTTTTTAGACACAATTAAAATTTGTCTCTATATGATAAATTTTATAGGCAAAAATAATATTTTAGACACAAAAATAATCTTTTTTTGTCCCCAAATCAAACTTTTAGGGACAAACATTGATTTTTTTTTGTCTCCAAACACAATCTTATACAGACATAAGTATAAAATTTAATTTCATTTCAAAAAATATTTGGAGAAATTTTTTACTGTCTGCTTATGTTCGTATAGAATTATCTTTGGAGACAAAAAAAATATCAAATTATGTGCCTAAAGATTAGATTTGGTGACAAAAAAATTATTTTTGTCTCTAAAAGTTACTATTTGAAGACAAAATTTGATTGCTTTTGTCTCTAAAACTTTAGCTGTTTGTAGTGTATGTTTAATTAATATTTATGTGACGCGTTAATTAATTGACTGCGTGTGGTAGCGATTAATTTAAACGTTGTCTATGTGGTATATTTGGGGGGAAATAATTGTCACCATTGTATTTGGGTGGTAAATAACTTTCGGAGTGACAGTATTTACACCGTTCAGGTTTAGGACGCAACGTCCTAAAATAGTGTATTTATGCATGATTATTACTCACTTATATAATTCCCAAAATCAGTTTTTATACATTCAGAAAAATTATGCAATTCTTGAAAATAGCTATCTGCAGAATAGGTCACTTTGTTTTAACTTTGAAACGATACGGTGAAGTTCAATAGCAACCCCAATCACGGCAAATATCTTTTTTAAGAAAAAAGATTATGTTTTTCATTATTATTTTTTCTTCTATGTAAGAATTTTTTAACTAGTAAGACCCACAGTTAATAAATTAATACACTAGAAAATAAAATATCAAAGTCGGATACAATATGGCAGAATGCAGAAAGAAAGGGTAAAGCAAAAATAATTGTAAAAAATGGCAGTGCCACTGTCAATTCTTGAAACTTCGTTTTTTGTTCCTTTTCTTTTATCAGAAAAGAAATCAACTTTAGTTCATACAATTAGACTATGAGCCACAGGTCCATAACACAATGTTCATTTAGATGAAAGAAAGGCTATAGTCCGTACAGTACTCGATCGTGTATCTATCGGATTTATTTTTATTTACGCAAGGGGAAAAGTGATTGAATACTTACTTTCGAAGACAAAAGAAGAGTTATAAGTAAATAATTAAAATAGTTCTCTCTCAGGCTTTCTTTTATCATTGTTAATTTGATTTCAGTAAGTCAAGTCATTATTTTCTATTATTATCATTGTTTAAAATTTGAATAAGCATGGTGGGTAGTCTCGACTTAGTCAAGAAGAAGTTGTGTAGATGCTTTTTTCACATTAACCACATCATATTATAATGCTATGAAGAAGTCACGGAATATAATTTTGGGAGGTGATTTTCTAAATTTGTGCATGTTCACAACTACAAGATATCTTAACACAATAACAAAATATAACACTGGGCTTCTGGGGCGCTTGCAGCGTGGCAGTGTCTCGGTGACATAACCGCACACGCCTAACATGCATTTATATTACGGGCCTTACGACGAAAAAAAGAGAGAATAGAAACAATTTTTTGTTTTCTAGAGTATAACTTGTATGAGTACCATACAATACACCAATTTGACTAATGAGAGTATGGTATTTTAAGTATCATTGACTCTTTCATTACAACTGGAAAATTTAATTTTTATTACTTTTATGAAAAATAATTAATATATAAGCATGTGAATTTATTATAATATACTATTATGTTGAAGTTAATAAAATATATTTTACATACTAGAGAATCTAAATAACATTAAGCAAAAACAGTCGTAGTACTAATGCCTAAATTATTCATTAAGGCTGTTAATACAGTTATAGCAATATTGCAATTCGTAACTTAAATCATATATATAAAAATGAATGTTTTTTTATTGACTACCATTCCCGTGCCGTAATCAAAATTTTCATATTTTTACTATTTTTGTTAATGGACCATACTCAATGACAACACATTGATATGTACAAATTTTTAAACAACAAACATAAATTCAGAATTTTTAAATTAAGTGCCAAAGTATGTATTAATTAGTGAATTTTCCTAGGGGTATATATTGATGGTATGATTTTTTTTAATTAAATTTTATTTTATTTGTGTATGTGTTAAATACCATGACAATGCATTTTTTGTTTCACTTTTTGTCATAATGTTATATATATATATAAGAGGATGTAAATAGTGATTTGCATCACATCTCTCTAATCCTATCTGAATACTTCCCAATTTGAGCATAATTCGAACCATAACCCAATTCGAACCCAACCATATATATCTAAGCCCAGTGGCACTTATACATAACCAGAAGTTAACACGACAACCTCACAATTTTTAGTAATTTGATTTTTTATATGGTACTTTTCAGAATAATTTGTAAATAAACATTTTAGCATCTCTTTAAATTTTATTTATGCCAACCCCTTTCAAAATTATAAATTGTTTACCAAAAATCTGAAAAAAAGGAGAAAATAAAATTGAAAAGTGATTGTAGTGACTCTAATTACAATAACAACTAACTATGAAGGTCTTATTGACTACTATTACCATATAAAACAAATTTAACACGATTTCGGGTGATTATATCCTTTATATTGTACCCTGTTCGAAAATTTGATATCTAATTAATCAAATTTTTATTACAAAAATTACAAACACAACTCTCAAAATTAAGACTAGATATTATATATTTATTACAAAACATTTATATAAATCATGCATATTTAAATTTAAAGAAACAATAAAATTATAAATCTTAAAATTCTATATTTTAATCAATATATTGTCCATAAATTATGAAATTCCTCAAGAATATATAGGAATTGACTAATAACTAATTCTGATTCATTTTGGACCGTTTATACTTAAAACCGAGCAAGGTAATTAGTCCGATGGTATAATATCCTACTATATAATGCTCACGATCAGGCTCGGATCATGACACTACAAAGTCTTACAACTTATAAAAAGAAAGAGATGAATACAGTGTTCGGCAAACAATTTTCTTGATTACTTTTTATGTTATTCGGTCATTGTCATTAGGAACAATAATGTATACATGCTCACTTGTCGGTTAGTCAATATAACAAGATAAGTGGGAGCTTTTTTCCTCTTACCATTACTCATTTTGAGACTCCAATTCACTACTAATGACTTTCACAACAGAACAAATTTGCGAAATTAATAAACAATTATTCACATGCATCAACTAGGAGTTTATTTGACTTGGAATTGGTTGGTTGTTTACGTAACCTCCCAAAAATATTTAATCTTGGGGTCCCATGCAGATCTAGATAAGTGCATGCATGGCAACCGAAAGAGCCGAGTCTTAATTTTTATTTAAATATTTTGTAAATCAATATTTCATTACTTATTACTTATTGACATCTTTGAAACTGTTCTTATAAATTTTTCAACTCTTATAACAAAAGATAACAAAACATCAAATCTTATAACAAAAGATAACAAAACATAACAAAACATCAAAGATAACAAAACTGTTCTTAATTATTTTGTAAATCAATATTTCACTCTAGAAATACAAACTAAGTACTAAATAACAAAAGATAACAAAACATCAAATCTTATAAATTTTTCAAATAATACAAGTAATAAATGGTCTTATAAAAAGTAGAACAAAAAGAAGCATTATGTAAAAGTGAAAATAGTAGGTTAACGTTTACTTAGGAGACTCTTATTTTCGTTTAGACTACCCCTCTATATTAAAAAATACTCATCCCGTCACAACACAATAACACAATAATTCAACATGTTTTTGACTTAGTTTGAAACTAATAATCCGATTGGTATTTTAAAAAATTTAGTTCCCCATACACCCCCAATTTATGAATATTGTTTTTTGCAACTCATGAATACCATTACCATTTTATGATATACTTAATTGGAATGAATATACATACTTACAACCTAACTCTAGCAAACATTTATTAAAATTTCTGAAAACTCAAATTAATTATACCGTTTTTAATTGAACGGAAGGAATAATATCCGATGGTTAAAAATTAGGGTTAGCACCTTTCGACAACTGCCCCACATGCGGTTTGAAACCTAGAAGTAAAGGCGGAGTTAATGAGCATTTAATGGCTACGTCAAGGGAAGCAGATAGGGTTCTGACCCGCTTCCCTCGTCGAGGAGCTTATCAGCAAGATATCCTATAAACGATACTCGTGTATCTAAAATAATCAATCAGATTCTCCATAAAGGAAGGGAGACTTCAGATCTATGCGAACAGATCTCATAAAAATAGGGTCAATCACTTAAAGATACATTCATTAAACACAAAGTAAAGTATATCCAACTGCAATACTGAAAGCCAGGCAAAGAGCCCACGCCGGGGTCTCCTCGCCAAAGGATACCTGACTATCCGAGAAAGTACATTTACAAGATCAATGCCTCCGAAGGCTAATGAATGAGAAATGGTCACTCGGAAGAGCTCCCCTCGCATGTGAGGAAAGGTGGCGTTGACCCTTCGGGCTAGCCAAGTCGGTGGAGAGATATGGGAGATATAGCGGAATGTATCTCAACACGACATAAGGGAAGAAAAATATATGGAGAAGATGTGATTGATAATATCATATCAATCACAAGAGATATGCCCGAGATTGCTTCCACCACATATATAAGGGACTCATAATCTAATGAGAAGATTATCTGAACCCATACAAACTCAGACATACACTTATTATTTGGGTACTACTAAACCCTACTGACATATGTTCATATCCAAAATCGTAAAAAGGTTTAGGCTTCTCATTGCTCCTTTAAAGCGGAGGAGGTTAAATGGTGGCCAAGGCACCAAGTCTCACTTGATTCTAGCTACTTTTGGCTCCCTCATTGACTCACAGTTTTTGGGGTTCATGCACTAGACCTAATTTTCAAGGTCTATCATATGGCGCCGTCCCTGAAAAAGAATCGAACCTGAAAGTTTTCAGCTTTACCCTGAATAAATAATCGACAGATACGAAGTTAAGCACGACCAAAGTAAATCATTGACTTGTTGACCCTTCCCAGATGGCCAAAAAAACACCAAGTCAAACGGAGAAGAACCAACCCGAGGAGCAAATCATGCCCGTCACGGGAACAAAGGCTCTCACTGCCGTACTAATATTTTCCACCCCTACCGAGGGGCTGACCGTTTCCTCCTCCAAAACCAAGTCCCTCGGACGCACCGAATGTGTGCACTACGAAGAGCTCAAAGCGGGAGCACGAAAGAGACCCATCGAATCCGCATAGGCCTCCTCATGAAGTCGTAGTACTCCCAGGAAGATTAAGCGCAATAGGAGGTTTGTAGCAGAATCCGTCGGTAGGCACATCGAGGATCTAAGGTTCAGTTTGGAGAGCAAAAGAACAAAGCTCAAACTGCGATCGGTTATCACACGAGAAGATATGCGCAACCTTAAAAAAGACTTCCACAAAGTAGCCAAGGTATTTGACGACATGTACCAGAAACCTCTTCTATGCCAAAGCAGAAGCGCGAAAGACCGGCTAGGAAGGGAGAGTGCCCCAAGGATGAAATTCTAAAGAGGAGATATGACATATCGTCTATAAGCGATGACGACAGAGAACCCCCTCGTCACTGAAAGAACCGTAGAGAAGACAAAAACGGAGTCCCTCAAGGGGAAAGATGGAGCCCAAAAGACACGAGGACAAGGTGGTCCAAGAAATATCGTGAGGAGATACCCTCTCCCTAGAGAAGAAGAGCTCTTAAAGAGACACCCTCTCCTCAAGAAAGAAGGACTATAATCAGTTACGCCCAAGAAATCAGAGAGAGACAGAGATCCAGGCCCTAAAGGGGCTCGGACATTAGAGACTACATGAGAACAAACCCATTTCCCCTTTGTCAAGAAGGCCTGTCCTCAACATCTATGGTGGAACATCCAACCCTATCGCACACCTCGATCACTTCTGAGGAGTTATGGCTGAGTGGTCAGAAGGTCGAGACTGGCTTGCTAAGGTATTTCCCACCACCCTGGGAGAAGTCGAAACAGAATGGATCCGGACCTTGCCTAACGGATATATCCGGTGTTGGGAGGGCATGATGAAGGCCTTCCACGACCGATTATATCTTAGCAAAAAAAAGAGGCCGGAGGCCGACCAGGTCCTTCATATCCGTATGAAGGAGGGGGAGCATATGAGATCATACTACAAAATGTTCCAAGACCTGTATCATCAGATCGAAAGCTGGCCGACCAATATTGCAATCTCAGCCTTCATACAGGGTCTTCCTTTGGAGCATCCTACCCGGCTAAGTATTGCTGCCACCCATCCGAGAATCTTGACAGAGGTAGAATGTACGGCCGAAGAGCAAGACAACTGAAAGGAAGAATTGGATATCATGACGTTCGAAAGGAAAGCCACAGCCCCGGCCAAGAAAGCCAAAGTGATGGGATCTTATTCGAGAGCTAAGGACAACCAAAGGGTAAATCAAGTTTCCAAGGAGTCCCGCCCCGGAGCAAGAGAAGACAGGCCCAGACTACTGCCGTTCGAGTTACACAGGGAAGTCTGGTTACTACTAAGAGACATTAATGACGAGGAATGGTTCGAATGGCCACCATTCGTTAGAAGCACGTGCCCTCCCAGCAAAACTAGGTATTGCGCCTTCCATAGGGCGAACGGTCACATGACGGGTCATTGCAAGAGCTACTTTAGCAGGCTCGAGGAGTGGGGCAAGAAGGGATACCTAAATGAGTATATGCAAAAGAAGGATCCGAAGCAAGTGCAAGAGATAGCCGACATTGAGGAAGAAGAAATGAGCAAAGGGCTCATACAGGCAAAACAACATTTTTCCCCAAAGACGCGAAAGAGTAAAATGATCACCCTTTGAAGAGAAGCTCATCAGGGACAAGACGCAATGCGAGGATAAGTGGTGACTCATGGAAGAAGACTGTTAGCCACTCATCGAGTATCAGAAAGACCTCATATAGTCTTCTATGACAAGGACTTGGACGGGTTAAACCCGTCACACAATGACCTTCTAATCATCAAAGTCAGGATCGATGATTATGACGTCAAGAGGATACTTATAGACCAGGGAAGTGTGGTAAACGTAATGTATGGGAGCCTGTTCAGAAGGCTCAAGATTTAAGAAAAGGATCTTACGATCTCCGATACATCCCTCTATGGCTCCACGCAATGGGGGTAGTAGCCTCGACATACCACCATCAGATCAAGTTCTAGAACGAATGAAAGATATAGATAATATGGGGGGCGAAGCCCCTATCAAGAAAAGAGATGAATGGAGAAATGAGAGGAAAAGCTGCAACAGAAGCAAGGTACCTGCCAGACCTCAAGGAAGGAGAGAAGATCAAGGAGACTTGCCAACATGCTGCGCAAGAGATTACCCCTTCGGGTAAGTGAAGTCTAGACGAGATCTCGAAAGAGTAAAACCCGATAAACAGCGACTAGTTCGGGTCTGGCGCCACATGCTAAAATTCCATCAATGAGTTTAGAGTGTTTACTTTTCGTTTTTTTTCTTCTTCAAAAGTGTTTGTTTTGTTTTCAAGTAGGAAAGTTTGCGCCAATCGGGCACCTTTTGTGTTAGGAGAAGAAAAAGAGAAAGTTGTAACTTATTCAAAAATCAATAAAAATTGCTTTCTCTAAGATAACTAGCTGGATTCGCCAGGAGAGGAGGGGGTTAAAATGGACTCATTCGCCACGAGCACTTACTCAAGAGTAGGGGGATCTCTCTCATAGGGAAATGACACGTCAAGGAATCGAGGGCTCTCCTGAGGGGTCCCCGTCCAAATCAGCCACTGGGCATGGGGGAGAAGAACGTCCTTGTTCACCTCGAGCTCTAGCAGGCTAACGACATCAGCCCTCGTCTTAGCCTAGGCTTCCTCCAACAGCTTTGTGCACCCAAGGTGCGTTACTCTTCGAGAGGCTGAAGGTGAGAAGCATTCTGAGAAGCCAAGGCCTCGAAGGCACCTTCTCCATAGCAGTAAGCTCCTCCTTTCCAAGGCGCACCTCCTTCTCCAAGAGGGACACCCTCGCCAGTGACGATTCTGGCCATTCTCAAGCTGCCTCATAGGCATATAGCTCAGCGATTGGAGCCACTCCTGGATGGGGGGAGAATCATCATAAAAAATTCACGCTCATCGTCCTCCCCTCCAGAAGGGGCCTCCGAGCCGAGGGGGAGTTTGCGAAGGAGGAAAAGGCTTAGACATGGGGGAGACAGGGGAAAACCTAAGGGGAATCTTCTTCCTCCTCCTGTCGAAATCGATAGGGTCGAATGACGTAGACCCCACACCAATGGTAGAAGCCTCCCACCCCTCCCTCACCCCCGAACGAAGGTGATGACGACGATGACCCGCCAAGGCCCCTAGCAGGGTAGAGGGACCAGGAGGAGGAACCAGTTTCGGGGAAGCTTCTTCCTCACCCATCTCAGATACGGATAGGGTCCTTACCCTCGTCTGAGAGATAGAGGCCAGAGGGGACTACAAACAGTCAAAAGCGAGAGTGGATTAACAAAAGAGAAAGAAACAAAAAATACCCTCCACACGGCATGAAGATAAAATTAAAAGACAATAATAAAAATGAAAGAACACTTACAGATACAAAGCTGGCCTCTGCCTAAAGATCTAGCAACGGCACAGACAGGTCCAGGTCCAAGGGGAGCTTGACCGGAATGACCCCATTATCAGGACTGTTGAGGGTCTGAAGCATATTTGGGCCCTTCAGCATGTCCTTCTTGGACCTATTGTTGCGATTGAAGGCCGCAAGGTTATAGGTCACCTTCGTGATCCAAAAGGGGTAGATATCTGAAGCCAAGTTTTGGTGGTCGGAGGAAAGTTCAGCACGCGACAGCAGACTCTCACATCCATATGGGGCACATCACGAGGCCCATAACAGTTGAGAAATCAATGAAGGGTATGTTTTTTTCCCTTTGCAAAAGAAACGACATGTCGCTCTTCTATCGTGAGGGACGACTGAGGAAAAAAGTTGTGGAGCGAGGGGCTCGCACCCATAGACCAATCATGATTAGCGTGTCGTGAAGGATCGCCTTGTTGCCCGAGAGAATCCCCATGACAAGCAAATTCTGTGGGGGGCGAGGAGAGAACTTCAACTTTGTGGTGCTAGGGGCATTCAGAGCTACCCAGTTATACATGTAACACACCGCGATATCCTTGATAGTAAGGGGAACCTTAACCTCCTCCGCAATGCGAAGGCTTCCCAAGAAAATACGCCAGGAATTTAGGCTCAGCTGGAAGGGGAGAATCCCCATCCAAACCAGGAAGTCCACCAAGAAGTCCTCCATAGGAAGCCTCACGCCGCAGTGTGTGAAGATGGATGTCGAGAAAGCTAGAGCCCTTGGCTCAGAGTTAGAGGTGTCTTCCAACACCTCAACATCGTTGATCGGCTTACGAACTCGGATCCATGATGGAATCCAGTAAGTTGTCTTGAAGTCATCCTCTCCCATAGTGTTAAAGGGAGAGACAGAGATTGTTAAAGCACAAGCCGCAACAAGGCTGGTACTATAGGCAGCAAGAAAGAAGGGGCCCTCAGGGATAGGGAACTCCTAGGCAGGGACATGTTTTTGACCCCCCTTGGCGGCCCCATCAATAGCAGCAAGAGGGATAGCGTCCTCCCCCCGAGGAACATCTTTCTCCATGATGCGAGGCTCATCTTGAGCAAGGGGCTCTTCCTGAGTAGAACGCCCATCAGAGGGTAGGACTATCCACCTCCATGTGAGAGGCAGACTCATCAGGAAAAAGTTCAAGGGGGTGGAAAGATGAAGAGTGAGCTGGAGAAGCCGTGGGAAGAGTTGGAGGTTTTTCTGAGTATTTTTTACAGAGAGAGAATTGAGATTCTTAGAGAGAAGATTTCTGGAAAAGCGGGGTGAAAAAAAATCACCAATGGTCTAATATTTGTATGGGACAAAAAGGCAGTCATGAACTCCCACAAGGAAGAGATCTCTGCAATGATGGGAAAGTATTCCCCAAGTTTTGGGGTTTATACAAGAAGTGGGAAAGGTGGAAAAGTGTACAAACCGCCAAAGGGCCCACCATTTCAAAAAAGAACAGTGAAAGGCACAACATCTTTTGGATGCGTAGCCACATGTCAGGACGCCATAGGCGATAAACCCTCCATCTCCCCACTATGCCGTCAAATAACTCATGAGAGGTGCAGCCATCATGAAAAGGAATGGGTAATATCAAATCCCCACGATAACCAGAAGATAGACTCTTCCCCTTGTCAGCAAAGCGAATATATCTCGATAAGGAAGAGAACGCCATCATATAAGTCGGTGGCCCATGCCCCCTCCTCATTTCTTATCCCTAGGGAAATTGTTATATCCCTCGACTAGGAGGATCTCAGGTAAGTTAGAAATCTAAGCCAAGACCAAGATATCTTCTTTTCCTCTCCCAATAAATTCAAGGGCAATGAGCGTCGAAAATGGATGCCCCATGAGATCCAAAGCTCATACTGTCTACTGAGCAATAGCGCGAAGGGGAGTATGATTCAGGGTCAGACTAGGGGCTCTAATAAACCAAGGATCTCCCAAGAAGAAGAATAAAACAAAAGCTCCAAGCACTAGAACGAATACTTCAAGCTGTGAGAGTCCGATCCTCGCACTCCCACAGTTGGGGAGATGTTGATGGAGGTTAAAAATTAGGGTTAGGATTTTACGACAAGGGCCACATACGCGATCCGAAACCTAGCACTGAATGCGGAGTTAATGAGCATTTAATGGATCCGTTGAGAGGAGTAGATAGGATTCTGAACCCGCCTCCTTTGCCAATGATCTTATCAGCAAGATATCCTCTAAAAGATACTCGTGTATCTAAAATAATCAATCAGATACTCCACAAAGGAAGGGATACATCAGATCTATACGAACATATATCATAAATACAAGGTCAATCACTTAAAGTTACGTTCTTTAAGCACAAAGGAAAATATATCCAACTGCAAAATTGAAAGGCAGGCGAGGAGCCCACGCCGGGGTCTCCTTGCCAAATGATATCTGATTATCCGAGAAAGTACAGTTATAAGATCACCACCTCTGAAGGCTAACGAATGAGACATAGTATTTCGGAGGAGCTCCCCTCGCCTGCGAGGACAGCTGTGGCGTCGCCCCTTCGGGCTAGCCAAGTCGGTGGAGAGATGTCAGAGATATAGCAGAATATATCTCAGCACGACATAAGAGAAGCAAAAGATATGGAGAATATGTGATTGATAATATCATATCAATCACAAGAGATACGCCCTATATTGCCTCCACCATGTGTATAAGGGTCCCTTAATCCAAGTAGAAGATTATCTGAACCCATACGAACTTAAACATACATTTATTATTCCGGTACTACTAAACTCTACTAACATATATTCATATTCAAAATACTAAAATGGTTTAGGGTTCTCACTGCTCTTTTAAGGCGGAGGAGGTTAAACGGTGGGAAAGTCACCAAGTACCACTTGATTCTATCTAGTTTTGCACATGTCATAAAAGGCTAGCGAAAAATCTGGGCCAAACTATAGAAAGCTCTCTCATTCGCTCACAACTTTTGAGCCAAGTTAACGCAATAGACCGAATTTTCAAAGTTTATCAATATCGAAATAAAAAAATTAATGAAGCGTCACAATTCGCAAAGGATTCTCGACAAAGCATGTTGGTTTCCGTGTACGAAATAACAATTAAACAATAATTAAAGGACTAAACAATAATTAAACAAAACCAGTGTAATCTTTATTAATTTCGAATTAGAAAGGAAATTAACGATTACAACATGTAGGTACTGAAAAGTAATTAAAGCAAACGTTATCAGATTATTATCAATTAATAATATGATGTACTGAATTGCAATAAATAGAAACTGCCGGACTGGAAAGTATAAACTTAACAGTCGGACTGTTCTGATTGAAATTGAAATTACAGGACTGAATTGAAACTATTCTAATTACTGAATTAAATTATAGAATTGAAATTACAGCAAAAACAGAACTTTAAAGAAATTACAGAAAGGTACAAACAGAATAGAAAAACTACAGCTAAGGACAGCAAATTAAAATACTGAATTAAAAATACATAATTGAAAAGACAGAATATAAATAGCAGAATTTAAATGCGGAAATTGAAATGGACAGAATAAAAATTAAAATAGACGAGGCTACTGTTAACAGTATGCCCTTAACCGATATTCGTCCAACCAACTTGATGTTTCTGGTTGCGTTGGCGCTTCGATCCCAATGTACAACGTCTCGGATGACTCGCCGAAAAATGGCGACGAGTCAAGGTCGAGCTGTTGGTGGGTGGTTCTCTCTGGTTCTAAATGTTATGAAAAAAAATATAGTGTATGCTGTTTTAGAGAGATTTTCGTGTGTTAGAATGTGACTTCTGGGAGTTACATCCCCAGAATCCGCCTCCATAACTGGAGTTTTAAACTCTTTGAAACTTTAGTGACTGCTCTTGTGAATATACAAAAGTCCATATTTCAGTTTAGTACAAGACCCGAGACATTCCCCATTCCCCCATTCCCCAAATTCCAAATCCCGCATCCCGCATCTCGCGACCTGAGCGAGCGCGTGTGTGGTACACACTAACCCACTCATGGGTATGTGAACTTTGTTAGTTTAACAACTACATGGGATGTACTTGTATATATAGTGTAAAAATCACATGATTTTACAATGTGGGATAATCCTCATTGTTTAAATCCCATTTCTTTTCTCATTTTTCAGCATTGGCTTTATTGCCTCTTTCGAGTACCAACTTTCGAGTCCAATTATCATTCACACCCATTCTCCGAATAGGTCATGTGATATACCGTTGCGAATCTCGTCGCACGAGCTATTTAATCGCTTTGAGTATGGCCTCAGAAAATCTGAGTAGTCACATTGAATATTGACTCAAATATAGTCCCTGATCACTCGGAACAAACATGTTTAATAAACATGTTTTCCAACAATTTTTCCAACAAAGCATATGTATGGTTCAACACAACTTGTCTTATAAGTAAGATGGTCATCGAAATGAAAAACAGTATTAACTCAGTTAGAGTTTAGAGTACAAGCTGTGTATTCGATGATATACATCATTGATAAGTGTTTTATTTATAGAGAAGGATTTGCAGTCAATCTATTTGATAAGTGTACATATTGTATCTAAAAGAAATCAGATAAATAGTTGATGTAAATATTAAATCATATATATTGAGAAAGGACTATACTAATTAATCAATATATGTGCGCGCTTATATATCTTATTCGATCTGTATGGCGACACCCATGTCTATTGTGGCCAAAGTTAATGTTTCTTACGCGAGGTCCTACCAAAAGGCGGATCTTCCGTGCCTCTACCTACCAAGCCCGTCCCAATAGCGTTCCATCTGTCCATGAGACTGACTCTTTGCCACTTCTTCTGTCGTGGAACCCCTAGTCACAAGATTTTTAAGGCATATATGATATACACCAATCATATCTTCCTCATGATTGCAAGTGATATAAACTTGATGTTTGTTTTTTGGGATTTGAGTAAATATCCTTTCTAATATTTATCACTTCTATATTTGGAATTAAACCATGTATCCATGCTTATCCCGGTTAACCCAATCTTGTCCCAGCTGTCCTTGGTGTCCGCACACATTCTGCATACTTGGGTGCAAACCTTAGCACCTATTTTCGTAGTGATGCACCAATTAATAATTATCACTAGTTTTACTTAGTAGGACACAGTCTATTTTATTTATCAGTAAATAAGTAACACTAATAATTAACATCCATGTCATCATTATTTGAGGGATTTAGATCTGTAGAGCCAAAATTTTAAATAACTTGTTGGAAAGTTGACTATATATTTTACATATATTGATAAAGATATGTACCATCTTTAGAGTATATAATTAGATATTAGGAAGATTTATTTTGTTTCCTTGTATATATGATTGAGTATCTTTCTGTGTGTATATATTCACCAGTACATGATCAATGGAATATTACTTCTACATCATAAATATTTCTCTCTTTTTATTCTTCTCATGGTATCAAGAGCAGGTTTTTGATCCAATAATTTTGTTTTTCCTACTATATCGTCACAAATTCTTTGTTCTTTTCTCTGTATTTTTTTTTTCTTTCGAAAGAGCACCATACCTTTACTCTGCTCATTATTTCTCAAGCAAAAATTTTCTCCTATCACCATGGAAAACACAGCCATAGTCAATGTGTCTAATCCCTATTTTCTCCATCACTCCGACAATCCTGGTTTGATTCTTGTCTCCAAACCCTTGACTGGTGATAACTACTCATCATGGCATCGAGCCATGTTAAAATCTCTAAACGCCAAGAATAAGCTTGGATTTATTGATGGATCTGTCACAACTCCGTCCGAAGACGATGGCACCGACAACCATGCTTCATGGTCTAGGTGCAATGATATGGTACACTCATGGATCGTTAACTCTGTCGCACCTGAGATTTCGGATAGCATTATATATTATGCCACGGCTAAGGAAATCTGGGAGGATCTCCGGGAGCGCTTTTCTCAAAGCAACGCACCTCGAATCTATGAAATCCAACGCGACATCGCCTATCTTAGGCAAGATCAGCTATCTATTTCCTCGTATTATACCAAACTAAAGGTTCTCTGGGACGAGCTTTCTTCATATTCGGGCTCCTGTCAGTGTGGGGCATCGCAAGACCGTCAGAAACTAATGCAATTTCTCATGGGACTCAACGATTCCTACAGCGCGGCGCGGGGGCAAATATTACTTATGAACCCACTTCCATCGGTTCGCCAAGCATACTCGTCAATATCTGGGGAGGAGAGACAAAGAGCAATCGCCATGGTTATGCCACAAAATCAGGAGCTAACAGCAGCTATGGCTGTTTGGAATAATACTCGTGATCGAATGAATATTAGTCAGCCATATCGACATGATAACAGCCGTGACAGGGTGAACAATAGTCATGAAAATCGACAATATAATTTCAACCGCAACAAAGGAGATCGAGAAGGGCGACGTGTTGGGTCTTCATATCGACGCCCTCATTGTACCCATTGTGATAACCCCGGTCATTACATGGAGACTTGCTATCTGCTATACGGTTTTCCACCAGGGCACCCTAAATACAAGTCTAATCGATCAAATAATGAGAACAATCAAACCAATTGGTCTCCGGCAGCCAATAACATCAGTGAAGCTACGCTACGATGTGATGGAGACAAAAGCTATTGTAAAAACAATGGGGAAAACGGATCAGCTATACCGGGTTTGTCAGAAGCCCAAATGTCTCAGATAATGTCAATAATCAATGATAAGGGTAGTAAGGGTGTCATGCCCCAAGCAAATAGTGCACATACTCCAGGTTTGTTCAAAATTATTCCTAACCGTTGGATCATTGACAGCGGTGCGACAGATCACATTATTTCTTCTTCAAAATTATTGAAGCGTAATTATGAACAATATTCAAAACCTCCTGTTTTATTACCGAATGGAGATAAGACACCAATTGATTCTGTTGGAACTGTTCCTTTAAATTCTGATTATCAATTAAGTGATGTATTATGTGTACCAAGATTTAAGGTTGATCTAATGTCAGTTGGAAAGCTTACAAGTGAATTGAACTGTTCGATAACTTTTTACCCTTCGTGGTGTGTCTTGCAGGATCTGGCTACGAGGAAGACGATTGGTTTGGGTAGAAAGTATGATGGACTGTATTATCTGGTAGCATTGACTCCAAAGCCATATTCCAAATCATACCCTCGTTGCAACATGTCAACCTCAACTACTGACCTTTGGCATCGACGTTTGGGACATGTCTCTTTTTCACGATTACGGTTTATCGCAGAACAGTTTTTAAATATTCATGTTAATTTCGATAATGCTTGCAACATTTGTCCTTTGGCAAAGCAAACTCGTCTTCCATTTGGTTTAAGCAATATTTCTTCTATTAAGCCTTTTGATATTATTCATTGTGATATATGGGGTCCATATAAGCATGCTTCTATCTCTGGGGCACATTATTTTCTCACCATTGTGGATGACTTTTCTCGTTATACATGGATTTTTTTGATGCGATATAAACATGAATGTCCACCCCTCTTAAAAAATTTCTTTTCCTTCGTTAATAATCAATTTGCATCCTCCATAAAAGTTATTCGTAGTGATAATGGTAGTGAATTTATTTCTCTTCGAAGTTTCTTTCAAGAAAATGGGGTTGTAATTCAACGGTCTTGTGTTGACACCCCTCAACAAAATGGGGTAGTGGAACGCAAGCATCGCCACATATTAGAAATAGCCCGATCATTAAGGTTTCATGCAAATTTGCCAAAAAGCTTTTGGGGGGAATGTGTTTTGACTGTTTTGACTACTGTTCATTTAATAAATCGATTGCCAACACCAATTTTATCTTTAAAAACACCTTTCGAACACCTTTATTCAAAGCCACCAGCATTTTATCATCTTCGAGTCTTTGGTTGTTTGGCATATGCAAAAAATACTTCCATTTCTCACAAATTTGCCCCTCGTGCATCTAAATGTATTTTTATCGGATACCCAGCTGGTCAGAAGGCATATAAACTGTATGAAATTTCAACACATAGAGTATTTACTAGTCGAGACGTAGTTTTTCACGAAACCGTTTTTCCATTCTCTAATGCGTCCGATTCCAGTCACCTTGAACAACCTGACGACCATGTCAACCAAAGTGACCCTTATCAACCTGTTAGATCTGTAGTTCAACCAAATTTTTCAGAGAATGAACCTCAACACGAAAAAGAACCAGCTTTCAATAGCCCATTAGGTATTCAGATCGAACCACCGCAACAACAAGATAATGATCCAAATCCAGTCGCAAACCCGACACCTCATTCGCAATCCCTTCCTTCTGAAATACTACCAGACTCGTCGAACTCTTACGAGCAGCCTCTTCGACGTTCCACTCGACACACTGTCCCTACAATAAAATTAAATGATTACTTGTGGAAGCCGCTTACGCATCCGCACTCAAACCATTTGTCTTTGTCGTGTCCAGGTCATGGCAAAGGAACCAGGTATCCCATGTCCAATTATATTTCCTACCATCGTTATACTCCATCAAATAAATATTTTGTTGCACAGATTTCTAAGGGACATGAGCCTCAAACTTATAGTGAAGCCGTCTCACATCCTGAATGGCGAAATGCCATGGAAACTGAACTAACAGCACTTGAGGAAAACAATACATGGTCATTAACTCATTTACCAGTTGGTAAGAATCCAATAGGGTGTCGATGGGTTTATAAAATCAAGTATCGGTCCGATGGCACTGTTGAGCGATATAAGGCCCGTCTTGTCGCAAAAGGTTTTACACAAATGGAAGGCATCGATTATCATGACACGTTTTCTCCTACTGCAAAAATTATTTCTGTTCGTTGTCTTTTAGCTATAGCTGCAGCTAAGAATTGGCCCCTCCATCAATTAGACGTTAACAACGCTTTTTTACACGGTGATCTTGACGAGGAGATTTATATGTCACCTCCTCTTGGTCTTAGGCGACAGGGGGAGAATGTTGTATGTCGCCTTCATAAGTCGCTATATGGATTAAAACAAGCTTCACGGCAGTGGTTTGCTAAATTTTCAGTAGCAATTCGATCCGCGGGATATACTCAATCAAAATCTGACTACTCATTGTTTACGCGAAAACAAGGAAAGTCTTTCACAGCTCTCCTCATATATGTCGATGATATATTAATAACTGGCAATGATCATGCTAGTATTCTTGCACTTAAAAGTTTTCTTCATAAAAATTTTCGCATCAAAGACCTAGGAGAACTTAAATTCTTTTTGGGTATAGAAGTTTCAAGGTCTAAGGCAGGGGTTTTTATCTCACAACGCAAATATGCGTTAGAAATTGTTAATGATACAGGACTACTAGGGGCCGCACCTGTTGACCATCCTATGGAAAGTAATCTTAAACTTTCTGATAATGGGGAGTTATTAAAAGATCCTTCTCGTTATCGGCGGTTGGTGGGAAGACTGATATATTTAACCATCACCCGGCCTGATATAACATTTTCAGTTCATGTACTTAGTAGATTCATGCATGAACCAAGAAAGCCTCACATGGATGCAGCACTTCGCGTCATTCGTTATCTTAAAGGTGCACCAGGAAAGGGGCTATTTTTCTCTTCTCTTAGTGACTTTAGGCTACGAGCCTATTGTGACTCCGATTGGGCCGGTTGCCCAATCACACGACGATCTACATCGGGTTATTGTGTATTCTTTGGCTCATCATTAGTTTCTTGGCGATCCAAAAGGCAGAAAACTGTTTCTCTTTCATCCGCGGAAGCCGAATATAGAGCTATGACTGGCGCTTGTTGTGAATTGACGTGGTTGCGAAGTCTTCTTATAGATTTAGGTGTGATTCATCCTGAACCAGCCTTGCTTTATTGCGACAATAAGGCTGCTATACACATTGCAGCGAATCCTGTTTTTCATGAAAGGACACGACATATAGAGATTGATTGTCATTTCATCCGAGATAAAATCCAAGAAGGCCTAGTAGCTACCAAGCATGTTACTTCTTCTAGTCAAGTGGCCGATGTCCTTACGAAGCCTTTGGGACGTGAAGTTTTCAGTTCCATGGTTTACAAGTTGGGAGTTCGCGATGTTCACTCACCAACTTAAGGGGGAGTGTTGGAAAGTTGACTATATATTTTACATATATTGATAAAGATATGTACCATCTTTAGAGTATATAATTAGATATTAGGAAGATTTATTTTGTTTCCTTGTATATATGATTGAGTATCTTTCTGTGTGTATATATTCACCAGTACATGATCAATGGAATATTACTTCTACATCATAAATATTTCTCTCTTTTTATTCTTCTCATAACTTGCTTAAAGCCTTCAATTTTATCGGGGCCTCAATTTTACTTGTTTATGTTTATTATCTTTAAAAAACTGTGGAAGAACCATTATGGTAATACTTAGGACCAGTTGTGTAACTCCAATCATTAATATAAAGTATGTTACCATGTAAGTAAACGATGTATAATAATTTTTATGGGGCAAGATTGAGAGCTAATCGTGCTTAAGTGTGTTGGCTTGCGTAAATATTATGTTAACTCATTAAATGGGCAATTGATGTTGATTTCGTTCTAAATGCAGACAACAAGAGTCTACAAGGCTGTCGCTGTAAGTTTTAGCAGCGAAAAAATACCCAGAATCTCAGGCTAAAGTGTGTGTTTATTTATTAAGATTATTATCATGTTTACCATATAGGTTAGAAGACTTATAATCTGCCTAAAGGGATGAGCTGACTATTTTTTTAAAAAAAATCATATTTGATCTTCACTGTATTCTCATGAAAAGGTAAAACTCATAGGTAGGGAATGACAATTGGGTCGGGCCATTCAAAACCCGACCCGATATATATACAAATTTGCATTTTTATACGTTTGACCCGGCCCGACCCATTTGACCCGTTTTTTATTACATTTTTTTTCCATTTGAAAAATAAATCTCATAAATGTCAAGATCTGAAAGAAAATTTGTTAAAAACTCATATGGTAAAGTACAAAATCATTTGATTTAGAAAGATACTATATAAATACTAATGTGCCATTAAATAACCTTTGATATTAATTTAGAGACTTAAATTTTACAGTCTTATTTTTGACATTTCCATATTTAATGAATTGATTTGTGCTCATTAACTTTGTCAACTAAAACATTTCTATATATAAAAATTCAATATAAATGTATATGATTGATATGATGATTTGTTTTCCGTAAATTCTTTTAAAAATAATAGCGATAATGTATCGCTAAAGTCATTAATTAACACATTATTATTTATCATAAATATCATTAATTAATGTATACAAAATTTATTTAAGAAACCACCGAATTGTATGTATATGTATTATTATACCATTATTATAGAAGAAACAGATAAATTAATGTATAGAAGAGAGAGAAATAAGAGAGTATTAAGTGGTGTAAACTTGCAATTTTCAAGTTGTAATTTTTAAGTTACACTTTTATCCGACCCGCGATGTGTCGGATCAGGTCAAAACCAAAAAATTGCTATCCCTACTCATAAAAAGAGTGTGGTCTCTCCACGTATGGCCTTTCACTCTCTTCGTGATGATAAATTTTGTGTTGAGAATGAAATCTTGAGGTCATTTGCAAGAGCTACATTAAGGACCTGATATAACCGAAATTTGACGGAGCTTATCTTATCATATTAAAATTATACACTTCAACTTATGGCACGTCCATTTCATCTAATTGTGTAATCAATACATATATATGATAAGAACTGATAGTATAATCATTTGTGTGTAAATAATTAATTGCTAATATAAGTTCTTATAAAATATAACAACGATTGATAATGAAAATAATAAACTAAAAACATCATTTCTTTTAATTGCTAATATAATTACATTTTCTAGTGGACCACTAGATTGTGTTGTGTACCAATAGAGATATTTATCCAACTCTCTACTCTCATCCCGCTATAAATAGGGAAGATCTCTTTGTTATTCATGAGCATATACAATCTTATATATATTTCACATAAGTAATAGAGAAATGGCATACTCCAAAAGCTTTCTGGTTCTAGGCCTTGGTTTAGCTCTATTTCTAGTTATCTCTTCTCAGATTGCAGCTAGAGAGCTAAGTGAAAGTGAGTATTTTCTATCGTTATACACATCATATGTGCACACATGTTTCTACATTAATATATATTAATTCTTTAACATAAAAAAATGTGTTTTAGTCCAATGGTGTGTACTCAATATTAAGTTTCCCAAAAAAATAAGGCTTTTTTAAAATCTAGACATGACCTCGATACAAAATTTTGCATTTAATGAGTTATAAACAAGAGAACGATGCAAATAACATATGAATAATTTAAATAATTAAAAAGATAACTTAGTTAAATTATTCATAGGTTATTAAATATTTACCATTAGATGTTTTTTAAATATATCCAACGGTTACTAAATAAAAAAGTTTGAGGACTCTCCTATTGCGTGGAGTCTAGTCCCCTTTCTGCTTTAATTCATACTCAACAAAAATTAATGTTTTTTTAGTGAACCACTGGGCCATCTTGTGTTTACATGTCACCTATATATATTTAACTCTCTCATCCCGCTATAAATAGGAAAGATCCCTCTTTATTATTCATCAGCATATACATAAAGCCTCTTATATATATTTCACAAAAGTATTAAAGAAATGGCATACTCCAAAAAATTCCTGGTTCTAGGGCTTGTTTTAGCTCTATTTCTGGATATTTTCTCTTAGGTTGCGGCTAGAGAGCTAAGTGAAAGTGAGTATTTTCTATCGTTATACACATATATGCACACAATTAAGCAGATGTTTTGTATATATATATGTCAGTAATCGTCCCTCATGCGTTGCGTATGCGGTGCGTAATGCAATAAAAATATAAAAAATATGTATAGTTATGATATAAATATGTGGATAATAAAAAAAAAATATAGTTTAACATTTAAAAGAATATTTGGTTGTTAAAAAACGATAAATAGTTTTATTAGTTTTTACTTTTCATATTTTTATGAGAATATGATATTACTGTAATTAATATAAAAGTGTATCAGTATTTTTGAAAATAAAATGACTAAATTGGACAAACTCATTTGACTTGAATTGACTTATTATAATGGAATGATAGTAGCGAACATGTATGTATTAAAACCAGCTTTTTATTTGTTGACAAATCTATCGTTATAATGTTGCTCTATTTTGTGATGGTATGAACATTTGGGAACGATGTAATGGAAATATAATTAAGATATCAGGAAATATTGCTATTTTGTCAAAAGAAAGGGGATAAAATTTCTTTCAAGATTTAGTACAAGTTCTCAATGACGCTGCATTTTGTGTGTGTGTTTTTATAGTCTTATTCAAAGTGATGTCCTTATTCAATTTCAATGTTCAAGGATGATACATTGATATATACTAATTCTTAAACAAAAAATACAAATTCTGTTTTTTAGTCCGAAGGTATATGTACTCAACATTAAGTTCCCAAAAAAATAAGGCTTTTTTTAAATCTAGACATGACATTGATGCCAAATTTTGGATTTAATGAGTTACAAACAAGAGATTAATGCAAATAATCTATGAATAATTTAACTAATCAAAAAAGATAACTTCAAAGAACAAATGTAAGTCATTACATCGCTAACGTTATAAAAAATTGATGAGCTTAAAAGCTTCAACCAATATGCTTTTCATTACAGAACTATTGTATGCATGAATTGCTTAGTACTCATCAAAGCTTCCTGGCCTGATTTTGGTTTTATGTTATAACACGCTTTTCTTGTTTCTATAATTAGATCATGTAGAGGGTTATGGCCATGGACACGGTGGATATGGACACGGCGGAGGTGGATATGGACACGGTGGAGGTGGATATGGGCACGGCGGAGGTGGATATGGGCACGGTGGTGGATATGGACATGGTGGACATGGCGGACACGGACATTATTGCTATCACCCTCCGTGCAAAACTGATGTCGTTGAGACAACAAAAAACTAAATGTTGTCACCTTGAAAGATCATATTATACGTTTGAATAAATGATTCTGGCGGCCCATTTAGGGTTGTTAAACGTTTCAGGATCAGTAAACTGAACTACATTTGTTTTCATGTGAGTTCTTAGTACGAATAAGGCATGTTGTGAAGTGGTGTTCAATATGTTGAATGTGAGTTTTAAATAAAATATTTAAGCGTGCGTTGTATTTGTGTGCTTATGATTCTTAAAAATTCCAGATCAACTATAACTTTTGTTCTTTTTTACTAATGCAAATTGGCTCAAAATCTATTATTGTAAAACAAAAGTGGTTCCAATATGGGACATTGTCTTAAGTTCGAGACTCACCAGTAACATTTTTTTTCAACATTTTTTTATCACACTTCCTTTTATACAATCACAGTTATTCTATGAGACTGAATTTTTCTACTACACTTTTTCTGAAAAAACGCACAAACCGTATATTTTTTGTACAAACCGTACATTTTAAGTACAAACCGTAGAAAAAATATACGGTTTGTGATGCAGTACAAACCGTAAAAAAATCTACAGACCGTAGATAGTTTGTACTGAAAAATTAAACAGTCAGTCCCTACGTCAAATTACAGTTCCTGTGTTCTCTTTCTCAAATTAGAGTTCCTGCGTTCTCTTTCTCATTCTTTTTCCTTGCGTCAAAAAAAAAAACCCAAATCAACCAAAATAAAAACCATAACCATCAAATTTCTCAAAAAAATAATCCCAAATCACCAATCAAATTTCGTCAAAAAAACCCCCAAATCACCAATCAAAAAAAGATACCCTAATTCAAGTTTTTTCTTTATTCTCTAGTTTATTATTTATTTTTTGTAGTTCCAATTTGTAAAATAGGGAAAAAGATATAAAATATGCCAATTGATTAATTGATTATTCACTTAGCGATTATAATTGCTTGTTGTTTGTTTATATTAATTAAAGAAAATTAGGGTTGTTGATATTTGTCCCGTTTTATAAAAAAATAAGGTTTTTATTCAAATTTGTTTATTTAGATATTTATTACTAATTGTTCGGTTTCCTTATCTTGTTTTGATTGTAAAAAATAAAAATAGTTAGAGTTTATTAATATTTATCAGTTTTGAAAATTAGGTTTATTTTTAAAAATTTGTTGATTTTTATGTTAATTACTTTGTTTTCATAAATATTAGTTGTATATTAATTAAAAAAACTTAGGGTTGTTGATATTTTTCCCGTTTTATAAAAAAATAGGGTTTTTATTAAAATTTGTTTATTTAGATATTTATTTACTAATTGTTTGGTCGTCATTAAGCTGTTTTTACCACAGCTTAAAAGTTGGTTTTTACATAGCTTTTAATATGTTTTTTAAGATTTTTTAAACTGTTTTTTAAGCAGCTTTTAAGCTGTTTAAAAAGCAGCGTAATAGCTGTGTAAAAAACAGCTTAATAGCTGTTTAAAAAGCCTGAACGAAGACGTTGGATGATATTAAGTTTTTGCTTTAAACTAAAAACTTTGAATATTCAGCAAACTAGCCAGAAAGTTTTGTGCTTAGAAGCAAATGTGAGAATTGTCTTAAAAAGATTACTGAATAACAGGATTCGGCACCTGGGAATCTATTAACAGGATTTGGATTTTACGAGCCCTTTTGGCTTATTGCTTTTGCCAATGCATGCATTGTTGTCCATTTAATTGGAGGATTTCAGGGAAATGTCGGTTTTGTCGGTTTATTTATGTCGGTTTTGATTAAATTGATTGCAGAAATGTGTTTATCATCTTAACTCTTAGAAACAGTTTTTGGAGAAGTATCATGGGAACACCCAACTTATAAAAACTAAAAAAAAATAAAAAAACCTGATTGTGAAAAAACTTCAGAATGTATCTTAATTAGTATAGAAAGTATTCACAGAAAAGAAATCCATGTTTCTTGTTCCATGTTTCTTTGTTTTCGAAATAACTAGAGTGTTGTTTCATACATATTTTGCCAGGTCTTCAGTCAGCCACTATATGCATATTTGGAAGGAGTGATTTCCAGAAAATTAACATACAACAAATTCGTAAATCATGATTACATTTTAAATATCCCATTGTTTCCAGAATTAAGGTGATCTCCTACGGCTGTGTTTTCGGACTGCTTACGTGACGCTAATCACATGGATTGCAATTATGTTCCCTTACTTTAACCAAGTTGTAGGATTTGCAGGCTCCTTAAAGTTTTGTCCCTTGGTTATATACTTCCCAACGGAAATGAATATAACACAAAAGAAAGTTGGATCTTGGACAAGGAAGTGGATAATTCTTCGTATCTACGTCGCCGTTTGCTTTTTCGTGTCATTGTTTGCTTTTGCAGGATCAATTGAAGGGCAAATCAAAGCCAAGATTAGATAAAATGTCGTTTTCTCACCCAGATTGGCTTTGAGTTTTCAACTTCTAGGCAAGATCACTTCTTCAAATAAATAATTAAAATGTGGTCCTTACCAGAAAATTCTTGTAAATTATACTACTGAATCATATATTGAATGTATTTTTGTCTCAAATTAATAGCCTAGGTAGATAGATATCTTTTTCTTTCAGTTTGATGACCCTGTTGGATAAAGTTGGAAGTAGCAAAGTTTATGACATGTTGAAATGCGGAGAATGTGTATGAAATGAATAATTAATCTACACCCGTGAAATTTCCATTCCTCGGTAAATGCACATTTCCATTCATTGCAGTTTAGCATTACTGTGCAAAGAACACTACATACATATTTTATTTCTACTAACGAGAAGAGGAAAAAGGAAAAGTAGCAGAGCAATGTTGCTCATGCTTATATAAATAAAAATATTGGAAAGCTCTTATTCTATAAATACAAATTTAGAGTACCTGAAGAAAAAAGTAACAAAAAATTACTTTCTACAGTTTTTATGGGTATTTCCTGATGCTTGCTAATGCTAAAATACAATAGGAGTTTCTATCATTCCTCTGACCGGTCCTATTCTGAAGTATAGTTTCTCTTTGATGCATGTATTCGTTTATCAAGCAAAGTATGACGATGAAAATGATGTATCAGCAAGGACCTGCAAAGTAGACATCAATGAAATAAAAAAAATAAAAAACTTGATGCATAATAATCAATGCAACAATAAGAATATACAAATGAGTTCAAAGAGGAAATATTTACCGCCAATGTAAGTTGGACGTTTCAAAACTCATAGAACTGATCTGAGAAACCAAACCAGCAAAATCTGTTCCATCTGTATTGACATTTGATGTTCCCAGAATGCTTTTAGAAACACCAGCAAAGTAAATGTTGAATTTGACAAAAAGCTGCCAGATGTAAAAGTTAGTGAATGCTTGGAAACCAAACAAGTAGGCGCTATAGACTAATAACCTTACCTCATTAATTGCCTTTTGAGCTTTCAGTGATTCATGATGTGAGGTTCAATCAAAAAAGAATTAAATCAGACAAAAACAAGAAAACTGAGAGAGTTGTGGAACACAGAACTTAAATCACCTTGAAAGAACTCCAACACAAACGAGGAGAACGATTTGGGGTCCTGAAATGTGAAAAGGCAAAATACATAAGCATCACTAAATTGGGATGACAGGATCACATTACGCAATAACCCTTTGTTTTATCTGAGTAATATAGCCAACATAAATACCAGAGACAAATGCTTCAGAACTGTTTAGGAAGAAAGAAAATGTGTTTGCGACATGTTCATTCATATTATAAGGCCCATTCAATGTTATAATGGAGACGGATAAAACTGACATGCAAGAAGAAATCATTAAAGAGTAAAGACTATACCAGAAGAAACATGTAATTCAAAAACCTCATTGCGGTAAAGATCTTATCCCATAATTCAAAAACATAAAATTGTGAAGGGTATAAACAGAGGTGGGAAAGTGACAAATAATAAATAAAAAAAAAGGCACAAGTACACTATCAAGTCACTGAATTTCAACTTTATTAGTGTATTTTGAGTTTTCAATAATGATTATTAAATTAGACAAGAAATTAACCACAAAATCAAGATATGAACACATAGTTTGTCAAACTAAATCAATTTGAAAGTTGATAAAAGATAAAAAAAAAAGAGTACCTATACACGAATAAACGGTGATAGATGATCAGAAAACATGGAAAGAATGGAGGATGAAAGATTGTGGTGATAGAGAAGGGATGATCTGTTTGAATAGACAAAATATGTTATAAGTCTTTATTTAATTTTATAAGAGGACGATTTTGCTGTATCTACGGAAGCCGCCTCAAGCTGTATGCTCTAGTATTGACCAATAGAATTTTTACAACTAGGATCGATACAGAAATTCTTAACAAAAATAGTTCAACAAAATTTTGTTAAATGATCTCCGTTAGAATAGTATCTGTCCATATCTTTTATTACCATATCTTTTACTAAAAAGTAAGGATATATTTTTTAATATTTGAGATTTGGAGGTTTGAGAGATTTATCCTAAAATTGTATTTATTTTCTTCTCTTTTCCTCGGTTGAAGTTTTGTGCGTGAAAACCACTGAAATTTTATGTTTCTTTTAATCCTTCATTATTTTAGTGTAATACGTGCTCTTCTTATGAATGATTGTATGTACACATTGTAACATCCCGTATTTTTTATAAGTGTTTTTAATTAGGAATTAATTTATCCAAAAACGTTTTATGCAAATTTTACCAAAAACCGGTCACACGACTAATTTTTAGCCAAAAACCGAAACTCTTCCGAAAAACTTTATTTTTAAAACCTGTTACTAATTTTACAAATAAAAAGGATCCAATAGTTTTGTTTCTAAACATTGGTTATTTTTGAGCAGTAAATTAATAATTTTGATTAAGAGTTAACTTTTAAAACTTTGGGGACCAAATAGTTCGTTACCACAAACTTTCTCAAAACAGTTTTTACATCTTCAAATCAGCCCACTTCTTTTAAAACAGTAACCTAAAACAAGGGAGAAAAAGAGAGAAAATAGAGAAAAGAGAGAAAAAGAAGAAGAAGAAGAACAACAAGAAGAAGAAACCACCATTAGCGGGTTCTTACCGGAAGCATCTTCTCTACGCTCTAAGGTAACGGGGGTTATCCATTGCGACTAGACGAGGGTGTAGGTTAGGTTTTGGTTTTGTGTTTATTATAAATTGGGGGGTTTTTGCCTTTATTATTAATTATGTTCTTAAATTGTTAATTGGGCTTTATTTGTTGTAATTTTAATTCCATTATTTGAATTGTAGAAGTTGAGACTTGAGACATATTAATTTCGAATTAATGATATTGTGGATGGGTTTGCATAATTTATGAGTTGATTATGTGATTATATAGCTGTTGATGAAATTGGGTAAATTTATGTTGAATAAAGATGAATTGTAGTTTATGTATGCAATGTGTTTGTTAAAATGTCTGAATGAGATTTTATGTTGTTGGAGTGTTTGGCTAGTTGTGAATCTATCACCTATGATTATGGGTTATGTTGAATTACGTTAGAGTGACCTATGAGAATGTGATAATTGAATGATTTTATATTATTGGCCGAGGCATTGTGAATTAGAATAGTGGCAATGGTCTATGTCTCTCCCTAATTCCGGGGACATAAGACGGCCGATGGGATAGGAAATGACTCGTCTTATGGACTGGGGCGAGTGGCGTGAGAGGTCCCAGTGTGTACTATATTTATTTTATTGTTAGCAATGGTCTATGTCTCTCCCTAATTTCGGGGACATAAGACGGCCGAAGGCATAGGGAATGACTCGTCTTACGGACTGGGACGAGTGGCGTGAGAGGTCCAAGTGCGCACTATAAATCTATTTTTATGTTAACAATGGTCTATGTCTCTCCCTAATTCCGGGGACATAAGACGGCCGAAGGGATAGGGAATGACCTATTTTACGGACTGGGGTAGGTGGCGTGAGAGGTCCATGTATGCTATAGATGTGCGTTGAAGTTATTTAATTTATCTCGTTGTAGTATGTTATTATATTTCTTTTTATATGTTGATTATCGTAGTTGTCGTTTGCGAGTTCTTGCATTTATGGGATGCAGTGACGGTATTTTGTGGTGCCGTTCCGTCTATGTATCTGCGTGGGACTCACCGTTACAGTTTTGTTTTTCAGGTACAACTTAGGTTGACACGTTCGGATATGAGCATTAGTGCAGTATCGCATGGGCTCGGGCATCTTTCAGTTGCTTTATTTTCGCTTAGACTAGTTTTTATTGGAGGTTGTAGCCTACGGGCAAATTACATTTGTTTATTTCTTTTTATATAATTTTGTTAAAACCATTTGTCTTGTAGCCGCGTTTGACAAACTTTATATTTATTCATTTAATTTTTCCATTAGCTCGCAAGTGTTTTCTTTTAAAATTTCATATTTTGTACCAACAGGTTTCTTTTTTCCTTTTATTTAAAAAGGTCACGCTTTGATGTCCGTTTTTTGGATTTTGGGGCGTGACACACATTTTATGTTTTGTTTAGTTGTTTGGGTTTGTTTATGGATCATAGGTAAAAAAATTAACCAAAACTAGTTATAGTACTTAAGATTATAATTATTCCAAATAAATGAAAATATGAAATGTATGATACTTAATTTTTTTTCAATTTATTAACTAGTACTCCTAATTTAGCATTCCTTAATTACAAGGAGATGGATTTTGAAGAAATCCTTGCATTAAAAAAATTCTCAATGGAAAAAAAGGCTAAAAAAGAATATATTATTTTATGTAAATTTTTTAGTATACATATCTCAAATTTTGTTACTAGAAAAATTGAGGTAAAATTTAAAGTTTTCTCAAATTAATTATTATATACGTCACTCGTAAAGATATGAATCCATGTATATATAAATAACGACAGCAGTTAAAAAAGAATTTGTTGGACTATTTTTATTTGAGTGCATTAAAAATAAATTGTACAACACACTATTGGGAGGTAGGCAGCTTGAGGCTGCTTGAGGTACTATTGGGAGGTAGGCAGCTTGAGGCGCTTCCCGGTATGCAGCGAAATCATCCTTATTTTATAATCCAACTTGATAAAATAATGATATTTTGAGTATCCGCCAACTCTTTTCAATTAATGAATGTTGTCATTAGTAAAATTAAACTAACTATTACAATATTAAAAAAATATTTAATTTATTTAAAATTAATGAATACCTATACTAAAAATAACTTTTATTCTATATCTTTATATCAAATAAACATAAAATAAACAAAAGTAATATGTAGAAGAAACCATAGAATTTATACATACATATAAAAATAGTATATTTTACAAAAAAAAAGTAAGATAAACGAAAACCATAAATTTTAGTTGCTTTTATGATCTCAAGTTGTATCACCAACTTTAGTTTTTAAGTGAGTAAACTTGGATATACTTTGGTAGTTAATTAGTTATTTGAATGTCTAGATACTATTAAAGTAAAAATATTTCCATTATCCAAATTTACAAGATTGAGTTAACAAATTAGTTTAGTTCTGATGTAAGATATATGCGGTAAGATTTATTAGTAAATAATTATATGAAGTAAACATTATCTCTTAGACATTATCCCGTTAGTTAAAAAAAACTACAATTAAATTTGATCATCTCTCATAATCTTAATAGTAATTCTCTTCGCTACATGAATGATTATAATTGACCCTCACGATATAGTAACATCCTATAGTCGAATCAAATTCAATTTTTTATCCCAAACAATACCTCACCCGACAAAATATATCTCAGACTATTTGTCGGCATGCAATTATTTTCTATAGGCCGAAAAAACACAATAATTTAATCGGTGGAACTTACGCGACAAAAGCAATTCGTCGCCAGTTTTGCCGGTAGAAGTTTAGCCCACTCCATAATTTCGTGGCGAGATTTTGCCAGACAAAGTATTCAATTTCGTCTGCTAAAATTGATTGTGCCCGACAAACTCGTTGTTCGTCGGTAGTTTTTTGTCAAGAGATGCGCCGAAGTTTTGCCCGACAAATTTTGCTTAAATTGATTTGTGCCGACAAATTTTTGTTTCGTCGGCAAATTTTTATCGGAGAGACAAATTTTCCTGTAGTGGGTGGTAGAAAGCAGATAGTGGCGGTCTAGTCAGAGCACCGGGTCGTTACAACTTTTATGGACAAAAATAATTTTTTAGACACAAATAATTTTTTTGTTTCCAAATCTATATTTTAGGGACACAAATTGAATTTTTTTTGTCTCTAAAGACAATTACATACGAACATAAGGATACAATTCTGATTCGTCTCCAAATATTTTTTAAGACGAAATAAAATTGTTTTGTTATATCCGTATGTGATTGTATTTGCAGAAAAAAAAACATGTCCCTAATAAAATTGTTCAGGGAAGTCTGTACGGATGCCCTAGCCTGTGCCACCTATCCTGACGGTGCTGTGATCGAGCGTGCACCACCTGTGCCCAAAGGACGAGTCACTGGGGATGACCTAGCCTGCACACGTTGTTCGGAAGCCACAGACTGTGCCACCTGTACAAACAGGAGGCCCAATGAAAAATAAGGAAAAAAAGCCACTTAAATGAAGTTTTATTGAATAAGTTCGTATTTCGTAAATCATAATGTGTAGTCAGGAACAAAATAAACTACTACTACTAAGTTATAATTCTAACATAAATGCGTTTATATATACTCTCACTAATAGTATATTTAGTTCCAAATTGTTAAAGCGTCTAAAATTTTGTGACGAATAATCTTGTGAATATTCTCGACTTATCATTACAATTATAAGTCGAGAATATTCACAAGATTATTGTGTATGTGGATAGTTACGTCCTGAATAGTTACGTCCTGAATCATAAACTCAGTTAGTACAGATATTGGACAGTATATTGTGTATGTGGATACAACCACAAAGATGTGGAGAGAGTTAACAAAAAGGTTTTTTCGGGGTAATGAGGCTAGAATCTATGAGCTGCACCAAAAATTATATTATACTGTTCAATGGGATTTATGGGTGTCAGCCTATTTTACTAAATTAGACACTTTATCGATTTTTTTGAATGTTTTGAGTCCCTTGCCTAGGTGTTCTTGTGGAATAATAGGGGGGTGCACTCGTAATTTCATGGCTGCAGTTATAGCTAGGGAAAATAGGGTGTTTAAAATGATTTTCTTGATGGGTTTGAATGAAAAGTTTACAATAGTAAGGGGACAATTCTTGTTAATGAAATCTATGCCTTACATGAATGACATGTATACTATGTTGACTTAAGATGAGAAACAAAAAAATATCAATGCTAATGCTAATAGGACTGCAACACATAGTATGACTTTGGTTGTTAATGGTCAAGAGAATATGCCTAGGGTTCAAAATTTTGGGTATAGACCACCTGGTTTTGGTAGAGGATGTGGTATGAAATGTTCTCATTGTGGGTCAACAAGACATGTGAAGGATAAGTGTTATAAGTTACATGGATATCCACCTGGTTGGAAACCTAGAAACCCTAATCCTAACCCTAATCATAGGTTCAATAGTCCATCTAGTTATAATCCACCACAAGCTCATCATGTTCATATTGCACCTTTTGGACCACAAGCTCATCAAGTTTAGGTTGCACCTTTTGGTTAGTCTGTGTAACAGTTGGTGCTCAACCATCTTTATTCCATTCTCTTCATCCAGTTGCTTAAGACATTTCTTATTCTAGCAATAGTCAGAATGGTTCTCAGAATGATCAGAATGTGGGTTTTCATGGGTCTAGTGGTTCAATGGCTGATAATAGTTTTGGTACAAGTTCTGGAGTTTCTGTTTCTACTCTTTTCTCTAACCTTTCTTATACTGGAATAACAGGTATGCCTAAAGCCTTGACTTGTTTTTCTTATTGTGCAAATGTTTATAATAATATTAAAAAAAATAAAACTATTTGGATTTTAGATAATGGTGCTAGTGAGCACATGGTTAATTCATACTGTTATTTTTTTGAAAAAATAATTAGTAATATAACACATGTTAATTTACCAAATGGAAATAATGCTCTTGTCACTCAAATTGGTACTTATATAATGTTTTATGTGTACATTTTTTGAGTTTAATCTGGTCTCAGTTAGTAAATTAACACGAGATGCCTTATGTTCTTTATTTTTTAAGGCTAAAACTTGTTATATCCATGACCATGGCTGCTTGAAGATGATTGGTAGTGCTACAGAACATCATGATCTTTATATTTTTCAAAGTTCAATTGTTGTTTCTAATTTCAGCTGTACTGCTGTTCTTTCATATAATAAGCCAAATTTGTGGCATTGTAGGTTAGGTCATCCTTCTAGTTTCTATTTTCATAATAATTTCTTATAATATTAATGATGTTTCTTGTTTAGAAGAATTTGGTTTAGTTTGTGATACTTATCATATAGCAAAGCATCATAAGTCTCATTTTTTTTTGAGTGTTTCTCAATCTAATAATGGTTTTGAATTGATACATTGTGACTTATGGGATCCATATACAATTGCTTCTCTTACTGATTGTCATTATTTTCTTACTATTGTAGATGATTTTACTAGATGTACTTGGGTATTTTTAATAAAACATAAGTCTGAGACTGCTGTTATATTTCCTAATTTTTATAATAGGTACATAGTCAGTCTGGCAAAACTATTAAGATTATTAGAAGTGATAATAGTACAAATTGTTTTTGAGTGATTTTTACAATCAACTTGGGATTATACATCAAACTAGCTGTGTAGATACTCCTCAAAAAAATGGTATTGTAGAGAGAAAACATCAACATTTATTAAATGTAGACAGGTCATATAGGTTTCAGTCTTCTTTACCATTGAATTTTTGGGGTGAGTGTGTTTTAACAGCTGCATATTTGATTAATAGAATGCCTACACCTGTTCTTAATAACAAGTCACCATATGAAATGTTATATAATAAAAAAACCTGGATATTGTCATTTAAAAATAATGGGTTGTCTATGTTTTGCTAGTACTTTACCTAGAAATAGAACTAAATTTGATCCTATAGGGATAAAATGTGTCATGATTGGCTATGTGAGCAGTACTAAAAGATATAATTTGTATGATTTAGATACTTATGAACTCTTTATTTCCAGAGATGTTATTTTTTATGAACATATATTTCCTTTTAAAGGGGATAATACTTATGTTAATACTTATAATAATGGTAATGGTTTGTCAACTGCGAATAATAAAAATAGTAATGTTAATGATAGGCATGTTGATAAGGCTTGTACTGATAATAGTTGTGATAATAATGATGGAAGTAATGTTGTAAAATCTAAAAGAGCCCATAAAGCTCCAACATATTTGAAAGATTATCATTGTAATTCAACTAACATTTTGCCTCATAAAAAGGAACATCTTTATTCCCTTAGTACTTTTATTTCTTATGACAAGGTAGCTCCTAATTATAAAGTTTTTTGTTTATCTATTTCCTCAATAATTGAACCAAAAACCTATAATCAAGCTAAGAATGATCCATTATGGCAGAAGGCTCTGCAAGTTGAGATACAAGCATTAGAGGCTAACATTACTTGGTTTTTGACTGAGTTACCATTAGTTAAGAAGCCAATAGGATCTAAATGGGTTTATAAAGTTAAGTATAAATCTGATGGTTCAGTAGAAATGTATAAAGATAGGTTAGTTGCTAAGGGTTACAAATAGTTAGAAGGAATGGATTTTGAAGCAACTTTTTCACAAATAGCTAAAATGACTACAGTTAGGTGTTTTTTGGCTATATCAGCTAGTAAAAATTGGATTTTATCACTAATAGATGTTAATAATGTTTTTTTTACATGGAGAAGTAAATGAAGAAGTATATATGCTTGTGCCACCAGGTTTTCAGTAACAAAATACTAACTTAGTATGGAGGTTACAAAAGTCTTTGTATGAACTCAAGCAAGATTCAAGACAATGGTTCTCCAAGCTAAGTACATCTCTTCTTGACTTTGGTTTTGTCCAGTCCATATCTGATATTTCCTTGTTTACTTATAATAAAAATGGTTTATTTTTAGCATTATTAGTTTATGTTGATGATATACTATTAGGTAGCTCTAATAATGATTTAATGGAGCAGTTTAAGATCTTTTTAAATAATAGATTCCAATTGAAAGATTTAGGCCCTTTGAGATATTTTCTAGGGTTAGAGGTAACAAGAAGTAAGAATGGAATACATATTTGTCAACTCAAGTATGGTTTAGAATTATTAGCAGTGCAGGACATTTAGCTGTAAAACCTACTGATTTTCCTATGGAAACAAAGTCTAAATTTACAAAAGAAAGTACTGATTTACTTGATGACATAACTGAGTATAGAAGAATTATAGGTACGTTGTTATATTTAACTATCACAAGACCTAATATAGTTTTGCAGTTCATGTACTTAGTCAGTTTCTTTCAGCACCAAGCAAAGTACATTATAATGCAGCAATAAGAGTCTTGAGGTATATCAATAATAATCCTTCTCAAGGTGTTTTCTTCCCTCTTAATTCTGATTTGAGTTTAAAAGGTTTTAGTGATTCTGATTGGGCATCTTGCATTGATACTAGGAGATTTGTTACTAGCTTTTGTATTTACTTAGGAAATTCACTTATTTCATCTAAAATTAAAAAGCAAAACAATATTTTTAGAAGTTCTGCTAAGGCATAATATAGGGCTTTAGCATCTACTAATGTGATATTATTTGGTTACTTTAAGTTTTAAGAGATTTTGGTATTTTACAAGACAAACATGTTGCACTTCATACTGATAGCAAATCAGCATTAGCTTTAGCTTTAAATCATGTTAATCATGCTAGAACTAAGCATATTGAGGTTGATTGTCATTTTATAAGAGAGAAAATTGTTAAAAAAGTTATACATATGCATGTTTATTCAGAAAATAATATAGCAGATATGTTTACAAAAGCACTTGGTTCTGGTGTGTTTAATGGATTATTGTCGAAGTTGGGTGTGTTTTCTTTGCAGAATCCAACTTAAGGGGGTATATATATTAAGTATATTTTTTGGTATTATTTTAGTTGTTTATATCATGGATTAATTGTGTTATGTTTCAGGACACAAGTACTTGACTGAATAGTCTTTTATAACTAAGTAGACTTAATTGATAATTTGGATTAAATTATTACTTTGTACATTTTAGGTATTAAATATGTAATTAAAGAAAACTATTTTGTTGTAGTATATATACTCAGATGGAACTAAATTGTAAACAATTTTTACCATTTCATAATCAATAAAAATATCTCTCTCTCTACTATGGCGATTTTGTTTTCCAGATATTGTACTGACATATATACATACTAGTAAAAGCTACCCACACTTTTGCATGTGAGACGCTATAAATGTGTATAATGATACAAATGTAGAGTAATTAAAAAAAATATGGAAAAAAATATGATATAAATTGTGATAATGATACAAATATTTAGAAAAAAAAATATAGGATATAAGAAATTTTGTTTGGTTAAAGAGACAGAAATAGTGTAATTAGTTTTTATTTTTTATGAAAGTAGTTATTATGGTAATTAATAAAAAAATATAGGGGTATTTTTTAAAAAAATTTGGCTAAATTGGGCATGCTCATTTGACTTGGATTGACTTATTATAATAGAATGATATTTTCTTATAATAAACCACCAAAATGTGGTTTCTACAGGTACGAGATCAAACTTATTGATTGTATGACTTATGTACAACTTCAAGTACTTATATTAGTATGTGGATCATGTGATCATATTTGTCTATTTGTTAAGGATTGTCAGGTTTAAGTCTGCCCTTTAAAAAGCAGTACGATTGTGGGTTTGTTAATCTGCCTTTTAGGAGGAGTGTTTTGTAAACGGTATGTTATCATAAAGGAAGATTGTATATTAAGAATAAAAATCTCAATAATCAGTTTGGACTTGAGAACTCGACATAGTCTCAAATTGAGGTGAATCGGGATCAATCACCTTGTCAAGTATTCCTTACCTTACTCTTAACGTCCAAGTCATTAGTATAACTCTAATATAGTTGTGTGATTGATAGATATAACTACTTAGCTCAGAACTGACTTATCTCCGAAGCAAACGTTAAAATCAGATCTTCGTTGATGACGTGTATGAACCTGCACGTTGATGATGTGTATGAACCGGCACATTGTGGATTCACAATACACTTGGCAAGATCTATTCATTGATAGTTTGATAATCCAAATCGAAAGTTTGAAAAAAATCATTGTTGATTAAATCGTCGATAGATAAATAAGTCCATGCATATATGAAGTTATCTGCAATTGAATGATTAAATACTTGCGCTGGTGAAGTAACTAACATTAAGTAGAACTTACCCAATCCACTCCTTATTTTGATTGAAGAAAAGCTTAAAAGGTAGTTACGCTTATTCCTCCTCACCATCTAGGTTTGCCTAACGGACCAACATTAACGTTATGAAAACTAAATGGTATGACGGACATATTTTTGAAAGCATGGGGAGCAACTATATTATAATTTATATATATTGGAAGCAAAATAGTTTGAAGGAAGAAATCGAACCTTAGACATTTGAGTATAAAGACATTGTGTTTACCACTTGAGAAGGATTTGTTTTTAGTTTTAATAGGAAAAAAAATATGCATACCAATAAATATAATTTTTAACAGTAAATATTGTCAAACATGGTGGGATGTCAGTTTCGACAAGACTGTTTAAATACCGTAAGGTTAGATCATGTTAGTTTGTGTTTCAGTACCGCGACGTCTAGCGGGTAAGCTCACCACGGGTAAAGCTCTAGGATAACACAGCGTGGTGTTGGGGAGGGGATGATTAATAGAGATTTTGTGGAGCTATTAGGAGACAAGGTGTGTATATATTTAGCGATAGAAAGTGACCGTACGTGGTAATAGTTAGCAAAATAGATATGGACCATATCTTCATATATCTAGCTAAAACTCGATTAGTTTCAGATATATATCCTTGAGTCTTGTTATCGGCAATGTAGATCCTTAAAACTTAAATTATCCATTTCGATTTTCTTGTAAGCTACAAAACTATATGTAATTTTGACTTGCAAAAAATAATATCTAAAGTGTCGAACCGAAATGTAATTTTTCAAAATCTAATAATATAGTTTAACACTTAATTATTCTTATTAACTTTTTAAAAATTTTATTTCGACACTTTAGGTACAAGTTTATTTCAAGTCAAAATTGCATGTAGTTTCACAATAAAGAAGTAAATTAAAACAAAGCGAAAAATATATTTTAAAAAACAGAACCTACAAGTGTATTTCCCCACGAAATTCAACCTTGCTCCATTTGGTAGATAATTTTGGGCTAGTACCAATTTGAAAATTACATTGAGCTTTAGACCATTTCTCTCAAACTATTTATGTTTTAGGTCAATTCGGCCTAATTGACTCAAAATCTTCAGAATTAACAAGGGAAAATATTAAGAAGTCATAAAATCAGAAAGAAAAAATGTAGAAAAGCTAAAATAAATAAATAAAAAATACCAAAAATAATAAAAAAAAAGTTAAGAACTATTGAAAAAATGCAAATTCACTAAATAAAAGGTGGGAGATTAGTGAAAGATAAAAAAAAATTGAGAAAAACCCAAAAAGTCTAAGGAACACTCCATAAAAATGGCAAAAAACTAAAACAAACAGCTAAAAAAATCAATTAGACTCTTTCTAAAAAAGTATAAACGATAAAATACCCTAAAAATTACCCTAAAATAAAAGACTAATTTATCTAAACTGATTTTAAAACAATCAAAACGACAAAATACAATAGACAATTGGCCACGGTAAACAATCTATGGTCATTTGAAAACGGCCTATGGTCATTTGAAAACGGCCTATGGTCATTTGAAAACAGCCTATGGTTATTTGAAAAGAATCAAAGGTTAAAAATATAATTTCTAACTGATTACGATTCCATTCCATCTTCTTCCCCCAAATACTCCCAAATAATATCGGCTTTGGTTTTAACCATATTGCGGTTGCCATTGCTTCAATTCCCGTCGACACGTCAACACTCACCGCTTTCCAATCATAAGCGATCATTAACAACCAATATTTGTTGCTCAATTTATTTTTTCCATTAATGGAGGGAGAGAGAGGCCAATACCAAGACTGAAAGAGAGAGAAAAGGGTGGCGATAGACTTCGTCGTAGTTGCAAACCTCCTGTTAAGTCCGAGATTATGGATCCTATTATTTGTCATTGTTATGGTAAAATCATGTTTGATATTATATTGTATAAACTCCTTTGTATAGTTTATTTGATTAATAATTTTCTATAAGTTGTTGTTAAGAAAAGCAGTTGAGTTACAAATTCAGTTATAACTCAAGATATAACTAAATATGACGGGTAGATTCATTAAAGATTTTATAGAAGGATAATTTTGATATCTTGCATATTAAAACGTGGTCATCAAGTTGGAAAAGATATGAGATGAAATCTAAAAGATTAAAAACTTTAAATATATGGAAATACTCAAGATTTTCAAGACAAATAAAAAAAAATTAGGAATATCTTTCATATTTAATCAACTTGAAATCTTTTGTAAATACTATGTATAAAGCCTATTAGCTTTTATTATTGGGTGTGTGTTTTAAAATGTAGACAATAGATTATAGAGATCAAACACCTGTTGTATACGAGAGATTAAAAACGTGAGAAAAATCATAGATTTAGTTCCTAGAGAGATTGATAGTGTTTACGTTGTGTGGTATAGAGTTAGGCATATATGATTGAGTATTGTAAGTCTAAAAACTCGTTAATGTCCTTAACATATCAATAAATCACTAGGTGAGTGCCTCAGAGATGTAGACCGGAATTGGGTCGAACTCCGTGATCAAACGTCTCGTGTTCAATGTTTTTTATTAACTTCGCAGAATAGTTCAGTTACAACTTGAGTTATAACTGAGACTTCACTTATAACTGAGGTCGGAACTGAAAGCGCGTAATAGCACTCGGAACTTCGGCTTTAGTTTTCTTTCAGTTGGTATCAGAGCTTCACATCAGATTTACTTGGTGTGGATCCTGTGTTCTGAGTATATGAAGTTAGTAAATAAAACAAAACATTTCCATTAACCCTCCACACTCGAAAGCATTCAAAGTATGCATTCTGAAAAAAACGAGAATGATAGATTTCATCAAAGATCAAAACGAACAAGAATGAATAATTTTTATGACTAGATGAGAAGCTCAAATTCAGGAGGAGTTAAGCTTAATATCGAATCTGTAATTTAAAGTTTTTGCCAAAACAATAACAAATGGGGAGATTGTTAGCTCCTAAATTATAGACCGTATTATTTGTCATTGATATGGAAAAATCATGTTAGATATTATATTGTATAAACTCCTTAGTATAGTTTATTTGATTAATAATTTTCTATAAGTTGTTGTTAAGAAAAACAGTTGAGTTACAACTTCAGTTATAACTCAAGATATAACTGAATATGGCGGGTAGATTAATTGAAGATTTTGTAGAAGGATGCTTTTGATATCTTGCATATTAAAACGTGGTCATCCAATTAGAAAACATATGAGATGAAATATGAAAGATTGAAAACTTTAAATATATGGAAATACTCAAGATTTTCAAGACAAATAAAGAAGATTTAGGAATATCTTTCCTATTTGATCAACTCAGAATCTTTTGTAAATGCTATATATAAAGCCTATTAGCCTTTATTATTGGGTGTGTATTTTACAATGTCGACATGAGATTATAGAGATCAAACACCCGTTGTATACGAGATATTAAAAAAGTGAGAAAAATCACAGGCTTAGTTCATAGAGAGATTGATAGTGTTTAAGTTGTGAGGTATGGAGTTAGGCATATACGCTTGAGTATTGTAAGTCTCCAAACTCGTTAATGTGCTTGACATATCAATAAATTACTGGGTAAGTGCCTCAGAGATGTAGACCTGGATTTGATCAAACTCCGTGATCAAACGTCTCGTGTTCAATGTTTTTTATTAATTTCGCAGAATAGTTCAGTTACAACTTGAGTTATAACTGAGACTTTAGTTATACCTGACGTCGTAACTGAAAGCACGTAACAACACTCAGAATTTCGGCCTTAGTTTTCTTTCACCTCCGTTGGTTGATTTGTATGTCGAGCTCACGTGGGAGGAAGAGAGTGAATATAAGATAGAAAGAAGGGAGAGAGATGGAAAGCTGAGGAGGCGCCAACTCTTTTGGTGACCGGCTAGGCAGCGATGTCCTCTCCCGTAAGGCTATGAATTGTATAGACACAAATAGTTATTGCAATGTGAGAACATGTTTAGAATTTGTTAGGTTTATATAATGGTCGAAAACCTAAATAATTTAGCGTCAGACTTAAATATGTTTCAAAGTTGGCCTAAAATCTAAACAATTATTAATTTTTTGTCCGCATTTTTAGATTTGTTGCTTAAGAACATTAGGAGTTATAATTGAATAACGAGTATTTTTAAGCAGTATAACCCATCAACTCATCATCCTAGTGAAATCATTGGAGGTCGGTACCCCTTTACAAATTTTTAAGCTTTAGTAGCACTGCTTTTTATTTTCAAATAATATAGCCTTTAAAAAAAACTTAACTAGAATTTAGTACCCGTTTGTAAAGCGAGTTAAATTTTATTTCCTTCCACTCTACAATTTTATTTCTTTCTAGAAAGGAATTTGACCAATCCGGAAGAGATCGTACTCATCTGTCAATCAATTGTCACCACTGACCGGAGCTATGTCCTTGAGAGCTCTGGCATCGACGCCTAAACTTTATCTGTCTTTTAGCTAGCTAGCTTGTCACTCTATCTCCCTCATCTCCTATGCTTTTCCCTTTCTCCCTCTCTTTCTATTTGCCACGCTGGAGAAGGAGGATCTCCGACGACGTTGACAATGGCTGTGCGAAGACTGATTGTTTTGGCGGTGGTTGAATGTTGAAGTATTATAATGATTCTGTACTTAATAAGTCATTTTATCAAGTGTCACTACAACAAACTTAACCTTTATGGACGATTTGTTTAGAGACAATCAAAATTTGTCTCAAAATGATAACTTTTAGTAACAAAAATAATCTTTTAAACCCAAAATTAATATTTTTGTCCACAGATCTAAATTTTAGAGACACAAATTGAAAAAAAAAATTGTCTTAAGAAACAATCCCATACAGACATAAGGAGACACTTTAATTTCGTTTCAAAAAGTGTTTGGAGACAAATTTAAACCGTCTTCTTATGTTCGTATGAAATTGTCTTTGTAGACAAATTTTGTGACTAAAAGTTAGATTTGGGGAGCAAAAAATTATTTGTGTTTAAAAGATTATTTTTGTTCATAAAAAGTACTATTTAGAGATAAAATTTGATTGTTTCTAAAACTTTAGTTTTTTGTAGTGTGTTGTACGTTATATTGTAATTTCTAGATAGTTTATCTGTTAAGTTTACGTAGTAATGGACTGGATTGTAATACACCAGATAGTTAGAGAAGCCAGTAGGAAGAGTCCACGTGTGCAGTATTCGTTTTACCTCATCAACGTCAAACCTGCCAACAGGGAGGCCAGCGGTCGGGGTTCCCAAACTTTTAAGTACAATTTTGACCCAGGTGCTTTATAGTTTAGTAATGTTTAGGAAAATAAAATACTAACCGAAAATGTTTTAAAAAATAATAATGTTTGACACTAGAATTTTTGGATTAACATTATTGTCTCTTTTGACATTTTTTAATGTACTTTCTGTTTTATTATTGTGTATTAGTTAACTTTTCGTAAATTTTGTGTCCGTTAGATTATTTTGAATAATTTTTTGTGCACTTTTGTAGTATTTTTGTCTGTTTTGTCCATCGGATTGTCGTTGATTAGTGTATTAAATTATGCATTAGATTGTCTATTTGACTATTTTAGTCTGTCTTTTGTGTTATATATTGTAATAGAGTGTCTATTCAATTAGTGTTAGACTGTATATTCGATTGCCATTAATGTATTAATTTATCCATTTGACTAATTATGTTGTTAAACTGTTATTGAAATTTAGCGTCACTCATTGTACACGTTTGTGATCTCAACTTTTTATTGTATTAATTATCAAAAGTTTTGAAATATGTATCTATCATACCACAACAGTCAATAGAGTAGAGCGATAAAGAATACTTTTTCCACCATATCTATGTTTGTCTGCTATTATAACTAATCTGTTGAGTGTTTGACATAGCATATGTGGAGATATAATTTAGTAGATACCGTGTAATGATGCGTAACATCCATGATGCATTTATATCGTAAAATATATATTTATGTGACGCATTGTTATATAATTGACTATGTGGATAGATTAACTTTGTCTATGTAGTAGTTGAGGGAAATAAATGTCAATATTTTACTTGGGTGGTATTTAACTTTCTGTGTGACAGTATTTACATCCAATAGACACTATAAAAAAATAACCAAATAGCGACGGAATTAGTGACGGTATTTTTTGTTACGAGAGCTTAATAGCGACGGTTTTTGTGACGGATTTGTGACAGTTTAGTCAATTTGCGACAGATTTGTGACATCTTTTTAAATTAACGACAGACTTGTGACAGCTTTTGACTCTCATTAAATCCAACATTATTTTGTAGTGAGACACTTAATTTTAATTTTAGGATCGGGGAAAAATTCTGAAATCCCGATCCCACCCGTGTACCGACCCGCATTCGACCCGAAATTTCTCAACTCGAGAATAGTCATGACCCGACAAACTTCGTGATCGGGATCGGGTGGCAATTTTGATTTCGTCGGGTGTCCCGATCCGACCTAATTTTTTAATTAATTTATATTTTATATAAAAACATAAATTAATTTATATTAAATGTAAATGAAACTTGTACATCTAACATACAATATAAACACTCTACCATATGAGCTATAATTTTTTTCGTTTTATATATTAGTTATAATTATACAAGTATAATATAAATTTATAGTTTTGAATATATGAAACTATTAAAATAAAAAAATATACTTAAATTAAAAAGTTATATTGTTATTTTCAAGAAACATAAATGATTATTATTTTCCAATTATAAAAATTATAATGATAATGTATCTTATTAGTATGATAATTAATGTTGCTTTTGTGAATAATGCTAAATAGTAAAAGAATCTGATAAAAAACGTATCAATTTTTTTATCTACTCCATTATTTTTAGTTTCACACTATTTTTTCTACTACATATTAATTTCTTTTTTCATTTATTAAGAATGTTATTTTTAAACTAAGATCATGTTTCGTGTTAATAATATGTTTAGACTTCTCAAATGAAAGTTGTTAAAAAAAAATGACTTCGTCGTAAAATAAAAAAAATATGTAGGGAGATTCGGGGTAAACCTATCCCGACCCTACGGGATCCCGAAAATTCGGGTCCCGAAAAAGTCGGGTCGGGATTTTTTTTTTTACTTCCAAAAATAATCGGGTCGGGATACGGGTTGAGAGTTTACGGGTCAGGCTCCGACCGTAACCCACCCCTGCTTAATTTTAAAAGGATTAAGCCTTTTAGTTATGACGCAACGTCCTAAAATAGTTTATTTATGAAGGATTATTACTCATTTAATAATTCCCAAAATAAGTTTTATGCATCGAGAGAAATTTGTAATTCGCCAAAGTAACTATCTGCAAAATTGGTTACTTTGTTTTAACTTGGAAACGATTAGATGAAGTTAAATAGCAACCTCAATCGGGGCAAAATTCGTTTTAAGAAAAATAATTATGTTTCTCATTTTATTTTATTTCCTTCAATTTTTTCTTAACCAGTAAGACCCACATCTAATAAATTAATGCACAAGAAAATAGAACTTGAAAATCAGATCCTACAAAATAATGTTTGATTTAGTGAGAGTCAAAAGCTGTCACAAGCCTGTCGCTAATTTAAAAAGCTGTCACAAATCTGTCGCAAATTGACTAAACTGTCACAAAGCCGTCACAAAAACCGTCCCTAATAAGCTCGTAACAAAAAATATCGTCACTAATCCCGTCGCTATTTGAGTATTTTTTTGTAGTATGGTAGAATGCAGAGGAGATGGCAAAGCAAAAAAATATTATAAGTTGTAACATAAAAAAATTGGTAGTGACAGTGTCAATTCTTGAACTTCATTTTTTGTTCTTTTTCTTTTATCAGAAAAGAATTTCTTTTGGTTCAAACAATTAGACTACGAGAGAAATAATAAAGTCATAAACTGTTCATATAGATGAAAGGACATGGTCCGTACAGTTAATCGTGGAACTACCGGATTTACTTTTATTAAAAAAGGGGGGAAGGTGATTAATACTTCACTACAAGAAAATACATTTTTAACAACAAACTTGAGCAACAAATTATTCATTCATGGCAACATATTTGTGTTTTGTTGTTAAATAGGTAGCATCTAGAAACAAGCCCTTTTTCGTTCCTAATGTATTTACATTTAACAACAAAATAATCTTTGTGACCAAAATGTAAACAATCTGTAACGCTAAAAAGTCTATGTTGCCAATAGTTGGCATCTACAACATGTCAAAAAAAATTTGCTAACATATTTCCTATATATGACAACAAACACTTTGTTGTCCTTTGAAAATTATTTTGTTGTCATGTTTAAATTGAAGTCACCCATATCATTATTTCGTTGGGGTTCTTTAGGGGTTTAGGGTTAATTTGTTTTACAGTTCATAAAGTGAGATATGTTCATAAATTAATTTGAACCTATCAAACCGAATCAAACTATGCCAATTTGTTAATTGTTTTGATCGATTTAAAAATTGATAAACATATTTAATCGGTTTGGCTTGGGTTTTAGTGGTTTAAAACCGAACATAACCATACCATTTTGCTTAATTATTTATTAATATTTTATAAGTATACACATGTTCGGGCATTAAATTCGCCTATTCCATCATGAATGGTTTAACACATGAAATAACAGAACCTACAAAACCGATTCTCATGTAACAACAATAAATGTTCGGAGTCATTAGTATAAAAATGACCCATTTCTATTTCCAGTCAAGTTCAACAAGTATTTATGTGAATGATATCAAGCTAGGTGGAAATTGGAAAGTTGCAGAGAATCTTAGTCGTCGAGTTATTTGGGATGTGCCAACATTGAATGGGTGCTAATGTTTTAGGTCCTATTGATGACATTGCACTCCAACGAGACGAGACAGTTAGAATTTACTCAATACTAGTTGAGAAATACTATCAAGCGCATATCAACGTACATAGCAGTGAGGTAGAAACTGTGGTGATTTCAAATGATATGATTTTGCAATCACGATAATGAGCACGGGAGAATGATAATCATGATAGTCATTTTACTATGTCTCCGATAAAGAACCATAAATGAAATGTGTATTGGCAATAAATAAATATAATATAAGGATTAATAACTCATAGGTACCACTTTTGAACTTTAATTCCCAATAGATACCTATTATAATTTACATTTCTCTTGGATACTATTTTTTCATACTATATAAATTAAAAAAAATTCTAATTTCATAAAAAAAACAGAAAATATCTCTCTCCCTCCCTCATAAATGAAAAAAATCATAAAAAATTATAAAAAATGAAAAAAATCACAAAAAATTATAAAAACTTATAAAAAATCACAAAAATCACAAAAAATAACAAAATAATAAAAAACAAAAAATCACAAAGAATCACAAAAAATTATAAAAAATGAAAAAAATAACAAAAAGTAAAAAAATCGCAAAAAATTATAAAAATGAAAAAAATTATAAAAAATCATAAAAAATTACAAAAAAAATATAATTTTTTTTTTGTCAATATAACACTTTTATACCGAAAAAGCATTTTTTTTCATAAAAAACACTTTTTCATCAAAAAGTGAATTTTATGTATTTAGCTCTCGTTTGACACATTTCAATGCTTCTTAAAGTTTGAATTGCCTTTTTAGAAACTAATTTTAATAACTAATTTTAGATCCGTAAGCTCAAATTGGTAAGAGTGCTTGCACCCAATACCAATGTTCAAGAGGTTGCTGGTTCGAATCTACCAAGTTTTTTTAGCTTTAAAGTAAAATATATGCACTTTTTGTGCTGGACTATATGCACTTTTATTGAACTTTATACACTTTTGACTGTACTATATACACTTTCGACTGAGCTAGATGCACTTTCAGCTGAACTATATGCACTTTTACCTGAACCAGATGCATTTTTAGCTGAACCAGATGCACATTTTACAGAACTATATACATTTTTATTGAACTAGATGCACTTTTAGCTGAACCATATGCACTTTTAGCTGAACCAGATGCACTTTTAGCTGAATGAGATATATTTTTGACAGAACTCTATGCACTTTTATTGAAATACATGCAATTTCCACTGAACTATATTCATTTTTCACTACACTATATGCACTTTCGACTTAACTATATGTACTTTCGACTAAATTAGATGCACTTTAAGCTAAACCAGATGTACTTTTAGCCGAACTATATGCATACTCACTTTTATTGAACTATATTTACTTTCGACTGAATTGTATGCACTTTCAACAGAAAATAGATGTACTTTCAGCTGTATTGAATGCAATTTCGACTCAACTTTATGCACTTTTGACTAACTATATGCACTTTCGACTGAACTATATGCACTTTTATTGAACTATATACGCTTTTAATTAAACTATACGTACTTTCGACTGAACTAGATGCACTTTCAGCTCATTTAGATTAAAAAGACATATTTTCATGTAAAAACCACTTTTTGTATAAAAAAATTCACTTTTTGATGAAAAAAGTGTTTTCGATATAAAAAGTGTTATATTGACAAAAAAATTATATATTGAATGCCACTTTTTGGTGGTAGATCGATCCGGTTAAAAACCCTACTTCGGCAACATGATCGATTGATTGAGTTAGAGAGAGAGAGATAGAGAGAGAGAATAGATTGATAGAATGAGATAGGAAAAACAGCAGAGACCTAATTAGATTAAATAAAGTTTATATAGTTTCAAAATTGATACCTATGAGGAATGTAACTTATGTTAGGTATCTTATGAGAATATAAATTTAAAAGTGGTACTTATATGCATTATTTGTATATTTTATATACTAGAAAATCTCATAAACATTCAATAGAAACGGTTGTAATACTGAGCCCTAGATGATTTATTGAGATTGTTAATTCTGTTATGATATAGATAAAATCAATGTTTATTTTTATTGATGTACCATTTTTGTATCATACCTAAAGTTTGAAACTTTTTCCGTATCGTCAAATTAGTATTGTACCGGGTACGATTCTCATATCCGTATTTGTGCAACATAGGCTATAACTTGTTGTTTATAAGGTGTTATCTCATAGGTAAGAACTTTTATCACACGATCATGCCAGAGAATTTTGTTTCTTGGATCTTTAGTTTCTTACCATTAGACTAGTAATTTCACACTCACAAGTACATAAAGTTATTATTTGTTAGTTACGGACTTCATCCGAATTATAGTGGTCGACAAATGAGAATTCAATATAATAAACAACTTAATTTATTGCATTGAATTAAAGACAAATACAGTTTTTTCTCAAAATTCTAGTAACCGTTAACCGAAATAACTTCGAATGCTAATAACTGGAAATGACTTAAAGAAGATTAACTTCTGAGTGTGAATATTTAGTGATTGCTTTGAATGCTTTTATTTAATAGCAGTTATTTCTTCAATATCATGGCCATCGAGCGTTTCACAACTTCTTGGTTCTGATGGCATACACTCCTATGCCGTTTGTTTATATTTGTTCCGCATTATCTGTATCGATGAGCCTATGTTTAGTCCGTTTTCTACACAACTTCATTTATACTGAAACTTCCGTGATCCTTTTTTCCCTATTATTCTTATTTGGCCCTTTTTATAGGACTCTTTTAACTCCTTATTGTTTTATAATTACATTTTGACCTATGCTCACTTGTCGGTTGGTTGATATGACAAGACTAGCTGTGTTAAAGTGGGACCTATTTTCCTCTTATCTTTACTGATTTTGATACTATGGTAAAAATCCTTGAAATCCCCAAATTCCGATCCCGGATCATCCGTGTCTCGTATCCGATACGAAATTTTTCGACTTGAGAAAAGTCTCGACCCGAAAATATCGGGTTTCATCCCGACCCGAAAAACTTCGGGATTGGGTGACAATTTTGATTTCGTCGGATGTCCCGATCCGATTTTTTTAATTAATTTATATTTTATATAAAAATGTAAATTAATTTATATCAAATGCAAGTGATGAGAATCGAACCTTATAACTCTAACATACAATTTAAAAACTCTACTATATGATATACAATCCTTTTTGGTTTTTATATTAGTTATAATTATATAAGTATAATATAGATTTATAGTTTTAAATATATGAAACTATTAAAATAAAAAAAATATACTTAAATTATATTGTTATTTTGAAGAAAGATAAATGATTATTATTTTTCGATTATAAAAATTATAATGATAATGTATCTCATTTAGTATGATAATTATTGTTTGTGTGAATAAAACTAAATATTAAAAAAATCTGATAAAAATGTATTAATTTTTCTATCTACCCAATTATTTGTAGTTTTATACTATTTTTTCTACTATATGTTAATTTATTTTTTTATTTATTAGGAATGCTATTTTTAAACTCGAATTATGTTTCGTGTTAATAACATGTTTAGACTTCTCAGATGAAAATTGTTAATAAAAAATGACGTTGTCGTAAAATAAAAAAAATATGTTGGGAGATTCGGGATAAACCTATATCGTGACCCTACTGGATCCCGAAAATTCGGGTCACGAAAAAATCGGGTCCCGACTTTTGTCGGGTCGGGATCGGAATTTTTTTTTCACTTTCAAAAGTAATCGGATCGGGATACGGGTTAAACGTTTACTGATCGGGTCCCGATCCTAACCCATCCCTATTCCAAATCACTACTAATCAAACTGTAACAACAGAACAAATTTGCTAAATAAACAATTATTGGCATGCATCAACTAGGAGATTATTTGACTTGCAGTTGGTTCGTTCACTGCTATAAGAAAAAACAAGTTCATTTAGTATTATAAAACTTTTTAAATTATATTGATAAAGTATTTGTAGCTAAATTTTAGCAACAAATAACAACATAATTTGTTGCTAAACTGTTGCTAAAATTTAGGCACAACCACTTTAATAACATAAACGGAAAAAAATTATGATACTAAATAAACTTTTTCTTGTTTGTGGTTATACGTAACCTTCAGAAAACGTTTAATATTCTTGGGGTCCCATGCATGCAGATAAGTGCATACATGGCAATCAAAAGAGCGGAGTCTTAATTTTTTAAAATCAATATTTCATTCAGTTATTACTTATTGACATCTTTGAAACTGTTTTTGACCTTTGAAGGCTTTTTTTTCTAGCATTTTTCCTAATTAAAATAGTGTATCTGACTTTACTAATTAGTTTAACGAGTATTATAAGTAATATATATGAGTTTTATGTTATTAACGAGAATATTATTGAATAGATAAAAAAACACTTTAAAATAATAAATTATTAATTTATCTATTAATTAATATCTCTATAAATTAATAAATTTCTATGGTATCAACAATATTAATTTATAGAGGTTGTGTAGTACTGATAATTAACCTCCACCAATATATCATTAGGGAACTAGATCAGTACCACCGACGGTAAAACCAAAATTTTAAATCAATTATGCTTGGAGCCTCCAATTTTACGGGGCCTCAATTTTGACAATTTTACTTGTTAGGTTTCTTATATTAAAAAACATGTGGTACCTCAATTTTGACAATTTTACTTGTTAGGTTTCTTATATTAAAAAACGTATGTACAAATCATCAATTTTGATTTAATAGTTAAAATATGAGTATATGGTTAAATTTGGGTAAATACGTACATAACAATATGCATAAGAATTTCTTTATTTTTCCTAACAAAAGAAGCGCACAATGTTTTTTTTAACAATCCTTGAAATAAAAAAACTAATTTTGCTCAAAAAATCTTAAGAAAATATTTTGTTGCTAGTTACTTAACAATGAATTGGTTAGCAAAATTTAATTATTGATTAAGAGCACGTACTAATTAACTGAAAAACCAAAGTAAAAAATCATTTGATTTACGATCCGCCGCTTATGAGAGAAAAATAATTGGAATGTCTACAAACGAAAGAGAAATGACAGTTTTTGGTGTTAATTATCATGTTTTATATTTTAAAGGATGAAATTTTAAGCCAACTATATGAACTAGACATATAACAGTTTTGTTATACAAAGGATAAATAATATTTTAATTGATCAAATAGTATATACGATAATTGGAAAAAAAAAACAATCAAAAGCTCATTTTAAAAAACAATACACAAACTCTGATTTCCAAAAATTAATAAATTTAGAATCTTGATAAAAAAAAACAAGTGTAGATTATCAATGTTTCTATAAGGTTAATGAAAGAATCTAAATCAAATTTTGTTTTAGTTATATCTAAGCCAGCACCAAGTATCGAACTCAGGTGGACGAGCAACAAATGAACTTAAGGTTACGTGGGTTACCAACTAAGCTAAGTAACTTATGATTCAAAATTACATACGAAAACTTACTTGTTTTAAATCCAGCGGGGGCACTAGCTCACTCTGAACACATGCTGGCTCCGCCCCCTTGATTTCAAGTTTTTTTTGTTGAATTGTACTTTTAATATCAATATTTTGAGTTTCAAGGCCTTTTTCTACAGGAGCCCCAGAACCTTCGTTATTGTTCTCATTTGTAACTTTACTTTCTTGTTGCTTAATTATCCTCTTTATTAGCTATCTTATTTTGGTCTTCTTCAGGTTCTTTAAAACTTGTTACCACCCGGTCCTTTGTGCTTTCCCGCTCCTTTTGTTTCTCTCTTTTTTGGTTATTCTGGCATTTTGATTTCCATTGTCGCCCTTTGTTTCTTTTTCTTTAGCATTTTTAAACTTGCAAAAGACTACTCAGAATGCCCTTGTTTAAAACAATAATAAACAATGGAAAGGCGGATCATCGTACCTACAATATTTCCAAAAACCATTTTCCTCGCCATACCTAATTCACACTCTTTGTATTTACTCATTATTCAAATCCACTTCCGCACAGATACGGGCCAACCCGAGTCTAGACAATTTTTTCGTTGGTTCACCAACCTTTAAGGAGTTTCCAAAGGTTTTCCAATTGAAAAAATACTTGCCATATTATATAAATGGATAGGCAATTTTTGTTAACTAATTCAAACTCGTGCTACAACCGATTCAAAATATGGTCAAATTTATAAGACCATTTGAAAACTCTTATAGGAGAATTTTCAATGTACCAATTTTTAAAGCCAAATTCTTAGATAATCTTCCTCATGAAAACATCTAATAAGGATGTGTTTCATATCAAAAACTCCGATCTGATACGTAGCCTTAAGACCGAATTTGTTAAAGAACTCTTTAATCAACTTTAAATTTGGTTTTTCATGGGAAAATTTACCCACAATCATATATTTAAAAAGTTCGGACAACACCTTAATATCATCTAGCTATAGATAACTAAATGAACGGTTCATCTTTATATATTCCTATCTCTTTCGAAGAAATTGTATATTTAGTGGGTTCAACTTACATCGCCGCAAAAGATTTAGTGTGAGGTGGATCTAGAGGCATAAGTTGAGAATTACGATTAAAGCCATCATCTTTGTCTCTCTCTGGTAAGACCAGAGAAGATGAACTCATGGAGGCATGTAGGGTTACCACCTTAGAGAGAGACAACCACCATATGTTTTTCCGATCGGACCAATAAGATAAACACCTACTACTTAAGGATTAATATTGTTTTATATAGCCCGTTCTAGTTGCAAATTTTTAATCTCGATAAATGACTCTAACTCAAAACTCTCTCAATTATGAATTTAAAGATTCGTTTTCATGTCAAATAATACTTTCCCATGTGAATATTACCTTATACCCATTAATTAAATTAAATCACTTTGATCTATATTTAATAAACGTATTAAATTCTTTAATATAACCATTTAACTTATTTGATGTACCAGATTATATGTCCACACATGCATGATTTCATACGCTCAATACTTATAAGCTCAGTACGATTAATCAATATATCGGGACGTGTACGAATAAACACTATAGGATGAATGTTATGGTCCAATTCTCTCAGATTATTGACTTATAATGAATCTTACCCTCTTATGAATTAAAATAATAATCATTTCCTACGTATTTGTAAGTAATAAAATTAGGATTAAAAGTTTAAATAAATTTTGTTACCACAACACATAAATTATTTTAGGTACAATGTCAAAAATATCTCAATGAAGCTCAAATATTTCAAAAAAGTATTACCCCAAATATTTTGTTCCATTTATGTACTATTTTCTATTTTTGGACTCTATATCTTAAGTCTCTCTGCTTATCTAAAAACCATCATACTGAATTTCAACTCTCTCTCTCCTCAACAAAAGTTTTTATCTATACTCTGACCCACCACTTGGCCATGGGTTGGCGGCGATGGTGGTGGTACGTCGGAGCTCCGGCAGACTGCATCCATCGTCTCCAACCTCCACTCAAAAAATTCAAAAAAATCAAAAATTCTAAAATATTTTTTTTAAATAGAAAAGCTTGTTAAAAAAATCCAGAAAATCCAAAAAAAATCAAAAAAAAATTTCAAAATAAGGAAATTGAGAAAAAAAATGCATAAACAATCAAAACAATGTGTATACATAATCTCCAACCTCCGCTCAAAAAGATTCAAAAAAATTCAAAAAAATCTAAAATTTGAATATTCAAAAAATTAATAAAAACTTATTAAAAAATTAAAAATAAAAAAAAAATTCAAAAAACAAAAAACAAAAAACAAAAAAACAAGTCAAAATAAAGAAATCGAGAAAAATACATACAAAATCCAAAAAATAAAAAAAATTCAAAAAACAAAAAACAAAAAACAAGTCAAAATAAAGAAATCGAGACAAATACATACACAATCCAAAAAAAGGTACATACGTACAATCGCGAAAAGTTACATATAAAATACAAAAAATATGCATACACAATCTCCAACCTCTAAAAAAAATTCAAAAAAAAATCTAAACTTTAAAAATTCAAAAAATTAATAAAAACTTATTAAAAAATTTAAAAGACAAGTCAAAATAAAGAAATCGAGAAAAATGAATATATAATTCAAAGAATCTACTTACACAATCGCGAAAATGTTCATACACAATCAAAAAAATGTGCATACACAATCTTTATAACCTCCATTCAAAAAAAAATCAAGAAAATCAAAAAAATCAAAAATCAAGTCAAGAAAAAGAGATCGATAAAAGTGTATACACAATCGAAAAAATATATATACACAATCACGAAAATGTGTATTCACAATCAAGCAAAGTCCATACACAATTGAAAAGAAATGCATACACAATCAAGAAAAATGCATAAATAATCGATAAAAAATGCCTACACAATCGAGAAAAAGTGTATACACAATCATAGGCGGAACTGGTATGGTGCTAGGGGGTCAGCTGACCCCCTGACTTTTATATAAAATTTAACAAAATAGACATGTGGTATTAAGTTAATTACAAAATTATTATTCCATTTAAATAGAGAGTTTGTATTATATATACACAAAATTCTCTTTATATATAAGCGATGACCTTATCACTAACAAATCCCAAACTCATTCTCTTATACGATGACTAGTTATACCTGTTATTTCCAACAGAAGGTAGGTTGGAGTCATAACTGTTTTTTTCATCTTTCTTAGTTTTTTTTTATCCTAACTAATTAACTAGTTTGTAAACTTAATAATTTAATGTAATTTATTGATTCTATTCTTATTTGCTTAACAATTATTAATTACTTTAAAAAGTTAGGATAATTTTTAATAGATTTTTATTAGAAAAAGCTAATTACTGTATAAATTTGGGGAAATTTTAGTTAGTTTTTTATTAAAATATATTCGTAATGAAACATTTATCAATCAGTTGCGACTTTTAAATTAATTAGTTGTTTAATAGTTTGTTTACAGAATGTCTAGCTTGTTATTTATACGTATTAATTAAGTTGGGTAAACTTACTGTTTGACTTATTTTAGTTTATTTAGAATAAAATTGTTGTTTCACTTTGTAACTTATTTAACTAGTTAACTTCATTGGTTTTTTTCTTTTTTATATGATTTAGTAGTTTATATTGAAAGTTTGTCGAACGATGTTATTATGCATCGCTTTCAATATATGTGTGATCGTATGAGTCGATTGTAAATTAAGTAACAATGTTTGACCTTTTGCAGTTTCGTTTTTCTTAATTTTAACTTTTTTTATTTTGTCAATATTTTGACCCTTGTTGTTTAAAGTTCTGGTTCCGCCACTGTACACAATCGGAAATAAATGTCAATATTTTCACTGGGTGTTATTTAACTTTCTGTGTGACAGTATTTACACCCAATAGACACTTAATTTTAAAAGGATTAAGCCTTTTAGTTATGACGCAACGTCCTAAAATAGTTTATTTATGAAAGATTATTACTCATTTAATAATTCCTAAAATAAGTTTTATACATTGAGAGAAATTTGTAATTCGTTAAAGTAACTATATGCAAAATTGGTTACTTTGTTTTAACGTGGAAACGATTGGATGAACTTCAATAGCAACCTCAATCGGGGTAAAATTCTTTTTAAGAAAAATAATTATGTTTCTCATTTTTTGTTTCCTTCAATTTTTTCTTAACCAGTAAGATCCACATCTAATAAATTAATGCACAAGAAAATAGAATATGAAAGTCAGATAGATGGTAGAATGCAGAGGAGAGAGCAAAGCAAAAAAACATTGTAAGTTGTAACATGAAAAAATTGGTAGTGCCAGTGTCGATTCTTGAACTTCATTTTTTTTCTTTTTCTTTTATCAGAATTTTTTTTCTTTTGGTTCAAACAATTAGACTACGAGAGAAATAATAAAGTCATGAATTGTTCATGATATAGATCAAAGGACATGGTCCGCACAGTTAATCGTGGATCTACCGGATTTACTTTTATTTAAAAAGGGGGAAAGTGATTGAATACTTGCTTCCGAAGACAAAAGAAGAATTATGAGTAAATAATTAAGATGGTTCTCTTTCACGCTTTCTTTTGTCGTTGTTACTTTGATTTCGGTAGGTCAAATCTTAATTTTCTACTATTATCATTGTTTGTAGTTTGAACAAGTATGGTGGGTAAAGTCGACTTAGTCAAGAACAAGTTAAGTCAAATCTTGATTTTCTACTATTATCATTGTTTGTAGTTTGATCAAGTATGGTGGGTAAAGTCGACTTAGTCAAGAAGAAGTTAAGTCAAATCTTAATTTTCTACTATTATCATTGTTTGTAGTTTGAACAAGTATGGTGGTTGGGTAAAGTCGTCTTAGTCAAGAAGAAGTTAGATATTTTTTTCACACCTAAACACATTAAATTATAATAATGCTTTGAAGAAGTCACGAAATATATGTGTCGGGAGAGGATTTTCTAAATTTATGCATGTTCAGTAGTATCAGTACAACTACAGGATATTTTAACACAATAACAAAATATCAACACAGTGTCTCGGTGACGTCATGTGGCACACCCCACTTACAAAAATAAGTTCAATCAGTAACGGCAAATCTGTCAGAAATTTGTCGTGAAATTATAAAATCCGTCGTAAATCCGTATGCGATAAGGTCATTGGAGAATAAATCTGTTACAAAATCCATCTCTGATTGAATCTTTTTTTTTTGTAGTGATCCGTTAGCACGGATACTTCAAAAAGTTTTATTAATTAATCTTTACGGGTACGGATACAGGTACAATAAGTCATTTCAAGTACGGCATGAAGATAAAATTAAAAGACAATAATAAAAATGAAAGAACACTTACAGATACAAAGCTGGCCTCTGCCTAAAGATCTAGCAACGGCACAGACAGGTCCAGGTCCAAGGGGAGCTTGACCGGAATGACCCCATTATCAGGACTGTTGAGGGTCTGAAGCATATTTGGGCCCTTCAGCATGTCCTTCTTGGACCTATTGTTGCGATTGAAGGCCGCAAGGTTATAGGTCACCTTCGTGATCCAAAAGGGGTAGATATCTGAAGCCAAGTTTTGGTGGTCGGAGGAAAGTTCAGCACGCGACAGCAGACTCTCACATCCATATGGGGCACATCACGAGGCCCATAACAGTTGAGAAATCAATGAAGGGTATGTTTTTTTCCCTTTGCAAAAGAAACGACATGTCGCTCTTCTATCGTGAGGGACGACTGAGGAAAAAAGTTGTGGAGCGAGGGGCTCGCACCCATAGACCAATCATGATTAGCGTGTCGTGAAGGATCGCCTTGTTGGCCGAGAGAATCCCCATGACAAGCAAATTCTGTGGGTGGCGAGGAGAGAACTTCAACTTTGTGGTGCTAGGGGCATTCAGAGCTACCCAGTTATACATGTAACACACCGCGATATCCTTGATAGTAAGGGGAACCTTAACCTCCTCCGCAATGCGAAGGCTTCCCAAGAAAATACGCCAGGAATTTAGGCTCAGCTGGAAGGGGAGAATCCCCATCCAAACCAGGAAGTCCACCAAGAAGTCCTCCATAGGAAGCCTCACGCCGCAGTGTGTGAAGATGGATGTAGAGAAAGCTAGAGCCCTTGGCTCAGAGTTAGAGGTGTCTTCCAACACCTCAACATCGTTCATCGTCTTACGAACTCGGATCCATGATGGAATCCAGTAAGTTGTCTTGAAGTCATCCTCTCCCATAGTGTTAAAGGGAGAGACAGAGATTGTTAAAGCACAAGTCGCAACAAGGCTGGTACTATAGGCAGCAAGAAAGAAGGGGCCCTCAGGGATAGGGAACTCCTAGGCAGGGACATGTTTTTGACCCCCCTTGGCGGCCCCATCAATAGCAGCAAGAGGGATAGCGTCCTCCCCCCGAGGAACATCTTTCTCCATGATGCGAGGCTCATCTTGAGCAAGGGGCTCTTCCTGAGTAGAACGCCCATCAGAGGGTAGGACTATCCACCTCCATGTGAGAGCCAGACTCATCAGGAAAAAGTTCAAGGGGGTGGAAAGATGAAGAGTGAGCTGGAGAAGCCGTGGGAAGAGTTGGAGGTTTTTCTGAGTATTTTTTACAGAGAGAGAATTGAGATTCTTAGAGAGAAGATTTCTGGAAAAGCGGGGTGAAAAAAAATCACCAATGGTCTAATATTTGTATGGGACAAAAAGGCAGTCATGAACTCCCACAAGGAAGAGATCTCTGCAATGATGGGAAAGTATTCCCCAAGTTTTGGGGTTTATACAAGAAGTGGGAAAGGTGGAAAAGTGTACAAACCGCCAAAGGGCCCACCATTTCAAAAAAGAACAGTGAAAGGCACAACATCTTTTGGATGCGTAGCCACATGTCAGGACGCCATAGGCGATAAACCCTCCATCTCCCCACTATGCCGTCAAATAACTCATGAGAGGTGCAGCCATCATGAAAAGGAATGGGTAATATCAAATCCCCACGATAACCAGAAGATAGACTCTTCCCCTTGTCAGCAAAGCGAATATGTCTCGATAAGGAAGAAAACGTCATCATATACGTCGGTGGCCCATGCCCCCTCCTCATTTCTTATCCCTAGGGAAATTGTTATATCCCTCGACTAGGAGGATCTCAGGTAAGTTAGAAATCTAAGCCAAGACCAAGATATCTTCTTTTCCTCTCCCAATAAATTCAAGGGCAATGAGCGTCGAAAATGGATGCCCCATGAGATCCAAAGCTCATACTGTCTACTGAGCAATAGCGCGAAGGGGAGTATGATTCAGGGTCAGACTAGGGGCTCTAATAAACCAAGGATCTCCCAAGAAGAAGAATAAAACAAAAGCTCCAAGCACTAGAACGAATACTTCAAGCTGTGAGAGTCCGATCCTCGCACTCCCACAGTTGGGGAGATGTTGATGGAGGTTAAAAATTAGGGTTAGGATTTTACGACAAGGGCCACATACGCGATCCGAAACCTAGCACTGAATGCGGAGTTAATGAGCATTTAATGGCTCCGTTGAGAGGAGTAGATAGGATTCTGAACCCGCCTCCTTTGCCAATGATCTTATCAGCAAGATATCCTCTAAAAGATACTCGTGTATCTAAAATAATCAATCAGATACTCCACAAAGGAAGGGATACATCAGATCTATACGAACATATATCATAAATACAAGGTCAATCACTTAAAGTTACGTTCTTTAAGCACAAAGGAAAATATAACCAACTGCAAAATTGAAAGCCAGGCGAGGAGCCCACGCCGGGGTCTCCTTGCCAAATGATATCTGATTATCCGAGAAAGTACAGTTATAAGATCACCACCTCTGAAGGCTAACGAATGAGACATAGTATTTCGGAGGAGCTCCCCTCGCCTGCGAGGACAGCTGTGGCGTCGCCCCTTCGGGCTAGCCAAGTCGGTGGAGAGATGTCAGAGGTATAGCAGAATATATCTCAGCACGACATAAGAGAAGCAAAAGATATGGAGAATATGTGATTGATAATATCATATCAATCACAAGAGATACGCCCTATATTGCCTCCACCATGTGTATAAGGGTCCCTTAATCCAAGTAGAAGATTATCTGAACCCATACGAACTTAAACATACATTTATTATTCCGGTACTACTAAACTCTACTAACATATATTCATATTCAAAATACTAAAATGGTTTAGGCTTCTCACTGCTCTTTTAAGGCGGAGGAGGTTAAACGGTGGGAAAGTCACCAAGTACCACTTGATTCTATCTAGTTTTGCACATGTCATAAAAGGCTAGCGAAAAATCTGGGCCAAACTATAGAAAGCTCTCTCATTGGCTCACAACTTTTGAGCCAAGTTAACGCAATAGACCGAATTTTCAAAGTTTATCAATATCGAAATAAAAAAATTAATGAAGCGTCACAATTCGCAAAGGATTCTCGACAAAGCATGTTGGTTTCCGTGTACGAAATAACAATTAAACAATAATTAAAGGACTAAACAATAATTAAACAAAACCAGTGTAATCTTTATTAATTTCGAATTAGAAAGGAAATTAACGATTACAACATGTAGGTACTGAAAAGTAATTAAAGCAAACGTTATCAGATTATTATCAATTAATAATATGATGTACTGAATTGCAATAAATAGAAACTGCCGGACTGGAAAGTATAAACTTAACAGTCGGACTGTTCTGATTGAAATTGAAATTACAGGACTGAATTGAAACTATTCTAATTACTGAATTAAATTATAGAATTGAAATTACAGCAAAAACAGAACTTTAAAGAAATTACAGAAAGGTACAAACAGAATAGAAAAACTACAGCTAAGGACAGCAAATTAAAATACTGAATTAAAAATACATAATTGAAAAGACAGAATATAAATAGCAGAATTTAAATGCGGAAATTGAAATGGACAGAATAAAAATTAAAATAGACGAGGCTACTGTTAACAGTATGCCCTTAACCGATATTCGTCCAACCAACTTGATGTTTCTGGTTGCGTTGGCGCTTCGATCCCAATGTACAACGTCTCGGATGACTCGCCAAAAAATGGCGACGAGTCAAGGTCGAGCTGTTGGTGGGTGGTTCTCTCTGGTTCTAAATGTTATGAAAAAAAATATAGTGTATGCTGTTTTAGAGAGATTTTCGTGTGTTAGAATGTGACTTCTGGGAGTTACATCCCCAGAATCCGCCTCCATAACTGGAGTTTTAAACTCTTTGAAACTTTAGTGTCTGCTCTTGTGAATATACAAAAGTCCATATTTCAGTTTAGTACAAGACCCGAGACATTCCCCATTCCCCCATTCCCCAAATCCCAAATCCCGCATCCCGCATCTCGCGACCTGAGCGAGCGCGTGTGTGGTACACACTAACCCACTCATGGGTATGTGAACTTTGTTAGTTTAACAACTACATGGGATGTACTTGTATATATAGTGTAAAAATCACTCATGATTTTACAATGTGGGATAATCCTCATTGTTTAAATCCCATTTCTTTTCTCATTTTCCAGCATTGGCTTTATTGCCTCTTTCGAGTACCAACTTTCGAGTCCAATTATCATTCACACCCATTCTCCGAATAGGTCATGTGATATACCGTTGCGAATCTCGTCGCACGAGCTATTTAATCGCTTTGAGTATGGCCTCAGAAAATCTGAGTAGTCACATTGAATATTGACTCAAATATAGTCCCTGATCACTCGGAACAACCATGTTTAATAAACATGTTTTCCAACAATTTTTCCAACAAAGCATATGTATGGTTCAACACAACTTGTCTTATAAGTAAGATGGTCATCGAAATGAAAAACAGTATTAACTCAGTTAGAGTTTAGAGTACAAGCTGTGTATTCGATGATATACATCATTGATAAGTGTTTTATTTATAGAGAAGGATTTGCAGTCAATCTATTTGATAAGTGTACATATTGTATCTAAAAGAAATCAGATAAATAGTTGATGTAAATATTAAATCATATATATTGAGAAAGGACTATACTAATTAATCAATATATGTGCGCGCTTATATATCTTATTCGATCAGTATGGCGACACCCATGTCTATTGTGGCCAAAGTTAATGTTTCTTACGCGAGGTCCTACCAAAAGGCGGATCTTCCGTGCCTCTACCTACCAAGCCCGTCCCAATAGCGTTCCATCTGTCCATGAGACTGACTCTTTGCCACTTCTTCTGTCGTGGAACCCCTAGTCACAAGATTTTTAAGGCATATATGATATACACCAATCATATCTTCCTCATGATTGCAATTGATATAAACTTGATGTTTGTTTTTTGGGATTTGAGTAAATATCCTTTCTAATATTTATCACTTCTATATTTGGAATTAAACCATGTATCCATGCTTATCCCGGTTAACCCAATCTTGTCCCAGCTGTCCTTGGTGTCCGCACACATTCTGCATACTTGGGTGCAAACCTTAGCACCTATTTTCGTAGTGATGCACCAATTAATAATTATCACTAGTTTTACTTAGTAGGACACAGTCTATTTTATTTATCAGTAAATAAGTAACACTAATAATTAACATCCATGTCATCATTATTTGAGGGATTTAGATCTGTAGAGCCAAAATTTTAAATAACTTGCTTAAAGCCTTCAATTTTATCGGGGCCTCAATTTTACTTGTTTATGTTTATTATCTTTAAAAAACTGTGGAAGAACCATTATGGTAATACTTAGGACCAGTTGTGTAACTCCAATCATTAATATAAAGTATGTTACCATGTAAGTAAACGATGTATAATAATTTTTATGGGGCAAGATTGAGAGCTAATCGTGCTTAAGTGTGTTGGCTTGCGTAAATATTATGTTAACTCATTAAATGGGCAATTGATGTTGATTTCGTTCTAAATGCAGACAACAAGAGTCTACAAGGCTGTCGCTGTAAGTTTTAGCAGCGAAAAAATACCCAGAATCTCAGGCTAAAGTGTGTGTTTATTTATTAAGATTATTATCATGTTTACCATATAGGTTAGAAGACTTATAATCTGCCTAAAGGGATGAGCTGACTATTTTTTTAAAAAAAATCATATTTGATCTTCACTGTATTCTCATGAAAAGGTAAAACTCATAGGTAGGGAATGACAATTGGGTCGGGCCATTCAAAACCCGACCCGATATATATACAAATTTGCATTTTTATACGTTTGACCCGGCCCGACCCATTTGACCCGTTTTTTATTACATTTTTTTTCCATTTGAAAAATAAATCTCATAAATGTCAAGATCTGAAAGAAAATTTGTTAAAAACTCATATGGTAAAGTACAAAATCATTTGATTTAGAAAGATACTATATAAATACTAATGTGCCATTAAATAACCTTTGATATTAATTTAGAGACTTAAATTTTACAGTCTTATTTTTGACATTTCCATATTTAATGAATTGATTTGTGCTCATTAACTTTGTCAACTAAAACATTTCTATATATAAAAATTCAATATAAATGTATATGATTGATATGATGATTTGTTTTCCGTAAATTCTTTTAAAAATAATAGCGATAATGTATCGCTAAAGTCATTAATTAACACATTATTATTTATCATAAATATCATTAATTAATGTATACAAAATTTATTTAAGAAACCACCTAATTGTATGTATATGTATTATTATACCATTATTATAGAAGAAACAGATAAATTAATGTATAGAAGAGAGAGAAATAAGAGAGTATTAAGTGGTGTAAACTTGCAATTTTCAAGTTGTAATTTTTAAGTTACACTTTTATCCGACCCGCGATGTGTCGGATCAGGTCAAAACCAAAAAATTGCTATCCCTACTCATAAAAAGAGTGTGGTCTCTCCACGTATGGCCTTTCACTCTCTTCGTGATGATAAATTTTGTGTTGAGAATGAAATCTTGAGGTCATTTGCAAGAGCTACATTAAGGACCTGATATAACCGAAATTTGACGGAGCTTATCTTATCATATTAAAATTATACACTTCAACTTATGGCACGTCCATTTCATCTAATTGTGTAATCAATACATATATATGATAAGAACTGATAGTATAATCATTTGTGTGTAAATAATTAATTGCTAATATAAGTTCTTATAAAATATAACAACGATTGATAATGAAAATAATAAACTAAAAACATCATTTCTTTTAATTGCTAATATAATTACATTTTCTAGTGGACCACTAGATTGTGTTGTGTACCAATAGAGATATTTATCCAACTCTCTACTCTCATCCCGCTATAAATAGGGAAGATCTCTTTGTTATTCATGAGCATATACAATCTTATATATATTTCACATAAGTAATAGAGAAATGGCATACTCCAAAAGCTTTCTGGTTCTAGGCCTTGGTTTAGCTCTATTTCTAGTTATCTCTTCTCAGATTGCAGCTAGAGAGCTAAGTAAAAGTGAGTATTTTCTATCGTTATACACATCATATGTGCACACATGTTTCTACATTAATATATATTAATTCTTTAACATAAAAAAATGTGTTTTAGTCCAATGGTGTGTACTCAATATTAAGTTTCCCAAAAAAATAAGGCTTTTTTAAAATCTAGACATGACCTCGATACAAAATTTTGCATTTAATGAGTTACAAACAAGAGAACGATGCAAATAACATATGAATAATTTAAATAATTAAAAAGATAACTTAGTTAAATTATTCATAGGTTATTAAATATTTACCATTAGATGTTTTTTAAATATATCCAACGGTTACTAAATAAAAAAGTTTGAGGACTCTCCTATTGCGTGGAGTCTAGTCCCCTTTCTGCTTTAATTCATACTCAACAAAAATTAATGTTTTTTTAGTGAACCACTGGGCCATCTTGTGTTTACATGTCACCTATATATATTTAACTCTCTCATCCCGCTATAAATAGGAAAGATCCCTCTTTATTATTCATCAGCATATACATAAAGCCTCTTATATATATTTCACAAAAGTATTAAAGAAATGGCATACTCCAAAAAATTCCTGGTTCTAGGGCTTGTTTTAGCTCTATTTCTGGATATTTTCTCTTAGGTTGCGGCTAGAGAGCTAAGTGAAAGTGAGTATTTTCTATCGTTATACACATATATGCACACAATTAAGCAGATGTTTTGTATATATATATGCCAGTAATCGTCCCTCATGCGTTGCGTATGCGGTGCGTAATGCAATAAAAATATAAAAAATATGTATAGTTATGATATAAATATGTGGATAATAAAAAAAAAATATAGTTTAACATTTAAAAGAATATTTGGTTGTTAAAAAACGATAAATAGTTTTATTAGTTTTTACTTTTCATATTTTTATGAGAATATGATATTACTGTAATTAATATAAAAGTGTATCAGTATTTTTGAAAATAAAATGACTAAATTGGACAAACTCATTTGACTTGAATTGACTTATTATAATGGAATGATAGTAGCGAACATGTATGTATTAAAACCAGCTTTTTATTTGTTGACAAATCTATCGTTATAATGTTGCTCTATTTTGTGATGGTATGAACATTTGGGAACGATGTAATGGAAATATAATTAAGATATCAGGAAATATTGCTATTTTGTCAAAAGAAAGGGGATAAAATTTCTTTCAAGATTTAGTACAAGTTCTCAATGACGCTGCATTTTGTGTGTGTGTTTTTATAGTCTTATTCAAAGTGATGTCCTTATTCAATTTCAATGTTCAAGGATGATACATTGATATATACTAATTCTTAAACAAAAAATACAAATTCTGTTTTTTAGTCCGAAGGTATATGTACTCAACATTAAGTTCCCAAAAAAATAAGGCTTTTTTTAAATCTAGACATGACATTGATGCCAAATTTTGGATTTAATGAGTTACAAACAAGAGATTAATGCAAATAATCTATGAATAATTTAACTAATCAAAAAAGATAACTTCAAAGAACAAATGTAAGTCATTACATCGCTAACGTTATAAAAAATTGATGAGCTTAAAAGCTTCAACCAATATGCTTTTCATTACAGAACTATTGTATGCATGAATTGCTTAGTACTCATCAAAGCTTCCTGGCCTGATTTTGGTTTTATGTTATAACACGCTTTTCTTGTTTCTATAATTAGATCATGTAGAGGGTTATGGCCATGGACACGGTGGATATGGACACGGCGGAGGTGGATATGGACACGGTGGAGGTGGATATGGGCACGGCGGAGGTGGATATGGGCACGGTGGTGGATATGGACATGGTGGACATGGCGGACACGGACATTATTGCTATCACCCTCCGTGCAAAACTGATGTCGTTGAGACAACAAAAAACTAAATGTTGTCACCTTGAAAGATCATATTATACGTTTGAATAAATGATTCTGGCGGCCCATTTAGGGTTGTTAAACGTTTCAGGATCAGTAAACTGAACTACATTTGTTTTCATGTGAGTTCTTAGTACGAATAAGGCATGTTGTGAAGTGGTGTTCAATATGTTGAATGTGAGTTTTAAATAAAATATTTAAGCGTGCGTTGTATTTGTGTGCTTATGATTCTTAAAAATTCCAGATCAACTATAACTTTTGTTCTTTTTTACTAATGCAAATTGGCTCAAAATCTATTATTGTAAAACAAAAGTGGTTCCAATATGGGACATTGTCTTAAGTTCGAGACTCACCAGTAACATTTTTTTTCAACATTTTTTTATCACACTTCCTTTTATACAATCACAGTTATTCTATGAGACTGAATTTTTCTACTACACTTTTTCTGAAAAAACGCACAAACCGTATATTTTTTGTACAAACCGTACATTTTAAGTACAAACCGTAGAAAAAATATACGGTTTGTGATGCAGTACAAACCGTAAAAAAATCTACAGACCGTAGATAGTTTGTACTGAAAAATTAAACAGTCAGTCCCTACGTCAAATTACAGTTCCTGTGTTCTCTTTCTCAAATTAGAGTTCCTGCGTTCTCTTTCTCATTCTTTTTCCTTGCGTTAAAAAAAAAAACCCAAATCAACCAAAATAAAAACCATAACCATCAAATTTCTCAAAAAAATAATCCCAAATCACCAATCAAATTTCGTCAAAAAAACCCCCAAATCACCAATCAAAAAAAGATACCCTAATTCAAGTTTTTTCTTTATTCTCTAGTTTATTATTTATTTTTTGTAGTTCCAATTTGTAAAATAGGGAAAAAGATATAAAATATGCCAATTCTAATTCTAACATAAATGCGTTTATATATACTCTCACTAATAGTATATTTAGTTCCAAATTGTTAAAGCGTCTAAAATTTTGTGACGAATAATCTTGTGAATATTCTCGACTTATCATTACAATTATAAAGTGTTTTCCAATTTGTAGCTACCTTGTAAAATTATGAAGTTCGTTTGATCAAAAGATTATTTATTTAATACAATCAAGACTTGGTCCACCAAGACCGATTAGTATATTCTTAATATTAATGAGGATCAAAGAAGTAAAGAAATAATTAATCATTTTACGAAAATCAATTGAAATTGTTTGGAAGCAATTCAAATTATTTACGAACGTTGTATTAGTTCATTATATCTTTATATACTGATTGAAAATCAATACAAATGGCTGAAATTAATAAAGATTCAAAAATTTGAATTTGGGCAAAAATTGTGCAATCCAATTAGTTACATTTAAGGAATATTTTAAAATTCAAATTTTAGAGCTCACGCAACAGCTAGGAAAACCATAGAGGCTATAAATAGATTTCTTTTAAAGTCAGAATTCACACAAACTTCTATTCTCCCTCACAACTTTGAATTTTGACAAATTTTTTATACACTTTCGACGATTATTCAAAGCTTTACAACTCTATATTGACTTGATTCTGTCATTATTTAAAACTAGATTTCTCAACGGATCATATTATAAACTTCTATATATATTGAGAGAATAGAATGTTAAGGTGTGGAGAGATCGTCATCAAAATATTTATATATAATTGAGTGTGGGAGATTTAACGTTTTTCAAACTTTCAATCACATCAAAATAAAGTCTTGCACACATGTACTATTGAGTATGTGTGTTGGTGTTATTTTAGTTGTTTATATCATGTACTAATTGTGTTTTGTTTCAGGACACAAGTACTTGACTGAATAATTTTTTTATAACTAAGTAGACTTAATTGATACTTTGGATTAAATTGTTACGTTGTACATTTTAGGTATTAAATCGGTAATTAAAGAAAACTATTTTGCTGCAGTATATATACTCACTTGGGACTAAATTGTAAACAATTTTTACCATTTCATAATCAATAAAAATATCTCTCTCTATACTATGGCGATTTTCTTTTCCTGATATTGTACTTATATATATACATATATTTCCTCATAATAAACCATTAAAACGTGGTTTCTACATGGTATTAGAGCATTTATAGCTCTTATTACGCTGTTTTTGACGATTGATCCACCACAGAATTGGGGGTTTTGCAGTACGATCAAGGTTCGCAACAGAATTGGGGATTTTGGGTATTTACTACGAGAATTTGGGGTATTATTAATTTGGGATATCATTTTTGAGAATTTGGGGTTATTCGTAGTTATTCAATTCTTGGGTATAATCATCTGATATATCTGTTTATGGTAACTTTTCCTGATCTCTCTTTGAATAGATTCAATAGCTCTTTGAATCATCTTTAATAGTGGTTTGATTTGCTGAGAACTAGAGTTATTGATTGAATTAGGTTATTGGTATAATAATTCTATCTTCTTTTAATATCGACATTTATTTGATATTGGTGGTTTGATTTGGGATAGTTATTCTTCATATTTCATATCGAAGGATTTTTGGTTGGTTGATTGATTCAAGATTCAATTTCTTTAGCATATAATAGATAACAATAATAATCAGCCTTCCATAACTACCATGAATCTTTATTATATAGAGGCAAATAAAAATACTAGTACTTATTTAGTTAATCATCTACTAACTGGCCCTAATTACCATAATTGGAGAAGAGCTATAGAAATATGTATAGGTGTTAAGTCTAATATAGGGTTTGTGAATGGATCTTTACCTTGCCCACCTATGGGTGATCATATGTATGGTGCTTGGGTGCAATGTAATCTAATAGTTACGTCCTGAATCATAAACTCAGTTAGTACAGATATTGGACAGTATATTGTGTATGTGGATACAACCACAAAGATGTGGAGAGAGTTAACAAAAAGGTTTTTTCGGGGTAATGAGGCTAGAATCTATGAGCTGCACCAAAAATTATATTATACTGTTCAATGGGATTTATGGGTGTCAGCCTATTTTACTAAATTAGACACTTTATGGATTTTTTTGAATGTTTTGAGTCCCTTGCCTAGGTGTTCTTGTGGAATAATAGGGGGGTGCACTCGTAATTTCATGGCTGCAGTTATAGCTAGGGAAAATAGGGTGTTTAAAATGATTTTCTTGATGGGTTTGAATGAAAAGTTTACAATAGTAAGGGGACAATTCTTGTTAATGAAATCTATGCCTTACATGAATGACATGTATACTATGTTGACTTAAGATGAGAAACAAAAAAATATCAATGCTAATGCTAATAGGACTGCAACACATAGTATGACTTTGGTTGTTAATGGTCAAGAGAATAGGCCTAGGGTTCAAAATTTTGGGTATAGACCACCTGGTTTTGGTAGAGGATGTGGTATGAAATGTTCTCATTGTGGGTCAACAAGACATGTGAAGGATAAGTGTTATAAGTTACATGGATATCCACCTGGTTGGAAACCTAGAAACCCTAATCCTAACCCTAATCATAGGTTCAATAGTCCATCTAGTTATAATCCACCACAAGCTCATCATGTTCATATTGCACCTTTTGGACCACAAGCTCATCAAGTTTAGGTTGCACCTTTTGGTTAGTCTGTGTAACAGTTGGTGCTCAACCATCTTTATTCCATTCTCTTCATCCAGTTGCTTAAGACATTTCTTATTCTAGCAATAGTCAGAATGGTTCTCAGAATGATCAGAATGTGGGTTTTCATGGGTCTAGTGGTTCAATGGCTGATAATAGTTTTGGTACAAGTTCTGGAGTTTCTGTTTCTACTCTTTTCTCTAACCTTTCTTATACTGGAATAACAGGTATGCCTAAAGCCTTGACTTGTTTTTCTTATTGTGCAAATGTTTATAATAATATTAAAAAAAATAAAACTATTTGGATTTTAGATAATGGTGCTAGTGAGCACATGGTTAATTCATACTGTTATTTTTTTGAAAAAATAATTAGTAATATAACACATGTTAATTTACCAAATGGAAATAATGCTCTTGTCACTCAAATTGGTACTTATATAATGTTTTATGTGTACATTTTTTGAGTTTAATCTGGTCTCAGTTAGTAAATTAACACGAGATGCCTTATGTTCTTTATTTTTTAAGGCTAAAACTTGTTATATCCATGACCATGGCTGCTTGAAGATGATTGGTAGTGCTACAGAACATCATGATCTTTATATTTTTCAAAGTTCAATTGTTGTTTCTAATTTCAGCTGTACTGCTGTTCTTTCATATAATAAGCCAAATTTGTGGCATTGTAGGTTAGGTCATCCTTCTAGTTTCTATTTTCATAATAATTTCTTATAATATTAATGATGTTTCTTGTTTAGAAGAATTTGGTTTAGTTTGTGATACTTATCATATAGCAAAGCATCATAAGTCTCATTTTTTTTTGAGTGTTTCTCAATCTAATAATGGTTTTGAATTGATACATTGTGACTTATGGGATCCATATACAATTGCTTCTCTTACTGATTGTCATTATTTTCTTACTATTGTAGATGATTTTACTAGATGTACTTGGGTATTTTTAATAAAACATAAGTCTGAGACTGCTGTTATATTTCCTAATTTTTATAATAGGTACATAGTCAGTCTGGCAAAACTATTAAGATTATTAGAAGTGATAATAGTACAAATTGTTTTTGAGTGATTTTTACAATCAACTTGGGATTATACATCAAACTAGCTGTGTAGATACTCCTCAAAAAAATGGTATTGTAGAGAGAAAACATCAACATTTATTAAATGTAGACAGGTCATATAGGTTTCAGTCTTCTTTACCATTGAATTTTTGGGGTGAGTGTGTTTTAACAGCTGCATATTTGATTAATAGAATGCCTACACCTGTTCTTAATAACAAGTCACCATATGAAATGTTATATAATAAAAAAACCTGGATATTGTCATTTAAAAATAATGGGTTGTCTATGTTTTGCTAGTACTTTACCTAGAAATAGAACTAAATTTGATCCTATAGGGATAAAATGTGTCATGATTGGCTATGTGAGCAGTACTAAAAGATATAATTTGTATGATTTAGATACTTATGAACTCTTTATTTCCAGAGATGTTATTTTTTATGAACATATATTTCCTTTTAAAGGGGATAATACTTATGTTAATACTTATAATAATGGTAATGGTTTGTCAACTGCGAATAATAAAAATAGTAATGTTAATGATAGGCATGTTGATAAGGCTTGTACTGATAATAGTTGTGATAATAATGATGGAAGTAATGTTGTAAAATCTAAAAGAGCCCATAAAGCTCCAACATATTTGAAAGATTATCATTGTAATTCAACTAACATTTTGCCTCATAAAAAGGAACATCTTTATTCCCTTAGTACTTTTATTTCTTATGACAAGGTAGCTCCTAATTATAAAGTTTTTTGTTTATCTATTTCCTCAATAATTGAACCAAAAACCTATAATCAAGCTAAGAATGATCCATTATGGCAGAAGGCTCTGCAAGTTGAGATACAAGCATTAGAGGCTAACATTACTTGGTTTTTGACTGAGTTACCATTAGTTAAGAAGCCAATAGGATCTAAATGGGTTTATAAAGTTAAGTATAAATCTGATGGTTCAGTAGAAATGTATAAAGATAGGTTAGTTGCTAAGGGTTACAAATAGTTAGAAGGAATGGATTTTGAAGCAACTTTTTCACAAATAGCTAAAATGACTACAGTTAGGTGTTTTTTGGCTATATCAGCTAGTAAAAATTGGATTTTATCACTAATAGATGTTAATAATGTTTTTTTTACATGGAGAAGTAAATGAAGAAGTATATATGCTTGTGCCACCAGGTTTTCAGCAACAAAATACTAACTTAGTATGGAGGTTACAAAAGTCTTTGTATGAACTCAAGCAAGATTCAAGACAATGGTTCTCCAAGCTAAGTACATCTCTTCTTGACTTTGGTTTTGTCCAGTCCATATCTGATATTTCCTTGTTTACTTATAATAAAAATGGTTTATTTTTAGCATTATTAGTTTATGTTGATGATATACTATTAGGTAGCTCTAATAATGATTTAATGGAGCAGTTTAAGATCTTTTTAAATAATAGATTCCAATTGAAAGATTTAGGCCCTTTGAGATATTTTCTAGGGTTAGAGGTAACAAGAAGTAAGAATGGAATACATATTTGTCAACTCAAGTATGGTTTAGAATTATTAGCAGTGCAGGACATTTAGCTGTAAAACCTACTGATTTTCCTATGGAAACAAAGTCTAAATTTACAAAAGAAAGTACTGATTTACTTGATGACATAACTGAGTATAGAAGAATTATAGGTACGTTGTTATATTTAACTATCACAAGACCTAATATAGTTTTGCAGTTCATGTACTTAGTCAGTTTCTTTCAGCACCAAGCAAAGTACATTATAATGCAGCAATAAGAGTCTTGAGGTATATCAATAATAATCCTTCTCAAGGTGTTTTCTTCCCTCTTAATTCTGATTTGAGTTTAAAAGGTTTTAGTGATTCTGATTGGGCATCTTGCATTGATACTAGGAGATTTGTTACTAGCTTTTGTATTTACTTAGGAAATTCACTTATTTCATCTAAAATTAAAAAGCAAAACAATATTTTTAGAAGTTCTGCTAAGGCATAATATAGGGCTTTAGCATCTACTAATGTGATATTATTTGGTTACTTTAAGTTTTAAGAGATTTTGGTATTTTACAAGACAAACATGTTGCACTTCATACTGATAGCAAATCAGCATTAGCTTTAGCTTTAAATCATGTTAATCATGCTAGAACTAAGCATATTGAGGTTGATTGTCATTTTATAAGAGAGAAAATTGTTAAAAAAGTTATACATATGCATGTTTATTCAGAAAATAATATAGCAGATATGTTTACAAAAACACTTGGTTCTGGTGTGTTTAATGGATTATTGTCGAAGTTGGGTGTGTTTTCTTTGCAGAATCCAACTTAAGGGGGTATATATATTAAGTATATTTTTTGGTATTATTTTAGTTGTTTATATCATGGATTAATTGTGTTATGTTTCAGGACACAAGTACTTGACTGAATAGTCTTTTATAACTAAGTAGACTTAATTGATAATTTGGATTAAATTATTACTTTGTACATTTTAGGTATTAAATATGTAATTAAAGAAAACTATTTTGTTGTAGTATATATACTCAGATGGAACTAAATTGTAAACAATTTTTACCATTTCATAATCAATAAAAATATCTCTCTCTCTACTATGGCGATTTTGTTTTCCAGATATTGTACTGACATATATACATACTAGTAAAAGCTACCCACACTTTTGCATGTGAGACGCTATAAATGTGTATAATGATACAAATGTAGAGTAATTAAAAAAAATATGGAAAAAAATATGATATAAATTGTGATAATGATACAAATATTTAGAAAAAAAAATATAGGATATAAGAAATTTTGTTTGGTTAAAGAGACAGAAATAGTGTAATTAGTTTTTATTTTTTATGAAAGTAGTTATTATGGTAATTAATAAAAAAATATAGGGGTATTTTTTAAAAAAATTTGGCTAAATTGGGCATGCTCATTTGACTTGGATTGACTTATTATAATAGAATGATATTTTCTTATAATAAACCACCAAAATGTGGTTTCTACAGGTACGAGATCAAACTTATTGATTGTATGACTTATGTACAACTTCAAGTACTTATATTAGTATGTGGATCATGTGATCATATTTGTCTATTTGTTAAGGATTGTCAGGTTTAAGTCTGCCCTTTAAAAAGCAGTACGATTGTGGGTTTGTTAATCTGCCTTTTAGGAGGAGTGTTTTGTAAACGGTATGTTATCATAAAGGAAGATTGTATATTAAGAATAAAAATCTCAATAATCAGTTTGGACTTGAGAACTCGACATAGTCTCAAATTGAGGTGAATCGGGATCAATCACCTTGTCAAGTATTCCTTACCTTACTCTTAACGTCCAAGTCATTAGTATAACTCTAATATAGTTGTGTGATTGATAGATATAACTACTTAGCTCAGAACTGACTTATCTCCGAAGCAAACGTTAAAATCAGATCTTCGTTGATGACGTGTATGAACCTGCACGTTGATGATGTGTATGAACCGGCACATTGTGGATTCACAATACACTTGGCAAGATCTATTCATTGATAGTTTGATAATCCAAATCGAAAGTTTGAAAAAAATCATTGTTGATTAAATCGTCGATAGATAAATAAGTCCATGCATATATGAAGTTATCTGCAATTGAATGATTAAATACTTGCGCTGGTGAAGTAACTAACATTAAGTAGAACTTACCCAATCCACTCCTTATTTTGATTGAAGAAAAGCTTAAAAGGTAGTTATGCTTATTCCTCCTCACCATCTAGGTTTGCCTAACGGACCAACATTAACGTTATGAAAACTAAATGGTATGACGGACATATTTTTGAAAGCATGGGGAGCAACTATATTATAATTTATATATATTGGAAGCAAAATAGTTTGAAGGAAGAAATCGAACCTTAGACATTTGAGTATAAAGACATTGTGTTTACCACTTGAGAAGGATTTGTTTTTAGTTTTAATAGGAAAAAAAATATGCATACCAATAAATATAATTTTTAACAGTAAATATTGTCAAACATGGTGGGATGTCAGTTTCGACAAGACTGTTTAAATACCGTAAGGTTAGATCATGTTAGTTTGTGTTTCAGTACCGCGACGTCTAGCGGGTAAGCTCACCACGGGTAAAGCTCTAGGATAACACAGCGTGGTGTTGGGGAGGGGATGATTAATAGAGATTTTGTGGAGCTATTAGGAGACAAGGTGTGTATATATTTAGTGATAGAAAGTGACCGTACGTGGTAATAGTTAGCAAAATAGATATGGACCATATCTTCATATATCTAGCTAAAACTCGATTAGTTTCAGATATATATCCTTGAGTCTTGTTATCGGCAATGTAGATCCTTAAAACTTAAATTATCCATTTCGATTTTCTTGTAAGCTACAAAACTATATGTAATTTTGACTTGCAAAAAATAATATCTAAAGTGTCGAACCGAAATGTAATTTTTCAAAATCTAATAATATAGTTTAACACTTAATTATTCTTATTAACTTTTTAAAAATTTTATTTCGACACTTTAGGTACAAGTTTATTTCAAGTCAAAATTGCATGTAGTTTCACAATAAAGAAGTAAATTAAAACAAAGCGAAAAATATATTTTAAAAAACAGAACCTACAAGTGTATTTCCCCACGAAATTCAACCTTGCTCCATTTGGTAGATAATTTTGGGCTAGTACCAATTTGAAAATTACATTGAGCTTTAGACCATTTCTCTCAAACTATTTATGTTTTAGGTCAATTCGGCCTAATTGACTCAAAATCTTCAGAATTAACAAGGGAAAATATTAAGAAGTCATAAAATCAGAAAGAAAAAATGTAGAAAAGCTAAAATAAATAAATAAAAAATACCAAAAATAATAAAAAAAAAGTTAAGAACTATTGAAAAAATGCAAATTCACTAAATAAAAGGTGGGAGATTAGTGAAAGATAAAAAAAAATTGAGAAAAACCCAAAAAGTCTAAGGAACACTCCATAAAAATGGCAAAAAACTAAAACAAACAGCTAAAAAAATCAATTAGACTCTTTCTAAAAAAGTATAAACGATAAAATACCCTAAAAATTACCCTAAAATAAAAGACTAATTTATCTAAACTGATTTTAAAACAATCAAAACGACAAAATACAATAGACAATTGGCCACGGCAAACAATCTATGGTCATTTGAAAACGGCCTATGGTCATTTGAAAACGGCCTATGGTCATTTGAAAACAGCCTATGGTTATTTGAAAAGAATCAAAGGTTAAAAATATAATTTCTAACTGATTACGATTCCATTCCATCTTCTTCCCCCAAATACTCCCAAATAATATCGGCTTTGGTTTTAACCATATTGCGGTTGCCATTGCTTCAATTCCCGTCGACACGTCAACACTCACCGCTTTCCAATCATAAGCGATCATTAACAACCAATATTTGTTGCTCAATTTATTTTTTCCATTAATGGAGGGAGAGAGAGGCCAATACCAAGACTGAAAGAGAGAGAAAAGGGTGGCGATAGACTTCGTCGTAGTTGCAAACCTCCTGTTAAGTCCGAGATTATGGATCCTATTATTTGTCATTGTTATGGTAAAATCATGTTTGATATTATATTGTATAAACTCCTTTGTATAGTTTATTTGATTAATAATTTTCTATAAGTTGTTGTTAAGAAAAGCAGTTGAGTTACAAATTCAGTTATAACTCAAGATATAACTAAATATGACGGGTAGATTCATTAAAGATTTTATAGAAGGATAATTTTGATATCTTGCATATTAAAACGTGGTCATCAAGTTGGAAAAGATATGAGATGAAATCTAAAAGATTAAAAACTTTAAATATATGGAAATACTCAAGATTTTCAAGACAAATAAAAAAAAATTAGGAATATCTTTCATATTTAATCAACTTGAAATCTTTTGTAAATACTATGTATAAAGCCTATTAGCTTTTATTATTGGGTGTGTGTTTTAAAATGTAGACAATAGATTATAGAGATCAAACACCTGTTGTATACGAGAGATTAAAAACGTGAGAAAAATCATAGATTTAGTTCCTAGAGAGATTGATAGTGTTTACGTTGTGTGGTATAGAGTTAGGCATATATGATTGAGTATTGTAAGTCTAAAAACTCGTTAATGTCCTTAACATATCAATAAATCACTAGGTGAGTGCCTCAGAGATGTAGACCGGAATTGGGTCGAACTCCGTGATCAAACGTCTCGTGTTCAATGTTTTTTATTAACTTCGCAGAATAGTTCAGTTACAACTTGAGTTATAACTGAGACTTCACTTATAACTGAGGTCGGAACTGAAAGCGCGTAATAGCACTCGGAACTTCGGCTTTAGTTTTCTTTCAGTTGGTATCAGAGCTTCACATCAGATTTACTTGGTGTGGATCCTGTGTTCTGAGTATATGAAGTTAGTAAATAAAACAAAACATTTCCATTAACCCTCCACACTCGAAAGCATTCAAAGTATGCATTCTGAAAAAAACGAGAATGATAGATTTCATCAAAGATCAAAACGAACAAGAATGAATAATTTTTATGACTAGATGAGAAGCTCAAATTCAGGAGGAGTTAAGCTTAATATCGAATCTGTAATTTAAAGTTTTTGCCAAAACAATAACAAATGGGGAGATTGTTAGCTCCTAAATTATAGACCGTATTATTTGTCATTGATATGGAAAAATCATGTTAGATATTATATTGTATAAACTCCTTAGTATAGTTTATTTGATTAATAATTTTCTATAAGTTGTTGTTAAGAAAAACAGTTGAGTTACAACTTCAGTTATAACTCAAGATATAACTGAATATGGCGGGTAGATTCATTGAAGATTTTGTAGAAGGATGCTTTTGATATCTTGCATATTAAAACGTGGTCATCCAATTAGAAAACATATGAGATGAAATATGAAAGATTGAAAACTTTAAATATATGGAAATACTCAAGATTTTCAAGACAAATAAAGAAGATTTAGGAATATCTTTCCTATTTGATCAACTCAGAATCTTTTGTAAATGCTATATATAAAGCCTATTAGCCTTTATTATTGGGTGTGTATTTTACAATGTCGACATGAGATTATAGAGATCAAACACCCGTTGTATACGAGATATTAAAAAAGTGAGAAAAATCACAGGCTTAGTTCATAGAGAGATTGATAGTGTTTAAGTTGTGAGGTATGGAGTTAGGCATATACGCTTGAGTATTGTAAGTCTCCAAACTCGTTAATGTGCTTGACATATCAATAAATTACTGGGTAAGTGCCTCAGAGATGTAGACCTGGATTTGGTCGAACTCCGTGATCAAACGTCTCGTGTTCAATGTTTTTTATTAATTTCGCAGAATAGTTCAGTTACAACTTGAGTTATAACTGAGACTTTAGTTATACCTGACGTCGTAACTGAAAGCACGTAACAACACTCAGAATTTCGGCCTTAGTTTTCTTTCACCTCCGTTGGTTGATTTGTATGTCGAGCTCACGTGGGAGGAAGAGAGTGAATATAAGATAGAAAGAAGGGAGAGAGATGGAAAGCTGAGGAGGCGCCAACTCTTTTGGTGACCGGCTAGGCAGCGATGTCCTCTCCCGTAAGGCTATGAATTGTATAGACACAAATAGTTATTGCGATGTGAGAACATGTTTAGAATTTGTTAGGTTTATATAATGGTCGAAAACCTAAATAATTTATTGTCAGACTTAAATATGTTTCAAAGTTGGCCTAAAATCTAAACAATTATTATTTTTTTGTCCGCATTTTTAGATTTGTTGCTTAAGAACATTAGGAGTTATAATTGAATAACGAGTATTTTTAAGCAGTATAACCCATCAACTCATCATCCTAGTGAAATCATTGGAGGTCGGTACCCCTTTACAAATTTTTAAGCTTTAGTAGCACTGCTTTTTATTTTCAAATAATATATAGCCTTTAAAAAAAACTTAACTAGTGTTGTAGGTTATTATTGGACTATTGGGCCTTACTCATAGTGGGCCTAAGTTGGGCTTTCTAGCTTGTATAACCCTAACCTCTAGTATATAAAGAAGGTTAGGGTCCACTTGTATTCAGACATTCTGATGAATAAAGACCTACTGTTCACTCTCTCTATGTTCTCTCTATGTTCTCTCTATGTCTCCTATATAATATATATACTGAGCTAATAAGACTCACAACACGTTATCAGCATGATGCTCATGGAGATTGGAGTCCAACCTAGGATACTAAGGTTTTATGCTCGAAGATTGGGTTATAAAAACATGCGGCCAAACTTTGAAGTTTTTTTTATTCTATCGGCCTTCCACAAAATAGCAGGCGTACGGTACATTTTTTTTCTACTTATAAATCACATGATATTAGAAGTAGAACCTGCATGTTAATTCGCGTATATAATATGGAATTGCATGTATAGTACTATATGAACTCCAGTAAACAATAAATCTCGCTACGGTTCATATTGCTAGTAACATGCGTGTGTGATCATATAGTGTTAATAAGACTAATCTTTGTATGGATGAACATTAACATATCTTCCAGTTAACCAATGTATGAACCAAAGTGATATGGATGATGTCATGTTAGTTTACTGTGAATAAAATAACTTGATTCATTTAGATTTGTTATCCATATGTTCACTGGTAATAATAATAATCAAGATACAACCAAATCTCTTGGCACGTATACATGGGAAGTGAATAAAATAAAATCTGTATTGAATCGCTGAATAGTATTTTTTTACTTCACGTGTGAATAGTATACATGAATGATTTAGTTACCATGTATAGAACTTACATATAGCAATAGAATAATTATATATTGAGTAATATCTTGCTTAGTGTAAATTGATAAATTTAGATTGTGCTAATATGTACTACCATGCTACTGCTATTTTATTTAATCATGCAAGCAGGTACGATCTATGTATTTATTTACTGCCATGTATACTTGTGTAAAATATGGTAATTTGCGAAATCATATATTTTCACATTTAAGTTGGAAAAATTATGAACCCTCCCCAAATAGGCTCACCTATTTGGATACGATGTCTAGGAAAGATATAGGCGGAAGTCGATATCCTAATGAGGTCGGGTTTTAAGTGGCATTCGTGTCCTCCACCCTCACCGTCTTTCCTGGTCATTTTTCAAGTAGAGCTACCGAAAGGGGTTGACTAAATAATAATTTCCCCGAGTGTGTTTATATAGTGATGTATGTTTCGCCGAATTGGTGTCTCTGTATCGACCTGTCGTTCGATCAATGAGAACCTATTCACATTAAAAGCAAAACTATTTTTCGAACCTGTCGTTTCGAAATAAAGTTTATGCTTGTGCAAACCATAAACATATAAACCAGTCGTTTTATATGGAAAATAATCCAGAACTCCCAACACATGTTGGATGCCATCTATGATGAGAAAATTCGCAAAACATACTTGCGACTGTTTAGACGTTGATTTTAATCCGTCACCACATGTTAGTCACCCTGATGTGTGAAAATATGATGCCCAATTTTTTTTTGGATGCCATCTTTGATGAGTAAAACACGAGTTTGTTGTTACCATCAGGATGAATGCTAAGGCGTTGATTTTATTCCGCCTCCACATTTGAGACGTGATGACGTCTATGGTGAACAAATGTCTGAAATTGACATATTGGAGCAATCCTTCACCAAAATACTATCTTGGAAATTGTATTCCATAAGCAGTATCGTGAATTTATATTCACCATGTTCCTTTATCACCCATCTTTTATTGGATAAGAAAATTACCCCGGTGAGTAGTTTTAATCCTATTGGGTCAATGGCGAATTGTTTGCCTGATATTAATGTTCTTCGTGTACATTTTTTTTTCACGAATCGAGAACCGAGACAAGTGTTATTTGTCTCGAACTGTCGCGATCCCGATGAATCGCCTAGACAAGCGAGATTTTAGACAATCGTCAAAATCGAAAACCTGTGGCTCCAAGACAGTAATTGAAATGAACAATATGACTCGCTGTCACAAAGCAAGAGATAATGCTTAAGGAGGCAACTCTATGCTATAAAGACAAAGGTCATGCACGGTTACTCCTTAAATAGTTCAAAACTATTATAAAGGTGAAAAAACCGATGCTAATGTGGTTAAACCTAACTGAAAGGAAACTCTTGAGACCCCCGATTTTGTGGCTCAAATGAGTTTGATACCTTTCTTTATTGATTTTGATAAATCATTGAGCCATTTTTTCGCTCATCTGGATTATGTTTTCCATTTGGATTATTATTTTCCATTTGGACCATACTTTTGGATTATGGTTTTTCTGTTTACGAAATTTCTCGAAATAATTTAAAGTGTTTTGAGCAAATTTCTTTGACAAATGTGACCAAACTTTAAATTATGAAATTTTAGGCAATACTTGTGGGGTAGTTGTTTCTTTTGGAAATAGTGGGTAACAGTGTACCACATAATTTCACCAACTACTTGCCTAAAAGAGTACTCAGTGACAACGATTCTGGACCTGTCGTTCCAAAAATCGAAATCTTTGGTAAAACCAAATTGATTTGTCAAATATGAGGTCTTATACTCATGTAGGTCCTGTCGTACCTTGTTGAGTTATAAAATATTCGAGAAAACCAGCGTTATCTGGTAATAGCTCATGAAAGAATTGAAATTTCTTTACATAGCCTCCATTCAATACGACCAAAATCGTATTTTTAGAGGAGTTGAAATGTCTTTCAAGTGGTTGCTACCACGTTTTTTTAAAAGCATTTAAAGTTACCTTATCATTTCGCCTGTCGTCGATTGATAAAGGATTTAGATGCTAAGACATGATTGTCTATACTATCATTCGCCTGTCGTCGATTGATCAAAGCATTTTGATATTGTGGCATTGACCGGATGAGATATTCCCGGGTTAAAAGACGATGCTTGATTTATAATCGCATCGCATTTGGATTCTCTTTGAGGATATATTTCGTGATTAATCCGAAATTCATGCCACTAATGCTCACTTTGAAAGACTAGTATGTGTAAAGATCACGAAATGAACTCATAGAATTCTTGTAAAGAATTGAAGGAGTTATTGTGGACTTATCCAACCATAAAACGGACCATAAATATAAATGGTTATGGTTGATGCATCGACAATAAGGTCACATGATTATTGTTGTCCACAGAAATGCAGCATTTCCCAAACTTTTAGCCCTATCATTAAGTTGATGGCTCATGATCCCGATTATCCTGAAAAGTCTAGTCGACTTGATAATTCCGAAGAGTAATAATCGAAATTTCGATTTGAATTACTTGAGTTTGGAAATTGAAATTGAACATCATGTCGATTATGTTCAGACCCAAATGGACTCACGGAAAGTTTGATGATGCTACTGCAAATGATTGCACGCATTTCTTGGTTTTGCGCACCAAGATTTATATTTTCGTGTGGGGTTATGCTATTTTGCTGCATTGGTCCGTCATGAGGCCCATAGACACTCAAACACCATATGCGTACCAGCTGGTTACTAGTTATGAGCCAGAAGTCTCATATTAACGCGTGTTTGGAGTGCTAAATTAATATTTTGATTGAGCCGCTATAGCGTTCAAAATATGGACCTCTGAAGGAGACATAAGTCGATTATGAATCCCCTGCCTATCATTTGATAGAGTAACCTTGGCAAGCGATCTCTTTACCGCATAATATGCGAAAGTGACATCGCTAAGACTGTTCTCCCCATCGTTAGGGGGAGATTTGCACGTTACCATTGATAAGGAACGACGTGAAGTAACGTGGCATAACCCACTCAGTCTTAGCTTGATCCCCAAAACTGCACTTAGTGATAAGTAAGTGCATAGACTCCCTCAAGTCTAACTAAATGCCAGACGCATTTAATGACTTTATGAGATGTCACGAGATCATTTATACCAGCTGCAAAATGCTTGCAAGGATAGACGTCCCTGTCGGACGCCGTGTTCCTGTCGTAACACGTTGCTTTGGCCGAACCCGCCAAGCAAAGGACGCTGCCGTCGGCCGTCAGTCTGTCGTCCTTCCTAAGATATGAGGAAGTTGACCGGTTCTTAATTCGTTCAGCCCCAGAGGTGGTGAACTGAAACTCATTTGTCGCACGAGATTATAAAGGATCAAGGAGATGTGTGATTTCCTCCTCATCCTAAGAATCTCGAAATATCTGTCGATCATGATATCTTAGACGATATTGAAGCGAAACGAGACTGTCATTGATTACTTGTTCATATATTCGGTGACGACTGATAATATGAGCAAATTATGACGGGAAACCATGTATCGTTGCCTGAAGTCAACGTAGAATAGACTGGACTAATGGAAACTTGCAATCCAAGTAGACTCCTTAGCGAAAGTGTGTTCGGACCTGTAGCTCCAACACCACCAATGTTAAACGAGTTCGTTTATTTGGTTATTCATAAGGAAAAGTGATGAGAATAATGAGATTGTAGAATGCTCGCCTAGTAGCGCAAGGCTTCTCTCACACCTTGGAATTGATTACGAGATGGTTGATTTCCTCGTAATGGACATTATAACAGTCCCCTACTTTACCAGTTTAGTAGTTTCCGAAAAACTGAGTATGCAGCCATGAATGTGGTCACGGTTTTATCTCTATGGGGATTTAGACAAAGAGATATAGATGAAGGTCCCTGTGTGACTTCATGTGCTTAAATCAAGTAGTTCCTGACCACGGAACACGATCTCAATTAAATGAGACATTCACTATATGGATTAATATAATCCGAGCGGATGTGGTATACCCGCCTAAGTGAGTACTTGATTAGCTTGGGATACTTGAACAAGTATTATGCCCTTGCGTGTTTTATTACGCGATCCATTTTTGGATTTGCCTTCGAGATGAAGGATCTTGGGAAGACACGGTAGTGACTCAACCTGATGATTGAGTCCCGTAAAGATTGAATCTAAGTCCATGATTCAGACTACACCCAGAAGGTGTTATGACGTTTTAGTCATCATGACGTTGAGTCGTCAGATTCTCCCATGATCGTTCGATCACTAGACATTGATATAGACCCAGTCCGTCCCTGATGAGACGATGAAGCGATATTGAACCATAATGTTCATATCTAAGTACAATAAGCGCATCATTGTACTTGGTCTAATGTGCTAGGACGAACATCTCGTCTGTTGTGAATGGTATAGCTCGACACAACATCGCGCTAACACGCTGCCATCGAAATGGCACTAAAGACACATTCCCTTACATTATGGTAATTTTGGAAGTGGGCTAGTTTATCCCATTTGCGTCATCGAGTGTACCTACCCCCTTCGGTACTCGAATTAACGCAACCCTTTTTCGGTTATACCGATGCCGGTTACTTATCAGACCCGCATAAGGGATATTCCTAACATGGTATGTCTTTACCATTAGGAATAAGGCGACATCTTGGAGGTCTTGGAATGACTCCAAGTGAATCACTCTGATCTATTCGTGCTCTATGAGACGACTAGAGAGTGTATATGACTTCGAGCTAGTATTAGTCATATTTGAATTACATATGTTCTGTCTCACGATCCAGATAAAACACTTGTCATAGAAGACAACTTGTTGTTATTGATCAAGAGAGACATGACTACATTATGCTATTTAGCATTTCTCGCCGAAATTAATCTTCACAAATGAAGTTTAAGAGCATCCAGTTGAATGCTCGTTCTATTCCACGTTAGATTTTCTTGCATACAGTCGTGTGCATGTAAATGAGGCATCCAGTCGAATGCTCGTACTCTTTCTTGGAATATGAAATCCTCGCACCCTGTCGTGTGCAAGTGAGGGGGAGCATCCAGGTGAATGCTTATTGCACTAATTACTACTTAGTCGAAATCCTCGCACCCTGTCGTGTGCAAGTGAGGGGGAGCATCCAGTCGCATGCTCGTGTACTCTTTTTGTCCTTAGACCAAAGTTTTTTCCCATTGGGTTTTCCTTGGCAAAGTTTTTAGCGAGACACGTTCCTATCATATCTCACTTACCATTGCCGAAATTAGGGGGAGTATCCTGTTGTATACTTCTTACCACTGTGTACTCTTTTGTCCTTCGACTAGAGGTTTTTTTCCCACTGGGTTTACTCTAGCAAGGTTTTGATGAGGCACCTGTTTTGTGGTTGATCCCCTACTACTACCACTGTTGCACTCTTTTTCCTTCGATCAGAGATTTTCCCATTGGGTTTGCTCTGGCAAGGTTTTGATGAGGCACACTGTTTTGTGGGTAGTTACTTACATGATATTTCGGCATATATCATTCGGCTACACAGTTTCTCCTAGGTACCGGTTTTGTCCCACACTGGGTTTTCCGTCCCTAAGGTTTTTATGTGTTTAGCACTGCGAATGAACTCGACTCAGATCGACTGCATGAAGACGAAGAATTCAAGACGTCCAAAGGGGGAGTGTTGTAGGTTATTATTGGACTATTGGGCCTTACTCATAGTGGGCCTAAGTTGGGCTTTCTAGCTTGTATAACCCTAACCTCTAGTATATAAAGAAGGTTAGGGTCCACTTGTATTCAGACATTCTGATGAATAAAGACCTACTGTTCACTCTCTCTATGTTCTCTCTATGTTCTCTCTATGTCTCCTATATAATATATATACTGAGCTAATAAGACTCACAACAACTAGAATTTAGTACCCGTTTGTAAAGCGAGTTAAATTTTATTTCCTTCCACTCTACAATTTTATTTCTTTCTAGAAAGGAATTTGACCAATCCGGAAGAGATCGTACTCATCTGTCAATCAATTGTCACCACTGACCGGAGCTATGTCCTTGAGAGCTCTGGCATCGACGCCTAAACTTTATCTGTCTTTTAGCTAGCTAGCTTGTCACTCTATCTCCCTCATCTCCTATGCTTTTCCCTTTCTCCCTCTCTTTCTATTTGCCACGCTGGAGAAGGAGGATCTCCGACGACGTTGACAATGGCTGTGCGAAGACTGATTGTTTTGGCGGTGGTTGAATGTTGAAGTATTATAATGATTCTGTACTTAATAAGTCATTTTATCAAGTGTCACTACAACAAACTTAACCTTTATGGACGATTTGTTTAGAGACAATCAAAATTTGTCTCAAAATGATAACTTTTAGTAACAAAAATAATCTTTTAAACCCAAAATTAATATTTTTGTCCACAGATCTAAATTTTAGTGACACAAATTGAAAAAAAAAATTGTCTTAAGAAACAATCCCATACAGACATAAGGAGACACTTTAATTTCGTTTCAAAAAGTGTTTGGAGACAAATTTAAACCGTCTTCTTATGTTCGTATGAAATTGTCTTTGTAGACAAATTTTGTGACTAAAAGTTAGATTTGGGGAGCAAAAAATTATTTGTGTTTAAAAGATTATTTTTGTTCATAAAAAGTACTATTTAGAGATAAAATTTGATTGTTTCTAAAACTTTAGTTTTTTGTAGTGTGTTGTACGTTATATTGTAATTTCTAGATAGTTTATCTGTTAAGTTTACGTAGTAATGGACTGGATTGTAATACACCAGATAGTTAGAGAAGCCAGTAGGAAGAGTCCACGTGTGCAGTATTCGTTTTACCTCATCAACGTCAAACCTGCCAACAGGGAGGCCAGCGGTCGGGGTTCCCAAACTTTTAAGTACAATTTTGACCCAGGTGCTTTATAGTTTAGTAATGTTTAGGAAAATAAAATACTAACCGAAAATGTTTTAAAAAATAATAATGTTTGACACTAGAATTTTTGGATTAACATTATTGTCTCTTTTGACATTTTTTAATGTACTTTCTGTTTTATTATTGTGTATTAGTTAACTTTTCGTAAATTTTGTGTCCGTTAGATTATTTTGAATAATTTTTTGTGCACTTTTGTAGTATTTTTGTCTGTTTTGTCCATCGGATTGTCGTTGATTAGTGTATTAAATTATGCATTAGATTGTCTATTTGACTATTTTAGTCTGTCTTTTGTGTTATATATTGTAATAGAGTGTCTATTCAATTAGTGTTAGACTGTATATTCGATTGCCATTAATGTATTAATTTATCCATTTGACTAATTATGTTGTTAAACTGTTATTGAAATTTAGCGTCACTCATTGTACACGTTTGTGATCTCAACTTTTTATTGTATTAATTATCAAAAGTTTTGAAATATGTATCTATCATACCACAACAGTCAATAGAGTAGAGCGATAAAGAATACTTTTTCCACCATATCTATGTTTGTCTGCTATTATAACTAATCTGTTGAGTGTTTGACATAGCATATGTGGAGATATAATTTAGTAGATACCGTGTAATGATGCGTAACATCCATGATGCATTTATATCGTAAAATATATATTTATGTGACGCATTGTTATATAATTGACTATGTGGATAGATTAACTTTGTCTATGTAGTAGTTGAGGGAAATAAATGTCAATATTTTACTTGGGTGGTATTTAACTTTCTGTGTGACAGTATTTACATCCAATAGACACTATAAAAAAATAACCAAATAGCGACGGAATTAGTGACGGTATTTTTTGTTACGAGAGCTTAATAGCGACGGTTTTTGTGACGGATTTGTGACAGTTTAGTCAATTTGCGACAGATTTGTGATATCTTTTTAAATTAGCGACAGACTTGTGACAGCTTTTGACTCTCATTAAATCCAACATTATCTTGTAGTGAGACACTTAATTTTAATTTTAGGATCGGGGAAAAATTCTGAAATCCCGATCCCACCCGTGTACCGACCCGCATTCGACCCGAAATTTCTCAACTCGAGAATAGTCATGACCCGACAAACTTCGTGATCGGGATCGGGTGGCAATTTTGATTTCGTCGGGTGTCCCGATCCGACCTAATTTTTTAATTAATTTATATTTTATATAAAAACATAAATTAATTTATATTAAATGTAAATGAAACTTGTACATCTAACATACAATATAAACACTCTACCATATGAGCTATAATTTTTTTCGTTTTATATATTAGTTATAATTATACAAGTATAATATAAATTTATAGTTTTGAATATATGAAACTATTAAAATAAAAAAATATACTTAAATTAAAAAGTTATATTGTTATTTTCAAGAAACATAAATGATTATTATTTTCCAATTATAAAAATTATAATGATAATGTATCTTATTAGTATGATAATTAATGTTGCTTTTGTGAATAATGCTAAATAGTAAAAGAATCTGATAAAAAACGTATCAATTTTTTTATCTACTCCATTATTTTTAGTTTCACACTATTTTTTCTACTACATATTAATTTCTTTTTTCATTTATTAAGAATGTTATTTTTAAACTAAGATCATGTTTCGTGTTAATAATATGTTTAGACTTCTCAAATGAAAGTTGTTAAAAAAAAATGACTTCGTCGTAAAATAAAAAAAATATGTAGGGAGATTCGGGGTAAACCTATCCCGACCCTACGGGATCCCGAAAATTCGGGTCCCGAAAAAGTCGGGTCGGGATTTTTTTTTTTACTTCCAAAAATAATCGGGTCGGGATACGGGTTGAGAGTTTACGGGTCAGGCTCCGACCGTAACCCACCCCTGCTTAATTTTAAAAGGATTAAGCCTTTTAGTTATGACGCAACGTCCTAAAATAGTTTATTTATGAAGGATTATTACTCATTTAATAATTCCCAAAATAAGTTTTATGCATCGAGAGAAATTTGTAATTCGCCAAAGTAACTATCTGCAAAATTGGTTACTTTGTTTTAACTTGGAAACGATTAGATGAAGTTAAATAGCAACCTCAATCGGGGCAAAATTCGTTTTAAGAAAAATAATTATGTTTCTCATTTTATTTTATTTCCTTCAATTTTTTCTTAACCAGTAAGACCCACATCTAATAAATTAATGCACAAGAAAATAGAACTTGAAAATCAGATCCTACAAAATAATGTTTGATTTAGTGAGAGTCAAAAGCTGTCACAAGCCTGTCGCTAATTTAAAAAGCTGTCACAAATCTGTCGCAAATTGACTAAACTGTCACAAAGCCGTCACAAAAACCGTCCCTAATAAGCTCGTAACAAAAAATATCGTCACTAATCCCGTCGCTATTTGAGTATTTTTTTGTAGTATGGTAGAATGCAGAGGAGATGGCAAAGCAAAAAAATATTATAAGTTGTAACATAAAAAAATTGGTAGTGACAGTGTCAATTCTTGAACTTCATTTTTTGTTCTTTTTCTTTTATCAGAAAAGAATTTCTTTTGGTTCAAACAATTAGACTACGAGAGAAATAATAAAGTCATAAACTGTTCATATAGATGAAAGGACATGGTCCGTACAGTTAATCGTGGAACTACCGGATTTACTTTTATTAAAAAAGGGGGGAAGGTGATTAATACTTCACTACAAGAAAATACATTTTTAACAACAAACTTGAGCAACAAATTATTCATTCATGGCAACATATTTGTGTTTTGTTGTTAAATAGGTAGCATCTAGAAACAAGCCCTTTTTCGTTCCTAATGTATTTACATTTAACAACAAAATAATCTTTGTGACCAAAATGTAAACAATCTGTAACGCTAAAAAGTCTATGTTGCCAATAGTTGGCATCTACAACATGTCAAAAAAAATTTGCTAACATATTTCCTATATATGACAACAAACACTTTGTTGTCCTTTGAAAATTATTTTGTTGTCATGTTTAAATTGAAGTCACCCATATCATTATTTCGTTGGGGTTCTTTAGGGGTTTAGGGTTAATTTGTTTTACAGTTCATAAAGTGAGATATGTTCATAAATTAATTTGAACCTATCAAACCGAATCAAACTATGCCAATTTGTTAATTGTTTTGATCGATTTAAAAATTGATAAACATATTTAATCGGTTTGGCTTGGGTTTTAGTGGTTTAAAACCGAACATAACCATACCATTTTGCTTAATTATTTATTAATATTTTATAAGTATACACATGTTCGGGCATTAAATTCGCCTATTCCATCATGAATGGTTTAACACATGAAATAACAGAACCTACAAAACCGATTCTCATGTAACAACAATAAATGTTCGGAGTCATTAGTATAAAAATGACCCATTTCTATTTCCAGTCAAGTTCAACAAGTATTTATGTGAATGATATCAAGCTAGGTGGAAATTGGAAAGTTGCAGAGAATCTTAGTCGTCGAGTTATTTGGGATGTGCCAACATTGAATGGGTGCTAATGTTTTAGGTCCTATTGATGACATTGCACTCCAACGAGACGAGACAGTTAGAATTTACTCAATACTAGTTGAGAAATACTATCAAGCGCATATCAACGTACATAGCAGTGAGGTAGAAACTGTGGTGATTTCAAATGATATGATTTTGCAATCACGATAATGAGCACGGGAGAATGATAATCATGATAGTCATTTTACTATGTCTCCGATAAAGAACCATAAATGAAATGTGTATTGGCAATAAATAAATATAATATAAGGATTAATAACTCATAGGTACCACTTTTGAACTTTAATTCCCAATAGATACCTATTATAATTTACATTTCTCTTGGATACTATTTTTTCATACTATATAAATTAAAAAAAAATCTAATTTCATAAAAAAAACAGAAAATATCTCTCTCTCCCTCCCTCATAAATGAAAAAAATCATAAAAAATGAAAAAAAATGAAAAAAATCACAAAAAATTATAAAAACTTATAAAAAATCACAAAAATCACAAAAAATAACAAAATAATAAAAAACAAAAAATCACAAAAAATCACAAAAAATTATAAAAAATGAAAAAAATAACAAAAAGTAAAAAAATCGCAAAAAATTATAAAAATGAAAAAAATTATAAAAAATCATAAAAAATTACAAAAAAAATATAATTTTTTTTTTGTCAATATAACACTTTTATACCGAAAAAGCATTTTTTTTCATAAAAAACACTTTTTCATCAAAAAGTGAATTTTATGTATTTAGCTCTCGTTTGACACATTTCAATGCTTCTTAAAGTTTGAATTGCCTTTTTAGAAACTAATTTTAATAACTAATTTTAGATCCGTAAGCTCAAATTGGTAAGAGTGCTTGCACCCAATACCAATGTTCAAGAGGTTGCTGGTTCGAATCTACCAAGTTTTTTTAGCTTTAAAGTAAAATATATGCACTTTTTGTGCTGGACTATATGCACTTTTATTGAACTTTATACACTTTTGACTGTACTATATGCACTTTCGACTGAGCTAGATGCACTTTCAGCTGAACTATATGCACTTTTACCTGAACCAGATGCATTTTTAGCTGAACCAGATGCACATTTTACAGAACTATATACATTTTTATTGAACTAGATGCACTTTTAGCTGAACCATATGCACTTTTAGCTGAACCAGATTCACTTTTAGCTGAATGAGATATATTTTTGACAGAACTCTATGCACTTTTATTGAAATACATGCAATTTCCACTGAACTATATTCATTTTTCACTACACTATATGCACTTTCGACTTAACTATATGTACTTTCGACTAAATTAGATGCACTTTAAGCTAAACCAGATGTACTTTTAGCCGAACTATATGCATACTCACTTTTATTGAACTATATTTACTTTCGACTGAATTGTATGCACTTTCAACAGAAAATAGATGTACTTTCAGCTGTATTGAATGCAATTTCGACTCAACTTTATGCACTTTTGACTAACTATATGCACTTTCGACTGAACTATATGCACTTTTATTGAACTATATACGCTTTTAATTAAACTATACGTACTTTCGACTGAACTAGATGCACTTTCAGCTCATTTAGATTAAAAAGGCATATTTTCATGTAAAAACCACTTTTTGTATAAAAAAATTCACTTTTTGATGAAAAAAGTGTTTTCGATATAAAAAGTGTTATATTGACAAAAAAATTATATATTGAATGCCACTTTTTGGTGGTAGATCGATCCGGTTAAAAACCCTACTTCGGCAACATGATCGATTGATTGAGTTAGATAGGGGTGGGCACGGGGCGGATTGGGGCGGATTGGTCGCAATCCTAACCCGCCCCGTAAAATAAATAGCGGGACGGATTGGGGCGGATTAGTGAAATTCAAATCCCAACCCAACCCAACCCAACCCATTATAATTAAAACTCCAACCCAACCCAACCCAACCCATTATCAAGCGGGGCGGATTGGGTGCGGATTGTTTCTTAAATTTTCATTTTAGTCATTAATTTTTCATTATTTCGCATAATTTACCTAAATATTTTTAAAAAAAAAAATCTTTCAAATAGAAATATAAACTAAAAGTCAACAAAAATACGTTTAGAATGTTCGGAACAAGTAACAAAGCTAAAACAAAACAAAACAAAACAAATTATTCTTCATCAACATAATCAAAATAAAGTTCAATAGCTAATTGAATCCACAAGTTCAATAGATACAGATTTCGTAATAACTTTATATAAATTCGTATTTGGCTATACTTCAATTACAAATAAAGTTTTTAAAAATAAATTAACCACTCATACTAGCTAGACCCAGATTAAAAATTCCTTCTTTTTATAAATACGAGATAATACATTGAATTTATAAGACAATATATCAATCGAATCATTAACCTTAAGTTTGGACAATGCAAAGATTTTTTGTCTATATATATAATTTTTCTTAAATCAATACTATTATAATATAGAAGCTCTTATTAAAAAAGATCTTGAGAAAATTTATATTTATATTTATATATATATATATATGTATATATATATATATATATGCGGATTGAAACGGGTTGGGGTGGATTAACCCGCGGTTTGGAAACCCCAACCCTAACCCAACCCACGAATTTTTTTACGGATTGGGGCGGGGCGGATTTAACTTTTTTTGACACCCAACCCACCCCAATCCGCCCCAATCCGCACGGATTGGGTTACGGGGCGGGTTTGCGGATTTTTTGCCCACCCCTAGAATTAGAGAGAGAGAGATAGAGAGAGAGAATAGATTGATAGAATGAGATAGGAAAAACAGCAGAGACCTAATTAGATTAAATAAAGTTTATATAGTTTCAAAATTGATACCTATGAGGAATGTAACTTATGTTAGGTATCTTATGAGAATATAAATTTAAAAGTGGTACTTATATGCATTATTTGTATATTTTATATACTAGAAAATCTCATAAACATTCAATAGAAACGGTTGTAATACTGAGCCCTAGATGATTTATTGAGATTATTAATTCTGTTATGATATAGATAAAATCAATGTTTATTTTTATTGATGTACCATTTTTGTATCATACCTAAAGTTTGAAACTTTTTCCGTATCGTCAAATTAGTATTGTACCGGGTACGATTCTCATATCCGTATTTGTGCAACATAGGCTATAACTTGTTGTTTATAAAGTGTTATCTCATAGGTAAGAACTTTTATCACACGATCATGCCAGAGAATTTTGTTTCTTGGATCTTTAGTTTCTTACCATTAGACTAGTAATTTCACACTCACAAGTACATAAAGTTATTATTTGTTAGTTACGGACTTCATCCGAATTATAGTGGTCGACAAATGAGAATTCAATATAATAAACAACTTAATTTATTGCATTGAATTAAAGACAAATACAGTTTTTTCTCAAAATTCTAGTAACCGTTAACCGAAATAACTTCGAATGCTAATAACTGGAAATGACTTAAAGAAGATTAACTTCTGAGTGTGAATATTTAGTGATTGCTTTGAATGCTTTTATTTAATAGCAGTTATTTCTTCAATATCATGGCCATCGAGCGTTTCACAACTTCTTGGTTCTGATGGCATACACTCCTATGCCGTTTGTTTATATTTGTTCCGCATTATCTGTATCGATGAGCCTATGTTTAGTCCGTTTTCTACACAACTTCATTTATACTGAAACTTCCGTGATCCTTTTTTCCCTATTATTCTTATTTGGCCCTTTTTATAGGACTCTTTTAACTCCTTATTGTTTTATAATTACATTTTGACCTATGCTCACTTGTCGGTTGGTTGATATGACAAGACTAGCTGTGTTAAAGTGGGACCTATTTTCCTCTTATCTTTACTGATTTTGATACTATGGTAAAAATCCTTGAAATCCCCAAATTCCGATCCCGGATCATCCGTGTCTCGTATCCGATACGAAATTTTTCGACCTGAGAAAAGTCTCGACCCGAAAATATCGGGTTTCATCCCGACCCGAAAAACTTCGGGATTGGGTGACAATTTTGATTTCGTCGGATGTCCCGATCCGATTTTTTTAATTAATTTATATTTTATATAAAAATGTAAATTAATTTATATCAAATGCAAGTGATGAGAATCGAACCTTATAACTCTAACATACAATTTAAAAACTCTACTATATGATATACAATCCTTTTTGGTTTTTATATTAGTTATAATTATATAAGTATAATATAGATTTATAGTTTTAAATATATGAAACTATTAAAATAAAAAAAAATATACTTAAATTATATTGTTATTTTGAAGAAAGATAAATGATTATTATTTTTCGATTATAAAAATTATAATGATAATGTATCTCATTTAGTATGATAATTATTGTTTGTGTGAATAAAACTAAATATTAAAAAAATCTGATAAAAATGTATTAATTTTTCTATCTACCCAATTATTTATAGTTTTATACTATTTTTTCTACTATATGTTAATTTATTTTTTTATTTATTAGGAATGCTATTTTTAAACTCGAATTATGTTTCGTGTTAATAACATGTTTAGACTTCTCAGATGAAAATTGTTAATAAAAAATGACGTTGTCGTAAAATAAAAAAAATATGTTGGGAGATTCGGGATAAACCTATATCGTGACCCTACTGGATCCCGAAAATTCGGGTCACGAAAAAATCGGGTCCCGACTTTTGTCGGGTCGGGATCGAAATTTTTTTTTCACTTTCAAAAGTAATCGGATCGGGATACGGGTTAAACGTTTACTGATCGGGTCCCGATCCTAACCCATCCCTATTCCAAATCACTACTAATCAAACTGTAACAACAGAACAAATTTGCTAAATAAACAATTATTGGCATGCATCAACTAGGAGATTATTTGACTTGCAGTTGGTTCGTTCACTGCTATAAGAAAAAACAAGTTCATTTAGTATTATAAAACTTTTTAAATTATATTGATAAAGTATTTGTAGCTAAATTTTAGCAACAAATAACAACATAATTTGTTGCTAAACTGTTGCTAAAATTTAGGCACAACCACTTTAATAACATAAACGGAAAAAAATTATGATACTAAATAAACTTTTTCTTGTTTGTGGTTATACGTAACCTTCAGAAAACGTTTAATATTCTTGGGGTCCCATGCATGCAGATAAGTGCATACATGGCAATCAAAAGAGCGGAGTCTTAATTTTTTAAAATCAATATTTCATTCAGTTATTACTTATTGACATCTTTGAAACTGTTTTTGACCTTTGAAGGCTTTTTTTTCTAGCATTTTTCCTAATTAAAATAGTGTATCTGACTTTACTAATTAGTTTAACGAGTATTATAAGTAATATATATGAGTTTTATGTTATTAACGAGAATATTATTGAATAGATAAAAAAACACTTTAAAATAATAAATTATTAATTTATCTATTAATTAATATCTCTATAAATTAATAAATTTCTATGGTATCAACAATATTAATTTATAGAGGTTGTGTAGTACTGATAATTAACCTCCACCAATATATCATTAGGGAACTAGATCAGTACCACCGACGGTAAAACCAAAATTTTAAATCAATTATGCTTGGAGCCTCCAATTTTACGGGGCCTCAATTTTGACAATTTTACTTGTTAGGTTTCTTATATTAAAAAACATGTGGTACCTCAATTTTGACAATTTTACTTGTTAGGTTTCTTATATTAAAAAACGTATGTACAAATCATCAATTTTGATTTAATAGTTAAAATATGAGTATATGGTTAAATTTGGGTAAATACGTACATAACAATATGCATAAGAATTTCTTTATTTTTCCTAACAAAAGAAGCGCACAATGTTTTTTTTAACAATCCTTGAAATAAAAAAACTAATTTTGCTCAAAAAATCTTAAGAAAATATTTTGTTGCTAGTTACTTAACAATGAATTGGTTAGCAAAATTTAATTATTGATTAAGAGCACGTACTAATTAACTGAAAAACCAAAGTAAAAAATCATTTGATTTACGATCCGCCGCTTATGAGAGAAAAATAATTGGAATGTCTACAAACGAAAGAGAAATGACAGTTTTTGGTGTTAATTATCATGTTTTATATTTTAAAGGATGAAATTTTAAGCCAACTATATGAACTAGACATATAACAGTTTTGTTATACAAAGGATAAATAACATTTTAATTGATCAAATAGTATATACGATAATTGGAAAAAAACAACAATCAAAAGCTCATTTTAAAAAACAATACACAAACTCTGATTTCCAAAAATTAATAAATTTAGAATCTTGATAAAAAAAAACAAGTGTAGATTATCAATGTTTCTATAAGGTTAATGAAAGAATCTAAATCAAATTTTGTTTTAGTTATATCTAAGCCAGCACCAAGTATCGAACTCAGGTGGACGAGCAACAAATGAACTTAAGGTTACGTGGGTTACCAACTAAGCTAAGTAACTTATGATTCAAAATTACATACGAAAACTTACTTGTTTTAAATCCAGCGGGGGCACTAGCTCACTCTGAACACATGCTGGCTCCGCCCCTTGATTTCAAGTTTTTTTTGTTGAATTGTACTTTTAATATCAATATTTTGAGTTTCAAGGCCTTTTTCTACAGGAGCCCCAGAACCTTCGTTATTGTTCTCATTTGTAACTTTACTTTCTTGTTGCTTAATTATCCTCTTTATTAGCTATCTTATTTTGGTCTTCTTCAGGTTCTTTAAAACTTGTTACCACCCGGTCCTTTGTGCTTTCCCGCTCCTTTTGTTTCTCTCTTTTTTGGTTATTCTGGCATTTTGATTTCCATTGTCGCCCTTTGTTTCTTTTTCTTTAGCATTTTTAAACTTGCAAAAGACTACTCAGAATGCCCTTGTTTAAAACAATAATAAACAATGGAAAGGCGGATCATCGTACCTACAATATTTCCAAAAACCATTTTCCTCGCCATACCTAATTCACACTCTTTGTATTTACTCATTATTCAAATCCACTTCCGCACAGATACGGGCCAACCCGAGTCTAGACAATTTTTTCGTTGGTTCATCAACCTTTAAGGGGTTTCCAAAGGTTTTCCAATTGAAAAAATACTTGCCATATTATATAAATGGATAGGCAATTTTTGTTAACTAATTCAAACTCGTGCTACAACCGATTCAAAATATGGTCAAATTTATAAGACCATTTGAAAACTCTTATAGGAGAATTTTCAATGTACCAATTTTTAAAGCCAAATTCTTAGATAATCTTCCTCATGAAAACATCTAATAAGGATGTGTTTCATATCAAAAACTCCGATCTGATACGTAGCCTTAAGACCGAATTTGTTAAAGAACTCTTTAATCAACTTTAAATTTGGTTTTTCATGGGAAAATTTACCCACAATCATATATTTAAAAAGTTCGGACAACACCTTAATATTATCTAGCTATAGATAACTAAATGAACGGTTCATCTTTATATATTCCTATCTCTTTCGAAGAAATTGTATATTTAGTGGGTTCAACTTACATCGCCGCAAAAGATTTAGTGTGAGGTGGATCTAGAGGCATAAGTTGAGAATTACGATTAAAGCCATCATCTTTGTCTCTCTCTGGTAAGACCAGAGAAGATGAACTCATGGAGGCATGTAGGGTTACCACCTTAGAGAGAGACAACCACCATATGTTTTTCCGATCGGACCAATAAGATAAACACCTACTACTTAAGGATTAATATTGTTTTATATAGCCCGTTCTAGTTGCAAATTTTTAATCTCGATAAATGACTCTAACTCAAAACTCTCTCAATTATGAATTTAAAGATTCGTTTTCATGTCAAATAATACTTTCCCACGTGAATATTACCTTATACCCATTAATTAAATTAAATCACTTTGATCTATATTTAATAAACGTATTAAATTCTTTAATATAACCATTTAACTTATTTGATGTACCAGATTATATGTCCACACATGCATGATTTCGTACGCTCAATACTTATAAGCTCAGTACGATTAATCAATATATCGGGACGTGTACGAATAAACACTATAGGATGAATGTTATGGTCCAATTCTCTCAGATTATTGACTTATAATGAATCTTACCCTCTTATGAATTAAAATAATAATCATTTCCTACGTATTTGTAAGTAATAAAATTAGGATTAAAAGTTTAAATAAATTTTGTTACCACAACACATAAATTATTTTAGGTACAATGTCAAAAATATCTCAATGAAGCTCAAATATTTCAAAAAAGTATTACCCCAAATATTTTGTTCCATTTATGTACTATTTTCTATTTTTGGACTCTATATCTTAAGTCTCTCTGCTTATCTAAAAACCATCATACTGAATTTCAACTCTCTCTCTCCTCAACAAAAGTTTTTATCTATACTCTGACCCACCACTTGGCCATGGGTTGGCGGCGATGGTGGTGGTACGTCGGAGCTCCGGCAGACTGCATCCATCGTCTCCAACCTCCACTCAAAAAATTCAAAAAAATCAAAAATTCTAAAATATTTTTTTTTAAATAGAAAAGCTTGTTAAAAAAATCCAGAAAATCCAAAAAAAATCAAAAAAAAAATTCAAAATAAGGAAATTGAGAAAAAAAAATGCATAAACAATCAAAACAATGTGTATACATAATCTCCAACCTCCGCTCAAAAAGATTCAAAAAAATTCAAAAAAATCTAAAATTTGAATATTCAAAAAATTAATAAAAACTTATTAAAAAATTAAAAATAATAAAAAAATTCAAAAAACAAAAAACAAAAAAACAAGTCAAAATAAAGAAATCGAGAAAAATACATACAAAATCCAAAAAATAAAAAAAATTCAAAAAACAAAAAACAAGTCAAAATAAAGAAATCGAGACAAATACATACACAATCCAAAAAAAGGTACATACGTACAATCGCGAAAAGTTACATATAAAATACAAAAAATATGCATACACAATCTCCAACCTCTAAAAAAAATTCAAAAAAAAATCTAAACTTTAAAAATTCAAAAAATTAATAAAAACTTATTAAAAAATTTAAAAGACAAGTCAAAATAAAGAAATCGAGAAAAATGAATATATAATTCAAAGAATCTACTTACACAATCGCGAAAATGTTCATACACAATCAAAAAAATGTGCATACACAATCTTTATAACCTCCATTCAAAAAAAAATCAAGAAAATCAAAAAAATCAAAAATCAAGTCAAGAAAAAGAGATCGATAAAAGTGTATACACAATCGAAAAAATATGTATACACAATCACGAAAATGTGTATTCACAATCAAGCAAAGTCCATACACAATTGAAAAGAAATGCATACACAATCAAGAAAAATGCATAAATAATCGATAAAAAATGCCTACACAATCGAGAAAAAGTGTATACACAATCATAGGCGGAACTGGTATGGTGCTAGGGGGTCAGCTGACCCCCTGACTTTTATATAAAATTTAACAAAATAGACATGTGGTATTAAGTTAATTACAAAATTATTATTCCATTTAAATAGAGAGTTTGTATTATATATACACAAAATTCTCTTTATATATAAGCGATGACCTTATCACTAACAAATCCCAAACTCACTCTCTTATACGATGACTAGTTATACCTGTTATTTCCAACAGAAGGTAGGTTGGAGCCATAACTGTTTTTTTCATCTTTCTTAGTTTTTTTTTATCCTAACTAATTAACTAGTTTGTAAAATTAATAATTTAATGTAATTTATTGATTCTATTCTTATTTGCTTAACAATTATTAATTACTTTAAAAAGTTAGGATAATTTTTAATAGATTTTTATTAGAAAAAGCTAATTACTGTATAAATTTGGGGAAATTTTAGTTAGTTTTTTATTAAAATATATTCGTAATGAAACATTTATCAATCAGTTGCGACTTTTAAATTAATTAGTTGTTTAATAGTTTGTTTACAGAATGTCTAGCTTGTTATTTATACGTATTAATTAAGTTGGGTAAACTTACTGTTTGACTTATTTTAGTTTATTTAGAATAAAATTGTTGTTTCACTTTGTAACTTATTTAACTAGTTAACTTCATTGGTTTTTTTCTTTTTTATATGATTTAGTAGTTTATATTGAAAGTTTGTCGAACGATGTTATTATGCATCGCTTTCAATATATGTGTGATCGTATGAGTCGATTGTAAATTAAGTAACAATGTTTGACCTTTTGCAGTTTCGTTTTTCTTAATTTTAACTTTTTTTATTTTGTCAATATTTTGACCCTTGTTGTTTAAAGTTCTGGTTCCGCCACTGTACACAATCGGAAATAAATGTCAATATTTTCACTGGGTGTTATTTAACTTTCTGTGTGACAGTATTTACACCCAATAGACACTTAATTTTAAAAGGATTAAGCCTTTTAGTTATGACGCAACGTCCTAAAATAGTTTATTTATGAAAGATTATTACTCATTTAATAATTCCTAAAATAAGTTTTATACATTGAGAGAAATTTGTAATTCGTTAAAGTAACTATATGCAAAATTGGTTACTTTGTTTTAACGTGGAAACGATTGGATGAACTTCAATAGCAACCTCAATCGGGGTAAAATTCTTTTTAAGAAAAATAATTATGTTTCTCATTTTTTGTTTCCTTCAATTTTTTCTTAACCAGTAAGATCCACATCTAATAAATTAATGCACAAGAAAATAGAATATGAAAGTCAGATAGATGGTAGAATGCAGAGGAGAGAGCAAAGCAAAAAAACATTGTAAGTTGTAACATGAAAAAATTGGTAGTGCCAGTGTCGATTCTTGAACTTCATTTTTTTTCTTTTTCTTTTATCAGAATTTTTTTTCTTTTGGTTCAAACAATTAGACTACGAGAGAAATAATAAAGTCATGAATTGTTCATGATATAGATCAAAGGACATGGTCCGCACAGTTAATCGTGGATCTACCGGATTTACTTTTATTTAAAAAGGGGGAAAGTGATTGAATACTTGCTTCCGAAGACAAAAGAAGAATTATGAGTAAATAATTAAGATGGTTCTCTTTCACGCTTTCTTTTGTCGTTGTTACTTTGATTTCGGTAGGTCAAATCTTAATTTTCTACTATTATCATTGTTTGTAGTTTGAACAAGTATGGTGGGTAAAGTCGACTTAGTCAAGAACAAGTTAAGTCAAATCTTGATTTTCTACTATTATCATTGTTTGTAGTTTGATCAAGTATGGTGGGTAAAGTCGACTTAGTCAAGAAGAAGTTAAGTCAAATCTTAATTTTCTACTATTATCATTGTTTGTAGTTTGAACAAGTATGGTGGTTGGGTAAAGTCGTCTTAGTCAAGAAGAAGTTAGATATTTTTTTCACACCTAAACACATTAAATTATAATAATGCTTTGAAGAAGTCACGAAATATATGTGTCGGGAGAGGATTTTCTAAATTTATGCATGTTCAGTAGTATCAGTACAACTACAGGATATTTTAACACAATAACAAAATATCAACACAGTGTCTCGGTGACGTCATGTGGCACACCCCACTTACAAAAATAAGTTCAATCAGTAACGGCCAAATCTGTCAGAAATTTGTCGTGAAATTATAAAATCCGTCGTAAATCCGTATGCGATAAGGTCATTGGAGAATAAATCTGTTACAAAATCCATCTCTGATTGAATCTTTTTTTTTTGTAGTGATCCGTTAGCACGGATACTTCAAAAAGTTTTATTAATTAATCTTTACGGGTACGGATACAGGTACAATAAGTCATTTCAAGTACTGGGTATGATATTTCCAGTATCATAATTTTTTTTTTGACCACTTTTGGTATACCATGACTACACGAACTTTTTCCCTACTAGTGAAAAATTTAATTTTTAATATTTTCATATATTATATAGTTGTTTATTAAACTTAGAACAGATGAAAATATTAGATATTGGCCTAATACAATGGATGGTAATTTCACTTGGAAAAATGCATTTCATCATTTTCGGCATACTCATCCTGTTAATAAGATTTATCATCATATTTGGAATAATTATTTACCTACTAAAATTTATGTCTTCAATTGGAAACTCTGGAATAACGCTATTAAGTTAGATAGTGATGTACATAAGGTTGGTATAACTTTACCTAGTAAATGCATTTGTTGTACTGTTAATTCTTTAGATACCGTGGATCACATGTTTACTAAAAGTGAGGTTAGTCTAAAAGTGTGGAATTATTTTAGTAATCTTTTTGGGTTTAACCTTCCTACTAATTTTGGAGTTTACTCTATTATTACTAAGTGGTGTAATCATTTTCAGGGTAATACTCAAGTAGATAAATTAGCTAAGCTTCTTCCTTTTTTGATTAATTGGGAAATTTGGATTAATAGAAATAATTATATTCGTAATAATGCTCATTTTAGTGACACTATCATTATTAACAAAGTTCATAACTGGCTTAAACACCTTAATTTTTTGCTTTCTAACTGTTCACCTACTAATAGTTTTAACCTTCCCATTTTACATGCTTGTGATATTTCTGTTAATAAAATTAAGACTAAAAGACTTATTGCTTTAACTTGGTCTCTTCCCTCTAAGGGAAGACTGAAACTTAACATTGATGGTTCTTCTTTCGGAAATCTTGGGACAGCTAGAAGTGGAGGGGTATTACGGGATGATCACGGTAGTATTGTATTTGCCTTTTGTTCTCATTTAGGAATACGGAATAACACTTATGCTGAGCTAAGTGCTTTGTATATTGGCTTACAAATTTGCTACTCTCTAGACTTACATAATATTGATATAGAAACAGACTCTTTATTAGTCAATAATTGGTGGAATTATGATACTAAACCTCCTATTGCTTATACTAATATGTGGGAAGACACTTGTGCTCTAATGAATTTGGTTTGTTTTAGCTTGACTCACATTTATAGGGATAAAAACAACGTGGCCGATCAGCTAGCAAAATTGGGATAAAAAATGCACACTGAAACTTACCTAAGCTTGATGGAATTACCAAGAAGTGTATACGCAGCACAACTGCTTGATCTGTCTGCATTTCCAAATTTCAGGATGTAACCAAGAGTCATCCAATTAAAAATGCAAATGACTCGGACGACAAAATGAATCAGAAGAGACAGAGGCGCGAGGAGAAGGTGTGAAAAGCACAAGAAGAGAAAGAAGCGTCATTCTCGGGATTCGGGGGACAGGAGAGAGATAAGCCATTGGAACTAGAAAAAGTGTACAAGCATTTATGGCTATGACTGCTTCTATCAAGTACAGGATGGCAAGCCAACCGATGAATAACGCAAGGCCTCCAACGGTTCAGATTAGGGGACAGCCTATTAACCAAAGCTCAGAACTGGAGAAGGATCTTGCTAATGAAGGCTGACACGTGCTTAGTGGAAGAGATGACAAGAGAGAAGACAGTATGCTTGGCTGATGAATTAGTTTTAGAGGGTGAATTTCAGTGGCAAAGTGTTTGGGAAGCGAATGAGGAAAAAAGAGCACATTCGGAGCGTTTGTCTTTGTTTCGTAAGCTGGAAGGGGTTTCTGTGCATCAGCGGTGAGATTGATTAATAAGAACGACTTTAGACGTTGTTACTGAAGTGCTCCAAAGGAAAATTGAAATTAAACTTTGATGGCTCAGTTTTTAAGGGCTACAAGTTTGCGGCGAATGGAAGTATGAAGCCATCCGAAATAATAATATTCAAAACCTTCAAATGTTGCAGCTCGTGGAAAGTTCAGAAGATAAACAGTGTCAAACTCTTGGGCTCACGCTATAGCTCATTCATGCAATGCGGGAGCTCAAAGAGATGAAACAATTAAAGAGGTGGAAATGGAATAGGTGTAACCTAATGTGAACTTCTCATCCTCTTGTATTGTCAAAAAATGCGTTGTGATTGCGGAAGGTGATCCCCATCCCAGGCATAGTAAAGGTTGAATATCACTTCAAAGTTTTAATTCTTCAATTGATGCAATTCCAAAGTTCTTTCTATGTGGAGCCAGAATAGAAACATACTGTTGTGTTGAAGAACAAGACGGGGAAATTGTTTCCAGTAAAACTGCGAAAGAGGCCACACAAGCAGGGTGGGTTTCAGACCGATATAAAATAAGGTTGGCACGACTTTTGGGATGATAATGATATGGCATTGAATGAAACTTGTTTTCTATAGTTTGTTCCTGGTTCTGGTAATGTTATCGAGTTATAATTACTTCATAATTCTCTGTCCAATTGCTTAAGTGAGATGACATCGTCATCAAAACAGAAGAAGAAGCAGTTTGTAGACCCGTTCGTTGGAATAAAGGTTATCGATGAATCGTCGACGATGCCACTTCACATGCGCCCTAGCTGTACTGAGCCAAAGGTGAAAGAAAGCATTGTATCTGGGATCCCGGAGGTGAATTAATGTTGTCATAACTACCAAGCAGAAGAAGCAAAAGTATTAAAAGTGTGACTATGTTTATCAAAAGATTCCATGGTAGTAATCTATTTTATTTGCGTATTAGTTTTTGCTAAACTTGAAAGAGTTTTGAGGGCATTCCGAACAAAAAAAAAAAAATGTCAATCAAAGTTTATATGTACAAAAAAAAATGCAGTATAAAAATAAAATAAAAATAGTTATTTGTTAATATAAGCAAGTGAATACTATATTATAATCTGCTATATAATGAAATTAATTAAATATATGGGGGAATTCCTTATACGTACCTTATACCAACTTATATTACTCCTAAATACATCAAAAAGTTCATATTGGTAGAATTTTTAATTATTACCTTTATTTACCAAAACGCCATTATATAACCCAAAATATAATATAAATTTTTTATCTCTCTAGAAACCCTAAATATATTTTTAAATTATAAGAAAATTCTATAAAACTGAAAACTCACAAAAATGCGAAAAAAATCACAAAAAATTATAAAAAAGGTAAAAAAATCACAAAAAGTTATAAAAAATGGAAAAAACAACAAAAAATTATCTTTACCAAAAAATCAAGCAAATTGTAATTATTAAAAAAAATTCAAAGAAAATTAAAAAAATCACAAAAATGTGTTTTTAAAAAAAAATCACAAAAACTATTAAAAAAGGATAAAAATCACAAAAAAAATGTATTTTTATAAAAAAAATATCACAAAAACGTATTTTCCAAAAAAACCCACCAAATATTTAAAAAAAAAATACACAAAAAATTATAAAAATGAAAAAAGCACAAATATCGAAAAGAATCCATAAAAGAACCGAATTAGATGCACTTTCAACTGAACTATATGCATTAGATGCACTTTTGACTAAACAATATGCACTTTTGACTGAAAAAGATGGCATTTCAGCTGAACTAGATGGAGTTTCAGCTGCACTAGATGCATTTTCAGCTTAACTAAATGCACTTTTATTGAACCAGATGCACTTTCGACTAACAAGACCGAAATAGATGAACTTTCATCTGAACTAGATGTACTTTCAACTGAACTAGATGCACTTTCAACTGAATCACATGTTCTTTCATCTGAACCACATGCACTTTCAGCTAGACATGATGTAGTCTAGCTAAAAGTGCATCTAGTTCAGCTGAAAGTGCATGTGGTTCAGCTGAAAGAGCATCTTGTTCAGTCGAAATTGCATATAGTTCAGTTGAAATTGCATCTAGTTTACTCGAAATTGCATAATGTTTGACATAAACACAATATAATTCATCACAGATTGCATATATTCTACTTTAAGATTAAAAAAAAAATCCGGATGGACTCGAACCATCAAACTCCTGAACCTCAGTGTTGGTGCAAGCGCTCTTACCATTTTGAACTTGCGAATATTTATAGTCACTATACAAAATCATACAAACATGTACAACTAAAACTCATACAAACTCAACCAAACAAGCATTACGCACGCCAAATAAACAATGCAAATACCAAAGTCTGACTCAAAGTCATTTACCAAACCTGTCAAACTAGTTCAAGTTGCAAATGTTATGTAACAAACTAGTTCTTGTTATTCACAAAATAGCCACGGTCTTATTCACAACGTAGTCGCAGCCTTAATAAAAAGCATGACAGATATAAGCATCATAAAAATATAAATATAACTCATTGATACAATAAAAAATAAAAACCAGCTGCGCTTTAGTACCAAAATGAGCTCGTTTCAGTCACGAAACGTGCTCTGTTTCATCCGCAAGACGAGCCCTATTTCAGTCCCAATATGAGATGCGTTTCAGTCCCAAAACAAGCTTTGTTTTAGCACCAAAACGAGCTGCACTTCAGCTCCAAAATGAGCTCATTTTAGTCCTGAAATGAGCTCTATTTCAGTCCTGAAATGAGCTCGTTTCAACCCAAATTGGACCCTGTCTCTACCCATAAACGTGTTCTGCCACCACTCTTGTTCAAATAAACTTGAAACACCCAAAACCATTCAAAACCGTTTCAAAAACCACTCCAAAACTGTCGCAATAACGTTGAAATAAAAAAAAACAATACAGTAATTGTCCCAATTCGCAACTGAACTATAAATCACAGTCAACAAATCCAACGAGAAAGTAATAAATTACAAGAAAATTCTATAAACAAAAAGCATAAGGTCCAAGTATAATAGAAATGTAACCAATAGATATTTGTTTTTCTTTTAGGTCCCAAAACAAATTATAGTTAAAGTAGCGATATCAAATATATTGGTAAAAATCTATCGCACGAAACTCGGACATTTCATCGAACACATTAAGGGTACAAATTGGTGAAAAAATAATTCGACACATGGTTGTATACAACCTGCCAAATAACTCCTGAACTAAGAGCATGCTTTAGCCTTGAACTGGAATCTGTTTCAGCCTCGAATCGGAGTCCGATTCATCCCTGAAACAGACTCCAATTCAGCCCTAAAATGGACTCGATTTGGCACCAAAACAAACCCCAAATCAGCCCTAAACCGGGATCGTTTCAGCCTCAAAATCAGCCCCCTACCATCTTGATTAAGCACCAAGACAAACAGCAAATCAGTCCTAAAACGCGCCCCGTTTCAACACCAAAACAGCCACACTCGAAAATAAAAACTCAAAACATAAAATTTATCACAAATCGTTAAGTATTAACTAATACTTGAGTATTGGCTTACCTTTTCAAATAAGTTTTATTCAGATTGCTCACAATTCATTGCAAAAAGTTCCCAATTACTATTCAAAACCCTAATTCCCAAATTAAGAATTCAAATTAATCAAATCACATAAAAGCAAAAAAAAATAGAAGATAGTCATGATCTCGATTGTGATGCATAAACTTAAAACCAAATCTTAGATCCAATCCTTTTAATTCGAGATACATAAACACACACACACACACACGCACACATATATATATATACATATATAAATAGAAAAAATTAAACTCAACATTTATAATAAAACAAAAAATTGACGATATAATAAAAATCCCCAAACTACACTAACCTGAAAAGCTAAATCACTGAATCATACGTAGGGTTGAATCGAAGTAAAACCATAACCGAATTCAGTGTTTAATTCGGAGATTCGGTTCAGACCTCTATCTTTGACGACATGATCGATGACGGAGGTGTGGTGGTGGTGGTGGTGGTAGATCGATCCGGTTAAAAACCCTACTTCGGCAACATGATCGATTGATTGAGTTAGAGAGAGAGAGATAGAGAGAGAGAATAGATTGATAGAATGAGATAGGAAAAACAGCAGAGACCTAATTAGATTAAATAAAGTTTATATAGTTTTCAAAATTGGTACCTAGGAGGAATGTAACTTATGTTAGGTATCTTATGAGAATATAAGTTTAAAAGTGGTACTTATAGGGCATTATTTGTATATTTTATATACTAGAAAATCTCAAAAACATTCAATAGAAACGGTTGTAGTACTGAGCCCTAGATGATTTATTGAGATTGTTAATTCTGTTATGATATAGATAAAATCAATGTTTATTTTTATTGATGTACCATTTTTGTATCATACCTAAAGTTTGAAACTTTTTCCGTATCGTCAAATTAGTATTGTACCGGGTACGATTCTCATATCCGTATTTGTGCAACATAGGCTATAACTTGTTGTTTATAAAGTGTTATCTCATAGGTAAGAACTTTTATCACACGATCATGCCAGAGAATTTTGTTTCTTGGATCTTTAGTTTCTTACCATTAGACTAGTAATTTCACACTCACAAGTACATAAAGTTATTATTTGTTAGTTACGGACTTCATCCGAATTATAGTGGTCGACAAATGAGAATTCAATATAATAAGCAACTTAATTTATTGCATTGAATTAAAGACAAATACAGTTTTTTCTCGAAATTCTAGTAACCGTTAACCGAAATAACTTCGAATGCTAATAACTGGAAATGACTTAAAGAAGATTAACTTCTGAGTGTAAATATTTGGTGATTGCTTTGAATGCTTTTATTTAATAGCAGTTATTTCTTCAATATCATGGCCATCGAGCGTTTCACAACTTCTTGGTTCTGATGGCATACACTCCTATGCCGTTTCTTTATATTTGTTCCGCATTATCTGTATCGATGAGCCTATGTTTAGTCTGTTTTCTATACAACTTCATTTATACTGAAACTTCCGTGATCCTCTTTTTCCCTATTATTCTTATTTGGCCCTTTTTATAGGACTCTTTTTACTCCTTATTGTTTTATAATTACATATTGAGCTATGCTCACTTGTCGGTTAGTCGATATGACAAGACTAGCTATGTTAAAGTGGGAGCTTTTTTCCTCTTATCTTTACTCCTAATAAACAATTATTCACAATTTTGACAATTTTACTTGTTGGGTTTCTTATATATATTAAAAAACGTGTGGTACCTCAATTTTGACAATTTTACTTGTTAGGTTTCTTATATTAAAAAACGTGTGTAAGAGCCACTATGGTAATACTTATTTCATGGAGCTACTACATAAACATGTTCTCAACTCTATATTCACATAATATTTCTGTCTCAATGGATCATCAATCTCAAAATTAACATCTCCATTAAAACCTAGGCAACCAACCATTGTTGTTTCCCCTCACCTCTTCCATTTTCTTAAATATTTTTGAACACAAAACTACATCCCTCTTTCCCATAGACTTTCTCTTTCTCATAACTAAATCCATTAAGTAAATCCTAATAGTTTCCGGCATTGCTAAGATGGGCTGTCCACTAGCATACTTAATGCATGCATTGAAACTCTCACACTAATTATTTAGCAACATGTCACATTTAGAGTGAGTTGAGAAATGAGATTTACTCCAATTTTCACCAATAATACAAGTATATTTTTGTCAAGTACATGACACGTCAATACTATTCAAGGTGCATAACGCACTAAAATGTTCAATTAAACTATTTAAGATACAAAATACACTAAAATGTTAAAAAGTAAACTTTTTAAGGTACAAAATACACTAAAATGTTCAAAAGTAAACTTTTTCAGGTACAAAGCACACTAAAATATTCAAGTAAACTTTTTAAGGTACAAAATACACTAAAATGCTCAAAAGTCAACTTTTTCAGGTACAAAACACATTAAAATTTTCAATTTTAATTTTTAAGGGTACAAAATACACTAAAATGTTCAAGTAACTAACCTAGTTTATCATAGAGCCCTTGTATATTGCCTCATCAATTTTCTTCATTTCTTCCAAAGCTTTTTTGAAGTAATAATTTATAGGAACTCTTCCTACCTTCCATGGTAATTCTTTCAAGACCTGCCCTTTGTGAGTTAATTTGAAATTGCTATATAAATGTCTGACACAAAAATGTGTTCTATGCCAAGCATTACTCCACAGCCTTGATTAAGCCTTGCATATTAGGTAAATTGTAAGTGTGTATCACTAGTTATATAAATTAAATCTAAGTATAAAATGAAATTGATAGAACATAAAAATTGGACCCGAATGTTTTATTCGGGTAGCAATCGACCCACACTTCATAAATGGGTATCCAAGGCTTGATGGGTCATCACATACCATTCCTAGAAAATTGAGCTAGATATTAATAAAAGCCCAAGCCCACTTAACTAGGGACCCATATCTAAAAACCCCCTAAGATGGAGACACTTGTCAACATCCAAGGAGGCGTAGTTGCCTATAAATAGCCAACTACCCCTCCTAGAAGAGTAGGAGAAAATCTATTCAAAAATTATAGAGAGAAGTTGAGAAAAGAGAGAAACTAGTCAAAGCCTAGCCATTAAGAAGGAAACCGAACAGTGAAAGAGCCAAGTATCGAAGAAAAAGGAGATCGACCAAGATAAGAGAATAAATAGTCAAATCGAGCACAACTGTAATAAATAAGTAATAATCCGAACAAGTGTAATAATCCGATCAATAATAAAGACCAAGAAGTGTTCATTATTTACATTTAATTTATCATTATATTATTGTTGAAAAGCCTAACGCGACCGACCAAAGTTATGGCTTTATCAGAAATAAAAATACATAAAAGTACATTTTTCATATCAGACATAACTGTGTAAGCTCCTTCATTTTGCATATTTAAATTAACTCTTAATAGTTGCAAAAACCATTGCCAATTCAAGTACATTTCCACATCAACCAGTGGATGGAAAAAGAATACAAACAATTGTTTGCATCAACTATCACATTAGTGAGAAGAACACCTTTGTGTGGCCCTATGAGGTGGCACCCATCAACCCCTACCAAGGGCGTACAACCCTTAATAAATATTTTTTTTTAATGCTTCCCAACATATATAGATGCTCTCAAATTTAAACTCACCCAATGGCCATGCTTTCTCATTGATCCTCATTTTTACTGTAGTCACTCTACAACCTAATTTTTCAGAAACATGTCCTCGAAAGAACTCTATATCCCACTTAGGATTCATTTTAATTATTGTGCTAGAAAATTTCTCTGCAATGAACCTAAGCTTTGCATTAATATTAATCAAACCTCTAGGACATGTGTGAATAGGATGGTATGTTTTCACTTGTATGGACTCTTCATCATTAGTCTTAGATGCATACAAGTACCACTTACAACCTTCATTCTTACACCTACCAATAATTTTATTTTTGGTATTTCTAATCATAAAAACATCCTTAAACTGTTGAATTCCATACCTTTTGATTGCAACCCTGTACAACTCAGCTGCTGAGAATTTCATACCCACTTTGAGTTGTACTTGGTGCAAATCATTCTCAGCAAAAACTAAACTTTTCTTTTTCTGTCTACCATGTTCTTCATATGAGATACAGTCACTGTCAAAATCACTATCACTTACATAACCATCATCATAATCATTGTTCTCATCAATATCAACATCCCCACTTCGATTAGCAACTTGTTTCTTACCATTGCCATTAACACCATCAAGCTTACCCTTACCAATGTCAACATTGTCACCATTTTTCTTACCTTTACCACTGTTTTTTTTGCCCCTAAGAGTAACATAGTCATACCCAAGGTCATCATCATATCTACCTATCTCTTCATCACTACCACTATCAAATTCAGAGTCAACATCACTACAAGTAGAACTGCTACCGGTTTGATAAATACATTCATCATTACATTCAATGTATAGCTCAACCACTCCATGCATGTCTAAGAATTTTTCTAATTCACTTGCTTCTGAATCATTTTTAATTTCAAGTAAATCGGTAGCAAAATATGAGTCAACCCTTTTAAAATAAAGTTTGCTCATCCCAAATTTTCCTGCTTCAACAGCCATTTCAACTATAATGACACAAGACTTTTCATATGGATCACAGTAATAAATGAAATCTACTTTTCCATTTAAATATTTAAGATTTTTACCCCACTCAAAATAACCACCATGATTTAATTCTACTATAAACAAGAGATTTTTTGAAACTGTAAAAACATACAATATGAAACTTAAACTAAATCCGTTATTAGTATCAATAAACACAACAAAACAAACAAATTAATTAGTAAAAAACTTACACTAATTTGGGAAAACATTAAATTCTGCAGAATCACGGGAGGCCCAACCCATTATGTAAACTTTTAGTCTTCGATCGAGTATTAATCGCACAAATTAGGGCCACATATGATATGTCTCTCTCTTGTTGTTTCTTTCTCTATATATCTTTATTTTATGTTTGTATAAGCCCTGAAAGTTGATGAGAAACGACTGTATATAGTTATGTGAGCTGTCATGTGGTACTTTTTTTGACGGAAACATAACGTCAGTACACTAAATAAAAAAAAACCTTAAACCCAGGTCACTAATTCAAAAAAGTGAGACCACATGTAACTAAATTGCAAAAAGTTGTAAACACATGGCACTAAACAGTAATTTTTCCCGAGAAAAGAGCATACACAACCCGAAAAATTGCATACATAATCAAGAAAATTGCATAGACAATCAAGAAAAGTGCATAAACAATCGAAAAAACTGCATACACAATAGAAAAATTGCATACACAGTCCAAAAAAGTGCATTAACAATTCTGAAAAATGCATATACAACCAAACACAACCCAGGAAAGTGCATACACAATCGAGAAAAATACATACACAATTACGAAGAATGCATACAAAATCAAAGGCAATCCATAAAATGCATACACAATCGAAAAAAGTGTTTACACAATCGAGAAAAATGCATACACAACCTGGAAAGTGCATACACAATTAAGAAGAAATTAATTTTCTTGAACAACGTTGATTTAAACCGTCAAATCTATAATTTAAGGGTTAATAATACAATTTTAAAACAGTTTGGGACATTTAAAATTATTTTATAGTCTTTTTTGTCACTTTTTTGTATTTTTGTTCATTAGTTAGGATCACATATTAGCAATTAAACATTATTTAGTAACTAGTTTAACTGTTGGACTTAAAGTTTAATTTTTTTGAATCTAGTGGTTGGGATATGAATTAAACCAAAGTATTCAAAATTACAATTCACTCCATCTTCTCATAGACAGATCTGTAACACCGCGTTGGATATATATATATATATATAGAGAGAGAGAGAGACGGGAGGGAGAACGACCGTTTGCTCCGTCGACGACGTAAGTGGTGGTTGACGGAGATCGGAGAGAGTACAGTCATCAAGACCATAAGATACATATGTACATCTATACATGCCCGTTTTCATAGTTTTGGGATCCTTAGAACACCTTAAAAATAGGGCTTTTTTTTCTCCGTAAAAAAAAAGGTATTTAAATAAAACTTATAAGATACGATTAATAAATGGTAAAATATTAAGTTAGAAAATATTAGATGTAATAAGTTGAGCATATTTAAAAAAATCAATGATACGGAACAAATTTTTTACTCGTATTCGAACTAAAATTATACTATGATTTTTTAAAAAGGAAATCAGGGACCAAATATTTTATTTATTCAACAAATCAGGTCCTTACCTGTTTTTATTAATATAGCAGACCACATAGAACCTTACATAAAATTAAATGGTTCATTAGTGTACTAAATTTTATAATAAATTAAAAAAAAGAAAATCTTGTCTCCACAAAGACTCGAACACGGCTTGACTAGACTCTTTATTAAGGAAACCAACCACTCGGACACAGATAACTATTGATTAGAGAAAGTAAATTAATTATATACATATATATTTAATATTTTTCCAAACATAGGCATTAAAAATATACGTTTTTTGTGGGTTTTATATATACATATAAATAGATTTAGATAGAGAGAAAGAACGCTCCGCCGTGTCTTTATCCGGAGCTATGCCACGCCTTTCGCCGAAGTTGTTGGTGTTGGATCTTCACCGGAGATGCTGGCATGCATACATATATATATATATATATATATACATCTATATATGTACATAGATACATAAATATATATATATACAGTCATACTGATACAGACAGAAATATATATGTATATATAGAACATATATATATTCAAATGAATGGAGAGAGTGAGAAAGGGTGGTTTGTCCCCGGAGTTTGACGACAGAGATGGCGGTGACAGCTCTTTTTTCATCGGAGCTATTGAAGGGAGGGAGAGAGAGTTCTGCATAAAGAGTGATTGGAGAGAGAAAGGTGAAGACAGATGTTAAAATTTTGCCGATGTCAGCAAATAGTATCTAAATGGAATGAAAAATATTGGGGTGTGTTTTTTGCAATAATATTTGAAAAGTAGGAGTAATTTGATATTTATTTATTATTTTATCAAGTGAGTATAAAAATAATTGTATTGTCGCGGTCATGTTTAATACAATTAAAATGTACAAGTATACAAATTTGGAATGCACCATTCACTCTAGTCCACCCAGATACTTATTGGTACATTAATAAATAAAACAAATAATAAACTGCTGATATAAATTCTCATAAAATGTAATAAAGTTTGATAAATATTAAACTAAAAACAACATTTCTTTTAAGTATATTTAGCAATAGAAACAGTAGCACCTTCCAATTTAATAAAATTTGATAAAAAATTAAAAAAAATTAATTTTAGTAAACTTTTTCGCAATGCAACCTACAGCTATATATCTCGAAAAAATATTCTAATGAATTACATCATCCCCTCACATTTCGCATTCTCTCTCCGCCTGCGACCATTAGTATAATTTATGTGTCGTGTTACCAAATTAATGTCACATTTTTTAGTAGACTACTTGTGTTGTGTCACCAATATTATTTAACTCTTCGTACTCTGTACTCTCATCCCACTATAAATTTGGAAGATCCCTCTTTGTTATTCATCAACCTATACAGAAAGCAACTTATATTTCACAAAAGTATTAAAGAAATGGCATACTCCAAAAGCTTTCTGGTTCTAGGGCTTGTTTTAGCTCTATTTCTAGTTATCTCCTCTGAGGTTGCAGCTAGAGAACTAAATGAACGTGAGTATTTTCTATCGGTATACACATATATGCACACATAACAGATGTTTTGTATATTTTTTCTTTTATTTTAAGCAACCAAACCATTTTCAGATGTTTTGTATATATATAGTAGCTACAAGCATGTATTAAAATCAGTTTTTTATTTATTGATGAATCTATTGTTATAATATATATTTCGGTATTTCGTGAGAGGTTTTGACCTTGGTGTTATTGGCCAAACTAATTCTCATTCTAGTGTTACTTCAAAACATATTCCCAAAATAATGTTGTTTTTGCCATGTCAGCTCAAACTAGGAGAGAGACTTAATCCAGGCAATCAATCTAATTAACTTAGGGCAATAAAATAACAATGTTCATTCGATTAACGTTATTAATTACTTTGTTTTTCTTAATTTTATGAACCTCCTAAATATATTTTATTTTACATGTTTATGTTAAAAATAATTGACTAATAAAACATCTAGTCTATGAACTAAATATATCTTAATATCTACTAGTATGATTATTACAGTATACTGTATGAAGAAGACCATCACCAAGACACAGATTTAAACTATTCAACAAACTGCAAGATTTAAAAAATCAGAACAATTAACTCAATTATTTAGAAATTGCATTAAAAAAAATTATATGGTCGGAAATTTTGGCACCATAACATCCAACATTAAATGAATCAGAAAAGCAATATAAAAAATAAATGGTAACATATCCCCCCATCCGAGTAGCTTAACAAACGGTAGCTATTTGTTACCACGATTCTGCATGAAAACTAAATTTCTATTTAGAAATATAAACATAGTAAAAGTAAGTAAAAGATAATTGGAACTTAATTAATGTTCCTTGTGCACAAAAGCTTTCGAAACTGTAACAATCAATCTGTCCATGAAAATAAGAAATTAAGAAACCAACAAATAAAAATAAAATTACATAAACTAGTTTATGTCATTGTAACTAGAAAAAAAGCTAACAGTAACGAAGTAATGGAGGCGGGAAAAAATGTTCTTCAATTACCAAAAGTATCTTACATAAAAATATATTTAATTGCAAAGAGCGGATTAACAAGTAATTTCAATAGCTAACATGTACAATTCGTCTATTTTATATTGCTGCGCTTGTCGGCCCAAATTAATAACATTGCAATTCCGTCGAATTTTCTTCTTGAAAGTTATTGGAAAGATATATTTTTATAGTACTAGATTGCTTACATGGATTAAGTCTATCTCCTAGTTGGAGGTGACATAGTAAAAACAACACTATTTTGGGAATATGTTTTGAAATAACACTAGAATAGGAATTAGTTTGTACAATATCACCATTTTGGTCAAAAACTCTCACAAAGTACGGACATTTGGGAACGATGTAATGGAAATATAATTAAGATATTAGGAAATATTGATCATTTTGTCAAAAGAACTGGGATAGAATTTCTTTCAAAATTTGGTACAAGTGCTCAAGGGCGCGTCTTTTTATTTATTTAATGTTTATAAACTTATATTCGATGTTCAATGATGCTAGAATATATACTAATTCTTAGACAAAAAAAGCAAATTCTTAGAAGGTATGTACTCAACATTAAGTTTCCCAAAAAAAATAAGGCTTTTTTAAAATCTAGATATGACCTTGATACAAAACCATGCATTTAATGAGTTACAAACAAGAGAATGGTGCAAATAATCTATTATGAATAATTTTACATCAAAAATAACTTTAAAGAATAAAAATATATGTCATTACATCTCTAACGTTAAAAAAAATTGACGACCTTAAAAGTTTCAACGATATGCCTTCTAACATTACAGAACTATTTTATGCATGAATTGTCAAGTACTCATCAATGACTTTGTTTCATGTTCTAACACGCTTTTCTTGTTTCTATAACTAGATCATGTAGAGGGTTATGGCCATGGACACGGTGGATATGGACATGGGCATGGATATCACGGTGGATATGGACATAGACACGGCGGATATGGGCACGGACACGGTGGATATGGATACGGACACGGTGGATATGGTCATAGATACGGACACGGACATTATTGCCATCACCCTCCATGCCACTAAGATGTCGTTGATACTTCTAAAAACTAAACGTTGTCATCTTGAAAGGTCATATTAATTATATGTATGAATAAATGATTCTGCTGGTAGTCAAACGTTACACAATCAGTAAGCTGAAGTTATTGTTGTGATATAACTACTTTTGTGTGCATGTGAGTTTCGTACGAATAAGGCATGTTGCGACATGATGTTCAATATGCCGGATGTGAGTTTTATTTAAAATATTTAAGCTTCTTTTGTATTTTTGTGCTTATAATTCGTTGACCGTAAAAAATCCAGATCATGTATAACTTTTGTTCTTTTTCTTAGTGCAAACCGGATCATAATCTATTATTGTAAAACAAAAATTGGTCCCAATGGGACATTCCCCCATGATGGCTGTAATACAAAAGACACCCGATAATAAAAGGATAAGTGAACGATAAACTGAGTTCCTATGAGCGGAACCCAAATAGTAAAAAGAACAAAAAAGATACACAAAACCTAGAGAGATAAAGAGAGAGACGACTAACCTGAATAACCCTAGCCAGTGATATCATGGACAACCATTCAACAACGTCACTGGAGATAGATAAACCTACGGCAACCAATGAACTCATAAAACCAGATCCACCGACTACTAAATCTTTTGCATCGATAGTAAGTTCTAAATAAAAAGCGGATATTTATTTTAAAGAATTGGGTACATTTAAGGGCGAGCCAATGATTAGCTACACTATGAAAGATATCAAGAAGCTTTCGGAACCTTTCAAATATACGATGGTGGAAAAATTTTCGCATGGAAAACCACAGCGAGAGGTGGTTAAAAAAGTTTTCAAAACTCTGGATCTTAAAAACAGATTATAATATTGGAGCTTTTAATACGAAACATATTTTAGTGAGATGCTTTCACGAAAAAGATTTTCAACGAGTTTGGTTAAAAAAAATTGTGGTACATCGAAGGTAGAATGAATTGTAGACCGATACCACTTTAAAAGAATTAAAAGATTTTAGTATCACTTGTATTTTTTATTAGTATAAGATACAATTTTTAAATATTTTAATTTGAGTTTGGTTTCACCTACCATAAATATAAAAATGGTCCAAATTCTTTTTTGTGACATTAACCCAAAACACACTCTCTCTAGAAATCAGCGCCCAAAACACCCCATCACCGCTCCGATGAACTCCGCCGTTGCGACAATTTTTTAGCCGCAGTTTGGCCGGAGAAGACGATGTCCCCCTCTGCACATCTCTCTCTATATCTATTTATATATACATATACATATATATATTTATATAAATCCGCCGCCACTGTGGAGTAGCTCCAGCGAGATCTGGAGTCGATCACGATGGCGAACCGATCACGACGGCAAACATACCACGACAGCGACATACATACATATATATATATACATATACATATATATATATGTATATATGCAGATCTAACCTTCATCTCTGTCACCGGGTATGAGCACAGTGGCGGCGGCGGGGCTAATCCCTACCTGCTGCACTGTGGCGGCGGCGGGTTTTGTGGAAATCTCTGAACTGTTAATTTGGCTAGGGACTAAACTGTAAATTAGACCACGGATTAAATGGTGTTAATAAACCAGCAAGTCAAACTGTAAATTAGGCCATGGACTGTTCACTATATTAGACTGTCAGTCTGATTCACTACAAGACAACAGCAATACAGCGACGGATTTTTCCGTCGCTAAAACGTGAAATCCGTCGCAGATTGGCTCTTTGTGACGAAAATTTCCATCTCTGATTTCCGTAGTTAAAGTGCTTGTGGCTAAATGTTTGCTACGGAAATCTTATTTCGTAGCTATTTAGTGACATTATAGCGACGGATTTTCCGTCTCTAAGTTTTGATGTTGCTACAAAATTCCGTAGCAAAAGTCTCACAAAACCAATTATATAGAATAAATTACAATATAAATATAGTATAATAGTGAATAGTTACCCACGAATATACATGGCTATTCCGTCGCAATTTTTTTTATTATAATATATTTTTTATTTTGATATTTAATTTAATATATATTAGAAATTTATCAATATGACAAACTCGTGCCAATTCCGTCACACTAGTGTGATTATTTAAATAAAAAAATATTTTAATACAATTAACAGAATTAATTTTATTAATTAAATAAAAAATAAATTTATTAAGTAAACATTAATAGATATAAATAAAACTAATCCACAAGCCAAATAACATGCTATAATGATAAACAAAATTTAACTGAATTCATATTACATAACAGTACCGATACTAGCAAATATTACATGCCCAAAATATTAAAATGTCATAAAAGGTTCACATACTTCCATGACCCACTAAACATCAACGGTTCCTATGCAAGTAAGATTACATGCCCAAAATACTAAAGTCATAACCTACTCAGATGTTTCACATACTACCATGACCAATTAAATATCAACGCTACCGATACTTACAAGATGTATGCACAAAACATTAGTCATAACCTACTAGGATAAGTTCACATACTACAATAACATAATAGATACTAAGCATCGTCATAAACACCAATATTACGCTCGCCACCGCTTTCAACACTTTCCCCCGCACCATTCTCATCTCCGCGGTTACCGAAATCGGATTGATCTGCTGGCGCATCTCGCGACGGTTGTGTGTTTTGACTGATACGTTGCAACAATGATTGGACCACAACCGGCATTTTCTCAGAAAAAGCCTGATTAACTAGGGGTGTCACTAGCTCCATCATTTGGTCTGGCGTCATCGTAGTCGTAACTGATGCAGCAGATGAGCAAATGGCCTCATCATTCAAAGCAGACACTACATTACCTATTCCATATACTCGACCCTTAGATACGCCTCCAAGTTCAGCCATAACATCAAGAAAAACCCGGTTCTCGTCGATGACTACTGGCTCGCCTCTAGCCTCCATATCTGTTGCAAGTTCACCCATTCTAGCCTCAATTTTTTCCTGTATTGAAGATGTAAACCATATGCATAACAAAGAAACATCGAGCGAGTATAACAAAAAAAAAAGAACTAAATCGAAAAAGTTGAAAGATAAAAAGTACACAATAAATATAGCTACTAAGGTTCAAGTTTTTCATGTATTGAAGATGTAAACCATATGCATAACAAAGAAACATCCTAGCCTCAATATGTATATTTTCACCATTTTCAATAGCTACTGAGGTTCAAGTTTCCAACATTCACTTTGATTTATATTAAAACGTTTTAAGTTGTAAGTGACTTGTAACAATAAATATATTTCAAACTTGATAATTAAGTTGTATAGCTTAATTAAAACATGTAGGAGTGACTAAGAACATTTCCAGAATGCATGCATGGTTCTCAACTTCTAGCTTTAAACATATTTAAAAATTTAAGAAAACTAACATTGATTCGGGCGGACTTTGGGTCACAGAACACTTTGTTACCATCTTTGTCCTTTCTCTGGTGCATATCTCTAAAATGCTGCCAAAGACTTGGCATCTTTCCTGTAGCTTTAAAAGCATCCCTCAAATGCTCCAAATGAGATTTCGACCCACCAACATGTATAGATGGTGTGGTGCCTTCTTTACCACGCCTGTTAGCTGCTTTTATCAAACTCATTTCCTTCACTGTTTCCTTTTCCCAATGAGCTTTCTATATATTCCAGACAACGGGGTCGCAAAATTTTGGACACTCTGTATGCAATCGGAGCTTACTAAACCAGTCCGAATAACAAGTAGACGCTATATGCTCCCAGCAAGCACGAACGATGGCAGTGGGCTGATCCCAACAAACATGCTTCTACAAATAAATGCAATAACATGATAAATTAAAGGCATTGTCTCAAAACAGTCGAACTTATATACCATTTTATCTACAGGTCTATAAATAATTTATATGGGCGTACAAATAGCTCCAATTAGCTACCTTCTTATAGTAGGATTCCTGACTGACGCATTTTAATTAAGCAATATTTAGAGCATAGCTACACAATAAAATCCGACATTAGAACTTAGAAGTGTATGTATGCATGCTAGTAGATTAACAAATCTTATAATCATGTTAATTATAGTTATTAGTTACATACTCATTCTGTTCCATTTTAGTTGATTAATGTCCTAAATACTTGTAATCTTCTTAAATTAGTACACGTAGTAAGTGATCAAGTTTTGGTCAAATTACATTCTTTGTTAATTTAAAGTGGCATTGGTAGGAGTACAAACTTTATCACATGCAATTGAATAAGACGAAATAGTGAGATTTCCAATCAATTTAGAGGAGCCATTAATGTTGGAAATTAAGTGAAAATTAATTAAAATGTTCAAAAGACTGGACTTCCAAAACTCTCAAACTGAATAAGGAGAAAATGAATAATGAATGCTAATGAGATTTCTAGTTTTTTGTCCAATCATGCTACTGCTAGTAATTAACTAGTAAGTAGTAATACATAGTAGTATGTCTCAGTGAAGGGGATACTCTATGCTAATATGCCTTCTCATGATTGCAAGATGTATGTCTTAACTCCACAGTAAAAATATTTAATTTCAATGATATTATGACTATATTTAAGATTACAAAAAAATGTATTTATAAATGTAGGGTTGCAATTGAATGATCCCTAGATTCTAATACCAAACACGAGCCCAACGCAATTAAACAAGGCGTAACAATTCAACTTAACCAATGCTCAAAGTTAACAACCAAACAATCCAACAAAGGTAATAATGATTCATCATATATTCAGAAATGGATAGCAACGTAAACATTAATCTTATATGTAATACCTCAAACTCCCTCCAGTACCAATCCATCTTTTTTTGATTGAGACACTTCTAAGCAGTGCCTTTTTTACGCTGTTTTTGCTTAAAGCTTTTTGTGATTATACTTGAAACCGACGGTATGAACCTATTAAATGAAATAATAAAATATAATTATAGGGTCACAGTATTTCAAACAAGTAAACAGCTAGATAGAAAAAGAAAAGTACAGTTACTTACACTGGTGGTTTCTTCAGACTAGAGCGCATCACCTCAACTTTGGTTCTTACTTCTTGGAGCAAACCAACATTGATAATAACATTTTTAGAACTAGGAGGACTAGGCACCTCAGTGGCAGGTGGCACAATTGGGCTGGAGGGAACATTACCTGAGCCCGAAGAGGATGGGCCACTCGATGGATGACGAACTCTAGACTCAGGGGTTGGGGATCACATCTGATATTGGGCTTGCATATCTTGTGGTTGTGTCTCAGGAAAAGAGTTAAAACGCTGCCGAGAAATAGGAGTATCATGTGATTCACAACCACGACCCATAAGCTCGAACGCCACCTACGCTAACAGAGGTTCTACCTCTGCCAGAGAGAGAATAGCCAAGCCTAGTCATCTGCATTGAAAACGAGAAATAGTAGCAAGGAATTAATAGACACAACTAAAATATAGAAAGAAGCTCATGTATTATTATTGTTCACGAATACAAGTTTTTCACGCTGTCTCCTAACTATCATTAGATAACTCCTACACCTTTACATAATTGACGAGAAATTGGAGTGATTATTTTCACGGGCCAAATTTTTAAACCACTGTCAGAATCCTAAAACTGAAGGCTTTTTGGTCACAGTTGAATTTCTTAACCACTGTTAATGAGCTTATTCGAAGCCATTACGCCTTAGGGTTTATTTCTGATTAGTGATTCTTTTTTAAATGAGAACTTATTGACTACTACTATTAGTTAACATTTCATTTGAATTTAGTGCTAAAACTTTTCAAGTATTCTCAGAAGGTCGATCTTAGTTTATCCCAATTAAGACTGCAAATGTTATTCCGATTGTTTGAGAGCTTTACTATAATATAATTTCGTTCTAATTTATTTAAAATATAAAAAATGCAATTTAAATCACTTTAAGAAAAAAAATGTAAGGATAACAACAAAGATCACCCTGTTTTATAAATGATGCACCTTGCTTTCAGGAAACACTATGATTCTTTAAGTATTTAAGAAAAAATTTAATTGAGAATGTTTATCAATCCATAAGTCCAATACCTGCCACTAATTGTTCATCATGTGTTCAAAATTCTCTAAGTGACATACTACCATCTCACCTAGAACCTTAATATGCTAGGGGAGGTGCACTATATTATAACTATTTACCAAGTTCAACAATGGAATATTCAGTAAAGATATAGGAGTAGCATTTAAGTATAACCACAAGGGATCATATAAATAACACAAAATGATACTACAACTCTTTACTTCACACTCACATACTTAAGGCTTTAAAGACACTTTTATTGTATGTTTCGTTTAGCAAAAAGAATAGATTTTTAAAGGCTGATGAAACTGAGCTTAAAAACAACAACGAAACAAACTCTCAGTCATTTCAAGTGTGTATTACTTGGGAGAAGAATAGTATATATCATCCAACTCAGTTTAATTTTTTCTTAGACATAATTTCCCCTGAAAATTGCATCTTTCTAAGTATCAACCAAGTTAAAACTATAAATAAACAACCTTTAGTTTTAGCTTGTATTATATCCATAATTATAGCTTGTATAAAATATAAACACAATAATATATAGTTCATAGCACACTCAGTTAACTAAGCTCTGTTTGTTTGGGCAGAAAATAATTACTCGGGAAAATGTTTTCTAGGGAAATTATTTTCCTGGAAATTGTTTTCCAACTATCCGTTTATTGAGTGTTTGGCGACATTTGAATTTTCCATGGACATCTTCGATTAAGGGCGCATTTGGCATCGGCTTTTGTACTCAGAAAATTGCTATTTTTCCCTTGAAACAAACCTATGTGGATATAATTTCATTGCTATTTTTCATTAGCTTCTATTATACACATTTTTTAGCTTGTATATATACATATTTAGCATGTATAGTCACGAAAAACAGCCCAATCCTGAGTACAGAATCAAAGGAACTATATGCTATATGTATAATGTAATTCCTCAGCAAACCAATTATCTTTTCTCTTAATTTAGCACCTAAAAGCAAACTGAGCTCATACTATTCCTTACCAAAATAGAAATTTCATAGTTGCAAACAAGATTCTCCAAAATAGAACAAAATAAAATCAGAGAGTAAAATAATTTTAAACCTCTGACTTATCAAAACAAAAAATGGAATAAGTCATATGAATCAATCAACCAAATTCGAGCGACTCAAACGAAATTAGAGAAAATAACTAAAAAATTTAAATCAAACTAGTGGACTCTATAACTAAAAACTTTAATCCCACAAAAGTAAAAAAATAACAACCCAAGTGTTAATTAAATCATATATATATATATATATATATATATATATATATATATATAAGAATTTGAATTATAACACAAAATTAAAGAAATAGAGAGAGAGGGAAGGAGCGTAGAATACCTCGCGAAATACCTCAAGTGTGATTTTGGGATTTTTTCCAGAGAGAGAGATCGTGTGGTGTGTTCTGAGAGAGAGAGAGAGAGAGAGTATTGATCTGAAATATAAATATATATATATATATAGGGCGACCGAATAGCAATGTTAGGGTTTGGAACCAATTTTCCTTCAAATTTTTTAAAGTCCATAAACAGCAATCAAAGAACTATTACGTCCTCATTACGGATCATTTCATAATACATTCGTTCATTAATATTAAATTATACTCAATCTTCTTCATGTGACACGTCCTCATCAAACACATTTTCCTCTTCATCTGACTCTGATTCGCACATGGTTGGTTCAACTGCTTCTTCATTAAATGCTAATACATAGTTGAGGTCATAGTTGGGAACTTGTAAGTCTTCGGGTATAATATTACCCCCATCAGTAATAGGTTGGCCACTCGATTCATCATCTTGAAATGCATTTTTGTGTATCTTGCCATCCGTGCTTGATATTTGAATACTCGACCTCGCCTTGACTTTACATACGGCCCACCAATTGTCAGGGTCTTTTCCGTTATAAGTTGGATAAGGTAGATAACATACTTGGTTAGCTTGTGATGCCAAAATAAAAGGATCGTATTTCGGATACTTTCCCTTTGAGTTGATACTAACCAGATCAATTTTTTTATCTATTTGCATATAATGAGTTGGAGCCATATTAAACCATTCGCAGTTAAACAAAACTACTTTTTTATTGGCCACATAGGATACTCCAACTCAACAACCTCCGCTAGAATACCGTAGTAGTCGTCGAATGATGCTTGATCAGTGTAGTCTGATGTAGCCTTTATACACACTCCACTATTAGCGGCCGACTTATTTGATCCATGTTTTTTCGTATGAAACACGTATCCATTAACAAAATAGATAGGGTATGTATTCACTTTCCTCAAAGGTCCTTGCGAGAGGGATAACAAAAAATCATTGTCGTCGATATTTTTTCCGGCCTGTTCAAGTAAATTCTTAATTATATAAGAAAAAATGTATACTATAAAATATAAATTCTTGTAAACTAGTTTTTTACTTACATATCTTTCAAACCACGGGACAAAATTTTCTTCAATGCAATGTTCTAGCTCAGAAGCGTTCGTGGCCCATCCATTTGAATACATTTCATTTTCAAAAATGCTGAAAATAGAACAAATGAAATTAATACTAATACAAGTTAAAATTTCTTTACATAATATCAATATGATCATTGGAAAATAATATACTAACCTCATATATTGTTCAACCTCTTTGCAATTAGTGAGAATATACCTCCTTGTAACCTTGTATTCTTTTTTATCAAGCCATCTAGTAACGCATTTGCCTGCCGCCCGACCTGGATATGTGAATATCGATAAATTTCCAAGAATGTGAGGTCTTTCACCCCGTCATCATTACGTTGAACCTTGCTTCTTCTTGTCTCTACATTAGGATCAAAATAGACGGAAGCAAAGTTGTTTGCCTCTTCAATTATGTAAGCACTTGATAATGGAGGCTTCCACATGCGCCTTATTTCTGACACTTCTTTTAAGCTTGCCAAGAAATCTTTCACAGGGATACATCCACCTATAGTGTACTGGACCCGCAATTCTTGCTTCGTAAGCAAGGTGAACTGGAAGATGCTCCATAGGGTCGAAAAAGCTAGGCGCAAAAATCATCTCCAACTGACATAATATAATTGGAATTTCTTTTTCAAGTTTCAACATGTCAGATACCGAAATTGTCGTACATGTGAGACGTTTAAAAAATATGCTAAATTGGACAAGCGCGCTATATACTTCTTTTTCAAGTGTTAGCCGAAATGCTATTGGTATCAATCGTTGCATGAATACATGACAGTCGTGGCTTTTCATTCTAAATAACTTGTTTTTTCTCATATCAACACATCTTCCCATATTAGAGACACACCCATCTGGAAATTTTATCGTCTTAATCCAATCACATATACTTTCCTTTGAGTTTTTTTCTAGAACATAATAGGCTCGATCATAAGTCCCGTCACTTTTTATTGTGAATCCTGGATGTTTGCAAATATTTGCCACATCCATTCGAGAAGCAAGATTATCCTTTGATTTTCCCGGAACATAAAAAACGGTATTAAATATATTCTCAAAACAATTTTTCTCAATATGCATAACGTCGAGATTGTGTCTAATGAGGTTATCTTTCCAATAGGGTAAATCCCAAAAAATACTCCGCTTCTTCCAGCCATAACCTTCATCAAATTTGGTTATCTTTCCATTATGTTTCATAGCACCTTTCCTGGTCACTTTCTCTAATCCAAGAGTGGTAATCCAGTCTATTATATCCTTACCTGTTTTCACAGTAGGTGATTTCCCCTGCTCTCTCCTCCCTTTTATGAATTTTTCCTTATTCTTACGATAACGGTGGTTGTCTGGTAAAAATTTACGGTGGTTATCAAACCAAGTGATTTTACGTCCATGAGGCAAATAAAATGCATCACTATCTTCCATACAATGTGGACAAGCCAACCTCTCAGAAGTCGTCCATCCAGACAACATAGAATATGCAGAAAAATCACTAATAGTCCACATAAGTGCTGCTCGTAGATAAAAATTTGTACCCAATGAACAATCATATGTCTCGGCTCCCTGAGTCCACCCAAACTTCAATTCTGCAATCAAAGGTTGCATAAACACGTCTATCATCTGTCCCGGATCTTTCGGCCCTGGAATAAGAACAGTTAGAAACATAAATTGTTCTTTCATAACCATGCCTGGCGGCAAGTTGTATGGAGTAAGTATAATTGGCCAACATGAGTATTGCTCCCCAAACATTCCAAATGGTGTAAATCCGTCAGCCATAAGTCCCAATCTCACATTACCGGTCTCCACTGCAAAGTCTGGATGTTTTTCGTCAAAATGTCGCCAAGCCTCTAAATCTGATAGATGAACCATAAAGTCTGGATCCGAATGGTGCTCAGCGTGCCATCTCATATGGCTAGCTGTGGCTTTAGATGCATATAATCGCTGCAATCTTGGTAACAATGGCAAGTAATACATAACTGATTGCGCTGTTCCATCATCTTTATATCTCGACTCCCCACATCTATTGCACCGCTTTTTGTTACTATTTACACCCCAATAAATCATACACGCATTTATGCACGCATCGATTTTTTCCACTGGAAGTCCTAGACCATGTATAACCTTTTTTGTTTGATAAAAATTACTAGGAAATGTATTTCCCTCTGGTAAGTACTTCTTGAATATCCCAGCAACCCTGTCATATGACGTAGTTGACATATTAGTATCAGACTTTGCATTCATCATCTCAGACATGGCATCAAACATAGAGTATGTTGAACCTTCGTACAAAGGTTGCTCAGTTGCCCTCATCATATCATAAAATCCCTGAGCCTGCGGGTTAGGGGACTCAGGCGAATAATTTGGGTAAACAAACTCAGGGCCGGCAGCTGCCATTATCATCGTACGTGCTGAATTGCCTAATTCTTGAGCATCCCCCACATGTCCAATCGAATACATATCGCTTGAAAAAGGTTCACTCGTACCCATTTTGTAATCGGATTCAAACATACGCCCTGATGTTTCCCCGTAATTAGGCAAATAATTTGATGATCCACCATAAAATTGATGATCGCTATCAAGTGGCAGCCATGATTCCCCATGGTTGGTCCATTGGTAGTAATTAGCAACAAACCCTTTGGAATACAAGTGGAGTCGAACTTCGTCAATGTGAAAAAATTGAGTGTTTTTACACATTCTAGCAGAACATGGGCACCTAATCATATTTTCATTCAGACATTTACCCTTTTTAACTGCAAAATTTATGAAATCATCTACACCTAAGCGAAAATGTTCCGAAAGGCCGCCATCAGGACCTATCCGTGCATACATCCATTGCCGAAGAATATTACTCATTCTATCCCTGAACAAATATGTATAATCTTCTTAATATACTAAGTAAAGTAAGACTAATTTAATCAAATATAGTATATTAATTAGTAAGATGATAATCATTGTATAATCATTTCACATTTTAACTTGCATTGTATATTGTATGCTTGCGTTTATTTTAAATGCTACATGATTAAAACCAATTATTTTATGCCTATTTCATTTATATTTCCTATTTATATTAAAGAAAATAATTTTATTCAATGAGAATGTTGACTTTAATTTGTTCTTTATAATCGGAGTACATAAGTAAAGAAGAAATATAAGTTTGTCTAACACCATTATTTTAATATAATATAGTAAAACTGTATTTGAAATTTTATTTTAGAAAATTACATTTGTCTAATACTGTTATTATTTAATTATATATTTAATGATGAATAATTGCAATTGACTTATGTTTATCTCAGCCCATCACTATTAAAATGGTATGTAATTAATGATTAATATTTTTCAATGTATAAGCGATACAGAATATTTGAAAAGATATGAAAATGTATAATGATTAGCATTTAACAACATTAAATTTGTTGTCTTAACTATCATAATAAATGGTATAAACCGGTAATAATTTTTTTTTGGAAATAAACTTATCTAATTTGAACCGTACGAATTTGTATTTGTAAAGTTTGAACAAAATTTGTCAACTATCTAAGCAATATATAATTGTGTAAGTAGACAATCACATTCAAAATTAGGTGGACAATTATTTATTATAAAATACAATTAAAATAAAATAATGATTAAAAAATTACCTTAATTTATGGAGATATGGAGATACGGAGATATGGGGAAATGGGAAAATGGACGGTATATTGTTAAGATTGAGAGAGATATATCTTTGTAATAAATGTATGGATATGAAATAATACTATCTTTACAATTGAAATAGCTATGAAATAGTGAGTAAATAGCTACGGATCTTGTGGACCCAATGGCCACTGATTGAAGTCATCTAAATCGATTTAAATATTTTGTTTTTCAAAATAATATGCAAAAAGAATAGCTACGAAATAGCTTGAGAACTACGAATTATTTTCAACTCCCACCGACACTCGGTCAACTCATTTATTTTCATAGTTAATCCGTCGCAAATTTGTATTAAAATTTCACAAATCAAAATCCATCGGAAATCCGTAGCAATTCCATCGTTATATACTGTGACGGAATTTCCATAGCGAATTTCCGTCTTCGTTTAACTGTTTTTTTGTAGTGATTATATTTTTTGAAAAAAATAGATTTTTTATTAAAAAAATATAAAAAATAAAAATTTGAATTAGATTGTCAAAAATATTGTATTATATTGTTAAAAAAGTTGTATTAAATTGTCAAAATTATATTATTAGATTGTCAAAAAAATTATATTATACTGTCAATTTTTTTGTATTAGATTGTCAAAAAAAATAGTATGAGATCGACCAAAAAATTGTATTAGATTATCAAAAAAATTCTATGAGATTGTAAAAAAATTGTATTAGATTGTCAAAAATAATTGTATTTGATTTGATTTGATTTGATTTTAAAAAAAAATTGTATTAGACTGTTTAAAAATTGCTTTAGATTGTCAAAATTATATATTAGATTGTCAAAAAAATTGTATTAGATTGTCAAAAAAATTGTATAAGATTGTCACAAAAATTGTATAAGATTGTTTATTAGATTGTCAAATAAATTATATTAGATTTTCATAAAATTTGTATTAGATTGTCAAAAAAAATGTATCAGATTGTCAAAAATTTGTATTACATTGTCAAAAACTTGTATTACATTGTCAAAAAATTTGTATTAGACTGTCAAAAAAATTATTTTTGATTATTTTGAATTTTTGTAAAAAAAAATGGATTTTTGTCAAAAAAAAATGGATTTTTTTAGAATTTTTAGTTTTTTTCCGAATTTTTAATTTTTTTTTCCAAATTTTCTAGATATTGTTTTTAGTTTTCTGGATATTTTGAGCTTTTTACTTCTTTTTACAATTTTTATTTTATTTTTTGGTGAACACCGGAATCCGACGGTCAATGTCAGAAACCGGTCAATGGTCTTGGTCAAACTTTTATTGGGTCTAATGTGTTGGGCTTATATGTACTAGTAAGAGATAGTAATTTGCAATAAATAGTTTTAAAGTGGTAATAACTCTTAAATAAGTAATTTTAAATGGTACCGACCACATATTCACTCTCAAAGGTAAACCAATATGTACTTTTAAAAGGTTCTATGGTTTTGATACTAAGGCAAAATTGCCGGTCATTCCTATTTGGATTTCTTTACCAAAGCTCCAATACTAACTAATAAAACTAATAGGGATTTTGGCAATCCATTGAAAGTGGATGAACCAACAGCCAAACTGACTAGATGTGGGCCGGCACGTATCAGTATGGAGATTGATTTAGCCTAATTGTTGAACCAAAGAGTTAGAATTAGCTATGGTGAAAATTATGGTTTTTGACAATATTGTGAGTACGAAAATTTACCCAATATTGTTTGTTTTGCAACAAATTGGCCCATATGGAGGAAAACTCCATTTTTTTTAAAGAAAAAAGAAACCGAAGAAAAGCATAAGAAAAATGCCCTACAATAAGAGCTTAATAAGAAGAAAGAAGATAGCAAAAAAGAAGGAAAGACCAATTGTTACAATAAAACTGAAGGAATAATAAAAAACAAAAACAAAATAAGTACTAAAGATTGGGTTGCCAACATTTTCAAATATGTCTATGGTATTGAATACTGAAGCATCTGAAATAGAAGTACCTGCAAAAGAAAAAAAAATCAACTAAAGGGGATTTAGTTAAAGAGATTATAGCTGGTGACACTGAACAGAAAAAAGAAGAGGAAGAAGGAAAAAAGAGAACTTATGGTCTAAGCTAATGGAGATAAGCCAAAATTTAGCATGTTCAAAAAAAGAATGATATGAAGGACTAATTTGTGTTGTCATACAACAGGCAAATTCTGATAATGTGGATGGATTAGTAGAAGACATCTCTGAAAAAAGTGATAATTCTGATAGCGAAGAAAATGTGGATTATGTTAATGATAATTCTGATTTAGCTAGAGAAGATTTAAGGGAGAAATGGTTATAATTAATACCTTTTGAGCAATAAGATAATTGACTGGAGAACTCATTGGTAGTAGATTTATATGGGTCACCTACAAATTCAGAAATCACACAAAGTGAAGAATGGGGGAAAGCAATGTTTAAGAGCCAAAGGAAAAAGATACAAAAGAAAATTTATGCAAAGCAAAGAGAAAGCAAAAATCAAGAGCTATCCATGATTTTGATATCCTCTAATGTTGATGTTACAAAAAGGTAATAAATGATTCAACTTCTTGTTTGGAATGTGAGAGGTATGCGGAATAAAACTACTTTAAGAAGAATAAAAAAGTTATGCACAATCAATCAAGTTTCCGTCTTAGTTTGTTTAGAGCCTATAAGTTATGCACAATAAAAAAGTGGATCCTAACTTAGATGAGTACAAAAATTATCTGGGTTTGAAAAAGTTTTGGGGCATGAGTATAACAAAATTTGAATTTTTTATAAGCAAGATATTGAGGTAATATTTAGGCCAGCAGATCAACCAATGTGCTAATTTATTTACCAAGTGGAAACAACCAAACTATGGCTTCTTTTCTATGCGGTAAGTGTCAAAATCAAGATATAGAGAGTTTATGGGACTTTTTGGCTCAAACTAGTTCGAATTTACCTAGAATTATATCTGGTGATTTTAACATAGTTGCCAAAAAAGAAGATAAAGTTGGGGGACCTCCAATTAATTTAAATGCTGCTAATACTTATTTAGACTGTTTAGATCAAATTGGAGCTTATAAATTGATGTATGGTGGGTCTAGATTCACTTGCCGGAACAAAATGTGTGAGAATGGTATTATTTGTAAAATCCCGTATTTTTATAAATGGTTTTATTTATGATTTAATTTATCCAAAAACGTTTTATACAATTTTTACCAAAAACCGGTCACTCGACTAATTTTTAGCCAAAAACCGAAACTCTTCCGAAAAACTTTATTTTAAAAACCTGTTACTAATTTTATAAATAAAAATGACCCAATAGATTTGTTTCTAAAAATTTGTTATTTTTGAGTAGTAAAATAATATTTTTGGATCATGAGTTAACTTTTAAAACTTTGGGGACCAAATAGTTCGCTTCCACAAACTTTCTCAAAACAGTTTTTACATCTTCAATTCAGCCCACTTTTTTTAAACAGTAAACCTAAAACAAGAGAGAAAAGAGAGAAAAATAGAGAAAAAGAAGATTTCAAAGCTTAGGAAGAAGAAGAAGAAGAAGAAGCCACTTTAGTGGGTTCTTACCGGAAGCATCTCCTCTACGCTCTAAGTTAACGGGGGTTATCCATTGCGACTAGACGAGGGTGTATGTTAGGATTATGTCTTGCGTTTATTATAAATTGGGGGTTTTTGACTTTAATCTTAATTATGTTCTTAAATTGTTAATTGGGGTTTAGTTGTTGTATTTTTAATTCCATTAATTGAATTGTAGAAGTTGAGACTTTAGTCATATTAATTTTGAATTAATGAGATTATGGATGGGTTTGCATGTTTTATGAGTTGATTATGTGATTATATAGTTGTTTATGAAATTTAGTAAATTTATGTTGAATAAAAATGAATTGTAGTTTATGCATACGAGGTGTTTGTTAAAATGTCTGAACGAGATTTTATGTTGTTGGACTTGTTCGACTAGTTGTGAATCTAGCACCTATGCTTATGGGTTATGTTGAATTACGTTAAAGTGACATATGAGAATGTGATAATTGAATGGTTTTATATTATTGGCCGAAGCCTTGTGATTTAGATTAGTGGCAATGGTCTATGTCTCTCCCTAATTCTGGGGACATAAGACGGCCGAGGGGATAGGGAATGACTCGTCTTACGAACTGGGGCGAGTGGCGTGAGAGGTCCTAGTGTGCACTATATTTATTTTATTGTTAGCAATGGTCTATGTCTCTCCCTAATTCCGGGGACATAAGACGGCCGAGTGGATAGGAAATGACTCGTCTTACGGACTGAGACGAGTGGCGTGAGAGGTCCAAGTACGCACTTTAAATCTATTTTTTTTTATGTTAGCAATGGTTTATGTCTCTCCCTATACCGGCGACAATAGACGGCCGAGAGGTATAGGGAATGACCTACCTTACGAACTGGGGTAGGTGGCGTGAGAGGTCCATGTTTGCTATAGATGTTTATTTAATTTATTTCGTTGTACGATGTTATTATTATTTCTTTTTATACGTTGATTTTCGTAGTTGTTGCTTGTGAGTTCTTGCATTTATGGGATGGAGTGACGGTATTTTGTGGTGCCGTCCCGTCTATGTATGTGCGTGGGACTCACCGTTACAGTTTTGTCTTTCAGGTACAACTTAGGTTGGCACGTTCGGATAGGAGCATTAGCGAAGTATTGCATGGGCTCGGGGCATCTTTCAATTGCTTTATTTTCGCTTAGACTAGTTTTGAGGTTGTAGCCTACGGGCAAATTACTTTCGTTTGTCATTTTTTTATAAGTCTTTTCAAATCTTATTTTCTTGTAGCCGCGTTTGGCAAACATTTTTATTTAATTGATTAATTGTTCATTTATTTCACAAGTGATTTCTTTTAAAATTTAAATTTTGTACCAACATGGTTCATTTTCTTTTTGTTTAAAAAAGGTCACTCCTTGATATTCGTCTTACGGATTTCGGGGCATGACAAGTTGGTATCAGAGCTAACCAGGTTCTTGTATACTTTGGGACGACAGGAAAATGGGTAACCATTGGACCAAGATCCATCGTATCATTTTCACAAAAAAAAATTCAAAAAAAAAATTAAAACTTTTTCTAAAACGGGGGGTTGCATTTAGCTTAAGACATGTAGCTAGAATTTAGTAGTAGTTGATGAAAGAAAAGTCCACATGTGAGGCAAGTTGGGGACAATGAGGACGCTTGTTGATCCCGGCTCGCCAAACTAGTGGGTGGACCTCTCGTCGGTATGTGTGAAGGAATACCTTAGCGATGTGGAGTTCTAGAGTATGCGAGAACGCTCGGGTGCTTTACGATAACGTATCGTGATGGGTTATCCCTCGCATTTTTGTGTTTTTTGTATGCGTGTGTAGATTGATATAGTGTTTATGAGGTATAAGTTTGCATGTCAAGTAGTAGCAAACTATTACAATGCGAGAATTGTGAAGTTGATGGTTTTATGTAGTGCGTTTTCAAATTATTAACTTGTGTGATATGTTCCATGTAAGAAATTTACAAGTGTTGATGAATTTTACGTTTTTGTATCATTAATTTTCTGCAGAAAAACGATCGGTCGAATTTTTCAGACTTCACTGTTCAGATTTTAACCAAAAACGATCGGTCGTTTGTCAAAACGATCGGTCGAACTTTTCAGACCTCACTGGTCAGATTTTGACCAAAAACGATCGGTCGTTTGTCAAAACGATCGGTCGAATTTTTTCAAACCTCACTGGTCAGATTTTGACCAAAAACGATCGGTCGAATTTTTCAGACCTCTCTGGTCAGATTTTGACCAAAACAACCGGTCGTTTTGTCAAAAACGATTGGTTGTTTTCTGGCAAATTTTGCGGTTTTTCGCTAAACTTCAAACGCTCGTAACTCCTTCGTTTTTACTCCGAATTTGATTCCGCTTGAAGCGTTGGCTTCGTATTTCAGTACTCTATAATTTGAACCTTAGAAATCTTGATAAATGATTAGCATGAAAAACGAGCTTTTATCATGTTTTACATGTTTTGTAATTATCGCGTAATGTGCGGAATGTTGTATTGTATGATTAGCGGAATTCTACCCAAAATTATATATGAATGTGACGACCCAGATTTCCATGAAGGAAATTCTGTGGTGCGGTGTTGTGCGTCAGTCCCACATCGCCCAGATATGAGAGTACTCGTGTGGTATATGAGCTTAAAGATCCATTTCCTATAAACAAGGCCTTTTAAAGCCGTGCAGCACAACAGCGAGGACGAAACTCCATAGTTAAGCGTGCTTAGCTTGGAGTAGTACCAGGATGGGTGACCCCCCTGGGAAGTTGTGCCAAAGCGGACAATATTGTTGATACGGGCGTGGCGGTTCGGTCCGTGGGGCCGGGTCGTTACAGATGGTATCAGAGCCTCTATCTGGCCGGAAATGTGGGGACTAGCACGTGTGTGTGGACCCCTGAAGGACGACGTGCCCGACGAGGACGTCGTGCCAAAAGGGAGGATGATTGTGACGACCCAGATTTCCAAGAAGGAAATTCTGTGGTGCGGTGTTGTGCGTCAGTCCCACATCGCCCAGATATGAGAGTACTCGTGTGGTATATGAACTTAAAGATCCATTTCCTATAAACAAGGCCTTTTAAAGCCGTGCGGCACAACAGCGAGGACGAAACTCCATAGTTAAGCGTGCTTAGCTTGGAGTAGTACCAGGATGGGTGACCCCCCTGGGAAGTTGTGCCAAAGCGGACAATATTGTTGATACGGGCGTGGCGGTTCGGTCCGTGGGGCCGGGTCGTTACAATGAAAATCAAACTGGTTTTGTTAAAAAAAGATATATTGTTGATAATATCTTGTTGACCAAATAATTCATATCTACCCTTAATAATTTTTAAAGTGGCAGAATTGTATCTATTAAGTTAGATATGAAAAAAGGTCATGACAAATTCTTTTGGCATTTTCTTATTTCTATTTTGAGGAAAATAGGATTTTCATAGATTTGGATTGATAGGGTTTGGAGACTTACATGAGGAAATGCTACTAAAGTCATGGTTAATGGAGCTCCTTCTGGATTTTTCTCACCCACCGATGTGCTTAGACAGGGGACCGCTTTATCCATGCTTGTTTATCATCTGTTTAGAGGTACTTATTAGTACATAAAAGAGATGGAAATCCTTCAAGTCTCCAATCAATACTCCTATAATCACTCATTTAACGTTTGCTGATAATATTATAATATTTTATTCAGCTAATACTCACTATATTAAACTAGTCAAAAATGTTTTGGATGAGTATAATAAAAATTCTGGTCAAGAGCTGAATTTGAAAAAAAAACCTTGCATATATTTCTAAAGATGCTACTAAGAAAAAGAAGGAAAAAGTTTGTAAAATTCTTGGTATTCATTGCAAAAAGCCCCCTTTTGTTTATATTGAATGCAAGTTATATACTGGCCACACAAAATATATACTCTTTAATGAACTGATTTTGAAGATAAGGAGTAAGCTTTTTGGGTGGAAATATCAACATTTGAAATATGGGAAGTAAGCTTATTCTTATTAAGCATGTTTTAAACTCTATACATGTCTATATGTTAGCAGCTATGAATCCACCAGCTCAGGTTATTAAAAAATAGACATGATTATTGCTAATTTTTTCTGGTGAGAAAAAAAAGGGTAAATTAAAGCACCACTAGATTAGTTGGAAAAGGATTTGCAAAACAATAAGACGGACAACTTGGTATTAGAAGCTTTAATAACAACTCAAAAGCTTTTGCTTTATAGTTATGGTGGAAGTTTAGAACAACTTATAATTTATAAACAAGATTTATGAAAGCTAAATATTGTAAAAATTCTCATCCAAATGAGGTGTCACTTAAAAAACGGAATAACACAATTGATCGGGGCAAAATTCGTTTTAAGAAAAATAATTATGTTTCTCATTTTATTTTATTTCCTTCAATTTTTTCTTAACCAGTAAGATCCACATCTAATAAATTAATGCACAAGAAAATAGAATTCGAAAGTCAGATACATGGTAGAATGCAGAGGAGAGAGCAAAGCAAAAAAACATTGTAAGTTGTAAGATAAAAAAAATTGGTAGTGCCAGTGTCGATTCTTGAACTTCATTTTTTTTCTTTTTCTTTTATCAGAATTTTTTTTCTTTTGGTTCAAACAATTAGACCACGAGAGAAATACTAAAGTCATGAATTGTTCATATAGATCAAAGGACATGGTCCGTACAGTTAATCGTGGATCTACGGGATTTACTTTTATTTAAAAAGGGGGAAAGTGATTGAATACTTACTTCCGAAGACAAAAGAAGAGTTATGAGTAAATAATTAAGATGGTTCTCTTTCACGCTTTCTTTTGTCGTTGTTACTTTGATTTCGGTAGGTCAAATCTTAATTTTCTACTATTATCATTGTTTGTAGTTTGAACAAGTATGGTGGGTAAAGTCGACTTAGTCAAGAACAAGTTAAGTCAAATCTTGATTTTCTACTATTATCATTGTTTGTAGTTTGATCAAGTATGGTGGGTAAAGTCGACTTAGTCAAGAAGAAGTTAAGTCAAATCTTAATTTTCTACTATTATCATTGTTTGTAGTTTGAACAAGTATGGTGGTTGGGTAAAGTCGTCTTAGTCAAGAAGAAGTTAGATATTTTTTTCACACCTAAACACATTAAATTATAATAATGCTTTGAAGAAGTCACGAAATATATGTGTCGGGAGAGGATTTTCTAAATTTATGCATGTTCAGTAGTATCAGTACAACTACAGGATATTTTAACACGATAACAAAATATCAACACAGTGTTTCAGTGACTTCATGTGGCACACCCCACTTATAAAAATAAGTTCAATCAGTAACGGCCAAATCTGTCAGAAATTTATCATGAAATAATAAAATCCGTCGTAAATCCGTCTGCGATAAGGACATTGGGGAATAAATCTGTCACAAAATCCGTCTCTGATTGAATCTTTTTTTTGTAGTGATCCGTTAGCACGGATACTTCATATTTTTTTATTAATTAATCGATACGGGTACGGATACAGGTACAATAAGTCATTTCAAGTACTGGGTATGATATTTCCAGTATCATAATTTTTTTGTCGTTGACCACTTTTGGTATACCATGACACGAACTTTTTCCCTACTAGTGAAAAATTTAATTTTTAATATTTTCATATATTATATAGTTGTTTATTAAGCTTAGAATAGATGAAGATATTAGATATTGACCTAATACAATGGATGGTAATTTCACTTGTAAAAATGCATTTCATCATTTTCGGCATACTCATCCTCTTAATAAGATTTATCATCATATTTGGAATAATTATTTACCTACTAAAATTTAGGTCTTCAATTGGAAACTCTCGAATAACGCTATTAAGTTAGATAGTGATGTACAGAAGGTTGGTATAACTTTACCTAATAAATGCATTTGTTGTACTGTTCATTCTTTAGATACTGCGGATCACATGTTTACTAAAAGTGAGGTTAGTCTAAAAGTGTGGAATTATTTTAGTAATCTTTTTGGTTTTAACCTTCCTACTAATTTTGGAGTTTACTCTATTATTATTAAGTGGTGTAATCATTTTCAGGGTAATACTCAAGTAGATAAATTAGCTAAGCTTCTTCCTTTTTTGATTAATTGGGAAATTTGGATTAATAGAAATAATTATATTCGTAATAATGCTCCTTTTAGTGACACTATCATTATTAAGAAAGTTCATAACTGGCTTAAACCCCTTAATTTTTTGCTTTCTAACTGTTCACCTACTAATAGTTTCAACCTTCCCATTTTACATGCTTGTGATATTTCTGTTAAAAAATTAAGACTAAAAGACCTATTGCTTTAATTTGGTCTCTTCCCTCTAAGGGAAGACTGAAACTTAACATTGATGATTCTTCTTTCGGAAATCTGGGACAGCTGGAAGTGGAGGGGAATTACGGGATGATCACGGTAGTATTTTATTTGCCTTTTGTTCTCATTTAGGAATACGAAATAACACTTATGCTGAGTTAAGTGCTTTGTATATTGGCTTACAAATTTGCTACTCTCTAGACTTACATAATATTGATATAGAAACAGACTCTTTATTAGTCAATAATTGGTGGAATTATCATACTAAACCTCCTATTGCTTATACTAATATGGGGGAAGACACTTGTGCTCTAATGCATTTGGTTTGTTTTAGCTTTACTCACATTTATAGGGAGAAGAACAATGTGGCCGATCAGCTAGCAAAATTGGAATAAAAAATGCACACTGAAACTTACCTAAGCTTGATGGAATTACCAAGAAGTGTATATACAGCACAAGTGTTTGATCTGTCTGGATTGCCAAATTTCAGGATGTAACCAAGAATCATCCAATAAAAAATGCAGATGACTCGGACGACAAAATGAATCAGAAAAGACAGAGGCGCGAGGAGAAGAAGTGTGAAAAGCACAAGAAGAGAAAGAAGCGACATTCTTGGGATTCGGGGGACAGGAGAGAGATAAGCCATTGGAACTAGAAAAAGTGTACAAGCATTTATGGCTATGACTGCTTCTATCAAGTACAGGATGGCAAGCCAACCGATGAATAACACAAGGCCTCCAACGGTTCAGATTAGGGGACAGCCTATTAACCAAAGCTCAGAACTGGAGAAGGATCTTGCTAATGAAGACTGACATGCGCTTAGTGGAAGAGATGACAAGAGAGAAGACAGTATGCTTGGCTAATAAATTAGCTTTGGAGGGTGAATTTCAGTGGCAAAGTGTTTGGGAAGCGAATGAGGAAAAAAGAGCACATTCGGAGCGTTTGTCTTTGTTTCGTAAGCTGGAAGGGGTTTATGTGCATCAGCGGCGAGGTTGATTAATAAGAACGACTTTAGACATTGTTACTGAAGTATTCCAAAGGAAAATTGAAATTAAACTTTGATGGCTCGGTTTTCAAGGGCTACAAGTTTGCGGAGACTGGAAGTATGAAGCCATCCGAAATAATAGTATACAAAACCTTCAAATGTTGCAGCTCGTGGAAAGTCCAGAAGATAAACAGAGTGTCAAACTCTTGGGCTCACGCTATAGCTCATTCATGCAATGCAAAGGGGAGCTCAAAGAGATGAAACAATTAAAGAGGTGGAAATGGAATAGGTGTAACCTAATGGGAACTTCTCATCCTCTTGTATTGTCAAAAAATGCGTTGTGATTGCGGAAGGTGATCCCCATCCCAGGCATAGCAAAGGGTGAATATCACTTCAAAGTTTTAATTCTTCAAGTGATGCAATTCCAAGGTTCTTTCTACGTGGAGCCGGAATAGAAACATACTGTTGTGTTGAAGAACAAGACGGGGAAATTGTTTCCAGTAAAACTGCGAAAGAGTCCACACAAGCAGGGTGGGTTTCAGACCGATATAAGATAAGGTTGGCACGACTTTTGGGATGATAATGATATGGCATTGAATGAAACTTGTTTTCTATAGTTTGTTCCTGGTTCTGGTAATGTTATTGAGTTATAATTACTTCATAATTCTCTGTCCAATTGCTTAAGTGAGATGACATCGTCATCAAAACAGAAGAAGAAGCAGTTTGTAGACCCGTTCGTTGGAATAAAGGTTATCGATGAATCGTCAACGATGCCACTTCACATGCACCCTAGCTGTACTGAGCCAAAGGTGAAAGAAAGCATTGTATCTGGGATCCCGGAGGTGAATTAATGTTGTCAGAACTACCAAGCAGAAGAAGCCAAAGTATTAAAAGTGTGACTATGTTTATCAAAAGTTTCCATGGTAGTAATCTATTTTATTTGCGTATTAGTTTTTGCTAAACTTGAAAGAGTCCTGAGGGGATTCTGAACAAAAAAAAAATGTCAATCAAAGTTTATTTGTACAAAAAAAAATGCAGTATAAAAAAAAAATACAAAAAAAAATATAGATGTTTATTAATATAAGCAAGTGAATACTATATTATAATCTGCTAGTGTATAATGAAATTAATTAAATATATGGGCGAATTCCTTATACGTACCTTATACCAACTTATATTACTTCTAAATACATCAAAAAGTTCATATTGGTAGAATTTTTTAATTATTAGTTTTATTTACCAAAACGCCATTATATAACCCAAAACATAATATAAATGTTTTATCTCTCTAGAAACCTCAAAAAATATTTTTAAATTATAAGAAAATTCTATAAAACTGAAAACTCACAAAAAGTCGAAAAAAATCACATAAAATTATAAAAAGGTAAAAAAATCACAAAAAGTTATAAAAAATGGAAAAAATCACAAAAAATTATAAAAAAAGGAAAAAATCAAAAAAAATATTTTTATAAAAAATGAAAAAAAAAACCACAAAAAATGTATCCTTACCAAAAAATCAAACAAATTGTAATTATTAAAAAAATTCAAAGAAAATGAAAAAAAAAATCACAAAAATGTGTTTTTCTAAAAAAATCACAAAAACTATTAAAAAAGGATAAAAATCACAAAAGAAATATGTATTTTTATAAAAAAAAATCACAAAAAAGATATTTTTTTTAAAAAATATCACAAAAACGTATTTTCCAAAAAAACCCATCAAATATTATAAAAATTAAAAAAAAAGACACAAAAATTATAAAAATGAAAAAAGCACAAATATCGAAAAGAATTCATAAAAGAACCGAATTAGATGCACTTTCAACTGAATTATATGCATTAGATGCACTTTCGACTAAACAATATGCACTTTCGACTAAACAATATGCACTTTCGAGTAAAAAAGATGGTATTTCAGCCGAACTAGATGCAGTTTCAGCTGCACTAGATGTATTTTCAGCTTAACTAGATGCATTTTTTTTTAAACAGATCCACTTTCGACTAATAAGACCGAAATAGATGAACTTTTATTTGAACTAGATGTATTTTCAACTGAACTAGATGCACTTTCAGCTGAATCACATGTTCTTTCATCTGAGCCACATGCATTTTCAGCTAGACAAGATGTAGTCTAGCTGAAAGTGCATCTAGTTCAGCATAAGGTGCATGCGGTTCAGCTGAAAGAGCATCTACTTCAGTCGAAATTGCATATAGTTCAGTTGAAATTGCATCTAGTTTACTCGAAATTGCATATTGTTTTACATAAACACAATATAATTCACCACAGATTGCATATATTCTACTTCAATATTAAAAAAAAATCCGGATGGATTCGAACCATCAAACTCCTGAACCTCGGTGTTGGTGCAAGCGCTCTTACCATTTTGAACTTGTGAATATTTATAGTCACTATACAAAATCATGCAAACATCTACAACTAAAAATCATACAAACTCAACCAAACAAGCATTACGCACGCCAAACAAACAATGAAAATAGCTAAGTCCGACTCAAAATCATTTACCAAACCTGTCAAACTAGTTCAAGTTGCAAATGTTAAGTAACAAACTAGTTCTTGTTATTCCCAAAATAGCCACGGTCTTATTCACAACTTAGTCACAGCCTTAATAAAAAGCATGACATAATATAAGCATCATAAAAATGTAAATATAACTCATTGATACAATAAAAAATAAAAACCAGCTGTGCTTTAGTACCAAAATGAGCTCGTTTCAGTCACGAAACGTGCTCTGTTTCAGCCGCAAGACGAGCCCTATTTTAGTCCCAATATGAGATGCGCTTCAGTCCCAAAACAAGCTTTGTTTTAGCACCAAAACGAGATGCGTTTCAGCTCCAAAATAAGCTCATTTTAGTCCTAAAATGAGCTCCGTTTCAGTCCTGAAATGAGCTCATTTTGAACCCAATTTGGACCCTGTCTCAACCCATAAACGAGTTCTACCACCGCTCTTGTTCAAATAAACTTGAAACACCCAAAACCATTCAAAACCGTTTCAAAAACCACTCCAAAACTGTCCCAATAACGTTGAAATAAAAAAAAACAATACAGTAATTGTCCCAATTCGCAACTGAACTATAAATCACAGTCAACAAATCCAACGAGAAAGTAATAAATTACAAGAAAATTCTATAAACAAAAAGCATAAGGTCCAAGTATAATAGAAATGTAACAAATAGATATTTGTTTTTCTTTTAGCCTTGAACATGAATCTGTTTCAGCCTCGAATCGAAGTTCGATTCATCCCTGAAATATACTCCAATTCAGCCCTAAAATGGACTCGATTTGGCACCAAAACAGACCCCAAATCAGATTGCTCACAATTCATTGCAAAAAGTTCACAATTACTAATCGAAACCCTAATTCCCAAATTAATAATTCAAATTAATCAAATCACATAAAAGAACAAAAAAATTAGAAGATAGTCATGATCTCGATTGTGATGCATAAACTTAAAACCAAATCTTAGATCCAATCCTTTTAATTCGAGATACATAAACACACACACGCACACGCACGCATACATACATACATACATACATACATACATACATACATACATACATACATACATATATATATATATATATATATATATATATACATAAATAGAAAAAAATTAAACTCAACATTTATAATAAAACAAAAAATTGAAGATGTAATAAAAATCCCCAAACTACACTAACCTGAAAAGCTAAACCACTGAACCATACGTAGGGTTGAATCGGAGTAAAACAAGAACCGAATTCAGTGTTTAATTCAGAGATTCGGTTCAGACGTCTATCTTCGGCGACATGGTCGATGACGGAGGTGTGGTGGTGGTGGTGGTGGTAGATCGATCCGGTTAAAAACCCTTCTTCGGCGACATGATCGATTAATTTAGTTAGAGAGAGAAAGAATAGATCGATATAATGAGATAGGAAAAACAGCATAGACCTAATTAGATTAAATAAAGTTTATATAGTTTCCAAAATTGGTACATAGGAGGAATGTAACTTTTGTTAGGTATCTTCTGAGAATATAAGTTTAAAAGTGCTACTTATAGGGCATTATTTGTATATTTTATATACTAGAAAATCTCATAAACATTCAATAGAAACGGTTGTAGTACTGAGCCCTAGATGATTTATTGAGATTGTTAATTCTGTTATGATATAGATAAAATCAATGTTTATTTTTATTGATGTACCATTTTTGTATCATACCTACCATTTTTTATTGATGTAGTACAACCTTCATGATTACACCTACCAATAACTTTATTTTTGGTATTTCTAATCATAAAAACATCCTTAAACTGTTGAATTATATACCTTTTGATTGCAACCATGTACAACTCAGCTGCTGAGAATTTCACACCCACTTAAAGTTGTATTTCTTGCAAATCATTCTCAGCAAAAACTATGATTTTCTTTTTCTGTCTACCATGTTCTTCATATGAGATACAGTCACTGTCAAAATCACTATCACTTACATAACCATCGTCATAATCATTGTTCTCATCAATATCGGCATCCCCACTTCGATTAGCAACTTGTTTCTTACCATTGCCATTAACACCATCAAGCTTACCCTTATAAATGTCAACATTGTCACAATTTTTCTTATCTTTACCACTGCTTTTTTTGCCCCTAAGAGTAACATAGTCATACCCAAGGTCATCATCATATCTACCTATCTCTTCATCACTACCACTAAATGACTCAAATTCAGAGTCAATATCACTACAACTAGAACTGCTATCGGTTTGATAAATACATTCATCACTACATTCAATGTATAGCTCAACCACTCCATGCATGTCTAAGAATTTTTCTAATTCACTTGCTTCTAAATCATTTTTAATTTCAAGTAAATCGGTAGCAAAATATAAGTCAACCCTTTTAAAATAAAGTTTGCTCATCCCAAATTTCCCTACTTGAACAGCCATTTCAACTATAATGACACAAGACTTTTCATATGGATCACAGTAATCAATGAAATATACTTTTCCATTTAAATATCTAGGATTTTTACCCCACTCAAAATAACCACAATGATTTAATTCTACTATAAACAAGAGATTTTTTGAAACTGCAAAAACATACAATATGAAACTTAAACTAAATCCGTTATATGAAGTATCAATAAACACAACAAAACAAACGAATTAATTAGTAAAAAACTTATAGTAATTTGGGAAAACATTAAATTCTGCAGAATCACGGGAGGCCCAACCCATTATGTAAACTTTTAGTCTTCGATCGAGTATTAATCGCACAAATTATAACCACATATGATATGTCTCTCTCTTGTTGTTTCTCTCTCTATATATCTTTATTTTATGTTTGTATAAGTCCTAAAAGTTGATGAGAAACAACTGTATCAATGATTAAGTGTGAAAATTCCTTTTTACCCTTAAATATAACAGTAAACAGTTACGTGAGCTGTCATGTGGTATTTTTTTTTGACGGAAACATAACGTCAGTACACTAAATAAAAAAAAACCTTAAACCCAGCTAGAATATATACTAATTCTTAGACAAAAAAAATCAAATTCTTAGAAGGTATGTACTCAACATTAAGTTTCCCAAAAAAAATAAGGCTTTTTTAAAATCTAGATATGACCTTGATACAAAACCATGCATTTAATGAGTTACAAACAAGAGAATGGCGCAAATAATCTATTATGAATAATTTTACATCAAAAATAACTTTAAAGAATAAAAATATATAAGTCATTACATCTCTAACGTTATAAAAAATTGACGAGCTTAAAAGTTTCAACGATATGCCTTCTAACATTACAGAACTATTTTATGCATGAATTGTCAAGTACTCATTAATGACTTTGTTTCATGTCGTTCTAACACGCTTTTCTTGTTTCTATAACTAGATCATGTAGAGGGTTATGGCCATGGACATGGGCATGGATATCACGGTGGATATGGACATGGACATGGACACCGACACAGAGGATATTGGCACCGACACAGAGGATATGGGCACCGACACAGAGGATATGGGCACCGACACGGACATTATTGCCATCACCCTCCATGCCACAAAGATGTCGTTGATACTACTAAAAACTAAACGTTGTCATCTTGAAAGATCATATTAATTATATGTATGAATAAATGATTCTGCTGGTAGTCAAACGTTACACAATCAGTAAGCTGAAGTTATTGTTGTGATATAACTACTTTTGTGTGCATGTGAGTTTCGTACGAATAAGGCATGTTGCGACATGATGTTCAATATGCCGGATGTGAGTTTTATTTAAAATATGTAAGCTTCTTTTGTATTTTTGTGCATATAATTCGTTGACCGTAAAAAATCCAGATGATGTATAACTTTTGTTCTTTTTCTTAGTGCAAACCGGCTCATAATCTATTATTGTAAAACAAAAATTGATCCCAATGGGACATTGCCCCATGATGGCTGTAATACAAAAGACATCCGATAATAAAAGGATAAGTGAACGATAAACTGAGTTCCTATGAGTGGAATACAATTAGTAAAGAGAACAAAAAAGATACACAAAACCTAGAGAGATAAAGAGAGAGACGACTAACCTGAATTACCCTAGCCACTGATAGCATGGACAACCATTCAACAACGTCACTGGAGAGAGATAAACCTACGACAAACAATGAACTCATAAAACCAGATCTACCGGGTACTAAATCTTTTGCATCGATAGTAAGTTCTAAATAAAAAGAGGATATTTATTTTAAAGAATTGGGTACATTTAAGGGCGAGCCAATGATTAGCTACACTATGAAAGATATCAAGAAGCTTTCGGAACCTCTCAAATATACGATGGTGGAAAAAATTTCGCATGGAAAACCACATCCGGAGGTGCTTAAAAAAGTTTTCAAAACTCTGGATCTTAAAAACAGATTATAATATTGGAGTTTTAAATAGGAAACATATTTTAGTGAGAAGCTTTCACGTAAAAGATTTTCAACGAGTTTGGCTAAAAAAAATTGTGGTACATTGAAGGTAGAATGAATTGTAGGCCGATACCACTTTAAAAGAATTATAAGATTTTAATAACACTTGTATTTTTTATTAGTATAAGATACAATTTTTAAATATTTTAATTTGATTTTGGTACCACCTACCATAAATATAAAAAGGGTCCGAATTCTTTTTTGTAACATTAACCCAAAACACTCTATCTCTCTAGAAATCAGCTCCCAAAACACTCCATCACAGCTCCGATGAACTCCGCCGTTGCAACAATTTTTTAGCCGTATTTTGGCCGGAGAAGACGATGCCCCCCTCTGCATATCTCTCTCTATATATCTATATATACATATACATAGTATTCGTTTTTCCTACACACACGTTCAAAGGAAATTCCCCACAATGCAATTCTTTTGGTAGTTTGGTCAATTGATCTGAAAGATTTTCATTTCTTTAGATTAAAGAAAATACATATGTGCAGTTGTAAATTCATCCTCTGTATTTTCTGGTTGATCTTTATTTTCAGTAGCAACAAAGGAGACATTTGCCTCATCTTCTTTTTCCTCTTGATTTTCCAATTGTTTGTCCTCTTCATCTTGTAGTTCTAGATCTTGTAATGCTTCAAATGGGTTTGAAATCTTTATTTCCATATTCTGTATTGCTGAAACCATGGTATTCTGATTCTTTTGTTCCCCCTTGTGTAGGAATTATGCATTTTTCTCTTTCTTGAATGCCACCATTATTCTCAAAATTGAACTTTCCTACTAATGTGTCAGTATTTGATTTTGTGAGTTTTTCTTTACTAATCCATTTCTCAACTGTGAAAAGAATTTTCCTTTTGAATTCAGATTTTTTGGGTTGTAATTCGTTGATGTGTTTCTGTTTATACAACGTTTGGCTTTTCTCCTTAGGAATCATGCTTTTTACTTGACCATTTTTCTCGTTGCGCATTTTATCAAACACCTTGCACTCATTATATCCATGTCCAACTTTTTTGCAATTAGTACAATATTCTGGTATCTTTTCATAACTGCAATCTTGCCAAAACCCTTTCTTTTCTTGTTCATCTCCATACCCAATCCATACTCTAGCTCCTTTTTGAGGTCTATTTATATACAGATCTTTACAAGACTAGGTCTTGTGAGATTGACAGCTGCTTCATCCATTTTAAGCGGCATTCCAAACACATTAGCTATAGAGAAAATGCTAGATTTATTACATAAATGAATAGGCAACATATGTAATCGAATCCCAACAGTGATGATTGAAGGCTCTTTACCGGGTTTGAAATCATATGTCCATTGAAGGACTCTCGTAGTACATCTAGAAATATCTCAAGTCAGTTTTAACCATACCCTTAAGTTGTCATCTTCGTGATAAAATTGTTGAAAGTTGTGCCTAAATGTAATAGAAATTAAACCAGGAAAAATGTTCCATATGGTACAACGATACAATGTGGTTCAATAAATAATTACTAACGGAAATTATAACATAACATGTATGTATAAACGATACAAAAATCAACCCTATATGATGTTCTAATTAGTAAAACATAAACGAATAAAGGGTTAACGAAAGTGCGTACCTGTCTCGTTCTTGGAACAATGCTGAATAGAATGTATTCCAAGTCGACTCGGTTGCTAGACAATATGTGCTTAAAATCTATTCATCCCCTACTATCTTGGCTTCTAGGGATTGGGCCGCTGATCTCCCAAGATATAGAGACTTTCTTGAAATAAGATAGAGGAAAGACATTTCTTATTAACAAACGAGAAAACGGCAAAAATTTCGTATGTTTAACGAAATAAATTACGGAGAGAGAGAGAGAGTATTCTGATATATTGAATATACAGAAAAAGAATGAATTAAAATGAAGGAGTAGGGGTCTTTATATGGTAAACTAAAGGGTGCGAAGTGAAAAGACGCGACTGTTCAGAACAGACGCAACTATTCAAAAAGAAGGGTCTGAATCGGGACCATTCCAAACTATGAGGGGTTAAAAAGAAAAAAGACGCAATAGTTGGTATTGTTACCATTATAGAAAATTATACGGTGTTTCAGGAACACCGTATGCATAGTAAAAAGATTATGTGTGTTGGGAACACGTGCCCGTGTGTACACTGCACTACACCGTGCCGCGCCGCGCCGCGCCTGTCAGACTTTCTGCCCTTTCAATAGCAGACTTACTATCACAATGTATGCTTATAGCAAGTACAGGTTTGGACCACATTGGAATATCCTCGAGAAAGTTTCCTAGCCATTCTGCTTATTCTCCAGTTTTGTCCAAGGCTATGAGTTCGGACTCCATGGTCGATCTTGATATACAAGTTTACTTTGAGGATTTCCCTGATATGGCTGCACCAACAATTATGAACATATATCCACTTGTGGATTTAGTGTCATCGTAGTCCGAGATCCAATTTGCATCGGTGTATCCTTCTAGCACAGCTGGATATCTCGTATAGTACATCCCATGATCCCGTGTGGTTCTTAAATACCTGAGAACCCTAATTAGACCTCTCCAGTGGTCTTCTCATGGATTGCTTGTAAACCTACTCAGTTTGCTTACTGAGTATGCAATATCTTGCCTCGTACAATTCATCAGATACATCAGGCTGCTTATGATTCTTGCATACTCTAATTGTTGTACACTATCTCTAGAGTTCTTTCTTAAATGAACATTTACCTCTACAAGTTTCTTTGCTATCACGTCACTGTTTTTGTCAAATCTTTTCAGAATTTGATTCACATAGTGTGATTGTGACAGAGAGTAACCATATGTATTTTTGGTTATTTTCATGCCTAAAATCACATCTGCCTTTCCTAAATCTTTCTTGCAAATTTCATTGATGACATTTGTTTGGTAGCGTTGATTACATGAGCATTACTTCTGATGATTATCATGTCATCGACGTACAAACATACTACTATGTATTCCATACTATCCCCCTTCAAGTATACGCATTTATCTCACTCGTTTATCGTGGAACCATTTGAAATCATGACTTGGTCAAATTTTTCATGCCTTTTCTTGGGGGTTTGGTTCAGTTCATATAAGGATTTCACAAGTCGGCACACTTTCCCTTTGTTCCTGTCGGTCTTAAATTTTACAGGTTGTTCCATGTAAATATCTTCGTCTAGTTCTCCATTCAAGAATGCAGTCTTCACATCCATTTGATGTATCTCTAGGTTATAGAGAGCGGCGAAGCCCACAATCATGCATATTGAAGTTATTCTGGTAACGGGTGAGTAGGTATCGAAGAAATTAACTCCTTTACTACAAGCCTTGCTTTGTAGCGTTTTATGGTTCCATCGACTTTGAGTTTTCTTTTGAAAATCCACTTATATACTAGGGTCTTGCACCCATGAGGTAAGTCAACCAGTTTCCACGTGTGATTCTGCAAGATGGACTCTATCTCATCTTTTACCGCCTCCTTCTAGTAAGGAGCTTCAGGAGTGGATATTGCTTCTTCATAAGTTTGCGGTTCTCTTTCTAACATGTATGTTAGAAAAATTGAACTGAAAGAATTCTCTATACGAGCTCTCTTTCCTCGTCTCGGTTCTTCCACATCCACCTAAGTAGTTTTCTCAACGACTCCCTTTTTTAGGACATCTGAGTTAGCATCTTCATGAATACTAGCCTCTTTTACTTTGTAAGGAAATTTATTCTCAAAGAACAAGACATATCGTGCCTCCATTATCGGGTCTGAATTGTCATATTTGTGTACCGGGAAACGATAAGCACTACTTTGGTAAGCATAACCAATGAATATACAATCGATTATTATGGGTCCAATTTTAGTACTTTTAGGAGCAGGAATTGGAACCTTTACCAAACACCCCCAAACTCTTAGGTATTTGTAATTTGATTTGACTCCTTTCCATAACTCGTAAGGAGTTTTATCCAACTATTTATGAGGTACCTTATTGAGGATATAATTTGCGGATAGCAATGCTTCCCCTCTTAAGTTCTGAGGTAATCCTGAACAAATTAGCATAGCGTTCATCATTTATTTTAGTGTTCGATTTTTCTGTTCGGCTATGCCATTTTGTTCTGGAGAGTATGGTGCAGTTGTGTGATGAATAATTCTATTTTCTGCAAATATTTGCTCAAAGAGTGATGCATATTCACCATCTCTATCTCTTCTTAACATTTTGATATTCTTATCAAGTTGGTTTTCTACCTCAGTTTTATATTGTATAAACATTTGTAAAGCTTCGTCTTTACTTCTCATTAAGTAAACATAACAGAATCTCATGCAATCATCATTGAAAGTTATGAAATACATTTTACTTCATTGAGTTTGAATATACTTTAGATCGCATACATAGGTATGTATTAAATCCAGAGGCTCGCTACTTCTTTCTACTGAACGAAACGAGACTTTGGCCAATTTTGCCTCTATGCTCGCGTGTACACCGCATCGCAGCACACCGCACCTCGCCTCTCCACGTGCCATGGGTCAAAGGTCGTGGGTGATGGGTCGCGAATGACGGTCGGCTTCGCCGATCGGCGACACGGGTCCCAGAGTCAAACTCGAAACGGGACTCGAGTAAGACTGACCCCAATCGTGTATGAAAATCTTGGAACCCCAGCCCCTTAGTTCATGGGGATTGTTAATAAACCATTCAAAATCGGTTTTTCCCATCATGTGTGATAAAAGTTTCTCCCACAATTTCAAAAGTGAACTTAAGTGAGTTGTACCTGGAATGGTGTATGACCTCCACTTTGTAGGCCAATATATTTCACACCGGTTATTTCTGTTGGACGTGTGACATACCGTTTTGAAGCCGATACAACATACTTAAATTTGGTACCAATCATGGTCTGTTTCGTGGTGCTTAACACGTTTAAAACAGTCCCCCAAATCGAACAAAACCGGTTCGGTACATAACCATATTACCAACAGAAATCTCAAAAGAATGTTTTTGATCCACCAATCCAACAGTAAAATCTTCTTTTAGGCGAGGTTTAATTTAAAAAGATCTTATATGCTCAACTTCAGGACTTCCATGAATCGAACAAAACCAGTTCGGTATATAACCATATTACCAATAGAAATCTCAAAAGAATGTTTTTGATCCACCAATCCAACAGTAAAATCTTCTTTTAGGCCAGGTTTAATTTAAAAAGATCTTATATGCTCAACTTCAGGACTTCCATGAATCGAACAAAACCGGTTCGGTATATAACCATATTACCAATAGAAATCTCAAAAGAATGTTTTTGATCCACCAATCCAACAGTAAAATCTTCTTTTCGACCAAGTTTAGTTTAAAAAGATCTTATATGCTTAACATCAAGACTTCCATGAGTGAATTTTCCAATAAAAGTATATTTATAAGGCTCGGATAGATAATTTACCTTTTCGTGAGAGAATATAATTGCAGCCTGCCATTTGTAATTTGGGATTTCTTTTACCAATATGCTTGTCTCATTCGGGTTGAATCGGATATCGGCTAAGGTTTTTGTTGCCAGACATGGCTTTGGAATGATTTGGGGGTTAAAAGATTGCATCTTTGATTGATTCTTTTTATATGTTCTTTTTCTCCATTGAAAGCCTCTCTCTCTCTTTAGAAGCTTATCATTTTATTATAATAAGTCAAACCAAGTCAAATGATCCTGTTCAATTTAGCCATTTTTTTTTGAAATTACTCTTACACTTTTATATTAATTATAATAATATCATACTCACATAAAAATATAAAAAGTAAAAACTAATAAAACTATTTATCACTCTTTAAAACCAAATATTTTTTTAAATTTTAAACTTTATTTTTTTTATTATCCACATATTTATATCATAACTATACATATTTTATATATTTTTATTGTGTTACGTGTCGTAGACGTAATGCGTGGGGCACGATTACTAGTTTATCGAGATGCTAATAAAAAACTTCATCATATTTTCTCATTAAACCCGGTGACTTTGTCACTCTCATTTTAACACTATGATCATTGTGGTCAAAACAGAGATTAAATGACAATCAAAATTTCAAATCGGATAAAACTCTAACAAAGCTTTATATACTAGCAACAACAAAAAAATGCAGCTTAATTTAACATCAATTCTGAAATAACAAGGGATCAATAAAAAAAAATAGTAAATCCCAAAGAGAAGATGGTAAAAGCCACAGAAAGGTGAATAATATTGGTGTACAATCAGAGAAACCCGTAGAAAAAGATCCCAGCTGCACATCTAAACACGCTCAAACCTGCAAATTCACTAAGCACATGACTGAGAAAAGGCAAGACTAAGGCTTCAGCACAAGCTCATCACAAGCCCATTCCAAATCGAATGATTGAACTTATAATTCCAACATGTCAAATAGACCACAAAGGTTCATAATGAGCAAAGAGCCCAAGCATGCTATTAGAGAGTTGTAGATTAAATCATCATGAGCTAAATATGCCTCCACACCGATTTCATTACACTTTTCCTCATATTTAAGTTAATTAGCATCAATTTATATTTTTAGGGTAATAGTTTAACTTTATACATTTTTCATATTTTCTATCAAATTTATTATCATAACTAAATATTACTATATTTTAATATACTTCTATCAATTTTTTTCAACCCAAATTAATTTAATAGAACAATCACATTAAATAACTTACAATTTTTCTCGTATTTAAAGTAAAAAGTATATTTTTACAACTTATAAGTAAACATTTTGGTTCATATAAATTATCAGTTTTTTTATCAATTTCTCTATCAAAACTATACGACTCATATTTTTGTTATTTTATTAATTTATATGTAAAAAGTACAAATAAATGAAAGAGAATAAAAGAAAAGTAAGAGAGAGAAATTATTATTTTAATTATAAGAGAACATTTTGATCTCTTATATTTGAGCGATATTTGAGTTCATGTAAATTTAATGTAATGAATAAGGAAACCGATGCGTGTATAATTTTAGAACAATCTTTTCATATTTAATATAAGGGGCAATTAACAAAAACATACCCTACCCCTATTATATTACCAAAAATATACTCTCAAAAGTTAAATTACCAAAAACATACCTATATATACTTATTATTTTTCTAATTCTAATCAAACAATAATCTAACCTATCTCTCTCTAACCGCAGCTCTCTCTCTCTAATCGCACCTCTCTCTCTAACACATGATAATCACAGCTCTTTTTAACACGTGTTAATCACCCATCTATCTCTAAAAATGATTAAAAGCTCACAAAATATGCATATGCTAATTATAAAACGTCATACCCTAATTTTAAAATTTCATACCCTAATTTCAAAATTTCATACCCTAATTTCAAAAACTTTATACACTAATTTCAAAACTTAATACTCTAATTTTAAAACTTCATATCCTAATTTTAAAACTTCATACCCTAATTTTAAAACTTCATACCCTAATTTCAAAACTTCATACCCTACATATGAATTTCTCTCAATATTGTACATATGGATTCTTCTCTTTCAACTTGAAACCCACAATGTTTACAATAGTCTCAAAACTCAATAAATAGAAAACAATCTCACCAATTTCATATATTTTTCATATATTACGGGGTATCAAATAGTGTAATATTTGTGTATTACGTATGTATATATCTGTATTTATATGTATATGGATATGTATATAATGTAGATTGTATTCGGTAGTTAGTGACGGGTTTTCATGGTGGAGAAAGTGAGAGAGATAGAGTGGGATATTAAAGAAAGATAAATAGAAGAATGGATGAGAGAGAGAGTAAGATCAGAGAAAGATAAAGAGAAAAATTGGTGAGACAGAAAAATGAAGAGATACGTATAAGAATTGGTGAGAAAGAACAATGGAGGAGAGAGAGAGAGAGTAAGATGAGAGAGAGATAAAGAAAAGAATAAAAAGTATTAAATTTAAATTTGTTTGTTATGTTTTTGATAGTTAAAGTTGTAAGAGTATGTTTTTGATAATTTAGTTTCAAAAGTAGTATGTTTTGTTAATTTATCCTTAATATAATGAGTCATTAATAAAACTGATGCAAGTGCCCATAGGGATGAAAATAAACAAGTTAGATACAAATATATTTACCCTAAAGCAACGGGTTGTTATTTAATCCAAATTATAAATTGCGTAAAGCTTCTTGAAGAGAGAAATATGGGTCATAATGTAAATATTAATCCTATTGGCCCGTAGTTTTGCCAATCCATCTTGTAAACTGATTTTGCACTCTACAAATATGACAAAACCTGTACAAATCAATTTCATCAGAGTACAAATATGTTTGAAATTTAAGACAAGGTAAAATGCCCTAGAAAGAAAGCTCAGTTCTTTTTGATGGAGTTTATACCCTTTTTCGGGAGCTCATACCATTTTTTTCGAGTTCAGTCCCTTTTTTTCAAGATCATCACTTTTTTTTTTGTGATTTTCTTGTTTTTTCTAGATTTTTTTATATTTATATTTTTATTGAATTTTATTTTGTTTTTCATATATATTTTTTATTTTTTTAATTTACGGATTTTTTATTTTTTTATTTTTTTTATTTTCAATTTTCAATATTCTTTTTTAGAGAGAGAAAATGTGTGTTTTAGATTGAATAATAACATTTTTGTAAATAGAATGAACATTAATGACATATATAACTAGTTCGAAATAAGTGCACAATTGTGGTTTTTTTTTTTAAGTCCCTCAACGATTTATTCTTGTTGGTGAATATACAATTTATGATTAGTGTGCTTACATTACAATTTTTCTAGCGTCTATTAATTTTTACATATCGTACCTTTTTTGTAAGATAAAACAATTTAAAATAACAATATTGTACTGTTACACATAATGCATATATAACCTGTTGTAAGACATTGTACTGCAAAAATATGTACACCATTACATTAAAGTTTCAAATGATGGAAGATATTTATCTAACATTGTTTGCCACTATGAATGTTTCTGACATGTTACCACATAATATAACCCGTTGTTGGAAATAACTCAGTTTTCATGGACTTCTTATTGTTGGAGTAATCCAAATAATGTTTCACTTTTTTTATTATGTAAACTTTGCACATGTATATTATATCTTATATTATATAGAAACATTACATTAAACAATTATATTTTTTCTATGTAAAACTCTGTTAAGAAAATATTTTCTTAGTAATTTTTTTCCGAAGTCTCAAACATACGACTGTCGAAATGTTTTTTACTATAACATAACACGTAAATTACTGTTTCTTTTCAAAAATAGTAAGAAAACATTTTTAAAAGAAAGAGTAATTTACGTGTCATGTTATATATAGTAAAAACATAACACATATCTTGACCCTTTTAGATTTTCTATAATGTGAAACCGGGAATATGTATGGTTTAGATTTGAGTATCTGTGTTATATTATACTAATCTATAGGACCAAACATAATTACTCCATGAACATTAATTGTTTCAAACTATCGTGATGTACGTGTTAAAATTAGCAACTACAAGAAAAACTAGCTATGCCGACAAAAAATAATCATCGCGACAGCCTGTATTTTGTCGGCTCAAAGTTATGGCGACGAACATTTTGTAGGCTAAGATTCGTCGGGTCAGCACAGTCGGAAAAGGTCAGAAGCGACGAATATATAAATTTGTCGGCAATGTTTGATATACCGAGGAAACATTTTTGTCGATAGATGTTTTAGTCGACCAAAACCATTTGTCGGCTGATATTTAAGTCGACGAAAATATTCGTCGCTAGACATGGCAGATATTTAAGTTATTCCGACGAATATTTCGTCGGTAAAAAACCAGGAAACGACAAAAATATACTAACAGCCGACGAAATATTTGTCGGTAGCTGGGATTAGCGACAAAATGCGTTGTCGGCAAAACTCTTGTTTGCGAAGAAATGATTTGTCAGCAGAACTCTGAATGGGACAATAATTTGTCGGTACATGATTTAGTCTAATCTATATAATTTATTTTGATAATTTGAATCTTTACCGACAAATTATATATTTATTTAATAAAGTGAACAAAATAACATTTGAACAAACGATATAAACATTCAATAAAAGAATTACCAATGTCAAACCAATCAACAAACATATTTAATTTAATAAATTAAATAATTCTAACATAAATTCTAAATCATAAAATAGAAACCATCTATCTCCATAATGTTCTCATCCTCTTCTAATTCATGAAACTCATCCAGAAGTGAATATCGCGGATCAAAGAAAGTTTTTGCTAACGCGTTCGTCATTGCCTCTGACACACACAGACGTTGTTCTAGAACCTGCTTAGCTGTCTTCTCATCAACCGCTTGTCGCTCCAACTCTTTTATACGACTGGACGATGCAACATCTTGTGTGGTTTTATACGATCTAAGGTCTTGAAACCTTCCGAAACCTAATCCGCGAATCTCCTTTCCAGACTTTGTACCTATTGTTTTCGTAATTATTTTTTGACTGACATCCAGATAAACAATAATTTCATCAACATTTGTGCCTTTGGGGCATTTGTGCCTTTGGGATATCATGTAGCCGATTTCTCGAGTAATATCTTTGATTGAAATATCATCTCCTCCTAAACACATGAAAAATAAGCAATAGTTACTAGCAAGTGACAAAATCATAATACTATTTTTTTTAAAATGTAATGAAAAAAGTTATAGTTCAACACCAAAATAAAAAATCAGTAATTTTATCGTTCAAAGTCCAACACTTATACACAAATGAACAAGGTTGCACATATAAATCTGATAAAGCCATAACTTTGGTCGGTCGCGTTAGGCTTTTCAACAATAAAATAATGATAAATCAGCTGCAAGTAATGAACACTTCTTGGTCTTTATTATTGATCAGATCATTACACTTGTTCGGATTGTTACACTTGCTCGGATTATTATTAACTTACTACAATTGCGCTCGATTTAACTATTTAAACTCTTATCTTGGTCGTTCTCCTTCTTCTTCGATGCTCGGTTCTTTCTCTGTTCGGTTTGTTTCTTCACTGGATAAGCTTTGACTAGTTTTTCTCTTTTCTCAACTTCTCTCTATATTTTTGAATAGATTTTTTCGGGGGTTTTCTAGGAGGGGTAGTTGGCTATTTATAGGCAACTAAGCCTTCTAGGATGTTGACAAATGTCTTCATCTCAGGGGTTTTTCAGGTATGGGTCCCTAGTTAAGTGGGCTTGGGCTTTTGATAATCACAATCTTATTCTATGATGAAAAGGCATGTGATGACTCATTTAAGCGTTAGATACCCATTTATAAAGTGGATTGGTTATTACCCGAATAGAATATTCGGGTTTAATTTTTATGTCCTATCAAGTGCTCCCTGACTTCCTCGGCATGGTTTTCCATGTCGAGGGAGTCATGCTCGGTCTGTCGAGGATACTACTTCGGTCTTGTCGTTCCCAACGCTTCATCGAGAAACGCAATAGAATCATGACGGTTCCCAGGGGGGCCCATTTGTAGTTACCCACCCTAATATCTTTCTTCGAGGAAAAAACTCCTATAAAGGGGGTGCGCCCCCTCCATAATCATGCATTTTACTACTGTGCTTGTGACGTAATGGCTTCCTCGGGTTCTACTGGTGAGAGCTCTTTTAACTATATTTCTTATTTAGAAGCTGAGGTCACGAAATCCCGCACCGCCAATAAAAAACTCATGGCCAAGGTTTCAAACTACAAGAAAAGGTTGTCCGATATGGATTCTGCTCATCATGTGACGATGGCCGATCGGAATTGGGCCTTCGAGCATATAAAGAGGCTCGAGGCTTGTCTGGCTAAGCAGAAGGCAGCAAAAAGGGCCTATAAGCTTGCCTTCAAAGAGTTGCATGCTCGGTCTAAAACGGGTTCGGATGGAGATGAAGAAGGCTCTTCCTCGAAATAATTATTCTTTTGTGATTTCTGTTGTAATCTCTTTCGAACGGGGGGAGTCTTCTCCTCAGTTGTAATCGAAGTTTTTGAAATTAATAAAATATTTCCCTATCCTTGCTCTTGTCTGTTTATCTTCTTGATATCTTTGTTGATGACTTTGATTGGTTTTGGGACTGTGGTTAACCTGCCGCAAATACTCTTGGGAAGTTCAAGAGGTTGTATTTTTTCAAGATGACCTTTGACCTACCCCTTGCTTCTTCCTATAAAAGGGAACTGTCCCAGTATTCTTTGTGCAATTCATTCTTTGTTATCAAACAAATGGCCTCTCCTCATGAAACTAACGGTGACAACCTTCCTGAATACATCGCTCATCTTGAGGAGGAAAGTTAAGAGGGTGCGTTATCTCGAAAAGAGGGTTGCCCGGCTGTCGGTGGAAGCTCGTCTGGCCGTCGAACTGGATGAGCGGTTAGACGCCATGGAGAGGGAGCATCAGAGGTCTTTGCTCGACAGTATCCGTGCTCGTGCTCGGATCAAAGAGCTCGAGGCCTCTAGAGATAGGCAAATCGCTTCCAAGAGGGCTTATAAACTGGCCCTTAAAGAAGTGTATGCTCGGTCGAAAAGGAAGCGGGATGACGAAGAGGGCCGTTCTACGAAATGATTTTATTATTTGTACTTTCTTTATGTTGACTGCTTTATCTGTAATGAAGTATCAATCAATCAATAAAGACTTCTTTTTCTTATTTATATCTGAATTACTTTCCCAACGCAATTTATTTTGACTGCGCACGCTTGTGGCCTCATTAAAGTTTTCCCTTGGGCCTTGCGTTTGACCTTATCCATTGAACCTTCTTACTCTCTGTATCTAGGGACCACTGAGGTTTCTTGAGCCCTGTGCACAAAAATCTTATTCACCAGAGTTTTCTTGAGCTCTGTGCAAAAGATCTTAGATATTTTATTTGAACTGCTGCCTTTCCCCAAAATGACGCGTGTTTTGCTTCCATTATTACTTATCCCCTTTAAATATTGGCAAGAACCCAAGCGTTTTTTGAACAAGAGTGGCTTTTAATTACCCACGCTTTTTCAGAGCCTTTTGGGAATCCAAACGTTTTTTTCTTGAACAGACACATCTTTTAATTTCCATCGCTTCTTAGAACCCATTGGCGAACGGTTGCGACTCTCCATACCAGCCCTCATCTAATCGACCTATAAATACCTGCTTAAAGCATGGTTATATTCACAACCCTTATCATATTATCTTCCCCTATATACGAATCTTCATCTTATAATCTTTTTATAATGTCCAGTTCTTTCACCAAATCTTCATTGGTTTTGCAAGTGGAGGCTTTTGAAGCTTCTTATGGCCATGCACTAAAACTGTTGAAGGATGCCGAGGAGGAGTTAAAGGTGATGCGTTATCACCATACCGAGATGGTTCGGGAATTAACTTGGCTAAGATCCGAACTAGATTATTGCCGACGTGCTCGTCAGGCTCTAGTTGAAGAGAATGAGGTGCTAAGGGAAAACTCGGCACTTCGAGACAGGGATGTCTCTGCCGGGCCCTCTCATCGATACCGATCGACCTCCCCCTAACCTCTCCATTTTTCTTTTTTTTCTTTTGATTTGCTTCAATTTTCTTCATTTCTTCCTCTTCCTCTTTTTTGCACTCTTCTTCTTTTCTATTTTATTGTTTTGTTTCGTTCATCTCTTCCTCCTCCATTTTCTTTTCACTATCTCTTCCCTTCTGTTTTCTTTTTTGTTTTTGTTCTCTCTACTTTTTTCCTTTTCTCCTTCTTTCTCTTCTTCCTCACCGCTACGATGTAACAATCAACCCTGTGATCCTAAGAGTTTTGTGTTACATCTAGGATTTTTGTCATTTTTCTTTTCCATTTTCCTCTTCTTGCTTTTCACTTCTTCTTTATGTTCCTCTTCACTTCTTTTTTTTTTTTTTTTTTTGTTTTCTTTTTATGCTTCTTTTCTTCGTCACTTGCTTGTTCGCCAGATCTGCGGATATTGTCGATCTTCTTCGGCCATGTTGTCTACTCATTTGGCTCCACCACTCAACACACAATGTAGCAGATTTTCTTTTGATGTAATCCTCGGATGTAATAGACCTCAATGTAATAGATTGTCTTTTGATGTAATGAACAATGATGTATTCCATCTTTATTAATGAGAAGTACTTTTGCCCCTTTATTTTGGCACTTCTTTTTATGTTGTACTTGTGGTTTGTCGTTTTTCCGAAATCCAGATCTTTGAATATCTTTTCTATTTTCTGCTGTACTGTGATATCAGATGTATGTGGGTGTACTATCGATCATAGGTGCACCCTCCCAAGCATGTCAGGAAATATGCTTGCTCCCAAGTATGTCAGGAAATACCATACTATATTTTCTCTATAAATACTCCTCTTCTTTTCTTTATTAGCTACCCTCTCTCCTTTTATTTTTACTGTTTGCTCTTCACTCTACCCCTACTTTCTCTTGTACTATAGCAATTTCCCATAATGTCTGAACCTGTGGGGAGATATCATGCTCAGATGAAGGGTTTGGATGCGGAGGTATCTCGCGTCCGACGTCGGATGGCAAGACTTGAGAAGGAGTACGGCATTCTGGCCTTGAGTCTGTTCGGCTCTCACCCCGAAGAGACAGTGAAATGGACCGAGATTTCTGCCTTGAGTCGTCAGCTCGATCACTTGTTGCTTCAGAGAAATCGTCTGGCTAACTCCTGGTATGATGCCGAGGAAATTTGGGACCATGCTCAAGACGAGTTCGATAACTCCCCTCAAGGCCTGGCTAACATGATGGTTAGGAATGCTCGGCTGGAAGAGCGCGTCATGGTTCTTACTAGGGAGAAATCCGAACTCTCCGCGGAGAACGAAAATTTGATTGCCATGAATGATTCCTACCAAGCTCGGTTGAACTGCTCTGCTCGTTTTGCTTTCTCTCGGTCTGGTAGTTCGGTTTTTCCACCCATTGGTCCTTAGTTAGATTGGGCTGGTTTTCTTATGTATTTCCTGTTTTGGAACTTGTATCTTTTTCTCTTTTTTTTTTGTATTTGAATCAGATGTATCTGTTCGTATCTCGTGCTTTGTGCCCTTTGACTCTCTATAAATGCTCCCTATTGCTTGTTCTTCATTATCCAATCTTCTTTTCTCTCTCTTGTTGATAATTTTTGTTTCCTCTAACTTGCTTTTGTTTTGAGATGGCTCCCATTACTAGATCTGTCTCCAAAAAGAAAACCCTTCTGGAAGAGGAGCCTACTTTCTTGCTACCCCGTCCCCCTGGTTTTGGGGAGGAGGATTTGACTCCTCTTCAGCTAAAAGAGATTGAGATGTCATGGCTGAAGCATGATCTCAAGTGTGCTCAGACTGAAGCGAGGAGGTTTAAACAATATTGGGATGCGGAGGGCATTGCTCGTTTCAAAGCCGAGCAGAAATGCAAGTCTCAGTCTTACTCCTTGCAGCAGGCCGAGATGGCGATTGCTCGTTTGATTAGGGAGAGAGAGCATCTGGAGGAGCTCTTGGCGAAGAAGGATGCCGATATGGGGGGTAGTTCTAAGAAGTAGGATGGTGTATTTTCTTGTAAAAATTTTCTCTTTGGTTGTATTTTTGTGTTTTCCCCCCTTGTGGATGAATAAACTTTTGCTTTACACTTGATTCTGTCTATTCTGTTTTATTTCTTGTTCACTTTGCCTTTATGTCAATACAGTCGATGATGTTTCATTACACACCGAGCAATGTGCCCGGTTATCCCCCCGGAGAGCGTTTTTAGACTTGATGCTTAATGCCGTCAAGCTAGAAACGGTCTCCGTCCATCTTGTTCGGTGTGCCCTTTTGGTAAGGAATGGTTGGGCGTCGAGGATCTTAATCGGGGATATTATTGGTAGCTTATGCTGGAAGCTTTTCGTGGTAGGGTCCACTGGCCGTTTATTTAGGTGTAATGATGTGAATTGCCTTGGGTAGTGCGATATGCGCTGACGTGGCAAAATATGGAGCGTTTATAAGTTAAAAATAGCAGCGGTTGTTGACTTATCTATGGTTGGAAAAAAGGTAAACCTCTGTCACACGAAAAGGTGGTTATTATTTTATTCTTTTTGTGACTCCACTCCTTTTTTACTGTGCCAAGCAATCCCTTTTGTTTTTATCACATAATTTGCTGAAGAAAATATCTGTCTCTCTCTAAAGTATACTCTTCCCGCCAAAAAGGAAAAACGTGATGCCGCTCCATCTAGGGTTTCGTTGTATTGTCGATATATTTGCTGCTGTTCGAACGTATCCGCTCAGAATGACAACTGTAAGTGCTTTGTTATTATTATGTTCTTATTGTTTGAGGACTGGTATTTGATTTGCTGTTGTGGTCGTAGATAGGGCGTTGGTAACATGCCGTGGTTGTCTATATATGTCTGGCGATATTGGGTTATGTATTGGATTTATACTGATTGGAAAAGGAGTGAAACGTAGGGTTGCTGGTTAAGTGTTAGCAGGGGGGGGGGTTTCTTTATGTGGATGTTATTGTGGGTTGTGTATTAGTATATTGATGGATTTTTGTTGATGTTTGGACAGGAAATTTTGACCCAATGCCTGGCCCAAGTGGGCCCATTTGTGGAAAAGGATTTTAAGAAGCTTGCCGGAATACCCGATAACATACATGTTCGGCTTCCGATATCGGACGACGAGGTGTTGGGGTTTGTTCCCGCCGGCGAGGTAGCTGTACTTTCCTCGGCATTCTTTACTGGGGGTTTAAGACTTCCTTTCAGCAAGTGGGTGGCTTCGTTCTTTGAGGCCGTTCAGATTGCTCCGGCCCAACTGGCCCTGAATGGTTACCGTACCCTAAACGGTATTCAAAGGCTATCGGAGTTGGCCGGAATCCCGATCGAACTAAAGGATGTGTTCGGGATCTATACTTTGAGTTTTGATCGCCGTAGCTCGTATCTGAAGACCATGCGTGCCTTCTGTCGGCTTGTTTTTGGTCTGCCGGATACCAACAAGGGGGAGAACCTTGGTGTTGTGATTGTTTCCGGTAATTGGGGTTGTGTTGGACACCAAATTCCCGGCCCTGCTACCAATGCTCCCATGATTCCAGACCTCGGTGCTCCCAATGTCGAGACTCTCTTAGCTCTTTGGAAATGGTGGGGGCCTGGATCAACGAGGGATCCTGCTAGTCGTACTGCTTCCGTGCTTCTCGGATACCCTGCGGGGCCAGTGACAAAGGGGAATCCTGTCCCCGAGATTCCTAAAGAGTCCGAGGAGGAATTTTTAAAGGTGGTCCGAGCTCGAAGTGCTGCTCGGGTAGGGAAAAAGACCGTTCGCTCGAAGCGTCGTGGACCTGACCCCGTCGTTGGAACAACGAAGAAGGCTAGGGGGACCGATACATCGGTCACCGAGGAGGCTACTTCCCAAGGGAATATCCCCGAGGATGTCCCTGCAACTGGCGAGGTATGTGTATATGTATATTTATTCTCTTGTCTTGTGATTGTTGTGTTGTTCTCTAGTTCTTTGCTTCATTGGTTATCTTGTTTCAGCTACTGACTTCTCCATTGGTTACCCTTTCTCTTGCCCGGTCTATGGGTATTATTGTGTTTCAGGGGTCGATCGACGATGTATTCGGACATATGAACCTCTTGACTATCATGGGAGAGGATACGATGACCTTGCCTGTCATCTCGCCTATCCCTACCGAGGATCCGATAGATCTGCCCGTTTACTCGCCTATCCATACTGAGGAGGTGATGGAGTATAGTGCCCCTGAGACCGGTCCTTCAGAGAAGGGTGTGGGGGAGGAAGTGGAGGAAATCGGCAAAGAGACTGCCGAGGATGTAGTGGTGGGCGTCGAGGATGAGGTTCTCGAGCTACCTGAAGAGGTGTTGGTGGACAGGGTCGCGATGACCCATTACATTGGTCGATGTAAAGGGAAATTGCTGGAGCAGCCCCAAGCTGTAAGGATGGGGTATACTGCTCTGAAGCCCCTTGTCTTCAAGGATGCCAAGGAAATTTCTGCTCTTCCGACAGCATCGCTAATTTCTGCTCTTCGGGTATGTTTAGCATGTATTTAGTTATATAGGTCGTTATACCCTTAGTTGGCTGGTGTCTGATGTTGAAACTCCTATTCTTGTTTTTGATGACAGGCTTTCTTGGGTTCCGTTGTTCTGAGGGATCAGTGGAAGGCGCTCGAGGCTGAGAAAGAGGAGCTGATGGCCGAAAAGAAGGCCATAGTCGAGGAGAAAGATCAGGAGATAAAGGACCTGCTTGCGGCTTTCGAGGCCGAGAAAGAAAAACTGGTCGCCGAAAGCAAAATAACGGCCGAGGAGAAGCAGCAGATGGCTAAGTTGACCTCTGACAATGAGAAGTTGGTGGGTGACAACGTACGACTGACTGAGGAAATCGGCAAGTTGAGGGTCGAAAAAGAGAGCATGGTCGATAAGTACGACCAACTGGAGGAGGAGAACTTGCTCTTGGCGGAGGACGTTGAAACCGAAAAGGCCAAGGTGACCGCTCTGAAAACGGCACATGCGGAGGAGCGGACAAAGTTAGCAATGATGGCTAATTTCTCTGTCTATTGTGCTCATGTGCGGGCGCTCAACTTCGCGAAGGTTCCTTTGTCGGATCGGGCGTGGTCGGAGTTGGTGTATCCTTGTCCGCATGGTGCACCGCCGAAGCCCTTAGACTGGGCGAAGCTTCGTGAAGAGGAGCTTCCCCGGCTGCCGGGGTAAACAATTTCGACTGCGCTCCGTCCTCACTCTAATTCGGCCCCTTCTACTCCTCGACCTGATGCTACGGTTGTCCCCCCCCCCCCGGCGTCTCCTCAGGTGGAACCTTGACCATTTTTCTGGCAGTACATAAAATTTTTTTTTTTTTTGTGTAGTCTTTTGGTATCCGAATTGTGGGTGTTTTTTGTATCTAGAAATATATTCTTTTGGGGAAGTGGTAATATAGGTGATATGTTTGTTTTTTGTTTGGCTTTTCCGAGTTAATTTCCCCTTTTCTAGGGTCATCATATTTTGAAGAATGTGAAAACAAAATATTGTCAGGTACCCTATAACCCTCTGGCCATGGTGGTCTGGACCTCGCCTAGTCGTAGCGGAGGTAACGTTATAGATGGCCTTGAGAGATCTAAGGCTTTCCTGACTGCTGAACTGAATTCGGCCCGTCATAAAATCGATGATCTGAATGTTCATATTTCAAACATGTCGATTCGGTTACGTGATTTGGGAGAGAAATTCAGCAAAAAGACCGCATATTATAAGGCGAACAAGGGTAAGGCGAAAGAACTTCTTGGTGCGCTTCGGCGCTCTCGTGATGAAGCTCGAGGCCGTGTGACGAGCTTGAACTTAGTCCTAGGTGCCGTTTTCGAGGATGCGGACCTACTGCTAACCCTTGTCAAAGCGTATTGGGCCCGAGCTCGCGCTCTAGAGGTGCTTGAGCATGTAAAAGGGATGAGTGGTGTTGCCCGGGCAGAACGCATGGTTGATGCGACGGCCGGGGTAACTGAGACCATGGCTGCTTTGAACCGAGTCGATGCGGTCGTTCGTGAGCGCTTGGGGACTCAAATTGTTTCATTGCGAGATATTCATTTCGCTGATGTAGTAGAGACCTCAGCGTCCGTTGAGGGGCTATCGGATTAATAATTGAGTTGTTTGTTTTGCCGTATTATTTGTAGTTTTTTTTTTTTTTTTTTTTTTGAGTATTCATCTCTTCCTTTCTTCCCATTTTTTTTTATTTTTTTTTTAGGCACATGCTACTACGTCGCACCAGGCTGGCTCTCCAAGCCTAGTTAGTCCGGGGCCAGGACCTACTTGTGCCACCCGAGACGAGGTCCCATCTGGTGTGGCTAGTGATGAGCATGCCAAGGTTCCTTATATCTTTTTATTGGGTAAGAATGTCGAGTTGCTCAATCTATGTGGCCGACTTAGGGCCAAGTTGAAAACTCAGGCGTCTTCTTTTCGTGAGTACGCTCGGCGTTCCGAGCATGTTGTTAAGGTTCAGGAGCGTCGTTTAGATCGATATTGGCGGGTAAAGGAAAAATACTTCGGTAAACTAAAGTCGTTGGTAACCCAAGCGAACATGCTGGTGAAGTATTTCCGTTTGTCCCGATCCAGATACGATGCCTCTGCAGCTATGATCGAAGCTCGAAAGCTTCCTTTCGACGATGCTCGTCGGAAAGCGGCCTCGGATGCTCACGAGGTCGCTAAAGGAGCCGAATTCTCTGCACGGCTTAAGACGCTGACATGCGTTGGCGCACATACGACCAACTTTGATGCCCTTATTTCTGAGGAGCGTTTTGATGGCGAGGAAACTGATGGGGATACGTCGACGGATGACGAAGAAGTGTCACTCGGTCAGTTACCGTCGTGTTCCTCATGTAGTAGCTCTTAAATAAATTTCTTTATTTGTTGGTTGTACCCTGTTGCCTCCGTAACGCGGGCGAGGACTATTTGTTTTATTTTTTTACTCCTGTGTTCGGATCTTCTCATTGTTGTACGGATATTTCATTGATTGGATTGATTTTCCTTTGCTGATTTCTTCGGTTGGCATGGTGTTGCCTCCATAATGTGGGCCTTTATTATCTGCGTCATTTCATTATACGTGTATTGGACATTCCCGTTGCTGCTATTTCATTGCTTTGATTGATTTCTTTTCATTGTTTTCGCCATTTGGTAATTTATCGTCCCCAGAATGTGGGCCTGAATTATTCTCCTCATTGCTGTATTTCTTTTCATCCTTGCTCATTGGGTCAACGTGTACCTGCATATACATAAGTATTCCTATGCATTCTTTTAGACATGCCATGTTGGGAATTTCATAGTATTCCTAGGCACTTCGGCCATGTTGGGAATTTCATAGTATTCCTAGGCACTTTGGCCATGTTGGGAATTTCATAGTATTCCTAGGCACTTCGGCCATGTTGAGAATTTCATAGTATTCCTAGGCACTTCGGCCATGTTGGGAATTTCATAGTATTCCTAGGCGTTTCGGCCATGTTGGGAATTTCATAGTATTCCTAGGCACTTCGGCCATGTTGGGAATTTCATCTGCATTGGTTAGACAGCATGATATGATACTTTATTTATTCAAAAGTCAAGGACATTAGGTTAGAGAGATAAGGCGGCACTTGTATTTGTACTGACGGTCTGGCTTATATGTAGTACTTCTTTAGGTTAGCCACGTTCCAAGAATTTTTCTCCCCTCTACTATTTTCGAACAGAACGCTTTTGAGTTTGTAGGTAACTGGGCTTGTTCTTTTGACGATCTTGTATGGTCCCTCCCAGGTGGTGGGGCTCAATTTACCATGTATTTCATTTCGGGTATATACCGTTACTCGTCGTAGCACCAATTCTCCGACCATGAACTCCTTAGTCCCTTTTACCCTCTTGTCATATGCTTGTTTGACGCCTTGTTGATACTTCGCGAGTGTAAGAGCTGCTATCTCTCGTTTCTCGTCTATCATGTCAAGTTCTTCTCTCATTCTTTGTTCATTGTTTCCCTGCTCGACTAAAGTTGTTCGGAGCGTGGGTAGCCCAATTTCTGTTGGTATGATGGCCTCAACACCGTATGCTAAGCTAAATGGTGTTTCCTTGGTGCCCGTCTTCGGCGTAGTTCGGCACGACCACAAGACGTTGAGTAGCCGCTCGGGCCATCTCCCCTTTGCTTGCTCAAGGGTCGTCTTGATGCCGTCCAGTATTGTTCGGTTCGATACCTCTGCCTGGCCGTTACCCTGTGGGTATGTCGGCGTCGAATAGAACTTTCGGATTCCTAGTTCCTCGTACCACAGTTGTAATTGTGCATCTTTGAACTGGGTTCCGTTGTCGGCGACAATAGCGTACGGTATTCCGAACCTGGTTATGATGTATTCCCATATGAATTGTTTGACGTTGCTCGCTTTGATTTCTCGGAGGGGCTTAGCTTCAACCCATTTGGTGAAATAATCTGTCGCGACGATCAGATATTCCACGCTCCCAGGGGCCTTTGGGAGTTTTCCGACCAGATCTATTGCCCATTGTGCAAACGGCCATGGAGCCGATACGGGGGCCATTAGAGACGAGGGGAGTCGTGGTATTTTGGCAAATCGTTGGCACTTATCACAACGTTGGACATACACATCAGCATCTCGCTTGATATAGGGCCACCAATACCCTTGGGTAACTGCCTTGTTCGCAAGGGATCGCCCTTTGATGTGTGCTCCGCAGGATCTTTCATGGATTTCCTCCAGGACCGGCAATTGTAGCTCGGGAGGCACGCACAGTAGGTGGGGTCCCCGGTAACTGGATTTGTACAGTTTGTCGTCCTCGGATAGCCAGAACCGAGGAGCTTTTCTCGTAATTTTCAGCGCTTTTATCTTGTCGGCCGAGAGCGTTCCACTTCGCAGATAATGAGTCATGTCATCCATCCAACCTAGTTCGTACTGCACTGACGTCACTCGGTCCATCCTTTTAATTATGCTCGGGGTCATCAGTAGCTCTACTGTGATCGACCGGGTATCGGTCAATGTTAAGGTCGAGGCTAGGGTGGCCAAGGCATCGGCATGTGCATTTTCGGTGCGATTGATCCTGACTAACTCGCACTGTTCGAAGGTGGCCATCAAGCTTTGGACTTTCTCTTGATAGAGGATCATCCTGTCATCTTTGGCTTGGTACTCGCCGAGGGCTTGATTGACAATGAGCATGGAGTCTGAACTCGCAACTAAGTGGGAGCATCCGAGGGACCGTGCGACGAGCATGCCATTTATCATGGCTTCGTATTCTGCCTCATTGTTGGTAGCTCGGAAGCCCAATTTTATGCTTTTATCGATGATTGCTCCCTCTCTAGACTTTAGGACGATCCCTGCTCCGGATCCGTCCTTGGTGGCTGATCCGTCGACATGTATCTGCCAGTGTGACTGTGGAGAGAGGGCCAATGGCTCGTCATAGCCTTCGGTGAACTCCGCAACGAAATCGGCCAAGACTTGTCCTTTTATGGCATGTCGGGGTACGAACTCGATATGAAATTGGGATAGTTCGACCCCCCAGGCGGCAACTCGACCGCTTATGTCTGTCCGTCGAAGTGACTCTTTGATATGAAACTTCGTGTATACCCGGACCTGATGAGCTATAAAATAGTGTGGCAACTTCCTGGTTGCGACGACCAATGCCAGACAAAGCTTTTCCAAGGGTAGGTAACGTGTTTCGGCTTCGACCAGAGTTTTACTGACGAAGTAGATCGGAAATTGCTCGCGACCCTCCTCTCTGAGGATGACTGCACTCACGGCTGTAGTGGAAACTGCTAGGTAGCATGCCAGAATATTTCCTTTGTTCGGCCTTACCAGCAGTGGCAGCGTCCTCAAGTACTCTTTGAGATTGTTGAATGAAGCCTCACATTTCGGGTCCCATACGAATTTTCTATCTTTCTTGAGTGATTCGAAAAACGGTCGTCCCTTATCTGCGGATCGACTGATGAACCTGCTCAAGGCGGCCATCATTCCCGTGAGCTCTTGTACCTGTTTCTTATTCTTGGGCGCTGCCAGGTTCTGTAGTGCTGTGATCTGGTCGGGATTTGCCTCTATTCCTCGTCGGCTAACCATGTGCCCCAGAAATTTTCCTTTGCTGATTCCGAAGGCACACTTGCTCGCATTGAGTTTCAATTTGTGCTCGCCCAGCGTACTGAAGACATCTCTTATATCTTGGAGGTGGGACGTAGCCTTTTCTCTTTTGAGGACCATGTCGTCTATGTACACCTCCATCGTCTTCCCTATATGATCTCTACATACCCTCGTTATCATCCTTTGGTATGTTGCTCCCGCATTGCGCAGGCCGAACGGCATTACCGTGTAGCAATAATTTCCCAAAGGCGATATAAACGACGTCTTTTCTTGATCTTCGTGGGCTAAGGGAATTTGGTGGTATCCTGAATATGCGTCGAGGAAGGTCATTCTTTCTGCTCCCGGAGTCGCGTCCACCAGTTGATCTATCCTCGGAAGGGGAAAGTGGTCTCTCGGACAGGCTTTGTTGAGATTGGTGAAGTCTATACAGACTCTCTCCTTCCCGTTCTTTTTTGGGACGACGACTGGGTTGGATAACCATTTCGGATAGAAAACCTCCCTTATGGCTCCAGCCTCTAATAGCTTTTGTACTTCAACGATTATAGCTGCTCTGTGCTGTACAGACACTTTTCTACTCCTTTGTGCTACCGGCTTGTACTCGGCATTAACGCTTAGGTGGTGGCAAGCCGTTTCGGGGTCTAGGCCGGGCATGTCTTTGGGACTCCAGGCGAACTTATCAACGTTGCTGAATAGGAATGCTTCCAACTCTTCGGATTCCCGTTTTGGAAGGTTATTCCCGAGGAGGAAGTAGTGCTCCTCGTCCATATCCGGGATATACACCTTCCTAAGTGTTTCTCCTACTTGTTCTTCAACAACCCTCTCGGTTTTGGATATTTGATTGATCAGCTTCTTTGTGCTGGTGGGTTGTTCGACAACGATCAGCTGTTTTTGTAGGGCTGCGGTAATGTCTTCACAGCGTCTTGAATCTTCTTGACATCCTCTGGCTGTCTCGATCTCCCCCCTGTCATTTGGGTATTTGACTTTTTGGTGGTAGGTCGAGGGTATGGCCCGCATGGCATGCAGCCAAGGTCGGCCCAAGATTGCGTTGTGGCCGGAGCTGTCGTTGACTACTAAGAACTCCACGGGAACCGAAACGGATCCAGTTGTGACGTTGAGGACGATCTTACCCAAAGGTTTAGTCGTCTCGGAGATGAAACCGATCAATGTGACATCGGTAGGTTGGAGATCTTGTGTCTTGAGTTCCATTTTGTCGAAAAGCTCTCTGTACATGATGTCACAAGAGGCTCCTTGATCGATAAGCACCCTGCTGACCGTGTCGAGGCCAATTTGAACACAGAGATTAATGGCGTCCCCGTGGGGATAAATCACCCCTTCCTCGTCAAGACCCGAGAAGGAAATGGGTGGATATCGTCGGGACGTGCATTGCCTTTTAGAGGTCGACGCTTGTGACGCCTTGGCTACCCGGCCAAAGTGCGCCAATTGCCGCTGTCGAGATCGATCTCCACCTGTTCCCTTGGGTCGTGACATGTGAACGACGTTGATCGTTTTCCCCTGCCGGTTGTCGGCTCCCTCGATGGCCAGTTGTTTGCCTTTGTTCCCCGCACCTTTGATGAACTTAGCTAGGTATCCCGCATCACCCCACAGGTTCATTTTCCATCGCAGGTGACGGCAATGCTCGGTGAGGTGGCCGTGATCCTCGTGATATGTGCAGAAAAGCTTGGAGTCTCTCATATTGGGGGGAGAATTGATCGGTTGTGGTCGGGAGTACCAACTTTCCCTGCATATATCTTTTAGGATATCGTCAACGGACATGTTGAAAGTGTATCGTAGTTCGACCGGTCCGTAGTTATTTCGGCGTTCCCTCTCTTGGAACCGATCTTGTTGGATCGGTTTGGGGGGCATTGGATAAGTGAGCTGGAGCGGTTTATGTTCGTTGATCGGGGTTGGGTATGCGATTTGGAGCGGTTTAGGCTCAGGTTCTCGTTGTCGCTCGTCTCTCCTGTGGACCTCGGGACCTTTGTCCTTCCTGGTCGGTTTGAATGCTTCTTCATGGTTGTTCCTGGCTCTTTTACGACCCACCTGTGCTTCCCGAACCGTTTCTCTTCTTCGTAGGGTTCGGTTGAGGAAACGAATCTCATCATTTTTATCGGTGAGGTGGGTGCAGTAGGCCAGTAGAGAATCCGCGGTCAGAAAGTCTTTGCCTATGAACTTCCTTCTCGCCCAATAGCCATTAGGGATGGAATTGATAAGGTTCTGGATGGCTATATTATTGGCGTATTGTGGAATCTGGTTTGCTACGTCGATGAAGCGTATGCAATAGTCATTGAGCCTCTCATTCGGCATCATCGTCATTTTCAAAAGGGTTTCGATGCTAACCTTCTTTTTCCTATGGGCAGCGTATCGTGTGGAGTACGCTCTTAGCAGCTCTTCCCAGTCTCTTATGGAGCCCCGTGGTAAGTTGTGATACCACGACGAAGCCTCTTGGCCCAAGCTGTTTTTGAAAAATTTGCACATGAGTGCCTGGTCATCACACAATTCCATCTTTGTCTTGTAGTGCCTTAGATGGTCGATAGGACAACTCCTTCCATCATAAAGCCTGAACTCAGGGATGACGAACCCCGCCGGATTGCGATACCTCGTGATCTGTTCGGCGCAGGGGGTTTCTTGGCATACGTTCCATGCTTGTTGGAACGCGTCATCCGAGGCTTGGTAGGGGGGGTATCCCCGTTGATGTGGTGGTGGTCCATAACTTTCCCCGATCATGTGTTCGGGATATCTACCGTCTTTCGTGTGAGTATCGAGGACGCGTTCCCTATGCGTGTTTGGGTGGACGACTATCGGAGGGATCATCTCTGGGACATTGCCCCCTTGATGAGGCACTCTTGTATTGGTTCGTCGCCCCGCTGCTTCCAGGGCGGCCCTGTAAGCTGAATCTTCCGCTTCACGGCGTAGATCTTTGTCTGTATTGGCGAGCTGGGTAGTTGGCAATGCGATGCCGGCAGCTGTCATGGCCGTCATGCATGCCGTCAGTTGAGCTTGCAGCTGGGCATAGTTCCTTTCATCGGCTGATGGGACAACGTGTTGTACTTCCACCGTGGATGGTGTAATTATCCTCGGCGGAAGAGTCGGTGGTCGGGACAACTGTTCAAGTACATGACCCCCGGGCATACCATATCGGCGATCTTCGTTCGTTTGTAAACGAGCGCCGGAGTTGACCGAGGCTGTTGGCAACGGGACTCTTGAGCTCGGCCCTGCTTGGGATCCGGGTTGGCGTCTTCGTGCTCGCCTTAATACGGACATGATTTGTTCGTCATCCGAGGACGAGGAGGGTTCGTCAACAATCCATTCAATTTGCTGGGGTGGTTCTTGGTTGATATAGGAGGTTGTTGGTTGATTTCCGGGCTGGATAGCGTCATTTCTATCACGGATTTCGAGTAGATCGTCGAGGTCTTGTTGGCTGAATTGCACGTTTTGGTTATTGGTTTCTACTATCTCGGGATGGGTTTCTTCTACATTGGTCACCATTGTCGCTCGTCTGGTAGAGTATTGGTATTCGAATTCTAAACTAGTTGGGGACTAGATGATTCCCGGAGACGGCGCCATTTGATAAAGCCATAACTTTGGTCGGTCGCGTTAGGCTTTTCAACAATAAAATAATGATAAATCAGCTGCAAGTAATGAACACTTCTTGGTCTTTATTATTGATCAGATCATTACACTTGTTCGGATTGTTACACTTGCTCGGATTATTATTAACTTACTACAATTGCGCTCGATTTAACTATTTAAACTCTTATCTTGGTCGTTCTCCTTCTTCTTCGATGCTCGGTTCTTTCTCTGTTCGGTTTGTTTCTTCACTGGATAAGCTTTGACTAGTTTTTCTCTTTTCTCAACTTCTCTCTATATTTTTGAATAGATTTTTTCGGGGGTTTTCTAGGAGGGGTAGTTGGCTATTTATAGGCAACTAAGCCTTCTAGCATGTTGACAAATGTCTTCATCTCAGGGGTTTTTCAGGTATGGGTCCCTAGTTAAGTGGGCTTGGGCTTTTGATAATCACAATCTTATTCTATGATGAAAAGGCATGTAATGACCCATTTAAGCGTTGGATACCCATTTATAAAGTGGATTGGTTATTACCCGAATAGAATATTCGGGTTTAATTTTTATGTCCTATCAAAATCTAATCGGCTTAGTTGGCTTATCGTTTTTAAGTAACTAATATAGATTATTTGAACCCAATAATGAAAATATGTATTGTGTTATCTATTTAAAAAATTATATGTTTATTAAAGTAAAAAAGGCTGACAATTTTTTGCTAAATAAATAGGATATAATTAGTCGAATACCGACTACAAGTCAAAAGCTAAACCTGAAAACTCCAATTTTAACCATCAGCTTTTTCTTAACAACAAGATCCGAATGAGAAAAAGCAAAACATATAAAAGAGAAAAGATATAATTACTATTTTTTAATAACAAGGCCTCCTTCAAGCAGAACGGCTTGGTCATCATCCTTTATTGATACGTTTTCCAATTCAACCAAATTACTGTCCAAGTGAACTTTAGTGAAAAGTGGAGACTTCTTGTACTCCAAGAATTCAGAATATATCCATGCGACAAAAACGGGGATAAATCCAAACAGAAAGGATATCTGCCCCGGTGTAATGGGCCCGTACACCTCCATTATCAAAGCTCGAAGCAGAATCCGATTCCGAAACTAATAGAAAAGATCTTAAGAAACAGGACAAAGGTTGTATTCTTGGGTTTGCTTCAAGATTCAATTACAACCAAATATATATATATTGTGATATTGTGTATATGTGTATGTATAGGTTTTTTGTGTTTTTTGGGGGTAATCTTCTCTGGGCGTTTCATAAACCAACCATTAGTTGAGAATAAATATTTACTTAGCCAGGAGTCGAACATATCTGTTTAATTATAATGAAACTCGGTAACTCTAGGGTAAATTATCAACTTTCAGTAGGATGGATTCATGGATTTATGTTTTCTCAAGGGCATACAATGATTAATTTTTGTCTTATGGCCATTAAAAGAGTATCTGTGCCAACAAATCCCCTGAGAGAATATTGTGTAACCACGAAACACATCAGCACAACCAAACCAACATACCCAACTGGTTTACCCCTGCCAAGGAAAAGAAGACTAACTATAGGAAGGAAAATATTTGTACAATAACCCATAGGACTACATAAAATGACGAAACCGATTTTCATACAACTGAACTAGCAGGTTTATTTCCGAAAATCAACAATTTAATTAGGTACTTCAGTAAATGGAGACACAAAAGTGTTGGGCTAAAAAGTTAAATACACAATAGTTTTTATCCGTGTCCTGATTTTTTCTAATTATCTGCAAACCATGGGCAAACACAAAACTACAAACCAATTCATCTAATTTGATGACATATACACCTGCACTGTTTTGTCCTTGTTTTGTAGATAAAATCTAAACCGTGGGCTTTTAATTTTTGATATCACTGTATTAAAACCAAGTAATCATACTTAGAAGAGGTTTCCGTTTTTTAGATAATTATTAATGCTTCAATAGGCGTTAATATTCACCAACCAGCTGGTGTTTGTCTATATATTTTATACTACTAATAGAAACTTCCCACTTGAAGAATCAATTTTTATAAGACATACATTACATTGGGTTCACAAATAATTCTATTTGGTTCGATATATACAACATGTCAGCCACATGCCCACAGCTAATGTTTGTAGTGTTGTTTAAGTAAATAGTTATATCAAATGGAAAATTATAATTTTAAAGGTTCACGAACTTACATATTGCTTTTTAACCACGTTATTTTTCCATTCACCAGATTTTGTATAAGTCTCCTTAAACGTATCAATATCGGGAAATTGCGAACCTTTCTGCAAAGTAACACAAATTTAATTAAGTAGAACAAGCACTGATAAGTATTAAATTAAATGAAAGAAGTATTCTCGTGACTTTGTGATACCTCAACATAATTCTCATATCGTAGAGACATAGGTTTTGAGCCACCATGATGCTCATATTGCTTATGTCCTCGACAAGAATACTGGTGTAAACTACCGATAACTACAGAGAAACGAGAAAGTTTTACTATGATATGTGAGAAAGATACAATGCTCAATGGATTTAAGACTATGTTCTTCAGTATCTTGCAAAAGGGTTAAAGCAGACGGCCATACAAAATAATGAAATTATAAGACATGTCTTTTAAATGACTGGTAAAACCCTAACCGGTTGTGAAAAACACATACGAAATCTATAACCATCTATAGTACTCTACCACAACATGTTACAAAAATATAGCTTTCTAAACTTTTCCACTTCGGCCTACCAAAACCATTAATTTGTTATACAAAAACTTATTTAATTGGTTGCGGGTCTTCGTATGCATTGAGTTTAATTAAGCCAAACATTGCAAAAACAATGAGAATTTTGTAATTAAGCCGATCAAGAACCATAGATTATGGTCTCGATGCATACTCAGTTAAAAAATCGATCACTTCCGCAAGTAATGTATCTTCATGACAAAGTAATAAACAGAATAATGTATCTCCATGACAAAGCAATAAAAGGAACAACGACATAAGCGAGACTACCAGTTGCTTCGCAATAGCTTAAACTTGTTTCTTAGCCATGTGTTTATCATAGCAAAAAAAATGTGGTTTATCTACACTATTTTGGAATTTCCTTATGAGTTGATTTTTATCAAGAAAATATAATCAATGGAAGTTCATTAACAAAACTAGAACTTGAAAACCCAAAAAGTTGTTCTTACACAAAAAACAACTTGTTCTCAGGGGGGAAGCTAAGTGGGGACGATCGGGTGTCACGGCACCCCCCATAATTTTAGAAATCCCAAGTGACGCAATTTTTTTTTAGTACAATTTCTTTTTAGGTGTAGATTTGGCACCCCCATAAAAATATGTTACTTGTACATATATTTTGGCACCCCCATTTACACATCCTGGCTTCGCCCCTGCCTGTTCTGTCAATTAAATGTTGAAGGGAAGTTGAATTAGGATTGACATGACCAATTCATAAGTCCATCCGTACAAACTAAATGGTTTCACTAAATTTTTCTTAAATCAAAAGAGAGTTGCTTCAAAAAAACCGAAATATTCAAAAGCGGAACATAATCCAATTTAATAAAGAGTTACATAACCGAGATTTTACTTAAATTGAAAGAAGCAGAAAATAAACTAAAACGGTTTCAGTAGTGATTTGGAATTAACCTGCAGATTGATTTACTATCAAATTAGTAATTAATTAAACATATTCATATGGGTAGAGGGGGAAAATCATTCGTCTAGGTATATATATCAATCAATTAACATATCAAATTTGCAAAAGAGGAAGGAGGGACCGTAACAACAACTACATATATATATGGAAAAAAAAGGAGGGATCATGTACCTTTAATCTCAAATTAATCTTGCAATTGATCGACCATACTATTCAATCTTCTAATATTGTGAGACGAGTTAAGAAGAAAGATCACTGGTGTTGGATTGGTATTAGATTAGGAGATGGTGTGTTAGATAATTAGATTTGTGCAGCAGAGACGTGGGGAGTTTGGGTTTTTTTTTATTAGGCCAAAGTTTATGAAAATAACGTACAAGGACACGGGAAATAGAAAATATGGGGTTGTTTTAAAACCGTCTCTAAGTATCCCACCTATTTAGGCGGCTAGGCTAGCGCCTCAAAAAAATTTTTACCTCAAATATACACTTTTATTTTCTAGTATAGTGTATACTATAATTTTAAACCAAGTTTCCATTTTATAATGATGAATTACATGTAACCTTTCAAATAATATTGGTATTGTAATATAATAGCAAACTACCATATAGTTGTTTATATTTATTTTTATGTATATAAATAAGTTTACTATTTCGATATAATACTAAACCCCTAAACATATACCCTAAACCTTTTAAATAAACATGAACATGTACATTCTTATTTGTTTCGTTTTGCTACACTATATTTTCATAATTTCTTTTTATCACTGTGAGGGTAACAACTTTCGAATGTCTCTACAATCACAGGCGGATCCAACATAGGACATGGGGTTGCGCATGCCACCCCTTCTCAATTTTTTGCCTTTGAAAATTTACGAAATATCCATGAGATATTTTAATATATAATTAATTATAATTTTTTAAATATACATTTCATAATAAAAATATGGATTAACGAGTAACACTTATATAAATTCAGTTCACTATTTATAATGGTGAATGTCAACCAATTAAAATCTAACACATAATAAAAGACCCTGATAATATCATTAAACTAATCAAAAATAAAAACCTTACTGACCTTTTTTTTTAGTTTTTTTTAAAAGGACATGAGTCATTTTGTTTTACTTCAATGCTATTACAATGATAAAATAGTTTATTTTTGTTTGATTATAATGGTTTAGAGACTTAACTTCGTAATCGAATAAATGATAATTAACTTAGCAATAGTATATTTGTTTATATAAGAAATATACGGTCCATTGTAGACTATTTATATATTATATACGATCAGAGCCGGTTCTGGGCCTATACGAGTTGTACTATGACACCGGGCCTCGAGAAATAAGGGCCCAATAGTTTGAAATAAGGGCCCAATTGTAAAGGTATAAGCAGAGGTGGAAACGTGACAAATAATAATATAAAAAAGGCATAAAGTACACTATCAAATACTTATATGTATTACTGGGACTGAATTTCAACTTGATTAGTGTATTTTGGGCTTTCAATAATGATTATTAAATTAGACAAGAAAATTACCACAAAAGCAAGATATAACCACATAGTTTGTCAAACTAAATCAATTTGAAAGGTGATAAAAGTTATAAAAAAAAAACGTACTTACAAATAAACGGTGATGGGTGATCGAAAAGCATGGAGGATGAAGGATGAAGGATTGTGGTGATAAGTCTGTTTGTAAGACAAAATATGTTATAAGTCTCTACTTAATTTTATAATCCAACTCGACAAAATAATGAATAATAATGATATTCTTAGGATCAGCCAACTCTTTGCAATTAATGAATGGTGTCCTTAGTACGTAAAACGAAACTGACTATTACAATATTAAAAAAATATTTAATTTATTTAAAAAATAACTATACTATAAATAACTTTTATTCTATATCTTTATATCAAATTCACCTAAAATAAACAAAAATAATATACAGAAGAAACCATTATAATTTATACATACATATAAAAATATTACATTTTATAAAAAAATAAGATAAACGAAAACCATAAATTTTAGTTTCTTTTATGATTTCAAGTTGCATCTACAACTTTAGTTTTTAAGTGATTAAACTTGAATTTTACTTTGGTAGTTAGTTATTTGAATGTTTAGACACCCTATCGCCAAATCAAATTTAGTTTTTAACCTCACACAATATCTCACCCGATGAAATATGTCCCATGCTATTTTTCGGCTTGCAATTTTTTAACTGACGCCACAAAAGTAATACGTCGCCGTTTCGTCGGTAGAAGTTTATCACGCTACAAAATTTCGCGCCGAGATTTTGCCCAACGAAGTATTGAATTTCTTCGGCTAAAATTGATTTTACCCGACAAACTCTTTGTTCGTCGCTAGACTTTTGTCGATAGAGAACCCATAATTTCGTGCCGAAGTTTTTCCCGACAAAGTTTTGAAACTCGTCGACTTACATTGATTTTTCCGACAAATATTAGACTTTCATCGGCTAAAATTAATTTTGCCTGACAAACTCTTTATTTGTCAGCAGACTTTTGTCGACAGAGACCACATAATTTCTTGCCAAAGTTTTACCCGATAAAGTTCTGAAATTCGTCGGCTTAGACTAATTTTGCCCGACAAATCTTAGAATTTCGACGGCTTAAATTAATTTTGCCCGAAAAACTCTTTGGTCGTCGGTAGATTTTTGTCGACAGAGACCCCATAAATTAATTTTTGGCGCCGAAGTGTTGCCCAACAAAGTTTTGAAATTTGTCAGCAGAAATTTATTTTGTTGGTAAGTTTTTGTCGGCAGAGACAATTTTTTTTATTTCTATATACTTTTTCATTTATTTCTATTTTAGTAGCTTAAGTCGATACTTTTGAATTCCGAATTTATTTTAAGATATATAAATATACTTTATCTTGGAACACATAGCACGATGATGATGTATAAATATACTTTATCTCAAAGCTCATTGATTAAAAAATAATTACTTATTAAATAAATAAAAAAATAGTCAAAACGTATATTTTCTATATATAATTCCAAAAATAGTAACTTGGACTAGTATTATATGCTTCATAGTTATCTTTATCAAAAAAAAATTCTAATTTTTTTTAACATGTTTATAAATTAATTCATAGAAAGTTACTACTCAAGTAAAACAAACGAAGGTAAAAGAATGAGAAATTTTTCGGTGAGGTAAAAAATTCACACGATATCTTGAACAACTTATTCTTTTCTATATTTTTCGTAAGACTAAATTGATCATTGAATTAATAACAAGCAATACCTCTGTCCAAAAGGGCGGGAACCATACAAGTTATAACGGACAACGGGCTATCCACAAGTTTGAAGCTTAATCACTAAATACTGATAAATGATTATGAATCCATCTTTTCGGAAATTTGAAAATTCCTTAAATTCCATTCTCTCCAAAACCAATACATCCTACAGGTAGTAGCGATCGACTAGCGGTTTTCCTGAACAGACGGAAGCCTATTTTCCTTTAAAGCTGTCCGTTGCTCACACTACCTATTCTGACGAAAAACTACATGAACCATAAGAATCGGACCTAGCACATCCCAACCAATAAACTCTCTTAGAGAATTTACAGCCAAAAAACAAATGATCAATATTCTCTTATTTTTTTAGCTTTTTGAGACGTAGCTGACATCTATTTACACCAAAAAAATTAAACCTACAGATGGAGGTAAATTTTAGTGCAAGGCCAGAAAACTAAAGATGGAGGTACACCTTAAAATTGTAAACTTTTAAAAGTTTAGGTCTCTTTTGATCATTTATAATTCTTGTATAATAGGCACTCTTTTTATTTTTTCGGTAAGTAAATGTACATATATAAAATTGGTACCTAACACAGATATACAATGAAGCACATAAAAGCAATCCAGGGCAACAAGCCTGCTCGGACATCAGAAAACAAACCAAGGTATCAAACCTAGTAAAGTAGATCGTAGCCAAATCTAGACAACCAACAAACTACTAATCTCGGACTATAAACTCTAAATTAGATACAACAAACTCACTAATCATAGTAAACTCGTGCAAAAGTCAAGTAAAATTAGGTGACCTAATATATAACATGTCTAGATCAGTCTCGTCAATGAAAGAAAATTCTGCTCAATCTCTCTAAACGAGCAACCATCAAACTAGGTATATGAGCAACTATTAGGCTCATGAATAATCAGGCCTCAACCTCTGTAGCATAACCCTAATCAGTCTCAAACCATTGTAAAAGAACCCAATCCTTGCTAAATAGAGCTTATAATCAGCTCCATCTCTCTAAACTTGGAACCAACCAACAGAATCGGTAGAAAGTAAACCAACTCTCAGGCGACATGAAAAGCCTTAGGGCTTAGCCTCTGTAGCATAAACCAAATAAGTATTATACAATCCTGAAACCATGTTGGACCCAAGCTCTCACTATATAAAGCCTACAAATCAACCATGGTTCTCTAACCGGTTCTATCCACCAAGAGTATAGCTAGACGGGTTATTATGCCAACTTACAGTCACATGAAAGTCCTAGGCCTCAACCTCTGCAGAAAGACTAAAAAGTGGCCTAACAACCTGTTTCACACAAATTTTCACCAAGTCCTGAATACAGGAAACATGAATGCGAAGCAAACTAAATTTTATTTATCAATTAATTTGCGGGTGGAATCTCTGATAATTTCTAAAAGAAAATATAGAAATGAAAGTCCTTTGATTCTCCTCATCGAACAATTTGTGATGGCTCGAAATACTGTTATAGACTCTTTGATGAATTTTGTTGAATTTGTTGAACTTGAATAGAATTTTTCGGATTTGATGAAGAATTTTGCAGTTTTGTTGATTTCGTTGATGATATATATTGACGTTCTTTGAATTTAGTGAAGAACTTGGATATTTTGATCTAGAAAAACATGTTTTTGCCTTTGTGTAGTCGTTCCTGAAGAACGAATGCCGGTTTGCTGTAGATTTGTTGGGTGGAGTTCTTCAAATTTAGTGTAGAACTTTGAAGATTTTGAATTGCAGAAACGTCTTTCTTATTGTTTGTAGTCGTTCCTGAAGATCAAAGTCATATTTGTTGTAGAATTTCTTCAGATTTTGTGAAGAATTTGAAGATTTTGATCCGTAGAAACGCCTTGCTTGATGCTTTTAGACGTTCTTGAAGATCGAATGCCAAGTTTATTGCATATTTGTTGCAGACTTTGAAGGCATTCGTTGAGGCCGGAGTGTGCAGAGCTTCTCCTAGTTTAGAGAAGCAGAGCTGATTGGAATGGGGGAGCAGAGCTGATTTCTCTGGCGGCTGTGGGGAGCTTCTCTCTCTAGTATTCAAGGCTTTTTTGATTGTTAGAAATATTGTACCCCCAACTATGTATTTATATCTTTTGGGGTGGACTTTTAATTGTAATGACACATCCCTAAGTTTCGGTCCATTATCATATATGACCAACACTTATCATTTTATTTAAATTTAGTATTTGTGGTTTGAAAACATTTTAATGAGTTCTATAATTTTAAAAACTCTATGTTTGCTGCATACTAAATGTATTTTTAGTAAAAGAAATACTTTTATTTTATTTAAATTTACTATCTTAATTTTATGTGATAATAAATTATAATTTCTTTTATTTTAAATTACCAATAACGTCTTTTCTATTTAAATTTAGAGATTAGTAATTAATTTAATTTTGTTTAAAAGACAAGTTGCGTATTTTTAATTGCCGTAAATTTACGTGTCGACAAATGCCCCCTCGAGACTTGTTTAGTTGCATTTTTTTTTGTAAAATAAATGAGTCTCGAAATTTTTTTGAAAAGAGTTAATTTTTTTTTTTTTTTATTTGAAAGAAAATTTGAAGTCCCTTTGAGTAGGTTTATATTTTGGTTTGCGTTTTTTTTTTGAATAGACAAGAGCCTAGCACATTTACGTCACAAGTAATTTTTTTCATGTAACTATGCAGGTCATAAGGATTAAGTTTTTAACAATTTAGAAAGTTAGCTTTGTCCAAAATACTAACTAACTTTATCCGTATATTTTGAACAAACAAGTTTTAGCTTTAGAGCTTCGAGAAACAATTTCTTTCTAGAAAGGATGGAGTTCTTGTCTAATTTAAAAAAACCTTTTAAAAGTTTTACAATTCCTCTGGGGGGAAAGATTAGTCCTTCACCCTCATATATCCAACCGTAAAAAATTTGGTTGATTTTTCATTTGGAAAGGAATCTCTTTGTGAACAAAACTATTTAGAAGTTTCCACAGTCACATTTTTTATAGAGTTTTGGTTGAAAACATATTACTATTAGGAGATAAACATTTAAATTTTTATGAGTCCTAATCAATTTAAGAATTCTGGTCACATTAGAAATAATTTTTAGTAGGAGATTTAAAAGAATCATTTTGAAACTCGTGATAAGTAATAGAGTCCTACTCAAACTATACTAAGTAAAATTTGAAATTCTATAAATTGGAGGCCTTAGCTCTTTAATTTTTCACAGAAGTTTTAGTAGCATTCATTCTAGTATTTTTCTCAAAGTAGAACACAAGCAGAGGTTAATTCTCAATATCTTTTTTTTTATTCCCGATCAATTAATTAGCTCCTTTTTTTTTTTCTTGCTGCGACCGCATTGTCACGTGTAACTTCTTTTGTTTTTTTTTGTTTTTACATACATGTAGCAATTACTACGTTGTTTTCAATCCTATTGATACATGTGAAAGTTAACTTAAGTTTAACTACGTACCAACACCATCAGATATTAGTCAAATTTGAAATTTCTTTAACCCCCTGCATGTTTTTATTTTTTTATTAGTTATTCCAACATATAGTAAGTGTAACAAACTAGTATTTCGTAGTTAATCATGACACCGAATTTTCTTTACGTGCCATATTTTTTTTTTTGTAGTTTAAGAATTTCGATAATTTGAAACTAAGCATGTGCAATCATCAACATCTGCTACTTTAGGTTTTTGACCGTGTCCTTTTCTTTTTTTTACTATATTGTTTTTTGGTTTCTTTATCTAACACACAACAGTTTTTTTTTTAATAAAACTTTTTACTTTTCTGTTATCTTGGTTAAAAGAGAAAAAGAAAAACAATTTTTTTTATTGTTTAAAACCTTTGTTGTCATTCATAAATGTAGCAGTATAAAGAGGGATCTACTAGTAACACTTTTCTTTTAGTTTTGTTTTAGAATATTAAGTTAAACTCTAAAAATATGCAGAGTTCGTTTTTTTGTTGTTGATAGAATAGACACCCATTATATATATATATATATATATATATATATATATATATATATATATATATATATGTTGTTGTTTTTTTCTAATATATATATAGAAAAAATGTAGCTTAAACCTTTCTTTTGGCAGCTTTGTCCACCATGGTGAAATTCGAGTTGAGGCAAGTTGGCGAGGGCAACAGTTGATCATTAGAGACGGCGTCAAAACTACATCTCATCCGATAGAACTTCTTCTGACCGGCAAACATGCTCACGCTCCTACTCTCGATGACATTCCATACGTACAGTCTTCCTCATGGTCGTTTATCCAAGAAGGATTGCCACTCCTGCGTAGCCCACTCCACAATGCCAACACAGCTTCTGATCATTCGTTCTCCACTCTCGTTCGCCGTATCATCTCTCGAGAAGCTAAGTGCGGAGACACACTCAAAGTTCATGGGAAGTTTCTCCAGCCTTTGAAGTATTCGGAGTGGCTAGATGAAATTCTTGACCGCACTGGTTCCTCTCTCCGTACTGCTGAGATTTACGATGCAGTTTTTGCTTCCTCCTTTACCTATAGCCAGGATTCGACTATGATGCATGCTTTCTACAAGGCTTGGTTCACAGATACAAACTCCTTACACACGGGCACCAGAGAAGTTTCGATTACTCTATGGGATTTTCATGTCATTGGTGGTCTGCCTACTCTCAAGTTAATTTATGATGAGACAATACCTTATCCGGATGAGCTTGATAACGACATCTGCGATGACACTTCGATTTCCCAGAGCTGCAAGTTTTTACTCATCGCTTACCATCGACTTGTTGGTCCTGATAAAAAGAAGACAATTTCTCCTGCTGCTTAGTTCAAATATTGGTTCAAAGGAGGCTTAGAACACAAGAGTTCACGTCCGCAACCTTTAACAAAGTCTACGTCTCATGGTGTGAATGATTCTCGCTACGATTGGCTTCCGGAGACAAAACGCGTTTTTGTTGAGCTTGGCATTCCTACTACTTTATTAGAGGAAGTGTACCTTCCTGCGTTTTTATCAAGTTGGCTTAGCGTCTTTGTGCTTGCCGTGGGCTCGACTATATCTATTAGAGCAACTGTATTTAAACCTGCTAGTTTGATGGACTCCGGCAAAGTTTTGGTCCTCTCTTTTCCAGTTCTAGAATACATTTACAAAGGTTTGCATGCCATTGCAAAATCGCCGAATCCTGGATCGTCGACAGCCTGCTTCCTTCAGCATTATCTTATAACTTGGATGGCTAACTATTTCGGCTCCCATAAACGGCAGAAGCAACTCTTTGAGAAATTGAGAATGCCTTGAGTTTTTAGGAGATCGTGTAGCCAAGTCATTCAGCGAGGACGAGGCTCAAAGAGAGATCCATTCGGACAAGTCAATTTCTTGGAATGCAGCCTCATTCGTCAAAAGATACACTCAACGTTTTGACCCCACCAAACGCCCTCTTAACGATGAAGAGCGTAATCGATTTGTATCCATTCGGCCATGGTTGTTAAGCTTTCGATGGAAGAGTGCCTTTTATTTGCAGCCTTACAATCTGCACAGATTCAGCCGACAATTTGGATTTTCTCAGAGAATTCCATATGAATCTACTAAAGAAGATATTCCCTCTTCGACACTTGATTTAAGGATGAATCATTGGGCTCTTAGCCAGTATGAATATCCAGGCACCACTATTTTAATTCCGAGTCTTCCGAAGAGTGCAAATGAAGATACAACTTCACAATTTCCCAAATGGTAGGGGAAAGTTCATGGTTACTATCTTATCGAAGGGCGGAAGCTTCTAATAAAGAGTATAAATGGCACTAGTCCTCCTCCTGGTGTCGTATGCACTAAAAGGTCGGGTAAAAGTCTTACAACTCTCAAGGAAGTTTTAGGTCATCATGATGTTCTAGCCACAAAGAAAGTGAAAACTTGTTGTGTAAGTGAGTTTAAAGTTGATGCTGTCGAGGTGATTGGAGACACAACTACTGCAGATTTGAAAGACGTAATTATCTACGATTTTTTTGATTTTTGATTTTTTTAATTTTATTTTCTTCTTCTTTTGTTTCCCCTTTTTTTTAACTTATAATTTTACTTGCGGTTTTAGGTTGGACTTTGTCTACTTGATGAGGACGCCGAAATGTATGGAGGGAACGAGCGAGTCTCATTTGGGAGTGACGATGTTCAAGAAGCTACAGAGCCTGCCGATTATTCTGGTTCATCTGGTCACGCTGAGGAGGATAGTAATAAACATATGCAAGCTGAAGATGTCTCTTCTAGCACGCCTATGGTGGAAAGAAGCAACAAGCGCATCGTTTCTTCTTCTCATCCTAATTCCACTTCTTCAGCATCGAATTATGATGATAATATTTTGGTGTCTACCCGAAAATTCGTTCTTGACTTGAGGAAAACTCTTACCCGCATCTTGGAGAAGTATCGTACCAGTGACCTTTGTTTGCTTGAGGAAAGAAGTGTGAAGATTACCAAGATGATGGAGTCTGCAGGCTCAATTGACGCATCACATCTTAAGTCAATGGTTTTTGAGTTCTTTGTGAAAGCATGCGAGTATAATGAGCAGAGTTCTTTTCTTTTCGAAGTCGACGTGATTGGTGTCACTATTAAGGAAAAGAATGCTCAGATATCAGTCATTGGTGCTAAAGAAGAGAACTCCAAGGCTGTGGTTGATGATCTTCAAAAGAAAATTAAGGACATTGATACAAAAATGGAGCAATTGAAAACTGCCAAAGAGAAAATGGAGCCATCGTTGGCGAAAGAAGAAGGAAAGATAGGCACCACACAAGGTCGCATCTGTTCTCTTGAGTCGGAATTGTCGAAGCTAAAAAACCAGTGCTCCAAGAGTAATGAAGCTATAAACCAAAAGAAGAAGATTTCACGTGCATTGGAGCAGCAATTTGTGAAGTTGAAGACTTTGAAGTTATTTCCTTAGTTTTTGTTTAGCTATTCATTAGATTAATCGCTTAGTTGTTTTTTTTTCCGCATTGTCATAATTCCTTTTCGTATTGGATATTTCGTAGATTTTTTTGTAGTGGCTTTATATGAGAACTCATTTATTTCTTTATGCGCTTGTGTACTTTTGCATAACTTCACTTTCATTTTGTCATTTCTTTATGTACTCTTTTGTATTTTCGTGCTTTCCTTAAACTTGTGGGATGTTTTTTTTTTTGTTATGGTATGATTGATTTTGAAATAAATTTCAAGATGCCTGTGTCCGTGAAAGATCAAGCCAAACGTAGTTCATTTTCTTGTCTTTTTATATTTTTTTGATTTTTTTTTGGAATTTTAATTTTTTGGTTGATGGTATGACTGAACTTGAAGTAAGCCTCAAGATGCCTATGTATCTGCGAAGGATCAAGTCAAACGTAGTTCTTTCTGTTGCCTCAATATTTTTACTCATTTGGGCGACGAGTAACATGCACTTTATACTCTTGCATCAAGGAGTTTATGCACTTCTTCTTTAGGGGTAGTAATGCTTCAAAAATCTGCCATTGATGGAATCAATTTTTAAACCGTCTTCGTTTTGCAACTTGTAGGCGCCATTTGTGTAAAATTTTATCAGTGTATACGGTCCATCCCATTTGGAGAGAAATTTGTTCCCAATGCGTATAAGTCTTCTAACTGCTAGCACCAAGTCTCCCTTTTGGAACGATCTTTGTTTGACCTTCTTGTTGAATGATTTCGACATCCGTGCTTGGTAACATTCCAACCTTTGTTGCGCTTCAAGTCTCTTTTCATCGAGTGCTTCAAGTTCTTCAAGGCGAAGGCGAGCATTATCCTCAAGTGTCAATCCTTCTTGGAGAGCGATTCTAAGCGACGGGATTTGCATTTCCAGTGGCAAGACAACTTCTACTCCGTATATCAACGAATATGGGGTGGCTTGAGTTGATGTTCGATATGCCCAAAGAGCTTCTTTGATCCTTTCATGCCAGTCCCTTCTTGATTTTGCCACAACCTTCTTTAGCAAGTTTCCAAGTATTATGTTGAAAGCTTCTCCGAGTCCGTTAGCTAGCGCATTGTACATCAAAGAATTATGCTGTTTGAAGCCGAATTTTTCACATAGATTCATCACCAACTTATTGTAGAAAGGGGTTCCGTTGTCGTTGATGATGTAGCCTGGAACCCCATACCAAAATATGATATTTGATTTGATGAAGTTTACCACCGTTTCTTTCTTCACGGTTTTCAAAGGCACCACTTCTACCCATTTTGAGAAATAATCAGTTGCTGCAAGTATATAGAGATGCCCCCCAGAGGACTTAGGTAGTGGTCCTATTGCATCCAATCCCCATGCTTCGAATGGCCAAGACGCAACCGTATGGTGTAACAGCTGAGGCGGTTGATGAATAAAATTTGCATGGAATTGACAAGGCTGACATCTTTTGGCGAAATCCATGCAATCTTTGACCATAGTAGGCCAGTAGTATCCCATTCTTTTGACTCAGAAGTGAAGCTTTCGACCTGACTGATGAGCGCCGCAAATTCCAGAATGAGCTTCCTCCATTGCCTTTATTCCTTGTTATTCATTTAGATCGTAAAAATAACCCTTCAAAAGGTCGTAGGTATAGGGTATCTTTAAAGAAAATGAACCTAGCAACTTTTCGCCTAGTATCTATCTTTTTGTGTTTATCATCAGGCAATTTTCCATGCTGCAAGTAGTGGATGATAGGCTACCTCCAATCTTCTTTCTCAATTTCAAAGATGGAAATTGCGGTAACTTCTTCGACAATCTTATTTTCATTTTCAAATTCTAGAGAAATTATCCAGCGTTGACATATGGGAATCTTTACATCTCTGTTGGACATTGCGATGGTGGATGCCAATTTTTCCAACGCATCAACTTGTTTGTTCTCTTTCCTTGGAACATGATCTAGCATCACATATCTAATTTTTGTAACAAGTCTCGCGGCATAGTCATGATACGGTGCCAACTCTATTTTCTTAACTTCGTATTCATTTGTAACGTGATTTATGACCAACTCGGAATCTCCAAAAACCTTGAGATGTTGGTAGACGATTTATGACCATTCATTTTACGTCCTTTTGAGGAACATATATGATTTTGAATTATCTGAAGAGAAGTGCCCATCTTGCTAGACGATCATACCATACGGGTTTTGACATGACGTATTTAACAGGATTTGCTTTTGAGATTAACTGAATTGTGTGAGCTTGAAAGTAGTGCCTCAATTTCATAATTGCAAACACCAAGGCGAGACACATCTTCAATGGGCGTATAGTTCACTTCACGTGGCGTCATTGTTCCACTCAAGTAGTAGAACGTGTTTTCTTGAGAAAGTAGACCTCCGATTGAACGTTCTTGTGCTGCAAGGTATAAGATCAATGGTCTTCCCAGAACAGGAGCTGCTAGGAGAGGAGGCTTTGTCAGATAAGATTTGATGATTTCAAAGGTATTTTCGCAGGCGTCATCACCTTTGAACGGCGTACCCTTTTTCAGAAGTCGACTAAATTGTTGACAATGGCCAGATAGGTTGGATATGAATCTTCGGATGTATGCTAATTTCCCATGTAGCCTTCGAAGCTTGTGGATATTCTTTCATGCTTGAACCATAATGATTGCCTCAATTTTTTATTGATCAATTTGGATCCCTTCATAGCGGACAATGAACCCAGGGAACTTTCCAGAAGTGACTCCAAATGCGTATTTTAGAGGATTCATCTTTAGTTGATATTGGCACAGACGTTTGAACACAACTTCAAGGTCCTTCAGATGTTCGTGACACTCCTTTGTCTTAACAACTATATCGTCGACGTAGCATTCAATGTTCTTCTGAAACATGTCATCGAAGATCCTTTACATTGCCCTTTGATATGTTGCTCCAGCATTCTTCAATCCAAACGGTATGACTTTGTAGCAATAAATCCCTTTTGGCATTCGGAAAGCAGTCATCTCTTCGTCCTTTGGATCCATGCGAATTTGGTTATAGCCTGAAGATCTATCCATGAATGACAAGGCTTCATGTCCAGTGGTAGAATCAAGCATAAGTTCAGTTATTGGGAGTGGAAATTCATTTTTGCGGCATTCGCTGTAGAGGTCTCAAAAGTCTATGCAAACTCGTATTTGCCCATTTTTCTTCTTGACTGGAACTATGCTCGAGATCCACGTTCGATATTTGACTTCCTTTATGAAACATGCAACGATAAGTTTGCTGACTTCCACTTCAATCTGTTGAACCAACTCTGCTCAGAATCGTCGTTGAGCTTGCTTTACTAGTCGAGATCCTCGTTTTACTACGAGATGATGAACTGCTACTTTGGGGTCGAGTCCTGTCATCTCCTCGTAACTCCATGGAAACACGTCTTTGTAGTCCCTAAGAAGCTTGATATAATCTCTTTGGTATTTTTCGCTTAAAAGTGCACTTAGGTATGTAGGTCGCGGAGCATCCGTCGTGCCGAGGTTGACTTATTTCAATTCATCCACAGTAGATCTAACACCTTCGAGTTCTATAGGAGCGTCCTCTACCTCTTCTTCGACATGCTCTTCCTCGTCGATCCCTGTGATGTGGTAAGACATTGTGACTTGCAAGGTTTTCATCTATGTGGTACCTTGAACAATAACAACTACTCGGACCTTTCTTGCGAGATGCCTTTGAGAAACTAATGTATTCATTGTCGTGCCAAGCCGGTCGAAAATAGAGCTTCTTCTACCAAGTCGTCCAAATATTGATGGTCTCCTACTTGATAATCTTTTAAATACAGCTTATGAAATTACACTTGCCCCCATTCGTTCGAGAACCAATTTCCTTTCAAATGACTATTGAGGAGTCATGGGTGACAAGTTTTGTAGTCCCTGGAGATCGATGACATGAACATCATTTTATCCTATCGATTCAGCATCCTTGAATATGGTATAACAACAGTTACTTGACTTCTTTATGATGATACGAACTGGAACATGCATCTTGTAGGCAATTCCAATATGAGATTCTTTCAGCGCGAAGCCTTTTTGCTTGAGCATATTTTGTGTTGGATTTAAACCGTGAACCTTTTCTTCTGTTACTTCGGGAACAAGTTTTCCAAGCATATTCGAACTTTCCTTGGAGTACCCACAATTTGTAAGTATCTTGCAGGGTTTTTTTGTAAAAAGATTGAGTGCTTGAAGTCTCTCCATGTTCACTAACAAGTCCATGTGCTGGTCGCATAAAACCTTTGAGTATTGTTGTTCGTTCGATCGTAGTTACATGAATTGTTAAGTCTTTGAAATTCAGATCGTCGATGTTACTTGACTTCAGAGTGTAGCAAACCACTGGAGTTTATTTCTTGTTTTTAGTAGACTCTTAATTTTTGTACTCTTGCTTCCTTGGTCTTCTTAGTTTTCTTTTCCACAACAGCTGGCAAAAGAGATTCAAGGGCATCCTCCTTCTTTTGTTTATCCACATAGAACTTGGCATTGATAAAATAAGCTTCCACTCCGTTGAACGGATTGTTATCAACTTCAACTTTCTTCACGACATCATTTTGGCAATACTTGAAACATTGGTGAAGAGTTGATGAGACGACTCTATTCTCGTGAATCCAAGGTGTTTGGACCATATTTTTGGCCTAGTAACTCTTTGTTGTCAATTGGTTTGAATAAAATAATCCAAGTTGATTGTTAAGAATTAAGACAGTATAATATTTACAGGTGAGGTTGCAACTTCAGTTGCAACTACAGTTCTAACATGCCAATACGCAGGATTCTGCCTAATTCTGTCTGACTGCATTACTTGATCTTTAAAGTCATTTATATGAATTAAAGTATGCAGGATATATTCTCATATGTTTAAAAAGATTCATTTTATATTTATTGAGAATATTAAAGTGATAAAGAATGGAAGTTGTTTAAAAGATATATGGAGATTAGTTTAAGAAGATATTGTTCATTTTATTGTGGAAACTAAATCTCTTTTATTATGCAATGTCTTTATCTAATAATTCAATCTATGTACTTACGAATCAGCAATGATCTAATTAGATTGAATGTTATATGGAGTTATGGTTTCACGTTTTATTAAGATTTTATCTCAAAAAACATATTGTTTTATATGTTCCTTGTTTAAGAAAATAGTAACTCCTATTGTCAAGCAAGTCTATTAACAGGTGTTAACATGAAGATTGAGATCAATCAATTAAAGTATTATCTCGTGCAAATATGGAGAGATTGAGATCAATTAGAAGAGGACAAATCAATCAACAAGATCTTGAAGAAAGAAGAGTGTTTTACTCTTTAAATAGTTTGCTTGTAAAAAGTGTGTGTTCTAAATTAATAAAGAACTCAACTTTGAGCGAATACACAATAAGCTTTTAAAATGAAAAACAATGGTGGGATGCCATTGATCTTTTGAGTGATAGTAATAAGGTAGAAGCAATATAGAGATAGATAGAAAAACCTAGAGAGAGTCTGAGAGTTTTTCATTAAGACTTGAATCCTATATTGTAAACTTTTATATTATCATTAATCTAGGTGAGTGACCCAGAGACGTAGCCTAGTTGGGTGAACTCCGTCGTTAAATGTGCGTGTGAATTAATTCATTATACTTAGATTCCAACTTCAGTTGCAACTGTACTTGGAACCTAACTGCATAACTGCAACTAGAACATCGGATAGCAATTTCACAAGGTCGACCAAGAAGCATGTTATATGAAGTCTTCGCATTGAGGACGTGAAACAAAGCAGTTGATGTAAGGTCACCGATGACAAGCTCCAAACATCTTGTGCCAATCGCTCTTTGTCCATCTTGGTTAAATCCTTGAATTATTAGACGGTTGGGTCATAACTCATCAATCGTGATCCCAAGATTATTAACAATTTGTAGTGGTAAAATATTGACGACAGATCCTCCATCTAGTAAGATCCTCTTCACTTTATTCTCTTGTTTGTAGCCCGAAACGAACAATGGACGATTATGGGGTTTTGCATCAAGTAACAAGTCTTCATCGGAGAAGTTAATAGTCGTCATGTTTGTTACTTCATTTACTTCTTCAGATTGAGTCGATGTTGCTGAGAGTATAGTTGACTCATCCTCATTTTTTTTGGAGAGCTCTTTGATAGTTGCGACATTACATGAGGCAGCATACCAGACATTTTCATCTTCTTTTTCAGAGCATCTATCATTTATGCAACCATCACATTCACAAATATCCCAGAAGCAATGACAGTCATCATCTTTGAACTTGTAAATAGGATTTCCTCGATAGTAGTAGGCGATTGGAAACTCCATTCTTGGTCTTTCTGGGGTGGATTCTTCAATCACTTGCTCTTTGTAACGTAGAACGTAGTAATCCCCATCAGTTTCCTTAAACTTGCCAACCTGTTTATCATTGGCTTCATATCTTTCTTTAAGAACTTGTTGGCATTCTTGACAAAAATCTTTGCAAGGCTCAGATGTATGCAGAATCTGGCTAATTTCTTCTATTTTGCACACTTCATCAGGAACTTCAGATGCACTGTCAAAACTTGAGGATTCGCCAACTTCGTTTGTCTTCGATTCTTCACCAAATTCGTTGTTAGGGTGCTTTATAGATGAAAATTGATTCACTTCTTGTGCTTTGCCATACTGGACGTAGTAATCAAACTTTCCAGATGATTTTCCGAGGAGGCCAATTTGCGGGTCTCCAGCTTCGTACCTTTCCTGGAACAATTACTGAGTGTTTTTATTCTTATTTCCCTTCTTCCTAATTTTTGGCTCTTCGTCTTCGTCGCAACATTCCTTCCATTCGTACTCTATGTAGTCCTCCCAATTGCAGACATCGAAGAAACAATGGCTGTTGTCACTGAATTTGTATCTTGCCCCCTCTTGTTGATGCTAGTGGATTTGATTATTTTCCAAGGACAGGAGTTCAGCTTGTTGATGTTGATCTTCGGGAAGGTTTTCTAGAATCACGTTCCCATTAGTTTTGTAGTCTTCATTTTGTGTTGAGTTTGCAGAGGCATGTTTTTCAACTATGAATTCTGTTAGTGGGCAGGCGCCAAATTGGATGAGAATAGTTATCGGGTTGTGTACGCTTTCAACTGGAAAATCACTAATAAAGGTTGCATAATGAGCTTTTGCTTCATCTTCTTCTTCCAACAGAATCTTTCCTTGCCTGGCTAGCTGGACGATCTTTTCTTTCAGCACGAAACATCGATGAGTTGGATGGCTGAGTAGACGATGGAACTTACAGTAATTTGTGTCGTTCACTTTATCAGCCTCTTCTAGATGCTTCATTTCTGGAAGTTCAATCAAGTTGAGGCCCAAATGTTTGTCTAGCATTCTTGGTACTTCGGTATCTAAAACGGGTATTCCTTCTTTTGCATTTCCTTCAAGGAGAGCCTTGTCTTTCCATACCATTGATTGTCGAAATTTTCAACTTCGCCTTTCTTCATGCTTGTGTTAATCTTGGAAGTTGAAGAAGCATTTGGTAGACTAGCAGAAATAACTAATGACTCTTTTTTGTTAGTGTTTCAGAGAGCTCTACCCCATCTCGTGCTTTCGGGTTTACTTTTTTTTCCTGTGACATTTGAATCGGTAAAACTTGATCTCCGCAGGTTGAAATGTTGAACTCCATGTCATGAGCTTGGCCTGCTAGTTCTCTAAAGGACTTTGGCTTTATTTCTTAAAGAATGTATCTCAATCCCCAATGCATGTATTGGATACACATTTCAATGCCGGATGACTCACACAATCTATCTTTGTAGTTGAGGCTCAATACCTTCCATTTGTTGATTTAATCGGTGACATGCTCATCATTCCATAGGCGAGTGTTGGTTAGTTCGATCATGCTCACTGTGCGGCGAGTGTTGTAGAAGCGATTGAGAAATTCATCCTCGAGTTGTTCCCTGCTGTCAATTGATCCAGGTGCTAAGTCGCAGTACTAATCAAATGCGTTGTTCTTCAATGTCCGGACGAATATTTATATGATGAGGTCTCCTTCTGTTCCAGCATTGCTGCACGTTTCCATGAAATGAGCTACATGTTGCTTTGGATTTCCTTTACCATTGAATTGCTGAAATATTTCGGGTTGATATCCCGTATGCATTTTCAAGCGCTCTATCCTCCTACTGTAAGGCTTAACATAGCTTAATGAGGAATGTGTCACTTCTTCGTGGCGTTCCTTAACGGTACCAAGTATGAAATCCTTCAATTGATCAATAGGAATTGAACCATCAGGAAGAACCTCTACGTTTTTCCTCTTCCCTTTGTCTTTGCTTGATGATCCTTCGACTTTGAATGGCTTCTCTTTATTTACAACGGTTTCATTAGTATGTGCCAGGAATTCCACCTTATTCATTAACATTACAAATCGGGTATCTCGCTCTGTTGTTGCCTTCATGAGATCTTCTAGAGTTTTTGTTAGGATGGAAACTTGTTCTTCCAATGCCAATGTGTTTGTAGTCATGGCAGGCATAATAGTCGAGTCAGAAGACCGCGCGCTGTCAAGTGGAGACTCCGAGTCTAAAGCAGTGACACCAACTTTTTCACCTTTGCCTAGTTGTTCATATATGAGTTTCGCAGTAGATTTTCCATCATGAGTGAGAGCCTCTTGAGGTCGTATGCGTAGATACTCTACTGAATTTAAGTTACCCCCAAGTTCGATGCCTTCTGCGTAAGTTGGAGTTTCCATTGGCTGAGCTAATGCTTGAGTGTCAGAACACTTGTTTCTTTGAGTTCTGGTGTAAACGTTTGAAATCGTCCTCTTCTCGATGAGGAAGGAAGAATCTTCAATTACTTTGGAGGATTCTTTCTTTGGAGCCATCAAATTGTTGGTGAACTTGATTAGTTGAAGGGAAGAGATGAAAGGCAGAGAAGTTCCACCGGGTGGGCCAAAATTTGTTTCACACAAATTTTCACCTAGTGCTGAATACAGGAAAAATGAATGCGAAGCAAAATAAATTTTATTCATCAATTAATTTGTGGGTACAATCTCTTATAATTTGTAAAAGAAAATATAGAAATGAAAGTCCTTTGATTCTCCTCCTCGAACAATTTGTGATGGCTCTAAATGTTGTTGTAGACTCTTTGATGATTTTTTTTGAATTTCTGAACTTGAGTAGAATTCTTTGGATTTAATGAAGAACTTTGGAGTTTTGTTGATTTCGTTGATGATCTTGATGTTCTTTGGATTTGGTGAAGAACTTGGATATTTTGATCTAGAGAAACATATTTTTGCCTTTGCGTAGTCGTTCCTGAAGATCAAATGCCATTTTACTGTAGATTTCATGGGTGGAGTTTTTCAGATTTGGTAAAGAACTTTGAAGACTTTGATTTGCAGAAAAATCTTGCTTATTGCTTGTGGTCGTTTTTGAAGATCGAAGGAAGATTTGTTGTAAAAGTTCTTCAGATTTTGTGAAGAACTTGAAGATTTTGATCCGCCTTGCTTGCTGCTTTTAGACCTTCTTGATGATCGAATGCCAAGTTTATTGCAGATTTGTTTCAGACTTTGAAGGTGTTTGTTGAGGCCGGAGTGTGCAGAGCTTTTCCTAGGAGTTGATCCCCTGACGTTTGTGGAGGAGTAGAGCTGATTCCCTGGAGACCGTGGAGGAGCAGAGTTGATTCCCTAGCAGCCGTTGAGGAGCGGAGCTGATTCCATGACGGTTGTGTAGGAGCTTCTATCTCTAGTCTTGAAGACTTTTTTGATTGTTAGAAATATGGCACTCCCACCCCTCTATTTATAGCTTTTGGGGTGGGCTTTTAATTGCAATTGCGACTCCCTATGTTTTGGCTCATTATCATATAGGACCAACACTTATCATTTTATTTAAATTTTGTATTAGTGGTTTGAAAACATTTTAATGAGTTCTATAATTTTAAAAACTCTTTGTTTGCTCCATACTAAATGTATTTTTAGTAAAATAAATAATTTTATTTTATTTAAATTTACTATCTTAATTTTATGTGATAATAAATTATAATTTCTTTTCTTTTAAATTACCAATAACTTATTTTCTATTTAAATTTAGAGATTAGTAATCAATTAATTTTGTTTAAAAGACATATGACATATTTTTAATGGCCGTAAATTTACGTGTCAACACAACCCATTATGGAAAAACATCATCAGGATAAACCCTGTATACGCTAATTAAACGTACAAAGTGATTAGGCCTCTTCCCCTACATATAAGATCGTATGAACAGCCATAACTAAAAAGGATCCCGATACAGGTTTATTAGCCCATCAACTATAAAGTCCCAATCAAGCTTAGACAAATCTGAACAATCCTCAAACAAGCACCCATATAAGTGTCTAATATTATATTTCATAGATAGTCTAGTGTGTAGAGTACGGTTTACACACAGAAGATTATACTATTGGTTTTTATATAATATAAGTAAATTGTTAACAACTTTATATGGAAATGGACAAACCATCGGTAGAGTTTTAGTATATAATTTTAGCAGGTCTATCTTGACTACGGTGAATGGAGTATTCCGACTTTATATACTTGTACGCTTTGCATAAAAGGACTAAGTCAAATTAATAATTCTTGCACTGACTAGAAGTAATTATTACTGCCTTGTGATCATGGGAAATTTTTATTCTCTCTGAATATTATTAATGTGAGATGTGTATTTAATGTTTGCCGTTTTAATTCATAAAAGAGTGAGACTAATTTATCGGTCAATAAACTCATTGAGTTGGATGGCAATATTATTTATATGGTGTATGTTATAAATTGAAGGAATCCACGTCTCAATCAATGGGATTGATTATACCCCCTAAGAGCTTATAAGTCTTGATTGTATTAAACCCTACATGTGGATTAATAATTTGATACGTCAAATAAGTTAAGCGGTACTATTAGTAATATAATATGTTAGAGTTTGATAATAGACACGTTTGATAATAGGAACGAATTTTATTCTCAAATATTTGGAATAGATAAAGAGAGATTTAAGTTAGACTTTTTTAGTGGAATGAACTATAACTTAAGGTCCGTTTGGCAACATTTTTTTTTTTTTTTTTTTGTGGATTTTTGAATTTTAGAATTTAAAAATATGTGTGTTTGGCAAGTCAGATTATTCAACATCTGAAAATCAGATTTTTAGGCTGAAAAATCTAAAAATTACATATTTTTAAAATATGATTTTGGACCAAAAATAAAGAATTCAAATCGATGAGTTCAAGTTCGATTCCGAATAGGATAACCTCTACTTTATTCAGCCTATCAAGTCCCTATGGTGGCCTCTATATAAATGTGTTTCATAGATGGTGCTTCAGGTCCCTGTCATCCTTTAATCGCATGGTTAATTGACTGCTCTCTCTCTCTCTCATTTTCCCCCCAAAAAAACCCAAACCTTATCTTTAAATTGAGCCACCGCCGCCTGGGACGGGGGACGGCGACACCGATCTCCTGCCCCCATGCGTTTTCCATCACTTCCTCTCCATTCCCTTCTCATACCCTCCCTCCCTTCATACGCTACTCTAGCCATCCGCATTTCCCCCTCTCTTTTTTTTTCCTGATATTGTCACCTCCGTTGTCGATGGTGGTGGAATTCAAACCTCCCATCTTCTACTTTCTCTTCTCTCACCCCTCTCTAATTTCTTTTTTCCCACTCGTTGACTCTTCTTCTAGATGCGCACCCGTATAAATTAGCATTTTTATGACCACTCTTTGCGTTTGATTTTGAGCCTTTTGCTTTGCATGGGCTTTCTAATCATTTGTGATTCTTAGGTTACGATTGGGGCCGAACTTTTATGTGGATTAGGATTTTTGGTGTTGCTTTCCGTGGTTTTTGCTATTATAGGCCTATTTAAATCGGGTATCACTAGTGCGTTCGCACCCCGATGGTGCTTCACGAGCCGGGCGAATTCATACCGTAAGCCTCTTTATAAAACCTTACTAGTGCGCGGTAAGTTGTAGCTGCCATTGTCTTTACTAATAAGTTGCAATTTGGTTTAAATTCGTAGTTTAGTGTATTTGATGGATCAAACCGACATGTTATGTGCGATTTTACTTTTTTCGTTTTGCATTGGGTTGTCATGTGCGTAGCTGACTTGGATGTTTAGTTTGTTTGGTTCTTTGCGATGGGAGTTTTTCATGTGTAGTTGTTAGTATTGTGCGATTATGGCCACTACATTTTGGACTATGTTTTTTCTATTTTGGTTTAGGAGGGAGTGTGTCGATTTGCAGTTGTTGGATGGGTTCTTTGGGTCCTTGGTCTCAGTAGGCTTATTTTTTTATCGGGTTTATAAATGTGTTGGCACCCCGGTGGTGTTTTTCTGGAGCTGTGCTGAGTAGAATCTTAGGCCTTTCGTGTGCACATGTTTGATCTTTTTGTAATCTTTTCTATGACCATCGGTTAACCTGCTTCTGTATCGCATGTTTAGATTTCCCTGCACGAGAATATTTTACTTTTCATTAAGTGAGAATATCATTTGAATTTACGGCTTGTTGAATTTTGTTTTAACTGGTCTATTGTGGAATGATTTAGATAGGATTTTAGGTATACGAGGCATTGTCTGCTCTGTGATATTTGATTTTAGTTAGCCCTTGAACTCTATTTCAAGGGCAATGACTTTTGTACTACTTGCGCAAATTATTTATAGTAATAATGAGCATGCTGATGTTGATTAAAAATATAGAGCTTCATAGCAAAATTATAGACACGGTTCATTCTATATGTTTTAGTGAAAGGGATCATCCTCTTTCAAGAAATAAGGCGTTTTAGTAGAAATACGATAGAAGATCCAATTTGCTTTTAGAAAACAAGACCGAACTCATTGTAAGCCTCTAAACCCTATATGGTAAAACAGAAACAGTTTATATAATCAGATAATAAACGTACACATTTTAATCAATGATTCTCGACATTTTTCCGCTGCTTAAAACTTTCAAATATAAGAAAATTTATGAGATGTAAAGAAATATTTTGGTGGAATATTAGAAAATTATATGAGAAAAAAATGGTAACGGATAGCTTATTTATGTCTTTCGTTGCTAAATTTAATGACACCGTATCTAATGTTTTTAACTAAAATAACACTTTCAAATCAAAGTGGTCTTCATCATAGATCGAATTATTTTATTTTCGTTAATAATGTTGGAAAAATTGGAAAATATGTAATTTAAACATATTTGTTCCAAGTGGTCAGGGACCATCTTTGAGTCAATTTTTAATGCGACTCCTCAGTTTTTCTGAGGCCATACTCTATGCGTTTGAGTAGCTCGTGTGACGAGCTTCGCAACGGTATATCGCATGACCCATTCGGAGGAAGGGTGTGAATGATAATTGGACTCGAAGGTTGGTACTCGAGAGAGGCAATAAAGCCAATGCTGGAAAATGAGAAAAGAAATGGGATTTAACCCATGAGGGTTATCCCACATTGGAAAATCATGAGTGATTTTTACAATATATATACTAAGGTATCCCATGTGGATATTAAGTAATGTGTCCACATACACATGTGTGTATTGTGTACCACACATGGGCTTGCTCTTCGGGCGGGCTTGCTCTTCGGGCGGGCTTGCTCGTCTGGTTTTCAGCTCGACGGAAAAAAGTTCGCCTGTTCCTATTCAGGAAAAGTGTTCCTGTTCGGGTAAAGCGCGCCTGTTCGGGAATAGTGTCTCTGTTCGGGAAAAGCGCGTGTTCGGAAAAAGCGTGCCTGTTCGGGAATAGTGTTTCTGTTCGGGAATAGTGTTTCTGTTCGGGAAAAGCGCGCCTGTTCGGAAAAAGCGTGCGAATTTCGAAAACTGACAGTAGTAAAGTAACCTTAATGGCTGAGATACTCAGCAAGTCTATAAATAGGCAGACCCCCCACATGTCAAATATACACACATAACATTCTGAAATCAAATACCAGTAGCATATATCATCTCTCGAAACAGTAGCATTACATTTTAGAAACAGAGAGAACCACCCACCAACAGCTCGACCTTGACTCGTCGCCAGTTTCCGGCGAGTCATCCGAGACGTTGTACCTTGGGATCGAAGCGCCAACACAACCAGAAACCTTAAGGTGGTTGGGCGAATATCGGTTAAGGGCATACTGTTAACAGTAGCCTCGTCTTATTTTATTTCTATTCTGTCTATTTCATTTACGTCTTTTAATTCTGTCCATTTAATTTACGTATTCAATTCTGTCCTTTTTTATTTCAGTATTTCAATTGCTGTCCTTAGCTGTAGCTTTTAATTCTGTTTGTACTATTCTGTAATTTCTTTAAAGTTCTGTTTTTTGCTGTAATTTCAATTCTGTAATTAAATTCAGTAATTAGAATAGTTTCAATTCAGTCCTGTTATTTCAATTTAAATCAGAACAGTCCGGCTGTTAAGTTTATACTTTCCAGTCCGGCAGTTTCTATTTATTGCAATTCAATACATCAGATTATTAATTAATAATAATCTGATAACGTTTGCTTTATTTACGTTTCAGTACCTACATGTTGTAATCGTTAATTTCTGTATCAGTTTCGAAATTAATAAAGATTACAACTGGTTTTTGTTTATTCTTGTTTAGTCCTTTAATTATTGTTAATTGTTATTTCGTACACGGAAACCTACAAATAAATAGCCAGGTTTCAACTTTGAATTATTTAATTTTTGTTAATAAAAAGGTTTCAATTTGTATCTGTGAGATCAAGATCTCTTTATTTAGTTTGAGGCAGAATATTTGAACACTGAGCACATCGAAGTTTTTTTTTCCTGTGATTCCAAATGTGTGAGCTAATTAAGGATCGACTAATTTTTTAGAATAAAGGTACATTTTGATTTGCATATAAGTTTTTTATGCAGATGTACACACAGCTAAAATGAACATAATGACCATAAAAGAAAAGTTTACTGAACTGAAGCCGGAGAGTGAATTATTGCCTGGTTGGTCATCATTTGGTTCATTTAATTGATATTTATCTACTCATTCAACTCATGAAATTCATTTTAACGAAATGATGTTTGAACTTTCAAATATTATAATATATACCAAATTTTTCGTGTTAAAAAAAATATATAAGTTCATAATTGGTTGGCAATCATGTCTGGATTTGAAGCAGTAATGGACCAATTAATGGTCGTTGCTAGTTGCAAGTTGATAATAATTTGGATAAGTTGCCAGTTGCCACGACGTACCAAATTAATGGTAATATGATAATATTTTATTTTAAAAACACTGGTCGCAGAATATATGCATTTATTAAAACTTATAAACATACGAAAAAAAAATGTTTTCTGTTGTTAAACTGATGGTAAAGTGAGTATCATTAAATTTAGCCACAGTTTAGCAACATAAAATTTAGCGACATCCACTTTACCATCAGTTTTCAAAAAATAAACTGTTGCTATCTTAACTTTTTCTTCTAGTGAAATATCTAATTTAGTGTAAATAAAATATTTTGTTGTTTTTTTTCGTTCCTGTATATATTTAATTAAATTAGTATGATGGAACCCTATATACTAAAGAGACAAAGTGACGAAATGTAGAGAGAGACGTCTAGGGTATAGGATGATTCCTCCTCCGAGGAAGGACAAACACACCCAAAAGGCACAACTTATGAACCCATACCCAAATCCAACAAAAAGCTTTGCTAGTATACTAAGCTCTATCTAAGCCCACCATCCCAAAAATAGCTTTAAAATAGTTGTAATTAATTTAATTGCTATGTAACTATCTGTAATTCTCCCTAAATTATCTAAATGCTAGGAAGAAGTCATGGAATATGTATGAATTTCGGGTTAGGATTTCCTAATTTAATGCATGTTAATAACTACAAGAAATTTTAACATAAAACAAAATATCAACATTTGTGCTCATGGGCACATGCATTTTATAAGCGTCATGGCGAGAAAAAAATTAGAATTTATTTTTTGGTTTATGAAGTGCATTGATATAGGTATAAAAAATTTATGTTAAAATTTCTTGTAGTTATTACACATTTTTTATTACACATTTATCATTCGATGAATGTTTATTGAGATATAATGATACGGTTTTTCTCTTAATTGAGTGCCTGCATGTGTGTGTCAACAAATAGTCACTATATTATCACTCTTTTTGAATACCTAATTTTGTTGACAAGAAGCCTTTTAATTTTCCAAATGCAAAAGTTTACTCATAAAGTGCAGTGAATAGGTATATAATTTTTTTTTACCACACTTTCATTTATAAGTCGCCTTGAGTGCTCTTCAATGAATGCTAATTTTTCGAGATATATGGATGCATTTCTTTCTCTTACCTGCTGCATGTGTGTGTGGCAACAAAAATTGGCTATATTATCACCCTTTTTTAATAGGTAATTTTGTTCACATAGGCTGCAAAAGCCTTTTTATTTTCCAAATGCAAAAGTTATAAATTTACTCCATGACTATATATCTTAGTTTATAACATTACAATGTTAAAGTGGGAGGTTTTTTATTCTTATCATTGCTTATTTTGAGACTCCAATTCACTACTCATGATGAGACTATCACAACAAAACAAATTTGTAAAATAAACAACCATCCACGTGCATTGACCACGAGTTTTTTTTACTTGTAATTGATTGGTTCTTTTACGTAACCTCCAGGAAACATTTAATCTCGGGGTCCCATGCAGACAACTGCATGCATGGCAAACAAAAGAGATAAGTCTTAAATTATTTATTTATTTTTATAAAATCAATATTTCATTCACTTATTTACATCTTCGAAGCTTTTTAGTGAGGCTTCAATTTTGACAATATTACTTGGTTATATAGTTCTATTATTTTTTTAAGAATGGCGTTATCTCACAATGTAAATTAAACTTGTACTAATATTTAGTGGTTATAATAGTAATTTTCAAAAATAAATTTTACTCGCTAAATTTAGTTTTTTAATTTGGGTTCATAATTGTGTCATTCTAGTAAACTTGAAGTAACACATATATTGAACAAATAGAGGTAAACATTTTTTTCGAAACAAAAGCTTGTAATTTTATTTTATTTTACTTTTTTACTAATCTCGCAATTTATTGCATGTCTACGGACATGTCCATATATTCAGATTTTTACCTAATAGTTTTTTTTCGTTTTTCTTTTTGAATGCAAGAATACTTTTTCTTTAATAGGTCCCACACACTTTTTTAAAAGGGTGATGTTATAAGAATAGATTATTTGACGCACATTCTTGCATATCCTCACAGAGGGTCATTGAACGCATCGATTTACATTGATTAAACGTCCCTCAACGTGTCTCTACAAGAGCGTGTGTCAAATAGTGTCAGCTTATTTCAAAGCCCTTTGCAAATCTATTGTTAATTGATCATTCAATCAATTGTTGTAAGAGCTTTAAAAATAATGAACATGTTTATATTTCAGAAAAAAGAAAATCATGTTTTAACATCACGTGTACTAACTTTGAATAAATATATTTTTAAGGTCACATTCTAATGTCACATTTTTAAGTTCAAATCAGACTCAAAAATACTAGAGACGACAATAATTTAAGCGATATTTTAAGACAAAAGTTGTATCAAACAATGTCCCACTGAATCACCGCGAACGTTTGATTGACTCTTTTAACTCACAAATCTTTCACTAAATATTATGTTACCAAGCGTTACATTTTCAAGTGAATGACTGGTCTCAATATATGTCGGTTCAAGACATAGATCATATACAGAAGCGATCACCAGAATTTGGAGATATACAATTTGCTCTCAATGCTTTCATTTCTACAGTCATGATAATTATTTTAAATAAAAGAATACAATTTTGTTCCTTTTATAGAAGAAAAATCCTTTGAGTATACAGCTTTAGACTAGTCGTGCTCGTGTCAAAAGCAAGTTATTTTATTTGTATGTTGGACTTATCCTCAAATTTCACATTCAAGGAACTAGTAGTGTTCAAATTTCAATAATTGAAAGTATAAAATATTTCCCAAGATCAATGTTCCGAGGTTCTGACCTTCTATGGCTGATTTAGGAACACAGGAAATAAGACAACTGACTAGGTGTTAGATCGCCAAATATGGTAATTATTGACGGCATTTTTGTTTGTGAACTCATATGATTTAATTACTTATTGATATTTACAAGTGATAATTTTGCTCTTGGAGGACCTCCTAAGTCCATTAATAATATAATTAAGCTACTTTCTTTCATCGACTTCTCGCTAAAATAATCTGACGTATCACCATTTATGATTATTCCCCTTATTTTCCATTATATGGCATTTATAAGGGATATGAGCGAATCGTGTTACAGTTCACTTCATCTGAATTTTAGAGAAATTAGTGATCAAACCAAGGTTGTTAAAATCAGGTTTCTACTTAGAATCAATAAAGGGTATATGGAGTCGGGATTCGGATCAGAATGTAAAATCGTATTGTAAAGTCGTAGGTTCTAATTTCAAACCAATTCCATGAGTAATTTACATAGCTTCGATTACAAACCAGCATAGATTTCAACTTAATATAATAAAAGGCAAACAATATTTAATCTATCACCTTTCAAGAAAAGAAAAAAAACATTCATTATTTACTAACAACAGTAAAAAAATTAATTAATGGAAGAACTTAGTAATATATTAGAAAATATACGAAAAAAATAAATGAGTAATAGCTCAAAAGCTCATGTTTCATTGATCATGTCCCAAGTTATAATCTTAAGTAACTTCATTTATAAAGGGGAATATAATTCTTGAGAATGTTTCTAAACTTAAAATATATTCACATACAATTACATCCGCATTATTGCTCCCCCCGCCTGGGACCATTAGTATTATTCATACTCAACAATAAGTGTCACATTTTCTAGTGGACTAGGCCCTCTAGTGCTTATTGAGTCAGCAATAGATATACTTATCCAACTCTACTCTCTACTCTCACATCCCGCTATAAATAGAGAGGATCCCTCTTTGATATTCATCAGCCTACACATAAAGTATATTATATTTCAGAAAAGTAAAATAAGAAATGGCATACTCCAAAAGCTTTCTGGTTCTAGGGTTTGTATTAGCTTTATTTCTAGTTATCTCCTCTGATGTTGCAGCTAGAGAGCTAAGTGAAGAAAGTGAGTATTTTCTGTCATTATACACATATTCTCACATAATAGATATTTTGTATAGAGTATTAACAAGCATGTTTCAAAAACACACTTTTATTTGTTTATGAATCCATCACTATATATTGCTTTGTTTTCTGATGGTATGGACATATGGGAACTATGAAATGGAAATATAATAAAGAAAATAGAAAATATCGATCATTAATTTAGTAGAGTTTAACTTAATTTTCAAAAGACGGGGTTAAAAGTTGTTTGAAGATTTGGTACAAATGCTCAATGTTGTTGCATCTTTTTTTCTCTTTCTGTTTATCGTCGATGTTGAATGATGCTACATTAATAAGTACTACTACTTGAAAAAAAAACAAATTCGGTTTTTTTAGTCCAAAAGTGTCTACTGAACATTAAGTTTTCCAAAAATATATGGCGTCCTTTAAAATCTAGACAGTACCTTGACACGGATCCATTCTTCTAATGAGTTACAATTAAAAAAGCAAATGATGTAAATGATATATAATAATTTTGCAACAAAAATAGCTCCAGAAAATAAATCTAAGTCATATACATCTTATTTGAACAATTTTATCACAAAATAATTTCAGAGAATAAATGTAAGTCATTACATCTCTAAAATTATTTAAAATTGATGAGCTTAAAAGCTTCAACCAATATGCCTTCATTATAGAACTATTTTATGCATGAATTTCTAAGTACTCATCAATACTTCCATGACCTTGTTTTATGTTCTAACACGCTTTTCTTGTTACCATAAATAAGGTCATGTAGAGGGTTATGGTCACGGTGGATATGGACACGGACATGGTGGACACGGAGGACACGGTGGACACGGAGGACATGGAGGACACGGACATTACTGCTATCACCCTCCGTGCAAAACTGATGTCGTTGAGACTACTCAAAACTAGACCTTGTCATGCTTGAAAGATCATGTTATATATATAAATAAATGATTCTGCTTGCTCACTTGAGTAATTAAACGTTCCAAAATCAGTAAACTGAAGTTACTGTTGCGATTTTATTACATTTGTGTGCATGTGAGTTTCTTAGTACAAATAAGGTATGTTGTGGCATGGTGTTCAATATACCCGATGTGAGTTTTAAATAAAATATTTAAGCTTGTGTTGTGTTTATGTTGTGTTTATGTTGTGTTTATGTAACGTGGTTTTATACTTACATATATAATATATGCCATGCTTCACAATTTATATTATACGCTAAAAAAAATCAATTACTTAAATACGTTCGTATTGCCGGAAAAGCCAAGGGATCAACCGGTCAGGTTTTATTACAATTACTTTAAATGCGTTTGGATAACATACTTTTTCGATTGGGTATGGCTTCAACTATTCCAGGAGCTCACCAATTAGTTAACCATGACATATTGTCGTTAATGGTCATATAGTAGATATACCGAGTTATTTGGTAATTTCCCCTCCAACCAGGATAAAATATCCCACTGAAGCAGCTAATCCCATGCATATTGTATGTACATCTGGTCGAACAAATTGCATAGTATCATAAATAGCTACTCCAGGTATTACCCATCCACCAGGAGAGTTTATAAACAAATAAAGATCTTTAGTATCATCCTCAATACTCAGATATATCATATTTCATCAAATCCGAGATGTGATATGGTTCCGAAGTATGAACCGGATATGGAAAGTTCCAATAATTAAGATTTCATTCTTAATCAAAATCCAAATTTTGATTTATTTCATCTATTTCATGACTGGAACAGAGGAGGATACAGTAATAGTGGACTACTAATTTTGTGACGAACTGTTTTGTGACTTTGTGACAGTTAATTTAGATGATTTGTGACGTTTTTTTCAATTTGTAACAGTTTTGTAACAGTATTTCACCATCACTATATCAACACTATTTTTTAGTGTGTATATAGATATACTAATAGCAAACTAGTAATACCCCACGCGTTGAGTGCGCGGCGTCTGATGACATAAATCTTGAAATCTTTTATTATGAACACATTATTCACATATGGTATCATTTATTGAAATTATACAAGTTAAAATGAGTTGTTAATTAAATTTGGGTATATTAGTAATGGGAAAATAGAGTGAAGACACAAGAAGTGCATTTTATATCATGAGCTAATTCTAAAATTGAGAAGCAAATTATCAACTTGGAAGACAGAACACTTAAATATGGGAGGTAAACTTATTCTTATCAAATATGTCTTACAATCCATTCCTATTTATACTATGGTAGCTATGAACCACCCAAAATTGGTTATAAAGAAGATTGATAGTATTTTAGCTAATTTCCTATGGGGCAATAATGAAGGCAAAAACAAACTTCACTGGGTTAGTTGAAATAAAATTTGCAAACCAACTAGTGAAGGTGGTTTAGGTATGAGGAGATTTAAAAGTATTCCAGATACTTTTGCTATGAAAATTTGGTGGAAATTCAGCACTCAACCATCTCTTTGGACCAAATTTATGAAATCCAGATATTGTAAGAACAAACACGCTAATACAATAGCAGTTTGTAAAGGAGAGAATACTTGGGCAAGGAGGCTTAAAGTTAGGGATATCACTGAAGAGCGGAAATGGTCAGATTTCAGTAAACCTCGATAATTGGCATGGAGAAGAACCTATCAAGGATAAGAACATAGATGATAAGTGTTTGATTTCTAATCTAATCAATAATGGAGACTGGAATAAAGAAGAAATTGAAAATAGAATTCCCAGCTATCACATCAACTTATTTGATAAAAAGTATATTAATGGTGGTGTAAAAGAAGATTTGGCTATTTGGAAAGACAGTAAAAACGGTGTTTCCTCTTTCAAGTATGCGTGGAATGTTATAAGAGAAAAAAATGCTACTAATCGGCTCTATGAGATGTGTTGTAGTAACCTCATCCATTTGAAAATCTCATGTTTCAGTTGGAAAGTTTTTCACAGAGCAGTTCATGTTGATTCTAATATTTAGAAAAAATAAGTTCAATTGGCATCTAAATGTGAATGTTGCGCTAAACATGAAGAAAACATAGAACATTTATTGAGCTCAAGTGATCTGGCTTGAAAAGTTTGGTAGTATTTTGGTAATTATTTGGTTGCACATTACTATAATACCTATGTTAGGGGTAGATTTATCACTTGGTGGCTCTATAAAAGTAAATTTGCTTTGAAGAAAAAAATTAGCAAAATTTTACCCTTTTATATCATGTGGGCCTTATGAAAAGCAAGATGTGCTAGTAAGTATGACAACAAAAACATGGCAGTACATGATCTTATAATCGAGATTATTTATTTGATCCAATTCTACTTAGTTAAAGATAAAATCTTTTCTACTAATTGGAGATGGTGTGATTTACATATGTTACAAGGCACAATAAAAAGAAAAAATCCTAAAATAGTCAAGTGAGATCTTCCTCCAAGGGACAGAATCAAGTTAAATACAAATGGTTGTTATAAATCATTTAGCTCATTGATTGGTATTTGTTATAAATCATTTAGCTCTTTGATTGGTATTGGGGGAATTATCAGAAATCACTATGGAGAGTTTATTTTAGGGTTCTATGATACAAGTGACTACAGTACGAGCATTGAAGCCGAGGCTAAAGATTTATTAATGGGGATAAAAATTACAGACATCGCGAATATTATTATAGAAATGGATTCTCAAATGCTTGTGAATATTCTCAATAAAAAAACTATATGTCCCGAAAAAATTCGCAATATTGTGAATCAAATAGAGGAGATTCTGAGAGTAGACACTTAGCTGATCCGATTTGCTGCTAGAGAGACTAACAGTGGTGCGGATCTACTCGCCAATTGGGGGAGCTTATAAGGAAGAAAAAATAGAAAACGTTCCACAAAAATTGAAGAATATTGTGGAATTAGATAAGAACGAGATGCCTTACATGCGGTTTTAATGATAGAAACGAAAAGGTTTGTTGAAAAAGACGAAGAAAGGGGGAGATCGCACTTATTCTTTCTTTACCTGGATATTTTTGGAAAGATCTGGAGAGAGTGGACGGTCCTAATTCTCAGTTTAATATCACGAGCAGGACCCCAAATTTGCAACAGTTTTCTATTTTTCAACTCTCTTTGATTTCTGTTAGTTCAAGTTTTAATTTAGGGCGTTTTAGTCCTTGTAATTTCGTTTCTGATGCTAATGTCCTGACTCTTTTGTTTTTGTAGGGTTTTTCCTTCACTTTTTTATTCTTTTCCACTATTAATAAATAAAAAGTGGGTTTTCCCAAAAATAAATAATTAGAGTGAAGACAAAATATTAATTAAATTGGTGTAAATTGGTAATTATTAAAATAAATTTAGGGCATTTTGGGAAATGAGCAAAATTTGGTAGATTTAACCTTTATATAGTTTGCTTATTATTATAGTATAATATATATTAGTAATTGTGGCTTACGCGTTACGTGTGCGACACATATTTTTATAAAACTCGTTAATCGATCTATTTCATTAGAAATAGAAATATATTAACGTTTAACATATATTGAAACTATTCCGGATCAAATTGATTTGTATAAAGCTTAATAAAGCAATAGAATAAGTCAGGCCGGCCATAGAGAGAGAAAGAGAGAGACTACTAGGGTGAAAAACCCTAGCAGCCGATAAAATGACCGATATTCAACCACCCGATCCCAACCAAACCCTCTCCCCAGACCCACCTGCTACTAAATCATTCGCTTCTATCTTAAAAACCCAATCCGTGACTCCTAAAGTTCCAGTAAAAGAAATCGAATCCTATGAAGGTGAACCAATGATTCATTATTCAGTTGATGATCTTAAAACCCTATCAGAACCTTTCAAATATACTATTGTAGGGAAATTCTCACACGGTAAGCCTAATATAGATGTAATTCGTAAAACGTTTAGTTCTATGGATTTGAAAGCCAATTATCATATTGGAGTTATTGATTCAAAACACATTTTGATCCGATGTTATTATGAAGAAGATTTCCTAAGAATTTGGATGCAGAAGATTTGGTACATAGACAATAGTCCTATGAGAACCTTTAAATGGTCCTATGATTTTAGTCCAGAAAAAGAATCTCCAGTTACACCTGTGTGGATTTCTCTGTCCAAACTACCTATTCATTTATAAAACAAAAGCAGCATATTTAGTATAGCTTCAGCTTTCGGAAAACCTCTTAAAGTAGATGAACCTACTTCGAAACTGACTAGACCTGGTCTAGCCAGAATCTGTGTAGAAATTAATCTAAGAAAAGAACTGATAAATAGAGTAAGAATAAACTATGGGAATAATGAAGGTTTTTGGCAATACTGCATATATGAAGAAATTCCTAAATACTGTTCGCAGTGTTTTAAAATAGGTCACTCTATAGAGACCTGTATGTTCACTAAATTAGATATAGCAGAAGAAAAAAGAAAAGAAGGAAATTCTGAGAAAGGGGAAAAAGTTATTAAAGAGACAGAATTAAATGGTGGAAAAGCCAAAGAAAATAACAAAAAGGCCAATTATTACAAATCCCAAAATAAAATAAGCACAAAGGAGTGGGTTACAAAAAACTTCAATAGTAAGGAGGCAAGAATTTCTGAAGACACAGCAGCTAATCCAACTGCAGATATTTCTGAAAATGGAAAAAACAAAGTGTTATTAGAAGATAATAGAGAAGAAGTGGGTAATCCAAACACTGATATGGTTATATTTACAGGTGAAACTCCTCTAAGTCCTTTAAAGATCATTCATAACTTTGATGATAATGTGACAATGACGGATTCTAATCTAATTGATGCCCCTGATATTTCTAAACACTTGAGAATTGATCTTGGGTTATCTCCTAGGGAAATTCCAAAGATTCCAGAAGAAGGAGAATGGAAAACTCCTAAAAACAAAAGAAAATTGGGAAAATTTTCAACTAGTGTTGCTAAAGATGCCATGATCTTGAGATCCTCTAATGTAGGGGTCAAGAAAAGTTTTAAATGATTAATACACTATTTTGGAATATTAGAGGAGTGGGTAATAAAGCTACCACTAGGCGTATCATTAAGCTGTGTAAATTATATAACATTATGTTCTTAGTCTGTATAGAACCTAAGGTTTCTAATGATAAAGTTGAGTTTTATAAAAGGAAATTTGGATTTGATGAAGTTATTATACATGAAGATAATAAGATGTGGATCTTCTATATGCAAGAAATTAACATCTCTATTATTAACCAAATGAACCAAGCAGTTAATTTGGAAGTTTCTATTAATAATTTGGGTCTTCAGCTTCAAGTTATAGTGATCTATGCCAAATGCACAGCTACTGAAAGAAAAGCTCTTTGGGATTTCTTAGGAAATTCTTTTACTACTAAACCTTGGGTGATTGGTGGGGATTTTAATACTGTTTCTAATGAGGAAGATAAGATTGGGGGTCTACCTATTAATATTAATTCTGCTAATGATTTCCTATCTTGTATGACCAATCTGGGTGTTACAGAATCCACATATAGTGGCTCTAAATACACTTGGTGGAACAAACGCAGTGGAGTGGATGCTATTTTTGAAAGAATTGATAAGATTCTTTTCAATCAAGAGTTTGCAAACTTATTCTGTAATATTTTTCTGGATCATCTAAGCAAAGCTACTTCAGACCATAGTCCATTATTATTAAAGCCACAGGTAATTCCAGTCAATAGTCCAAAAAGATTTATATTTCAGAATTTCTGGGTAGATCATGAAGAATTTTCTAACTCAGTTAAAGAAGTATGGGTTTGTTCAAATTCTAATGCATTAGATAATCTTCCTGCTAATTTGAAGGCTACTAGGAAGAGATTGAAAGAGTGGAACTACAATACCTTTGGGAATATATTCCAAGAAATAATCAAAGTAGAAGATCTCCTTCTAAAAGCAGAGCAGCAACTTGAAATGGATCCAACACCTGTTAACAGAACTGAGGTTAATAAAGTGGAAGTTTTGTTAAAAGCTAAATTAAGCATTGAAGAAAAATTCTGGGCTCAAAAAGCTAATCTGAAATGGGCTTTACTTGGGGATGCTAATACTAAATTCTATCACAGTGTAGTGAAGAAAAGAAGATTAAAGAGTGGCATTTATGAAATAGAAAAAGAAGATGGTACTTGCACTAAAGACCCAGAAATCATTAAAAAAGAAGCTATTGTTTATTTCAAAAGCTTATTGGCAGCAAATCTCCCTCTTTCTAGTGGTTATAATAGTTTGAATAATATTCCTAATCCTATATCTACAGAGATTAATAATTTCTTAGATAAAGACCCTACTAATGAAGAGATAAAAGAAGCTGTCTTTAATCTAAGCAGATCAAGTTCTCCTGGAATAGATGGTTTTACAGGTAAGTTTTTTGTTTCTTGTTGCGACTTTATTGGAGAAGACATTATCAAAGCTATTACTCTATTTTTCATGGGAAATCTACTTCCTAGATCTTTATCCACTACTGTTATTGCTCTAATACCAAAGAAGATTAAACCAAAGAATTTTGCAGAATTTAGACCCATCAGCTTATGTACTTTCTGCAGTAAGATTATTTCAAAAATTATGGCTTCTAGATTTGCTACTATACTTCCTAGTATTATTTCTGAGAATCAAAGTGGATTTGTTAAATCTAGAGACATTGTGGACAATATTCTTCTTGCTCAGGAATTTATATCAATTCTCAACAAAAAGACCAGTGGTAAAAACATAGCTCTAAAGATAGATATGAAAAAAGCTTATTGTCGTATTTCTTGGCATTTTCTTATTTCTACTCTAAGGAAAATGGGTTTCTCTGAGAAGACTATAGATATAGTATGGAGAATTATTTCTGGCAATCATACTTCAATCATGGTAAATGGCAGCCCTACAGAGCTTTTTACTCCTAGAAATGGCCTGAGACAGGGGGATCCTCTCTCTTCTAGTCTATTCTTATTATGTTCTGAAGTATTAAGCAGAAATTTAAATGGCTTAATTGATAACAAGAGATGGACAGCTTTTAAATCACCTATTGGAAGTCCTATTATTACTCACCTTGCTTTTGCTGATGATTTACTTATTTTTAGTTCAGCTGACCTCCATTCTGTAAGGAAGATTAGGGATACCCTGCAATGTTATAACAAAGATTCTGGTCAGGAAATCAGTCTAGACAAGAGTTTTGTATACTTCTCTAAAAGTGTAAGTACACCACAGAAAACAAATATTTGCAAAGTGCTTTCTATATATAGTAAGACTCCTCCTTTTTCCTATCTTGGTTGCAAATTATATTCTGGTCATAAAAAGTGTATTCTTTTTCATGAGCTTATATTAAAAGTTAGAAGTAAGCTGTCTACATGGAAGGGTAATTGGCTCAATTTGGGTGGTAAATTAATATTAATAAGGCATGTACTACAATCTATACCTATCTATACTTTGGCTGCTATGAATCCTCCTACACTTGTGATTAAAAGAATAGATCAATTGCTGTCAAACTTCTTCTGGGGTAACAAAAATGGAAAAAACAAGCACCATTGGATTAGATGGAGTAAGATTTGTACTCCAGTAAAAGAAGGGGGATTAAATATTAAAAGTTTTCATGATATATCTACTGCTTTTGCAATGAAATTATGGTGGAAATTTAAAACTAAAGATTCATTGTGGACCAAATTCTTGAAAGATAAATATTGTAGAAATAAACAAGCAGAAGACATCCCTATAAAAAAAGGTTCTAACACTTGGTGCAGAATGCTTCAAGTAAGAGAATTGACAGATAGTAATTCTATTATATCTGGCAATGGGGTACCTATATGGAAACCTACTAATCTTGGGCATTTTACTATTAATTCAGCATGGGAAATTACCAGAAAAGTAGGTTATATTAATTGGAGAAGTGCTTTTATTTGGAACAGAATGATACCTTTGAAAATATCTTGTTTCATGTGGAAGCTGTTTAATCAAGCAGTCTCCCTGGATTGCAATCTGCACAAATTTAATATTAGTTTGGCTTCTATGTGTGGTTGCTGTAAAGCATCAGAAGAAACATTCAATCATCTCTTTAGTACTGGGTTAATAGCAAATGAAGCTTGGGAATTTTTTGAGAGGAAATGGGGGATATTTATTCAAAACAACTCCTTATTGGGGAGAATTAACAGTTGGTGGTCTTATATTAATAAGAAAAATTATTTCTCTGAGAGGAAGATTTGTCAGGTTCTTCCTTCTATCCTTATTTGGCACATTTGAAAATCAAGATGTTCTTTCAAATTTGATAATGTCAAAATGAAATCAAGTTATATCATCAGGAAAACTGAAGAGTTGATTATTCTACCTGGCTACAAGGAGAAGGGCTTTTCTTATTCCAATTTCAGTGTTAAGAAGTATACTGATAAGACCACTATTATTAAGTGGCTTCATCCTCCTATTGGGGTTCTAAAGCTTAATATAAATGGTTGCTTTAAACAATCAAATATCAGAAATGGTATTGGAGGTCTTATAAGAGATGAAAAAGGGGTTTTTATTAAAGGTTATTCTAGATCTATAATCAGTTCTTCAGCTATCTTCTCAGAGTTTCAAGCCCTATACTATGGTCTACTTATTTCCCCTAATAAACAGATTATTATTGAGAGTGATTCACAGGTATTAATTAAAATCATAGAGGGTAAACAAAAGTGTCCTTGGAAGATTATAGAACTGTTTAACCTTATTAAAATCTTGTTAAAAGATGGTGATTACCTGTTCAATTACGTGTCCAGAGAAGGTAATAAGGCTGCTGATCTTCTGGCAAACTGGGAGGGTAACATCTCTTCTAATTGTTTGGATGATTTTCCTCATATTTTAAAAGGGGTTATTTTAACAGAGGCGAAAGGTCTTTCTAACCTAAGAAGGCGATAAAAATGGAGATAGGGTTTTCTCTCTCTGGACTCAATTACTCACTGGAAATGAAGAGGTGCAAACGACACCTGTGAAGTTATTACAGCTATTCACAGTTCTAGTCCCTCAAGTTCTCGTCATCAATCTATTGGCTATTCAGATTAAAGAGTATTATGTTTCATTAATTTCTATTGGATGTAATAGTTTTATGTTTTTCCTATTTGATCCTTTTATTTGCGTTTCTTTCAGCATGAATACTAAGTTTTAATTTTGTAAGGTAATTTACCTACATTTCATCAATAAAAGTGGGTTCTCCCCACCATCTATTTAAAAAAAAATAATAAAGCAATAGAATGACATGTACTTTTCTTTGGTAAACATGGCAGGATTATTTTTTATTATGATGACAGCTCATGAAATCGATTTCGGAAATACATTTCTGCCAAAAAAATAACTCGTTATTAAAAAATGGTACGTAGATAGTGACAAATTTAACAACTGCACAATGTATCCACATTGTTATAAAACATTTGAAACATTTCAATCTAAAGCTAAAACAACCTCTAAACAAAGTGCATTATAGTTTTCTTTTAAAATAACATTTAAAATAGAAAACAATAATGAAGTAGGTTTATCTTTCAATATCTTTCAAATCAGCAGACGCGGGTGGCTATTTAAATTCGCGAAATGAGGGCAAACCTGTTTAAAAATGTTAGAAATTAGTAAATATTCATTGCATAATTGTGACTTGAAACAACAACCAATTAAAAAAGACATACCTAATTTTTGGACATAAAAAAATTCACAATTTTCTTTTAGCCTGTTGTTAAAGTTCCCAAATGGACCTGTTCAGCAAAGGAAAACTTTTTAAATCAAAATGTAAAGTATTGAAAATGTACAATTAGTAATCTTACAGCAAAACTACTCAAATCTCATTTCATAGCATTTTCAACATTTAATGTTAACAACAAAGAAAATCATAACATAGAAAACAAAGATACAGGTAGCGAAATTAAATATAAACTGAATGTGTATATATTTGCTAAGCAAAAGAGGCGTTTCATAAAAGTAAAAATTCATATGTAGTATTTTATGTTTAACTAATAGTTTACCTTTGTTAACGACTTTGTAGTAGTACTTCCGGATAAACAACATTCTTTGTGCGCATCTCCTCTGTGCGTGGATCACAACCCCGTACAACAAACTTTAAAATTAGTGATAATATTTTACACCCAATCAAATTTTGTCTGATAATTTTTCAGGATAAAAATAATCTTTTAGAAACAAAAATAAATTTTTTGTCCATAAATCTAACTTTTAGCTAGGCACAGTGACACACCTCTAGACACCGCCACATATAGTTGGTCATGACTAGATGGCAATTTCGCCGGTTTCAAACTCACACTTTACCCATTTGACCTGACCCGACCGATTTGAGCGGTTTTTTCAAAATACTTTTTTTCACCTTTTAAAAAATAAATCTCATAAATATCAAAAATTTCAAAGAAAATTTGTTATGTAGAGTAAAAAATCATTTGATTTAGAAATATAATCTAAAAAATACTAACGTGACATTAAATACACTTTAACATTAAGATCTTAATTATTAATTAACATGAATAAATTTTATTCATATTTAACATAAATATCGTTTTATTAATTAATAAATTAATTGTATATAAATTTTTTTATTAAAACCCACCAAAATATATGTTATGTATTATTATAGAGGAGAGAGAGTCGTAAATTGCACTTTTTAACTTGCACTTTTAGCAATTTAAACTATAGAAGAGAGGAATTCCACAAGAAAAGTAATATACAGAGCCGGCCCAAGAGAGAGAGAGAGAGAGAGAGACTACTAGGGTGAAAAACCCTAGCAGCCGATAAAATGACTGATATTCAACCACCTGACCCCAACCAAACCCTCTCCCCAGACCCACCCGCTACTAAATCTTTTGCTTCCATATTAAAAACCCAATCCGTGACACCTAAAGTCCCAGTTAAAGAAATCGAATCTTATGAAGGAGAACCAATGATTCATTATTCAATTGATGATCTTAAAACCCTATCAGAACCTTTCAAATATACTATTGTAGGGAAATTCTCACACGGTAAGCCTAACATAGATGTTATTCGTAAAACGTTTAGTTCTATGGATTTGAAAGCCAACTATCACATTGGAGTTATTGATTCAAAACATATTTTAATTCGTTGTTACTATGAAGAAGATTTTCTACGAATTTGGATGCGCAAAATTTGGTACATTGACAATAGTCCAATGAGAACCTTTAAATGGTCATACGATTTTAGTCCAGAAAAAGAATCCTCAGTTTCACCTGTGTGGATTTCCCTGTCTAAACTACCTATACATCTATACAACAAAAGCAGTATTTTCAGTATTGCTTCAGCCTTCGGAAAACCACTTAAATTAGATGAACCTACATCGAAACTAACTAGACCAGGTCTAGCCCGAATCTACGTAGAAATTAATCTAAGGAAAGTACTGATTAATAGAGTAAGAATAAACTATGGGAAAAATGAAGGGTTTTGGCAATATTGCAAATATGAAGAAGTACCAAAATACTATTCCCATTGTTTCAAACTAGGTCACTCTATTGAGACCTGTAAGTTCTCTAATCTAGATATATTGGAAGAAGGAAGCAAAGGAGAAAATGATGGAATAGGTAAAAATGCTGCAAAGGAGTTAGAAGAAAACTGTGAAAAAGCTAAAGATAATAATAAAAGGCCAATTATTGCAAATCCCAGAATAAAATAAGCACTAAAGAGTGGGTTACTAAAAGCTTTAACAAAGATGAGGCAAGAATTACTGAAGAAACAACAGCTACGCCAGCTGAAGAAAATCCTGCAAGTGCCAAAAATATTGTATTAGTGAATGATGACAAGGAAGAAATGTGTAATCCTAACACTGATATGGTAATTTTTACAGGTGAAACACCTCTAAAGCCTCTAAACATCACTCCTTTTTATGATGAAAATGTGACAATGAGAGATTATAATCTTATTGATGCTCCTGATATTTCTAAAAATCTGAGAATTGATCTTGGGCTCTCCCCTAGGGAAATTCCCAAGCTACCAGAAGAAGAAGAATGGAAAACACCAAAATATAAAAGAAAACTGGGAAAACTTTCAATTGGTATTGCTAAAGATGCTATGATACTGAGATCCTCTAATGTAGGGGTTAAGAAAAGTTTTAAATGATTAATACACTCTTTTGGAATATCAGAGGAGTGGGTAATAAGTCTACCACTAGGCGTATCAATAAGCTTTGTAAATTATATCATATTATGTTCTTAGTTTGTATAGAACCTAAGAAAAATTTAGATAAAGTTGAGTTTTATAAAAGGAAGTTTGGGTTTAATGAAGTTCTGGTTCATGAAGATAATAAGATATGGATCTTTTATATGCAAGAGATTAACATTTCTATTATTAATCAAATGAATCAAGCTATTAATTTGGAAGTTTCTATTGACTATTTGGGTCTTTAGCTACAAATTACAGTGGTATATGCTAAGTGCACAGCAGCTGAAAGGAAAATTCTGTGGAACTTCCTAGAAAATTCATTCACTATTAATCTTTGGTTGATTGAGGGGATTTTAATACAGTCTCAAAGGAGGAAGATAAAATTGGGGGTTTGCCTATTAATATTTATTCTGTTAATGATTTCTTATCTTGTATTAACAATTTGGGTGTGTCAGAATCAATCTATAGTGGCTCTCAATACATTTGGTGGAACAAGCACAGTGGGGTGGATGCCATTTTTGAAAGAATTGATAACATTCTTTTCAATCAAGAGTTTGCAAACTTGTTTTGCAATATTTATCTTGATCATTTGAGTAAAGCTACTTCATACCATAGTCCTTTGTTGTTAAAGTTACAAGTGGTTCCAGTTAACAATCCTAAAAGGTTTATTTTTCAAAATTTCTGTGTAGATCATGAAGACTTTTCTAATACAGTTAAACAAGTATGGGTTTATGCCAATTCTAATGCATTAGATAATCTTGCTGCTAATCTAAAGGCAACAAGGAAAAGATTGAAAGAGTGGAATTACAATACCTTTGGGAATATATTCCAAGAAATAATCAAAGCTGAAGATCATCTCCTTAGAGTAGAGAAGCAGTTTGAAATTAACCCAACACCTGTTAACAAAATTGAGCTCAATAAAGTGGAAGCTTATTTAAAAGCTAAACTTAGCATTGAAGAAAAATTCTGGGCACAAAAAGCTAATCTGAAATGGGCTTTACTAGGGGATGCTAATACTAAATTCTATCACAGTATAGTAAAGAAAAGAAGACTAAAGTGTGGTATTGGTGAAATAGAAAAAGAAATGGTACTTGCACTAGAGACCCATTGGTTATCAAAAAAGAGGCTATTGATTATTTCAAAAGTTTATTGGAAGCAGACCTTCTTCACTCTTATGTTTATAATAGTTTGAAGAAAATTCCTAGACTTATATCTACAGAGGATAATAATTTCCTAGATAAAGACCCTTTTAAAGAAGAAGTAAAGGAAGTTGTTTTTGATCTAAGCAAATCTAGTGCTCCTGGAATAGATGGTTTTACAGGTAAGTTTTTTGTTTCTTGTTGCGACTTTATTGGAGAAGACATTATCAAAGCTATTACTCTATTTTTCATGGGAAATCTACTTCCTAGATCTTTATCCACTACTGTTATTGCTCTAATACCAAAGAAGATTAAACCAAAGAATTTTGCAGAATTTAGACCCATCAGCTTATGTACTTTCTGCAGTAAGATTATTTCAAAAATTATGGCTTCTAGATTTGCTACTATACTTCCTAGTATTATTTCTGAGAATCAAAGTGGATTTGTTAAATCTAGAGACATTGTGGACAATATTCTTCTTGCTCAGGAATTTATATCAATTCTCAACAAAAAGACCAGTGGTAAAAACATAGCTCTAAAGCTAGATATGAAAAAAGCTTATGATCGTATTTCTTGGCATTTTCTTATTTCTACTCTAAGGAAAATGGTTTTCTCTGAGAAGACTATAGATATAGTATGGAGAATTATTTCTGGCAATCATACTTCAATCATGGTAAATGGCAGCCCTACAGAGCTTTTTACTCCTAGAAATGGCCTGAGACAGGGGGATCCTCTCTCTTCTAGTCTATTCTTATTATGTTCTGAAGTATTAAGCAGAAATTTAAATGGCTTAATTGATAACAAGAGATGGACAGCTTTTAAATCACCTATTGGAAGTCCTATTATTACTCACCTTGCTTTTGCTGATGATTTACTTATTTTTAGTTCAGCTGACCTCCATTCTGTAAGGAAGATTAGGGATACCCTGCAATGTTATAACAAAGATTCTGGTCAGGAAATCAGTCTAGACAAGAGTTTTGTATACTTCTCTAAAAGTGTAAGTACACCACAGAAAACAAATATTTGCAAAGTGCTTTCTATATATAGTAAGACTCCTCCTTTTTCCTATCTTGGTTGCAAATTATATTCTGGTCATAAAAAGTGTATTCTTTTTCATGAGCTTATATTAAAAGTTAGAAGTAAGCTGTCTACATGGAAGGGTAATTGGCTCAATTTGGGTGGTAAATTAATATTAATAAGGCATGTACTACAATCTATACCTATCTATACTTTGGCTGCTATGAATCCTCCTACACTTGTGATTAAAAGAATAGATCAATTGCTGTCAAACTTCTTCTGGGGTAACAAAAATGGAAAAAACAAGCACCATTGGATTAGATGGAGTAAGATTTGTACTCCAGTAAAAGAAGGGGGATTAAATATTAAAATTTTCATGATATATCTACTGCTTTTGCAATGAAATTATGGTGGAAATTTAAAACTAAAGATTCATTGTGGACCAAATTCTTGAAAGATAAATATTGTAGAAATAAACAAGCAGAAGACATCCCTATAAAAAAAGGTTCTAACACTTGGTGCAGAATGCTTCAAGTAAGAGAATTGACAGATAGTAATTCTATTATATCTGGCAATGGGGTACCTATATGGAAACCTACTAATCTTGGGCATTTTACTATTAATTCAGCATGGGAAATTACCAGAAAAGTAGGTTATATTAATTGGAGAAGTGCTTTTATTTGGAACAGAATGATACCTTTGAAAATATCTTGTTTCATGTGGAAGCTGTTTAATCAAGCAGTCTCCCTGGATTGCAATCTGCACAAATTTAATATTAGTTTGGCTTCTATGTGTGGTTGCTGTAAAGCATCAGAAGAAACATTCAATCATCTCTTTAGTACTGGGTTAATAGCAAATGAAGCTTGGGAATTTTTTGAGAGGAAATGGGGGATATTTATTCAAAACAACTCCTTATTGGGGAGAATTAACAGTTGGTGGTCTTATATTAATAAGAAAAATTATTTCTCTGAGAGGAAGATTTGTCAGGTTCTTCCTTCTATCCTTATTTGGCACATTTGAAAATCAAGATGTTCTTTCAAATTTGATAATGTCAAAATGAAATCAAGTTATATCATCAGGAAAACTGAAGAGTTGATTATTCTACCTGGCTACAAGGAGAAGGGCTTTTCTTATTCCAATTTCAGTGTTAAGAAGTATACTGATAAGACCACTATTATTAAGTGGCTTCATCCTCCTATTGGGGTTCTAAAGCTTAATATAAATGGTTGCTTTAAACAATCAAATATCAGAAATGGTATTGGAGGTCTTATAAGAGATGAAAAAGGGGTTTTTATTAAAGGTTATTCTAGATCTATAATCAGTTCTTCAGCTATCTTCTCAGAGTTTCAAGCCCTATACTATGGTCTACTTATTTCCCCTAATAAACAGATTATTATTGAGAGTGATTCACAGGTATTAATTAAAATCATAGAGGGTAAACAAAAGTGTCCTTGGAAGATTATAGAACTGTTTAACCTTATTAAAATCTTGTTAAAAGATGGTGATTACCTGTTCAATTACGTGGCCAGAGAAGGTAATAAGGCTGCTGATCTTCTGGCAAACTGGGAGGGTAACATCTCTTCTAATTGTTTGGATGATTTTCCTCATATTTTAAAAGGGGTTATTTTAACAGAGGCGAAAGGTCTTTCTAACCTAAGAAGGCGATAAAAATGGAGATAGGGTTTTCTCTCTCTGGACTCAATTACTCACTGGAAATGAAGAGGTGCAAACGACACCTGTGAAGTTATTACAGCTATTCACAGTTCTAGTCCCTCAAGTTCTCGTCATCAATCTATTGGCTATTCAGATTAAAGAGTATTATGTTTCATTAATTTCTATTGGATGTAATAGTTTTATGTTTTTCCTATTTGATCCTTTTATTTGCGTTTCTTTCAGCATGAATACTAAGTTTTAATTTTGTAAGGTAATTTACCTACATTTCATCAATAAAAGTGGGTTCTCCCCACCATCTATTTAAAAAAAAATAATAAAGCAATAGAATGACATGTACTTTTCTTTGGTAAACATGGCAGGATTATTTTTTATTATGATGACAGCTCATGAAATCGATTTCGGAAATACATTTCTGCCAAAAAAATAACTCGTTATTAAAAAATGGTACGTAGATAGTGACAAATTTAACAACTGCACAATGTATCCACATTGTTATAAAACATTTGAAACATTTCAATCTAAAGCTAAAACAACCTCTAAACAAAGTGCATTATAGTTTTCTTTTAAAATAACATTTAAAATAGAAAACAATAATGAAGTAGGTTTATCTTTCAATATCTTTCAAATCAGCAGACGCGGGTGGCTATTTAAATTCGCGAAATGAGGGCAAACCTGTTTAAAAATGTTAGAAATTAGTAAATATTCATTGCATAATTGTGACTTGAAACAACAACCAATTAAAAAAGACATACCTAATTTTTGGACATAAAAAAATTCACAATTTTCTTTTAGCCTGTTGTTAAAGTTCCCAAATGGACCTGTTCAGCAAAGGAAAACTTTTTAAATCAAAATGTAAAGTATTGAAAATGTACAATTAGTAATCTTACAGCAAAACTACTCAAATCTCATTTCATAGCATTTTCAACATTTAATGTTAACAACAAAGAAAATCATAACATAGAAAACAAAGATACAGGTAGCGAAATTAAATATAAACTGAATGTGTATATATTTGCTAAGCAAAAGAGGCGTTTCATAAAAGTAAAAATTCATATGTAGTATTTTATGTTTAACTAATAGTTTACCTTTGTTAACGACTTTGTAGTAGTACTTCCGGATAAACAACATTCTTTGTGCGCATCTCCTCTGTGCGTGGATCACAACCCCGTACAACAAACTTTAAAATTAGTGATAATATTTTACACCCAATCAAATTTTGTCAGATAATTTTTCAGGATAAAAATAATCTTTTAGAAACAAAAATAAATTTTTTGTCCATAAATCTAACTTTTAGCTAGGCACAGTGACACACCTCTAGACAACGCCACATATAGTTGGTCATGACTAGATGGCAATTTCGCCGGTTTCAAACTCACACTTTACCCATTTGACCTGACCCGACCGATTTGAGCGGTTTTTTCAAAATACTTTTTTTCACCTTTTAAAAAATAAATCTCATAAATATCAAAAATTTCAAAGAAAATTTGTTATGTAGAGTAAAAAATCATTTGATTTAGAAATATAATCTAAAAAATACTAACGTGACATTAAATACACTTTAACATTAAGATCTTAATTATTAATTAACATGAATAAATTTTATTCATATTTAACATAAATATCGTTTTATTAATTAATAAATTAATTGTATATAAATTTTTTTATTAAAACCCACCAAAATATATGTTATGTATTATTATAGAGGAGAGAGAGTCGTAAATTGCACTTTTTAACTTGCACTTTTAGCAATTTAAACTATAGAAGAGAGGAATTCCACAAGAAAAGTAATATACAGAGCCGGCCCAAGAGAGAGAGAGAGAGAGAGAGACTACTAGGGTGAAAAACCCTAGCAGCCGATAAAATGACTGATATTCAACCACCTGACCCCAACCAAACCCTCTCCCCAGACCCACCTGCTACTAAATCTTTTGCTTCCATATTAAAAACCCAATCCGTGACACCTAAAGTCCCAGTTAAAGAAATCGAATCTTATGAAGGAGAACCAATGATTCATTATTCAATTGATGATCTTAAAACCCTATCAGAACCTTTCAAATATACTATTGTAGGGAAATTCTCACACGGTAAGCCTAACATAGATGTTATTCGTAAAACGTTTAGTTCTATGGATTTGAAAGCCAACTATCACATTGGAGTTATTGATTCAAAACATATTTTAATTCGTTGTTACTATGAAGAAGATTTTCTACGAATTTGGATGCGCAAAATTTGGTACATTGACAATAGTCCAATGAGAACCTTTAAATGGTCATACGATTTTAGTCCAGAAAAAGAATCCTCAGTTTCACCTGTGTGGATTTCCCTGTCTAAACTACCTATACATCTATACAACAAAAGCAGTATTTTCAGTATTGCTTCAGCCTTCGGAAAACCACTTAAATTAGATGAACCTACATCGAAACTAACTAGACCAGGTCTATCCCGAATCTACGTAGAAATTAATCTAAGGAAAGTACTGATTAATAGAGTAAGAATAAACTATGGGAAAAATGAAGGGTTTTGGCAATATTGCAAATATGAAGAAGTACCAAAATACTATTCCCATTGTTTCAAACTAGGTCACTCTATTGAGACCTGTAAGTTCTCTAATCTAGATATATTGGAAGAAGGAAGCAAAGGAGAAAATGATGGAATAGGTAAAAATGCTGCAAAGGAGTTAGAAGAAAACTGTGAAAAAGCTAAAGATAATAATAAAAGGCCAATTATTGCAAATCCCAGAATAAAATAAGCACTAAAGAGTGGGTTACTAAAAGCTTTAACAAAGATGAGGCAAGAATTACTGAAGAAACAACAGCTACGCCAGCTGAAGAAAATCCTGCAAGTGCCAAAAATATTGTATTAGTGAATGATGACAAGGAAGAAATGTGTAATCCTAACACTGATATGGTAATTTTTACAGGTGAAACACCTCTAAAGCCTCTAAACATCACTCCTTTTTATGATGAAAATGTGACAATGAGAGATTATAATCTTATTGATGCTCCTGATATTTCTAAAAATCTGAGAATTGATCTTGGGCTCTCCCCTAGGGAAATTCCCAAGCTACCAGAAGAAGAAGAATGGAAAACACCAAAATATAAAAGAAAACTGGGAAAACTTTCAATTGGTATTGCTAAAGATGTTATGATACTGAGATCCTCTAATGTAGGGGTTAAGAAAAGTTTTAAATGATTAATACACTCTTTTGGAATATCAGAGGAGTGGGTAATAAGTCTACCACTAGGCGTATCAATAAGCTTTGTAAATTATATCATATTATGTTCTTAGTTTGTATAGAACCTAAGAAAAATTTAGATAAAGTTGAGTTTTATAAAAGGAAGTTTGGGTTTAATGAAGTTCTGGTTCATGAAGATAATAAGATATGGATCTTTTATATGCAAGAGATTAACATTTCTATTATTAATCAAATGAATCAAGCTATTAATTTGGAAGTTTCTATTGACTATTTGGGTCTTTAGCTACAAATTACAGTGGTATATGCTAAGTGCACAGCAGCTGAAAGGAAAATTCTGTGGAACTTCCTAGAAAATTCATTCACTATTAATCTTTGGTTGATTGAGGGGATTTTAATACAGTCTCAAAGGAGGAAGATAAAATTGGGGGTTTGCCTATTAATATTTATTCTGTTAATGATTTCTTATCTTGTATTAACAATTTGGGTGTGTCAGAATCAATCTATAGTGGCTCTCAATACATTTGGTGGAACAAGCACAGTGGGGTGGATGCCATTTTTGAAAGAATTGATAACATTCTTTTCAATCAAGAGTTTGCAAACTTGTTTTGCAATATTTATCTTGATCATTTGAGTAAAGCTACTTCATACCATAGTCCTTTGTTGTTAAAGTTACAAGTGGTTCCAGTTAACAATCCTAAAAGGTTTATTTTTCAAAATTTCTGTGTAGATCATGAAGACTTTTCTAATACAGTTAAACAAGTATGGGTTTATTCCAATTCTAATGCATTAGATAATCTTGCTGCTAATCTAAAGGCAACAAGGAAAAGATTGAAAGAGTGGAATTACAATACCTTTGGGAATATATTCCAAGAAATAATCAAAGCTGAAGATCATCTCCTTAGAGTAGAGAAGCAGTTTGAAATTAACCCAACACCTGTTAACAAAATTGAGCTGAATAAAGTGGAAGCTTATTTAAAAGCTAAACTTAGCATTGAAGAAAAATTCTGGGCACAAAAAGCTAATCTGAAATGGGCTTTACTAGGGGATGCTAATACTAAATTCTATCACAGTATAGTAAAGAAAAGAAGACTAAAGTGTGGTATTGGTGAAATAGAAAAAGAAATGGTACTTGCACTACAGACCCATTGGTTATCAAAAAAGAGGCTATTGATTATTTCAAAAGTTTATTGGAAGCAGACCTTCTTCACTCTTATGTTTATAATAGTTTGAAGAAAATTCCTAGACTTATATCTACAGAGGATAATAATTTCCTAGATAAAGACCCTTTTAAAGAAGAAGTAAAGGAAGTTGTTTTTGATCTAAGCAAATCTAGTGCTCCTGGAATAGATGGTTTTACAGGTAAGTTTTTTGTTTCTTGTTGCGACTTTATTGGAGAAGACATTATCAAAGCTATTACTCTATTTTTCATGGGAAATCTACTTCCTAGATCTTTATCCACTACTGTTATTGCTCTAATACCAAAGAAGATTAAACCAAAGAATTTTGCAGAATTTAGACCCATCAGCTTATGTACTTTCTGCAGTAAGATTATTTCAAAAATTATGGCTTCTAGATTTGCTACTATACTTCCTAGTATTATTTCTGAGAATCAAAGTGGATTTGTTAAATCTAGAGACATTGTGGACAATATTCTTCTTGCTCAGGAATTTATATCAATTCTCAATAAAAAGACAAGTGGTAAAAACATAGCTTTAAAGCTAGACATGAAAAAAGCTTATGATCATGTTTCTTGGCATTTTCTTATTTCTACTCTAAGGAAAATGGGTTTCTCTGAAAAGACAATTGACATAGTATGGAGGATTATTTCTGAAAACCAGACTTCTATTATGGTAAATGGCAGCCCTACTGAGCTTTTTACTCCTAAAAATGGACTGAGACAGGGGGATCCACTTTCTTCTAGTCTATTCCTACTGTGTTATGAAGTTCTAAGTAGAAATCTAAATGACTTGATTGTTAATAAAAGATGGCCAGCATTTAAATCTCCTATTGGAAGCCCTATTATCACTCACCTTGCTTTTGCAGATGATTTACTCATTTTCAGTTCAACAGATCTCCATTATGTCAGGAAAATAAAGAACACCCTGCAATGTTATAATAAAGATTCTGGTCAGGAAATCAGTTTAGACAAGAGTTTTGTATATTTCTCAAAAAGTGTGAGCTCTATTCAGAAAGCTAAGATTTGCAAAGTGCTTACTATAACTAGTAAGAGTCCTCCTTTTTCCTACCTTGATTGCAAATTATATTCTGGGCATAAAAAGTGCATTCTATTTCATGAACTTATATTTAAAGTGAGAAGTAAGCTGTCTACTTGGAAGGGTAACTGGCTTAATTTGGGTGGGAAATTAATATTAATTAGGCATGTTTTGCAATCTATACCTATATATACTTTGGCTGCTATGAATCCCCCAATACTAGTGATTAAAAGAATAGACCAATTGCTGTCAAATTTCTTCTGGGGTAACAATAATGGAAAGAACAAGTTCCATTGGGTTAGATGGAGCAAAATTTGTAATCCAGTGAAAGAAGGGGGATAAAATGTTAAAAGTTTTAAGGATATATCTAGAGCTTTTGCACTGAAACTCTGGTGGAAATTTAAAACAAAAGATTCTTTATGGGCCAAGTTCTTGAAAGCTAAATATTGTAGGAATAAACTACCAGAAGATATTCCTATAAAAGGTGGTACTAATACTTGGTGCAGAATGCTTCAAGTTAGAAATTTGACTGATAATAATTCTATTATATCTGATAATGGGGCACCTATATGGAAACCTACTAATTTTGGGAATTTTACTATAAATTCTGCTTGGGAAATTTCTAGAGAATTGGGTACTGTAAATTGGAGAAGTACTTTTATTTGGAATAGAATGGTACCTTTAAAAATCTCTTGCTTCATGTGAAAGTTATTTAATTAAGCAGTCTCCTTGGATTGTAACCTGCATAAATTTGGCATTAGTATGGCTTCTATGTGTGTTTGCTGTAAAACTTCATAAGAAACTTTCAATCATCTTTTTAGTATTGGTATAGTAGCTAATGAAGTTTGGGAATTTTTTGAGAGAAAATGGGGGATATTAATTCAGAATAATTCTTTATATGGAAGAGTTAACAGTTGGTGGTCTAACATCACTAAGAAAAAGCATTTCTCTGGAAAAAAAATATGTCAAGTGCTTCCTTCTCTTATTATTTGGCTAATTTGGAAATCCAGATGCTCTTGTAAATTTAAGAATTTCAAAATGAAGGCCAGTAATATTATTCGTAATACTGAAGAGTTGATTATTCTATCTGGTTATAAGGAGAAGGGTTTCTCCTACTCAAATTTCAGTGTAAAGATGACTATTCATAAGGCCACTATTATTAAATGGCTTCATCCTCCAGATGGGTTTCAGAAACTAAATATTGATGGTTGTTTTAACCAATTAGCTGCCAATAACGGTATTGGAGGTTTAATTAGGGATGAAAAGGGTGCTTTTATTCAGGGATTTTCTAAATCTATTGTCAGTTCTTCAGCTGTCTATTCAAAGTTCAAAGCCCTCTATTATGGCCTACTTATTTCTCCAAAAAATCATCTTATTATTGAGAGTGATTCACAGATTCTCATTAATATTGTAGAGGGTAAACAAAAATGCCCTTGGAAGATTATAGACCTATTCAATCTCATTAATATATTATTAGAGGATGGTGATTACCTGTTTAAACATGTGGTTAGAGAAGGCAACAAGGCTGCTGATATTCTATCAAATTGGGAGAGTAACATCTCATCTTCTTGTCTAGATGACTTTCCTCATGCTTTAAAAGGGGTTATTTTTACAGAACCTAATGGATTATCTAACCTAAGAATGCGATGAAAATGGGGTAAAAGGAGAGTCTCTCTCTCCTGTGAAACAAGAAATGAAGAGGTGAAAGAAATGAAGAGCTGGATGGACACATGTGGAATTATTACATATATTTTCAGTATTAGCCTCTCAAGTTCTATTCGCCAGTCTATTGACTCCTAGATTGGCAGTTTATGAAGTTTTATTTTTCATTAAATTCAAATTGGTTGTAACAATTTGCTGTTATTTCGTTTTGGTCTCGTTGTTTGAGATTTTTTCAGTTCTGCTACTTGATTTTATTTCTGTGGGTTTTTACCTACGTTTCATTAATAAAAGTGGGTTTTTCCCACCATTTATTTTTTAAAAAAAACTATAGAAGAGAGGGTTTAATGTGTATGAGAGAGATAAAAGATGGAGAGTGTTAACTTGCACTTTTTAAGTTATATTTTTTTAACTTGCATTTTTATCCATCTAAACCCGACCCGATCCGAATAGAATTGTACTTTTACCCGACCCGCGATGAGTCGGGATTAAAACCCGCGAAATTGTCATCCATAGTCATGACCAAACAAATGATTAAACAGATAAATACCAATGTGGAATAGTTTGTCCTTGTGCTTTATTTATCGTTAAAGCAACCGCGGCTCATGTTTGAGCATGATGAATCACTCAGCCGAATTGGAAATTCAACTCGAATCATTTTAAAGGGGAGTTTGACAGTATCTGGAGGTTGTATTGGACGGCGATAAATAATATTTCTTGTTCGACGATGGGGTCCTTCTAAAATTTCATCATCAATGAAGTTTTGGTTTAAAGAACGACAAATCAAACGTGTACCATTACATAATTCAATGGCAGGATCCATATTTCTTAAAAGAATAACCGGGGCACCTATTTATAAAGGAAGAACGTGCGGTGGCATTCCACCAGATGAAATCGAGTTCAGAAATTCTTGTTGATAAGTGTTGTACGTGTCATTGTCTACTTTATCAAATGAATGATACATTTTTTCATGTCCACTAAATCGACTTATCACTCTTTCGTTTATCTTATCAACATTGTTATTTAAAGGAGTTATCAAGGCCCTCCCTAACATATATCTTGCATCATTGATGTGATTTTGATGTTCTGGAAAGATAAACCATAATTTTTCGTTCGAAAGGCATGTTTCTGGTCTCGTACCTTTCTGTATTCAGTTAAGCTAACATGTGTCCGGGACACATGTTAATGTAGAAGTACAACTAAATATGGCAATAACTATAGACATGTTCTACAATTAATGAAACAATATGGTACAACTATCACATTATCACAGTATCAGAATCTTTTTTCACAAATTAATGCCTCAAAGTTGGCAAATTCCCAAAAACTACATTGTGTCAAACCTTATTACCAAAATCTAAATATCCAATCATTTTTTTTCCAAAATGTACAATTACCTAACAAAATTCAAAACGCTACCCCAACACACACTACTTTCACCTCCAACCACCATCATCCCTGATCCACTATCGGCGTAACTTTGGCAGAGCTCCAGCCAGCTTACCGGAGCTCCTGAAAACTATTCGGAGTTTCTCCGGGCTGTGGAGAGCCCCGAAAAGGCTTCGGCGAGCTTATTAGAGTTCTGAAAATGCTCTAAACAACTACCCACAACTCCAAAGAGATATACAGATCTCCTAAAAACTGTTTGGAACTCCGGTGGGTTGTCGAGAGCCACAACAAGGCTCCAACGAGCTCCAAGCTCCACCGGGCTGCTCTGAGCTCCGGGAAGATGTGTGACCCTCCGGTGAGCTTCCCGGAGCTATAGTGAGCTTCTCGGGTGTCTAGCGGGATCCATTTTGCTCCGATGGGCTAATCAGAGCTTTGTTAATGCTTCAATTAACCCAAAAAACAAATTTAAAAAAGAAGAAGCGAAAGTAGAGTTATCGGAACATTCTAGCAGATATATTCCAAATATGAAAAACACACCACAACCCTGATGTAGATAAAAAGTGCGTACTAGCACACTTATTGGTTTGCGCTTGAGAAAGTGTATACAAGTTCGTATCCGCTTGATAAAAAACTATTATATTATTTTTAATATTTTGAATTCAAATATTTGGTTGCAAAATGATTATCCAAAAATTTTGAACATGCAAAAAGAAGTATACAATTAAAATGTATACTCTTTTTCACTACAATACATATAATTTTTCTAGTTAATCTGGTTTTTTTGAATTGCATAACTTAAAATATGTGCTTCAAAAAATACATATCTATAGGTATGTTCTTGCCAAACCGCATACCAATTAGTGTCCACTTTAAAAATTGCATACTTTTTCACTTCAAAATGTGCATACATATACACTTAACACCAACTGATATGCATGATGCTATATTGGTATGCACTGAACAAAAGTTGATATGCACTTACGAATGTGCAAAGGTATAGATATGCTCTTGCCAAACCACATAACAGTTGTTATTCACTTCAAAAAGTACAGTCATGTTAGTATGCATTAAATACCAATTGGTATGCCTTTCAAAAAGTGCATACATGATGGTATGCATTTCAGAAATTGCATATGCGGTGGTATGCCTTTTTGTATGCACTTTAAAAAGATAAATTAAATTTGGTCCAACCATTTATAGTAACTTAACAACTCACAATTTTTGCAAATTTAAAAGTTAAGTAATGCAGAAAATCTTCAAATACTAAACTAAATAAAAAAATTCACATAATTAATGAAATATGCTCGAAACATTAACGGTTGGAGTATCATTTTTCCAAATAAAAAAAGTCTACTCAATGATGAATAGGCCAATTGTCGAGGTTATTTATGAGAAATTTTGGACCGATGCCACTTTTAAAAATATATTAAGTTTTAGACCCTTCGCTCAAACTATTAAGTTTTTAGGCCAATTGCAGTTAATTAATTAAAAAGATTGAAAGAAATGGGAAAAAAAATACTAAAAATCAGAAAACATACTAACAAATAAAAAAGGATACAAATATCCAAAAAAGAAAGTAAAAGTAAGATGATAATACGAAAAAAATCAAAATGGTATAAAAAATATCCAAAATCACAAAAAAAAAAAGTTGAAATAATCCAAAAACTCAAAATAAAGTTAACGTCCTAGGTGTTGGAATTGGAAGAATATAAAAGGAGGTCGGAAAACTAGTAACAAAATGCTAGTAAAAACACAAGAAAAGAAAAATGACTTTTTATTATTTTGGTGTGTCTTACAAAGGTTAAAATATCACTTATTTATACTAAACTCAAAATGAATGTAGGAAATGAAAGATTACATAGTTTTAATCCCATTAATCCATGATATCTAAAACACTTATAAAATATAAATGATAAATCCATGATCTAAAAAAATTTATAAAATGTAAATGTTAAATAATAATAATACCACAAAATTAATACCATACAAGTTACTTTTTTTTCAACATTCCCCCTTAATCTTGTTTGGTAACTCCGAGCATAATTCTCAATCTTCGAAAATCTTCGTACTTGAGAGCCTTCGTAAAAATATCCGCCAATTGATCTTGTGAATTCACGTACTTTACTTCAACATCCTTATTTTCAATACACTCGAGAATAAAATGATAAAGCGTGTCGATATGCTTACTTCGATCATGAAACACCAGATTTTTCGCAAGGGCAATCGCGGACTTATTATCAACAAACACTTTCGTAGATTCATTTTGTGGCATCCCCAATTCTTTCAACAAATTTTGTAACCAAATCGCATCACAAATATAAGAATTAGCGGCAATATATTCGGCTTCACATGTAGATAGTGTCACGATTGGTTGTTTTTTCGAATTCCAAGTAAAAGTTGTACCTCCCATATAAAAAACAAAGCCACCTGTACTTTTACGATCATCAATATCGCCTCCCCAATCGCTATCACTATAGCCAAACAACTCAAAATTATTAGAAAATGAGTAATTTAATCAAAAATCAACCATACCTTTTATATAACGGAAGATTCGTTTCGCGGCCTTCCAATGCGACAAAGTTGTAGCTTCCATATAACGGCTAATAAGAGCAACTCCATATAAAATACCCGGTTGAGTAATAGTTAAATATCGTAAACTTCCAACAAGACTCTTAAAAAACGTCGGATCCACACTTTCATCCTCAAAATATTTCGATAATTTTGTAGCACAATCTACCGGGGTATTTATCGGCTTACACCCATCCATTTTAAACTTTTTAAGGATGTTTTTTTGCATACCCTTCTTGCGAAATAAAAATTCCATTTGTATTTTGTTTCACCTCAATTCCAAGATAATACGACATAAGACCAATATCCGTCATTTCAAATTCACGACTCATTACCTTTTTAAAATCCTCAAATAACTTCGGATTATTTCCCGTAAAAATCAAATCATCAACATATAGGCAAACAATCAACACATCACCATTTTTATCCATTTTCACATAAAGAGAATGTTCATGGGGACACCTTATAAAATTATTTTCTTGGAAATACTTATCAATTCTAGTATTTCAAGCTCTCGGGGGTTATTTCAAACCGTGAAGCATTTTTTTCAATTTTAAAACTTTAATTTCAAATCCCATAATCTCATAACCCGGTGGTTGCTGGAAATAAACTTATTCTTCTAAATTTCCATTTAAAAACACCAATTTTACATCTATTTGGTTTATTTTCCAATTATTTTGGGCGGCCAAAGAAATTAAAAATCTAATAGTTTCTAGATGAGCTACGGGAGCAAATAACTCATTAAAATCGATGTCGGCCCTTTGGTTGTATCCTTTTACGACCAACCTTGTTTTATATTTTTCGATTTCTCCTTTTGCATTTTTTTTCTCTTTATAAACCCATTTAGCACCAATAGCTTTGTACCCTTTCGGTAAATCCGTCAACTCCCACATATCATTTTTTATTATCGAGTCCATTTCCTCATCCATAGCTTTTCTCCAATTTTTATTTTCCATTACCTCTCCATAACCTATCGGTTCACAACCCGTAAAAAGACAAAATAGAGTAACATTATCAACATTTTCCGTTACCTCATATAACTCTTGCATAGTGCGGAAACGTGGAGTCCTTTCGCTAGAAATTTCGTCAATTGGGGATTGTGGTTGGACTTGTGATTGTGGTCATGGAGGTGGAGTAGCGAGCTCTTATTCCATTTCGATTTGCTCTTCTTCTTCATCGCCATAATAAGGAAAAAAACCGTAGTCGTCTTCCTTTTTGTCCCAATCCCATGTTCCCTCTTCATCAAACTCAACATCTCGACTAATATCAAATTTTCCATTTTCCGGATTATACAATTTATAGCCTTTCGCCCTCGAGTCGTAACCGATAAATAGAAACTTTTCGCTTTTGTCATCTAATTTGGACCTTACTAGTGCATAAAAAGTGCATACGAGTGCATAAACAGTGAATAAAAAAAAATCAAAATGTGCATAAAAATGGATATTAGTCGATAAAAATGTATAACAAGTATATAAGGGTCGATAAAACATAACTTAATTTGTGCAACTATAAATTGACGGGTCAATAAATCATTTTACCGATCGCATTAGGCTCACAAGTTCGTGCAAGCATAACTTAACCCATAAATTATGTAATTATAGTCAAACAAGTAAAATAAGATCACATAATAAAACATAATTACGAATTAAAATATAAAACATTATAAAGATTCAAACCATATGACTAACCCACTCTACAAACTTCACAAATATACATATTTTTTAAATTAATGGTGGGGAAAACCCACTCCTTTATTAAAAGTGGATGAAAAACCCCACAAAATAAAACCAACAAAACAAATGTAGCAAATATACATATAAAACCATACATACTAACATATGTTTATATTATGACACAATCATCGTTATATATACAAACCTGGCTACATATGTATACCATAACTCATTATTGTATATCTTTTTTTTATATAACTGGTGGGAAAAACCCACATTTAATTAATGAAAAACGTGGGTGAAAAACCCCATAGAAAGAAAACCGAGTATGAATACATAAAGCATCTCAAACAATGAGACCCAACTGAAATAATAGAAAACTACTACATCCAATTGAAAATTAAATTCCAGAAACTTCTAGGCAGGTTCCAATAGACTGGCAAAGGAAACTTAAAGGACTGAAATTGAATATTGATGTAATAACATCTGTCCACTTTCACCGCTTCATTTCTCCTGAAAAAATAATACGAAGAGAGAGATATCTGACTCTCATATTTCCAAACCCAATCTCCATTATAGCTCATCGAAACCTTAGGTTAGAGAAGCCTTTCGATTCAGTGAAAATAACCCCTTTCAATACATGAGGGAAATCATCAAGATAAGAAGAAATGATGTTACCCTCCCAATTTGTAAGAAAATCAGCAACTTTGTTGCCCTTTCGCAACATGTACTCACCATCCTTTAATAGATCTTGAATTTGATTTAATAAATCTTGAATTTGAATTTGATTTCTAAAAAGTTTAATAAAGCAATAGAACGACAAGTACTTTTGTTTGGTAAACATGGCAGGATTACTTTTTTATTATGATGACAGCTTATGAAATTGATTTCTAATGTACATTTCTGCCAAAAACATAACTGGTCATTAAAAAATGCTACGTAAAATGAAAGATAGTGACAAAATTAACAACTTCACAATGTATCCACATTGTTATAAAACATTTGAAACATTTCAATCTAAAGCTAAAACAACCTCTAAACAAAGTGCATTATAGTTTTCTTTATAAAATAACATTCTAAAAAGAAAACAACTAATAAAGTTGGTTTATCTATCAGTATCCCAAATGTGAGATCGATTTCTTTCGAATCTTCAAATCAGCAGACGCGGAGGGCTATTTAAATTCGTGAAATAATATTTTTGGGCAACCCTGTTTAAAACATGTTAGAAATTAGTAAATATTCATAGTAATGTTCATTGCAAAATTGTGACTTAAAACAAACAACCAATCGAAAAAGACAAACCTAATTTTTGGACATAGAAAATTACTCAATTTTCTTTTAGCCTGTTGTTCAAGTTCCCAAATGGACCTGTTCAGCAAATAAAAACTTTTTAAATCAAAATATTAAGTATTGAAAATGTACAATTATTAATCTTACAGCCCAATCAAGAATTTGTGTAGTCAATTTTGGATTTTCGAGCAATGTGTCATTTAGGTTTTTTTTTTTTTTTTTCACGAACAGATCTCCAAAGAGGGGGTTGAGGCATAAACCCCTACCTGTATAAATATAACCATGTAAGTACACAACTAGGAGGGTAACAACGGACCCCTCCAAATATAAACGAGAATACATCAAATCTGCGATAATGAAAAATACATGAAAAAAAGAAATAACTAATAACAAACTATACATCAGGTCCTAATACGGGGAGTCCACGGCCTATCTAATGTCAATATATACCGCCAATGCCATTTGGCAAATACCGTCTATGAGAGAAAGTCTGTGCATTCCGATGAGCGCACGCCCAATTAGCCATAAAATCAGCTGCATGATTCACCTCTCTAAATATGTGTCGAGCCAAGATATCGTGTAAAGGGTACAAATGGCGTATACGCGAGATAGTGTAGCTATGCTCCCAAGAACCAAGAGTTGTCGAAGAAATCCAAGACGATATTATCGTCGAATCCGTCTCCACCTCAATATTCTTAAAATCCAAAGAGATCGCTAGCTGAATGCCTAAGAGGATCATCTAGAGATCTGCGTATATGATCGGCCTCTGGCCTAAAAACTCGCCAAAGGCCCCCAAAATAATTCGCTCATGATCTTGTAGAATGTCTCCTGCTGCTGAAAGCCCTGGGTTTTCTTTTGTGCACACATCAACTTTTAGCTTGAATCTCCATGGCGTGGGTCAGATCCAAGAAACTAAATGAATGGGATGAGCTCTACGAGAAATAACCTAGAGGGTGGACACAAAAGTCACATCCATGTCTCCTCTCACATGCCGTGGGCGGAAACCGACTCGTATCGATACTCATCTTGGGCCTCGGTGCCGAATATGTTGGGATTACGGGCCTTCCAAACATGCCACAAAATGTAGCAGACTATCAAAACACGCCCATGATCATGAAGGAACCCTCACAATGCCACTGACGAAATATCCCGATAATCAAATATGCATGCTAGTGTCGAATACCAAATAAAGATCAGTCTAAGGGTCTCGCACGATGATTGACAAGTGCAGCGCGAGGTGAACTGGATGTGTACATGTCTTCTATGAAAGTCATCGTCTGTAGCCAAGAAGACTTGCAACAAACGTCAAAGAAAGAATGAAACCTGTCATGGAATTGGCCGTTGCCATATATATGAATAAACCCGATCGGTCTCCCCTTCTGGATGAAATATACCCCACACCGATTGTATCGAAAACTCCCCATCAACTAACAAACTCTAGTTATCCATGTAAGCAGCATGAGGGACGCGAGACCACCCCGATCCCACTGTCTCCTGATCCAAAAAGAAGCGACCGTCTCATTATCGGGCACCGCAAAGTTGTGGACACCAAGGAAAGTATCACTCAACCAACTGTCATACCAAAAACTCACCTCTCCTAATCGAATATGCCAACAAATAAACGCCTCTACAGAATCCCTAATCTGACCCATGCGAATCCTAATGGGTGAAGCCGGATATCGAAAAAGAACATATGTCGGATGAGTGGATTTGCAGTACTTTGCGGTCATATACTGAGCCCACAGCGAATGCTGCTCGTGAAATCTCCACTATATCTTGGCCTCACAGGCGGAGACGAAATCTGATAATGAATCTTCCTTCCTCAACAGTAAATCAAACTACAGCCCATCGGCACTAATGAATCTTCTTGTAGGTGGCTGAATCACCCCACAAAAAACGGGTAAACATCCTCTCAATATGTGCCAGCATTGCCTTCGGCGGTCTAAGAACATGAAACATATGGATATGCATAGACCCGAAAACGTGTCTAATAAGGATCAACATCCCACCAAAATTTAGAATGGGGTTAGACCAACCCGAAATACAAACTCGAATCCTACTAATAAGCTCATCGAATTATACTATTCTACCGACTCCAAGAAAAATCGGACAACCAGGATAAATAAACGGAAGATCTCCTCTCTGAAAACCCATCATTGTCTGTACTATGGTCGCCAACGACTACACTGAAGATCGGCCAGGATAAAACCTACACTTGGCCTGACTAAAAAGTTGACCAGACACCAACTCAAAATGATGAAGGAATCAAAGATCCTCCCCATAATCGGAGCACAACATTCGCAAAGATGATGGTGTCATCCACAAAGCTCAAATGAGAAATAACCATATCGACCCCATCCATGTAATACAACGAAGGATACTCTATATATAAACGGTCTAACCCCTCTTAAAAGATACTGAGCATCTTTAATAAACAAGGCAGGAGAGATAGGGTCCCCCTGTCGGAGACCTCTCTGAGATGGAAAGAACCCATGAACTTCTCTGTTCACCATAACGGAGAACCAAGTACCGAATATCTCCCTCTCAATCAATGAAATCCACTGCTCGGAAAAACCAAAAGCACGAAGCATCATCAGAACAAAAGACCTGGACATGCGGTCATAAGCTTTCGTCATATCAAGCTTTATGACCACATTCCTATTCCTAACATCACGGTTCAAGCTATGAAACAACTCTTGGCCCGATAATATACCATCATGGATCACCTGGCCAGGGACAAAACCACTCTGAGAATGAGAGATAATGCGGGGTAAAACAATCGACAACCGAGTAACAAGAATCTTGGAAAGAATCTTGTTTCTCACATTGGAAAGACTGGTAGGTCTTAAATATGCCCAAGTAGAAGGGGAGTCCTTCTTTGGAAGTAAAACCACATAAGTACTCGATAAACCCATCGGCATACGATTACCACGAAAATAATTCAAAAACGCCTCGAACAAATCACTCGCTACAACATCCCAACATGCTCGATAAAACTGGCTAGAAAATCTGTCTAGACCTGGTGCACTGTCCGAATCAATCGAAAAACCCGCCTCATGTACCTAATCTAGAGTACTACTAAAATCTCCTAAGGACGCCTACCCCTATCCTGAGGCAAACAACTCCTCAAAATACCGAACTGCAGACTCCTATAACCCTTCTGGTGAAGTGATCCAATCCTCCGAATCTCCCTCTCTAATACGATGCACCGTCAACATATGACATTGTTTCCGAACTATAGCATCAAAAGTAGCGCGTATTGGTATCCCCCTATCAGAGCCAACGAACCGTAGACTGCTGCCGCATAAAACTGTCCTCCGTGATAAGGGTCCTCTGGAGAAGAGACCTAGCCTAATGTACGTAGCGCCACTCAGTCCTCTACAATATCTCTCGTGTCATATCTCTCCTCCAACTCGCGAACTCTCTCTTCAACCACCCTCACCGCTCGAAAAACGTTGCCAAACACCTCCCGATTTCAAATACGAAGACTACACCTCATGTGTTTCAGCTTTCCATGGAAAGCCTCCATTCCTGGGAGGTAGAAAGGTTGGGACCAGTTCTCACGAACCGAGTCTAAAAAAGCGGGATGTTAGGGCTTATAGTATTGCTGTGTTTCTAATATTCTTGTTATTATAAGAGTTGATATTTCTACTTTTTTGAATGAAGTTTTATGTGTTTAAGTGTACTTATCAACTGATTTTGTTGATAATCAATCTGGGATTTCGACTGATGTGTCTATTATTAGTGCTAGGATTACTGAAAAAATGTTTTCAGGGTTTCTAAAAGGTTCCTTACCCCCATAAAAAAGGTTTATAAAGGTTCGATTTTGAATTCTGGACCACATATTTATCTGGAAAACATGAAGATTAACTTTTGAGAACGTTTTTCAGCTCAATTTGGGTTTTTGAGTCATGTGTCTGTCAATAAGGGCTTTGATTGCTGGAAAAATAATTCAGGGTTCCTAAAGGTCAATAAGAAGGTTTCTAAATGTTAAATCTTGAATTATGGACCATTTTTGTTTGGAAAATATGTAAGTTATCATTGATATTTTTAATATTACCCCTTTCTATCTGGGGCTTTCAGAAACATCAGCCTTTTCTCGTGAGAGTGAAGATGAGAGTTATACCCTCATCTTATAGTGTACAAGGTACTGACGATACAGGTTATGTTTCTTTTCCTGGCCTCTTGTTTAGCAATATCTTGGGTTATATTGTTACAGTATGGTTGAACCTTTTTAATATCTCTGCAATATCTTGTTTAGCAATATCTTGGGTTATCTTGGGTTATCATAAAAAAGTTGTTAGCATTTGGGTCCTCATCTTCAAAGCGTCCATTGAAGAGATATATACTCGCATCATTAAAAGCCAAGTTGAAATCATTTGAACAAATAGAGTTTGATGTTGATAAACATCTAGTTTATGTAGGATTCTTTGCTCCATTTTTGGCTTCTTAAGCCTTTCCAAATATCCTTTTGAAATTGTGTGAAATAAGCTCAATAGTCTTTTTTAATCCAAGGATAAAAGTTTAGAGGTAAAAGAATACCAAAGACTAAATGATGTCTATATTCGAGTTTATGCACGCAATATTTTGTAGTTCTTCCTTTTCATTTCTTTGAAAATTACGAGTCCAGACATATTGTAAACCTTTATTGAAAACATAATGAAATAGATGGAGTAGAAATATTATGAATATGAAACCGATAAGGACCTGGAATTGGTTTTTTTTATTTATTTAAAAGTGGGGTTGCCCACTATTTTCATTAATAGAGTGATTAAAAATGGTCCTCCGACCTTATTACATTCAATTGAAAAACATAAGGAAAAAACAGTAAATATAAAAAATTTAGGGATCCCAAAGGAAATTATAGAAAGTATAAGCCCCATTTATGTAGTTGACTAAAACTTCTTAAGTGCGATTTCTTCTTCTTCATTCTCATTTTCTATATATATACCACTGCTATGTCTATATTAGTGAGAGAGAGAAATCCCCAATTTATCCAAATAATAACAGAGCCATTAGATTGCCAAATCTCTTAAATTTCTGTGATCTTTTCAGTAATCACACCCAATCTTGGATCTCCAAACCATGTAAGGGTCATCCTCCTAATTCTCACTAATTCTTATAAACCTTCTTAAAAAGCGTAATTAAAAAAAACTTGTTAGCTGGAATCTATATTAATCTATAGCTAGAGCTTGATATTAACAACTACCATAATCATAACAACTACCACAATCGTAAGGATCGTAATAATTTTTATTAGATCTGGTCTTGCTGCTCGTGTTATATCTGTTTGATTTGATTTTCCTTTCATTGCTGGATAATTTCATACCTTTCCATTTTGCTATTTTTCTCTTTTTTTCTTCTTTTTTGTCCACCTCTGTTTCCCAATTAGAAGAGTATAGATTTACAGTTAATTCACCTCCTTCCAAATTTATATATTTTTGAGAAATTGGTAGATTACTGTTGATTGCCCCAATATCACTGTTGTTTGAGTTATCTGTTGAGTATTCATATTTATGGCATACATTTTCTAGTTCTCGGTATCCCTCTCCAAATGAATTAATTCCAGCGTATTCGGATTTCTAATAATGATATTAAGTGGTACTACCTGAGTATAATTACCCTCAAAATTAGGTGTTGTTCTATTGATCTTGAGTACCAAAAATGGATCTGACATTTGCTCCTTTTCTTTTGAGTTTTCTGTTCCATCAAATGGGATTAGGCTAGATTGATTTTCATTTTCTTCTAGATCCTCTAGGTCATGTAATGCTGCAAAATTGTTTGAAGTTGTTATGTTCTCCTTAGTGACTACTCCGTTTTGCGCAGAAACATCTAAAACTCTTTGCACAACTATAGGTATTTTACCTTTTTCCCCATCTATTATGCCACTACTGTATTCCATATTGGACGTTTTCTTTGAAATTGCAGGTCTTGATTGGTTCAATTTTTGTTTGTTTACCCATTTCTCAACTAAGACATGTTCTTTCTTTTGGTGTCTTGCCTTTTTAGCTTGCCAATTATTGGTATGGTTACCAATTCTATAATTCACTTTGTTGTGTAATATACCACTCTTACTGACTTCCTCCTTTTCCTTATTATTATTATCTTTGTTATGCATTATATCAAACAACTTGCATTCATAATAATTGTGTCCAATTCTATTACAGGAAATGAAATACTTTGGAAGCTGCTCATATCTGCATTCTTGCCAAAAGTCCTCTTGGTCACCTTCATCTTCATATCCGAGTCAAACCCTTTTTATAAGTTCTTTCTTTAAATCTACTTCAATGCAGACCCTAGCTGGATTTGGTCTGGATAAATTGCTAGTAGTTTCATCCACCTTAAGTGGATTGCCAAAGACCCTAGATATAGAAAATATGATAACTTTATTGTACAAATGTATGGGTAGCATATCCAAACTGATCCAAACAGGCGTAATAGAGGGTTCAAAACCTGGTTTAAAGTTTTAAGTCCATTTAAAAACTCTCATTGAAAATCCAAAGATTACCCATCTTTCTTTAAACCATATTCTAAAGTAATCATCTTCATGAAAAAATCTAAGAAGTATATGCTTATGATCTATCAAACCCATTGTGTACTAATCTTTATAGCCCCAAAGAACATAAAAAGCTGTTAATATTTTCAATTTCTAGTCTTCCATGAGAGAATTTACCCACTAACATGTACTTGAAAGTCTCTGATAAATCTTTTACCTCTTAATGTGTAAACATTATTGAAGGTTTTCCTTTATATTTTTTGACTTCTTTTATAGGATTGCAGTCTCCATTTTTATTATTCATGACATCAACGAAGGATTTTATATTTGGTTGCTTCCTCGCCATCTTTTTCCCTCTAAATCGACATCTTTCTCTCTCTCCTATTTACTAGTGCAATGATTACGGATGGTAACAATGATTACGGATGGTTACTCTCTAGTTGATTTCAGGAACTAGAATTGGTTATAGCGGTCACAAATAAAGATTGAAAAGACAATTTGTGGAATGATTTAGGTAGGTGAATTTTAGTGACGTCTAGTGGGGTACCTTTAAACCATGAATATATCAAGTTTTATTTGTGGTGTGTTATTATCGTTGTAAAGAATGAGTTTTTGAAGTTATTTTTATTCCTATTTTTCCACACCCCGCTTGAGCTTAGTAATTAAATAAATCTGATTTAAGACTTGGGCAATTCAATTTTGCAAGATTAGCTTCTCAAACGCTTACCTAGAAAGCAAACTTGTATTTTTGACAAGTATGAGGTTGATGAATTTTAAACTTGCTTGTGATTTAAACGTATATTTTTGGCTTTCTTTAGGGTATGTGTCGAGTAACACCTAAAAGTAAAATTAAAAGATTTCTCTTTTTCTTAAAAAATTAGTAATGCTGTTTTTTCGTTTGCTTGTGCAGGTGCCCTATTGACCCTTTCAATTAAGTAGGACGAAGAAGGCCTCAAGTCATGAAGAAAGTTCGTGACAAATGCAAAGATAAAAACAAGAATGAAGAATTAAAAGTTGGAGTTTTCATGAAAGCGAATGTTTCTTGCAAGTTTTTGGGGGTATTTTACATCAAAAGAAGTGATAGCTGCGGTGTCATTGCTAAGAGTATTAGCATGCTTATTAAAGAGGTCAATACTACATCTACAGTTTTCATTCTGATCAGTATTTTGGCCGGAAGATTCAAATATTATCACAAGAGGAAGAGAGTTTTTTTAGACTATATTAGCATGACTTTTTATATTTATCAAGAGCAAGAGAGTTTTTTTAGACTGGAACTATTTTCCTTTTTTTCTCCCTTTCCTTGTTTTATTTTAATCTTTAAATAATGCTTATTTTGTTTATGTATTTTGCTTTCTAAAGCTTAATGCGCTTGTGCAGTAAGTTAATTATTTTCCTATTTGGTTTGGTGGGTTATATATGCTTAGTTTACAAAATAAATAAGGGGAAGGATCTATAAACACATAAAAATACACACTATGTTTACACATCAATCACAACCCTCCATTTACTTACTTTTAATGGTCAAGATTAATTCATCTAATAACAAGAATAAACAGATAATCTTCACCATTAAAAGTAAGTAAATGGAGGGTTGTGATTGATGTGTAAACATAGTGTGTATTTTTATGTGTTTATAGATCCTTCCCCAATAAATAAATAAATAAGTAATGTCTTGTTCATTTAAATATTTTAAGTTATGATTGCCGTGCATTTAATCTACGTCGTTATGTTAGTCTAAGCATATATGTTTATGAATTGTGTCACTTTCATGCATATGGTGTTATATTTTGTTAATAATGATAAGATGAACTTGAAGTGATTTAACCGAACATCAAACGTAACTTGAATTTAACAATTTGTTTCTTCTTTAATGATATTCCTTTTTCATAGGGATATTTCATTGTGGTTTTTTATTTGGATTGAGAATCCTAAAGGGCCACGTGCACTTAAAATCCACTACATTTGTAACAATTCCGCGCAGCAAAATGTGACCGGGTGAGATGTACATGTTAGGTTAGCTTAATTAGGATGTATGGTTGCATTTAACACAAGTGACAAGAATAGAAAAGGGTGCATTTACCGTGTCTAACAAAAAGACTGTTTAGTTGCCAGTGTAAGAGATCACTCATAACACTAAATTTATCAGTCAAAATCAACTTGCAAACCTTGAGATCGTTGCAATTGGTTCATGATCATTTTCTTACTTCCAATGCAGACTTACATAGTTTCTTTTGACAATGTGATCCATACTACACAACTCAAATGTGTCATATAAATTTCTACAACAATTCAATGGGCTGTTCACATTACATGCCTGAAAGAAATATCATATCTTCTCTTTCTTCACTCATCTTTTGCTTCCTAAATATATACTTTTAGGGGTAAAATTCATCTAATAACCTTCTTTTTATACAAAAATATAAATACTAATGGATAGAGATATATGTATTTAACTATGAAAAATATATATAGAATACAGTTGGTATCAGAGCAAAGCTTGTAATAGTCTAGGTAGAATTGGATCTGGGTAGGTACACATGTGTTTACGAACATTATGATACAAATGTCGGGTGTTCATACCTATTTGATTAATATTGTTACCATTTTTTTATGGGGTGGAAATAATAGTTAAGCTGTACAATTTTGGGATGCATGTAGAACGAGTAAATATTGAAAGATGTCCCTTTCAAAATATTCTTAAAATACATACATTGTTTTTTTACTACACGGTAGGAGTGCGTGTATGTAGTGAATATTCATGTGTATTTGCTTGGAATTTGATGTTAAGCATCAGTGATATACAAGGGACGTTTAAGTGTTTCGATGAGGCATAACATGAAATGTACTAATTAGTAAGCTCCGTACAAAATAAATGATAATTATGAAGAAATCCATTCATCATCTTGGTTTTGATGAATGACACTTTTATTTTATCTTTTCCATGTTTTTCATTTGTAAGTATAGAGAGAAACTTGAGAAATTTTTTTGAGATACTAGATGTTATTATTTGGTTCTAAGATGAGTTTGATTGTTAGAATGATTTCGTGATGTACGTACACATGCAGAATGGGAGTTTATGTGTAAATGATGAGTTGTTTATACAATTCGTATAGAAATATCATTGTTTATAGAAGGAAAATGATACTCACACAACTCCTGCACTCCAGACCACACTCCCCTTAGGTGGTAAGTGATGTGTCAATACCAGATTAGTAATATATATATATATATATATATATATATATATATATATATATATTAGTAATACCAGATTTAATAATTTTTCTTATTTTTAATTAATATTTAAATTTAGGGTAGTATCAACTAGGGTTCTACTATATTTTTATTTGGGTTTTTAGTAGGTTGGGTTTATATATATATATATATATATATTAGTAATACGAAATTTAATAATTTTTCTTATTTTTAATTAATATTTAAATTTAGGGTAGTCTCAACTAGGGTTCTACTATATTTTTATTTGAGTTTTTAGTAGGTTGGGTTATATATATATATATATATATATATATATTATTAATAGCAGATTTAATAATTTTTCTTATTTTTAATTAATATTTAAATTTAGGGTAGTATCAACTAGGGTTCTACTATATTTTTATTTGAGTTTTTAGTAGGTTCGATTTATATATATATATATATGTGTAGCATCACCCTTTATGGAGGGACCCACCTAAGGGAGTGTGGTCTGGAGTGTCCCAGTTGTGTGAATAGCATGATCCCGTATAGAAATATCATTCTTTATACAGTGTGCTTATATGGTAATAGAAGAACAAAGATAAGTTGTAACCAAAAAGCTCAAAAAGAAGAAAAAAATACAACTAAAGGCTAAACCAAAGAGCAAAAGAATTTTCAATTGAGATCGGACAAATGAAATACTTGACAGTCACGAAAGAAACTAGGTAGAGACGGTCAGGAATTGTAGCCCCTCCCACTTTGAAAAAAAATTAACAATTTTTTTTTTTTATGTATTTTGATTAAAATATTAAAATGTTAAAATCTTAGGGGTTTCCCATAATATAATAAATATATAGAGAGAGTATGAAAAAAACATACAAAAATTATCCCCTCCGATTTGAACTTCTTCCGTCCCTGCTCACAAATGTATATATTATAGAAATTTAGAGCCAAAATCAAAACAAAAACGAGGCCACTCTGATGGTTACCGTGTTAATTGAACAACAAGTAATAAGTTGAACAAAGACAAACAAAAAACCCTTATAAACAACCTATGAATATACATGCTGTATGCATGTACCGAATGTCCAGCAGAAATGCCAGCCGACGAAGCCTTCATGTCCTCCCATTCAGTCGGGAGATATCTCTCATAAGGTAACTAGCATTCAGTCCAGAGAGGATCCCCAGGTGGAACTCCGGCAAGAGTAAAAGACCGGCAATGTACTTCAAATACCTCCTTATTTATCACGTCCGAGACAGTAGCCCCATGCCATCCCAAAAGTTCCTTTTCCTTAGCCATCACTTGGGCTATTTCTTAATTCACCTTCTCGTATCCGGCTTTCGAAGTTGACAAACCCTCCATAAGAAATGCACAATCCTTCTCCATATCCCCAAGCTTAGCCTTCAGCTCAATCACATGCTCTTCTCTTGAGTCGGCACGTAGGGTCTGAGCTCTGACTTCCTCCCTTGTCGATGAAAGCATGAATTCCGTCTCTCTCAATTGTGTCTTCATAGTATGAAATTTCTTGTTGGATAAACTTGTAGCACACTCAAGGATCACAAAGTTTTGCCAAAGAATAAATTTAAAAAATTGGGTAATCCATAAAAGAAGACGAAGAGAAAAAAATGAAAAATGATCTTTTTGGCGCTTCAGTAGCCGCAATTCCCTTAGAGATATTATATCGAGGACAATTCTTATTTTTAGTATTTTCGTTCCATTTGACTTGTTGTCTCGGTTTGTAACAAAATATATAGTTAGTTTTTGTTTTTTACCATTAGGAAAAACCTTTTTATTTTCATTTAGTCAGTTCTAGAAGGTGGATGGTTACCACTAATCAGAAATATAAATTTTCTACGACAACTCAACGCAAAAAAAAGTTCAGCAAATGTCAACTAATCAGAAATTTCTTTAAAAAAAAGGCAAGTGGCTTACCTCCAAGGCCAACTGGAGAGACCTCCTCAACATCGTCAACTGAAAATCCTCATTGTCCATTTCACAATCGAGTTCTTCAATATCATCCAAAATCGAGGGCGCAAGAGACCTCACTGCATGATAAGCCCCATCATCATTACGAAGCAAAGTGCTACACATATCCTTTAGAACAACATTATATTCATACCTAATACTGCGCTGACCAACAAATGTATCAGCCAAACTCCAAACTGCCTTCCTAGGCCTTGTAGGCACGTCAAGAGATTGAACTGGTAAGGATTTCCGCTTTCCGAGAGTAACGTCTTTGGAAATGGATGTATGCTTTAAAAGAGAGAATTTTAGTATACTCATGATTTCATTTCTCATGAGCTTTCGAGGAAACTAAAAATCAACCACTCATGATTTGTAGTTTTCTCGACTGCTCATTAGAAATGAAATAATGATTATACTGAAATTCTCTTTTTCAAAGCATACGTCGTTTCCAACCATGTTACTCTCGGCAAGCAGAAATCTCTGCCGAATCAAACCCTTGATGTGCCTACAAGGCCTAATAAGGCAGGCTTGAGTTTAGCTGATAGACTTGCTGGTCGGCGCAAGGTTAGTTCTGAGGATACGGAAAACAATATAGCAAAGAATAGGCATAGCACATTGCTTCAGAGCGATGATGGGGCTTATCGGGCAGGGAGGGATCTTACGCCCTTGATGTTAGATGATATTGAAGAGCTTGATCGTGAAATGGGGAGTGAGGATGCTGAGTTGGCGATGTCGAGGAGGTCTCTCCAGTTGGCGTTCGAGGTAAACCTCTTGTACTTTTTTTATAGAAATTTAGGATTAGCTGACATTTTCTTGACTGCTTTTGCATTAATTTGTAGTAGACAATTTCTATTTCTATATAGTGTAACCATCCACCCGCTAAGCATAAACAACTAAATGAGAAAAATAAAAGGTTTTTTTTCCTTATGAATGGATTGAAATTTAGTCTCTAATTTGTCACATGGTAAAAAAAAAAAAAACCTGACTATAAATTTTGTCACAAACCAAGGCAACATGTCAAATGACACAATAACACTAAAGACAAAAATAATCCTAGATATCCTATGTTATCCATAAGGGAATTGAAATGAGCATTTTTCATTACCCAATTTTTTTAATTCTTTTTTTGACAGAACTTTGTGACCCTTAAGCGTGCTACAAGTTTATCCAACAAGAAGTTTCATACAATGAAGACTCATTTGAGAGAGATGAAATTCATTCTTTCATTGACAAGGGATGAAGTCAGAGCTCAAACCCAACGTGCCGACTCTAGAGAGGAGGATGTGATTGAGCTGAAGGCTAATCTTGAATATATGAAGAAAGAACGTCCATTCCATATGGAGTATTTTTCGGGTGCTGAAGCCGAATACGAGAAGGTGAATCAAAAAATAGCCCAAGTGAGGGCCAAGGAAAAGGAACTTTTGGGATGGCATTTGGCTACTATCTCGGACATGATAAATAAAGAGGTCTTTGAAGCACATTGCCGGTCTTTTACTCTTGTCGGAGTTTCACCTGGGGATCCTCTTTGGACCGAATGTTAATTTCCTTATGACTTATGAGGGATCTCTCCCGACTGAATGGGAGGCCATGAAGGCTTCGTCGGCTGGCATATTTTTTGGTGTTCTCACAAAAAAGGAAATGCTATGGTTTCCTTAATGACTAATTTCAAAAGTGTTAAAAAAAGCTTTTATTAATTGGAACAAAATTACTTATGGTGATATTTTCCAGAAGATAATTAATGCTGCAGATGAGGTTCTAAGGGTTAAGAAAATCTATGAGGAGGATCAGTCTGATAATAATTGAGAATTTTTAAGTAAAGTTACTGCTGACTTGAATTATATACTTAATATTGAAGAAAAATTTGGTGCCCAAAAAGCAAATCTTAAGCTGATAATGGAAGAAGAAGCTCATACTAAATATTTCAACAATTTGGTGATTAAAAGGAGAAAGAAAAGTCTAATTACCTATGTCAAAGATGCTCAAGGCAACAAAATTACAGATGAAAAAGACCTCCAAAATGAAGTTGTTTCCTTTTTGTCTTGTGTTCTTGCTGCAAATAAACAATCAACTTATGAATATAAAAGTAATGAGATTATTCCTAATCTTATCTATGAACAAGATAATATGAATATTGATATGGTGCCTACAATAGAAGAAGTTAAAAAAGTTGTTTGGAGTTTTGGTAGAAACAGTTGCCCTGGTATTGATAAAGATGGTTTTAATAGGCAATTTTTTGTCACTTGTTGGGACATAATAAGTGAAAATATTCTTCAAGCTATTATTCATTTTTTCATTGGAGAAAATATTTCAAAAGCTATAACTACTACTCTTATTGCTCTCATTCCAAAGAATGATAATCCCCAAAATTTCTCTGAATACAGACCAATTAGTCTTTCTACATTTGGTAACAAGAGTATTTCCAAGATTATGGCTTCTAGACTTGCTTCTGTTTTACTAAGAATAAAAGTGGTTTTGTTAAAAATGGAGACATTATTGATAATAGCTCAAGAGTTTTTCTCATCTTTGAATAATAAAAAGATGGGTAAAAATATTACTATTAAATTAGATATGAAGAAAGTGTATGATAAAGTGTCTTGGAATTTTCTCACTACAAGTTTAAAGAAGATGGGTTTTACTGAGCAATTCATTGACTGGGTTTGAAAACTTATCTCGGTAAAATTTGTCCCATTCATGGTGAATGGTTCCCCTTCTAGCTTCTTTAGACCAACAAAAAGATTGAGATAAGTTGATACTCTATCTTCTAGCTTGTTTATCCTTTGTACATAAGTCCTGTCTAGAAATCTAAATGTTTTATCTCATAAAAAAGGTTGGAATTTTTTTAAATATCCTACATCTAGCCCTATTATTTCTCATTTAACTTTTGCTAGAGATTTAATAATATTTAGTTCTGCTGATCTCAATTCAGTCAAGAAAGTGAACATTATTTTAAATATGTACAGTAAAAACTCTGGTCAAGAAATAAGTGGTTGGAAGAGCTTTGTTTAGTTTTCTAAAAGTGTGATTAACTCAAATAAAAGAAAATTTTGGCATTAAACGTAAAAAGCCTCATTTTGTGGACTTTGAGTCTAAATTATTTGCAGGTCCTAAAAAGTGTCTTATTGTCAAGACATGGTGAACAAAATTAGAGATAAGCTAAATACTTGAAATTTTCAATGGCCAAGTATGGGATGGAAGCTTATTATGATTAAATATGTCTTACAATCTATGCCTATTTATATTCTCTCAGCTTTAGATCCTTCTAAGCATATTATAAAGAAAATGGATTCTATTCAGTCTAATTACATTATGTTGGGATAAAATTTTAGCTCTTAATATAAAGTGCCTTGGTTTGCCTGGAGATTACATAATCAAGATGTTTCTTTGGATTGCTCTATCCAAGCCTTAAGCATTCAATTAGATTCAAGACGGAAATGCTGCAACAAAGTCATTGAAGATTATGAACATTTATTTTGTTCTGGACCTATAACTACTAAAATATGGAATTATTTTGAAGATCTTTCGTGAATTAAGTTTGTAATGGTTCGCTTAGAGGGAAATTTGTCTACTGGTGGAATGCTAATTCAAAAATTCTCCGTTGGAAAGTAAGAAAGACCCAACCCTCTTTTATTATTTGGAGTTTATGCAAGTCAAGATGTGCCAGCAAAATTGAAGGTATAAAAATGAATACAAATTCTATTGTATTAATATCCTTAACTTGGCTAATACTTATTTAAAAAATGACAAGTTATTTGGGAAAAAAATTGATTTAAAGGGAAACATCTAAACCGTGGTTAAAAATAAAGTGAGTAAAATTATTATTTGGGATTTTCCTCTATTGGGCTATCTAAAGTTGAATATTGGTGAGTGCTTTAGCAAAAATACAAATCAAGGGGGAATTATGCGAGATCATAGTGGGGAATTTTTCTATGGATTCTCTAATCCTATCCAAAGTAATTCTGCCTTAGAATCAGAGGTACAAGCTCTTCTTAAAGGGCTTAAAATTATTATACATGATAATTTTATTGTGGAATCTGATTCTATGTGTCTAGTTAACATGATTAAAGGAGATTATAGGGTTCCCCGGGAATTAATAGATGTATGGGATAAAGTAACTTAATTTTGAAGACGAAGAAGATTCAAATGCAACATGTTTTTCGAGAAGCAAATGGAGCATCAGATCTTTTGGCTAGTTGGGGTGGAGATGGTAAAGCCCTAGATCTTAATATGATTTCTCAGTGACCCAAATCGTTGCAAAGAGTGATTGATCTGAAGAAAACAATGTTGGAAAAATGTAACAAAACATGTATTTTATACATGGTTGTTCCAAGTGGTCAGGGACCATCTTTGAGTCAATTTTCGATGCGACTACTCAGTTTTTCTGAGGCCATACTCAAAGTGTTTGAGTAGCTCGTACGACGAGGTTCGCAACGGTATATCGCATGACCTATTCGGAGGAAGGGTGTGAATGATAATTGGACTCGAAGTTTGGTACTCGAAATAGGAAAAAACCGAAATCTGGAAAATGGAAAAGAGTGGAATTAACCCATGAGGGTTATCCCACATTGTAAAATCAAGGTTGATTTTTACACTATATATACAAATCCATCCCATGTAGTTGGAAAACTAATAAAGTCCACATACCCATGAGTGGGTTAGTGTGTACCACACGCGCGCTCGCTCGGGCGGTGGGTCGCGGGTCGCGGAATTTGGGGAATGTCTCGGGTCTTGGGTCTTGTACTAAACTGAAAAGGGACTTTTACATATTTGTAAGAGCAGTATCTAGAGTTCCAGAAAGTTTGAAACTCCAGCAGTAATGGAGGCGGATTCTGGGGATGTAACTCTCAGAATTAAATGACCACATTAATTCTGCGGTTTCAGAATTCCTCAATAAAGAGGCAGCCTTCCCTCACATATTCGACACATGAAAAATCAGTCTCTCTTCTCTCTAAAACAGCATATAATTTTTATTCATAGCATATTAGAAAGCAGAGAGAACCACCCACTAAAAGCTCGACTTTGACTAGTCGCCAGTTTCCGGCGAGTCATCCGATAGACGTTGTACCTTGTGATCGAAGCGCCAACGCAACCAGAAACATCAAGGTGGTTGAGCGAATATCGGTTAAGGGCATACTGTTAACAGTAGCCTCGTCTAATTGTTTATTTCTATCATGTCCATTTAATTTCCGCACTTAAATTCTGTTTTTTACATTCTGTCCTTTCAATTCAGTATTTTAATTTCCAGTACTTAGCCGTAGCTTTTCTATTCTGTTTATACCTTTCTGTAATTAGTTTAAAGTTCTATTTTTTGCTGTAATTACTATTATGTAATTTAATTATGTAATTAGAATAGTTTCAATTCAGTCCTGTAATTTCAATTTCAAACAGAACAGTCTGGCTGTTAAGTTTATACTTTCCAGTCCGGCAGTTTCTATTAATTGCAAATCAGTATATCAGATTATTAATTAATAATAATCTGATAACGTTTGCTTTAATTACGTTTTAGTACCTACATGTTGTAATCAGTTTATTCTATTCCAATTGGAAATTAATAAAGATTACACTGGTTTTGTTTAATTCTTGTTTAGTCCTTCATTATTGTTTAATTGTTATTTCGTACATGGAAACCAACAATCTTAACCGATACCCTGTTGTTTCTTTCGTGTATTAATTAATACAATTATTTAGTTTAAAAGGAATAATGCTTTTTTGTTTTCAATTCTAAATTATATTAGAAATTGAATTACAAAGAAAAATTTCAAACAGTTTTAATTTTTATTTTTGAATCTTGTTGATACCAACCGTATTGGTATTCAATAAGAATAGTTTAATCCTTTTAATATCAACCGTATTGATATTCAAAAGGATAAAAAGTTTAATTTTATTGTTTGTTTAATAATTCTTTTACAAACCCAAATATCGTTTTTGGTGTTTGTTTATAGAATTTATTGTACACGTATCTCATACGTTTTGTGTTGTCGTTTCAGATGACAAACACGTCGCCTATTCAGTTGCCTATCAGAAGTGAGCATGACCCAGTGGTTGGTGGAGATGTCCATAACACTGGGGGCGATGCGATTGTGGGGGCTACCGCCGATGACGTAGCTACAGCTGCTGAGGCCGCCGCAGCTGCGGCCATGGCGGATGCTACGGCCAAAGCTGAGGCTGCGACAAAAGCAGCGGCCAAGGCCAAGGCCGCAGCTAAGGCTGCGGCAAGAGCCAAGGCTGCAGCCAAAGGCAAGGCACCGATGTATTCGGTTGTACCTACTTTGCCGACTTCTCATCTGGAGAAACCGGAAAAGTTCAGGGGAGACAACTTTAAACGTTGGCAGCAAAAGATGCTGTTTTATCTCATGACCCTGAATCTGACCAGGTTTCTTAAGGAGACTGCTCCCGTCCTAAGCGAGGACGATCTGGACGAGCAGTCGTTTTCTGCGGTTGAGGCATGGAGACATGCCGACTAACTATGCAAGAACTATATCCTGTGTGCTCTAGATGACATGATGTTCAGTGTTTTCGAGCCCAAAGCTACTGCAAAGGAGCTATGGGAAACTCTCGAGAATAAGTACAAAGTGAATAACGCTGGCACAAAGAGATTTGTTGTCACGGACTTTCATGAGAAGCGTATGACTGACAGCAGGGGTGTCATGGAGCAAGTTGAGGAGCTCCAACTCATTTACCATCGCCTTGAGGCTGAGGGGCCAGTGATTAATGAGCCTTTCCAGGTGGCACTCATGATTGAGAAATTTCCACCGTCATGGAAAGACTTTCAAAACTACGTGAAGCACAAGCGAAAGGAAATGAGGCTGGAGGGGCTCATTGAGAAGCTCAATATCGAGGTGAGCAACCGTCGCTCCGTAAGGAGAGTCGGTGGTGCTAACATCCCGATGGCAAAGGTCAATGTGGTCGAAAGCTCCAACGTCAAACGGAAACGTTTTGACAACGGAGGCAGTGCTGTTGTCGCAAAGAAATTTGCGGGAACCTGCTTTGTGTGTAACAGGATCGGCCATTGTGCCGCGGACTGTTATGACAATAAAGACGTTGTTAAGCCCAAGCCCCCCCCCCCCCGAGGAACTTCAAGGGAAAGAGGAAAGCTCCAGCTCAGGCACATCTAGCCGAGGGAGGACGAGATGATGACCACTTTACTGCTGTGGTCTCTGAGGTAAATCTCGTGGGGAGCAATCCCAAAGAGTGGTGGCTGGATACCGGCGCCACGAGCCACATCTGCTCAACAAGGTGGATGTTTAAGACCTACGAGGCGGTAGAGGGAGAAAGCTGCTTCATGGGAAATTTTGCTACTTCCAAGGTGGAAGGAAAAGGAATGGTGGTGATGAAGATGACCTCGGGAAAAGAGCTGAGGTTGACAAATGTGCTCCATGTTCCGGATATCCGTAAGAATCTGGTATCCGGATCAGTGATGGTGAAGAACGGGTTCAAGCTAGTGTTAGAATCCGATAAAATTGTAATCACCAAGAATGGTGTCTATGTAGGTCATGGCTATATGACCAATGACATGTTTAAGTTAAACGTAGGGACATCTGCTCCCAATAAAGGTGCTAAAGCTGAGGCTAGCACTAGCGATGTAATGACTATTGCCCAAGAGGCCAATAAAAATTCTAATTTTGATTATTTATTTGAGTCATTTCATTTGTGGCATGGTAGATTAGGTCACGTGAATTATAATTCTTTAAAGAAATTAATATCATTAAAACTAATACCAAATTTCGTTTTTAATAAGCAACACAAATGTGAGATTTGTGTAGAGGCAAAATTAACAAAATCATCGTTTCAACATGTTGAACGAGAAAGTGAACCTCTCGGTCTAATACACACGGATGTATGCGACTTAAAGTTTATACAAACGCGAGGAGGGAAAAAATACTTTGTCACCTTTATAGATGATTGTACTAGATACTGTTATGTTTACTTAATGAGAAGTAAAGATGAAGTAGTAGAGAAATTCGCTCTTTATAAGACCGAAGTTGAAAATCAACTCAATAAGAAAATTAAAACATTGAGAAGTGATAGAGGCGGTGAATATGAATCACCGTTTGAACATATATGCGCTGAAAGCGGCATTATACATCAAACCACAGCCCCATACACTCCCGAGCAAAATGGGGTTGCTGAGCGTAAAAATAGAACGCTAAAGGAAATGATGAATGCTATGCTAATCCATTCTGGGTTACCCCAAAACATGTGGGGGGAAGCGATACTTTCCGCAAACTATGTTTTAAACAAATTACCACATAAGAAGCGAGATAAAACTCCATATGAATTATGGAAAGGTCATCAACCCAGTTATAAGAACCTGCGGGTTTGGGGTTGTCTCGCGAAGGTCCTAGTTCCCACTCCTAAGAGGATGAGAATTGATCCTAAAACGGTGGACTGTGTGTTCACCGGATATGCACATAATAGTAGTGCATACAAGTCGGATAATCCCGATGTGCACGTAGATACGTATATGGAAAGCCGAGAGGCCTCTTTCTTTGAGGATATATTTTCCCGTAAATTAACTACATGTGTACCAACTCAAGAGTTGAACAGTGAAGGAAATGTGGGGGCAAGTGAACTGACAGAGGAAGAGAAAGAGCCTCGACGCAGCAAAAAGGCAAGGAAGGAAACTTCCTTTGGACCTGATTTCCTAACCTTCATGATAGAAGGCGAACCGGTGACATATAAACAAGCTATGTCAACACCGGATTCCCAATATTGGGAAGAACCCATTCAAAATGAGATTAAATCAATCATGCAAAACCACACTTGGGAACTAGTGGATCTTCCGAGAGGTTGTAAGCCCCTAGGTCACAAGTGGATCTTCAAGAGGAAGTTAAGGGTTGACGACACGATTGAGAAATACAAGGCGAGACTTGTGATAAAAGGCTTCAGGCAAACTGAAGGTGTCGATTATTTCGACACGTATGCTTCTGTCTCTAGGAAAACGTCAATCTGAATCGTCATTGCTCTCGCAACTTTGCTTGATATGGAAATACATCAAATGGATGTAAAGACGGCGTTTCTAAATGGAGAACTGGAAGAAGAAATTTGCATGGAACAACCGGAAGGGTTTGTAGTTCCTGGTAAAGAGCACCAAGTGTGCAAACTTGTAAAGTTTCTATATGGACTCAAACAAGCGCCAAAGCAATGGCACGAGAAGTTTGATAGAATTATGCTATCAAACGGTTTTCCGCATTAATGAGTGCGATAAATGTGTCTACTCTAAAGGAAGTGGAAGAGACTGTGTAGTAGTTTGTCTCTATGTGGATGACATGATTATAATTGGGAGTACTGATAGAATCAGCTCCACAAAGAAAATGTTGTCACAACACTTCGATATGAAGGATCTGGGTATAGCTGATGTAATACTTGGTATGAAGATTACCAAAATATCAGAAGGATATGCTTTGTCCCAAGGTCACTATGTTAAACAAGTATTAGACAAGTTTGACAAGGACAGTAAAGCGATGTCTAGAACCCCAATTGAATTCAACTGTAACCTGAAAAAGAATTTCGGTAAGAGTGTGAATTAATTGGAGTTCTCTCGAGTCATAGGCAGTCTCATGTATATAATGAATTGCACTAGACCAGACATAGCAAACTCAGTGAGTAGACTGAGCAGGTACACCAGCAATCCGAATGAGGAACACTGGAAGGCCATAATGAAACTTCTCAGATATATGAGGTTTTCAGCCGATTACGGGCTGCACTATATCAGATATCCAGCGGTACTGGAAGGGTATTCAGATGCCAACTGGATATCAGACTCCAATAGCACAAGGTCCACGAGTGGATATGTGTTTATAATGGGAGGAGCTGCTGTGTCTTGGAGATCCTTCAAACAGGCGTGTATTACAAGGTCAACTGTAACCGAGGAGGCAGACTAGCTGAGAAGTCTATTGGAAGGAATTCCAATGTGGCCGAGACCTGTTCCCGCAATAAGCATGCACTGTGATAGTCAATCAGCTATTGCGCGGGTTCAGGATCATATGTATAATGGAAAGTCTCGACATATACGTCGGAGACATAAATCCGTAAGGTAATTGTTATCCAACTGTGTGTTATCTTTAGATTTTGTGAGATCAAAGGAAAACATAGCGGATCCATTAACAAAAGGCTTGACTCAAGTAGGAGTCGAAACGTCATCGAACGAAATGGGATTAAAGCCCATTAAATTGGTGGCCCCCTCATAAGCAACCCAACCTAAACAGAATATTTCCTGATAGGTTCAAAGGGAAACTAAACTGTGAGGGCAACCGAACAAAGCACTCGGGAACCTGGAGTTCTCAGCCCATTTCCGCGATGACAGAGTGATAGACCTGTACCATTGTAAGGGTGAGCTTGAGGCTCTTAATCATCCAAGTAACTCGACAGTCGAGTAAAGTGAGTCAGGACACTTGGAACACCTATAACGAGTGCGTAAGGCCGGTACCATGTGATGAGCTTGGGCCAATTCACTAGAGGACTCAGTTGAAGTTTCCAAGGCAGTCCAGGCCAAATATGGACAACAACTAAAGGTCCTAGTACGTGGGTAGAGAGGGCACTGTGCGGGTGCCATTCTGGGATACACAAAGCTTGATGGTTCAAAGCTTTACAGCTACCTAATAGCAGTATTCTGGGTGGTACTCCGCTACGGCAGGTTCAAGGCGCGTGCTACCTGACCTTATGCAGTGAACTTTTGCGGTTCTCTTGATTTGTATTTAGGACATGGGCTTTCGAGCCAATTGCATTCATGTGGTGGATTGTTGGAAAAATGTAGGAAAACATGTATTTTATACATGGTTGTTCCAAGGGGTCAGGGACCATCTTTGAGTCAATTTTCGATTTGACTACTCAGTTTTTCTGAGACCATACTCAAAGTGTTTGAATAGCTCGTACGACGAGCTTCGCAATGGTATATTGCATGACCTATTCGGAGGAAGGGTGTGAATGATAATTGGACTCGAAGGTTGGTACTCGAAAGAGAAAAAAACCGAAATCTAGAAAATGGAAAAGAGAGTGGAATTAACCCATGAGGGTTATCCCACATTGTAAAATCAAGGTTGATTTTTACACTATATATACAAGTCCATCCCATGTATTTTGTAAACTAATAAAGTCCACATACCCATGAGTGGGTTAGTGTGTACCACACACGCGCTCGCTCGCTCGGGACTCGGGACTCGGGTCACGGGCCGCGGGCCGCGGGATGCGGGATGCGGGATTTGGGATTTGGGATTTGGGGAATGTCTCGGGTCTTGGGTCTCGGGTCTTGTACTAAACTGAAAAGGGACTTTTGCATATTTGCAAAAGCAGTCCCTAGAGTTCCAGAAAGTTTGAAACTCCAGCAGTAATGGAGGCGGATTCTGGGGATGTAACTCCCAGAATTAAATGACCACATTAATTCTGCGGTTTCAGAATTCCTCAATAAAGAGGGAGCCTTCCCTCACATATTCGACACATGAAAAATCAGTCTCTCTTCTTTCTAAAACAGCATATAATTTTTATTCATAGCATATTTAAAACCAGAGAGAACCACCCACTAAAAGCTCGACTTTGACTCGTCGCCAGTTTCCGGCGAGTCATCCGAGAGACGTTGTACCTTGGGATCGAAGCGCCAACGCAACCAGAAACATCAAGGTGGTTGGGCGAATATCGGTTAAGGGCATACTGTTAACAGTAGCCTCATCTAATTGTTTATTTCTATTCTGTCCATTTAATTTCCGCACTTAAATTCAGTTTTTTACATTCTGTCCTTTCAATTCAGTATTTTAATTTCCAGTACTTAGCTGTAGCTTTTCTATTCTGTTTTTTGCTGTAATTACTATTATGTAATTTAATTCTGTAATTAGAATAGTTTCAATTCAGTCCTGTAATTTCAATTTCAAACAGAACAGTCCGGCTGTTAAGTTTATACTTTCCAGTCCGGCAGTTTCTATTAATTGCAAATCAGTACATCAGATTATTAATTAATAATAATCTGATAACGTTTGCTTTAATTACGTTTCAATACCTACATGTTGTAATCAGTTTATTCTATTCCAATTGGAAATTAATAAAGTTTAGACAGGTTTTGTTTAATTCTTGTTTAGTCCTTCATTATTGTTTAATTTTTATTTCGTACACGGAAACCAACAAACAAAGGTCTCGTATATTATAACTGTTGGAAATCTTGTCTTAATCTGGTACGAACTATATCCTAGAAAAAACTCGGTATATTAATGGTACTAATTAATTATATACGAACAATAGATAATTATCATGCGATAAATTAAAACTGCACATGCAATAACTACAGTATTACATGACATAGGATAAAGAGGGCATTGGAAAGTGTGTACCTGAATTGTCGTTAGAACAGTCAATGAAGAATGAACTACCAATGTCGAATCATTGATGAAGAATTAATCCAATGTCGAGTCGATGGCAAGACCATCTCTCCTTAGGATCTAATTCGTCCCCTACTGCCTGGCTTTTAGGCTAATGGACGTCGATTTCCCTGGATAATGTGACTATGTCTGATGTAGGATTAGCGGAAGCACACTTTCCTACAAACGAACTATGAAATAGCAAGATTTTCTCTTCGGTAACTTAAAAGGGCTATAATAAATATTATAGGAACCTAATGCACTAAATACTAGAGAGAGAACACGAAATTCTAGAGAGAGAGATATTCTGATCTTGACATGTCAAAAAATATAAATGGGATGAAAAAATGGTAGGGTCTTATTTATAGGAAATGAAGAGACACGAAAGAAGGGATGTGCCTATTCTGAACAGGTGTGAATAATCGGACCTTTTCAAACCAAGGGGTGCGAATGGCAACTATAAGTATTGGGATCTCTCTACACAATTGTTGGAAAAATATTAGGTGCATCAGAAACACGCACTTGTAATAAAAAAAAATTAGGTGTGTTAGTAACATGCACGTCCACACCAAACCACACCACACCGAAGCGAGCCAAGCCGAAGGTTGTGGTCGGCTTTGCCGACCGTGATTCAAAGGTCAAACCCGAGACGGGACTTGAGAGACCTCACCCAAACGCGCGTGAAAAGGTTGGAGCCCCAAGACCCAACCACTTGGTTCAAGGTGGGTGTATATGAACCCTAGGTTGCGGTTTCTAACCAATGTGGGATAATAAACCCAATCCCGAAATACCCTCAATGACCCCGCTTCCGAGGCCAATATCTATCACACCAATTATTGGTTTTGGACAATCCTTATACCGTTTTGAAGCGCTCGCATAGTACTATGGCCTCCTTAATAATAAAATAAAAGGTGGGTATTCCTCATCAATTATTAAAAAAACAAACTATGGCCTCCTTTGTTTGTAGTATAAGGAAGGTGGGATTGGATAGTAAATACAGTGGGGGCCTAATAAGGTAGTGTTTGGTTTGTTTTTGTGATGATGTACTACTATTACCCCTGTATTCCAAATGATGCAAAAGTGGTGTGTTAGAAAAACCGGGGGGTGTGGTATTGCATTTTCTTGTCTACCCTTCAATTTAAGATTTACCAAATTGATCTTACTGTTAGGTGTCTTTTATCTATCGTCTCACTATTTACTCATCTGTTTTTTTTGGTACAACGGAAATCTTTTTACTCATCTATGTATACATGCTATACATAATAAATTTAACAGATGACAAATACTTACATACATACACCTTTTATATACCCAAAAGAGAAATCTATAAATTGAATTTGAAGACTAAGAAAAAATTAATACTTCAATGGGTTCCCCGTGCCCTGTATTCGACCAAGCAAAAGGTAAAAAAGGTAAATTATTTAGTTACTCCTCATTTGTTGTTGTTTGATCTGTAGACTTTTGTTATTGTTGAATTGTTGTTTATGATACATTTTTGAACTGCTACATTTATATTTTCCAGGAACAAGGTTAATTTATTCTAATTACGAATGATAAATTTCTGTCTTTTGAATATGAACTATTCATAGTCCCGGTACTATGAATCTCGCAACCAAACGAGGACTTATCTTAAACACCTAAAAGGGTCAAATACACCTAAACCATGGTGAATTACAAAATCAAGAAACTGTTCGTTTTATTTGGAAACAATCTCATTTTTTTTTCATAGAAACTGTACTCCATTAAATATTTTTAGACTTCTCAAGTCATGCTTTCTTACAAAACATTTTACATGTGATGTTAGAGTCACGAAGGCTAAAGAAAGGCTTGCATGGAACTCATAATGTAATGAATGTAAATTTATAAAATCCAAAATATAACCCACAATAATACTTTTTTTTCTAGATTTATAATTGCATGTATTGATTTTTTTAATTTTACCTTAATTTACAGAACCTGCAATTATACATTTCGGAAAAAAAAATAAGACGCATATTTGTTCTCCTAGCCGTTTTTGAGCGCAAGTGGCAGACCTGAACAAACAAATCCAGCAAGTAGGAATTCAGAATTAGCACAACTTTTAATATGCGTATCAAGCCAGCCTCACCAAGTATAAACTTGTCAGTAAAAACCACAAAACAACTAGTTATGATATCACATGATAAGTGAGTTTCAAGCCCATCTCTCATCCATTTCTCTAGATTATTCCAATCATCCAACGGTAATCTCTCCGAACTCTTCTCCCTTTAGAACATTTTCCTTGCCTGACCATCCAAACAAGTAAAGATTCTGAAATAAAAGAAGAAAGAACAGTATTCCACATAACAAAGACCGACAACAAGAAGCACTCTATCCAAAAGATTAAAAAGATTAGTAAAATAAAAAAGACTCTCATCTATTTTGAGCAAGTAAAAAATAGTACCACCACCAGAACTAACAAAAGTCCAAAACCGCCAAATAGCAGAGCAAAACCACTGCATTTTCATTTAAAAATGGAGTCTCTTATGTTCCAATTTTTAGCAATGAAAAAATTTCTCCTATTAGTGGGGATATTCCTCATATTACTTAGCTTGACTTTTATGATAAAATCAATCTGGAGAATGATAAGGCTAACATCAGTACTAGTCTTACCATGTTTTCTATCATTTCTTTCTTTCCAAATATTATAAATTGTACTTGAGAAAATGATCTTACCAATAAAAGCAGGTAGTTTTTTGCCCTTGAACATTTTAGTCGCCCACACAATCCATTCTTCCCAACTATTACATTATCCAGAATACCCTGCCTTGAACAACAAATTATGTAGTATCCTAGTGGAGTGCACACATTTGAAGAACAAATGGTCGAGGTATTCTAAGTGATAATTACACAAATAGCAATTGGTGGTAACATTAGGGTACCAATTGCAAATTTTATCACTAGTAGGAAATCTTTTCAGAACAGCTTGCCACATGATGACACTGCATTTAGGGGTTTGATTTTTGAACCATACAAGGTAAGCCCAAGGAACCTTAGCCGTTTAGCCCTCATGTGATTCCACATAGAACCCTCAGAGAAACCTTTGTCATCAATGGTCCAGGCTATGCGATCCTTTCTATTATAGTGTATCATAGGGTGGTTTAGTTCCTTTATTTGAGCCACATTGTTGTTGGTAGTGTTAGGCCCATTCCAACCACCATTAATGATGATGGAAGCTAGCCTTTCATTAAGCGAGAAGCCTCTATCCTGAAGGAAAGCCCAAGTGTGATCTCTGGGCAAGATAGGTCCACTTCTAAGCCAATTATCATACCAAAGGAAAATGTTATCACCAGTGCCACTTTGAAATAAATAAGGTTTTTCATAACTTCTCCAGCTTTTAAAATTTTCTTCCAAGAAAAGCTACTTCTAGAGGGGTTTTTAAAGACCCATATATTTCTATCCTTCACTATATTGGCGTAAATCCATTTTTTCCACAAACGAGTAGAGTGAGGATTGCACAGGTTCCAAAAGAGCTTAGAGATCAGAGCAAAATTCCACACTTTGAGATTCGTAAAACCCAACCCACCTTCATCGAGGGGGTAAATAATATCATGCCAAGCGACTCTAGCTCCAGGACTAGCCCATGAAAATTTAGAAAAAAATTTGCTCTATTTTGTGAGTGATAGAAGCCGGAAGTAAAAAATTAGAACACCAAAAGACATTAATACTATACAAAACAGACTTGATAATTTGAATTCTACCAGCATAAGAAAGGAACTTACTGATCCAATAAGTAATTCTTTTAGTAATCTTAAGGATAAGGGTTTCACAATGAATGTGAAATTCATATCCGCTGTTCTAGTTGCAGTTTTGCAGTTAGGTTCCAAGTGAGGTTGCAACCACAGTTGGAACCAAGTGTATTTAATGGACAGAACTGTAAAACGTTAAATGTACTTAAAGTGAACACAATCACATTTAACAACGGAGTTCACCTAACTAGGCTACGTCTCCGGGGCACTTACCCAGATTATGATATTATAAAAAGCTTACAATATAGGACTCAAGTCTTAATGAAAAACTCTTAGACTCCCTTTAGGTTTTTCTGCCTATCTCTATATTGCTCCTACTCTATAACTATCAAATATAAATCAATGGCATCCCACCATTGTTTTCTTTTTAAAAGCTCACATGTATTCTCTCAAGAATGGTTTCTTTATAATTTAGAACACAGACCTTTTACAAGCTAAAGTTACTAAGTATATAAGAAAGTAAAAACAATCTTCTATCTTCAATATCTTTTGATTGCTTTTGACTTGTTTGATTGGCTTCAATCTTCCCATGCATTGCGTGATACTTCAGCTTAGATTGACTCCAATCATCATTGGTTAATACTTGTTTAGCAACAAGCTTGAAAGTAGGAGTTAATCTTTTTCCTTGAAAGGAAACATATAAAGATAACATCTTTTAAAAATAATATATTTTCATAAACATATGAAACATTTAACTCCATATAACAATCAATCTTTAAACGTATCTTTACTGAATATGTATAAGGATCAAAGATTGACACAACTGATAAGGACGAGCATAAGAATAGAGATATAGATTAAAAGGAAACATAACCTTATAAACTTATCTCTCTATATCTTTTAGGGAACATCTTTCCTTAACACTTTGATATTCTCAATATACGCATATTAAACCTTTAAGACCATATGAGAATATATCCTTCATACTGTAGAACAAATAATTATCAATAAAGAACAGTTATGCAGATTTACAGAACTAGACAGAATACTGCTGAGCAGCAGGTTGGAACTGTGGTTGCAACTGAGGTTGCAACTTGTACTTGAAACCTAACACTACTGACTTAGTAGGTTGTAACAGAGGTTGTAACTGGTACTTGAAACCTAACCCTACTGACTTAGTAGGTTGTAACTGAGGTTGCAACTGGTACTTGAAACCTGTCAATACTGCCTTAGTTCTTAACAAACAATTATGATTATTTAGTGAAAACCAATAGACAACAAATAAACTTTAGACCAGAAATCTGGTCCTAACAATCTCCCCCTTTGTCATTGGTTTTGACAAATTATCTAAGTTTATAGATTACCCAAACACCTGCATATTTTAATTTCAGAACAGTCTTATACTGTCTTTTACAGCAATACTTAAGAGTCATCTATTCAAGCTCCCCCTGCAAGTTAGAATTGCAAGTTTCAAATAGTCACAAACTATATCCATTCACAAATTCAATTCTAAAGACAGGCATACTTCAAAATTGGAAATTGCAGAAATTTAAAGGCCAAAAACATGGCACAACATTGTCTTAGTACAGCAATTGTTATAGAAATTAAAGACAGCAACATTAAGTCTTGAAATTGAAATTAAACAATAAACAGAACATAAACTTCAATAAACTTCATTCCCCCTATTTGTCAGCAGCCATTGACATTAGTCACGAGGTATGTCTGAATGTGGGGCTCTTTCTCTTAGAGGATTGTCTCTAACAACTTCTTCATCTTCATTCTCACTGCTTATGGAAAAGCCATCATCACTGTGAGTTGCATCACTATCCCCATCATCACTTTCTATCAGATTCACTAGCAGCTTCTTGATTTGAAAATCATCAGCATCCAATTCAGCTCGCCTTTCCTGATTATAAGCTAGCTTCTGTGTCAAGTACCTCCTTACACCTTTCTTCTTTGCTGAAGGTGCAGTAGAAGTTTCTTCTTCTTTTTCTTTACCTTTCTCACCAGAAATGTCATTAACATGCCCTTCTTTTAACAGTTTGGTAGAAATATAGATAGCAGATAGACAATCAGAGGAAGGTTCATTCATGATACTAATAGGAGAATCTCTATTCATAGAAGAAACTTGACCTAGAATAACACTAGAGATTAGGCAGGGGAAGGGAAGCAGAATGGATGAGGAATTATCATCACTGAAATCCCTTATAAGATTAAAGATATGATGGCCAAAATTTATGGGTAGAGAAGACACTATCTTATACAGAAAGATGGCCATTTCTTTGTTGACTTTGGAAGGTTGTTTGGTAGGGGTCCAGTTAAACCTAGCAATTTTGTGCAATACAGCAGCACAAAGTGTGAGAGAGGATGTTTTGATGGAAGTACCATTAAATCTAGTGTTCTTTCCAGTTAGAACCAGACCAATGACTTCCATGTCATATTCAGTATTTTCCACAGAAGGATTTGGTGTATGCAGGCTTTCATTAATTAACTTAGGTGTAAAGTCCAAAGTTATACCCCTCAGAAAGACTCTTCCAAACATAGGATTACTTTCATCAAAGACACTACTACTCAAATTGGCATAAAATTCTTTAACAACAGCAGGGAAGTAGGAATCAGGATAGCAAATAGTTCTATCTAGGCCAACAGTAGATAGCAGTTTTTCAATATGAACTTGAATATGTGGATAACTGACCAAATTAAGTCTTCTTTCACTGTGAATCTCCCTACCAGCAAAAGACCTAAACCTCCTATACATGGTCCTACTCTAGAACCTAGGATCAGTCTCATGAAACTTAGATTTATAAGAGAAAACATTTGGAATAGGATCATCCTCTACAGTTTTCCTAGCACGTTTCTTAGTGCGCTTAATCTTAGATGAGGAAGATTCACTCACCTTTGTTTTTGAGGATGGACTGGTTGGAGATTTGTTCAGGTAGTCTCTTAGAGTGCAGTCATCATCAGAATTGGGGTTGTTAGACATGGTTTCAACTGGGGTTGGAACCGTACTTAGAACCTTGCAGTGGGTTTTACAGAGAGCCTAGGGTTTTACAGTGGAGAGAGATAGAGTTATTATGTAAATTGTGACTAATTTGGGATGGTAAAAAGATGTTTGTATAAATAGCAATAAAGTCCATATCTTTTTGTAATTGGAAAGAGATACATGCAAATCAATTTAGAAAGAGATACATGGCTAAAATTAAGGAAATAAGATAGCAAGAGATTTTAAAACCAATCACAGCAAAATCACGACTGATCCAACCAATAATACAGATAAACATTCCTTTTTCAAAACAGATTGATCCAAAAATTGAAAATTCAAAAATTAAAGATTTTTATAGAAATTTGACTTGTTTCAAGATAAAGAGCAATTCAAAGGATATTGAAGCGTTTTTTTTTTTTTTTTAAAAAACAAAACTAAAATCTAGCAATTTACCCAAGAAGATATGTTTATCATTGAATAACTCTAATAATGATTAGATTTTAGGAGCTTATATTGAGCAAATCCATCTTTATCTCTACACAAAAACTAGTTTGATGACCTCAGCAAGGAAATAGTATAAGTGATGTCAAAAATAACAAGACTTAGTCTTGGCTGTTTATTTTAGAGACTGAGGTTTCAACTGATGTTTCAAGTGAACTTGCAACCAACTACTTTGAGCGTGAGGTTTCAACTGATGTTGCAACTGAACGTGCAACCTGCTTCTTTAAGCATGTGGTTTCAACTGATGTTCCAACTGAACTTGCAACAAAAAAAAATGCACTTTGTGCTTGCAACTCTATTACCAGAGGGGTTTTTGAGACAAGTTACCTCACATCTGTTTTTGAGACATCAAAAAGCGGCTTTTTCAAAACAAAAACATCATAGCTCAATCAAGACTTAACCTTAGAAATAAAAATTATTGAAGGTACTCAACACAGACATATTTAGCAAGAATATTCAATTAGATTTATAATGGCATACCCCTATGTCACTTCTTAATGATTCAAACTTGTTTGTATCAAGTGGCTTTGTGAAAATATCAGCTAATTGTCTTTCAGTTGAAACATGTTCTAAAATTAAGCTCTTTTCTTCAACTAGTTCTCTAATAAAATGATGCCTTAGATCAATATGTTTAGTTCTGGAATGTTGAACTGGATTTTTAGCTAAATCTATAGCACTTTTGTTATCACAAAACAAAGTTAATATTTCTTGTTTAACATTATAATCAGTTAACATTTGTTTCATCCAAATTAGTTGAGTGCATCCACTTCCAGCTACAATATATTCTGCCTCAGCAGTAGATAAAGATATGCAATTTTGCTTTTTACTGAACCAAGAAACAAGGTTATTTCCAAAATAAAAACAACCACCAGAAGTACTCTTTCTATCATCTATGTTTCCTGCCCAATCTGCATCACAGTAGCCACTTAGAAAATGGTTTGTATCTTTAGAATACCATAGGCCTAGGTGAATTGTTCCTTTTACATACCTTAAAATTCTTTTAACAGCTAGAAGGTGAGGTTCTAAAGGATTTGCCTGATACCTGGCACAAACACCTACACTTAAGCATAGGTCTGGTCTACTAGCAGTCAAATAAAGCAAGCTTCCAATCATGGATATGTAAAGACTAGGACAGACACTTTTACCTTTATCATTTTTAGACAGTTTAAGAGTTGTACTCATAGGGGTTCTCTTTTCTTTACTCTCACTCAGACCAAACTTCTTAACAAGATTGTCTGCATACTTACTCTGACATAGAAAAATGCCTTTCTCATTCTGTTTAACTTGCAATCCTAGAAAGTAAGTTAATTCACCTCCACCACTCATTTCAAATTCATTCTTCATATCAAAAATGAATTCTTCTATTCTGTTATTAGAAGTAGAGCCAAATACAATGTCATCAACATAGATTTGAGCAATGATTATATCCTTTGTAGTTTTCTTAGTAAACAGAGTTTTATCAACTCCCCCTCTGTTAAAACCTTTTTTAATCAAGAACTTGGTTAATCTATCATACCAAGCTCTAGGAGCTTGCTTTAGACCATACAAGGCTTTTTTCAGCAAATAAACGTGTTCAGGAAAGTTAGGATCTTCAAATCCTTTAGGTTGACATACATAAACCTCTTCATTAATCACACCATTCAGAAAAGCACTCTTTATGTCAAGTTGAAACAGTTTAAAATCATACAGACATGCAAGAGATAGTAGCATTCTAATGGATTCAATTCTAGCTACAGGAGCAAAGGTTTCATCAAAGTCAATTCCCTCAATTTGTGTATAACCCTGAGCTACCAATCTAGCTTTATTCCTGATAATTACTCCATCCTCATCACTTTTATTTCTAAAAATCCATTTAGTCCCTATAACATTTTTATTGGAAGGTCTGGATACTTTATTGGAAGGTCCATACATCATTTCTCTCAAATTGAGACAATTCATCTTGCATATCAAGAATCCATTCACTATCTTCTAAAGCTACTTTTATATTCTTAGGTTCTAACTGAGAGATATAACAAGCAAAGTGAACAACATTGTTTCTTTTACCTCTGGTTTTCATACCTAAAGCTACTTCTCCTATGACATTGTCAAGAGAATGATTTTTCTGAGTCCTTACATAGCGAGGCTTGCTAGTTGACTGAACATGAGAGCTTTCTTCTTCTTCTTCAGACTCTGCAGCATTCTGGGTTTCAACCTCAGTTTCAACTGGACTTCCAACCACTGTTGGACTGCTTGTTTGCTGGCTTTCTTTAGTCTCTATTCCTGTTATATCTGACTCTTCATCATCACCTGTCTCATTCACATCTTGTAAGTCATCAAATAACACATTATAAGATTCCATAACGCAGTTTGTTCTTTGATTAAAGACTCTAAAAGCTCTACTATTCTGAGCATAACCAAGAAAGATCCCTTTGTCACTTTTAGAGTCAAATTTACCAAGATGCTCTCTATCTCTGAGAATGTAACAGACACACCCAAAGACTTGAAAATACTTCACATTGGGTTTTCTTCCTTTCCATATTTCATAGGCAGTCATGGAGGTGCCTTTAGTAATGTACACTCTATTAACTAAATGACATGCAGTATTAACAGCTTCAGCCCAAAATCTGTTTGAAAGTTCTTTTGAGTTGAGCATGACTCTAGCCATTTCCTGAATGGTTCTATTTTTTCTTTCAACTATGCCATTTTGCTGTGGAGTCTTAGGTGCAGAGAACTCATGACTAATACCTAGGGAGTTGCAAAATTCTCTAAACTTACTGTTTTGAAATTCTGTTCCATGATCACTTCTGACCCTAACAATGTTACCACTGGTTGAACCTTTTTCATTTTGAAGTTTTAAGCACAGAGTTTTAAAGAGATCAAAAGTCTTAGTCTTATATTTTAAGAAAACTACCCATGAGTATCTAGAAAAATCATCTACTACTACCAAAATGTACTTTTTGCCACCTATACTAGCAGTTTGCATAGGACCCATTAAGTCAATGTGAAGTAGTTCTAGGACTCTCTTAGTGTAAATTTGACTAGTACTTTTGTGAGTATTCTTTGTTTGTTTGCCAACTGCACAATCACCACATATACTTTGAGTTTTAGCACTAAGTTTAGGAATACCTCTTATCAGTTCTTCTTTAACAAGCTTATCTAAGATTTTGTAGTTTACATGACCCAATCTTTTATGCCAAATATCAGCATTATTAGTGATAGCTTGATTACACCTATTCTGAGGCAATTCTTTTTCAGCTTTTTCAAATACATAGCAGCTGTTTGTTGATCTAATTCTAGTCATGACCACGTCATTGTTAAGATCAGTAATTAGACACTTTTCTTTGTTAAACTTGACAATCATCTTGTTATCACATAGTTGACTAATACTTATAAGATTAGCTTTTAGTCCATCTACAAGAAAAACATCATCAATATTAGGCATTCCAGGTTTGTTTAGGGTACCTTTACCAACAATTCTACCAGTATCTCCTCCTCCAAACACAACCGTGCTCCCTGTGAGATTAGTGACATTTTTTAGGAAACTTGCAGTACCTGTCATGTGCTTAGAGCAACCACTGTCAAAATACCAATCATTAGAAGTAACAGCATTCAAGGAAGTAATAACAACTTTATTATTAGCAATAGAGGTAGATTTTTCTTTAACAATCCAGACCCAGTTCAATTTTTTGTTGATAGAAGCCAACCAGGTCTTCTGAGAAATATACCTTCTGTTCTTCTTTAAATAACACTGGATTTCTACATGACCAGATCTTTTACAGAAGTTACAAAGTTTAGCTCTAAAAGTATATTTAACCTCATAGCTATTCAGTTTTTTCTTGGTTGCAACTGTGGTTGCATCTCTAGTTGCAACTGTACTTCTAACCTTCTTCTCAAAAACCTGAGTTTTATTCCTGGTTGCAACCTTGGTTGCAACTGAGCTTCTAACCTTATAGTTAAAATTATGAGTTTCAGCTTTAGCATCAGCTTTAATAAAGGTGGTTTTTCCTGTACTTCCACAACCATAGTAACCTAAGCCACTGATGTCCTTAGACCCTCTAGAATAGGACAGCATGTCATCTAATTTCTCTGAAGCAGAAATATTCGGCCTTTTTATTATTTTTCTAGTTTCAGTAAGTTCAGCTAATTGAATGTTAAGCTTCTCAGTAAGACTATTAACCTCATCCTTTAGATTAACATTAAGATTGTTCATAATCAAGGATTTCTTACTAAGGCATTTATACTTTTCATAAAAAACAATATATTGCTGAGTAATGTTCTCATCAGAAGGTTCTTCCTCATCACTACTGTAGTTTTCAAGATCAGTAGGAACTATGGTTGAAACAGATTCACAGTTGCTTTCATAGGTAGGTTCTTTGTCAGTGATTATTCCCATAAAATTAACAAAATTAGAACCATCCTCTTCATCACTGTTGCTCTCAGAATCACTATCACTGTGAATGGTTATATAAGCATTTTTATTCCTTTTTAAAGTATTTGCACATTCAGACTGAATGTGACCAAAACCCCTACATTCTCTGCATTGAATATCTCTAGGTTTGTAATCTTTATTATCCTTCTCTTTAGGATTCCACTTTCCTGTAGAATTGTTGTTAAACCTAGATTCTGACTTACCTTGATACTCCCTTTTCTGAAAGTTTTCAGAACTACCAGTATCATCATCTTTTTTCTTATAAAACTTCTTGTAAACCTTTTTAGCAAAGAATGCTATCTGTTCTTCATCACTCATTTTATCACAGACATTAGGTTCAGGTTTCTTAGCCTGAAATGCTACTCCTTTTTCTGGTCTTTTATGTTTGAAGAATTTTAGCTCATGAGTGCTTAGATTTCCTATAAGTTCTTCTAGTTTTAGATTATCTAAGTCAGTTGACTCTTCAATAGCAGTAACCTTAATTTCAAACCTTTCTGGAAGAGACCTTAGAGTTTTCTTAACAAGTTTAGCATCACTGTATTTTTCACCTAAGGTTCCAGCTTGATGAGCAATATGACAAATTCTGCCATTAAATTGTTCAATGGTTTCATCTTCCTCCATTCTTAAATTTTCAAATTGAGTGGTTAATTGTTGGAGTTTAAAAGCTTTAACTTTAACAGTTCCTTCAAAAGGTTATTTGTAAGATGTCCCATGCCTCTTTGGCAGTTTCACAATGAGAGATATACCTGAACACACTGAGAGTTACACCAGCAAAGATCAAGTTTATTGCTATGGAGTTTGCACTTGATTTTCTGTCCTCATCAGCAGACCATCTGTCTTCAGGCACATAAACTAGGGATCCTTCACCATCAGTAACAGTTGGAGCTTCCCAACCATACAATACTGTTTTCCAAGCATGTTCATTTTGCTGTTTAATGAAAGATCTCATTCTGATTTTCCAAACTCCATAGTTAAGTCCATTTTTACCAGAACACAGGATCCACACTAAGTATGATCTAGTGTGAAGATCTGATACCAATTGAAATTTATATCCGCTGTTCCAGTTGCAGTTTTGCAGTTAGGTTCCAAGTGAGGTTGCAACCACAGTTGGAACCAAGTGTATTTAATGGACAGAACTGTAAAACATTAAATGTACTTAAAGTGAACACAAGCACATTTAACAACGGAGTTCACCTAACTAGGCTACGTCTCCGGGGCACTTACCCAGATTATGATATTATAAAAAGCTTACAATATAGGACTCAAGTCTTAATGAAAAACTCTTAGACTCCGTCTAGGTTTTTCTGCCTATCTCTATATTGCTCCTACTCTATAACTATCAAATATAAATCAATGGCATCCCACCATTGTTTTCTTTTTAAAAGCTCACGTGTATTCTCTCAAGAATGGCTTCTTTATAATTTAGAACACACACCTTTTACAAGCTAAAGTTACTAAGTATATAAGCAAGTAAAAACAATCTTCTATCTTCAATATCTTTTGATTGCTTTTGATTTGTTTGATTGGCTTCAATCTTCCCATGCATTGCGTGATACTTCAGCTTAGATTGACTCCAATCATCATTGGTTAATACCTGTTTAGCAACAAGCTTGAAAGTAGGAGTTAATCTTTTTACTTGAAAGGAAACATATAAAGATAACATCTTTTAAAGATAATATCTTTTCATAAACATATGAAACATTTAACTCCATATAACAATCAATCTTTAAATGTATCTTTACTGAATATGTATAAAGATCAAAGATTGACACAAGTGATAAGGACAAGCATAAGAATAGAGATATAGATTAAAAGGAAACATAACCTTATAAACTTATCTCTTTATATATTTTAGGGAACATCTTTCCTTAACACTTTGATATTCTCAATATACGCATATTAAACCTTTAAGACCATATGAGAATATATCCTGCATACTGTAGAACAAATAATTATCAATAAAGAACAGTTATGCAGATTTACAGAACTAGACAGAATACTGCTGAGCAGCAGGTTGCAACTGTGGTTGCAACTGAGGTTGTAACTGATACTTGAAACCTAACCCTACTGACTTAGTAGGTTGTAACTGAGGTTGCAACTGGTACTTGAAACCTGTCAATACTGCCTTAGTTCTTAACAAACAATTATGATTATTTAGTGAAAACCAATAGACAACAAATAAACTTTAGACCAGAAATCTGGTCCTAACAGAATGTTCTTAAGTTTAGAGGTTAAAAGAGGCACACCTAAGTACCTGACAGCAAGGATATCCTCTTTAAAGCCTAAAAAACTTCTAATACTCTCAAGCTCATTATCATTAATAGCACAAACAAAAAGGCTACTTTTTATAGGATTTATATACAACACTGAGTATTTAGCAAACAAATTAAGAGCACTGCTAAACACATTCACATAATTTTTAACACCATTGCAAAATAGTAGTAAGTCATCGGCAAAACAAAGATGGGTAAGCTTAAACTTTTTACACTTATCATGGAAAATGAACCTATCATTATTGCAGAAATTATCCAGCATCAGAAAGAGCACATTCATGCAAATTACAAAAGGATAAGAGGACAAGTGATCACCCTGTCATAAGGGGACAACTTTTAGTTATAACTGAATTTCAGTTTATTTAGTTCTAACTTGAAACATAAACAAGATCTTTACTTAAAAGTTTAGAATCACAAACGTTGGCTGTAAAATATAAATGAACACAACTTTTGATTACGAAGTTCGACCAAATCTACAAATCTATAACTCCGGAGCTCTTGTTCATATTAAAATATTGAGAAGTGTTACAAAAAATATTTGAGACTTACAAAACATATGACTCCCTCACAGTTTATGCCTATATTACAATAGTTCTTAACTCTCAACTATCCTACGATATGGTGGTCTCCCGCCATTGTTTTATCTATCTTGCAATAACTAGGTATTTTAAAAGGTAAAACACTCAAGTTCTGAATACATGAACCAACCCTACTGCTAAACAATGCAATTATATATTTACTTACAAATATAGTAACACAATATATCACAAAGCAAACTTTCGAAGTTTAACTTAAATTAATTGATCCCTCGATCTTCAATCACTGACTTTTTCTGAATGAATCTTTTCAAAGCAATTTTCATTCACTCTTTCTGATATATTACACGTTCACAATATTCAAGAGATCCTTTCTTGATCAGCAAACTATATCACCATAATCTTTTGACCACGCTGTCAAATCCTTCAGGAATTATTAGACCGGGGAAATTCCCTTTTGGTGCTAGTCCAAAAAACCAACTCCCCTTTGGTGTAAGTTTTATCTCATTCATTTCGCTATAATCTAATTCACCACGGTGAATATACAAAAATATAAAAAATACAAAATAAAATATAGAAAAATTAAAAACACAAAATATTTAAAAACATATATTTAAAATAAAAAAATATTTAAAAATCAAAAAGATTTAAAATAAACGTTCATTCACTTCAAGATTATAAAGTAATGGACAAACAAATTTCATTCACTTTAAAAAATATATTTAAAAAAACTCATTCACTTCAAAAACTACATTAAAAAAAACTTTGCAATTCAAAATTTTGAATTGAATGACCAAAAAAACATAAAAAAATGTCCATTCACTTCAAGATTTTGAAGTTAATGGATCAACCAAATTTCATTCCCTTAAAAAAACATTGAAAAAAGCTCATTTACTTTAAAATTTTGAAGTGAATGACCAAATAGACATACAAATATTCATTCATTTTAAGATTTTTAAGTGAATGGATCAACCAAATTTTATTCACTTAAAAAGAACATTAAAAAAAGCTCAGTTACGTCAAAATTTTGAAGTGAATGACCAAACAAAAAACAAATATTCATTCATTTCAAGTTTTTTAAGTGAATGAACCAAACAATTTCATTCACTTCAAAAAAAATATTAAAAAAGCTCATTCACTTCAAAAAATATATTATAGATAAAAATTGAAGTGAATGACCAAACAAACAAAAAAACGTTCATTCAAATCAAAATCCAAACAAATTTCATTCACTTAAAAAAAGCTCATTCACTTCAAAAACGTGAAGTGAATGCCCAAACAAACAAAAAAACGCCCATTCACTTTAAGATTTTGAAGTGAATGGACCAAACAAGTTTCATTCAATTCAGAAAAAACATTTAAAAAATCCCATTCACTTCAAAAACATAAGTTTGAAGTGAATCTCCAACAAAAAAAAAACGTGCTTTCACTTCAAAATCAGATTTTGAAGTGAATGGATTAAACAAATTTCATTCATTTGAAAAAAAAACATTAAAAAAAGGCCATTGACTTCAAAAATTTGAAGTGAATGACCAAAAAAGAAAAAATGCCCATTCATTTCAAAAATTTGAAGTGAATGAATTTCATTCACTTCAAAAAAAAACATTACAAAAAGCTCACTCATTTCAAAACTTTGAAGTGAAAAAATGTCCATTCACTTCAAGATTTTGAAGTGAATGAACCAAACAACTTTTTTTTACTTCAAAAAACATTAAAAAAAGTTCATTCACTTCAAAAATTTGAGGGGAACGACCAAACAAACAAAATGTCCATTCACTTCATGATTTTTAAGTGAATGGACCAAACAATTTCATTCACTTAAAAAAAAACATTACAAAAAACTCAATCACTTAAAATTTTTGAAGTAAATGACAAAACAAATAATAAAAATGTCCATTCACTTCATGATTTTGAAGTGAATGGACCAAACAATTTCATTCACTTCAAAAAAAACATTAAAAAAAGCTCATTTCACTTGAAAATTTTGAAGCATGTGACCGAATAAAAGTTCATTCACTTAAAAAAAATCGAATTTTTTTTAAAAAATAAATTTTTACAGATTTTTTGATTTTTTCCCTTTTTTAAAAAATTTTCTGGAGTTTTTTTGTATTTTTTCGTTTTTTGAATTTTTTTTCTTTTGTTTTAAATAATTTTTGATTTTTTTTAATTTTTCTATTTTTTTTTGAGTTGTTTTATTTTTGGTCAACGGGCGGTCAACGTCGGTCCGCCACTAGCAAGGAGACAATCCAGCGGTGGCGGGGGAGGGGGGCAGAGGTACGATGGTGGTGATGGTGCTGTTGGAGGGGAGGTTTTAGTAAGAGAGAATGAGTTTTGCAATGAGAGAAGTTACACCAAAAAGGAATTACTATTTGATAGTGTGAATTTTTGAAAATCACTTTTGATAATATACACTATAACTTAATTTCCTCTTATTAGACCCTACTAACAAGGTTACCTATTTTTCTTATGGAAATTATAGTCATTAATAACACAGATGAATATATGAATAAATAAATATTAAGTGTTGCTTAACAATACAATGACAACAAACATGAATTATTAGACCCTAATAATAAGGTCCTAACACATGTATTTCTTTATAGAAATTATAGCCATTCACAATTTAGTGATGTCAGCGTGCCTTTGGACCCCTCTTAATTTTAGATATTTAAGAAATCTGATTTAAGACTTGGCAATTCAATTTTGCAGGATTGGCTTTTCAAACGCTTACCCGGAAAGCAAACTGGGGCTTCATCTAAGTAGGAGTTTGAGGATTTGTTTGTGATTTAAACTTGTGAAATGGCTTTGTTTTGGGTATGCGTTGAGCAAACTTGTGTTACCATATGTAAGAAATGGTATGCACAAGAAATTAATAACGAAGTTGGATCAGTTTGCTTCTTCATTCCCTTTTATGAAGTATTCTTATCCGGGTCTCTTGCATGATTATGTTGATTACTGTGGTTTTCATTAAGGTTTGGTAATTAAAACTTTTTCTTGAACATTTGTATTGGATCTTTAATCGATTAGCTGTTCATTTTGTCCACACTATTTAATAGCCAAAAAGAGCAACTCTATCTTCCATCAGTGCTTAAAATGAATATGACAATCATTTTATATATGGATAATGTTAGTCTGTCTAGAAAAAACAAAGAATCAAAAATTCCGCGTTAAGAGATCACTAATAACCAAGACAATCTTTCAATTAAAATCAAACTTTGGAAACCTTTAATCCATACATTATGATCTTGTACATAACTAGACAGAAACTGTCTCATTTAAGTATCAATTTCTCGAAGAGAATTTTGATTTAAAGAAAAGTAAATTGAAAAGACACAAGTGTGACAAATGAACCAAACAAACAACACCTTTGTTTATCAATCATTAACAGATCAATTTTTCCCAATAAGTAATCTTCTTGAAAACATCTTTAAGACCAGATTTCCTCTTCTTGGGTACTTCTTTTCTCTCTTGGCCAAGTTTCTTCTTCCATTTCTTGACAAACTTGATCACACTTTTGACCATTGACGCCGTTTTCGTCAGCCTGAAGCCTCTCACCTCCCTCCTAGAGGTGTGAGAAACTTGGTCCGTCAATCATTTTGTTGCTCCCTAGGCAGAATAACAGAGTTTGTTTCGATCATGTGATCCATACCACACAATTCACATGTTGCTACCGCAATTCAATAGGGGTGTTCACATTCAATGCCTTGAAATAAAGCTTATCGTCTTATTTTTCTTTACTCATCTTTTACTTCCGAAATATATACTTTTAGGGGAAAATTCACTCTAAATTTAACTGTTATATATTATTTTTCTATCTTGGACACCTATTTAAAAGAAAATTAAACACTTCTACTTAAAATTTCCATTTTGCCACTAGTTTTTAAAATCTTTGATCTCAGATGCCAATAAATTTTCTTTAATAATGCTGAAGTATTTTTAAGAAAATAAAATGGTGTAATTAAATTTTCTTATAACTAGAGCTGAATAAAAATGAGTGCCGACACAAATGTAAAATGTTGTACATGTGATGACCGTTTGACCTGTTCTCCAAAATCTTAGGAATCATAGATAGCCTATGAATCCATTGAGGAAATATTATTAAGTTAAACTTGATACCCGTTATCACAGCCTGCTCATTGTTCACTGGTACATCATGTTAGCAATTTATTTGATAAAGAAGTGTATAGCTATTGTTATTATTTTCGTAAATTTTAGCCACTAAAAATATGTATACAGGCCTTCTCGGAAACCTTCTCTTATCATTTATATAGATCCTCGTACTACCGTTACTTTACATGCAGGGGCGGATCCAGCATACTACTAGTGGTGGCAGTTGCCCCGTTGGATTTTAAAATATTTATATTTTATATGTATAACTGATAAAAGGTTTGTGTACCATAGTTGTAAAGGTCGGTAGCCATAAATCTCTCTAATAGCTTGGAAGTTCATGGGTTCGAATCTCCTTCGTAGGAATTCTATGTTTTTTGGCTCAGTTTGTAATTTTTGGTTTCCAAGAGATCATAACATAGCAAAAAAAATTTTAAATTACTTTTGATACTCCTATGTATTTGTATTTTATATTGTAATAAGACCATTTTTTTTTTACATTTTTACAATTAAATAAAAAAAAATTAATCTTCTAGTTCATTAGTAGTATAAATTGTATAGTTTCTAAAAAAACTACCAAAAAATTGAATTTTAAAACTATTAGTCTTCTAGTTCATTAGTAGTATAAATTGTAAATATAAATAAATTACATGGTTTGAATTTATTAAAATGGAATTAACAAAAAAACAGTATAAGCAATTTATGGGTGTTATTGAAAACTACCAACATCATTAGCAAAAAAAACTTATGAAAAACAAGATATATATTTCATTTTTTTTTCCCTCAATTAAAATCCTGGCTCTGCAGTCATCAATGATATAATTTGACATCATCAGTTGTAACTTGCATTCATCAACAGTCTTGAATGATAGTCGTTATTTATGGGGATATTCAAATGTGATCTTCCATGTGGATTGAGAATCCTAAAGGATCACGTGCACTTAAAATTCACTACTTGTATTTAACTATTCCCCACAGCGAAACCGAGTGTGTGATCGATGTACATGTTAGGTTAGCTTAATTAGGGCACACGGTTGCGTTTAATTAATACAAGCGATAATAATACGAAACCGAGTGTGATGTACATGTTAGGTTAGCTTAATTAGGGAGCACGGTTGTGTTTAATACAAACGGTTACGTTTCCCAAGTCTAATAACTAAGACCGTTTCGTCGGTCTAGAGAAAACAAAAACAATCAAAACTCCCTCGCTAAGAGATTAATCATAACAAATAAAACTTTTCAATCAAAATCAACTATGGAAACCTTAAATCCATATATTAAGATCTTTAATTAACATAACAAGACAGAAACTGTCTCATTTAGGTATCAATTTCTCAATGAGAAATTTGATTCAAAGAAAAACAAATTAAAAAGACACAGGTTTGACAAAGAAACCAAACAAACGACACCTTTGTTTATCACTCATAAACAAATCTATTTTTCCCAAGAAGTAATCTTCTTGAAAACATCTTTAAGACCAGATTTCGTCTTCTTAGGTACTTCTTTTTTCTCTTGGCCAAGTTTCTTCTTCCATTTCTTGACAAACTTGATCACAGATTTTTCCATTGACTGCGTTTTAGCCAGCTTGAAGCCTCTCACTTCCCTCTTAGAGGAGAGAGAAACTTGGTCCGGCAACATCATTGTTTCATGATCATTTTGTTGATCCCAAGGCAGAATAACAGGGTTTCTTTCGATAGTGTGATCCATACCACACAAATCACATGCGTCGTGTATATCGCTACCACAATTCAATGGGCTGTTTACATTCCATCCCTTGAAAGAAAGCTCATCGTCTTCTTTCTCTTCGCTCATCTTTTGCTCCCTAAATATATTATTTTAGGTGGAAATTCACTCTTAAGTTAAATTGATTATTTTTCTATCTTGGACAGCTATTTAAAAGAAAAAAAAATACTGCTTAAAATTTTCATTTTTGCCTTTAGCTTTTAAAATCATTGGTCGTAGTTGCCAGTTAATTTAATCTGATAATACTAATGTATATTTTTTAGAAAAAGACAGATTACGTAATTAATTTTTCGTATAACCAAAGCTGAATAAAAATGTGAGAGAACACAGATAAAACGTTGTCATTGTTGACTGTTTGACACTTTGACCTGTAATTCGTGGAACTACTATTTAATGAAACAGCTAGTGCTAACTGTTTTTGCATGTCTTTGAAAAGATTTATGAATCAAGATTATTGAATAATACTTGATGCCCGTTATCAAGATTCAAGTATAATTTCCATATGAAATGTATCCAGAGAAAATGAATATACGTTATGTATATGGAGTAATTAACTTCAATTGGAAATTCAATATTCAGTTTATGTGTCGTCTTCATCCCCACTCCGTCCTTAGAATGAACTTGTTAAATTTGAAAATTTAAAGTTATAACATTTGAATCTATAATAATCTTCAAAAACACTCTTTCTTGGCAGTAGTCTGTAATAAGTAAATCGTCATAACCACACAAATATCTTATCACGAATTTTTAAGCATACACCAACGTACTTAGTTCTTTTTAGATGGATGCTGATATTTGTAGACTTTATGACACTCAATCTTGGACATACACTACATATATATACATTTGTCTATAGTACCACAAATTGTCTCGAACATATTCTGGTATTGATCTGCAGCAAAAGAAACAGTAAGAACTGAGAAGAAGAAACAAAATAAACTACCTTTAAAATTAAGTAATTTGAAATCTTGAAAGTACATCAGCACCAAAAATAATTAAATTGATTCACTAAATATTGAGAAGTATAACATGACACATCCATAAGTTACACTTACAAGTCACAATCTGCAAATATTTCTCTGCTTTCAGCTGTGAAAAATATTATACTACAATTTTATTTTTTTATATAAATTGTGGGTAGAAAGCCCACATTTTTATTAATAAATAGAAATGAAATTAACCAGTATCATCAAATGTGACACTGACGCTACAAGAAATGAATCTTTAGAAACTAAAAACAAAACTTTACAACTTGATGGACTACTTTGTAGTTCTTCTAATACTATAAGGACCAGCAAAACACTGGCCTGTGTAAATAGCACACAGACCAGATAGCACGTGTAGTGAAACCCCCAATTCATTATCTGAGAATGGAAAACGTCGCACTGAAGAGAGAGAAACTTGTCTGCTTCGAAAGTACCCTCTTCTATCTCCACCTTCTCCCATCAAAACCTTAAGTTTGGAAGCCCTTTAAGTTCCAAATCTATGATGTTCTTCATTTTTTAATTTAAATCCTCTGTCTTAAAAAATTCTTTGAATCCTTCTTCGCAGCCAAGATTTGCTAGAGTATCTGCTGCGCAATTGGCCTCTCTTACCACGTGCTTCATCAAGTAATCTTTGCCCTTTAATTTGATCTTAATCTCATCTATAACAGATCTAATATGCGAAGGAGCTACTGTATTTTTTGTGATAATATTATCCAGTTGAAGCGAATCACTTTCCAAAATAACGGACTCCATATTCTTTAATTGTAGCATAAATAGAATTGGTTTAGCTTCTGATTCTACAGCTGATAAACCTGTTACCATTGCTTGAAAACCATAGATAAAATTTCCTTTAGAGCCTCTAATTAATCCACCTATACCACAAGAATTCGAAGAAGATTTAAAGCACCCATCAGTGTTGATTTTCACATACCCAGTTGGAGGATTTAACCATTTCACTATACATACCTTCTTAATTTTGGCAACCTGTTTTGTAATAAATATATCATTTATTGTCCAACACAATGGGAAAATTTTGTTGTTTTTGGAACTTAAATACAATATATCAGTGATTTGTGAGCAAATTGTAGTGGTGATCATCTCCTTGTTGTTGAATTTATAGTTGCACCTAACTTTCCAAATCCCAAACAATTATAGATGGTAATACCTTTAGCGTGAAGGAATTGATGCCATTTTTTTCTTTTCTTGATGTTGACCACCAAGTTATAAATCTCCCTTTAATACTAATATTAGTATTAATTATACCTAGCAAACCACCAAAATGATTCCATACTTCTTGTGCTATCTTCCCAGAACTAAACAAATGCTCTATATCTTCTTCTTGTACACCACAACACTCACACTTCGAAGCTAATTGAATTCCAAATTTTTTTACTGCAGAGTCTAGAGGCAAGGATTTGTTGAAAAGTTTCCATACGAAGCACGTGATTTTCAAAGATAAAGCTTTATCCCATTTATATTTGTTAAACCAACTAGCTTCATATTTTATTCTTGTAATATCCCAAACAGACTTAAAAGTAAAATTCCCCAAGTTCTCCTTATTCCAGATAATTTCATCCTTTCCAAATTAATTAGCTTTGAAGTCTTCTTTGAACATATGTCTAAGATGAATAGGAATTAGCTCATTAATAATTTGTCTATCCCATATACCATTTTGCAACAGATCTTTGACATTTAGGCCATTATGAATATTTTCATCATTTATTTTTCCTGTACCCAACCAATTGTCTAAATTTACAGAAATATTGCCATCTCCAACTAGCCATTGCATACTTTCTTCTGCTCTTTCTCTTACTAGTAGCATTCTACTCCATGTATTATTCCCTTTTCTAGCTTTAGCCTCAACAGGATGACCATTTTTACAATATTTTGCTTTAATAAAATTAGCTCACAAAGAATTGGAGGTTATAATTTTCCACCACAACTTTTTTTTTATATTAATAGTGGGGAAAACCCACTCTTTTATTAAAAGATTTAAAAAAGTGGATGAAAAACCCCACAAAAACAAAACAGAGTAACAATATAAAACAACTTAAAAGTTACAGGGCTTGATAGAACAAAATTAAAACTCTTAGATTTAATCCTAATTTATGAAAAAACTCTTCAAAAGTTGAGGGACCAAAATTGTTATTGACCATATACCACCGTTTCAACTGGTCTTCTCCTTCACTCATTCTTATCTATCTCCATTATAGAAAGAGAGAGAGAAAACTCAAGCTTCTTCTTCGTTTCGCAATCGCAGATAAGGGATACCTCTCACTTCCAACTTCACAATATTTCTCAATTTACTGGGAAACTCTGCAATATCTTTTGAAATAAGGGAATCAGAGATACAACCCAGATTAGCCAGTAGATCAGCGCCTGAGTTTGCTTATCTTTCCACATGATTCAACAGATAAGTACCCTTCTTCATCTTCTCCTTTATATTATGAACTAGTAATTTCATCTTCCAAGGACACTTGCTTTTTTCAGACAAGATGTTTATTAGAAGTAGACAATCACTTTCTATGATTATATTTGTCAAATTTACCACAGTTAGTCCATGTAGTATAGCACTAGCTTCTGCTTCCATCCCTGTTTTACTAGTAGTTTTGCCATAGAAACCTTGTATAAATTTGCCTTGATGATCCCTTAATAATCCACCTACGCCACTGAATTGGTGGAGCTTTTAAAACAACCATCTGTATTCAATTTCATGAATCCAGTTGGGGGATTTTCCCACTTTATAACCCTAGCTTTTTTACCAGTCTTTACTGTTTGTAACAAATTTATTTCATTCCAAATCCACCGTTTAGGAAATCTTTTATCTATTTGAGAATAGTTCTGGATTAATCGAATAATTTCCATGATGATATTTTTAGCATTCATATTTATATTATCAAATTTGCTACCACAGCGAGCTTTCCAAATGCACCAAATAATGTACACAGGGAGTAACTTGATAATCTTTTTCTCTGGAAAATGACTTCTTTTTTCCTCATGTATCCACCAAGAATTAAATCTCCCCCTTAGTGTCAAAACATTTTGATTTACTCCCAAATAATGCGCAAAATACTTCCATACTTCTTTAGCAATATCACTAAAGCATAACAAATGCTCTAAACTTTCTTCATTCTTTCTACAACATTCACAGCTGGAAGCTATTTGGACTCCAATTCTTTGGACAGCAAGGTCCATTGGCACTGCATCATTGAAACATTTCCAAGCAAAACAAGAGATCTTCAAAGGTATTAGTCTATCCCATAACATTTCATATAGCCAGTTTTTTGTACTTTTCTTTCTCATAATATTCCAGGCAGATTTAAATGTGAAATCACCATTAGTATCCTCCATCCAAATAACTTGATCTAATTCTTTCCCTTGATAAATTAAGTTTTGACCAAACAGACCTTGTTTAGAAATAGGAATAATTTCAGCAATAACTTCATAGTTCCACCCATCATTAAAAATGAATCTTGACATCAGCAGCTTATTATCAATATTTTGATCCTTTAATGGTCCATTTCCAACCCAATTGTCTAGGTTTACTGATATGTTCCCTTTTCCAATCATCCAAAAAACGACTTTCTCTGCAACCTCCCTAACTTGCATCATTCTGGACCATGTATTAGAACCTTTGGTAGCACTAATTTCATTAGGATGCTTCTTCTTGCAATACTTTACTCTCATATACTGAGACCATAGAGTATTTTTAGTTCTAAACTTCCACCAAAGTTTGAGAGAAAAAGCTTCAGAAATATCTGTAAATCTCCTCAACCCTAATCCACCTTCAGAAGTAGGTCTACAGATTTTACTCCATTTAAGCCAATGATATTTATTCTTGCCATTATAATTTCCCCAAAGAAAGTTTGCTATTATTTGGTCTATCTTTTTTATAACCATTTTTGGAGGATTCATATCTGCCATAGTATAAGTAGGAATAGTTTGGAGTACATGTTTAGCAAGTAACAATTTGCCACCCATGGTTAAGTACTGAGTTTTCCATCCTGAGAGTTTGCTTCTTACTTTTAGAATAAGTTCATGGTATAGTATACATTTTTTATGTCCAGAATAAAGCTTACACCCTAGATAGTTAAAAGGAGGCTTTTTAACTGCAATATTCATAATCTTGCTTACTGCTTCTTTCTGCTTGTCTGTAACCCCCTTAGAGATATACATAAAGCTCTTCTCTTTATTTACTTCTTGTCCTGAATCTGTATTATACTGCTGTAGAACCCTTTGAATATGTTTAGTAGAGTTGGTGTCTGCTCCACTAAAAATTATAATATCATCAGCAAAGGCCAAGTGTGTGATAATAGGAGTTCCTATAGCTGCTTTAAATGATTTCCAACTCCTCTTGCTAGTCAGATGATTGAGATTTCTGGTCAAAACTTCTGAACATATAATAAAGAGACTTGAGGATAATGGATCTCCTTGTCTTAATCCATTAGTGGGCTTGAAGTAACCTGTAGGAGCACCATTTACCAGTATAGAAATACCATTATCAGAAATAATTCTCCATATTCTATCAATTCATATTTATGAGAAACCCATTTTTCTAAGAATACTAACAATAAAGTGCCAGGAAATCTTGTCATAAGCTTTTTTCATATTCAATTTCAAAGCTATATTATTACCACTGTTCTTTTTATTGAGAGTAGATATGAATTCTTGAGAGAGAAGAATGTTATCTATAATATCTCTATTTTTGACAAAACCACTTTGATTCTCTGAGATAATATTAGGCAGCAATATCTTTAAAGCTTCTAATTCCTAATCCATCTTCCTCCTCTGTTCTGCAAACTTTTTTCCAACTAACCCAATGATGCTTGTTTTTACCATTTTTTTCTCCCCACAGAAAATTAGCCAATATTTTTTCTATTTCCTTTATAACCTGAAGAGGAGGATTCATTGCTGATATAGTATATATAGGGATAGAACTAAGCACATGCTTAATAAGAATCAACTTTCCTCCCATATTTAGATACTGTACTTTCCATCCAGATAACTTCTCTATGATTTTCGAGGCCAGTTCATGATAAATGATGCATTTTTTCCTTCCAGCATAGATTTTACAGCCCAAATAGGTAAAAGGGGGTTTTTTACACTTAATATTTAGCAACTTGCTCACAATATCTTTCTGAATTTGGCTCACTCCTTTAGAAATATAAGCAAAGCTCTTGTCAAGACTGATTTCTTGACCAGAATCATTATTATACATGTCCAGTACTTTTTTCACACATTTGACAGAATTAGTATTAGCAGCTGAGAAAATAATGAAATCATCTGCAATGCTAAATGAGTAATAATAGGGCTTCCAATTGGGGCTTTAAACCCTTTCCATCTTTTATTATAAACTAACTTGTTTAAGTTTCTGGATAGAACTTCTGAGCAAATTATAAAGAGGCTAGAAGAGAGAGGGTCACCTTGCCTCAGACCATTTGTCGGAGAGAAGAAACCTGTTGTAGCTCCATTCACCATTACAGTAACACCATTATCAGAGATAAGTCTCCAAGTTCTGTCTATCCAAACTTCTGAGAAACCCGTTTTTCTAAGAGTGCAAATTAAAAAGTGCCATGAAATTTTATCATAAGCTTTTTTCATATCTAGCTTTAAAGCTAAACTACTCCCACTACTTTTGTTATCCAAATTAGAGATAAATTCTTGTTAAAGAAGAATATTATCTATAATATCTCTTTTTTTAACAAAACCACTTTGATTTTCTGAAATGATAAGAGGCAGAATATCCGAGAGACGAGTACACATAATTTTGGATATGACTTTGTTGAAAAAAGTGCAAAGACTTATAGGTCTAAAATCAGCAAAAACTCAGGGTCATTTTTTTTAGGAATTAGGGCTATAATGGTAGTAGTCATTGCTTTAGGCAAAGTGCCTCCTGAGAAAAACTGTAAAATAGCTTGAAAAATATATTTGCTTATAATATCCCAACAAACAGTGAAGAAATGACCATTAAAACCATCAATACCTGGAGCACTATTCTTATTTAACTCCCAAATTGCACTTTTAACTTCTTCAAAAGTAGGGTCTTTTGTGAGATAATCATTGTCTTTATCATTAATAACTCTAGTCACACACTCTAGGCTTTTGTAAATATAACTATTAGGAGTGTAGTTAGCAACAAGAAGACTTCTGAAATAAATAACAACTTCCTCTTGAATCTCCTTTTTTCCTGTCAAAATATCTCCTTGAGAGTTAGAAATAGAAGTAATTTTACTTTTGGTTCTTCTTTTTCTAACAACTCCATGAAATTTTTTTGTATTAGCATCCCCTTTTTTAGCCCATTTGATATTTGCTTTTTGAGCCCAAAAATCTTCTTCTATTTTAACCCTATAATTGAAATTTGCTTTGGCTTCCATTAACACAGCTCTATTTGTAGGAATTGGGTCATCTTCAAAGAGTTTTTCCACTCTTAAAATCTCATCTTCAGGATCAATCACTTGTTGAAATATATTCCCAAAGGTACTTTTATTCCAGTTTATAAGTGCTTTTTTCAGAATCTTTAGATTATTAACCAAAGAATATAAAGCATTCCCTTTAGTAAACACTTTCCAGTTTATACTGACCATTTTGAGAAATTCTTGGTGTTTCGTCCAGAACTTTGAAAAATATACCTCCTAGGACTATTATCTAACTCTAATTTCAGAGTAAGAAGAAGTGGACTATGATCTGAATTTGTTTTACTCAAATACTCTAGAGTAACATTATTCAATAAATTAACACCTGCATTATTAAGGCAAACTTTATCAATCCTCTCAAAAATAGTACCATCTCCACTTCTTTTATTCCACCAAGTAAATTTAGATCTACTGAACTTCATTTCTGACACCCCAATACCATCCATACAATTTAGATAATCATTAGCAGCTCTGATATTTATAGGGAGACCTCCTACTTTGTCTTCCTCTTTAGATATTGTATTAAAATCCCATGTGACAAACCAAGGACTTAGAGTGAAATTTTGCCTCAGAAAATCCCACAAAGCCACTCTTTCCTCCATAGTGCACTTAGCATACACCAGAGTTAGAAAAATAGTACTATTGTGCCATTGAATTTCCATATGCATACATTGATCCATTTGCCTCACAATCTTCATCTCTATGCCTTCATTATAAAACATCCAAATTTTATTATCATCATGACCCAAACCATTATCAAACCCAAACCGAATTCTGTACTTTTCTATTTTTTCACAACCCACCATAGGTTCTATACAAATAAGAAATGTAATTTTATTCAGCAAACATAGTTTTTTAATTCTTCTAGAAGTAGCTCCATTGCCTAACCCTCTAACATTCCAAATTAAGGATGTAATAATTTATTATACCTTTTTCTTTCCCCCACATTAGAGGACGATCTTAAACTCATCTGTTGTTGCTGTTTTTTTGCATTTTCTTTTTTATAAAGCTTTTTCTTCTGACTTTTGGATAGAGTTTCATCCCAAATTTCTTCATTTTCTTCATTTTCATTAGTAGATGCCATAATGCCTTCTTCTCTTTCTTCTTCAAACTCCTCTATTTCAGTGATAACCATAATTTTGCTTTGCATTTGAATTCTCTTTTCATAATTAAAACTGACTAGAGTAAGCTCTTGATCATGTTGATTATTAATAATGCAGAGATTTTCTTCTACTTTTTCCTCTATTATATCTTCATTTTGAAGAGTATCACAGATTATTTCTTCATCTATAGTATCTTCTCTGGTTTCTTCTTCACTAATAGTCACTTCATCTATTGTAGGAACTACTGCTTTGGTAGGAAGAGCCTTGCTTGGGCCACCATTTGCTTCTTTTGGATCTTCTTTGGCCTTTTGAAAAGTTCTCGCTACCCAATCTTTAGTACTTTCTTTCTTTCTGAAGTTATTGTTGTACAATTTGGCACTAATTTTTTTTCTTTTTTGCTCTTTGGACTCCTTTGTTTCTTCTTTATTAATTTCTTTTTTTGCATTCTTAAATTTGCATAAATTTATTTTGTGGCCTTGCTTGTAACAAAAGCTGCAGTAATTTGGTAAGTCTTCATACTCACAATATTGCCAAAACCCAACATCATTATCTTCACCGTAACCAATCCTTACCCTTTCAACTAGCTCCTCACTAAGATCAACCTCAACACAGATTCTTGCTAAGCTTGGTCTTGTTAGTTTTGAAGTAGGTTCATCTACCCTTAAAGGATTTCCAAAAGCTCTTGCTATAGAGAAAATACTAGAATTATTGTATAAGTATATAGGCAATTTAGGTAGATTAATCCAAACAGGAGCTACATGGGTCTCAAAGTCTGGATCAAAATCATATGTCCACTTAAAGACACGCATAGGGAAGTCTCTATATACCAGATTTTTTTAACCAAATTCTCGTAAAATCTTCCTCGTGAAAACATCGAATCAATATATGTTTGTGGTCTAATACACCAATATTATAGTTAGCTTTTAAATCGAGCTTTCCAAACAATTTCCTTATCACTTCCACTTCTGGTTTACCATGCGTAAATTTTCCTACTAGTGTATACTTAAAGGGTTCCGATAGCTGTTTTACGTCGTCCATAGAAAAATTGATTAGAGGTTCACCTTTATAACTACCTACTTCTTTCAACGCTAATTTAGGTTTCTTTGGTCGCGAACTTACTATAGATGCGAAGGACTTCATTGGGGATGGATCCGGAGACATACATTGGGGATTTCGTTTTATAGTTGTGGATTTATCTCTGACCGGTGAGGCAGAATTGGGGTCAGACATAGTTGCGGCGGCTAGGGTTATTCACCCTAGTCGTCTATCTCTTTCTCTCTCTAGAATCTCTCTCTCTAGAATCTATTTTGTTGGTGACTCCTCTTCGAAAAAGATTATACTACATACACGTTATTTGGGGAAAAAATACGATTAGTGTACTGTACAACCTCTGTTTAACGATTTAGGTACCATACTATCACTCTATTGTAATTGAGGTACTGAACTATCATAATGTTAACAATTCAGGTACCGCCAATAAATTAATTGGATGGATATTAGTTTCACTTTTCATTTTGGTCATATTCTTTGTAATTTGTATAAATCTAGCCCTTAATTTTCTAAAATGTCTCATTTTAGTATAAACTCAAAAATATCATATTTTAAAAAAAAAAAAAAAAAAAAAACCAAAAAAATATTAAAAAAACCTTTAAAAAAGTAGGAAGCCCGAATAAACCACGAAAAAATGGTACAAAAAACCAAGAAAAATCTAGAAAAACAAAAAAAAATCAAAAAAATCGGGAACCAAAAAAAAACCAAAATCGGTAAAAAAATAAAATATAATCCCTAAAAATTAAAAAATCAAAAATCACAAAACAATGAAAAAACATTCAAAAAAGTCGAAAATCCGTAAAAAAAACCCCGAAAAACAGTAAAATAATTATTAAAAAACCAAGAAAAATCAAAAAATCCAAAGTCACAAAAAAATAAAAAAAAATTCAAAAAAGTGGAGAAAAGCGGAAAGTCAAAAAAATGTAAATTTTTTTTTTAAATAACTAGTAATTGTTTTCAAATGCCAAAAAACGACTTCAAATGACTCCAAATAAAATGACTTCAAATGACTTAAAAATGACAGTAAACAATTGCAAGTTATTTTAAAGTTCTTTTTACATTTTGTTGACTTTCCGGCCTTTTTCGACTTTTTCGATTTTTTTTTTTTGTGATTTTGTATTTTTTGATTTTTCTTGGGTTTTTAATATTTTTTTATTGTTTCGGGTTTTTTACAGGTTCCCGACTTTTTTGAACGTTTTTTCATTGTTTTGTAATTTTTTATTTTTAGGGTTTATTATTTATTTATTTTACCGCTTTTGGGTTTTTCGGGTTCCCGGTTTTTTTGAACTTTTTTTACTTTTTTAGATTTTTCTTGGTTTTTTTACCATTTTTTCGTGGTTTTTTTTCGAGTTTCCTACTTTTTTAAAGGTTTTTTCAAAAAAAATTTGGCATTTTTTTTTATTTTTAAAATTCTGATTTTTCTGAATTTATACTAAAATGAGACATTTTCGAAAATTAAAGGTTAGATTTATACAAATTACAAATAATAGGACCAAAATGAAAAATAAAACTAATTTTAATCCAATTAATTTAATGTTGGTACCTTAATTGTGAGCATTATGATAGTTCAGTTCCTCAATTGTAACAGAATGATAGTATTGTATCTAAATCGTTAAACACAGATAATACAGTACACTAATTGTATTTTCCCCCCCCCCCGTTATTTGTCACTTTTTTTTGGTGTGCGTGTGTGTGGGGGGACAAAATATCGATCTGGATCACCAACCCCTATATACACATTTCGGGTGTTCTGACACTTTATTGTGATTATTTATGGGCTTATGATATATTATTAGGTACATAGCATTTGTTAGGGTATCAACTTTCAGTTAGCACCATATCAACTTCAAACACCACATAAAAGGTACAACTGGCCTGAATTATGCATTTCTTCTTATAGTAATATCAAGGATAACAAGAAAGGAAAAGGATAAACACAAATCAATTAGTTTCTTTACTGGCTTAATTTTACAAGTTACAACTCAAAAGCTTTATTAACCACAACTAACAAAACCTTTTTCTAACCTTATTTACCAAACTTGAAGAGAAGCCCCTCTATAAGATTCAGTTAAAAACAGTGCTACCATAGCTTTTCACCACATTGTCACTCGGGATCTCCCACGCACCATGGAGTCTTGACCTGGCTAATAGCTCCCCCGAGCCCCACGTAGTGATCTATAATATTCTGGAAGGTTGCCCTCTTCAAAACAAGAAGATTAACTTTTGAGAACATTTATCAGCTCTATTTGGGATTTTGAGTGATCCCAATACGGGCTTAGATTGCTGGAAATATTCATTTATTTTATTTGTCGACCATTCATTATTTTATTTGTTTGAAAAATATGTTGGTTATCTATTGAGATTTTTAATATTACTCCTTTCTATCTGGGGCTTTCAGAAACATCAGCCTCTATCCATCGTGCTCACTAGTACATGCATGTAACTGTGAGAGTGAATAAATCTGATTTAAGACTTGGGAAATTTTATTTTGCAGGATTAGCTTCTCCAATTCTTACCTGTAAAGCAAACTTGTATTTTTGACAAGTAGGACACTACAAAAAAATGTACGAATAGCTACGGGTTTTGTGAAGATTTTGTGACGGAAAAGTGAATTTGTAACAGGTTATTTTGTGACAGCTTTGTGATAGTATTTGACTCTCAGAAAATCAATATTATTTTGTAATGGGAGGTTGGGGAATTTTATACTTGTTTGTGATTTAAACTTTTATTTTTGGCTTTCTTTAAAGTGTATGTGTCGAGCAAACTTGTGTCACCATATGTTAGAAATGATTTTTGCACAAGAAATGAAAAAAAAGGTTGATTCAATTTCCTTCTTCATTACCTTTTTGCAGTATTCTTATACTTATCCGGGGACTCTTACATCATTATGTGGATTAATGTGGTTTTCAATCCGGTTTAGTAATTAGAACTGTGTCCCAAGAATTTGTATTGGGTCCTTAATCGATTAGCTGTTAATTTCGGTCAGACAATTGAATGATGCCAAAACGGCAACACTATCCTTCAGACCTTCACCAGTGTTTAAATTGAATATACCAATGATTTTATATGCGCATAATATTAGTTTCTGAATACTGATCACAACCCATCAGAATGAATTACCAAATGTTACTAGTGGCATTATTTTTACAAGGTTTAACAATCGAAAGAAACCGTGCAATAATTAGAAACTCAAAAGAAAACTTAGCTCTTGTTTTTTTGCCGTAACTTTTAGCCACTAAATATGTTACTAGTCGCCATTCTTCTTATAAGCTTTAAGAATTGAAAAAAACCCTACAAAAATAAAAAAATCAAAAAAAACTTAGCTATTATTTTTTTTATCGTAATATTTTAGCCAGTTAAAAATATATGTATCAGGCTTCTCAAAAACCTTATTTTATCGTAAGCTTTTATTTCATCCAAGTTTTCATAGACGATTTAAGCTATAATAAGTCGTTACGACCATTTAATTAATAAAATAGTGGGCTCAACGAGCAATTTAACAAAAAATAGATCCTCATAGATGTTGGTTCTTACTATATCGAAAAGCAATAAAGTAAAAGACAAGGACTGAAATGGAAATAAACAATTTTATTTCACTTTGAAAGAAATATAACTCGATTAGAAAATTCCTGACTCGTACAGAATTTAAATTACAATAATTAAATTACAGACAGATTTAATATAAATTATTAAACTGCTGGACTGAATTGTAATTGTACAAAACTATCTAACAGAATAGTATAACCACTATACTGCTGGACTATTAGTCAATTAAAAGAAACTGCCAGACATAATAGTATGATTACTAAACTTCTGAACTGTTTCTGTAAATAAAAGAAATTACAGAACTGAAATTTAAATTACAGAATATAAATTACATAACAGAAAAGACTGGAAAGTAAATACTGAAAAGTAAACAGTACTGGAAATGTAAATTACAGAAAGTAAAAGACTGGAAAGTAAATTACAGAATTTAAAGAGTACTGAAATGAAATGAACAGAATGTAAAAGAACTGAAATAAAATAAATAGAATTAAAAAAGAAGAGGCAACTGCAAGCAGTTTTCCTTAAACAATATTTCTCGAAACACCTTATAGGTTTCTGGTTCGCGTGGAAACGGCACCGAACCACAGGTCGAGCTGTTGGTGGTGCGATTCTCTCTCTAATATGATGTTATGGTATGCTGTGTTGTGTGCGTTTGTTGTGTTGAAATGAGAGGGAGATGGCTGCCTTTTATAGGCTTTTCAGAAACCAGAGCCATAATGGTCCATTTAATTCTGGGAGTTACACCCCTAGATCCGACAATTCAATTTCTCAAACTGCAGCACTCAATCTGCAATTTATTCTCATTGAATGCTGGCATTTCAATTTGCTAGAAACTCTGGGGAGTACTTTTGTATTTTATACAAAACTCCCTTTTCAGATTTGACCCAAGACCCAAGCCCCAAGACATTCCCCAAATCCCAAGTCCCAAGTCCCGAGCGAGCGCGCGCGTGTGTGGTACACACTAATACACTTAAGTGTATGTGGACATGATAGTTTAACAACTATATTGATTGGACTTGTATATATATTGTAAAATTAACTCTTAATTCTCCAATATGGGATAACGCTCAATGATTTTCCATTTATTCATTCCATTTTCCAGCATTAAGGTTTTACCTTCTTTCGAGAACCCAACTTTGAAGCCGATTAATATTCACACCCATTCTCCGAATAGGTCATGCGATATACCGTTACGAAGCTCATCACACGAGCTACTCAAACTCGTTGAGTACGGCATTAACAGCTAAGTGTTGTCACATGTAATATCGACTCGAAGTTGGTCATGTGACCATTCGGAATACCCATGTATAAAACATGTTTTCCAACAATCCCCCACATGAATGCAATTGGCTGAAAATAAAAATGTCCCTAAATTCATACGAGAACACCGCAAGAGTTTACTGCATAAGTACAGGTAGCGCGCGTCTTGAACCTTCCATAGTGACGTAAAATATGATAGACTACTATTGCGTAGCCTTAAAGCCTTGAACCCTTCAGCGTTTGTGCATACCAGGGTAATGCTCACACAGTGTCCTCTCTACACGACTTACTAAGCCATTTGGTTGTTGTCCATATTTGGTCGTGGACTGCCTTGGCAAAATTCAACCGAGAGCTCTAGTGATTTAGCCCATGGCTCATCACATAGTATCGGCCATACACAATCGTCATAGGTGATTTCAAGTTAAGGATGTCCTGACTCACCCCTCTCGACCTTCGAGATCCTTGTTTTCATTAAGATCCTCATGCTCACCCTTTAAATGGTCTAGGTCAATCACTCTTTCATCCTACAAATGGGTTGGGAATCTAGGTTCCCTAGTGCTTTGTTCGATCACCCCCACAGTTCGGTTTTCCCGTTGAACCTGATGCTGGAGAATCCAGTTCGGGTTGGGTAGCCTCTGAGGGGGTGCCCAATTTTATGGGCTTCAACCCCATTCCCCTCGATGAGACTTCAACTCCTACCTGAGTCAAGCCTTTTGTTAATAGATCTGCAATATTATCCTTAGATATCACAAAATCTAGGGATACCACACCGTTAACTAACAATTCTCTTACGGATTTATGTTTCCGACGAATATGTCGGGACTTTCTATTATACGTGTGATCATGTGCCCGTCCAATAGCTGACTAACTATCGCAGTGCATGCTTATTGCCGGAACAGGTTTTGGCCACATTGGAATTCCTTCCAGAAAGCTTCTCAACCAGTCAGCCTCTTTTGTCGCTAGATCCAAAGCTATGAACTCAGATTCCATAGTTGATCTATCTATGCAGGTCTGTTTGGATGATCTCCATGAAACAGCCGCTCCACTCAGTATGAACACATATTCATTTGTGGACCTTGTACTGTTGGAATCCGAGATCCAGTTGTCATCAGAATACCCTTCCAGCACAGCTGGATATCTGGTATAATGCAACCCTCGGTCGGCCGTAAATCTCATGTACCTGAGAAGTCTCATGATGGCCTTGTAGTGCTCCCCATTGGGATTACTGGTATACCTACTCAGCCTACTTACTAAATTGGGTATGTGATACAGGACGGAAGCGTAAAATAGAATTAAAAGATCTTGTTTGTAACACACGAACGGGTGTGTTGCTCGATTACGTTCGAACGGGCGTATTTTGCTGGAATCCACCAACGAAAATCTGGAATCCACCAGGAAATAAACTAAAGTAAAGTACTTTATTGATTGGAAAATAATTGATACATTCATATCTCAACCACAGAGGTATATATAGAGTTCCTAACATCAATCATAATCTGACTATAACTAATCTAAAAGAATCCTAGTCTAACTAGGAAATAACTAAATATTATGATTGTCTAATCCTGATTAAATTAGGAATAGTAATAACTAAATATTATAAATAAAATATAAAAGTAAATACTACTAAATAATATTCTTTAAAACGAAACTCCATTGCTTTTCTTGAACTTAATACTGTTTGTATTCATCCGTTTCTCATCATTCCCATCCACTTAAAAACAAATCATCCCGATTTGTACATAGTAAACGAATTTTTTTTTCGAACCAATTGTCATCTTTTGTCGGGGCATTATTTTTCCCCTGTCCCATGGATCTCCAATTAATGTATCACAATCGGTATCCAAATACTCATGAATAAAATCTATCAAATGCTGAATATCAAGTATGAAAGGTAGTTGATTCGAATCGACCGTGACACCTCGAAACCCCTTTTATAATTCTTTCATTAACTCCCTTATTTTGATCCCTTCACATTTCGTGTTAATTCCCAAAGTTAAAACTCCATTAAAATCATTGATATTAAAAGAAAAATAGTTGACAACATTCGAGATAGTCAATAAACTTTTCTCTTGCACTTTAGAAACATTTGATATACTTCCTGTTGGAACTAGCATAAATTTTTCTCGTTGCCACTCAATATAATATGTATCATCTTTTCCTTTATAGACAGAACCAACGTCAAATTTCCATGGTCTACCCATTAATACATTACATGCATCCATCTCATCAATTCTTAATTTCTTGAATTCAATATTGTCGCTTTTCGACTTAAATCTTTCTTGAGCAACAATATTAACGGCTTGTTCCAAATTTGAAACATTTTCGAGAAAAAGTTCCTTTGTTTCTTTAAGAGAGATTGTTGTAGAATCCAAATGAGCAATATCAAGTATTTGTGAATCTTGCATTGAATTATAATCTTCTAAAATTATGTCGTTTTTAGTTTCGAGATCATCGATTAAAACATGTTTAGTCAACTCCAAATCAGCACTAGCAAAACATGGTTTTGAATAGAGGGAAAAAATCTGGTCATGATAAAAAAAATTCCTCCTTTTGAAGTGACTCGGGTACTTTAATCCGAATTCCTTTTCCTTGCCATTCAAATGTATATGTGTGGTGTTTGTCATCATAAACAGCTCCTACTTCATCTTGCCATGATTTTCCCAATAAAATATGGCAGACTTACATATCAATAACTTCACAACCGACTAAAGAATTATATATTTTCCCCATGGCTAAAGGAACCAAACAAATATGAGTTACCTGAACCGGGAGTCCATCTTGATCCCACACGATTTGATAAGGTGTGGGGTGTGGCATCATGTTCAACTTCAAGTAGTTCACAACCTTTAACGATACTAAATTTGATAAAGAGTTATTGTCTATTACCATCTTGCAAACAACTCCTCCTAATCGGCACTGAGCTTGAAACATTTTTTTTCGATAAGTGAGTTTTTCGTTATAGATAGAGCTCTCCATAATTTACGTTTTGTATTTAACAGATCGTAGGCTTTCTCTGATACCACCTGATGCAGGACGGAAGCGTAAAATAGAATTAAAAGATCTTGTTCGTAACACACGAACGGGTGTGTTGCTCGATTACGTTCGAACGGGCGTATTTTGCTGGAATCCACCAACGAAAATCTGGAATCCACCAGGAAATAAACTAAAGTAAAGTACTTTATTGATTGGAAAATAATTGATACCTTCATATCTCAACCACAGAGGTATATATAGAGTTCCTAACATCAATCATAATCTGACTATAACTAATCTAAAAGAATCCTAGTCTAACTAGGAAATAACTAAATATTATGATTGTCTAATCTTGATTAAATTAGGAATAGTAATAACTAAATATTATAAATAAAATATAAAAGTAAATACTACTAAATAATATTCTTTAAAACGAAACTCCATTGCTTTTCTTGAACTTAATACTGCTTGTATTCATCCGTTCCTCATCACTATGTCCGGTCTAGTGCAGTTCATGACGTACATAAGACTGCCTATTATCCGAGAATATTCCAATTGTCTCACACTCTCCCCAAAGTTCTTTTTTAGGTTGGTTGAGATCTCTATTGGAGTTCTGGATGTCGCCCTACTATCTTTGTCAAACTTATCCAACATTTGCTTGACATAATGTGTTTGAGATAGCGCATATCCATCTGATGTCTTGATGATCTTGATACCAAGTATTTCATCAGCGACACCCAAATCTTTCATCTCGAACTTTTGTGACAACATTTTTTTAGTAGAGTTGATATTATCAATACTCCCTATTATAATCATGTCATCTACGTAAAGGCAGACTACCACGTAATCCTTTTCATTTCCTTTTACATAGACACATTTGTCACATTTGTTGATACGGAAACCGTTGGATAGCATCACTCTATCAAATATCTCATGCCATTGTTTAGGTGTTTGTTTAAGTCCATATAAGGACTTTACAAGTTTACACAACTTATTATCTTTACCTGGAACTACAAACCCTTCGGGTTGTTCCATGTAAATTTCCTCTTCCAATTCCCCATTCAAGAATGCCGTTTTCATATCCATCTGATGTATTTCAAGATTGAACAGTGCCGCGAGTGCAACGACAATCCGGATAGACGTTTTCCTGGAGAGAGGAGCGTACGTGTCGAAATAGTCTACACCTTCGATTTGTCTAAAACCTTTCACTACAAGTCTCGCCTTGTATTTTTCGATTGTTCCATCGACCTTTCTCTTCCTCTTGAAGATCCGCTTGTGTCCTAGTGGCTTACACCTGGGTGGTAGATCCACTAGTTCCCATGTGTGATTTTGTAATATCGATTCAACCTTATTGTTGATCATTTCCTCCCAATATTGGGCTTCCGGGGATGACATTGCTTGTTTGAATGTCGTCGGTTCGCCTTCTATCATGAAGGTTAAAAAATCTGGACCGAAAGACGTTTCCTTTCTAGCCATTTTACTTCGTCGAGGTTCTTTTTCTTCTTCCTCTAACGGTTCAATTGCCCCCACATTTTCCTCACTGTTTGACTCCTCAGTCTCTACAATTCTGGAGGACTTGCAGGGAAAGATATTCTCAAAGAAAGAAGCTTCTCGAGCTTCGATGATAGTATCTACATGCACATCGGGATTATCCGACTTGTGCATGAGAAAACGATAAGCACTACTGTTGTGTGTATATCCTGTGAACACACAGTTTATCGTGTTTGGCCCTATTCTCGTTCTTTTCGGAAGCGAGACTAGGACCTTCGCAAGACAACCCCAAACCCTTAAGATTTTATAGCTCGGCCGATGGCCTTTCCATAGTTCATAAGGTGGTTTATCACGCTTCTTATGTGGTAGCTTGTTCAATATATAGTTGGCAGAAAATAGCGCTTCCCCCCACATGTTCTGGGGTAACCCATAACTTATTAACAGAACATACATCATTTCCTTGAGCGTCCTATTCTTATGCTCGGCAAGCCCATTCTGCTCCAGAGAGTATGGGGATGTGGTTTGATGTACAATGCCACTTTCTGTACATATCTGTGCAAACGGTGCTTCGTATTCACCGCCTCTATCACTTCTCAATATTTTAATCCGTTTATTGAGTTGATTTTCTACTTCAGTCTTATAAAGAGCTAATTTCTCTACCGCTTCGTCTTTACTTGTCATTAAGTAGACATAGCAGTATCTAGTACAGTCATCTATAAACGTGATGAAATACTTTTTCCCTCCTCACGTTTGTATAAACTTTAAGTCACATACATCCGTGTGTATAAGACCGAGAGGTTCTGTACTTCGTTCAATATGTTGAAACGAAGACTTAGTTAATTTTGCATCAACACAAACCTCATATTTATGTTGTTTATTGAAGACAAAACTTGGTAGTAGATTTAGTGATATTAATTTCTTCATTGAATTAATATTCACATGACCTAATCTACCATGCCATAAATTAAATGAATCACAAGAATAAGCAAAGGAAGTTTTATTAGCCACTTGGGCAACATTCATGATTACATTATTCTTGGTACTGGCCTCGGCCTTAGTACCGTCATTAGCAGACTCGGCTTTAGGAGCTGGAGTTCCAATATTTAATTTAAACATGTTGTTGGTCATATATCCACGGCCTACATATATTCCATTTAAGTTGATTACAATTTTAGCAGATTCAAATACAAGTTTAAACCCTTTGTTCACCATCATTGAGCCGGAGACAAGATTTTTGCGAATTTTCGGCACATGGAGCACGCCGTTCAGTGTCAGCTCCTTTCTCGATGTCACCCTCTGGAAATAGCCGAGTTACCCATGAAGTAGCTCTCATTGTCCATGGAAGTATAGCTCTTGAACATCTATTTGCTGGCGCATATGCGACTTGTGGCGCCGGTATCCAGCCACCACTCATTTGGGTTGCTCCCCACAAGGTTCACTTTAGAGACTACAGTACTCAGGTGCATGTAATCTTGTCCAGCATCATCTCCTCCCTCAGCCATATTTACCTGAGCAGGTGGCCCTCTTCCTCACTTTCCCTTGGAACTTCCTCTTTGGGGGGGGGGGGGGGGGTTGGGCTTATCGATGCGCATCTTACAATCTGCGGCACGATGGCCCGGTTTGTTGCAGACAAAGCAGTCTCCCAGAAATTTTTTCTTGGAAACAGCACCGACTCTGCTGTCAAAGCATTTCCGCTTAGATGAAGCGTCTTCAACCAAATTGGCTTTAGCAACCGCGTTGCTTGCCCTGCCACCGCCTTTCCTTCCGGATCGGCGGTTGCTTTGCTCAACATTGATCCTCTCAATGAGTCCCTCTAGGGTCATAGCCTTTCGCTTATGTTTCAGGTAATTCTGAAACTCTTTCCATGAGGGTGGCAGTTTCTCAATCATTAATGCCACCTGGAAAGGTTCATTTATTACTAACCCTTCGACATCAAGCCTATGGTATATGAGCTGGAGTTCCTCAGCCTGCTCGATAATACTCTTTCCGTCAACCATCATGTACTCTTGAAAGTCCGTGACGATAAATTTCTTTGCGCCAGCGTTATTCACTTTGTACTTCTTTTCGAAGGTTTCCCAAAGCTCATTTGCAGAAGCCTTGGGCTCGAATACACTGAAAAGAGTGTCATCAAGCGTACAAAGGATGTGGTTTCAGAATAGGTAGTTGCCGTGTTTTCATGCTTCCATCATCAAAACCGTCTCCACGTCCTCATCGTCCTTGCTTAGGACGGGTGCAGACTCTTTTAGAAAACGGGTCAGGTTAAGGACAGTTAAATAAAACAGCATTTTTTGCTACCAACGTTTGAAGTTGTTGCCCCTAAACTTTTCCGGTTTCTCTAAATGAGAGGATGGAAAAACGGGCATAGCCGAAGTAGCCGGAGCCTTGCCCTTGGCTTTGGCCAAAGCCGCAGCCGCTACTTTGGCCACAACCTTTGCAGCGGCCTGAGCTGCGGCCGCAGCCGCAGCCATAGCATCAACTTCTCCTGCAACGGTGTTGGCCGCAGCCTTTGCTGCCGTGGCTTCGGCCTTAGCCTCAGCTTGAGGCTGAGCCCCCCCACTCGCAACGCTTGCAATGTTTTGGCCACTGCCAATCACAACTGCGCCCTGTACATTTTCCGAAGGAACGATGGGTGTTTGATCCTCATTAGTCATCTGAAATGACAAGATAAAAATGTTTAGTTTCTCGCAAGAAAACTAATATTCTTAATCGTAAATACTAATTATAACTTAATTAGTTTTCTCAAAGAATAGCGCCCAAAAAACAATTAACCGAGATTCTAGCGTGACATCAATTTGCAAACTTCAATTCACTAAGAACTCTTTTAATTTCTAGAATTAAATGTTTAAACTCAAATCGGAGTTATTCTATTTGCAAACTTAAATTTCTAGTAAACTATGAATGACTTTGCAAGAATAAAATCCGAGACGTCAACAAAACAAAATAAAAAAGAAAAGTCCTTTCTTTCCGAAATTAGTAAAACCAAAAAATAATATTGTTTAAGATTGTTGGTTCTTACTATATCAAAAAGCAATAAAGTAAAAGACAAGGACTAAAACGGAAATAAACAATTTTATTTCACTTTGAAAGAAATATCACTCGATTACAAAATTCCTGACTCGTACAGAATTTAAATTGCAATAATTAAATTACAGACAGATTTAATATAAATTATTAAACTGTTGGACTGAATTGTAATTGTACGAAACAATCTAACAAAATAGTATAACCACTATACTGTTGGACTGTTAGTCAATTAAAAGAAACTGACAGATAAAATAGTATGATTATTAAACTTCTGGACTGTTTTTGTAAATAAAAGAAATTACAGAACTGAAATATAAATTACAGAATATAAATTACAGAACAGAAAAGACTGGAAAGTAAATACTGAAAAGTAAACAGTACTGGAAATGTAAATTACAGAAAGTAAAAGAGTGGAAAGTAAATTACAGAAAGTAAACAGTACTGAAATGAAATGAACAGAATGTAAAAGGACTGAAATAAAATAAACAGAATTAAAAAAGAAGAGGTAACTGCAAGCAGTTTCCCTTAAACAATATTTCCCGAACCACCTTATAGGTTTCTACTTCTCGGAACTTTGTTCCCAAGGTAGAACTTTTGTCACAGTGGTTCGCGTGGAAATGGCACCAAACCACAGGTCGAGCTGTTGGTGGTGCGATTCTCTCTCTAATATGATGTTATGGTATGCTGTGTTGTGTGTGTTTGTTATGTTGAAATGAGAGGAGGATGGCTTCCTTTTATAGGCTTTTCAGAAACCGGAGCCATAATGGTCCATTTAATTATGAGAGTTAAACCCCCAGAATCCGCCCATTCAATTTCTGAAACTGCAGCACTCAATCTGCAATTTATTCTCATTGAATGCTGGCGTTTAAATTTGCTAGAAACTCTAGGGACTACTTTTATATTTTATACAAAACTCCCTTTTCAGATTTGACCCAAGACCCAAGACATTCCCCAAATACCAAGGCCCGAGACCTGAGGCCCGAGTCCCGAGACCCGAGTGAGGGCGTGCGCGTGGTACACACTAATACACTTAAGTGTATGTGGACATGATAGTTTAACAACTACATGGGTTTGACTTGTATATACATTGTAAAATTAACCCTTAATTCTCCAATATGAGATTACTCTCAATGGTTTTCCATTTATTCATTCCATTTTCCAGCATTAAGGTTTTACCTTCTTTCGATAACCCAACTTTGAACCCGATTAATATTCACACCCATTCTCCGAATAAGTCATGCGATATACTGTTACGAAACTTGCCACATGAGCTACGCAAACGCGTTGAGTACGACATTAACAACTCAGTGTTGTCATATGCAATATCAACTCGAAGTTGGTCATGTGACCATTCGGAACACCCATGTATAAAACATGTTTTCCAACAATAGAGTCATAGTATCCCGTATTGTGTATGTATCTTTAGTTGTTATACACCAAGTTAACAGTGAAGAGTGATTTAGTTTGAGAAAGTAATGGTGGGAGAGCAGAGATGCATCTACTAAGAAAAAATAATAGTCAATTTAAATGATTTCTCTTTTTCCTATAAAAACCTAATGTCTTGTTCATTTGAATGTTTTAAGTTATGGTTGCAGTGCTTTCAATCTATGTCGTTATGTTAGTCTAAGCCTATTTGTTTATGAATTGCGTCACTTGCATGTATATATAATCTTATGTATTTTTAATAATGATACGATGAACTTGATTTGATTTTACTGAACATCAAAGGTAACTTATTGTATTCAACAACCCTATTTAATGGTATTCGATTTTTATAGGATATTTGATTGTAGTTTTCCATTTGGATTGAGAATCCTAAAGGGTCAGGTGCGCTTAAAATCCGCTACTTATTTGTAACTATTCTGAGCGGAAAAATGTGACCGAGTGAGATGCACTTGTTAGGTTCGCTTAACTATGGCGCATGACTGCATTTAATACAAGGGACGAGAATAGAAACGGTTGCGTTTCCCACGTCTGACAACAAGACTGCTTAGTCGGTCTAGAAAAAACAAATAATCAAAATTCCCGCGCTAAGGGATCACTCATAACAAAAAGAAAATTTTCTAGTATAAATCAAATTTGGAAACCTTAAAATCGTTGGTTCCTAATCATTTTGTTTCTCCCAAAGTGGACTAACAGAGTTTCTTTCTATCATATAATCCATACCACACAACTCACATGTGTCATATAAATCGCTACCACAATTCAATGGGTTGTTCCCATTCCATGCCATAAAAGAAAACTCATCGTCTTCTCTTTCTTGGCTCATCTTTTCCTTTCTAAATATATAATTTTAGGGGGAAATTCATGTAATAATGATTGGACCACGAAATGATAGTTTTTATTGGTTAATATGATATTAATTAGCATAGTTCAGCATATTTAGTGTATTCCGTTTTTTCCGGGTTTATTTCCGCATTTCTATATTTTTGTAGGAAATTGCATGAAATTAACACAAAAATAAGACAAGAACACAAGAAAACCAATTGAATGACCAAAAGTCAAAAGACCCCCCAAAAAGAGCAAGGTTGACCAAAACAGAAACCAAAGAGATAGGCCTGACCAGTCACCCTTACCGTTCATGCCTGACCGGTCACTTTTCCCGGTCAGGTTACAACTAATTTAATAATTAGGTTAAATTTCGTAGGTCATATAAATATCAAATTTTTAAAGTTGTAACCCGTCTTTTTCATTATTCACAACAGATTTTCAGTTTTCACCTCTGTCTCTAAATATTCTCCCTTTTCATATATTTTGAGATACTTTTATCATTTCGGATATTACCGTCAAGGCTATCAAAGCTAAGTACTTTTATTTGATCTGTATTATCATTTTATTCGTTTTTTTTTCTAGTATTTATCTTTTGATTGATATTGTTTTAATTAGTACAACTTTATATAATTTTGCATGGTTAGGAATTGACAACTTTTAAATTGCATGATTTATATTATTAGGAAAACTCTCCTAATCGAACACATGGCCATAATTTGCTAGATCTAAACGTGTTAGGATTGACGACCCTCACATGTTATTTAGTAAATTGGTATAGTAAGTAGAAATATATTGGTTGATTATTTGAGAAATAGAGAACGCGGTCGAAAACACTATTTAATCTAAGCCATATACCGTCTCTAATCAAAAACTTGGGTAATTCAGCTGTTATTTATTACAACTGCTATTGTTCTCTTGCGACACTGCCTTACGTGAAAAAAAAACATGTATGAAAGGCTGTCAGTATTTTGGCGCCGCTGCCGGGGACAATGGCGAAGATTGAATTCTATTTCTGCTTGTTTTCAGCTAGTTTACTTCATGTTTTATTACCTGTTTCTGCCCAAATTTTTACAAATCTATAAACTCTCTAGTCTCCCTTTCCTGTCACACCCTTGAATTAAAAAAAATATTAATTTTCAGATTTAAAGAATCTTTTAAAAAAGAAAAACTATAATTTGTTAATATAAATTCCGAAAATATCTTATAAGATCTCAAAGTTGTTAAAGGTATATTTAAATATTGTATTTGATAAGATTAATCTTATCTCCAAATCTTCAAAAAAATCTTTTTCAAACTGATTTGGATACAAAAGATTCACTTACAATCTTATCTTAATATATAAACCAAATCTTAAAAGGAAAGATAAGATTACAGAATATGAAAAATTTGATTAATTTTCGGAATTAAAAGATTTTTAATTAATATTAATAGATAATTCGGAATTAATTAAATTTTAATAAATAAATTCAGAAACAAGTTTAATAATTAATTATTTAATTAAGTAATTAAATAAAAACTTCGACACCATCCAAACATTTCTATCCGCTCCTTCTTAATGGAACCAGGGAGTGAAGCCGAAAATGAAACAACAATTGAACAATGTTTAAATCTTGTCGCACCGGTTGGGTTGTTTTGCATTGTGTTTGACTCCATCCAGGAGAAATTCGTTCTGCATGATTCTCAATATATTGTCATTCTTCCAAAATTTTCTGGTCTGAAAAGTGAGTGCCCTTACACACATCTCAAGGATTTTGCCGATACATGTCATCTGGCGTGTTACGGTCGGATCCCATACAACTTGAATTGTTCCATTTTTCCCTAAATGAAAAGGCCTTAGAATTGTACGAAAACCTACCAAGGAATTCGATTAGAACTTGGAGTGATATGGTAGAATGCTTTCTTAGGTACGCATACCCAACTTCTCGTTTAGCCGATGCTCGTAACCAAATTAAAAACTTCATTCCTGAACCTTGTATGGATTAAATACATGGATCCACTAGTAGTTGTAAATGTATGAATGGAGAGAAATAAGTTAACAAAAAAATGAAAAAAATTGATGAACGGTTATTATAGGGAAATTTATAAGTAAGCTGAAAATTTGTATAAATCAAAATATTTCCTCAAAAGCTGTAAAAGTGTTAGATTTGAAAAAATGTTTAGGGTACGTGATGCGGATGCTCTAAGTACTCATACCCAACTTCTCATTTAGTCGATGCTCATCACCAAATTCAAAACTTCATTGCTGAACCTTCTGAAGCGTATCACGACGCGGGGGATATATTTAATACACTTCTTAGAACTTGTCCTTCACGCGTCAGATCCCACACCCAATCTTGGCAATTGATGTGGTCTTCTCAGTGATTTCACCAAATCTTAGATTTCCAAACCAGGCAAGGGTTATCCTCCTAATTCTCACTAATTCTTATAAACCTTCTTAAAAAGCGTTATTTGAAAAAACTTGCAAGCTGGAATCTATATTAATCTCCAGGTAGAGGTTGATATTAACAACTACCATAATCATAACAACTACCACAATCGTAAGTATCATAATAATTTTTTTTTAGATCTGGTCTTGCTGCTCATGTTATATCTGTTTGATTTGATTTTCTTTTCATTACTAGATAATTTCATACCTTTCCATTTAGCTATTTTTCTCTTTTTTTTCTTCTTTTTTGTCCACCTCTGTTTCCCAATTAGAAGAGTATAGATCTACAGTTAATTCACCTCCTTCCAAATTTATATGTTTTTGAGCAATAGGTAGATTACTGTTGATTTCCCCAATATCACTGTTGTTTGAGTTATCTGTTGAGTATCAAGATTTATGGCATACATCCTCTAGTGTTAGAGGCACAATATCCCTCTCCAAATGAATTAATTACAGATTATTAGGATTTCTAATGATGATATTAAGTGGTACTACCTGAGTGTAATTACCCTCAGAATTAGGTGTTGTTCTACTGGCCTTGAGAAACGAAAATGGATCTAACATTTGCCCTTTTTCTTTTGAGTTTTCTGTTCCATCAAATGGGATTAGGCTAGATTGATGCTCTGTAATTGGATTACCACTTGCTTGTTCTGTACCCATTTGCTCTTTACCTTTTTCTTTTAAATTTTCTACTTGATTTTCATTTTCTTCTTACTCCTTTAGGTCTTATAATGCTGCAAAATTGTTTGAAGTTCTTATGTTCTCCTTAGCAAGTGCTCCATTTTGCACAGAAACATCTAAAGCTCATTGCACATCTATAGGTATTTTACCTTTTTCTCCATATGTTATGCCACTACTGTATTCCATATTGGGCATTTCCTTTGAAATTGCAGGTCTTGATTGGTTCAATTTTTGTTTGTTTACCCATTTCTCAACTAAGACATGTTCTTTCTTTTGGTGTCTTGCCTTATTAGCCTGCCAATTATTGGTGTGGTTACCAATTTGATAATTCATCTTGTTGTGCTATACCACTCTTACTGACTTCCTCCTTTTCCTTATTATTATTATCCTTGTTATGCATTATATCGAACATCTTGCATTCATAATAACTGTGTCCAATTTTACTGCAGGAAATGCAATACTTTGGAAGCTGTTCATATCTGCATTCTTGCAAAAAGGCCTCTTGGTCACCTTCATCTCCATATCCGACGGAAACCCTTTTTGTAAGTTCTTTCTTTAAATCTACTTCAATGTAGACCCTAGCTGGATTTGGTGTGAATAAATTGCTAGTAGCTTCATCCACCTCAAGTGGATTGCCAATGACCCTAGATATAGCAAAGATGCTAACTTTATTGTACAGATATGTGGGTAGCATATCCAAACTTGTCCAAACATGCGTAATAAAGGGTTCAAAACCAGGTTTAAGTTGTAAGTCCATTTAAAAACCCTCATTGAAACTCCTAAGATTACCAACCTTTCTTTAAAGCATATTCTAAAGTAATCATCTTTATGAAAAAATCAAAGAAGTATATGCTTATGATCTATCAAACCCCATTGTGTACTCATCTTTTAGCCCCAGAAAAGATAAAAAGTTGTTAATATCTTCAATTTCTAGTCTTTCATGAGAGAATTTACCCACTAACGTATACTTGAAAGTCTTTGATAAATATTTTACCTCTTAATGTGTAAACATTATTGAAGGTTTTCTTTTATATTTTTTGACTAGTTTTATACAAAAATTAATCTGGTGTTTGATATCGTGACCAAAATTCAACTAGTTGAATGCATTATATTATGTGAATAGTTCGTCAACAAATACATATATGTGCGTTTCACCCTACATAAATTAACATACGCCAATTATATAATTTTATCAAAGAAGTCATATTTTGCCTCAAAATATGCATAATTTTTTTTTTTGAAAGATACATAGACATTAACTTAGATATCAACTTGGACATTTTTATGCAAAAACGCTCCAAATCAAAATTTGATTAACACAAATATCCACGGTTTCACGACGGAAAAACAAATATGTGTCTTTTTTTTTCTAGATTTATAATTGCATGTGTTGATTTTTTAAATTTTACCTTAATTTACAAAAAATGCAATTATATATTTCGAAAAAAAAAATAAGACGCATATTTGTTTTCCAAGCCTTTTTTGAGCGCAAGTGGCAGACCTGAACAAACAAATCTGGCTAGTAGGAACTCAGAATTACCACAACTTTTAATGTGTATCAAGCTAGCCTCACCAAGTATAAAGTTGTCAGTAAAAACCACAAGGCAACCAGGTATGATATCACATAATAAGTGAGTTTCAAGCCCATCTCTCATCCATTTCTCTAGATTATTGCAATCTTGTCCAAAAAAGCCAATCATCCAACTGTAATCTCTCCAAACTCTTCTCCCTTTAGAACATTTTCCTTGCCTTACTTGACCATCCAAACAAGTAAAGATTCTGAAATAAAAGAAGAAAGAACAGCAGTATACAACATAACAAAGACCGACAACAAGAAGCACTCTATCCAAAAGTTTAAAAAGATTAGTAAAATAAAAAAGTCTCTCATCTATTTTGAGCAAGTAAAAAATAGTACCACCACCAGAACTAGCAAAAGTTCAAAACCACCAAATAGCAGAATAAAACCACTGCATTATCATTAAAAATGGAGTCTCTTATGTTCCAATTTTTAGCAATGAAAGAATTTCTCCTATTAGTGGGGATATTCCTCATATTACTTAGCTTGACTTTTATGATAAATTCAATCTGGAGAATGATAAAGCTAACATCAGTACTAGTCTTACCATGTTTTATATCATTTCTTTCTTTCCAAATATAATAAATTGTACTTGAGAAAATGATCTTACCAATAAAAGCAGGTAGTTTTTTACCCTTGAACATTTTAGTGGCCCACACAATCCATTCTTCCCAACTATTGCATAATCCAGAATACCCTGCCTTGAACAACAAATTATGTAGTATCCTAGTGGAGTACACACATTTGAATAACATATGGTCGAGGTCTTCTAAGTGATAATTGCACGAATAGCAATTGGTGGTAACACTAGGATACCAATTGCAAATGTTATCTACTAGTCTTTTCAGAACAGCTTGCCACATGATGACACTGCATTTAGGGGTTTGATTTTTGAACCAAAGAAGGTAAGCCCAAGGAACATTAGTCTTTTTATCTCTCATGTGATTCCACATAGAACCCACAGAGAAATCTGTCATCAATGGTCCAGGCTATGTGATCCTTCCTATTATAGTGTATCATAGGGTGGTTTAGTCCCTTTATTTGAGCCACAGATGATGGAAGCTAGCCTTTCATTAAGCGAGAAGCCTTTATCCTGAAGCAAAGCCCAAGTGTAATCTCTGGGCAAGATAGGGCCACTTCTAAGCCAATTATCATACTGAAAGAAAATGTTATCACCAGTGCCCGCTTTGAAATAAATAAGGATTTTCATAACTTCTCTAGCTTTTAATTTTTCTTCCAAGAAAAGCTACTTCTAGAGGGGTTTTTAAAGACCCGGATATTTCTATCCTTCACTATATTGACGTAAATCCATCTTTTCCACAAAAGAAGTAGAGTGAGGATTGCACAGGTTCTAAAAGCAAAATTCCACACTTTGAGATTTCTAAAACCCAACCCACCATCATCGAGGGGGTAAATAATATCATGTCAAGCCACTCTAGCTCCAGGACTAGCCCATAAAAATTTAGAAAAAAAATTGCTCTATTTTGTGAGTGACTCATCAATGGTTTTGATTGTTAGTAATACTAGATTTAACAAAAAAAAAAATTTAATTAATATTAAAATTTAGTGTATACTCAACTAGGGTTTTAGTATATTTTTATTTGCGTTTTATTGGGATGAATTTTTAGACTTAACAATTTTTCTTATTTTTAATTAATATTTAAATTTAGGATATGCTCAACTAAGATTCTCTAGTATATTTTTATTTGAATTTTTAATAGGTTGGTGATGAGCACGATAACTTTTGGCATATTCAGGTTTATTATTTATATGTCACTTTATTATTAAGTGGCTTATTTGTTATTTTTATTGATTTTTTAGGACAAGTTTTGCTATTTTTATGTTATGGGTATTATTTAATACCCATAAACTTGTGTACTGCTCATTATGTTTGTTACTATTGGATTTATGAGAAGGGTTAAACCTTAATTTGTCTTTTTTTCTCTTCTCTTTTGATTGATTGTGTCTTTTGACGTGAGATTGATTTTTCTTTCTCTTCTATATTTCTACGAAACCTCCCGTTTTCATCATTATTATCTAGAGCATGTCTTTCCTACATCTCGTGGGATCCATATTTCATTTTTTTTCTCCTTTTTTATTTATAATTTTTTTTTTATCATGAATCAAAATCAATTGGTGAGTGATATTCAAAAAACTGGTGTTAGTATACAAGCACTACAAGACGAGGTTAGCGGAATGAAAACTCAATTGGAATGGTTGTGTCGGAGACGAGGCATCGAGGTACAGACACATGCGCCAGCCGCAAAAAATAGTGTGGCGGGCCGATCTACCACAGCCGACGACGGGGTGGGTGGAACCCACCAATCCGCGACCTTTTTTGGGCCGCCGCATGTTAGCGAGTTGCCTCCGCAAGGGGCTGATCGTTTTGATGATGATGGTGTTTTAGGTTTTTCGTATGTGAAGTCTACAGCCGTGAAAACCATAGCCGTTGTTGGACCCGTGATTGAGCCTACAAACAAACAGGTTCGAGATGTGGTTTTTGATATTATCTTGGAGATTGATTTTAATACAACTAGCATGTATGATATTTTAGTTTAGCTCCATAACTGCTTTGTGATTTCTTTTCTACATCGACAAAAAGAAGTGAAACAAATTATCAATGATTGTATTAATGACTTAAGTGACGATGAATATGAGCTTGAACAGGAAGAGCAAACTCCGATTGACCTACCCCCATCCGCTGTAGCAACAGAAATTGCGGTTCATTCGGAAAACATAAATTATGAGTTATATCTACATAATTTATTTTACAACAAACCTATGAGCAATTATGTTGATCCATATGCAGTTGGGCTATACTAAGGGTGTCAAAAAGACCCAAGACCCGAAAACCCCACCGTAAATACCCAAAAACCACAAGAACCGACCCGTCACAGAACCGTTTTGGGTCTACCCAACCCAACCCTGCTGGTTCTTGAGGCAGCTATAGTTCTCAACTCTATACCGTGGACTCGACCCGTAGACCCGACCCGCATACCCGAAATATAGAACCGTAATATATACTCATATTTTAAAAATATAAATGCATATTATGTATGTACAACAAAAATTGGATAAATGCACGAGAAAGAATACAAGAAGAACTCATATAATGACGAGTGAAGAAAGATAAAACGTTTCTGAATATTTATGAAGATACGGTTGAAAATTTAACATTAGTTGACGCTCCTTTATTTTTTTATTTTTATGTCTTGTGAGGTTTTTTTTCCATATTTTTATATTTTTATCATTAATAATATAAAAATATGGGTTTTCCCCACTGTTTAATAAAAAAATAGTTGTTAATCTTGTTTTGATTCCAAATTTTACGATTTATTTTTAATTCAGTCTATCTGTCTTAACAATAAAATGGGTAATTAAGAAAATAAAAAATGGAACCATTAGTTTGTAATGTTTAAGTGACTGTGAAATGTTTACGTGATTCAGTAATCAACCAAACACATTGTTGACCAATATTAAGCAAAAAAAAAATGATAGTAACTCATTACTTTATTTATTTTTTACAAGTAAATTAAGAAATAACTTGGAAAAATATATTCATTATCAATATGTAAAAATACTATTTAGAAAAGAACATCTATAAAAGTAGAATAAATTTTACGAATTTTGGGTATTTTGGGTAAATAACCGCACCGAGAACCGTTATACCCATTACAAATACGGGTATGGGTCGGGTAAAATAAGTAAAAAAAATTAAATAGATCCGACCCGACCCATAGATGATAAGAGAATCGCTAAAATCGTTACCCTAATACCCAAAAACCGTCGGGTCGGGTCGGATAAAATTGACACCCCTAGGTTGTACGATAAAATGTCTATTGATAGAGGTAAATTTATGGAGTTTACTCTTACAAATAGAGGGAAAGAAAAAGTAAAATCGTTTTGAAAACATATTAATTCCTCTTATAATTTGTTGAGTATTTGGCTTGAGAAAGAAACAAGAGAATATAAGTTTTTGAAGATGCAATTTCAGATATTTTCTTATGCGTACAAGTTGATGGATAGAATGAGTGTAAGGGATTTAGCGCATAAAATATATTGTAGTTGTTTGGAAAGAATTTATGAGATTGGGTTGTTTGGTATATGTAATGAATTGGTGGGACTACCATGCGATCGTGGTAAATTAAACATAAACAAGATTATAATTTTGGTGTGTTTTTCTCATGGCCGTGAGACCATTATCAATAAATTAATTCGCGTGTTTATTTGCTTTGGAGGCGATAATGGTGGAATGGTAGTATTTGGGAAACGTGATTTTAAGATTATACTTTTTGGAGATGGAAGGTACCTTAATTATTTGACTAAAATTGACTATTCAATAGTTTTTTATGTTGACATACCTATGAAATTGTTTGTTAAAACAATGATTTGCTATATCAAACGGTCATATTTTTCAAAAAAAAATTGGTAGTCTATTAGCCTCGACATTATTGAACGTTTTGCGGTAAGAATCGGTCCATTTGAACAATCGGGTAATGAATTATGAGCTTCCAAAGTTAGAATTCTGCAAGTTTTTTTCTATTTTCACAGCACGACTTTTCTTTAGAAAAGTAATTAATTGTTATAGCAACCAGATTTCAAATTGGTTGAAATTTTGTGGGTTGGTAGAATACTGGTATATGGCCAGGTGGACACAAAAATCGATCATTTGGATCAATATCGGCCGAGTTATGAATTTTTAAGGTTTGGGTTGTGTGCAGTTTTTTCTATTATGACCGCTACGACGTCGTTTGGAAAATTAATTGTTTGGGTTATCAAATTATATCTGATTCAGTCCAAATTTGGTAGGAAGGTTGGGTACTCATGTACGGACGTTTTCACGCTTCATTCGCAATATAAGCAGGGATTTATTTATGAATTTTACATTTTGGTGACCTGGGCTGTCCAAACATCACCTGGGAAGATTTTATGGCATGGAGAAAAAAGTTCTTGGCGCTGCCTTAAATTGGTCCGAATCATATGAAATTTTATGAATAAACACCTAATACTATTAGTGAGGTTTGAATACCAGATTCACTATTTTTTGATGCACCGTTAATGAGTTATGGCTTTCCGAAAATGACTCATTTTTTCCGTCCATACGATTTTAATGATTTGGCTTATGCTTTTATATTATTGTGTGTTGATGATATTATATGGGTATTTTATGTTATCGGTAAGCCATCTAGTAGATATATTGATCCGTTTTTGGATGATCATTTTCATAAAGCAAATGAGAAGTCAGGTATTCGAATTTATTTTGATACGGTGGTTTATGATGGTTATGCGGAATTTTCAGAATATGATAGGATCGCTCGAGTTTTGAGGTGTGCTTGGAGTGTGATTTTGAGATATTGATTTGGCATTGTTGGTTTGGGAGAGTGCCAAAACCTTGAGGACAAGTTTTCTCTTAAGATGTAGGCGATCAACAAGGTGTCATATATTGGGTCGGTTTCCTCCTGATCGGGGTCGAAGAGACTCTCAATGCTGGAGAAGTCTGTTTGGGTTGTCGGCAGATAATAAAAAACTTAACACATGATGTTTTGTTCATTAGAGCTCGTGGCTACAACCTTGAGGACAAGTTTGCTCTTTAGGGGGAAGGAATGATGAGCACGGTAACTTTTGGCGTATTCATCTTTATTATTTATGTGCCACTTTATTATTAAGTGGCATATTTGTTATTTTTATTTATGTTTGAGGACCAGTTTTGCTATGTGTTTTGTTATGAGTATTATTTAATACCCAACTTCTCATTATGTTTGGTACTATTGGATTTATGAGAAGGGTTAAACCCTAATTTGTCTCTTTTTCTTTTCTCTTTTGATTGATTGTGTCTTTTGACGTGAGATTGATTTTTCTTTCTCTCCTATATTTCTACGAAATATCCGGGTTTCATCAGTTGGGTTTTTATTATGTTGGATATTTATATTTTGATCTATCAAATTATAGAATTTTATGTATATTTGGAGGGATAAATATGTATTCTTTAAATCTACTTCAATGCAGACCCTAGCTGGATTTGGTGTGAATAAATTGCTAGTAGCTTCATCCACCTTAAGTGGATTGCCAAAGACCCTAGATATAGCAAAGATGCTAACTTTATTGTACAACTATATGGGTAGCATATCCAAACTTATCCAAACATGCGTAATAGAGGGTTCAAAACCAGGTTTAAGTTGTAAGTCCATTTAAAAACCCTCATTGAAACTCCTAAGATTACCAACCTTTCTTTAAACCATATTCTAAAGTAATCATCTTCATGAAAAAATCTAAGAAGTATATGCTTATGATCTATCAAACCCATTGTATACTCATCTTTTAGCCACACAAAAGATAAAAAGTTGTTAATATCTTCAATTACTGGTCTTCCATGAGAGAATTTACCCACTAACGTATACTTAAAATTCTTTGATAAATCTTTTACTCTTAATGTGTAAACATTATTGAAGGTTTTCCTTTATATTTTTTGACTTCTTTTATTGGATGCGATCTTTTTGGTTGTTTCCATTGTATCTATATTTTTGTAGTCATTAATTTTTTCCATCTTTCTCTCTCTCCTATTTACTAGTGCAATTGTTACGGATGGTAACAATGATTACGGATGGTTATTCTCTAGTTGATTTTAGGAACTAGAATTGGTTATAGTGGTCACAAATAATTATTGAAAAGATAATTTTGTGGATTGATTTAGGCAGGTGAATTTTAGTTACGTCTAGTGGGATACCTTTAAACAATGAATATATCAAGTTTTATTTGCAGTGTGTTATTATCATGGTAAAAAATGAGGTTTTGAAGTTATTTTGATTCCTATTTTTCCACACCCCGCTTGAGCTAAGTATTTGAATAAATATGATTTAAGACTTCGGCAATTCAATTTTGCAGGATTGGCTTCTCAAACGCTTACCTAGAAAGCAAACTTGTATTTTTGACAAGTATGAGGTTGGGGAATTTTAGACTTGCTTGTGATTTAAACTTTAGGGTATGTGTCGAGTAACACCTAAAAGTAATTAAAAGATTTCTCTTTTTCTTAAAAAAAAAGTAATGTCTTGTTCATTTAAATATTTTAGGTTATAGTTACAGTGCATTTAATCTACGTCGTTATGTTAGTCTAACCATATATGTTTATGAATTGTGTCACTTGCATGTATATGGTGTTATATTTTGTTAATAATGATAAGATGAACTTGAAGTGATTTAACCGAACATCAAAGGTAAATTGAATTTAACAATTTGTTTCTTCTTTAATGATATTCGTTTTTCATAGGGGTATTTCATTGTGGTTTTCCATTTGAATTGAGAATCCTAAAGGGTCATGTGCGCTTAAAATCCATTACTTATTTGTAACAATTCCGCGCAGCAAAATGTGACGGGGTGAGATGTACATGTTAGGTTAGCTTAATTAGGATGTATGATTGCATTTAATACAAGTGACAAAAATAGAAAAGGGTGTATTTCTCGCGTCTAACAAAAGTATTGTTTAGTCGTCCGTCTAAGAGATCACTCATAACAAATAAATTTATCAGTCAAAATCAACTTGGAAACCGTGCGATCGTTGCGATTGGTTCATGATCATTTTCTAGCTTCTAATTAAGGTGGACTACATAGTTTCTTTCGATCATGTGATACATACTAAACAACTCAAATGTGTCATATAAATTTTTACCGCAATTTAATGGGTTGTTCACATTACATGCCTGAAAGAAAGATCATATCTTCTCTTTATTCATTCATCTTTTGCTTCCTAAATATATACTTTTAGGTGGAAAATTCATGTAATAACCTGGTTTTATATAAAAATATAAATACCAATGGATAGAGTTATATGCATTAAACTATGAAAAAAATATATAGAATACAATTGGTATCAAAGCAAACCTTGTAATATGCTAGGTAGAATTGGATCTGGGTAGGTACACAAGTATTTACGAACATTATTATACAAATGTCGGGTGTTCATACCTATTTGATTGATATAGTAACAATTTTTATGGGGTGGAAATAATGGGTAAGCTATACAATTTTGGGATGCATGTAGAACGGGTAAAAATTGACAGATGTCCCTTACAAAATATTCTTAAAATACATACATTGTTTTTTTACTACACAGTAGGAGTGTGTGTATGTAGTGCATATTCATGTGTATTTTCTTGGAATTTGATGTAAGGTGGAGAATGAATTGGACTTGTTATGAACTCTCGGAAACAAACGAGGATGCTTATTTGGGTTCAAAGGACAGAACCAGTCAATTGTCTTAATATGGATCATCGAAATATCTAGATGCAAAGTAAGAGAATACTTACAATGTTAAGCATCAGTGATACACAAGGGATGCTTCAGTGTTTCGATGAGGCATAACATGAAAGGTACTAATTACTAAGCTCGATACAAAATGAATGATAATTATAAAGAAATCCATTCATCATCTTGGTTTTGATGAATGACACTTTTATTTTATCTTTTCCATGTTATTAATTTGCAAGTATAGAGAGAAACTTGAGAAAATTGTTTCAGAGACTAGATGTTATTATTTGGTTCTAAGATGAGTTTGATTGTTCGAATGATTTCGTGATGTATGTACACATGCAGAATGAGAGTTTATGTGTAAATGATGAGTTGTTTATACAATACGTATTGAAATATCATTGTTTATACACTACATATAGAAATATCATTGTTTATACAATGTGCTTATATGGTAATAGAAGAAAAAGATGAGTTGTAACCAAAAAGCTCAAAATGAAGAAAAAATTAATACAACTAATGGCTAAACCAAAGGGCAAAAGAATTTCCAATTGAGATAGGACAAATGACAGACTTGAAACTAGGTAGAGACGGTCTGCAATTGTAGCCCCTCCCACTATGAAAAAAATTTACCCAAAAAATAAAAAAATTATGTTTTTTGATTTAAAGATTAAAATGTTAAAATCTTACCGGTTTCCCATATTATAATAAAAAAATATATAGAGTATGAAAAAAACATACAAAAATTATCCCCTCCGATTTGAACTTTTTTCGTCCCTGCTCATAAGTGTATATACCAGTGTAAATATTATAGAATTTTAGAGCCAAAACCAAAACAAAAACGAGGTCACTCTGATGGTTACCCTGTTAATTGAACAAAGACAAATAATAAGTTGAACAAAGACAAACAAAAAACCCTTATAAACAACCTATGAATATACATGTTGTACGCATGTATACATGTTGTACACATGTACCGAATGTCCAGCAGAAATGCCAGCCGACGAAGCCTTCATGGCCTCCCATTCAGTCGGGAGATATCCCTCATAAGGGAACTAACATTCAGTCCAGAGAGGATCCCCAGGTGGAACTCCGGAAAGGGTAAAAGACCGGCAATATGCTTCAAATACCTCCATATTTATCACGTGCGAGATAATAGCCACATGCCATCCCAAAAGTTCCTTTTCCTTAGCCATCACTTGGACTATTTCTAATTCACCTTCTCGTATCCGGCTTTCAAAAAAGAAAAACTCTCCATAAGAAATGCACGATCCTTCTCCATATCCCCAAGCTTAGCCTTCAGCTCAATCACATACTCCTCTCTTGATTCGGCACGTAGGGTCTGAGCTCTGACTTCCTCCCTTGTCGATGAAAGCGTGAATTCCGTCTCTCTCAATTGAGTCTTCATCGTATGAAACTTCTTGTTGGTTAAACTTGTAGCACACTCAAGGGTCACAAAGTTTTGCAAAAGAATAAATTTAAAAAATTGGGTAATCCATAAGAGAAGGAACGTAGAGAAAAAAATGAAAAATGATCTTTTTGGTGCTTCAGTAGCCGCAATTCCCTTACAAATATTATATCCAAAAATATTCTTATTTTTAGTATTTTCATTCCATTTGACTTGGTGCCTCGGTTTGTAACAAAATATATAGTTATTTTTTATTTTTACCATAAGGAAAAACCTTTTTATTCTCATTTAGTCAGTTATGCCTACCAGGTGGATGGTTACCACTATATAGAAAGATAAATTTTCTACGACAACTCAACGCAAAAAAAGTTCAGAAAATGTCACCTAATCAGAAATTTCTTGAAAAAAAATGCAAGAGGCTTACCTCCAAGGCCAACCGGAGAGGCCTCCTCAACATCGTCAACTGAAAATCCTCATTGTCCATTTCATGATCGAGTTCTTCAATATCATCCAACTTCGAGGGCGCAAGAGACCTCACTGCATGATAAGCCCCATCATCACTACAAAGCCAAGTGCTACGCATATCCTTTGGTACAACATTATCTTCATACCTAATATTGCGCTGACCAACAAATGTATCAGCCAAACTCCAAACTGCCTTCTTAGGCCTTGTATGCACGTCAAGAGATTGAGCTGGCAAATATTTCCGCTTGCCGAGAGTAACGTCTTTGGAAACGGATGCATGCTTTAAAAGAGAGAATTTTAGTATGCCGATGATTTCATTTCTACTGAGCTTTCAAGAAAACTAAAAATCAACTACTCATGATCTGTAGTTTTCTCGAATGCTCATTAGAAAGGAAATAATGAGTATCTTGAAATTCTCTCTTTTAAAGCATACATCTATTTTCAACGATGTTACTCTCGGCAAGCAGAAATCTCTGCCGAAGCAGACCCTTGATGTGCCTACCTTGAGTTTGGCTGTAGACTTGCTGGCCGGCGCAAGGTTACTTCTGAGGATACGACAAATAATATAGCAAAAAGTAGGCATAGCACATTGCTTCATAGCGATGATGGGGATTATCGCACAGTGAGGGCTCTTACGTCCTTGATGTTAGATGATATTGAAGAGCTTGATCGTGAAATGGTGAGTGAGGATGCTGAGTTGGCGATGTCGATGAGGTCTCTACAGTTGTCCTTCGAGATAAACCTCTTGTACTTTTTTTTGAAGAAATTTCTGATTGGCTGACCTTTTCTTGACTTATTTTGCATTAATTTGTAGTGGACAAATTCTATTTCTATATAGTGTAACCATCCACCCGCTAAGTATAAACAACTAAATGAGAAAAATAAATGGTTTTTCTTCCTTATGAATAGATTGAAATTTAGTCTCTCATTTGTCACATATGGTAAAAAAAAACCTAACTATAAATTTTGCCACAAACCAAGGCAACATGTCAAATGACACAAAAACACTAAAGACAAAAATAATCATAGATATCCTATGTTATCCGTAAGGGAATTGAAATGAGCATTTTTCATTACTTTCCATCCGTTGTTTCTTTTATGGAATTACCCAATTTTTTTAATTCTTTTTTTGGTAGAACTTTGTGACCCTTGAACGTGCTACAAGTTTATCCAACAAGAAGTTTCATACAACGATGACTCATTTGAGAGAGATGAAATTCATGCATTCATTGACAAGGGATGAAGTAAGAGCCTCAAACCCAACGTGCCGACTCTAGAGAGGAGGATGTGATTGAGCTGAAGGCTAATCTTGAATATATGGAGAAGGAACGTCCATTCCATGTGGAGTGTTTTTCGGCTACTAAAGCCGAATACGAGAAGGTGAATCAAGAAATAACCCAAGTGAGGGCCAAGGAAAAGGAACTTTTGGGATGGCATGTGGCTACTGTCTCGGACGTGATAAATAAGGAGGTCTTTGAAGCGCATTGCCGGTCTTTTACTCTTGCCAGAGTTCCACCTGGGGATCCTCTCTGGACCGAATGTTAGTTTCCTTATAAGGGATCTCTCCCGACTGAATGGGAGGCCATGAAGGCTTTGTCGGCTGGCATATTTTTTGATATTCTCACAAAAAAGGAAATGTTATGGTTTCCTTAATGACTAATTTCAAAAGTGTTAAAAAAAGCTCTTATTAATTGGAAAAAAATTACTTATGGTAATATTTTCCAGAAAATTATTGATGCTGTAGATGAGTTTCTAAGGGTTAAGAAAGTCTATGAGGAGGATCAGTCTGATAATAATTGAGAATTTTTAAGTAAAGTTACCGCTGACTTGAATTATATTCTTAATACTGAAGAAAAATTTGGTGCACAAAAAGCAAATCTTAAGTTGATAATGATGCACGATCCTTCTCCATATCCCCAAGCTTAGCCTTCAGCTCAATCACATACTCCTCTCTTGAGTCGGCACGTAGGGTGTGAGCTCTGACTTCTTCCCTTGTCGATGAAAGCATGAATTCCGTCTCTCTCAATTGAGTCTTCATAGTATGAAATTTCTTGTTGGATAAACTTGTAGCACAGTCAAGGGTCACAAAGTTTTGCCAAAGAATAAATTTAAAAAATTGGGTAATCCATAAAAGAAGCAACGTAGAGAATAAAATGAAAAATGATCTTTTTGGCACTTCAATAGCCACAATTCCCTTAGAGATATTATATCCAAGACAATTCTTATTTTTAGTATTTTCGTTCCATTTGACTTGTTGCCTCGGTTTGTAACAAAATATATAGTTAGTTTTTTTTTTACCATTAGGAAAAACCTTTTTATTCTCATTTAGTTAGTTATGCCTACCAGGTGGATGGTTACCACTAATCAGAAATATAAATTTTCTGTGACAACTCAACGCAAAAAAAAGTTCAGCAAATGTCAGCTAATCAGAAATTTCTTTAAAAAAAATGCAAGAGGCTTACCTCCAAGGCCAACTGGTGAGACCTCCTTAACATCGTCAACTGAAAATCCTCAATGTCCATTACACAATCGAGTTCTTCAATATCATCCAAAATCGATGGCGCAAGAGACCTCACTACACGATAAGCCCCTTCATCATTACGAAGCAAAGTGCTACGCATATCCTTTAGTACAACATTATCTTCATACCTAATATTGCGCTGACCAACAAATGTATCAGCCAAACTCCAAACTGCCTTCTTAGGCCTTGTAGGCACGTCAAGAGATTGAGCTGGCTAGGATTTCCGCTTGCCGAGAGTAACATCTTTGGAAACGGATGTATGCTTTAAAAGAGAGAATTTTATTATACTCATGATTTCATTTCTAATGACGTTTCGAGAAAACTAAAAATCAACCACTCATGATTTGTAGTTTTCTCGAATGCTCATAAGAAATGAAATAATGAGTATACTGAAATTTTCTCTTTTAAAGCATACATCGTTTCCAACGATGTTACTCTCGGCAAGCAGAAATCTCTGCCGAATCAGACCCTTGATGTGCCTACAAGGCCTAATAAGGCAGGCTTGAGTTTGGCTGATAGACTTGCTGGCCGGCGCAAAGTTAGTTCTGAGAATACGGCAAATAATATAGCAAAGAATAGGCATAGCACATTGCTTCATAGCGATGATGGGGCTTATCACACAGTGAGGGCTCTTACCCCCTTGATGTTAGATGATATTGAAGAGCTTGATCGTGAAATGGAGAGTGAGGATGCTGAGTTGGCGATGCTGAGGAGGTCTCTCCAGTTGTCCTTTGAGGTAAACCTCTTGTACTGTTTTTAAAAAAAATTATTATTAGCTGACATTTTCTTGAATTATTTTTCTTTAATTTGTAGTAGACAATTTCTATTTCTATAGTGTAACTATCCCCTCGCTAAGCATAAACAACTAAATGAGAAAAATAAAAAGTTTTTTTTCCTTATGAATGGATTGAAGTTTAGTCTCTCATTTGTCACATGGTAAAAATAAAAATAAACCTGACTATAAATTTTACCACAAAGCAAGGCAACATGTCAAATGACACAATAACATAAAGACAAAAATAATCCTAGATATCCTATGTTAACCATAAGGGAATTGAAATGAGCGTTTTTCATTACTTTCCATCCGTTGCTTCTTTTATGGAATTACCCAATTTTTTTAATTCTTTTTTTGGCAGAACTTTGTGACCCTTGAGCATGCTACAAGTTTATCCAACAAGAAGTTTCATACAATGAATACTCATTTGAGAGAGATGAAATTCATGCATTCATTGACAAGGGATGAACTAAGAGCTCAAACCCAACCTGCCGACTCTAGAGAGGAGGATGTGATTGAGCCGAAGGCTAATCTTGAATATATGAAGAAATAACGTCCATTCCATATGGAGTGTTTTTCGGGTGCTAAAGCCGAATACGAGAAGGTGAATCAAAAATTAGCCCAAGTGAGGAGTAAGGAAAAGGAACTTTTGGGATGGCATTTGGCTAATGTCTCGGACGTGATAAATAAGGAGGTCTTTGCCGGTCTTTTGCTCTTGCCGGAGTTCTACCTGGGGATCCTCTCTGGACCGAATGTTAGTTTCCTTATGACTTATGAGGGATCTCTCCCGGCTGAATGGTAGGCCATGAAGGCTTTGTCTGCTGGCATATTTTTTGGTGTTGTCACAAAAAAGGAAATGCTATGGTTTCCTTAATGACTAATTTCAAAAGTGTTAAAAAAAGCTTTTATTAATTGGAACAAAAGTTTTGGTAGAAACAGTTACCTTGGTATTGATAATGATGGTTTTTGTTAGGTACAAAGTACAAGTCTATTGTACCATATTTGTTTGTCATCGTTTTGCTAAAAATATATTGAGTTAACTTATATTGAACTCTTATTATTTTAACAGGTAATGCGTAACACGTTCGTTAAGTTATGGCTAAATATAGGTTGAAATTATAATTTCAGTTATAACTGAAACTGACGGACAGATTACATGGCGATCAAGTCAAAGATTTCTAGATGGTCCACAAACGTGAGAAGCAAGTCGAGAATATTTCGTGTAATCTCATAAGATTAGATTGAACAGAATGAAAAGTTTTCCTTGTTGAATTAAAAGACTTGAACAGGAAAAAAGAATCTTAGTCAAAGAAGGAAAAAGAGCAAAAGGAAATACTTCCTATTTGATCAAGATTAGAATTATTTTTAAGGCTATAAATAAAGCCAATTAGACTCTAATATTTTGTGTCTGTACATCATAGATTATACATCAAATAGAAAGAGAGAGACCCACGAAATATTAGAGAGAAAATATTATTATTTGAGAGAAATTCGTGACGGGATGTCATTAGATATTGAGAGGTGTTAGGTAGGAGTAATAGTTTAATAGGCAAATACTAGTGAGGGATTCATTGCGTATTATAAGACTTGAGTCTACTATTATAAGCTTGACGTAGATGTGATGAGCACATTGAACTTCGTAATTAAACGTCGTGTGTTATTTACTATTCTGCAAGAACTCTTCAGTTGTAACTAAAACAAAACTCAGTTGTAACTGAAACGTGTAACTGCACTCGGAACATTAGGCAAACGTATTTTTCAATTGGTATCTGAGATTCTTACCTAACTTTAATTGGTAAGTATCATGTGTTCTGAATATATGGAGTTATTAAAGAGTGGTGGATCATTCAACAAAACACCGTTGCTTGAAGTAAGTTCAAATTATGGCATGTGGAAGGTGATGATAAGAGTGTTTATCAAGTCACAAAATGAAAAGGCATGAAAATCGATCTTAAAGGCCTGGGAAGCACCTACGGTAACTAATGGTGATGGTGAAGAATGTCTTGCGCCTGAAGACACATGGTCTAGCGAAGAAGAGGCAAAATCTAATACGAACGCCAAGGCTCGTCATGCTATATTTAGTGGTGTTCATCCAAATTTATTTAAGATAATTTCCATGTGCGAAGTTGCTAAAGAAGTTTGGGATATATTAAAGATTACGTATGAAGATACAACAAAAGTCAGAGCTTCAAGACTTCAACAATTCACCACAAAATTCGAAAATCTAAAAATTGAGGAGCATGAAATCATATAGGAATTCTATTCTAATTTATGTGATATTGCTTTTGAATCTCAAGCTCTTGGAGAAAAAATTCATGAGTCCAAGTTGGTGAAGAAAAAGTTAAGATCCTTACCTCAAAGGTTTGAAATAAAGGTGACGGCCATTGAAGAATATAACAATATCGAGAATATGAAGATGGAGGATCTTATGAGCAATCTTAGAACATACGAGATGAAGTTTTCCGCACCAAAAAGAAAGAATATTGGTATTATTTTTCAAGCTAATGAGGGTTCGGTTGCAACTGAAGATGAAATTAATGATGAAAGATTTATTGAGTTTGCTATGAAAATTCACAAAAGTATACATAAAGAAAAACTAAATTAATATGAGTTGCAATCAGAAGAGAATTGGTCACCAAGGGATATGAAATCAAGAGGATCGCAACTTAATTGGATTCGATGTAAAGAATACAGAGGATTTGGTCACGACGAGAATGAATGCGCCAACAATCTAAAAAGTTACAAGGCGGGTATGGCAGCTACCTTTAATGATTTTGAAAGTGATATGTAGAAGAAAATCCAAAATACCTCACAAATTTCATGGCCAAAAGTGCGACCAACTCGAAAATTACCTCAGTTGCAAACTCAGTTGTAACTGAACCTGAAACTGAGGAAAGTTATTATTCGGAATCTGATAGTTGTGATTATGAAGCTATTACTATTCATAAACTAAAAGAGCAATATCTGAAGTTGTTTAAGAGGTTTTCAGCTGTGTCTAAAAGGGTTAAAGAGTTGGAAGTTGAAAATTTGGGATTAAAGAATGGAGTTAAAGAGAAAGATGTTCAAATTGAAGAGACTCAAAAGAGGATAAAACTTCTCAACAAGGGGACTGATAATTTAGACGAAGTGCTTTCATATCAAAGGTATGGAAAGGACAATACTAGATTGGAAATACCGTGTTCGTGAAGGCCACAACAAGCAAAGCAACCTTACAACCCATTGTAAGTACTAGAAGGTGTTCAGTTGTGACTAAAAGTGCAACTAAGAACAGACTGTTCTCAGTTTTAACTGAAGCTGCAATTGGAAATTATTTGAAGCGATGTTATTTTTATAATAAATCTGGTCACTTACAAAGAAATTGTTTTAAAAGGTTTTCTGAAAATAAAAAAGGTCTAATCAAGTTCGTAAACCAATATTTAAGCAGGTTTGGGTTGTCAAAAACAATAATGATATAATTAGATGCAATAAAACTACAATTACTTCTTTTAAAGCTATTACACCTGATTTTTGTTGCTTTGATTGTGGTTGTTCTAAGCATGTTATAAGTATTGTTAGCTTGTGTAACACTGATTTATTTGGTAGTGGTGACAATAGTATAATTGTAGGCCAAGATATCGCTAAGTATGCAGGTAAAGAAGAGAAGCAACATGAACGAGATAAAACACCAATTGCAACTGAGAGTGATAAGCTAGCAACCAATGAAAAAGTTGAGAACATTGAATCGGTTCCAATGTCAGTTACAATTGAACCTACAACCGAGGAAAATTTAAGTGTGGAAAAATTGCTACATAGAAAAAGATCTCAAAAGGGTCATCATCTGAACAATATCATTGAAACTGTAAGTGAAGGCATGAAATCTCCAACCAAACATCTTAATCTTGTCAGTTTTGCATATTATATCTTCCAATTAAAAACTAAGAATGTTAAAAGTAAGCCTATTTACAAAACCATTGGATGTTAAAAGGTTTGAATCCCTAAGAAGTGATCTTGGAGTGTGTTATTATGAATCTATTTGAGTAGAGGAATTATTGTTTATTATGAGAATAATCAGTTACAAACACTTGAATAAATCTACATGAGCTGCATATAAATTTTTTGAAAAAGAGTGAAGTTTTGCTTAATAAAAATGGGAATTGACACTCAAAATCTATTTAATAATTCTACTTAATATGCTGTAAAATGATGACTCTTGACCAATGTCTCTCACTGATTTCATAGATATGTTTTTTTATCCTTTTTTCCCATTGGTTGGACAGTTTAGAACTGAACACGCAGCCAGATGGCAGCAGAACGAGTTAAAGCTCAGTTAAAACTGGGACTGGTACTATGATCTGACTGATAATAAAAAGATGTCGTGGATTAATATCCAGTTAATTAATGATGATGTGTTCTATAAAGTGTCAAATTTATTAATAAAAAGGTAATATTGATCAATTTTTCTTGGAAGAAGTAATTGTGTGTTTTGGTTCCAATACAGTTTCAAGTGTCAGTTGTAACTGAGATGCAACTCAAGTGAACTGGAAATTTATTTTTACTTGATAAATTGGTTTTTTAATTAAAATTGAAAAAGCCATTGTTTTCTTGTGCAAAATATTCTAGACAATAGAGTGGAATATCAACAATTTTTATTGTGCTAAAAACTTAAGTTTTTCAGTTATAAAGTGATTAATTGGATTAATAGTTAAAACTAGTTTTTTAATCTTAAACTTGAAAATTCGTCCTTGTTTAAATTTATATGCTCTTAAACTTTGTTTTTCTTTTAAAAGGAGTTACAGCTGATTAAGGCCTCATGAATGTATGCAGATTTGTTTTGATAAAATTCTTGTGAGTTATCTGAGGATATTGGCGAGTGATAATATGGTTTTGGTTGTTTGATGAGAGCGATTATGGGTATATTGGTTCAAGTTTGGTTGATTATGATGAGTGTGGTGCATTCTAACCTTGTCAATATTATGACAAAAGGGGGGAGTAGATTGATGAGTTGTGAAAGAGCAATGAGCTTAACTTTGAGGATGATTGTTTATATTTCTGTTTTTGAGAATGTCTGCTCTTAATGATTTCTTGTTTTTATAATACTTTAAAGGTTTATCTTTCTGATCTTATATGCTTAAAATTGTGAAACTGTTTTATATATTTCTGAGATTTGAGTTGCAGGGGGAGCTTTGATAAGTTTTGTGCTTAAATAATTGATTTTCTGGTTTAAATGTCTTGATAACCTTAGAGGGGAGTTTGTTTTCCAAAAGTTTTACAACTCAATATTTTTGCCAAAATAATGACAAAGGGGGAGATTGTTAGGTACAAAGTACAAGTCTATTGTACCATATTTGTTTGTCATCGTATTGCTCAAAATATATTGAGTTAACTTATATTGAACTCTTATTATGTTAACAATTAATGCGTAACACGTTCGTTAAGTTATGGTTAAATATAGGTTGAAGTTATAATTTCAGTTATAACTGAAACTGACGGACAGATTACTTGTCAATCAAGTCAAAGATTTCTAGATGGTCCACAAACGTGAGCAGCAAGTCGAGAATATTTCATGCAATCTCAGAAGATTAGATTGAAGAGAATGAAGACCTTTTCTTGTTGGATTAGAAGACTTGAAGAGGAAAGAAGAATCTTAGTCAAAGAAGGAAAAAGAGAAAAAGGAAATACTTCCTATTTGATCAAGATTAGGATTTTTCGTAAGGATATAAATAAATTCAATTAGACTCTAATATTTTTTGTATCTACATCATAGATTATACAGCAAATAGAGAGAGAGAGACCCACGAAATATTAAAGAGAAAATATTATTCTTTGAAAGAAATTCGTGACGGGATGTCATTAGATATTGAGAGGTGTTAGGTAGGAGCAATAGTTTTATAAGAAAATACTAGTGAGAGATTCATTGCGTATTGTAAGACTTGAGTCTACTTGTAAGCTTGACAATATCAATAAATACCTGGTGAGTGCCTCGGAGACGTAGATGTGAGGAGCACATCAAACTTCGTAATTAAACGTCATGTGTTATTTACTATTCTGCAAGAACTCTTCAGTTGTAACTGAAACAAAACTTAGTTGTAACTGAAACGCGTAACTGCACTCGGAACATTAGGCAAACGTATTTTTCAGTTTTAATAGGCAATTTTTTGTCACTTGTTGGAACAGAATAAGTGAAAATATTCTTCAAGCTATTATTCATTTTTTCATGTGAGAAAATATTTCAAAAGCTACGACTACTACTCTTATTGCTCTCATTCAAAAGAATGATAATCCCCAAAATTTCTCTGAATACAGACCAGTTAGTCTTTCTACATTTGGTAACAAGATTATGCCTTCTAGACTTGCTTCTGTTTTACCAAGAATAAAAGTGGAATTGTTAAAAATGGAGACATTATTGCTAATATTCTTCTAGCTGAAGAGTTTTTCTCGTCTTTGAATAATAAAAAGATTGGCAAAAATATTGCTATTAAATTAGATATATGAGGAAAGCGTATGATAAAGTGTCTTGGCATTTTCTCACTACAAGTTTAAGGAAGATGGGTTTTATTGAGAAGTTCATTGACTGAGTTTGAAGACTTATCTCAGCAAAATTTGTCCCATTCATGGTGAATGGTTCCCCTTCTAGCTTCTTTAGACCAACAAAAAGATTGCGACAAATTAATCCTCTATCTTCTAGCTTGTTTATCCTTTGTACAGAAATGCTATCTAGAAATCAAAATGTTTTACCTCATCAAAGTGGTTGGAATTTTTTTAAACATTCTACATGTAGCCCTATTATTTCTCATTTTGCTTTTGCTAGTGTGTTAGAACCAGATTTCTGGCCTTTTACTATTTGTTGTCTATTGGTTTAAACTAAATAATCTTAGTTGTATGTTAAGAAGTGAGACAGTTTTTTTTGGTTTCAAGTAAGGTTGCAGCCTCAGTTGCAACCACAGTTCCAACCTGCTGTTCTGCAGGATTCTGTTCAGTTCTTTAATTCTGCATTACTATTCTTTAATGATGATTATTTATTTTAAAGTATGCATGATATATTCTCATATGTTCTTAAAGATTTAGTTTATGTATATTGAGAATATTAAAGTGATAAGAAAGATGTTTCCTAATAGTAATAAGGAGATTAGTTTTAAAGATATGTTTACTTTAAATTAGGCTATCTAAATCTCTATTCTTATGCAAATCTTTATCACTTGTTTCAATCTATGTTCTTTATCAAATCAGTATGGTACGTTTAAGATTGAATGAAATATGGAGTTAATGTTTCATACATATATTAAGAAAGATTGTATCTCTAAAAGATATTATCTTATATGTTCCTTGTTTTAGTAATAGATTAACTCCTATTTCCAAGCTAGTTATTAACAGGTACTATTTTATGAAGATTGAGATCAATCCTACGCTGAGGTATCTTGTGCAATATGGAAAGATTGAAGCCAATCAAAAGAGTCAAAAGCAATCATCAAGATCTAGAAGAAAGAAGATTGTTTTTACTCCTTTAAATAGTTGATAACTAAGCTTGTAAAAAGTGTGTTCTAAATTATAAAGAACTCATTCTTGAGAGAATACACAATAAGCTTTAAAATAAAACAATGGTGGGATGTTATTGATATTTTGAGTGATAGTTATAAGGTAGGAGCAATATAGAGATAGGCAGAAAAACCTAGAAGGAGTCTGAGTGTTTTTCAATAAGACTTGAATCTTATATTGTAATCTTTTATAATATCATAATCTGGGTGAGTGCCCTGGAGACGTAGCCTAGTTGGGTGAACTCCGTTGTTAAATGTGCATGTGATTTAATTCAAATACATTTAACTTTACAAGTTCTGTCCATAAATATACTTAGGTTCCAACCTCAGTTGCAACTGTACTTGGAACCTAACTGTATAACAGCAACTAGAACAGCGGATAGGAATTTCATAGTGATTTAATAATATTTAGTTCTGCTGATCTCAATTCAGTCAAGAAAGTGAACATAATTTTAAATATGTACAATGAAAACTTTGGTCAAGAAATAAGTGGTGGGAAGAGCTTTGTTTAGTGTTCTAAAAGTGTGATTAACTACAATAAAAGAATATTTTGGCATTAACTGTAAAAAGCCTCATTTTGTGTACTTTGAGTGTAAATTATTTGCAGGTCCTAAAAAGTGTTTTTATTGTCAAGACATGGTGAACAAAAGTAGAGATAAGCTAAATACTTGAAATTTTCAATGGCTAAGTATGGGAGGAAAGCTTATTATGATTAGATATGTCTTACAATCTATGCCTATTTATATTCTTTCAGCTTTAGATCCTTCTAAGCATATTATAAAGAAAATGGATTCTATTATGGCTAATTACTTTCGGAGAAGTATGGAAGGGAAGAAGAAAAGGCATGGACCAATTAGGGTTAAATTTGTAAACCTTATGAAGAAGGAGGTTTAGATTTGAGAAGCTTTGTACATATCACTACTGTTTTGTCTTACAAGTTATGGTGGGAATTTAGATTAAAAAAGACTTTATGGTCTGACTACATGAGGGCTAAATATTACAAAACAAAATACATCCTAACAAGGTGATTATGAAGAATGGCACTAATACTTGGTGTAAAATGTTAAAAGTAAGAGAAGATGTTTAAAAACAAATATTCTGTAAGGTTGGTAAGGTCGATATTAATGTTAATAACGATATTTGCTGTGATGACACTGCAGTTAATGATATAAATATTGGTGATAATTTGCTACTAAGATATCTTATTTTTCAAAAATAAAGTGAGAAAAATTATTATTTGGGATTTTCCTCTAGTGGGCTATTTAAAGTTGAATATTGGTGAGTGCTTTAGCAAAAATACAAATCAAGGGGGAATTATGCGAGATCATAGTGGGGAATTTGTCCATGGATTCTCTAATCCTATCCAAAGTAATTCTGCCTTAAAATCAGAGGTACAAGCTCTTCTTAAAGGGCTTGAAATTATTATACATGATAATTTCATTGTGGAATCTGATTCTGTGTCTAGTTAACATGATTAAAGGAGATTATAGGGTTCCCTGGAAATTAATAGATGTATGGGATTAAGTAACTTAATTTTGAAGACGAAGAAGAGTCAAATGCAACATGTTTTTCGAGAAGCAAATGGAGCATCAAATCTTTTGGCTAGTTGGGGTGGAGATGGTAAAGCCCTAGATCTTAATATGATTTCTCAGTGCCCCAAATCATTGCAAAGAGTGATTGATCTGAAGAAAACAAAGGTCTTCTATATTATAAATGTTTGAAATCTTGTCTTAATCTGGTACGAACTATATCTTAGAAAAAAACCGGTATAACAACGGTTCTAAATAATTATATACGAACAATAGATAATTATCATGCGATAAATTAAAACGACACATGCAATAACTACAATATTACATGGCATAGGATAAAGAAGGCATTGGAAAGTGTGTACCTGAATTGTCCTTAGAACAGTCAATGAAGGATGAACTCCCAATGTCGAATCATTGATGAAGAATTAATCAATGTTGAGTCGATGGCAAGACCATCTCTCCTTAAAATCTAATTCGTCCCCTACCGTCTGACTTCTAGGTTAATGGACGTCGATCTCCCAGGATAATACAACTATGCCTGATGTATGATTAGTGGAAGCACACTTTCCTATAAACGAACCATGAAATAGCAAGAGTTTCTCCTTTGTAAACTTAAAATGGCTATAATAAATATTATAGGAACCTAATGCTCTAAATGCTACAGAGAGAACACGAAATTCTAGAAAGAGAGATATATTCTGATCTTGACATGTCAAAAATCATAAATGGGATGAAAGAATAGTAGGGTCCTATTTATAGGAAATGAAGAGACACGAAAGAAGGGATGTGCCTATTCTGACTAGCTGTGAATAATCGGACCTTTTCATACCAAGGGGTGCGAATGGCAACTATATGTATTGGGACCTCTCTACACAATAGTTGGGAAAATATTAGGTGCATCAGGAACACGCACTTGTAATAAAAAAATTAGGTGTGTTAGGAACATACACGCCCACACCACACCACACCTCACCGAAGCGATCCGAGCCACATGTCGTGGTCGGCTTGCCGACCGGCAACACGTGGGTCAAAGGTTAAATCCAAGAAGGGACTTGAGAGACCTCACCCAAACGTGCGCGAAAAGGTTGGAGCCCAAAGCCCCAACCACTTGGTTCAAGGTGGGTGTATATGAACCCTAGGTTGCGGTTTCTAACCGATTTGGGACAATTCCCAAAGTGCAAATGTGAGTTTTGGGTTTAATAAACCCAATCCTGAAATACCCTCAATGACCCCGCTTCCGAGTCCAATATATTTCACACCAATTATTGGTTTTGGTCAATCCTTATACCGTTTTGAAGCGCTCGAATAGTACTTTGATTTAGTATAGACTACGAACCGTTCCGCGAACGTTAACCTGCCCAAAACGGTCACAAATTTGGACAATACCGGTTTTGTAATACAAAATTCCAACAATAAATTAGATGGAGATGAATCGCCATTGTTTTAGAAAGAGGTTAGAGATTGGGAAAGTTCTAAAGAGAGTGAAGACAGATAGTCGTCAAAGACACGTGGGAGACTTAAAGATTCTTTCATTTTTTTCATATTTAATTGGTCCCTGTTGGTTTTTGTCGGTTTCTAATTCAGTTCGTGTCGTTTAAATAGTAACACAATTGTACGTATTTTCTTTTTGTTGTGTTTTTCCCCATTTTTTATTTTCCGCTTTTAATAATAAAATAAAAATTGGGTTTTTCTCATCAATTATTAAAAAAACAAACTATGGCCTCCTTTGTTTGTAGTATAAGGTAGGTGGGATTGGATAGTCACGAAGGCTAAAGAAAGGCTTGCATGGAACTCATGATGTAATGTATGTAAATTTATAAAATCCAAAATATAACACACAATAATACTTTTTCCGTTTACATATATATGCATAATTCGTATTTTTGTTGCAAAATTGTGATTTAATTTAAAACATGTGCACCAACAAAAATAAAATTTACCAGTTTTTTCATTATCAGCGATGGTTGCTCTCCAACGGGAAATAAAGAGGCTCCGTTAATCGTCACGAAAAATATCCATATAGGCTCCGTTAATCGTCACGAAAAATATCCATATAATAACAAGAGAGAGATAGAGAGAAATGATATGTTGCTACTTCTTTTCATCTTAGAGATTATATAGACTAAGAGAGAGGTTAATAAAAATCAAATAGTTAATAGTTAATTAGGGTTACGTGCAAATAAAGAAAAACTAAAATAGGTCAATAGTTAATTAGGGTTACTAGGAGGATAGGATTTAGACATTTTTCAATATCCAAAGCTCAGTTACAACCACAGTTACAACCTGCTTAGACAGCGTTGGTGGTTTCAAGTAACAGTTGCAACCTCAGTTGCAACCTGCTGTTCAGCAGAATTCTGTCTAGTTCTGTAAAACTGCATAACTGTTCTTTATTGATTAATATTTGTTCTACAGTATGCAGGATATATTCTCATATGATCTTAAAGGTTTAATATGCGTAAATTGAGAATATCAAAGTGTTAAGGAAAGATGTTTTCTAAAAGATATAAAGAGATAAGTTTATAAGGTTATGTTTCCTTTTAAATATGATCTCTATTCTTATGCTTGTCCTTATCACTTGTTTCAATCTTTTGTTCCTTATCTATATTCAGTATAATTCGTTTAAAGATTGAATGTAATATGGAGTTAGGTGTTTCATATATATATGGAAAGATATTATCTCTAAAAGATATTATCTTTATATGTTTCCTAGTTATAGGAAAAGACTAACTCCTATTTCCAAGCTAGTTATTTTAACAGGTATTAACTTATGAAGATTGATGTCAATCCTACAAAAGGCAGACGTGCAATATGGAGAGATTGAAGCCAATCAAAAGAAGTCAAAAGCAATCATAAAAGATCTTGAAGCAAGAAGATTGTTTTACTTGTATAAATAGTTGATAACCTAGCTTTTAAAAAGTGTGTGTTCTAAACTATAAAGAACCCATTCTTGAGAGAATACACGTGAGCTTTTAAAAGGAAAACAATGGTGGGATGCCATTGATTTATACGTGATAGTTATAGAGTAGGAGCAATATAGAGATAGGCAGAAAAACCTAGAGGGATTCTGAGAGTTTTTCATTAAGACTTGAGTCCTATATTGTAAGCTTTTTATAATATCATAATCTGGGTAAGTGCCCCGGAGACGTAGCCTAGTTAGGTGAACTCCGTTGTTAAATGTGCTTGTGTTCACTTTGAAGTACATTTAACATTTTACAGTTCTGTCCATTTAATACACTTGGTTCCAACTGGTGGTTGCAACCTCACTTGGAACCTAACTGCAAAACTGCAACTAGAACAGCAGATAGGAATTTCAGGATTTATAGACAACCCTGAGTATTTATCAAACAAATGAAGAGCACTACTAAACACATTCACATAATTTTGAACACCATTGCAAAACAGTAGTAAGTCATCCACAAAACAAAGGTGGGTAAGCTTAAGCTTTTTACACTTATCATGCAAAATGAACCCATCATTATTGCAGAAATTATAAAGCATCAGAAAGAGCACATTCATGCAAATTACAAAACGATAAGGGGACAAGTGATCACCCTGTCATAAGGGGACAACTTTTAGTTACAACTGAATTTCAGTTTATTTAGTTCTAACTTGAGACATAAACAAGATCTTTACTTATAAGTTTACTAGTAAAAGTTACCCACGCGTTGCGTGTGATACGCGTAATGACATAAATCTCGTAATATATTTTATTTTTAACATAATATTCAGATTTGGTATAATTTATTATAGTTACGGAGGTTAAAACGAATTGCTAATTAATTTAGGGTACATCCGTAATTAGTAAAATATACTGAGGACAAATAGTTAATTAATTAGATTATGCATATTGGTAATTATTAAAATAGAGTGGGGGTATTTTTGGAAAAAATGGGCAAAATTGAGCAGTCTCAACTTTTCTTGGCTTGGCTTATATTAATAGGATAATCACAAATGTTGGCTGTAAAATATAAATGGACACAACGTTTGATTACGGAGTTTGACCAAGTCTACTCCTCCGGAGCTCTTGCTTATATTAGAATATTGAGAAGGATTACAAAAAATATTTGAGACCTACAAAATATATGACTCCCTCACAGTTTATGCCTATATTGTTATTGCTCTTACCTTGCAATAACTAGGTATTTTAAAAAGTAAAACATTCAAGCACTGAATACATGAACCAACCCTACTGCTAAACAATGCAATTATATATCTACTTACAAATATAGTAACGCAGTATATCACAAAGCAAACTTTCGAAGTTTAACTTAAATTAATTGATCCCTCAATCTTCAGTCACTGAATTTTTCTGAATGAATCTTTTCAAAGCAATTTTCATTCAGTCTTTCTGATATTTTACACGTTCACAGTATTCAAGAGATCCTTTCTTGATCAGCAAACTATATCACCATAATCTTTTGACCACGCTGTCAAATCCTTTAGGAATTATTAGACCGGGGAAATTCCCTTTTGGTGCTAGTCCAAAATACCAACTCCCTTTTGGTGTAACATTTATCTCATTTTGCTATAATCTCATTCACCTCGGTGAATATACAAAAAATATAAAAAAAATTAAAATAAAATATAGAAAAATTAAAAACATAAAATATTTAAAATAAAAAAAGATTTAAAAACCAAAAATATTTAAAAAAAAAACGTTCATTCACTTCAAGATTATGAAGTAATGGACACACAAATTTCATTAGTTAAAAAAATATTAAAAAAAGCTCATTCACTTCAAAAAATACATTAAAAAAATCATGCACTTCAAAAATTTGAATCGAATGACCAAACAAACAAAAAAATGTACATTCACTACAAAATTTTGAAGTGAATGGACCAAAAAAATTTCATTCACTTATAAAAAACATTAAAAATAGCTCATTCACTTCAAAAACAAAAATTTGAAGTGGATGACCAACTAAACAAAAAAAGTTAAATCACTTCAAGATTTTGAAGTGAATGGATCAACCAAATTTCATTCAATTCAAAAAAAATATTAAAAAAAACTCATTTACTTCAAAATTTTGAAGTTAATGACTAAACAAACAAACAAATAATCATTCATTTCAAGATTTGTAAGTGAATGGACCAAACTATTTCATTCACTTCAAAACACAATATTAAAAAAGCTCATTCACTTAAAAAAATACATTATAGAAAAAAAAATTAAAGTGAATGACCAAACACACAAAAAAACGTTCATTCACTTCAAAATCCAAACAAATTTCATTCACTTAAAAAAAACATAAAAAAAAACTCATTCACTTCAAAAACGTGAAGTGAATGGCCCAACAAACAAACAAAACGTTCATTCACTTTAAGATTTTGAAATGAATGGATGAAACAAATTTCATTCAAGTCAGAAAAAACATTTAAAAAAGCCCATTCAATTCAAAAACATAAGTTTGAAGTGAATAACCAACAAAAAAAGACGTGCTTTCACTTCAAAATCAGATTTTGAAGTGAATGGATTAAACAAATTTCATTCATTTTAAAAAAAGCATCAAAAAAAGCTCATTCACTTCAAAAATTTGAAGTGAATGACCAAAAAAGAAAATTTGTCAATTCATTTTAAAAATTTGAAGTGAATGGATTTCATTCACTAAAAAAAACATTAGAAAAAGCTCACTAATTTCAAAACTTTGAAGTGAAAAAAATGTCCATTCATTTCAAGATTTTAAAGTGAATGAACCAAACAAATTTTTTTACTTCAAAAAAACATTAAAAAAAGTTCATTCACTTCAAAAATTTAAAGTGAACGACCAAACAAACAAAATGTCCATTCAATTCATGATTTTGAAGTGAATGGACTAAACAATTTCATTCATTTAAAAAAAATACAAAAAACTCAATCGCTTCAAAAATCTGAAGTAATGACAAAATAAATAAATAAAAATGTCCATTCACTTCATGATTTTGAAGTGAATGGACCAAACAATTTCATTCACTTCAAAAAAACATTAAAAAAAACTCATTCACTTCAAAAATTTGAAGCATGTGACCGAACAAAAGTTCATTCACTTTTAAAAAAATCGAATTTTTTTCAAAAATAAATTTTTATAGATTTTTTGATTTTTTTCTCTTTTTTAAAAATTTTCTGGAATTTTTTGGAATTTTTTGAATTTTTTGAATTTTTGTAAAATAATTTTTTATTTTTTTTATTTTTGGTCAACACCGGTAAACGGGTGGTCAACGCCAGTCCGTCACTAGCAAGGCGACGGTCCAGCGGTGGTGGGAGAGGTGAGCAGAGGTCCGATGGTGGTGATGGTGCTGTTGGAGGGGAGGTTTTAGTAAGAGAGAATAGGTTTTGGAATGAGAGAAGCTACACCAAAAAGGAATTACTATTTTATAGTATGAATTTTTGAAAATATACACTAAAACTTAATTTCCTCTTATTAGACCCTACTAACAAGGTTACCTATTTTTCTTATGGAAATTATAGTCATTAATAACACAAATGAATATATGAGTAAATAAATATTAAGTGTACAATACAACAAACATGAATTATTAGACCCTAATAATAAGGTCCTAACACCTGTATTTCTTTATAGAAAGCCATTCACAATTTAGTGATGTCAGCGTGCCTTTGTACCCCGCTTGATTTTAGATATTTAAGAAATCTGATTTAAGACTTGGCAATTCAATTTTGCAGGATTGGCTTTTCAAAAGCTTACCCGGAAAGCAAACTGGGGCTTCATCTAAGTAGGAGTTTGAGGATTTGTTTGTGATTTAAACTTGTGAAATGGCTTTGTTTAGGGTACGCGTTGAGCAAACTTGTGTTACCATATGTAAGAAATGGTATGCACAAGAAATTAATAACGAAGTTGGTTCAGTTTGCTTCTTCATTCCCTTTTATGCAGTATTCTTATCCGGGTCTTTTGCATGATTATGTTGATTAATGTGGTTTTCATTAAGGTTTGGTAATTAAAATTTTTTCTTGAACATTTGTATTGGATCTTTAATCGATTAGCTGTTCATTTTGCCCACACTATTTAATAGCCAAAAAGAGCAACTCTATCTTCCATCAGTGCTTAAAATGAATATGACAATGATTTTATATATGCATAATGTTAGTCTGTCTAGAAAAAACAAAGAATCAAAAATCCCGCGTTAAGAGATCACTAATAACCAAGACAATCTTTCAATTAAAATCAAACTTTGGAAACCTTTAATCCATACAATATGATCTTGTACATAACTAGACAGAAACTGTCTCATTTAAGTATCAATTTCTCGAAGAGAATTTTGATTTAAAGAAAAGCAAATTGAAAAGACACAAGTGTGACAAATGAACCAAACAAACAACACCTTTGTTTATCAATCATTAGCAGATCAATTTTTCCCAATATGTAATCTTCTTGAAAACATCTTTAAGACCAGATTTCGTCTTCTGGGGTACTTCTTTTCTCTCTTGGCCAAGTTTCTTCTTCCATTTCTTGACAAACTTGATCACACTTTTTCCCATTGATACCGTTTTCGTCAGCCTGATCGAAGACTCTCACCTCCCTCCGAGAGGAATGAGAAACTTGGTCCGTCAATCATTTTGTTGCTCCCAAGGCAGAATAACAGAGTTTCTTTCGATCATGTGATCCATACCACACAATTCACATGTTCCTACCGCAATTCAATAAGGGTGTTCACATTCAATGCCTTGAAATAAAGCTTATCGTCTTATTTTTCTTTACTCATCTTTTATTTCCTAAATATATACTTTTAGGGAAAAATTCACTCTAAGTTTAACTGTTATATATTATTTTTCTATCTTGGACACCTATTTAAAAGAAAATTAAACACTTCTACTTAAAATTTCCATTTTGCCACTAGTTTTTAAAATCTTTTGTCTCAGATGCCAATAAAATTTCTTTAACAATGCTAAAGTATTTTTAAGAAAATAAAATTGTGTAATTAAATTTTCTTATAACTAGAACTGAATAAAAATGAATGTCGACGCAAATGTAAAACGTTGTACATGTGATGACCGTTTGACCTGTTCTCCAAAATCTTAGGAATCATAGATAGCCTATGAATCCATTGAGGAAATATTATTAAGTTAAACTTGATACCCGTTATCACAGCCTGCTCATTGTTCACTGGTACATCATGTTAGCAATTTATTCGATAATGAAGTGTATAGCTATTGTTATTATTTTCGTAAATTTTAGCCACTAAAAATATGTATACAGGATTTCTCGGAAACCTTCTCTTAACATTTATATAGATCCTCGTACTACTGTTACTTTACATGCCCCGTTGGATTTTAAAATCTTGATATTTTATATGTATAACTGATAAAAGGTTTGTGTACCATAGTGGTAAAGGTCGGTAACCATAAATCTCTCTAATAGCTTGGAAGTTCATGGGTTTGAATCTCCTTGGTAAGAATTCTATGTAATTTTTGGCTTCCAAGAGATCATAACATAGCAAATTTTTTGTAAAATTACTTTTGATACTCCTATGTATTTGTATTTTATATTGAAATAAGACCATTTTTTTTTTACATTTTAACAATTAAATAAAAAATAATTAATCTTGTATAGTTTCTAAAAAAACTACCAAAAAATTGAATTTTAAAACTATTAGTCTTCTAGTTCGTTAGTAGTATTAAATTGTAAATATAAATAAATTACATGGTTTGAATTTATTAAAATGGAATTAACAAAAAAACAGTATAAGCAATTTATGGGTGTTATTGAAAACTACGAACATCATTAGAAAAAAAAAACTTATGAAAAACAAGATATATATTTCAAATTTTTTTCCCCTCAATTAAAATCCTGGCTCTGCAGTTATCAATGATATGATATGATGAACTTGAATTAATATAATTTGACATCATCAGTTGTAACTTGCATTCATCAACAGTCTTGAATGATAGTCGTTTTTTATGGGGATATTCAAATGTGATCTTCCATGTGGATTGAGAATCCTAAAGGATCACGTGCACTTAAAATTCACTACTTATATTTAACTATTCCGCACGGCGAAACCGAGTGTGTGATCGATGTACATGTTAGGTTAGCTTAATTAGGGAACACGGTTGCGTTTAATTAATACAAGCGATAATAATACGAAACCGAGTGTGATGTACATGTTAGGTTAGCTTAATTAGGGAGCACGGTTGTGTTTAATACAATCGATAATAGTACAAACGGTTACGTTTCCCAAGTCTAATAACTAAGACTGTTTCGTCGGTCTAGAGAAAACAAAAACAATCAAAATTCCCTCGCTAAGAGATTAATCATAACAAATAAAACTTTTCAATCAAAATCAACTATGGAAACCTTAAATCCATATATTAAGATCTTTAATTAACATAACAAGACAGAAACTGTCTAATTTAGGTATCAATTTCTAAATGAGAAATTTGATTCAAAGAAAAAGAAATTAAAAAGACAAAGGTTTGACAAAGAAACCAAACAAACGACCCCTTTGTTTATCACTCATAAACAAATCTATTTTTCCCAAGAAGTAATCTTCTTGAAAACATCTTTAAGACCAGATTTCGTCTTTCTTGGGTACTTCTTTTTTCTCTTGGGCAAGTCTCTTCTTCCATTTCTTGACAAACTTGATCACAGATTTGCCCATTGACGGCGTTTTAGCCAACTTGAAGCCTCTCACTTCCCTCTCAGAGGAGAGAGAAACTTGGTCCAGCAACATCATTGTTTCATGATCATTTTGTTGATCCCAAGGAAGAATAACAGGGTTTCTTTCGATAGTGTGATCCATACCACACAAATCACATGCGTCGTGTATATCGCTACCACAATTCAATGGGCTGTTTACATTCCATCCCTTGAAAGAAAGTTCATCGTCTTCTTTCTCTTCGCTCATCTTTTGCTCCCTAAATATATTATTTTAGGTGGAAAATTCACTCTTTTAAGTTAAATTGATTATTTTTCTATCTTGGACAGCTATTTAAAAGAAAAAAAAAATACTGCTTAAAATTTTCATTTTTGCCATTAACTTTTAAAATCATTGGTCTTAGTTGCCAGTTAATTTAATCTGATAATACTAATGTATATTTTTTAGAAAAAGACAGATTACGTAATTAATTTTTCGTATAACCAAAGCTGAATAAAAACACAGATAAAACGTTGTCATTGTTGACTGTTTGACACTTTGACCTGTAATTCATGGAACTACTATTAAATGAAACAGCTAGTGCTAACCGTTTTTGCATGTCTTTGAAAAGATTTATGAATCAAGATTATTAAATAATACTTGATGCCCGTTATCAAGATTCAAGTATAATTTCCTTATGAAATGTATCCTGAGAAAATGAATATACGTTATGTATATGGAGTAATTAACTTCAATTGGAAAATTCGATATTTAATTTATGTGTCGTCTTCATCCCCAAAATCCTATAAACGGACATCGAGGCATGACCTTTTTAAAACAAAAGAAAGTAGAACTTGTTGGTACAAAATTTGAAAATTTAAAAGAAAACACTAACGAGCTAAAGGAACAATTGACAATTAAATAAGAATGTTGTCAAACACGGCTACAAGCAAAAAGGTTTTGACAGACTAAAAAAAAAAGAATACTAAACGAATAATTTGCCCGTAGGCTACAACCTCAAAATATAATAAAAATGAAAGGAAAGCGAAAGCCCCAAGCCCATGATGTTGCAATGCAACAGCTCTTATCCAAACATGCCAACCTAATTGGTACCTGAAATACAAAATTGTAACGGTGAGTCCCACGCACATAACTAGACGGGACGGCACAACAAATACCGTCACTCCATCCCATAAATGCAAGAGCTCACTAATCCTACGACTATGATAACCGACGTATAAAGAGAAATATAATGACATTCTACAACTACGATAAATTAAATACACATCAACATCATACATGGACCTCTCACGCCACCTACCCCAGTCCGTAAGGTAGGTCATTCCCTATCCCTTCGGCCGTCTTCTGTCCCCGGAATTAGGGAGAGACAGAGACCATTGCAACATAAAAGTAGATTTATAGTGCGCACTTGGACCTCTCACGCCACTCGTCCCAGTCCGTAAGACGAGTCATTCCCTATCCCTTCGGCCGTCTTATGCCCCCGGAATTAGGGAGAGACATAGACCATTGCTAACATAAAAGTAAATATAGTGCACACTGGGACCTCTAACGCCACTCGCCCCGGTCCGTAAGACGAGTCATTCCCTATCCCCTCGGCCGTCTTCTGTCCCCGGAATTAGGGAGAGACAGAGACCATTGCCACTACAGCTAAATCACAAGGCCTTGGCCAATAATATAAAATCATTCAAATAACACCATCTCATACGTATAAATATTAAGGCCTCGGCCAATAATATTATACTATTCAACTAACATAAACTCATACGTCACTTAACGTAATACAACATAACCATAATCATAGATGCTAGATTCACAACTATCCAATCACTTCAACAACATAAAAACCCATTCAGGCATTTTAACAAACAACTTGTATGCATAATATAAAACTCATCTTTATTCAACAATAATTTACCCAATTCTATCAACAACCATAATAATACATAATCAACGCATATAACACGCAACCCATTAATATTATCATTAATCTGAAATCAAAAGACTAAATCCAAAATCAAACAAGTGAATTAAAACATCCAACAAAAAACCCAATTAACCAATTAAGAACATATTTAAGATAAAAGGCAAAAACCCCCAATTAACAATAATCGTAAAACATAATACTAACATACACCCTCGTCTAGTCGCAATGGATAACCCCCGTTACCTTAGCGTGTAGAGGAGATGATTCCGGTAATAATCCGCTAACGTGGTTTCTCTTCTTCTTCCTCTTCTTCTCTTTTCTCTCTTTTCTCTCTTTTCTCTCTTTTTCTCTCTTGTTTTTAGGTTTAAAGAATGAAAGTGGGCTGATTTTTAGGTTTAGAAAAACTGTTTTTAGATAGTTTGTGGAAGCGAACTATTTGGTCCCCAAAGTTCTAAAAGCTAACTCTTAATCCAAAAATATAGTTTCACTACTCAAAAATAACAAATCTTTAGAAACAAATCTATTGGGTCCTTTTTATTAGTAAAATTAGTAACAGGTTTTTAAAATAAAGTTTTTCGGAAGAGTTTCGGCTTTTGGCTAAAAATTAGTCGAGTGACCGGTTTTTGGTAAAATTTGAATAAAACGTTTTTGGATAAATTAAATCATAAATAAAATTACTTATAAAAATTCGGGATGTTACAACTAACCCTCCTTAAAAGAATTTCGTCCCGAAATTTCATCTCTAAACAACTATACCCAGAAATGATAAAATTATATAAACAAAACCGTAAGAATTTAAATGTACAATTCGTGTCATAATTTAAGAAATAAAATACACAGGGTTCACAACCCATAACAACTTCACAATCCATAACTGCAGAAAATGACCAACATGTAAGAACATCAAATCAAGTAACCATCTGTATACAATATCTAATTGAATAAAAGACAATAAAGTAAGCAAAGATGACATGTTTCTACATCAACAACTCCACAACGTCTACAACACTCAAAATACGGTCCTTCTAGTAAACTAAACTCAAATAAAATAAACTCTCAACCCAGACCCGGGGGTGTCACACGGCTGAATAACATGTGTGGCGGCACGTGCTAAACAATGCCTAAATGAAATAATTATTAAACACTCGCTAAATAACTCATTAAATAAGCTCAAATTTCTAGCAAAAACTTCATTAAATAAAATCTCGAAAATTACGTTCATTACAAGAAGTTAATCTCTTACAACTAAAATAAAAATGTAATCGCAATAGTAATAATAAAATCTTTTTCTTTCTTTTTATGGTAAAAGCAAAATGATAACATGTATTTCTTAGAGTACCAAGCCCTATTGACTTCCTCAATCTCTTTACCGTCGATCTTTTTCTCAGGTGTATAAACCATACGTGCACTACATAATTAAGGTCACCACAGCATGACGGCTGAGTCTATTCCTTAAAACGTTCCGGTTAACAAAACTATGTACAATCGCTAAGTTAACCGTTGAGAACTAAACTCTTTCGTTTAGTTGCCAACGTCACCCCACTTTCCTCTTCCCCTTATTCGGGATTCTCCGTTGGACTTATTCTCATGGTCCCAAATACAAATCATAAGCAAATCATAAATTAATAAATTTAGAAACCTTATACAGATACACTTTATATAACCTTTATCTTTATAAGATATAAGCTAGTTCTCTTTATATAGATCCATTGTATATAAATCACTTCTTCTTTTTCATTCTTTTCTTTCTTTTATTTACTATGTTTTCGTAACAATATAAAAACAATGTTTCCATATATAATTAGTACTTGAAAAATAATACCCATGAGCCTGTAAAATATTATCAAAAGTTGCAACGGAATATTTATAATAGCAAGACAAAACCCACTCACCTAATATTAATCTGAAAGAACAGAAACATTTCTACAACGAATAATCTAGTGCTTAGCTTTCCACTAAACCTTTTCCTTGCTCAACATAGGACTTTAATTCTCTCATCTTTGTATACTTTCGTTACATACATATAATTTTAATACAGTAAAGGAGTATAGAATCTAATCAGGGAAATGCTACCTAGCTTTCTTTCTTTATTTGCACTGGTGTATATATCTATATTAACAAGAAAGAATTCATTATAAAGGGACGTGTATATGGCATGACAATTGGCTTAGCATTTATACTACAATTCTATACCAATTTATTACTTCCGTTTCAATTTCTCATGCAAGGTTAACTCCTTAATAAATTGCTAGCAACAGAAACTCTTTGAATACATGTAACATTATTTCTCCTTAAATATTCCACGCATAGTAGTTATAGGAATAAATACAAACCTCTCGTTATAGAAAACTCAAGATAATATTTACTATTCTTAATTGACATTTACTCTTCAGACAAGGCATCGGTTTTATATATGAATACAATCAAATCATGTCATTAATCATCTTAGTGAGGCATTCAAAGACCTATAACTTACACCATTATTCCTAATCATACGTTTATACAATTCAATATTTCTAACCGAAGTAAATTACATAATTACTAGGCCCAATTCTTACCAGCTAATCCCTAAAAGTACTACCACGTATCAATCCATGGTAAATTATTTTACCAATTAAATACCTCTAAATCCTTTAAAACTCTATAGCTTTGATAACGTGTAACCGTAAGTTCCTTAAATCACTTAAACAACTAAACATTCTTGTATACTTTGGGACGACGGGAAGATGGGTAACCATTGGACCAAGATCCATTGTATCAATTTTTACAAAACTTTTTCCAAAAACTTAAACTTTTTCTAAAAACGGGGGGTTGCATTTAGCTTAAGACATGTAGCTTGAAGTTTGTAGTAGTTGATGTAAGGAAAGTCCACATGTGAGGCAAGTTGGGGACAATGAGGACGCTCGTTGATCCCGGCTCGCCAAACTAGTGGGTAGACCTCTCGTCGGTATGTGTGAAGGAATACCTTAGCGATGTGGAATTCTAGAGTATGCGAGAACGCTCGGGTGCTTTAGGGTAACGTATCGTGATGGGTTATCCCTCGCATTTTTGTGTTGATTGTATGCGTGTGTAAATTGTTATAGTGTGTATGAGGTGTAAGTTGTATGTCAAGTAGTAACGATGTATTAAAGTGCGAGAATTGTGAAGTTGATGATTTTACGTAGTGCGTTTCCATATTATTAACATGTGTGTTAATGTACATTTTATGCGAATGGATGTTGATTGTAATAAGTTTGTGGACTTAAATGGGTTATTTGTGTGATATATGCCATATAGGATATTACAAGTGTTGAGAAATTTTGCGTTTTTTTTGAATCTTTATTTTCTGCTGTTTAACGATCGGTCGTCTGTAAAAACGGCCGGTCGAATTTTGCAAATGCTACTGGAACAAAAAACGATTGGTCGTTTCCCAAAACGATCGGTCGAAATTCTTCAGAATTTTTTTAGACCCTACTGGAACAAAAAACGATCGGTCGTTTCCCAAAACGATCGGTCGAAATTCTTCAGAATTTTTTCAGACCCTACTGGACCAAAAAACGATCGGTCGTTTCTTAAAACGATCGGTCGAATTTTTTAGACCCTACTGGACCAAAAAACGACCGGTCGTTTTGTCAAAAACGATTGGTCGTTTTCTGGCAAATTTTGCGGTTTTTCGCTAAACTTCAAACGCTCGTAACTCCTTCGTTTTTACTCCGAATTTGATTCCGCTTGAAGCGTTGGCTTCGTATTTCAGTGCTCTATAATTATGAAACTTAGAAATCTTGATAAAATTATTACCATGAAAAACGACCTTTTATCATGATTTACATGTTTTGTTAATTATCACGTAATGTGCGGAATGTTGTATTGTATGATTAGCGGAATTTGATGTCTTTGCAAATCATTATAATATGTTATAATATATATATATATATATATATATAAATACATGTGTTAGAATGAAAAAAAAAAAGAAAAAGATTTGGTTAGATTTTATTAGTTGGAAAACATGAATGTTTAATTACGTGTTGTGAGATCGTGTCCTAAGTTCATTAGTTTTATAAGTCGTTTGTGCACTTATTTCTTCCTTATAACATCATTCTACTCTTTTAGACATTGAATATAAATTTTGTTCTTGGTTAGATGGTAAGCTAGTGTTTTATATATATGTTTCACATTTAGCAACTATTTTCCTTCACTCGATAGAATGATAACCGGGGACTTAGATATTTTAGGTTTTAAGTTAATTGTCTCTACATGAAGAATCTCATTTGATATTGTATAATGTAAGACTATACTATAATGTAAGACTTAATTTAGTTGAGTTGGTTTGGTGTCCATATTTAAGAGGAATTACACACAGCTAAGTTCATATGTACTAAATTCAAGGTCGATATAAGAGAATTTTAATAGATTTGATTTTTATAAGATTAACTATTGAAAATTTAAGAAATATATCTGGTGTAGCATGCCCCTGTACAAGTTAAAATGTTTGCGTTTGTAAACTATTATAGGTGAGACAAAGTTTTTTTTTAAAACATTTTCTTATTATTTCTATTAATGGATTGTACGTTAATGAAGTCACTGGTTTGGTATATATAAATAAAAATGTAGTTAACTATTGCGGCGGATTGTAACTAACAAACAAAAGGGCATGATAGGATATATTTATTTATTTTATGGATTTTTTTTTTGAGTAGAAGTTTTCGACAGCTATAAGAGAACCTCGATTATGGTAGTTTCCTTCTAATTTTTGTAATTTAATATTGTCCATGGATTACCTTTCGGTGCCGACTTTTGCTTAGAGTTTCAATGAAATGATACGTTAGGTTATTTTCAATTCGTTTGACCACTGTAAAAGATGTTTAAGCTATAATTAGGATCCAAACTTGAGATTTAATTTGTGTTTAAAGTGTTCAAATAATAAGTGAACTAGCATTATAGTTGTCCTAGTTATTTCGAGTAAATCTCTTTGGTCGGATTAGTTGCAAAGTTTCAACAGGTCTTGCACTTTGATTGAGAGCATGTATTACATGTGAATTTGGAGTGGTATTTTGGGACTAAATATAAATTATTAGGTTTTGCGCTTCTTATTAATTAAAGATTGTTTTGTTTAAGAGAACATGGTATAAAGGGAGATTGGTATTATTTTTGGGTGGTGGTCTAGATGCTAAAACTGGATTGTTTGATAAATTAGAAACAAAATGGAATGTTAGGCCGGTTAGCACCATTATTATTATTATTTTATCAGAGAGTGCAGCGGAAGCACATGAAATAGATATAGATGTATAAGTAATAAATGTTTCGGAAAACGATATGGAAACAAGTTTTGGAATAGGTTTGGTTATCTTACGGTATAAATATCAATAATAGTTGTTTGAATTTGAACCATCCCAGAGGTTAATTATCAGTTCAAGGAAAAACATGGTAGGAACAAATTTATTTTTATTTTTACCAATTAAAAGATTAGCTTACCTCATGTGTTTTGCTTTCATGATGTACACTTTGTTATTAGCATTGATGATGACTAAAATCAGAATTTGGATTAAGAATTATGTAGACAGGAGTTATAGAGTTTTGGAATTATGATTGATGGGAGTTATAGAATTTGGTAATTAATGAGATAATAAACGATCGGAAGTGGTAAAAGTTTGACCTTAGGAATTTACGTTAGTATTTTTCCATCATAAGTTTTCAAGTTTCACAAGGATAATGATGATATTATTATTAGTAATTTTAATCTCAAATGAGTTTCCAAGATACCTTTTATTATACTTCTTTTATATAGTGTATGCTACATGCACACACAAGTAACTGTTTTGGAGACCGGTTGGTTAAAGAAATTATGTGAGCTGATTTAATCACGTCTAAGAAAGCATATATAATATTATTCAGAAACATTATCTTTTTTTTTCAAGATATTAAAGAAATAAAGTTTCGGGACGAAACTTCTTTAAGTGGTGTAGAGTGTAAAATCACGTATTTTAATTTAAAAAAATTTTTTTGAATATTTATTCTTCTAAATAATTACTCATGTGACTATTTTGTTTTCATAAGTAAGAATACTAATGTTTAGTTGTTTAAGTGATTTAAGGAACTTACGGTTACACGTTATCAAAGCTATAGAGTTTTAAAGGATTTAGAGGTATTTAATTGGTAAAATAATTTACCATGGATTGATACGTGGTAGTACTTTTAGGGATTAGCTGGTAAGAATTGGGCCTAGTAATTATGTAATTTACTTCGGTTAGAAATATTGAATTGTATAAACGTATGATTAGGAATAATGGTGGAAGTTATAGGTCTGTGAATGCCTCACTAACGTATCGTCGGTATGTGTGAAGGAATACCTTAGCGATGTGGAACTCTAGAGTATGCGAGGACGCTCGGGTGCTTTAGGATAACGTATCGTGATGGGTTATCCCTCGCATTTTTGTGTTGATTGTATGCGTGTGTAGATTTATATGATGTGTATGAGGTATAAGTTTGCATGTCTGGTAGTAGCGAAGTATTAGAGTGCGAGAATTGTGTAGTCGATGGTCTTACGTAATGTGTTTTCTAAATTATTAACTTGTGTGTTAATGAATATTATATGCGAATCGATGTTGTTCGTATAAATGTTATGGATTAGAATGATGTTGTGTGTTATGTGCCTTGTAAGGAATTTACAAGTGTTGAGTAATTTTACGTTTTTGTATCGTTAATTTTCTGCAGAAAAAAAAAAAAAAAAACAAAAAAAAAACAAAAAAAAACGATCGGTCGTCTGTCAAAACGATCGGTCGAAATTCTTCAGAATTTTTTCAGACGCTACTGGACCAAAAAACGATCGGTCGTCTGTCAAAACGATCGGTCGAAATTCTTCAGAATTTTTTTCAGACGCTACTGGACCAAAAAACGATCGGTCGTCTGTCAAAACGATCGGTCGAAATTCTTCAGAATTTTTTCAGATGCTACTGGACCAAAAAACGATCGGTCGTCTGTCAAAACGATCGGTCGAAATGCTTCAGAATTTTTTCAGACGCTACTGGACCAAAAAACGATCGGTCGTCTGTCAAAACGATCGGTCGAAATTCTTCAGAATTTTTTCAGACGCTACTGGACCAAAAAAAACGATCGGTCGTCTGTCAAAACGACCGGTCGAATTCTGGTAATTTTGCGGTTTTTCTGCTATACTTCGAAAGCTCACAACTTCTTCGTTTTAACTCCGATTCTGATTCCGCTTGAAGCGTTGGCTTCGTTTCTCCGTACTCTAACTTTCTGGCATTTCAGAATTTTCATTTTCTATTTTTGGAAAAGTTAAAGCGTTATACCGTCGAAATTGAGAATTCGTAAAAATCAGCTTTTGAACCTTAGAAAGCTTGATAAAGTGATTGAGTTGTAAACCGAGCTTTTATCATGTATGAATATACATGTATGAGTAGTAGTGTCGGGTAAGACAACTAAAGTGTCGGTTTTAAATGTATGTAGTAATGGCTATTACTACAAGGACTGGTGGAAGGAGACCAGCTACACGCGGGGGCGCATCACCATCAAGCGGTGCGGCTACCCGAGGTGGAGCAAATGTAAGATGAGGAAGAGCTCCAAGGGGATGGGGAACAACTCGAGGAAGAAGGGCTACTAGAGGTCGTGGGGGAAGAGATAACACTAATGCCCCACCACCTGAGCAACCCGAGGAGGTAGAGGTTGAGAATGTAGATGAGGAGGTGAATGAGGAAGAAGAAGAGACTTTTGCACCTGAACCGGAAACGGTGAATGCTAATCAAGTGATGACCGACCTTCAGAAGGTGGTGCAAATGATGGTGCAGAATGCACAAGCTGGGAGTTCAAGCAACAATGGATTGCTTAACTTCACTCGATTGGGGGCTCCGACTTTCGATGGGGTAGGTGAACCATCCATAGCTGAGGGATGGGTGGACGAAATGGAGAAATAGTTATCGGCTGCAGGGATAGTAAATGGGGAGCAACGAATGAATATGGCTCAGTTTCACCTAAAGGGTGAAGCACGGAAATGGTGGTTGGGAATCGTGGATACTTACGACATAAGCAACTTCGAATGGAATGAGTTCATCGAATTGTTTAATCGCCAGTTTCTTCCTGATTCTTATAAGGATGAAATGAGGAGGCGTTTCGAGGAACTATATCAAGGGGGTATGACCGTTCAAGCATACCAGCTAAAGTTTACCTCACTCTCGAGGTATGCCCCAGAATCTGTTATAGGGGGCGTAGAAAGATGTAGGAGATTCATGAAGGGGTTGAATCCGACCATCTCGTTACAATTGGCATCGGCTCGACATGTCAACTATAATGAATTGGTAAAATCAGCCCAAGCTGTGGAAGGAGCTCTACTCCATAACAAGCGAATCTCGGAGAAATCGAAAACCGGAAATGCTCCGAGGGAAGAGAAGAAGCGGACTTGGGATATGGCGAATAATTCGCGATTTCAACAACCGGGAAGAGGAGAGAGGATTTTTAATCCACCACCGACAAACGTCATGATAAGGGGAGCGTGTTTCCACTGTGGAGACACGAGCCATCGACAATTCGAGTGCCCTAGGGTCCAATGTAGGACATGCAACCGAATGGGACATACGGCAAGGGTTTGTCCCGGGGGACAAGGAAGAATCGACACCAACCGACCTTTTAACCAACCTAGGTTGCCACCACCACCACCAAGAGGACCAAGATTCGTACCACCACACCAATTACCTCGGAACCAAGGGGGAGGGTTTCGAGGTAACCACCAAGGAGGGGGAAACCGTGGGAACTACCGAGGAGGCTATCAGGGCCCGGGAAACCGAGGGAATCATGGGGGAAATCGAGGACCGCAAGGAAACCCACCAATCCAAGCTCGCCAATTTGCCTTGCCACAATTGCCAAACCAAGGAGATCCGGCAAATGTACAAGGTATGGTTCTTGTGTGCTCATCCTGGGCACATGTTCTTTTCGATACGGGGGCGTCGCGTTCTTTTATATCTAGAAGTCTAGTTGAGTCTTTGTCGTTAGAAATTGGGGTTCTAGATAACCCGATTGTTGTAGAGACTCCTGTTGGGGGTCGAGTTGTGTTGGACCGAGTGTGTCGGTCTTGCGAGATGGTGGTCGCGGACCACGTGTTTATATATGATTTACTTGTCATCGAGATGTCAGGATTCGACGTGATCCTTGGAATGGACTGGTTGGTTCATTTCAACTCTTTCATCGATTGTGTTCGACGAAAAATTTTCCTTACAACTTCATCCGGAGATGAGGTGTTCTTTCGTGGGGAAAGGGACACTACCCTTTCTTCTATTCCTTATTATTCCAAGCGGGTTGTGGGCAACCTGTCTTGTCTTTTGGCTAGTTTCTCGATAGTGGAGAACGACGAGGAAGTGGAAATATGGCCACGCGTAGTGGACGACTTTAGAGATGTGTTTCCAAAGGATCTACCGGGGTTACCACCGAAAAGAGGGTTAGATTTTTCTATCCAATTGGTACCGGGAACGGCACCAATAGCCATTTCCCCGTATCGATTGGCACCGGCTGAGTTAAAGGAGTTAAGTAAGCAATTAGAAGAACTGCTAGAAAAGGGGTTTATTAGGCGGAGTACGTCACCGTGGGCGGCACCGGCCTTATTTGTGCAAAAGAAGGATGGATCGATGAGGATGTGCATCGACTATCGAAAGCTAAATAGGGTGACTATTAAAAAATAAGTACCCACTACCTCGTATTGACGATTTGTTTGACCAACTGAAAGGAGCGACGTTCTTTTCAAAAATCGATTTACGATCAGGCTATCACCAATTGAGGGTGAAGGATGAGGATATTTCGAAAACGGCCTTTAGGACCCGGTATGGTCACTATGAGTTTGTGGTCATGCCATTCGGGTTAACTAATGCACCGGCGGCATTTATGGAGTTAATGAATCGAATCTTTAAGGAGTATCTCGACAAGTTTGTGGTGGTCTTTGTCGACGATATTTTGATTTACTCGAGTTCAAGAGAGGAACACGAGGAGCATCTCCGTTTAGCGTTGCTCACGTTGAGGGAGCACCAACTTTACGGAAAATTTAGCAAATGTGAGTTTTGGCTAAATGAGGTGAAATTTCTGGGACATGTGATCTCGGAAGAAGGGGTAAAGGTGGACACGATGAAAATTGAGGCAGTTTCGAAATGGGAACAACCGAAGAATGTGTTCGAGATTCGAAGTTTCTTGGGTTTAGCGGGATACTATCGATGGTTCGTCAAGGATTTCTCAAAGTTGGCGACTCCAATGACTTACCTTACCAAGAAGGGGGTGAAGTTCGTATGGAGTGAGGCTTGCGAGAAAGCTTTCTTAGAGCTCAAGAAGCGGTTGACTAGTTCTCCCATACTAGTTATTCCTGAGCAAGGGGAGGGTTATCAAGTGTATTGCGATGCTTCGAAGGAAGGTTTGGGTTGCGTCTTGATGCAAGACGGAAAGGTTATCGCATATGCTTCGCGACAACTAAAGATTCACGAAAAGAACTATCCGACTCATGACCTGGAACTAGCGGCAATAGTTCATGCGTTGAAGGTATGGAGACATTATCTGTTCGGGGAAAAGTTCGAAGTGTTCTCGGATCACAAGAGCTTAGGGCATATTTTTACCCAACGGGATTTAAATATGCGACAACGACGATGGATGGAATATCTGGAACAGTACGACTACGACTTGCACTACCACCCGGGAAAGGCCAATGTAGTGGCGGATGCTTTGAGTCGAAAGTCTCATGCGACCTTAGCGCATGTGGCGATCGACGAATGGAGGATGATGGGAAATGTGAACGAGTTCGACTTGGAGTTGGGACATGTTAATGTGGGGACTTTGTACACAATAGTGGTACAACCGGAACTTGTGAGTAAGGTTCTGGAAGCACAAGATGGGGATGAGAAAGTGGAGAACTTTGAGAAACAGATAAGTTCGAGCGAAGGATTAGAGGGTTGGACAAAAGGAACCGATGGAGGACTACGCTTTAAGGGAAGGACTTATGTGACAGAAAACATGAGGAACGAAGTATTAAAGGAGTTTCACCACTCCCGATTAGCCGTTCATCCCGGCGGGACGAAAATGTATCATGATGCGAAAAGACAGTTTTGGTGGCCCGGAATGAAACGGGATGTAGCTTCATATGTTAGCAAGTGCCTAACTTGCCAACAAGTGAAGGCGGAACACCAAAGGCCGGCGGGTATGCTCCAACCTTTACCGGTAGCGGAATGGAAGTGGGAAAGGATAGCAATGGATTTTGTGACCAACTTACCTAAGTCGGTAAGCGGGAATGACGCTGTGTGGGTTGTGGTCGACCGTTTGACCAAATCCGCACACTTCATTGCGATTAAGATGACGAATTCGGTGGAAATCTTGGGACGGAAGTATATTAAAGAAATTGTTAGACTTCATGGGGTGCCTATTTCGATAGTATCGGATCGAGACGCGAGGTTTGTGTCGAGGTTCTGGGGCGCATTACAAAATGCCTTAGGGACCAAGTTGACAATGAGTACGGCGTTCCATCCCCAAACGGATGGACAATCGGAGCGGACTATCCAAGTGCTAGAGGATATGTTGCGTGCGTGTGTGAACGACTTTAAGGGAGGTTGGGAGAGCCATCTACCCTTAGTTGAGTTTGCGTATAATAATAGCTTTCAAGCTAGTATTGGCATGGCACCTTTCGAGGCTTTATACGGGCGGCCGTGTAGGTCTCCGGTGTGTTGGACCGAGGTGGGAGAAGCGGAAATGCTAGGACCGCAATTGATTCAAGAAACGACCGAAAAGATTAAGTTAATTCGGCAAAGGCTTGAGACGGCTCGAAGTAGACAAAAGAGTTATGCGGATAAGAGGAGGAGACCATTGGAGTTCGAAAAGGGGGATCACGTATTTTTGCGAGTTTCGCCCAGGAAAGGGATTATGAGGTTTGGCTCTAAAGGAAAGTTGAGCCCGAGATTTATCGGACCATTTGAGATCGTTGACCGAGTTGGAGAAGTTGCGTATCGGTTGGACTTGCCACCAAAGTTGACGGGGGTTCACCCGGTGTTCCATGTGTCAATGTTGAAAAAGTATCATCATGACCCTTCACACGTGGTGGACTTTGAGGACATTGAGGTTAGTGCGGATGTGACCTACGAAGTGGGTCCTATGAAGATTATCGATGTACAAGAGAAGGAACTTCGAGGAAATACTATTAGACTGGTAAAGGTGGTTTGGAAACACCACGGGGCCGAGGAGGCAACTTGGGAACGCGAGGATGAGATGAAGAGGAAATATCCTAATCTCGACTTTTCTTTAGGTACTATTCTTTAGATGCTTTATAATTTCGGGACGAAATTCCTTTATCGGGGAAGGGTTGTAACGCCTAGATTTTGGAGTTTATTTTTGTTATAACGCCTAGAGTTTACGGAATTGTTGAGTTGTCTTTTATTATGTTTGATATTGCATATAGCTGTTTACCATATTTGGGATTTGTAGATGCATGGAGTTGTTGAGGTAGAAGCATGTCAGCTTAGTTTACTTTATTGACTTTTATGTTGCAGCCGCTTGTTTTACATTGTTGTCTTTTATTCTGTTAGATATTGTATACAGGCGGTTATTCTTACATGGTGCATTATCTGGAGTATATCTTATTTGAGTTATGGAGTTGTTACGGGTTGTGAACCCTGCGTATTTTATTTTATTTTATTTATGACCCGTATTGTGCATTTAAATTCTTATGACCTTATTGTACGTTTAGAATTTTTATGGCCTTGTTTATATAAGTTTATTATTTCTGGGTATAGTTGTTTAGAAGGGAAATTTCGGGACGAAATTCCTTTAAGGAGGGTTAGTTGTAACATCCCGTATTTTTATAAGTGTTTTTAATTAGAAATTAATTTATCCAAAAACGTTTTATACAAATTTTACCAAAAACCGGTCACTCGACTAATTTTTAGCCAAAAACCGAAACTCTTCCGAAAAACTTTATTTTTAAAACATGTTACTAATTTTACTAATAAAAAGGACCCAATAGATTTGTTTCTAAAGATTTGTTATTTTTGAGTAGTAAAACAATATTTTTGGATTAAGAGTTAGCTTTTAGAACTTTGGGGACCAAATAGTTCGCTTCCACAAACTTTGTAAAAACAGTTTTTTCTAAACCTAAAATCAGCCACTTTTCATTCTTTAAACCTAAAATCAGCCAAGAGAGAGAAAAAGAGAGAAAAGAGAGAAGAAGAAGAAGAAGAAAAACCAGCATTAGCGGGCTCATACCGAAAGCATCTCCACTACGCTCTAAGGTAACGGGGGTTATCCATAGCGACTAGACGAGGGTGTATGTTAGGATTAGGTTTTACGTTCATTATAAGTTGGGGGTTTTTGCCTTTTATATTATTTATGTTCTTATATTGATAATTGGGGTTTAGTTGTTGTATTTTTAATTCCATTAATTGAATTGTAGAATTTGAGACTTGAGACTAATTAATTTCGAATTAATGAGATTATGGATGGGTTTGCATGTTTTAAGCGTTGATTATGAGTTATTATGGTTTTTGATAGAATTGGGTAAATTATTGTTGAATATAGATGAGTTTTATATTATGCATACAAGGTGTTTGTTAAAATGCCCGAATGGGTTTTTATGTTGTCGAAGTGATTGGCTAGTTGTGAATCTAGCATCTATGATTATGGTTTATGTTGTATTACGTTAAGTGACGTATGAGTTATGTTTGTTGAATAGTATAATATTATTGGCCGAGGCCTTGTGATTTAGCTGTACTGGCAATGGTCTCTGTCTCTCCCTAATTCCGGGGACAGAAGACGGCCGAGGGGATAGGGAATGACTCGTCTTACGGACCGGGGCGAGTGGCGTTATAGGTCCCAGTGTGCACTATATTTACTTTTATGTTAGCAATGGTCTATGTCTCTCCCTAATTCCGGGGGCATAAGACGGCCGAAGGGATAGGGAATGACTCGTCTTACGGACTGGGACGAGTGGCGTGAGAGGTCCAAGTGCGCACTATAAATCTACTTTTATGTTGCAATGGTCTCTGTCTCTCCCTAATTCCGGGGACAGAAGGCGGCCGAAGGGATAGGGAATGACCTACCTTACGGACTGGGGTAGGTGGCGTGAGAGGTCCATGTATGCTGTTGATGTGTATTTAATTTATTTAATTTATCCAGTTGTAGAATGTTATTATATTTCTTTTTATACGTCGATTATAGTAGTTGTAGAATTTGTGAGCTCTTGCATTTATGGGATGGAGTGACGGTATTTGTGGTGCCGTCCCGTCTAGTTATGTGCGTGGGACTCACCGTTACAATTTTGTATTTCAGGTACATTTTAGGTTGAGACGTTCGGTTAGAAGCTATGGCAATACATCACATGGGCTCGGGCTTTCATTTTCTTTTCACTTAGATTTTATTTTGAGGTTGTAGCCTACGGGCAATTTACTTTCGTTTGGTAATTTTTATTAGTTGTCAAAACCATTTGGTCATGTAGCCGCGTTTGGCAAATAGTTTTATTTATTCATTTAATTGTTCCTTTAGCTCGCAATTGTTATTCTTTTAAAATTTTTAAATTCGTACCAACAGGTTCTCTTTTCCTTTATTTAAAAAGGTCATGCCTCGATGTCCGTGTTTATGGATTTTAGGGCGTGACAAGTTGGTATCAGAGCTAACTAGGTTCTTGTATACTTTGGGACGACGGGAAGATGGGTAACCATTGGACCAAGATCCATCGTATCATTTTTACAAAAATTTTTCCAAAAACTTAAAACTTTTTCTAAAAACGGGGGGTTGCATTTAGCTTAAGACATGTAGCTATAATTTAGTAGTAGTTGATGAAAGGAAAGTCCACATGTGAGGCAAGTTGGGGACAATGAGGACGCTTGTTGACCCCGGCTCGCCAAACTAGTGGGTGGACCTCTCGTCGGTATGTGTGAAGGAATACCTTAGCGATGTGGAACTCTAGAGTATGCGAGGACGCTCGGGTGCTTTAGGATAACGTATCGTGATGGGTTATCCCTCGCATTTTTGTGTTGATTGTATGCGTGTGTAGATTTATATGATGTGTATGAGGTATAAGTTTGCATGTCTGGTAGTAGCGAAGTATTAGAGTGCGAGAATTGTGTAGTCGATGGTCTTACGTAATGTGTTTTCTAAATTATTAACTTGTGTGTTAATGAATATTATATGCGAATCGATGTTGTTCGTATAAATGTTATGGATTAGAATGATGTTGTGTGTTATGTGCCTTGTAAGGAATTTACAAGTGTTGAGTAATTTTACGTTTTTGTATCGTTAATTTTCTGCAGAAAAAAAAAAAAACAAAAACGATCGGTCGTCTGTCAAAACGATCGGTCGAAATTCTTCAGAATTTTTTCAGACGCTACTGGACCAAAAAACGATCGGTCGTCTGTCAAAACGATCGGTCGAAATTCTTCAGAATTTTTTCAGACGCTACTGGACCAAAAAACGATCGGTCGTCTGTCAAAACGACCGGTCGAATTCTGGTAATTTTGCGGTTTTTCTGCTATACTTCGAAAGCTCACAACTTCTTCGTTTTAACTCCGATTCTGATTCCGCTTGAAGCGTTGGCTTCGTTTCTCCGTACTCTAACTTTCTGGCATTTCAGAATTTTCATTTTCTATTTTTGGAAAAGTTAAAGCGTTATACCGTCGAAATTGAGAATTCGTAAAAATCAGCTTTTGAACCTTAGAAAGCTTGATAAAGTGATTGAGTTGTAAACCGAGCTTTTATCATGTATGAATATACATGTATGAGTAGTAGTGTCGGGTAAGACAACTAAAGTGTCGGTTTTAAATGTATGTAGTAATGGCTATTACTACAAGGACTGGTGGAAGGAGACCAGCTACACGCGGGGGCGCATCACCATCAAGCGGTGCGGCTACCCGAGGTGGAGCAAATGTAAGAGGAGGAAGAGCTCCAAGGGGATGGGGAACAACTCGAGGAAGAAGGGCTACTAGAGGTCGTGGGGGAAGAGATAACACTAATGCCCTACTACCCGAGCAACCCGAGGCGGAGGTAGAGGTTGAGAATGTTTATGAGGAAGTGAATGTGGAAGAAGAAGAGACCTCTGCACCGGAACCAGAAACGGTCAATGCTAATCAAGTGATGACCGACCTTCAGAAGGTGGTGCAAATGATGGTGCAAAATGCACAAGCTGGGAGTTCAAGCAACAATGGATTGCTTAACTTCACCCGATTGGGGGCTCCGACTTTCGATGGGTTAGGTGAACCATAAATAGCTGAGGGATGGGTGGATGAAATGGAGAAATATTTATCGGCTGCAGGAATAGTAAATGGGGAGCAAAGGATGAATATGGCTCAGTTTCACCTGAAGGGTGAAGCACGGAAGTGGTGGTTGGGAATTGTGGATACATACGACATAAGCAACTTCGAATGGAATGAGTTCATCGAATTGTTTAATCGACAGTTTCTTCCCGATTCTTATAAGGACGAAATGAGAAGACGTTTCGAGGAGCTATATCAAGGGGGTATGACCGTTCAAGCATACCAACTGAAGTTTACCTCACTCTCGAGGTATGCCCCAGAATCGGTTATAGGGGGTGCAGAAAGATGTAGGAGATTCATGAAGGGGTTGAATCCGACCATCTCGTTACAATTGGCATCGGCTCGACATGTCAACTATAACGAATTGGTAAAATCAGCCCAAGCTGTTGAAGGGGAAGGAGCTCTGCTCCATAACAAGCGAATCTCGGAGAAGTCGAAAACCGGAAATGCTCCGAGGGAAGAGAAGAAGCGGAGTTGGGATATGGCGAATAGTTCGCGATTTCAACAACCGGGAAGAGGAGAGAGGAGTTTTAATCCACCGCCGACAAACGTCGTGATAAGGGGAGCGTGTTTCCACTGTGGAGACGCGAACCATCGAAAATTCGAGTGCCCTAGGGTCCAATGTAGGACATGCAACCGAATGGGACATACGGCAAGAGTTTGTCCCGGGGGACGAGGAAGAATCGACACCAACCGACCCTTTAACCAACCTAGGTTGCCACCACCACCACCAAGAGGACCAGGATTCGTACCACCACACTAATTACCTGGGAACCAAGGGGGAGGGTTTCGAGGTAACCACCAAGGAGGGGGAAACCGTGGGAACTACCGAGGAGGCTATCAGGGCCCGGGAAACCGAGGGAATCATGGGGGAAATCGAGGACCGCAAGGAAACCCACCAATTCAAGCTCGACTCTATGCCTTGCCACAATTGCCAAACCAAGGAGATCCGGCAAATGTACAAGGTATGGTTCTTGTGTGCTCGTCTTGGGCACATGTTCTTTTCGATACGGGAGCTTCGCATTCTTTTATATCTAGAAGTCTAGTTGAGTCTTTGTTGTTAGAAATTGGGGTTCTAGAGAACCCGATTGTTGTAGAGACTCCTGTTGGGGGTCGAGTTGTGTTGGACCGAGTGTGTCGGTCTTGTGAGATGGTGGTCGCAGACCACGTGTTTATATTTGATTTAATTGTTATAGAGATGTCGGGGTTCGACGTGATTCTTGGAATGGACTGGTTGGTTCATTTCAACTCTTTCATCGATTGTGTTCGACGAAAAGTTTTCCTTACTACTTCATCCGGAGATGAGGTGTTCTTTCATGGGGAAAGGGACGCTACCCTTTCTTCAATTCCTTACTATTCCAAGCGGGTTGTGGGCAACCTGTCTTGTCTTTTGGCTAGTCTCTCGATAGTGGATAATGATGAGGAAGTGGAAATATGGCCACGTGTAATGGACGATTTTAGAGATGTGTTTCCGAAGGATCTACCGGGGTTACCACCAAAAAGAGGTTTAGATTTTTCTATCGACTTGGTACCGGGAACGGCACCCATAGCCATTTCCCCGTACCGTTTGGCACCAGCAGAGTTGAAAGAGTTAAGTATGCAGTTAGAAGAACTGCTAGGAAAGGGGTTTATTAGGCGGAGTACGTCACCGTGGGCGGCACCGGCCCTATTCGTGCAAAAGAAAGATGGATCGATGAGGATGTGCATCGACTATCGAAAGCTAAATAGGGTGACTATTAAGAATAAGTACCCACTACCTCGAATTGACGATTTGTTTGACCAACTGAAAGGAGCGACGTTCTTTTCAAAAATCGACTTGCGATCAGGCTATCACCAATTGAGGGTGAAGGATGAGGACATTTCGAAAACGGCCTTTAGGACCCGGTATGGTCACTATGAGTTTGTGGTCATGCCGTTCGGGTTAACTAATGCGCCGGCAGCATTTATGGAGTTAATGAACCGAATCTTTAAGGAGTATCTCGACAAGTTTGTGGTGGTCTTCGTCGACGATATCTTGATTTACTCGAGTTCAAGAGAGGAACACGAGGAGCATCTCCGTTTAGCATTGCTCACGTTGAGAGAGCATCAACTTTACGGAAAATTTAGCAAATGTGAGTTTTGGCTAAATGAGGTGAAATTTCTTGGACATGTGATCTCGGAAAAAGGGGTCGAGGTGGACGCGACGAAAGTTGAGGCGGTTTCGAAATGGGCACAACCGAAGAATGTGTTCGAGATTTGAAGTTTCTTGGGATTAGCGGGATACTATCGACGGTTCGTCAAGGATTTCTCTAAGTTGGCGACTCCAATGACTTACCTTACCAAGAAGGGGGTGAAGTTCATGTGGAGTGAGGCATGCGAGAAAGCTTTCCTAGAGCTCAAGAAGCGGTTGACTAGTTCTCCGGTACTAGTTATTCCCGAGCAAGGAAAGGGTTATCAAGTGTATTGCGATGCTTCGAAAGAAGGCTTGGGTTGCGTCTTGATGCAAGACGGGAAGGTTATCGCTTATGCTTCGCGACAACTAAGGATTCATGAAAAGAACTATCCGACTCATGACCTAGAGCTAGCGGCAATAGTTCATGCGTTGAAGATATGGAGATATTATCTGTTCGGGGAAAAGTTCAAAGTGTTCTCGGATCACAAGAGCTTAGGGCATATTTTTACCCAACGTGATCTAAATATGCGACAACGACGATGGATGGAATATTTGGAGCAGTACGACTATGACTTGCACTATCATCCGGGAAAGGCCAATGTAGTGGCAGATGCTTTGAGTCGAAAGTCTCATGCGACCTTAGCTCATGTGGCGATCGAGGAATGGAGGATGATGGGAAAAGTGAACGAGTTCGACTTGGAGTTGGGACATGTTGATGTGGGGACCTTGTACACAATAGTGGTACAACCAGAACTTGTGAGTAGGGTTCTGGAAGCACAATATGGGGACGAGAAAGTGGAGAGCTATGAGAAACAGATGAGTTCTAGCGAAGGATTAGATGGTTGGACGAAAGGAACCGATGGAGGACTACGATTTAAGGGAAGGACTTACGTGACGGAAAATATGAGGAATGAGGTATTAAAGGAGTTTCACCACTCCCGATTAGCCGTTCATCCCGGCGGGACGAAAATGTATCACGATGTGAAGAAACAATTTTGGTGGCCCGGAATTAAACGAGATGTAGCTTCATATGTTAGCAAGTGCCTAACTTGCCAGCAAGTGAAGGCGGAACACCAAAGGCCGGCGGGTATGCTCCAACCCTTACCGGTAGCGGAATGGAAGTGGGAAAGGATAGCAATGGATTTTGTGACCAACTTACCTAAGTCGGTAGGTGGGAATGACGCTGTGTGGGTTGTGGTCGACCGTTTGACCAAATCCGCACACTTCATTGCGATTAAGATGACAAATTCGGTGGAAATTTTGGGACGGAAGTATATTAAGGAAATTGTTAGACTTCATGGGGTGCCGATTTCGATAGTATCGGATCGAGACGCGAGGTTTGTGTCGAGGTTCTGGGGCGCATTGCAAAATGCCTTAGGAACCAAGTTGACAATGAGTACGGCGTTTCATCCCCAAACGGATGGACAATCGGAGCGGACTATCCAAGTGTTAGAGGATATGTTACGCGCATGTGTGAATGACTTCAAGGGAGGCTGGGAGAGCCATCTACCCTTGGTTGAGTTTGCATATAATAATAGCTTTCAAGCTAGTATTGGCATGGCACCTTTCGAGGCTTTATATGGGCGGCCGTGTAGGTCTCCGGTGTGTTGGACCGAGGTGGGAGAAGCGGAAATGTTAGGACCGCAATTGGTTCAAGAAACGACAGAAAAGATTAAGTTAATTCGACAAAGGCTTGAGACGGCCCGAAGTAGGCAAAAGAGTTATGCGGATAAGAGGAGGAGACCTTTGGAGTTCAAAAAGGGGGATCAAGTATTTTTGCGGGTTTCGCCCAGGAAGGGGGTTATGAGGTTTGGCTCAAAAGGAAAGTTGAGCCCGAGATTTATCGGACCATTTGAGATCGTGGACCGAGTTGGAGAAGTTGCTTACCGGTTGGACTTACCACCAAAGTTGGCGGGGGTTCACCCGGTGTTCCATGTGTCGATGTTGAAAAAGTATCATCACGACCCTTCACACGTGGTGGACTTTGAGGACATTGAGGTTAGTGCTGATGTGACCTACGAAGTGGGACCTATGAGGATTATCGATGTGCAAGAGAAGGAACTTCGAGGAAAAACGATTAGATTGGTAAAGGTGGTTTGGAAACACCACGGGGCCGAGGAGGCAACTTGGGAACGTGAGGATGAGATGAAGAAAAAATATCCTAATCTCGACTTTTCTTTAGGTACTTTTCTTTAGATACATTCTAATTTCGGGACGAAATTTCTTTATCGGGAAAGGGTTGTAACGCCTAGAGTTTGGAGTTTATTTTTGGTTGTAACGCCTAGAGTTTGGAGTTTATTTTTGGTTGTAACGCCTAGAGTTACGGAGTTGTTGAGTTGTCTTTTATTATGTTTGATATTACATATAGGTGTTTACCTTATTTGAGATTCTTACATGTTGTTCATGTATTGAATTATAGAGTTGTTACGGGTCGTGAAACCTTATGTTTGATATTGCATATTTACCTTATTTGAGATTCTTACATGTTGTTCATGTATTGAATTATGGAGTTGTTACGGGTTGTGAACCCTGTGTATTTTATTTTTGAATTATCACACGAATTGAGCGTTTACATTCTTATGGTCTTATTGTAATTTTATCATTTCTGGGTATAGTTGTTTAGATAGGAAATTTCGGGACGAAATTCTTTTAAGGCGGGTTAGTTGTAACATCCCGTATTTTTATAAATGGTTTTATTTATGATTTAATTTATCCAAAAGCGTTTTATTCAAAATTTTACCAAAAACCGGTCACTCGACTAATTTTTAGCCAAAAACCGAAACTCTTCCGAAAAGCTTTATTTTTAAAACCTGTTACTAATTTTACTTATAAAAAGGACCCAATAGTTTTGTTTCTAAAGATTTGTTATTTTTGAGTAGTAAAACTTTATTTTTGGATTAAGAGTTAACTATTAGAACTTTGGGGACCAAATAGTTCGTTACTACAAACTATCAAAAAGCAGCTTTTCTAAACCTATTTTTCAGCCTCTTTCATATCATAAACCAGCACAAATAGAAGAGAGAAGAAGAGAGAGAAAGAGAGAGAAGAAGAAGAAGAAGGAGAAGAGGAAAAGGAAACCACCATTAGCGGGTTCATACCGGAAGCATCTCCTCTACGCTCTAAGGTAACGGGGGTTATCCATTGCGACTAGACGAGGGTGTATGTTAGGTTTTGGTTTTTGTGTTTATTATAAATTGGGGGTTTTTGCCGTTTATATTAATTGTGTTCCTAAATTGTTAATTGGGATTACTCGTTGTAGTTTTGGTTCCATTATTTATATTGTAGAGATTGAAGCCTTAGATATGATCATTTCGAATTAGCGAGATTATGGATGGGTTTGCATAATTTATTAGTTGTTTATGGGATTATATAGTTGTTGATGGTATTGGATGAATTTATGGTGAATAATGGTTAATTGTAGTTTATGCATACAAGGTGTTTGTTAAAATGCCCGAATGGGATTTTACGTTATTGGAGTTGTTCGGCTAGTTGCGAATTTAGTACATATGGTTATGTGTTACGATGTATTACGTTGTTTGGAGTTGTTCGGCTAGTTGCGAATTTAGTACATATGGTTATGTCTTATGTTGTATTACGTTACGTGAACGTTATTGGAGTTGTTCGGCTAGTTGCGAATTTAGTACATATGGTTATGTGTTATGTTGTATTACGTTACGTGAACGTTATTGGAGTTGTTCGGCTAGTTGCGAATTTAGTACATATGGTTATGTGTTACGATGTATTACGTTGTTTGGAGTTGTTCGGCTAGTTGCGAATTTAGTACATATGGTTATGTGTTATGTTGTATTACGTTACGTGAACGTTATTGGAGTTGTTCGGCTAGTTGCGAATTTAGTACATATGGTTATGTGTTACGATGTATTACGTTGTTTGGAGTTGTTCGGCTAGTTGCGAATTTAGTACATATGGTTATGTGTTATGTTGTATTACGTTACGTGAATGTTATTGGAGTTGTTCGGCTAGTTGCGAATTTAGTACATATGGTTATGTGTTATGTTGCATTACGTCACGTGACGTATGAGAATGTGTTATTTGCGTGGATTTATATTATTGGCCGAGGCCGTATGAGAATGTGTTATTTGCGTGGATTTATATTATTGGCCGAGGCCTTGTGTTTTAGCTGTAGTGGCAATGGTCTCTGTCTCTCCCTAATTCCGGGGACAGAAGACGGCCGAGGGGATAGGGAATGACCTGCCTTACGGACCGGGGTAGGTGGCGTGAGAGGTCCCAGTGTGCACTATTTACTTTTATGTTAGCAATGGTCTATGTCTCTCCCTAATTCCGGGGACATATGACGGCCGAAGGGATAGGGAATGACTCGTCTTACGGACTGGGGCGAGTGGCGTGAGAGGTCCAAGTGCGCACTATAAATCTACTTTTATGTTGCAATGGTGTCTGTCTCTCCCTAATTCCGGGGACAGAAGACGGCCGAAGGGATAGGGAATGACCTACCTTCCGGACCGGGGTAGGTGGCGTGAGAGGTCCATGTATGCTATAGATGTGTGTTGATGTTATTTAATTTATTTAGTTTATCGTAGTTGTAGAATGTCATTATATTTCGTTTTATACGTCGTTTATCGTAGTTGTGGAATTTGTGAGTTCTTGCATTTATGAGATGGAGTGACGGTGTATGTGGTGCCGTCCCGTCTAGTTAGGTGCGTGGGACTCACCGTTACATTTTTGTATTTCAGGTACAACTTAGGTTGAGGCGATGGTTAAGAGCTTTAGCAAGGCATCACATGGGTTCGGGCTTTTGCTTTCTTTTCATGTATATTTTATTTTGAGGTTGTAGCCTACGGGCAATTTACATTCGTTTAGTTTATCTCGTCTTGTAGCCGCGTTTGGCCAATACTTTTGTTTATTGTTTACTTGTTCCTTTAGCTCGCAAGTCTTTTCTTTTAAAATTTTAATTTTCTACCAACAGGTTTCTATTTCCTTTTGTTTTAAAAAGGTCATGCCTCGATGTCCGCGTCTTACGGATTTTGGGGCGTGACATATATACATTTGTCTATAGTACCACAAATTGTCTCGAACATGTTCTGGTATTGATCTGCAGCAAAAGAAACAGTAAGAACTGAGAAGAAGAAACAAAATAAACTACCTTTAAAATTAAGTAATTTGAAATCTTGAAAGTACATCAGCACTAAAAATAATTAAATTGATTCACTAAATATTGAGAAGTATTACATGACAAATCCATAAGTTACACTTACAAGTCACAATCTGCAAATATTTCTCTGCTTTCAGCTGTGAAAAAAATTATACTACATACACGTTATTTGTAACTTTGTTTTGGTGTGTGTGAGCTGTGAAAAAAATTATACTACATACCCCTATATACACATTTCGGGTGTTCTGACATTTTATTTTGATTATTCATGGGCTTATGATCTATTATTAGGTACATATCAACTTCAAACACCAAAAACAGTACATAAAAGCTAAAACTGGCCTGAATTATGCATTTCTTCTTATAGTAATATCAAGGATAACAAGAAAGAAAAAGGATAAACACAAATCAATTAGTTTCTTTACTGGCTTAATTTTACAAGTTACAACTCAAAAGCTTTATTAACCACAACTAACAAAACCTTTTTCTAACCTTATTTACCAAACTTGAAGAGAAGCCCCTCTATAAGATTCAGTTAAAAACAGTGCTACCATAGCTTTTTACCACATTGTCACTCGTTTAGTTATTGAATAAATCTGATTTAAGACTTGGGAAATTTAATTTTGCAAGATTGGCTTCTCCAATTCTTACCTGTAAAGCAAACTTGTATTTTTGACAAGTAGGACACTACAAAAAAATGTACAAATACCTACGGAAATTATGACGGCTTTTTTTGGGATGAACTTGTTAGCTACGGGTTTTGTGACGGAAAAGTGAATTTGTGACATGTCATTTTGTGACAGCTTTGTGATAGGATTTGACTCTCACAAAATCAATATTATTTTGTAGTGGGAGGTTGGGGAATTTTATACTTGTTTGTGATTTAAAGTGTGTGCGTCAAGCAAACTTGTATCACCATATGTAAGAAATGATTTTTGCCCAAGAAATGAAAAAAGAGGTTGATTCAATTTCTTTCTCCGTTCCCTTTATGCAGTATTTTTATACTTATCCAGGACTCTTACATCATTATGTGGATTAATGTGGTTTTCAATCCGGTTTGGTAATTAGAACTGTGTCCCAAGAATTTGTATTGGGTCCTTAATCGATTAGCTGTTAATTTCGGTCAGACAATTGAATGATGCCAAAACGGCAACACTATCCTTCAGACCTTCACCAGTGTTTAAATTGAATATACCAATGATTTTATATGTGCATAATATTAGTTTCTGACACTGATCACAACCCATCAGAATGAATTACCAAGTGTTACTAGTGGCATTATTTTTACAAGCTTTAACAATCGAAAGAAACCCAGCAATGATTAGAAACTCAAAAGAAAACTTAGCTCTTGTTTTTTTGTCGTAACTTTTAGCCACTAAATATGTTACTAGTCCCCATTCTTCTTATAAGCTTTAAGAATTGAAAAAAACCCTACAGCAATAAAAAAAACAAAAGAAAACTTGGCAATTATTTTTTTTATCGTAATCTTTTAGCCACTTAAAAATAGAGAAAAATGCTAAAATGGTACCAAATCTATTAACTTTTAGTGATTTGGTACCCAATCTAACACACTTTTCTAATTTGGTACCCAACCTATCCATTTCGCTCTAATTTGGTACCCAACCTAACACTTTTTCTAATTTGGTACCCAACCTATACGTTTCACTCTAATTTGGTATCCAACCTATACGTATACAGTCCAATTAAGGGACTCAGTTTGTCTTCGATCATCGGTTTTTAACGCATAGGTTGAGTACCAAATTAGAAAAAAATGTTATGTTGGGTATCAAATTAGAAAAAGTGTTAGCTTGGGTACCAAATTAAAGCGAAATGTATAGGTTGTTTACCAATTTCGAAAGTGCGTTAGGCTGGGTACCAAATAACTAAAAGTTAATAGGTTGTATACCATTTTAACAATTTTTCCTAGTTTATCGTAAGCTTTTATTTCATCCAAGTTTCCATAGTCTATGACCATTTATTGTTAATAAAATAATGGGTTCAACCAGCAATTTAACAAAAAATATCCTCATAGAGTCATAGTATCCCGTATTGTGTATGTATCTTTAGTTCTTTATACACCAAGTTAACAGTGAAGAGTGATTTACTTTAAGAAAGTAATGGTGGGAGAGCAGAGATGCGTCTACTAAGAAAAAATAATTGTCAAATTAAATGATTTCTCTTTTTCCTATAAAAACCTAATGTCTTGTTCATTTGAACGTTTTAAGTTATGGTTGCAGTGCTTCCAATCTACGTCGTTATGTTAGTCTAAGCCTATTTGTTTATGAATTGCGTCACTTGCATGTATATATAATGTTATGTATTTTTAATAATGATACGATGAACTTGATTTGATTTGACTGAACATCAAAGGTAACTTGTATTCAACAACCCTCTTTAATGATATTCGGATTTTATAGGATATTTGATTGTAGTTTTCCATTTGGATTGAGAATCCTAAAGGGTCAGGTGCGCTTAAAATCCGCTACTTATTTGAAATTATTCCGCGCGGAAAAATGTGACCGGGTGAGATGTACATGTTAGCTTCGCTTAATTAGGGCGCATGATTGCATTTAATACAAGGGACGAGAATAGAAACGGTTGCGTTTCCCACGTCTAACAACAAGACTGCTTAGTCGGTCTAGAGAAAACAAACAATCAAAATTCCCGCGCTAAGGGGTCACTCATAACAAAAAGAAAATTTTCCAGTATAAATCAACTTTGGAAACCTTAAAATCGTTAGCTCCTAATCAATTTGTTTCTCCCAAAGTGGACTAACAGAGTTTCTTTCTATCATATAATCTATACCACACAACTCACATGTGTCATATAAATCGCTACCACAATTCAATGGGTTGTTCCCATTCCATGCCATAAAAGAAAACTCATCGTCTTCTCTTTCTTGGCTCATCTTTTCCTTTCTAAATATATATTTTTAGGTGGAAATTCATGTAATAATGATTGGACCACGAAATGATAGTTTTTATTGGTTAATATGATATTAATTAGCATAGTTTGATTGACATTTTAGCCTATTTATGTCATATTTAGTGTTTTCCGTTTTTCCGGGTTTATTTCCGCAATTCTATATTTTTGTAGGAAATTGCAAGAAATTAATACAAAAATGAGACAAGAACACAAGAAACCAATTGACTGACCAAAAGTGAAAAAATCAAAAGTCAAATGACCCCCCAAAAAGAGCAAGGTTGACCAAAACGGAAACCGTATAGATAGATTTGAAGAAAATTCTGGAAGCCGACCTGACCGGTCACCCCTACCGCTCATGCCTGACCGGTCACTATTACTGGTCAGGTTACGACTGATTTAATAATTAGGTTAAATTTCGTAGGCCATATAAATATCAAAGTTTTAAAGTTGTAACACACGTTTTTTTCATTATTCACAACAACTTTTCAGTTTTCACATCTCTCTCTAAATATTCTCCCTTTTCATATATTTTGAGATACTTTTATCATTTTGGATATTACCGTCAAGGCTATCATGGCTAAGTACTTTTATTTGATCTGTACCATCATTTTATTCGTTCTTGTTTCTTGTATTTATCTTTTGATTGATATTGTTTTAGTTAGTACAACTTTATATAATTTTGCATGGTTAGGAATTGACAACTTTTATATTGCATGATTTATATTGTTAGGAAAACTCTCCCAATCAAACACATGGCCATAATTTGTTAGATAACTTGTTAGGATTGACGACCCTCGCAAGTTATTTAGTAAATTGTTTTAGTAAATAGAAATATATTGGTTTATTATTTGAGAAATAGAGAACGCGGTCAAAAACACTATTTAATCTAAGCCATATACCATCTCTGATCAATAACTTGGGTAATTCACCTGTTACTTATTGCAACTGCTATCGTGCTCTTGTGACACTTCCTTACGTGAAAAAAAAAACATGTTTGAAAGCAGTCAGTGGCGAAGATAGAATTCTATTTCTGCCTGTTTTCAGCTAGTTTACATCACGTTTTATTACCTGTTTCTGCCCAAATTTTCACATGTTCTGACCGGTCACCCTTACCAGTCAGGCTTGACCGGTCACCCTTACCTGTTACACCCTTGAATTAAAAAATATATTAATTTTCAGATTTAAAGAATCTTAAAAATAAAAAAACTAGAATTTGTTAATATAAATTCCGAAAATATCTTATAAGATCTCAAAGTTGTTAAAGGTATATTTAAATATTGTATTTGATAAGATTAATCTTATCTCCAAATCTTCAAAAAAATCTTTTTCAAACTGATTTTGATACAAAAGATTCACTTACAATCTTATCTTAATATATAAACCAAATCTTAGAAGGAAAGATAAGATTTCAGAATATGAAAATTTTGATTAATTTTCGGAATTAAAAGATTTTTAATTAATATTAATAGATAATTCAGAATTAATTAAATTTTAATACATAAATTCAAAAACAAATTTAATAATTAATTATTATTTAATTAAGTAATTAAAAAAAACTTTGACACCATCCAAACATTTTTATCCGCTCGTTCTTAATGGAACCAGGGCGTGAAGCTGAAAATGAAAAAACAATCGAACAATGTTTAAATCTTGTCGCATCGGTTGGGTTGTCTTGCATCGTGTTTGACTCCAGCCAGGAGCAATTCATTCTCCAAAATTTTCTGGTCTGAAAAGTGAGTGCCCTCACTCACATCTCTAGGATTTTGCCGATACATGCCGCCTGGCGTGTTACGGTCGGATCTCATACAACTCGAATTGTTCCATTTTTTCCTCAACGAAAAGGCGTTAGAATGGCACAAAAACCTACCAAGGAATTCGATTAGAACTTGGAGTGATATGGTAGAATGCTTTCTTAAGTACTCATACCCAGCTCTTGTTTAGCCGATGCTCGTAACCAAATTCAAAACTTCATTCCTGAACCATCTGAAGCGTATCACCATTTTAACAAAATATTTCAAATTATTTAATGCGGTACTTTCTACCATCCTCGTATATTCATCTGTAAAATCAGCTCCAATACCATAAGCAAGGATTCTCATGACAGCGGTCATTTTTGGTAAAGGAGAGAGCCCCAACGTACCAGCGTTATTTCTTTTTTCAACAAAGTATGGCTCATGTTGTTCTACAGAGATAAGAATACGTTAAAAGAACTCCTTATTCATACGAAACCTCCTTTTAAAAGTCTGGGGAGGATACACCGGTGAATCGGCGAAATAGTCGTTGAATATTTGTTGGTGACCTTACAAAGTATTTCTCCTAATGAATCGACGGGGATTTATGCGATTGGTTTGTATTATTTCATCGTCTGATGAATCCTCAATGTGAGCAGCATTTGCTATTAATTCTATATCATCATCGGAGGAAAAAATAAGATCAGTCTTAAATATGGAGGTAGACATGACAATTTTTTTAAAAAAATTCAATATATGGTTGCATATTTATGTATGTGATATGAAATATAGAGATTGTAGTTTGTTTTGAATTCAATGAACTTGGGATAAATATTGGCACAAAAAAAAACTTTGCCGGTTAAAGACTACCCGTTGTAAAAGAAGACAGCAACAAAATTGTGATAGTACTATATCAATATTTTGTCTTGCAATTGAAAAATGTAGCCGTTACTATGTCTGTTGCTATATACTTGTATGGATTAAATACATGGATCCACTAGTAGTTGTAAATGTATGAATGAAGAGAAATAAGTTAATAAAAAAATGAAAAAAAATAGATGTATGATTATTATAGGGAAATTTATAAGGAATCTGAAATTTTGTATAAATCAAAATGGTTCCTCAAAATCTCTAAAAGTGTTAGATTTGAAGAAATGTTTTGGGTACGTGATGCGGATGCTCTTAGTACTCATACCCAGCTTCTCATTTAGCTGATGCTCGTAACCAAATCAAAACTTCATTGCTGAACCTTCTGAAGCGTATCACGACGCGTGGGATAGATTTAATACACTTCTTAGAACTTGTCCTTCATGCATCGGATCCCACACCCAATCTTGGCAATTGATGTGGTCTTCTCTGTGATTGCACCAAATCTTAGATCTCCAAACAAGGTAAGGGTTATCCTTCTAATTCTCACTAATTCTTATAAATTTTCTTAAAAAGCATTATTAGAAAAAACTAGTAAGCTGGAATCTATATTAATCTCCAGGTAGAGCTTGATATTAACAACTACCATAATCATAACAACTACAACTACCGGATTCACTATTTTTTGATGCACCGTTAATGAGTTATGGCTTTCCGAAAATGACTCATTTTTTCCGTCCATCCGATTTTAATGATTTGGCTTATGCTTTTATACTATTGTGTGTTGATGATATTATATGGATATTTTATGTTATCGGTAAGCCATCTAGTAGATATATTGATCCCTTTTTGGATGATCGTTTTCATAAAGCAAATGAGAAGTCGGGTATTCGATTTTATTTTGATGCAGTGTTTTATGATGGTTATGCGGAATTTTCAGAATATGATAGGATCGCTCGAGTTTTGAGGTGTGCTTGGAGTGTGATTTTGAGATATTGATTTGGCATTGTTGGTTTGGGAGTGTAACATCCCGTATTTTCATAGATGGTTTTATTTATGATTTAATCTATCCAAAAACGCTTTATACAATTTTTAGCCAAAAATCGAAACTCTTCCGAAAAACTTTATTTTTAAAACCTGTTACTAATTTTATAAATAAAAATGACCCAATAGTTTTGTTTCTAAACATTTGTTATTTTTGATCAGTAAAATAATAGTTTTGATTTTTAGTTAACTTTTAGAATTTTGGGGACCAAATAGTTCGCTTCCCCAAACTTTCTCAAAACAGTTTCTCAAAACACTTTTCAGCCACTTTCAAAACAGAAAACCTAAAACCACCCACTAACAAAGAGAGAAAAGAGAGAGAAGAGAGGTTCCAAAACCCAGGAAAAAGAAGAAGAAGAAACCATCATTAGCAGGTTCTTACCGGAAGCATCTCCTCTACGCACTAAGGTAACGGGGGTTATCCATTGCGACTAGACGAGGGTGTATGTTAGGGTTAGGTCTTGCGTTTATTTTAAAGTTGGGGGTTTTCCTTTTATCTCAATTATGTTCTTAAATTGTTAATTGAGTTTTATTTGTTGCACTTTTAATTCACTTATTTGAATTGGAGAAGTTGAGAATTTAGACATATTAATTTTGAATTAAAGAGAATATGGATGGGTTTGTGTGTTTTTATGCGTTGATTAGGTGTTATTATAGTTGTTGATAAAATTGGGTAAATTATTGTTGAATAAAGATGAGTTGTAGTTTACACATACAAGATATTTGTTAAAATGCCTGAATGAAATTTTATGTTGTTGGAGTTGTTTGGCTAGTTGTGAATCTAGTACATATGCTTATGTGTTTTGTTGAATGGCGTTAAAGTGACGTTTGAGAATGTTAATATTTTGAGAATGTGATAATTGAATGGTTTGTTATTATTGGCTGAGGCCTTGTGATTTATTTATTTGTTAGCAATGGTCTATGCCTCTTCCTATACCGGGGGCATAAGACGGCCGAGGGGTATAGGGAATGACTCGTCTTACGGACTGGGGCGAGTGGCGTGAGAGGTCCAAGTGCGCACTTTAAATATTTTATTTGTTAGCAATGGTCTATGCCTCTTCCTATACCGGGGGCATAAGACGGCCGAGGGGTATAGGGAATGACCTACCTTACGGACTGGGGTAGGTGGCGTGAGAGGTCCATGTGTGATTTATTTTGTTTGTTAGCAATGGTCTATGCCTCTTCCCATACCGGGGGCATAAGACGGCCGAGGGGTATAGGGAATGACTCGTCTTACGGACTGGGGCGAGTGGCGTGAGAGGTCCATGTTTGTATAGATGTGTGTTGGAGTTACTTAATTTAATTTGTTGTACGATGTTATTATATTTCTTTTTATACGTTGTTATCGTAGTTGTTGTTTGTGAGTTCTTGCATTTATGGGATGGAGTGACGGTATCTTGTGTGGTGCTGTCCCGTCTATGTATGTGCGTGGGACTCACCGTTACAGTTTTGTCTTTCAGGTACCACTTAGGTTGAAGCGTTTGGATAGGATCATTAGCAAGGTAGCGCATGGGTTCGTGGCTTCTTGAATCGTTCTCTTTTACTTATACTATTTTTGAGGTTGTAGCCTACGGGTAAATTATATTCGTTTGTTTTCTTTTTATATAACCTTGTTAAAACCATCTCGTCTTGTAGCCGCCTTTGGAAAACTTTTTATTTATTCGTTAATTGTTCCTTTAGCTCGCAAGTTATTTTCTTTTAAAAGTTAAATTTTGTACCAACAGGTTCTTTTTCCTTTTGTTTAAAAAGATCACGCCTTGTGTTCGTATTTTCGGAATTCGGGAAGTGACAAGTTGGTATCAGAGCTAACCAGGTTCTTGTATACTTTGGGACGACGGGAAGATGGGTAACCATTGGACCAAGATCCATCGTATCATTTTTACAAAACTTTTCCAAAAACTCAAACTTTTTTCTAAAACGGGGGGTTGCATTTAGCTTAAGACATGTGGCTAGAATTTAGTAGTAGTTGATGAAAGGAAAGTCCACATGTGAGGCAAGTTGGGGACAATGAGGACGCTTGTTGATCCCGGCTCGCCAAACTAGTGGGTGGACCTCTCGTCGGTAGGTGTGAAGGAATACCTTAGCGATGTGGAGTTCTAGACCATGTGAGGATGCTCGGATGCTTTAGGATAACGTATCGTGATGGGTTATCCCTCGCACTTTTGTGTTCTTTGTATGCGTGTGAAGATTGATATAGTGTGTATGTGGTATAAGTTTGCATGTCAAGTTGTAGTGAACTATTAGAGTGCAAGAATTGTGAATTTGATGGTTTTATGTAGTGCATTTTTCAAATGGTTAATGAACATTTTATGCGAATGGATGTTGATTGTAATAAGTTTGTGGACTAAAATGGTTTATTTGTATAATATGTGCCACGTAAGGAATTTACAAGTGTTGAGAAGTTTTACGTTTTTGTAACATTATTTTCTGTAGAAAAAAAAACAAAAAACGATCGGTCGTGTTTCATTTCGACCGGTCGTGTTTTTCAGACCTCTCGGATAAAATTTTGACCCAAACGATCGGTCGTATTTTTATTTTGACCGGTCGTATTTTTCAGACCTCTCGGGTCATATTTAGACCAAAACGATTGGTCGTATTCCCTATTTCGACCGGTCGTATTTTTCTGACCTCTCGGGTAATATTTGGACCAAAACGATCGATCGTTTTGTCCAAAACGATCGGTCGTGTTCAATCAATTTTGCGGTTTTCTCGCTATACTTCAAACGTTTGTAACTCATTCGCTTGTACTCCGAATTTGGTTCCGCTTGAACTGTTGGCTTCGTATTTCAGTACTCTATAATTTTGAACCTTAGAAATCTTGATAAAATGATTAGCATGCAAAACGAGATTTTATCATGTTTTACATGTTTTGTGATTATCGCGTAATGTGCGGAATGTTGTATTGTATGATTAGCGGAATTTTAAATTTTTGGTGGAACGTAGATTTTGTTAGGTGTTAGGAGTCAAGAAAAACAAGTAGAGTATTCATGAATGAGTAGTAATATCAAGTGAGGCAACTAAAGTGTCGGTTTAACATGTTTGTAGTCATGGCTATTACCACGAGAACTGGTGGACGAGGAACACCTACATGCGGGGGCGCACCACCATCAAGCGGTGTGGCTACCCGATGTGGGGCAAATGGAAGAGGAAGAAGAACTCCAAGGGGGAGGGGAGCAACTAGAGGGAGAAGGGCTGCTAGAGGTCGTGGGGAGAGAAGTAACGCTAGGGCCCCACCACCTGACCAACCCGAGGAAGAGGAACAGGCTGAGAATGTAAATGAAGAAGTGAATGAGGAAGAAGAAAAGACTTACGCACCTGAACCAGAATCGATAAACACTAACCAAGTGATGACCGACCTTCAGAAGGTGGTGCAAATGATGGTGTAAAATGCACAAGCTGGGAGTTCAAGTAACAATGGATTGCTTAACTTCACCCGATTGGGGGCTCCGACTTTCGATGGGGTAGGTGAATCATCCATAGCTAAGGGATGGGTGGACGAAATGGATAAATACTTATCGGCAGCGGGAATAATAGATGGGGAACAACAGATGAATATGGCTCAGTTTCACCTAAAGGGTGAAGCACGGAAGTGGTGGATGGGAATCGTGGATACTTACGACTTAAGCAACTTCGAATGGAATGAGTTCATCGAATTGTTTAATCGACAGTTTCTTCCAGATTCTTATAAGGATGAATTGAGGAGGCGTTTCGAGGAACTATATCAAGGAGGTATGACCGTTCAAGCATACCAACTAAAGTTTACCTCACTCTCGAGGTATGCCCCAGAATCGGTTCTAGGGGGTGCAGAAAAATATAGAAGATTTATGAAGGGGCTGAACCCGACCATCTCATTGCAATTGGCATCGGCCCGTCATGTCAACTATAATGAGTTGGTAAAATCAGCTCAAGCTGTGGAGGGAGCTGTACTCCATAGCAAGAGAATCTTGGAGAAGTCAAAAATCGGAAATGCTCCGAGGGAAAAGAAGAAGCGAACTTGGGATATGGCGAATAATTCGTGATTTCAACAACAGGGAAGAGGAGAGAGGGATTTTAATCCACTACCGACAAATGCCGTAATGAGGAGAGCATGTTTCAACTATGGAGATGTGAACCATCGAAAATTCGACTACCCTAGAATCTAATGTAGGACATGCAACCGATTTGAACATACGTCAAGGGTTTGTACCGGGGGACAAGGAAGAATCGACAGCAACCGGCCTTTTAACCAACCTAGGTTGCCACCACCGCCACCAAGAGGACCAGAATTCATACCACCACACCAATTACCTAGGAACCAAGCGGGAGGGTTTTGAGGTAACCACCAAGGAGGGGGAAACCGTGGGAACTACAGAGGAGGCCATCAAGGCATGGGGAACCGAGGAAATCATGGGGGAAATCGAGGATCGCAAGGAAACCCACCAGTTCAAGCTCGTCTATATGCCTTGCCACAGTTGCCAAACCAAGGAGACCCGGTAAATGTACAAGGTATGGTTCTTGTGTGCTCATCTTGGGCACATGTGCTTTTCGATACGGGAGCTTCGCGTTCTTTTATATCTAGATGTCTAGTTGAGTCTTTGTCGTTAGAAATTGGGGTTCTAGAGAACCGGATTGTTGTAGAGACTCCTGTTGGGGGTCGAGTTGTGTTGAACCGAGTGTGTCGGTCTTGTGAGATGGTGGTCACGGACCACGTGTTTATGTTTGATTTAGTTGTTATAGAGATGTCGGGATTCGACGTGATACTTGGAATGGACTGGTTGGATCATTTCAACTCTTTCATCGATGATGTTTGACGAAAAGTTTTCCTTACAACTTCATCCAGAGATGAGGTGTTCTTTCATGGGGAAAGGGACGCTACCCTTTCTTCTATTCCTTATTATTCCAAGCGGGTTGTGGGCAACCTGTCTTGTCTTTTAGCTAGTCTCTCGATAGTGGATAACGACGAGGAAGTGGAAATATGGCCAAGCGTAGTGGACGATTTTAGAGATGTGTTTCCAAAGGACCTGCCTGGGTTACCACCGAAGAGAGGGTTAGATTTTTCTATCGATTTGGTACCGGGAACGGCACCCATAGCCATTTCCCTGTACCAATTGGCACCCGCTGAGTTAAAAGAGTTAAGTAAGCAGTTAGAGGAACTACTAGACAAGGGGTTTATTAGGCGGAGTACGTCACCGTGGGCGGCACTGGCCTTATTCGTGCAAAAGAAGGATGGATCGATGAGGATGTGCATCGACTATCGAAAGCTAAATAGGGTGACTATTAGGAATAAGTACCCACTACCTCGAATTGACGATTTGTTTGACCAACTAAAGGGAGCGATGTTCTTTTCAAAAATCGACTTGCGATCAGGCTATCATCAATTGAGGGTGAAGGATGAGGATATTTCGAAAACGGCCTTTAGGACCCGGTATGGTCAGTATGAGTTTTTGGTCATACCATTCGGGTTAACTAATGTGCCGGCGGCATTTATGGAGTTAATGAACCGGATCTTTAAGGAGTATCTCGACAAGTTCGTGGTGGTCTTCGTCGACGATATCTTGATTTACTCGAGTTCAAGAGAGGAACACGAGCAGCATCTCCGTTTAGCGTTGCTCACGTTGAGAGAGCACCAACTTTACGGAAAATTTAGCAAATGTGAATTTTGGCTAAATGAGGTGAAATTTCTTAGAGCTCAAGAAGCGGTTGAATAGTTCCCCCATACTAGTTATTCCCGAGCAGGGGAAGGGTTACCAATTGTATTGCGATGCTTCGAAGGAAGGTTTGGGCTGCGTCTTGATGCAAGACGGAAAGGTTATCACATATGCTTCGTGACAACTAAAGGTTCACAAAAAGAACTATCCAACACATGACCTAGAGCTAGCGGGAATAGTTCATGCATTGAAGATGTGGAGGCATTATCTGTTCGGGGAAAAGTTCGAAGTGTTCTCGGATCACAAGAGCTTAGGGTATATTTTTACCCAACGTGATCTAAATATGCGACAACGACGATGGATGGAACATTTGGAACAGTACGAATATGACTTGCACTATCACCCGGGAAAGGCCAATGTAGTGGCGGATGCTTTGAGTCGAAAGTCCCATGCGACCTTAGCGCATGTGGCGATCGAGGAATGGAGGATGATGGGAAAAGTGAACGAGTTTGACTTAGAGTTGGGGAATGTTAATGTGGGGACCTTGTACACAATAGTGGTACAACCGGAACTTGTGAGTAGGGTTCTGGAAGCACAAGAGGGGGACGAGAAAGTGGAGAACTATGAGAAACAGATGAGTTCGAGCGAATGTTTAGATGGTTGGACGAAAGGAACCGATGGAGGACTGCAATTTAAGGGAAGGACTTACGTGATGGAAAACATGAGGAACGAGGTATTAAATATTTAAAGTGCGCACTTGGACCTCTCACGTCACTCGCCCCAGTCCGTAAGACGAGTCATTCGTTATAACCCTCGGCTCGTCTTATGCCCCCGGTATAGGGAGAGACATAGACCATTGCCAATAAATAAATCTCAAGGCCTCGGCCAATAATATTATACTATTCAATTATCACAATTCCCAATAAAATCACACTCTCAAAATAGTAGCATTCCCAAATGTCACATTATCGCAATTCAACAACACACATAAGCATAGGTACTAAAATCACAACTAGCCAAACAAGCCTTATAGCTATCAATTAATTTCTTGCCAAACAAACCTCAACAAAACTCATAAGTATCAATTCTCCAAAAAGTCAAATTGCCAAACAAGTCCAACAACATAAAATCTTATTCAGGTATTTTAACAAACACCTTGTATGGATAAACTACAACTCGTCTCTATTCAACATAAATTTACCCACTTTCATCAACAAATATAATAACACATAACAACTCATAAAAACACACAAACCCATCTATATTCTCATTAATTCGAAATTCATATGTCTAAATTCCCAATTCTCAAATTCAAATAAGCGAACTAAAAGAGCAACACATAAAGCCCAATTAACAATTTAATAGAATATAATTGAGATAAAAGAAAACCCTCAAATTTTAAAAACGCAAGATCTAACCCTAACATACACTCCCGTCCAGTCGCAATGGATAACCCCCGTTAACTTAGTTCGTAGAGGAGATGCTTCCGGTAAAGGCTCGCTAATGGTGGTTTCTTCTTCTTATTCCTAATCTTGAAATCTCTCTTTTCTCTCTTTGTTTTCCTGTTTATTTATTTTGTGGATTTTGGTTTTCTGTTTTGAAAAGTGGGATGAAAAGTGTTTTGAGAGACTTTGGGGAAGCGAACTATTTGGTCCCCATAGTTCTAAAAGTTAACTCATACTAAAACTATTATTTTACTGCTCAAAAATAACAAATTTTTAGATACAAAGCTATTGGGTCCTTTTTATTTATAAAATTAGTAACAGGTTTTAAAAATAAAGTTTTTCGGAAGAGTTTCGGTTTTTGGCTAAAAATTAGTAGAGTGGCCGGTTTTTGGTAAAAGTTGTATAAAACGTTTTTGGATAAATTTAATCGTAAATAAAACCATTTATAAAAATCCGGGATGCTACAACACACACTCCTTAAAAGAATTTCGTTCCTAAATTCCATTTCCTCTCTAAATAACAACAACCCAGAAATGATCAACTTTCATAAATAAGACCATAAGAATTTAAAAGTACAAGTCGTCTCATAATCCAAGAAATAAAATACACAGGGTCCACAACTCGTTATACTCCACCATCCATAACTCAAGTAAATGAAAGATACGTAAGAATCTCAAATAAAGTAACCACCTATTACAATATCTAACAAAATAAAAGACAATAATGTAAAACAATCAGCTACAAACTATTATCTACTATTCTGCAAGAACTCTTCAGTTCTAACTGAAACAAAACTCAGTTGTAACTGAAGCGCATAACTGCACTCGAAACATTAGGCAAACGTATTTTTCAATTGGTATCAGAGCTTCTTACCTAACTTTAATCGGTAAGGATCATGTGTTCTGAATATATGGAGTTATTAAATAGTGGTGGATCATTCAACAAAGCACCGTTGCTTGAAGGAAGTTCAAATTATGGCACGTGGAAGGTGATGATGAGAGCGTTCATCAAGTCAAAAAATGAAAAGGTATGGAAATCGATCTTAAAGGCCTAGGAAGCACCTACGATAACTAATGGTGATGGTGAAGAATGTCTTGTGCCTGAAGACACATGGTCTTACGAAGAAGAGGCAAAATCTAATACGAACGCCAAGACTCTTCATGCTATATTTAGTGGTGTTCATCCAGATTTAGTTAAGATAATTTCCATATGCGAAGTTGCTAAAGAAGCTTGGGATATATTAAAGGCTACGTATGAAGGAACAACAAAAGTCAGAGCTTCAAGACTTCAACAACTCACCACCAAATTCGAAAATCTAAAGATGGAGGAGCATGAAACCATAGAGGAATTCTATTCTAATTTATGTGATATTGCTACTGAATCTCATGCTCTTGGCGAAAAAATTCCTGAGTCCAAGTTGGTGAAGAAAACGTTAACATCCTTACCTCAAAGGTTCGAAATAAAGGTAAAGGTCATTGAATAATAAAACAATATCGAAAATATGAAGATGGAGGATCTTATCGGCAATCTTAGAACATACGAGATGAAGTTTCCTGCACCAAAAAGAAAGAATATTGGTATTATTTTTCAAGCTAAGGAGGGTTCGGTTGCAACTGAAGATGAAATTAATGATGAAAGATTTATCGAGTTTGCTAAGAAAATTTACAAAAGTATACATAAATAAAAACTAAATGAATATGAGTTGCAATCAGAAGAGAATTGGTCACCAAGGGATATGAAATCAAGAGGATCGCAACTTAATTGAATTCGATCTAAAGAATGCAGAGGATTTGGTCACGACGAGAATGAATGCGCCAACAATCTAAAAAGTTGCAAGGCAGGTATGGCATCTACCTTTAATTATTTTGAAAGTGATGATGTAGAAAAAAAAACCAAAATACCTCACAAATTTCATGGCCAAAAGTGCGACCAACTCGAAAATTACCTCAGTTGCAAACTCAGTTGTAACTGAATCTGAAACTGAGGAAAGTTATTATTCCGAATCTGATAGTTGTGATGATGAAGATATTACTATTTATAAACTAGAAGAGCAATATCTGAGGTTGTTTAAGAGGTTTTCAACTGTGTCTAAAAGGGTTAAAGAGTTGGAAGTTGAAAATTTGGGGTTAAAGAATGGAGTTAAAGAGAAAGATATTCAAATTGAAGAGACTCAAAAGAGGATAAAACTTCTCAACAATGGGACTAGAAATTTAGACGAATTGCTTTCATATCAAAGGTATGTAAAGACAATACTGGATTGGGATATTCTGGAGCTAATGGAAGGGGAAATACCGTGTTCGTGAAGGCCACAACAAGCAAATCAACCTTTCAACGCACTTTAAGTACTAGGAGGTGTTCAGTTGTAACTGAAAGTGCAACTAAGAATAGATTGTTCTTAGTTTTAACTGAAGCTGCAACTGGAAATTATTTGAAGCGATGTTATTTTTATAATAAACCTGGTCACTTACAAAGAAATTGTTTTAAAAGGTTTTCTGAACACAAAAAAGGTCTTAATCAAGTTCGTAAACCAATTTTTAAGCAGGTTTGGGTGGTCAAAACAATAATGATATAATTAGATGCAATAAAGCTACAATTACTTCTTTTAAAGCTATTACGCCCGATTTGTGTTGCTTTGATAGTGGTTGTTCTAAACATGTCGCAAGTATTGTTAGCTTGTATAACACTGATTTATTTGGTAGTGGTAATAATAGTATAATTGTAGGCCAAGATATCGCTAAGTATGCATGTAAAGAAGAGAAGCAACATGAACAAGTTAAAACACCAGTTGCAACTGAGAGTGATAAGCTAGCAACCAATTAAAAAGTTGAGAACATTGACTCGGTTCCAATGTCAGTTACAACTGAACCTACAACCGAGCAAAATTTAAGTGTGGAAAAATTGCTACATAGAAAAAGATCTCAAAAGGATCATCATCTGAATAATATCATTGAAAAGGTAAGTGAATGTATGAAATCTCCAACCAAACATCGTAATCTTGTCAGTTTTGCATATTTTATCTTCCAATTAAAAACTAAGAATGTCAAGAGTAAGCCTATTTGTTTAAATCTATATAAATCTTTCATAGAAAACTTATTATACCTTAGAGCTAATAGACCTGATTTGTGGATTCAATATATGAATAAAAGGATTTGATTATGCTGAAAGTAGTTGTACTCAACTTTTATGGATGAAAGAGCTACTTGAGGATTATAATGTTAAACAAGATGTTTTTACTCTATATTGTGATAATAAAAGTGCTATTGATTTAGATAATAATCCAGTTCAACACTCTAGAACAAAGCATATAGACTTAAGATATCATTTTATTAGAAAACTTGTTGAAGAAAAATGTCTAGTTTTGGAACATGTTGCAACTGAGAAACAACTAGCATATATATATTTACAAAACTATTGGATGTTAAAAGGTTTGAATCCCTAAAAAGAGATCTTGGAGTGTGTTATTATGAATCTATCTGAGTAGAGGAATTGTTGTTTATTATGAGAATAATCAGTTACAAACACTTGAATAAATCTGCATGAGCTGCATATAAATTTTCTAAAAAAGAGTAAAGTTTTGCTTAATAAAAATGGGAATTGACACTCAAAATATGTTTAATAAATCTACTGAATGTGCTGTAAAATGATGACTTTTTACCAATGTCTCTCTGTGCTTGCATAGACATGTTTTTTTTATCCTTTTTTCCCATTGGTTGTACAGTTTAGAACTAAACACGCACCCGGATGACAGCAGAACGAGTTAAAGCTTAGTTAAAACTGTGACTGGTACTATGATCTGACAGATAATAAAAATATGTCGTGGATTAATGTCCAGTTAACTAATGATGATGTGTTCTATAAAGTGTCAAATTTCTTAATAAAAAGGTAATATTGATAAATTTTTCTTGGAAGAAGTAATTGTGTGTTTTGGTTCCAATACAGTTTCAAGTGTCAGTTGTAACTGAGATGCAACTCAAGTGAACCGGAAATTTATTTTTACTTGATAAATTGGTTATTTAATTAAAACTGAAAAAGCAATTGTTTTCTTGTGCAAATTATTCTGGACAATAGAGTGGAATATCAACAATTTTTATTGTGCGAAAAACTTAAGTTTTTCGGTTATAAAGTGATTAATTGGATTAATAGTTAAAACTGGTTTTTTACTCTTAAACTTGAAAATTCGCCATTGTTTAAACTTATATGCTCTTAAACTTTGTTTTCTCTTTTAAAAGAAGAGTTACAACTGATTAAGCCCTCATGGATGTATGCAGATTTGTTTTGATAAAATTCTTGTGAGTTATCTGAGGATATTGGTGAGTGATAATATGGTTTTTGGTTTTTTGATGAGAGCGATTATGGGTATATTGCTTCTAGTTTGATTCATTATGATGAGTGTGGTGCATTCTAACCTTGTCAATATTATGACAAAAAGGGGAAGTAGATTGATGGGTTGTGAGAAAGCAATGAGCTTGACTTTGAGGATGAATGTTTATATTTCTGTTTTTGAGAATGTCTGCTCTTATTGATTGCTTGTTTTGATAATACTTTAAAGCTTTATCTTTCTGATCTTATATGCTTAAAAGTATGAAACTATTTTATATATTTCTGAGATTTGACTTGCAGGGGGAGCTTTGATAAGTTTTGTGCTTAAATAATTGATTTTCTGGTTTAACTGTGTTGATAACCTTATGGGGGAGTTTGTTTTTCAAAAATTTTTACAACTCAATGTTTTTGCCAAAATAATGACAAATGGGGAGATTGCTAGGTACAAAGTACAAGTCTATTGTACCATATTTGTTTGTCATCGTACTGCTAAAAATATATTGAGTTAACTTATATTTAACTCTTACTATGTTAACAATTAATGCGTAGCACGTTCGTTAAGTTGTTAAATATAGGTTGAAGTTATAATTTCAGTTATAACTGAAAATGGCGGACAGATTACTTGGCAATCAAGTCAAAGATTTCTAGATGGTCCACAAACATGAACAGCAAGTCGAGAATATTTCGTGCAATCTCAAAAGATTAGATTGAAGAGAATGAAGAGTTTTTATTGTTGGATTAAAAGACTTCAAGAGGAAAGAATAATCTTAGTCAAAGAAGGAAAAAGAGATTCACTTTAGAGGGTTGTTTAGTAGGAGTCCAATTAAACCTAGCAATCTTGTGTAGCACGGCAGCACACAAAGTGAGTGAGGATGTCTTGATGGAAGTGTCATCAAATCTGTTATTCTTTCCAGTGAGGACAAGACCTATAACTTCCATGTCATAATAAACACTGTTCTCAGAAGGACTAGGAGTACTTAGAAATTCATTGATTAACTTAGGGGTAAAATCTAAAGTTAGACCCCTCAAAAATACTCTGCCATAGGCAGGGTTACCCTCATCAAAGACATTGCTACTTAAATTAGCATAAAATTCCTTAACAACAGCAGTATAATAAGAGTCAAGATAGCAAATAGTTCTATCTAAGCCAACATCAGACCGCAATTTCTCAACATGCACCTGTATGTGCTGATAACTAACTAAATTGAGTCTCCTTTCACAGTGAATTTCCCTACTAGCAAAAGACCTGAACCTCCTAAACATTTTCCTATTCCAGAATCTAGGATCAACCTCATTGAATTTGGGATCATAAGTAAAACCAACAGAGATAGGATCATCCTCTAAGTTTCTCCTAGCACGTTTCTTAGACCTCTGTTTCTTAGAAGAGGAAGAGTCACTTACCTTGGCTTTAGAGCCTGGACTGGTTTGGGATTGAGTCAGAAAGTCTTTAAGAGTGCTATCATCTTCATAATTGAGATTGGGTTTATTAGGAGAGTTGGAAGACATGGTTTCAACCTAGGTTGCAACTGCACTTAGAACTTCGTTGTGTGGGTTTTACAGATAACCTAGGGATTTTAATAGAAAGAGAGAGAGAGTAATTCTGATTTTGTTAATGAATTGGGATAGTAAAAGAGATTAGTATAAATAACATATAAGGCCAAATATTTTTACAATTAGAAACAGATACACCCAAATAAAATTTGAAACAGATTTTGCTAAAAATAAGGAAGTTTCCTTTCAACAGAAATTTTAAAAAAAACTCAAGGAATCACGAAGAATTCTGTTTTTAAAGATAAATTCAGCAAATAATTTAGATAAACATTCCAATGTAAACAGATTTATCCAAAATTTTGAATTTTTAATAATTGAAGTTTTGAAGGAAATTTGACTTGTTTCAAGAAAAACATAGCAGTTATATAACATATAGAACGTTAAAAAGCAAGAATCTAGCCATTTACTCAAGAAGATACATTTATCAATGAATAACTTGAATAAAAATTAAATCTTAGGAGCTTATATTGAGCAAATCCATTTTTTTTCTCTACACAAAAACTAAATTAATGACCTCAGCAAGGAAAGAGTATAAGTGATGTCAAAAATAACAAGATTTTGTCTTGGTTTTTTCATTTGATTTTATCGCCATGATTTGTATCATAGACACTCATAACAGTCATTTAGGCAAACACTAATTTGTTCTGTATATTAAGAACGTGGTTTCAACTAGGGTTGCAACTGAGCTTGCAACCAGCTTGTAAAATTTGCACTTTGTGCTTGCAACTCTATTACCAGAGAGGTTTTAAGACAAGTTACCTCACATCTGTTTTTTGAGACACCACTTACCTTAGAAATAAAATGTATTGAAGGTATTCAAAACAGACATATATAGCAAGAGTATTCAATTAGATCTATAGTGACATACCCCTATTTACTTCTTAATGATTCAAACTTGTTAGTATCAAGGGGTTTAGTGAAGATATCTGCTAATTGTCTTTCAGTTGAAACATGTTCTAAAATTAAGCTCTTTTCTTCAACCAGTTCTCTAATAAAATGGTGTCTTAGATCAATATGTTTAGTTCTGGAATGTTGAACTGGATTCTTTGCCAAATCTACAGCACTTTTGTTATCACAAAACAAAGTTAATATCTCTTGTTTAACATTATAATCATTTAACATTTGTTTCATCCAAATAAGTTGAGTGCATCCACTTCCAGCTGCAATATATTCTGCCTCAACAGTAAATAAAGAAATGCAGTTTTGCTTTTTACTAAACCATGAAACAACGTTGTTTCCAAAATAAAAACAACCACCTGAAGTACTCTTTCTATCATCTATATTTCCTGCCCAATCTGCATCACAGTAGCCAACAAGAAAATGGTTTGTGTCTTTAGAATACCATAATCCTAGGTGAATTGTGCCTTTTACATACCTTAAAATCCTTTTGACAGCTAGAAGGTGAGGTTCTAAAGGGTTTGCCTGATACCTGGCACAAACTCCTACACTTAAGCAAAGATCTGGTCTACTAGCAGTTAAATAAAGAAGACTTCCAATCATGGATCTGTAGAGACTTGGACAAATACTCTTACCCTTGCCCTCTTTATATAGGTAGAGGGGTAGGGTTACCAACCCACTTGAGCCCATAAAGTATAAGCCCAAGAGTCCAATAATATCTTACAACACTCCCCCTTTGGACGTCTTGAATTCTTCATCTTCATGCAGTCGATCTGAGTCGAGTTCATTCACAGTGCTAAACACATAAAGACCTTAGGGCCGGAAAACCCGGTGTGGGACAAAACCGGTACCTAAGAGAAATTGTGTAGCCGAATGATATATGCCAAAATACTATGTGAGTAACTAACCACAAAACAGTGTGCCTCATCAAAACCTTGTCAGAGCAAACCCAATGGGAAAATCTCTTATCGAAGGAAAAAAAAGTGCAATAGTGGTAGTAGTAGGGAATCAAACACAAAACAGGTGCCTCATCAAAACCTTGCCAGAGCAAACTCAATGGGAAAAAACTCTGGTCGAAGGACAAAAGAGTACACAGTGGTAAGAAGTATACGACAGGATACTCCCCCTGATTTCGGCAATCCTTAGTGAGGTATAACAGGGAACGTGTCTCGCTAAAAACCTTGTCAAGGAAAACCAAGTGGGAAAAACCTTGTACTAAGGACAAAAAGAGTACACATGCGTACAACAGGATGCTCCCCCTCACTTGCACACGACAGGGTGCGAGGATTTCGACTTTGACATAAAATGTCACTCTAAGTTAGCTCAGATAGCCTACGTAGGCCAATCGCCTGTACGTGCTTCTGAAAAGAATGCTTTGGCAGTGACTTGGTGAACAAGTCAGCATGGTTATTCTCTGAACCAATATGCTTCACTTCTATCTTTTGAAGCGTTTGTTGTTCATGTGTAAAGAACAACTTTGGCGAGATATGCTTAGTGGCATCACCTTTGATATAACCATGTTTCGCTTGATCAATCACAGCGGTGTTGTCCTCATAAATAACAACTGGTTCATCATGATCGTAAGCTAGATCACAGGTGCTTCGAATATGGCCAATAACTGCTCGAAGCCAGACACACTCTCTAGTCGCCTCATAGAGCGCGAGTAGCTCAGAGTGGTTAGTCGAAGTGGCCACTAGAGTATGTTTACGAGACCTCCAAGATATCACCGTGTTCCCAATGGTAAAGACATAACCAGATTGGGAACGTCCCTTGTGCGGGTCTGATAAGAAACCAGCATCGCCATAGCCGACAAGAATTGCGTTATTTCGAGGATCAATGGAGCTAGATCCACTCGACGCAAGGGGATAGAATAAGCCCATGTCCATAGTACCTCTAAGGTAACGGAAAATGTCTTTTATGCCAGTCCAATGGCGGCGTGTTGGCACGGTGCTGTGTCGAGCTAGACAATTCACAGCAAACGAGATGTCCGGTCTAGTACATTGGTCCAAGTACAATAGTGCGCCTATTGCACCCAGATATGAACACTCAGAGCTCAATATCTCTTCATCGTCCTCCTTTGGACGGAAGGGGTCCTTATTAATGTCTAGAGAGCGGACGACCATGGGAGTAGAGGACGGCTTAGCATCACTATGACTAAAGCGCCTCAACACCTTTTGGGTGTAGCTTTCTTGGTGGACTAAAATTCCATCTTTATGGTACTCGATCTGTAGGCGGAGCCAATACCATGTCTTCCCAAGATCTTTCATCTCAAATTCCTTCTTCAGGATTTCAGCAGTTTCGAACAACTTTTTCGAGGTTCCTATGAGATTCATATCATTTACATAGACTACGATAATCGTATATCCTGAAGTGGATTTCTTTATGAACCTTTATGAACATATCCCAAGGCGATCAAGTATTCACTTAGACGGTTATACCACATCCGTCCGGATTGTTTCAATCCATATAGTGATCGTCTCAGTCTAATCGAGAACGTGTTCCGTGGCCGGAAACTACTTGATTCAGGCAACTTAAGTCCATCAGGGACTCTCATGTAAATCTCTGTGTCTAGATCCCCATAGAGATACGCTATGACCACATACATGAGCTGCATATTCAGTTTTTCGGAAACTACTAAACTGATTAAGTAGCGGAACGTTATAACGTTCATTACGGGAGAATACGTCTCATCGTAATCAATTCCAGGACGTTGAGAGAAACGTTGTGCCACAAGGCGAGCTTTGTATCTAACAATCTCATTATTCTCATCACACTTTCTTACGAAAACCCATTTATGACCAACTGGTCTAACATTGGGCGGTGTTGGAGCGACAGGTCCAAACACCCTTCGTTTCGTTAAGGAATTCAATTCAACCTGAATTGGTTGTTTCCATTGAGGCCAGTTCGTTCTTTGTTGACACTCAGCAACGGTACGAGGTTCCATGTCATCATTGTTCATAATGCCAGTGGCCACTGCGTATATGAACACATCATCGATGACAGTCTCGTTTCGCTTCAAAATATCATCTAAACTAGTATAATCGACAGATATTTTGAGGTTATTGGGATGATTAGGAACTGGTGTTTCATCTGGAACACGCTCCTCTAATACATCACCATGATCCTTAATGATCTCGTGTGGCAAAACAGATACGACAGGATTTCTCCTCTTTCGAGGCAGAACATCCTTGGAACCGGACGACCTTCCTCTTTTTTTCGGAAGGGCGGCGGACTGAACGGCCGACGGCAGCGTCCTTTGCTCGGTGGGTACAACCGGAGCAACGTGTTCAACCGAAACACGGTGTCTCACTGGGACGTCTATCCTTGCAGGCACATTTGCAGCAGGTATATGTAATCTCGTGACATTCGCTAGGTCATTAAATGCATCTGGCATTTGATTTGCAACATTTTGCAGACCTAGGATTCTCTGCACTTCCTTATCACTATGTGCAGTTGGGGTATCTAGATGAGACATAGTGGGTACATGCCACGTTAATTCACATCGTTCCTTATCAACGTTAACGTGCATTTCTCCCCCTAACAATGGGAAGAATGTCTCATCAAAGTCACAATCCGCATGTCTAGTGGTAAAGAGATCGCCTGTCAAGGGCTCTAAATAGCGTATTATGGACGGGGATTCATAACCGACATATATGCCCCGTCATTTCTGAGGTCCAAATTTGGAATGCTTAGGCGGCTCAATTAGAACATTGACTAAACACCCAAACACGCGTAAATGTGAGACATCGGGCTCATATCCAGTTACCAACCGGTACGCAGATAGTGGTTGGGTGGACATGGGCCTAAGACGGACCAACGCAGCAGCATGCAAAATGGCATAGCCCCACACAGAAATAGGAAGTTTGGTGCACATAACCAAAGTTCTTGCAATCATTTGCAACCGCTTAATGAAAGTTTCTGTAAGGCCGTTTTGGGTATGAACATACGCAACTGGATGTTCAAGATTAATTCCCAAAGTCATGCAATAGTCATCCAAATTTTTCGATGTAAACTCTGCGGCATTATCAAGTCTAATAGACTTTATCGGATAATCCGGATGATGAGCCCACAATTTAATTATCTGGGCTAGGAGTTTTGGAAACACTGCGTTTCTTGTGGACAACAAAGCTATGTGTGACCATCTTGTCGATGCATCAACCAAAACCATGAAATATTTAAATGGTCTGCATGTTGGTTGGATAGGTCCACAAATATCTCCTTGAATTCTTTCAAGGAATTGGGAAACCAATTTTGTAGGTTTCACACGAATTGGTTTGAGATTAGTCTTTCCAATCGAGCATGCTTGGCATAGGCTTTTCGGATTAATCACGAAATTCTTTCCTCCGAGAGGATGCCCATGAGATGCGTTCATCGTTCGAAGCATCGTATTTTGACCCAGGTGTCCCAGCCGGTCATGCCATAGCATAAAAGTTCTCTCATCAATCGGCGCCCACCGAATGATTAGATTGCTTTCAAAGTTTCGGATTGTAGTAACATACAAACCACTTGAAAGACATCTGAACTTCTCTAGAATATGCTTTTGGTCGTATTGAGTGGAGGTAATGTGAAGGTATTCAATACCATTTTCACGAGCAGTTTCAAGATGAAACTTATTTTCTTGGATATCCTTAAAGCTCAACAAGGTACGACTGGACCTCGGAGAATATAAGGCCTCAGATACTTCAACAGGAGTACCATTTGACAACATGAATTTAGCTTTACCAAAGCCTTCAACAAGGGTCGACGGGCCCAAAATTGTTGTCACTGAGGTTACTTTAGGCGTAAAGTTGATAAAAAAACATTTATCTTTTAAGATAGTGTGTGTAGTGCCACTATCAACCAGAAAATCAACTGTCCCACAATACATGCCTAAAAGTAAAATAATTTAAAGTTGGTCACACAAATAAAAGGAATTGCTCAATGAAATAACTTTAAATTATATGAGAAATGTTCAAAACATTATCCATAAAACAAACCATAATCCAAAAAAAACGAACAATATCCAAAGGAAAAAACATAATCCGAAATGGAATTGAAATAACATAATCCAGGAGCAAAACAGCTCAATTATTAAAAGAAACGAAGAAAAAAAACTTTATTCTTCCATGTGAGCCTCAAAGTCAGGGGTCTCAAGAGTTTCTTTTGCACTAGCTTCAACGTGTTGGCTTCGACCCTTCTACCCTTGTGGTAGTTTTCGACTTCTTGGGGAGTTGCCCTACAAGTCCTTTTCATATGACCATTTCCACCACATTTATAGCACAGAGTTGGCATATCGGCCGATTCTCTTGCCTTGGAACGACTCGCCCGGTTGTTTCTACCACCACGAGACTGCCTAGGAGGAGCCACAGGTCCTCGGTTCGGACGATTGTCCAAACCTCGCTTGGCTGGACGAGCATTACGCTCACCCATGTTCCTTGGCTGACGAGACGACTGGCCCTTTTCTCGTTTCCCATATCGTGGACAAGGTCCAAGAACAGCATTAGCATCAGGCATTGGAATTGCCTTTGAACCAGCAGGACGAGAATTACTATTCATCATTAAAATGAGACTATTCTTCTCGTCCAATAACAACTGGGTGATGAGCTCGGGAAATTTGGTGAATTTAGACTGACGATATTGCTTTTGGAGCAAGATGTCAGAGCTAGGAAATGTGGTGTACGTTTTCTCCAATAAGTCACTGTCGGTGAGTGTTTCACCACAGTATTGGAGAGTAGCACGAATTCTATATACTTCAGCGTTATATTTTTCAACGCTTTCGAAGTCCTGAAATCACAGATTCAGGCAATCACGGCGGTCTTCAGGAAGCCAAATGGTCTTTTGGTGGTCGAAGCGCTCTTTCATAGAGTCCCACAATGTCTTTGGTGAGGTGGTCGCTATGAACTCAGATTTCATGGCGTTTGATAAGTGGCGGCGAAACAGAATCATCGCCCGACCACTCATTTCACGCGTTACTTCCATTTCACGCTCCTCCTCATCATATATGACGTCCAATAGGCCTTGGGCATCTAAATGGTTTTGGATATCCTGACTCCAATCCAAGTAGTTCTTGCCTGCAGCATCCAAAATTGGAAAGTCAAGCTTGATTGACATTTTTCTACAACAGGAGAAAAGAAAAGAAAGACTGAATTAGTCATCATATAAAACAACGAGTTTATATGTTTATGGTTTGTATAAGCACAAACTTTATTTTGAAACTACTGGTTCGAAAAACAAGTTTTGTTTTTAAGTGAATAGGTTCTTTTTTATCGAACGACAGGTTGATACTGAGACACCAATTCGGCGAATACATATCTATATAGACACATTCGGGAAAATTATTATTTACTCAACCCCTTTCGGTAGCTCTATTTGAACACGACCAGGAAAGACGGTGAGGGGGGTGGGCACGAATGCCTCTTAAAAACCGACATCATTAGGAGAACGACTTTCGCCTTTATCTTTCCTAGACATCGTATCCAAATAGGTGAGCCTATTTGGGAAAGATTCACAATTTTTCCAACTTAAATGTGAATTATACGATTTTCGTATTTTATATATGGCAATAATATTAACAACATAGACAATATCTATCTAGATTAACCACATATATATATATATAAACAGGCAGTAAATATATTTTTAGTATCTATCTAATCATGCAGTAGATTTGGTGTTATAAACAAATCAATTCAGGATTATCAATCAATTCATAAAGATTCTAACATAGCAAATCAAATCAATTAGATCTAATCCAATAATTTACTGACATATGTGATATTTATATATATGGTATTACCAAAAGATATGATTATGCTAACAAGATATCAATAAATTATCTATGTTTATCGCCATATGAATAATTCTATACATGGTAGTTTTAACATGCAAGCAAGCAATATATTTTTAATTACCAATCAATTCTATATATGGTAAAAAAAATATTTTAACATTCAAAGAGGTTAAATTTACATGGAAACATATCAATTTATTCAATTAACATACAATTTTTATTCACTTGCCTTTTAATAAAAAAAATTATATGCATGTGTATATTACCCGAATATTGTATCCTATCAATCATATGTACTGTTTTCGTATAAGTATTATACTACAGGACCATGCATGTAATTTCAACAAACTATATATCTATTTACAACATTATTACATATACAGTCCAGAATTTCAGACAAGTTTCAGTTTAGTCATTGAGTAATTTACATAATAGTTTACAGCTTTCAGAGAATTACAAAATTAGTACATACGTTTCAGTATATAACATATATAGTCTGACATATGCATATTAGTATGTTTAATAAACAAAATTATAACATAGGTCTCGTTTATACATGTTATAAACAAGGTCACAGTACTAGTAGCATAAGCTTTTTCGAAATTCATATGCAGCATAAGCAATTTCTAAACAAGGTCACAGTACTAGTAGTATAAGCAATAATCATTGTGTGTGTGTAAAAGAATCATTAGTTTACTGTTACCAAACAATTTACAACTCCAGTAATCTATTCAATGTTATTTATCATGGGGCTGACTTTTCACATAGTATTACAAATTTAGTTGTCAAGCCGGGATTTAGAATTATTTACCTTATGCACGGTATGTTGGTGAATGTCGATATAGCAAAATCCTAAAAAAAATCCGGATAAACCTCAAGGTTTATTGAATACATAATCCGTACTTCGATCTCCGAGAGAAGTGCTGATAACGTGTTGTAATACAACTATTAGCTACGTATTTAGGGAGACAGAAGTAGAGAGAGGAGAGAACAGTATCGCCTTTATTATGAATGAATATCTGAATGAATGTAAAATACAAGACCCCTAGCCCTCTTTATATAGGTGGAGGGGTAGGGTTACAAGCCCACTTGAGCCCATAAAGTATAAGTCCAAGAGTACAATAATATCTTACAACATAATTAACTTTGTTAAACTTAAATGTTAACATCAACTATTATTTTTAGTTACACAGATGTATACTATAGTATTTTATAACATAAATTGTTAATTTTATTATTACTATTAAACATAGCTTAATATATTTAAAAGAAGCATATGAATAGTGGTGGAAGTAAATAATGGATTTTCTTATTCAAAGGAAATAAGATAAGATAATTAATGCTTGCATTTTAAGGTTTAATGCATTTGGAGAGATATTAAAATTATGTTTTGATTTGTAGCATATATTTGGACAATTTAATGAAAACCAATTACAGATGGGATGTACAAAGCTAAGAATCCAAATTGTATTTGTAACGACCCGGCCCCACGGACCGAACCGCCACACCCGTATCAACAATATTGTCCGCTTTGGCACAACTTTTCAGGGGGGTCACCCATCCTGATACTACTCCAAGCTAAGCACGCTTAACTGTGGAGTACCGTCCTCGCTATTGTGCCGCACGGCTTTAAAAGGCCTTGTTGATAGAATATGGATCTTTAAGCTCATATACCACACGAGTACTCTCATATCTGGGCAATGTGGGACTGACGCATAACACCGCACCACAGAATTTCCTTCTGGGAAATCTGGGTCGTCACAATCACCCTCCCTTTAGGCACGACGTCCTCGTCGGACACGTCGCCCGGGCTCACACACTCGTGCTAGTCCCCACATTTCCAGCCAGATAGAGGCTCTGATATCATCTGTAACGACCCGCCCCCACGGACCGAACCGCCACACCCGTATCAACAATATTGTCTGCTTTGGCACAACTTCCCAGGGGGGTCACCCATCCTGGTACTACTCCAAGCTAAGCACGCTTAACTGTGGAGTACCGTCCTCGCTATTGTGCCGCACGGCTTTAAAAGGCCTTGTTGATAGAAAATGGATCTTTAAGCTCATATACCACACGAGTACTCTCATATCTGGGCGATGTGGGACTGACGCACAACACCGCACCACAGAATTTCCTTCTGGAAATCTGGGTCGTCAGAGTATTCTTTAAGCTTCAATTGATTGATTAGTTATGCAGACAAATAAATTCAAAACTAAATATTTTCTAAAAAAATCTACACTGTCTTATAGCTTTCTTCACCTTAATTCAGACGGTTGGAAGCATGAATATCTATGCTAGTGAGTAGAAAATTTTAAGAAAACGGTAGTTAGAATTATTTTTATTTTTAAGATCATTAAAATTTAATTTTATACTTTTATTTGCTTTTCTTAACAGGATACACAATGAACTCAGACTAAGTGTGGATGTATAATCGTAAAATACACGGTCGTTTGGTTCCAGGTTTTAGCGAAAAAGTACAAGAGTTTGTTGCGTTTGCGATGAGTCATCCTGAATGTGTGAGGGAAAATAAGATTAAGTGTCCATGTAATAGATACCGGTGTCGTAATAAAGCATGGGTAGAACATCATTTAGTTGAATATCATATTGTGTCACAAGGTTTTACACCTGACTATTATCGTTGGGTTTTACACGGTGAAACTGGATATGGAACGGGTATGTCAAACACAATTGCAGCTGAGCTAAGTTCGCACGAGCATGGGTCGAGTTCATATGATTACGAAAACACAAATGACTACGATCAAAACACATCTAGTGTGAGGGATGATGAAAACATGTATGGGTATAATTCTTTTCGAGGGAGTGGATTTGCTTCTAGTTCATTTCTATATAATCAGGCACCGCATCAAGATATATCTAGTATGTCTCATCGTTATCGAGATATGGTAACAGATGCAGCTGGTCCTTCGTTTTTTTCTCCTCCGAACGAACCTGAACCTCCTAATCCGAATGCTAAGAAATTTTACAAGGCAATGCGAGATCAAGAGACCCCTTTGTTCCCAGGTTGTAGTCATAGCAAATTGTCAATTGTCACAAGATTGTGTTCTATCAAGTCTGAATTTGGATTCTCCGAAAAATGTTATGATGAAATCGCCAAATTGATGCACGAGGCTTTTCCGGAAGATAATCTCATGCCACAAATTTTTTATGAAACGAAGAAATTAGTTGATTCTTTGGGACTTCCAGTTGAGAAAATTGATTGTTGCTCATCTGGGTGTATGTTGTACTGGGGAGAAGATAGTGAGCGTACGACTTACAAGGTCTGTAATCAGGCTAAAGGTGGAAAAAACTCGGTATTGTGGTACTTTTCCATAGCACCTCGCCTGCAAAGATTATATGCCTCAAAAGCCACCGCAAGCCATATGCGATGGCACGCGGAGCATGAATCAGACCCAGAGGTCATGACTCATCCATCCGACTCAGAAGCATGGAAACATTTTAGCCGTACACATCCAGGTTTCACAGATGAGACTCGTAACATAAGGTTGGGCCTTTGTAGTTTGTACAGATGGGTTTATGCCGTTTGGCCAATACGCCAAACCGTATTCATGCTGGCCTGTGATACTTAATCCATATAATCTGCCTCCTGGAATTTACACTAAAGAACAATTTATGTTCTTAACGGTTCTTATACCTGGACCGCGAAATCCCAAACGGTATAGTGGCACTTTAATCTATGATTGCTCACGGGAGAAAAATTTTATGATGCGCGCTGCTCTTATGTGGACCATTAGTGACTTCCCAGCATATGCTATGCTATCGGGATGGTCAACACAAGGCCAGTTGGCTTGTCCTGTTTGTATGGAAGACACCGACTCGTGGTATCTTCCTAAAGGTCATAAACACACTTGGTTCGATAATCATCGCAATTTTTTGCCCCCAACCCATCCTTTTAGGAAAGACAAAAATAGCTTTCATTAAAGGTAAATCTGAGACCAAATTGGCATGTGCACCAAAAAGTGGAGCGGAAATTCTAAATTCGATAAATCAAATGGGGTTGGTGAAAATTGCAGAATTTAACCATGAAGCTGATAATCTAAGAGTGAAAAAATATTAAGTGTTGCTTAACAATACAATGACAACAAACATGAATTATTAGACCCTAATAATAAGGTCCTAACACCTGTATTTCTTTATAGAAATTATAGCCATTCACAATTTAGTGATGTCATCGTGCCTTTGGACCCCGCTTGATTTTAGATATTTAAGAAATCTGATTTAAGACTTGGCAATTCAATTTTGCAGGATTGGCTTTTCAAACGCTTACCCGGAAAGCAAACTGGGGCTTCATCTAAGTAGGAGTTGGAGGATTTGTTTGTGATTTAAACTTGTGAAACGGCTTTGTTTTGGGTATGCGTTGAGCAAACTTGTGTTACCATATGTAAGAAATGGTATGCACAAGAAATTAATAACGAAGTTGGTTCAGTTTGCTTCTTCATTCCCTTTATGCAGTATTCTTATCCGGGTCGTCTCTTGCATGATTATGTTGATTAATATGGTTCTCATTAAGGTTTGGTAATTAAAACTTTTTCTTGAACATTTGTATTGGATCTTTAATCGATTAGCTGTTCATTTTGTCCACACTATTTAATAGCTAAAAAGAGCAACTCTATCTTCCATAAGTGCTTAAAATGAATATGACAATGATTTTATATATGCATAATGTTAGTCTGTCTAGAAAAAACAAAGAATCAAAAATCCCGCGTTAAGAGATCACTAATAACCAAGACAATCTTTCAATTAAAATCAAACTTTGGAAACCTTCAATCCATACATTATGATCTTGTACATAACTATACAGAAACTGTCTCATTTAAGTATCAATTTCTCGAAGAGAATTTTGATTTAAAGAAAAGTAAATTGAAAAGACACAAGTGTGACAAATGAACCAAACAAACACCACCTTTGTTTATCAGTCATTAGCAGATCAATTTTTCCCAATAAGTAATCTTCTTGGAAACATCTTTAAGACCAGATTTCCTCTTCTTGGGTACTTCTTTTCTCTCTTGGCCAAGTTTCTTCTTCCATTTCTTGACAAACTTGATCACACTTTTGCCCATTGACGCCGTTTTCGTCAGCCTGAAGCCTCTCACCTCCCTCCTAGAGGTGTGAGAAACTTAGTCCGTCAATCATTTTGTTGCTTCCAAGGCAGAATAACAGAGTTTCTTTCGATCATGTGATACATACAACACAATTCACATGTTGCTACCACAATTAAATAGGGGTGTTCACATTCAAAGTCTTGAAATAAAGCTTATCGTCTTATTTTTCTTTACTCATTTTTTACTTCCGAAATATATACTTTTAGGGAAAAATTCACTCTAAGTTTAACTGTTATATATTATTTTTCTATCTTGGACACCTATTTAAATGAAAATTAAACACTTCTACTTAAAATTTCCATTTTGCCACTAGTTTTTAAAATCTTTGATCTCAGATGCCAATAAAATTTCTTTAACAATGCTAAAGTATTTTTAAGAAAATAAAATGGTGTAATTAAATTTTCTTATAACTAGAGCTGAATAAAAATGAATGTCGACACAAATGTAAAACGTTGTACATGTGATGACCGTTTGACCTGTTCTCCAAAATCTTAGGAATCATAGATAGCCTATGAATCCATTGAGGAAATATTATTAAGTTAAACTTGATACCCGTTATCACAGCCTGCTCATTGTTCACTGGTACATCATGTTAGCAATTTATTTGATAACGAAGTGTATAGCTATTGTTATTATTTTCGTAAATTTTAGCCACTAAAAATATGTATACAGGCCTTCTCGGAAACCTTCTCTTATCATTTATATAGATCCTCGTACTACTGTTACTTTACATGCAGGGGCGGATCCAGCATAGTACTACTGGTGGCAGTTGCCCCATTGGATTTTAAAATATTGATATTTTATACGTATAACTGATAAAAGGTTTGTGTACCATAGTTGTAAAGGTCGGTAACCATAAATCTCTCTAATAGCTTGGAAGTTCATGTGTTCGAATCTCCTTGGTAGGAATTCTATGTTTTTTGGCTCAGTTTGTAATTTTTGGTTTCCAAGAGATCATAACATAGCAAATTTTTTGTAAAATTACTTTTGATACTCCTATGTATTTATATTTTATATTGTAATAAGGCCATTTTTTTTTTACATTTTAACAATTAAATAAAAAAAATTAAAATCTTGTATAGTTTCTAAAAAAACTACCAAAAAATTGAATTTTAAAACTATTAGTCTTCTAGTTCATTAGTAGTATTAAATTGTAAATATAAATAAATTACATGGTTTGAATTTATTGAAATGGAATTAACAAAAAAACAGTATAAGCAATTTATGGGTGTTATTGAAAACTACGAACATCATTAGCAAAAAAAAACTTATGAAAAACAAGATATATATTTCATTTTTTTTTCCCTCAATTAAAATCCTGGCTCTGCAGTCATCAATGATATGATATGATGAACTTGAATTAATATAATTTGACATCATCGGTTGTAACTTGCATTCATCAACAGTCTTGAATGATAGTCGTTATTTATGGGGATATTCAAATGTGATCTTCCATGTGGATTGAGAATCCTAAAGGATCACGTGCACTTAAAATTCACTACTTATATTTAACTATTCCCCACAGCGAAACCGAGTGTGTGATCGATGTACATGTTAGGTTAGCTTAATTAGGGCACACGGTTGCGTTTAATTAATACAAGCGATAATAATACGAAACCGAGTGTGATGTACATGTTAGGTTAGCTTAATTAGGGAGCACGGTTGTGTTTAATACAAGCGATAATAATACAAACGGTTACGTTTCCCAAGTCTAATAACTAAGACTGTTTCGTCGGTCTAGAGAAAACAAAAACAATCAAAACTCCCTCGCGAAGAGATTAATCATAACAAATAAAACTTTTCAATCAAAATCAACTATGGAAACCTTAAATCCATATATTAAGATCTTTAATTAACATAACAAGACAGAAACTGTCTCATTTAGGTATCAATTTCTCAATGAGAAATTTGATTCAAAGAAAAACAAATTAAAAAGACACAGGTTTGACAAAGAAACCAAACAAACGACCCCTTTGTTTATCACTCATAAACAAATCTATTTTTCCCAAGAAGTAATCTTTTTGAAAACATCTTTAAGACCAGATTTCGTCTTCTTGGGTACTTCTTTTTTCTCTTGGCCAAGTTTCTTCTTCCATTTCTTGACAAACTTGATCACAGATTTGCCCATTGACGGCGTTTTAGCCAGCTTGAAGCCTCTCACTTCCCTCTTAGAGGAGAGAGAAACTTGGTCCGGCAACATCATTGTTTCATGGTCATTTTGTTGATCCCAAGGCAGAATAATAGGGTTTCTTTCGATAGTGTGATCCATACCACACAAATCACATGCGTCGTGTATATCGCTACCACAATTCAATGGGCTGTTTACATTCCATCCCTTGAGAGAAAGCTCGTCGTCTTCTTTCTCTTCGCTCATCTTTTGCTCCCTAAATATATTATTTTAGGTGGAAAATTCACTCTTTAAGTTAAATTGATTATTTTTTTATCTTGGACAGCTATTTAAAAGAAAAAAAAAATACTGCTTAAAATTTTCGTTTTTGCCTTTAGCTTTTAAAATCATTGGTCTTAATCGCCAGTTAATTTAATCTGATAATACTAATGTATATTTTTTAGAAAAAGACAGATTACGTAATTAATTTTTCGTATAAACAAAGCTGAATAAAAATGTGAGAGAACACAGATAAAACGTTGTCATTGTTGACTGTTTGACACTTTGACCTGTAATTCATGGAACTACTATTTAATGAAACAGCTAGTGCTAACTGTTTTTGCATGTCTTTGAAAAGATTTATGAATCAAGATTATTAAATAATACTTGATGCCCGTTATCAAGATTCAAGTATAATTTCCATATGAAATGTATCCAGAGAAAATGAATATACATTATGTATATGGAGTAATTAACTTCAATTGGCAAATTCGATATTCAGTTTATGTGTCGTCTTCATCCCCACTCCGTCCTTAGAATGAACTTGTTAAATTTGAAAATTTAAAGTTATAACATTTGAATCTATAATAATCTTCAAAAATACTCTTTCTTGGCAGTAGTCTGCAATAAGTAAATCGTCATAACCATACAAATATCTTATCACGAATTTTTAAACAGACACCAACGTACTTAGTTCTTTTTAGATGGATGCTGATATCTGTAGACTTTATGACACGCAATCTTGCACAGACTCTACATATATATACATTTGTCTATAGTACCACAAATTGTCTCAAACATATTCTGGTATTGGTCTGCAGCAAAAAAAAACAGTAAGAACTGAGAAGAAGAAACAAAATAAACTACCTTTAAAATTAAGTAATTTGAAATCTTGAAAGTACATCAGCACCAAAACTAATTAAATTGATTCACTAAATATTGAGAAGTATCACATGACACATCCATAAGTTACACTTACAAGTCACAATCTGCAAATATTTCTCTGCTTTCAGCTATGAAAAAGATTATACTACATACACGTTATTTGTCACTTTTTTTTGGTGTGTGTGTGTGAGGGGGGACAAAATATCGATCTGAATCACCAACCCCTATATACACATTTCGGGTGTTCTGACATTTTATTGTGATTATTCATGGGCTTATGATCTATTATTAGATACATAGCATTTGTTAGGGTATCAATTTTCAGTTAGCACCATATCAACTTCAAACACCAAAAACAGTACATAAAAACTAAAACTGGCCTGAATTATGCATTTCTTCTTATAGTAATATCAAGGATAAACACAAATCAATTAGTTTCTTTACTGCCTTAATTTTACAAGTTACAACTCAAAAGCTTTATTAACCACAACTAACAAAACCTTTTTCTAACCTTATTTACCAAACTTGAAGAGAAGCCCCTCTATAAGATTCAGTTAAAAACAGTGCTACCATAACTTTTTACCACATTGTCACTCGTTTAGTTATTGAATAAATATGATTTAAGACTTGGGAAATTTAATTTTGCAGGATTGGCTTCTCCAATTCTTACCTGTAAAGCAAACTTGTATTTTTGACAAGTAGGACACTATAAAAAAATGTACAAATACCTACGGAAATTGTGACGGCTTTTTTTGGGACGAGCCTATTAGCTACGGGTTTTGGGACGAATTTGTGACGGAAAAGTGAATTTGTGACAGGTCATTTTGTGACAGTTTTGTAATAGGATTTGACTCTCACAAAATCAATATTACTTTGTAATGGGAGGTTCGGGGAATTTTATACTTTTTTTGTGATTTAAACTTTTATTTTTGGCTTTCTTTAAAGTGTATGCATGGAGCCAACTTGTGTCACCATATGTAAGAAATGATTTTTGCACAAGAAATGAAAAAAGAGGTTGATTCAATTTCCTTCTTCATTCCCTTATTGCAGTACTTTTATACTTATCCGGGACTCTTACATCATTATGTGGATTAATGTGGTTTTCAATCCGGTTTGGTAATTAGAACTGTGTCCCAAGAATTTGTATTGGGTCCTTAATCGATTAGCTGTTAATTTCGGTCAAACAATTGAATGATGCCAAAACGGCAACAATGTCCTTCAGACCTTCACCGGTGTTTAAATTGAATATAGCAATGATTTTGTATTGGGGTTTTATAGGTTTAGTACGTCATACTATATGTTTTTAACGATTTGAGTACTCACCTTTCAAATTTTTCAATTTGGCTACCACACTATAATAACTTTCCAATTTAGGTATCACCGTCTAAATAAATCACGGAATTATGTCACGTGACATTTGACAAATGTTAATTTGAAAGGTTAATTTGATATTTTTGCACAAAAATATATCATAATAGAAAAACGTTTTTTCCAATTTCACATAAAATTTTTTTTTGGATTATGCTTTTTTTTTTATTTGTGAAATTAGGGAAAAAGTTTTTCTATGATGACATATTTTTGTGCAAATTTGTCAAATTAGCCTATCAAATTAATTTTTATCAAATGTCACGTGACATAATTCCATAATTTATTTAGACGGTGGTACCTAAATTGGAAAGTTATTATAGTGTGGTACCCAAATTGAAAAATTTGAAAGGCACCCAAATCGTTAACAGTACTATAGTTTGGTGTACTAAATATATTTTTTTCCATTTTTTCTGTGCATAATATTAGTTTCTGAACACTGATCACAACCCATCAGAATGAATTACCAAATGTTACGTAGTGGCATTATTTTTACAAGCTTTAACAATCGAAAGAAACCCTGCAATAATTAGAAACTCAAAAGAAAACTTAGCCCTTGTTCTTTTGTCGTAACTTTTAGCAACTAAATATGTTACTAGTCACCATTCTTCTTATAAGCTTTAAGAATTGAAAAAAAACCCGACAACAATAAAAAAATCAAAAGAAAACTTGGCTATTATTTTTTTTATCGTAATCTTTTAGCCACTTAAAAATATATGTATCAGGCTTCTAAAAAACCTTATTTTATCATAAGCTTTTATTTCATCCAAGTTTTCATAGTCGATTTAAGCTGTAATAAGTTGTTACTACCATTTATTATTAATAAAATAGTGGGCTCAACCAGCAATTTAACAAAAAATATCCTCATAGAGTCATAGTATCCCGTATTGTGTATGTATCTTTAGTTCTTTATACACCAAGTTAACAGTGAAGAGTGATTTACTTTGAGAAAATAATGGTGGGAGAGCAGAGATGCGCCTACTAAGAAAAAATAATAGTCAAATTAAATGATTTCTCTTTTTCCTATAAAAACCTAATGTCTTGTTCATTTGAATGTTTTAAGTTATGTTTGCAGTGCTTTCAATCTACGTCGTTATGTTAGTCTAAGCCTATTTGTTTATGAATTGCATCACTTGCATGTATATATAATGTTATGTATTTTTAATAATGATACGATGAACTTGATTTGATTTGACTGAACATCAAAGGTAACTTGTATTCAACAACCCTCTGTAATGATATTCGGTTTTTATAGGATATTTGATTGTAGTTTTCCATTTGGTTTGAGAATCCTAAAGAGTCAGGTGCGCTTAAAATCCGCTACTTATTTGTAACTATTCCGCACGGAAAAATGTGACCAGGTGAGATGTACATGTTAGCCTCGCTTAATTAGGGCGCATGATTGCATTTAATACAAGGGACGAGAATAGAAACGGTTGCGTTTCCCACGTCTAACAACAAGACTGCTTAGTCGGTCTAGAGAAAACAAACAATCAAAATTCCCGCGCTAAGGGATCACTCATAACAAAAAGAAAATTTTCTAGTATAAATCAACTTTGGAAACCTTAAAATCGTTGGTTCCTAATCATTTTGTTTCTCCCAAAGTGGATTAACAGAGTTTCTTTCCATCATATAATCTATACCACACAACTCACATGTGTCATATAAATCGCTACAACAATTCAATGGGTTGTTCCCATTCCATGCCATAAAAGAAAACCCGTCGTCTTCTCTTTCTTGGCTCATCTTTTCCTTTCTAAATATATATTTTTAGGGGGAAATTCATGTAATAATGATTGGACCATGAAATGATAGTTTTTATTGGTTAATATGACATTAATTAGCATAGTTTCATTGACATTTCAGCCTATTTAGGTCATATTTAGTCTTTTCCGTTTTTTCCGGATTTATTTCCGCATTTCTATATTTTTGTAGGAAATTGCATGAAATTAATACAAAAATGAGACAAGAACACAAGACCCAATTGAATGACCAAAAGTGAAAAAATCAAAAGTCAAATAACCCCCCAAAAAGAGCAAGGTTGACCAAAACGGAAACCAAATAGATAGATTTGAAGAAAATTCTGGAATCAGACCTGATCGGTCACCCTTACCGCTCATGCCTGACCGGTCACTATTCCCGGTCAGGTTACGACTGATTTAATAATTAGATTAAATTTTGTAGGTCATATAAATATCAAAATTTTAAAGTTGTAACACACCTTTTTTTCATTATTAACAACAGCTTTTCAGTTTTCACCTCTCTCTCTAAATATTCTCCCCTTTCATATATTTTGGAAATACTTTTATTTGATATGTATCATCATTTTATTCGTTCTTGTTTCTAGTATTTATCTTTTGATTGATATTGTTTTAGTTAGTACAACTTTATATAATTTTGCATGGTTAGCAATTGACAACTTTTAAATTGCTTGATTATTTGAGAAATATATTGGTTGATTATTTGAGAAATAGAGAACGCGGTCGAAAACACTATTTAATCTAAGCCATATACCGTCTCTGATCAATAACTTGGGTAATTCACACGTTAATTATTGCAACTGTTATCGTGTTCTTGGGACACTTCCTTACGTGAAAAAAAAACATGTTTGAAAAGCAGTATTTTGGCGCCGCTGTCGGGGACAGTGGCGGAGATTGAATTCAATTTCTTCCTGTTTTCATCTAGTTTACTTCATGTTTTATTACCTGTTTCTACCCAAATTTTCACAAATCTATAAACTCTCAGTTTTGACCGGTCACCCTTACCAGTCAGGCTTGACCGGTCACCCTTACCTGTCACACCCTTGAATTAAAAAATAATATTAATTTTCAGATTTAAAGAATCTGACAAAAAAAAAACTAGAATTTGTTAATATAAATTCCTAAAATATCTTATAAGATCTCAAAGTTGTTAAAGGCATATTTAAATATTTTATTTGATAAGATTAATCTTATCTCCAAATCTTCAAAAAAAATCTTTTTCAAACTGATTTGGATACAAAATATTCACTTACAATCTTATCTTAATATATAAACCAAATGTTAAAACGAAAGATAAGATTACATAATATGAAAATTTTGATTAATTTTCGGAATTAAAAGATTTTTAATTAATATTAATAGATAATTCGGAATTAATTAAATTTTAATAAATAAATTCATAAACATATTGAATAATTAATTATTATTTAATTAAGTAATTAAAAAAAAACTTCAACACCATCTAAACACTTCTATCCGCTCGTTCTTAATGGAACCAGGGCGTGAAGCCGAAAATGAAAAAACAATCGAACAATGTTTCTATCTTGTCGCACCGGTTGGGTTGTCTTGCATCGTGTTTAACTCCAGCCAGGAGCAATTCGTTCTACATGATTCTCAATATATTGGCATTCTTCCAAAATTTTCTGGTCTGAAAAGTGAGTGCCCTTACTCACATCTCGAGGATTTTGCCGATACATGCCGCCTGGCGTGTTACGGTCGGATCCCATACAACTCGAATTGTTCCATTTTTTCCTGAAAGAAAAGGCCTTAGAATGGTACAAAAACCTACCAAGGAATTCGATTAGAACTTGAAGTGATATGTTAGAATGCTTTCTTAAGTACTCATACCCAGCTTCTCATTTAGCCGATGCTCGTAACCAAATTCAAAACTTCATTCCTGAACCTTCTGAAGCGTATCACCATTTTAACAAAATATTTCAAATTCTTTAATGCGGTACTTTCTCCGATCCTCACATATTCATCTGTAAAATCAGCTCCCGTACCATAAGCAAGGATTCTCATGGCAGCGGTCATTTTTTGTAAAGGAGAGAGCCCCAACGTACCAGCGTTATTTCTTTTTCAACAAAGTATGGCTCATGTTGTTCTACAGAGGTAAGAATACGTTAAAAGAGCTCCTTATTCATACGAAACCTCCTTCTAAATGTCTCAAGAGGATACACCGGTGAATCGGTGAAATAGTCGTTGAATATTTGTTGGTGACCTTGCAAAGTATTTCTCCTAATGAATCTACGGGGATTTATGCGATTGCTTTGTATTATTTCATCGTCTGATGAATCCTCAATGTGAGCAGCAGTTGCTATTAATTCTATACCATCATCGGAGAAAAAAAAATAAGATCAATGTTAGATAGGGAGGTAGACATGACAAAGTTTAAAAAAAAAAATCAATATATGGTTGTATATTTATGTATGTGATATGAGATATAGAGATTGTAGTTTGTTTTGAGTTCAATGAACTTGATATAAATATTGGCAGCAAAAAAAATTTGCCCGTTAAAGACTACCCGTTGTAAAAGAAGACAATAACAAAATTGTGATTGTACTGTATCAATATTTTGTCTTGCAATTGAAAAATGTAGTCGTTACTATGACTGGTTCTATATACTTGTATGGATTAAATACATGGATCCACTTGTAGTTGTAAATGTATGAATGGAGAGAAATAAGTTAATAAAAATAACGAAAAAAATTGATGTATGGGTTATTATAGGAAAATTTATAAGAAAACTGAAATTTTGTATAAATCAAAATAGTTCCTCAAAATTATAATAATTTTTATTAGATCTCGTCTTGTTGCTCGTGTTATATCTGTTTGATTTGATTTTCTTTTCATTGCTAGATAATTTCATACCTTTCCATTTAGCTATTTTTCTCTTTTTTTTCTTCTTTTTCGTCCACCTCTGTTTCCCAATTAGAAGAGTATACATTTGCAGTTAATTCACCTCTTTACAAATTTATATGTTTTTGAGCAATAGGTAGATTACTGTTGATTGCCCCAATATCATTGTTGTTTGAGTTATCTGTTGAGTATCCAGATTTATGGCATACATCCTCTAGTGTTAAAGGCTCAATATCCCTCTCCAAATGAATTAATTACAGAGTATTAGAATTTCTAATGATGATATTAAGTGGTACTACCTGAGTGTAATTACCCTCAGAATTAGGTGTTGTTCTACTGGTCTTGAGTAACGAAAATGGATCTAACATTTATACTTTTTCTTTTGAGTTTTTTGTTCCATCAAATGGGATTAGGCTAGATTGATGCTTTGTAATTGGATTACCACTTGTTTGTTCTGTACCCATTTGCTCTTTACCTTTTTCTTTTGAATTTTCTACTTGATTTTCATTTTCTTCTTGCTCATTTTTTCATTTTCTTCTTGCTCATTTAGGTCTTATAATGCTGCAAAATTGTTTGAAGTTCTTATGCTCTCCTTAGTGACTGCTCCATTTTGCCCAGAAACATCTAAACCTCATTGCACATCTATAGGTATTTTAGCTTTTTCCCCATCTATTATGCCACTACTGTATTCCATATTGGGCATTTCCTTTGAAATTGCAGGTCTTGATTGGTTCAATTTTTGTTTGTTTACCCATTTCTCAACTAAGACATGTTCTTTCTTTTGGTGTCTTGCCTTTTTAGCTTGCCAATTATTGGTGTGGTTACCAATTTGATAATTCACCTTGTTGTGTGATATACCACTCTTACTGACTTCCTCCTTTTCCATATTATTATTATCCTTGTTATGCATTATATTGAACACCTTGCATTCATAATAATTGTGTCCAATTTTATTACAGGAAATTCAATACTTTGGAAGCTGCTCATATGTCCATTCTTGCCAAAAGACCTCTTGGTCAACTTCATCTCCATAGCCGACCCAAACCCTTTTTGTAAGTTCTTTCTTTAAATATACTTTAATGTAGACCCTAGCTGGATTTGGTCTGGATAAATTGCTAGTAGCTTCATCCAACTTAAGTGGATTGCCAAATACCATAGATATAGCAAAGATGCTAACTTTATTGTATAGATGTATGGGTAGCATATCTAAACTTATCCAAACAGGCGTAATAGAGGGTTCAAAATCAGGTTTAAAGTTGTAAGTCCATTTAAAAATCCTCATTGAAACTCCTAAGATTACCTACCTTTCTTTAAACCATATTCTAAAGTAATCATCTTTATGAAAAAACTAAGAAGTATATGCTTATGATCTATCAAATCCATTATGTACTCATCTTTTAGCCCAGAGAAGATAAAAAGTTGTTAATATCTTCAATTTCGGTCTTCCATGAGAGAATTTACCCACTAACGTATACTTGAAGGTCTTTGATAAATCTTTTACCTCTTAATGTGTAAACATTATTGAAGATTTTCCTTTATATTTTTTGACTTCTTTTATTGGATTGCATGCTCCTTTTTTATTATTCATGACATAAGCAAAGGATTTTATACTTGGTTGCTTCCTCTCCAAGATTTGTGGATTGAAATATGCTATCTTTTTGGCTGTTTCCATTGTATCTATATTTTTGTAGTCATTAATTTTTGCCATCTTTCTCTCTCTCCTATTTACTAGTGCAATGATTACAGATGGTAACAATGATTACGGATAGTTATTCTCTAGTTGATTTCAGGAACTGGAATTGGTTATAGTGGTCACAAATAATTATTCAAAAGACAATTTTGTGGATTGATTTAGGTAGGTGAATTTTAATGAGGTCTAGTGGGGTACCTTTAAACCATGAATATATCAAGTTTTGTTTGCAGTGTGTTATTATCGTGGTAAAGAATGAGGTTTTGAAGTTATTTTGATTCCTATTTTTCCACACCCCGCTTGAGCTTAGTAATTGAATAAATCTGATTTAAGACTTGGGCAATTCAATTTTGCAGGATTGGCTTCTCAAATGCTTACCTAGAAAGCAAACTTGTATTTTTGACAAGTATGAGGTTGGGGAATTTTAGACTTGCTTGTGATTTAAACTTGTATTTTTGGCTTTCTTTAGGGTATGTGTCGAGTAACACCTAAAAGTAATTAAAAGATTTCTCTTTTTCTTAAAAAAAAGTAATGTCTTGTTCATTTAAATATTTTAGGTTATAGTTGCAGTGCATTTAATCTACGTCGTTATGTTAGTCTAAGCATATATGTTTATGAATTATGTCACTTGCATGTATATGGTGTTATATTTTGTAATAATGATAAGATGAACTTGATGTGATTTAACCGAACATCAAAGGTAACTTGAATTTAACAATTTGTTTCTTCTTTAATGATATTCGTTTTACATTGGGATATTTCATTGTGGTTTTCCATTTGGATTGAGAATCCTAAAGGGTCACGTGCGCTTAAAATACACTACTTATTTGTCACAATTCCACGCAGCAAAATGTGTCTGGGTGAGATGTACATGTTAGGTTAGCTTAATTAGGATATATGATTGCATTTAATACAAGTGACAAGAATAGAAAAGGGTGTATTTCCCGCGTCTAACAAAAAGACTGTTTAGTCGCCGGTCTAAGAGATCACTCATAACAAATAAATTTATCAGTCAAGATCAACTTGGAAACCTTGAGATCGTTGTGATTGGTTCATGATCATTTTCTAGCTTCCAAGGCGGACTATCATAGTTTTTTTCGATCATGTGATCCATACTACACAACTCAAATGTGTCATACAAATTTCTACCGTAATTCAATGGGCTGTATACATTACATGTCTAAAAGAAAGATCATATCTTCTCTTTATTCACTCATCTTTTGCTTCCTAAATATATACTTTTAGGGGGAAAATTCATGTAATAACCTGGTTTTTATATAAAAATATAAATACTAATGGATAGAGTTATATGTATTTAACTATGAAAAAATATATAGAATACAGTTGGCATCAGAACAAACCTTGTAATAGGCTAGGTAGAATTGGATCTGGGTAGGTACACAAGTGTTTACGAACATTATGATACAAATGTCGGGTGTTCATACCTATTTGATTGATATAGTTACCATTTCTATGGGGCGGAAATAATGGGTAAGCTATACAATTTTGGGATGCATGTAGAACGGGTAAAAATTGACAGATGTCCCTTACACAATATTCTTAATATACATACATTGTTTTGTTACTACACGGTAGGAGTGCGTGTATGTAGTGCATATTCACGTGTATTTGCTTGGAATTTGATGTGAGGTGGAGAGTGAATTGGACTTGTTATGAACTCTCGGAAACAAACGAGGATGCTTATTTGGGTTCAAAGGACAGAAACCAGTCAATTGTCTTGATATTTGGATCATCGAAATATCTAGATGCAAAGTAAGAGAATACTTACAATGTTAAGGATCAGTGATACACAAGGGATGCTTAAGTGTTTCGATGAGGCATAACAAGAAAGGTACTAATTATTAAGCTCTATACAAAATGAATGGTACTTATGAAGAAATCCATTCATCATTTTGGTTTTGATGAATGACATGATGAATGACACTTTTATTTTATCTTTTCCATGTTATTAATTTGCAAGTATAGAGAGAAACTTGAGAAAATAGTTTGAAAGACTAGATGTTATTATTTGGTTCTAAGATCAGTTTGATGTTCGAATGATTTCGTGATGTATGTACACATGCAGAATGAGAGTTTATGTGTAAATGATGAGTTGTTTATACAATACGTATAGAAATATCATTGTTTATACAATGTGCTTATATGGTAATAGAAGAACAAAAATGAGTTGTAACCAAAAAGCTCAAAAAGAAGAAAAAAAAATACAACTAAAGGCTAAACCAAAGGGCAAAAGAATTTCCAATTGAGATAGGACAAATGACATACTTGACAAGCACGAAAGAAACTAGGTAGAGACAGTCAGCAATTGTAGCCCCTCCCACTATGAAAAAAATTTAACGAAAAAATAAAAAATTTATGTATTTTGATTAAAATGTTAAAATATGTTAAAATCTTAGGGATTTCCCATATTATAATAAAAAAATATATAGAGTATGAAAAAAACATACAAAAATTATCCCCTCCGATTTGAACTTCTTCCGTCCCTTCTCATAAGTGTATATACAGGTGTATATATTATACAAATTGAGAGACAAAACCAAAACAAAAACGAGGCCACTCTGATGGTTACCCTATTAATTGAACAAAGACAAATAATAAGTTGAACAAAGACAAACAAAAAACCCTTATAAACAACCTATGAATATACATGTTGTACGCATGCACCGAATGTCCAGCAGAAATGCCAGCCAACGAAGCCTTCATGGCCTCCCATTCACTCGGGAGATATCCCTCATCAGGGAACAAACATTCAGTCCAGAGAGAATCCCCAGGTGAAACTACGGCAAGAGTAAAAAACCGGCAATGTGCTTCAAATACCTACTTATTTATCACGTCCGAGACAGTAGCCACATGCCATCCCAAAAGTTCCTTTTCCTTAGCCATCACTTGGGCTATTTCTTAATTCACCTTCTCGTATCCGGCTTTCGACGCCGACAAACTCTCAATAAGAAATGCACGATCCTTCTCCATATCCCCATGCTTAGCCTTCAACTCAATCACATACTTCTCTCTTGATTCGGCACGTACGGTCTGAGATCTGACTTCCTTCCTTGTCGATGAAAGCATGAATTCCTTCTCTCTCAACTGAGTCTTCATCGTATGAAACTTCTTGTTGGATAAACTTGTAGCACACTCAAGGGTCACAAAATTTTGCCAAAGAATAAATTTAAAACATTGGGTAATCCATAAAAGAAGCAACGTAGAGAAAAAAATGAAAAATGATCTTTTCGATGCTTCAGTAGCCGCAATTCCCTTACAGATATTATATCCAGGACAATTCTTATTTTTAGTATTTTCGTTCCATTTGACTTGTTGCTTCGGTTTGTAACTAAATATATAGTTAGTGTTGTAATACAACTATTAGCTATGTATTTAGGGAGACAGAAGTAGAGAGAGGGAATAACTGTATCGTCTTTATTAATGAATGAATATGAATGAATGATCAAATACAAGACCCCTAGCCCTCTTTATATAGATAGAGGGTTAGGGTTACAAGCCCACCTGGGCCCAATAAGTAAAAGCCCAAGAGTCCAATAATCTTACAACACTCTCCCTTTGGACGTCTTGAATTCTTCGTCTTCATGCAGTCAATCTGAGTCGAGTTCATTCGCAGTGCTAAACACATAAAGACCTTAGGGCCGGAAAACCCGGTGTGGGACAAAACCGGTACCTAAGAGAAATTGTGTAGCCGAATGATATATGCCAAAATACTATGTAAGTAACTAACCACAAAACAGTGTGCCTCATCAAAACCTTGCCAGAGCAAACCCAATGGGAAAATCTCTGATCGAAGGAAAAAGAGTGCAACAGTGGTAGTCGTAGGGGATCAACTACAAAACAGGTGTCTCATCAAAACCTTGCCAGAGTAAACCCAGTGGGAAAAAACTCTGGTCGAAGGACAAAAGAGTACACAGTGGTAAGAAGTATACGACAGGATACTCCCCCTGATTTAGGCAATCCTTAGTGAGGTATAACATGGAACGTGTCTCGCTAAAAACCTTGTCAAGGAAAACCCAGTGGGAAAAACCTTGTACTAAAAACGTGTCTCGCATACAACAGGATGCTCCCCCTCACTTGCACACGACAGGGTGCGAGGATTTCGACTCCGACATAAAATGTCGCTCTAAGGTAGCTCAGATAGCCTACGTAGGCCAATCGCCCGTACGTGCTTCTGAAAAGAATGCTTTGGTAGTGACTTGGTGAACAAGTCAGCGTGGTTATTCTCTGAACCAATATGCTTCACTTCAATCTTTTGAAGCGTTTGTTGTTCATGTGTAAAGAACAACTTTGGCGAGATATGCTTAGTTGCATCACCTTTGATGTCACCATGTTTCGCTTGATCAATCATAGCGGTGTTGTCCTCATAAATAACAACTGGTTCATCATGATCGTAAGATAGATCACAGGTGCTTCGAATATGGCCAATAACTGCTCGAAGCCAGACACACTCTCTAGTCGCCTCATAGAGCGCGAGTAGCTCAGAGTGGTTAGTCGAAGTGGCCACTAGAGTCTGTTTACGAGACCTCCAGGATATCTCCGTGTTCCCAATGGTAAAGACATAACCAGATTGGGAACGTCCCTTGTGCGGGTCTGATAAGAAACCAGCATCGGCATAGCCGACAAGGGTTGCGTTATTTCGAGGATCAATAGAGCTAGATCCACTCGACGCAAAGGGATAGAATAAGCCCATGTCCGTAGTACCTCTAAGGTAATGGAAAATGTCTTTTATGCCAGTCCAGTGGCGGCGTGTTGGCGCAGTGCTGTGTCGAGCTAGACAATTCACAGCAAACGAGATGTCCGGTCTAGTACATTGGGCCAAGTACAATAGTGCGCCTATTGCACCCAGATATGAACACTCAGGGCTCAATATCTCTTCATCGTCCTCCTTTGGACGGAAAGGGTCCTTATTAATGTCTAGAGAGCGGACGACCATGGGAGTAGAGGATGGCTTAGCGTCACTATGACTAAAGCGCCTCAACACCTTTTGGGTGTAGCTTTCTTGATGGACTAAAATTCCATCTTTATGGTGCTCGATCTGCAGGCCGAGGCAATACCGTGTCTTCCCAAGATCTTTTATCATGAATTCCTTCTTCAGGATTTCAGCAGTTTTGAACAACTCTTTCGAGGTTCCTATGAGATTCATATCATCTACATAGACTACGATAATCGTATATCCTGAAGTGGATTTCTTTATGAACACGCATGGGCATAGTTCATTATTAACATATCCCATGCCGATCAAGTATTCACTTAGACGGTTATACCACATCCGTTCGGATTGTTTCAATCCATATAGTGATCGTCTCAGTCTAATCGAGAACGTGTTCCGTGGCCGGAAACTACTTGATTCAGGCAACTTAAGTCCATCAGGGACTCTCATGTAAATCTCTGTGTCCAGATCCCCGTAGAGATACGCTGTGACCATATCCATGAGCTGCATATTCAGTTTTTCGGAAACTACTAAACTGATTAAATAGCGGAACGTTATAACGTCCATTACAGGAGAATACGTCTCATCGTAATCAATTCCAGGGCGTTAAGAGAAACCTTGCACCACAAGGCGAGCTTTGTATCTAACAATCTCATTATTCTCATCACACTTCCTTACAAAAACCCATTTATGACCAACTGGTCTAACATTGGGCGGTGTTGGAGCGACAGGTCCAAACACCCTTCGTTTCGTTAAGGAATCCAATTCAGCCTGTATTGCTTGTTTCCATTGAGGCCAGTCCGTTCTTCCCCGACACTCAGCAACGGTACGAGGTTCCATGTCATCATTGTTCATAATGTCAGTGGCCACTGCGTATATGAACACATCATCGATGACAGTCTCGTTTCGCTTCAAAATATCGTCTAAACTAGTATAATCGACAGATATTTCGAGTTATCGTGATGATTAGGAACTGGTGTTTCATCTGGAACACGCTTCTCTAATACATCACCGTGATCCTTAATGATCTCGTGTGGCAAAACAGATGCGACAGGATTTCTCCTCTTTCGAGCCAGAACATCCTTGGAACCGGACGGCCTTCCTCTTTTTTTCGGAAGGGCGGCGGACTGAACAGCCGACGGCAGCGTCCTTTGCTCGGTGGGTACAACCGGAGCAACGTGTTCAACCGGAACACGGCGTCTCACAGGGACGTCTATCCTTGCAGGCACATTTGCAGCAGGTATATGTGATCTCGTAACATTCGCTAGGTCATTAAATGCGTCTGGCATTTGATTTGCAACATTTTGCAGACCTAGGATTCTCTGCACTTCCTTATCACTATGTGCAGTTGGGGGATCTAGATGAGACATAGTGGGTACATGCCACGTTAATTCACGTCGTTCCTTATCAACGTTAACGTGCATTTCTCCCCCTAACGACGGGAAGAGTGTCTCATCAAAGTCACAATCCGCATGTCTAGCGGTAAAGAGATCGCCTGTCAAGGGCTCTAAATAGCGTATTATGGACGGGGATTCATAACCGACATATATGCCCCGTCGTTTCTGAGGTCCAAATTTGGAACGCTTAGGCGGCTCAATTGGAACATTGACTAGACACCCAAACACGCGTAAATGTGAAACATCGGGCTCATATCCAGTTACCAACTGGTACGCAGATAGTGGTTGGGTGGCCATGGGCCTCAGACGGACCAACGTAGCAGCATCCAAAATGGCATAGCCCCACGCAGAAATAGGAAGTTTGGTGCGCATAACCAAAGTCCTAGAAATCATTTGCAATCGGTTAATGAAAGCTTCTGCAAGGCCATTTTGGGTATGAACATACGCAACTGGGTGTTCAAGATTAATTCCCAAAGTCATGCAATAGTCATCGAAAGTTTTCGATGTAAACTCCGCGGCATTATCAAGTCTAATAGACTTTATCGCATAATCCGGATGATGAGCCCTCAATTTAATGATCTGGGCTAAGAGTTTTGGAAACGCTGCGTTTCTTGTGGACAACAAAGCTACGTGTGACCATCTTGTCGATGCATCAACCAAAACCATGAAATATTTAAATGGTCCGCATGTTGGTTGGATAGGTCCACAAATATCTCCTTGAATTCTTTCAAGGAATTGGGAAACCAATTTCGTAGGTTTCACACGAATTGGTTTGAGATTAGTCTTTCCAATCGAGCATGCTTGGCATAGGCTTTTCAGATTAATCACGAAATTCTTTCCTCCAAGAGGATGCCCATGAGATGCGTTCATCGTTCGAAGCATCGTATTTTGACCCGGGTGTCCCAGTCGGTCATGCCATAGCATAAAAGTGCTCTCATCAATCGGCGCCCTCCGAATGATTAGATTACTTTCAAAGTTTTGGATTGTAGTAACATACAAACCACTTGAAAGACATCTCAACTTCTCCAGAATACGCTTTTGGTCGTATTGAGTGGAGGTAATGTGAAGGTATTCAATACCATTTTCACGAGCAGTTTCAAGATGAAACTTATTTTCTCGGATTTCCTTAAAGCTCAACAAGGTACGACTGGACCTCGGAGAATATAAGGCCTCAGATACTTCAACAGGAGTACCATTTGACAACGTGAATTTAGCTTTACCAAAGCCTTCAACAAGGGTCGACGGGCCCGAAATTGTTGTCACTGAGGTTACTTTAGGCGTAAAGTTGATAAAAAAAAAACCATTTATCTTTTAAGATAGTGTGTGTAGTGCCACTATCAACCAGACAATCAACTGCCCCACAATACATGCCTAAAAGTAAAATAATTTAAAGTCGGTCACACGAATAAAAGGAATTGCTCAATGAAATAACTTTAAATTATACGAGAAATGTTCAAAACATTATCCATAAAACAAACCATAATCCAAAAGAAATGAACAATATCCAAAGGAAAAAACATAATCCGAAATGGAATTGAAATAACATAATCCAGGAGCAAAACAGCTCAATTATTAAAAGAAACGAAGAAAAAAAACTTTATTCTTCCATGTGAGCCTCAAAGTCAGGGGTCTCAAGAGTTTCTTTTGCGCTAGCTTCAACATTGTTGGTTTCGACCCTTCTACCCTTGTGGTAGTTTTCGACTTCTTGGGGAGTTTCCCTACAAGTCCTTTGCATATGACCATTTCCACCACATTTATAGCACAGAGTTGGCATATCGGCCGATTCTCTTGCTTTGGGACGACTGGCCCATTTGTTCCTACCACCACGAGATTGCCAAGGAGGAGCCACAGGTCCTCGGTTTGGCCGATTGTCCAAACCTCGCTTGGCTGGACGAGCATTACGCTCACCCCTATTCCTTGGCTGACGGGACGACAGGCCCTTTTCTTGTTTCCCATATCATGGACGAGGTCCACGAACAACATTAGCATCAGGCATTGGAATTTCCTTTGAACCAGCAGGACGAGAATTACTGTTCATCATTAAAATGAGACTATTCTTCTCGTCCAATAACAACTGGGTGATGAGCTCGGGAAATTTGGTGAATTTAGACTGACAATATTGCTTTTGGAGCAAGATGTCAGAACTAGGAAATGTGGTGTACGTTTTCTCCAATAAGTCACTGTCGGTGAGCGTTTCACCACAATATTGGAGAGTAGCACGAATTCTGCATACTTCAGCGTTATATTTTTCAACGCTTTCGAAGTCCTGAAATCGCAAATTCAGCCAATCACGGCGGGCTTCAGGAAGCCAAATGGTCTTTTGGTGGTCGAAACGCTCTTTCATAGAGTCCCACAATGTCTTTGGTGAGGTGGTCGCTATGAACTCAGATTTCATGGCGTTTGATAAGTGGCGGCGAAATAGAATCATTGCCCGAGCACTCATTTCATGCGTTACTTCCATTTCACACTCCTCCTCATCATATATGACATCCAATAAGCCTTGGGCATCTAAATGGTTTTGGATATCCTGACTCCAATCCAAGTAGTTCTTGCCGGCAGCATCCAAAATTGGAAAGTCAAGCTTGATTGACATTTTTCTACAACAGGAGAAAAGAAAATAAAGACTGGATTAGTCATCATATAAAACAACGGGTTTATATGTTTACGGTTTGTATAAGCACAAACTTTATTTCGAAACGGAGGTTCGAAAAACAAGTTTTGCTTTTAAGTGAAGAGGTTCTCTTTGATCGAACGACAGGTCGATCCTGAGACACCAATTCGGCGAATACATATCTATATAGACACATTCGGGGAAATTATTATTTACTCAACCCCTTTCGGTAGCTCTATTTGAACACGACCAGGAAAGACGGTGAGGGGGGTGGGCACGAATGCCTCTTAAAAACCGACCTCATTAGGAGAACGACTTCCGCCTTTATTTTTCCTAGACATCGTATCCAAATAGGTGAGCCTATTTGGGGAAGATTCATAATTTTTCCAACTTAAATGTGAATATATACGATTTTCGCATTTTATATATGGCAATAATATTAACAATATAGACAATATCTATCTAGATTAACCATATATATATATACAGGCAGTAAATATATTTTAGAATCTATCTAATCATGCAGTAGATTTGATGTTATCAATTTAAGATTATCAATCAATCAATCCATGAAGATTCTAACATATCAAATCAAATCAATTTATGATTATCAATCAATCAATCCATGAAGATTCTAACATATCAAATCAAATCAATTTATGATTATCAATTAACATTCAATTTTTATTCGCTTGCCTTTTAGTAAAAAAAATTTTATATGCATGTGTGTGTATATTGACCAAATATTGTATCTTTATCAACCATATGTACTGTTTTCGTATAAGTATTATACTATAGGACCATGCGTGTAATTTCAGCAAACTATATATCTATTTACAGCATTATTACATATACAGTCCAGAATTTCAGCCAAGTTTCAGTTTAGTCCTTGAGTAATTTACATAATAGTTTACAGATTTCAGAGAATTACAAATCAGTACATACGTTTCAGTTTGTTACAGATTTAATCCGACAGATTAATACATGTTTTACAATTACAAGATTTTCGATTTATAAATTTGTTATACATGTAATAAGTACACAACTCATTTGATGCTACACAAATCATTTATTGATGTAAGTAAATTCCAGAATCATTTATTGATGTAACTATGGTCAGTATATATACCAAAGGCAATTTACAATATGTACTGTTATCAAGTATGTAAATTCCAGAATCATGCGAACATGTAATCATGCAATTTGTATATATATATATAACGTAAGAGCATAACAAGTAGTTATGCACATGTTATGTTATGAATTATGTAGTACCAGTAACATCACTTTAAAAGGATTACATAACATGCAAATTAACTTCTCAACAAAATATAGCATGCAGCTGTAGTAACAGAAACATACAGTTGCTAGTTATATGAGTTTTGAAAAACGGTAGCTTACGCACGGTATGTTGGTGAAGGTCGATATAGCAAAATCCTAAAAATCCGGATAAACCTCAAGGTTTATTGAATCCAGAATCCGTAATTCGATCTCCAAGAGCAGTGCTGATAACGTGTTGTAATACAACTATTAGCTATGTATTTAGGGAGACAGAAGTAGAGAGAGGGGAGAACTGTATCGTCTTTATTAATGAATGAATATGAATGAATGATCAAATACAAGACACCTAGCCCTCTTTATATAGATAGAGGGTTAGGGTTACAAGCCCACCTGGGCCCAATAAGTAAAAGCCCAAGAGTCCAATAATCTTACAACAGTTAGTTTTTTTTTTACCATTAGGAAAAACCTTTTTATTCTCATTTAGTCAGTTATGCCTACCAGGTGGATGGTTACCACTATATAGAAATATAAATTTTCTATGACAACTCAACGCAAAAAATGTTCAGCAAATGTCAGCTAATCAGAAATTTCTTTAAAAAAAATTCAAGAGGCTTACCTCCAAGTCCAACCAGAGAGACCTCCTCAACATCGTCAACTGAAAATCCTCATTGTCCATTTCACGATCGAGTTCTTCAATATCATTCAACATCGAGAGCGCAAGAGACCTCACTGCACGATAATCCCTATCATCACTACGAAGCGAAGTGCTACGCATATCCTTTGGTACAACATTATCTTCATACCTAATATTGCGATGACCAACAAATGTATCAGCCAAACTCCAAACTGCCTTTTTAGGCCTTGTAGGCACGTCAAGAGATTGATCTGGCAAGGATTTCCGCTTGCCGAGAGTAACGACTTTGGAAACGGATGTATGCTTTAAAAGAGAGAATTTTAGTATACTCCATATTTCATTTCTAAAGAACTTTCGAGAAAACTAAAAATAAACCACTTATGATTTGTAGTTTTCTCGAATGCTCATTAGAAAGGAAATAATTATGAGTGTACTGAAATTCTCTCTTTTAAAGCATACATCCGTTTCCAACGATGTTACTCTCGGCAAGAAGAAATCTCTGCCGAATCAGACCCTTGATGTGCCTACAAGGCCTAATAAGGCAGGCTTGAGTTTGGCTGATAGACTTGCTGGCCGGCACAAGGTTAGTTCTGAGAATACAGCAAATAATATAGCAAAGAATAGGCATAACACATTGCTTCATAGCGATGATGGTGCTTATCGCGCAGTGAGGGCTTTTACGCCCTTCATGTTAGATGATATTGAAGAGCTTGATCGTGAAATGGAAAGTGAGGATGCTGAGTTGGCGATGTCGAGCAGGTCTCTCCGGTTGGCCTTCGAGGTAAACCTCTTGTACTTTTTTTAAAGAAATTTCTGATTAGCTGACATTTTCTTGACTTATTTTGCATTAATTTGTAGTAGACAATTTCTATTTCAATATAGTGTAACCATTCACCCGCTAAGCATAAACAACTAAATGAGAAAAATAAAAGTTTTTTTTTCCTTATGAATGGATTGAAATTTAGTCTCTCATTTGTCACGTATGGTAAAAAAAAAAACTGACTATAAATTTTGCCACAAACCAAGGCAACATGTCAAATGACACAAAAACACTAAAGACAAAAATAATCCTAGATATCCTATGTTATACGTAAGGGAATTGACAAGAGCATTTTTCATTACTTTCCATCCGTTGCTTCTATTATGGAATTACCCAATTTTTTTAATTCTTTTTTTGGCAGAACTTTGTGACCCTTGAGCGTGCTACAAGTTTATCCAACAAGAAGTTTCATACAATGAAGACTCTTTTGAGAGAGATGAAATTCATGCTTTCATTGACAAGGGATGAAGTCAGAGCTCAAACCCAACGTGCCGACTCTAGAGAGGAGGATGTGATTGAGCTGAAGGCTAATCTTTAATATATGGAGAAGGAACGTCCATTCCATATGGAGTGTTTTTCGGCTGCTAAAGCTGAATACGAGAAGGTGAATCAAAAAATAGCCCAAGTGAGGGCCAAGGAAAAGGAACTTTTGGGATGGCATGTGGCTACTGTCTCGGACGTGATAAATAAGGAGGTCTTTAAAGCACATTGCCGGTCTTTTACTCTTGCTGCAGTTCCACCTGGGGATCCTCTCTGGACCGAATGTTAGTTTCCTTATGAGGGATCCCTCCCGACTGAATGGGAAGCCATGAAGGCTTTGTCGGCTGGCATATTTTTTGGTGTTCTCACAAAAAAGGAAATGCTATGGTTGCCTTAATGACTAATTTCAAAAAGTGTTAGAAAAAGCTCTTATTAATTGGAACAAAATTACTTATGGTAATATTTTCCAGAAAATAATTTATGATGCAGATGAAGTTCTAAGGGTTAAGAAAATCCATGAGGAGGATCAGTCTGATAATAATTGAGAATTTTAAGTAAAGTTACTGCTGACTTGAATTGAATTCTTAATATTGAAGAAAAATTTGGTGCCCAGAAAGCAAATCTTAAGTTGATAATGGAAGAAGAAGCTCATACTAAATATTTCCACAATTTGGTGATTAAAAGGAGAAACAAAAGTCTAATTACTTGTATCAAAGATGCTCAAGGCAGCAAAATTACAGATGAAAAAGACCTCCAAAATGAAGTTGTTTCCTTTTTCTCTGGTGTTCTTGATGCAAATAAACAATCAACTTATGAGTATAAAAGTCTTGAGATTATTCCTAATCTTATCTCTGAACAAGATAATATGAATCTTGATATGGTGCCTACAATTGAAGAAGTTAAAAAAGTTGTTTGGAGTTTTAGTTGAAACAGTTACCCTGGTATTGATAATGATGGTTTTAATAGGCAATTTTTTGTCGCTTGTTGGGACATAATAAGTGAAAATATTCTTCAAGTTATTATTCATTTTTTTCATGGGAGAAAATATTACAAAAGTTATGACTACTACTCTTATTGCTCTCATTTCAAAGAATGATAATCCCCAAAATTTCTCTGAATACAGAGCAATTAGTTTTTGTACATTTGGTAACAAGATTATGGCTTCTAGACTTGCTTCTGTTTTACCAAGAATAAAAGTGCTTTTGTTAAAAATGGAGACATTATTGATAATATTCTTCTAGTTGAAAAGTTTTTCTCATCTTTGAATAATAAAAAGATTGGCAAAAATATTGCTATTAAATTAGATATGAGGAAAGCGTATGATAAAGTGTCTTGGATTTTTCTCACTACAAGTTTAAAGCGTATGACTGAGTTTGAAAACTTATCTCAGCAAAATTTGTCCCATTCATGGTGAATGGTTCCCCTTCTAGCTTCTTTAGACCAACAAAAAGATTGCGACAAGTTAATCCTCTATCTTCTAGCTTGTTTATCCTTTGTACAGAAGTCCTGTCTAGAAATCTAAATGTTTTACCTCATCAAAAAGGTTAGATTTTTTTTTAATATCCTACATGTAGCCCTTGTTGGGTCAAAACGACCACTCACTCACATAAAATGACAAAGTAAAATATAGAGAGGAAAAGAACTCTTATAATATCAAACTCAAACTAAATTTTGGTGTACTTACAAATGGAAGTAGAGCACCTATTTATACTAAACTTAAGAGAACATCAAAGGTCTTGAGTTATCAACATTTATTCTAGAAAATAAAAAGACATAACTTATTCATGCATCCATATCAAAGGTCTATGCATGTATCCGAAAGATTCATTGCATTAAAGCAAACATTGAACCAAACAATTTATTATTTCAACACTCCCCCTTAAACTTGTTTGGCAACTCCGAGTGAACTTCTCAATCTTCGAAAGTCTTCATACTTTAACGCCTTCATAAAAATATCCACCACTTGGTCTTGTGACTTCGTGTACTTCACTTCAACATCTCCTTTTTCAACACACTCATGAATAAAATGATAGCGAGTATCAATATGCTTACTTCGATCATGGAACACCAGATTCTTAGCGAGGGCAATCGCAGATTTCACATCCATTTGATTTATTTTCCAATTATTTTGTGCCGCCAAAGAGATTAAAAATCTTATCGTTTCCAAACGAGCGACGGGAGCAAACACTTCGTCGTAGTCGATGCCGGCCTTTTGGTTGTAACCTTTTGCGACCAATCTAGCTTTGTATTTTTCGATTTCTCCTTTTGCGTTCTTCTTCTCCTTATAGACCCATTTCGCGCCAATAGCTTTGTGCCCTTTCGGTAAGTCCGCCAACACCCACGTATCATTTTTCGTTATCGAGTTTATTTCTTCATTCATAGCGTTTCTCCAGTTTTTGTTTTGCATCGCTTCTTCAACGCCGATCGGTTCACAACCCGCAAAGAGACAAAAGAGAGTAACGTTGTCGTCGATTCTTTCGGTCACTTCGTATAAGTCTTGTAAGGTTCGAAAACATTAGGGCCTTTCGCTTGAACTTTCATCGCTCGCGGATCCTACTTCATCATGCGAAGGAGGTGATCGTGGTGGCGTCGTGGGCTCCTCTTCTACTTGAACTTGCTCGTCTTCCTCATCGCTATAATAAGGAAAGAAATTATAGTCGTCCTCCATTTTGTCGAAATTCCACGTTCCTTCTTCGTCGATCTCAACGTCTCGGCTCACAACAAAGTTTCCATTCTCCGGATTGTATAGCCTGTAACCTTTTTCCCTCGGGTCGTAGCCAATGAATATAAACTTCTCGCTTTTAGCATCCAATTTGGACCTTTTTTGGTCCGGAACATGAGCATATGTGATGCTCCCAAAAACTCTTAAATGCACTATTCCCGGCTTTCTTCCACTCCACGCTTCTTCGGGAGTTTTACCCCCAAACACTTCGAGATGGGGATCGGTTCGACAAATAAACCGCACTATCAACGGCCTCGACCCAAAATTCTTTTGGAATATTTTTGCTTTTCAACATACTACGAGCCATATTTAAAAGAGATAGATTTTTTCTTTCAGCAACCCTGTTTTGTTGTGGGGTATAGGCAACCGTCAAAGGACGAAAAATTCCATTTTCTTCGCAATAATTTTCAAAATCATTTGAGAGAAATTCTCCCTCTAGATCGGATCTCATAGAATTTATTTTGTGACCAATTTTATTTTCAACACGAGGTTTAAATTTTTTGAAAGCATCAAAAACATCGGATTTTTGCTTCAAAAAATAAACTCAAGTCTTTCGACTAAAATCATCAATAAAAAAAGCAAAATAATTGCTTTTTCCAAGAGAACTTGGTTTAATAGGACCATAAATATATGTATGAACAAGTCCAACGGCTTTTTAGCTCTTGTAGTCGCTTGTTTTGGAAAACTTTTCCTCGGTTGTTTTCCAAACAAACATGCCTCACAAAGTTCATCAACATGATCAATATGAGGTAAACCTTTCACCATATTTTTACTACTCAACAATTTCAAACCACCAAAATTAAGATGCCCAAATCTCAAATGCCAAAGCCATGATTTTTCTTTAAAACACGCTTTCAAAGATTTAGCCCCAACATTTTGAATATCCAAAGAAAACATTTTATTTTTCGACATCGGGACTTTTGCAACCAAATTTCCAGTTTTATAACTTAATAAAATATTATAATTTTTCGAATGAATATCATAGCCCTTTTCCAAAAGTTGACCCAAACTCAAAATATTAGACTTCATATTTGGCACATAATAAACATTCAAGATAAAATCATTTTCTCCATTTTTCAATTGGATTAAGACTTTTCCCTTCCCTTTCATCGGAATTTTAGATTTATCACCAAAATAAATATCTCCATTTGTCGTTTCATCAATTTCAGTAAACATATTTTTATTACCACACATATGGTTGCTAGCCCCCGTATCTAAATACCACGTAGTAATTTCTCCGCTTTTATTTTCATTATGCGCAAATAAAAATGTAGAACGTTCTTCATTTTCTCTAGCAAAATTAGCCCTTTCCTCAAATTTATTATTACTCAATCTACACTCGGAAGCGTAATGCCCAAATTTTTGATAATTATAACATTTAATTTGGGACTTATCATACCTCGGTTTTCCATTATAATTTTCTCCTCTTCCACGGCCTCTTGTCGGATAAGAGTTTTGTCTCCTCTCTTCTTTTTTGAAAGAGTTGTAACCACCACGGCCATAATTTTGACATCGATCTCTTTCTCGTTGGCTTTTCGAGTTACCAAAACTTTTCTCGTTCATGCTAAATTTCGTTTGAAGAGCTTGCTCGAGCGGCTCTTCTTTCACAACTTTTTTGTTGAGTTTTTCTTCATGAGCTTGGAGCGAGCCCAAAAGTTGATCCACCGTCATAGATTCTACGTCTTTAGATTCCTCGATAGCCATAACAATGTAATCTCATTTGAAATCTAAAGAACGTAGAATTTTTTCGACAACACGGGTGTCGTCCAATTTTTCTCCGCATCTTTTCATTTGATTGACGACCTTTTGAACTCGCGAAAAATAGTCGTCAACCGATTCGGAGACTTTCATACATAAAGCCTCAAAATCACCACGTAAGGTTTGGAGTCGAATCTTTTTTACCTTGTCAACTCCTTTGAATGAATTCTCCAAAATATCCCAAGCTTCTTTGCTGTGATTGCACATGCCACCTTTTCGAACATAGTTTCATCCAAAGCTTGATGGATGATCTTAAGAGCCTTTCGATCCTTCTTCTTTAAGTCCTCCATTTGAGCCTGAGTTACGTCAGCGTCTTCTTCGGGTTCATTAAATCCGGTCTCTATGATTTCCCACACATTTCGGGAACCGAGAAGCACTTTCATTCTTATGCTCCAATTATCGTAGAAATTTTTCTTAAGCATGGGGATATAAGGGGTCATTCCACCGGCCATTTTGGGACCGTTGGCTCTGATACCACTATTGGGTCAAAACGATCACCCACTCATATAAAATGACAATGCAAAATATAGATAGGGAAAGAACTCTTATAATATCAAACTCAAACTAAATTTTGGTGTACTTACAAATGGAAGTAGAGCACCTATTTATACTAAACTCAAGAGAACATCAAAGGTCTTGAGTTATCAACATTTATTCTAGAAAATCAAAAGACATAACTTATTCATGCATCCATATCAAAGGTCTATGCATGTATCCGAAAGGTTCATGGCATTAAAGCAAACATTGAACCAAACAATTTATTATTTCAACAGCCCTATTATTTCTCATTTAGCTTTTTGTAACATCCCGAGTTTTTATAAATGGTTTTATTCATGATTTAATTTATCCAAAAACGTTTTATACAAATTTTATCAAAAACCGGTCACTCGACTAATTTTTAGCCAAAAACGAAACTCTTCCAAAAAGCTTTATTTTAAAAACATGTTACTAATTTTATAAATAAAAAGGACCCAATAGTTTTGTTTCTAAAGATTGGTTATTTTTTAGCAGTAAATTAGTAATTTTGATTAATAGTTAACTTTTAGAACTTTGGGGACCAAATAGTTCGCTTCCACAAACTATTTCAAAACAGTTTTTCTAAACCTCAAATCAGCCCACTTCTTTCAAAATAATAACCTAAAACAAGAGAGAAAAAGAGAGAAAAGAGAGAAAAAGAAGAAGAAGAGGAAACAACCGTTAGCGGATTCTTACCGAAAGCATCTCCTCTACGCTCTAAGATAACGGGGGTTATCCATTGCGACTAGACGAGGGTGTATGTTAGGTTTTGGTTTTGTGTTTATTATAAATTGGGGGTTTTGCCTTTATTATTAATTATGTTATTAAATTGTTAATTTGGGGTTTATTTGTTATACTTTAATTCCATTGTTTGAATTGTAGAGGTTGAGACCTTAGATATAATAATTGCGAATTGATGAGATTATGGATGAGATTGCATGTTTTATGAGTTGGTTATGCGATTATATAGTTGTTGATGAAATTGGGTAAAATTATGTTGAATATAGATGAATTGTAGTTTATGCATACAAGGTGTTTGTTTAAATGTCTGAATGATATATATGTTGTTAGACTTGTTTGGCTAGTTGTGAATCTAGCACCTATGATTATGGGTTATATTGAATTACGTTAGAGTGACGTATGAGAATGTGATAATTGATTGGTTTATTATTTATTGGCCGAAGCCTTGTGATTTAGATGTAGTGGCAATGGTCTCTGTCTCTCCCTAATTCCGGGGACAGAAGACGGCCGAGGGGATAGGGAATGACTTGTCTTACGGACTGGGGCGAGTGGCGTGAGAGGTCCCAGTGTGCACTATATTTATTTTATTGTTAGAAATGCTCTATGTCTCTCCCTAATTCCGGGGACATAAGACGGCCGAAGGGATAGGGAATGACTCGTCTTACGGACTGGGACGAGTGGCGTGAGAGGTCCAAGTGAGCACTATAAATCTACTTTTATGTTAGCAATGGTCTATGTCTCTCCCTAATTCCGGGGGCATATGACGGCCGAAGGGATAGGGAATGACCTACCTTACGGACTGGGGTAGGTGGCGTGAGAGGTCCATGCATGCTATAGATGTTTATTTAATTTATTTCATTGTAGGATGTTATTCTATTTCTTTTTATACGTTGATTATCATAGTTGTTGTTTGTGGGTTATTGCATTTATGGGATGGAGTGGCGGTATTTTGTGGTGTCGTCCCGTCTATGTATGTGCGTGGGACTCACCGTTACAATTTTGTCTTTCAGGTACTATTTAGGTTGAGACGTTCGTTTAGGAGCTATGGCAATACATCACATGGGTTCGGGGCTTCTTTCTGTTTCTTTCATTTTTTTACTTAGACATTTTTGAAGTTGTAGCCTGCGGGCAAATTCATTCGTTTGTTAACTTTTAGCTTTTATAAATCTTACCTTGTAGCCGTGTTTGGCAAACAGTTTTATTTATCCTTTTAAATGTTCCTTTAAGCTCGCAAGTGTTTTCTTTTAAAATTTTAAATTTTGTACCAAGAGGTTTCGTTTTCCTTTTATTTAAAAAGGTCATGCCTCGATATCCACTTTTAGGATTTTGAGGCGTGACACTTTTACTAGTGATGTAATAATATTTAGTTGTGCTGATCTCAATTCAGTCAAGAAAGTGAACATAATTTTAAATATGTACAATGAAAACTCTGGTCAAGAAATAAGTGGTGGGAAGAGCTTTGTTTAGTGTTCTAAAAGTGTGATTAACTCAAATAAAAGAAAATTTTGGCATTAACCGTAAAAAGCCTCATTTTATGTGTAAATTATTTGCAGGTCCTAAAAGTGTCTTTATTGTCAAGACATGGTGAATAAAATTAAAGATAAGCTGAATACTTGAAATTTTCAATGGCTAAGTATGGGAGGGAAGCTTATTATGATTAAATATGTCTATGCCTATTTATATTCTCTCAGCTTTAGATCCTTCTATGCATATTAGAAAGAAAATGAATTCTATTCTGGTTAATTACTTTTGGAGAAGTATGGAAGGGAAGAATAAAAGGCATTTGACCAATTGGAGTTAAATTTGTAAACCTTATGAAGAAATGGGTTTAAATTTGAGAAGTTTTGAACATATCACTACTACTTTTTCTTACAAGTTATGGTGGGAATTTAGATCAAAAACGACTTTATGGTCTGACTACATGAGGGCTAAATATTACAAAAAAAAATACATCCTAACAAGGTGATTATTGTTGTGAGTCTTATCAGCTCAGTATATATATTATATAGGAGCTATAGAGAGAGACAACAACATGGTCTTTATTAATCAGACTGTATGAATACAAGGGGATCCTAACCTTATTTATATAGAAGAGTTTAGGGTTATACAAGGTAGAAAGCCCAACTTAGGCCCACTATGAATAAGGCTCAATAGTCCAATAATATCCTACAACACTCCCCCTTTGGACGTCTTGAATTCTTCGTCTTCATGCAGTCGATCTGAGTCCAGTTCATTCGCAGTGCTAAACACATAAAAACCTTAGGGACGGAAAACCCAGTGTGGGACAAAACCGGTACCTAGGAGAAACTGTGTAGCCGAATGATATAGGCCAAAATTCTATGTAATTAACTAACCACAAAACAGTGTGACTCATCAAAACCTTGTCGGAGCAAACCCAACAAGAAAATCTCTGATCGAAGGAAAAAGAGTGCAACAGTGGTAGTAGTAGGGGATCAACCACAAAACATGTGCCTCATCAAAACCTTGCTAGAGTAAATTTTGTAAGCGATCTCTTTACCGCATGATATGCGAAAGTGACATCGCTAAGACTATTCTCCCCGTCGTTAGGGGGAGATTTGCACGTTACCGTTGATAAGGAACGACGTGAAATAATGTGGCATAACCCACTCAGTCTTAGCTTGATCACCAAAACTGCACTTAGTGATAAGTAAGTACATAAACTCCCTCAAGTCTAACCATAGTATATACACGCTTCTAACGTAATACATGTAGCTGCATATAGGTTCGACTATCAAAAGTGTTACATCTGCTAATGTGATTCAACAATTACTATTAAAGTTTGCTTCATTCCACGTTGTGGTGTAATATATGAATTACCATTGTTATAATTTACACATGTAGCAATAGAATAATTAAATATTGAGTAATATCTTGTTTAGTGTAAATTGGTAAATTTAGATTGTGCTAATATGTACTACCATGCTACTGCTATATTATTAAATGCAAGCAGGTACGATCTATGTATTTATTTATTGCCATGTGTATAATATGTTAATTTGCGAAATCATATATATTCATATTTAAGTTGGAAAAATTATGAATCTTCCCTAAATAGGCTCACCTATTTGGATACGATGTCTAGGAAAGATATAGGCGGAAGTCAATATCCTAATGAGGTCAGGTTTTAAGTGGCATTCGTGCCCTCCACCCTCACCGTCTTTCCTGGTCGTTTTTTAATTAGAGCTACCAAAAGGGGTTGATTAAATAATAATTTCCCCGAGTGTGTTTATATAGTAATGTATGTTTCACCGAATTGGTGTTTCAGTATCAACCCGTCATTCGATCAATGAGAACCGATTCACATGAGAAGCAAAACTAATGTTTTCGAACATGTCGTTTCGAAAAAAACGTGTTTGCTTATGCAAACTATAAACATATAAACCAGTCGTTTTATATGATAAATAATCCAGAACTCCCAACACATGTTGGATTCCATCTATGATGAGAAAAATCGTAAAACATACTTGCGAAATGACTGTTTAAACGTTGATTTTAATCCGTCACCACATGTTACTCACCCTGATGTGTGAAAATATGATGCCCAAAATTTTTTTGGATGCCATCTTTGATGAGTAAAACACGAGTTTGTTGTTATCCTCATGATGAATGTTAAGGCGTTGATTTTATTCTGCTGCCACATTTGAGACGTGATGACGTCTACGGTGAACAAATGTCTGAAATTGACATATTGGAGCAATCCTTCACCAAAATACTAGCTTGAAAATTGTATTCCATAAGCAGTATCCTGAATTTATATTCACCATGTTCCTTTATCGCCCATCTGTTATTGGATAAAAAAAAATGGCCCCGGTGAGTAGTTTTAATCCTATTGGGTCAATGGCGAATTGTTTGTCTCGAACTGTCGCGATCCCGATGAATCGCTTAGCCAAGCGAGATTTTAGACAATCGTCAAAATCAAAAACCTGTAGATCCAAGACAGTAATTGAAAGGAACAATATGTCCCGTTGTCACAAACCAAGAGATAATTCTCAAGGAGCCAACTCTATGCTATAAAGACATGCACGGTTACTCCTTAAATAGTTCACAACTATTATAAAGGTGGAAAAACCGATGCTAATGTAGTTAAAAGTTAATTGAAAGGAAACTCTTGAGACCCCCGATTTTGTGGCTCAAATGAGTTTGATACCTTTCTTTATTGATTTTGATAAATCATTGAGCCGTTTTTTTCCGCTCATCTGGATTATGCTTTTTTCCATTTGGATTATGTTTTTTTTTTGCCATTTGGACATACTTTTGAATTATGGTTTGTCTGTTTACGAAATTTCTCGAAATAATTTAAAGTAATTTGAGCAAATTACTTTGACAAATGTGACCAAACTTTAAATTATGAAATTTTAGGCAATACTTGTGGGCTAGTTGGTTTTTTTGGAAATAGTGGGTAACCGTGTACCACATAATTTCACCAACTACTTGCCTAAAAGAGTCCTTTGTGACAATGATTATGGACCTGTCGTTCCAAATCGAAATCTTTGGTAAAACCAAATTGATTTGTCAAATATGAGGCCTTATACTCTTATAGGTCCTGTCGTACCTTGTTGAGTTATAAAATATTCGAGAAAACCAGTGTTATCTGGTAATAGCTCATGAAAGAATTAAAATTTCTTTACATAGCCTCCATTCAATACGACCAAAAGTGTATTTTAGAGGAGTTGAAATGTCTTTCAAGTGGTTGCTACCACCTTTTTTAAAATCATTTAAAGTTACCTTATCATTTCGCATGTCGTCGATTGATAAAGGATTTAGATACTAAGACATGATTGTCTGTACTATCATTCGTCTGTCGTTGATTGATAAGAGCATTTTGATATTGTGACATTGACTGAATGAGATATTCCCAAGTCAAAATACAATGCTTGATTTATAATCGCATCGCATTTGGATTCTCTTTGAGGATATATTTCGTGATTAATCCGTAATCCATGCCCCTAATGCTCACTTTGAAAGACTAGTATGTGTAAAGATCACGAAATGGGCTCGTAGAATTCTTGTAAAGAATTGAAGGAGTTATTGTGCACTTATCCAACCATAAGACAGACCATAAATATAAATGGTTATGGTTGATCCATCGACAATATGGTCATATTTTACTGTTGTCCACATAAATACAGCACTTCCCAAACTCTTAGCCTTATCATTAAATTGATGGCTCATGATCCGGATTATCCTGAAAATTCTAGTCGACTTGATAATTCCCAAGAGTAAAAATCAAAATTTCGATTTGAATTACTTGAGTTTGGAAATTGAAATTGAACATCCTGTCGATTATGTTCAGACCCAAATGGACTCACGGAAAGTTTGATGATGCGACTGCAAATGATTGCACGCATTTCTTGGTCTTGAGCACCAAGATTTATATTTCTGTGTGGGATTATGCTATTTTGCTGCATTGGTCCGTCATGAGGACCATAGACACTCAAACACCATATGCGTACCAGCTGGTTACTGGTTATGAGCCAGAAGTCTCATATTAACGTGTGTTTAGAGTTATTAATTAATATTTTGATTGAGCCGCTATAGCGTTCAAAATATGGACCTCTGAAGGGGACATAAGTCGATTATGAATCCATTGCCTATCATTTGATAGAGTAACCTTGGCAAGCGATCTCTTTACCGCATGATATGCGAAAGTGACATCGCTAAGACTGTTCTTCCCGTCGTTAGGGGGAGATTTGCACGTTACCGTTGATAAGGAATGACGTGAAATAACGTGGCATAACCCACTCAGTCTTAGCTTGATCCCCAAAACTGCACTTAGTGATAAGTATGTGCATAGACTCCCTCAAGTCTAACTAAATGTCAAACGCATTTAATGACTTTATGAGATATCACGAGATCATTTATACCCGCTGCAAAATGCTTGCAAGGATAGACGTCCTTGTCAGATGTCGTGTTCCGGTCATAACACATTACTTTGGCCGAACCCGCCAAGCAAAGGACGATGCCACGGCCGTCAGTCTATCGTCTTTCGCAAGATACGAGGAAGTTGACCAGTTCCAAATTCGTTCTGCCCGAGAGGTGGTGAACTGAAACTCGTTTGTCGCATGAGATTATAAAGGAGCAAGGAGATGTGTGATTTTCTCCTCATCCTAAGAATCTCGAAATATCTGTCGATCATGATATCTTAGACGATATTGAAACGAAACGAGACTGTCATTGATTACTTGTTCATATATTCAGTGACGACTGATAATATGAACAAATTATTACAGAGAACCATGTACCATTGCCTGAAGTCAACGTAGAATAGACTGGACTAATGGAAACTTGTAATCCAAGTAGACTCCTTAGTGAAAGTGTGTTCGGACCTGTAGCTCCAACACCACCAATGTTAAACGAGTTCGTTTATTTGGTTATTCGTAAGGAAAATTGATGAGAATAATTAGATTGTAGAATGCTCGCCTAGTAGCGCAAGGCTTCTCTCACACCTTGGAATTGATTACGAGATGGTTGATTTCCTCGTAATGGACATTATAATAGTCCCCTACTTTACCAGTTTAGTAGTTTCCGAAAAACTGAGTATGCAACCATGAATGTGGTCATGGTTTTATCTCTATGGGGATTTGAACAAAGCGATATAGATGAAGGTTCCTGTGTGACTTCATAATGCTTGAATCAAGTAGTTCCTGACCACGGAACACAATCTCAATTAAATGAGACGTTCACTATATGGATTAATATAATCCGAGCGGATGTGGTATACCTGCCTAAGTGAGTACTTGATTAGCTTGGGATACTTTAACAAGTATTATGCCCTGGCGTGTTTTATTACGCGGTCCATTTTTGGATTTGCCTTCGAGATGAAGTATCTTGTGAAGACACGGTAGTGACTCGGCCTGATGATCGAGTCCGGTAAAGATTGAATCTAATTCCATGATTCAGACTACACCCAGAAGGTGTTATGATGTTTTAGTCATCATGACGCTAAGTCGTCAGATTCTCCCATGATCGTTCGATAACTAGACATTGATATAGACCCAGTCCGTCCCTGATGAGACGATGAAGAGATATTGAACCATCATGTTCATATCTAAGTACAATAATCGCATCATTGTACTTGGTCTAATATGCTAGGACGAACATCTCGTATGATGTGAATGGTTTAGCTCGACACAGCATCGCGCTAACACGCTGCCATCGAAATGGCACTAAAGACACATTCCCTTACCTTATGGTAATTTTGGAAGTGGGTTAGTTTATCCCATTTGCGTCATCGAGTGTACCTACCCCCTTCGGTACTCGAATTAATGCAACTCTTTTTCGGTTATACCGATACCGGTTACTTATCAGATCCGCATAAGTGATATTCCTAACATGGTCTGTCTTTACCATTAGGAATAAGGCAATATCTTGGAGATCTTAGAATCACTCTGATCTACTCGTGCTCTATGAGATGACTAGAGAGTGTATATATGGCTTAGAGCTCGTATTAGCCATATTTGAATTACATATACTCTATCTCACGATCCAGATAAAACACTTGTCTTATTTGAGGATAACTTGTTGTTATAGATCAAGAGAGGCATGACTAGATTATGCTATTTAGCATTTCTTGTCGAAATAAATCTTCCCATATGAAGTTTAAGAGCATCATGTCGAATGCTCGTTTTATTCCATGTTATATTTTCTTGCATACAGACTTGTGCAAGTAAATGAGGCATCCAGTCGAATGCTCGTACTCTTTATTCAAATATGAAATCATTGCACCCAGTCTTGTGCAAGTTAGGGGAAGCATCCAGATGAATGCTTATTGCACTAATTACTACTTAGTCGAAATTCTCGCACCCTGTCGTGTGCAAGTGAGGGGGAGCATCCAGTCGCATGCTCGTTCTTAGCGAGACACGTTCCCATCATATCTCACTTAAGATTGCCAAAATTAGGGGGAGTATCCTGTTGTATACTTCTTACCACTATGTACTCTTTTTTCCTTCGACTAGAGATTTTTTCCCACTGGGTTTACTCTAGCAAGGTTTTGACGAGTCACCTGTTTTGTGGTTGATCCCTACTACTACCATTGTTGCACTCTTTTTCCTTCGATCAGAGATTTCCCCATTGGGTTTGCTCTGGCAAGGTTTTGATGAGACACACTGTTTTGTGGTTAGTTACTTACATGATATTTCGGCCTATATCATTCGGTTACACAGTTTCTCCTAGGTACCGGTTTTGTCCCACACTGGGTTTTTCGGCCCTAAGGTTTTTATGTGTTTAGCACTGCGAATGAACTCGACTCAGATCGACTGCATGAAGACGAAGAATTCAAGACGTCCAAAGGGGAGTGTTGTAGGATATTATTGGACTATTAAGCCTTACTCATAGTGGGCCTAAGTTGGGTTTTCTAACTTGTATAACCCTAACCTCTTCTATATAAAGAAAGTTAGGATCCCCTTGTATTCATACATTCTGATTAATAAAGACTCTGTTGTTGTCTCTCTTTGTATTCTCTCTCTATATCTATATATATATATATATATATGTGGGCTAATATGTGACACAATAATTATGAAGAATGATCCTAATACTTGTGTAAAATGTTAAAAGTAAGAGAAGAAGTTGAAAAACAAATATTCTGGAAGGTTGGTAAGGGCGATATTATTGTCAATAATGATATGTGCTGTGGTGACACTGCAATTAATGATATAAATATTGGTGAAAATTCACTACTAAGATATCTTATTTTTCAAGGAATGTGGAACTGGGCTAAAATTAAAATTTAATTCCTCCAAACCAATGGAATATTTTCACTTCTATTTTCTCAATTAATGGTAAACAATATAAAGTGATATAAAAAGTTAATTATGCATGGGAATTTCACTATAAAATCAGTATGGAGAGCAGCTAAATTTAGGGGTAGATGAAACTAAAGAGTTAGTATTTTTATTTTCCATAGATCAAGTTATATACAGTTAATTTGGTTTATAGGTACAAACTTTACATGTTAAAGTACCGACCTCACAAAATAACAATTAGACTAACATTATAGACGAATGGATTTATTCAGTTTTGTCTATATTGAAAACAATACTCGATATGGCCAATGATTGTAATATCTTACAATTTTTTATCAAGAACGTGTATGAAAGAGGAGTTCACATCTTAATAACTACACCGCAATTCTTTCCACTAATGATGGTCACATCGTACAACTTGACAAACCAAACTACCAAATCTATATAACTGAAGTTGAAGATGCAGTTTTATTAACAATCTCATTTGATTCGATCAACGATGATAAACATGACAATTAACGAGAAACATATGCAAATTATATACTAAGTCAGAACTCACTTTTAAATATGATGTTCAAGTTAAAAAGGAGCAGTTGTGAGAGACTTTGATCATTTACAATATATATATATATATATACAATTTGTGATAAAAAAGAATACTATTTTTAATAGGAAATTTTATGAATTTTCAAAAAATATGCCAAATCCTTTTTTTTTATAAAGATTTCCCAGCTTGCTTTTCGTTTTGCGCCTATGGTTCCCACTTATTTTTTAATAAACTTTTGGAAAATATTGTATGCGAGACACATCTCTCTCTCTATCTCACTCGCAGCACAAAGGAAAACAAAACCCTAGATCTATACCCGCCGCTCAACTCTTCTACTCACAGGTCTCTCTCTATTTCCTCTCTCCCTACAATTATGTTATGTTAGCTTGAATCTGATTATTGTGTATTTAATCGTCTATAACGGTAAATATGTTCTAATTGGTGAAAGTATTTAATTAATTCTAGCATTTTTACCTTTTTCAAATCTGAAATCATTTATAGGTGTATCCCATGCTTGAGTGTATGTTGATTCGTTGAAGGTATATATGTGTATTATAAGTTTATGTTTATATATCTGCAATTTCTTTGAACTAATTCGTGTTACTTTCTAATAGGTTCCGACCATCAAGAACCATGAAAATGAACAAGATCTTCAAAAATAAAGTACTAGAAGATGAGTTAAATTGGTCAAGAGTCATGCCCGAATTAGAAGAAAACTATCAGGAAGAATTTAGGTATCTCGATATGTCTTGGATTTTGATACATTTATGCTTATGTATTTGATTTCATCGTTAAATGTTAGTGCACATAGAGTTGCACATACAATAGAGTACCCCACGGTTGTGCAATTGGATATGATATAAACTTATTTTACATGTTAATACTCATAACTATATATGTGGTGTGCTTGGTTTTATGGTTTTATTATGTGGTGTGTGGAGTGTTCGGACTTTCAAATTGTGAGCATAGCATTATTGTCTCTTTAAGTATTAATTATAGCGAACCTTTACGAAACTGTTTACCAATTCACGAAATGAATATATACGTTTTAATTATGGAGAACATTACTAAAATCGTAGCTTGGGAATGTCTCAAGTGTCTTTTCTATATTCTCTCTTCTCTTTTTGACACATTTGAGAGAAAACAAGAGTGACATCCGTCAAATAAAGGTCAGGGCTAGAAATATGAAATTCAATTGTAAAATACTCGACTCCAACCCATATTCATTGTTTTAAGTTGCAGCCGTTAAGCTGAGTTTTTTTGCATCTATTTAATTTCATGTTTTGTATTTGATTTAGTTAGTTTGAATTTAAATTTTTTGATATTTTGCTTGATATCTTATCTGTCGAAGTACTTCATTTCGCTTGAAGGGCTGAAGAAAATGTTACGAAGTGCTGGGATAAAGCAGCTCAGAGACGCTATCGAGATTTTATAAATGATCGAGAGAAAAAGTCGGTAAGGGGACTATAACCCGGAAGTTGTTTGGAACAAGTAGAAGGCGGAGTAGAACACTCCTGATGCTTTAGAGCTCTATCAAGGAAGAAAAAGTTAGCATTTATAGGCCTTAACGGACAGTCTTCTAAGCATACTAGAGATTCCATCACGACTTCTGAGCATGTTGTTCCTTTTGAAATGAATAAAATAAGCCAACCTACAAGACCAAGTGACCTATTCGTTTTTTTATTTTGTTGTCTGTTTTGAGATTACAGGTCGAAAGTGATCAGTTGTAATATTTTGAATCAACTGATCAAGTCAATACTAGTCGTGTTATGCTGAAGTTTGTTTATATATATATATATATATATATATATATTAAATGCAAATAACTAGCAACAAATTAATTTATTTTTTTAATTTACTGGACAAATAATAGCAACAAATTCTCGTAAGAAAATTGAAAAGAGAATGATGGAAAATTGTAACAAATTTCTGAGATAACCCAGTTATGTCACAAAAGTGTTGCATTTCCATCCAAAAAACTCATCAATTGGTAATATGTTACAATTATGTTACTGATATTGCAACATAAACATTGTGTTACAGTTATGTTACCAGGTATAATGTTGTGTTGCTAAGTTAGTTGCTGAAAATATGCAACAAGACAAACAATAACATACCAGTTTTTGTTGCTAAATTATTGATGATCCTGATTTGCAGATGGGTACATAAAATTTTACCTCTTAAATTGTCATGGTTTGCCTGGAGATTACATAATCAAGATGTTTCTTTGTATTGCTCTATCCAAGCCTTAGGCATTCAATTAGATTCAAGATGGTAATGCTGCAACAAAGTCATTGAAGATTATGAACATTTATTTTGTTCAGGACCTATAGCTACTAAAATATGGAATTATTTTGAAGATTTTTCGGGAATTAAAGTTGGTAGTGGTTCACAGGGAAATTTGCCTACTGGTGGAATGCTAATTCAAAATTTCTCCATTGGAAAGTAAGAAATACCCAACCCTCTTTTATTATTCGGAGTTTATGGAAGTCAAGATGTGCCAGCAAATTTGAAGATAAAAAAAAAATGCCAATTCTATTTGTATTAATATTCTTACTTGGCTAATACTTATTTCAAAAATGACTAGTTATTTGGGGAAAATTTTGATTAAAGGGGAAACATCTAAACCGCGGTTAAAAATAAAGTGAGTAAAATTATTATTTGGGATTTTCCTCTAGTGGGCTATCTAAAGTTGAATATTGGTGAGTGCTTTAGCAAAAATACAAATCAAGGGGGAATTATACGAGATCATAGTGGGGAATTTGTCCATGGATTCTCTAATCCTATCCAAAGTAATTCTGCCTTAGAATCAGAGGTACAAGCTCTTCTTAAAGGGCTTGAAATTATTATACATGATAATTTTATTGTGGAATCTGATTCTATGTGTCTAGTTAACATGATTAAAGGAGATTATAGGGTTCCCTGGAAATTAATAGATGTATGGGATAAAGTAACTTAATTTTGAAGACGAAGAAGATTCAAATGCAACATGTTTTTTGAGAAGCAAATGGAGCATCCGATCTTTTGGCTAGTTGGGGTGGAGATGGTAAAGCCCTAGATCTTAATATGATTTCTCAGTGCCCCAAATCATTGCAAAGAGTGATTGATCTGAAGAAAATAAAGGTCTCCTATATTATAAATGTTCGAAATCTTGTCTTAATCTAGTACGAACTATATCCTAGAAAAAAACCGGTATAATAACGGTACTAAATAATTATATACGAACAATAGATAATTATCATGCGATAAATTAAAACTAAACATGAAATAACTACAATATTACATGACATAGGATAAAGAGGGCATTGGAAAGTGTGTACCTGAATTGTCGTTAGAACAGTCAATGAAGAATGAACTCCCAATGTCAAATCATTGATGAAGAATTAATCCAATATCGAGTCGATGGCAAGACCATCTCTCCTTAAGATCTAATTCGTCCCCTACCGCCAGACTTCTATGTTAATGGACGTCGATTTTCCAAGATAATGTGACTATGCTTGATGAAGGATTAGCGGAATCACACTTTCCTACAAACGAACCATGAAATAGCACGAGTTTCTCGTTAGCGAACTTAAAATGGCTATAATAAATATTATAGGAACCTAATGCACTAAATGCTAGAGAGAGAACATGAAATTCTAAAGAGAGAGATACTCTGATATTGACATGTCAAAAATCAGAAATGGGATGAAAAAATGGTAGGATCCTATTTATAGGAAATGAAGAGACACCAAGGGATGTGCCTATTCTGAACAGGTGTGAATAATTGGACCTTTTCATACCAAGGGGTGCGAATGACAACTATAAGTATTGGGACCTCTCTACCCAACTGTTGGAAAAATATTATGAGCATCAAGAACACGCACTTGTAATAAAAAAAAATGGTGTGTTAGGAACATGCACGCCCACACCACACCACACCGAAGCGAGCCGAGCCGCAGGTTGCCGACCGGCGACACGTGGGTCATAGGTCAAACCCGAGACGGGACTTGAGAGACATCACCCAAACGCACGCGAAAAGGTTGGAACCCCAAGCCCCAACCACTTGATTCAAGGTGGGTATATATGAACCCTAGGTTGCGGTTTCTAACCAATGTGGGATAATTCCCAAAGTGCAAATGTGAGTTTTGGATTTAATAAACCCAATCCCGAAATATCCTCAATGACCCCGCTTCCGAGGCCAATATTTTTCACACCAATTACCGGTTTTGGACAATCCTTATACTGTTTCGAACCGCTCGAATAGTACTTTGATTTAGTATAGACTACGAACCGTTCCGTGAACGTTAACCTGTCCAAACCGGTCCACAAAGTTGGACAAAACCGGTTTTGTAATACAAAATTCCAACAATAAATTAGATGGAGATGAATCGCCATTGTTTTACAAAGAGGTTAGAGATTGGGAAAGTTCTAAAGAGAGTGAAGACAGATAGTCGTCAAAGACACGTGGGACGCTTATAGATTCTTTCATTTTTTTCATATTTGGTCCCTGTTGGTTTTTGTCGGTTTCCAATTCAGTTGGTGTCTTTTAAATAGGAACACATTTGTATTTTCTTTTTGTGGGGTTTTTCCCCGTTTTTTATTTTTCGCTTTTCATAATAAAAGAAAGTGGATTTTCCTCATCAATTATTAAAACAACAAACTATGGCCTCCTTTGTTTGTAGTATAAGGAAGGTGGGATTGGATAGTAACTACACTCGGGGGTTAATAAGGCAGTGTTTGGTTCGTTTTTGTGATGATGTACTACTATTACCCCTATATTCCAAATGATGCGAAAGTGGTGTGTTAGAAAAACCGCGGAGTGTGGTATTGCATTTTCTTGTCCACCCTTCAATTTAAGAATTACCAAATTGATCTTACTGTTAGGTGTCTTGTATCTATCTCATCTCACTTTTTACTCATCTGTTTTTTTTTTGGTACAACGGAAATCTTTTTACTCATCTATGCATACATGCTATACATAATAAATTTAACAGATGACAAATACTTACCTACATACACCTTTTATATACCCAAAAGAGAAATCTATAAATTGAATTTGAAGACTAAGAAAAAATTAATACTTCATTAGGTTCCCCGTGCCCTGTATTCAACCAAGTAAAAGGTAAAAAAGCTAAATTATTTAGTTACTTCTCATTTGTTGTCGTTTGATCTGTAGACTTTTGTTGTTGTTTGATCTGTAGACTTTTGTTATTGTTGAATTGTTGTTTATGATACATTTTTGCACTGCTACATTTATATTTCCAGCAACAAGGTTAATTTATTCTAATTATGTATGATAAATTTCTGTCTTTTGAATATGAACTATTCATAGTCCCGGTACTATGAATCACGCAACCAAACGATGACTTATCTTAAACACCTAAAAGGGTCAAATACACGTAAGCCATGGTGAATGACAAAATCAAGAAACTGTTCGTTTTATGTGGAAACAATCTCTTTTTATTTCATAGAAACTGTACTCCATTAAATACTTTTAGACTTCTCAAGTCATGTTTTCTTACAAAACATTTTTCATGTGATCTTAGAGTCACGAAGGCTAAAGAAAGGCTTGCATGGAACTCATGATGTAATGTATGTAAATTTATAAAATCCAAAATATAACACACAATAATACTTTTTCAGTTTACATATATATGCATAATTCGTATTTTTGTTACAAAATTGTGATTTATTTAAAACATGTGCACCAACAAAAATAAAATTTACCAGTTTTTTCATGATCAGCGATATTGGGTGATCTCCAAAGAGAAATAAAGAGGCTCCGTTAATCGTCACGGAAAATATCCATATAATAACAAGAGAGAGAGAGAGCGAAATGATAGGTTGCTACTTCTTTAAACCTTAGAGATTATATAGACTAAGAGAGAAGTTAATAAAAATCAAAGTGTATTATGTGCAAAGAAAAGAAAAACTAAAATAGGTCAATAGCTAATTAGGGTTACTAGGAGGATAGGATTTAGACATTTTTCCATAAAGTCAAATAAGGAAATGTCGTTCAAGCTTGCGCAAAAATTATAAATAACGTCATTAATTATTTCTCATCTTTTACTCTAATGGAATCATATATGCATGTATTTTTTCTGTATTAAATCTGGTTAATGTTACATCAATAGTAACAAAAATTAATCTGGTGTTTGATATCGTGACCAAAATTCAACTAGTTGAATGCATTATATTATGTGAATAGTTCGTCAACAAATACATATATGCGTTTCACCCTACATAAATTAACATACGCCAATTATATAATTTTATCAAAGAAGTCATATTTTCCCTCAAAATATGCATACAATTTTTTTTTTTGAAAGATACATAGACATTAACTTAGATATCAACTTGGACATTTTTATGCAAAAACGCTCCAAATCAAAATTTGATTAACACAAATATCCACGGTTTCACGACGGAAAAACAAATATGTGTCTTTTTTTTTCTAGATTTATAATTGCATGTGTTGATTTTTTAAATTTTACCTTAATTTACAAAACATGCAATTATATATTTCGGAAAAAAGAATAAGCCGCATATTTGTTTTCCAAGCCTTTTTTGAGCGCAAGTGGCAGACCTGAACAAACAAATCTGGCTAGTAGGAACTCAGAATTACCACAACTTTTAATGTGCGTATCAAGCTAGCCTCACCACGTATAAAGTTGTCAGTAAAAACCACAAGGCAACTAGGTATGATATCACATAATAAGTGAGTTTCAAGCCCATCTCTTATCCATTTCTCTAGATTATTGCAATCTTGTCCAAAAAAGCCAATCATCCAACTGTAATCTCTCCAAACTCTTCTCCCTTTAGAACATTTTCCTTGCCTTACTTGACCATCCAAACAAGTAAAGATTCTGAAATAAAAGAAGAAAGAACAGCAGTATACAACATAACAAAGACCGACAACAAGAAGCAGTCTATCCAAAAGTTTAAAAAGATTAGTAAAATAAAAAAGTCTCTCATCTATTTTGAGCAAGTAAAAAATAGTACCACCACCAGAACTAGCAAAAGTTCAAAACCACCAAATAGCCAGAATAAAACCACTGCATTATCATTTAAAAATGGAGTCTCTTATGTTCCAATTTTTGGCAATGAAAGAATTTCTCCTATTAGTGGGGATATTCCTCATATTATTTAGCTTGACTTTTATGATAAATTCAATCTGGAGAATGATAAAGCTAACATCAGTACTAGTCTTACTATGTACGATCGATACTACAAGAATTATGGTGTTTAGTGACGAATTTTTTTATATTCTCACTAAATGTATCTATTTTTAGTGACGAAAAAAATACTAAACGTCACTAGTTAAAAAATAATCGAGATAGTGACGAGAAATTGAGAAATTTATTTTCGTCATTAATTATCAGTATATTTAATTGTTAATTGTCATAGAGATAGGTTTTTAATAGATGTTTGACGGCTAAGCCATAATTGTTGGTGACCAGCCGCGTATAGTTTTATTGGTCTTTATGTACGATTTTGCGTAGAAAATTAACTTTCTCACCTTTTAATACAATAGTTTTTTTAATTTAATAAAAAATGAATAACATGAAATATAAATAACATATTTTATTATAATATTTTAAATTAAAATATTTGTTGTCACTATTGTACATTTGGACCAACACGACGTGAGAAGAAAATATTATATGCTCACTGCCGTATTCATTACGAATAAAAACTACATTTCCAAATAGTTATTGACCATTATATTATATTATGTACTACTAATAGGAATAAAAATTTCTTCACCATTAATAAAGGGTGGGCGTAAAAGTACAATTTGTTTCTCACAAATACCAAACGACATTGAAAGAGAAAGTGGGGAATACCTTTTCACAAATACGATTATATCACAAAGTGAGAAAGTGGGCGTATTGACATATTACCTAAATCATTTTTCACAGAATATTACTGTTTTTTCAAGAATATTGACCTATTCTCTCTCCTCCGAACTCGATCCAATCTCGCAGCTCCACCCGCTGCGATCGAATATTGACCGAACTCAAAGAAGATCACCCGCTCAATCATCTCTAATCGGTATGTAATTCAAACCCTAACTTAAAATCAAGTGAACTATTGCTTATATATTCATAATCAAAGTTAATTATCTCTAATCGGTATGTAATTTAACTCGATCATCTGTAATCAAGTTGGTTGTTTATTGGTGCTCATATATTCATAATTTTATGAGCTCAAATTGTGGTTAATTAATTAGAATTTGGTTATTTGTAAAAACGATATAGCTTATGTATTACCGGTCTATAAAATTATTATCATCTGATGAAATTTGTTAAATTTTTATTAGATTAGTTGATTGTAGTTTTTATTCATTTATATTTTTGTTAGTTTTTCTCTGAATTTGTTAGTTTTTGTAATTAATTTAGCTCAATTTTGTTATTTCTCCATGAAGTGGTCCAACCCTTAGCATTGTTTTCCAATAAAGTGTTCGTGTATCTAGGCCTAAGAAAGTGTTCAATGCTCAAAGTTCAAGAAGCAATCTAGCTCAAGCTGGTAAAGAGAACGTCCGACCTCCTACAATGAGAAGTAATCAAGGGACAGGTACGGCCTTGTTTCTTTTTATTTTTTGATAAGTATATTATAGAAAATATATTCCCCACTTTCTCTTTCAATGTCGTTTGGTTTTTAGTTTCGCATGCTCCCTTTTTTGCTAAACTCTCCCCCCCAGCTGAACTATGTACCGTTTGGCTACCACCTTTAGAAGACTTTCCTTCAACTTTTGGTTGTTCTGTTTCCATCTCGACAATAACTCGAAAGGAATTGCACACCTTTACCCATTTTCCTTAAGAAGCATTTTTAAGCGCTTAATAGGGGACATTGTAACGTTCTGTACTATAAGTTTTTGATGTGCAGTAATAACATGTTTTCTTATCATTGCTGATAATTGTTTCTTCATTTAACAGACTTAAAGGTTGTCCACCATCATCATGTTCAGAACTTTAAAATGAATGCTCCTCTCTCCAGTCCTAAGAATATTGTCCAGGTTCCGAGTTCAAACAGTACCAGTCTAACTCAAGCTGATAGGCAAATTGCTAGTGCTCATTTGATGAGAAGTAAACAAGCATGTATTAATATGGTCCTACATAATATTATTATTATGTTTCAATGTCATCTTTCATTTGATGAAAAATGCTAGTGTTAGTGTACCTCAACCTGGTAGCCAGAAAGCTAGAGCTCATATGAATTAATGAACTAATGTCATGTTTTGGTTACATTTTTGATAAGTTTTATCCTCATTCAACAGAGTTAGAAGCTGTCCCACATCGCCATGTTCAAAATTCAAAAATGAATAATCCACATTCTAAGCCTACGAAGGTCGGTATTCATTTCTTATAAGGCTTTGTAGATTTGGGTACAATGTGTTGATTCTTGAATTTCATTTTGTAGGAAGTGCAAGATCAGAATCACAGTGGTAACACATTTTGTGTTGTAACTGAAACGACAAAGAATGCTTCTGGTGTGCCTGTTGAAGGTGAAATTAAACTTTAATTTAACCAAGTCTTTGAGCTTACACGGTTTTATTAAGTGTTAATATACATGCATTGTGTTTTAGGCTCTTCAAAAGTGACTAACACTCAAACTTCTTCCATGTCGGAGGTCGGCGTTGGTGGTAAGACAAAAGACTTTTGTTCATAACTATTTTGTATTTCTAGGAATGATTTTAGGTCTTTTCCCTCTATATTCTGATGTTAGATGTAAACTTTTTTTCTAGACTCTTCTAAACCCAAAAAAAGCCGTGGAAGGACCCAAGGTTATAAATTAGCTAAAACGATGTTACAGCCATTTGAGATCATATTTCCTCAGCATGTTAATAGACCAGTGGGTGAGCACTCCAATAAGTTTACCACTGAAGTTGGTGTTCTGGTTCGACAATTTGCACCGTTGCAAGCAGAATCATGGAGTGTCGTTAGTCAAGAGATAAAGAATTCCATAATGGACCGTCTCCGTGTAAGTAGTTGCTATATATGTTCCCCATTATGTTGCTCCAAAAAATGTTTTAGCTATCTAATGTCCACCATCTACAAATACTACTATGGTTCTATTGTGTAATGCAGTAACTTCATGGGAGTTAGATAAAAGAGTAACTAAAAGGAATTGACTTTAATAATAATTGGAAATGGCATGCAAGAATTACATAATTTGTACTGTTTAATTCTCAACATTACTTGACTAGCATGTTTAACAGGAAAACTTTCTATTTGGTCATGAGGATGAAGTTATTGCATCGGTGAATTGTATAATGGCAAGACGATATTATACCTGGCGCTATAGTATACATGACGAGTTTTTGAAGTATCGAAGTTTAGCAGCAGCCCTTTCAAATCCACCACCTATGGACTTAGACTTTAAAGACTGGATGTATCTTTGCAATTTGTTCAGCACCCCAAAGTTTAAGGTATCTTTCGATGTTTTTTTTCTCACTCCATTAATTTTTTTCTCAACTTTTTAAGAATATACTTTCCTCTCAGGCTCAAAGTGAACGAAACAGAAATAATAGAGCAAAGTTGAGATCAGCGCATGTAGCCGGAACAAAAGCATATTCAAAAATCAGATATGATAAGGTATTATTTGCGAGCCATTTAGAAAGTTTTTTAGTATCGTCTTTGTTCTCTACATTTATGTTCCTTACTCTTTTCTTCATTTCGCAAACATTGAATTTAAATATTTTTTTTAGCGAAATACCATCACTCAGGAAGATCTCAAATTTACAGAGCTTTATGAAACCACTCACCGAAGAAGATCTGATAAATCTTGGGTGGACGAAAATGCTAAAGAATTTCACGTAAGTCTTTTGTTTTGTCTATCTCATGTCAGTTAAATAATGATCATCCAATTTCATGACAACTTACCAATGGTGTTTATTGTAGGAGAGCATGAAAAAACATAAGATGATGGCACAGCTGGAGGAAAGAAACCTCACAGATGAGCAGCTGTCCGTGTTGACTTTTGGAAGCAAAGCTGGCTATCTTTGCGGTTTAGGGCATGGTCCAAAACCTACATCCTCTGTCACAGGGAAACGCACGCGTGCAGAACTCGTACGAGAGGCCTATGAAGCAAATAAACGCGCTGATTTTGCTGAAAAATCGGCTCTTGTGTTGGCTGAAAAGCTGAAGATAGTAGAAGATCAACAAGAACAGTTGCGAGAAGATATGAACATGCAGTTTGCTTTATTCCGAGAACATATTTTCAGCAATTCTTCGGTAAGTTAACTAGCAAGGAGGTGGTCGTGGGTGATGAAAGTGATTGAAGAATCTTTGTCAATAGCTGGAGAAAACTGAACAACCTGTGTTCGATAGTGAAATTACTTTCGGTTATCTTTATTAACAATTTGTATGTGACTTTTTAAGCTTGTAATAATCTTGATTTCGATGTTTGTTGTTGACAAATTCGTTCTTGGAAAGTCTGACATTCGTAACTGGAAACATTGATCAAAATTGCTTAAATTTGTTGGATTAATGGTAATTGTTGACTCATTGGCATTATTAGTATGTACAATTAAAGTTTGTCAAACCTGTCAAACAAAATACAGGTTTATATATTGTGAAATAAATTGTTCATTCTTGAACATGTTCAAGCAAATGTTTATTCAGCAACCTTTTGGTCAACATAGTTTTCGATTGTATTGACGGAACCCTCTCGTCACTAAAGGTATACATTCAGTGACGAAATTTCTTGTCACTAAAGATAACATCAATGACGAACTATTTTTCCGTCACAAATTACCTTTTAGTGTCGGACCTGTAGTGACGACCTAGTGACGACGACGTATCATCACTATCGAGGTCTGTTGTGACGAAATTGGGTCTTTAATGACGAAAGCCTTCGTCACTATACACCTAAATTCTTGTAGGTTTTCTATCATTTCTTTCTTTCCAAATATAATAAATTGTACTTGAGAAAATGATCTTACCAATAAAGCAGGTAGTTTTTTACCCTTGAACATTTTAGTGGCCCACACAATCCATTCTTCCCAACTATTGCATAATCCAGAATACCCTGCCTTGAACAACAAATTATGTAGTATCCTAGTGGAGTACACACATTTGAAGAACATATGGTCGAGGTCTTCTAAGTGATAATTGCACGAATAGCAATTGGTGGTAACATTAGGATACCAATTGCAAATTTTATCTACTAGTCTTTTCAGAACAGCTTGCCACATGATGACACTGCATTTAGGGGTTTGATTTTTGAACCAAACAAGGTAAGCCCAAGGAACCTTAGTCTTTTTATCTCTCATGTGATTCCACATAGAACCCACAGAGAAATCTTTGTCATCAATGGTCCAGGCTATGTGATCCTTCCTATTATAGTGTATCATAGGGTGGTTTAGTCCCTTTATTTGAGCCACAGATGATGGAAGCTAGCCTTTCATTAAGCGAGAAGCCTTTATCCTGAAGCAAAGCCCAAGTGTAATCTCTGGGCAAGATAGGGCCACTTCTAAGCCAATTATCATACTGAAAGAAAATGTTATCACCAGTGCCCGCTTTGAAATAAATAAGGATTTTCATAACTTCTCTAGCTTTTAAATTTTCTTCCAAGAAAAGCTACTTCTAGAGGGGTTTTTAAAGACCCGGATATTTCTATCCTTCACTATATTGACGTAAATCCATCTTTTCCACAAAAGAAGTAGAGTGAGGATTGCACAGGTTCTAAAAGCAAAATTCCACACTTTGAGATTTCTAAAACCCAACCCACCATCATCGAGGGGGTAAATAATATCATGCCAAGCCATTCTAGCTCCAGGACTAGCCCATAAAAATTTAGAAAAAAAATTGCTCTATTTTGTGAGTGACTCATCAACGGTTTTGATTGTTAGTAATACTATATTTAACAAAAAAAATTATTTTTAATTAATATTTAAATTTAGTGTATGCTCAACTAGGGTTTTATTATTTTTTTATTTTGGTTTTTATTGGAATGGATTTTTAAACTTAACAATTGTTCTTATTTTTAATTAATATTTAAATTTAGGATATGCTCAACTAGGGTTCTCTAGTATATTTTTATTTGAATTTTTAGTAGGTTGGTGATGAGCACGACAACTTTTGGCATATTCAGGTTTATTATTTATGTGTCACTTTATTATTAAGTGGCTTATTTGTTATTTTTATTGATTTTTGAGGACCAGTCCCATAAACTTGTGTACTGCTCATTATGTTTGTTACTATTGGATTTATGAGAAGGTTAAACCCTAATTTGTCTTTTTTTCTCTTCTCTTTTGATTGATTGTGTCCTTTGACCTGAGATTGGTTTTTCTTTCTCTCCTATATTTCTACGAAACCTTCGGTTTTCATCATTGTTATCTAGAGCATGTCTTTCCTACATCTCGTGGGAACCCTATTTCATTTTTTTTCTCCTTCTTTATCAATAAAAAAAATTTATCATGAACCAAAATCAATTGGTGAGTGATATTCAAAAAACTGGTGTTGGTATACAAGCACTACAAGACGGGGTTAGTGGAATAAAAAATCAATTGGAATGGTTGTGTCGGAGACGGGGCATCGAGGTACAGACACGTGCGCCAACCGCAAAAAATAGTGAGACGGGCTGATCTACCACAGCCGGCGATGAGGTAGGTGGAACCCACCAACCCGCGACCTGTTATGGGCCGCCACATGTTAGCGGGTTGCCTCCATAAGGGACTGATCGTTTTGATGATGGTGGTGTTTTAGGTTTTTCGTATGTGAAGCCTGCAGCCGTAAAAACCATAGCAGTTGTTGGACCCGTGATTGAGCCTACAAACAAACAGGTTCGAGATGTGGTTTTTGATATTATCTTGGAGATTGATTTTAATACAACTAGCCTATATGATATTTTAGTTTAGCTCCGTAACCGCTTTGTGATTTCTTTTCTACATCGACAAAAAGAAGTGAAACAAATTATCAATGATTGTATTAATGACTTATGTGACGATGAATATGAGTTTGAACAGGAAAAAGCAAACTGCGATTGACCTACCCCATCCACTATAGCAACAGAAATTGCGGTTCATTCGAAAAACATAAATTATGAGTTATATCTAGATAATTTATTTTACGACAAACCTATGAGGGATTATGTTGATCCATATGCGGTTGGGCTGTACTAAGGGTGTCAAAAATACCCAAGACCCGAAAATCCCACTGTAAATACCCAAAAACCGTAAGAACCGACCCGTCACGGAACCGTTTTTGGGTCTAGCCAACCCAACCCCGCTAGATCTTGAGGCGGGTATAGTTCTCAACTCTATACCGTGGACTCAACCCGTAGACCCCAACCACAAAACAGACCCGCATATCCGATTTATAGAACCGCAATATATACTCATATTTTAAAAATATATATGCATATTATGTATGTACAACGAAAATTGGATAAATGCACGAGAAAGAATACAAGAATAACTCATACAACGGCGAGTGAAAAAAGATAAAACGTTTTTGAATATTTGCGAAGACACGGTTGAAAATTTAACATTGAACAATTAGTTTTTATACTTGTTTTATTTTTCATTAGTTGACGCTCCTTTATTTTTTTATTTTATATCTTGTAAGGTTTTTTTTCCATATTTTTATATTTTTATCATTAATAATATAAAAATATGGGTTTTTCCCACTGTTTAATAAAAAAATAGTTGTTAATCTTTGTTGTGATTCCAAATTTTACGATTTATTTTGAATTCGGTCTATATTTCTTAACAATAAAATGGGTAACTAAGAAAATAAAAAATGGAACCATTAGTTTGTAATGTTTAAGTGACTGTGTAATGTTTACGTGATTCAGTAATCAACCAAACACATTGTTGACCAATATTAAGCAAAAAAAAAATGATAGTAACTCATTACTTTATTTATTTTTAATAAGTAAATTAAGAAATAACTTGGAAAACTATATTCATTATCAATATGTAAAAATACCATTTAAAAAAGAACATCTATAAAAGTAGAATAAATTTTACGAATTTTGGGTATTTTGGATAAATAACCGCACCGAGAACCGTTATACTCATTACAAATACGGGTATGAGTCGGGTAAAATAAGTAAAAAAAATAATTATATAGACCCGACCCGACCCGTAGATGATAAGAGAATCGCTAAAATACTTACCCGAATACCCAAAAATCGCCGGGTCGAGTCGGGTAAAATTGACACCCCTAGGTTGTACGATAAAATGTCTATTGATAGAGGTAAATTTATGGAGTTTATTCTTACAAATAGAGGGAAAGAAAAAGTAAAATCGTTTTGAAAACATATTAATTCCTCTTATAATTTGTTGAGTATTTGGGTTGAGAAAGAAACAAGAGAATATAATTTTTTGAAGATGCAATTTCAGATATTTTCTTGTGCGTACAAGTTGATGAATAGAATGAGGGTAGGGGATTTAGCGCATGAAATATATTGTGGTTGTTTGGAAAGAATTTATGAGATTGGGTTGTTTGGTGTATGTAATGAATTGGTGGGACTACCATGCGATCGTAGTAAATTAAACATAAACAAGATTATAATTTTGGTGTGTTTTTCTCATGGCCGCGAGACCATTATCAATAAATTAACTCGCGTGTTTATTTGCTTTGGAGGCGATAATGGTGGAATGGTAGTATTTGGGAAACGTGATTTTAAGATTATACTTTTGGGCGATGGAAGGTACCTTAATTATTTGACTAAAATTGACTATTCGTTAGTTTTTTATGTTGACATACCTATTAAATTGTTTGTTAAAACAATGATTTGCTATATCAAACGGTCATATTTTTCAAAAAAAATTGGTAGTCTATTAGCCTCGACATTATCGAACGTTTTGCAGCAAGAATCGGTCCATTTGAACAATCGGGTAATGAATTATGAGCTTCCAAAGTTGGAATTCTGCAAGTTTTTTTCTATTTTGACAGCACGACTTTTGTGTAGAAAAGTAATTAATTGTTATAGCAACCAGATTTCAAATTGGTTGAAATTTTGTGGGTTGGTAGAATACTGGTATATGGCCATGTGGACACAAAAATCGATCATTTGGATAAATATCGGCCGAGTTATGAATTTTTAAGGATTGGGTTGTGTGCAGTTTTTTCTATTATGACCGCTACGACGTCGTTTGGAAAATTAATTGTTTGGGTTATCAAACGGTATCTGATTCAGTCCAAATTTGATAGGAAGGTTGGGTACTCATGTGCGGACGTTTGCACGCTGCATTCGCAATATTTGGATGACCAGGGATTTATTTATGAATTTTTACATTTTGATGAACTGGGCTGTCCAAACATGACCTGGGAAGATTTTATGTCATGGAGAAAAAAGTTCTTGGCGCTGCTTAAAAGTGGTCCGAATCATATAAAATTTTATGAGAAAACACCAAATACTATTAGGGAGGTTTCAATACCAGATTCACTATTTTTTTATGCACCGTTAATGAGTTATGGCTTTTCGAAAATGACTCATTTTTTCCATCCATACGATTTTAATGATTTGGCTTATGCTTTTATATTATTGTGTGTTGATGATATTATATGGGTATTTTATGTTATCGGTAAGCCATCTAGTAGATATATTGATCCGTTTTTGGATGATCATTTTCATAAAGCAAATGAGAAGTCGGGTATTCGATTTTATTTTGATGCGGTGGTTTATGATGGTTATGCGGAATTTTCAGAATATGATTGGATCGCTCGAGTTTTGAGGTGTGCTTGGAGTGTGATTTTGAGATATTGATTTGGCATTGTTGGATTGGGAGAGTGCCAAAACCTTGAGGACAAGTTTTCTCTTAAGATGTAGGCGATCAACAAGGTGTCATATATTAGGTCGGTTTCCTCCTGATCGGGGTCGAAGATACTCTCGATGCTGGAGAAGTCTGTTTGGGTTGCCGGCAGATAATGAAAAATTGAACACATGATGTTTTGTTCATTTGAGCTCGTGGCTACAAGGCTGAGGAAAAGTTTGCTCTTAACGGGGAAGGAATGATGAGCACGGTAACTTTTGACGTATTCATCTTTATTATTTATGTGCCACTTTATTATTAAGTGGCATATTTGTTATCTTTATTGATGTTTGAGGACCAGTTTTGCTATTTGTTTTGTTATGAGTATTATTTAATACCCAACTTCTCATTATGTTTGGTACTATTGAATTTATGAGAAGGGTTAAACCCTAATTTATCTTTTTTTCTTTACTCTTTTGATTGATTGTGTATTTTGACGTGAGATTAATTTTTCTTTCTCTCCTATATTTCTACGAAATCTCCGGGTTTCATCGGTTGAGTTTTTATTATGTTGGATATTTATATTTTGATTTATCAAATTATAAAATTTTATGTATCTTTGGAGAGATAAATAGGTATTTTATTAGCCTATGGAGTGTGTAAGTTGTGGGTCTAGCATTACTCGATAAATAAATGACAAAAAAATTAACAAATGAATATGTAAATTGATAGAAAAAAATTATATTTGGAATTTTTTTTAAAAAATTCTTTAATGTTTGGAATAGTGGACATAATTTATTTTTTTAACCATATTATCTATTTTATTTTTGTAAAAATTAGAAACAAAACAAACTCATAGAAAACGAAGGTTATAAACAACAAGTAATTTATTTTACACGTGCACTTTCCTTTTTTGAGAAAATGATGACTAACACTTTCACCTCAACGCGTATAATTTTCAGGTCACTTTTGTGGGTGGCTGTAGCATCACTCTTTTTTGTATGCCTATAAAATATGGGCAAACCCCGAGAAAGCGATATCTGGTCCTTACTCATATCGAAGTATGAAATCGTGAGACAGTTTAAAATTTAAATATAATAAAGGCAGTGGCACATTAGTTCTAAGTTTCAAGTAATTTGAGCTAAGTTATTAAACACTATTTCCAATATGGAGTAGTTTGTAAATATCGTGCACTTTTTAGAGAATACCTACAGTAACTATCAGTTTATCACTGGTTAAGCAACTTGTCATATAATTATTTAGATGACCCTTTATAAATTATCAACTTTGTTAAATAAAGCAATAGCATTAGGTGGTCGTGGTGCCAAACTTTGCTCTCAAGAGATGAAAATGGCATTTAGAAATACGAAAAAGTTGACAACATTTAGAATTTCAGGAATATTATAATCAGGACGACTAACAATAGTTTCATTATGTATCCCCTCATATTGCGGAAGACAAAAGTTGATCAATTGTATTAAACCAAATAAATTAGCATAACAGGATATCAATGTAACAACAAATAATGATGCAACATAGAAATTGATACTTTATCGGAAATATCCGAGTTAATCGACGTTTATATCAGTACTTTAGGATGTCATCAGACTCATATACGTACATCAGTACATGCCAAAGTTGAAAATATGTATAGCAACAAGCCGCCTCCGATGTGCTGATTCATGTAAATGAGTTGAAGAAATCTTGAAATCGTGTAACTAAAGGAATCACCAAAAAGTAGAAACGAATATGTAATGTGCTGATAAGCTACCAAAAAACATTATTGCTTAAATTCATATTCTAGACTATGAATAAATTATATGTATATTCACGTTTCATTCTATTAGTTTTCATATTTCGTTGCCACTTCATGAGTGATACGATCACCATAAACCCTAAACCTTAAACCCTAGTATCCTACAGCAGTCAATAGGGTTGTAATTGAAGCTAGCATTTTACAGGGAGGCTCCGCTTCTCATTAAGAGCTAGTTTTACATTATTATCATTAAAAAATGAATCAAATCTGGAAAAAGAAAGTATGGATCGTGTTTACTAAACGAGCTTGAGCAAAAAGTCCATGTCGTCTTGTATTATCTTTTATCGTTCATATGCTACATTCCACACAAAAATTCATGAAATACCCATCAAGTGAAAGAAACTCAATATTCTCACTTTTTCCTCATAAATCTATATTTACACTTACCCCGAACATGCGATTGAACACCTGCACTGAATATAACATTCCTCTCACCAATGACCAAACGGTCCTATAGTTAGTTTTGAGGTACCTCCTCAATGAAGAAAAGTGTAAAGCTGAACATTATCATCACTCATTTTGTTTCGCATTGAGTAGCTTATCGTTATTATGGCTCGTCTGGTTTCAGCTTTTTAGCAAATAAGCTCGACTTATAAGGTTGAGTAAAGTTGGGTTCGTCTAGCCTAAAGCTTCCAGATTTTTCAGGCCAAGAACCGAAAAATCTCAGCTGGTCAAAAAATGTTCTCGCTTTTAAGAATAAAAGAAAAGAATTGTGAGATTAAAGTGCAACCAAAGAGGCCTTATATAAAAGAATTTCTGTCAAATTATTCGAACAAATATAAGTCCAGCAAAGTTTTCTTTAATTAATCAAAATAATTCCGAATTCCGAATTCCAAAGTTCCAACATGGTGACTATTTAGTAATTAGTACTAACAAGTAAGAAAAGCAACAACATCAATAAAAAAAAAGTGGATATTTGTTCATTATAAATGAAGAAAATGAACATTACACAAAACCAGATACAAATCTTTAGCTGTCGAAATTACTAAGCAGACAGCTACTTAGCTGAGGAAGTAAATATGAAGTATAGATCAGAAGAAAATAAAAAAAGCAAGCAAATTTGAAGGTGTATGAAAGTTATATTTTGTGAAGTAACATAAGATTTCTTTTCTCTTTTTCCCATCTCCACTTGTATGATTTGCAGCTTCAATGTGCACAGAAAGGATGACTACATGCTTATTCAGGCCATTCTTTCTGGATACTAAATGTGTAGTTGATTTCCAAGTGGCACTTGTTGTCGTCGTCTATAAACTGCAAAACATCATGACAAACGAATAACGATTTAATCTGAGATATCTTATTTATGTCCTTTATTACCGGTCTCAGCTTGTTTTCAACTTGTTTTGAAACCTTGTTAAACAGGATAATAGCATTTACACTGTCTGTTTTGCTAGATTTACATCAAAATGAAGAAAGTGTCGAGATGAAAAAGATCAAGGCATTGAACAGAAGGTCACAAAAAAGTAGAATATAACTTGTTTACCAAAACCATATTTGACACAATGATTCATCGTTGGAAAAAAGTAACAACTGTTTTTAGGCAATAAATATTTAACAATTAATTATTCAGAAAAATACTACTTTTTAATGGCATGTTAGTTACATGCATAACCTTATTGTTTGACCAGAAAATGTAATAGGGAACTTCTCTTTTGGGTTGTTGAACTGAAACTTCTAGGCAAAAAAACCCGTTTATTTAAGAATGAGAAGAAACTGAGTTTTGTAGCTTTTACAGGTTAAAAACCGATAACAGTTTCGGCTTTTAAGCCAAACATTCACATGAGATACAACTCATAAGAAAAAAGTCGAGCAAGTTACACGTGAAAGTCCTTTTTTTTATTATAGATCGAGTCTGCACTGTAATTTTTTCTTGAAGCTATTTATTTATACAAACAAAAGCTACAACTTTGATGATAAACCCATACCTTTGATTTTGCTGTATATGATCCCCTTGCAAAATAGCCAGAAGGGGTAGTCTCTTCTGGCATCTCATGTAGGTAAGGATCAGCCTGTGGGCTAAAAGTCCCAAGCATCTCCTTTGAGTTATCAACTGTAACAACAGACACCGAAATTTAACTATCATCATTCGTCGTTTGCAAACCCGTATTAGAAAAATTAAAATAGGAATCTTAATTTGAATGATAAAATGCCACTTTATAGTGCACTGAGTTTTCAGCGTTTAGCAATGTAATCGTAGTTGAAATCCAGTAAGTTGGTGTTCTATAAGAGGTATTTTACATATGTACACAAAATGAGAGTTTACCTTTAAGACCAGTTTTCCAAACTGTGTTAGTATACCTCAGGCCAGAAACAATATTGTTGCTGACCCTGATAGCAAATCGTAAACGATACTGAGTCCCTTCTTTCAAAGTAAACCACACTCCTTTTGGGTCACCGCTGTCGGGGATTTCAAGAACAATATCGGGTCTACCAGGACAGATAATAGTAAGGCTCGCGATCTTCACATCCGCTTCAAGAGTTTCCACATCTGTTTTTTTGAATAAAAATGTTATTTTGTCAGCGGTGTTATCCTCTTGAAATCAAAACTATCCCTTCAGAAGTCAAAACATATGCGTCTGAAAACAATAATTTATTAGTTCTTTTTTCCTCCTTTTTTTTGAACAGCAATTTGAGAAACAGGATCGACATGATGGAAAAGAAGAAAACTCATTTGTGCTGTATGTAGGAAGATTCAGATGGACACACAACTGGGTTACTTAAGTAATTAGCTACCTGGTTGGCATCTCATCTGACATAAGAAAAAACAAGAAAGAATAATAAACATGGGTGTTACAAGATCATATCTTTGTTTGCAGCTTCTTATAAGCTCAACTTATTTGCTTATAAGTTGCAGCAGATTTGGCTGGCCTAGAAAATAATAAATATAGAGGTTGTACATAGATGAATAAGGTCCTTTTCTCCATCTCAATTAAAACAATGTATCTGCTTAAAAACTACATCAAAACAAGCCATATATTTTGACCAAACGAGAAAACCTAGTTCTTTCAAAAGCAACCACTGGAATGACCAATTTTCCTTACAAAGGAATAGTACCAAACATAATAACAATTTGTTTTGTTAAGTTACATAAGCAAATACATCGGAGCACATCTTTTCGTCAAGATACGTGTTAAATCAATTAAACCTTATAAATATATGATCTGAAATCTTACCTCCTACAGCATTGACATCAACGCTCCCAAGCAGTTGTTCTTTCCACCTCCTTAAGCTTTCATCGTCCTGAACAAACATAGATTACGAAATTATGATCTCCCTCTACATAAATAAAAAATAAATTTAAAACTTCTGCCTTGGAAATAATTACCAAACCTTATCTTTTTCAAGATGTTCTTTGATACTGCATTTAGGACCTAACTGCAGACGGGCCTCTTCTTCCTCTTCCTCTGTCGCATAACAAGAAGCTTCGCTCGGCTGTCTGCTCAGCCCCTCCGGATTATCAAATGACATTCGTGGCGGCGTCGCAGTTGGTTTTGGTACTTTATTGTCTTCATCAAGAACCATTTTTTCACAAGTTTCTGGAACGCTTCTTCAATTTCTAAAAATAATTATTTTTATCAGAAAGTGTTGGAGCATTAGCATGGACTACCCTTAAAACATGGAATACCCTCTTAAAATAACTTTCCATGAGTTCCCTTGAGTTGAATATAGGGTCACTCACTCTTTTCCCTTGAATTCATTGTAACAAAGAGTGTCTTTATAAATTAGGCCACAGAAATATATTTTTCTTTTTCACTTTTCTCTCTCTCATATTCCATTATCCTAAACCAAGGGCCTTGTGCACGGTACGGTTCCTTTCAACGAAATGACTAAATATATTCTTCAAAAACAATAAAAGTGAGAAAAATTATCATAAAATATGTATCAATTTCGTAATCTGATCAAGAAGATGATATATAGTGACTGATGCAGTAAATGTATTGGAGTATAATAACTTAAAAGAAGGAGTCTCGGCCTAAGTTTACAAAAACGATAGTGTAATTCAAGTGTATGCACTTGCAAAATGGCTCGTTTAGTAGCAGTCTTTTTGGTTTTTCTATACTGTAAAGCAACTTCTATCGTTGGGCAGTCAAAAAGTTTATTGGCTAAATTTTTTATGCAAAATTTCATGAAAAGCTAGAAAGCCAGTTTGGCCAGCTTTCTTGTTCTTTTTTCCTAGAAGAAAAACGATAGATTACAAGAAAATACCAGCTAAAAAAATTCAAACCCAAAGAAGACATTTAGTTTTTCAGACTCGATGAATCATGCGTCTTGTTTTGACAAAACAACAAGCCACACAAGTAACAGGACACTTTGTATAATCTGATCTCAAATATGTACCAAATGAATATTAATTACTGAAAATGAAACAGTAGAACATACCTAATATAGAGCCAACTAACACAACAAGAACATCATCAAAATCCCCAGGTGGAAAAGAATAATGATGATGACAAGAGAAAAGTGGAGTGTGTTTGCTTGACAAATTAGGGAAAGGGCAATTCTGTGGTGATCCGAAAATGATGTTTGTTGGATGAAAGTGGATTTACTATTTTATTGTAAAAAATAAATAAATTGTGCCCATGATTGTGGCACCTTGAGCTATAACGCAATATATGGCATCGAAAAAGGCCGTTGAATACTTCTTGTGAATTCACCTTAATTGGCTCTCAACCTATACCACGTCACTGAATTTTGCACCACAACATTCTCAATTTCCTACAGACAAAAGGCCCATTTTGGAAAGAAAATAAATGACCTTGAAAATATGAGATGTTTTCAAGTGACCAAGCTATGCTTGATCATACGAGAAAAACGAGTTTTTCAACTCAAAAAGTTTTTCTATTGTGACTGTATTGGGATACAACAGTGTAAATGTGTAATTATCCAACTTAAAAGTAGTAGTAGAAAATAGTGTTCAATTGTCACGGTTTATATTTGATAATTGCTTTCAGTTCTTCTTCATTATGACTCCCTAAAGGAATACTAATTTCTCTAGAGACTAGAAAGAACGTAGATCATGAATATATTACACAAGCTTATTCTACAAACATGGGGGATATTAACAACAGTTTACTTAAATTACAGTATAAATAAATTATGTCAAACTGTACCTTGCTCTTTCTAAAACATAAAAGTTTTACTTCTTTTTCTAATAACTAGTGATTCTATTTATTGTCGAGGAGAGATCTATCTTAGTCCGGCAGACGTTGTTGCTTACAGTTGTAGCGGTGGAAAACATACGTGTATTAATCTTACCGGTGTTTCGCCCTTGGTAGGGTTTGGTATTGGTAAATTTACTATGGTCACTGTGGAGAAAGATGAAAAGGTCTATCAAGACAATCAACACAGTTTCATACCTTTTGCGTTTGATACATTTGTATTTTTAGCTACTGAGTCTGTTGAGCTTTTCAGAAAAGTACTGAAAGTTATGAACAGAAATGTGTTGACTACAGGTTCGGCTGAATGTGTCTTTAGAATGTTAGGATTTCCTATTCAAATAAGACTAGCGACGCCATTTATTGCCCGCTTATCTCAAACTCATATGTAATAATTTTACTCTACTCAGTTTTATTAATAAAGATAAAAAAAATTAAAATCCAAAAAGAACATGAAAAAATGAAATTCAACCTCTTTCCTAATAATAAGTAATTAATAAAAGGGTGAAAGTATTGACTTTAAAGAAAGAAATAGAGAAGGTAACATGTTAGTAAAAGTAAACCAACTCTTCAAAAAAAGAAAGTAAACTAAGGTAGAGCTGGCCTAACTGAACAGAAAGCACAAAGTTAAGACGAAACAGAGCTAGAAATCTCGTTTACTGGTTAAGAGAATTAAGACATGAAACTGGACTTGATGAATTTTGAGAAATTAAATACTCCTAAATAGGAAGCTTGCATTCACCACACATCAGAAAACTCATCAACTTCATCATTTATCACGAACTATATCCCATCCCTTCTAATCAAGAAAGATATGAACTAAATTAAGTCTTTCAACGAGAATAAGCTCTTCGTCGAATCAAAAGACGGGTAATCTAATTATCAAAACAAAAATAACTTGTAAATAAATAGCAGTCGTAAAATATTCGCCAAAGTATTCAAGCTAATAGCAAGGTCTACATTTCCATGGGTACAATAACATAGAAAAAACTGGTGAAAATGATATTCCCGTTCGAAATGAGCAAAAATCAAAAATAAGGACGGGAGGGGTGGAATTAGGAAATGCAGCTTCAAGCAGTAGCACCCTTTCCCTTCTTCTTCTGGATCTTCTTCATGTAGAACTCTAGTTCCTTGCCCTCCAATATATATCTATATAAACAAAAAAGGCATACCCAGAAATTTAAAAGAAAATTCTAGCATGGATAATATCTAAATCAGCAGAAACTTAAAAATGCATATAAACTAATTAACATATCTCATACAGTATATAATTAGAAGGGGGAGGGGGCAGAGCAATACAAGCAGAAAATGGTCAACTGTCGTAACATAAAAGGCTGCTATAAAAATAAAATGACCGTCTTCTGTTTTAGCTGTTCTGACCCCTTTCCAACTTATTTTGCGTAAAAGTTGCTAACAAACGACACAACATAACTATTACACATAATGTCTAAGTATTTCAAGGTAACATGCATGATGACACTCATGTGGGATCAGAAAAGCTAGAAAATTTAAGGTGCATCTTTTTTCTCAACCTCAAAAAAGCCTTATTCACTTAAATCTAAACAAAGTCGTAGCATGAGCGATTAGTATGTACTTAAGGTTGGAAGTTCTCCTTTGGAAACTAAGTAACAACAGACATAGATGAAACTACACAAGTGATCTAAAAAAAAGATACAGGTTTCTTAAGTTAAATCTTTTTTTTCTGAAACTCAAAATAAAACAATTGCTTTTCTAAAGAAATGCAGACAAACAAACCTGTAACCTAGCCCTAACCAGTTTTACTTTGGAAAAGATTTCATCAAAACTACTGGTAATATAAGAATTGAATCGTCGGATACTCAAGTGAGATGCAGTAACATGATAGAATTTAGGATTATCGGAGAGGAAATTATGAGAATCTTACCCATCACAACGACCGCATTGGCCGGGTCTGGAGGAGATAGCAGCCAACAAACGGCCACCGCCAAACTGATCCTCGATATGTTGCTCAAGGCTACGTTCTGTCTGGCGAGACTCTATCTTTCTCTTCACGTGATTGCTTTTCTTCTCCTCTTCGGTAGCTACTGCTGCTGCTGCTTCTCCCTCCTAACACGCCAAAAAGAAGAAGCAAAATTCAAAAAACTTATGCAAGGTGCCGATGAAGGATCTACTTATCGATAACATAGATGTACTAAGAATAAGTTAAATCACTGAATGGAATGGATACAATGAGGTAATAGTAATACAACCGAACTTTACCCTTCAATTGTAAAGTTATCAGTAGAAGCTTTTTATCGAAGGGAGCTCAACAAATCTATTGATTAAGATATCCATTAATTCAACAAAAAAAGCAAGGTCTTTTGAGTTTCGAAATCGTGTTTAGATGTTTATACATTTTTTCAACAATTATGAACTCCCATATGAGTCATAGTTTTATAAATTAAAGAAAATAGAAAGAAAAAGGGTACTCTATAAATAAAATCTAAAAACTAGTTAACTGGCCCAATCTATGTCCAATATTATTAACTTTGCAAAAATTACTTTTTAAAAGGGTATTACACATTTAGTAAGTCATAACAAGTCCAAATTGAGCAGATATGAACGAAGGGAATAGAAGGGGCAAATTAGGGTGTAGAAGATCTAATCAAGTACAAACTTGTGATGACATACTTCCTATGAGCCTAAGCATATGCGACTCTACACTACTAGAATAGATGAAGCTAAATTAGCAATAGAGTGCGCAAGTAAAACTCTGCAACCAAATAAATTAATAAAGTGATTGCCATGCATGATCCTTTTATTATTTCAAGCCGTTATTGCGACAGTGAAAATTTTGATGCATATTTATTTTTAAATGAAAGTATAGGATGTTTCCGACAAACATAAGACAAACGTGGTATAACCTTCTCCTATCATTGCTCATGCATCTAGCAGAAAATAGACAGAAACCGAGAAAGACGCTCACCTCTTTCTTGGAAGCAGCAGGAGCTTTCTTCTTCCTACCAACATCAACTCCATAATGCTGGGCATAATACTGCTTGAACGGAGCAGCATCTACCTGAATGATAGCACCCTTCACAAGAGTTTGGGTCCTAACCAACTCATTATTTGACGCATTATAAACCACGTCCAAGATACGGGTCTTTCTAGCAACAGTTTCACTTCCCCAAGAGAAGTTACCGGTGTCCAACCTCAAGGCTCTCCACTTGACATTTCCACCACGAACTCGTATTCTCCTAACCGTCTTGTTGTTGTCCAACTTGGTGTTGGCAGGCTGTCTCCCGAGCTCGTACCTGTATACAAATACAATAAAATGTCAGGGTTTGCAATTGAAACTGCTGTTAAAACTTTATCAATAAAGGGTCAAATTATGTTGAGTCTATTGTGTTGATTCAGGCTATTATATATATATTTTGTCAAAAAGAAATGAAGTTTCAGTGCAAGAATCAACGATCTGTTGGATCAGTGAATGGTTGGAGCACCTGGCATCAAGTCCTAAAGGCCTAGAATTTCACAATTTTAAAATTATAACCAATAAAATGTGCGTATTGTATAAATTTTGTCAAAAAGAAATGAAGTTTCAGTGCAATAAATCAAAGATCTGTTGGATCAGTAAATGGTTGGAGCAAATGGCAGCAGGTCCTAAAGGTTTTGAATCTCGTATCATTTTAGAGTTATAACCAATAGAATGTGTGTATGACTACACAAATATTGCAAAACAACATAAGAATCAAAAGTTTCTAAGAACATTGATAGATCAAACAGTAAAGAAAAAACACACCCTATGCAAAAGGATAAATAATGACATTATGCATCTTTGGATATTTGGATATTTGAATAAGAATAAACCATATCTAAAAAATCAAAGTATTCATCAAACTGAAACAAAACATGGAAGACTGGATTGTATGTAACCATAGAGAAGTTTAATGAGCCAGGCACAAAAATGAAAACCAAAAAGATTTAGCAATTGAAAATATATGGTAAAACCCTTTTTGTAAAAATTAAAATCTAGAATTGCTCATATAATACAATAGAGTATTACTCTTCAAGACCAAACGGATTTGCGTGATTGTCAGTTTTAAAAGGAAACACAAAAACAATTTTCCATACCAAGAAAACAACAGATACCTTAGCTAGAAATTCTAGCTTCTCATCAATAAAAAAACACCAAATACTACCTGGATTAATAACTTAAAAACAAATAAACAGGACTTACAAGTTCTATACAACAAAACCTTAAAATCATTCTGAGAATTACCGGTCCGAAGCAGAAACAGAGCTTATATGTTCTATCCAACAGAATTAATAAAAAAATTATCAGTGGAATGGTACACACGTCAAAAGCTTAAAACTCAAAGAAGCTGATGTTATAAGCTCTATTAATAAGCAAGCCCAGGTAAACATTGTTGCCATCAACAGTGTAGAGTACAGACGTCAAAGTATATATCATGAAACGTTAGATTTGGAAAAAAATAATTATCAATTTCCATCTAGATTTAAAGCCTAAAAACAAATAAGCTGAGCTCATAAACCCTACTCAATCTGACCCTAGAAATCATTTCAACAATTTTCAATGTTGGGCACAATTATCACAGTACAAATCAACAGAATAGCTGAAATTACCTTGATTAAAAGCTTAAATGCAAAGATATTAAGCTCAAACAGACGGCCCAGATAATATAAAAATTATTTTGAAGAATTAAATCTGGGAAAGAATATAAATATAAAATTCCATGTAGATCAAAGGCCTAAAAATAAAACAAACTCAGCTAAGCCTTGTTCAAACAAAGGCTATTAATCATTCAGGTAAATACCAGTGTAGAGCACTTTCATCGCAGTAGCACTCCAACTAAAAAAGAATCATTGGCAGTAACACAGTAACAAACATGAAGCATTAGGATTTAGAAAAAAAATCAACTACATTAAAATTCTAAAATAAATAGCGAAGCATAGAATCCATATTCAAAGAAACCCTCTGATTCATTCACATCTAGATTTAAAGTCTAAGAACCAAATAGGCTTGGCTTATAGGATTTATTCAGAGAAGCCCTAATAAGCATTCCAATAAATATCAGAGTAGAGCAGAATCATCAAAATACTAATAACCCCTAGTAAATTTTAGGCTTACGAGCCTAAAAATCAAATGTCATCTTACATTAAAAGCTATAAAATCAAATAAAATCAGCTTCTTATCCTTTTTCAGACAAACCCTAATTCATCATTCTGTATAATGCACATTCATCAGTAAGAACAGACCCTGATAAATTTCAGGCTTTTAAGTTTTAAGTCAGCTTATTTAAAAACCCAAAAATGAAATTAAGATCAGCTTTTAACATTTAATCCCTATTAAGACAAATTTCAGAGTAGAGCACCACAATCACCACAGTGAAAAACTGAAAAGATCAGATCTTTCACCAAAAAAACAACAAGAGTTCTTTACAAAAATATAAAAAAAAGGAGTAAAATAAGAATAGAGGGCAATCATTCTAGTACCAACAAAACTTTGTAATTTTTAAAATCCTAAAAACTAAATGTCAACTTATTTAAAAGCCTGAAAATGAAATAAGATCAGCTTTGAACATTTAATCCCTATTCAGACAAATTTCAGAGTAGAGCACCATCACCACAGTAAAAAACTGAAAAGATCAAATCTTTCACCAAAAACACAAGAGTTGTTTAAAAAGATACAAAAAAGGAAGTAAATTAAGAGTAGATGGCAATCATCCTAGTACGAACAAAACCTTGTAAATAGTCTTTTAAGCCTAAAAATCAAATATCAACTTGATAAAGAACCTAAAAATGAAATAAGATCAACTTTTAAAATTTAATCCCTTATTCAAACAAACCCTACTAACCATTCCACTAATATTCATTCAACAGCATAATTACAACAGCAAGAATTTAAAAAGAACAAATATTTAACAACACAAAAAAGACATTAAGACGGGGTTTAAAATACAAAAAAAAACAGCTTTAAAAATTTATTCCCTATTCCGACAAACCAAGTAACCATTCCACTAGTTTTCATTCTATAGCACAATCACCACAGTATAACATCTGAAAAGATCACATATTTAACAAAAAAAAGAATAAATGGGTTATAAAAATATTTTTAAAAAAAGGAAGTAAAGAAAAGTAAAAATATACAGACAAACCCTAGAAACTATTCCAACAAATATAAGAGTAGAGCATAGAACAAACAAATCCTGGTAATTTCTATCCTTGTTAATCTTGATAAGAAAAAAGTCTAAAAATGAAATTAAGATAAGCTTTTAAATTTTAATCTCTAATCAGACAAACCCTAGTAACCATTCCACTAATTTTCATTTTAGAGAACAATCACCACAGTAAAAATCTGAAAAGATCAAATCTTTATCAAAAAAACATTAAATGGGCTCTAAAAATACCAAAAAAAAAAGAATAAATAAAAAAGAGAATAAATAAATAAATAAAAGGTTAAAATTATTACTTTCGCTTCTTCCTCCAGGCCTTCTTCTTTCCACCAGTGGCACGCCTCTTGTGCATGGAATCCCTTGAAATACCTTTTAAATTTTACATTTTTTATCATTTTTTATTCACATTCAATATTATCACAAATATAGTACTGTAAAAAAAACAAAAAATAAAAGAGGAGAGAGAGAGAGGGTACCCATGGTTGCGGCAAATGGGTTTCTTCTGCCTAAGCTTTTGCTGCTTTTATGGGTTTAGAGAGAGAGAGTGTGTGTGTGTGAAGAGAGAGAGAGGTGTGCTTTATTGTAAACCCTAGTTTTTGTTAAATTGCTTTTTTGTCCTTTTATTTTGTTGAAAGGATTTTGGGCTTGTTGTTTGGGCTCAAATAATCATCTTCCTCCAAATTATAGCCCATACAAAAAGGGGAGGTTTAGTGATGATTTTAGAGGTGTACACGATCCGGGTTATAACACTTTTGTACTCTAAAAGCATGGACACGCCAAAAAAAAAAATTTGAAGAGTCGGACACGGCAAATCGGGTGTCCGACACGGGATATTGGCATGTCCGTTATGTTTTGTTTTTTACCTACTTGAACACGCGTGTTGGACACGTTTAACGATAACATGACACGACTAGCCCAATAAATATGTTCAATTTATAATTTTTTAACATGATAAACATCTAAAGTGATTTATAAAAACGTTGATTTAATAAAAATATGTCAATTGACACATTTGATAATACTTAGATCAAAATAATACTATTATAGTTTTTTTGTTTACATAGAAAGATATGTCATATATATATATATATATATATATATATATATATATATATATATATATATATATATATATATATATATATATTATATTCTATTAAGTGTCGTGGTCATGCCGAATCGTGTCCTAAATTTTTTGAATTTTGTCGTGTCATGTCGGACACGTGAACTCGTGTCCGTGCATCCTTGGTTTTGGACAAAACCAAGCCCGGATCATATGTTGGAACGGGTCGGAATAATCGACAACCAAACTAGACCAATGGTAGTTTTAAGCTCAAACCAAACCAGACGATCCGGTTCGAACTCAGGTTGCTTCCGGTTTAACGGGATGACTCGGGTTCGGTTTGGTTTATGGCAAATATCAAATACTTTTATATAAGGTGGTGATAGTATGATTTAATATGACTTAGATTATACTTAATTAGGATTAATAATTTAATACTTAAGATTGTTTTTATCTTTATAGTACTAAATATATATTATGTAATTTAATATTTATTTTCAGCGGGCTTAACCGATTTTAAACCTAACTTAGACCATTAAGAACGGTTTTGAATTTTTTGAACACTAGACTAGACTATATATATGTTAAACAATCTAGACCAGAGTAAACCATCGTATCGGTTTATATTCAGGAGCTCACAGATTTTTATATACTGTTAGATATATAGAACAATTATGTTCGTATGAACAAAGCAAAGCAAAATTATTCTATACTCAATAAATATCAATCCGCAACGGGTGTTGAAATTGAAACTACTCTTTTATGAGGGAATGGACAACAAGCAGTCGATCCAGATCACTCAACACAACAATATAAAATGAAAAAGACACTACATAACTTTAGTGTATTGAAAAAGACTGACTATGTTATTGGTCCCATTTGTTTAGTGGATTTTCTTAGAGGTGGATAGATAGGACTACTAGTTGTTTGATCAAGACCTTAGTTTTATTACGAGCCACAAACCCTAATATGGCATGCCTTATTCCGTTACCCAAGATCCAAGTCAGCACCGGAAAAGATCTCTTGATTCTTTGCGGCTGGGTCCGCTTGGAAGCAAGCTACATGTTGCCTATAGTTCAACGTTGCATTTATCATCATCGTATCGACGGTTGAGCATAAGTATATAGTGTGATGTATTTAAATGGATGGTTGGACCCTGTATATATTTTTTTACCGGTCTAACCCGAATTTGTCATTTGCAATTTTTTTGTACCCTTTGCATCACAAAACAATATTAAATTACCATACAAAATGAGCCAAAATCCATTATAGATTGTTGTTTCTTTATAGAAAAATGTTTGTCGACCGGGGAGAGTTAGTGTAAAATGATACACCGCATCTTATAACGAGTTCAATTGGCTCAATCGTGGGTTGTTTCTATATTGCTTGAAATACTATGGACAAAATTGTTAGTATGTCATATATGTATGGTAATCGAGTGAATACATCATGAATCTTATTAATGAAAATTATTTGGTCATCCAAAGCATATTTACCATGTCGGGAAACGGAAACAGGATACGATACGAGAAACGGAAACAGAAAACACAAGACAGTTTTCAATGGGAAACGGAAAAAAAAATAGAATATAACATATTGCAAATATTTATGAAATACGCCTAATTTGTATGAATAATACAATAATACAGTAAACAACTAATTAAATTCTTATGATTTGAGAGATAATTTATCAAAATAACTCCATATGCTCTTTTATTAATTTGATTTCATCATATTTTAAATGCATTTTTTCACTTTTATTAAAAAGTAAGTGTCTTACAAGTTTCTTAAATGTTTTATTGAGTTTTCCAAGAAGTATAATTTAATATTTTAAAAAAGATTCTCTTAGGTTTTCGAAACGTTTCGGAGACGTTCTCCCTAAAATTTTAAAAGAGTATCGTACCCGTTTTCGAAGAAACGTGATACGTCACCTAAACAGAGTTTTCGGATAACTATGATCCAAAATATATTAATTAAAAACATAATGTCATGCGTATGTGTTAGCACGACACTTGTTTATATTTAGGCAATCTAGTACTACTGATTTTAACTACGTGATTAATTTTTTTATGAGGGTTTCTACCCTTATCTTGGTCAGAAGGAAGCTAAGTGCAGACTATCATGGGCGACGGTACCCTCCATAATTATTAAAATTATTAATTTTTCAATTTTTCAAATTTTATTTTTATTAAATTACTTTAAAAACGATGATTTGACACAATTTATTTTTTTAGGTCACTAAATTTAATAGTAGATATGATTTTGGCACCTCATAAAGGAATCCTAGCTTGGGCCCCGGTCGTGGTAGCTAATTCCCTACCAAAAAGATTCAGACTTTGATTGTATCATGTGTGGTATCGATTGTGGGGTAAATTAATCTTTAGTGACCTGGGTTTTGGCATATTTTAGGATAAGTGACCTAAGTTTTTTTAATTTCGGTTTTGTGACCTAAGTTTAACTCTGTTAGCAATTTAGTGACCTTGCGTCAATTCAGTGGACGGAATACGTTACACGTGCAGTCACGTGCCCTAACGTCTGTTAACTAAAAGGGTAAAACAATATTTTCCGGGTAAATTACTCTTTAGTGACCTGGGTTTTGGCCTATTTTAGGATAAATGACCTAAGTTTTTTTAATTTCGGTTTTGTGACCTAATATCCAAAATGCTAATAAACATAACAGACGTGAGATTGGCAATCCCACGTCTACGTGGTAGCCAATTTTTTTTTTTCTTTTCTTTTCTAATTTCGTTTTTTCTGTTATTGGGTTTTCAGATTTCAAAAAGTTGTCCAATTTTACCCAAAAACTTTTCCAATTTTATCAAAAAAAAAACTCTAACCATCGACCATCAAATTCCTTTCTATATCAAATTAATATATTTTTTTATCAAATCAACACCACTCTGCCACTACAAATTATCCCCAATTTTACCAAAACAAAAAACCTCTTTCATTTTACAAAAAAAAAAAAAAACTTTCCTAATTTTACCAAAAAAAAACCCTAAACCATCAACCATCAAACTCCTTCATATATCAAATTAATATATTTTTTTCTCAAATTGAGTATAAATGTAGTGGTAGAGTGATATTGATTTGAGAAAAAAAAATATTAATTTGATATATGAAGGAGTTTGATGGTTGATAGGTTTTTTTAAAAAAAAAATTAGTGAAGTTTTTTTTTTGGTAAACTGGGAGAGGTTTTTTGTTTTGGTAAAATTGGGGATAATTTGTAGTGGTAGAGTGATGTTGATTTAATAAAAAAATATATTAATTTGATATATGAAGGAATTTGATGGTTGATGGTTAGAGTTTTTTTTTGATAAAATTGGAAAAGTTTTTAGGTAAAATTGGGCAACTTTTTGAAATCTGAAAACCAAATAACAGAAAAAATGAAGTTAGAAAAGAAAAGAAAAAAAAATTAATTTGGCTGTATATACAATTGGAGGGAAAACAAACTGAAATTTCCTTCCAAAATCTGAGGGTATTTTAGTCATTTTAGCAAAAAATATGTTTTTTTTTTGAAAAATAGGATGGCAGGTCATTAAATTGCTAACAGAGTTAAACATAGGTCACAAAAACCGAAATTAAAAAAACTTAGGCCACTTATCTTAAAATAGGCCAAAATCCAGGTCACTAAACACTAATTTACCCTCAATTGTGAAATGAAAATCAGCCTTTATTTGCTTGCTCAGGATTCACGAACATATCACATTTTCACAAACTAATTATTTGATTTGTTGTGCATCCTACAAGGGCGGAGGGAATATGAGTCCAGTATGACCTGTAGGCCTCACTCAATTTTTAATTAAAAACTACTATTATACCCTTAATTTTTAATTATATTTATATAGTGAGATGTTATATCGACATCAAATTATACATCAATTTGGACATTTTTTTTTTGCAAAAACGCTCCAAATCAAGATTTGATTAATGCAAATTTCCACGATTTTACGACGGGAACACAAATATGCATCTTGCTTTTTTTTTCCGAGATGTATAATGACATGTTTGGAAATTACGGTAAAATTTAAAAATTAAAAACATAAAACATGTCATTGTACATCTCGCAAAAAAAAAAGTATATTTGTGTTTCCGTCGTAAAATTATGAAGATTTGTATTAATCAAATGATTTGAAACGTTTTTGCAAAAAAATGTTCAAGTTGATGTCTATATAACCTCCCCATTTATATATATGTCATTTATTATATTTTAATGCACACACATGTTAAACAAACTCACGCACAAACAGAATTAATAATTGGTGTTTTAAAAAAAATAGTAAGTGGTGACCTCCTTAAAAAATATAGGCTACAAAAATTCGCACGCTCGTCTTCCGCTTCTACTCTCTTACCGTCTGGCGGTCTTCGAACTCGTTATCTCTTACTCTCTTGTCAGTTCTTGTAAGTTTAATTAGGGTTTTTTTTATACAAAATTGATATACTGTATATAGCTTGTTTACTTAAAAAAATCAATATTTTAATTGGCCAATTGATTGAATAGAGGTTGGATTTTTATACTACACTTTTTCTGAAAAAACGCACAAACCGTACATTTAATTTACGGTTTACAGAAATTACATGCAAACCGTACATTTAATGTACGGTTTGTATGTAATTTTTTTTAATTTTTTTTTTTTTTTGTAATTTCAATTTGTAAAATAGGAAAAATATATAAAATATGCAAATCCATAATTCACTTAGCTATATATAATTGGTTGTTGTTTGTTGTTTGTTTATATTAATTATAGAAATTATAATAATTGTTGATATTTGTCCCATTTTTTGCAACTGTTCGGAAAGGAAGCAACTGTTCGGAAAGGAAGCAAGCAACTGTTGGGAAACGAAGCAAGCAACTGTTCGGAAACGAAGCAAGCAACTGTTCGGAAAGGAAGCAACTGTTCGGAAAAATTTTAGGGAAGTGCGGAAACGAGTTAGGGAAGTGCGGAGTGCACGCTCGTCGAGCCAACGTATAATTGAATATGAATAATTGAAACGGGGTTCCAAGGGGCAGAGCCCCTGGCGGGGTCCTAGGGGCAGAGCCCCTGGCGGGGTCCAAGGGGCAGAGCCCCTGGCGGGGTCCAAGGGGCGAGAGCCCCTGGCTGGGGTCCCGCTGCCAGGTCAGCGGGCGGGGTGCGGGGCAGCGCCCCGTTCAAAAATTTTTCCGAACAGTTGCTTCCTTTCCGAACAGTTGCTTGCTTCGTTTCCGAACAGTTGCTTGCTTCCTTTCCCAACAGTTGCTTGCTTCCTTTCCGAACAGTTGCTTCCTTTCCGAACAGTTGCAAAAAATGGGACAAATATCAACAATTATTATAATTTCTATAATTAATATAAACAAACAACAAACAATTATATATAGCTAAGTGAATTATAGATTTGCATATTTTATATATTTTTTCCTATTTTACAAATTGAAATTACAAAAAAAAAAAAAAAAAAAAAAATACATGCAAACCGTACATTAAATGTACGGTTTGCATGTATTTTTGCAAACCGTACATTAAATGTACGGTTTGTATATATTTTTGCAAACCGTACATTAAATGTACGGTTTGTGCGTTTTTTCAGAAAAAGTGTAGTATAAAAATCCAACCTCGATTGAATACTCAAATTATTGGTTATTGATTGTTATTTACTTCCGTGTTTTTACTATTTTCAACTTGTTTTAATTGTATATATTTTGTTTGGTTGTTGACTATTATTCTATGAAAAAACTTAATAAACAACTTTTTAATTTCTAATATAAAAGAACAAATATGGTTAGTTTTTTACATAATTGGACAACACATGATAGTCTGCTTTTGAACAAAACCGATTTTATGACACTAAATTTGAAGATCTTTTGGTCTTTTAAAAACATTTTGTATGATCTGAATTTTACCCAACTAGTAGTTTAGCTATTGAAGTTATCATGAATCACTTTCAAATAATGGGTAAACGGAGAGCTCGGTTGTAATTTTGGGCTTTAAATTTGATAGGTATTATTTATCGATTTTTTAAAGTTATAGTAATTATGCGCTTTTTATTTTTTGGATTATGTCCTCATTGACTAGAATTTCTGGTCCCGCCCCTACATCATACATTTTCACTTTTTTAATTGGTTTCTGCGTGTGACATGGTAAATAAATACATTAAACGCTCTTGGTTCTCAAGAAAAAAGCATATCAAAGTTAGGTCTAGATGAGACAACATTTTCTCGTTGAATAATTTGTAAAACCGTCTTTAAAGAGCCTTGTTTTCTCTTCGGATATATTATTCACATATAAAAAAGAAAAAAAAACTAAATAATCAATTAAACCCGAATAAAATCGAACCAAATTGATTACGCATTAACAACATGAATGCTGAAACAACCGATAGAATAGTTGTCTATTATTGTCTTGTTCTTAAAAGCCATTGTTTTCTCGTCGGATACGACAATATACTATAGACCAAAAACAAACAATAGATTGGTTTACTAAGAAGTTTAAACCAACAAGCATTCAAATTTAATCTACAAATCAATCTATTAACTTAAAAGGTCAGTCTCACATCAAACAGCACCCCCCCAACCTTCAGAGCCTTTTTTGAACTTTTTAGGGCTCCCATCGCTATTACTTATTAGACAGAGACACCGGTTTTTTGACTTGTTTTGCTTCTCGATTCTCTTCTTGTAAAAGCTGACAACCCCAAATATAACTGGTTGTGTATAATAATTCTGATAGCCATTTCTTCCATAATAGTGCTCCATAATAACCATTATAATTGTTAGAATTAATTAGTATTTCCACCGTTATTTTCCATTTTTACTGGTTCCAGAAGGTAAAGAATACTAAAGCATTTTCCTTTCCGGAAACACTTAATCTTAACATATTTTCCTACAAAAATCAATGGACGATCTGGGTCGAATTCGCCTTTTATTGTAATTACATTTTTGTCCAATTTAGTTACCATCACTCCTGCACAACAAAGAAAATGCTATAAAAAAAAATTAACTAAGTTAATAACATACTACTGGTATCCAGATATCTTATAAATTCGGAGTTAAGAGTGTCTATTAAAATCAGAAATAATGTAAGAATGGAATATGGTTAAGGAAATAAAAATTAATGTCAAAGCCAAATATGTTTGCCGATACTATAAAGTAGCTCACCAGGGATATTTAAAGATGGTAAAGGGATATGAAGATTACATTTAACTAATCTCAATTAAATCTTTTAAAAAAAGTCCACAGCTTTCTTGTATTTGTTAACATGCCAATCCACATATACGAAGAAGGTTCTTTTATTAAGTTGAAATTTTATTCTTCTGCAATTCATTTTTCATTTCAGAATTTATTAAAGGTAAAACACAATTTGGCAATAATAAGGAACCATCCAAAATTATGTACATAATTAAGTTGGAAAACACTTCTCAAACTAATTTATATATATAAAAAAAAAGATATACAAACAAATTAGAGAGAAAAGTGACACAAAATATTACATAAATGTCTAATTATGTATGATCTAGTATTATAGAGCAATACAAATCATCATACCTTCAATAGATGCTATGTCCGCGAGAGTAGCCTTAGCAATCCCCTCTTACGGCCATAATACTCCAACTCGCAATACTGCGAAAAAAATGTCCATATAAGAACATGCATTAAGAGAAAAGACATTTAAATACGTAACAATAATCGGGACTACGGGATGGGAAGTTGAAATATACCACAATTATATACTTTCTTTCTGCTATATCTTCATAGCTTCTGGGCATTTTCTTCTTCATGTTTTAGCTTTATGAACAACAAAATCTGCAGAAATTTGTGAATAAACTCTAAAGTGTGTCGTCAGTAAAATGTAAAATTAATTAAAAGAATTCATACAATGAAGTAATCGAGAAATAAATAAACTAGTTGTAACCTATGTATAAAAAAACGAACTTCCTGTTGAAATCAGGTCTGTGACGAGAAAACTTTTCAAGTTCTTGCTTGTTTCCAGACAAGTTTTGCGACACCCAAGCGAAACGAAAGTTTTACGCCTTTCTTAACCTTTATCATACAAAGTTACAATATATAGCAACGACGCACTTCAAATTATGTATACCATATGCCATCAAATTTTTCAAGAACAGATTCATTTTTTCAAAACATTGATCACTTTGTTGGTATGATTAAAACTGATAATCACATGTAGATTAATCAAAATTAGATCTCAAATCCCATCGTCTTCTTCTGCTACAATGTTTTTCTCTTGTGGAAAAACAAACCGGCCGAATTCATCTTCAAGAAGCTGAATTGAGTTCAACCTGACTCTAACCTGTCAAAACTACGTCCTCTTAAACATAAATTAAAAAAAAAACTTTCGCTGGTTTGTATGATACAACAACAAGGTTAACTTTCAAAAAAAACAACAAGGTTCGCTGTAACGTTTATACATATAGATGCTACGTCCGACTTAAACTGTGTAATAACCTACTTAACGGTCTTTGTAAATATAAAAAAAAATATTACTACAAAATCTATGGTTAAAAGAATTAGCATGAAAACTATAACTGTATTATCAAGGACTCGGACGTGAAAAACTCCAAAGAGAATAATGTCGGAAAACTATGCAAATCCCAAATCAAATGAGACTGCGCAATTTAGCCATTTTTTTTCCAAAATTACCCATATATTTTTTTATTAATTACAATAATACCATAATCACATAAAAAAAATATAAAAACTAATAACTAATAACACTATTTATCACTCCTTAACAACCAAACATTCTTTTAAATCTTATCATCTTATACTGTTTTTTTTGTATTATCCACGTATTTGTATCATAACTAAACTTATTTTTTATATTTTAATTACATTGTGCGTGCGGTACGATTACCAGTATATACATCTTTGGTGAAGAAGAAGAGGATATCATATATACACCCGATAGCGTCCAATTTAGACATTTTTTTTCCAAAAATACTCATATATTTTTTTATTAATTACAATAATACCATAATCATATAAAAAATTATAAAAAGTAATAACTAATAACACTATTTATCCATCTAACAACCAAACATTATTTTAAATCTTATCATCTTATACTGTTTTTTTTTTGTAATATCCACATATTTGTATCATAACTACACTTATTTTCTATATTTTCTATTATAATAAGTCAACCCAAGTCAAGTGAGACTGCCCAATTTAGCCATTTTTTTCCAAAATTACCCATATTTTTTTTTATTAATTACAATAATACCATAATCACATAAAAAAAAAACTAATAACTAATAACACTATTTATCCCTCTTTAACAACCAAACATTCTTTTAAATCTTATCATCTTATACTGCTTTATTGTATTATCAACATATTTGTATCATAACTATACATATTTTCTATATTTTAATTGCATTGTACGTCTCACACGCAACGCGTGGGGTACGATTACTAGTATATACATATATATCTTATCTAAAAAATCTTTCTTGAAGAAGAGAAGATATCATATATACACCCGATAGCGCCCAATTTAGGCACTTTTTTCCAAAAATACCTCTATATTTTTTTTATTAATTACAATAATACCATAATCACATAAAAAAATATATAAAGTAATAACTAATAACACTTGTTGGCCCGTAAGTGTCTAAACCTTAGAGGGGGTGAATAAGGTTTACGTACGATTTTCGCGGAATAAAAAATTTGAGCAATTAACAACGCAAAAAGTAGAATTTATAACCAAACAAATTTTGTTGATACTATGAAGCTAGTTCAAGCTACGCAAGCAATCAAAACAAGCAACAATATAAGTGCGGAAAGTAAAAGTTAAGAGAAAATAAATAACACAAGATGTATAGAGGATCGGCAAACCCGCATAGTCCTCTCCTCGGTATTCACACTACCGAGTATTTCACTAGAATGTTCTTCCCAAGATTACAACCTAACGAGCTAATCCATAGATTAAGCTCCCCCTTACTCTATCAGTATCCCGAATGAAAAGACCTAGAGCTTTTAAGCAATACTCGCTTATAAAGCCTCTACCCGATCACTCGCTCACAATTGAGTTTATAATTCACTCTATAATTTGAATTGAAATGTATCACTCACTAACAAATAGTATCTTGGTGTTTATATGATTACAATAAGATTACACACAAGAGTATTTATGAATATAAGTGAGAAAAATGAAGTATAAGCTTGATTATGATCTTGAAAGAATAGCTTATTGTGTGTGTGTATTGGGGTAATTTTCACCAAGGATTTTGGGGTATTTGAAGGCTAATTGGTCTTTGTTACCGTTGTATGAAGGTTTATCTCTTTAACCATTGGTTTTAAGCAATTTCCCATTTATCCAGAATAAGTCAAAAAACTATTTTTTGAATTCTGCAGAAAACGATCGGTCGTTTTCTGCATTTCGACTGGTCGTTAAATAACGACCTCTCTGTTCAATTTAGGACCAAAACGATCGGTTGTTTTGTCCAAAACGATTGGTCGTTTTCTGGCAATTTTTCGGTTTTCTCGCTATACTTCGAATGCTCGTAACTTCTTCGTTTATACTCCGATTATGGTTCCGCTTGAACCTTTGACTTCGTATTTAAGTACTCTATCATTTTGAAGTCCTCCAATATACATTTTCTATTTTTGGAAAAGACAAAGCATTATATCATCGAAATAGAGAAATCGTAAAATCATTAATTCAACAACACTATTTATCCATCTTTAACAACCAAACATTATTTTAAATATTATCATCTTATACTGTTTTTTTTAATATCCACATATTTGTATCATAACTACACTTATTTTCTATATTTTATTGTATTGCACGTCACACACGCAACGCATGTGGTACGATTACCAGTATATATATATATTCCAAATATTCCACCTCTATTTTTTATCCCTTCCGTGCCCCTTATTATTTTATCCATAAAAAAATTCTAAAAATTTTAAAAAAATTCCAAATATTCCACCTTTATTTTTTATCCCTTCCGTGCCCCCTTATTATTTTATCCATAAAAAAATTCTAAAAATTTTAAAAAAAAATTGTAGAATTACTATAAGACATGTATCAATACATTACAATAATTATTATAAAAGAAAATTTGCACGCAATTTATTTTAGAATAAATGTATAAATTAGTGTAAATTAAACATTAAATCTTAGAAAAATTACTTAAAATAATATTATGTCCAAATGTTTTAAAATTTGAATACAATATAATATAAAATTTTATAAACTTGCGAAATAAGTTGTGAAAATTTAAAATTTGAGTAGAAAAAAGTAAGGAGACACGAAAGTGAATAGAGAATATGGATAGAAGATTTGGAATCATATATACATATTACTGGAAGATCTCATTAGGGTTAACTTTTGCTAAATAAGGATATGGACATATGCTATATCAAATGAGTTAATTAAATGGTAATTGATGACATAAAAAACCAAGTCCCAGAATCAATTAGTTAGGAACTGTTATAATTAATTGTGTACTAGATTCCCTTTCCTTTTCTATGTTATTTATGAATTGTAATTCATATAGATTTAACTCGAGGATAGAGCCATTAGATTAATTAGGTAATATGTGCAAATAGATTTGTTTTCCTTTTCTATGTAGATGAAATTAATATTTATTTCTATCTCCACAAGAAACTAACTTTTTTTCCCTCAAGATAATATTTTGGTGCTTGCCACGATCAGGGTCATCCCCCTTTAATTTGTTAGGGGTGGGTTAGGGTCGGAACCCGACCTGTAAATACTCAACCCGTATCCCGACCCGATTACTTTTGCAAGTGAAAAAAGAACCCGATCCCGACTCCGACTTTTTCGGAACCCAAATTTTTGGGATCCGTAAGGTCGGGATAGGTTTATTCCGAATCTCCCGACATATCTTTTTTATTTTACGACAACGTTATTTTTTATTAACAATTTTCATTTGAGAAGTCTAAACATGTTATTAACACGAAACATAATCCTAGTTTAAAAATAGCATTGAGTAGATAAAAAAATTGATACGTTTTTTATCAGATTGTTTTATTATTTAGTTTTATTCACACACACAACAATTATCATACTAAATGAGATATATTATCATTATAATTTTTATAATCGGAAAATAATGATCATTTATGTTTTTTGAAGTAACAATATAACTTTTTAATTTAAGAATATTTTTTATTTTAATAGTTTAATTTATTCAAAACTATAAATTTATATTATACTTATATAATTATAACTAATATATGAAACAAAAAGTAATGTAGCTCATATGGTAGAGTGGTTACATTACATGCTAAATGTACAAGGTTCAATTCTTATCAATTGCATTTGATATAAATTAATTTACATTTTAATTAAAAAATCGGGTTGGGTCGGGACACCCGACGAAATCAAAATCGCCACCTAATCCCAATCCCGAAGTTTGTCGGGACACGGGTCGGGTAGGGATTTCGAAAAAAAAATCCAGGCCTAATTTGACAAGTGAGACTTGTACGAAGTATGTGAACAGTTAGTGGCGGTCCTTACTTGTCTCTTATGCGCATAAAAAAAAAAGGGAGAAATGAGGCGCAAAAATAATTTTGTTTAAATTATGGTTCAACAAAAGAAAAATGAAATTATAAGGACTAACATGTCATTTATAGACCTACAAGGGCCAATCTTTACCAAAAAAGTAAGCACTCTTCTTTTTTTTTGGTCCCTTTTAAATTACTTGTACTTTACTTTTTATTTATTTTTCCTTCGTTTAATTTTTGTAATGACGGAAAAAAAAATTAGTACGCAATTTTTTTTATCAACTGAGGTGCTAACAATTTAGGCTCGCCCCTGGGTACAGTACAGCAACTAGTGAACGGTATTCCTTTAAACTGAAAGGGAACGAATGTGACTGGTGGTTAGCATATAAATACTCCCTTGACTAAATCATGAACACTTGCAATTACCCGAAAGCTTAGTCTAGATTTGGTCAAAATTTTGGTATAAAAAGCAATGCTAAGGATTGGTCAGTTTAAACTTTAAAGTCATTCATTTGGTCGCATACTAAGCCGAGCCAGGGTAAGCCAAAAAATATCGCTTCAAGGTTTTATTTCTGGAGACATGAAAATAAAATATACATCATACCAAGTTTCCTAAATCTGAAAACCAACCATATAAGTTTCCTAAAGATATGAATGAATAGCCATGACGACAGACAAACAAAAAACAGAAACATTAAAAGAGCACCGATTTTAAAAAACCCGAAATTCACTACCCAGACCCAAGAAGGGTGGGTATGTTGCATAAATGCTCCGGTGTTTAGTGTTATTTCCATACTTAATACTTAGTGGTCTTGATATAAAGTTCCAAATTCAGCTCTCCATCCCTCGTCATCATCTGTGATTTTGTTGTTGTTGTTGTGATTAGACATATACGATGATTCGTCTCTATAGAGTGGTCTCAGTGCAGATTCAGGCAATCGGCTCTCTGCTAAATAATGTTTCATTGTTATCATCTCCGTCTTGTGTTTTCTTTTCTGCTTCTCCACCTGTTTCCTTAGTTGCTCATTTTCTTTATGTGCCCTAGTGGCATTGTCCTGATACAAATGAAAAAGTGAAAAGGGTTATTACACTAGTTAGAATATAGATTTACTCTGAAATCTTAACGTGGCCTTTGCACTAAAATAGACTTTTGTACTGTTAATCTAATGTAGTGTTGAGGTATAACTTTATTGTAAAGTCACAGTGCCTTTTTATCCCCCAAATTAGCCATCCTGGTTAAAACGATTGACACATTTTCTGATATTTAAACTCGTATTTTACTACCCACCTTGGGGAGACAATATTAGTGGAGTAAATATATTGCAGGCATAGAACATCTTGTACGAGCTTTCTAAGAGCTTCTTCAATATATATACATCTAAAATTTTGTCTGATGATCAATGTTTTTTACAGTACTTGCTGCTAAAATTGATGGGGAAGATAGGAATAAGAATGAAACTTTCAACTAAAACGAAAAGCGATTAGATGTGTTATACTTAATACCTCTGCAACTAAACTAGAATTATTATAAAAAAGGTCCTGCAATAAATAAAATACTCCAGTCATTTTGCGCATAGTAAAATTTTCATTTTCAAACTTGTTTCCCATTTCCCTTCTATTAGACGTTACTCAAAAACTCTTGAATACGTGCTACATACCTCTGCGACCGAAGCTGCTTCCTCGGCTTCCCTCAGCCTGACAAGAACTTCACCAGCAGCATGAACAGCTTCAGCAGTATCTCTAAGTTGAACTTTAAGGCTTCTGTTCTCTCTCTTCAACAACTCCATCTCTCTCATCTTCTCCACTCTAACACCCGCAAGTTCATTTGCCATAGACCTAGCAAAGCGAGACCTATGCCCCTTAGTTCCTGCTTTTACAGCCACATTTTTTATTTCAACTATCCCTTGCAACATAAGCCGATGCTTTTCAGCCAAGTCATTGTACTTCTCTAGCAAATCGACATAGTGTTCAACCATCCGTGCATGTCCAAGTATGGATCGGTGAAGGGCATCATCTAACTCTTTTGTGCACTTTTTTTTCTAATCTCAGCTCAGTCTCCACCTAACAAAGTACGTGATCAAGATTCAAGGGTTCAATACAAAAGAAAGAAAGATAACTCAGAAAAGAAAAAATGTCAAAATTACTGAGATAATAACGCCAAGTTTGTTTTTTAACATTTAAAAATAACATGGGTTACCAACACGGAAATAGGTCATGAGGTTCAAAGCTAGAATTAGTTCAACGGGATGCGTAAATTCAAGATTTAACTTTCAATTGATGCAGGACATGAACAAGGGTTTAACAATCCATACTTCCTAAATGGATGGAAAAAAAGAGAAAAATACTAAATCTAATTAATCCTGAATCATTTAGGTTTTACATTATAATTACGAAATTGCTGCAAAATGTGAACAAGGATTGAAGACATGCTTTCTGGAAAAAACAAAAACACAAAAATTATGCGTCATTCTGGTTTTAAATAATAGTGCCAAAATGATGCAGAACCTGAAAAAGGGTAGAAGACATGCCTTTGGAAAAGATGGAGAAGTAGAGAAAATAAAACAAAATTCAATAAACTAGGCATAGTTCTGGTTTAACATGATGAATTTATGATACCAAATGTGAACAACTGTCCAAGATATGATTTGGGGAAAAATGGAAGAGAGAAAATAAGAAAATAAGAAATGGAAATTCATAAGCTTTGCATCGTTCTGGTTTTCTTATATTATGCCAACACTGATGCAAAACATGCACCCCTTCTCTGCATGTTGGCGGTTCGCTTCAAGATCGATCCTCAAATCTTCTGTCAGTGAAATCCAATCACTCTCCATTTCCATCCACCTCTCTCGTTCTCTCTCTAACTCTTCCTCATTGTTAAATTGAGCAAATACACCACTTTTTCTTAACTAGATTGACTTTGATAACAAAGAGGATCTAAGTTCGTCATGAAAATTCGTAGAAGGCCGGTGAGTCATCAATGCAACTTGTTCTTTAAAGATTCGATCTCTTTTAAAAGTGCCTATTTTTCTTTGGAATCGAATGCTTTTTTCTTGCCCCCCATCTCTTCTATGACTTCTTTTATTTCACAATTTTCCTTCATGGCCTTTTGATCATCGTAACCATTGTCATCACATATTAAAAGTTGAAACAAACACAAAAAGATAAGATCGAAGGAAGAACAACCAACAAAATACTTGTTCTGTTTGGTGACCGTTGATGATCTTTAAAGCTGAAATTTCTCTGGATTTTTGGTAAAATAAAAGTTGAAAGTTCTTTGGATAAAAGTGCTGTTAATTTTCCTTCGAAATCGTTGTCTGGTTGCAGCTTTCACGCTGAGGTATTTTGCTTTTTAGGGAAAAGTGTAAAGAGCTGAGCTCTTCTGTTTGTTTGTTCTGAAAAAGCTAGATTTTTCAGCTGTATATTGGTCCGTTTTTTTCCTGAATAGAAAATACCCAGCTAATTTAGTTAAAGCTGAATCCAAACAAAACATGAAGCTCCTTTCTGTTTGGTTTTTGTTTGCGGTGTCTTCTGCTTTTTCTCAAATCATTTTCAAGATCGAAATTATTGTTAGCAATATCGAGAGACCAAGAAATCCATGAAATATGACAAACCTTCCTGTCTTCTCCAACTGGATTTTGTTTATTGCTTCCATCTAACATACCTTTCAGTTCGAACTCGGCGACCTGCATAAACACTTTGCCAATTCAAAATCCTAAGAAATAACTTTGCCAATTCAAAATTCTAAGAAATAACTACCTGTCATTATAAAAAAAAGCCATATGAAAGTGTTTATCTGCTCAATTTTCGCTGCATAATTAGTTAATTACACACTTTGCTAATTCAAAATCCTAAAAAATAACTTACATTCGTTATAAAAAGAAATAAATACTTACTAAAGTGTTTAGCTGCTCAATTTTCGCTGCTTGTTGTTGGCATTTTTCGTGAAGCTCTTTTTCCTTCTTAACAGCTTCAGCCAACTCATCCCCAATATTCTGAAAACAAAGTGAACATAGTCAATAAAAAGGTTGATTGGGTTTTACAAAATTGCATATATGAAGGACTTAAATGTAAACATACATTAGGCACTTGAACAGCTGATCCACTTGATTTCAAAGGTTCATCCACTGTTACCATCAAATCATCATCAACTTCAGTGGTCGCACTGAACTCTTTTAGTGTCTTGCAGGAGATGCATAACGAGGAACTCGAAATTTCATCTAAAATACATCTTTCTTCTACTAACATTTGAACAGAAGCCTCGGATTTATCTGTTAGACAAGGTTTTAAATGCTCAAACGAAAACGATTCCACTGAAGTTGTATTAGAATCTGAGTTCTTCTGGTGAGAGTCAATAATCTGTAACCCTCTCTGTAAACTAGCAGCCAAGGACTCGGTGACGCCTGCAAGTACCTTGCTCGATCGTAAAGACGATCTAATAAAATCACCATGCTTTCAAGAGTGATTTTTTGAATTTAACACCAAATTAGAACTCTCAGAAACAATATCATTGAAGGTTACGCTTTTCCTGTTTTTATTTCCAACTTTTGGTGACTCGGAAATGGGAGGATCTTCGAGCAAAGGAGAATAATAAGACGAATTAATCGCGGTATTACTTTTTCTTAATTCTGAGCTCTCATCAAATGCATTTTCGTCCATACAGCTCTCAAATTGTTCACTTGCCAAATCTGTGTCTGATTCATCTTCGTAACTTTCCAACTGTAGTCGAAGTTGTTGAATATCCTCCACACTAGCATTTATTTCTTTATTACTTTCGTTTTCTGAGAATGGTAAGATTAAGGAGCGGTTGAGGCTCAACCTAAATAAGTTCAAACTTTCACATACACTTCGACCGTCAGAGTACTCAATTTTGTTTCCATTTGATTTTGCTTTAATAAGTTCTTCCTGTGGAGAAAATAAAGTACCATTATTTTCAAGTTCACCAAATTTATAAACCTCGTTCTACAAAAGTCTAGTGTATTATCCTCACTCTATAAAAGTTTTAGGTACCTTTAGTTGGCGAATCTGATCGCTTAGATCATTAACATCATCCTCTGATATTTCGTTTAATATTGGCTCATTCTGTATGGATTTGACTCGTTGCCCGAATCTGAGAGTGCTTAACGTTTCACGGCTACTCCTATATCCAGATAAAAAAAATACATAAACGCAAACTTCATTATAATTTAAATAGTTTTGGATCTGATGTTTATTAGGCGCATTTGGTTGTATCTTAAAAGTCAAAATGTATATTCCTTCGATGACATATACTTTGTTGGCATCTTAAAAGTACAAATGTACGTTTTATGGTATCGTATCAGTATAATTAGTTGTGTTTACTGAAAAGTTGAAATTCTACTTTTAAGCTCTTTTATGAGAAAAACTAACTAAGATAAAAAAGGTATATATTAGTTTACCTCAGAAGTAGAAAAGAGTATCCAAAAGTAAAAAATAAACTTGTTTACTTAAAAAGTAAAAAATACCCAAAAAATACTTTCGCGATGTACCAAACAAGCCCATTATATACAATTTACGTAGAAAAGGTGAGGATGATAATGTCAGTGAATTACTTGTGATCTGAGGAGACGGAACATATAACTGTAAGCTTGGCATTTCCCCCAAATGATTCTTTAAGCAAATGCGTCAATTTGGACTTTTGATAAGAAACGTCTTCGGGTTTCTTAGATGGAGCTTTTTGAGCAAGAATATTTACCAAGTGCCTAGACCAATTAAGCCAAGAAAAGGAAAGTGTTTCATTAGAAACATATAAACAGAGAACTAAGCATACGTTATCTAGAATACAGCTACACTACTAAAAGTTCCCCATATTTCAGTTACTCCATTAGCCTACAATCTACATTAAGGGGGTTTTCAGTTCATCTTCTAATCTCAGCTACTTGCTTTTCGCTTACATTTAGTTTCATCATTAGAAACAACAAGAAAACAGAGAACTAAGCACACATTACCCACTAATACTACTAAAACTTCTCCATATTTCACTTACTAGACTACATTAAGAGTTCTTTTGTGACATCTTCTAATCGCAGATCTTTGCTTTTCCGTTTACAATTTGTAGTGCATTTGGTTCACCACTTTGAAAACTAAGCTGTTTAGATTATCTGGCTGGAAAACATAACAAGTTTTGAGCTGAGTGAACCAATTAATTCCTCACCCACCAAAAAAAAACTAGCTTATTTACCAAAACATGCATTAAAAAAAAACTAAAATACATATTATGGACCTCTGCACTGACATTGCTTTTGCTGATGAAATATTCCACGCTACCGTAAAAATATTGAACCATACATTTAAGTTTAGATGAAAAATGTAATAAACGCAAAATTACCCCAGTTGAGAAAGAGTCTTCTTTACATTCTTTTCTTCCCTTATGCACCGTCTTTCGACGTCATCAAGTTTATTTCTCTTTACTCCAGCTAGATCAACTAGGCTGATTCTGCTTGTCTTTGAACTACCAAAACATTTCGATGACACTCCCTATATGGAAGATTTTAAATAGTACTTAAGGTAATGGATAGTAAAACATATATAGCAGTGCAAATATTATTATAAACTGATATTTCCAAGGCCTTATTTGGTTGTAGCTTTTAAGCTAGATTTGTTTCTTTTGTGCTTAAAAGCTGGGGTGCACTCAAATATTACTATAAACTGATATTTCCAAGGCCTTATTTGGTGGTAGCTTTTAAGATAGATTTGTTTCTTTTGTGCTTAAAAGCTGGGGTGCACTTGGTTGAGCAGCTAAAAAGTTTTTTCTGAAATTGTTTCCCTTTTGTACCATTGACACATTTTTTAGTGATTTTAAACTATACAAGATGCTAAAATTATAAATCAGGATTCAGTGAACATTTAAAATAAAGTAATACCTTGCACCACAAGTCAATTATGCATGTAAACACAATATAGGATCTAGAACTTTTTGAATTTACTGTGGTTGCTCCGACTTTTCTATTTGACAACCCCTGTGCCAGATACAATAATTAGCTGCCATGAAACTTACCTTAATTAACTATCCAAATAAAAATAGAGTAGAAGCAAAAATTGCATGTCTATCTACATTAATTAGAATCTGTGAGATATCATCGTAGCTGATTACATATTCCTCCGTCAGATTGTCAACATAAAATCCATGTTTCGCATCATCCTTTATCTGCAACAGTTAAACAATCATCAATACGCTAATATTAAATCTTCGAAAAAGAATTCATAGGTAGCTAGATAGTGATACTACCTCTAAATCTCGTTGAGTCGGATCGAGTAAATCCTCGATTTGTTCATTGTATATCTGTAATGAATGTAATATCAAAAATGGGCACATATTAATCATTTGTGTATCTCTAACGAATATTCATTTGATATTAGAGATATATAAATCAGAGGCATATATACTCATTTGTCTCTTAAAAAGTTTATATCAACCGATCTTGCATGTGTAAATCCAAATCCAGTAATTTAAGTCAACAAACCTCAAGAAATGAGCAGTGGCATTGGTAGTTTATCTGTTTACCTTCTGAGTTCTCTTGCTCCTACAAAATAATAATTTGTTTAACGAAAACAACAGAAATATGGCCGCATAAATTGTTGTTCTTATCTGGTTGCAACTCTTAAGCAATTAAGCTGAACTTTGTAAGATTTAGTAAAACTCGGTTCATCTAACTTTAGGCTTCTACCTTTTTAGGCCAGATAACTCAGCTTATAAGCTATTTAATCAAACACAATCCAGGTTTTAATCAAAAAAGCTCAGCTCGAAAGCTACAAAAAAGAAACAAGACCTAGCACAACATATTTTGTAATGTATCAAAGGAGAGCATACTCGTTGAATCTCAGAGAACAGCATCTGAAATATACGTGGAACAATGCCCTGGTCGCGATTGGCTGCCTGACTATCCACCATTGCACTTGGGGGACCCCACATCGTGTAAGTCTTTCCGCTTCCAGTCTACCAGAAGAATGGAAAACATGAGCAGTGAGTTATACACAAGCCACAGAGCGAAAATACAAATGGAATTGTTTGGTTGCAATTTGTCAGCTCAATTCCTCTTTACTGTCAAGTTGTACTAGCTGGCCAGCTTAAAACCTGGAATTTTTGCTACTGGCCTGAAAAAGCTAGAATATCTAAACTGATTGAGGGAACCTATATTTTCTTTCAGATTCAAATAAGCTGGCTTGCTTTCTAAAAAGCTGCAGCCAAAGAATCCCGCAAAACTTGAAGCAGTGGCTAAACTTGGACTAGAAGTACCTCCCCATAAGTTGTACTAGATGGTCAGCTTAAAACCTGGGATTTTTGCTACTGGCCTGAAAAAGCTAGAATATCTAAACTGATTGAGGGAACCTATATTTTCTTACAGACTCAAATAAGCTGGCTTGCTTTCTAAAAAGCTGAAGCCAAACAATCCCGCAAAACTTGAAGCAGTGGCTAAACTTGGACTAGAAGTACCTCCCCATAAGCCAATATTGATGTGTTGTAACCCGCCAACGCATTTTTAACTGAAGGAGCACCAACCAATTTAAAGACATCCTCCTAGTACAAAAAAAAATTATCAAGTATCAAACCACACTATATATTAAAACAAGCGTAAAATTACATAATGAGAGACAAAAACCTGGTTTGATTTAGAGTCGAGCACCGAATTGAAAGTTAATCTTCGTTCACCAACAGCTATTGAATCAGTAGAGACCTTCTTGACCACTCGATCTCCTTCTCTCTCATGGGAATTCGCCGGTCTAATCCTCACTACAACCTTAAAAACCAAGGATATACAAGAGACCATTAAAGCATTTAAAAATGATCATGTAACATCTAATTCAAAAAGTAGGAGCCTAGGACTAGGACTAGCCAACAGGGATAAACAAATCGAAATATCCTACATGGATTAATGCTAAATCGTTTTCTATCTAAATCAGGACTAACGCATAACCATCAAAATCATGTTTCATTCCAAAATGGAGAGACAAAAATATAATGAAATTGGAAACAATTGGGATGGGAGGATTGCTGTATATTGTTAGCTGGGGAGTTTGACGTAAACACATTACAGAACTGTCCTTGCTTATAAGCCCTAAAAGCAAGGGAACAATTTTTATATGCATACCAAGTAATTTCATTTTCTTCCAAATGAATCTAACAAATTGTAAGTACTAACATACTACGAGGTAAAGTTATGCTCATTCCCACACTTTATCTACTGTAAGTTATTAGCTAAGCCGTTTTTAACCTATGTAACTAGCATAAAAAACGCAAAGTTACTCTGGCCAGAGCCGTTGACCTTAAATAACAATCAAAATTAATTGCTTAATCTTTTACATAATTGCTTACGCATTAATCAGCGATTGAACATGTGGCCAGAAAACAATATGTGAGCTTCACCAAGATATGGACCTATTTCATCATATGTCGATTAGACTATCCTTGTGCCTGGTGTCCTCCCAAAACCACTGAGTATTCTGGATTTAGAATTAACCATTTATTCTTGTTTAAGGGCTTCTCTGGCGGAAATGTTTTAGGCGTGTATAATTTGCCATTCTCTCAAAAACCTCTACATTCAATTTAACAACTTAAGCTACAAAAGCTAAGTAACCACACTTTCTTCCCAACAAATCCAAGTATTATCAAATAAAAATAACTAATAGAATCTAAATATTGTAATCATCTGACCTTACCGGGCTGATCTGAAGAAGAAACTCTAGTTACTTATGAATAACTGAGCTAAAGGCTTTTTGAGGAATTCTTTTAGGATTGTATACTTTAGTTATTATCTCAAAAGCCCTATTTAATTATTATCTCAAAACCCTATTTTAGTTATTACCTCAAAAACCCTACTCCTGTTTAGTTATTATCTCAAAAACCATAATATGTAATTATCTCAAATTCCCTATTTAGTTATTATCTCAGGTTCCCTATTTAGTTATCATCTTGAATTCCCCTCCCTAAATCCAATTTACCAACTCAAGCTACAAAAGTTAAGTTATTCAACTTGCTTCCAAAAAAATCCACCAAGAAGCAAACAAAAAAGAATCTAATATTTAATAAGTCTCTACACTTAATCAGACGGTGAATACGCTAATTCCGAGTTAAGGACTATTTTGCAGAATTGTTTTAGGAAATGTAGATTAATGTCATTGTATCAGAAACCCTAAACTCATATTTAACAACTCTCGCTACAAAAGCTAAATAACCACACTTTCTTCCCAACAGATGGCAAATAAATAAATAAAAAGGTTGTAAAATATAGTATAAAGTAGTAATATTTAGTCATTACTCCAAAAACCTTAAACTCATATTTAACAACTCTCGCTACAAAAGCTAAATAAATAACCATACTTTCTTCCCAACAGATAGCAAATATATAAATAAAAAGGTTGTAAAATATAGTATAAAGTAGTAATATTTAGTCATTACTTCAAAAACCTTAAACTCATATTGTAACACCCCAAACTAAATGGATGTCACATGGCCGAATAACACGCGCCTTTGACACATGTTACACGAAGCCTAAATCTCCAAATAATAAAACAATGCATTTTATTTCAATAACAATAATATTTGTAAACTAAACGTGAATTAGTTTAACAACACAATTTTTTGTCCAAAAGTAAGACATTCTCAAAGGATAACTGTAATAACTTGGCAGCGGAAAAGAACTTAAACAACTCTTATGAGGTATGATTGGTCCCAAACGACTCGACTCCAACTCTAACTAACTTCATCTATATACCTGAAAAGATTAAAAAAAGAGGATAAGCCAAACGAGCTTAGCGAATGAAAATCGTACCTATAGAGAGAGGAAAGTTTTGACGAAAAGTTTTGTATTAAATAATACTCATACACATAAATTTTTAATTCAAGAAAAAGTAAGTTAGAATCTTTTCAGCATTAACCCATGTGTGTTTACATACAGAAAAGAAAATAAGTTTAAATTATAAATACAAAACGCAGAAGTCACATATCAAGAAATATAAACCAATAAAATGGTTTATCATGACGACATTAAATAGTATTAAAATCAACTTGGAACCAGACTTAAAATTCATTGCCATTAATTCTTTTCTCTCTATTTGTTGGATCCAACTATCGTACTCAAAGTCAACTAGGTTGGCAATCTAGTAAATCCTTTAAAACGATCCGGCTAAGGTCACCGCACTTAAGAGGCCTGTTCCAAAACCGTTGAGAAAACTAGAGTCACTCATTTAAGTAGCATATTCTCTAGCCACCAACGTCACCCCATTTAAGAGGCCTGTTTCTTGGATTTATAAATCATAAAGTAAGGTCACCCCACTTAAATGCATGTTCCTCAAGTTTATTGCTGGTCCCGAAAATCAATAATCATTCAAACGATTCAAATCTTTAAATCAAATATCTCAAATCATTAAATAAAAATTTAAATATCCAGATAAATATTACTTTTCAAATACTAGCAAAAACTATTGTAATTTCTTTTCCGAATATAACAATCCAAAAACCTTTTGCCATTCATGTAATCATCTCAGATCATATAATAAAACTCAGTAATTCCATAAAATAGCTTAAAAAATGACATAAATAATAACTCAATTAAAAATAAGTTACAAAATTACTCTAACATCAAAATATCAGTTGGCATCAATTATTTATGCAAAATAATAGCTGTTTTCAAAATATGTTCCTAAAACATAATATTTCATAAATACTTCGCAAATAACATGGGTTATAAATTGATTATACATAGGGTACAAAATCACTCACATTGATTTAATGAAGAAATTAAACGAATGTAATATCCTAGGTGCAGTTTGGTACGGCTTCCTTTTTCTTCTAAAATAATCACATAAATCAATATTTTCTTTATGTCCAGCTTATGTATAAAAATAGGTAGAAACTTGGGTACATCTATAACCATATCTAAATCTATTTACACGTTCATAAGGATAAGTAGTTGGAGTTTTGAAACTCAGGTTATACATGCATAAATTTAGGAATATAGTTTTAACTTGTTACCGGAGGATATCTATTAGTATTATCTTAATTTATTTTAGTAATACCCTTGATTTGTAACTAATGGCTAATTGAACCTCTTTATTTTGATAATAACTTCTCATATTAACTTTCTACTAGTAAACAATATTTTACTAAAATTGTAAGCATTGATAATAAATAAATAAAATACGGGTGTTTACACTCTTCACCACTAAAAATAACTTTCGTCCTCGAAACTTAATTTAGATTTGCTTCTAAGATCCCGCTTACTCCTTCCTCACCCCTCCTCTACAACAATGGACAAATGAAATGATAACATAAAGTTTCATTACTCTCAGAAAAACCATCTAGGCATACGTCTACTAATAATATTACCATAAAACATATACTTATATGTATTGTTATGTAACAAAAATTACAGGTCGTTGCACTCTTCCCCATTTAGAAGAAGTTTCGACCTCGAAACTTAATTTAAAGTCATGGTTTAATAATGTTTAAATCTTTTTTTTTTCTTTATAAACGCTCACAACACATATATAGGAACTATGCTTTCAATACTATAGTTTAACAAGCTGATAACTCGCCTTACTCTTGATAAACGAATCTGCTTGATCATAACTCAAGCACCACAATGTATTAATAGCACGCAATATTACATGTAAATAGATGAATGCAATATTAGTAATAAATAAGAGCCACAACTTGCAAAACAACAAGTTCCTATGAAATTTCAAATTACTTTGACCGAAAGGATTCACATAAGGTATGTACTGCGATAAATGATAACAATATAGTAATAACCTTATACTAAGTCTGAAGATCAACAAAATAATTAAACAAACAAACAAGTGTGCACACAGTCACACTCTCTCCTATATAGAAAAGAGAAATAATTAAAAAAAAATAAAAAAAATAAAATAAATATATATATATATATATATATATATATATATATATAAAAATGTCCCCTGTTGGTTTTTTTATTTTTTTAAAACCAACACCTCATCGATTGATCAAAGGGTAAATTCATATGTACCAACTACATATAATATACCTAGCTAAATGCTATAGCAATAAGAATAAAGCAACTACCGCGGGTCATAAAAGCTGGTAAAATATATTATAGTACTGTATCAAACTAATACAAGTAAGTACGAATGGAATGTCACACACGAGGATACGAAAACACCGTAACGCCTTAGCTCTATAGTTATCAGTCATGTTGTATCTAAAAGCACAGCAACCAATAGAGTAGATGATGATGAGGAACACAAGGAATATGGTGTTCACAACGGCAAGCTTCTTCCAATCGTGTTTGATGCTGTTGATAAGACCAGACTTGCAAGATTGGCAATTGTAGCAGAGGATTTTAGGGTCCTTGTTCCATAGGTTAGAGTCAGAGTTGGCGGCGAGAATAATGTTTCGTGACGTGTTCCTGGTGGTGCCGTTTATGTATGAAAAATTACAGGAGTCTGATGGTTTCCCGCAAACCGACTAACGAGGGGTGCTTGAGATAGAACCGCTCAACATTGTTAGTAGATCCATTATCGATTACGCTTTTGCAAACCTTGCTATCAGCCAAACAACTTTTGATCTTGTTCCAGTTCTTGGTGGTGCTGTTCACCCTCTTTTGAAGCCAATTTGAGTTATCATTAAGCTTGTACTTGTTAAACCCCTTCCCAGAGACAACACTTGCCGCACCTTTATTGGTGACAAACAAAGGCGAAGATGATGAAGCAAAAAAAAAATTAAAAATAAATAAATACCACAGATAATCAAGAACATGACAACTAGCTAGACCCAGAAAATCCCCGTCACCCTATAAAAGTCTGATTATCAGCGACAGAGAACCATTAAAAACACGCCTAAAGCTATGATATGCTGTTGTAGAACTGTGTACACTCGCTTGTGCCTTGTTTGCTCAGCCACACACCGCTCCCATATGACTGGGATTGATAGTAGGAATGTTTTGATGTTGAACATGTCCATTACTTTGTTGTTTATCTTCATTGTTGGTGGATGTTCAGGAGGTGTGGGCTCATCTTTGGGACTTGATGGTGAAAACAATTTTATCTTACAATTGTTGATACCATCTAATCATCTGCCTAAAAGAAAAAAAACATCCATGCGCACTTTTATAACACGATACTCTTTTTCTAGTTGCAAACAAAAATCTATTTTCTTAATGAAACCAGGTGTTTAAATCCCGTAAGCTCATTTCTCATTATCAACCTATTGACTCTATACTCTCCTTACTATTGTTATACTCAGAATCAAACATGAAATCAATAAGTTTATTTAACTATATCAAGATAACATTCACTTCCATATAATCAGAAATTCCATTAGTTAGCGGTACTACCCTAAAAATTATTAACTGAGATACCAGTAAAACTCCGTCCCTTATACACACACACACATATATATATACATATATTACTCATTTTCATTATTTTACATCAACCATCGCTTTACACAGAATCATATTTATCACCGAAACGAATTGACAATACAACCTAACTCAACATGTCGAATAGAAAACCCAACCCTGAACTAGAATCAAGAACCCAAATCACTTATAATGTGATAATTTCTAATTTAAACTCATTTATACTCCCAATCTATTTCTCTATTCTCTCTCTATTCAAAACACAAACAATCATTGAATAAATGAGCCATTGGTGCTGCAAACAGACAAAACCTATATACAAGAACTACACGTTTGAAAGTTTTATAGAAGGGAAGCGTTCAGTCATTCCCAATTTACACAAGAATGATAGTTCAATTTACCAAATTAATGACAAAATTCATCAACTTTCCACTTATTTATGGTTTAGTTCACACACTTGATTCCTGAACCTTATAAATCAGTATCATAACAAAATTTCTACAAGGGTTGACTGTAAGAAAATTTAATGTGTTAACCTTATCCTCCAAGATTTTTATACCCAAATAAAATCATAATTTAATCAATATAATTATTATAGCATTGTATTGACAAACCTATCGATCATACAAACTTTAAACTCTAAAACTTATACTAGGTTGCTAGATAGAAGATACATCCTTGATTTACATTCATACTTACACAGAAAAAGAAGAAAAATAAAATAAATAAATTTACAAGCAACACTCATCGCTACTAAGGTATATAACAACACTAAATCGCAACAAACACTTAATAAAGTACTATCCAAACAATAAGAGTGCATTTTAATTGAGATCACAAAAGACTAACTTTCAGATTAATCATTCCAATAACACCCATCTTTAATTAATGCTCAACTGACCCGAAAAAAAATGTATTTAAGTTCATCCAACATAATAAAGTTATTAACGAAACATGAAATACAATGGTACCAAAAATCCAAACTTGGGGAGAGCGTGGAATAATATCGAAGTATAATTCTAAATAAATAAAAAAATATAGATAAAAACTTTACCAAGAAAGAATTTATTTTATTCGACGACATATCCTATAAATAGTAACGAATACTTTTATATGGAAAAAAAAAAACTGAACTGGTTAACATACGACTTAGAGAACTCATGATACTTGGGACCATACCTCAACCTAATAACTAACCTTTTTTAAAATATGCCTAGAACCGTAAGCTCTGGTACCAATAAATGTAACACCCCAAACTAAATAGATGTCACATGGCCGAATAACACGCGCCTTGGACACATGTTACACGAAGCCTAAATCTCCAAATAATAAAACAATGCATTTTATTTCAATAACAATAATATTTGTAAACTAAACGTGAATTAGTTTAACAACACAATTTTTTGTCCAAAAGTAAGACATTCTCAAAGGATAACTGTAATAACTTGGCAGCGGAAAAGAACTTAAACAACTCTTATGAGGTATGATTGGTCCCAAACGACTCGACTCCAACTCTAACTAACTTCATCTATATACCTGAAAAGATTAAAAAAAGAGTATAAGCCAAACGAGCTTAGCGAATGAAAATCGTACCTATAGAGAGAGGAAAGTTTTGACAAAAAGTTTTGTATTAAATAATACTCATACACATAAATTTTTAATTCAAGAAAAAGTAAGTTAGAATCTTTTCAACATTGTTGTTTATCTTCATTGTTGGTGGATGTTCAGGAGGTGTGGGCTCATCTTTGGGACTTGATGGTGAAAACAATTTTATCTTACAATTGTTGATACCATCTAATCATCTGCCTAAAAGAAAAAAAACATCCATGCGCACTTTCATAACACGATACTCTTTTTCGAGTTGCAAACAAAAATCTATTTTCTTAATGAAACCAGGTGTTTAAATCCCGTAAGCTCATTTCTCATTATCAATCTATTGACTCTATACTCTCCTTACTATTGTTATACTCAGAATCAAACATGAAATCAATAAGTTTATTTAACTATATCAAGATAACATTCACTTCCATATAATCAGAAATTCCATTAGTTAGCGGTACTACCCGAAAATCAATAATCATTCAAACGATTCAAATCTTTAAATCAAATATCTCAAATCATTAAATAAAAATTTAAATATCAAGATAAATATTACTTTTCAAATACTAGCAAAAACTATTGTAATTTCTTTTCCGAAGATAACAATCCAAAAACCTTTTGCCATTCATGTAATCATCTCAGATCATATAATAAAACTCAGTAATTCCATAAAATAGCTTAAAAAATGACATAAATAATAACTCAATTAAAAATAAGTTACAAAATTACTCTAACATCAAAATATCAGTTGGCATCAATTATTTATGCAAAATAATAGTTGTTTTCAAAATATGTTCCTAAAACATAATATTTCATAAATACTTCGCAAATAACATGGGTTATAAATTGATTATACATAGGGTACAAAATCACTCACATTGATTTAATGAAGAAATTAAACGAATGTAATATCCCTAGGTGCAGTTTGGTACGGCTTCCTTTTTCTTCTAAAATAATCACATAAATCAATATTTTCTTTATGTCCAGCTTATGTATAAAAATAGGTAGAAACTTGGGTACATCTATAACCATATCTAAATCTATTTACACGTTCATAAGGATAAGTAGTTGGAGTTTTGAAACTCAGGTTATACATGCATAAATTTAGGAATATAGTTTTAACTTGTTACTGGAGGATATCTATTAGTATTATCTTAATTTATTTTAGTAATACCCTTGATTTGTAACTAATGGCTAATTGAACCTCTTTATTTTGATAATAACTTCTCATATTAACTTTCTACTAGTAAACAATATTTTACTAAAATTGTAAGCATTGATAATAAATAAATAAAATACGGGTGTTTACACTCTTCACCACTAAAAATAACTTTCGTCCTCGAAACTTAATTTAGATTTGCTTCTAAGATCCCGCTTACTCCTTCCTCACCCCTCCTCTACAACAATGGACAAATGAAATGATAACATAAAGTTTCATTACTCTCGGAAAAACCATCTAGGCATACGTCTACTAATAATATTACCATAAAACATATACTTATATGTATTGTTATGTAACAAAAATTACAGGTCGTTGCACATATTTAACAACTCTTGCTACAAAAGCTAAGTAACTAAACTTTCTTCCCATCAATTCCAACAAAAATAGCAAAAAAAGTAGAAATTTAAGTAACTACACTTTCTTCCCAACAAATCCAACAAATAGCAAATAGAAAAATAATATTTGTTTATTCTCTTAAAATCCCTATTTTAGTATATAGTTATTACTCTCTCCGTCCCAAATTGTTGGGGCTATACGAAACTACGTGCAAATTTGACCGACAAATAACTCATGTCTAAGTTGTCAAAATCAAAATTTTCAAAAGTTAATCACATAGTTCAAATGTTAAACTATATGGAAAAAAAATTACATTTCAACAATTTAAGCACGAGATATTCTCCGGTCAAAGTTCCAATATTATGGGGGGGGAGTATATCAGAAACCGTAAACTCAAATTTAACAACTCTTGCTACAAACGCCTAGTAACTACACTCATTCCCTAACAAACCCAACAAATAGCAAGTAAAAATAAATAACATTTAGTTATTATCTGACCTTAACATGTGGATCAGCTAGTTCCTTACGAGTAACCGGATTAGGGGCTTGTTTGGGAGACTTTTTCAATTTCTTGAACTGGAACGTTGGGGTTCAGCGGTGGCGTGTTTTCGGAGTTAGGGTTTATTAGTTTAAACCGATTTAACGATGATAATGAAGAGGAAGAGGTGTTCATTGTTTTGTGGTTAATATAATAAATTGTGGTTTTGGAAAATAAGAGATTTTTGAGTTAGTAGACCGTTGGAAAACGAACTTCTTCTTTTTAGGTTTTTTCACGCTCCATTTCGAATTTTTGAATTGGTTGAGCAAGTTACCTTATAATTCCACCTAAATTCAAGGTTAAAAGTTCATTTTTATTGATTTTTACTAGCCATTTATATTTATATAAAAAAACTTTAACTTGCTTATCGATTTCCCTATCATGATTTAAATATCAAATACTTTCACATTTCTTTTTATTATAATTTAATTTCCAAATCACTTTTGTCTATTGGGTAATTTTTATCCACTTGAAACACATATAATTAATTAATTAATTATCATTAAAAAATTTGAAGAGAGAAACAAGATTCCTTGTATATGAGGCATCTTCTAACATTATGCAAAATTTGAGACTTCTTTAGAGCATCTACATCAATATATTCACAATATTTCATAGATTTCAAGTGAAAAACATACTTTATTAACTTTGGTTAACTATTTTACATTTGTCAATATATCAATCTTCATTTCATTCTATTTATATTCATTATTTTATCATTAATTCTTTATCATTCACTTTTTTTATTTTATTCTTGTTATAACAACATTTGAGAATATGAGAGAGTATAGAGATAAAGAGAGTGAAAATAATATTGTCACATCGTATACAAGTTGAATGGAGGAGAAAGATGTGATAGGAAAATTGATGTAAATAACTATTTGAGTTAAAATCATCAAATATAAAATAAAATGGGCATTATAGGGTGATTGATGTGAAGAATGCTCTTAACGAACGAACCAAATGCAACATTATTTTTATGGTTAAATCTTCAAATTATAAATTAACTTTTAAAGATTCAGAAGCACTTGCTCTAACATCATGTAAATGTGTGTGCATGTTTAACGTCACGTTTAGAAAGTGAGACTCAACTGGTAGAACAAATGCTGTCTAGAGAGAACGATTAGTCTAAGTTTAACGCTTATGAGTAAGTTAAGGATATACGGCAGCATGCCACTATAAAGGAAGGACAAAACCAAACACAATAAAACTGAAACCCCTTGAGTGAAACTGGAAGCCGAATTTTGGTTAACATGCAATTAGCGAGCATTGTTAAATACTTATCGAGCCGTATATAAGTTTGTTCATTTACTCCTTGGCACTCTGTTTTATATGCAACTCAGACTGCAATGGGGGATGTTCACACTTTACTTTCCGTTTTGGGAATCAAAAAATTTCACCCCAGTAATAACAATACCCTTATAAACAGAAACATATTTCACTGACCCCTTGGTTCTTCTTTGTATGACAAGGCGTTTCAATTCTCAAAGGGAAACAAATTACACCATAAATATATAAGATATACAAATACTGTTCAATTTTATGTATATAAGTTACAAATCAGACAAGGCAAGCTATAAACGGGCCGAGCAATAAAGTATTGTTCAAGATCGTCCTATTCACTTAACGAGGTAAACAAGAGATTGTTCATGAAATAAAATTCATTTGCAGCAATTAATAAAAGTAAGCCGGGCCTAATGTAAACAAAGTAAACAAAATCACCAACAGAAAATCTCGAACCGTATGCCTCTTATCTCATCCCACCCCAGCATTTTGCACATGACATCCATAACAGACACAAATGTCACCAATTCCATTTTTGAAGTGATATGATAATTTTGAGGATTCGGGTATGATACTTCTCTTCATCTATGAAACAATTTACATTTTTCTAATTGATTCCTAACCAGTCTTTCCAATCTTTTTCCATACTACAATGAATGGAAATTTTTACGAGTATAATGTATTATAGCTCTGTTATCTGATTTCATGACCTTGTTGATGCTCATTATTTAAATTGCCATCAGAAGGGTTCTCTTCTTTTACTGCCACATCATTATTGCCAATCTTGTCTGGGTCCTCAAAGTTGCTCCATCTCCTTTTCATGATTTTGGGAACCAAGCGTGCTAAATCTTTCGAGTCTACATCTACTTCCTCATCGTTTAGCCGTTCAAACCGCACAGAACTTACTTTTCTTGCATTTCCTGCTATTATCTGCACAGAAGAGTATGATTAATCAGTTGCGAGAATGTGATGTGGCTCTTACAAATTGTGAATTAGATTTGATAGATGGAAGAGAAGAACAAAATAATAACCTAGTATACAACTCCTATTAAGTTGCTTCGTATCTGCTATTATTTCCGTGTTTCCAATTTGTGGTTCTTTTCTTCTTTTTGATAACATGTCCAATTATAGATAATTTGTTGGGGGAAAGAAGAATACATGACCCTTGTTCATAACCAAACTCAAAGGATAAAAATAAGGCATAAATGTATGGAAGATATATTATTACACTCGCCACTGTCCAGAAATTTAGAATTAAGCAAAACCCGGTATTCCTATTTGCAGTAGTTACTATCTACTTGTAATTTTCATAACATGATAAAAACTCATACACCCCAAGATGAAATTGTTATCCCATAAAAGTATAAAAAACCCTTTCATCATCCCCCGCTCTTCAGAAACATCACTTTGCAACAAGCATTGCAAGCTGCAATCTCTTTATTGATTCATCTATTATATTTTCTTTTTTAAATTCTTTAGATTACATTCAGCTTGATGTAAGACCTAGGTGGCCATCAGCCTTATCGCGATTAACATTTTATAATGCTTTTGACCAATCAAAAAAAGGTAACGAAAAGCTTATTCCTGGTAAATCACACAACCTAAATCCATGTTAATACTAGCCATACCTCAAGCTTGAAAATCTGAGTCTTTTCCTTTTGCCTGTCTCTTTGAGTTTGACGGTCGGATTCTGCTTCGTTTTTTTCATCATCGTCTTCGTGGTTTGCCTTTTCAAGCACTACTTTGGTGGTGTCACCAGTTCTAGGTATATTCCCAAATACTTCACAAACAAATCCTGAGACTGTCTCACATTGATGATCCTAGATAAAATAGAGTCAAGAATTCAAGTATTGACAGAGGTTTTATGGGGAATAATTTTGTGCCTCAAAGTCTTCCAAATTCGATGATAAAGGATGAATAAGCGGGAGATATAGCAAAAGTAACTGAGTATGAAAAGGAAAGTACTGCGTAGAACTATCAACTTCGATACATAGAGTTTTAATGTCAATTACCTCAGGCATTTTGATATTAAGATCTTCAGAGAGCTGGTCAATCGATGTATTTGCATCAACATCATATATACCATCTGCCCGCATTACAATATAGCCAGTTTTCCTCTCAATTTCTTCCTATATAAGAAAACACAGAGGATCCAAATAGTTTATACACACTGGTTTAAATATGAATGCTTTTTCGAAGTTTCATACGGCACATCAAGAACCTTACACTCAGGGATTTTTTCCGGCCACAAGAGTGGCTTTCTAAAGCTTCTCCTCTATGTTTTTAAACTTTTTCCAAGGGTAAGGTTCTTTTAATACACAGGGAGAAGTTCTTTAAAAACCTTCCTACAATTTGGACAATGTGATTGTCGCTAAAATACCTATTCGAGTATTTAAGTCGATTGAAATTTTAAATTCATAGACTGTCTTTACTGGTGAATTTTCCCAACAGCAAGCAGAGGAACCACTTATTTTGCAAGCAGTCGATGAAATTTCTACGAAAAATGGATTATGTATCCCCAAATAGTGAAGTGAAAGTACACCAAGTTAAAAATATCCTCACCTTTGAATCATTTTCATCAAAGATTTCACCAACAATTTCCTCAACCACATCTTCAAGGGTTACAATCTGTTCACCCATATATCATGTGAAGAAAATCAACAAGGCAGTCATAGTAACACAAAATTTAACAAAACGATTTTAAAAAAAATAATATAGGTCTCATACATACTCCTACAGTTCCACCATATTCATTAAGAACAACTGCCATGTGGACCTTTCTGATGCGAAACTCCCTAAGAAGATTCCAGACTGACATCGAATCTGCATTGTTTCAGAGAATATTATAAAAAGTATTTAGGAAACTGCAAAATGATATTTTAATCTAGAAGCGAACCCCTTGTACAATTTTTTTTATCAGATTTCCATACACAAAGAGGATGTAGTTACCAGGAACGAAGTATCCAGGCTTGTGTGCCATATCTCCCACGACAGAACTCTCTAGTAGTTCCCCCTTCAAATCAATTTGATACAAAAACTTTTAAGAGTTTTGCATATGATAGAGAATCTCTTTTTTAAAGAAACGTTCACATTCACTTAAGAGAGGATGAAAAAGAAAATCAGCTGACCTTCTGTACATAATCCAGAAGATCCATGGCATATGCGATTCCCACTATATTATCCACACGTTGCTCAAAAACAGGAACTCTGAAGTTTATAGTAAAAAAAATAATAGGATTTTTTATTTATATTAAAAAAAAACTTATCGTCCAGAAGGCAAACTGACATAAAGATCGAATACCTAGAATACTGATGAGTAACCCACAAGTTCTGGAAATCAACAAGTGTTGCACTGGCATCAATTGCAACAACATCGACAAGAGGTGTCATTACCTCCCTAACGTGCGTTTCTTTGATCTCTAACACATTTTCAATCATATCCTGCAAGAGAAGAGTAAAAAATGTCAAACAAATAAGTATCAACTATCAATCTACCCTAAAAATAAAAGAAGGCAACAACAAGCCAGATTTTAAAATTATAAATTTGTTAACCTGCTCTTCTTCTTCAATCGCCCCACTTGACTCTGCACCTCGTAGCATTAGCTTTAATTCTTCTTCAGTAACAATTGGTTCACTAGAAAAAGAAGTGGAAAAAGTTGAAAAATATGACAGCTCGTCCTAACTTTCTTTAGAAAGGTAGACACGACAACGATCACATTATTCAATTAAAGACTAGATGCACAGAAAACAATAATGAATACCAGATTTTATTAGGAATTAACAACAGTTAAACTTATAATAGCAGGTGAGTAATTGAGGTTTTCTCTTCTCTTTCTGCATATATTTTATTTCTGAAATTAGTAATGCAGAAAATTATGAGCTCAATGATTAATCTTATACACGAAATCAGATTAACCTAATAAAATCAATGCCTGAGCTAGAAAAACAGAACGTTCTAGTATATTCTTTAGAAATTCACTGCCCGTATAGTGTAGCTTTGATCTGCTAAAAGGCCTTTTGACAAACAAGTCACTAATATTAGCAAGACAAATGAAATTCGTTGTCTTTAGAAAGCAGGGAAGTATACAAGATTCGCTATATCAGACCAAATAAGTAAATAGAACCCCTATACCTTGCAGCCTTTAGACCAAGCATTTTCAACATTCCCACAGATAGATAAGTGAAAACTCTTCCAACTGGATATAATACTATTGAAAGCCATGCCACTGGCCTGGCCTACATAAATTAATTAAAAACAATATGAATTAGATGTCCGTACAAACTAACAATAAGCGAAAGATAAAACAAAAACCCTTCTAGAAATTTCATTTAGAATCTAGAAAGATGTAAAATTATATATAATTCAGTTACTAGGAAAAAATCAGTACATAAACTTACCACAAACCTTGCCACCTGAGTGGCATTGTGAACAGCTACACTTTTTGGAGTAATTTCCGTGATAAGCAAAATCACAACCTGATATCATAAATAAAAACAAGTCGGTTTGTTAACCCTCGGTAATTTCCAAAAAACTAAAGTTAGCCATAGCTAATTTCATTCTTGATTACATGTCCACAAAGTTTCGAGTTGTGAGTCTAATGGGTAAACTTCTAATATGAAAATAGGACTCCTAAACTTAGTTGCACAAATCAAGGGGAAATACAACACCTCGGTCAATACAATCTCCTCCTTTACGTTTCCACGTAGCTGGTATATAACATTAATGAAACGACCAATTCCAAAATTAAATAAATTGTGAGTCGATAAAAAAACAGACTTACAGTCATCATGCCAGTTGCTGCAGTGACACCAGCTTCACCGAAAATTGCAGTTGCTGCCTCTGTTACAAGTGCAGTAGCTGCAATGTTTACCACCCTGAGCACAAAATCAGATCCAGAATAAGGCACATTATTCATGCATAATAAAAAAATAAAAAAAAGAATAACAATGAGAAGTTGCACAGATGTGAAGGCCAGTACGTCGTGCCAATGAGTATAGTTGTAAAGAATCGAGTAACATCACTGCGAATCATTTTGAAGACGCCATTAGCATCAGTCTCTTTCTCAGCCAACTCACGCACCTGGAGAGCATTTTTATTAATAATGCTTATTAAAAAGGATAATAATGAAGGAAAAAGATACATTTCCACTCGTATTTGAAGTGAACATGCAATGAAGAAAGGCGACTTAGAAAAGACAATGGTTTCTACTTACAACTTTCAGAAATTGCTTAGTGTCTGCGAGTGTGAGTGTGTGTGTGTGTGTGTGTGTGTGTGTGGTGGTAGTGGTGGTGGGGAAACCAAGCTCCCAGGTGTATGCTTTGTGTAGTGAAGAAATTATGTGTGTTCTTAAAGCTGACCAAGTCGAGCTCTGAGACAATTGCTAATTGAGTTTTAATATGTTCTTACCCCCAAACGAAGATCAATGTACAAATGGATTAAAATATGAAAGCATCTTAAGTAAAATGCAACAAAACCCAATATCAACCTACTATAGTCAAAACTCCAAACAACCAATCCTACTTCGAGATATAAGAAAACAATAGCTGCGTAACTCTGAATTAGTTCCGTTTGGAAGCACGAGCAACTTCTTTGTTACAAAAAAGTACAGAGCTGGTGTTGCTACATCATTATGTAATACATGATCTGTTTGGTTAAAAAAACTATGCATGTGTAGAAAGGAACCATCCTGAAAGCAAACAGAATAAACCCAAATCATCTAGTAGCACCACATCATATTCGTGAAATAAGAAAAAGACAGCTCTATCAAGTTGAATAAATATATATAATAGTGCTAGACATACATATTGAAACACACTTCCACTCGGTTAAAAAAAGAAGTCCCACGAACTGCCTCAAAAAAAAAGTTGTTGTTCAAACTTTAAGCAATGACATTGGCACTAGGGTAACGTCGGTAAGGAACCAGGGCGTGACATTAAGGGTCTCAACACCTATAAGGCTATAACCGATAAAAAAAAACTCTACTTATCACCTTACAAGTAAATGTTAGATATTGTCAATTATCATGATTTGGCCCCTGGTGAAAATACTACTTTAATATCAACTTCTTTAACACCTCCCGCCACGTATTTTCAAGTTCCTATCCTGATTGTGACATTACTATGAACGAATAGAATTATGCATAGCTAACATTTCCAATCCAATCAGCGAGCTTACTCACATTAAACTATAGAGTAAAAACTATGAGATGACTTAGAATGCAAAAACGCCAATCACAATTTGAACTGCCAGTGTCCAATATTGTATACATACATATTTAAACATCACTAACAATTCCCATCATAATAAGGATTTGGTAATCGCAGTCTGGACCATGGAAAGAAACCATAATGAAATCTTGAAACTACTCAAAACTTACCAAAAATAGAGATTCTACATTACAAAGCTGCATTGCAACATCATAATATAAATGCATAATTATTTAGCCTGGCATTTTAAGATTCAACAAATGTGTTTTCACTCCCAATCATTGCCCGCCCAAAGGTTCCCATCCCCTTAGCCCGACTAAACATTTCCACCCTTATAGCTTTACTGAATAAAAAGAATTTCACCCTGATGTTCCATTGCACGTTTATAATTGTATAACTACAACGCAAACTCATAAAACCAACGTTGACCCATCATTGGACAAATGTACGACCAACATTTACAAATACTATACACATATACCTAGCATTTTCATATTCAATAAGCGTGCCACAAATATATAACCAACAATAAAAATTACAAACCAACATTGACCCATTAATAAACACATGTTAAACAAGCATATTCAAATGTGAAAAAAAAGGTACTACCTTCCAATCCCATTGTATAACTAATACTACGAGCACTTGTATAACTACAACATAAACTCAAAAAACAACATCAACCCATCATCATACACATGTATGACTCGCATTCCAAACAATTTAAGGCCATAAGTTGGTAATCAAAGTCTCTGTCACTGAAAAAAAGTTGACAACGCCAAAAGAAGAAATAAATTAACTACTCAAACTCACGAAAATAGAGAGTCCACATTACGGAGTTGACATTACCACATCATACTACACATGCATAACCATATATACCTAGCATTATCATGTTCAATAGAAGTGCCAAAATCACATAACTAGTACTGAAAATTACATAACTAGCATTGAAAATCACAAACCAACATTGACCTATACACATGATGACTATCATTTCCAAATATTTAGAAATAAAATACAAACTACCTTTCGAGGCCATTGTATAATTAACACTAGCATTTCATAATTGTACAACTACAACAGAAACTCAAGAGGCAAAACTAACCCATACTACACATGTATGGCAATCTTTTCCATTTAAAAGAACAAGTATCTTCCAAGGCCATAAAGTGGTAAACGAAGTCTCGGCCATCGAAAAGAACGCCAACAACACAACCAATATCCAACATTTTCAAAATTTATAAACATTTATATACCTAGCATTATCATGTTCAGTAAACGCGCCAAAATCACATAACTAGCATTGAAAACCACAAACCAACATTGCCCACTATTATACACATGTATGACTAGCATTTCTAAACTAAAAAAAAGGACTACCTTCCATGGCCATAGAGTGGTAACGAAGTCTCGGCCATGGAAAAGAACACCGACAACACCAACAACACCGCGAATATCCAACAATTTCAAAATTTATTAACATATATACCTAACATCTTCATGTTCAATAAACGTGCCAAAATCACAAACCAACGTTGACTACCATTATAAACATGTATCACTAGCATTTCCAAATGTTATTTCTAAAAAAAAAAGGACTACATTTCAAGGCCATAACGCGGTAATCGAACTCTAGGCCATGGAAAAGAACGCGGACAACATTTTCAAATTTAGAAACATATATAACCTAGCATCTTCATGTTCAATAAACGTGCCAAAATCACAAACCAACATTGACCCATCATTATAAACATGTAAGACTAGCATTTCCAAAAATAATGATAAATAAAAGGACTACCTTCCAAGGCCAGAGAGTGGTAATCGAGGTCTCGGCCATCGAGAAGAACGCGGACAACGCCAACAACCCCGCCAAAATCAGCCCTTGATCCTTGAACACACCCAAAACCAGCAAAACCTTCGGCCAAGATCCCTTCAACGACGACGACCCCTTCTCCAAAACCGCTCCCAAAACGCCCTCGATTGCCAAAACCCTCGAACATCTCACCACCAACACCCCTAATATTAGAAATAAACAAAATATAGAAAAACTTGTTATCATTCAATTGAGGTCACAAGCCTTAGTATAGGCCATGACCAAATGACAAAAGGAAATACTAAACAAGGTAACAATTCACATTGACTATCCATTAATTATAATACCTAAAACGGCTGTGGCGACTAAAACCGCTCTTTTCAGCTCAAGATTCAATCTTTTCTCCGATTCGGCTTCTGGGTATTGGGGTTCAAGTCGGGTGGGGGAGAGGGAGAAGGAGGGGGTGAAGCGGGTGGCGAGAAGACGATAGTGGGGGGTTAGAGAGAGGGAAGTAGAGGGAGGAGAGAGATTGAGACGGAGGGGGTTATGATTAGGGTTTAAGAGAAAAGAGCGGTTGGGGAGAGGTAAGAGAGAGGGTGGGCGAGATATTAGTGAGGCTAAATCCATCCCCACCTCTCTCTCTCTCTCTCACTATATCTATATATATATATATGTGTGTGTATGTATGTATGTATCTATAAATATTATAAATAAAGAGATATAGATATAGAATTGAAATGTATGTATATATATATATATGTGTGTGTGTGTGTGTGTATGTGTGTGTGTGTGTGTTTAAAAAGGGGGGTTTGGTAGAAGAAGATGATGAAAACTAGAGAGAGAGAGAGACTGTGGATGTTAGTAATATAAGCTGCAAGTGGGTTTAAGGAGGAAATGACTATTTTGCCCCTTCTGAGTTTCTTAATTTATTGGTTTCAGTGAAAGTATATTCTTTCCTAAGTCGTTATTCCACCCCCAAAAATATAAAACTAAAACTCTTACCCGATAACCTTGTCTGGTCATGCTTATATAAACATTATTATAAGTTCATGTAAATCTAAATATATATAACTAATGTATTATAAATGTTGATAATAAAAAATACAATTATAAATTTTAAAAAAAATGAATAAGTGATAATTGTATTTCAACAAAGAATGTTGTTATTGTCACCTCCAAATTCAACCCGCTTTACGTGTATTTTAATAATCACACAATTCATATGTTACACTCATAACTTACATACAGCTTACGCACTTCATAAGCTAATAAAGTATATATTTATCCGTCCAAATATACATAAAATTATATAATTTGATAAATCAAAATATAAATATTCACATAATAAAAATACAATCTACTAAAAACTCAAATAAAAATATACTATAACTCTATTTGAGTCTACCCTAAATTTAAATATTAATTAAAAATAAAAAAATTAAAATAAAAAAATTCAACCCACTAAAAACTCAAATAAAAATATATTAGAACCCTAGTTGAGACTACCCTAAATTTAAATATTAATTAAAAAAATTTGTTAAATATAAAATCCAACCCACTAAAAACTCAAATAAAAATATATTAAAACTCTAGTTGAGTCTACCCTAAATTTAAATATTCATTAAAAAAAATGTTAAATCTATTATTAATAACAATCAAAACACTTAATTAGGTAGACATGTCATGTAATGTGACACAATTATTAAATTGTTACCATTTAACATTAACAATTAAAACTCATGATAAGTGAATTTGGCATGTGTATATGCCACGTTAACGGGCTGATTTTTTGGATAGAAAAATAGGTGAACAAAATCATTTTCATATTATTAAAGAGGTACCTGGGATGGTGTGCATATATGAATTTTTTTCTCAATTTTATTTTCCCAAATGATTACTCACATTTCACATTTACTCCGATTAAATAATTTTTTTTATTAGTTAATAGTTGTGTCTATGAACAAATTATTTAGTCTTTTTAGAGCACGAATGAAATGGTCATCTATACCATTTATAATACAATATTTGTAACTTTTAACCATATCACTTGTTTGTTGTACATGTGTCACCACCTATTTCACTCTCTCTTTTCTTGTGGGGCCATCACACTCACATATTCATTAATAGCTCACTAATTAGGCTATAAACTTCTCAATTATTATCACTTAGTCATGATAACGGTAAATTTGACCAATTTTTTTCACACAGATAAATATCCATTTTTGTCTATTTAAAAATTAAAACATATCCTTAAATGAATATTTATTTAGTTAGTAACGAAAAAGAAGAAACAATACTTAAACGAAAGTTGTCAAGACAACCCCTAGTAAAGTTACAAAAAAATGATCTAAATTCACAAAAATAGAAATGATATTTAATTACCTTCCATTTAAATTAGTCAATTTTTTATTTAATCATTTATCAAATAATCTCAAATTTAATATTACATATTTTTATATTTATTACAATAATTATATATGCAACAAAATTATGTATATTTTAATTTAGAAAATAACCATAAAGTTATATATACATATTTAAAAAAAAGTATGCTCTATAAATTATGAAATTTGTCAAAAATAGATAATTTAGGAGCTACCAACATTAGAGGACCACATGCTTGCAATTAGGAACAACTATTGGATCTGGACGAGTTTTTCCGCCTCAAAACTGGTGGAATTATGTTTTTAAATATCTTTTTAGACAAAATAATCCCCTTATTTTGGTACTCGATTGTTTTCAGAGACCAATTTTTTTTATGTTTTTCATCTCCAACTTTAGGGGAAAAAAAATTTAGTCACTAAATTTATTATTTATATTTCTAACTTTTGTCTCCCAAAATTTTTTTGGTAGTGTCTATCTATTATATATTTCTTTTTCTCCTTAAAATAACCGGCTTCGAGATATTTAAAAAAATGACATGTTCTAATAAATGGATGGAAAATAAAAAAGAGATGAAAAACAAATTGTAATTTTTTGAATGTATATGAAATTATCGTATCACCATTTGTTACTAAATATACTTCTTCAAGTAGTGTAGTAACTTAAAAAAAGAGCAAAAATGTTACACTAAAATATAAGTTTACATTGAATTTGGTGAGTGTTAATGTATATATTCACCCACATAGGTTATAGAAAGAGAGAGAGAAAATCATTGAGACATTAAATAATATGGGGTAAAACTAAAAATACACAGGTAACTTAATAAAAGAATTGAAGGACCACTTAAACTAAATAATTTGTCATGTTTATAGGAGGAGTTAGGTATGGCCCGGCAAGCCCATGTATTTTTTTAAAATATTTTTTTACTTGTGTAAAATTTAGGCCCCCTCTCTCCTATATTTATCTTGGCTCTGACACTGGCCGTGTTTTTGACGATTGACCCATTTTATGAACATTCGGGATCGAAACCTCATAGTGAGGTTGATATATTAACTATTTATACTAATTAACCAACTTACTTCACACTTTTTAATTAACTATCTTCCTTAGGAGTATTAGAAAAGTGCATCAATAAAGATTATGCATTCCTTCAAGACAAGGTATTTTGTAGTTGTTTTGCTTTAATTTTAGGAATGAACGTGTTTTCTACGTTTGTTAAACCTCGAGTTTTCTTACTCACAGATAAATGTATATCGCTATTAGCTCAACATTTTTGTTTCGACATTTTTGTGTGGTAACAATATGTATAATATATACATGCCTTTATTGTAAACAGACAACTAGTAAGTTTTCTTATCTATTTTGAATTGATTGGGAAGAAAATTTGAAATTTAGGCTGAAATTTTCTTACCCCTTTGGCTGTAGCTTTTGGGTTTAAGAGCATTGTTGAACCATGGGTTCAATAATTAATTTTGATTATAAGTGTGATTATGATTTAATGATTTTATAATTCGATGATATAATGTTTGATCTTTTCAAAAAATATAAAATGTATATTTCAGGATTTAAAATGATAGAACATTTAATAATGAAGCTAACGGTTCAAACGGAAGTCGATTCGGAGTCCGAACGAGCAAATTACGAGTGTTTCAAAAATTAGAAAAAATCAGTTCAAAAATCTCGACCCATCAATATATAGTCCGATCGATCGAAAATGGTCCAAAAAGTTACAATCCAATCTCGATCCATCGATATATAGTCCGATCGATCGAAAGTAGTCCAAAAAAGTTACAGTCAATTTTGACTCATCGAGATACATGTCGATCGATCGAAAAATACAAGTAAAAAAGTATTCCAGAAATCTCGATAAAGATTTAGTCCGTTTCAAAAAAGTTATTTTTTGCTCTTTTGAAAATAAGTCATTACCCATTGTATAATACACCCAACAACTAATTCTTCAAATGCACCATGACCCCTCTCTGAAACACACCAGTCAGCATCCCTCAATCTCTCTCTATTTTAAACACACAAAAAACTTCATTGTTGAACAAAAAAGCTCAAAAAGGAAAAACAATGAGAAAAACGATCAAGCTCAAACAAAATAAAAAACTTACCAATTAGCTTATTTAGAAGAAATAAAATAGTGAGTGTGGTTATATTGTTGTAACAAAATTGTAAAGAGCAAACTTATAAGATCAGTTGTGAGTGAGTGTTTGGCTATAATCTTTTAAAGCAAAGTGTTGGTTAAAATTTCTAGGTTAAACACTTGGTTACTCATAGATTGAGGGGGAGTCGTTGACTTGCATTTTGTGTACCCTTGCACTTGTATCAAAATTGTATCATTGGATAGATGAACATTATAGTGAAATACTCGGTAAGTTAATTCCAAGGAGAGCACGTAGGCGGTTTGCCGAACCTCTATATATCGTGGTGTCAATCTATCACTTACGATTTACTTTCCGCAACTTATATTATTTATGATTGTGCGCATGTTTCAATTTATTCATACATTATCATCGCGTATTTATTGTCGCAAATATATATTGAGCTAGTTGAGTTATTAGTTACGCTTAAAATTTTAATTCCGTTAAAACCCCTAAAATTTTATTCACCCCTCTCTAAAATTTAGGTGCACGGGCCAAGAAGCATCAACGAGGGATGTGATCATCTTCGTTTAATTCCGTGAACAAAACCATTTTTTCAGGAAAAACATGGCAAAACTAAATGGAGAAGAAAGGAAAAGAGGCAGAGTTTAAATTGGGCTTTTTAACTTTTACTTTAGAGAACCACTTTTTAAACTATATTTTATCTTTAAAAACGCTGTAACCGTAGATTAAATCTACGGTTTACAGTGAATCACTGTAAACCGTAGATTTAATCTACGGTCTGTGTGTTTTCTGTGTAAATTACACAGTCAGTCCCTGCTTTTCAGAATTACACAGTCAGTCCCTGTGCAAAAATTACACAGCAGGTCCCTGAAAAACAGAAACTTATGTTTTTATTAAAAAAAAAACAATTTTTATACTACATTCTCTCTCTTTCTCTCAAAAACCCCCAATTTTCATCCAAAAAAACCATCCAAATCAATCAACCACAATAACTATCAAATTTCTTAACAAAAACCCCCAAATCATCAATCAAATTTATCCATAATTCAAGGTATATCTTTTATTCTCTAATTTATTATTTATTTTGTGTAATTTCAATTTGTAAAATAGGAAAAAATATATAAAATATGCAAATTGATTATTCACTTAGCTATATATAATTGTTTGTTATTTGTTTATATTAATTATAGAAATTATAATAATTGTTGATATTTGTCCCATTTTTGCATTATTTTGTTTTTTTTGTGTAATTTTAATTTGTAAAATAGGAAAAAATATATAAAAAATGCAAATCCATAATTCACTTAGCTATATATAATTTTTTGTTGTTTGTTTATATTAATTATAGAAATTATAATAATTATTGATATTTGTCCCATTTTTGCATTAATTTTTTTTGTGTGTAATTTCAAATTGTAAAATAGGAAAAAATATATAAAAAATGCAAATCCATAATTCAGTTAGCTATATATAATTGTTTGTTGTTTGTTTATATTAATTATATTAATTATAATAATTGTTGATATTTGTCCCATTTAATAAAAAAATTAGGGTTTTTATTCAAATTTGTGTTATTTAGATATTTATTACTAATGATTTGGTTATGATGTTACATGTTTATGATGGTTATTTGTTTTGATTGAGAAAAATAAAAATTGTTACGCTTTATTAATATTTACCCGTTTTGAAAATTAGGGGTTTTTATAAAATTATATTTTTTAATTAGGTTGTTTGCCCAAACACGTACTAAAAAATGGGGTTGTTGATATTTTATCCGTTTTATAAAAAAATTGAGTTATCATTGTTTGGTGATCATTAAATGTGCTTGGTTATGATAAAAAAATTGAGTTATTATTGTTTGGTTATGATTAAAATTTTGAGTTATCATTGTTTGGTTATAATTGAGTTATCATTGTTTTGGTTATTATTAATTGGTTATCATTGAGTTATCATTATTTGATTATCATTGAGTTATCATTGTTTGGTTATAATTGAGTTATCATTGTTTGGTTATCATTAATTGGTTATCATTGAGTTATCATTGTTTGATTATCATTAATTGGTTATCATTGAGTTATCATTGTTTGATTATCATTAATTGGTTATTAATTGGTTATGTTATCATTGTTTGGTTATCATTAATTGAGTTATATTTGGTTATCATAGTTAGGATGGCAGACCCAGGTCCACATATTAAAGGCGGGTTGGGTATTTTACGACAGACCGGTCACATTTCTAATCAGACTTGGGATGCTGGAAGAGAAGCGGGTAGATGAGATGCCAATAAGATTAGGGTTTATAATTATAGTTGGCAGATACCGACGCCTGAAAGGGTAGTTCAAAATATGATTAGGACTGGTTTTTACGGTATTCACACTATAGGTAATTATACCGTAGACCGAGGGTTGATTACAGCCTTAGTTGATAGGTGGCGTGATGAGTCGCACACGTTCCATTTTGTCGGTGGAGAGTTGGGGATATCTTTACAGGATGTAGAGATTATGCTTGGTCTCAGGGTGGATGGTATTGCTGTTACCCGATCGGAGCGGAATGATAACAGGGCGAGCAGGTTGGATATGATGGAGAGTTTGTTGGGTGTTAGACCGGCTGACAATCAAGTGGATACAAATTGTTTGACAGTTAGACTTGATTGGATGTTACACACCTTTGGTCAATTACCCCCCAACCCTACTGAGGAGCGTTTGCTATATCAGTCTAGGGCTGCCATGCTATTATTACGGGCTGCACATGTGTTTTCGGATAAGAGCAGTGATCAGATTTCACTCTGGCCTCTGCCATTTTTGAAGGATTTTGACACATGTGCTGAGTACAGTTGGGGATCAGCTCTTCTGGCCTGGTTAGAGGCTAATCTATGCAAGTTGGTACGTTGTAAGGCAAGCGGAGTAAGCGGGGCGGTGATGTTTCTGGATATGTGGGCGATTACCAGACTACTGCCGGTTAGACCATATGAAGAGCTGCCGGAAGATATCGAGCCACCTGAGGGCTGGCCTAGGTTCCCCCTCGGTTACAGGTATGATATTATTTAGTTTTTGTATTGGATTTGTTTTTTTTTTTTATTGTGTCATCTATCATTTACTTAGCTGCCGGTTATATTTATTGTTTATCGGGTTTTGTTTGTATATTACAGATGGAAGATGTGGAGGCAAACTAACCTTACGCCATATGTCTACGGACATAATGTGGTCCACATACGTGACGAGTTTGACAATATGTCGCCTGAACTGGTAAATTTTAACTTTCTTATTTCCTACATGCAACTGACGTATTATATGTTGTATATGTTTGCATTAGTCTTATGTTTGCATTGGTCTTATGTTCGCAGAATTTAATACTAGTATTTTTAAACCCTTGTTTACATATTCTAACAATAATTTTGCTGATTACAGATAGTGTGCCAACCTTACGGGAATCTCCATAACTATCCGGAATACTGCACGCGAGGCCGTTATATGTGGCATTGTTCTGTGCCTCTCATTTGTAATGAGAAGATTGAGTTCCACCTCGCGGACAGGTTCATGAGACAGTTCGGTTTTGTTCAGCAGGTCCCTACATATATTTGGAAACCTAGAAAGGGTCACGGCAAGGATAGAAGATTTGGGATTGGGCAAAAACACGATTGGCCTTTACTTTGTGGAGAGTTTATAGCCGTGTGGAATGACCGCCACAACAGGCTTGTTAACGGCGAATTTGGTACGCGGACGTCACCGGATTACATGAGATGGTATAGAGAGAGGACCCGCATCTTCATAAACCCACCTGAACTTGCCCCGCCATCTCACGGTTTCCGGGAGCATACGGGGTTGTTCAATAAAATGGTAACAAACAACTAATTAAAGTTCATTAATATTTGATTGTTATTTTTTTGTTTGTATATTTCAATACTTATAAATCGTTTTTTATTGGTTTTTTTTTCTTCAGAAAGCGGTATTGCGCCGCAATTTCAAATCGTTCAAACTGCTAAAAGCAAAGACGGAAGTGGACTTACTACGAAAGGACTTCGCTGAAATGGGAATGAATCCGTATGGGTCAGCTGATGAACAGTCGAATGAGGAGGATGACGACGACAACGACGATGGTGATGACGACCTACGTTACGACCCAAGAACTTACACTATGGCTTCAAGTTGTCGGCGTCCCGACGAAAGAGGCAGAGGGGAATGCGAATCTAGTAGCGGCGGGCATAGCGGGGGTAGAAGATCGACTGGAGGTCGAACCCCCGACTACAGATCAGGGTCCGGGTCCGAGTTCAAGCGGTCATCGTCGTCGTGCTTCTTTTGCTGGGTCGGACTACGTTCAGGCCGATGTTCCGTTCGATCATCATAGACAATCATTTGGGTCGTACGAGCATCATCCTAGTCATAAGTCAACCGACAGTTGGAGTCGAGGGTTGACACTTACATCCCACGAGCGTGCGCCGCATCCAGAATCGCAGCAGCGACAAAGACGGCGTACGGAGCTAAACGAAATCGAAGAGTCTGCTGAGCCGTCATCGGATATATTAACATCGGCGGGAAAGATGCTCCCTATGTCCAACTTTAAATCATTTAGTCGTTACAAAAAAAAATAAATGCACTGTTTTTGTATTTGATTTCTATGTTTGATTTGTCAGTTTTATTCTTAGCTGCGTTGGAATATTATAAATTCGTAAGTTTAATTTGATTTCTATGTTTGATTTGTACGTTATAATTTCGTAAGTTTAATTTGTATGTTTTTACAAACCCTAAACCCCTAAATCCTAAACCCTAAACCCTAAACCCTAAATTACAAACCCTAAACCCTAAATTACAAACCCTAATTACAAACCCTAAATTACAAACCCTAAATCCTAAACCCTAAATACCAAACCTAAACCCTAAACCCTAAACCCTAAATCCTAAACCCTCAACCCTAAATTACAAACCCTAAATCATAAACCCTAAATACCAAACCTAAACCCTAAACCCTAAATCCTAAACCCTAAACCCTAAATTACAAACCCTAAATTAGAAACCCTAAATTACAAACCCTAAACCCTAAATCCCAAACCCTAAACCCTAAACCCTAAATACCAAACCCTAAACCCTAAACCCTAAATTACAAACCCTAAACCCCTAAACCCTAAATATTCTGAAATATACATACAAATCGTACATTTAATGTACGGTTTGTACCCCTGATTTAAGCAGCATCATTTTACAAATGTACTTTTTGCACTGAATCACCGTTAATAACGTTAAAAAAAAAACAGTACAAACCGTAAAAGTAATCTACGATTTATGTGTAAATGACATTGGATACCATATCTATCAAAATAATTCCGACAACACCTTATCACTTTTGAATTATTATGATTTGATAAACCTATCCGAAAATGACTACTCAACGCATTATTAAAGTTTTGAAATGACTACACCAAAAAAAAACACTACAAACCGTAAAAGTAATCTATGATTTGTAGTGTAAATGACATTGGATACCATATCTATCAAAATAATTCCGACAACACTTTATCACTTTTGAATTATTATGACTTGACAACCCTATCCGAAAATGACTACTCAATGCATTATTAAAGTTTGAAAATGACACCATCTTGTGGGGTTTCTGAAATTAACACTATAAATATGGCTCATTTTTGCCAATTCTAACAAAACCTAAAATCAAACACAAACACATTTCAGAAATCTCTTAAAAAATACTCATTTCTTTCCAAAAAAAAATATAAACAAACACTTTTCGAAAATGAATTACAACTATGGTTATGACAACAACCAATGGAATAACAACAATGCGAATTCATCCAGTGGCTCAAACGATGAGCTAACTGATTATTCAAAGCACTTTGAAGTTGATGAATTTACTTGGGAAAAAAGGGATGAAATGCTTGCTGATCTTGCTGATGTGGCTGGAAATTGGGGTTTCATTCTTACGATTCGTAGGTCTGGAGGGGGTGATGGGAGCAGAACACCGTATGTTGATATTGTGTGTGATAAATCGGGGGTTTACGAAAAAAAGAAACCATCTTCCGTAAATTCAGGTACAAAGAAAAAAGATTGTCCAGTTTTCATTAAAGGTTACGTAGTTAATGGTGAATGGATGTGTCACGTAGAAAATGGACAACATAACCACCCACCTCCAACTTACCTCCAAGGGCAAGCACGACGTGCTCGTTTAACCCAAGATGAAAAAAAAATTGTTAAAACTTTAAGGCAAAATAGTTTTAAAGTTGGTGCAATATTAGAGTCCATAAAACATCGAAATCCTGACAATGTATCAAACACTAAAACGATACATAATTTTTTGGCGGGACTGAAATTTAAAGAACGAGATGGTAGAAACCCGATACAGGAACTGTTTAATTTGTTGGATAGACATCGCTACACATTCTACTATAATATGAACCCATCAACCCATTGCCTTGAGAACTTATTTTTTGCACACCCTGATTCTATAAGGATGTTCAAAACTTTTCCTGATGTCTTGTTAATGGATTGTACATATAGGACAAACCGTTTTAATATGTCATTTCTAGAAGTCGTAGGAATGACATCAACGAACCAAACATATTGTTTAGGTTTTGTTTTCATGAGTGACGAGACAAAAGAAAGTTATATATGGGCATTGGAAAAATTTAAAGTTACATTGGAGGGTTGTATACTACCTAGGTTGTTTGTAACCGACAGGGAAATGGCCTTATCAAATGTTTTATCCGTTGTTTTTCCCGATTCTCATCATATTTTGTGTACTTTTCATATTGCAAAAAATGTTTTGAAAAACTGCCGTAAAAAGATCCCTGACGAGGAGTGGCAAACGTTTCTAGATGATTGGGGTTTATTGGTTGATTCTGAGTCGATAGAGGAGTACAATCATAACCGAGCTTATTTCAATTCCTCTTACAAATCGTACCCTGCTGTGATTAAGTATATAGACAAGCTTTTAAATGATTATGCTGAAAAGTTTGTTGCATGCTATACCAACCATACAACACATCTAGGTAACAGAACTAACAATCGAGCCGAACAACAACATGCTAAGATGAAAAGATCCTTTTCCACAAATATTGGCACGCTTGAAAATGTTTGGATAGAGGTGAATAAAATTCTAGAAAAACAGTTTGAGGATATTACGATGAAGTTGGATAAATGCAAGTCTTATTTTCCACATTCTGAACGAACACCTCTATTTATAAATCTTAGGTCGTATATCACACACTATGCCTTTAATTTATTATTTCAAGAACACAAAAAATGTAGTGGCCAGGCTGATGAGAATTGTTCTTGCGGTTTCAAATTGTCTCACGGTTTACCTTGTCATCATATTATGAGTGAACATATTTTATTCGGAAAGCCTTTTCCTCTAGAATATATTCATCCATTCTGGAAAAAATTAGACGTGATTGATGATAATGGGAACACCGATGATTATGGGGTAGATGGTGATCTAGAAGAGTTTAAAAGTGTTTATGCTAGCAAAACTAATGTTGAAAAACGGCGTATGAAAACACAACTCCGAGAGATAACAGTACCAGCTAGAACATCCATCAGTGACCCCGAAGTGAGACAAAATAGGGGGAGACCTAGAAAGGGAGACAAATCTAGTAAGAGAGATAAGTCGGGATGGGAGTATGTGGAGGAACAGAGTGCTGGTGCTAGTAGGGACAAGGGCAAAGGTAAGGCGGATGAAACACCGGAGGTAAGGGTAAACCCAACTAGGAGGCCGCGAAACCAGAACCCTAAACCCACCCCCAATAGGCCAACCTTCCTGTACAATGACCAAATATGGGTCATGTTACATAGTTACATCGAAACGGTTTATGATGTGGGTGGGGATGGTAACTGTGGGTTCCGGGTACTTACAAATGCGACGGGTAAACAGCATGGGGAAGATGATTGGTACGCGGTAAGATGTGAATTGTTTCAAGAGCTGCAACAAATGAAAGGTATTTATTATGAGCTGTTTGAGAATCTTGACTTTGAAGGTTACTGGTATGATTACATTTTATCAAGTTTAAATTTTTATCATGCTACAAATCCCGCACCTTATGAGAAATGGATGAGATTTCCGTCTTATGGTTTTTTAATTGCTTCTCATTACAATATGCCAATTGTATTGTTGTCCTTATGGCAAAATAAAAATGGAGGGGTAAACGTGTGGAACGCCACTTTTTTACCTTTTTATACTGGTCCGGCTCAGGGAACGACATATTACATCCCGACTGTAATGGTGTTCGTCAACAGTTGTCACTATGCTCAGGTTATTCCTAAAGAAGAAGGGATCTTCCCAATACTAGGAATTATAGCACGGTGGGAACAAACACGCACTGAGGCAGCTGCGCCATGGAAGGAACTTTTTCGACCAAATTTCAAGTTATATATGGCGCTGGAAAAGCAATCGGGAAAGCAAAAAGCAAATGAAGAAGGTATAGACCTAAGTCCATAATCAGTTTTTTATTTTTAATTTTATGTAAATTACTATTTTTTCCAAGTTGTTGTAAATTTATATGATGTAAACAAATGTTTAATAAATTTGTTTTATGAAATTTAGTTCATGTTTGCATATTGAGTTAATTTCTTTTATAAAATTTATATAATTTATGATTGTTTCATTCAAGAAAATTGTCGATTGACACCAAATTGACGACTTAGTTAATGTTTCATATTGCGTTATACAAGTGTTAAAAACAAACAAAAAAACTTTACAAAAATTGACGATTTAGTTAATCATTCAATAAATATCAACTTATACAATTGACGAAAATATAACATGAACCAAAAATATAAAATTTATCAAATCAACTTTTTTTGTGTAAATTTGTGTAAATTTTGTGTTTATTTTGAGAGTTTGTTAGAATATTGGTAATTTATTTTATGTAAAATTTTAAAAATAAGGCATTTAGTTTTTTTATTAAAAAAAAAATCATGTTTAATTTAAAAAAAATATTCAGTATTTTAATTTTAATTATTAGAATTTTAATTTATGTAAAAACGCTGTAGACCGTAGATTTAATCTACGGTTTCACTGTAAACCGTAGATTAAATCTACGGTTACAGCGTTTTTAAAGAAAAATTGATGTTTAAAAAGTGGTCCTCTTTACTTTAATACATACGTATATATATATATATAGAGAGAGAGATAGATATAGAGAGAAAAGGGGAAGACATTCTCCCCACGTGTCAGGATCCTTGAATGTGCAAGGGGGGCGATTGCCCCCTCCGTCCGGAACAAAAATTAAAAAAAAAAATTCTTCTGTTTTTTTTAAGTGTTTATACATATAACTCTTTTAAATATATAATATCTAAAGTAAATACAATCAAACTTATAGTCACATCCTAATGTATTGGTATTGGTTTTAAGTGTTAGTTCATGAGTTGGAATCTTTTTTTACCTACATTTTTTTTTATAGAATTATAATGCTTATACGAAAGTATATCAATTACTTTTTCTATAATCTATATATTTAATACTTAAATTCCGATAGACTTTAGAACAAAATTTACATATTAAAAAAAATCGAAACTTTGTTAATTCCATCCTTGATTCGTTTGGACTCAGGATCCGCCCCTACCACACGTGATTCCCTTCATCTTCTCTCCCTCAATCCTTCTACGCGTGATTCCCTTCATTTTATTCTTCATCTTCCGTTAAGGCTGGTTTACTCTGCTCGCGTCTCTACCACATGGAGAAACACCATCCGTTAAGGATGCTTTAAGTGTTTTGAAATTTATTCATACATTCTAAATGTGTTAAAAACTTACTTTTATTTTTTACTTTTTGCTTCTTAGAAATGTAAAGCAACCAAAAGTTCCAAATTTTTCTAGACTTCATTAACCAGCTTTTTTGGTTAATAGTTGAAGCCATATAAACATCAAATAATCATTTTCTATCAGAATCTCAGATAATCAACTCTGTACTTGTATGTTAACAATAGAGATTTTGTTTGAGAAGTGACAACAATCAAGCACACTAAAGAGGTATCGTGTATGTACATGTTCATGTCTATAATCTATTTGCGTGTCATTCGATTCGATCAGTATGTGTCGGTGAATCTTCTATCAATCTTCAAGAATGCATAATTAGTCATAAACACCAAGAGAGGTATCATGATTTTGTTGTCACTTGAAGAAAACATTTCCGTAAAAAGTCGACATTAAATCTTCTCGAGTGACAGTAAATACATCAGCATAGACAAATCTTGTTTTTTTGCAGCTTCTGAGTGAATAATGATGCTTATATTCGAGTCTGCGAAGGTGAAAAAACGGGTTTAACCAACTTACACAACTTGCAAGTCAGCTGACAGTGCATTTCAACTTTTAAGCATAAAAAAAATGAACTTAAGTTAAAACCTTAAACGCACAAGCGCAAACAATGGTGACGAAAAGAAAAAGGGCAAAGGCCATGACCAAATTAAGGAAGAAATAACAAAATTAAGATGCTATTGATTAGGAGGTCATCATGAATGCAGTTGAGATTGAGTATGAAAAACTTCTCAAATTACCCCTTCTCGAGCCCTTGTATATATAATAGATCTCTAACCAAATGATTGGAACGGTGCCTTTGGCATATGGAGTAGGATGATAATAATGCAAGTTATCATAAACAACAGAATCATTAACTACTAATCTATAACTCTGTAGGCGTAACAACGCTCCAGAGGTGAATATGGCTTGTTGTGCCATTTAGTGAGCTAAACTGGACCTAACACTTGTTTTCTTGCAGCTTCTAGACTCTGTGTTTTTGCCATTTTTGTTTTTATATTGTGTCAGCCATCTTAAAGCTGAATATTTGCTTATTTTCCTGAAAAAACGAAAAATATTAGCCCGAATGAACTCTGATTTATCTAGGTCTTGAATAAACCAAATTGTTTCCTTATTCTTGCAACCACACAAGAATTACAAATAAAATCTTTCTTATTCTTCGTTTAATATACACTGAAGTGTACTAAAACTGAATCTGCTAGCTATTAGGGGAAAACCCGGTGCTAACTAATTGTGGGCAACAAATTCCTTTGTAGACCCTCTTGATCTTTTCCTTCTTGTTCGAAAAAAAAAAACAATGCTGCCTCCTTTCTTCATACGAAGCAATCCCCGCTAACTATTTTGGCCACTATTCCGCATCCAAAACTCGAGACCAAAAGATCCAAGAACTTTGAAACTCTCAAGGACTACCAAAAGTTACCTGTGATAATGTTAACCGATAATGTAAGAACATGAAGCACTTCCCTGATCATGTTTGGGACATTTCCTATGATTAGAAAAATCGACCGCCTAAATGACAGAGAAGGTGCTCTCTAGTTCCACAACTAGTCTTTTATTCATTACCGTTACAGAAACAAGATATTGTGCGAAGACGAGGTCGGTATGTATAACCTCGACATGATTGTATCGTTTACCATCATCAAGATTCGAGACTGGAAGTACCTTAAAGGGTCAAGTTTCTATTTGATTGGGATTCTAGGTAGGACAATTAGACCGTGAAAACAATTCGATATCGATATGAGAAGTTTCAATGGCGGAAGCGTTTCTAAAAATAAGGAAACACTATCGTTAATTCTATTGACCCCAAGATCCAAAAACCTTAAGATCCATGCTATTTGACAAGGATATCAGAACCACTCCATTCAAGTGATTACTGTGACTTAGATCATACAATATGTCTCAAACGTGTATTCTTTGGGCTTTTGCAAATGTCGGATGAATAGCACTCAAGAAGTTATTGTTACAGAAATTAAGTAGCTTTAAATCTTTAATAAAGTTGCTCGAATAAGAAGGGGAACCGTATGTGGCTAAATCTGATAAGGCATGAAAAGAATGAAGTAGGTTCTGGAAATTTTTGAAATAATTTAGTTATAGCCATATCTGTTGATCTTTCCTAAGTTAAACATCCAAAACTAAATTGGAAAAGATAGAGAGATTCATAGAACTACCAAGTAGTTAACCAATTAAAAATTAAGTTCCTTGTCATCTTCTTTTGTTGGAATCACAGTTTGTAAGACAAACGAAACTTTTATTCTATTCCAACTTGACAAACGAGTATTCACTTCTCAAAAATAAACATGTTTTCACATAGGATTATAATAAGGGTAACACCAAAAGCTTATAAACGATAATGGTTTTCAGTGTCCCCAAGAGGCAACTATGTCAAATAGAGTATAAATGGGCCACATCTATAAAAGCAAAAGTGTCCTTGAGAATGCCATAACAATATAAGGTGTGGTCTTAGTACAATCATTTATGGTCGTAACAAATACAAAAGCCTAAACAGTCAAAACACTTCGATGAAAATCAACTACATACATATATTGATACTAGTATCTGATTCCATCAATAAATCTATTTTCTTTACTATGAGTTCTCGTTTGAATAATAATGTTATATTATGATATGAATATACCACACCTATACTATACTAATACTCATTAGTCACGTGTTTCGTGTACACGCGTGACATATATATATATATGATACGGGTAAATACATTTTTAAAAAATATATTGATTGAATGAATATATTAAATTAGAAATCATGAGTAATATAATGTTTTTAATATATAAAATACATGTAAAACGATGTTTTATATAAGATTATAATTGTTTTGAAAAGATTATGATTTTTGTGTTTTTTTTTTTATATTTTGAATTGTATAATTAGTAAAAAAGAATGGGAGCATTTTTGAAAATAATAGCCAAAATTTGACAAACTCACTTTTTTTTTGCATTGACTTATATATAGTAATAATAAAAGTTACTCATGCGTTGCGTGTAAGACGCGTAATGACATAAATTTCATAATATGTTTTATTTTGACCATAATATTCAAATTTAGTATCATTTATTTTAGTTATGCAGGTTGAAACGAATTGTTAATTAATTTAGACTATATCCGTAATTAGAAAAATATAGTGATAACAAATTGTTAATTAATTAGATTAGGTAAATTAGTAAATATTAAAATAGAGTGAGAGTATTTTTGAAAAAATTTAGTAAAATTTGACAGACTCAACTTTTCCTGAGTTTGTTTATATTAATACGCTATGATAGTACAATTATACACTATGAACCACTATCTATCTTAACAATAATGTTCAATTCCTAATAGGAGAACGTCTAATTAATTTCTCAATAACAATGCACGCTTAGAAAACAAAGGTGATATAGGGCATTGAGACATACTCCGTACTAGTTAATTATGATGGACTAATTGTAACACCCCCAAGCTAGTAAATATCCATATAGTTTTTTAATCAAAAATTGCATTCATAAAAGTCCATTAATCTTGTTCATAGTTACCCAAAGGAACCCAATACATATAAGAGAACAAAATTCTACTGCTTACTGCCCAAATACAGTAATAATTGAAACTCAGGTGTACATATATATATACATTGACAGCCACTAATTTCAATAGTACAATTTTCATTTGCTAGTAAGAAAACTTCAAGTTCTCAACACCAAGCTACTTAGCATAACAAATGAAAATATCAAATCTTAAAAAACGAGAAAAAGGACATAGCCTCAAGCTTAAAAGCTAAAATAAAGCAGATAAGTTGGGCTTATAACTTCAAAGTTACACCCAAACAACCCCTTTAAATCACATAATCAGACCACTCACATATATCCGATGTATGATCCATAGTAAGGCTGGGAATCTTATCTAATGTACCGATCAACCTAGCGGGGTTGCCCACCGCCGTGGTTCTAGGCGGCACAGCCTTTAGCACGACCGATCCAGCCCCAATTTTAGCTCCCTCGCCAATAGTAACATTCCCTAATACACAAGTTCCAGCTCCAATAAGTACCCCGTTACCTATTTTCGGGTGCCTATCCCCTTTCTTTTTCCCTGTCCCGCCTAAAGTAACGTTATGCAAAATCGCGACGTCATCACCAATAACAGCAGTCTCGCCAATAACGACCCCAGTAGCGTGATCCAATAGAATTCCTCGGCCTATTCTTGCCCCAGGGTGGATATCCACTGCGAAAACCTCTGAGACGCGGCTTTGGATAATCAAAGCTAGAGTTTTTCTGCCCTGTGACCATAGCTTGTGTGCTATCCTGTGAGCCTGGTGATATGAAAAGGAGTATCAGATAGTGAAAGTTAAATTACTTTTAAGGGACAATGCCAGTTTCGAGATTTGGCAAACTCTAACCACTGTTTTTGGTGGAAAAAATAACTTTCACTTTCCCCGATTTTCATATCTGTCTCTATATATACAAGAAGTTCAACTGAAACACCTAGAAAATACTTAGAAGATCAATGATTCAATATCCTACACTAGTCCAACTATTTCATAACACTAACTATTAAAATACAAAACAACTTATACTAAGTATAAGAAACAGGCTCCTCCACATCGTATATTATACCCACCATACTACGACTTAGAGAACTAGATGGATACAATCCTCCCATTTTGATAATAATTGGAAAAAAATGGAGTTTCTTTTTTACTTGATTAAAATCTCTAAAAATCGATGTGTCAATCCGATCTTGCATTTGAATTCCTGGTCCATGTCCCTAATAAATAGGGGTACAGTCCAAATTAAAAGGAACGGAGTGATAGAAATCCGTCAATTGCAGTGACGTGGCAAGATACATCACCGCCTCGTGACAACACTTTTTTCAATTCAGTACGTTGAACTACCAAACAGTGGCAGAGCTAGGATTTGTATGTGGGTGCCGAAAGCCTATGATTGCCAACTTTTTAACAAGATATATGAAAATATTTTGGGGTTTTCTCAATATGGGAGTGTCGTGGCTTTTTTTTTAGCCCATACCTAGTTCCTCCCTGCTTGCCAAAATCACTCCCTTTCTATCAAGTAATTGACATACAATATACTAAATTGAGTGATTTTGATAGCATAAGTTATTTAATAATTCTTTTTTTCGCAACAAAAAGTACTAAATTGAAAAAAAGCGTATTGTCTAGGATATTAAACTATATAAATTCCTCATAGAAATAACAAAATACCAAGACTATTGAATATTACCTGGCAAGCTAAGAAGCCTTTGAAATTGAGAAAACAGTGAACATAGCTTATACAAGCCGGGTCCCGTTCCTTGACAGCCCTAAGATCGTATCCGACCGCCAAAACAATCTCGTGATCCTGCGTGAGCACGCCCATGAAAAGATCATGAAGAGTGCCACGTGGAAGGTTATGATCCGCCAGTTTCACCGAAAGCTGGTTGCTCAAGGCGCTCTCGATACATTCATGAGCTAATATCGAACAGGAATAAAAATCCTTCAAGACAGGTTCCTGGTCCACGTCTAGAATCGCCTCGTGGCGCATTTTTAACCAAATATCGTTTTTCAAGGACGGGTTTTTATCTACGGGGACTTGGATATCGAAACTTGGAAAAATGGGTGTGCATAACTTGGCATAAGGATAGAGATTATTATTGAATTTTGGTCTGTTTTGGTCACATGATTGAGGGGTGTTTGTTCTTGAAGAATGGATAACACAAGCCATTTTTTTCTTGGGTTTTTTATGATGGATAAAATTTTGTGAAATGAAAAGATGAGAAAAGGGTACGTGAAAATGGTGGTTTTGATGATTATATAGAGAGAGAGTTTTCATGGGGAAAATCGATTTCTTATACGCAAGGTGTGGGGAGGAAATTGAACTATGTGACACCATTGATTATTATTTTTATTTGTACACGGCTGGGAAATTTTGTAAGGTAATATAAGGAAAAAAAAAGTTTATATTGTATTATTAACGAGTTAGATACTGTATTATCAATTTTAACAGTTGATATATTAAAATACGAAATTTCATCTAATTAAGAGACTAACAACATAAATCGATAAAATTGCAGTTGGTATATCTCACATTTTGGGATTTATTTTTTTAAGGGTGTCGACATAATTACACTCAATATGTGACAAGTAAGAAAACATTAGTGTCATTTCATTATTTTGTTTAACGATAGTTCCTCAATTACGACAATTATTAAAATTGGTACACTATATTATTTACTTTGAAATAAAAATTTGTTTCGTCCTCATATTGAACATAATTGGTCCCAACATGAATAAATTCTACCGATCATTTATTGAAATTTAGTAGTCCTCATATTTGAACATAATTGGTCCCAACATGAATAAAGAAATTCTACCGATCATTTATTGAAATTTATTAATATCGGTGTGTATGAATTATTGTTCTCTTTGACCGAATATTCGTTGGGCGGCTAATAATTTTGTGGAGCCAAAAGTCACACACGCTAGTGAATCTTTTTATACGAAAAAAAAGTTAATGGCAGCCACTGTACGTTTTAAAAAATTATTAAGTGAAGGGGATGCCAAGTTTGCTTCCTCTATATTTTTCCTAAGCATGGATTAAAGCAACCATATTTGGTCTCTCAGACCTTTAATATTGCTTATATTTAGTGGAGTTTGTTAAAATAACATCTACCTCAATTATTTTAACGGTTATGTTAACGATTGTCTCCGGAGCACTCTTTAAGTATTTATTGCTATATTGACTTTGTATATATTACAACAATTTTTGTATTAACTTCCTAACTATGATTAACACAAACATTAAAATCTTAGCATGTAATATTAAATGCTCCTTGTTGAAACAATAAAAATCAACTGAGTAAGTAACGAGTTCTTATAATTCATTTTTTTTAATTAATTAAAATACAAATTCTAATTTGATAAAATTAAAAATTAACTATTCAACCTAATAAAAACTCAAATAAAAAATATAAAACCATAGTTGAGACTATCCTAAACTTAAATAATAATTAAAAATAAAAAATAAACTATAACATATATTATTATATATCATTACAAAATAATGTTTGATTTATTGAGAGTAAAAAGTTGTCACAAGTCTGTCACTAATTTAAAAATCTGTCACAAATTTGTCGCAAATTGACTAAACTGTCACAAATCCGTCACAAAAACAGTCGCTAATAAACCCGTAATAAAAAATACCGTCACTAATCCCGTCACTATTTGGGTATTTTTTTGTACTATATATATAATATAATATATATTTATATTTATATATATTATATAAAACCAAATAAAAATATAGAACCTAGGTGAACCTATCCTAAACTTAATTATTAATTAAAAAAATACATTTAGTATTCATAATATATATATATATATATATATATATATATATATATATATATATATATATAAACACTAGGGTTTACACATAGATTACAACCCTCCATCTAATTTAACATTCAAGTCCAGATTAGTTTTAAGTAATACAGAGAAAATACCACGCATCAATTAAAAGCTCCCTGCTCTTCTCACACTCATCACCACCAAAACCCCACCTCTTCACCACCACCGTCCGTCCTCCTTCTAAACCCGACGCCGCCTCCCAAACCGATCCCACCCGACCCAACACGTCACCGTAAGGGCTTCTCAGGTATCATATTCTCTCTCTCTCTCTCGCTATATATATATATATATATATATATATATATATATATATATCACAGGGACCGAAATTATGTATTATGTAATTTTACAGACTTGACACAACATAGATGCCTAATTGATAATACCAATTATGTTGACGAATAGGAATTGCTAGCAGTATTTATACGAATTGTTATATTTGGTATTTGTCGACGAGGGTCATGTTGATCAGAATACTTGCTAGCGGTATTTGGTATTTGAAAATATCAGAACACAAAGGAAACTCTCCTCAAAAGTACAGCCAATACCATATTTAATTTATTAGGTCTTGAAAACTATAACCAAACGGACCCTCAAACGTGAACTGTGTAACATTCTTTTCCCTTTTATTTTGTTTGGAAACGAATTCATACATTAGTGGAATTGATAGTATCAAAACATAAAAGTTGCTGCTTGCTATTGTCAAATCTGATTTCAATAATAATATCGTTTTGCACATAAAATGCGATTTTTCATAAAAGATGTTGCTTGCTATTGTAACTCAACTGCTAATATCTTCTTCTTGTTTTTTTTTATAAACCTTTGAATAGTATGACTAACATAGGAGTACTTGCTTAAATATAGCTATTTTTTCTCCTTAAACAATTGTTATTGTTTTTCTTTAAAAACCGAGCTTCTAATGTTTTTCATGTTGATATTTATCTAGAAAAAAGTTATATACGGTGATGACTTCCGAATTAGAAGACTTGGAAATCATGGATGTGAATAATTTGGGAGTAGATGATTTCATATGTGAGGGGTTGGCAACTATGAATACATTAGAATTAGAAACACCAATAAATGAGATGTCATTCGCGACAAGCGAAGATGCGAAAGATTATTATATTGATTATGGTCGAAAATATGGTTTCATGATACGTATCCGAACTTCATCCGAAAACAACATTTTATTTGTTTGTGTCAATGAAGGAAAACATGTTTCTCGGGTTCAACAAATTAATGTCAAAATAGAAGACGGTATAGGTGAGGAAGTGAAAAAAAAGCAAAGAAAGAGAAATTGTTCAACCACGCGTTGTGGATGTGAGGCTCGACTACGGATTAATTATGAAGTTTTAAAGGACATATGAAAGGTAACATATTTTAATAATTCTCATAATCATATTTTGGTGTCCCTAGCTAAAAGGATAAAACCGAGGTCAAAGAAAAAATTGCCCGAATCTGTTAAGAGTTTGACCGAAGTATTTTATAGGGAAAATTTAAAAATTTGTAAGATTCCTTCGATTATTGGAGGTGATCATATGGGATTTGATAATAGAGACTTTTATAATCATTTGAGAAATGTGAGACATCGAGACCTAGAAGGCGGCGATGCAAGATTTGTGCTAAATTACTTTGAAAACAAACAAGCACAAAACCCGCAATTTTACTATGTAGTTCAACAGGATGGTAACGATAGGGCGACTAATTTTTTTTGGGTTGACTCTCAATCTCGTATGGCATACCATTACTTTGGGGATGTAGTCTCATTTGACACGACATATCATACAAACAAATACGATATGCCATTTGCGCCTTTTACTGGTGTAAACCATCATACGCAGTCGATACAATTTGGGTGTGCACTTTTACAGGATGAGACTGAGGTGACTTTCTGTTGGTTGTTTGATGTTTGGCTTAAAGCAATGGGTGGACGCCCTCCGATTGCTATTCTAACGGACCAAGACTTGGCATGAAAGCGGCTATTGCCAAAGTTTTTCCAAATACACATCATCGTCTATGTTATTGGCATATTAAAAAGAAATTTGCTGAAAAGCTGGCGCATGTGTATCATGAGAAATCAAAATTCAAAAAAGATGTGAAAAATTGTTTCTGGTATACATACAAGAAAGAAGAGTTTGAAGAAAAATAAACATCATTGATGAATGATTATGGGTTAGAAAGTAACGATTGGCTTCAACAAATGTACAAGATTCATGAAATGTGGATTCCTGCTTATAACCGTGACATATTCTTTGCAGGTATGAATACGACCGGGCGTAGCGAGGGTGTCAATTCATTTTTTAATGAATTTATTACTAAAAGTACAACTCTTAGAGAATTCGTTTTAAAGTATGAGCAAGCGTTGAAGAAGATCATTAAAAGGGAGAATGATGAAGATTTTGAATCCGAACATAGATACAAAATTGTCGATGAGAACGAATTTTTGTTAAGGCATGCCGTAAAAGTTTACACAAGAAATGTCTTCCATAAGTTCAAGGATGAAATGACCGGTGCTTTAGGTTTCAAAAAAGAAAAGGAAACAAAAACTAATGGACTAACATCATATGTCATTGCTTCTAGAAAATTTAAAAGTCAAAAGTTTATTGTCACAATAGATTTGGAAACAAAGGAAGGTATGATTTTGTTGTCTATACTTTAAAGGTATTATTTACATTTATTAATTTTTTAAAGTTTGTTAATTTTATTTGTCTATCGTGATTCGTCAGGTAAGTGTGAATGCCAAAACTTTGAGTTTGTTGGTATATTATGTAGGCATATATTAAAAGTATTTCTCATAGAAGACATTGATAAAATACCAGATCATTTTATTCTACCGTGATGGAGACAAAAGGCCAACAAATTTAGAAGAGTTGAATCGATATCTCTTGAGTATGATGATGATAAAGAAGAATCAGAGGCGTTAAGGCTTGCACATATGTGTCAAGAATCTACCAAATTGGCTTGTTTGGCTTCTCCATCATACGAGGGTTACAAGATTTATATGGAAGGCATGAATGATTTATCCGAGAAGCTCCAAAAGCTCATAAAAGTTAGTGATCCCTCACTTTTAGCAATCAAATAAAAGAATAACTTAGATTTTAGTGACTCATGTCAAAATTTACCCTTGGATCCGAACATTTCACAAACTAAGGGTAGGAGAAAAGGTACCGACGAAAGATTAAAAAGCGGAATTGAGACGTCCAAAGCTAAAAGAAATTGTAAGGGATGTAATAAGCTTGTTACTCACGATTGGAGAAATTGTCCTCAAAATCCGATGAGTAAAACTTACAAAGGTGAGCAAGATAAAAATTGTGTTTGACATATTTGAATTTTTATTTGATTTATATTTAAAAGGTTTATTGATATCTACAGCTTTGCAAGCGGAAGCGTCGGAAGAATGATATGGTAATTATGTTTTAGCTTTCTTATTTCTAGTTGCTCATCTTATCAATGTTTTAATTTTAATTTGCTCTCATGTTACTTTTTCTTTTGTTTTTTGGTTTTCGTTGTAGTGTGGGAGGTCAAGAAAGTGCAGATTTTTCTTGGTGAAGTTGTTGTTTTGCAGATTTTGTTTGATGAAGTTGATGTTTTACATATTTTGCTTGAACTTTTCTCTCTAATTATGCTATAATTTTTCATGTCATCGGATATGTTTTTCAGTGAAGTTTTTGGTTTGGTTGAAGTTGGGACTAGATTTTGGGAAGTTTTGTTTTCGGATGTACTTTTTTTTCACAAGCATTTTCTCTATATGTAAAGTTTCTTGGCATTTTCTGGTTGCATCGCAATCGTTATTGAAAATTGAGCATGCTGTATAATCATTAGCAAAGAAAAAACATGATTTTTATTTATATCAAATGTCGGGAACCAAGATAGAACTTAGATTTGTACAAAACTTTTGTTCAGCACATAATAGGTTGTTTTCTACAATCAATTTTCATCAAAAAGGAAAACAGTAGTCAATTAGCAAGTGTAGACATACAATCAACATCGATTCTACACCACTGATACTATACAGAAAGCCTAATGATGACGTCTCCTTGTTCAACACAACCCCATATGTCGCATTTCATACATTAACACAAATTTGTTGATTTATAATTGTTACTATATGTCACAACTTTCTTTCCTAAACTGACAAAAAAAATTAACTTACCCTTGTCTACAAAAGGGGTTCATCCAGAAGTCTGTCGACCAACTTTTACGAACAACAAATAAAACCATGGGTACATAAAAACACAAAACTACAGCACATAAAGAATAATCGATCAACGTTTTTCGCTTCCTACTTCCCTTTTATCACAATATATGATATCTACACAAAAACATGATTTTGTTTCTTTTGCATCGCTTAAATTTGATGTGACAATCATGGGTTAAAATTGTTAAACCTTGTATTGGCATATTGGGAATCCGTCTTCATGGCACAACTTAATCGTCATCTGCATAATCGCAAATCAGCATATATCAGTTGCAATTTTGAAAATTCAGCATTTTCATGCAGTTACATGCTCAACTGGAGCTCAAGGCATGTTTTGCACACGAGTTATTTAAAGATATTGAAAATTAAAGTGTGAGCAAACCATTTGACTTGTCCATATATACAAAGAAACTCGCAGCAACAATTAGATAGCTCAAATTGAGCATCAACCATTTGAAGTAGTTAGATGTTCCCTCCTGTATTACCACAGAAAAAAGAAAAGGGAAAATATCAAAAAATAAATTATAGGCATTATAACCAAAAGCTTGTTAAACCCGAGAAACATGTTTTTTTTCATTGACACAAACAAAAAAAATGTTGTTTTCGGATGAAGTTCGGATACGTATCATGAAACCATATTTTCGACCATAATCAATATAATAATCTTTCGCATCTTCGCTTGTCACGAATGACATCTCATTTATTGGTGTTTCTAATTCTAATGTATTCATAGTTGCCAACTCCTCACATATGAAATCATCTACTCCCAAATTATTCACATCCATGATTTCCATGTCTTCTAATTCGGAAGTCATCACCGTATATAACTTTTATCTAGATAAATATCAACATGAAAAACATTAAAAGCTCGGTTTTTAAGGAAAACAATAACAATTGTTTAAGGAGAAAAAATAGCTATATTTAAGCCAATACTCCTATGTTAGTCATACTATTCAAGGGTTTGTAAAAAAACAAAAAAGAAGAAGAAGAAGATTTTAGCAGTTGAGTTACAATAGCAAGCATCATCTTTTATGAAAAATCGCATTTTATGTGCAAAACGATATTATTATTGAAATCAGATCTGACAATAGCAAGCAGCAACTTTTATGTTTTGATACTATCAATTCCACTAATGTATGGATTTGTTTTCAAACAAAATAAAAAGGAAAAGAATGTTACACAGTTCACGTTTGAGGGTCTGTTTGGTTATAGCTTTTAAGACCTAATAAATTAAATATGGTATTGGATGTACTTTTGAGGAGAGCTTCCTTTGTGTTCTGATATTATCAAATACCAAATACCGCTAGCATGTATTCTGATCAACATGACCCTCGTCGACAAATACCAAATTTAACAATTCGTATAAATACTGCTAGCAATTCCTATTCGTCAACCTAATTGGTATTATCAATTAGACATCTATGTTGTGTCGGGTCTGTAAAATTACATAATACATAATTTCGGTCCCTATGTGATATATATATATATATATATATATATATATATATATATATATATATATATATATAGAGAGAGAGAGAGAGAGAGAGAGAGAGAGAGAGAGAGATAGAAGATGATACCTGAGAAGCCCTTACGGTGACGTGTTGGGTCGGGTGGGATCGGTTTGGGAGGCGGCGGCGGGTTGAGAAGGAGGCCGGACGGTGGTGGTGAAGAGGTGGGGTTTTGGTGGTGATGAGTGTGAGAAGAGCAGTGAGTTTTTAATTGATGCGTGGTATTTTCTCGGTATTACTTACAACTAATCTGGACCATTGAATGTTAAATTAGATGGAGGGCTGTGATCTATGTGTAAAACTAATGTGTTTTTATATGTGTCTATTGATCATGCCCGTATATATATATATATATATATATATATAATAGGTTTCTTTATATTTTAAAATTATGCCATAACTAATATTAAAGTGACTGTTGTACGATATTATTGGACTCTTGGGCTTGTAATTTATGGGCCCAAGTGGGTTTGTAACCCTACCCCTCTATCTATATAAAGAGGGTTAGGTGTCTTGTATTTCACGTTCATTCATATACATTCTGATTAATAAAGACCCTATTGATGTCTCTCTCTATATTCTCTCTCTATATCTATATACATATATATGTGAGCTAATATGTCACACAACACGTTATCAACACTTTGCTAGCGGAAAATAAGATATACGCTCGCGGATATTGGAGATTTTTGGTAAACGCACAGATATTGGGTATGTATAAATAAACCTTGTGGTTTATCCCGGATTTAATTAGGTTATTTCTATATCGACCTTCACCAAAATACCGTGCGAAAGGTACACAATTTTTTTTAAAAAAAACATAATCTGTACACCGTAACCAACCGGTTAATATATATTGTTATGGTGATAAATCCGAAAATTTGTACGTTCATGTGTATAAAATATTGCATGTTAACTGAACTCATGTATATCATATGTGACTTAATATTTATATAGCACCGGTATCTGTGGTTAATAAGATTGCATGTTATTCTTTTTGTTATAGAAATTGCATGTTTACCTATAAATTCAATTGTATATGCTAGATATGATTGGCTAATATCATCAGTGCATCAATGAATATTGTGGAATATAACTTTGTAAGTTATTCGTAAGATTTACTAATACTTAATGAAAGAAACTACAGTGCATGAAAAAGATATCGGCTGTAATAAGATTATTTTAGTAAGACTAAGAAGAGAATAGAATTTACACAGAATAATCTTGTCCAATAGTACACGTGTTTAACATAAGTTATGATACTGTAAACATGCTTGTAAATTGAGAAAAACACTAGTAAATCTGTTTGGACTGAATCTGTAATAAACTGAATATAAGTTAGATAAATTACAGTAGTGATCCATGTAGTTTACCCCTATTTACATAGCTGCATATAAGTTTAAATATGTATATATTTGTTCCTCACGTAAACTAGAAAATTACCATATGAATGGAAATTGCGTGAATATTGTAAATTGGCCATTAAAATATATTATGTACATGAATGATTTAGTTATCATGTATTGAACTTACACATATAGCAATATAATAATAAAATATTGACTAAATCTTGCTAGTGTAAATTGGTAATTACTAATAAATTATAGATTGATGATAATCTTGATTAATTTTATTTCCTTATTAGGAAATATATATTGCAATATATATGCTAATCATGCAAACAAGTACAATCTAGAATATTAGTTAAGCATGTACTAATTTATTTATTGTCATGTACACATATGTATAATATGGAAATTTGCGAAATCATATCACATTTAAGTTGGAAAAATTATGAACCTTCTCTAAATAGACTCACCTATTTGGATACGATGTCTAGGAAAGATATAGGCGGAAGTCGATATCCTAATGAGGTCGGGTTTTAAGTGGCATTCGTGCCCTCCACCCTCACCGTCTTTCCTGGTCGTTTTTCAAGTAGAGCTACCGAAAGGGGTTGACTAAATAATAATTTCCCCGAATGTGTTTATATAGTGATGTATGTTTCGCCGAATTGGTGTCTCTGTATCGACCTGTCATTCGATCAATGAGAACCTATTCACATTAAAAGCAAAACTATTTTTCGAACCTGTCGTTTCGAAATAAAGTTTATACTTGTGCAAACCATAAATATATAAACCAGTCGTTTTATATGATAAATAATCCAGAACTCCCAACACATGTTGGATGCCATCTATGATGAGAAGAATCGTAAAAACATACTTGCGAAATGACTGTTTAAACGTTGATTTTAATCCGTCATCACATGTTACTCTCCCTGATGTGTGAAAATGTGATGCCCAAATTTTTTTTTGGATGCCATCTTTGATAAGTAAAACAAGAGTTTGTTGTTACCCTCATGATGAATGCTAAGGCATTGATTTTATTCCGCCGGCACATTTGAGACGTGATGACGTCTATGGTGAACAAATGTCTGACATATTGGAGCAATCCTTCACCAAAATACTAGCTTGGAAATTGTATTCCATAAGCAGTATCGTGAATTTATATTCACCATGTTCCTTTATCGCCCATCTGTTATTGGATAAGAAAATTGCCCCGGTGAGTAGTTTTAATCCTATTGGATCAATGGCGAATTGTTTGCCTGATATTAATGCTTTTCGTGTACATTTTTTTCCACGAATCGAGAACCGAGACAAGTGTTATTTGTCTCGAACTGTCGTGATCCCGATGAATCGCCTAGCCAAGCGAGATTTTAGACAATCGTCAAAATCGAAAACCTGTGGCTCCAAGACAGTAATTGAAATGAACAATATGGCTCGCTGTCACAAAGTAAGAGATAATGCTCAAGGAGGCAATTCTATGCTACAAAGACAAAGGTCATGCACGGTTACATCTTAAATAGTTCAAAACTATTATAAAGGTGAAAAAACCCGATGCTAATGTGGTTAAAGCTAACTGAAAGGAAACTCTTGAGACCCCCGATTTTGTGGCTCAAATGAGTTTGATACATTTCTTTATTGATTTTGATAAATCATTGAGCCATTTTTTCGCTCATCTGGATTATGTTTTCCATTTGGATTATTATTTTCCATTTGGACCATACTTTTGGATTGTGTTTTGCCTGTTTACGAAATTTCTCGAAATAATTTAAAGTGCTTTGAGCAAATTCCTTTGACAAATGTGACCAAACTTTAAATTATGAAATTTTAGGCAATACTTGTGGTGTAGTTGCTTTTCTGTAAATAGTGGGTAACAGTGTACCACATAATTTAACCAACTACTTGCCTAAAAGAGTACTCAGTGACAATGATTCTGGACCCGTCGTTCCAAAATCGAAATCTTTGGTAAAACCAAATTGATTTGTCAAATATGAGGTCTTATACTCATGTAGGTCCTGTCGTACCTTGTTGCGTTATAAAATATTCGAGAAAACCAGTATAATCTGGTAATAGCTCATGAAAGAATTAAAATTTCTTTACATAGCCTCCATTCAATACGATCAAAAGCGTATTTTAGAGGAGTTGAAATGTCATTCAAGTGGTTTATACCACAATTTTTAAAAAGCATATAAAGTTAACTTATCATTTCGCCTGTCGTCGAAATTATAAATGATTTAGATGCTAAGACATGATTGTCTATACTATCATTCGCCTGTCGTCGATTGATAAGAACATTTTGATATTGTGGCATTGACCGGATGAGAAATTCCCGGGTCAAAAGACGATGCTTGATTTATAATCGCATCGCATTTGGATTCTCTCTGAGAATATATTTCGCGATTAATTTGAAATTCATGCCATTAATGCTCACTTTGAAAGACTAGTATGTGTAAAGATCACGAAATAAACTCATAGAATTCTTGTAAAGAATTGAAGGAGTTATTATGGACTTATCCAACCATAAGACGGACCATAAATATAAATGGTTATGGTTGATGCATCGACAATATGGTCACATTTTAATGTTGTCCACATAAATGCAGCACTTTCCAAACTTTTAGCCCTATCATTAAGTTGATGGCTCATGATCCGGATTATCCTGAAAAGTCTAGTCGACTAGCTTGATAATACCAAAGAGTAAGAATCGAAATTTCGATGTGAATTACTTGAGTTTGGAAATTGAAACTGAACATCTTGTCGATTATGTTCAGACCCAAATGGACTCCCCGAAAGTTTGATGATGCGACTGCAAATGATTGCACGCACTTCTTGGTCTTGCGCACCAAGATTTATATTTCCGTGTGAGGTTATGCTATTTTGCTGCATTGGTCCGTTATGAGGCTCATAGACACTCAGACACCATATGCGTACTAGCTGATTACTGGTTATGAGCCAGAAGTCTCATATTAACGCGTGTTTGGAGTGCTTAATTAATATTTTGATTGAGCCGCTATAGCGTTCAAAATATGGACATCTGAAGGGAACATAAGTCGATTATGAATCTCATGCCTATCATTTGATAGAGTAACGTTGGCAAACGATCTCTTTACCTCATGATATGCGAAAGTGACATCGCTAAGACTGTTCTTCCCATCGTTAGGGAAAGATTTGCACGTTACCGTTGATAAGGAAAGACGTGAAGTAACGTGGCATAACCCACTCAGTCTTAGCTTGATCCCTAAAACTGCACTTAGTGATAAGTAAGTGCATAGACTTCCTCAAGTCTAACTAAATGTCAGACGCATTTAATGACTTTATAAGATGTCACGAGATCATTTATACCTGTTGCAAAAATGAAAACTACTCATCATGTTTAACTAGTGCCGGTCATTATCCTTATTTTAAATATTCACCTAAAGATGGGGAAAGACAATTCTTCACTATGTATAAGCGAACATGAGGTCGTACTTAATAATATATTTTAATAAAAAGAGCGCATATTCCAATGAAAAATCGTTGCACTTGTTTATTTAAAAGAATAAAATATTAATATTTAATCAAGATAGGGAGACTGACTTTTTGCACAAAACATAAATCATTAATTAAAATTTGTAATCTGTCCATTTTACTTTAAAAAAAAATGAAATTAAGGTTGATTCGGTTATTCTAATAGTGTGGGGGTGAGTCTCCACAACAATTAACTAAAATTTATTAGTTAATTAGTATTTACATGATCAAAAAGCAAATAATACTTCTTTTATATCGAGATTGACATTTGGATTTGATTTATACAATTTGTAGATTAATGTGCTATGCGTTTAGATCAGGGACGACACTACTATATGACCAGGAGTTGTCACGACAACCCTACAATTTACAATAATTTTATTTTTTCTATAGTGTTTTTCAAATTAATTTATAAATAGAGCATTTCGGCAACCCCTTAAATTTTATTTCTTGCAATTCCTTTCAAAATTATATATTCTATTTGTAATTTAATGCTACTGCATTTCGTATGGTATTATGAAGTAAAGATTAAAAAAAATTGTACTTTAAAAAGAAAACAAAAGAATGCAATAATTCAAAAAATTAGGAGATAAAAGATTGAAATTATTTGTAGGGACTTGACTTAAAATAACAACCAACTATAATATCAAAATACACTATTTTTAGCACGATTCCGGATGCTTCTACCATTTTTTATTTACTCTTTTCGACACCCTTCTTCTAAATTAGTTGAATAATTATTCAAAAATTTAGTACAAAAAATTCATAATATTTATTACAACAATTATACATTTAAGAAATTTATGTCAATTTTAATTTCAAGAAAACATTAAAGTTGTTGTCAAGATTTTTTTTAAAATTTCTTAATAATTTCTTCAAAATCTTTACAATTTGAGAAAATAAAAAATGATTTTGTAACTTTTATTTCCTCCATATTCTCTCGCAAACTTGAGTACTCAATACTATAAATTTTGCTATTTATGTTCTATTTATTACATAAATTTTTAGGCATTTTTTTTATCTAGTTTTTTTTTTAATATATATATTTTTTTTATCGTGGACCAAATAGCACTTCTGCAATGAAATAGTTTTTTTTTTCTTTCAAAAACCAGTCTTATCATTAATTAAAACAACAAGTTATATAAGGATCACTGCCTCTGAAACAAACTCTAAAAGTCTAAATAACAAAAAAAAAATATAGGCACACTAGCCTGCAATTCTAAAAAGTCACTTAAATCATCTCAGCCAAAGCAAAGTAAACACAAGAAAACATGATAAAATGTAAGTAAAAAAATAAAACTCATCTCGATGATCAACTAAAACCAATAAAATATTGTCGTGAAAGTCGTAAATCAGTCGAAACACCGAGTAGTAGCAGAGGCAGCAGAGGCAGCAAAGAAAGAGGCGCATATAAATAAGAAACTCGGAAAACTTTTCACAATTCTACTCAGCAGGGTCCAAAAATCACCATCGAGGTGTCAGCACATAATTAAACCCGACCTAAACATGCGTATCAAGCCTAAAAACTTAATAGTATAACCCAAAAATCGAATCCGTCCGCATAGTTTATCAACAAAAAAACAACATATATGTTTTGCAGAGTTGGACTTTCAGCTAACCAAAACAACATGCCCATGGTCTATAATTATTATTTTTTAATAAAATCCAAATAAATAAGGGTAAAAAGAAATTTTGTAATGCTGATGTGTTATTAATATTTTTCAGCTAACCAACACAAAACTAATTGATGACGTGTTATTAATATTTCGGTAAAATTTAACAAAATTATTGTGGATGTTATTAGATAATTATCTATTATAATTAGAAATAAAAAATTGCAGTACCATTTCATTTAAATGTTTTTTTAACAAAAGCATTGTTTAAGCATAATCAGGAGTGATACACGACCTGGTCAGACCATACTAAAACACTATAGTGCTTGGCAGTTTAAAATTTCTCTTGTAAAGATAAAAAAACCATTAGCCAAGCTATTCGTTGATCTGGTTCCCATATAAAAGTTCAATCAAAGTTAACTCACAGAGTACTCACATCTTCAATAATAGTTCCGATCTCCCAAATTATAGTGACTTTGTTTTTTAGTACATAAATTAACAATTTACAAGTTGTCGGATTGAAAAATTACTCTTTTTCTGCCAAAGCTTCCGCCATGATAGGAGAAGATGTTATGAAACGACAACCCCATAGACCGATCAAATTCCGTATAGCTCATTACTAAAAATATATTATGATATTCTTTGACCTTCACAGTCGCTTCATCTCCATTAGCCTTGAAACAATTCTCAATGTACATGCCATTAGAAACTCTAATAACACTCTCACGTCTCAGTTAGAATTTTCGAGAACCATTTCATTTTCCGCTTTCCAAATATGCCAACAGACATTCATAATTGTCTCGACCGTATTATTAGCAAGTACCGGAGTTAATGTTGATACGCAAGCTAACAAAAAAACATGTTACTTCACTCATTTAATTCATTAATCATAGTTAACAAATATACTGAACTTTGAAAGTAACCATTACAGTGCGAACTTATGATACTGAATGATAATCAATCAAACATTCGAGCACCAATATAATACACATGACTTAATCTTGAAAATCAAACATTCATGCACCAATATAATACACATGACTGGATAAATATTATCATTGAATTTTGGTCTGTTTTGGTCACATGATTGAGGGGTGTTTAATTTGTTTTTGAAGAATGGATAACACAAGCCATTTTTTTCTTGGGTTTTTTATGATGGATAAAATTTTGTGAAATGAGAAGATGAGAAAAGGGTACGTGAAAATGGTGGTTTTGATGATTATATAGAGAGAATGTTTTCATGGGGAAAATCGATTTCGTATACGCAAGGTGTGGGGAGGAAATTGAACTATGTGACACCATTGATTGTTATTTTTATTTGTACACGGTTGGGAAATTTTGTAAGGTAATAGGAATATTATTTACTTTAAAATAAAAAAATAGTATTTAATCCTCCTATTTACTAATAATTGGAAAATTTGTTGATTATGCTAGCTGGAAACGGGTAGTTTCTTTTACATGGTTACACCCTTATTTGCCGAGTTGGGAATCGAAAGCGGAAAACGAAAGCACCAACATGGTAAAAAATTCAGAAGAGAATATGTAAGAGATGTTTTATAAAGCTCTCCAAATTTTATGAAGTCTAAAATAATAAACTGATCAAATATGTAATTTCGTATAATTTAAGAGATATAAATCATATATAATTATTTGAGTAATGAGAGATTGAATATTAAAAAATTATCATATATTTTCTTTTACAAATTTGATTTCATTATATTTATAATGCACTTTTTCCTTTTATTTCAAAAAATAGTATCTTACAAGTATCATGAATGTTTTTATTGAATTTTCCGATAAGCATTATTTAAGAGTTTAAAAGGTCTTATTAAGTTTCTGATACGTTTCGGGTACATTTCTTCTAAACTTTTAAAAAGTGTATTGTACCCGTCTCCGAAACGCGTTTAGGAAGAAACGCGATAGCTATCAGAGTTTCTCGGTAACTATAGCTCCCACCTATTTTTAATGTGTTCAATACTTCAAAACAAATTTGTTTTGTTTTGGTAGAAGACACTACCAACATGATTAAACATACAATAAATTGTTTTATTTAAATATGTATTGTGTATTGGCATAATTTTTGTCTGTTAAATGAGTTTTCAACCAGGACAAGAGGAAAAAATAATTACTGGAATTGAAATTCTCTCTCTATGAACACTCTCAAGTTTTCCTCACTTTCTTCGCCAGATGTCTCTCCTGAAGAGGCTGATCATCTTGAGCGTAGTGTCATGATGGTTGAATCTGCCTCTAATAAATTAATTGATTCAACTTATGATTCGCACATGGAAGAAAGTGGTCCCGCTTTAAATAACACATTTGCCTTTGGTAGTGGTCCTGCTTTGAACGAAGGTATACCCTCATTCAAACAAGCACTATTAAATAATTGAGTTGTTGGCAAATTTTTTGAGAATGATGTGGAGAACTTCGAAATTGACTTTGAGAAAGAAGCCAATACAGAGGAAGGAAAAAGCGAAAACTTATCTGTTAAAACTGGTTTCGTTAACGGAATCCCGAGCATAAGCTTTTCCCCTAATATTTTAAAGAAAATTTGCAGGCCTTGGAAAAACTCAGTTTTTGTTAAGCTTTTGGATAAAACTATTGGATACAATTACCTTTGTAACAGGGTTAGGAATATGTGGAAGTTTCAACACGATTTTACTGCTATAGACATTGGAGATAATTATTTCCTTTTTAAGTTTGAAAATCAAGAAGATTGTATACATGTTTCGTCTAACGGACCTTGGATTATCCAAGATCACTACCTCACGGTCCGTAAATGGGAATCGAACTTCAAGCCGTCCTAGTTACAAGGTGTAACCACATCGATCTGGGTCCGGTTTCCCAAACTACCCATTGAGTTCTTCCAAGATAAAATATTGTATGCGATTAGTAAAATTATTGTAAAACCGATTAAGATAGATATCAACACATCCATGGCAGCAAGGGGAAAATTTGCACGAGTTTGTATCGAGATTGATCTTAGCAAGCCACTTATCCCTTCGATTATGGTGGAAGGTATTGAATATTCAGTCGAATATGAATCTATACATTCCTTTTGTTTCGGGTGCAGTCGCGTCGGCCACCGGAAAGAAATTTGCCCTGACCGGATTTCCAGTCCAGTACCTGAGACTGAGGTGGAGGTCGCAGCTCACACGTGTAGCACTGACAATGGAGACGTTAGTTCTCACGTTACAAGTAACGGTAACATAGTTGTAGGGTATTCAGCAAAAGTGGAATCTGATTTTGGGCCTTGGATGATAGCCCGCAAAAAATCCTTTAGGAATGTAAATGGGCCCAACAAAGGAATAAACTCTTCTGAAAAATCAAATCATGATAACAGGTTTACCCCGTTAGCTAATGAAGTGCCACTTAAGAATAAAAAAAAAAAAAAAAAACTAGAGATGCACATGAGACTCCAGTCCATGTGCGACTGCCTAACCCCCCTCCTAAACCAAATATGATGCGGGTTGCTCCTGAAAATAAAGATGGGTAAAACCCATTCGAGAAAAAAAGTTGGGCCTCTAGTAAGAACCATATGGTACCAAAACCAAATATTATCACATCATACATCCAAACAAATCCTAAACCCCAATATGCACAAGTCAAAAGCAGCCATCGTTACCGACCGTACCTGCATATCCAAGCCTCAACATACACCGTCTACTTCATGTTTGGATCCAGAATCACCAAACACTTCACATGCATATATTACTGATGAAAGAGGAATTATAATTAAGAGTAGTGATAAGGAGGGTGTACCCGATCGAAGGAAAGAGGCACAAGATCAAGGTGGTATCGAATGTCACGGAGTCCGAATTTAATGGACCACAAACCTCTGGACATGGTCAGTAAATTCCCTTTTACTCCCATGTCTCCCCTTTTTTATATCGTTTTATATGAAGACATTATTCTGGAATTACCGCGGTGCGGGTAATAGAAAGTTTCGTAGTCATTTACGTGACCTGGTTAATAGACACAAACCGGAGATTATAGCAATTATGGAGACGAAAGTCTGTTTTAATGACACAAGTTTATTTTTTGAAAGGCTCGGATTATCTCAAAGGTTTATAGTGGATCCCGTAGGAAGGTTAGGGGGTATTTGGCTACTTTGGGACCCTAATCAAGTGAGAGTTCAGATTATAAGCCACTCTAATCAAGTTATTCATGTTTGTGTAAGTAAGAACAATTATGAGGATTGGCTCATGTCTGCTGTTTATGCGGGTCCTCAAGCTTACATACGGAAAGATTTATGGGAAAGGATTCATAGTATGTCGAATAATGTCATATCCCCATGGTTGCTAGCAGGTGATTTCAATGATATTAGAAATGCTGCAGAAAACCGTAGCTTTAGTGATCGTCCCCCTGTCAATCGTATGCGAGATTTCAATGAAAGTATTAACACGTGTGGCCTTATGGAAATGAACTCATCATGGCCCCGGTTCACCTGGAATAACAACTGTGAGGGCATGTCTAATGTTATGCGGAAGTTGGATCGTGGTCTGTGCAACTCTACATGGCAAACCGCGTTTGCTGACAGCACTTTACATGTCCTACCTTGCACCTACTCCGACCATTCCCCTCTCATTATGGATATTGAAGGTACACAGCCTTATTTTAATTCTAATAAAGTCTTTCGGTTTCAAGCTGCTTGGCTAGATCATAATTCTTTTAAAAAAGATGTCAATGATCACTTATCTAATACGCATCATGACATTATCAGTAAACTCTCTTCTACGACAAATTTTCTTGATGATTAGAATAAAGATGTTTTTGGTAACGTTTTTAGAAAAAAAAGACATATTTTAGTTAGGCTAAACGACATTCAAATTAGCCAGAGTAAAAAATACTCTCATAACCTTTATCTTCTTGGAAAACAACTCAAAAAAGATTTCAACAACATTCTAAATCGTGAAGAGATTTTTTGGTTCCAAAAATATAGGCTTAACTGGTTTTCTAAAGGTGATAAGAATACTATATTCTTTCATGTTTCAACCCTTAATCGAAGGAGAAGAAACAAGATTAATTCCCTAAAAGATAATGATGGTAAGTGGATCTATCTTGGTGACGAAATAAAATCTCTAATTCAAAGTTATTTTATAAACATATATGATCAGGAAAGAGATAGTGTTCCGCATAATTATAATGAGAAAATCGGTGGGTTTTCCACTGATGACAATATTACTCTCATGCGTCCTATTGAAAAAAATGAGGTCTTTGCAGCGACTAAAAACACTTAAGGCCTTAAAGCCCCGGGGACCTGATGGGTACCAAGCTATTTTATTTCACACTTTCTGGAACAAGTTTGGTGATAGTGCGTTTGATTTTGTTAAACATAGTTTTCTTAATGCTTGGTTTCCAAAAGAAATAAACAAAACTTTTATAACCCTTCTTCCAAAAATTCCTAGCCCTGAAATGGTTGGTCACTTCCGACCAATCGGATTGTGCAATGTTCTTTATAAAATCCTATCGTAAGTTTTGATAAACCGCATTCGTCCTTTTCTTAATAAAGTCGCCAGCCCTTATCAATGTATCTTTATTCCTGGACGAGGGACTACGGACAATATTATTATTGCTCAGGAAATGTTGCATTCTTTTAAACATAGATGTAAAGGTTAAAAAGGCGACATGATTTTTAAAATTGATCTTGAAAAAGCGTATGATCGTGTGTTTTGGAGTTTTTTGAAAGATACGTGAATCAGTCTTAATTTAAATAGTAATTGGGTTGATCTCATTATGTATTGTGTCTCTTCTGTCGAGTTCTCTATTTTATGGAACGGTGAACCTCTCCCCCCTTTTCACCCCAAACGAGGACTTCGACAAGTGGACCCTCTTTCACCTTACCTATTTGTTTTGTGTATGGAGCGTCTCTCCCGTATGATTTGTGCTAAAATTGAGCTTGGAAGTTGGGTAGGTTCAAAGGCTTCTAGAGGTAGCCCTATAATCTCTCACATTTTTTTCGCCGATTATCTCTTACTTTTTGCTAAAGCGGACCATAAAAATTGTTCAGAGATTATGGATACTATAAATTGTTTTTTCAAAGACTCTGGTTTGAGAGTCAATCTTAACAAATCTAAACTTTTTGTTTCGCCCAACATTACAAAGCAGAGGGCGAAAGGTTTTAGTTTTCAGTGTGGTATTCCTTTAACCGAAGATCTTGGTAAATACTTAGGAGTCCACATGTTTCACTCTCGGGTTACCAAGAAACATTTTCAAAACATAATTGATAATATGACCTCAAAACTTGCCGGTTGGAAAACTAATTTCTTATCTTTAGCTGGCAGACTTACTCTCATTAAGTCGGTTACTTCGGCTATCTCGTCTTATAGCATGCACATCGCTCTTCTTCCAAAAGGCGTTCTCAACTCTATAGATAAGCTAAACAGAAACTTTCTTTGGGGTACTACTCCAGAAAAAAAAGAAAATTCATCTTGTTTCTTGGAATAAAGTCTGTCGACCCAAAGAGTTTGGAGGTCTTGGTATCCGTCCTGCTACTAATCACAACGTTGCACTCATCTCTAAATTAGGATGGCAACTTTTTTCTGATGAAAATAAACTTTGGGTTAAGATTTTAAAAGCTAAGTATCTTAATGACCATTCCTTTTGGAGCTGGCCTACTTCTCGACCAGCTTCTCATACTTGGAGAAGTATTGTTTCGCAAAGAAGTTTACTTAGAAATAATATGCATTGGCATGTTACAAATGGTAAACGTATCAACCTTTGGGATGATATTTGGTGCGGAAAGACCCCCCTCCATAACAGACTTCATGTTTTAAACGATGTCGATAACTATGATGTATCCGTTTAATAAAAGAAGGATGTTGGGATAGGTCTAAAATCGTTGATATTTTAGGTGAACACATGATGAGCTCCGTACTATCTCTACCGATAAAAAATATTTCCGGTAATGATATACCTAGGTGGGTGAATCATTCTAATGGTATGTATACTACTAAATCTGCTTATTCTATTCTTTCTAGCCCTGATCTCAGTTCTACTAACATAATTAGTTGGGTTTGGATTTGAAATTTAAAATTTCCTTCAAAGTTAATTTTGTTTCTTTGGCTCGTTTGTCAGGAAAAATTACTCACTAACAAAGTGAGAGCCAAGATAGGGCTTTCCGAGAATGACCTTTGCTCTCAATGTAAAATGGTTACTGAAGATATAAATCATTTATTTCGGGAATGCTCTTTTTCTATTCGGTTTTGGGCAGCTTTAAAAGGAGCAAATTGGCTCACTCAAAATATGCATTTTGAATTTATAACTTGGCTTAAAATAAATCTGCATTGCAAGAATACTTTCAATGGTATTCCTTGGTGCTTTGTTTTTATTGCAGGATTGTGGAATGTTTAGAAATTTCGATGTAAAAAAGTTTTTGAAAATGTGGATTACAATACTTTACACGCGATTCACATAACGATGGACTTTGCAGATGTTATAGAGCATGCTGCTAGGAAACCCCATCCGTATGTGGACCAAAATATTTGTGCCAAAATCATTAATTGGGTCCGTCCTTCTCCAGGTCGAATTAAGCTCAATGTCGACGGTAGCGTTCTGGGAAATGCAGGCGGTATAGGTGGGTTATTTCGTGATGAAAATGGAGCATGCCTATTGGGATTTACCGGTACATTAGAGCATCGCTCACCGCTAGAGACAGAGTTATGAGCCATATATCGAGGTCTGACGATCGCCCTGGCCAAAGGTTTTGCTAGATTTGATGTGAAATCGGACGCAACATCTGATGTAAAGCTCATCGCCGAAGAGACGTCCATAAATTGCTTATTCTTTGGACTAGTCGTGGACATAAAATATATGCTAAGCAAATGTGATGCTATCGTTACATATTGCTCTCGTGAGGGGAATATGTGTGCGGACCACATGGCCAAAAGCGGAAGAGTCATTGCCGAAGAAATTCGAGTATACGAAGAGGCCCCTATGAGTTTGACATATTTGTTGTTGGAAGACACAGGAAATAGCGTTCCACAAGTGTTTTGTTAATTTTTTTAATTTCCGTTGTACCAAAAAAAAAAACCAGGACAGGAAAACAACATTCTTCTCAAAACTTGGAGAGTACTACTGCTACGAATGAAGTGTGTAAATAGAAAATAAAATTTGCTTTGAAACAATAGGGATACATTAATGAAATCTACCAATTATTTATTTAAATTTATGTAATATTGTTGTGTATGAATAGAGAAGCACTATGGTAAACCGGGTATACCACCTGTACCCGTCCGCCATCCAATGAATTAATTACATCTGTAATTTAATAATAGATATGAATGTACCCTATAATATGAAAAAAACCAAACGGTTCATTGGAGCCAACAACCCACGATTATTAAAAATCCTTTTCTCTCTTCTGAAAAACATTTTCTCTCACTCTGCTAACCTCCCTAATTCAGCGAAATTTACTATGGATTTTGACGATCAAAATGATTTTGTAACGGAAGGTAAGCCAAACCTAGTACAAAGCATACCCATCCAAAATTCAATGCATTGACCAATACCTTCTATGGGCAATTGCCAGTGTTATTTGAATTTTCATATTCTAATGTCATTTAAGTTTTTAATCCTTTCAACATCAAATAATCAGATGCTTATGTATGGTGAGATTCACAAATATGAACGCAACTTAACTGATCCGTAACCTTTCATGGTAATCATTATATTCAGTTTCTTCTTGTAGGATAATACGGATGGCTCGGTTTATCAAAGTTCAAAGTGTCACTTTCCAAACAAAAATCTGTTGAGTTTATCTACTTGACATATAAAGTTTCAATACATTTGAGTTAATATGAATTACATACATGTTACATATAAAGTTTCAATGTAATATTTTGTTGTTCAAAAAAAATCCGAGTTAATTTAAGTCATTTTAAAAGTAGTCTGAGTTAATTTAAGTCATTTTAAAAATAGTCGAGTTAATTTAAGTTATTTTAAAAATAATCTAAGTTAATTTAAGTCATTTAAAAAATAGTTTGAGCTAGTATAAAACAATTTGAAGTCATTTTTAAAATATGGTGGTAAAACTTTTTAAGTTATTTTAGGAACATATATGGGCCACGTTGTTATTCTATAATTAATATTGTGAGCAATAGTTACTTTAAAACAACATGGGACTATTAATAATTAATCCAAATTTATGAAATCTACATGTTTGGTCCCTAGTTTAATAAACCAGCAGCTAGGTTTCCTCCCCCCACTCCTCTGCCACCACCTATTTTCCTATTTAGACGACCTAATCAGGTGGTAGTGAGAGATAAAGAAAAGTATGATGATATACGTGTATATATATATATATATATACGATATATAGATACTTATAAATATAGATATATATATATATATATATATAGATATATTGTATGTTATACATATATAGTGAGATAGATACAGGGAGAGAAGACAGTTGAGAGGGGGAGAGAGGACAGGCGGAGCTACAATCCATCGCCGGATATGGTGGTGATCACCGTCGCCGTCACCGGAAATGGTGACAGTCGTCGTTGCTTGAGAGATGATGCTTTTTAGAGAGAGAAAGTCAATATCAAAAGTGAACCAAATTATATTTAGATGTCGTTTTTATATTTATTTGAAATTGATGTAGACTTAATTAGTTTTATAAATAAAAGAACAATGCTTAAATAAGTTTGTGAGACAGACTAATACTTAAATAGTTTTATTTTTTAAGACCAATACCTAATTATCCGTTAATATCCACATCAATTGTTTTAAATATTATCCTAAACAGAAAGACAATTTTTGGCGGACACCAAAGAAGTACTTCCTAGCCCAAAAACCTCATTTAAGATATTTTTGTGTATTTGGTAAACATAAAATTATCCACTTCCCGAAAAGCAGAGGGTAATGGAAGCAAAAGTTGATTTTTCATACTTATGTACAAAGCCACTTACTCGGAAAGTTAAAATAAAATAAATAACTCTACTGTTTTCTCTCACTCCGTAAACTCTATTTAATGAAAATAGAACTATATTCTCTCTATTTCATTTTTTTTATGTTTAAGAGAGGAAACTCTTCCTAATTTCTCTCTCTTCTAGTTTAGACACAAAATTTCTATCCTCAAACAAAGTTACAATAACTTTTTTGGGATTCTATTGAATTGTATAGGTTTTATCAACATGAGATAGCCTCAATCGACGAACTTTAGAGGTTTATATATATATATATGTGTGTGTGTGCATGCAATTTTATCTTAGAATTTCTTTAATATTTTGTTCCCTTTTAATTCGAACTAATTTATTGTGATATTTACATTTATGTATGCCTGATTGAATTCATTTGTTTGTTTGATTGTTGTAAACTTTATCGGGTTTTATATATTAGTATTATCAGTTTTTTGTATAATGCCCAGTTTATTAGTTGTCGATTGAATTGATGATTTGGTTCAATACATACATTTAAATGCTGTTTTTTCAAAGACCCAATTGGGTATTTGTCAATTTTGCTAATTTTTCGAACTCATAAATACAGTTCAGTTTTTGAATTTGTCTTTTTTCTTTTAATGGTCCGCTGAATTTTGTCAAATAAAAGTGATAATTTGGTGAATACATACATATAATTTTTTAAAAAAAAAACAGTTTGATTCGCTTCTAGATGTATAGGTTAATTGCTTCCGAATGTTTCTTTTAGCTCAAAGTTATTTATCGTTCACAAGTACAAAACATGTAGCTCTGGTTTTTACTTCAGTTCACTGATAAACATGTAGCTTTATTTTTATTGAGTTCAAAGATGGGCCCTTTTTTGTTTTTATTTTTACTGATTATTTATGTTGGCCCGTGTGCTAACCTTAGAGGGGGGGTGAATAAGGTTTATGACGATTTTTGCCTAATTAAAACTCGTTTTTATCTTTTAAGTCTTCGTTTTCGTCATTTACATCATGAAGAGAAAATGACGAAGTTGGAATAGACTCATTTTCAATTTTATCTCTTTTTAAGGATCTTATTTCTTCATTGAGAGAAGAATTTATCCTTTTAAGAGAGTCGACCTTTTCGACAAGCTTAGGAAATTTTGTAGAATAAACATCGCACATATGAAGTAATTCATCATAAGAAAGATCATTTACCTCATCGGCTTCGCTTTCACTTTCGCTTGAAGAAGAGAGGTTTTGTTCATGGCTTTCTTCCATGACCATATAGCACCCAAGGTGAGCGACTTCATCTTGGTCGGAACTATCGCTAGAGCTTGAATCGAATATCTTCTTCTTGGCTTTGCTCTTGTGATTCTTTAGGCAATCTCTCGCCATGTGTCCTTCCTTGCCACATGTATAGCAAACAAAATCGTTAGAATGAATTGAATTATTTGACGATTTACCTTTATGTTTGCGGTGGTCTTTTAGCTTGAGTATTTCCTTGACGATTCGAATGATTTGCATTGAATTTTCGTCGTCCTCGGATAGCTCATTGCTTTCGTCACAAGTAGTTCCTTTTAAAGCTATCTCCCTCCTTTTTGAGATTGGCTTGTGACTATTGAGGGTGATCTCGTGAGTAATAAGTGAACCCGTCAATGCATCAAGAGTGTAAGTATTCATGTCGTGCGCCTCTTGAATTGCGGTGACTTTTGGTTCCCATTCCTTCGGTAAGCTCCGAATCACCTTAGAAACCATTTCCTTACATGACAAACACTTACCAAGAGATGTTAATCCATTAGTAATAGTTGTAAATCTAGCAAGCATATCGGAAATAGTTTCTCCCTCGCTCATTTTAAAAAGCTCGTAGTCATGAACTAATAGTTGGAGTTTGCAATCCTTAACTTGGTTAGTCCCTTCATGCATTACTACTAGCTTATCCCACATACCCTTAGCGGTTTTACAAGCGGAAATTTTGTTGTACTCGTTAGGAGAAACGGCACAAACAATAGCATACATCGCTTTGGCGTTCGTAGAGTAGGCTTCTAGTTGAGCGTTATCTAGGTCCTCTACGGGGATTGGGTTCTCGCTATTTTCGGATGTAGGTGCGGAATATCCTACTTTAATGGTCATCCAAAGCCTAACATTATAGCTTTGTAGAAACATGCTCATCCTATCCTTCCAATATGAAAAATTTATTCCATCAAAATATGGAGGTGTATTGGGTGATGAAGCTATGCCGGATGCGAAATTGTATAAGTTAGCCATCGGGATCTTAACTCTAAAATCGTTAGATTCCTATATGCAAGAGCCTCGGCTCTGATACCAATTGTTGGCCCGAGTGCGGCTAACCTTAGAGGGGGGGGTGAATAAGGTTTTGGCGCTTTTCGCCTAATTAAACTAAGTGCAACTAGCAACCCAACTTTTTAGCTATTCTAAGCTTAGGCGTTTGATAATATTAATGACAAGCTATAATTCATAAACGCAAGCAAGAAAATAAGCAATTGTAAAGGTTGCGGAAAGTAAAAGTAAAGGGAAAGAAAATGACACCGTAGTTTATAGAGGTTCGGCAAACGGCCTACGTCCTCTCCTCGGTACTACCGAGTATTTCACTATAAATAATTTTCCCGGATATTACAATCCTAACGAGCTAATCGACCGATTAAGCTCCCCCTCACTTTATGAGTGTCCCGAAATGAAAAGACCTAGAGCTTTTAAGCAACTCGCTTACAAAGCCTCTACCCGATCACTCGCTCACAAAAATGAGTTTATAAAACACTCGATACAATTTTGTTACAAAAATGTAACTACACTCACTATTCTATTTGCTTCTAAATAAGCTAATTGGTGAGTCTTGGTTGTTGATCGAGCTTGAGTCGCTTTCTTCTTTGATTTCCTCTTTTTCGAATATTTTCACCAAAATGGTGATAAATTGGGTTTTTATTGAAAGAGGTATTTGGATGATTGATTGGTGTTGTAATTAGTGACTTTGGAGAGATGATTGGGCTGGTTTATATAACAGCAAAGTCTGTTTTTCTGGGTTATGACCGTTGAAAGGTTTTAACAGCTATTTTCCAGAAATTGCTGAAAAGCTATTTTCGAAATCTGTAGAAAACGATTGGTCGTTTTCTACAGACGATCGGTCGTTTTCAGACAGACGATCGGTCGTTTTCTGAAAACGATCGGTCGTTTTTATACTGGACTCACTGGAAGAAATTGGATCAAAAACGATCGGTCGTTTTTGTCCAGTCGATCGGTCGACTGTAATCCTGGTCCCGTAAATCTTCGAAAGCTCATATCTCCTTCGTTTTATCTCCGATTTTGCTTCCGTCTGAACCTGTGGCTTCGTTATCGAATGCTCTATCATTTAAAGACCTGAAATATACGTTTTCTATTTTTGGACAAGACAAGTATTATATCATCGAAATTGTAAAATCATTAAACGCATAATCAAAGTAATAATCAAAATCATTATTGAACTCTATGTTCAACAATCTCCCCCATTTTGATTATGACAAACTAATGATGATTTTACAAGATACAAGAAAAATATCTCCTCCATTTTAACAAAACGCATTTACACCAAAATATATCATTTTTCTCCCCCTTTGGCATTATCAAAATGCAATAAAAAATATGGGGTTATGTGAAGGGTTTTTAAAGAAAAACCAAAGCATGAAAAATGTAAATATGATGCATATACCCGACCCAACTAATCACATATATGTAGATATTATAGATTAGATTATACCGCATATGTGATGTGGAGTCGAGTCCGCTCGCTAATGGCATTTGCATTGAGCGTTGCCGATTCCAAATAGGTGGTACCACTTGTTGGTATGCCTTCCACCTTTGTCGATTAATGGCACTTCATCCTTGATGGTGGAGTCGATCTTCTTGACTTCCACGGCTTTTGTCGGCGTTGCCAACCATTTGTTGATTTTCTCCTTTTGGATGGAGATACCTTTTGTCGGTTTTGCCAACCACTTGTCGATTTTCTCCTTTTGGATGGAGATACCTACAACATAAGATTTGTCTTTTTGTACCCAATTTCTTTTGGGTCCGACTTGTTAGTGGCTCGGATCTTAACTACCCATTTCAAATTGCTTCTACTAACATGGAAGCGATTTGGGCATTTAGAAGAGTTATGCTCACTTCTACTACAATGAATGCAATGCATAGATTTTTTCGAATAACGAGAACTATGCGACTTTTTATAGGAAGTTTTAGAAGTATGATGAGCGGTTTTGGTTTGAAAACCTAAACCTCTTCTATTATTACAAGAGTTCGGCAAAACTCTTGAAGTGCTCCCTTGTTTAAAAACAACCTTTTGTATAGGCGGAATAGGAGTTGTAGACACGCTAGAAGATTTGACATAGCGGGTTGTGCTTGATCCAATAGAGTTGGAAACGAAACCCAAACCGCTTTTGTCATTGATATCTTTTTGACAACTCAAAATTTCGTCCAACACGGTTTTCCCTTTGGAAAACCTTGAGATTGTTAACTCGAGTTTCTTTACCGCAATGACAAGCTCATCGTTTTTATTTTTCAAAGAGTCATTTTCGGTTTTTAAAAACTCGTTTTTATCTTTTAAGTCTTCGTTTTCGTCATTTACATCATGAAGAGAAAATGACGAAGTTGGAATAGACTCATTTTCAATTTTATCTCTTTTTAAGGATCTTATTTCTTCATTGAGAGAAGAATTTATCCTTTTAAGAGAGTCGACCTTTTCGACAAGCTTAGGAAATTTTGTAGAATAAACATCGCACATATGAAGTAATTCATCATAAGAAAGATCATTTACCTCATCGGCTTCGCTTTCACTTTCGCTTGAAGAAGAGAGGTTTTGTTCATGGCTTTCTTCCATGGCCATATAGCACCCAAGGTGAGCGACTTCATCTTGGTCGGAACTATCGCTAGAGCTTGAATCGAATATCTTCTTCTTGGCTTTGCTCTTGCGATTCTTTAGGCAATCTCTCGCCATGTGTCCTTCCTTGCCACATGTATAGCAAACAAAATCGTTAGAATGAATTGAATTATTTGACGATTTACCTTTATGTTTGCGGTGGTCTTTTAGCTTGAGTATTTCCTTGACGATTCGAATGATTTGCATTGAATTTTCGTCGTCCTCGGATAGCTCATTGCTTTCGTCACAAGTAGTTCCTTTGAAAGCTATCTCCCTCCTTTTTGAGATTGGCTTGTGACTATTGAGGGTGATCTCGTGAGTAATAAGTGAACCCGTCAATGCATCAAGAGTGTAAGTATTCATGTCGTGCGCCTCTTGAATTGCGGTGACTTTTGGTTCCCATTCCTTCGGTAAGCTCCGAATCACCTTAGAAACCATTTCCTTACATGACAAACACTTACCAAGAGATGTTAATCCATTAGTAATAGTTGTAAATCTAGCAAGCATATCGGAAATAGTTTCTCCCTCGCTCATTTTAAAAAGCTCGTAGTCATGAACTAATAGTTGGAGTTTGCAATCCTTAACTTGGTTAGTCCCTTCATGCATTACTACTAGCTTATCCCACATACCCTTAGCGGTTTTACAAGCGGAAATTTTGTTGTACTCGTTAGGAGAAACGGCACAAACAATAGCATACATCGCTTTGGCGTTCGTAGAGTAGGCTTCTAGTTGAGCGTTATCTAGGTCCTCTACGGGGATTGGGTTCTCGCTATTTTCGGATGTAGGTGCGGAAATCCTACTTTAATGGTCATCCAAAGCCTAACATTATAGCTTTGTAGAAACATGCTCATCCTATCCTTCCAATATGAAAAATTTATTCCATCAAAATATGGAGGTGTATTGGGTGATGAAGCTATGCCGGATGCGAAATTGTATAAGTTAGCCATCGGGATCTTAACTCTAAAATCGTTAGATTCCTATATGCAAGAGCCTCGGCTCTGATACCAATTGTTGGCCCGTGTGCTAACCTTAGAGGGGGGGGGTGAATAAGGTTTATGGCGATTTTCGGTCTTCTCCTTTTGAATTCATCACTCACATGACTATACTTTCTCGCCTAAGATACCTGGTGATGGCATAAGTTAAAAGTGCAGATGTTTTTTTTTTTATGAGAACTCATATTTAAATCTGATTTTTGTACAATTATGCAAAGAATTAAAAGCTGTGATGTCATTGATTTTTGTTAAAGCTAGTTTATTGTTCTTTGTACTCACGGATTAGTATGATTTCTAAATACGAAGTGGTTAACATGCATAACTTTGTATGATAATAGTTGAATCATAGTTCTAATGTGGTGATTGAATGTGTTTGTTTTGTCCAGATGGGAATGTTTGTTTTGTCCAGATAGGAGGCTGGTTGCTGAGGCCTATCTCGTGGGTCTTTTCGAGTATACTAACCTCTGCGCCATCTATGCCAAGCATGTGACTATTATGTCGAAAGATGTACAACTTGTGAGAAGGATCAGGGGTGAACGTGCTTAAGCTGCTCTGCCCGCACTTGGCCAATCGTGCTTTTTATTATATGATTTCTTAGTGGAACTGTTATTAGTACTAATGTGGTTGTGAACAAATAGTTTTTGATTATGTTATGAGTCGACCTTGTTTTCTTGTCGCATCTCTTGTGTTGAACAAGTTTATTAATGTTTAGTAAACTCAGTTGGATGTTCATTCTCATGTGTTTTTATTCTCATTTGAATTTAATTGTCTATGCTAGTTTGTTTAATCGTTTATCGTGGGCTCTTGTTGAATTCAGATGAGGAATCTGAAAGCGATGAACAAACGCCTAATATCGTTGAAAATGGATACTACCCGGATTGCAATTGTGAATTTTATTCTTGCATCTTGAAATAATTGTTGAAGTTATTTCCTTAAAATAAAAGTTTTGTTCGTATTATGTCGTTTTTGCATATTAAATTATAAATAATACTTTTATCGATGTTTTTTTTATAATTGTTTTCAAATATTTGGTTTTAAAGTGGTATTCGACTTACTAGTATTGTTCATGTGTTTTTCGTACTATATTAATTATTAAGTCATTTCAAACTTATGAACATCACAAACACTTTTCCACCAGACGCTATTTTTTTCTAAAGTGCTTTTACAGAAGTCAATTTTCAACGGCACTTACTCATACAACACTTTTGCAGGAACCACTTGATTCCCAAATAGCACCTTAATTATACATTTAAAAGTTCCAATGAAAAATCATTGCACTTGTTTATCTAAAAGAATAAAATATTACTCAAAATATAAATCACTAATTAAAATTTAAAGGGAGGCTGACTTTCTGCATTAAACATAATGAAATCGAGATAGGGAACTGACTGTTTGCACAAAACATAAATCACTAATTAAAATTTTGAAATCTGTCCATTTTACTTTTAAAAAAAAATGAAATTGAGCTTGATTCGGTTACTCTAATAGTGTGGCGTGAGTCTCCACAACAATTAACTAAAATTTATTAGTTAATTAGTATTTACATGATCAAAAAGCAAATAAGACTTCTTATATATCAAGATTGATATTTGGATTTGATTTATACAATTTGTAGATTAATGTGCTATACGTTTAGATTGAGTACCAATCTAATGGGTAAGATCTCGATTCCCACTTCTCATTCTCTTTTCTCTTTTTGTTTCTATTTTCTCACGCTTTCAATAGACTAATTCAACATATGATGTAATAATTTTATAGTATTTGGAAGTTGTAAATTTAAGGTTGGTTTTTTTAATGAAACTTTTTAATTGAATCTTGTGAAAGATTACGAAAATATACAACCTCGAGTTTCCGAAGGTGCAAAAAAATCGTGCTAACCAACCACAACTTCATGTTTAATTTGTTGCTGGGTATTTTATTATGATCTTATTTGGATATAACTTCAAAATAACCCACATTACGAGCTTTCAAAGTTTAAAGATAGTATTTTTTTTTCGTACTTTTTTATTAAACATTTTTTTTTTGGGTATTATGTGTTTTCTTCATTCCAAATCCCGGATTAGGATGATCTTCTCCAAGACAAACTAAGTTGTTTTGAAAATAATTTGCAAATAACCCTTTTGAAATTTGAAAAACTGCATTTAACCCTACTAAATATCCACATTTTGAAAGACAAACATTGACTAAGAGTGCACCACTCTGTGTACGTTCCATCCTCGTTACGTATGGAAACCGGCACCGAACCACGGGTCGAGCTGTTGGTGGTGCGGTTCTCTCTCTCTAAGTGTTATGCTTATGCTGTGAGGTTGTGTGTTCTGGTGTGTTGAAATGAGAGGGGGAGGGCTGCCTTTTATAGGCTCTATAGAAACCGCAGCCATAATGATGGTCATAAATTCTGGGAGTTACACCCCCAGAATCCGCTCACTTAATTCCTGAAACTGCTGCAATTTATTCTCATTTATTGCTGACGTTTCAGTTGCTGGAAACTCTAGGGACTGCTTTTGTATTTTATACAAAACTCCCATTTCGGATTTGAACCCAAGACCCAAGATCCGAGACCCGAGACATTCTCCATTACCCAAATCCCAAATCCCACGCCCGGGCCCGGGCCCGAGACCCGAGACCCGAGCGAGCGCGCGGGTGTGGTACACACATACTCTTAGGTGTATGTGGACATGTTAGTTTAATAACTACATGGGTTGGTATGGTATATATATTGTAAAATTATCTCTTAATCTTCCAATATGAGATTATACTAAATGGTTTTCCATTACCATTTGGGTTTTTCCAGATTTGAACTTTCGAGACACCAACTTTGAAGCCACTTTGTATTCACACCCATTCTCCAAATAGGTCATGCGATCTACCGTTGCGAAGCTCGTCACACGGGCTACTCAACCACGTTGAGTATGGTATAAACAACTTAGCGCTGTCACATGAAAAAATGACTCGAAGTTGGTCCAGCGACCATTCGGAAACACCCATGTTTTTCACATGTTTTTCCAACATAGATAAATGTGATAAAACTGTGAAATTTTAGAATAAGTGACATCTTGCTACTGTAATACTCGTAGAAGTTTTTTTGGCAGCTTTATGTGCCAGCTATCTCTTGCAGATATATCTATTCTATTATAATAATAATAAAAAAAGGAGAAAATGAAAGTTATTTTTTAGGCTATCAAAATCAGCCCCAATTAATATAATCCGAACGGATGTGGTATACCCGCCTAAGTGGGTACTTGATCAGCTTGGGATACTTGAACAGGTATTATGACATTGCGTGTTTGTTACGCGATCCACTTTTGGATTTGCCTTCGAGATGAAGGATTTTGGGAAGACACGGTAGTAATTCGGCCTGATGATTGAATCTAAGTCCATGATTTAGACTACACCCAGAAGGTGTTATGACGCTTTAGTCATTATGACGCTAAGTCGTCAAATTCTCCCATGATCGTTCGATCACTAGACATTGATATATGCCCGGTCCGTTCCAGATGAGACGACGAAGAGATATTGAAACATGATGTTCATATCTAAGTACAATAAGTACATCATTGTATTTGGTCTAATGTACTAGGACGAACATCTCGTCTGCTGTGAATGGTATAACTCGACACAACATCGCGCTAACACGCTGCATTCGAAAAGGCATAAAAGACATTTTTCCATTACCTTAAGATAACTATGGATGAGGGCTTGTCTTATCTCATTTACGTCATCGAGTGTACCTACCCCATTCGGTACTAGAATTAACGCAACCTTTTTTCGGTTATACCATGTCGGTTACTTATCAGACCCGCATAAGTGATATTACTAACATTGTCTGTCTTTACCATTAGGAATAAGGCGATATCTTGGAGGTCTTGGAATGACACCAAATGAATCACTATGATCTACTCGTGCTCTATGAGACGATTAGAGAGTGTATATGGATTCGAGTTAGTATTAGCCATATTTGAATTACATATGCTCTGTCTCACGATCTAGATAAAACACTTGTCATATTTGAGGACAACTTGTTGTTATCGATCAAGTGAGACATGACTACATTATGCTATTTAGCATTTTTCGCCGAAATAAATCTTCACATATGAAGTTTAAGAGCATCACGTTGAATGCTCGTTCTATTCCACGTTATATTTTCTTGCATCCAGTCGTGTGCAAGTAAAAATGAAGCATCCGGTCGAATGCTCATACTATTTCTTGGAATATGAAATCGTTGCATCCAGTCGTGTGTAAGTGAGGGGAAGCATCCAGGTGAATACTTATTGTACTAATTACTACTTAGTCGAAATCCTCACACTCTGTCATGTACAAATGAGGGGCAACATCCAGTCGCATGCTCGTGTACTCTTTTTGTCCTTAGACCAATGTTTTTTCCCACTGGGTTTTCATTGACAAGGTTTTTAGGGAGACGCGTTCTAATCATATCTCACTTAAGATTGCCGAAATTAGGGAGAATATCATGTTGTATACTTTTTACCACTGTGTACTATTTTGTCCTTCGACTAGAATTTTTTTCCACTGAGTTTACTCTGACAAGGTTTTGATGAGGCACCTGTTTTGTGGTTCATCCCCTACTACTACCAATGTTGTACTCTTTTTCCTTCGATTAGAGATTTTTCCATTGGGTTTGCTCTGGTAAGGTTTTGATGAGGCACACTATTTTGTGGTTAGTTAATTACATGAAATTTCGGCCTATATCATTCGGCTACACAGTTTCTCCGAGATACCGGTTTTGTCCCATACTAGGTTGTTCGGTCCTAAGTTTTTTATGTGTTTAGCATTGTGAATGAACTCGACTCAGATCGACTGCATGAAGACGAAGAAATCAAGACGTTCAAATGTGGAGTGTTGTAGAATATTATTGGCTATCTTAGGCCTTAGTTCATGGGCTTTACTTATGTCTAAATTGAGCTTACTAGGTCTTGTAACTCTACCCTCTACTATATAAGGAGGGTTATGAGGTATCATGTAGAATATACCAAAATGGACTTTTAGGAACCCCAACTATTTTTAATATGGAACGCCGAAATGGTGTTACTAGGCTTTGGAACAGATAAAAGCCGTTGCTAATGACAATATGGTTCTTAATGTTTAAGTATTTGTTTTTGAAGAGAAAATAAGTTTATTGGTACAAATTCCGTGTGTTTCAAAAACAGTTCCAAATTTATGTTTATCCTAATTAATTAACAATTTTGCCCAATCATTTATTAAACCACGCCCTCAAAATCTATCATCTCTCTCCAACAATTTCGCCCACTAAGCAGACCACAACCTCTTTTCCATCTTCCTTCTTTGATTTAATCTCTTATCAAGTTAAACTCTCCGGATACACAACCAGGTAACTTAACCTAACCCTTCTTTTTAATGCAGTTTTTATTTCTCTAATTAGTTGTCTCCCAAACCAATTTATATTGAAAATCATTTTATGAAATCATTAGTATTTATATATATATATATATATGTATACATGCATATGAATACATATACAATAATAGATGTATAACAGTGCATACATATATACACACATGTAGTGTAGTTATAGTTTGGATACGAAATTTGGATTACTAGTATTAATCATTCTCAATTGGCAGAGTCTTTGATTGTGTGGGCATTAATTAGGGTTTACGTGAAGTTCTTTACACTCACATTTTAATGTGTATATTGTATTACATTGGTTACTATGAATAAATAGATCGCGGGCCTATTTTAAAAAATTATAAAAAATTGTGTGTATGTATTAATGTATGTAATTAAGTAATTTTGCCTCAGAAAATTGGTTATGGATTGAGTTTTTGGGAGATTTAGTTTTTTTTTACGCGAATAACTGAGATACTTTCTAATGAAACACGCATGTGTATGTGTTTATTTATCCTTATTTAGTTGAAATTTTTGTTTAATTCTATTGAATTGAGCACTATATTTTTGTTTGGATGCAGTTTTTAAGATTGGTTTATTTGATTTTTTGCTTTTAAGTTGTACTTCATTGAGCACAGCTAAATATTTGTGACCCGAAAAAGCTTGAAATTTAAAGTTAGATTAAAGCATATTGTTTTTAACCCTCAAATAATCGAGCTTATATGTTGTAAAGCTGCAGCAAAACAAGCCTTTGGTTTGTGTTCTTGAAAGTTTAGCTTTTTTGGTTTCTTTTAACTGAGTTTCTAATTAGACAACTTATTTCCTTGAAATTTGCTGCTAACTATGTTTGCTGACATGCTTGAATTTTTTTCGATGTTTATTTTAGCATATGCCATTTTGGAGTCAGTTCCTATATACGAGCAACTTCTGGCCACATTCTCAATTACGGTGAGCTCTGTTGTCCTTTTAGATGTCTTTTTAGGAACAAAAGGCAATAACTTCAAAAAATTAAAGTTAATGTTGTATACTGTGTTTGTCACATGTTCTAACTTCAATGTGAAATAGATAGATTGAAGAAAAGGCTCTGCATATTTCTATGTTTTTTTCAAATATAATATAGTACTTTAGAATTGAAATTTGCAACTAATTTTGTTCGTTTGCTAGTTCTTGAAACTGGTGATAGTATGATTTCTTGTTTTTTTAATGTTTTGTTAACTTCGATATTGGAGCGATGCATGAATTTGATGTGCTGAATTTTGATTATGTTGGATTAATTGTCTAGGCGTGACTGTATAGAAGTGATAGTTACTGACCTGTATTAGCTTGATTTTTACTAAATCTGAGCATGTTATATCTATTTGTATATAGCTAGCAATTGTAAGGTTCTTCTTTTCTACGCTTACACCATGTTCAATATATTTTGATTTTTCTTCTTTGTAATTAAAGGGTCCAGATACAAAAAAAAAAACTCCAGTATAACTCATCGTTCTACATAGAAAAGAAAAAGGGTGTCAAAAAGTAATATAAGAAATTTAATTGTCAATGATGCTAAGTTACTATGATTAATATGAATTAGTATCGTGTTAATTAAACACTCCTGTGGGAATAGAAACATTTAGCGAAATTCCATTTGAAGTGTCCAATATACCATAACCTGGATGATGTACCTTTGTTTAGTTGCACCTTATTAGGTCATCTTTTACTTAATTGTTTAACAGCTGGTCGTTGTTGGTTAACCAGCGTGAGTTTTTTTTTCTTTTTCTGAAAGTATAAAAGTTTTAAGTAGATAAATCCAGCTTTTTACTCGGTCTAAAAAAATCAGCTTATTTGCAGTGAAGCTGCAGCGAAACAAGCCTAAAGTGTTCACTTTTCAAAAGGTGTAAGAAAATATGTTAACTGCGCTTAGGTATATGGTAACTGTGCTTAGGTATATGTTTGAACTAAAACATGTATGTATCGTAATCTCTTTGTTTGACATATAATCACTATAAACAAATTTGGTGTGTATGTTGGTTACTTTCTTAGTGCAAAATTATTTTGTCTCAAACGGTAGACGTTTTCTTTACAATAATCATAATAAGATTACATAAATATTAATGGGCTTACAATCTTATAAGATATAATAAATCGATTCCTTTTTGGTTGAATTAGCCCTTTGTAAAACCACATAAAAATGCATTATGGTAAAAAGGTGGACTTTTGGGAGCAGGGGTTGTTTCAAAGCTTTTACCGAGTAGCGAATAAACAATATGCCACACTATGTTATTTTCCTTTTCCGGGAACATTTTTACCTTTAACTTTGGTGGGTAATTTTTAGTGTTTACTTGTATTGTTATGATCTTGCTATATGTTCTTTTCGGTGTTTTTTACCTTTATTTTTCCAGGCGTGAAGCAAACGGATGGACTTAAAGATGGCAAGGATTCTGAGAACTCTCATGTCGCATTGCACTTTTCTGATGATGAAGTAGACGCTTTTCTTAGTTGTTTTTCCTCTTGTATATATTTTTCGTAAGTGGGACTCCAAGAAGTGAAATTTGTTTTGTTATTCAATGGATCTTAGTTCTTTTCGTACGTAACTTTGCATTTTAGTATTGAAATTTGTTTGTAAAGCTTAGTACTGGTTATTTGATGAATCTTGTTACTGGTTATTTGTTAATGGTATTAGTTGGTTTTATATTTGTTGAATCTTGTATATATTTCTTGTGTAGTCTTCTATTATTGTTGGAAGCATGATATTTTATAATTACGCACTTCGTAATTATTAGTTCGTTATTTTATAACTGGAACACATTTGAAATGCCATTTGCGTGTTCCTAAAATAATTACCGAAACACCAATTTTGCGTTCCTGTTTGAAGTTAGAACACCTAGTTTGTGTTCCTAAATGACAAATTGTAACGCCTACAGTATGTTCCCATTTAAAATTGGAACACCTTGCTTGAGTTCCTAATTAACAAATTGGAACGGTTATAGTTCGTTTCTGTTTTCTTTTGTGTTCCAATTGACAATTTGGAACGCCTCATGTCCGTTCCAATAGAAAATCCGGAACACCTCTGCGGCGTTACTAGAATTTGATAGTTGACTTTTTGAGACACCATAACTTTGTTCCAAAAATTAATAGGAACGGATTTTTCCTGTTCCAAAATGTCTGTTTTGGTGTAGTGGTATGTATCACTCCAGATATATTCTGATTAATAAAGACCATGTTGTTCTCTCTTCATATTTCTCTCTATATATCTATACATATCTCATATATACATATAGCGAGTTAATATGTCACACAACACTCTGCATATTAAGAGAGAGAGAAATATTTTTAAATGTTTGATGCGTCGTACACATTTTGTAGAAAACAGAAGTCTATCTATCTACATATCCATTTAAATTAAATACTACCAACAAAGAGATGAAGTTCATTTATATTGTAGGTGTGATGATTAAAGTAAGAGACTATAAAATAAAAATAATGATAAAATATTATGACAAAGATATGAGGAGTACACCATCCTCCGTGTATAAAAGAGTGGTACCACCTTTCTCTAAATTTTAAATAACCTTGGAAAGACTGATGCAATATGTATTTTTTGAAAAAATCTATAAATTATAAGGATATGGGTTGCTTACGGGGATATATGCCAATGCTCTAACAAAGTTATACTCTTAGAATTTGTCATACAATAGGTGTTTTCTGAAAAAATATTCAAATTATAAGGATATGGGTTGTTTACGGAGACAAATGTCAATGCTCTAACAAAATTATACTTTTAGAATTCGTCATATCGGAGGTCAATTACAAAACATAGATAATGGGTTAATTGAAAGTTTTCATAGTCTAGTCTGCATTTTCCCCAATTTTTTTCTAAAAACTTTGACAAGTAATCTTAGAGCATTTACGGTGATCATGATATCTTAAGTGTTAAATAAAAAATAATAACTAACAAATAAATTATACTTCACATTGCTTATGTTAAAATACCTATTAAATTTAATGTTGTAAAAACTTTTATTAATTTAATAAGTTTTTTAGTGGGGTGATGTATCAAAAATAATTAACCCACTACTATAATTAACCAATTATTATACAAAAAAACTTTGTTTAATTAACACACTAATTAATATAGTATTAAATTTAATATGCACATGTGTCATTTAACACAAAACTAATTGATGATATGTTATTAATATTTCTGTGAAATTTAACAAAATTATTGTGGATACTATTAGATAATTATCTAATATGATTAAAAATCAAAAATTGCAGTACCATTTCATTTTAATGTTTTTTTAACAAAAACACAATTTAAGCATAGTCATAAGTGATACACGACCTGATCAGACCATACTAAAACGCTATAGTGCTTTGCAATTTAAAATTTCCCTTGTGAAGATAGAAAAAACAATTAGCCGAGCTATTTGCTGATCTGGTTCCCATATAAAACTTCAGTTAAAGTTAACTCGCAGAGTACTCACATCTTCAATAATGGTTCGATCTCCCAAATTATAGAGACTTTGTTTTTTAGTACATAAATTAACTATTTACAAGTTGTCGGACTACAAAATTACTCTTTTTCTGCCAAAGATTCCGCCATGATTGGAGAAGATGTTATGAAACGACAACCCCATAGACCGATCAAATTCCGTATAGCTCATTACTAAAAATGATACTATGATATTCTTTGACATTCACAGTCGCTTCATCTCCATTAGCCTTGAAACAATTCTCAATGTAGTCTTTATACATGCCACTAGAAAGTCTAATAACACTCTCACGTCTCAGTTCGAATTTTCGAAAAACACGTCATTTTCCGCTTTCCAAATATGCCAACAAACATTCATAATTGTCCGGGAGTTAATGTTGGACATGTTCTATCTCTACTTAAGTGCAAAATGTTTGAATTTTTAGACAATCATTTTTTCCATGATGTACCCCATTTTTTTTATGAAATAAGAATTCGTGTGCTAAAAAAGATAAATCAGTTCGCCTCTCTCTTTTTGTAAATTTTTACCATTAGGTTTAAACAAAAAGAAATCTTTCTCTTGTTACTCGAGGTGGAGAAAAAACTTGTTGAGGGCAACAAACCCTTGTTTTACTTGTCTGGTTCGATCATTGAGGGTGGCGGAATCTGATTTTTCTCGCCGTTTTGGCCGGTTTGGGTACCATCCCAATCTGGGATTGAAGTTTATAGTTATCACAAAAAAAAAAGTTTTTTCAAATTAAATAATCATAATAAAAATACCCTTATATTTGAGCTAAGGAGGAAGACATTTATAAACAAGTAATGTTATATCCATAAGGTTATTTGCATAGCATATACACATAGTGATGACATGACATACAACTCACCCAAAAATCATATTTTTTTTTTATTTTTTCTTAGTTATTCCCAAATATAATTTTTGGATGAGTTGTATGTCATGTCATTACTATTTGTATATATTATGTAAATAAACTTGTGCATATAACATTACTCGTTACAAACTCCTTGTCTTGGTTTGCATTGTGAGTATTGCCATGGTTGGCTACTTGGAATAGATTTATTAATGAAAAAAATAACAAAAGTGAATTTGTGATTTTTGTTTGTAGTGTCCTGGCTTGTCAGATAAATGGAAGTTGCTAAGTAGGCAAGTGATGAATATATTAATGAATTGGTTTGACCCTAAAATTTAGATATGGGTCGGATCACTATTTGAAAAAATACCGACCTCATATATGTTAGAGTCTGATCCATCACCTGGAAATAACTCTATATGTTAGAGTATGGTCCATCACCTGTACATAACCCTATAGCATAGAATCTGGTCCATCATCTGAAAATGACCATGTAGGTCCATCACCTGTAAATAACCATATAGGCTAGAGTCTGGTCCATCACCTGAAAATAACCCTATATGTTAGAGTCTGGTCCATCACCTGGACATAACCCTATAGCCTAGAGTCTGGTCAATCACCTGGAAATGGCCCTATAGGTCCATCACCTGCAAATGACCCTATATGTTAGAGTCTAGTCCATCACCTGGACATGACCCTATAGCCTAAAGTCTAGTCCATCATCTGGAAATGGCCATATAGGTCCATCACCTGCAAATGACCCTACGGGTTAAAGTATGGTCCATCACCTGGACATGACCCTATAGCCTAGAGTCTGGTCCATCACCTGGAAATGACCCTATAGGTTATAGTCTGGTCCATCACCTGGACATGACCCTATAGCCTAGAGTTTGGTTCATCACCTGGAGATGACCCTATAGCCTATAGAGTCTGGTCCATCACCTGAAAATGACCCTATATACTAGAGTCTGGTCCATCACCTGGACATTACCCTATAAGATAGAGTCTGGTCCATCATCTGGAAATGACCCAACGAAATACCAAGCGAAAGATAAGGAAAGTTAGTCATCACCTAACAAACAATCTCCCATACCCTAGATCGTGGGTAGAGTGGCGGTTATATCCTTCCTATAGATCGTGGTGTGGGTAAAAATAAAAATAACCGTCATGACCTTACGTACCTATAAATAGAGAGTATAAACCATCAAGGAAGGGGACGACAAAAAAACTACTCTCACCCTCTAGAATAATTTTGATACATTTATACATATTTCGCCAACGAAATCAAACACGTGGAAGGTTCAAATTTGTTCATCACCCGACGGGTCAAGAGTTAACCTTGTGAAGATTTAAGTTTCATCATCAAGTCTTGACATATTCTCTTGATACCATGATAAAATAAAAAAATAAGAAAATGAAAGATAAATGTTTTTCTGTATTGTTATGATCGTAATGAGAATTAATCAAACATTCATGCACCAATATTTATGACTTGATCTTGAGGATAAGTCAAATAATGACATATTTATCATCTTTCTTAATATGAGGATAGATAAAACATATTTGGTGGTATTGTAATATTTTTAAAACGTACTCCATCCGTTTCTATTTAATTGTCCATTACGAAATTACGTGTAATTTTGATCGGCCTAGAACTTGTATCCAAATTGTCGGAATAAATTTTTTCAAAAGTTGATCATATAGTTCAAATGTTAAATTTTATGATTAGATTTTAAAAAAAATCATTTCGACAATTTTGATACAAGTTATAACCGGTCAAAATTGCACGTAGTTTCATAGTGGACAATTAAATGAGAACGGAGAGAGTGTAAAAATATGGGAAAAAGAATGCAAACGTCTACTTAGTATACTTTTTTCGGACACGAAAACATAAATAGGTATATATTTCTTTTGACATTTCGCTTATAAGCAAAAAAGCATACGCAAGTGTGCTTAAACGGTGCTACGTCAAACAATCCCTATATTTTTCTCTCATCCGTCGACTGCATATTTTTCTTTTGTAATTTTGAGTAAAGAGTACAAAGGTAATGTGCAACCAAACGTACAAGCTCAAATGTCTAAGTTCATTTTGCCATAAAAAAAAGGGGACAAAAGAATTGGAAAAGAACGAGGTAAAAGTAAACTCTTAATATTCACATTAATATATTAACTGTTAGGGTGGCCATTTTGTACCGATCCGTACCAACCGATCGATTTTCGAACCGAACCGAATCAGTCGGTACCGAATTTTCGGTATACCGATTTGTTTGGTTCGGAAATGGTACTAATTTTTGAAAACCAAACTAGTTCGGTACGGTATTGGTACGAGTTCAAAAAGTTCGGTACCATACCGATGTCACCCCTAGATACCTTTTATTTCTTGTTCAATATAGTTTTTATATCTTTGCAGAGAGTTTAGGATCAAGTTCCGTGGAGAGCCTAACTGAAAATAGTATTTCATTTGATTTTGATTTTGAAAGTTAATGTTATTTTTTTTCATGAGTCATTGAGTAGTTAAGTTTATATTATTTTTTTGTAGTTATTACATGTTTGGTATAAAACCGATACCGACCGACATTGTCGGTATACCGAAAGTCGGTATACCGATTTGTTTGGTTCGGTAATGGTACTAATTTTTGAAAACCAAACTAGTTCGGTACGGTATTGGTATGAGTTCAAAAAGATCGGTACCGTACGGATGTCAGCCCTATTAACTACACTGTTTCCTTTGAATAATTTTATTATTAGTCACCATAATGTGGAACAAACTTTTTTTGGTTCTCATAGTTTCATCTGTAAAGCATCTAATTTCCAAGTTTTGAAAACAGATGAGATTTTGTTCAATTAATCTGGAACTACAGTAGACTTCTTTATATTGTCGGTAATATCACCGAGTTCAGTATTGTAATACATCAATGACTGTATTATTTTTTATGTTGGTTGTTCGTATATCCGAATGAGAGATAAAACATAAAACACGTATATTAAATATTTAAATGAGATAAATAGTCATGTATTTCTCTTTAGGAAAAATGAAAGCAAGAGGGAAAGAAGGGGTTAACACCCAAAAATATGATGCCACATGACATTTTCAGAATCTTAAGTTCATGTAAACATAGTTTATAGGAGAGATAAGGAAGAATTACATACCAAATAAATGTTCACTTCTATTATAATATATCTAACATGCATATTAAAAAGGGACATAAAATATAAGAAGAATGATATAGTTTTTTTTCTTCAAATTAGTTACTTTAGAAATTAGTTTTTAGAGTAGAGATATTTATAACTAATAGTATAATACATGATTAAATTTAATAAAATACTTAAAACATTCATTTAGAATAGATATTTGTTGTGTTTTACTACAAAAGTGATAAATTCAATTAAAGTGAGGGGGTTAGAAAAAACAACATACAGTAGATTTTTTCTTAAAATAAATAAAGGAGTATTAATGCATGCCTGCTTCGTGCTGGTTCAAACCCTCCACGTGACCCCACCACGTAGACTAAACCAATACAAAACAAAAGTCACAACCGTTACTTACATACAAAACGTTGTATCTCAATATTTACGTATATTAGTAATTATTTTATTTTATTATTTACCACCACTCTCTTTCCCTCCCTTAAGAGTTCCATAACTACTCACCTTTCATATTCCTATCCACCCTATTTAACATCCTCTTTGATCTTTATTTAATCACCTCATTAAGTATAAACATATTTTAAAAATATTTTCCTTGTAAATTGTAATTCTCATGACCAAACTTCTCATCTTGAAACAAACCCTACAGGATATATAGCCTTTTACTACAACTACTACTAATATGCAATGCCACACTACCACTTTTGTTGAGTATTACGACATGGGCTTGTATGGTTTCAGGTTATTCTTCGCGGGTTTCTTGATGTTTTTTTGGGGGGGTTTACGTGTTAGTTGCATGGATAGTGTTGTCCTTGCGATGAAATTTATTACGTGGGACGATATGAAGGTGAACATGGGGAGAAATGAGGGTGTGATGTTACGAGAGGAGCGTAACAAAAGTCGTGTTATAGTTGTTGATCAGAAGGGTAGTGGGGATTCTGTTACGGTTCAAGGTGCGGTCGATATGGTCCCGATTAATAACTCTGAGAGGGTTAAGATTTTCATTTTACCCGGCATATACAGGTTTGTACGTACGTACAGATTACATATACATAGATGAGAAATGAACTAATGGTGCACTACATGCAAAAAGAATTAGTTCAATTAGGGATGGTCAAATATTTCACAAAAACCGCTAGTGTCGTGGGCGTTGGTGAAAAATTTGGACCTTTTTTTTTTGTAGTGGTGGTGCAAGAGGCCTAGTGGGTTAGCAATTTTTATTTTTATTTTGGGTCTCATGCATGGTGTGTTTATATATAAATTTGGAATATGAATGAATCCAGTGTGGAATTAATGATTTTGATTTTTGAGATATCAAAGGAACAAACTGTTATGAGTTAGAGGGATTAATATCTTAGATGTTAATTTATATGGTCAATATATATCATATTAATTATATTAATTTTCAATTATTGAACTAGGGCATTTTTTTTTTAAATGGTTAATTCATTTCCCATTCATAAATATGTACTCCATTGTTACATTACATGCTCTAGTTTTTTTTTCCTGATTGTTACAAAAATGCCAACTAACCTTTCGTTTGAGAAAAAGAAAATGTCAACTAATCTAGTCAAATCATTTTTGCTGAATTAGTAATATACATATGTAACTGATAATTACGAATATATATCTGAGTATTTTAAGTTTCTCTAACTATATTAATAGGAGGAAAAAATACGTTTAGTGTACTGTATTAGTGTTTAATGAATGTATTATACTACCAATTTTAACAATTTAGGGCGATTGAAATTTGGGAAGGAATATCTTTAATTTTTATTGAAAGTTGTCTTATTTTTATTTTTGGTTTATTTGTTTATGGAACCCAAAAGTTATTTACAGAAACTTGCTGATATACGTGCGGTTTGATTACTGGGAAATGCCTAAAAAGTAGCAATTTTGTATATTTTGGAAGTTACTTCCTTCCTTTTCAACCTGCTTATTTGTATTTATTTCTCGTTTTGCCTTTGGCATTACCCTGATCTTTAGATTAAATCAATGTTTTAAATAGCGTTATCGCTACTGTAGCGTTTTTTCGAGAGAAACGCTAAAAGCGCAAATAGCGTTGCTGCATAGCGCTTTGCGGGGTATTTTTTTTTTTTGCCTAAATACATATAAATATAGCATTAAATTCAAAACATCTAATAAAAATTAATTAAATATATATAAAAAGTTGTAACTAATAATCACAAAATGATTATACTTGAGATGTCAGGGTATTTACTTTGTTTGCAAGAGTTTTGGGGTTTGATTCTCTTTAACCTCCAATAATTTCATTAAAATTTTGACAAAAAAAAAAAAAAAAAAAAAATTTGACTGCACCCGCTATAGCGTAAATAGCGTTCCTATAGCGCGAATTTAGCGTTTTTCCATCCAAATAGCGGTTTATCATAGCGTTTTTCGGCCGAAAAATGTTATTTCGCGAAATATATCGCAATATATTGCGATTTTTAAAACAATGGGTTAAATTACTAAATGGTTCTTATATTCGCTTATTGTTACAATTTAATCCCTAAGAATAACTCCACATACACAACAATAAGCTAATACTATTAGTTTGATCTTATTTAATCCCAGAAACTAGCACTAAGTAAAATCTATGACACAGAGAGAAGGTACATGTACCAGCTTTGAAGCCTTTCATTTCATTCATTGGAGACGAAAATAGAACTTCAGAAACCGTCATTACTTGGAATACAAAAGCTTCGGATAGAAACTGGCGTGGAGTTGAAATCGGGACTTACAGATCAGCTTCCGTTACCGTAGAATCTGATTTCTTTTGTGCAACCGCAATCACCTTTCAGGTTCAAAACTATATATAATTACTATTTCAATATTACTATTATTTGTCTTTTAAATAAACATGCATATGGTTGGATTTCCTCTCTTTCTATTCTAAAACAAGTTTTGAAAATATTATTTTGTTTTGTTAGAATTCCGTAGTTGCCCGTCCGGGAGGACTGGGAATGCAAGCTGTGGCGTTGAGATTATCAGGAGATAAAGCCATGTTGTATAGAGTTAGGGTTTTGGGTACTCAAGATACACTTTTAGATGACCAAGGATCACACTATTTTTACCAATCTTATATTCAAGGTTCAATAGATTTCATTTTTGGAAGAGCAAGATCTCTTTATCAGGTACTACTTGGTCATTTGATTTTTATCGTAAGTTTCCATTCAGTTCTTTATTTTAAATTGTAACAATCAGGTTCTTAAATACGTCAAAGGTCAGCTTCCCCAAAAATTGGATTGCAGTACTGTGTGACAATTTTGTAGCTATTGTATTTAGATAATGTTTGTATACTATGTCTTTGATGATGAGTTTTTAGTGTTGGTTTGTTTATGTAGGAGTGTGTTCTTCATTCAATAGCCGAAACATACGGAGCGATTGCAGCTCATCACAGAGATCGGCCATTTGATGATACAGGGTTCTCTTTTGTAAACTGTAAGATTAACGGATCGGGAATGGTTTATTTGGGGCGAGCTTGGGGAAACTACTCGAGAATTATATATTCTTATTGTGATATGGACAATATAATAATCCCGAACGGATGGAGCGACTGGGATCAACCCTATAGACAAATGTACGAACCTCTTGTACTTTGATCATTTAGCTATCTTGTTGTCCGTAACTAAAAACGCTTTAATGGACACCGTGTCATCTGAACTATCTTTGTGGCAATAGTCACATTTGACACAACTTTGATGGTTCTGATGAGATAATGTACCGTGCATTTTGGTTCTCAAGCTATATAGTTGAGCTACAAGGCTTCTTTGGCTGTATATTTTAAGCAAATAAGCCGATTTATTTATGTCCGAGAGAAAGGTTAGATTCATTCAGCTTAAAGCATAAGTCTTGTAAGTCAAATATTTCAAAAGAACAACCAAATACAAACTATCTATAGCTGAAAACATTAAATCAAAGACTGAGCTTAAGAGCTACAAATGAAAAAACCTACAGTATCAATCTTAATATTTGTATTCTTGAATGTAAATACTAAAATTGTTAAATTGAAATTATTGACAGGACTGCTGTGTTTGGAGAATATGGATGCATAGGCAAAGGTGCAGATAGAAATGAGAGAGTGACGTGGGCAAAGTCACTCAATTTTGAGGATGCAAGACCATTTATGGACATTAATTTTATTTCTGGACAACATTGGTTGAGATTATAACACAGTTAAATACTACCTTTTTTGTTTTTTTTTTGTTGATATGAGCAGAGTTTTACAAGTGGTTGGGTGAGAATTTTTCACTGTTTAAAGCTTGAAACAGTTCATAAATTGGGGATTCCACTTGCCCTATTGAATAAACATTTTTGTATGATCTCTCTTCCTAAATACTATTGAATACTCAATATGAAGTAATATTATGTATATAACACATTCTCGTATAACAGTTGTCCACTTTATAAGGATTTGCACTATAACTCTCCTAAAGAGCCTACTATATAGGCCTATATTTATAGAGCAAAAAAGTTGACAGTTGAGAATGCTCTAACCGTAACATTAATGCATTATTGATATTTTATAAAGAAAGTTTCAGTGAGTCTCGATCAACCTTTTAATATCGGGTTGGCCTGGAAAAAGTTGAAATAAACTGGATTGAATTAAAACAGAAAGTTCTTTTCTTTTTATGAAACACATCGCTTTTCAGTGTTAGGCTTAATTATCGTTGATAAATCGGACAACAACCATTTTTGCATTGAATAAAGGACATCTAAATTAGTATATATTAAGGCCTACTTACTTTCATCTGAAGTTCTAACTTTCACAATAAGCTTTTGAATTTCTATTTTGTACAATAATTAAGGCAAGTTACATGAGAAATTAATCAAATCAAGTATAACAACATAGAAAATCAAAAGAAATTTCTTTAGGTATCCCAAATCATGACAACAGCAATGACACCAACACCAAACACCACGGCCAAAAACTTATACAAAGGAGTATCAACCAACACTTTCTTTGTAGCCACATACCCTTTCGACAAAAGATGGTTTATCGATACGTAAATGAACACTCCGCAAGCGATCCCCATTGATATTGCGAATATCCAATCTGCTATATCCCCTTGTGTCGTAGCATCAATGACTATCCCTATTGCTACTCCAACAGGGCTTGAAATAGCAAATGCAAACGCGTATGCAACGCATGAGAAAAGGGGACGGTTTGGGATCATACGGAGGAGAGCGATTCCCATTGCTATAGCGGCGAATATTTTGTGTAGAGATACGGTCCATAAGGACCGCCAAGCGTCAGCTTTGGTTTCAGCGACTCCAATAGCGATGCCCTCGAAAACAGAGTGGAAACATAGGGCGACAATCAGCAAGACACTGTCACCTAGTGAAGTGGCGGCTGCAATCGGCGCTTTTACAAACGGGTGATGGTGTTCCTGTAAACACATACAAGAATTTATTTATCAAAATAAATGGTTTTTTTTTATGTTGGCATACTATTGTTATAACTTAGTTCATCTCACGTCGGTCCTTGTGACAGCGTTTGACTTGCTCGAGTAAATATATAATCGTAAGCATAAAGCGTTTCCAAATTGTGAACATTTTAATGAACATTGTCCGCTATTGTTGGAGAGCATTTTGATAAAATAGGGAGTGTTTCCATCAAGAGCCATTTGATAACAACAATAAAGTCTCTGCAGTTTTTATAAACTTCTCAACTCAAACGTTTAATAGGACAAAATTACACGCCAAAAACGCAATTTTAATTGCACCCGTCTACAAAATGTAAAAGAAAAGACTTCAATCTATAGCCAAATCATACTGAAGAAAGAATAATACAACTCATTTTCAACTTCAAAGCCTAACCTGATGTTCGGATGTAGTTGTTCTATTGCCATTGCCTTTTTCATTATCTGTAAACCAAAGAGTCAAATTCCGCATCAAAGGATGACAGTTAAGTTGTTTATAAGCCGCAAATGCTTGTTAGAAATACAAAACATTCTTTATCAGTCCTTACTATAATCCGGTTTATTATTTTTCACTAACCAGTCCTCGTAAACGTATGGGAAACGCTATGGAGCAAAACTTTTACCAATTGTTAAAATGTGTTGTATAGGAGCGGTGACACAGAGCTGCCACATAACTGAGTATGAGTCTGGTACTGGAGTTGGTCCATAACAAATTTCTTTGCATACATTTCTCCACAAATATCTCTTCTTATCAAAAACAATCGAAAAGTATGCTTAAACCAATCACTTATAACAGAAAATCAATGTTCAAAACCACAATAAACACAATTCACAAACCTTGAAGCTCAACAGCGTCGCTTGAGTCCTGTTTTTGGAAAACGAAAGTAATGAGACAATCGGCGAGCATAGTTAGCAAGTACCCAGCACAGGCCAGCATAAATGCAAAAGGGTACTCTTTATCGGTCAAATCCCCAAATGTCTCGTTCGAATCACTCAAAAAATGCATTAAGGCTGTCCCCAGAAACACCCCGCCTGCAAACTGTGTGCCAATTACCAAAAAGGCCTCGTTCCATTTCAGAAAGTACGGAGATACACCTCCCACGAAGGTTCCTATAAAAATGTAAGATTGATTAGCAAAAATTTAGTAAAATTTTAGAACTTGTTATCTCCTACATAAATCAGAAATTGTGTAACCATGTCGAAATAAATGTGAAAAATGATACTCCAGTTCTTATTGAGAAAGCATAAGCTGTAGAATTGTTATCTGTTTTAATTATACAGAATGCTCATATAGTCATATATCAAACCAGAAATCCAACCAATAGATAATGGAGGAATTTAATGGTGATAGTAAGACGCAAAACCCTAATTACGAAAGAACTAAACTTATTAACCAAGATGTAAACTCGGTGTAATATACAAATTTATAGCATATTCACACCTAATTAAATACCGCTCCTGATGAATATCAACTACACTCCTGACCAAGTCCAGTTCTTCCCAAATATGATCCATAAAATCAAATCACATTCAGACTAAGTCACAATCAATTTGAAACTAATCTAAGATGAAATGAATCAGTTTAAAGAAAACTAAATGTAATAATCAGTGTTATATTCACCACTATATATCTTACCATATTGAAACCATAAACAAGTATTGCTTATATATACTCCATATGCACATCATCACCCTTCACCAACCAAATCCTGGGGTCTCCTCCTACTTGTTTAACAACATCATCAATTTAGGACCTTGGTCAGAACTTATAAGCTCGTTTTTTCTTTAAAAGCTGTATACGGGGTATAATATGCTTAAAAGAGGGTCCTTGGCCAAAATCTACAAGTTTCAAGGTGATTTTTCCTCAAAACACTAAAACCTTATAAGCCGAATGTTCCAAAACTTTTTTTTCTCAATCTCAAAATTTCCAGGTTTACTCCATTGCTTAAAAGTTGCGCAAGAAAAGAAGTCCTGCAGTCCTAATAGGCTAATACTCAAATAAGTACAGTTATTATCATATCAAATTTTCATTTAAATTTCCCCAGTAAGACATATTTTCGGCAAGTTTATCCAATAAGACATAATTTAACTAAGAAGAAAGTTTCCAATCAATTTTCATTATTCTAAAGGAGCAGTTTTAATAAACCTCAAATCGCGAAGTACCCTATATATTTTTGCTACTCATACCAAAATATTTATCCAGCTTTGTTAATGTAATTTTTTTTACAGGCAGTTAATGCTTTGCTTACAAGTCAAAAAACTAACTATATATATATACCACCTACTGAAGTTTGTGAGATTACAAAAAGGATAAAAATGAGAACTTTGCATAGCTAAAAAAATTGACCTCTGTAAAAATAGACAAACAATATGAATTTCCCAAAATAAAAAAACAAGGATAAGCAGTTCATTGAGTATTATAAAATAAAAATAAAAGACGGGAGAAACAAAATTCAAAATCCAAGATTAACATAGTATTGTACAAAGAATTCTTTTTAAAAAAAAAAAAGAAAATACACGGAGTATACGTGGCTAGTGGGCCAGAACCCGCACTATCAAATAGTAGTTGTAAAAGATACAAGTGCGGTATACTTTGATCATATTTTACAAAAATAAAATATGTTGAAATGGTACCTATAAAGACGAGAATAAGGCACCATATTTTTACTAATATAAGTGACTTGGACCGGAGGTTCGGCTCTTCCGATACGGATGACGTGTCATCGTCTGAGTCGCCACCATGAGAGACGGCAGAGACAAGTAAGAGAGAAAAAATAATGAGAGAGAGTAACAAGCGAGACATTGGGAAATATATGAAAATAATTATTGGTCAAGTTATATATATGAAAATATATATAGTAGTATAAAATATGAGAATGTTTGGTAACTAATGATTTGAATATGGATATAAGATATTATTACTGTATTTATCTGCTTTGTTTGTTTGATAGTACAACTTTTTATAAGAGAGTACAACTACAACTGAATCATTAATGATTGTTTGTAGTAATAGCTGTACTTTAACTAAGATGTACTAACATGTTTTTTGCAATTAGGATTCCTTAATTTTCATGCAAAGTTCAATTTGATCTTCACAATGGGATTGTTTTTGAAAAGTTTCATTCATATTTTGATTTATAAATAAATTGTCTAAATAGTGACTGGAAGTGAATGTTTTTTTTTGACGAGCTTATTAGTTTCGGGTTTTGTGACAGTTTCGTTATTTTGTGACAAATTTTCGAATTAGTTCAACATTGTTTTGTAATGTTCGCCCATTGTGATCGCAAAAGTTCATTCTAATATTATTTAGGATATTGAAATTAAAAATGGTTGAATAGGTTGACACAAAAAGTGTATTTGATCCTGTTTTGGCAATTGAAAATTGTTATACCTAAATAGACTTGTAACTTTTAAGATGTTTTTTTTTATAACTAATACGTTCTCTATGCTACTAGTACAATTAATATCTCGTATCTGGCTGAGCAGAAAAACAAGAAATTCAGTCCGAACTTTACCAAACACGAAGTACTAGTTTGACCGCATATCCGAAATATAAGCTTATTACAGTAAATATTTTGCAAGTTTAAAGTCAGTTGCGGGTTTTTGACCAAGAGATTTATTTGGGCCTTTACTAGAAGTGCAAATTCACTTTAAATGAAGAAAAAAAATTATACCAAAAGATTAATATATGCAGTCCTTACTATTACATAGGCATATTTGTCATTTAGAAAAGTTATCATCCCAGGATTTGGGAAATATTTTAAATGAGATAAACTATAAAGCAGAACAAATATCTTATTTCCATTAAAATTTAGGGAACTCAACCCCCAAAAAAAAAACCTTAGGGAACAAATCTGTTTGTTCATACGTCACATTGATTCTTCTTAAATTCATGACTGTTTGTAGTGAACTGCATTTCTTTTTATGTATACTAATTAATCCTCATTTAGATGCTTTGGGGATTTAAGTCTAGTGATGAACTGTGTAAATCATAATTTTATAGTGCCAGACTTAGGATACTATTATGGACAATTCGGATATTATTAGCCGAAACTATCGTTCTTATTGTGGAAATTTCTTCATAGTTGCATATTGGGCAAACCAAAGCAACAACGAGGACAAAAGATCATTAGAATAAGGTAAAGGAAGAAATTATGCAAGCCAAACCCGGCCATGGATATTGTCAATGTCATGTTATATTTGGAAGTACGTTTATAATTCGTTCTTATTTTTTGACTCACTTATTTGTTCCTGACTGAATTTGGGTACAAACTTAATGAAAAGTAATCGGGGAAAAAAACTAAAAAAGCTATATAGTTATAAATCTGAATAATTTATTCTTTTTTTCCTTCCATTCTTTCTAAAGCATAACGAAAAGCTAATATTGTTATCCAACAGAAATCAAGTGGAGCGACTTAGTCTTCTTAGTCTATTTTGGAATAAGCATCTTAGTTTTTACTTCACGCTATTCACAAAGAGATCAATTATCAAGACGGTGACATCCAAACATAGTTCAGTAGAGATCAATAAAAATACTATTTTCAAAAAGAAAAGAGATCAATTTACCGGTAAGCTACAGGCAGTAGTGAACCAGTGAGCCAGATAAGGTACCAAAACAAACATAAGAAACAAACTTTGTTACAAAACACATCGATATATAGGCAAATACTAATTCAACAATTCAAGGCTGTCCACTGTGACTTACAAGGCACTTGCACAATTTTTTTTATGTACGCGTTCGCTTTTTGTTTGGGTAGGCATTACCAGAATACTTCCATCTATTACTAGTAAAAGTTACCAACGTCCGTGTGAGACACGAAATGACATAAATCTCGTAATATATTTTATTTTTAACATAATATTCAAATTTGTTATCATTTATTATAGTTATGGAGGTTAAAACGAATTGTTAATTAATTTAGGATACATCCATAATTAGAAAAATATAGTGATGACAAATAGTTAATTAATTAGATTATGTATATTGGTAATTATTAAAATAGAGTAAGAGTATTTTTGAAAAATTTGGGTAAAATTGGACAGCCTCAATTTTTCTTGTGTTTGTTTATATTAATAGTATGATATGATGATAAGGAAACTGACTATTCCATCAACGTGAATCGAATTTACAAACATCTAACAATAGGGAAAAAAAGACGTGCTTTTGCAATCTCAGTTACAACATGATGAGGACATATAAGAGCCATTTTTTGACAAAAGTTCCAAAAACATTGGCAATCTGTTAGGCAACAGAATAAGTGCAAATTCACCCAAGAGCAAGAACTCTTATGTTGACTTAACCTAACATAATTTACCAAGAAATGATGCTCTCTTAGTATGAAATATCTTTTCCAAACAAAAATAAATTACATTTAGTAACATGCATGGAGTCTATGGTTCCTCACAACCGAAGAAGGCTAAAAGCTCTGAATCAATCGGTTCCACCTAAACCGAACAGTATGAACGGGTAACTTAATACAGTAGTTTAGATTTGTTCAAAACTTACTCTGCAAATACTGTTATTACTATAACAAAGGGTAAAAGAAAATTGCGTAAATCCAAAAAAAACTAGCAATTGCAAGGAAAGAGCAAATTTAACCAAGAGCAAGATTATTTCTGTTTTCTAACCTATCTTAATTCTCCAAGCAATTGCAGCTTTCTCTTAATATCAATAGATCCCTCAAAATAAGATAGTTTACATTTTATAACATGTCTGTAATCTATAGTTATCGTAACCAGAGAAGGCTAAAGCTCTGCATCAATCTGTTCTATCTTTCAAGGTTCAGCGCCGCCATAAGCTGCGACCTTGCTGCTGCTTCTCTTGCATTCGTCTGCACAGTTTAATAAGTTTGTAATGTACTTCAGTCGTATTAAAATATTTGACATTTATTTACAATGTACCTCGAGAAAAATGTAATATCCAGTGATGAAAAAGAATGATGAAGAAGAGATGAAGATAGTTGTGTTTTTCATTTTAAAATTATTTTGACAGCAAGGGTAATGAAACAAGAGGGAGGGTTCCCATGTAAAACCTGATGACTAGAACTGCTTATTTCATATATTGTATGATTGTATCCAATGATGCTTCATGAACAATGGCATAAATGCTACAGCAAAATAAATTATCAATTCTCAAGGTTGCTTTTCTATCCAGAGTTAAAAAATTTGATGCAAGTGATCCAGAATGACAGATGAGTTAAGAAAATTGATGAAAAGACAGTTTCATGAGACAAGTGTATGTCATAGGAAAATTCACAATTCCGAGCCAGCAGGATATCTGGTATAGTTTTTCTCAAACCCAACCCAAATAATTTTGGATTAAAGCTCACTTTGCTGCTGATGATTAAGAACATGCAACCAAGTTACTAAATTGTCAGTCATAGCAGTTTTTTTAAAAGCAAATCCCAGTAATTTGGCTTAAAGCTTAGTTTGCTGATGATGATTAACCATATACAACCAAGTTACTATATATGTCCGTCAAAGCAGTTCTTTCATCCAGCTTTCAATAATAAATTAATATAAATGCATACATCACTCAGTTTAGTGGCAGACCTTTTCATGCGACACGAAAACGAAGACTTTTACGACGACTGGCTACCCTAAAAAGTCTGTAATTATGCATATTATCTTCCAATCCATATTCTATATAATGTGAGCCGGCTTGCTTAATAGCTTCCATATTCAGAAGGAAAGCAAAAGGTAACTCACAGCGAATGGAAGTATTACCTTTGATGTTCTTTTGAGCGCTCAATGAACTCTTTTGCAATATCATGTCCCTGATAAGAAGCTAGCACAGGTCGAATGTCAGCTGGTCTATTCCGGGCGACATCTGTACATAGAAAAAACTCAATTGAGTCCTAAACACTAAACAACATGCAATCAATATGAGTCCTAAACACTAAACAACATGCAATCAATATAACATAATTTGGTAATAACACAAAAACTTACATTCAAGAAATGGTATAAGGTCCAGAAGGGCTGTATCATCTGTTTCAAGCTTCCATGGTTTAATTGGAACACTGTTCTCTGGCTGAAGGCTGCTTTCTAATGCATGCGCACTCACATATAAAATCTTTGCCGGATCACGGTTAAGTTTTGAGAGGTCCTGTCAAACCATCGTATTGTTAATGTTTTCTAATTTATGAAAAGATTGAACATCACTGCTTAATTGAGAATGTCTATTCTATTTGAGAAAAAAAATTAAAAAGAAAGAGTGTAATGTTTCGTGAAATTTATACAAAACCATTAGAGTGGCTGCATATTTCAAAAAGCTTAAATGAAAAAGTAATAAAAACGTACCCGGTAATGTTTTCCGTCTTGATATCTAGTTGCGCCTCTAGAAAGCCTATATCGTACGCGTGGGTTATTCAGGTCGGGGTCTAGTCTAAGCATCACAGGATCAACATACTGTATGACAGATTATTGTAAGTATGAATTCGTAACTGACAATACCCGTATGATAGGGGCACAAACAATAGGGAGAAATATGGAAATACCATCGGCAACTGGTCTGTATACAAAACAATCTCATAATACTGTGAAAGCTGTTCCAAGAATGCATCAACCCCTGGCCTTTTAAATGTTTGCCAGCCTCTGTCACGCTGCATATTCCGCAGAAATTGACAGTAAAAAGAAGAATAGAGAGAATGATATCACTTCAAAATGGCATTGAAGGAAAGAATAATGCAAGAACATTTTAATTATCAAGGGAGTTAGACAAAGGGAAGTGGGCCAGATTATCACTGTCAACAATTGCAATTAGGGAAACCTTACAGAAAATTTTACCTTCCAGTCTGAATATATCAAAGTTTCACTCAAGTCCAGAACAAGAGTAAACACGTGTCCTTGTTCCAAAGGGTGTAGATCTGGTAGGAGCTTCTCCGACACTGGCTCAGTAAAATCCTACAGTGGAGGAAGATAACTACTACATGTAAGCTTGAGGAAATAGCAAACGCTGAGATAGTACAGGTGGTTTAGTTAGTTACTCACTTTGACATGCTCCTCTGACAATTTCCTAAGATCAATGTAAAGTTGGACCAATTTGCCAGGCACTGAATAACAAACAAATAGCAGCTAACATTATAGAGAGGTGGCAACGTATCATTATAGAAAGTTTGTAACGTAAATGATGACAAGGACATGCACCAAGAAAATCAGTGCATCAAGCAAAACAGCCACAATTTAAGCTACTAAAGTACAAACTTCCTAAACAATAATATAATGCTGCAAAACAAATAGCAACTAGAAATTCAAGAATAAACATACAAATTGTTCTCTGGTAAGATGCTCACATTAAAATTGTTCATTGCCTATACGTGCATGCACATGGAAGAGATTTATTAACAACTTCATTGTATTACATGACGTTAAATTCGTTAGCAAAACTATAAAACCCAAAAGAGCAAGAAACAAAAGTAACAAAAATGATTCTGGTGAGCAAGCTCTTCGTGTAAATAAATTGCATACTCAGAAGCTACTGAACAACTCTATTTTTTTTAATAATATAATCGAAACCAGTGTCAATAAGAAACTTCTGACCCATTACACTTCATGAAGGCAAACGTAAGATTTGTACGTGACACTAACTTAAACTCTCCTACCACTTAACCTATCTCCATGGGAGTTTCTTCATGTTAACTACCAAAATTTCAGCTACGAAACACTCTGAAAAATAAAAATAAAAGGTCCAAGGAACAACAATATAGCAACTAAACGACAGCTGCAAATGAACAAAAGCAGATGCAAGTACCCGTTTAACCCTATTCTCATGGGAGTTTCTTCATGTAAACAACCAAATAATCAGCTAGGAAACACTCAGAGGAATCAAAAAAGGTCCAAGGGGAAAAAATATAAGTAAACAACAGCAGAGAAGGATGAAAACAAATGCAGGTACACGTTATACAGTCGAAAGCCTAACCTGTCTTTGCGCCATAGTAGAGCTGAGCTTGAATTTTCTACATATGAATTCAACATTTTGTTATTCATCTGACGGTACACATAAAATAAAGTATTAAAGTGAGGTATCACTGTGTACAACTGCCTATTAATAGACTTGATGCATATCGAGTTTAGTTGGTTACATCATATACCCGTCACTTATTTTTCAAAAATATCTGTCTTTCTCAGCATGAAGGGGAGTGTCCAGGGCCCCAGGCCTGACGCAATCTTTTGATCTATTCAGAGAGGAAAGAGGGAAATGACAAATGTATATTGCATAAAATAGCTGAGTCCATAACAAAATGTCAATCTTCTCAAAAGATGGAAAGTGGAAACAGTACCAAATATATTTGATGTGCATACTACAAGACATATTTGCACTAATCTCCACTTTATTCTATCTATTAGCATTAATTAAACTAACCATGATCTCAAACCATGTGTACCAGACTTTCAATTCAAAAAAATCAAATTTCCTCCTCGTCCTAAATGGAGTTTTTATTTGTAAATAACTAGAGTTCAAAACAAGTCCCTTTATCTACACATAGCAACTTGTTAATTTTATATAACTTCCTTTCTTAGAAAACTGAAGAGTTAAGTGATTATAAATTTATGGACACCACGAAACATTGAAAACATATAGAACATCATAAGTTGGCAAAAATTAATATCAACTCACCTCAAGGGAAGACGCATCGTCCTCTACAGTATAATTTATAGGTTCTCGTAAAGCTTTTGTCCTCTCTTCTACCTCATCCACAGTATATGCTGCAAACAATAGAAAACAGTTCAAACAAAAATTTGAACGCGTTGTTTTAAAAAAATTAGAAGAAAAGAACTTCTCAATTGCTAAAGAAATTGTCTTTTCAATTCTAGATGGTACATCTCAGGTTACAAATATATTCATTCAACATTCGTACAAGATTTTAAAAAGTATATAACAAAATCAGATTCCTGATTTTACATATGCATTTAAAACCTAACATACAGATCAAAACAAGAAACCAGTTGAGTGAAGGAGAAAAAGTAAAGAGACCATGGCCACTGCCTATAAATATACGATGTATCTATGTAATCTTGCAACACACTGGAATTCTTCTCCATCTCAATATTTAAGTAGAGGCTGTTGTCTAGGGGCTGAACAATAGGCCTATATGGGAATCTTTTTTTCTACCAGGGATTCGCTCTTCGCACAAACGTATTTACAGGGATTGTTAACGTGTTTAAAATAAGAAAAGAAAACATATGAGAAATGTATCTCAGGCCTTAAGACAAATAACAAGCGGCAAGAAGAATTATCTTTTTTGTAGATTGTCATCTATATTTCCCTAGCATATTATGACAGTCTAATGGAGAGTCTTAGTATACATAAATCGTCGGACGGTACTTGACAAGGTAACTCCACGTGGTTAACATCCTTTGTCAGATTGACCAATTCCTCAAATTATATATCAAGTCTTCACAAACTTGCTTATAAAACATAACATAAACTGTTAGCCACTCAGCTATTCAAATTTGATTATATGCATTTGCCACCCAATCAAGAAACTAGTGACTACAGCCCATGTACTTATTCTGCAGCTTCATATCTATAAGGTTACTTTTGCAGGTAAGTCTCTGCTTTTTTTGCTTCAGATACGTAAATATGTAAACAATGGGGGAGTTTTTCAGACATTACTAGGCCTGGAGGACACTAGCTGAGTAGCTGGCATATTTGAAACTCGAAGTGCCAAATTAAGTACCTTATTTGTGTACCAAGTAACACAGTCACCATTAGACTCATTGTTTGACCCCTGGTTGATTGTAAGGATGATAGACAAACAAACACATTTCTATAAAATCTCTAACCAAGCCTTTAAATTATCTAGTTTGCTACCACTCAACTTATTTACATCGAGAAGAAACCGTGTAGACGCCTCAAAATCCCAAAAATGTAACCGCCAATTTGTAGAAACAGTATTTTGTCGTTTTGAATTGATTGTAATCATAGTCGGAGGATAGGAAATGGAACCGAGAAACAAAACTGGAAAAGATAACAGAAAAAGAAAACTGAAACTATTAGAGAACCCGGATGATATTGGTAATATACATCATTTTTCTTTTACTGATGTGAATAGAACCAGTCCACCTCTTGAACCTAGTCCTTTCGAGAAACAAGAGTAATTTCTCAACAGAATTGGAAGTGCCTTTTTTCACTCATCTTACATAAACAGTTGAATTTTTCAGCAGTTTTATTTGAAGTTTACTTATTTGTCCTTCTAACTTTATTCAAGTTTTCTAAAAACATCCTCTGACATTTTCCCCTAAAAACTTCCCTAGTAAGAAATGAGACCTTGTATGAGGACCATTTCTATTTCAATGCAAAATTTACCAAAATGTGGCAATACTGTATAGATCATTCCAATTAAATATAACATCCCCTCTAAAACTGTTTTCTGTTTTTCTAAAGTAATATCAAAGTGAAAATACTCGGTTCATCTCTTGAACATTACAAATTTGAGAAACATGATTAGCTTATCACCAAATTCAGGAGTAGTTTTTTCACTAATCTTACAAAAATAATGCCATACCCATATAATTTCTCGGTAGTTCTATTTGAGTTATAACTGATGATGCTTTTAACTTTATTTTAATTGCTCTCCCCTAAAAAAAACTCTAGTAAGGGGCGAGGTCTTGTATTTCAATCATTTCCAGCGCAACACTGTATTTTACCGAAACATAGTAATTTTCTTTTATAGATTTTCCAAAAAAAATCAGTAGTAGTCTGTATAATAACCCCTCCAAAATTGTTCAATGTTCTCTGTAATCCCATATAAACATTGCTGGCTAAACCCCTTCCTCTCGTTGTCCTAACACAGAAGCTAGTTCACAAGTGTGTTTACACATCAAGAATATATTTAATGGTAAGTTGGCAGCTATGGTTCGACTGCACTTCTTCAAGTCTACAAACTTCTTAGAAGTTTTACTTGAGCAGACTTTATTCATGTTTTCTGAAAATATTACTTAACGTTATCCCCTAAATAATTCCCTAGTAAGGGGTGAGCGTGAGCCCTTGTATGCCAGTCGTTGCTGTCACGGCCCTATAATTTACCAGTGTGATAATACTGCATAGATTATTCCCCCCAAAATTAGGAATAGTCTATATAATAATCCCTCCAGAATTGTTTTTAGTTTTTTCCCAACCAGTAATATCATTATCATCACTGGTTGCGCCCCTGCCTATCACAGTCCTCCCGCTAACTCACAAATGTGTTTCCACAGAGAAGAAAAAAGAACAGTTACGAAGCCAGGAATCGTAAAGGGCGATGCTTTGAAATTCACAGAAATATTTAAACCAGGTGTAAAAGAACAATGGGGATGTCAAAATACTATTTTAAGAATATTATAAATGGAACAGTTTTTTTTATAATAATTATTAGGAGCTGCGTGGTACCCAATACTACCACTTAGCTCCTCCCTTACAAAAAAGGTATTTTAGGTCAAGGTAGCTAACCGGTGACCAGCAGGTGCCATGTCACCTCCCATAACTGTAAAAATAAAATAAAATGATCATGCATCTTTCCGGTACTTAGTTGAAAATAGTGATTTGGCTTCCCCCTTAAATCCACATTTTCTTTTAAACTATAAATTAATTTTTATTTAATTTCAGCACGCCCATTTACAATTTCTGACTTCACCTCTGTTCCCTGAAAACTATAACTGTAAAAATTACGAAAATTTAGTAATATTGAATAAATTCTTCTAAAAGAATCAGGAATAGTATATATAACTAATTAGTAACCCCTCCAAAAGTTGTTTTCTACTAAATATCCTAAATGAGTTTCCACATCATAGATTGTAACACTTCTCAATATTCGAAAAACTACTATACCTTCAGTTGAAATAATAGTCAGCACTATACTGAACTCAAATTACGATCAAATTATAGTCAAATGACTAATAATTTCCTAAAATTTGCTCCTCGAGGGAGAAACCGTATTCCATGGTAACTTCAATTGTCACGCGTCTTTAATTCAAGAAACTGTGGCTCTGTTTGGCATCAGATTTAAAAGAAATATGTTTCGAAAATACAACGAAACCCTATATATTTTTAGTTTTTTTAAAGCTTTTCTAGCCTAAAACTATGCTTTCTAAAAACTAAATATTCTGACTATCCAAACACCCAGTGATTTCTAAAAAAAAAAAAATCTAAAAATCAGGCCAGAAAATCTGCCTCTATATGTAATTCTTAAATACTTAATATAATCATAAACGTGTTTCCACACTACAACTATGGTTCTGACATTTTTTATTCTCTATATAAGATCATAAAAATGTGTTTCCACACCACAACTAAGATTATCACAATTATTTATTTTCTAATTTTTTTAAATAAGATCATAAAATGTGTTTCCGTACTACAACTAAGATTCTGGCATTTTTTTTAAATAAGATAAAAAAAAAGAAAGATGTTTCCACAATACCTCGAAATACGAGAAACTGTATCTATATAGTCTACAACAAATTACTAATAATTCAACAAAACAATTAATACCATAAGTAGCGTAACAGATAGAACCAACTCCGCATGTGAGTGCGGCGATGAGAGAGAATTTAAGAAAGTTCAGCGACTTGCTCTTCAACCTTCCGGCAGAGGGCGGAGGGCGGAGGGCGGCGGAACGGCAGCGGAGGAGGAGCAGAACCGTCGATTGGAGCATGAGATCGTGGACCAGAGAAAAGATCGAGCTATTATCGACATTTTTTATCGAATATATGGAGTTAGAGTTTTAGCATTTCATCCCCCGACTTACCTAAAATTAGCGTTTCAACCCCCATTTACCTAAAATTAGCGTTTCATCCCCCGATTTACCTAAAATTAGCGTTTCTGCCCCTCCACTTTAAAATTTCTAATTCCGCGCCCTCAATTATTTAGGGACGGAGGGATTATAAGAAACTGTTATCTATATAGTTTGCAAAAACTAAATTACTAATGATTTAAGAAACAATTACCGTAACACTATACACTTATACATATATATGAGAGAATAACTATTTTTTTAATATATATATATATTTAATAAGGTAACTGGAACACTGTAGCTAAACAACAACCCAATGCCAAAACTGAAGCTAGTATATACATACATACATACAGATGCATATATATACGGTATACTACATATTTTTTCAATTTAGTACCTTCTCTTCTACTACTAAAAGTCCAATTTCATACATTTAACTCCCAAATGCATTCAATATACTACCGTCTCCGTCAATTGTTTTTTTTTTTTAAAGTGACGTGGCAATGATGTCATCACCACCACGTCACCGAGATTTTATAATATACTTATTGTCTAATTTAGAATGAAACTGTATAAATCCCCTAAAATGTATTGTACAAGGTATGAAACTGTACAAATCCCTTAAAATAATAAAGCGATAAATTAATAAATTATTTAAAGACAGAGACGGAGTATAATAAGAAACTGTATCGATATAATCTACAACTACCAAATTACTAAACAACCAATAATTCAATAAAAAAAATTAATACCATAAGTCGCGTAACCGATAGAACCAACTCCGCCAGTGAGCGCGGCAAAGAGGGAGAATTTAAGAAAATTCAGCGACCTGATCCTCGCTCCTCCGGCGGTGGGAGGCGGAGGAGGAGGAATCGAAGGTGGAGGTACGGCGGTGGAGGAGGAGCATAAGCGGCAATTGGACTTTGAGATGGTGGACCAGAGACGAGATCGAGCTATTATCGACATTTTTGATCAGAAAAATATGGAGTTTTAGGGTTTTAGTGAGATAGAGAGAGTTAGGGGAGTTTTTTTGCCAAAATGGCCTCTGCAGCACATTAATTGGCCAGAATGGGTTACCTATCTGAAATATTCCCAAAATGGTCTACTTTCGAAAAACGACTGATCGAAATGATAAAAACGACCGGTCGTTTTTATCATGAACTCTCTGGAACAATTTGGACACAAAACGATCGGTCGTTTTGTACAATACGATCGGTCGTTTTTCAGACCGAAACCGATCGGTCGTTTTATCATAGCGATCGGTCGTTTTTTTGTTGTGCTCACTGGAAGAATTTCTACTTAAAACGATCGGTCGTTTTATAGTAGCGATCGGTCGTTTTTAAGGTTTGCTCACTGGAACATTTTCGTTCCACACCGATCGATCGAAATATAAAAACAACCGATCGTTTTTCTGTTTCACTGTGTTAAAACCTCTTCCAAAACCCTAATTTCATTCATTCCACAAAATATATCCATCCTCTCTTTCAAAATCGCCTCCCTCTTTCCAAATCCATCAAAATTCCTCAATAAAACCTAATTTTCTATAAAAATATCACCCAATTTCACCTATTATCCGTATAATCGATTATCGATTAATTTCGTTTCTTAGAAATCCTATTTTCTTCAAAACCCATTTTCTTCAACAATGGTTCGTACGAAAAAAGCGTCACTCAACCTCGTTGATGAACATGAGGACGAGGTCGTGCCTCCACCACCTCGCCGTCCGGCTATTCCTCGTGCCCCACGCACCGGCTCCTCCACCGCTTCTCGCTCGGGCCCCGGTTCCTCTTCCGGCCCTCTTTCTCCTCTCTATCCACCCGAGATGGGTAAAAGAGGTATATTGACCAACTTCACTCTAGATATGCCTTTATTCCGTGAACGATTTGCCGCTCTAATGATAGATTTAAGTTTTTACAAACTCGATACTATCCTCACTCTTAAAGAGCCTTTTTACAAAGAAAATGTGTACGAATTTTATTATAACCTAGTTCTCGATAGGGATAATGATGGCGCACTCCGCTTGCGTTCATCGTTTAACCGACAACCTTTCGTTTACGGTATAGACCGTCTACGAACTCTCTTACGCCTAGATAGCGACGGTTTCCATGAGTCTAGTGAGGAACTTTGTGAGACTCTCGAGATCGATCACTTCAATGATCTAAAAGATGAAATTTTTCATCCCATTCATCAAAATCGCTCCAACAAAGCCCATGGCCTTCTATTCCGTAACAAACTAGCCTATCACATCCTTTCTCACATAGTCCTCCCTCATACCTCCAACTTCACGGATGTTACCAATGAGTACATCTTTCTTCTTGGGTGCATCCATCGCCGAGTCAAACTCGACTTTGCTACCCTCATCTTCCTTAAGATGGACTCGCTTAAAACGAAATCCAAAAATGGGCTACCTTACGGTGCCTTGATTTCGGCCATCCTAAAGGACCAAAATCTCGTTCCCGGTGGAACATTGTTCAAAAACAAGGACAAACATGTTTGGGACACTTCCTATCTTTCCCAAATGTCCATAAAATTCCATAATACCGACAAGTCCATAACTTGGTCCGGTAAGCGGGTATCCGGCCCCAACTATGCTCCTCTCACCCCCGAAGAGGAAGAATACGTCGGCCCTAAGCCAACACCACAAGCCGCACGTGAGGATTTCTCCTCCGAGTCTCTTCCCCCCACCGATATTCCTACATCCTCTCGTCCCTCTCGACGACAAGGAAAAGCTCAAGTAGGATCTTCTCACCGTCCTCCGCGCAACGAACAATTCTACGACGATCTCTACATCGACCAATATCAAAATGCGCGACTTCACCGACGCATGTTTCGTGCCATGAACACATGTCAAGAAGATTTGGACGAAATCGATAGGTTGAGCGCTGAGCAAAGGGCGAAATTCCACGGCTATTTTCCCGACCTTGCCGGGCCCCATGACAACAACGAAGACGAAGAGGATGATGCGACCTCCCACCGCGACTAGGCGGATATCATTTTAATCATTTTCATGTTTTTTTTTATGATGTGAAGGGGGAGAAATACCTCTCTTTTTGTTTCATTGTATTTCTTTCCCGTTCTATGAACTTCGTTTGTTTTTGATGTAATAAGTAGCATGATTATATTATGAATTGTGTTTATGTTGCTTTTAAACATGCTTTTTATAATCTATGACGTTGTGAGAATGTGCTTCATAATATGCGTTTTTATCTTATGATATTGCATTTAGTGCGCTTAAATTGCTAGTTGATTGGGTTATTTATATGTCTTTCATTTGTGGCGATTGACCTTTTTTTAGGCAAAACTATGGCCGATTTTTCGCGTGCATATAGATCTTTCGTTATCCTTTATTGGTTTTGCTTTGTTATACTTCGTTTTAAATCTGTTATGACATTTACTTGGTTCTTTTCAAAGAAATCTTTTATCGAAGTAAAACGTTATCTACACATTTCGGTTATACTTCTTTAAGCAAAACGTTATCTACGAAGCCAATGGTTCAAGCGGAAACACTAAATAATAGAAACGCATTAGTTACGAGATTTCGAAGTTTGTCGAGAAAACCGAAACATTCCCAGAAACACAAAAAACGAATGCTCACAGCTAAAAACGATCGATCATCTACAAAAACGAAATTATTCCACTAAGCACTTAGCAGAAACGATCGATCGTAAATCTAAAACGACCGATCGTTTTAGATGAGATTTCTTCCAGTGAGCCAAGTTATGAAACGACCGATCGTAAAGATAAAACGACCGATCGTTTTAGATGAGATTTCTTCCAGTGAGCCAAGTTATAAAACGACCGATCGTTTTAAATAAACGACCGGTCGTCTGTGTAAAAACGATCGGTCGTTTTTCATAGCGATCGGTCAACTGTAACATTTAGACATAACAACGAATTTTTTGCACTTCTAGACACTGATTTGGCAAGAAAAATATATAAAAACATGATCCCCTTTTTGAACATGATCCCTTAAAAAATGATGTAAATTAATATGTTTAGTACAAGTATTATCACATAAAATGATGTCGTAAATTAATATGTTTTAGTATAAGATGTGTAGGTGACGTTTTACTAAACATCCGATTTAAAACATCCGATTTAAAACGAAGTTAAACAAAGCTAAACGATTAAGGAAAACGAACGATCAAATGCAAGCGAAAAATTGGCCATAGTTTTGCCTAAAAACGGTCAATCGCCACAAATGAAAACAACACAAATAACCCAATCAACTATAGATATATATACGCACAAGTTATAATAACATGAAAATCGCATTTGTAGAATTATAAATACGCAATCTCACAACGTCATACAATGTAACACGTAATGATAAAGAGCAACATAAAAAAGATTCATAACATAAATGCAAAGCGTTTGCTACTTATTACATCAAAAACAACGTTGGAAGAAAATGAAAAACAAAGGAAATACAACGCAAAATAAAAGAGAGGTATTTCTCCCCCTTTGACATCATCAATGAAAAACAAAGGAAATACAACGCAAAATAAAATCACCGCCTAGTCGCGGTGGGAGGTCGCGTCGTCCTCTTCTTCGGCGTCATCGTCGGGACCGGCTAGATCGGGAAAATACCCGTCGAACTTTGCCCGTTGCTCGGCGCTTATCCTATCAATTTCGTCCAAGTCTTCTTGACTTGTGTTCATGGAACGAAACATGCGTCGGTTGAGTCGCGCATTTTGATATTGGTCGATGTATAGATCGTCGTAGAATTGTTCGGTGCGCGGAGGACGGTTGGAAGATCCGACTTGAGCTTTTCCGCGACCTCGAGTGGGACGAGAAGAGGAAGGCATTATGTGAGACGGGGGAAGGGACTCGGAGGAAATAGGCACATCCTCACGGGCGGCTTGCGGTGTGGCCTTAGGGCCGACATATTCTTCCTCTTCGAGGGAAAGAGTAGTATAGTCGGGGCCGGACACCCGTTTACCAGACCAAGTAATGGTCTTGGCGGTAGTGTTGAATTTTATTGACATTTGGGCAAGATAGGAGGTGTCCCAAATGTGTTTGTCCTTATTCTTGAAAAGGGTTCCACCGGGAACAAGGTTTAGGTCCTTTAAGATGGCCGAAATCAAGGCACCGTAAGGTAGCCCATTCTTAGATTTCGTTTTGAGCGAATCCATCTTAAAGAATATGAGAGTCGCGAAGTCAAGCTTGACTCGGCGATGGATGCACCCTAAAAGGAAGATGTACTCATTGGTAACATCCGTGAAATTTGAAGTATGAGGGAGGACGATGTGAGAGAGGATGTGGTAGGCTAATTTATTTCTAAATAGAAGGCCGTGGGCTTTGTTAGAGCGATTGTTGTGGGCGGGATGAAATAGCTCATCTTTGAAATCGGTAAAATTAACGATGTTTAGCATTTCGCAAAGTTCGTCACTTTGCTCGTGCACCCCCTCAGCATCGAGGTGTAGAAGATTTCGTAAACGGTCTACACCGTAAACGAAGGGTTGACCATTAAACGATGAACGCACGCGGAGTGCGTCATCATGATCCCTATCAAGAACTAGGTTATGGTAAAATTCGTATATATTTTCAATGAAGAAAGGCTCTTTTAGAGTAAGAATTACATTGAGTTTTTGGAAGTTTAAATCTTGCATGAGAAGAGGAAAACGTTCAACAAATAAAGGCATGTCTAATGTAAAGTTAGTCAAGATAGCTCTTTTACCCATTGTAGATGGATAGAGGGGAGGAAGAGAGCCGGAAGAGGCACCGGGGCCCGATGGTGGAGCGGTGGAGGGGCCGGTTCGTCGAGCGCGAGGAACACGCGTCGGAGGCACGTACTCGTCCTCATTTGCATCAACGGGGGAGGGTTGCGTCGCTTTCTTGGTACGAACCATATTGGAATTTATTACGGATTTTTGAAGAATTGGGTTTTTTTAAGAAAACGGAATGAATCGAGATTGATTATACGGATAATAAGAGGAATTGGGTAATATATTTATAGAAAATTGGGATTTTTGGGTGATTTGATGAAGAGTGGCGAATTTTTTATATATAAGAGAGAGAGATAGTTTTGAGATAATGAAAAAATTTAGGGTTTGAAACAATTAGAAGGCTGAAATACAGAAAAACGATCGGTCGTTTTCTGAATCGATCGGTCGTTTTTGGACAAAATTCTTCCAGTGAGCACACCGAAATAACGATCGGTCGTTTTTTCAGAGACGATCGGTCGTCTGTGTAGAAACGATCGGTCGTCTTTCACTTACGATCGGTCGTTTTTGGACAAAATTCTTCCAGTGAGCACACCAAAATAATGATCGGTCGTGTTTTAAGAACGATCGGTCGTCTGTGTAAAAACGATCGGTCGTTATTCACAGAGATCGGTCGTTTTTGGACAGAATTCTTCCAGTGAGCACACTTAAACAACGACTGGTCGTTTTTGCATAACGATCGGTCGTCTGTGTAAAAACGATCGGTCGTTTTTCACAGAGATCGGTCGTTTTGGGACAAAATTCTTCCAGTGAGCACACTCAATCGAATATATATATTTATGTTAATTGCACTTATTTATTTATGTTGTTCATTCTACTTTTTATGTTAATTGCATTTATTTATTTACTCTCATACTTAACAAAGCAGTTTATCTTCTCAAAAAACAGTATGAAAAAACACTGAGAATAAATATATATATTTCATCTTAAAAAAGACAATTACAAGTGGAAAATTAAAATAGTACAAGATACATATTGTCTCGTTGATAAGCGGACAATTACAAGCGGACAATTACAGCTAAAATCATAAGCGTCGAGGACGTATTGGATACGGACACTTACGACAATCATGTCCTCGCCCTTGACAACTAGAACATCTCATACGTGCTCGTCTCTCCGACTGATCCATACCATTATGAATACGAGTAGATCTTGGACGACCCCTTTCTCTTACAAGAGTAACATCCGGAAGAAATAATCTATCACATTCATCTCAATAGTCTTGATGCCGAAGAGGACAAAATTGCGCCGAGTACGTACCTTCGTATGATTCAAGACTGTAATATTTTACTATGTAAGCTTCCCAATCAAGACGGTTTGCAGCGCATACGGAAAACACATGTGAACAAGGGATTCCATCACTCTGCCACTTACCGCAATCGCATTGCCAAAGTGAAAAGTCGACAACTTGAGTATTGCCTCCCCTGGAATTTCTTGAACTTGTACACACGGAATAAACCCCTCTTTCATAATCGAAAGTAACATTGGTATGACCAATGTCCGACCTCCGTTTCTCTAAAATTTTAAGGATATTGGGACCATATCTTGTGCCGCTGTTTCTCATCCCGATTACTATCTTTTTCCGCTCGCAAAAATAGTGTACCAACTTATAGAAAATAAGCTGCACAGCAGCAGTGATTGGTAAATTACGAGCAGCTTTTAAAACATTATTGAAAATTTCAGCCATGTTTGTGGTCATGTTACCATGTCGCCTCCCTTTATCATGAAAATATGACCATTTTTCCGCAGGCTCTCTTATCAACCATTGATATGCTTGAGGATTCATGACTTTTATTGCTTCCATAATTCTTTTCAATTTTCTTTCTTGTAATTCCCAAATGGCGTTCTCCGCTAACTTATGTAAGTCAGGATCTCCTTTGAAAGCTTTCTTAAAATTATCCAAAAAATGATTTGAACAATATCGATGAACAAAACCTTGACCACGCCAAACTCCTCTCACTGCACTTAGAATACCAGCATGTCTATCCGAAATTAGACAAATATTCACGCGCTCTTTAATCACATGTCGCATAATGTTAGAAAGAAAATAGCTCCACGAAATTGTACTCTCCTCAGCAACAAATGCACAACCAATGGGAAAAACATGATTATCTGCATCCGATGCCATGGCCAACAAAATCTTACCTTTATACTTCCCATATAAGTGAGTAGCATCAATAGCGATAACTGGCCTACAATACTGAAATGCATCAATAACGGCCTTAAATGTGAAGAAAAATCTGTTCAATACCTCACCCACTGAATTTGTTACCACATCGTAAACTGGCGTTGTCTCATAAGAAGCTACGGTACCGGGATTGTACTTTTGAAGCGCTTTCATAAATTTAGGTAAAAGCTTATACGAGTCTTCCCAATTACCAAATATCTCTGCGATTGCTTTTTGTTTACCCAAATAAGCTTTTTTGTATGAAACCGACATTTCAAAGCGGGCATTCACAATCTCTTTAACTAATGAAATCTTCATCATAGGATTAGTTGTCATGGCATTTCGAATGGTTTGGGCAACAAGATTGGAATCTAATTGTGGATGATCAGTTGTAAGCTCGGCATGAATGCATGTATGAGGACCGTTGTACACCGACACTTCAAAAAATCCATGTTTCTTTCTTAGTGAAGCTCGTAGTTTCCATTTGCATTGTTGAGTTTCGGCCAGTTTACAACGAATTTCCCAAAATTTTGCCTTCGAACTTTTAGTGGAAAAATGGATGTTACGTTTGATTGACCAAAGTTTTATTCCCTTTTTCAACATTTCTTTATCCCTAAATAAAAGACCAATAAAAGGATCATTAACTTGAGGATCCCAAAATCCAGGATACATCATATAATTGCTTCTCTGGTTACTATAATTTTCTTGAGTGTCGAACGGTTCATTAAACAAACTTGACATTGGTTGATGCATAGGAATTTCATCGAGGATAGTATTATTCGCCAATTGTGACCCACTTGATTGGTCGTTTTCATCCTCATCCATATACAAGCCCATTTCAGATGATAATTCTTCGTACTCAACTTCTTCTACATTTTCTTCGTCATCGTCAGACTCGTTTTCGCTAATATTGAAGTCCGGATCTTCATCCTCTAGTTAATCCCCAAGTTCTATCGACCAACCAATATTATCTGCCAATCGACACACTGCATCCAAATGTGTCAAATCTGGTTCGTTGTTCTCAGAATATACCTCTAGCATTGGCTCTTGTCGAATGGGTGTTCTACTTGATGTACCGATTTCATGCATTGGCTCTTGTCGAATGGGTGTTCTACTTGATGTACCGATTTCATTAGTGGAAAGAATATTATAATACAACCCGTAATCTTGATCAGAAGAGTAAACTTGCTCAATTTCAACATATAACTCTATAAACGTTCTTCCATTTTCTTCTATTAACTCAAGCATGGTTTCCAACGAATCATTATCATCAACAGCCAATCGCATATATTTAAACTCAGTAAGTGTAGTCAGATATGGATAACGACATGTTAAACTCAAACGATTTGAAGTCGATGACACATCAAGTACCTTAAAAAATTTTTCCAAAAATTGGTCGTATGTCGTGTTTCTAGATACCTTAAAAATTTTTTTATAAGAAATATCATAAGATAACCCCTCGCTAATAGTTTCCATTATCGTACCTCCCCAATAACACATAATTGTAGGATTTTTCATTTCGATAACCACACGGTAAAACTATCAATTTTACTCAAATAATACTCCAACAACACAAAATATTGAGTTTTTACCTGTTTTGGAAGAGATCTGAGATTTGCCCTAAAATGATCTAAGAGCTCTGTTTTTTTATTTTCACAGTGCTCTGTGAAATGAGATGAGTGGTCTGCGAAATGGGATGAGTTTTTTTAAATAGGAAGTAATTCAGACCAAAAACGACCGATCGAACTGTACACAACGACCGATCGTTTTTGGTATGAAAAACGACCGATCGTAATGTACAGAACGACCGATCGGTGTGGAACGAAAATGTTCCAGTGAGCAAACCTTAAAAACGACCGATCGCTACTATAAAACGACCGATCGTTTTAAGTAGAAATTCTTCCAGTGAGCACAACAAAAAAACGACCGATCGCTATGATAAAACGACCGATCGGTTTCGGTCTGAAAAACGACCGATCGTATTGTACAAAACGACCGATCGTTTTGTGTCCAAATTGTTCCAGAGAGTTCATGATAAAAACGACCGGTCGTTTTTATCATTTCGATCGGTCGTTTTTCGAAAGTAGACCATTTTGGGAATATTTCAGATTGGTAGCCCATTCTGGGCAATTAGTGTGCTGCAGAGGCCATTTTGGCAAAAAACTCGAGTTAGGATTTTAGTGAGATAGAGAGAGTTAGGGTTTTGGACCTTTGGTGTGATTTTATGTTTAGATGGGAGTTACTTGTTAAAAAGGTTTAATAGTCTATGTGTGTGTATGGTCCTTGTATTTTTTATTAATGCAGTAGGAAGACTAGGATTATAGAAAGTGACGAGTTTGGTCCTGATGTCGTGAGCAAATAGTCTATTGAAGGACGAGGGCTATAACTAGGGGTATGGTTGATGATAAAGCGAAACGAGATGAAAACAAACGAAAGTAGACGAAATCCGTTTAGTTTTTTTGTTTTTCGTTATCGTTTCGTTTTGTTTAGCAATGAAAGAAAACGAGACGAGCCATTAACGAAACGAAGACGAAATTTTTCACGAAATTTTTGCCACATTCACACGTAATCATATTACGTACATGTAATCGTATTTACATCTCAAATTATATATTTTTATATAATGGGTTTTAAATTCATATTACTAATGTAATATCTTTTACTATACTTTTATTGCTATGCACATGTATATATCATGTATAAAGTTATACATTCAGAACATCCAATTATACATCTCGAAAAAAAAAAAATATGCATATTTGTGTTTCTGCCGTGAAACAGTGGAGATTTGCATTAATCAAATCTTGATTTAGAGCGTTTTTGCAAAAAAATGTCGAAGTTGATGTTTCTCTCTTTATATATATATATTAAACGAAAACGAAATTTAACGAAATGAACAAGACTATGATCATTATCATCTCGTTTACTAAATAAAATGTTTTTTCAGTTCATTTAGTAATGAACGAAAACGAGGCGAGCTCTTAACGAAACGAAAACGATATTTTTCACGAAATTTTTGCCTCATTTACAGCCCTAACTAGGGGTGTTCATGGTCTGGGTTAAAACGGTTTTTGCCTAACCCTAGCCATTACAATGCTGTAACGAGTTAGAAAAAATGAACTCAAACCATACCAATATAAATTTCAAGCCCAGACCAGACCAGACCAATGGTCCGGTCCGGTTTTCGGCTGGCTTACGTGTTGAACGTTTATTTTCGGTTATGAATGGGTTTCGAATTGTCACGGTTTCACAATAAAGACAACATGGTAAATTGTATCCAAAAATGCAATAGTAAACACAAATTCAAATAAAACTCAAACAAATATTATAATTGCAAATGAGAAAACAAATAATCTTAAAAAAAATTGTTTACAATTAATTTAATACCTATGATTATTTCTTAATTAGGGTTAAAACTCAATGGCTAAGATAATTTCAAATTTTATTACACTTAATTTATTATATACTTTGTTAATTAACATATATATTATGCTCTAGTGATTTTAGTGGGTTTTCACGGTTTGACTTGAACGGGTCAACACGGTTTATTCTGATCTGACCTGACCCAACCCATTAAAACGGTTTTGAATTTTTTTAACCCTAGCACAGACCAAGTATGTTAAAAACCCAGATCAGCCCAAACTAAAACACCGAATCGGTTCGGGTTCACAGTTTTTTTACACATCCCTAGGTATAAATGTGATATTTACGAAAATTTGGTAGTATTGGATAAATGTAATGGTTTTGGTGTGATTATATATTTACGATGGAGTAACTTTTTAATAAAGCTTTATCAGGGTCGATCCTGCAGACAGGCAAACTAGACAGCTGTCTTAGGTGCCACTATCGGAAAAGGCGCAAAAATAAATAAATTATAATATATAAAATGACGTCGTTTTAGGGTTAATGGGGGGAAATAATAATAATTCTGTTATTGTGTGTTTATGTTGTAAAAAAAATAAAAATTATCCGATGAAATTGAAAAGGCGCCTGAAATATCGTGCGTCTTAGGTGTTGAAAAGAACCGGACCGACACTGAACTTTATATATGTATTATGCATATGTAGTCCTTGTGTTTTTTTGGTGATATAATAGGAAAAATAGGATTATGGAAAATGATGGATTTTATCTTGATGTCGTAAGTAGATAGTACGTGGTTATTTCTTTAAGGGGGTGCGCGATTTCAAAATCCTGTGCAAAGTCGGAAATCCAAGATACAAGTCGTAACTCTAATTTCCGAGTTTTTTTAAAAAAAAAATTAAAACAAAATTGTAAAATTATAGAACTTGGTTATCGAAGTTAGAAACTAGTTTATTGTATTTTTTAAAAAAAATTTTTGACTTTTTTTTATACTTTGTTTTAAAGTATGAAAATGAGTGGTTTCTGAGGAATACAAATAACCTCTGGTTTTTTTCAGATTTGGCGAGCATCTGGAATAACTAGTGAATTACAACTCTATTGTACCGCAATTGATGCATTAATCTTTGCAGCATTAATGCTTTTAAAGTTACAGATTACAATTAAAAATTCATGTTCTGACTATTTTTGGTATTTTGTCCCTTTTTATAGACTTTTCGTGAAAAAATAGAAAGCATGTTAAAAAAATAATTATAGTTTATAAAAGTGAGTTATTAATTTGTAAAACTCAGGTTTTTGGATTTTAAAACCATAGTAATTGTTAGGATGAGAAAGAGAAACCGAAGTAGGAAACGAAACGAGAAACAGAAAAATAAAAATAAAAAGTACGTGAAATAATAGAAAACAGGAAAAGGGAAAAAAGATTTCTAAAAATTGAAAACGAATTTACCGGTAACTATGTTTAAAACAATCATCATGAGGTTATAGTGTGGATATATCTAAGTAAAGACTATTGGTGGCCACCATGCCCACCCCTCGACATCCTTAAAATTATAAACTTTTTAGTTTTTAACATGTATTTTTACTATATTTTGTTAAAATTAATCACTTGTCACCCCAGTATTTTTGTTACTCGTACTCTTGACTTCGCAAAACTTAGAGTATTTGGAAAGCCATGTGAATATGGTTTGGATACTCCGCGAACTGTAAAATTTAGGGTCGTATGAGTCTTTATAATTATGTATATGATCCGTCCGAAATCATAGTCAAATTTCTATGAGTAAAGCCCCCAAATAAGCCCTATGAGTAGTCTAGAAGGGATTATAACATTCCAGTTTCCACACATTGAAAATAAAAGTTAATTTTTTATCACATTTAAAAATTCTTCGGATTATGTATAAAAAGGCGTCGGACCGGCCTGCCTATACATATACATATATTGTTGTGGTGTGGTTTGTGTTTATATATTTAATTATAAAAAAGGCAGAGACTTCAGATGTAAAAATGTTAAAACTCCTTAAATAGTACTATATGACAAATTACTAGGTCCTTCGATTACACTTGAAAAACAAAAATATAACAAACAAATTCATGCCACATCATGGGAAGCAGCTAAGTCATTCTCTGAAAATATATTTACTATCTTGTATTATTTATATTATCAGCACACCTGCCTCTTCAATCTTTTGTTTTCAGCCGTATTTAATTAGATATAGTAATATCCTTTTTTTTTATCGAGATATTATTTCGGTTAATTTGAAACCTTACATTTTTATTAATCAGAACTATAAGAAAAGTTGGTGTATTCTTCTTTTCTCTCTTGCCTAGCCGAGATAATAGTTTTTCTTTTTCAGTTTCTCTTCATTTTGTATGTTATTGAAGCCTAATATTGGGTTTCATCACGAGAATATTAGCTAGATGTCACATTTTATAAGATTTTTCGAGTCCAAGTGATGAATCGAAACTAATTTAAGTTACAGTCACCCGACCTAATAAAAAATAGTTTAAAATATGTTTTTAAGCTTAAAAATTAACTTATAATTTATACGGGAAATATAGTAAAATGTAAAAAAAAAGTTTAAAAACTGTTTTTAAGTTAAAAAAAAAAAAGATTACAATCTACACGAGAAAGATATTAAAGTATTAATAATAAAAGGAAAATTACCAAAACATACAAGTTTTCAAGTCTAATTATCAAAATTTGGAAATTTGTGTTAAAAAAAAAGATCAAATGTATTAATAAAAAAAGATATTAAAGTGTAAAAAAACATTTTAAAAGTTGTTTTTTTGTGTGTGTTTGAATTATTAAGTAAAAAAAAAGATACTAAAAAGTTACGAAAATAATATCTTTTTTATCACTTGTAAGGTGGCGTAGAATTAAATGAACTATGAACAAAAATCTTATTAAAAGGTGACCGACCACCAAAGAGATAGATCATTTGTTATCAGAGAAGTTGTTCAGCTTGTGTGTTGTAGGGATGCATTAATATTTAAAAAAGAACGAGAAAAAAAGATTCCGATCTTTTTGGAAAGTTGTTTATTCCAATAATACACAAACTTTTCTTTTTTTATATTCCTTCTTGGTGACGGGCTAGGCGAGAACTTAAGGAATATTCTCAAACTTCAATCACTAAATTTGGATATACAATTTATGAATAAATTCCAGTTTGTTTTTTGGAGCTTTAACATGGTTGAAATTATTGTAACATCCCGTATTTTTATAAATGGTTTTATTTATGATTTAATTTATCCAAAAGCGTTTTATTCAAAATTTTACCAAAAACCGGTCACTCGACTAATTTTACTTATAAAAAGGACCCAATAGTTTTGTTTCTAAAGATTTGTTATTTTTGAGTAGTAAAACTATATTTTTGGATTAGGAGTTACTTATTAGAACTTTGGGGACCAAATAGTTCGTTAACTCAAACTATCTCAAAACAGCTTTTATAAACCTATTTTTCAGCCGCTTCTCAAAAGCAAAAATCAGTAAAACAAATAGAAGAGAGAAGAAGAGAGAGAAAGAGAGAAAAAGAAGAAGAAGAAGAAGAAGAGGAAAAGGAAACCACCATTAGCGGGTTCATACTGGAAGCATCTCCTCTACGCTCTAAGGTAACGGTGGTTATCCATTGCGACTAGACGAGGGTGTATGTTAGGTTTTGGTTTTGTGTTTATTATAAATTGGGGGTTTTTGCCGTTTATATTAATTGTGTTCCTAAATTGTTAATTGGGATTATTTGTTGTAGTTTTAGTTCCATTATTTAAATTGTAGAGATTGAAGCCTTAGATCTGATCATTTCGAATTAGCAAGATTATGGATGGGTTTGCATGATTTATTAGTTGTTTATGGGATTATATAGTTGTTGATGGTATTGGATGAATTTATGGTGAATAATGGTTAATTGTAGTTTATGCATACAAGGTGTTTGTTAAAATGCCCGAATGGGATTTTACGTTATTGGAGTTGTTCGGCTAGTTGCGAATTTAGTACATATGGTTATGTGTTATGTTGTCTTATGTTATTGGAGTTGTTCGGCTAGTTGCGAATTTAGTACATATGGTTATGTGTTATGTTGTCTTATGTTATTGGAGTTGTTCGGCTAGTTGCGAATTTAGTACATATGGTTATGTGTTATGTTGTCTTATGTTATTGGAGTTGTTCGGCTAGTTGCGAATTTAGTACATATGGTTATGTGTTATGTTGTCTTATGTTGTTTGGAGTTGTTCGGCTGGTTGCGAATTTAGTACATATGGTTATGTGTTATGTTGCATTACGTTACGTGACGTATGTGGTGGTGTTATTTGATTAGTATTACATTATTGGCCGAGGCCGTATGAGAATGTGATATTTGTGTGGATTTACATTATTGGCTGAGGCCTTGTGTTTTAGCTGTAGTGGCAATGGTCTCTGTCTCTCCCTAATTCCGGGGACAGAAGACGGCCGAGGGGATAGGGAATGACCTGCCTTACGGACCGGGGTAGGTGGCGTGAGAGGTCCCAGTGTGCACTATTTACTTTTATGTTAGCAATGGTCTATGTCTCTCCCTAATTCCGGGGACATATGACGGCCGAAGGGATAGGGAATGACTCGTCTTACGGACTGGGACGAGTGGCGTGAGAGGTCCAAGTGCGCACTATAAATCTACTTTTATGTTGCAATGGTCTCTGTCTCTCCCTAATTCCGGGGACAGAAGACGGCCGAAGGGATAGGGAATGACCTACCTTCCGGACCGGGGTAGGTGGCGTGAGAGGTCCATGTATGCTATAGATGTGTGTTGATGTTATTTAATTTATTTAATTTATCGTAGTTGTAGAATGTCATTATATTTCGTTTTATACGTCATTTATCGTAGTTGTAGAATTTGTGAGTTCTTGCATTTATGAGATGGAGTGACGGTGTATGTGGTGCCGTCCCGTCTAGTTAGGTGCGTGGGACTCACCGTTACATTTTTGTATTTCAGGTACAACTTAGGTTGAGGCGATGGTTAAGAGCTTTAGCAAGGCATCACATGGGTTCGGGCTTTTGCTTTCTTTTCATGTATATTTTATTTTGAGGTTGTAGCCTACGGGCAATTTACATTCGTTTAGTTTATCTCGTTTTTGTAGCCGCGTTTGGCAAATACTTTTGTTTATTGTTTACTTGTTCCTTTAGCTCACAAGTCTTTTCTTTTAAAATTTTAATTTTGTACCAACATGTTTCTATTTCCTTTTGTTTTAAAAAGGTCATGCCTCGATATCCATCCTTTACGGATTTTGGGGCGTGACAATTATAGTATATATACTGTAGTTATACAAAAATTAAGATATAGTTTTGATGTATACAAAGATTTTCCAACTTGAATCACTTCATTTAGATCGTCGTAGTCGTAGCATTGTTTATGACTTTCACAAAATCGGTTTTCGTACTTTCTCATGTTGTAGTGTTATGAAGAGTTCATATAGGAGTAATATATTTATGAATGTGATAGCCTGAGCCTCTGCATTTATAATTATATTTACAAAGTTATATTTGATATGAGCGGAATGGGTATATTATATGGTCATGTTACGAAAAGTTCTGAGTTCATTATTTATTTACTCTGGAGAATTAGTATTTAAGGTGTGGGTTTCCTTCGTTTTCATTAAAAAATTGAAGAATGAGAACCTTGATTATCTCTAATCGGATATTCTTTGTAGCTATGACTCGTGTCCAAGTTAAAGATATTTAAATGAGCAAGAAGATGTATCAATTTTAACAGTACGCAATCGGTTGCTGGACGATATGTGCCTGATACATTAGAGAGATTGATTATGAGTTTCCCCATCTATTTTCGACTGTTGAGGATGGGGTGCTCGCTTCAAGCACTTGTGCCGGTAGGAGTTGAGCATGGTGGTAGATCCTTATTTGCAAAAACCACCTGATGAATATGATGGTACATATTAAGAAGATTTGCATTATGATTTTGGATGTTAATTTGCTAAAGAAGAGATCATAGGAGTTATTCAAAGCCGGTGGTTTGGCCGTAGACGGGGCCGAGTGTCAAGGATTTGGGTGATAGTTCTTCTGCTAATTGGCCGTATGAGATGAATAACTCGAATAGATTGTAGGAGCATTTTGGGACTTCCATTGGATATGAGAAGATTGATGGTTCGACTTTGAGGCCAAGGTCATTTTAAAAGTAGCTAGTAGCTAGTGATGGAGCCGAGTCCAAACTAGTAACCCGTCAGCTTGAGGTCGGGTTCTTGAATTTATATTCCTTCCTTTTCTTACTTTTATAGACTATGACTATTTACTTTTAATATATATTTTTTTTCCTTTGAATTATGAGATGTTTGGTTAGGCCTACAAGTTTCCCTATTTGTTTTGAAAGTCCCTATTTACTAATGAGTAATATAAGTTTTATGCCTTCTTATTCATGATCACTAGAACATTAATAAAACTTAAGACTTGTCTTTCCCTCTCCCTTTGTATTTATAAATTATAATCTATGATTAAAAGTTAACACCGTTAGGAGTTATCTCAATGTTTTGGTTTGCACGGTACTCTGATCAAAACATTTTTAATGAGTAGGGTTTATGCCTCCTCGTTCATGATTATTAAAACATTAATAAAGCTTAACACTTCGTCTTTCTCCCTCTCCCTCAATGTTTAGATTTGTGAGATTAACATCGACGGGAGTTACACCACGGTTTTGGTATGCATCGTCTAAGCAAACCCTCTAAATGAGTAGGGTTTATATGCATATTCTTATTCATGATAATTTAATTAATAATAAAACTTAAGTATATGTCTTTCTCTCTGCTTTTGTGCTGATAATTGCGTGAATAACATACGTGGGCCGGCTCCTAAACTTGCTCAATACTCAAATTTTCTTGTTGCTCATAGTGATATTATCAATCAAAAAATATAGATATATTTCTCTTTTAATTGGGTTAAATTTTCATGATTTTAACAAAAATGAAATAAAATTAAACTAAACAAACAGTGTTCATAAGGCATAAAACATTTAATCTAAAGAAATAGTGTAAAAAGGCATAAGATTAGAAATGTCAAAAATTAAATTATGATTGGGAAGTCTTAAACTTGGGTCTTTAAGTAAGGTTAGAATCACAACCATTTAAACTACATATACATATGTGATAAATGAATAATATATATTACTTGATGCATGTTGCCCCTATAAAATTTTATTTCTTGTTCTTCTTGCTTAAGACCCAACCCTTACTGCATTTGGTCTTCGGCCGCCTCTGATAACATCGTCATGCTTGATAGTGATGAATCCCTCAAAGAACAAGAGGGTGAAATGGGTTATGCGTAGGTACAATCGCGTCATGTATGTCATTCATGTCCATTCTTCAGTATTGGAATATTATAGATATAAATAGTTCCCGGTAAGACCGGCATTTTTTAGTTTCAACTGGAGGACGACCATGTTGGTTCGAGGTTGGAAGTTGGAACCAACATGTTACCGAAATGTATATTCACATAATATATTAAACTTTAAATTAAGCTGTGTGAGTCGAAAGTGAAACCAAAGTTACCATTTAATGGACGATAAGAAAGTTGAAAATGGGCAGTTAACTTGTCAAGAAAACAGATCTAACTAATAGATAGTGTGGCAACTGCTAAACAAAACTTTTATGGAGTATAGAAAAGGTGAAAGAAAAAGGTTTCCAGAATCAGGAAAGAAAACAACAAGTATATTTGAGAATGGGCAACTGAGGGCCAAAGAATTCTAAACTTTGTGAAAATAATGCTTCTTTTGAAAAGTGACTCATGTAATATAGTTTTCCGTTTTACTTATTTTTGTTTCGCTCTATTAAAAATCAGGATATTAAACTGAACAAAAGCAAATAATGGAAGTAAATTAGACATAAGTAAATTAATCAATATTTACGATAAAATAAAATAAAAAACAAATTTACTTTGTTTACTTTCTTACCAAGTTCTTTATATATTATACCTAATTGAGATCTATTTAATAACCACCACTCAATTATTCATCCGCAAAAAAGCAGTCTAGTGCAAATTGGTAAACATGAAAATCACTCTCAATGCCACTTTGTGACCATCACATTTAAAAGTAAAATGGAATTTATTCCTCTTAACGTGGCAGTCTCAAGTTACGGCACCACTTATTATAAAGATTATACAGGGGGAATAAATGCCTCCCTTAAGAAACCCAAAAAAGGAGGGGATTCTTTGAATTTTGGGTGAATAATACTCGTCATCCCCAGTTTAAGTTAAAACATTAATTAAAATAGCAAAATTTTCAGGGTGGCGAATTAGGTCCCAAATTGTTAATAGATGCTAGCTTTTATTTTATAATTTTTTTTTTGTCTTTTATATTAGTTCTCTTACTTTGGCATTGTTATCATGACAATACTACATTGGGTGCTAATGAGTTGAGCTGCTCACGAACAAGCTCGTGTGGCCTCATTAAACACACTTCACTATTCATTTATTTATAAACGAACTCTAAACAAAAATATAACTTATTTAGCAAAAACGAGCCTAGTTTTACCAATAGTTATCAAATAGTCAAATAAGTTAACTTTTACATATAAACTCTACTACTTCGACCAAAGTTGGATTCCGCAATTAAGTACAAGTCAATTGGTAGGACTGTCGATATTATTTAGGAAGGCAATTTAAATCAATATGCCACCTTTATAATCTTGGGAACCATTGATACTACACACCAAAAGTATATCTGCTTTTTAGAAATTTTATTTAAAACTGTGGACACCTTTGCTTCAAAAGCATTATTTTCTTTTACTTCCTATAGTTGTCAACTAATTACCCACTCCATTTGATTATTCAATAAAAATATACCCCCCCCCCCCCCCCCCCCCCCTCCATGCCATTAACCTCCACTTCCAATACTCTTATATAAGGACACCCTTGTTCCTGGATTGAACCTTCTCATATTACTATTTTCTACTACATTTTTCTATATCATTGTCCAAAATAAATATATGCTATATAACCACAGTATAAACATATACTATAATTTCAAGAAAGAAAGAGAGAAAGGATAGGTCATGGATTTTTGTAGTCTAACTCGTTTGGTACTCTCATTCTCGATGTTGTCATTCATAGTTTCCTATTCAACATCTTACTCTTGCTTAATCTACTCCTTCAAGTACTACTTGTCTTCATTGATTTCCCATATTTTAGACAAAAACTTCATTTTCCTCATTTTTAATGGGATTCTAGTTTTCCTAGCAAAAACCTCGGGATTCATGATAATTTCCAATGCATCACCTGAGCCAAACGATCTTATGTCCACTCAATATAGAGCTGACGAAGAATATCGGTACTTAAACTGTGTTTTAGAAAAGAAAGAAATAGTTGTTGAACCTGAAGTTGAACTGAAAAGAGAAGAAACAAGAAATGTGGAGAATGTACAAGATGTAGATGAGTATGGGTTAGACTTGATGACTGTTGACAGTCAAGAAGAAAAGAACGAAGAAGATGATAGTGAATTGTTGAGTTCGGAAGATTTAAACAAGAAATTTGACGACTTCATTCGAAGGATGAAGGAGGACTTTAAAAGCGGAACTTTTGTAGCGGCTTGATGTATTATGTTATGCATGATCTTATCCGATTTGCAAAAGGAGATTACGTTTTATACCAGACAATGTAAATATAATAATGCGACCATGACAAAGTTATAACTCTGAAAGTACTTATTGGAGGCTTTCCTTTTCCCATAAGCCAATATCTCAGTAAGACTGCTTAAAAATGATAGAACGAATTAATAACAATGTACGTAGAGTCGTAGATGTTCATAACATTGCGCCACCGGCCACATGTTATAAAGGACTCCAGACTCCAGTATACAAACTAGTTCCTATTTCACTACATATATTCGACATTTTATTGATCTATATCAGTTTGTTATCCTCTTCTTTTCTCTCAAATTTAATGTATGATACTGTCGTTGTTGTTGTCACGATAATAGCGAAACTTGTTTCAGATTTCTACTACCAGAAGTAGAAGGGAACTTGTTTGCATGTTTAAGAGGTAATAAGAAAACAAGAAAATTGTATGATTTTGACGAACAAATTTTACCATCAATTATGAGATTTTTTCAATGAAGTGTTTTTCTTGCGTAACCATTTTGTAATATGTATATTAGTAACAGTACAAAATTTAGCTAATCAACACTGTGGCTAATAATAAGAGTCCTTGGTTCCACACCTAGCATATACACACTACTAATTGTGCCTCACGCGTTGTGTGTGTGACGCGCAATCCAACTAAAATATAAAAAATAAGTGTAGCTATGATACAAATACATGGATAATACAAAAAATATATATTACAAGACTTAAAAGAATGTTTGGTTGTTAAAGAGGGACACATAGTGTTATTAGTTGTTATTTTTTATTTTATTATTTTATTTTTTTATGTGAGCATGGTATTATTGTAATTAATAAAAAAGTATAGGAGTATTTTTTGAAAAAAATGGATAAATTGGACAGGCTCAATTCCCTTGAGTTGGCTTATTATAATAGAATGATATATGGTTTAAAATTACGCATTTTCTACCGGTATTTGACATTTCTTTTTGTTACCTTTTCCGCACCTACTAATATATAACCTCTCCATCCCTCAATGATTGATCACGATGAAATTACGTACAACTTTGACTTGCAAAAATCTCGTATCTAAGTTGTCGGAATTCTTTTTTTTTTTTTAAGTTATAAATCATATAATAATATAATATGATTACATTTTGACAAGATTCATCTTTACGAGTTTTTTTAAAGTCAAATTAGTTGCACATAGTCTCATATTAATCAATTATCTGCGTCGTTGTAGAGCTGAAGTATAAAATCTCATATTATATCTTTTGTTCATGGGAAGGATATGAACACATTTTGGAGACAACAACACAGTCCCTCGTAAATGAAAGCATTCAAATGTGATTTTCTCAATTAAAAGATAGGTAAGTACTACTTTTATAAGGGGAACAACATGATTCAAATATTCTCATTCTCCCTTGTGAGTTAATTTTTTTTGCAGATGTCTTGTTAAACATTGTCTCTTGATTCCGAATTAACAATCATACACAGTCTCCGTACCCTCTTTCTGGTATCTCCTTATCTCGTTCCTTGTCCACTGTCCTGGGCCGCATTGACAGTTTGACACTGTTCACTTAAAAACACAGTCGCTTTTGTGCAACATAATCGGGACTACATCCCAGCTGAAAGGCAAAAACATACTGTAGTGGACCTAAGTGCAACTTAGAAATTGCATATCCATCCTTCGGAAATGTTGCGGGCTTCCGGTGTCCGTTTGCATAATGCAGTTCAAATAATATTTTTTATTGTAAATAAAATTATTAGTAGGTTTTTGTGCTTATCACAGCAAAGAAAATGAAACTAAGAGACGGCCGAAAGCAGTCACGAGACAATAACTAATCTCTAAAATCCATTAAAAAAACATAACTAATTATTAACAAAATCGTCCCAAAGTCATCACAACAGTTGATGAATAAGGCATCACATTCCACCGTCGCACCTCGCGCTAATCTTCCGTTACTTTTGTAGTGTAAATTACACGAGAATTCCCTAGATTTCAACGGAAACTCTACTCGGTCTTCATATTTTGAATGAATTACTTCTAACTTTCCAATTTTCCATATGAATTTCGACCGCCCTTTTCTTTTATCCACGACGGGTATCATGATTTTATCCTCGGAAAGAGTTCATGGGCCAAACAATGACATTAGTAATCATGTAGTATACAATTCCAGTTCACATTTAGTGAGGGTGAAAGTGACAAATTCACTAAGCATGAAAGTAGACAATGACATAGAATATAGCATCTCAATTCTTTTGTACATGAGGTTGAAATCTAACAACTAGTCCAATCGAAATTCACAAAGGAAACCCTCACTAGTAAGTTCTAATAATATCTCAACTTGATTTAATTTAGCATGCTAGTGCTACTGTATCATTTTCAACCAACTCACGAAACTTCTATTAAAAACGTTTTAGGAAAAGAATTTTCTAGTCTAATTTTATAAGCTCTCAATTATATTTTTATAGATGTTAATTTTGAAATTATTATGTCTCACACAGTATATGTACCAGTGTCTCGCATAGCCGCATTGCTATACATAGCTCAAGCAGTAGTTGTAGACACGCAAATGTTTCGGCAAAATAAAAATTTGACACGTGTCTCTTATAAAATAAAATATCATAATTTATATATTAGTATTTTCAAAATCAAATGAATATTATCTTTTGTTTTAAGTTATAAAAGCAATAAATGTCATTTTCTTTCACTATATATTAATTTTTCTTGCAAACAAGGAAAATGCTTCTATTTTAGTACTTGTTTGTTTAAAATTACAAAGCAATAGTAAGCCAAAGAATGATTACATTTAATTATGGACCATTTTGATTCTAAACTCAAACTACAAGGGGGCATGGAGGACCATTTTGATCATAAACTCAAACTAAAAGACCATTTTGATTCTAAACTCAAACTACAAGACCATTTTGGTCCTAAAATCAAACTAGAAGACCATTTTGGTCCTAAACTCAAACTACAAGATCATTTTGATCCTAAACACAAACTACGAAGGGGCGATATCACGATAAAGACCATCTCAACTACTATAAATAGATGGCCAATTCAAGCCAAAATGAGACAACAAGAAGACAAATGTGAAGCTAAAGTCTTAGAGAAAGAAGCTCTGCCAAATTCAGCCATCAACCTCGAAGCCTTGAAGATCCTCCAAGACTGCTGAAGACTCCAAATTCAGACAAATGTGAGCAAATCCAAATCTAGATCCGCAGAAAGCACTCCAAGCAGCGAATCTGGTATTTGTGAAGATCAAAGATAAACCCATATTCGAAGTTCTTCATCAATTTCGAAGATCTTCAACCAAACTCATCAACAAATTCAAGAAAAATCCACCACTTGATCCGCAAGAAGCTTCGGATGACATGAATCAAGTGTTCTTCAAGATCAAGCACTCGAAGATCTTCATCAAATCCGAATAACTTCAAGCAAGCTCATCAACAAATTCGAAAAAAATCCACCATCTGGTCCGCAAGAAGCTCCAAAGGTAGCGAATCAAGTGTTTTTCAAAACCAACTATTCGAAAATCCTCATCAAGCCTGAAGAACTTCAAGCAAGTTCATCAACAAATTCAAATAAAATCCTCATTAGATCCTCAAAAACACTTCGAAAACACAGATCAAGCGTTTCCCAATATCAAACTCACAAAGAAGTACAAGTCAATATCAATCTCAAAACTCGGGCAAGTTAACATCTCGATTATCTACAAACAATTTGAGCCACCAGGAATTCGATTTTGAAGAGATTAATCAAAGGATTTCTATTTTATTTATTTTAGAAAATATTCAGAGATTGTACCCACAAAATACAAATAAATAAAATTATTTTGCTTTCTTCATTTATTTTATGTCTTGGTATATTAGATAGAAAAATTTGTGTGAAACAAAATTTGGCACACCCAGTGGGACAATTTCTGCCTTTCATCTTTTCTCTTCACCAATCAATCAACCATTCATGGCTCGAAATAAAAATACGCAACCCAGTCATAACATTCTAACCCGAAGCAAGTCTGTTGTCCAACTGTCATCATTCTTTAAAATGGAGGATAAAAGAAAAAGAAATATCCGTAAGGGCAAAAAAGTAGATGCTAGTTCCGAAGTGACAACAAATTTCAAAGAAGGTACATGGGAAAGTGACTCTTCTGATGAAGAAGGCTCGATTGGAAACCATCACTTTGGGGACAACTCAGATTCCGTACCAAACAGGCCCCGATCAATTGTTGCTACTTCAAGAAACTCAACAACTATACAAGTAATGGTGATAAATGCTCCGACGGTGGGAGAACAGGTTAATGCCATCTCTGGGACCCTAGAAACTTTAATGAAGTCTTTGAATGAGCACTTTTACGAACACTTACATGCTAAAATATATCTAATCAACTTCTCATGAACACTCTTACGATATCAAAACTTTATGAATTGCGCATAAAATCGTATGTTTTATGATTAGCTAATTATACAAATTGAACTAGCTTGACAAATATCTCAAACACATCTCAAAATATCGGGATCCTATATATGTTGTAGTTCTCATGTGTAGATAAGTCTTAATATTATGGATTCCTTACGAATATCTAATATAGCCGAAAAATCAATATTCTGAGGTGTAATTGCATTAACGAAACGAGGTTAAAAAATCAATCAAATTTCCAAACTTGTAATACTCAAGCTTTAGTGATTTAAGTGACACTCTAATATATTTACTCAACTCTTTATGAACAATTCTATGATGTTCAAATTTTATGAATTGCGGGTAATACCGTATGTTGTATGCTTACCTAATTCTACAAATTGAACTAAAAAAATATATCAAACACATCCAAATCATCATAATCATATATATGTCATTAAAATCCTTGTGCCATTTTGCATGACTCATCTTACAATTCCACATATCTTTCCTCAAAACAAGTCGCGAGCAACGTTTTAAACTTCGTCCATGGCCCAAACCAATCTTCGGTACTCTTTGAGTTCATATCCTTAATCTTAATAGGGTCTAGATGAAAATTTATATCTACCAAACATCTATTCTTATCTACTTCTACATAACATTCAAAACAAATGACCAGGTTGATTCTTCGTCTTTCGAAACGCGTATGTGTATTCGAAGAACTCTATAAATTATATATGTACCTAGATGGCTATAATAAATTGGGATAGAGTCTTCACCCCGACAAACACGAGCATGCTTGAATAATAAAGATGGATGTTCTTGTTTGAATCTCAAAAGATCCCCTTTAAATAAAAGACTACTTATTGTAAAAATATATCTAGCATAATATGATCTCACTTGTAGGCCAATACGTAAAAAAGAAGCAAGCAAAGACATCCCGTCAAATAAGCGCCGCCTCTAAAAAATCTCTTGTATTTAGATGAGTATACATTGATATGGAATCTGAGAAAATTAAGAAAATAATATTACTTGTGTTTAAATACTTGTTCTAGAAAATTTAGATAAGTATACATCGATATGGAATCTGAGAAAATTAAGAAAATAATATCGCTTGTATTTCAATACTTGTGCTCTAGAAGATTAAAGAGAGAATATTGCATGTATCTAAACCCTTTGTTTGAAAATATTAAGGGAATTTATATCTAAAATAAATAAATAACTATAGAAACAGATTGAGCTGGAAATGAGAATATTGTTTAACTATTATTCTCGTCAAAGCCCTCCGATTACAAGTTTATGTCGGGTCTTTTTTTAAACTTTGAAGACGTAGTTGTATAAGGTATGATATAATCTAGATAGATGTAGTTGCATACGATATGAATAATAAAATAAGACAAACAAACTTTTCATTAAACAAACATGTGCACGAACAGATATTTTTTCGGTTTGTTTGGTTGATTATCATTTCTACTCATGGTCGTGATACATTTAATAAAATATTATGCGAACATATCTACACCTCGAGTCTTGACTCCTCGGTTTATGACACAAAAACTACATAGCATGGATATTGTACGACTTTTGTAATCACGAGTACAAGAAGTGTATGACTTTGAGGATAATGTAGGCTACAATTATAGAAATGTTGCTAGCATGGATACTGTACGATTATTGTCTCTAAGGGTGACTATCATTTAAAGTATTTGAAGTACTATGAGAATGATAAGGCTCAATCATTGGTTTCATTCATCATCATACATTTTCGTTGGATAAAACTAGTCACACAAGTACTTATCCACACACTTCCAAAGAGACGACATGTCAAAAATACCAAACATCGAGCTATCAAGGTTGCACAAATAAAAAAAAATGTGTTGTGGCAAAAAATAAAGAAGATGAAGCTAAGGAAGAGTGTTGAACGATGTTCTTCTAATCGATTATTTTAATGATAACAAAATATGTAAAACATGATAAAAGCTCGTTTTTGCATACTAATCATTTGTTAAAGGTTCGAAATGATAGAATATTTAAATACGAAGCCAACGGTTCAAGAGGAACCATAATCGGACATAAAACGAAGAAGTTACGGGCTTTCGAAGTATAACGAGAAAACGGAGAAATTGCCAGAAAAAACGACCGATCGTTTTGGACAAAACGACCGATCGTTTTTGGTCCAAAATGTTCCAGTGAGGTCGTCTGAAAAACGACCGATCGAAATGACCAAAACGACCGATCGTTTTTGGTCAAATTTGTTCCAGTGAGTTCATGATAAAAACGACCGATTCGTTTTTCAGAAAACGACCGATCTTTTTCTATAGAATTCAAAAATTAGCTTTTTGACTTATTCTGGAAAATTGGGAAACTGCTTAAAACCATTGGATAAAGGCATAACACTTCATACAACGGTAACAAAGACCAATTAGCCTTCAAATACCCCCAAATTCCTAAATGAAGACAACCCCTAATTCACACACAAATTCAAGCTATTATTTCAAGATAATCATCAAGCTTATACTTCATTTTCTCACTTGTATTCATATAAATTCTTAAGTGTAATATTATTGTAATTTTATAAACACCAAGATATTATTTGTTAGTGAGCGATACTCTTTCGATTCAAATTGTAGAGTGAATTATAAACTCATTTGTGAGCGAGTGATCGGGTAGAGGTTTTGTAAGCGAGTGTTGCTTAAAAGCTTTAGCTCTTTTCATTCGGGATACTCATAGAGTGAGGGGGAGCTTAATCGATCGATTAACTCGTTAGGCCCGGGCGAAGCCAGGATGTGTAAATGGGGGGTGCCAAAATATATGTACAAGTAACATATTTTTATGGTGGGTGCCAAATCTACACCTAAAAAGAAATTGTACTAAAAAAAAATTGCGTCACTTGGGATTTCTAAAATTATGGGGGGTGCCGTGGTACCCGATCGTCCCCACTTAGCTTCCCCCCTGCGTTAGGGTGTAATATTAGGAAGAAGATTCTAGTGAAATACTCGGTAGTGTGAATACCGAGGAGAGTAGTAGACGCGTTTTGCCGAACCTCTATACATCTTGTGTTATTTCTTTTTCCTTAACTTTTATTTTTCGCACTTATTTATTGCTTAATTTGATTGCTTGCATAGCTTAACTAGCATTAAATAGTTAACCAAAGTTGTTTAGTTATAAAATCTACTAATTAGCTTAGTTAAAAGATCTAAGTTTTTATTCCGCGAAAATCGTACGTAAACCTTATTCACCCCTCTAAGGTTTAGACACTTACGAACCAACAAAGGGTATGTTGTGGCAAAGACAAAAGACGTGAATGACATGGTTAGTCTTGCTATCAAGTCCGCACTCGACTCTAGTAATAAAGGGTTCGTTAAATAAGAGGCGAAAATTGAGAAGATCAATCAAAAGATTAAATTAGCCATAGTAGTGGCATGTTCTATGGTCATCTTACTATTTAGTAAATAGATGGCCAGTCATGCTTTGTTTTTGTTGCCCCTCGTTTGTTATCATATAGAATCTTTTTACATTTTGATGGCTCCGGGTGTTTTGGGTCAAATTATTCGTAGTTCTTTCCTTTATTATTATTATTATTATTATTATTATTATTATTATTATTATTATTATTATTGCGAGACTTGTTTTTAAGAAAAAGTGTATAACTTCGGGTTTTTTTCCGGTACGGCTGAGAAAATTAAAATTTAGTCTTTAATACAAATAATTTGATAATTGTAATACAAATACATAAAATAGCGTGGAGGTTCGAGTTCTCTTCAAGGCATAATATTGAGAATGATCATTCAATATGATTTATTAATTAGACAATATAAATATTTAATAATATATGGAAAAAAATTAATACAAATAAACAAAATATGAGTTATTAATTAGATAATGTAAATATTTAACAATATATTAGAATTATGAGTCTAATTATGTTTAAAATACAAACTAATTGATAAAAAAATAAACAATAAATGATAAATATTCCTAATATATGGATATAAGTAATACTTAAATATGAATGTAAATAAAATTGATAGACATCTTGATCAAACGTCATCCCATTTTAATAAAAAAAAATTGAGATACATATTTGATCATACAACATCTCATTTGGACTTATCATTCTAGGATTATGGATCACATTTTAATATTTACAGAACAATGAGTTTATAAGTAACAAACCATAAATTCATCAAAAAGTTAAAGAAATTATATTAATATAATATTGTAGCCTAAACATGTACTAGTACTCTAGCATTCTCATATGTTTTTTTTAATTTCCCCCTATCTATAGACTTATACACCATTTCGGCTCTATATTGATATAGTTTGAGATGGTGTAGAACAGCACAATAGATCCTTTTAATATAACCTATTAATATATATAAAAAAATATATTCTCTTAGATATTAATTATTTCCTCTATCCAGACCAATTCTTCTCCAAAACATCACTTTTGTCCTCCTACGCTAAGTTGTGAATTCGGGTTGAAAACGTCGTCATAGCTCATTGTTGTAGATAATCGAACTCTATCAAAACTGTAAGTTATAACACACAAGTTAAGTTATATATAATTATTTATTATCGACGAATTATTATTGTGCCGTAGTCAAATTTTCAACTTCCGACATATTGTCGTACTTGTATCCTACCGGATACAAGTATCGTACATGCACAATCAACATAGCATGAGATATGATTATTGTACAATAGTGATAATTTCGTGTCCAATTATCTTTTTAACCCAAAATGTTTGTTAAAAATAATTAAAAGAAATTCTAGAGTTACGATTATACATATATTGTTACACTCCAACAATTATTTTTAATAGAAAAGTCACACATAATTTAATTTGGAATAAATGAAAAAACTAGTATAATTTAATTATTGATATTAAAAAAACCATTTAGAGTAATATTGTGTCCAAATATTATAAAGTTTGCATAAAATATATTATAAAAGTCTATAAAAGTGTGAAAAAAATTGGAAATTTTTAAAATTTGGATAAAAATAAACAAGTGGGCACGAAAAGAGACAGAAAATAGAGGACAGTGAATCTAAACTCATCATAAGCATGTGCGGAAACCAATCTTATTACGAATCATTTAATGGTAATATCAAGGATAATCTAAATACACATAAATGTAGTTTGATACATGTTGCTTTCCAAAGTAACCCTACTTATTATAATAAAGAATAAAATTGTTTTGTTTGGTTGACACAAAAATAGTACTTAAAAAGTGAATAATTTCATACATTTCACTGCTAAAAAAAAACAATTAATTTTTCCTACTTAATTAGCACCCAAGGAAAGTTATTTTTCCTACTTACAATATGCATTTATACTTTTACCAATCACACCTATAAACTAAAATTAATATAATTTTCAACCTCTATGAAACAGATGGATTTTTGTGTACTTATAATACGCAAACAAACGAGTCCATAAAATACTAGCTAGCAGGTGAATTAATGAAGCGATATGGTCATTGGTCCCTTACTATACCCTCCAGAAAATAGACCTAATCTATACCTGATTCAACCCAATCTAATGGTATGGGTCAAAATGGGAGTTGCGTCGGTGTCTTTATTTATATATATATATATATATTGGTAATCGTGTCCCCATGCGTTATGTGTGTGACGTACAATGCATTTAAAATATATAAAAAAAGTGTAGTTATGATATAAATACGTGGATAATACAAAAAAAAAATAGTATAAGACTTAAAAGAATGTTTGGTTGTTAAAGAGGGACACATATTGTTATTAGTTGTTATTTTTTTTATTTTTTTTATGTGAGCATTGTATTATTGTAATTAATAAAAAAATATAACAGTATTTTTGGAAAAAATTGGTTAAATTTGGCAGTTTCATTTGACTTGAGTTGACTTATTATAATAGAATGATATATATATATATATTGCTTAATAAATGCTTATTTTCCTGAATTTGGAAACACAAGAAACTTCAACATGATACTTATAATACTATAAAGTTAGCATTGGCAATAAAGAAATTTTATTATACCGTCTTTGTTAGAGTATCTATGTAAATTCTAATTTTTTCTTCTTTTATGGAAAATTTCTCAAAAAAAAGTGCACATCAATTACCCCCATCTTAATCTCTATACTAATTTTAACCAATTTCTTTCTTATATACATGGAGACTCATTTCTCCCCTTAACAATTAAATAGTATAAGATATATGAAAGATGTGGTTATAAATAAAGATGAATAGAAGAAAATATTAACAAAAGGAATAAAATATATGGTTAGTAATGATAGAGATGTTAATATAAAGAAACTGAAAATGGTATAAGGTAAAATATTTACCCTAAAAGTGTAAAAATGTGTTAATTTGAGAAAAAAGTTTAAGTAAATTGATGCGGTTGATGTTAAAGATAAAGAAGGCATATCATTCTTTCATTATGTAAAAGTCCAATGACCCCAGATTTCTCATATTTTTAATGTAATGTAAACATTAGTTCCTCTTCTGGGGACAAAGTTAAGATATTGATCAAATTACGGTAATCTATAAGCTTTTGAGCAAACAATCGGGGATGAAAATATTATAAATGTAGAAAGAATTTTTTGTAATTCTTTTCTAAAAGAATTAACAAATGTTTCTTATAATGTAAGGATCCTTGATGTCATAGTTAAGAATATTAAAATCAAGGTAGAAGGGATATATTGACATCATAAAAAACACTCAAATAAACACTTTTTTTATAAAAAAATGTCTATTTGAGTGTTTTTTTATAGTATCCATATATCATCTTTCTAAAATCAAATATCATATTATTATAATAAGCAGACTATAGAAAATTTAAAACTACCAAAATTTATAAACGTAAATCATAATTACTCTAAAATAAACTAGAGATTAAGATCGTTAAACTTCATGATTTTCATAATAATAAAATGGATTGAAAATTTAACTTGTGCCATATCTAATGCTTTCGGTATCCAAGTATCGATGAATATTGCTTTCTCCCTCTTGTCCTTTTTTTCAAAACAACACCTTTGATTATGTTACTGATTAATTGATTGATGAAGTGGGTTGGTTGGTTTATAGAAGTGTCCGTTCATTCACCTTTAATCACCCTGAAACAATTAAGTAGACTACTTCATCGTTCATTTTTAAGGGTCCCTTTTATAAATTGTATTTTTTTTAAGTATATTAAGTTTTGATTCATAAATTATCAATATTGCTCTTATAAATATCATAAATAAAGTTAATGCAGCTAATTTTTTTTCTAAAAAATGTTGTTATTGTAGTTATAAATGGTAAGTATATAAAGGGTAAGAGGGTAAATTTGTTACATTATAATTAACATATTGAAAACGCATACACTTATTTAGGGACAACCCAATATAAAATAGTGGACATTAATTAAGAACGGGGGAGTATTAATTAACACATTCGTCCAATATATAGTTAAAAACTAATATCATAAATATTTTTCCATTATTTTATTTAACCTATTACTTTATTTAAACCGCAGATACGCTCTCATATCTTTTACTTAATTAATATATATGACACAATGGCCAAATATTTCTTACAAAATTTATCCATTTTTTTTTAAAATGTCTTCACTCTATTTTAATAATTATCAATTTACACTAATTTAATTAATAATTTGTCCTCACTTTATTTTCTCAATTACTGATGTACCTCAATTTAATTAATAATTCGTTTTAAACCTCATAATTTCAATAAATTATACAAGACTTGAATATTTTGTAATTAATAAAAAAATTATGCGATTTATGTCATTATGCGTCGCGCACGTAAGGTTAGATGTGAGCTATTATTACCGGTGTATATATATATTTCGGATTAACTATCGCTATAATTGTAATTAGCCGTTCTGAACCTTTGATTGTTTGGTTGGTGTTGACTAATCGCACATGGTAATTTTATGTTGAAAGCTAACCAACCATGTACATCTCATATCAAGAAAAACATGTACATTCATAAATGCTACCGACAATTCCAGATATTTAATTAGTATAAAACATAGTTTCAATGTACACTTTACATATATTTAAAATAATTTCTCATCATGCTTAGGGAAAGTAAACCACAGTATATAAGAGGTTAGAGAAGAATACCAAAAGATTATAAGATCCAATTGGCAAATAATTAATATATTAAGCATATTTTCTATTAATACCTAAACTTGATTAGTAAAGTGTTTTTTCTCATCATGCTCAGAGAAATGTTAAAACTGTTTTTTCTCTTCGACTTTGCTAACATAAGCTTTCTACAATTTTTTATTTTATTTTTTTAAGCTTTCTACAAACTATACACACATGTAAAGTAGGTAAACTACAAATACCACTCTATGTACACTTGTGTTTTGCAATGAATATGTATAATTTGCAAACTTTAGTTTATGCCCATCTCTTTTTAGTGTTTAGAAAAAAAGTCATAATCAATTTTATAATGGCATAACTTTATGCCATTGTCCCGTTCTGGATAGTTCCTTTTTATTTATAAATGTTTTCAACTCTATGATCCACAGTTAACTGATACAGTTTAACATTTTCATGTGACAAATTAACTTCTCTCTATTCTTGTATATTTATTTTTGTGTGTGTAAAATTGGTATCAAATGACTTATCTTGTGTGTAAAAGTAGCGCAACTTGTTGTTTGAGTGTCTTTCATCTCCGTGTAATTATTATAAACTTTTATTTTGCAAATTCAAACCAATGAGCAACGAAGTATACATGCAAGAAGATGCGATTTATCAACTGCATTATAACCAAATGACATAAGGATTAAGACAAATCACTAGACACATATATTTGTGCAAAGCCAGTAACATATACGGATATACTTGTTTGGTTGTGACAGGATTAGTGCGGGATAAAATTACAAATGCAGTGGGTCTCATGCATACTATGTTTGGTTGGGTAAACATGAGTGACATTATTAGTGACATGGGATACCAAATGACTCCAAATAAAGTCATTTACAATGCTACGGGATGATGATATTTATAATTTCGTGACTACACGTCCACGCTCTCTCACTATCCAACTGCAATTCTGCGTATATTCATAGTACCAGAACTTCTAATCCCTCACTTAATCTTACGAGATACAAATGCGTCAAACTAAATAATGACTCCAAATAAGTTCATTTACAATGCTACGGGATGGTGATATTTATAATCTCGTGACTACACGTCCACCCTCTCTCACTGTCCAACTGCAATTCTGGGTATCTTCATAGTATCAGAACTTCTAATCCCTCATTTAATCTTACGACTTACAAATGCGTCAAACTAAATAAGTAGATGGCTCTTTTTTAGTCTTTACGTAATGTTTAGTCAATTACGATCTCAATATACATTGACAAATGAACGTTTGACAAAATTAGTTTTTTCAAAACAGCTCAAGATACACAAACTTGTGACATCTTCAAATAAATTACAAAACGAATCTGCAAAAATAGCTATAGCAAGGAAAGATTAATACTAGCAAGTTGTCGAGATACATGGAGTAAATTTGCAATATCAGGAGAGGTACATGTGGTCTTTATTGCAAAGCACTTTGTACCTATTTTAATATTGTATGGGAAGTTGGTGGTTATGTTTGTAATATTATGTTTTGAACATGTTATTTTTTATATATATATATTTATAAAAAAATTGAAAAAAACATTTTTTACGAATATAAATGTAAAAAGAAATAACATGGCCGAATATAACATTACAAACATGACCAAAATGTGTAACTGTAAAGTGATAACGGCAAAATGAATGAAGTTACATAATACTATAAAACTGCAAAATCAAGTTCCACTCAACCACCGTTCATGCTCATAACCAGGTAAATTTCTCTCTCTCTCTTTCTAGGTTTTATTCAAGATCTCAAGTTCTCTCTAAACCTGCTTTGGATTGTTTATATAGTTACTACTACTACTATTGTTGTTATGTACTCCTATATAAACTACACTACAGTAATAATTAAGAACATTAAATTTCATGTTTGGAGCTAATATGTACTCATGATAAAGTATGCAATGTTTTTCTTTTGGGAAAAAAACATTATGTTCTGTTAATTTTTTGAGACGGTTTGCTAACCGTCTGAGAAATAACCGTCTCAAAAACCCATGTTTCTAGTAGTGACTCTTTTTCCTCCCATACAGACGGCATTTACTTGACCATCTTGAAGCTAAGGCTTTTTGAGTTACTGACTTGAAAATGCTACAGTATAGGATTTGATTAAAATTGAAGTAAGTTCTTCAATTGAAAATCCAGCTTCTTCTTTATTACTTAGGTAATTAAGTTATGTAAGCCAGATCAGATCATTTGCCAAAAGATGTGAAATAAACCTTTTCTTGATTGTAGGTTTTAAGGGGGGAAAGGATTTTGTTGAAATGAAAAATAAAATTGAGATATAACTTGGCTTGATGGTGTAACTTTTAAGCAGAACTATCAACTATTGTTACCTTTTAATTAAAAGCCACTATAGTCACTTATGCTGAGTACTTGCTTGCCTGCAGTTTTTAAGACAGAAAGCCACAGGTAAAGGAAAAAGTTGTCGGTTCAACTAGGACTTGTGTATCAAAATTGTCGAAAATAAACATTTTCAAAAAAAACTAGGACTTGTATTTGTTCTTGCCGAAAAACTAAAAAATCTAAATTGAAGTTGAACAACCACAAAAATTAAGAATTTGTAACTTAGATAAATGACCAGCTGACTGTCCAATTGGCTTCATCAATCTTTTATGTTTGAAAAGAAAAGGCCTAGTTTGAAACAATTGAATTTTTGTGGTGATATTTTCGGTGCAATAGTTGTGAACATATAGTTAAGGGAAAACTTTCTTTTACATTCCATTTCCTAATTCTCATTTCTGTTTTGTTTTCCGTGTTCCTCCGCTATAGTATAAGAATGTCATATTGGAAATGACTTGCTTTTCACTTAGCCTGCTTATTTTGGGATTTAAGAAGCTTAAAGCGCTCCGGAGAAAAACTTACAATTTTGTATTTATTCCGCCTTTTAAAGTTTGAGTGGAACTCTTGCAACAACACTTTAGTAAAACTTTTGCGCTTTAAAACACTGAGAAATGGTCTTTTAAACAAGAGGAAAAACATTCTGTTTTACCTTTTTCTCCAAATGAGATCTTGCATAGGCGTTGTTTGGTTACAGCTATTAAGCTCAGATTTTCTCATAGTCTGCTTCGTGGCATGAAAAACCTAGAAGTTTTTTTCTAAATAAACCTAACTTTTCTTTCTAAACTCAAAATATCCGACTTATTTGCTGCATCTGGATAACATTCTAGCTAATGTTTTGCAGCTTTCCATAGAGGTTAGCGTTCTCCATAACTGCTTCTTCAAGAAAAGAAAATCCATTCTTTCTACGTTTGTGATGGGGAAGAATTTAGATCTTCCGAAAACTAGTAAAGATCCTCCAAAGAGAAGACGTTTTCGCAAGTGTAGAAGCGCTCCTCTACCACCAAAACTCCTTCCCGAAGGACCGATAAATAATCCCTCACTTTCCCGTATTCCATCATTACCTGAAACTCTCCGCCCTAGTTTCCGAAAAGTAAGTTTTCTTTTAGCGCTCTATACCATTGTAGGCACGGTTTGTTTCTATCTCGTGAGGAAACAAATTTCTGGGGAAAAAACAAATGCTATTCTTGATGCTGTTTATTTCACTGTCGTCACGATGACCAGTGTCGGCTACGGTGACCTTGCGCCTAATAGTAGCCTCACGAAACTCCTAGCTTGTGCTTTCGTGTTTGCTGGATTTTCTATGATAGGACTCGTTCTAACCCAAGCTGGAGGTTATTTAGTGGACAAACAAGAGAGGTTGCTAGCTAAGACGATTCAAATGGGAGGAAAGGTAAGGGAGCTGCAAATATCGAACGATATTGAAAAAAGTAAATTAAGACGCAAGTGTATTTTGACATCTGCTATTGTGCTTGCGCTTATGGTAACCGGGACGTTATTTCTTTTATTTGTTGAGAAACACGGGTTTGTGGACGCCTTTTATTGTGTTTGTGCTACGATTACTACACTCGGCTATTGTGGTACATGTTTCTCAACAAAGGCGGGGAGGATTTTTTCGATATTATGGATATTATTAGGGCCTATATGTATGGGTCTAGTTATTCTTTACATCGCCGAGCTAAATAGTGAAACCAAACAAAGAATGTTGGTTAAGACGATTCTCTCGAGAAAAGTAACAAACTTTGATTTGGAAGCAGCTGATCTTGATGACGATGGAGTTGTTAAGTAAGTTTCCCTTTCTCTGTACTTATGATACAAGTTTGAAAAAATCCTGCCATTTTTTTTCGTTCTCAAGTTGTTATCCTAGTTTCAAGTATTCTTTCAGTATGTTATTTACCAGGTGTTGGGTTAGGTGGTCGTTGCTCCCCTATAGAATATCGTTAGTTACTCTCTTATGTTTTAGGTCCTTATCATTACTCACTTTTCTTTTTCTATTGTTATCTTTTACTCTTTTTTTCTCGTTTCAATGTTCGGACAGTTGGCTAATTGGCTTGCTTAGCGCATAGCTTAATTTACTTAGAAATTTCTAATTTTCGGCTGCATTTCACTTTCGATAGCGCTGCTGAATTTATGGTATATAAGTTCAAAGAGATGGGGAAGATCAATGAAGAAGATATCTCACTTGTGATGAAAGAGTTTTATGAACTCGACGTTGATCAGTCCGGGACTCTATCTGCTTCTGATATAATACTCTCTCAGTTGTCTATTTAACATCAAGGTGAAAGCACTTCTTATTTTTTGTCTACGTTGGCATTTATGAAATTACTTATTGTAAAACTTTTTTGTTCTGAAATAGGAAAAAAGCTCTTTACACTTTATTAATTTTTTATTGAAATTGCATGAACCTATGTACTGTTTGTCTAGATCGAAACTCGAACAACATACTACGGTGATGTTTGTGCTGTACAAAACATGATTTTTCATTAAATAAGAAACTGATATTGCATCACTTCATCTCAAACTAGAAGTATTTCAGAATCTTAGCTTGGATTGCTTCAGAAAGCGAAAACTTAACAGAAGTGTTTTCACAATATCTGCACTCAAGGCATTAACTTTATCGGCATAAAAAGCAGGAAAGCGGGCCCTTTATGCTTAAGCTTTGAATCAAACTTTTATTGAGCTTTGAATCGAGTTTTCCCGAACTATTTAAAACAGTGATTTCAAACAGTTTTCTGGCTATCTATAAGTACAAATATCATAGTGGCTGAGTTTATACTCTTTGCCTAGTAGTTGTAATTTGGAAACTATGAAAGTTATAGGTTCAAACATTAATAATTCAAAACACAACATATTTATCTGTGTAAACCAAACAAGCCAACTCTGTGTGTTCCGTAATCGATTTCAAAGCATCTTTATTTTACTGGAGTCGATTATATTATTTACAACTTCAAACAATTCGACACCAGTTTCAACGTATTAACTGACTTTAATGCATTTACATTGTAAGTTCAATATATCTTTTGTTTATCATAATTCGTGTGTCTTAATGATACTCAATGAGTATTGATGGATTCTGTTTTTATGCCTATAGCTAGAGAAAGGCCTAGTCGGAAGATTTGGTTGTTTTCGTACATATTTTTCTATTTATCCATCTTTTATCTTCGACTTTGAACAGGTACAACTGTACAAGAACATGACTTGTGAACGATTGAACAACCCCGCGATGCTAGCTTTTACTTTGGACCAAAGTGGATGATTGGATATTTCATTCTGCGCATCTTACTTTGACAGAACTTTCTGTAAAATAGTTTGGTTTTGTTTGGAATTTAAGTAACGCATCGTATGTTATTTATCTAGACTTTGTTAGTTAATTTCTGTATTGGATTTTCAACAATTTAAAGTTAGGCATTGTTAGAAATAGTAAGAGAGAAAGCAATAAAAATGTTTACTCATTCATACATTCAAAGGTTTACTCATTATTTGGCATTGATCTCCACAATCTCATAATTTACTCATTTCTTTCTACTCTACATTATAATTTATTTTTCTACCGACCATGTACATACATAAATGCTACCGACCATTTCAGATCTTTACATTAGTAAACCATCTTTCAATGTACACTTCACAAATATTTACAATAATTTCTTATCATGCATGCTTAGAGAAACTAAACCACAATAAGTGGTTAAAGAAGAATAGCAAAATATTAGATCCAAAACTTGATTAATACCTAAACTCGAATAGTAAAATTAAGTTCGATCGTCCGAAACTATTTACAAGACCTATGACAACCGGACTATAATGAATCTTCGATATTATAACTTATTATAAGTGTTAAGCTTTAGCACTTCCTAATGAAAACTTAACCACAAATTTAATATTACCACTCAAATCATAAAGCATGCAGTTGCACATAGACTTCGTTATAGAATTCTTAAATTAGTAATTTTCTCCCTTTACTTTGCTACATAAGACTTCCACGATATAAACACATGAACACCAAGGTAAACTACAAATACCACTACGTCCACTTGTGTTTTGCAATGAATCCATATACTTTACAAACTTTTAATTAAGATTATCTATTATCTAATGTTACAAACAAGCACTAATCAATTTTAAAATGACATAATTTTATGTCGTTGTCCCATTTTGAATATGTAGTAGTTCCCTCTTCTAATTATGAATGTTTTTAACTCTATGAACCACAATAATTAAGCTGATACGGTATAACATTTTCATGTTACAAACAACGTCTTTCTATTTTTATATACTTTTTTGTGTGTGTAAAAATGGTATCAAATGACTTATATCTTGTTAATCAATTGCAATATATCACATGCATATTGAAATGACTTAAGACGGACTAAATGCATATACTTGTGGAGAGACTATACAAACTTACATATACTGATAAAACATAAGAGAGCTCTCATTAATTTAATCTTACAAATACATCAAAATAAATTAAATGGCTCTTTTTTAACTCTCTACTTAATAATGTCTAATCAATTAGGATCTCAATATACATAAGACAAATGAACGTTTGGCAAAAATCATTTTCTTCATAACAGCTCAAAGTACACAGCTAATTTCAACAACAAAAAAATACACAAAGTTGTGACATTTTCAAATAAATTTCAAAACTGATCTGCAAAAACAGCTATAGAAAGGAGCCAAGGAAAGTTTCCCCCAAAAAAAAAGGCAAGGAAGATACATGGAGATGGAGTATAGGAGTATACATAAAAATTAAATGGCTCTTTTTTAAGTCTCTGCATAATGTTTATTAGTCAATTAGGATCTCAGTATACATTGACTGAACACCTCAAGGTACACAAGTAATTTAAAAAAAAAGGGTACACAAAGTTGTGACATTTTCAAATATAGCAAGGAGCCAAGGATGATACATGGAGATGGAGTATGTTACTTTCCACAATATAAGTTATAAGTACGTTACGGAAATCCAAATTTATTATTAAAACACAATCATTACATATTTTTTACTTTCTCTTTTCACTTTTATCCCCATTTTTATTAATGCATATTTTTCTAAAATTTTAAAAATATGGGCAAACATGTAAGTTTACACAAGATTATTTTCTATTATGAAAAATTGAACTTATATTGTGAAACATTTCAAAATAGCATACTCGATATTTTGGAAGGAAGAGAGTAATAAATTACAAAACTACTATCAAGTTGTTGAGATACAATTGCAATAGTGGTACACCTGGTTTTTATTGCAAAGCACTTAACCGGAATATATTAATATTGTTTGGGAAGTTGGAAAGTGATGGCGGCAAAATGAACGAAGTAACATAATACTATAAAACTGCAAAACTCAAGTTCCACTCAACCACACTTCATGCTCATCACCAGGTAAATTCTCTATCTCTTTCTAGATTTTATTCAAGATCTCTAATATACTGCTACTATATATATTGTTGTTACTTACATAAACTAATAAGTAACTCAGGGGCGAAGTCAGAAATTATAAATGGGGGTGCCAAAATATAAACAAAAGAATAGTTTACGTAAACTTTTTGGGGGTGCCAAATGTATAATTTTAAAATATTTGTACTAGAAAAAAATTACGCTATATGGGATTTTTAAAATTATGGGTATGCCGTGACACACCATGGTCACCACTTAGGTTCCCCTGAATAAGTTAGAACATTAAATCTTATGCTTGGAGCTAGCATGTCTTACATTATGCTATCTATTTTTGTTTTTGGAAGAAACATTATGTTCTGTTTATTTGCATGTTAATTTATAGCTCATTTATTTGCATTTAGTTGACCAGCTTGAAGCTAAGGCTTTTTGGGTTACTGACTTGAAAATATATGCTACATTAATTATAGGATTTGATTAAAGCTGCAATATATATAGTTCTTCAATTGATAATCCAGCTGCTTCTGTATTAGGTAAGTAAAATAAGCCAGATCATTTGCCAACAGAAGTTGAATAAACCTTTTCTTGATTGTAGCTTTTTAGGTGTGAAAGGCTTTTGTTGAAATGAAAATTAAATTTGAGATATAACTTGGCTTAAATAGTTTAGGCAGAACTATTTAAATCAATTTTTAGTCATTATATGCTGTGTACTTATTTTCTGCAGTTTTTAAGAAAGGAAGCCACAGATAAAGGAAAAAAATTGTCAATTCAACTTGGACTTGTAGCTTGTTTTTACCGGAAAACTAGAAAATCTCAACTTAAAGTTGAACAGCCATAATAACTAAGAACTTGTAACTTAGATATATCATATATGACCAGCTGATTGTCCAATTAATATCATTAATCTTTTTTGTTTGTGAAGAAAAGGTCTAGTTTGAAACAATTGAATTTTTCTGATGATACTTGCCGTGCAAAGCCAAAATAGACTAACAAGTATGAATGTTAGGTAATGGATGATTTTTAGTTCGAAATTGCAATAAACAGTTGTGAACATATAAAAGAGAAAACTTTTTTTTACCTCCCATTTCTCATTTCTGTCTGTTTTCCGTACGTGTCTGTTACTCACCTGTCAACTATGGTTGTGAATACCCATGCGTAAAGGGATGGTTAAGAACAATGGACAAACCTAAAATAATTCTAAATCCAATCCATTAAATATTATCCGGAGTGTCCACTATATTAAAATCTCTACACACAAAATATAGCAATGAGTAAGGTTTTGCTACTACCACTGCCTAGTTCCTCCGCTATACTATGAAAATGTCATATTCGAAATGACTTGCTTTTAACCCGCTTATTTTGAGATTCAAGAAACTTCAAGCGCTTACGCTTTTGTATCTATCACACCATTTTAAGTATGTAAGTGAAACTCTTGCAGAAACTCTTCAGTAAAACTTTTTGTGCTTTAAAACACTGAGAAATGGTTTTTCTTTTGTTACAAGAGGAAAAATATTTTATTTCACCATTTTCCCAAATGAGATCTTGCGTAGGCGTTGTTTGGTTACAGCTGTTAAGTTCAGATTTTCTGATCGTCTACTTTATAGCTTTGACTGCATTCAGTTGATCAACTTAAATCCTGAGTTTTTCTGGGATTTTATGCCATGAAAAAACTAGAAGTTTTAAAGCTTGATGAACCTAACCTTTCTTTCTAAAATCCAACTTATTTGTTGCATCTGGATAACATTCTAGCTATTGTTTTGTAGCTTTTCATAGCGGTTAACATTCTCTGCAACTGCTTCTTCAAGAAAACAAAAATCATTTTTTCTACATCTGTGATGGGAAAGGATTTAGAACTTCCGAAAACGAGTAAAGACCCTCCAAAGAGAAGACGCTTTCGCAAGTGTAGAAGCGCTCCTCTACCGCCAAAACTCCTTCCCGAAGGACCGGTAAATAATCCCTTACTTGCCCGTCTTTCATTATTACCTGATACTCTCCGCCCTAGTTTCCGAAAAGTAAGTTTTCTTTTAGCACTCTATACTGTTGTAGGCACGATCTGTTTCTATCTTGTGAGGAAACAAATTTCTGGGAAAAAAACTAATGTCATTCTTGACGCTGTTTATTTCACTATCGTCACGATGACCAGTGTCGGTTACGGTGACCTTGTGCCCAATAGTAGCCTCACGAAACTCCTAGCTTGTGGTTTCGTGTTTGCTGGATTTTCTATGATAGGACTCGTGCTAACCCAAGCTGCGGGTTATTTAGTGGACAAACAAGAGAGGTTGCTAGCTAAGACAGTTCAAATGGGAGGCAAAGTAAGGGATCTGCAATTATCAAACGATATTGAAAATAATAAATTGAGACACAAGTGTATTTTGACATCTGCTATTGTGCTGGCGCTTATGGTAACCGGGACGTTATTTCTTTTATTTGTTGAGAAACACGGGTTTGTGGACGCCTTTTATTGTGTTTGTGCTACGATTACTACACTCGGTTATTGTGGTACGTGCTTCTCAACAAAGGCGGGGAGGAGTTTTTCGGTAGTATGGATATTATTAGGTCCTATATGTATGGGTCTAGTAATTTTTTACATCACCGAGCTACATAGCGAAACCAAACAAAGAATGTTGGTCAAGACGATTCTCTCGAGGAAAGTAACGAACTTTGATTTGGAAGCAGCTGATCTTGATAACGATGGAGTTGTTAAGTAAGTTTCATTTTCTCTGTACCTATGATACAAGTTTGAAAAAATCCGGCCATTTTTTTTCGTTCTCAAGTTGTTATCCTTGTTTTAACTCATTTAAATATTCTTTCAGTAATGCTATTTACGCAGGGGTGTCGTTAATTAGGTGTTCGTTGCTCCTCTATAAAATATCGTTAGCTACTTTTATGTTTTGGGTCTATAACATTACTCACTTTTCTTTTGTTATTGTTGTCTTTAACTCTCTTTTTTTCTCGTTATCAATATTCCGACAATTGACTTGCTTAGTGCAATGCTTGTTTACTTAGAGAAATTTCTAATTTTCGGCTACATTTAACTTTTGATAGCGTTGCTGAATTTATGTTATATAAGTTCAAAGAGATGGGGAAGATCAATGAAGAAGATATCTCACTTGTGATGAAAGAGTTTAAAGAACTCGACATTGATCAGTCCGGGACTTTATCTGCGTCTGATATAATACTCTCTCAGTTGTCTAATTAACATCAAAGTGAAAACACTTTCTTTTTTGCCTCCAGTTGTATTTATGTATTTACTCACTGTTACATTCCGTTTGCTCTGAACTAGAAATTCAGCCTTTTTCACTTTATTAACTTTTGATTGAAAATGCATCAACTTATGTACTGTTTGTCTAGGTCGAAAAGCATACTCTACCTACAATGATGTTTGTGTTGTAAAAAACATGATTTTCACTAAATAAGAAACTGACTTTTTTTAGGTAAGTAGAAACTGATATTACATGACTTCATCTCAAACTAGAAGTATTTCAGAATCTTAACTTGGAGTGGTTTAGAAAGCGGAAACTTAACAAAAGTGTTTTCTGCAAAATCTGCAATAAAGGCATAAACTTTATCGGCGTAAACAGCAGGAAGAATCAAACTTTTATTGAGTTTCGAATCGAGTATTTTCCATCCGAAGCGAACTATTTAAAACTTTGATTTTAACCAGTTTTCTGGCTAACCCCTTCAGTACATATATCACAGTGGCCGAGGTTATACTCTCTACGTAGTAGTTGTAGATGTTATAGACGTGTTTGGTAAATATAAAAGTTATAGGTTCAAAGTTCAAACACTAATAATTTAAAACACATTTAATTTATTTGTTTAAACCAAACAAGCCTTCTCCGTGTGTTTCGTAATCAATTTCGAAATTCGAAATGTCTTTACTTTGCTGGAGTCTATAATTTACAACTTCAAACAATTCGACACCAGTATCAACGTCTTAACCAACTTTGATACATTTATACATTGTAAGTTCAAATTATCTTTTGGTTATCATGATTCTTGCGTCTTAATGATACTTAATTAGTATTGATGCTACTTGCTAGGATTCTGTTTATATGCCCATAGGTAGAGAAAAGCCTAGTTTTGAAAGTTCGGATGTTTTCGTACATATTTCTTTATTTTAACCATCTTTTATCTTCGACTTTGTACAGGTACAACTGTACGAGAACATGACCTATGAACGATTGAGCAACTCGCGATGGCTAGTTTTACTTTCGACCAAAGTGCATGTTTGGACATTTCATTTTGCGCATCTTGCTTGTTAGTGAATTTCTGTATTGGGTTTCCAATAGTATAGACACATTGGGCCAATGTAAAAAATAATTAATTTCGATAAATTAATAAAATAATAAATTTTTGAAAGATTCTTATATAAATATTAGGTCCCCACAAAATCATAATTTTTTAAAATAACAAACATTACTATGACGATTTAATAAAATATGACTCTATATTCGTTTGCTAATTTTTAAAATTTACTGTAAATCTATTTAGAGTTTATCTCTAGTTTTATTTATTGAATGTTTATTTTTCGTTTGCAATACGATCTAAAATGTATCAAAATTTATATACTAGTAAGTAAAAGTAGTGCATTTGCCTTTACTAACGACTTTAACGAGTATCCTTAGTAGTGTGTAATGATTTTTATGTTATAAACAAGTTTATTTATTCAATCCGTAAAAAAAACCTCTTTAAAAAAAGTTATTATTAATTTTTCTATTAATTAATATCTTTCTAAATTAATAAAATTTCATAGTGGCAACAATTTTACAGAGGTTTTACTGTATGTAAAACTATGTATGCGTGCAAAATTGTAAGGATTTCGTGAGATGAGTCCACGTTTGTTGTAACGTTTGATTTCAAATAAAGCTAAATTAATATAGTAATGGGAAGTGATTTGCAGTGCCAAAATTTAGCATCAGTGATAGAACATGAAAATTAGACCCGAATATTCTATTCGGGTAATAATCGACCCACACTTCATAAATAGGTATCCAATGCTTGATGGGTCATCACATGCCTTTCCTAGAAAATAGAGGTAGATACTAATAAAAGCCCAAGCCCACTTAACTAGGGACGCATATCTAAAAAAAACCCTAAGATGGAGACACTTGTCAACATCCAAAAAGGCGTAGTTGCCTATAAATAGCCAACTAGCCCTCCTAGAAAAGGACCCAGAAAATCTATTCAAAAATTATAGAGAGAAGTTGAGAAAATAGAGAAACTAGTCAAAGCTTAGCCAATTAAGAAACAAACCGAACAGTGAAAGAGCCGAGTATCGAAGAAAAAGGAGAACGCCCAAGATAAGAGATTAAATAGTCAAATCGAGCACAATTATAATAAATAAGTAATAATCCGAGCAAGTGTAATAATCCGAGCAAGTGTAATAATCCGATCAATAATAAAGACCAAGAAGTGTTCATTATTTACAGTTAATTTACCATTATATTATTGTTGAAAAGCCTAACGCGACCGACCAAAGTTATGGTTTTATCAAATGGCGTCGTCTCCGGGAATCATCTAGTTCCCAACTAGTTTAGAATTCGAATACCAATACTCTACCAGACGAGCGACAATGGTGACCAATGTAGAAGAAACCCATCCCGAGATAGTAGAAACCAATAACCAAAACGCGCAAATTAGCCAACAAGACCTCGACGATCTACTCGCCATCCGTGACAGATATGACGCTATCCAGTCCGGAAACCAACCAACAACCTCCTATGTCAACCAAGAACAACCCCAACAACTTGAAGGGATTGTTGACGAACATCCCTCGTCCTCGGATGACGAACAAGTCATGCCCGTATTAAGGCGTGCACGAAGACGCCTACCCGGATCCCAAGCAAGGCCGAGCTCAAGAGTCCCTTTGCCAACAGCCTTGGTCAACTCCGGTGCTCGTTTACAAACGAAGGAAGCTCACCGGTTTGGCATGCCCGAGGATCATGTACTCGAACAGTTGTCCCGGCTGCCGACTCATCCACCGAGGCTGATTACACCACCCACGGTGGAGGTACAACACATTGTTCCGTTAGCCGATGAAAGAAACTACGCCCAGCTACAAGCTCAGCTGGCGGCATGCATGACGGCCATGACAGCGGCTGGCATCGTATTGCCAATTATCCAACCCACCAATACAGACAAAGACCCCCGCCGTGAAGCGGAAGATTCCGCCTACAGGGCCGCCCTGGAGGCGGCAGGTCGGCGAACCGATACAAGAGTGTCCCACCAAGGGGGCAATGTCCCGATAACGATCCCTCCAACGATCGTCCACCCAAACACTCATATGGAACGAGTTCTCCACACAAACACGAAGGACGGTAGATATCCCGAACATAGGATCGGGGAGGGATATGGCCCACCACCACATCAGGGGGGATACCCTCCCCCCTACCAAGTCACGGATGACGCGTTCCAACAGGCTTGGAACGTATGCCAAGAAACCCCATGTACCGAACAAATCACGTGGTACCGCAATCCTATGGGGTTCGTCATCCCCGAGTTCAAGCTATATGATGGAAGGAGTTGCCCTGTCGACCATCTGAGGCACTACAAGACGAAGATGGAACTGTGGAGTGATGACCATGCACTGATGTGCAAATTTTTCAAAAACAGCTTGGGCCAAGAGGCTTCGTCATGGTATCACAACTTACCACGGGGCTCCATTAGAGACTGGGCAGAGCTGCTAAGAGCGTACTCCACCCGATACGCTGCTCATCGGAAGAAGAAGGTTAGCATCGAAACCCTTCTGAAAATGACGATGACGCCGAATGAAAGGCTCAACGACTACTGCATACGTTTCATCGACGTAGCAAACCAGATTCCATAGTACGCCAATAATATAGCCATCCAGAACTTTATCAACTCCATCCCTAATGGCTATTGGGCGAGAAGGAAGTTCATAGGCAAAAACTTCCCGACCACTGATTCCCTGCTGGCCTACTGTACCCACCTCACTGATAAAAATGATGAACTGCGTTTCCTCAACCGAACTCTACCAAGGAGAGAATCGGTTCGGGAGGCGCAGGTGGGTCGCAAAAGAGTTAGGAATAACCAGGGAGAAATATTCCAACCGATCAGAAAGGGCAAAGGTCCCGAGATCCATAGCAGGGTAGAGCGACCACGAGCACCCGAGCCCAAGCCACTCCAGATCGCATACCCAACACCGATCAACGAACACAAACCGCTCCAGCTCACCTACCCAATGCCCCCCAAACCATTTCAACAAGGTCGGCTCCAAGAGAGGGAACACCGAAACACTTTCGAACCGGTCGAGCTGCGATACACTTTCAACCTATCTGCTGAAGATATCCTCAAGGATATATGCAGGGAAAGTTGGTATTCCCGACCACAACCGATCACCTCTCACCCCAATCAGAGAGATTCCAAGCTCTTCTGCGCATATCATGAGGATCACGGCCATCTCACTGAGCATTGCCGTAACCTGCGATGGAGAATGAACCAATGGGGCGATGCGGGATACCTAGCCAAGTTCATCAAAGGATCTGGGAATAAAGGCAAACAACTGGCTATCGAGGGAGCCGACGACCGGCAAGGCAAAACAATCAACGTCGTTCATATGTCACGACCCAAGGGCCCAGGTGGGGGACGGTCACGACAACGGCAACTGGCTCACTTTGGCCAAGTAGCCAAGGCATCTCAGGCATCGACCTCTAAACGACAATGCACACCACGACGACATCCGCCCATTTCTTTCTCGGATCTTGACGAAGAAGGGGTGATTTACCCCCACGGAGACGCCATTAACCTCCGTGTTCAAATCGGCATTGACACGGTCAGCAGGGTGCTTATCGACCAAGGAGCCTCTTGTGATATATTGTACAGGGAGCTCTTCGACAAGATGGAACTCAAGCTACAAGATCTACAGCCTACCAATGTCACACTGATCGGTTTCATCTCCGAGACGACTAAACCGTTGGGAAAGATCGTCCTCAGTGTCACAACTGGATCCGTGTCAATTCTCGTGGAATTCTTAGTGGTCAACGACAACTCCGGCCATAACGCGATCTTGGGCCGACCTTGGCTGCATGCCATGAAGGCCATACCCTCGACCTACCACCAAAAAGTCAAATACCCAAATGATGAGGGAGAGATCAAGACAGCCAGAGGATGTCAAGAAGATTCAAGACGATGTGAGGACATTACCGCGACTCTTTAAAAACAACGGAGCGTTGTCGAACAACCCACCAGCACAAAGAAACTGATTAACCAAATAGCCAAAACTGAGAGGATTGTTGAAGAACAAGTAGGAGAGACACTTAGGAAGGTGTATATGACGGAAATGGACGAGGAACACTACTTCCTCCTCAGCGATAACCTTCCAAAATAGGAATCCGAAGAGTTAGAAACATTCCTCTTTAGCAACGTTGATAAATTCGCCTGGATTCCCAAAGACATGCCAGGCCTAGAGCCCGAAACGGCATGCCACCACCTAAGTGTTAATGCCGAGTACAAGCCGATAGCTCAAAGGAGCAGAAAAGTGTCTGTACAGCACAGAGCAGCTATAATCGCTGAAGTACAAAAGCTATTGGAGGCTGGAGCCATAAGGGAGGTTTTCTATCCCAAATGGTTATCCAATCCAGTCGTCGTCCCAAAGAAGAACGGAAAGGAGAGAGTCTGTATAGACTTCACCAATCTCAACAAAGCCTGTCCGAGAGACCACTTTCCCCTTCCGAGGATTGATCAACTGGTGGACGCGACTACGGGAGCAGAAAGGATGACCTTTCTTGACGCATATTCAGGATACCACCAAATTCCCCTCGCCCACGAAGATCAAGAAAAGACGTCGTTTATATCGTCTTTAGGAAATTATTGCTACACGGTAATGCCGTTCGGCCTGCGCAATGCGGGAGCAACATACCAAAGGATGATAACAAGGGTATGTCGAGATCATATAGGGAAGACGATGGAGGTATACATAGATGACATGGTCGTCAAAAGCGAAAGGGCTACATCCCACCTCCAAGATATCAGAGATGTTTTCCGGACGTTGGGCGAGCACAAACTGAAACTCAATGCGAGCAAGTGTGCATTCGGCATCAGCAAAGGAAAATTTCTAGGGCACATGGTCAGCCGACGAGGAATAGAGGCTAATCCTGATCAGATCACAGCTTTACGGAACCTAGCAGCGCCCAAGAATAAGAAACAGGTACAAGAGCTCACGGGAATGATGGCCGCATTGAGCAGGTTCATCAGTCGATCCGCAGACAAGGGACGACCGTTTTTCGAATCACTCAAGAAGGATAGGAAATTCGTGTGGGACCCGGAATGTGAGGCTTCATTCAACAATCTCAAAGAGTACTTGAGGACGCTGCCACTGCTAGTAAGGCCAAACAAAGGAGATATTCTGGCATGCTACCTAGCAGTTTCCACTACAGCTGTGAGTGCAGTTATCCTAAGAGAAGAAGGTCGCGAACAATTTCCGATCTACTTCGTCAGCTAAACTCTGGTCGAAGCCGAAACACGTTACCTACCCTTGGAAAAGCTGTGTCTGGCATTGGTCGTAGCAACCAGAAAGTTGCCACACTATTTCATAGCTCATCAGGTCCAGGTATACACGAAATTCCATATCAAAGAATCACTTCGACGGACGGACATTAGCGGCCGAGTTGCCGCCTGGGGGGTCAAACTATCCCAATTCCATATCAAGTTCGCACCCCGACATGCCATAAAGGGACAAGTCTTGGCCGATTTCGTCGCAGAATTCACCGAAGGGTATGACGAGCCTTTGGCTCTGTCCTCGCAATCACACTGGCAGATACATGTCGACGGGTCAGCCACCAAGGACGGATCAGGAGCAGGGATCGTCCTCAAGTCTAGAGAGGGAGCAATCATCGAGAAAAGCATAAAACTGGGCTTCCGAGCTACCAACAATGAGCCAGAATACGAAGCCTTGATAAATGGCATGCTCATTGCCCGATCCCTCGGATGCTCCCACTTGATCGCAAGTTCAGACTCCATGCTGATCGTCAATCAAGCCACCGGCGAGTACCAAGCCAAAGATGACAGAATGATCCTATACCAGGAAAAAGTCCAAAGCTTGATGGCCACTTTCGAACAGTGCGAGTTAATAAGAATTAACCGCACCGAAAATGCACACGCCGACGCCTTGGCCACACTAGCCTCGACATTAACATTGACCGACACCCGGTTGATCACAGTGGAGCTACTGCCAATTCCGAGCATAATCAAAAGAATAAACCGGGTGACGTCAGTACAGTACGAGCTGGGTTGGATGGATGACATGACTCGCTATCTGCGAAACGGAACTCTCCCAGCCGACAAGATAAAAGCATTGAAAATTACGAGAAAAGCTCCTCGGTTCTGGCTATCCGAGGACGACAAACTATACAAATCTAGTTACCGAGGACCCCACTTACTGTGCGTCCCGCTCGAACTGCAACTGCCAGTCTTGGAGGAAATCCATGAAGGATCCTGCGGAGCACACATCAAAGGGCGATCCCTTGCCAACAAGGCAGTGACCCAAGGGTATTGGTGGCCCTATATCAAGCGAGACGCGGATGTATACGTACAACGTTGCGACAAGTGCCAATGATTCGCTAAGATACCACGGCTCCCCTCGTCTCTGATGACCCCAGTATCGGTTCCATGGCCGTTTGCCCAGTGGGCAATTGATTTAGTCGGTAAACTCCCTAAAGCACCTGGAAGTGTGGAATATCTGATCGTCGCGACGGATTATTTCACCAAATGGGTCGAAGCTAAACCCCTCCGAGAAATCAAAGCCAGCAACGTCAAACAATTCATTTGGGAATACATCATCACTAGGTTCGGTATACCATACGCTATTGTCGTCGACAACGGAACCCAGTTCAAAGATGCCAATTTACAGCTGTGGTACGAGGAACTAGGTATCCGAAAATTCTATTCGACGCCAACATACCCACAGGGAAACGGGCAAGGCGAGGTGTCAAACCGAACAATACTAGACGGCATCAAGACAACCCTTGAACAAGCAAAGGGGAGATGGCCCGAGCGGCTACTCAACGTCTTGTGGTCATGCCGAACTACGCCAAAGACGAGCACCAAGGAAACCCCGTTTATCTTAGCATACGGTGTCGAGGCCGTCAGACCAACAGAAATCGGGCTACCCACACTCCGAACGACTTTAGTCGAGCAGGGAGACAATGAACAAAAAATGAGAGAAGAACTAGACATGATAGACGAGAAACGAGAGATAGCAGCCCTTACCCTAGCCAAATACCAACAAAGCGTGAAGCAAACTTATGACAAGAGAGTAAGAGGATCCAAAGAATTCATGGTAGGAGAACTGGTGCTGCGACGAGTAACGGTCTATACCCGCAACGAAATACACGGCAAACTAAGCCCTACCTGGGAAGGCCCATACGAAATCGTCAAGCGAACGAGTCCAGTCTCTTACAAACTCAAAAGCGTCCTGTTCGCCAACAGCCAAGGGGAAAAGAATTCTTGGAATGTGGCTAACCTAAAGAAGTACTATGTATAGACTATCTGACAAACACTAGTACAAGTACAAGTGCTTGAGATTGGCCCTCTTTACAGGTGCTACCTTACCCCTCCTACTTAACAGCATTATCTTTTGTCTTTTGAGTGAATAAAATATCTTGTTATGCTGTCTAACGAGTGCAGCTGAAATTCCTGAACGGCCAGAGTGCCTAGGAATACTATGAAATTCTGAACATGACGTGTTTTCAAAGGAACGCCTAGGAATACTATGAAATTCCCAACATGGCGTGTTTTCGAAGGAACGCCTAGGAATACTATGAAATTCCGAACATGGCGTGTTTTCAAAGGAACGCCTAGGAATACTATGAAATTCCCAACATGGCTTGTTTTCGAAGGAACGCCTAGGAATACTATGAAATTCCGAACATGGCGTGTTTTCAAAGGAACGCCTAGGAATACTATGAAATTCCCAACATGGCGTGTTTTCGAAAGAACGCCTAGGAATACTATGAAATTCCCAAAATGGCGTGTTTTCAAAGGAACGCATAGGAATACTATGAAATTCTGAACATGGCGTGTTTTCAAAGGAACGCCTAGGAATACTATGAAATTCCCAACATGGCGTGTTTTCGAAGGAACGCCTAGGAATGCTATGAAATTCCTAGCATGGCGTGTTTTCAAAGGAACGCCTAGGAATCCTATGAAATTCCCAACATGGCGTGTTTTCGAAGGAACGCCTAGGAATACTATGAAATTCCTAACATGGCGTGTTTTCGAAGGAACGCCTAGGAATACTATGAAATTCCCAACATGGCGTGTTTTCGAAGGAACGCCTAGGAATACTATGCAATTCCGAACATGGCGTGTTTTCAAAGGAACGCCTAGGAATACTAAAGTCCTCCAGTAAACCGGAGGCACATATGCAGGTACCAGCTGATCCAATGTTTAAGGATTGAAGGCAGTACCGAAATTAGAGGAATAATTCAGGTCCACATTACGGCGGCGATGGAATACAAAATGGCGAAAACAATGAAGGAAAATCAATCCAAACAACGAAATATCAATAAGAAGCATATCCAATACACGAATAACGAGATAACAAAGAAATCAGCAACGAAAAATCGATCCAATCAATCAAATCGCAATACGACAATGGGAAGGTACAATACAGGAATAAAGAAATAACACAAATAGTCCTCGCCCGCATTACGGAGGCAACAAGATCTCACCGACAATAAAGAAACTGATTTAAGAAGAGCTACTGCAGGAGGAGCACGACGGTAATTGACCTCTTCGTCATCCGTCGGCGTGTCCCCATCTGTCTCCTCGCCATCAAACCGTTCCTCAGAGATGAGTGCGTCGAAATTGGTCGTATGAGCACCCACGCAGGTCAGCGTCTTAAGCCGCGCTGCGAACTCGGCTCCTTTAGCGATCTCGTGAGCGTCCGAGGCCGCTTTGCGGCGAGCATCCTCGAAGGGAAGATTACGCGCTTCGATCCAAACCGCAGAAGCATCGTATCTGGATCGAGACAGATGGAAATACTTCACCAACGTGTTAGCTTTGGTTACCAACGACTTTAGTTTGCCGAAGTATTTTTCCTTTACACGCCAATATCGATCCAAACGACGCTCCTGAACCTCAACAACATGCTCGACACGGCGAACATATTCCCGGAAAGAGGACGCCTGAGTTTTCAACTTGGCCCAAAGTCGGGCACACTGGTCGATCAACTTGACGTTCTTGCCCATCAAAACGATGTAAGGCCAGTTGGCAGGAACTCCACTAGCCGCACCAGATAAGACCTCGTCCCGGGCAACACCAGTAGGTCCTAGCCCCGGACTAACTAGGCATGGAGAACCAGCCTGGTGCGACGTAGTAGCGTGTGCCTATAAAAAAAAATGGGGCAGAAGGGGAAGAGATGAATATTCAACCACAAGAAAAAAAAAGACGAAAATGGAAAAACGAATATTTCTTTACAAGCTACAAATAAAACGACAAAACAAGCTACTCCGTCATTAATCCGATAACCCATCAACCAACGTTGAGATCTCTACGACGTCAGCAAAATGAATATCTCACAGTGAAACAATTTGCGTCCCCAAGCGCTCACGAACGACCGCATCGACTCGGTTCAAGGCAGCCGTGGTCTCAGTTACCCCGGCCGTCGCATCAACCATGCGTTCTGCCCGGGCAACACCACTCATCCCTTTACATGCTCGAGCACCTCTAAAGCGCGAACTCGGGCCCAATACGCTTTGACAAAGGATAGCAGCAGGTCCGCATCCTCGAAAACGGCCCCTAGGACCAAGTTCAAGCTCGTCACACGTCCTCGGGCTTCATCACGAGAGCGCCGAAGTGCACCAAGAAGCTCTTTCGCTTTACCCTTGTTCGCCGTATAATATGCGGTCTTTTTGCTGAATTTCTCTCCCAAGTCACGTAACCGAATCGACATGTTTGAAATATGAACATTCAGATCCTCGACTTCATGACGAGCAGAATTCAATTCAGCAGTTAGGAAAGCCTTAGATCTTTCAAGACCATCTATAACGTCACCTACGCTATGACTAGGCGAGGTCCAGACCACCATGGCAAGAGGTGTTGAACATAGAGTTCAATAATGATTTTGATTATAACTTTGATTATGTTTTAATGATTTTACGATTTCAAGGATATAACGCTTGTCTTGTCCAAGAAAAGAAAAATGTATATTTCAGGTTTTCAGAGAAAAGAGTATTCGTTTACGAAGCCAACGGTTCAAGCGGAACCACAATCGGAGCTAAAACGAAGAAGCTACAAACTTTCGAAGAAGTCCGAAAAACTGCCAGAAGAACAGTCGACCGATCGACTGGACAAAAACGACCGATCGTTTTTGTTCCAAATTCTTCCAGTGAGCAGGTCGAAAAAACGACCGATCGTTTTGTCAGAAACGACCGATCGTTTTCTGGAAAACGACCGATCGACTGTAGAAAACGACCGATCGTTTTCTACAGAATTCGAAAACAGCTATTCAGCTTTTTCTGGAAAATAGCTTAAAACGTTGGGATATAGCCTCAACCACTGCCAACGGTCATAACACATAAAAACAGACCTTTTGGCATATAAATACCACCCAATCTCTCTTTCTATACTCACCAATAACAATACCAATCAACTTCCTTCAACCTCTCATTAAAAACCCAAATATCACCATTTTGGTGAATATATATTCGAGAAAGAGGAAAATCAAAGAGAAAGAGATTCAAGCTCGATCATCATCAACAACTCACCAATTAGCTTTTTAAGAAGCAATTAGAATAGTGAGTGTAGTTACGTTTTGTAACAAAAATTGTATCGAGTGTTTTATAAACTCAATTGTGAGCGAGTGATCGGGTAGAGGCTTTGTAAGCAAGTGAAGCTTAAAAGCTCTAGGTCTTTTCATTCGGGTACTCATAAATTGAGGGGGAGTCGTAGACTCGTAGTCGTGTTCTCTTGCACTTGTATCAAGAGTAGGAACCTCGGGTAGAGGGTGAGCCAATCGGTCGATTGAGCTCGATAGGGTTTGTAAAAACCGGAAGAAACATTTTAGTGAAATACTCGGTAGTACCGAGGAGAGGACGTAGGCGCGTTTGCCGAACCTCTATAAATCACGGTGTCATTTTCTTCCCTTGATTTTACTTTCCGCAACTTATATTCTTGCGTATTTATTGCTTGCGTTTAGTTATTTTAGCAATTTATTAACTCTTGTTAAAACGCTTAAGCTTAGAATTGCATAAGTTGGGTGGTTAGTTGCATAGAATTTTAATTAGGCGAAAATCGCCATAAACCTTATTCACCCCCCCCCCCTCTAAGGTTAGCACACGGGCCAACAATTGGTATCAGAGCCGAGGCTCTTGCATATAGGAATCTAACGATTCTAGAGTTAAGATCCCGATGGCTAACTTATACAATTTCGCATCCGGCATAGCTTTATCTCCCAATACACCACCATATTTTGATGGAATAAATTTTTCATATTGGAAGGATAGGATGAGTATGTTCCTACAAAGCTATAATGTTAATCTTTGGAAGATTATTAAAGTAGGATATTCCGCACCTACATCCGAAAATAGCGAGAACCCAATCCCCGTAGAGGACCTAGATAACGCTCAACTAGAAGCCTACTCTACTAACGCCAAAGCGATGTACACTATTGTTTGTGCCGTTTCTCCTAACGAGTACAACAAAATTTCCGCTTGTAAAAGCGCTAAGGGTATGTGGGATAAGCTAGTAGTAATGCATGAAGGGACTAACCAAGTTAAGGATTGCAAACTCCAACTATTAGTTCATGACTACGAGCTTTTTAAAATGAGCGAGGGTGAAACCATTTCCGATATGCTTGCTAGGTTTACAACTATTACTAATGGATTAACATCTCTTGGTAAGTGTTTGTCTTCTAAGGAAATGGTCTCAAAGGTGATTCGGAGCTTACCAAAAGAATGGGAACCAAAGGTCACCGCAATTCAAGAGGCACATGATATGAACACCTACACCCTTGATGCGTTGACGGGTTCACTCCTCACTCACGAAATCACCCTCAATAGTCACAAGCCAATCTCGAAAAAGAGGGAGATAGCTTTCAAAGGAACAACTTGTGACGAGAGCGATGGGCTATCCGATGATGACAAAAATTCAATGCAAATCATTCGAATCGTCAAGGAAGTCCTAAAGCTAAAGGACCAACGCAAACATAAAGGTAAATCGTCAAATAATTCAATTTATTCTAACGATTTTGTTTGCTATACATGTGGCAAGGAAGGACACATGGCGAGAGATTGCCTAAAGAATCGCAAGAGCAAAGCCAAGAAGAAGATATTCGATTCAAGCTCTAGCGATAGCTCCGACCAAGATGAAGTCGCGCACCTTGGTTGCTATATGGCCATGGAAGACAACAATGAGCCCAACAAATCGTCTTCAAGCGAAAGTGACCACTCAAGCAAAAGTGACAACGATGAGGTAAAAGAATTCTCTCATGATGAACTTATTCATATGTGTGGAATTTATTCCGAAAAATTTCCTAAGCTTGTAGAGAAGGTCAAATCTCTTAAAAAGATAAATTCTTCTCTCAATGAAAAAATAAGATCTTTAAAAAGAGATAAAATTGAAAATGAGTCTATTCCAACATCGTCATTCTCTTTACTTGATATAGATGACGAAAAGGAAGACTTGAAAGACAAAAACAATGATCTCGTCATTCATAATAAGTCTTTACAATCCGAGATCAATTTTCTTAAAAATGAAGTCTCTAGACTTACTAAAACTCTTTCAAAACCATCGTCTTTAGATTGTGATATATTAGAAAATTTTGAAGAGTTAAAGGATGCTTTCGATAAAGTTAAAAGCAAAAACAAGGTTTTGAGTTCTCATGCTTTTAGCTTAAATGACAAGGTCAAGGTTTTAGAAACCGAGAATGAATCATTGAAAACTAAAAACAACGATCTTGTCATTTCCATTGAAAAACTTAATTTAACAATTTCAAAGTTTTCTAAGGGTAAAACCGTTTTAGATAACATCTTGAGTTGTCAAAAAGATTTCAAGGATAAGAGCGGTATAGGTTTTGATTGCATTGGCTCTACTTCTAACAAACCCCGCTTCTTTAAAGCCTCTAATATTTCTACAACTCCTATTCCACCTAAACAAGAGGTTGTTTTTCCTAAAAGGAGTACTTCCAAGATTTTTCAAAAATCTTTTAATAATAGGAATGGTTTAGGTTTTCAAACGAAATTGGATACTCCGAAAACCCTTTCTAGAACTTCGTATAACTCTCGTTATACTAAAAAATCTAGGCATTGCATGCATTGTAGTAGAAGTGAGCATAATTCTTCTAAATGCCCAAATCGCTTTCATGTTAGTAGAAGCGATTTGAAATGGGTAGTAAAGACCCGAGCCACTAACAATGTCGGACCCAAAAGAAATTGGGGACCAAAGGACAAAACTTGTGTTGTAGGTATCTCCATCCAAAAGGAGAGAATCAACAAATGGTTGGCAAAACTGGCAAAAGTCGTGGAAGTCAAGAAGATCGACTCCACCATCAAGGATGAAGTGCCGTTGATCGACAAAGGTGGAAGGCATACCAACAAGTGGTACCACCTATTTGGAATCGGCAACGCTCAATGCAAATGCCATTAGCGAGCGGACTCGACCTCACATCACATATACGGTACACTCTAATCCTTAGTATTTACATATATGTGATTAGTTGGGTCGGGTATATGCATCATAATTACATTTTTCATGTTTTGGTTTTTCTTTAAAAACCCTTCACAAAACCCCATATTTTTTTATTCTTGATTGCATTTTGATAATGCCAAAGGGGGAGAAAAATGATATATTTAGAGATAATGCGTTTTGTTAAAATGGAGGAGATATTTTTCTTGTAAAATCATCATTAGTTTGTCATAATCAAAATGGGGGAGATTGTTGAACATAGAGTTCAATAATGATTTTGATTATAACTTTGATTATGTTTTAATGATTTTACGATTTCAAGGATATAACGCTTGTCTTGTCCAAGAAAAGAAAAATGTATATTTCAAGTTTTCAGAGAGAAAGAGCATTCGTTTACGAAGCCAACGGTTCAAGCGGAACCACAATCGGAGCTAAAACGAAGAAGCTACAAACTTTCGAAGAAGTCCGAAAAACTGCCAGAAGAACAGTCGACCGATCGACTGGACAAAAACGACCGATCGTTTTTGTTCCAAATTCTTCCAGTGAGCAGGTCGAAAAAACGACCGATCGTTTTGTCAGAAACGACCGATCGTTTTCTGGAAAACGACCGATCGACTGTAGAAAACGACCGATCGTTTTCTACAGAATTCGAAAACAGCTATTCAGCTTTTTCTGGAAAATAGCTTAAAACGCTGGGATATAGCCTCAACCACTGCCAACGGTCATAACACAGAAAAGCAGACCTTTTGGCATATAAATACCACCCAATCTCTCTTTCTATACTCACCAATAACAATATCAATCAACTTCCTTCAACCTCTCATTAAAAACCCAAATATCACCATTTTGGTGAATATATATTCGAGAAAGAGGAAAATCAAAGAGAAAGAGATTCAAGCTCGATCATCATCAACAACTCACCAATTAGCTTTTTAAGAAGCAATTAGAATAGTGAGTGTAGTTACGTTTTGTAACAAAAATTGTATCGAGTGTTTTATAAACTCAATTGTGAGCGAGTGATCGGGTAGAGGCTTTGTAAGCAAGTGAAGCTTAAAAGCTCTAGGTCTTTTCATTCGGGTACTCATAAATTGAGGGGGAGTCGTAGACTCGTAGTCGTGTTCTCTTGCACTTGTATCAAGAGTAGGAACCTCGGGTAGAGGGTGAGCCAATCGGTCGATTGGGCTCGATAGGGTTTGTAAAAACCGGAAGAAACATTTTAGTGAAATACTCGGTAGTACCGAGGAGAGGACGTAGGCGCGTTTGCCGAACCTCTATAAATCACGGTGTCATTTTCTTCCCTTGCTTTTACTTTCCGCAACTTATATTCTTGCGTATTTATTGCTTGCGTTTAGTTATTTTAGCAATTTATTAACTCTTGTTAAAACGCTTAAGCTTAGAATTGCATAAGTTGGGTGGTTAGTTGCATAGAATTTTAATTAGGCGAAAATCGCCATAAACCTTATTCACCCCCCCCCCCCTCTAAGGTTAGCACACGGGCCAACAACAGGGTTATTAGGTACCTGACAATATTTTGTTTTCACATCCTTCAAAATATGATGACCCTCAAAAAGGGAAATTAACTCGGGAAAGCCAAACAGAAAGAAAGCACAGCACCTATATTATCACTTCCCAAAAGAATATCTTTCTAGATACAAAAGAAACCCAAAATTCGGGTACCAAAAGACTTTACACTAAGCTACATAGAAAATACTGCAATAAAACTGTTCAAGGCTCCACCTGAGGAGATGCGGGTGGGGGAGTAGTGGTAAAATCAGGACGAGGAGTAGACGGGGCCGACACGGAATGGGGACGGAGCGCTGTCGATATAGTCTGCCCTGGCAGCCGAGGAAGCTCCTCCTCCTGAAGATTCGCCCAGTCTAAAGGTTTCGGAGGTGCACTATGAGGACAGGGATACACCAATTCCGACCACGCTCGATCCGACAAGGGAACCTTCGCGAAATTGAGCGCACGCACATGAGCACAAAAAACCGAGAAATTCGCCATCATTGCGAACTTTGTCCGCTCCTCAGCATGCGCCGCTTTCAGAGCAGCAACCTCGGCCTTTTCGGCTTCAACGTCCTCCGCCATGAGCAAATTCTCAGCCTCTAGTTGGTCGTACTTATCGACCATGCTCTCTTTTTCAGCCTCCAACTTACCGACCTCCCGGTCATGTGCAGGATGTCCACCGACAGCTTGTCATAATTATCGCCCAGGGTTTTATTCTCGGCGACCAGTTTCTCTTTCTCGGCCTCGAAAGCCGCAAGCATATCCTTTATCTTCCGATCATTCTCCTCGACTATGGCCTTCTTCTCGGCCACCAGCTTCTCTTTATCAGCCCCTAGCGCTACCATCTGATCCCTTAACACCACGGTACCCACGACAACCTGTATTTAAAAACATCAGATTCCAACCAAAATAAGAGCATCACGACCTATATAACAAAATACGAGCACAACGTACCCGCATCGCATCGGTGTTGGCCTGCTCTATAACCGACATTGTAGGCCGAGCAGCTATTTTTTCTGCATCCTTGAAAACGAGGGGCTTAAGATCCGTATACCCCATCTTCAAGGCTCGGGGTTGCTCCAACAGCAATCCCCCACACCGGTCAATGTAACGGGTCATTGCAACCCCGTCCACCAACACCTTTTCAGGTTCCTCGGGAACCTCGTCTTCACCACCCCTCACAACACCCACGGCAGTCTCTTTGCCGGCTTCCATCTCCACTTCTTCCCTCACCTCCTTATCTGAAGGACCAGTCTCAGGGGCCCTGTGCTCGCTTACATCCTCAGTACGGATGGGCGAGGTAACAGGCGGATCCTTCGTGTCTTCGACACGAACAGGCGAGATGGCAGGCAGGATCATCGTATCCATGCCCATATTCACCAGGAGGTTGATATGTCCGAATAGGTTATCGATCGACCCCTGAAACACAATAATACCCATCGACCGGGCAAGAGCGAGGGTAACCAATGGAGAAGTCAGTAGCTGAAACAAGATAACTAATAAAGCAAAGAACTAGCGAACAAAACGACAACAATCAAAAGACAAGAGAATCGATATACATATACACATACATCGCCAGGCGTGGAGGCATCCTCGGTGGTATCCCCTTGGGAAGCAGCAAACACCCCCTCGCCCGTGCCAACGTTAGTAACCTCCTCGGTGACCGATGTATCGGTCCCCCTAGCCCTCTTCGTTGTTCCAACGACGGGGTCAGATCCACGACGCTTAGAACGAACGGGTTTTTTCCCTACCCGATCAGCACTTTGAGCCCAGACAACTTTTAAGAATTCCTCCTCGGGCTCTTTGGGGATCTCGGGCCCAGGATTCCCCTTTGTCACTGGCCCCGCAGGGTACCCGAGCAGCATGGGAGCAGTACGACTCGCTGGATCCTTCATCGGTCCCGGCCCCTACCATTTCCAAAGAGCTAAGAGAGCCTCAACATTGGGAGCGCCGAGGTCTGGAATAGTGGGAGCCTTGGTAGCATGTCCGGGAATCTGGTGTCCTGCACAACCCCATTCACCAGAAGCAATCACGATACCCAGGTTGTGCTCCTTGTTGGTATCCGGCAAACCGGTGACCAGCCGACAGAAAGTGCGCATTGTCTTCAAATACGAGCCGCGACGCTCAAAAATCAAACTATAAACCCCGAATACGTCTTTCAATTCGACGTCTATCCCCGATAACTCCGACAGCCTTTTAATACCGTTCAAAGTGCGGTAACCATTCAGGGCCAGTTGGGCCGGAGAAATCTGGATGGCCTCAAAGAACGAAGCCACCCAGTCACTAAAAGGAAGTCTTAGACCCCCAGTAAAGAATGCCGAGGAACGTACAGCTACCTCGCCGGCAGGAACGAATCCCATCACCTCCTCATCGGAGACAGGCAGCCGAATGTGTATATCGGCGGGTATTCCGGCAAGCTCCTTAAACTCCTCTTCCACAAATGGGCCAACTTGGGCCAGGCATTGGGTCAGAATTTCCTGTCCAAACATCATCCAAACTCCATCAATATACTAACCAAATACACAAACCAAAACCACATCAACATAACGAGGGCCACCCCCCCCCCCCGCTCAAATTAACCAGAAACTCTACGTTTTACTACCATCCCAATCAACATAAATCCAATACATAACTAAAGACCATCAGACATATATCGACAACCAAGACCATTTACCAACGCCACATCTATAACCACAACAACAAATCAAATACAAACCCTAATAAGAAAGCACTTACAGTTATCATTATGAGCAGGCAAGCGAGAACAGCAGCAAGTCTATCAACAATACAACGAAACCCTAGATCGAGCGGCAGAACGATTTTCCTTTTTGGCGGGAAGAATATACCTTAGAGAGAGACACATATACTTTCTTCAGCAAATTATGTGATAAAAACAAAAGGGATTACTTGGCACAGTAAAAAGGAGTGGAGTCACAAAAAGAATAAAATAATAACCACCCTTTCGTGTGACAGAGGTTTACCTTTTTTCCAACCATAGAAAAGTAAACAACCACTGCTATTTTTAACTTATAAACGCTCCAGATTTTGCCACGTCAGAGTGTATCCCACTACCCAAGGCAGGTCACATCATTACACCTAAATAAACGGCCAGTGGACCCTACCACGAAAAGCTTTCAGCATACGCTACCAATATTATCACACCGAGGATGCCCCCCGATTAAGATCCTCGATGCCCAATCATTTCTTACCCAAATGACACACCGAACAAGGTGGACGGAAACCGTTTCTAGCTTGACGGCATTAAGCATCAAGTCTAACAACGCTCTCCGGGGGGATAACCGGGCACATTGCTCGGTGTGTACTGAAACATCGAATGGTATTGACATAAAGGCAAAGCGAACAAGAAATAAAATAGAATAGACAGAATCAAGTGTAAAGCAAAAGTTTTATTCATCCACAAGGGGGAAAAACACAAAACAATACAACCAAAAGAAATTTTTTACAAGAAAATACACCCATCCTACTTCTTCGAACTACCCCCATATCGGCATCCTTCTTCGCCAAGAGCTCCTCCAAACGCTCTTTCTCCCTAATCAAATGAGCAATTGCCATCTCAGCCTGTTGCAAGGAGTAAGACTGAGACTTGCATTTTTGCTCGGCTTTGAAACGAGCAATGCCCTCCGCATCCCAATATTGTTTAAACCTCCTCACTTTAGTCTGAGCACACTTGAGATCATGTTTTAGCCATGACATCTCAAATTCTTTTAGCTGAAGAGGAGTCAAATCCTCCTCCCCAAAACCAGGGGGACGGGGTAGCAAGAAGGTAGGCTCCTCTTCCAGAAGGGCTTTCTTTTTGGAGGCAGATCTAGTAATGGGAGCCATCTCAAACAAAAGCAAGTTAGAGGAAACAAAAATTATCAACAAGAGAGAGAAAAGAAGATTGGGTAATGAAGTACAAGCAATATGGAGCATTTATAAAGAGTCAAAGGGCACAAAGCGCAAGGCGTCACAACGGTTCACAAGACAAAAGCACGAGATACGAAAAGATACATCTGATTCAAATACAAAAAAAAAGATACAAGTTCCAAAACGGGAAATACATCAGAAAACCAGCCCAATCTAACTAAGGATCAATGGGTGGAAAAACCGAACTACCAGACCGAGAGAAAGCAAAACGAGCAGAGCAGTTCAACCGAGCTTGGTAGGAATCATTCATGGCAACCAAATTTTCGTTCTCCGTGGAGAATTCGGATTTCTCCCTAGTGAGAACCATGACGCGCTCCTCCAGCCGGGCATTCCTAACTATCATGTTAGCTAGGCCTTGAGGGGAGTTATCGAACTCGTCTTGAGCATGGTCCCAAATCTCCTCGGCATCATACCAGGAGTTGGCCAGATGATTTCTCTGAAGCAACAAATGATCGAGCTGATGACTCAAGGCCGAAATCTCGGTCCATTTCACTGTCTCTTCGGGGTGAGAGCCGAACAAACTCAAGGCCAAAATGCCGTACTCCTTCTCAAGCCTTCCCATTCGACGACGGACCCGAGATACCTCAGTATCCAAGCCCTTCATCTGAGCATGATATCTCACCACAGGTCCAGACATTCTGGGAAATTGTTGAGTACAGAACAAAATAAGGGGACGGGGGAGAAGCAAACGATAAAAGAAAAATGAGAGATGATAACTACTAAAGAAAAGAGGAGTACTTATAGAACGAAAGATAGCATGATATTTTATGACATTGCTTGGGAATTTGCATATTTCCTAACATACTTGGGAACTTGCATATTTCCTGACATGCTTGGGAGCATGCACCTATGATCGACAGTACATCTAGATACATAAAATAAAGAAGATATTCAAAGATCTGGATTTCCGAAACGACAAACCACAAGTGCAACATGAAAAGAAGTATTTATTGATTGATTGATACTTTATTACAGAAGAGGCAGTCAACATAAAGGAAATATAATAAAAATAATAAAATCATTTCGTAGAAGGGCCCGCTTCGTCATTCGGCTTCCCCTTCGACCGAGCATACACTTCCTTAAGGGCCAGTTTATAAGCCCTTTTGGAAGCAATGTGCCTATTTCTAGAGGCCTCAAGCTCTTTGATCCGAGCACGAGCCCAAATATTGTCGATCAGAGACTTCTGATATTCAGTCTCCATGGCCTCCAAGCGCTCGTCCATCTCATCAGCTCGGCGAGCCTCCATGGTTAAAAAGGCAACCCTCCTTTCAAGGATACGAGCCTTCCTAACCTCCTCCTCAAGATGGGCAACGTATTCATGAAGGTTGTCACCACTATCTTCATGAGGAGAAGCCATTTGTTCGTTAATAAAGAATGAGTTGCACAAAGAATACAGGGACAGTCCCCTTTTATAGGGAGAAACAAGGGGTAGATTAGACTTCATCTCGAAGAAAGACAACCTCTTGAACTTCCCAAGAGTATTTATGGCTAACTACAGCAGTTCAGATCCAATTAGGTCATCCAATAAGGTATCAAGGGAATAAACAGGCAAGAATGAAATTAAAAGATGTTTTATTAATATTTTTCCATGATTTGATTACAACTTGGTGATGACACCCCATACAATGAAATCACAAAAGACTAATTATTCCGAGGAAGAGCTTTCTTCATCATCATCCGAACTCGGTTTAGACCGAGTATGCAACTCCTTGAAGGCAAGTTTATAGGCCCTTTTTGCTGCCTTTTGCTTAGCCAGCGAAGTGTCGAGCCTCTTTATACGCTCGAAGGCCCAATCCCTATCAGCCATGGTCATGTGGTGCGCCGCATCCATGTCTGACAACCTTTTGGTCACGTCCGCCAATTTCTTTTTCAGGACCCGAAGCTTCTTGACCTCATTCTCCAAGTAAGCAACGTAATCTGAAGAGTTGTCTCCTGTCGAACCATTGGGAGAAGCCATCGTGTCACAGTCGAAGTAATAATAAATGGGATAATGAGGGATGGGGCACCTTTATAGTAGATAAATGTGGGGAAGATCAAGGGTTTTTCTTGAAAAAGGGTACCAAGATAGGACCTCTTAATGACCTCAAATGGGCCCCAGGGAACAGTCGTGAATCTATCGCATTTCTCAATGTAACCTTGGGAACAGTAAAACCGAAGTAATATCCTCGACAGACCGATCATGACTCCCTCGACGTGGAGACCACACCGAGGAAGTCAGGGAGCACTTGATAGAACATAAAAATTAGACCTGAATATTCTATTCGGGTAGTAATCGACCCACACTTCATAAATGGGTATCCAATGCTTGATGGGTCATCACATGCCTTTCCTAGAAAATAGAGGTAGATACTAATAAAAGTCCAAACCCACTTAACTAGGGACCCATATCTAAAAAACCCTCTAAGATGGAGACACTTGTCAACATCCAAAAAGGCGTAGTTGCCTATAAATAGCCAATTACCCCTCCTAGAAAAGGACCCAGAAAATCTATTCAAAAATTATAGAGAGAAGTTGAGAAAAGAGAGAAACTAGTCAAAGCTTAGCCAATTAAGAAACAAACCGAGCAGTGAAAGAGCCGAGTATCGAAGAAAAAGGAGAACGACCAAGATAAGAGATTAAATAGTCAAATCGAGCACAATTGTAATAAATAAGTAATAATCCGAGCAAGTGTAATAATCCGAGCAAGTGTAATAATCCGAGTAAGTGTAATAAAGACCAATAATAAAGACCAATAAGTGTTTATTATTTACAGTTAATTTACCATTATATTATTGTTGAAAAGCCTAACGCGACCGACCAAAGTTATGGCTTTATCAATCAGTTTAAAATTAGATCAGTCAATTAATAGAGTCTAGTTATTACTTTTTTTAACATTTAAGAGGACTATTATGTACGTACGAGTGCGTCTAATTTGACGTTGATGTTTGCTGGAAAATCGGGACGAAACGTCGAGCGATTAGCCGACATGGCAAAATAACAGAAGAAAATAAATTATGTTTTCCCCGGAAATAATTGCTTTACTTTATCAACTAGGGTTCTAAAATACAAATTATAATTTTATAAATTAAAAACTAACTTTATAACACAATCAAAATCCAAACAAAATTATAGAAATCTAATTGATATTAACCTAAATTTAAGTATTATTTAAAAATAGTAAAAAATATCAATGATTTTGATATATCTTATTTTATATATTAAAATTATATAAAAATAAAATTACAAAACTTACGCACAAATCTAGACTATTGTATTGTTTTAATTTCATTTGTTAGATGAAACTCTAGAATATATGAGTGAACTGTGAACTCTAGAGAATTTGAATCATTTATATATTACTTTGTACGTTTGAGTGAGTCCAAATCATGTAGCTCTAATCTCTTCCACATTCTGTGTCTAATTGATTTTTTAATCCAAAATAGTTATTAATTTTTTTAAAAAAAAAACTACAATTATAATTATACATGTATCAATACATTTCGATAATTTTTTTATTACAAAAAATTATAACGTGTTACATTTTGAAATTTAAATAAGAACTGGTGTAAATTAATTATAAAATTTAAAAAATATTATGTAACTCAACAAGATGTCTCAATATTATGAAATATGTATAGAATATGTTGCAACGCTTTATAAACATACAAAAATATTATAAAAAATTAAAATTTGAACGAAAATGAAAATAAATGAGAGTGCATGGACCGGAGTAGAGACCGGGGGCACAACACATGTATTCCGTTTGGGTATATTTTAGAGTTAAATTGATTGAAAAAAATTTAACAAAAATAAATTTGGACCATCTTTTTAAATTGTCATTAAAACCCAATCAATTTCATTTCTTTTATATCAAAGACATAGTTTCGAAAAATAACTTCCTAAGATTGGAATGCTTCAAAAAAAACTTATTGGAACTCAATTTAACCGCACAAAATTAATTTGTTAGTGATTTTGAAAATAGGGAATCATTAAAAAGTTTCAAGTAGTAAACCATATTTCTAAAAAATGCTACTACCAAACTTTCCCCCAAAAAAGTACCACTTTCCGCGATTGTATATATATTTTCTACGATTATATGTGCAATTTTTACAATTTTATATGCATCTTGCCGAGCTCCGGTGTCCTCATCAAATCTCAGATGACCAACACCGCCACCGCCAACCCATGACAAGTTGTGACTTGAAATTGATCGGAAATAAAGAGTTAATGGGGATTGTGAGGGTTTGAAATAAGTACAAAGAAATTTGAACTTTTTGAAAATGGAGATACTTTTAGAAATATATTGACAAAAGTAAGACTTATTTTGTATTATTTATTTATTTAAAATTGACATGTGAAATGAAATATTACAAAATGTTTTTTATAACCTAAACATAACACAGTCTCTCTATTAAGTTATCAATTAAATTATTTTAGAGTGAACTCCTCCCACCTCAAATCTTACAGGTCCCTCTCTCCATTATTTTTATATACTATTAATTAGCCTTTAATAGGAACTTGTTAACAATTATTTGTTCTTTTATTTAATACTGAAATAGACTTTGTTACATATCTTTGCTAAATTATTTTATGGTTTTATACAGTTACTTATAAGCAATTTTGATGCTTACCCTTTTGCTAATAAGTATCCATTGAGTTCTAAGGATATTTTAATAAATTGGGTTTTAAAAATAAATAAATAAAGGTTGTGTCTTTTTTCTTCTCTTCATTGCCTAGCAAGTGTTTGATTTTATTCCTCCTCTAGGGAATTTATTTATGAATATTTGTTCTTTCAATTAAGTGGGAAATAGGCATAATTACAGCTCTCACAAAGCGTTTTACGGTTTACCCTTTTGCTAGCAAAGTATACATTGTGTCCTAAAATTGTATAATAATTAGTTTTATTAGTTATATTTTTAAACGAATAAAATGCAGTGTTTGTTGTTTTCTTCATTGCCCAGCAAGTGTTTGATTGGTGAACTTGTTAATGAATATTTGATCTTTCACTTAATCCGCTAATCGCGAAATACGGGTAATCACAGCTCTCTACAAAGCATTTTACAGTTTAAACTATTACTTATAAATAATAATGGTGTTTACCCTTTTACAAATAAATATCTGTTGAGTCCTCAAAATAGTATGGTAAGCTGTTTTTTTATTTTTTACGAATATGTAAAAGGTGGGGTCTTTTTTGTTCTCTTCATTGCGTAGCTAGTGTTAAATGTTAATCCCATTGGGAGAACTTGCTAATGAATATTTTTTCTTTCACTTAGTCGTGAAATATGCGTTGTCACAGCTCTCTACAAAGAGTTTTACGGTTTATACTGTTACTTGAAGTAATTTTGCTGTGTACCTTTTTACTACTAAGTATCCGTTGAGTCCTCAATATAGTCTAATAAGCTGTTTCTCCATGTATTTGTAAATATATAAAAGGTGGGGTCTTTTTTGTTCTATTCATTGCGTAGCTAGTGTTTAAGGTTATTTCCATTCAATGAACTTGTTAATGAATATTCGTTCTTTCACTTAATCGTGAAATATGCGTTATTACAGCTCTCTACAAAACGTTTACGGTTTACCCTGTAACTAATAAGTAATTTTGCTCTTTACCCTTTTACAAATAAGTATCCATGGAGTCCTTAAAATTGTCAAACAAGCTGTTTTTTATATATTCGTAAATATATAAAAGGTGGGGTCTTTTTTGTTCTCTTCATTGCCTAGCTAGTGTTTAATGTTATTCCCTCTGGGTGAACTTGTTAGTGGGTATTTGTTCTTTCACTTAGTCGTGAAATAGGCGTTATGACAGTTCTCTACAAAGCCTTTTACGGTTTATATCGTGACATATACGTAGTTATGATGTTACCCTTTTACAATTAAGTATTAAGTATTGTTGAGTCCTAAAAGATTGTCTCATAAGTTTCTTTTTATCTATTTATAAATATATAGAAGGTGGGGTCTTTTTTGTTTTCTTCATTGCCTAGCTAGTTTTTAATGTTATTCCCATTGGGAGAACTTGTTAATGAATATTTGTTCTTTCACTTGGTCGTGACATAGGCGTTATCACAGCTCTCTACAGAATGTTTACAGTTTACCCTTTTACTTATAAGTAAATTTGCTGTTTATACTTTTACTAATAAGTATCCGTTGAGTCCTGAGAACCTCTTAAGTAGTGTTTTTCCTACTAATGAATAAAGGTGGATTTTTTTATTTTTTTTTTATAATGTTTTTCCCATTGGGGGAGCTTAGAATATAAGAGATTGAATTCTTGATGGGAGTCGTTATTGGCGGATTAGAGTTGTTTTTATTGGAAAATTGTGCAGGATTAGAATCGGGATTGTTGTTAAGAAATTTAAAAGAATTGAAGCTGAAAACATCTTCTTTTTGACTTATTTCATTTGCAATTCTTCATAATGCTAAATGTTCTGGATGTATCATGTAAAAGGCTTGGAATCTTTTGCTTTGTTCAAATTTTCTAGGTGACTGTATAATTACTACTTTAGTGAAATAGGAGCAGAATTTTAGCTAACCTTGATCTGTTGTTTTCTCTGATTGGCCGAAAAATCCCCCCTTAAAAAGATAGCGGAAGAAAAAGATTGTTAGCATTAGTTTTTGTTAATAAGCTAATTTTTTGGAAGAAAGCTGAAACTTCTCCCTTAAAAGCTCTTTTTTTTTGAGAAGCTATTTTTTGGCTTTATTAGATTTTGATAATTTGGATTTCTTTCTAAAATTAACCTTTTATTGTGTTTTTTTAATGAAAACTATTTTCCTACAAGCTTTTAAGCTTGAAAAGTTAGATTGTTGGAGCTTAAAGTTTATTTGATCAAAAACCCAAAAAGCTGCACAAATAAGCTAGGCATCCAAACGTTATCTAGCTTAGAAGCTTTCTAGAGGAATAAACTGCAACCAAACGATCACTATTGTCTCCCAGCTAATTGAGAAACATTTTATTTCTTACAGGATTTATGCACTTTTTCCTACATCTCTAAAACCCACCAAAACCGTACACACACAGAACTAAAAGATGGGGAAAATCCCACCATCGCTACGATCATTTCAATTCCCAGTAAACCCCATAATTAAAAGCCCACCTCCTTCCGATACCGTGACAAAACCGTTTAAGCCCTATTACGTTTCGCCGAAAAATAGTAACAAAAAACCCTCACCAAAGTCCATCGACATAATCAAATACCCTCCTAACCCAAACATTATTCCGGCATTTCCCTCATCCGACCTATCTGCAGCCAAATCCTTTATCGACTCCCTCTCTACCTCCTCCTTCAACCCCAAATCGCACAACTCGCTCCTCCGATCATACGTCGCCACCTCACCGTCTTCCTCAGACGCCTTTGCTCTCCTCTGTCACATCCTCAGTCGCCACCCTGCCTTATCCCCAGACCGCAACACCTACCACATCCTCCTCTCTCTCGCATGCTCCTCATCTCTCTCCTCGGTGCGCAAGACCCTATCCCTTATGGCCTCCGAAGGCTTCCCACCCGACAAAAGCTCTGTCGACGTCTCCGTCCGTTCCCTCTGTGCTGTCAACCGCCTCGATGAAGCTACCGAAATGGTAAAAGAGTTTTGTCATAATAACTGCTCTCCGGATGACTATACTTACAACTTCTTACTTAAACGCTTATGCAAAGATAGGGATCTCACGACTGTTAATAGCTTCATTACGGAAATGAGAGAAAGTTTTAATGTAAAGCCCGACCTTATCTCTTATACGATATTGATAGATAATGTGTGTAACCGGAAGAATCTGCGGGAGGCCACTCATTTATTGGATTTGTTAGCCCAGGACGGGTTTAAACCGGATCTATACTTATATAATACGATTATGAAGGGCTATTGTGTGTTAGGCCAAGGCGGTGAGCTGTTGGGAGTTCTCCGGAAAATGAAGGAACAAGGGGTAGACCCGGATTTAGTTACTTATAATACGCTGATTTTTGGGTTATCGAAGTGCGGCAGAGTTAAAGAAGCGCGAAGGTTTTTAAATTTGATGGCCGAAGAGGGGCATTTTCCGGATGAGGTTACGTATACGTCTTTAATGAACGGGATGTGTAGAGAGAGAGATACTCGTGGGGCGGTGGATTTGCTAGGGGAAATGGAGGCGAAGGGTTGTGTGCCAAATTCGTGTACGTATAACACTTTATTACAGGGGTTGTGTAAAGAGAGGATGATGGAGAAGGCGGTTGAGTTCTTTAACGTGATGAAAGTGAATGGTATGAAGCTAGAGTCAGGGTCTTATGGGGCGTATTTGAGGGCTCTTTGTAAGATTGGTAAGGTTGCTGAGGCTTATGAGGTGTTTGATTATGCGGTGGAAAGTAAAAGTATGAACGATATATTTGCATATTCAACGTTGGAAAGTACTTTGAAGTGGCTGAAGAAAGCTAGAGAACAAGGACTTGCTGTTTAGAATGGTTTTATCTTACTCACTATTTAATATTATATTTGTCTTGTTGTTGGAAGCGAATCCTATTATGTTGAAAGAAAATGGTTTATAATCTGAATGAAGAGAGGTACGCTCAGATAATTGCTTTTTGCCGATTCTGTCATGGCTTTTGTTATTTCATCTGAAGGTCTATAGAGATTTTTTGTTGTGTAAAATACTTTGCAAACTTTTACTTCTCTGTTAGGGTGAAGAGAAGGAATGAATATACGTGATTTTGATCTCACTTCTTTTGTTAACCTCGGAGGAAAGGTCAGAATCTGGACGAGAGGTACTGGATTAACTGTTTAAGTACCACAAACCCTTAGCTATGCTACCATTTGATGTACGATTTGGCTATATATTGATCCTGAATATGTATCTCTAATGAATTGATGTACGATTTAACATTTTTAGGTGTAACTTTCTGCTAATAGTCCATAATCTCTTCATTGGCAGGCGACGATTAGCTAATTCCAATTCCCGCTCTTAGGTAGAACTTTCATGATTAGTTGATAATCTCTTCATTTAGCAGACAACAAGTAGCTATTTCCATTTCCTGCACAATAGTTTTTATTTTATGTTTTAATTCTGTGGTCATTGTTATACAATTTAGCTTCAGTATGGTCAAATTGTACAGAAGGTTGACGAAGTCCATTGTTGGACATTACACTCCCCCGGATTATCGACCTCAGAGAAAGATTCCATAAATAAACTCAACGACAGTGTGCTACGCGTCTATGTAAAGTGTCGATGTCACCATATATATTAAATTTTAAGATCACTTGTCTTGGGTGCTGACAGAGAAACTTTAGCATGGCGTGCATAATTTGACGTTGAAGGTGAGTCTCCAGAAGAATAGTCCAAAAGTTTCCAAAAGCAGATTCCGATGATCATGCTCCAACTCTTCCGGTCATTGTAAATCACATTCTAACCGGGCTTAGAAAGTGTATATAAACAAGTACACATCAAGATTTACAAGGATCTGATTGGGCACATTTAGTCATTACAATGTTGGAGAGTTTAGGGTCGACCATCTTCAAAACGACTGGATTTGTTAATGAATAATGTGTGTTTTATATTAACTCATGTGTTGAACTTAGAGTTCAATAATAGATTTTGATTATAACTTTGATTATGTTTTTAATGATTTTACGATTTCTCTATTTCGATGATATAATACTTGTCTTTTCCCAAAAGAGAATTTGTAAATTTCAGAACGCCAGAAAGATAGAGCATTCGAAAACGAAGCCGACGGTTCAAGCGGAACCAAAATCGGAGCTAAAACGAAGGAGTTACGGGCTTTTGAAGATTAACTAGAAAACAGAGAAAACTGAAGAACGACCGATCGTCTGTAAAAAAACGACCGATCGTTTTTGTACCAATTTCTTTCAGAGAGTTCATAAGAAAAACGACCGATCGTTTTCAGAAACGACCGATCGTTTTATGGAAAACGATCGATCGACTGTAGAAAACGACCGATCGTTTTCTGCAGATTTCGAAAACAGCTTTTCAGCTTATTCTGGAAAGTTGCTTAAAACCTCTGAATAAAAGACTCAACCACTGCCAACGGTCATATACAAAAAAACAGACTTTTGGATTATATAAACCAACCCAATTCACTTTCCAAGATCATCAATTACATCCATTGCTCCCATAATCAATCCTTCAACCTCTCTCATATACATAAACCCAAAATCACCATTTTGGTGAAAGATTTCGAAAAGAGAGAAATTGAAGATAAATCGATACAAGCTCCAACAAAGATCAAACATCATCGAAATCACAAATTAGCTTATTTAAGAAGCAATCAATTGTGGGTGTTGTTTTAATTTTCGATAAAATTGTAAATAGCGTTTTATAAGCTCATTGTGAGTGAGTGTTTGGGTATAAGCTTTTAAGTCAAAGTGTTGGTTAAAAGTTCTAGGTTAAACACTTGGGCACTCATAGATTGAGGGGGAGTCGTTGACTCATTAGACGTGTACGCTTGCACTTGAATCAAGAGTAGGAACATCGGGTAGAGGGTGAGCCAATCGGTCGATTGAGCTCGATAAGGATTTGTAAAATCGAGAAGAAAAATTATAGTGAAATACTCGGTAGTACCGAGGAGAGGACGTAGGCCGTTTGCCGAACCTCTATAAAATCACGGTGTCATTTTTTTTCACTTACTTTTACTTTCCGCAACTTAATTATTGCTTATTTTGTGCATGCGTTTAGAACTTTTAGTATTATATTAACTTTTGTTAAACGCATAAGATTAGAATTGCGATAGTTGGGTGATTAGTTGCACTTAAGTTTAATTAGGCCAAAAACACCTAGAAACCTTATTCACCCCCTCTAAGGTTTAGCCGCACCGGGGCCAACATCATGTATTTTATATTTGTTTCTTTAACGAATTATGCATGTACTCTTCAAGAATTATTTAGTACTAACCAACAATTTCAAACACAAATCCAATAACACATGACCAATCGCTCCCATAAAGAGCTAAGATCATAATAGAGAGTAAATGGGCAAACTGAAAATAGATAACTCGTGTTCCATGCACATCTTTACAAGTGATACTTTTGGTGTTTTTTTTACCAACAAGTCATACTTTCTGATAAGTCACTTTTATTTACATTTTAACCAATATACAAAAAACACACTTGCTCAAGTCAAAACTACAAAGTGCATTCCTTTTCTGTAAAAACAAAAAGAATACATATGAAAAAGAAAAAGCACTTTTTATAAATATAAACAATTTTAGAAAAAAAAAACATTTTCTCACTAAAAACGTTGCTTTTCACAAACGACTTTTCCTGCACAAAATTAGCTTTTCAATCTTTTTCCATCAAAAGATGGGTTTCCCACAAAACATAGCTTTACTACACACACAACATGTTGCTTTCTTTACACGAAAGTGGTTTTTCTCAAAGTAAAAGTATACAAAAGAAAAGCAACATATATAACAAAATACACAATCATAATTTCAATGGAAAATTCTCTTGTAGTTGTAATATGTAGGAACAATTTATGTCCTGGTAAATGGTATCAAATAAAAGATGAATAACAGGCTTAATAATAGATAATATTAATACGGATGCTCTCCTATTTTGCTTTGATGATTTACCTCACAAGTTTACATTAATTCATATCAAATTAGTTAATGTAAGTATAGTAATCAATATTACAATTATAATTAGACTATGATCTTCATTGATTAATGCACATTAAAAACTACTACTCCTTATTAAGAATAATATATAGTCACTAATAAACACATTTGTTAGACCTTAACACAGACCATATATAGATGCAAAATTATTTCATTTAGCAAGCTGTATTCGCATAGGATTGGGTTTTAAGTTTTAACTAAAACTCTGATCATGTTAAGGTTTTGAACAATCCACTTTTAAACACGTAAATGAAACACAATTCAAATAGTATTAATACAATTAAGCGAGATTAAGAAATGAAAACAGAACATGGCACTATGGAGAAGGGAATTACTCCTTAAAATATATTTATTGAACGGTGTTCGGATGTGTTGATTTTTAAGTTAAACGACTGATCAAGTTTACTTAATTGTGTACAAACTTATTCAATATAAAAAAGCTATACATAAATCTTTCAATTTAAAAATATTCAATATAAAAAAGCTATACATAAAACACTAATACATTAGTAATAGAAAATGAACTTTACTTGAATAAATTATTTTAAAAACTTTTGATGTGTTGTAAAATATTATTGGACTCTTGGGCTTATAATTTATGGGCCCAAGTTGGGCTTGTAACCCTACCCCTCTATCTATATAAAGAGGGCTAGGGGTCTTGTATTTTACATTCATTCACATATTCATTCATAATAAAGACTATACCGTTCTCCCCTCTCTCTACTTCTGTCTCCCTATATACGTAGCTAATAGTGTATTACAACACGTTATCAGCACTGCTCTCGGAGATCGGAGTACGGATCCTAGATATCAATAAACCTTGAGGTTTATCCGGGTTTTTAGGATTTTGCTATATCGAACTTCACCAACATACGTGAGGAAGGTATATATTTTAACTCTTGTTTGGCTTTGTTAGGCGTAATCTGTATATTATGCCTAGCGAATATATTAACAAACTACATGTTAATAATATAATGACATAGCATCTACTAAAGTATATGTGTTACTGGATACGTCCATAACTACTATTGTCTGCATATAAAATAAAATAAAATTATAAGACATATTGTGATGGTTTATGATAATCTGTATCTGTAATATGTATGTAATAATATGCAAGTTGCCATGAATATGTAGTACTATTACCATAAATTACTACTAGCATGAAAAAAAAAAATATATACTAACAAGTATAACAAATTGAATTGTTTACTTCTATGCATAAATTCGTACAATTATATGTAATATTGTATGTCTAGCAAAAGCATATTTTTTGAGGGGTAAAATATAGCATATGGAAACTCTATTGTACGTAAAACCATCAATAATCGATTTGTAAATCGAAAATCATGTAATTGTAAAACATGTATTAATCTGTCGGATTAAATCTGCAACAAACTGAAACGTATGTACTGATTTGTAATTCTCTAAAAGCTGTAACCTATTCTGGAAATTACTCAAGGACTAAACTGAAACTTGTCTGAAATTATGGACTGAAGCAGTAATAATGCTGTAAATAGATATATAGTTTGCTGAAATTACATGGATAGTCCCTGTAGTATATTACATGTATAAAAAACAGTATATATGTGTTATAAAAGTCAATATTCGGTCTAAATATTCACCCACATGCATATATATATTTATTAAAAAGGCAAGTGAATAAAAAAAAAAAATTGCATGTAAATTGATTTGATTTGATTATGTTAGAATCTTCATGGATTGATTGATAATCTTAAATAGATTTGATTTGATATGTTAGAATCTTCATGAATTGATTGATAATCTTAAATAAATTTGATTTGATATGTTAGAATCTTCATGAATTGATTGATAATCTTAAATAGATTTGATTTGATATGTTAGAATCTTTATAGATTGATTGATAATCTTAAATTGATTTGTTTATAACACCAAATCTACTGCATGATTAGATACCTAAAATATATTTACTGCATGTTTATATATATATGGTTAATATAGACAGGTACAATCTATATTTAATTTATTACCATGTTTATGATATGATAATTTGCGAAATCATATATTTTCACATTTAAGTTGGAAAAATTATGAACCTTCCCCAACTAGGCTCACCTATTTGGATACGATGTCTAGGAAAGATATAGGCGGAAGTCGATATCCTAATGAGGTCGGGTTTTAAGTGGCATTCGTGCCCTCCACCCTCACCGTCTTTCCTGGTCGTTTTTCAAGTAGAGCTACCGAAAGGGGTTGACTAAATAATAATTTCCCCGAGTGTGTTTATATAGTGATGTATGTTTCGCCGAATTGGTGTCTCAGTATCGACCCGTCGTTCGATCAATGAGAACCAATTCACATTAAAAGCAAAACTATTTTCGAACCTGTCGTTTCGAATTAAAGTTTGTGCTTGTGCAAACCATAAACATATAAACCAGTCGTTTTATATGAAAAATAATCCAGAACTCCCAACACATGTTGGATGCCATCTATGATGAAAAAAATCGCAAAACATACTTGCGACTGTTTAGACGTTGATGTTATTCCGTCACCACATGTTAGTCACCCTGATGTGTGAAAATATGATGCCCAAAATTTTTTTTTTGTATGTCATCCTTGATGAGTAAAACACGAGTTTGTTGTTACCATCAGGATGAATGCTAAGGCGTTGATTTTATTCCGCCGCCACATTTGAGACGTGATGACGTCTATGGTGAACAAATGTCTGAAATTGACATATTGGAGCAATCCTTCACCAAAATACTAGCTTGGAAATTGTATTCCATAAGCAGTATCGTGAATTTATATTCACCATATTCCTTTATCGCCCATCTGTTATTGGATAAAAATTTTTTTTACCCCGGTGCGTAGTTTTAATCCTATTGGGTCAATGGCGAATTGTTTGCCTGATATTAATGCTCTTCGTGTACATTTTTTTTCACGAATCGAGAACCGAGACAAGTGTTATTTGTCTCGAACTGTCGCGATCCCGATGAATCGCCTAGCCAAGCGAGATTTTAGACAATCGTCAAAATCGAAAACCCGTGGCTCCAAGACAGTAATTGAAAGGAACAATATGGCCCGTTGTCACAAAGTAAGGGATAATGCTCAATGAGGCAACTCTATGCTATAAAGACAACGGTCATGCACGGTTACCCCTTAAATAGTTCAAAACTATTACAAAGGTAAAAAAAACCCGATGCTAATGTGGTTAAAGTTAACTGAAAGGAAACTCTTGAGACCCCCGGTTTTGTGGCTCAAATGAGTTTGTGACCTTTCTTTATTGATTTTGATTGAGCCATTTTTTTTCGCTCATCTGGATTATGTTTTTCCATTTGGATTATGATTTTTCCATTTGGACATACTTTTGGATTATGGTTTGCCTGTTTACGAAATTTCTCGAAATAATTTAAAGTGTTTTGGGCAAATTCCTTTGACAAATGTGACCAAACTTTAAATTATGAAATTTTAGGCAATACTTGTGGTGTAGTTGGTTTTTTAGAAATAGTGGGTAACAGTGTACCATATAATTTCACCAACTACTTGCCTAAAAGAGTACTCAGTGACAACGATTCTGGACCTGTCGTTCCAAATCGAAATCTTTGGTAAAGCCAAATTGATTTGTCAAATATGAGGCGTTATACTCCTATAGGTCCTGTTGTACCTTGTTGAGTTATAAAATATTCGAGAAAACCAGTGTTACCTGGTAATAGCTCATGAAAGAATTGAAATTTCTTTACATAGTCTCCATTCAATACGACCAAAAGCGTATTTTAGAGGAGTTGAAATGTCTTTCAAGTGGTTGCTACCACATTCTTTAAAGCATTTAAAGTTGTCTTATCATTTCGCCCGTCGTCGAAATGATAAATGATTTAAATGCTAAGACATGATTGTCTGTACTATCATTCGCCTGTCGTCGATTGATAAGAGCATTTTGATATTGTGGCATTGACCGGATGAGATATTCCCGGGTCAAAAGACGATGCTTGATTTATGATCGCATCGCATTTGGATTCTCTCTGAGAATATATTTCGTAATTAATCCGAAATTCATGCCACTAATGCTCACTTTGAAAGACTAGTATGTGTAAAGATCACGAAATGAACTCGTAGAATTCTTGTAAAGAATTGAAGGAGTTATTGTGGACTTATCCAACCATAAGACGGACCATAAATATAAATGGTTATGGTTGATGCATCGACAATATGGTCACATTTTAATATTGTCCACATAAATGCAGCATTTTCCAAACTTTTAGCCTTATCATTAAGTTGATGGCTCATGATCCGGATTATCCTGAAAAGTCTAGCCGACTTGATAATTCCGAAGAGTAATAATCGAAATTTCGATTTGAATTACTTGAGTTTGGAAATTGAAATTGAACATCCTGTCGATTATGTTCAGACCCAAATGGACTCACGGAAAGTTTGATGATGCGACTGCAAATGATTGCACGCATTTCTTGGTCTTGCGCACCAAGATTTATATTTCCGTATGGGGTTATGCTATTTTGCTGCATTGGTCCGTTATGAGGCCCATAGACACTCAAACACCATATGCGTACCAGTTGGTTACTGGTTATGAGCCAGAAGTCTCATATTAACGCGTGTTTAGAGTGATTAATTAATATTTTGATTGAGCCGCTCTAGCGTTCAAAATATGGACCTCTGAAGGAGACATAAGTCGATTATGAATCTCCTGCCTATCATTTGATAGAGTAACCTTGACAAGCGATCTCTTTACCGCATGATATGCGAAAGTGACATCGCTAAGACTGTTCTCCCCGTCGTTAGGGGGAGATTTGCACGTTACCGTTGATAAGGAACGACGTAAAGTAACGTGGCATAACCCACTCAGTCTTAGCTTGATCCCCAAAACTGCACTTAGTGATAAATAAGTGCATAGACTCCCTCAAGTCTAACTAAATGCCAGACGCATTTAATGACTTTATGAGATGTCACGAGATCATGTATACCAGCTGCAAAATGCTTGCAAGGATAGACGTCCCTGTCGGACGCCGTGTTCCTGTCGTAACACGTTGCTTTGGCCGAACCCGCCAAGCAAAGGACGCTGCCGTCGGCCGTCAGTCTGTCGTCCTTCCTAAGATATGAGGAAGTTGACCGGTTCTTAATTCGTTCAGCCCCAGAGGTGGTGAACTGAAAGTCGTTTGTCGCACGAGATTATAAAGGATCAAGGAGATGTGTGATTTCCTCCTCATCCTAAGAATCTCGAAATATCTGTCGATCATGATATCTTAGACGATATTGAAGCGAAACGAGACTGTCATTGATTACTTGTTCATATATTCGGTGACGACTGATAATATGAGCAAATTATGACAGGGAACCATGTACCGTTGCCTGAAGTCAACGTAGAATAGACTGGACTAATGGAAACTTGTAATCCAAGTAGACTCCTTAGCGAAAGTGTGTTCGGACCTGTAGCTCCAACACCACCAATGTTAAACGAGTTCGTTTATTTGGTTATTCGTAAGGAAGAGTGATGAGAATAATGAGATTGTAGAATGCTCGCCTAGTAGCGCAAGGCTTCTCTCACACCTTGGAATTGATTACGAGATGGTTGATTTCTTCGTAATGGACATTATAACAGTCCTCTACTTTACCAGTTTAGTAGCTTCCGAAAAACTGAGTATGCAGCCATGAATGTGGTCATGGTTTTATCTCTATGGGGATTTAGACAAAGAGATATAAATGAAGGTCCCTGTGTGACTTCATGTGCTTAAATCAAGTAGTTCCTGACCACGGAATACGATCTCAATTAACTGAGACGTTCACTATATGGATTAATATAATCCGAGCGGATGTGGTATACCGCCTAAGTGAGTACTTGATTAGCTTGGGATACTTGAACAAGTATTATGCCCTTGCGTGTTTTATTACGCGATCCATTTTTGGATTTGCCTTCGAGATGAAGGATCTTGGGAAGAAACGGTAGTGACTCGGCCTGATGATCGACTCCCGTAAAGATTGAATCTAAGTCCATGATTCAGACTACACCCAGAAGGTGTTATGACGTTGTATTCATCATGACGCTAAGTCGTCAGATTCTCCCATGATCGTTCGATCACTAGACATTGATATAGACCCATTCCGTCCCTGATGTGACGATGAAGAGATATTGAACCATGATGTTCATATCTAAGTACAATAAGCGCATTATTGTACTTGGTCTAATGTGCTAGGACGAACATCTCGTCTGCTGTGAATGGTATAGCTCGACACAGCATCGCGCTAACACGCTGCCATCGAAATGGCATAAAAGACATTTTCCCATTACCTTAAGGTAACTGTGGATGAGGGCTTGTCTTATCCCATTTGCGTCATCGAGTGTACCTACCCCCTTCGGTACTCGAATTAACGCAACCCTTTTTCGGTTATACCGATGCCGGTTACTTATCAGACCCGCATAAGGGATATTCCTAACATGGTATGTCTTTACCATTAGGAATAAGGCGACATCTTGGAGGTCTTGGAATGACTCCAAGTGAATCACTCTGATCTATTCGTGCTCTATGAGACGACTAGAGAGTGTATATGACTTCGAGCTAGTATTAGTCATATTTGAATTACATATGTTCTGTCTCACGATCTAGATAAAACACTTGTCATAGAAGACAACTTGTTGTTATTGATCAAGAGAGACATGACTACATTATGCTATTTAGCATTTCTCGCCGAAATTAATCTTCACAAATGAAGTTTAAGAGCATCCAGTTGAATGCTCGTTCTATTCCACGTTAGATTTTCCTGCATCCAGTCGTATGTAAGTAAATGAGGCATCCAGTCGAATGCTCGTACTCTTTCTTGGAATATGAAATCTTTGCACCCAGTCGTGTGCAAGTGAGGGGGAGCATCCAGGTGAATGCTTATTGCACTAATTACTACTTAGTCAAAATCTTCGCACCCTGTCGTGTGCAAGTGAGGGGGAGCATCCAGTCGCATGCTCGTGTACTCTTTTTGTCCTTAGACCAAGGTTTTTTTTCCCACTGGGTTTTCCTTGGCAAGGTTTTTAGCGAGACACGTTCCCATCATATCTCACTTAAGATTGCCGAAATTAGGGGGAGTATCCTGTTGTATACTTCTTACCACTGTGTACTCTTTTGTCCTTCGACTAGAGATTTTTTCCCACTGGGTTTACTCTAGCAAGGTTTTGATGAGGCATCTGTTTTGTGGTTGATCCCCTACTACTACCATTGTTGCACTCTTTTTCCTTCGATCAGAGATTTTCCCATTGGGTTTGCTCTAGCAAGGTTTTGATGAGGCACACTGTTTTGTGGTTAGTTACTTACATGATATTTCGGCATATATCATTCGGCTACACAGTTTCTCCTAGGTACCGGTTTTGTCCCACACTGGGTTTTCCGGCCCTAAGGTTTTTATGTGTTTAGCACTGCGAATGAACTCGACTCAGATCGACTGCATGAAGACGAAGAATTCAAGACGTCCAAAGGGGGAGTGTTGTAAAATATTATTGGACTCTTGGGCTTATAATTTATGGGCCCAAGTTGGGCTTGTAACCCTACCCCTCTATCTATATAAAGAGGGCTAGGGGTCTTGTATTTTACATTCATTCACATATTCATTCATAATAAAGACTATACCGTTCTCCCCTCTCTCTACTTCTGTCTCCCTATATACGTAGCTAATAGTGTATTACAACATGATGATTTTTATCTTGAATCAAAACATACTTTATTATTAGATGAATGGGAACAAAACTAAATTAATAAACTAAAAAAAAATTCAATAGAAATGACAAAAAAAAGAAGTTAATTTGATCACCACCGTTCATTAGACCCACTTGGAACAGATTCTGATCCTACGTGGCAATTAAATTGTTTTTAAATTTATGTTTGGTGTCCGGACTATAAATAAATTACAGATAGAATCTGGCTAAGTATAAACTTCAAATATATTTATATTTATATATTTATATATATATATATATAGAGAGAGAGAGAGAGAGAGAGAACTAGCAGTGGATCAGCAATAGTAACTTCAATTTCTCAGTAAGGTACTAAAATAAAGCTACTAATATTTTATGAATAGTATGTTTTTGTTATTTTACTTCAATTTTGTTTTTGTTTGTTTGTTAGCTTTGTTGGTAGGGTTTTGAGTTAATTACATTTAGGGCTCAAATTACTTCTTATTGCTTGTTAAGAAACTTATTAGTGGGTTTTGATATATTTGTTTAAGGGTGAAAACTTATTAGTAGCTTCAAGTTTTCAGTAAGTTACTAAACTTAAAGCTACTAATATTTATTAATATAGTATGTTTTGGTTATTTTACTTCAATTTTTTTGGGTAAGTTTGGTGGAAAAAATGGCTTCTTTTGCAGCTTAGGGTTTTGGGTTATTACATTTTAGGGCTTTTTAAATTGCATCTTATTTCTTGTTGAGCTTTTGATAATAATTTTTGGTAAGTGGGTTTTGATATTTTGCTTAAGGGTTAAAAATGTTTTGTTTTTTTTACTTCAAATTTTTTTTTTTTTTGCTTGATAGCTTTGGTGGTAAAGATTGCCTCTTTTGCAGCTTACGGTTTTGGGTTATTACATTTAGGGCTTTAAATGCATTTTTACTTGTTAAGGGTTTTCATAACAAAAATTGGTAAGTGGGTGTTGATATTTTGCTTAAGTATATAAATATATATATAGAGAGAGCAGTGGTTCAGCAATAGTAGCTTCAATTTTTAAGTAAGGTACTAAAATTAAGCTACTAATATTTTATGAATAGTATTTATTGGTTATTTTTTTACTTCAGTTTTGTTTTTTGTGTTTGTTAGCTTTGGTGGTAAAAATTACTTCTTTTGCAGCTTAGGGTTTTGGGTTATTACATTTAGGGCTTTAAATTGCTTCTTATTTCTTGTTAAGGATTTTTATAAAAAAATTTGGTAAGTGGGTTTTGATATTTTGCTTAAGGTTTTACTTATATATACAGTGTCTACATATATATTTATATATATAGAGAGAGAGAGAGCAGTTGTTCAGCAATGAGCAATAGCAGCTTCAATTTTTCAGTAGGTTACTAAACTTAAGCTACTTATATATACAGTGTCTACATATATATTTATGAATAGTATGTTTTGGTTATTTTACTTCAATTTTGTTTGTTTGTTAGCTTTGGTGGTAAAGATTGCTTCTTTTGCAGCTTAGGGTTTTGGGTTATTACATTTTAGGGCTTTTTAAATTGCATCTTATTGCTTGTTAAGGGTTTGTATTAAAAAGTTTGGTAAGTGGGTTTTGATATTTTGCTTAAGGGTTTACTTATATATAGTGTATATATATATTTATATAATATAGAGAGAGAGCAGTGGTTCAGTCATAGTAGCTTCAATTTCTCAGCAAATTGCTAAAATTAAGCTACTAATATTTATGAATAGTATTTATTGGTTATTTTTTACTTCAGTTTTGTATGTTTGTTTGTTTCTTATCTTTGGTGGTAAAGATTGCTTCTTTTGCAGCTTAGGGTTTTTGGGCTATTACATTTAGGGCTTTAAATTGCATCTTATAACTTGTTAAGAGTTTTCATAAAAAAAAACTTAACTGAGCTGGTAAAGATAGGTACTAATATTCATAGTAATTATGTTGTATCTATTTACTTCAGTTTTAGTTTTTTCTTGTTAAGTTTGGTAGTAAAGATTATTGGGAATTATTTCTTTTGCAGCTTAGGATTTTGGTTATTACATTTTGGGCTTTACATTGCATCTTATTGCTTGTTAAGGGTTTTGGTAATTATTTGGTAATTGGGTTTTGATTTTTTGTTTAAGGGTTACTAAACTGTCTTTTTTGTAGTTTTGAGTTTTGATATTTTTTGGTAAGTGGCCATTATACTTTAGTTTTGTTGTCTGCTACTCTGCTTGTTAGTTTGGTAGTGGTTTTATTTATAAATTTTAAATTTAGGTCATTAAATTGCATCCGATTGCTTGTAAAGACTGAATTTTTGCAATTTTGGTTGTTTTATTTCGGTTTTGTTTTCTGTTTGTTAGCTTTGCTGGTAAAGATTGTTTCGTTTCGCAGCTCAGGGTTTTGATTATCATGTTTAAAGATTGAAATTGCATCTTAGTGGTTGCAAAGACCGTCTTTTTTGCAGCTTAGGGTTTTGATATTCTGTTTAGTAGTGTTTTGCTTATTTTACTTCAGGATTTCAGTTTGTTAGCTTTGGTGGTAAAGGTTGTTCTTTTTGGAAGCTTAGGGTTTTGTTTTTATATTTAGGGCTTTAAATTGCACTTAAATGGTTGTGAAAACTGTCATTTTTTGCAGCAAAGGATTTTGATATCTGTTTAGAGTTGAGATGTTTTGGTTATTTACTTATTTACTTCATTTATGTTAACTGTTTGTTAGCTTTGGTGGTATACATTTGGCAGCCTAGGGTTTTGATTTTTTAACGAGGCTTTAAATTGCATCTTATTGCTTGTAAAGCCTGTCTTCTTTGCGTCTTAAGGTTTGCTTATTTTGTTTAGGGTTTAAATTTCCGCATATTTTGTTATATTTAGGGATCAAACTTTTACCATTTTGCTTGTAAAGACTGTTTCTTTAGCACCTTAGGGGTTTTGCTATTTCCTCATAATTTTGTCAAGCGCTTATAGTCCAACTTTTTTGCATGTAGTTATTGTTTCTCCTGCTGCTTGGGTTTCATTAAATTTATTTAGGGCCTAAAACCATATTTCTGGTGAAGACCGTATTTTTGCAGCGTAGGGTTTCGATTAAGTATTCAGGTTTTAAAAATTCCATCATACTGCTTCTAAAGGCCGTCTTTTTTGCAGGGATCTTATCATGTTTTACTTAGGGCTTGATATACCAACCTCTTATCTGCTAAAAGTATATTTGTTTTGCAAAGTAGATGTTTGGAATTTCAATTTAGGGCATAGTTTTCCTGGCCTAGTGCTAGTAAATAGTATTCTTTTGCAGCTTACAGTTTTGTTGCTCTCATTAAAAGTTTCAAATGCCAACCGCTACTTAGCACATAACATTTCTTTTGGTATTTCTTTTAGCAGATTAAGGTTTCATTTTTATTTGTAGGTTTAGTTTCCAACCTTTTGTTACCATTTGAAGTTTCTATTGGCAAATCGGGTGCATTCCATCACTTTATTGTGAAGTTTTTGTTAGGAATTTGAAGTGTTTTATTATCCCTTGCTTACAATTATGTCATGCCAGAATGGAACTCATGGCATTAAATAATGTCTCTTAACATGAATTTCTTACTTTGGTTTGTTACTCTACATTCTAAGAATCTAAATCGTTTAACGTTTTTTTAAAAGAGCATAACTTTTACCTTGCGCATACACGCTTTTTTCTTCACTTCTCTGTTCTACTTGCTATGTGTACAACTCACCTGCTGGATCGAAAACATAAAAAGGCTAGATTTTCATCTGCAGGTACAAGCTTTGTCCTGTTATTCAGGTTTTGTTTGACTATGGGTGACAAAGAGACCGCGGCAAATGGAGTCATAAAAGAAGAGCAGAAAATTGAAGATATTCCTCGACAGAAAGATGGGGAATCAAATGCGGTCAATGGAATTGCAAAAAATTCTGAAAATGATGAGAGTGTGGGAAATGGCGCACAGAAAATGGACATTGACCCTGTGAACAAGGATGATATGGATAACCAAGAAGAGGAAAGAGAAGACACTGAAAGTAAACAAGAGAAAGAAGAAGAAAAAAATGAGGTGGCCAAGGAGAAAAAAGAGGAAATTGAAACTGGCCATGTAGGCGATAATGAGGGGGGAAAAGAAGGAAATGATAGTAAATTAGAGAAAGGTGAAACAAGCGAAAAGGTAACTGAAGAGAAAAACGAAAATTTGGGAACTGAACTTGTGAGTAAAGAGGATAAGGACACTAAAGAAAGCAATGAGAGTAAATTAGAAGTAGTATCAGGAGAAAATTTATACGAAGAGAAGAAGGAAACTGATACTGTGAGGAGAGATGATGACGAAATCAAACAAGAAAATGGAAGTAAGTCGGAGGAAGAAGAAACTAGTAAAAATGCAACTGATGATAAGAAAGGAGGGTTGGAAACTGACCTTGTAAACACGGAGGATGTGAAAACCAAAAAAGAAAATGAAAGTATAACAGAAGAAGAAACGAAAACGGGAACTGAAGAGGAAAAGGAAGAAATGGAAACTCACAAAATGAGCAAGGAGGATAGCGAAACCAAAGATGAGGGGGAGACAGGAAAAGAAACTACGGCAGAAGAGGGAGAGATGACCAACGACGTAATTGAAGAGAAAAAGGAAGAAGCGAATAGTGAGAAAGGGAATGAAGAAAAAGAAACTGAAGAAGAAAAGGTAGAAACGGGAGACAAGTCATCGGACGAGGATAAAGAAGATGGAGCTAACCAAGAGGAAAAGGAGATAATCGAAGAGAAAGAAGAATCAGGTGCTGAGCCAATGGAAGAAGAGATAGTAGCAAAAGGAAAGGAGGGGAGCAAAGAAGAGGAGATGGAAATAAAAGAAAATGAGGAGAGCAAGAAAGATGAAAAAGTTTGGGTAAAGAATTTGAAGAAGGAAACGCAGAAGGGTAAAAATACTACAGAAAACACTGGGAGAAAAGCTCGTGATAAGAAACGAAAAAGTGACAAAAAAGAAGTTGAAGAGAAAGAGATACAACCTAAAACCCCTGTGACCACGGCTAATGATCGTCCTGTACGAGAACGCAAGTCTGTGGAAAGGCTGGTTGCGTCCATTGAAAAGGATTCTGTTAGAGACTTTAAGATTAAAAAGGTCTCTTCTTCTCCCAATTTTATAATACATTTGACAGCTAAATTAAGATTCTGTATTAGCAGCTCCAGTTGTTGATTTGTTTTTGGCTCTCTTTTTATTTCAGGGCCACGGCACTGCTCTGAAGAATATTCCTAATGGTACAACTAGCTTCACTTGCTCTTCATAAAGTGAATCATTTAAACATCGTGGAACTATTTAAAATGTTATTCACAAAGTTGCAATGTGGGCTAATAATAAACTTTGGTATTATTTATAGAATATTATCTTACAGATCAAGTATTTCAGTGACCAATCTTAGTGTTGGCACCCTCTTTGTTGTTGAAAAGTGTGCTCCAACTTCTGCTTTGCCAGTATAACTTGCTTACAGCTGCATTATGTTATATGTTGCTCCACATTTCCTCTGAAAAGATATACTATTTATCCTAGTAGTTGAACTTTTCAATCAATGAACTACATGTTAATGTTTTACAATTAAATTGTTGTTTCAGTGGCATACAAGTTATCAAAACGTTCCCCCACGTTTCCTCTTAAAAAGATTTAGTATTTATCCGTTTTCCTTGTATCCTAGCAGTTGGACTTTTCAATCAATAAACTTTGTGTTCCTGTTTTACAATAAAATTGTTGTTTCAGTGGCATACAAGTTTTCAAAACGGAAGGTCGGAGATGATACACTGAAGTTGCTTCATACCATTCTATTCGGAAGAAGAGGAAAGGTAATATAAGATTAAACCTAAGCACGATGTTGAAGAATTCATTTACCCTTCGCTCTCTTCTATTTATTTTATTTTCATGTTTGTACATTCTTCCATAAGCCTATCATGGAACAAGCCATAATGATTTATTAATTTTCCTCTTATGCTTCTCTCAACAATTACCGTAGAGGTTTACCTGCCTGTACCTTTAAATGTGACTTGGACTTCATCTTCCTTTACGTAACATACAAATAAGTTTGCTGTAGTTACTTTGTGTTATGGAAATATTTTAATTTCCTTGTTCTTATCCATAAATGGAAGAGGATGATAGAAGTAGAACTGTATAAGCACTTCTGAAATTGTGAAATATAATAATGGTTCTACATCTCATGCAGGCTGCTGAAGTGAAAAGTAATATCTCCATGTTCTCTGGCTTTGTGTGGAATGATAATGAGGTATAATGTTGGTATTTCTGTACTTTACCTGTTATTCCAGTTTCCCATATGAAGCCATGAAGGCAATTGATGAGTGCTAACTCTTATTTTGATGCAGGAAAAGCAAAAGCTAAAAGTTAAAGAAAAACTAGACAAATGTGTTAAAGAGAAGTTGGTTGATATTTGCTATGTGCTGGACATACCCATTGCAAAAGCTAATGGAACGAAGGTCTGTTGTTTTTACATTTATATAAAAATGGTTGTATTAAGGTTTTGTGTATTCACTAAGAATTGTTGTTCATAAGATGTCCTTCTACTACATGTCTAAATTTAGAACATTAGCCAAGTTGAATAAATGCTATTATCAACGTATCATATTATCATTCTTCCTACACAATATCTTGTTTTCTTGTTTTTATGTTTACTAACTGGTTTTTAATTATTAACACAGGAAAAAATTGTTGCAGAGTTGGTCGAGTTCTTGGTGGCCCCTGAAGCTACGACTACCGACTTACTCTCTGAAAAAGAAAAGGTTGGTTAGCTGTACTTGTTTTGTTTTTTACGATAATCTGTTTTTTATATTTCTTGGCCTAAATTTTATGAAAAATATCATTTTAAATGATACCAGTCGAGCGGGGGTAGGAAGCGAAAGAGGACCGTTAAAGGGAGTGGATCTGAGATTGTAAGCACGCCATCCAAACGATTAGCCAAGGTTCAATTCTTTTCTATTAAATATAGCCTCATGTTTAATTTACCCGTCAACTTCTTCATATACCACTGTCATGACTAAATGGTGAATAATTTTAGATTGGTAATTAAACCCCCAGGTAGTCCATACTGACCTCTTAAACCAGTAAGGATCTACCACCGGACACTAGAAGGATACATTACTTTTATGGGAGAGTTTGCTGTCTTTTACATGTTTAAAACTTGGTAGTCTCCTGCTAAATATCAACTAAATTGCAATAATAGATATTATGGTTTCCCTTTGTCAATTAGAGTATTTGTCTAGCATAGGATGAGTTTGATCCTTGAGGTACGTGTAATTTTGAAATTTTTGCGCTGAGGCAAATATATGTGTCATATTAAATAAAGCCTAGAGCATTCAGCAAGACAGTATAAAAATATAGTCTTACAAGGGATAACCGGTTTTTGCAAAAATTATGACAAGTTAATTACTCCCTTTGTTTTTCTTAAACTCATTTTCTAAGCATTTCAAAATTTATTTCTGCATTTGTAACTTATGGAAACAAAATAAGCATATGCAAGTACTTTAAGTAAGAGAATTCCTTAATTTGCTTTTAGCACTGCAATTCGGGTTGGCATCTTATTCCTTCTTTTTTCTGTATTTTGTCGTGTTATAGAATTTTACCAAGGTTAAGGATGATGAACCCGAAACAGAAGACGAAGAATCAGATGACTCCGAGAAACAGAAAGATGAACAAGAAGAAGACAAATACATGAATGGGGTTCCTAAAAAATCCAAAATTCAGCTATCTGAGCCTTCTGAAAGTGAAGAGGAAAAAGATGAGACGGAAGAAATTTCCTCCGAACAGGAAAAAATTAAAAAGAAACCCCGTTCACGAAAACCGTCCGTCAAGAAAAAATTTGTGGCGAAGAAAAAAGAAGAAAATGACGACATGGAAGAGGATTCTTCTGAAGAAGAAAAGGCAAAAAAGAAACCCCGTGTTTCTGCTAAGAAAGAATCTGTGGCAAAGACAAAGGAAGAATATGATGACATGGAAGAGGACTCCTCCGAAGAGGAAAAAGCAAAAAATAAACGCCGTTCAAGACAAACTTCGGCCAAGAAAGAATCTGTGGCAATCACAAAAGCTAAAAATGTTGTAACTCCAAAAAAATCTTCTCCACTAACTAAAAGAACTCCAACAAACTCATCGTCGAAGCGTGTTAAGGTTGATGATAGCAGTGATACTAGTCCAAAGACATCAAGGCAGAAGAAAACTGATGACATGAATGAGAAAAAGGAGAAAGTAAAGGCTTTAACCCCAAGGCAAGCTGCTTCCAAGGAAAAAAGTGGTAATGTTTAATCTCTCTACTTTTATATCTGCAGTTCTACAAAGTATTATCATTGTCTGGGAGTTTAGTGTTGGTTTTTATGAAGGGCGAAAAGTTGTGGAAAAGAAGGAAAAACCAAGTGATGCTGAACTCAGAAAAATGATATGTAAAATCCTTCCAGAGGTCGACATCAACACGGTGAGATATTTTTATCTCTTTGCCGAGTTCTCTTGTATGAGCATTTGCTATATAGATATTTTCGAAATCCATCGGCTGCTGGCATTTTTATCTATTGCTGTGTTGCGTACACCCACATGTTTCATGCTATATGCCTTACCAGCATCCTAAAGTGAGCCTTTTACTCGTTTTTCGTATCCTTTCAGTGCTTGGTAAAAGCTTTTTCTCCCTTCTCCTTTTTAACCCTATATGAGTGCGAGTCTTCATCTTTTATTTAATACTCTTTGGCATTTTGCAGGCTACGTTCACAGACATTCTGAAACAGCTTGGTATGTTACTTTCCTTTAATTTGACATGCTTTTCCTTTTTTGAACCTAGTACATATAGATTCATTTTTCATCGTAATTTGCACAAAAAATGTGGAAAGTCTAAGGCTGAGTTTGTTCATAACATTTAAAATTATAAATGAGAAGATTGTCCTTCAGTTTATATTTGAACTCCATATAGTTTCCTTGTCTAAATGACTCGAAATTTGTCTGGATGGATCTATTAAGTGGGAAAAGTTTCTCAGTATATTTAGGCTTGGTTTCTCATGTTTAAAATTCCTATCATGATTCATGCCTGTGCATGTTAGACTTGATTCGTATCGTATGTCCTATAAGCATGTGAGACGACACGTTCAGTCAGTTATACATCAGTTTTTTTAACTTTACGGAAGATCATGAGAATTATGTGTTTAGGGTCAAATCACAATTCTTTTGCTTTTCTATTGCAATATTTTACACTCGAGTGTTTTTTTCCGATCCTATGACCCATCCATTTAATGCATTCCTCGATGCTTTCAGCTGGAAGGTACAAATCAGATCTGACGCCCAGAAAGTCGTCGATAAAACTCATGATTCAGGAAGAGCTTACCAAACTAGCTGAGGCTGCAGATAATATTGATGAAGAAAATGAAGAAGAAGAAGAAGAAGACAAGGCTAAGAGAAAGGAGACAAGCCATTCAGCTAAAAGAGTGAAAACTTGAAGTTCAAACTTTTCGTTAGCCACGAAAACTTTTCCCCGTGTATTTACTTTTAGGTGTGCCGAATCTTTTTGGAAAAGAGACGGTTGTACTTTATTGGTACGTAGTTTGTTCCCGCTTAAAGTCGAGTTCCAACTTGTCTAGGAACTTATGCCTGCAGTCTTGCAGTTTGTTGTGTAATTTGTTCACGGCATTTGTGAGTAGGTTTGTCTTGCTTTTGAAGCTCTTATTAAGGATCAAAGGATTATGTTCTGTTTAATGCGAGCACAAACATGCTATGATGAATATCTATGGTGGTTTTAGTGAATTGTTTAGTCACTGAGAGAGCAACCAAGTTTTCTTTTTAGTACATTGGAAATTTCGAAAGCAGCCAAGTTATGCTCTATTTTTTTACTCTTTCTTGGATGGACTGGGCTGGGTGTTTTGGCTTAGACTTTGTAGAGATGAGGTGTGCTGATCATCATGGCGGAGGTCTACTATTAGAGCTTGCGTTATCCGTCTGAGTAAAGGCGTAGTTCAATTTTTTTTTATTATTTGTTTATGACTTCGAAGCTTGCGAATGAGTCGATTAAATTCACAACCAAGCTATATAATATGTAACCCTTCTACAATACGGGACACTGGATTTTTCACTTTGTAGTGATGAGTTCTCATGTAGATCCATCATTGCCCTTTTCTAGATCGCAATATCATCCTCCAATAAATATATCTATATATCCTCTATATAAACAATTTGAAGTGTCGCTATGCATTCCGTAACAAATGTAAACAGTTCTGAAAAATATAGCGGTTTTAAACAGTTAAGGCACTGAACCAGAAGCTGAGTGGTGAGGAAGAGGAGAAGAAGGGCTATGACGAGAACCGGAAGCTCGACAAGTTCGAAGGCAACGACGTGGGCTTCTTCGTCAGCACAGACTACGACGACGGCAATAAGGAGGCGGATGCGGTTTGGGAAGTTATCGACCAGAGATGGACTCCAAGAGGAAGGACCGTCTGGATGCTAGGCTTAATTTTTCGTTTTTAAAAATTAAATAGATAGTTTTTCTTTTTAAAATTTAAATTGTATTTTCGTTTTTTCAAAAAAATAATAAGTGTATAGTTGGAAAAATAGAGGAAAAATTTAGCGAGCTCAAACTTAACCACCAAATCTAGTCTAGTTATTATAATAGAATCATAATAGAATGATACCTCGGTTTATGACCATCGTTACAAAATAATAAGCGACGAAATCAGAATTATAAAATAGGGGCCTGATTTTTTATAAAAAAAAGTTTATACCTTATATGAAATTATTTTACGGAGTGTGGCCTGAAACACTCAAATTTAAATATTTTGATCAAAATACATAGGAAAAATTTATTATTTCATCAATTTTTTCCAAAATGGGAGAGGCTGCAGCTCCGGATTGTCCCTACCCAGTTACTTCTTTCAGAATAATGTTATTTAGAGGCAAAAAATATAAAAAAACTATCACAAATTCAAAAATTTATTATAAACACGTTACAAACCCGTCATAAAAAAAATCATAAAAAAAAAATTCACAAACCCGTCACTGGTAAGTGGCGAACCTATTTTTCTTCCTAGGCTCGGCTTATTCTACAGCTCGCGTCGGCTCCGAGGTCGTTAAGAGGTCCGGTAAAAATGTGGTCTGCTTCGGCGACGGATTCTTGTCGTACCTGCATAAGTAACGAACAGGGGGTCCGGGTTGATACTAGGCTTTCCCTCTCCGATGGTCTAGTCAGTACGGTGGGAAAAAGCGCAAGTCACTAAGAGCGAATGTTTATCTAAAGAGAGAGAAGGATCGGGCCGGTTACATAGCGTGGTATCAAGTTCGACGGGGTATAATTAAGTAGGTCGGGTTCTTTTTGTTTTATCTCTCCTCCTTCTGTTTATATTTATAGTATCATTCGAGACATATCAGCCATTGAATCATTGTACCGTCAAATACTAATATAACGGCGTTAGGTCTATTTAAGGCTCTGACAATGGTACAGTCCTTGAACATGACTCACAGTTGGTGACCTGTGATTGGACCACGTCGATGAAACGTTGAGGGGCCCCTCCAGGGAGCAGCAACATTAATTGAAGAAGCATACTCGATACGCTTCTCTAGGCCGGTATAGATATGGCCCGGCCTTTTCAGGTCCGGGATAGCACGCCGATCAAGACACAAAGGCCCGGACATACTATTTTTTAGGGATGATATGGGCCGGATAAGGGGATACCGACGTTCCAACCTTGTGAAAAAGAAAAACAGCACAATTGGTGTCACTCTTTGCACATTTTTTTTTCTAGTGCATGCGGTAAATGACATAATGCTAGTTTATTATAATTATAGTATATAAATTTATTGAATGTATTGAAAAAAGGTTGTAACTTTTTGCTATTTATAGATTGCAGATGTATCTTTATAAGTTATAAAATTGCATAATTCATAACATTATCCTACGTATTGTGGATTAAATAAATATTCCCTCGTTTAGTTTTTTGGAAATTAGTAAATTAAAATTATAAATAAATAAATAAATTGTAATTTCTCTTTTGCTCAGTCGGCTAAGTAAACGGGACAATAAAATTTAGAAAAGAAAAAACCTAATAAATATTCCAATTTTATATATACATCGATTTTCTTGTTTTTTTTAGAGAGATAAATAAAAAGAAGAGAGATAGTGGGTCACACGGTTCATAGTAGAAGCAAAATCACAGCGATAAATTTGGTACTTCTTTTTTACCTTTTTGCTGGAATTTGGTGATTTGATTAGTCTAATTCGTTTATGTATAGGGTTTTTGTCTTAGTAATTATTTTTTTTAATTGTTTTGATGAAGGGTACAATTTATTGTGTGTTGGCGTTTTGTTTATTGATGGGTTTTCTTCGATTTTTGCATATTTTTTTGTGGTGATTTAGATAGTGGGTTTTCTTAGTTTAATTCGTTTATGTATAGGGTTTGTTTTAGTAAAAATAAAATAAATGTTTTGATAAAGGGTAGACTTTATTGTATGTTGGTGTTTTGTTTATTGATGGGTTTTCTTCGATTTTTGCATATTTTTTGGTGATTTAGTTAGTGGATTTTCTTCATTTTATTGAATTTTATGTGTGGTGGGTTGTTTTTAGCTGAACTTTTTTATGAATATATCTGTTTCAGTTTTTTATTTGAATCGGATATTTTTCCGTTAAAGATTCTGTGTCCTATTTTTCGATTAGTTCTACAAAGAGATTGTCTTGCAAAAAAATGTTTTAAAAAAAACATTTGGTTTTTTAACAAAAAATATACTAGTACATACTATATGCTAAAAAATCATCTTTTAGCTCGTTTCCTCCGTTATTCGGAAAATTTCCATTTCTAGGGCTGGTTAGCCACTTCACTCGCGGGACTGATTTTAATGTACAGAATTAGTTAGTGGCTATTTTATTAGTAACTGATTTGGACTAGGTAAATAAAAATAGCTGAAAGGTTGTACGACTAAATTTAAACCTATCCGTCACGACTCACACCGTTCAAACTTCAGTTTTATTAGACTCTTTTGAGAAAAATAAGTAAGATTGGAAGAAGGAAATTCAGTTCCTTTCCTGCCTTTAGAACTTAAATGTATTTGTAAGAGGTTAAATATCCTTTGAGATTTTATCTTGGGATTGTTTTGGACTCTTGTTGTACTATGATTTTTCTTTTGGGCTTTTGTGTTTATACGATTCACTGTCTAGTATAAAAAGTTCTTAGTACAATAATGAACTGGTTGCATTTGTAACTTGCTGTTTATTCTTTCATTTGTTATTTTTTCTGCAGTGTTTTTTATTCTTTTGTGTTATTTTGATATATCAACATACTTTATAGTAATATAACATGTCAGCAATTTTGTCTACCAATCTACACATTCAACTTATGTCGAAACATAGGAAAAAGAGAAAGAACAAAATTAGGGATAGGGATTGCTGTAACACTATCTGAGGAATTTTGTGTTTTTTTCACATCTAGGGTTCTAACATCTCAATCGTTTCAGATTTGTCCTTTTGGCTCAAAATGTGATAGTTTTTGTCATCTTGGCTTTAAATCTTGACTCCATTGTTCTCATATTCTCAGAAGCTGCTAGGATTAAAGTGGGATTTGGTTGTTTTAGTGTAAATATTTAATCTTTTGCTCTTATTTGTTACTGCATTGTTTTTTGCTCGAATTTTGTTACAGAGCTATTTGGTGTAAAGATGGAATTTGTTTATCTTATTTTCTACCAACATTGTTCTTCTTCTGCTCATATATGCTTACAGTGTGATACTGGTAAAATTGTTTTTGTCATTTTAGTTCAAAAGTTTATTTTTTTCTATTTTGCCAAGCAGTTAGTGGTGTTAACTTTTTTTTTTTAGTAATTTGGAGGTCAAGGTCAAGTCTTTGCTAGTAAGGTCTCATAGCTAGGTGCAATTATTAAAGTTGGGGTTTTACCTGTTTAGTTTTCGATGCCATACCTCTGTTCAGCTTTTCCAACAATACCCCTCAAATGGTGAAATTGGTTGCACTAATTTTTTTTTTATCCAAAAAGAGTGTTGCAGCTATTTAGTATATGTTTGTCTAAACCCATGGTCTTTTCACCTTTTTAGCTCAAATCATCATATGAGGTTCCCCACTACTCAAAGTGAAGTTTGAGATTTTCTTATTCTTATCTTGATTGATTCAATGTGCTCCTTAAGAAAGTGATTAGGATTTTGCTTACTTTTTGTTGTGAATTTTGATTATAATGTGATAAAAACAAAATGCAGGTAGATTTGGTCTATGATGCCGGTGACAGTGTGAAATTTGGATTTCGTGGAGTGTTATCGAAGGTTGCAATTATTCGATTTTGAGAAACACATACAACCCCAATTCCTGTTTTGATCTCATTTCTCTCTCAAATTTCAGTATGCAAGCCCCAGTGCAGCCCAAACCCCGCCTTGAGTTCCTTAACACCCGTCCCCCTGCGAACTACGTCGCCGGTCTCGGTCGTGGCGCCACCGGCTTCACCACCCGATCCGATATCGGCCCTGCCCGTGCTGCCCCTGATCTTCCCTCCTCCTCCGCCCCCTCCGCCCCTATTGGTGCCGCCCCGGCCCCTGAACGAGATGACGAGGAGGAGCCTGGTGAGGAGGAGGAGAAGGGCTATGACGAGAACCAGAAGTTCGACGAGTTTGAAGGCAACGACATGGGCCTCTTCGCCAGCGCAGACTACGACGATGATGATAAGGAAGCGGATGCGGTTTGGGAAGCGATTGACCAGAGGATGGACTCCAGGAGGAAGGATCGTAGGGAGGCTAGGCTTAAAGAGGAGATCGAAAAGTACCGCGCTTCTAACCCTAAGATTACCGAGCAGTTTGCTGATTTGAAGAGGAAGATGAAGACCATGTCGACCGAGGAGTGGGACAGTATTCCTGATATCGGAGATTATTCGTCGAAAAACAAGAAGAGGAGGTTCGAGAGCTGGGTGCCTGTTCCCGATACGCTTTTAGAGAAGGCTAGGCAGGAGAAGGAGCACGTCACCGCTTTGGATCCGAAAAGTAGGGCCGCAGGCGGTGCCGAGACTCCCTGGTCACAGACACCTGTCACCGATCTCACCGCCGTTGGGGAAGGTAGGGGTACCGTTTTGTCCCTTAAGCTCGATAGGCTGTCGGACTCTGTTTCTGGGCTGACTGTGGTTGATCCTAAGGGGTATTTGACGGATTTGAAGAGTATGAAGATTAACAGCGATGCGGAGATTTCTGATATTAAGAAGGCTAGGCTGCTGCTCAAGTCGGTTATAAACACGAACCCAAAGCACCCTCCCGGTTGGATTGCGGCTGCGAGGCTGGAGGAGGTGGCGGGAAAGATTGGGGCGTCGAGGCAGCTGATACAGAAGGGTTGCGAGGAGTGTCCTAAGAACGAGGACGTCTGGTTGGAGGCCTGTAGGCTTGCGAATCCGGACGACGCCAAGGGAGTTATCGCGAAAGGTGTGAAAGCGATTCCTAATTCGGTGAAGCTTTGGATGCAGGCTTCGAAGCTGGAGCATGATGATACGAATAAGAGTCGGGTTTTGAGGAAAGGGCTTGAGAAGATACCGGACTCTGTTAGGCTGTGGAAGGCTGTTGTGGAGCTTGCGAACGAGGAGGATGCGAGGCTTTTGTTGCAGAGAGCTGTCGAGTGTTGCCCTCTGCATGTGGAGCTCTGGCTTGCTCTTGCTAGGTTGGAGACTTACGACAACGCGAGGAAGGTCTTGAATAAGGCTAGAGAGAGGCTACCTAAGGAGCCTGCTATCTGGATTACCGCTGCTAAGCTGGAAGAGGCTAATGGAAATACGGGGATGGTGGTGAAGATCATCGAGAGGGGTATTCGGGCTTTGCAGAGAGAGGGGGTTGTCATCGACCGCGAGGCTTGGATGAAAGAGGCTGAGGCAGCCGAACGGGCTGGATCCGTCGCCACCTGTCAGGCGATTATCCGTAACACGATCGGTGTTGGTGTCGAGGAGGAGGATCGGAAAAGGACTTGGGTTGCTGATGCGGAGGAGTGCAAGAAGAGGGGTTCGATTGAGACCGCTAGGGCTATCTACGCTCATGCACTCACCGTGTTCTTGACCAAGAAGAGTATCTGGATCAAAGCGGCACAGCTCGAGAAGAGTCACGGGACAAGGGAATCCCTCGATGCTCTGCTACGTAAAGCGGTTACCTATAGGCCGCAGGCTGAGGTGCTCTGGTTGATGGGTGCGAAAGAAAAGTGGCTCGCTGGCGATGTGCCTTCTGCACGAGCTATCCTTCAGGAAGCCTATGCTGCGATTCCTAATTCCGAGGAGATTTGGTTGGCTGCTTTTAAGCTCGAGTTTGAGAACCATGAGCCCGAGAGAGCAAGGATGCTCCTTGCCAAGGCCCGTGAGAGAGGTGGCACCGAGAGGGTTTGGATGAAGTCTGCAATCGTAGAGAGAGAACTGGGGAACACCGACGAGGAGAGAAAGTTGCTCGACCAAGGGCTGAAACAGTTCCCGTCATTCTTTAAGCTGTGGCTGATGCTCGGCCAGCTAGAGGAGCAGCTCGGGTCTATGCAACAGGCTAAAGGAGTTTACGAGTCTGGTCTGAAACATTGCCCTAACTGTATCCATCTCTGGCTGTCGCTTGCGTACCTAGAGGAGAAGATGAATGGGCTGAGTAAGGCGAGAGCGGTCCTAACCATGGGTAGAAAGAAGAACCCTAAGAACCCCGAGCTATGGCTAGCTGCGATTAGGGCTGAAACCAGGCATGGTAACAAGAGAGAAGCTGATATTATAATGGCTAAGGCATTGCAGGAGTGCCCTAACAGTGGGATACTATGGGCAGCCTCGATTGAGATGGTGCCTCGGCCTCAAAGGAAAAACAAGAGTTTGGATGCTATTAAGAAGTGCGACAAAGATCCACATGTTTTCGCTGCTGTTGCGAAGCTGTTTTGGCATGACAGGAAGGTGGATAAGGCAAGGAATTGGATTAACAGGGCAGTTACCCTTGCACCGGATTTTGGCGATTTCTGGGCTATGTATTATAAGTTTGAATTACAGCATGGTACAGATGAAAACCAAAAGGAAGTGTTGAAAAGGTGTGTGGCTGCAGAACCAAAGCATGGGGAAAAGTGGCAGGCGGTGTCCAAGGCTGTCGAGAACTCTCATCTGCCTACAGAAGCTATTTTGAAGAAAGTTGTGCTTGCTCTTGGAAAGGAAGAGAATTCTGTTGACAAGTAGTAAGAATACTAGTTGCAGTTTCATTTCTTTTTTATTTATTTGTTATTAAAGGTTGAATTTTGGGAACTTTAGCTTGGGAAGTGTATGCCTTTCAGTCTAATATATGTGATGTGTGAAATAACAGGAGCTACTTATACCATTTTCTTATTATTATTATTATTTTACTTTTTTTTATTGCAATCTATAATTAATGTAAAATACAAATTCTAATTTTACTCCCTGTTGCCTTAATCAGCTCTTTGTGCTGCCAGAGAATGTTTGTATCTGGTTTGGTAAGCTTGATTTTCACACAAAAAAAGTCTAAATTTACAATGTTGTAAAGCAGAACCAGGCACAAGTACCAAAAATTGAAAGGCAAAAAATGTTATCAAAGTTGCTGATGCTTAACATCAGCTGGTGAATGAAGGAGGGGAACTGTCGGATTCTCATTCAACAGTGGATGCATCCTCGGTTTGTTTTCTGTTTTGGCTTGATTGCATCTCGACCATTGGATGAAAATCCAACTGCTAAGCTCCTTCACTTCAGCGTCTGATGTTTAATTTGACATAATCAACTCGTTAGCTTACACATTGTTTGGTCTAATCTCAGCTTTTCTGTATCTTTTTTGTAAAAAAAATTCTTCTTAAAATCTGGACCATAATTTGGCTAGCCAGCTTTTAAAATAATTGGTTTGTTAAGGTGAATAAACTCACTTTTTGTCGGGTAATGTAATATACACTATTCCCCTCCAGGTAAACTTAACAAGGGACTTGGGTCTTGAATTATTCAAAGTTTCAACTTCTTAACTCGCTTTTAACTTGAAAGAAAATAGGAAGCCGGATTAAATTTTAAAATACAGTAAAGGGTGAAAGGTCAATCTTCTTTTTTTTTTTCTTTTAAACTAATACTTCAAATATTTTAGTCTCCTTTTCTGTCTTCCAGTATTTGGCAATAACAAAAACCAAAACATAATAATAATAAATAAAAAACAATGTTGGTGGCAGTCTAGAAATGGTGTGACCTGGCTCACAGATGTTCGTAATAATGACAAGCTCAATGGAGACTTGCGACTGTCTTGAGCCAATGCCAATAAGTTTATCTGAACACCGACTATTGGGTACTTCAAATATCGATATTTTGGCTCGTAGAGTTGAACCGTAACTACTTTTTATTGCTTTCAAAATACTTTATTAATCAGTGTAACCATTGCTGCTCAGAAAGGGGACACATCTAACTTTGACGCTCTTTAAACAGCAAAACAAACCAACATATTAATCAAAACATACAATTCTTTCCCATTACACAATTTATTTATTTTTACCGTTATCAACGAGAGTCTCGGTTCTCGTTACATAATTGCATATCGAAACCGAAACTAAGACTGCAGATGTACTAGGCAAGAGGGAATTCAACTTGGAATAAGATTTAACAAATGAACTACAGTCTACACCTTTCTTTTTCTCCCAGAAAAGTTAGCTTACCCAAAAAAAGTTCCTACGGTGAGGATTCCCTAGCTATTGAGATGTTAAATTAATGCTTTTCACGTCTTCAGAGGAACGGCTTGTCATTTGAAGCTACTTCATCGTAAATATAAGAATTTTCCAATGCTAATTTTGTGAACTCTTCTTGAATCAGAAGCTTTATCGAAGATTTTTGTGGTGCCAGATCCGTTTTGTACCTTCCATCTGAAGCATCAAGCCATCAAGGTGTATGTTAGAATAAGTAATAAATCATTTCATTATAAGATTTTCGGTTCATTCAGATCAAAAAGATAATGGGCCCGGAAAAAGTACTATGTAATTCAAGGAATCGACAAATGCAACATCATCTGTATCTTAATGCCAATTATCTCGACTCTGGATCCAAATTGTCAACCTCCTTTTTATGACCCGTGAAAATACATGGAGGGAACACAACATAGCATACAAGAGGGCACAAAATGATGCCATTGAAAGAAATTTGAGGATTTGGAATCGAACAAACTGCATTACGAAGTGAATGCATGCACTCAGGTTTGACAATAAAAAGTAATCGGTATTTAAACTCGGATTAATGCCAGGATTTTTCCAGGGAAATTGTGATTGAAAATATATTCTCTTAAACATTATTTTCTTTTATATCACATTTTAAGTCAGAGAAATCTCTGCACCATAAGGAGAGTCAAGGTGGCTCAGTAATACAAACTACTTAGAAATGAAGGAGATTGGCATACCGAGTTGGACCAGAATGTCTGTGAACGTAGCCTAGAAAACGCCAAAAAGAGTAAATAAGCAGCAGACAACAATTTATGGAAAAAGACAAGAATATTGGTCAAATCAAAAAGAAAAGGGTCAGAATAGTATTTATCAAGCAAAAGAAGCCCAAAAAGGAAGGATAAGCAGAATGCTTACTTCGATATGCTTTTCTAGGGTATTGAGGTACAATTTATGTAGGCCTCGATAAAGACAATATGTTCAAGGAATTGACCAGAAAAAGTCTAAATAAAAGACCACTTTGCAAAGAGATCAAATTCTCACCAAGCCCAAGTCAACCTCACGAAGTATTCCACATATGGTTTTTCTGAGTTCAGCATCACTGGGTTGTAATTTATCTTTTTCAGGGTTGTCCTTCCCTTTCAATGATTTCATGACCTTTTTCCCTTAAGAAAAACAAGCATTATCATTGTAAAACATACTAGAGAATTGCGGGTAGAGGAATGCATGCAACAATATATCAATTTTTCATGAAGCCCCCTACAATCTTGAAGAAAGTAGTATCAATTTTTATCAGGCGTTGAAGATGATGCTAAGAGTGAAATTATAAATATCTTTGGTTATCAAGAAGGAGAACTCCCTATGAGGTACCTTGGAGTACCTTTAATTACTTCTCGTTTGAAAGAAAGTGATTGTAGACCACTGATCGAGAAAATAACGGCAAAAATTAACTGTTGGACCAATAGGTTCTTATCTTATGCGGGGAGACTGTAACTTATAAGGTCCATACTTTTTAGTATGCAAAACTATTGGTGCCAACACTTTATTTTACCATGTGCTGTCTATAAAACTATTGAAAGTATTATGAGAAATTTTCTATGGAAAGGAAATACTGATAGTCATACAGGCTCTAAAGTTAGATGGGATGATGTAACTATTCCTTTTGAAGAAGGTGGACTAGGAATTAAAAAACTAAAGGAGTGGAACAAAGCTTTATTAATCAAATGGATTTGGAATCTTCAAAATCCAGAATACTCTTCACTTTGGAAGAAATGGATTGAATTAGAGCTTTTAAAAGGCTTTAGCCTCTGGGATGTAAACCCACCATCGTCATGCTCTTGGATATGGAATAAATTATTAAAGTTAAAGAGAATGTTGTAGGTCTCTTATCATGCATAAAGTGGGCAGTGGCACTAATATCTCTCTTTGGTTTGATAATTGGTGCAATAATGCCCCTATTTGCTCTGTTCTGGACCCTATTATTATATATAATTCTGGTTTGAGCAGGAAAGCAAAAGTGAGTGATATTATGTTAAATGGAGAATGGTCTATTCCCTTCTCAGGCTCTATCTATATGCAAGAATTAAAAGAGTATATGCTAAATTGCAGCTATCCTATTAGCAATGAAGACAAAGCTGTTTGGATACCTAATCACGCTGGTTTTACGGTTGCTTCAGCATGGACTGAAATTAGAAGTAAAAGAGAGAAGGTGGATTGGTACTACCTTGTATGGAAAAAGCCAAGAATTCCTAAATGTAGCTTTATATTATGGCTAGCTATTTTGAACAAACTATATACGAAGAAATTCCTCTATAATATTGGGGTAGCAGCTGATAATACCTGTTTATTATGTGGAAATGCTGTCGAGGATATGGACCACTTATTCTTTCGGTGCTCTTATTCATTTGAAGTGCTCCGATTGGCTTTTTGTCAGTTGAAAATCCACTCTTTTACCTGCGATTGGAGATGGGATCAATGGATAAGTTGGGGTATATATACTTTTAAGGGTGCTACTGAATATGAAAAAAAAGGAAAAACCCTCTTCGCTACTATTGTTTACAAGATTTAGATGGAACGAAACGCAAGATTTCATACTCAAAACGCTTACCTCTGCGGAATTTATTGCGAAAGAGGCTGTATTTATGATCTCTGCCATTTTAGATAGCTGATTATAAAGGGGAAGACTATGACTTGGGGGGAGATTGTGGCTTTTAATTTGGTTTTTACTTTTTTTCTCTCTCTAGGGCTAGTTTGTTTAAGAAGCTCTTCTGTAACTCCGATGAGTTAATATGGGTGAGGGAGATGTAATTTCAATCCCCACCAGATGTTTGTGTAACTATTATAATTGTTTACTTGGTAAATAAAATCATTTAACCTTGCCAAAAAAAAAAAAAAGAGACCAAAGACAAAACTCCTCTTTTCTTCCTATCCAGTTTCTTATTTCCTTTTTTCTCTTTAACTAATTCATCCCCACGCACACACTCCTCTCCTTGCCAGCAAGCTAGTGATACGAGCTCCACACGCAGCGAACCACCATTTTTTTCCGCAGATTCAAGCTCCATTGCCATCGCATCATACAGGCAAGGCAGTGATTGCCTTAGAAATTTGCCAGCAGAGGACTGGAAGAGCTTTTACCAATTGCTATTTCAGACCCCAATTCAATAATTTTTTTGTTTATCTCTTTTAGTAAATATCAATTCAAATGCACTTTTTATACAATTTGTAAGTGGTTAAGAACCGGAAAATACGCACAGATAACGCCATGTCCATATTCTTTGATACAGTATGTTTTATTAAATTCTAACTTAAGCTAATTTTAATGAGTAGGATAGGGTGTCAATTGGGATGTCATTTGGGGTGTCTTGAACCGGCCCCACATATGTATACATATATGATATACACACACACACACATGTATATTTATGTATGTATGTAGACTATGGTTTACCAAATCCTTTGAAAGAAGATTGCTTTGGACTTGTGGCCTTCTCCTTCTCCTGGCTTTCAGCCTTAGCCACTGCCAAATGGCCCAAATCTGCCCTCATTTTGGCCATTTCTTGAATTTTCTTCTCTTGGTCGGCCTTAATCACCGCCACATCTGTCCTCAATTGAGCCATTTCTTCATTCCTCTTCTCCTGGTCTACCTTAGTTTCCGCCATATGTGCCCTTATTTGGGACATTTCTTGAGTCTCCTTCAACTTGTCGGCTTCTAAATCCAACAAATTTTCCCACAGGAATGCAAGATCTTTCTCTAGATGCGCAATCTTGGTCTTGAGCCTATTCAGCTCCTCCTCCCGAGCATCGGCACAGATTGTCACACGATGCCCCTCTGACGTTAACAATGTAGAAGGGGGGACCTCAACAGCTGAATCCCAGGAAATCGTCCTACGGCAATGATGAGAACCGATAATTAACTACAGAATGCTCCGTTAAAGACAAGCAAATTAGAGAAATTATAGAAATAGATGAGAATTCGGGATGGGAAAAGATCTAAGGTTTTTCTCTTACTGCTGTTGAAACTTATAAGGACTCAATACCCATTTTCTTTTTACCAAAACATAAAGACGAAAAACAACCAAATAATCCAAGGAAAAGTAAAAATGGCTAATCCTAATGTCACAGGGAAACGGTTAAAACCCAGAAACTTCCTGCTAAATAGTGTAAACAAATACGTAGAGGTAGAGCAAAACAAGCAAACAATACTATGTTTCAGATACCATTAAAACCAAGCCCTTATACTAGAAGGCATCACTATACGAAAGAGGGAGCTACATGTTAAACCGAAGTATCTACTAGACGATAACTCAACTCAGTTAAAAATAGTAACGTATACTTAGAAAAAATTGATAAAATAACATGATTTGTCAGGAAAACATACGGAAGCTCAACCGACGGTACGAATGGTGTGGATAAACCAACTGGGACTTCATGTTGGCCATCTAAGATCTCAAACAGAGGGCTAGGAGTCGCGGGCTCCACAAATATCTCGTTCTGGCTAATAAACTTAGCAGTCAATTTGCAGAATGCTTTCTTCGGCCTTGTAGGCACATCGATAGATGGCACCGGAGGAGATTTTCGCTTGCCCAGATTAACATGTTCTGAGACGGATAATGCCGGGGCGTGCTTATCCGGTTGAGGCACAAAAGCACGACGGGCAACCTGTCAAGGTAAACAAGAAAAGAGAGACGGTTACAAATGACTGGAAACTGGAAAGTGTAAATTGCTCAACATACAGGGTTTTGGAATTTCTTTATAAGTATAATCCATATAGTCTAAATGGGTAGATAAGAGACATTGGATCAAGGTATCAAACTGAATTAACAGCTTTAAAAAAAACATATGATGAAATATGCAGTACGAGTTATATCAATTCGATCAACGGCTCTTAGTTCTTACCTATCCAGTTAAGCCAAATGGATTATTTTCATAAATTTATTCCAATCCAGTTCAAAAAGTTGTAAGCAGTTACGGAAACTACCAAACGGATTACATTCTAAAAGAAAGCTTATTCTGCAAAAAGTTAATTTTTCTGATTCAGAATTAAAAATTGTTTGCAGCCCAGTCCACAGATGAAACAATATAACGTTCTGGTTGGTGCAAATATTTCTCACGAGGAAATGTAATAGAAAAATAAGTCTTTTTACATGGATGGAACTCCACCATCTTCTATCCCGTGTAGTAATTCTTCATAAAATCATGTCATCGGGATGCAATATTTTTTTGCTATCATATGTAAAACATCTCAAAGTTCGATTTGGTGGTAGCGTTTCCTACTGAAGGTAATTTAAGAATAAGAAACATTTCTTACAAAAAGTCATTCTTTTCCGTTAAATAGTTCTTGAACCTAACTCTTAATTACCAATTTCTACTCAAAATTCAAGTTATCTGTAGGAACATATTTTTAATTGCTTTATTTATCAAGACTCCTTGGTCACCTTTTAAGTCTACTTTTATATTTCATAATTCAAATTATTTTCAACATAAACTGAGCAGAAAAAGAAGCAAAAGTCAAAAGCCAAAAGCCAAACAAGGTATGCAACTTTTAAATTATCTGGGTTTTGTTGTTTTGTATACCATTACCCAAAAATACTCTTATATTCTAGGAATATTTTGGAAACCAAACTTTTTAAAGATTTATAGCCAATTGAATTCCCTATTAAGAATTAAAGACTACACCTTATTTGATCCCAGAAACTAGTTTTTTTTCTTTTTTTGTAGATATTGCAGATATGGACAAACATTTTTTTAATTACTAAAAACCAAACAATGAACAATTCCACTAGTATAATAGTATGGGTTCATGGAGTAATAATACTTGCAAAATAATTTATTGTCATAGTAAAATATACCCTTATCTCTAAGTCAGCAGTTCAATAATAAAATAATTAAAGGATACTACTACTAAAACTAGTAGTATATTAGTACTACTACATAATAACCAAAAAATACAAAATACCCACTTACAAACAATGAATTACTTCACTAATATGGGTAAATGGAGTAGTTATAGTTAAAAAAATAATTTATTGTCATAGTAAAAAGATACCTTTATCTCAAAGTCACCATTCCAATAATAAAAGGATACTACTAATAATATTAGCACATAATGATTAAAAATACAAAATTACCCAGTTACAAACAATGAACTATTCCACTAGCTATTATGGATAAATGGACTAATAATAGTTATAAAAATAAAATATTGTATTTTAGTAAGCTTTGTTCTGTGTATGGATACTAGTATATTAGTACATAATAACTAAAAATATAAAATACCCAGTTACAATCATGGTATATTAGATACAGTGATAGATTATTAAATATATATATATATATATAGAGAGAGAGAGAGAGAGAGAGAGAGAGAAGCATCTACCTTACGTATTGAAACCATTTCTTCGTCAGCTTCTCATAGACTTTTGACTTTTGACTTTTTCCAACTTTATTTTCGGTATTAATTTTTATTTTTTGGGATATTTTTCTACTTTTGACTTTTTCCAACTTTATTTGTGCGTTTTGTGAAGAGGATGGATTAATTAACTGCAATTAATCTGTTTAAACGCGTAAACCGTAGAAAAAATCTACGGTTTACAGTTAATCACTATAAACCGTAGATTTTTTCTACGATTTATAGCATTAAATGTACGGTTTGTATGTATATATCAGAATATTTAGGGTTTTTTAGGGTTTAGGGTTTAGGGTTTTTAATTTAGGGTTTAGGGTTTAGGGTTTAGGGTTTTTAATTTAGGGTTTAGGGTGTTAGGGTGTTAGGGTGTTAGGGTTTAGGGTTTTTAATTTAGGGTTTAGGGTTTAGGGTTTGTAATTTAGGGTTTAGGGTTTGTAATTTAGGGTTTAGGGTTTAGGGTTTTTTCATTTAGGGTTTAGGGTTTTTAATTTAGGGTTTAGGGTTTGTAATTTAGGGTTTAGGGTCTAGGGTTTTTAATTTAGGGTTTAGGGTTTAGGGTTTTTAATTTAGGGTTTAGGGTTTGTAATTTAGGGTTTAGGGTTTAGGGTTTTTAATTTAGGGTTTAGGGTTTGTAATTTAGGGTTTGTAATTTAGGGTTTGTAATTTAGGGTTTAGGGTTTAGGGTTTAGGGTTTTTAATTTAGGGTTTAGGGTTTTTAATTTAGGGTTTAGGGTTTGTAATTTAGGGTTTAGGGTTTATGGTTTTTAATTTAGGGTTTAGGGTTTTTAATTTAGGGTTTAGGGTTTACGGTTTGTAAAAACTCAATATTGGTCCTATCAATTAAAATACAGAATATTTTTTAGAAACATACAAATCAAACATACGAATCAAATTAAACTTACGAAATTATAACGTACAAATCAAATACAAAAACAGTGCATTTATTTTTTTTTGTAACGACTAAATGTTTTAAAGTTGGACATAGGGAGCATCTTTCCCGCCGATGTTAATCTATCCGATGACAGCTCAGTCTCTTCGATTTCGTTTAATCTACGGTTTGGATTAAATGATCCAGACCGTAGATTATATCTACGGTCTGCGCGTGAAAACAGAATTTATGCAGTACTTTAAATGATCCAGACCGTAGATTATATCTACGTAAGGTTGCCACACTATCTGTAATCATCAAATTAGAATATATAAACAATGGTTTAAAAATAGACGAGTAATAAATTCTGCGAACATAAGACAAATGCAAACATATACAACATATAATACGTAAGTTACATGTAATACGAAAATTAAAATTTACCTGTTCAGGCGACATATTGTCAAACTGGTCACGTATGTGGACCACATTATGTCCGTAGACATATGGCGTAAGGTTAGTTTGCCTCCACATCTTCCATCTGTAATATACAAACCAAAACCGATAAACAATAAATATAACCGGCAGCTAAGTAAATGATAGATGACACAATAATATAAAAAAGCAAATCCAATTCAAAAACTAAATAAATATCATACCTGTAACCGAGGGGGAACCTAGGCCAGCCCTCCGGTGGCTCGACATCTTCCGGCAGCTCTTCACACGGTCTAACCGGCAGTAGTCTGGTAATCGCCCACATATCCAGAAACATCACCGCCCCGCTTACTCCGGTTGTCTTACAACGTACCACCCTGCATAGATTAGCCTCTAACCAGGCCAGAAGAGCTGATCCCCAACTATACTCAGCACATGTGTCAAAATCCTCCAGAAATGGCAGAGGCCAGAGTGGAATCTGATCACTGCTCTTATCCGAAAACACATGTGCAGCCAGTAATAATAGCATGGCAGCCCTAGACTGATATAGTAAACGCTCCTCACTAGGGTTGGGGGGTAATTCACCGAAGGTCTGTAACATCCAATCAAGTCTAACTGTCAGACAGTTTAGATCGACTTGATTGTCAGCCGGCCTAACACCCAACAAACTCTCCATCATAGCCAACCTGCTCGCCTTCGTGTCATTCCGCTCCGACCGGGTCACAGCAAGACCATCCACCCTCAGACCGAGCATAATCTCTACATCCTGTAAAGATATCCCCAACTCTCCCCCGACAAAATGGAACGTGTGCGACTCATCACGCCACCTATCAACTAAGGCTGTAATCAACCCTCGGTCTACGGTATAATTACCTATACTGTAAATACCGTAAAAACCAGCCCTAATGATATTTTGAACTACCCTTTCAGGCGTCGGTATCTGCCAACTATAATTATAAACCCTAATCTTATTGGCATCTCCTCTACCCGCTTCTCTGCCAGCATCCCAAGTCTGACTAGAAATGTGACCAGTCTGTCGTAAAATACCCAACCTCCCTTTAATCTGTGGACCTGGGTCTGTCATCCTAACTATGATAACCAAATATAACTCAATTAATGATAACCAAAAAAATGATAACATAACCAATTAATGATAACCAAACAGTGATAACTCAATGATAACCAAACAATGATAACTCAATTATAACCAATTAATGATAACCAAACACACATTTTTTCATAAACCAAACAATAATAATTCAATTTTTAATGATAACCAAACACACATTTTTTCATAAACCAAACAATAATAATTAAATTTTTTAATGATAACCAAACACACATTTTTTCATAAACCAAACAATAATAATTCAATTTTTTAATGATAACCAAACACACATTTTTTCATAAACCAAACAATAATAATTTAATTTTTTAATCATAACCAAACACACATTTTTTCATAAACCAAACAATAATAATTCAATTTTTTTAATCATAACCAAACACACATTTTTTCATAAACCAAACAATAATAATTTAATTTTCTAATGATAACCAAACACACATTTTTTCATAAACCAAACAATAATAATTTAATTTTTTAATCATAACCAAACACACATTTTTTCATAAACCAAACAATAATAATTCAAGTTTTTTAATCATAACCAAACACATTTAATCATAACCAAACACATTTAATCATAAACCAAACAATAATAACTCAATTTTTTAATCATAACCAAACACATTATCAACAATTCAAATTAACCAAACAAAATAAAAAAACATGCAAAAATGGGACAAATATGAACAATTATTATAATTTCTATAATTAATATAAACAAACAACAAACAATTATATATAGCTAAGTGAATTATGGATTTGCATATTTTATATATTTTTTCCTATTTTACAAATTTAAATTACAAAAAATAAAAAAACATGCAAAAATGGGACAAATATCAACAATTATTAAAATTTCTATAATTAATATAAACAAACAACAAACAATGATATATAGCTAAGTGAATTATGGATTTGCATATTTTATATATTTTTTCCTATTTTACAAATTTAAATTACACAAAATACATAATAAATTAGAGAATAAAAGATATACCCTTGAATTATGGATAAGTTTGATTGATGATTTGGGGTTTTTTGTTAATAAATTTGATAGTTAACGTGGTTGATTGATTTGGGTGATTTTTTGGGTTGAAAATTGGGGGTTTTTGAGAGAAAGAGAGAGAGTGTAGAATAAAATTTTATTTTTTTTAAAAAAAAGGAAAGTTTCTGTTTTTTCCAGGGACTGTCTGTGTAATTTTCGCGCAGGGACTGACTGTGTAATTTTGAAAAGCAGGGACTGACTGTGTAATTTTCAAAAAAATTACACAGACCGTAGATTATATCTACGGTCTGCGCGTGAAAACAGAATTTATGCAGTACTTTAAGAACACCTCTTTTGTGAATTATAGATTTCTTTTCTTTTCTTTTTCTTCTTTAATAGTAGTATTTTTAGTTTTTTTTTTAATATTTCCGAGTATTATATTTTACACTTTTGAGTTTATTTATTTATTATTGTTTTATAATTTTTGTAATTATATATAAATCGTTCCTTTTGGGGGAAACAAGATATTATATACTGTTTTTTTTTTAAATTAAAATATCGATCCTTCTTATTTCTAGAAATGTGAATGTCATCCTTTTGTTCTTTCTTGTTGTCAGATAACTTTGAAGTTTTATATACTCGTTTCAAAATTTTGCCTCACACACCTATATATATGCATGCATGCATAATCTTAATTTAACTCCTTTTTTCTCTTTCTCTGCCGTTAACAGAAAATAAACTGAACTCGTTTTAATCATCAATCCAAGAAACTTGATGAAAAAATGTCGAAATTAGTAGCACTTGTTTTAACAGTGTTGTTTTTACCGTGTTTGACCCTGGGGCAAAATGCCCCCTCCCCCATCCCGGTATTTACCAAACTGCCCCCACACCGCCCTTCTCCCTCTCCGCTTGTCTCTCATGTTCGCCCTCCGAAGCATAGATCTTTTCCTCCGGTGAATATTCCAGTAATTCATTCACCGGAATATCCCCCGAGGTCATCAAATTCATCAAGAACTCCCGTTGTTAGTCTGATTCCGGTGACTCCTCCGTCAATAACTCCGGTTGTTGCTACTCCGACCAAGGCGCCAATAACTATGTCGGCCACTCCTCCGGCGAAGGCTCCGGTGGTCTTTCCAGTTCCGGTAACTATTTCGACGACCCCTTCGACTGTTGGAAACACTTTTTATTTTGCAGCAGAAAAACTGGTCTTGTATCCTGATTATAGTGTATATGAATTTAATAAAAACAATACAGAAATACCTCACGGGTAGAGTTAGATCACACTTGATCTTCTACCGTATTCCTATAATATTGTTTACTCCTTAGAGAGATGGACTCTCAACTGATAGAAACTCTAGATAAATATTTTATGAGACTTATTTTTCTTTTTCACAGCATAGGAGTATATTTATAGGCTACAGTAGTGACTATTGCACAAGAAAAATAAGACTTTTACTTAACCTAGATCTCTAACCCTAATTAGATTATAATTTAATTAATAAATATTATCTAGTCTTAATTAAAAGACTAATATAATATTATCTAATTAATATTTTTATAATCATAGGATAATCTATCAGTAAATTATATTCATTTCCATTAGAGAATATAATTGCACTCTTAATTCTTCTCAAAATAATATTTGAGAGCACATTATTAAATACTTAAATATCTCATCACGTTAAGATTACAGATATCCACCGAGTAAATAAATTAGTGACAATTATTTTACTCGGCATATTATTTCCTCAACCTTTCCACTTAACTTATTTGTTGTGTCGGATATAAAATCCACTTGCAAAATTTGACACAAACAAAACTTATAAGCTTCTCGAGGGGATATCATCAATCCTTGTTAATGGACGTGAATTTCTTCGATTATAGACACACACCATATAAATAATATTACTGCCTAACGTATGAGTTTGTTGACTACAAAAAATCTCACCCATTGTAAATCAAAGCAGTATATATTATAAATATGTATATCGAAAATAATCTAGGCATTAAAAGTATAAGTAATCATAATAATTCCTTAGGTATAATTATTTTATTATGGTCAGTACCATAAAATAATACCACTTTATCCTGTTCAATATACTCTAAGTATAATAGCATAAAAAGTCGGAAGTCAACCGTTCCCCGTAGTCAAGACAGACCTACTAAAACTATGTACTACAACTATACCGATGGTTGTTCACTCCATCTAAAATTGTGAACGATACAACATATTCTGTTAGAACCAGTAATTTGATCTTCCGTGTGTAAGTCGTACTCTACACACCAAATCACTTATTATACAGAATAAAGACACATGTACATATAAATAACATGTACAATATTGCTCAAAACTATTCTCAAACAAATCATTCATTGTTAATAAATAAATACTAAAAACAACAATAAATCATGTTTTTTAGTATATCATTCTAACAATCTCCCACTTATACTTAAAGCCATGATTTCCTACATTAAACTCTCAACCCCTCTATTTATCTAAGACCTTACCAAAAAAAAATCTTAATAAATGGTTTACTAGAAAGTTAGGATGTAATCATATTCACTTTTAACTCTATGTTGATTTTCTAGAATTACTACTCGACTAAAATCTAAGTCTACTAATCAAAATGATTAAAGACTAACTTATTGGTAAAACTATATTTAATCCTTAATCATTTAAGATACTTCATTAAATGTTTTACCATTGATAAATAATCCTGCCATGAACTAGATTTATATCTACTAACAATTCCAAAGGCAAAATAAATATAATATCTAACGAATTTCATAACATACATAAGACTTTCAATTTCCAACGCATATGGAATCGTCTATTCAACATTCCAAATCCGAAAGGAGTAATCCTTTCTTGGAAAACAGTATGCTAAATTCGGCTAGAACCGATATAGCTTGTTGTGTCAGAAGCCCAACATCAATTGATGTGTCTGGCTTATCACAAATCCTTTAATATTTAACTATCTGGATAATTATACCTTTACTGTAAATAACAATTACACATCACATATGATGTCTAAATTAATTTACACATAGTATCAAAAATATCAAAACATACTCATCACGCTTCCAGTACTTAAACTACTTATCCGACCATGCATTGATCAAAGTCATAAGACTTTATAGCCTGATCAAAACGGATAAATTAAGATGTATATGCCCGCTTAAGTCTAGAGACTTGTTAAGCTTGCATAACCTATGCTATTGACCATTTGCTTGAATAACATCTGGTTGTACCATAAAAGTACTCCACAAGACTTCCATTAAGGATAACTGTGTTGATCAGATTTCACAGCTATTTGCCAATATCTTGCATATTTATCTCAAATCAATATTCATTGTATCTACTGGGTTCAGTTTTCAACTTATCAAGGATCATCTGATAAGATTATCCTAAGTATAAGAAACGTCTAGGTCGTTTCATGACCCTCCATCTACGATGAACAACCCTATAAGTACTAAGCATTAATAACTTTTGAACTGGTGTTATACACCAACATTCTCTGCATGAATCACTCGATTTTTCCCACTGAGAAAACGTATCCGTGAGTCCATTATGCGACGTTTCATTTTGAACTATAGGTATATAATAAAAATAAATGTCATTCTACTTACTCTTAACTACTATCAAGCTAACTTTATTTTGGATTTGTGGTAACATCTTATCATTTTTCAAGAATCAGTCAATATGTGCTAATAATGACTTCCGATTCTTAGAACAATAAGAAACCATTTTTCGTTTCTTTTGGATAACCTACAAGAAACAAACATCAATACTCGATTCAAAATTCTTTTGCTTTTTTCTTCAACATGTGTATTGGACTCCCACGTAACAGAACTTCTTAAGACTAGGCTTGCGCCAAATTTAAAGTTCTATGGAACTACTAGGTACTAGCTAAGATAAAACTGAGTTGAAGATGTACGCTAATATTTCTACTATGTATCCTAAAAACGAATAAAATTAACTGAATAACTCAGCATCAACATAACCATTCCTATAAGAGTCTTTTTACTTTCATTTTACTACACCGTTTGATTATTACCAGGTGAAGTAAACTGTGATATAATCACTACATCTGATAAATAGTCCACTATCTATCCAAAGAGTTACTCGTCACCTCGATCAAATCGAAGTGTCGATATACATTTCCAAGATGCTTATCTTTCTTTGTCTTAAATGCATTGAATACTTCAAAACACTTAAACGTATGACGCATCAAATGAATGTACATGTACTTTGAATAATCATAAATAAATGTGACCGTCTATTCAAAAACTCATGTATCATGGATCTCATAGGATTACACGAATCAGAATCAACTAATCCTTACACTTCTTAACTCATATAACCTTTGATCGTGAAAGATCACTTGGTTATTTTACTATCTAAACATGATTCAAGATTTGGTAGTGCCTCCACTTTCAATGATCCAAATGGAATATTTTAAATCAACCTTGACATCCTTTTTAGATTAAAATAACCTAGGTGTACATGTCAAAATTATGTATAGTTCATTACTTGAAAGTTAATTTCTCTAATATGGCATGTTAATAATATTATTCAAATTTTAATTGCTACATAGAATTGCAATTTAACAATGATATAAAGATCATTCACTTATTTACCATATCCGACAAATTGTCTATTTTACCTAATAACCGGAGAGTTATTAAAATAAACAAAATGTCTTCATCCATTATCTTAGAAACCGAACTAAAGTTCTTTCTAATGGAAGGTCTATATAGAATGTCTACTATTATCAATATATGATTAATACTAATCAATTTTAATATCTTCCACTCTAACTACTTGCACCTTGTGCAATCTTACAAAAAGTATAATATATCGCCATCACTAAACTGTCTGGTTTACTTGAACATTTGTAATAAATTGCTTAACCATGATTAGTGATTCCAATATCTACACTACAGCTTACGGTAGATACAATAACTAAACATTTTTCAGCAACAAGTGAAAGAGATATAACTATGCCGGCCAAGGCGCCAATAACTATGCCGGCCACTCCTCCGGCGAAGACTCCGGTGGTCTTTCCAGTTTCGGTAACTATTCCAACTACCCCTCCAACGAACCCTCCGTGAACTATTCCGACGATCCGGTCCTTCGACAAACCCTCCGTTAAATATTCCGGCAAACCCTCCGTTAAATGTTCTGATGACCCCTCCAACAAACCCTCCGGCGAAGTATCCCGTGACCTCTCCGGTGAAGTCTCCGGTAACTATTCCGGCAAAACCTCCGGTGAGGTCTGCGGTAACTATTCCGACGAACCCTCCGACAAAAGCACCTTCGGCGTCCCCGATTAGGAAACCTCCGGTGGTTTATGTGCCAATAACTGTTCCGTCCAAGCCTCCGACGACATCCCCAACGCTTCCTCCGACTCCGCCGGTTATAGTCCCCATCAATCCACCAACATCCCCGACGTTTCCTCCGACTCTGCCGGTTATAGTCCCCATCAATCAGCCATGAAAAACTCCAACTAGACCTCCATCACCAATAGTCACTCCGGTGACACCGAAGGTTCCCTCTAGCGGAAATTTTACTGGTTCGCCTCCAGAAGGACCGTCGCTGGGTTCAGACGATGGACCTGCTGGAGAGAAATCGAGTTCGGTTTGTAATTATGCGACTGGTTACATGTTTAGTTTGTTGGGCGTGTGGTTAGTTTTGGTCATTGTGTGAAAAGTTTACTACTTGATTATTATTTTCTTTAGTTGGAAAATCGTTAGTATAGTACTGTTAATTAATATTCTTAATTTGTTTTAATTCTGTTTTCATTGTGCTTCTATCATTGGAAAATTGTTAATCCTGGCATCTCAATTCTAGTGTTTTGTGAATTTAGTAAAATGAGTAATTTGGCAAAAGAAGCAATTCACACAACTTCTACTCTTTTGTACGTATTTTGCATACAAATTCTAGCCGAATCTGGGGAAAAAAATTCTAGCTACAATTAACTTATGACCTGGAATTTTACTACCCCAGAGATTATAATTTTTCACTGTAAACCGAATAACGTCCTTCAAAATTGTCAAAGTCTTCACTTATTATGTTTTAAGTCATTTAACGAGTTTGGACATTTGATGCATTTTACTGATTGGTTAGGGTTTCTTTAGTTATTTTTTCCCAGAATGAGGTCTGGAATTGTGTTTCATTTGATTCTTTTTGGGTGAGCAGTTGCGCATTTTAAAATTTAATCAGTAAAACAAGTATTGTAATTTAAAAGCTGAGGGAATGTCGATGGAATTGGTAATGCTTGTTTAAAAACTGTCGATAAATTACTGAAAACTTAAAACTGGCGATTTCCAAAAGGAAAGAAAAATTCGTAACCAACGTTATCAAATGCCTGCCGATAAACTACAACGTTATCTTTAATCTTTATCGAGAAAAAGTCATAACCAAAAGCAAATCTACGGGAACGGAATTGATAGCTAGATAATGAAAGTTTAACGAAAGCCTTTCACACTTCAGAGAAGCGTCACTTTTTCCTTCGCCTTACCTGTTTCATCATCATCGTCGGTGTCCTCAAGTTTATCTTGACACGCACATATATCCTTAATCATGCTGATTATCGAAGACTTTCGGGACGTAAAGTCTGAGTTATACCTTTTAGCTGAAAGAACCAACAATGTGTCAATATGGAAACAAAATAGTTCGATAATGAGCTTTTTGTTTGGAGAAAGCAAACGAGTGTAAGACATTGATGCGAACAAATACAAATTATTGGCATAATTCTTGATATATATAATGTGCTTGTTTGGCGGTTTTCAAAAAGTAATACTTTTATATCATTTTACTTAAAAGTAACCATAATGTTTGGGAGTCATTAAAATAAGCATGCATTTGTAAAAGTAAACCCATGACAAGCTTCCTTTTTAATTATAAGTAACGTTTTGGTTACTTATGGCACAAAATTATTAAAAAAAATACACTGTAGCTTGCATTCTTTTATCAAGCTTTACACTTCCTACCTTAATTTATTGAGGAAATTCTTTTCACTTATAGTTTAATTCTCCAACAATATGTATTTCTTTAAGTTGATATTGCTACATGGAAGTATATATAGAAGACTAGAATGGTAATATAAGATATATTATTGAGTAAATCAGTCTTTTTCAACCTAAAACGTAAAAAGTATGATAATTTTAATGAACACCATTTTTCATTAAAAGTATACTTTTATAGAGTTTACCAAACAACAATCACATAATTAAAAGTAAAAATTGAAATTATACTTTTCTACCTGCATAAAAAGTATACTTTTGTACTTACTATAAAATGTAATCAAACGAGACCAATATGAATAATTAGGAAAATAAAAAACCTAGAAGCATATAACATTGTTAGGGCATTTTATATAAAAACAAGCATCTCAACAACCTAATTAGGACATGATAGTCAATTTAAACATGAGTAACAAAGCCAGCGAAAAGAGGTAATCGAGTGTTATGGATATCAAAAACATCCTATACCAAATGAATTGATGTACCCATTGATAAAGAGGATAAGTAAACATTTAAGTAAGGCGACTTAGCGATAAAAGGAAAGCAGACACAGAGCGATGGTGACATACCTAGAATTTTGAGAATGTCGCCTAATGTAGCCTGCAAAATGCCAAGAAGTACATTAAAGAGTGAAAAATTTACCGTTATATGAATAAATAAATAAACTAAATGTATGAACCCCGAAAAAGGGAAGGGCGGAAAAGCTTTTACCAAGCACAATAATGCAAAGAAAAATGAGAAAAGGGCACTTCAAATTGCTTTTCCAATTTCATAAAATATGATTTATCTTTGATAATGCATAACCTAGCTTGCAACAGGTGGTTGTATGTAATACAGCAAGAGATATTATGCCAGTCAACAACAATAAAGAAACGATGCTAATACAAGTATACTTATTCGTAAACGGATCACTTCGATTTGCTGTTTTAGGGTATTGCTAAGCCTAGATAAAGGCAATAAAAATATTGAAGGAATAAACTCTAGAAGTTGTAATGTAAGACCACTAATTGGGGAAGAGATCAAATTCTCACCGTTTCCTTGTTAATCACAATAAGGATTCCACTTATTATATTTCTGAGTTCAGCATCAGTGGGTTGTAATTTTTCTTTTTCAGGTTCCTTCTTCCCTGTCATGACTTTCATCCCTTCAGAAAAGAAAAAATAAAAATTTAAAAACTTATTTAACGGTTGCGGAAGATCAATTTCTTATGAAAAAAGATGACGCCTTCTTAAATTTTCAATGAAATAGAATTGAATCATTAATAATTCGAAAGATGCTAACACTGCCTAAAGATCAATAGAGAGACTTAATTTTACCACTTTGTTCCTTGCAAGAAGGTTGCTTTGAAGTAGTCAACTTCTTGTCCTCATTCCCGTTATCAGTCCTCTTTTTCTTCAAACTTTTCTCCGGAGTTGTATCACTCTCATATTCAATCTTAGGAATTCTCAACTGCTAAGCAGACACAGCAAACATAAGATTGAATATAATATTGAACTTATGATACTAGTAGCTCTTCATAAAAGAACAGAAAAATGACACCTAGCCACTTAAGTATGCTCTATTTATTTTATCCCAACCAATTCTAGGTGCGGACAAGGATACCAACTTTCTTTTAACCGGCATATTCTAAAAAAAGAAATATATATACAGATGGAACCACCAAAAAGACTAAAGGCATGTGTGAAATACCAATATGATAAACATAAGTCCATTTCATTTCACAAAAGCTCAAAAAGAAGAAGAAGATACAACTAAAAGGCTAAACCAAAGGGCAAATGAATTTTTGAAAAAAAGTTAACGAAAGCATGATTTTTTTCTATGGATTTTGATTAAAATCTTTAATAATTGGGGTTTCCCAAACTAGAATTTAAAATTAAATTATACAGAGTATAAAAGAAAATCATACAAAAATTTGCCCCTCCCATTTGGACTTCCAGGTTCCGCCCCTATATAGACAGGTAGAGCCAAAACCAAAACAAACACAAGGCTGCTCTGATGGTTACCATGTTAATTGACTTCCCTCTAAAAGATCTTATTAAAAGAACGAGTCACGTTATAAATTATAAAACAAAGGCTAAGAAAAGTGTCGGCGTGTGACAAATAACACATTGAACAAAGATAAACTAGAATCCCTTAGAAAAAATCTACGAACATACATGTTGTACAGAATGTCCAGAAGAACTGCCAGCCAAAGAAGCCTTCATGGCCTCCCACTCAGCCGGACGAGATCCCTCATGGGGAAACCAACAGTGGATCCACCTAGGATCCCCAGGTGCAACTCCGGCAAGAGTAAGAGACCGACAATGTGCTTCAAAGACCTCTTTGTTTATCACGTCCGAGACCTTAGCCACATGCCATTCCAAAAGTTCCTTTTCCTTGGCCCTCACTTGGGCTATTTCTTGATTCACCTTCTCGTATTCGGCTTTAGCAGCCAAAGAACTTTCCCTAAAGAATGCACATTCCTTCTCCATATATTCAAGCTTAGCCTTCAGCTCAATCACATCCTTCTCTCTAGAGTCGGCACGTTGGGTTTGAGCTCTGACTTCATCCTTTGTCAATGAAATCATGAATTTCATCTCTCTTAAATGAGTCTTCATTGTATGAAACTTATTGTTGGATAAACTTGTAACACGCTCAAGGGTCACAAAATTCTGCCAAAAAAAGAATTAAAAAAATTGGGTAATTCCATAAAAGAAGCAAGGGATGGAAGTAATGAAAAATGCTCATTTCAATTCCCTTACAGATAACATAGGATATCTCTAGGGTTATTCTTGTTTTTAGTGTTTTTGTGTCATTTGACATGTTGCCTTGGTTTGTGACAAAATTTATGGTCAGGTTTTTCTTACCATATGTGACAAACGGCAGACTAAATTTCAATTCATTCATAAGGAAAAAACCTTTTATTTTTCTCATTTGGTCGTTTATCCTTAGTGGGTGGATGGTTAGACTATATATAAAAAAAAATCTCTACTACAAATTAATGCAAAATAAGTAAAGAAAATGTCAGCTAATCAGAAATTTCTTTAAAAAAAATGCAAGAGGCTTACCTCAAAGGCCAACTGGAGAGACCTCCTTGACATCGCCAACTCAGCATCCTCGCTCTCCATTTCACGATCAAGCTCTTCAATATCATCCAACATCAAGGGCGTAAGAGCCCTCACTGCTCGATTAGCGCCATCATCGCTATGAAGCAATGTGCTATGCATATTCTTTGGTATATTATTTGCCGTATCCTCAGAACTAAGCTTGCGCCGGCCAGCAAGTGTATCAGCCAAACTCAAGCCTACCTTCTTAGGTCTTGTAGGCACGTCAAGGGTCTGAGTCGGCAAAGATTTCCGCTTGCCGACAGTAACGTTGTTGGAAACAGATGTATGCTTTAAAAGAAAGAATTTTAGTATACACATGATTTCAATTCTAATGAGCATTCGAGCAAACTACAAATAAAACTTGATATATGCTAATTAAATTGTTAAATTACTTAAGAGTTAATCTCATTGGAATGTAAATAATGTTTGCCAACACATAATTATTTTGAATAGTTCCACTTGAAGTGTTTTTTGTTGGAAAAAAATATCACTTCATGGAAAATAAACAAACCGTGAACAGAATAGAAGAATATTGTTTCATTTTCCATGGACCAGGTATAAGTAAACAAAAGGTAACACTAGATTGTTAGACACGTAATCGAAGACGAAAATCGGATAATGAAGTGCCACTTTGTAAGTCACATAACCTAGAAATATTCCTCTAAAATTTGAAAAAAAGTACAATAAATTTGTAGACTTGGTAAGTGACATGTCATCGTCTGCAGGGCCAAATCAGCGCTTTTTTATACATAAGTCGTATAATTTTTTGGACGATTTTGTAACTTTGTCCAAAAATTCATACCATGCATACAAAAACATTTCTTTTCCTTTTGTGCATGTATTAAAGAACCGGCGCCTAATCAACCTATCTGACGCACTTGGCATATATAGTAAGTTTGGAACGTCGAGGAGTTTCTTACCTGAAAATCGGAGATGAAGATGGAATATGAAAAAACAAGACAAGGAGGAGAGATCGTCGGAGTCTCTCTTTATTTGGTCTGAAATGGAAGTATATGGTTTAAGAAAAACGGCGAATGGTCTCTTATACTCTAACAGAAGACGTTCCCCAAGTTTCACCCAAATTAGAGAAGAGCTTGAAAGTTTTATTTTGGTTAATTTAAAGTTTGCTTTTATGTGATTAATGTTTTTTTTTTGTTGGGTTTTTTCCTGCTTTTTTATTTTTTCATTATTAATAAAGAAAAAAGTGGGTTTTCCCGTTTAGTCATAAATTATATTGTATTCATTGAGATCGATCAATTAATATTATTAATTTTTAATAAATTACTAGAATCGGTGTCGACCGTTTTTTAATAAAAAAGTGTAAGCAGAATACGAAACAATATTTAAACAATTTTCGGAATTTATTTTATTTTATTTTTTATTTTATTTTTTATTTTATTTTTTTTTATTTTTTTAGAAATTTTTCTATTTGTTATATTTTGTATTGGTTAATTAGATGGAATTGGACTAAATATTAAATAAATTTGAAAGAGTAACCTATAATTAATAATAGTTACAATACTAGTATTAAAAAAAATATGGAGAGAGCCTCCGTAAACCGTTTACGACTTTATTTGCGGGGTAACCGTTTTTCCCAATTTTACTGGATATGTGAAAAAAAATTTCCGAAAAAAAATGTTTTACGGTAAACCAATGAACCGAAAAATTTATTTTACCCGTAAATATTTGTTTACGCCCCTTTTACAACAAAACAAATAGAGCCTAACATGCAAACGGTTCAAGAAAATAACAATGCACCATTTCAACCAGAACCCGGGGAGGAGTTAGCTGGATGCTGGCAGGGGCTACAGCTCCTCCATATTTTGAAAAAACAATTTTTTACGATGAAAAAAAAAATATTTTATCCTGAAAAAAGTGATTTATGCCCCATATTTACCGGTATTGGCTCCACCACTTACCAGAACCAAACTTCGTTACATATACTAATTAACCAACTTATTACAACTTTCTCACTAATTTAATAACTACCCATGTAGTAATAATGTATTGTATCGTACTGTTTCACGAAAACCAAAAGCACCGGTTCATATATAATATATAGTTCTATCTGGACTTTAATAATTTAATTATACTACCAGGCCATACTACTATACCCAATTAAGAATTTAATTACTAATAATTCTTATTAACATTGTTTAATTAACAGAATCAACTTCAACTTCAAAGTTACATAACCCTTTAACCAGGAACGAACTAGGTAGGTACAGGGGGCAGCAGATCTCATTTTGAAAAAATAAATGATGAAAAAATAATTTTTTCTTATGTATTTTGATCAAAATATTTAAATTTTAGTGTTTCAGCCCCCCACATTCCGTAAAATAACTTCATATAAGGTATAATGTTTTTTAATAGAAAATCAGCCCATTAATTTCACAATTCTGGTTCCGGCACTGCCTTCAACCTTTTATAGATTTACCTAACACTACAAAAAAAGTTTTCAATCAGGAACGGGTAAATCTGGTAAAAATATGTTGCTAAATGACAATATCTGTCAGTAAATTTAAAATCCGTCGTCATGCCATTCTCTATTAGGGCGTTGGAAAGTAAAATCTGTCACTAATTTCGTTTGCGAATTAACTTTTTTTTGTAGCGTAACTCACGTGTCTACAGGGGCGAAGCCATAAAACTTAGGGGGGTGGGGGGAGGATTACATAGAAACTAATGGTTAGCGAATAATAAATTATGGGGGTACCAAATTATATTTTTAACAAATTTACTAAATTTTTTATTAGATACAATTATATATATATTGATCAACCCCGAACAATCTTTTTGAAATCATTTATACCTCAAGTTAAATTATTAATTTTGATCAATTGATATTGTTAATTTTTAGTAAATTACTAGAATCGGTGTTGACCTTTTTTAGTCATAAATTATATTGTATTCATTGAGATCGATCAATTAATATTATTAATTTTTAATAAATTACTAAAATCGGTGTCGACCGTTTTTTTAGTCGTAAATTATATTGTATTCATTGATTAATATTATTAATTTTTAATAAAGAGCATCTTTTTAGTCATAAATTATATTGTATTAATTGAGATCCGTTGACTTTCCACACTATTCCGTTATAAATAAAGGCTCGGATTGCTTTCGTTTCATTTTATCGATTGTGTGCGTATCCTATTTTCTTTTGAAAAAGGGAAGAAGAGGATCTTTTTCGGAGGATCCCTTTTTTTTTGTTTAGTTATATTCGTTTGCTAAGTTGTTTCCGAGTTATGATGTGTAGGCCCTTATTCTTATAAGCCGCATGGTTAAACTGATTGTTAAGTATTAAGAAGAAGTTATGATTCAAACAACGAGCCAAAAGGCACTTGAAAGTGAATTGTCGATATTTTAAAGTACCCAAAGGCGGTAATACTCATAAATTTATTAATACAAGCTAAAGACAGTCACAAGTCTCCATCGAGCTTGTTATTATGACGAACATACACTACAAAAAAAAATCTAAACCATTTGATTATTTTTATTTCATCCCTTAGATTGAACTTTAGAGAATGTGATTGTACTATGAACCATAAACAATTTGAATCCCATTAACTCTCTACATTTTCTTTCAAAAGAAATGGTCCGCTTCATACAACATCAGTTCGATGATCTTTTAAAAAAAACTTAAATGACATATTTCACGTCAAAAAAGCTCAGATTGTAGCAAAAAACCCGTTTCCACAACAGTATATATTTATTTGCCTGTCATCTACAAACTATAATAAGATAATTATATTGAAAAAAAATAAAAATTACTCATAAACTTGGGGTTTTCTCCTGTAAAAATAAGGTGTCTTATCTTTCATTGTGTCCATTTATCTTTTTCGTTTATCATATCACACAATACTCTTTCTCTAATCATAATCTTAAAAATATAATGGCAAAAAAATTGTGTTCTTTTAACTTGTGTGCGTTCAATTATTTATTAGCACATACTTATGGTATAGTTTTTTATTCATATATATACACACCAACTTTTTTGAGTGCCTTTTAGAACCATCAGGCCTTCGACGCTCATCCCTTTCGCTTAGCGTCACCACTCGTCAAATAATATAATGTACACATACTTACACTCTCTAAAATCAGTCGTGATGATTATTTGCAAAGAAGTAATACTCCATCCATCTTGAAATAAGTGTCATACTTCCAAAACTATGATCGATATTTAATGATTTTAATAAATTTCACTTAATATTCAATAAAATAGTATCAAAAAATTTAAACAAAAACTATTTCTTCCTTCAAATTTGAGATTATAAGTGTCATTTTGATATGATTTAACTATCAAAAACATATATTTTAAATAATAAACAGAGAAATTTACGAAAAATTAAATTGAACACTTATTTTGGGACATTTCAAATTGAAAAACAATACAGTTATTTCGAGATGGAAAGAGCAATACTAGTTAGGATCAATTGCAAAACTTCTAAGTTTATAGGCATATTTAGAAAAATACCATGGTTTATGGGGGTTATTTGTAATTTACCCTTCTTATTTTATTTTTTTGCAATATACTTACTAGGGGTTCAAATTTTATCAGGTTCGAATTGTCAGGTTTTCGTTTTTTTCATATGTATTCGTAATTTTTTTCGATTTTTTTTTGTAATTCAACTTACTATTTAATTTATAAAGTGTTTGTTCAAAAAAATATGTAAAAATATTTTTTTTATGTTTTATTTTTTTTGACAAATTATAAGTTAGTAATATTAATAAATACCAAAAAAAAAAAAAATGTCAAATTTTATAGTTTTTTTTTAATAAACATTTTAGAAATAAAATAATATATTTATTTCCAAAAAAAATAAATACGAAGCTTTTAATTCATTTTATAGACTAGAAGCTTTTACATAGCTTGTAATTCATTTTGGATTACTTTTTGGTTACCAAGATAGTATTTTACAGACTAGAAGCTTTTACATAGCTAGTTTTTTTGTACCGTGTTAAAACATACAGTTTTTTTGTAGCTTATAAGATGTAAATAAGCTGCAGGTTAATTAGACTTGGATTGTTAAAAGTATCCAAAGCTAGTAATTTATTCAGGTTTGTTTGTTTTCCATTTTGGGTGTAAATTTTTAAGTGGATATTAATCTATTTTTGCTCATATCATCAAACTATGGGTTGGGATTCTCTTTACAAATGGTTTTGATTTCCCATTTACTAACAATTTGGCTGTAGTTCTGTATACTTTTTAAGTAACAATTTCTTACAATATCGCTTTTAGAAGGAGTAAGCTGGTCATACTTTGTCTACTTTCAATTTTTTTCTTGCATCCTCTCTAATATTGATTTTTTTTTTCAAGTCAATTAGTTCTGAATTTGTTTATTCCTTGGTAAAAATAATCAAACTTTTGTTCATTTCTAAACTTGAAGATTGTGTGGTGGCATGCTTTTTCCGTACCGAGTAATCATTAGACCTAGTTTATTCTCTTTTGCAGGGCTACCCCTGGTGGAAAAATCACATATCCAGGAACGGAACCAGAACCAAATGTATGTGTTTATCAAAATTAATAAAAGCGGATAATATTTTTCAAATTATAAACATGGAAAAGATGAATTTTTTACCATATTTTCTTCATTTTTTTACATTGATTTCTTGATTAAAATGTATTTGATTTCTATATTTTTTTACTTTTCGCTCAATTTCGACTTTCTTTTCAAACTGTCAAAAAAACGAGTCCAAATCTTCTACCGCATTTCTCTACCCCCTTCCGTACCCACTTGCTTATTTTATCCAAAATTTTTTTTATAAAAAACTTGAAAAAAATTGTACAATTATTATAATACACGTATCGATACATTCCAATAATTATTTTTAAAAGAAAATCCACACCAAATTTATTTTGGAATAAATGTATAAATTAGTGTAAATTAAACATTGAATATTAAAAAAATTGTCTAAAACAATATTATGTTCAAATGTTTTAAAATTTGAATACAATATAATATAAAAGTTTATAAAGTTGCAGTATAAGTTGTGAAAATTTAAAATTTGAGGGAAAATAATTAATGAGGCACGGAAGGGGCAGAGAATAGGGGTAGAAGATTTGGACTAAAAAAAAAACTCACAACAGTAATGTCACGTGCGATTATGTGTCGAAAGTTTGAGCGTTTCAAAATTGACTAAAAAATAAATAAAATAGAAAATAAAAGATAGAAAAGTTAAATTTAAGAAGTAAAGGGTATATAAGAAGTAAAAATATTAAGACACGAAGGTAAAAAAACAAAAACAAAAACTGAAAAAACGAAACGTATATTAAATAAAATATATACGAACAATTAAATATCTATTCCACAATTTCAGTATACTCACTTCAATTAAATAACAAACCACCCAAAATTCTTTTATAAGTTTTATTTGCACTCACCACTACTCTAATTATTATTTTTATTTAATTTTTTTTAATATCTGTGTTACGTGTCAATATGATAAGTTGGTGTAAAATGTGTTTTATAATCACTTGTCTATATTGATTTTTTAAGTATTACTAATATATTATCAGCACATACAAAATCATGGTATGTTATTGCACTAACAATATATAATTTTGAAAATGGTTACCAAAAAAAATATTTAAGCGGTTGCCAGAATACCATATATATAAATTATTATGAAAAACACTAATAAAAAAAATTATTTTTTGAAACTGTGAAGTTGTCGTGGCAACCCTGTTCAAATGCGTGTGCCGCCCCTGCACCTACCTTGCTGCTCTTATGAAAAACAGCGGTACGTTGCAATTCTAGCTGAGTTTCTTGATGTTAATTTTTCGATATCTCCATCTTCTCTATCTTTGCAAGCGACTCTTAAGGCATAATACTTCATCACTAGTTCTAAACTTGTCTAGTGCCCACACTTAGTGTAGACCAAATTGAGGAAAGTCAACTGAAGGTAGAGACTTAAGTTTATTAAAGTCTGGGGTGCTAGTTAAAAAGATTGGAGACTAAAAGAATCCCAGGACTAGAGACTTCAAAAAAAACTTAATGTAAGTGAAATGTTGAGTTGTGGTTTGAACTATTGTCTAAGAGGTGTTGACACTCCATAGAACAAAGGTGAAAAAAAGTTCCACTATTGCGGGCTCCCCTTAGATGGGAAATTGAATGTTCCAAGTATAATTGAGACTGAGTGGGTTTGTTTTTAACTTCTAACCAATTTGTTAAGTTTTGGTAACACGTAGCTTTTGTTTTCACTTTATAGCATAAGTCCTTTATACTCTTATTTGATTTTTTCAAACATCATGATCTTTGAGATCATGTTGTCTCTAAGGAAAACTCTAGAGAGAGAAAGAGAGAGACGAGTAGGGTGAATAACCCTAGCCGCCGCAAATATAGTAGATCGTGATAAGCCTTTTGATGATACAAATGCTCAGATCATCAAACCGGACCTTCCGGTGAAGTCTTCTGCTGCTATTCTAAAGAAACAAGTCGCTAAATCTAAAATTAATTTGAAGGAAATCGAATCCTATAGAGGAGAACCAATGATACAGTTTTCAAAGGATGAAATTTGCCAATTATCCGAGCCGTTTAAATATACAATAGTAGGTAAGTTCTCGCACGGTAAGCCACAGATTTAAGAAATTAAAAAAGTGTTCCATACTCTTGATCTACAAGCTAATTATAAAATTGGGTTTTTATACCATAAACATATTCTTATTAGATGCTACCATGAAGATGATTTCAAATGAATATGGTTACGTAAAATCTGGTATATTAAAAGATTTCCTATGCGTACTTTTAAATGGACGTATGATTTTGATCCGGATGTCGAATCTTCATTGACGCCTGTTTGGATATCTTTACCTAAGTTGCCTATTCATCTATATAATACGTCGAGTATTTTTTCTATACCTTCAGCATTTGGGTATCTTCTTAAGCTAGATGAGCCTACTTCTAAGCTTTCAAGACCCGGGTTGGCACGTATTTGTGTAGAAGTTGATCTAAGAAGGGATTTAATTGAAAGGGTTCGTATTGGCTATGGGGGTGATGAGGGTTTCTGGCAAGATTGTAAGTACGAAGATGTGCCTCATTATTGTTTTTATTACAGTAAACATGGGCATGAAGAAGCTCAGTGCCTTATAAAAATGAATGAAAACAAAAATAAAGTTAAAGAAACAAACGAACAAGCCCCAGAACAAGAGCAAAATCAACAAAAGGAAGTAAAAAATCGAACAAAGGCCTTATTAAACAAAACTCTGCCCCAGAAAATTATATACAAAAAGATAGAAAGAGAGAGCACTAAGGCTTGGGTCAGAAGAAACTTTGGTCCAAGCAAAGCCATCTTGGTGGTTGAAAAGCAATCTTCAGAAGCTGATGCAGAGAAACCTGCAGAAATTATGCAACAAGTTCCAAATGTAGTAAATATTGGGAATGATAATCTATTGGATAATATTATCAATATTGATGCTACTGCAGAAAACTATACAGATTCAATTATTGAAGAGTTGGAGTACAATGTGCAAGATCAAGATGGACAAAAGTCTGAAAGTGAAAGACAACACCCTTTAAATGCAGAACTAGTAGAAGCAAATGAAGACATTGAAGAAGAAGATACTGAGCAACTTGTAATTGTAGGAGAAGATGAGGAAAATATAATTAATAAGGCAGCTGAAAGTGATAAGAAGCCAAATCAAAATGAGGAAAATATTGTAATTGATGATGTGAGAGAAACCAATCTACAAGAGTATTTGAATTTATCATCAAGAAATATACACCTAGAACCTGAAGAAGAAAATTGGGAAATTTGCATGTCGAATAGTGCAAAAAGGAAACAGAAGAAAAGAGATTTCAAAATAGCTAAAAAAATAGAGTATGATTTTAAGATCCTCTAATGTAGGGGCAAGAAAAGTGTATAAATGATTAATGCGCTTATTTGTAATGTTAGAGCTATGGAAGGTAAAGATGCTCCTAGTAGAAGAGTGAAATTTTTTTACAAGTTGCACAAGCTAGTGTTATTAATCTGTGTGGAACCTATGATCTGTAGCAGTAAGATTGATTTTTATAAGTACAGGTTTGGGTTTGATAATGTATTTTCTCAAGACAATAATAAAATATGGGTGTTTTTTAACATTGGTATTAATGTGGAGGTATCTAATCAAATGGAAGAAGGTATTAGCATTGTTATCAAATGGAGCTTTCTACTGAAGCAAAAAAAATTTACAGCTAGGTATGCTAAATGTACAAGAGAAGAAAGAGTACCTTTATGGGATTGGTTGAAGTATTCTAAAGAGATTATTGGAGGAGATTTCAACACTGTTTGTAAAGAAGAAGATAAGATAGGTGGCCTCAGTTTAAATATGGGTGCTGCTAATGATTATTTAGAGTGTCTAAATAATGTAAACATGAAAGAGATGAAGTATTCTGGTTGTAGATTTACTTGGTGGAATAAGAGAAGTGATGCTGCTGCTATTTTTGAAAGAATTGATAAAGTTCTAATTAATCAAACATGTATAGATCTTTTTCAGAATATTTCCTTAGAACATCTAAATAAAGTCTCTTCAGACCACAGTCCTCTTCTTGTTAGATGCAGGACTGAGTTTGATAATAATCCTAAAAGGTTTTTTTTAGAATTTCTAGACAAAACACCAAGACTACAGCAAGGTAATATCATCAGTTTGGGTGCCTTATACAAGAGGTGATGCCCTTTATTCTCTAGTCAATAATTTAAAAAGAACAAAGAAAGCCTTATTTGATTGGAACAAAGAAACTTTTGGGAATATCTTCCAGAAAGTACTTGAAGCTGAGGATGAAGTACTCAAAATGGATAGCATCTTTGTGAATGACCCTAAAATTATTAACAAGATTGAGTTAAAAAAGGCTGAAGCAAATCTGAAATATAGAATAAAAATTGAAGATGACTTCTGGGGTCAAAAAGCCAACTTAAAATGGGTCAATGAAGGAGATGCCAACACCAAGTATTTTTATAGTATTGTGAAAAAACGAAGAGATAGAAGCTACATTAATACTATTAAAAAGTCTACAAGGGAAGTTCTTACTGAGAAATTAGAGATTCAAATTGAAGTTGTTGAGTATTTTAAAGGTCTTCTTGATGCTGATAAAATTGTTAATGGGACTTACAAGAGTCTGGACAACATTCCTAAGCTTATTAAAGAAGATTCTAATGAAATGTTAAACAAGTTCCCTGATGAAAAAGAGATTAAAGAAGCTGTGTGGGGTCTTAATAAGAACAGTACTCCAGGTGTGAATGGTTTTACTGGTTGCTTTTTCACTACCAACTGGAGTCTAATTGGTAAATATGTGTGCTCTGCAATAGTCTCCTTTTTTGCTGGGTAATTGCTCCCTAAATGTATTAGTAGTACTGTTATTGCTCTCATTTTTAAAAATCAAGTCCCTAATGATTTTTCAGAATATAGACCTATCAGCCTATGCAATTTTATTAATAAAGCGGTTTCAAAAATTATGGCTAAGAGGTTATCTACTATCTTGACATTTATTATATCCTCTAATCAAAGTGGATTTGTTGAAAACAGAAATGTAGTGGAGAATATTCTATTGGTTCAAGAATTTATTGCTACTCTTACTAAAAAAATTGGCTCAAGAATTTATTGCTACTCTTACTAAAAAAAAGTGGTATTTTTTTCCTTCTAATGGGCTGAGACAAGCTGATCCTATCTCATCAAGTCTTTTTCTTATTTGTTCAGAAGTGCTATGTAGAAATCTAAATGCTCTAGTGGACAAGAAAAGTTGGAAAACTTTCAAATCTCCTCTACATGGTCCTATTGTAACTCATCTAGCTTTTGCAGATGACATTATCATCTTTAGTGCAGCTGATAAAAGGTCTATTCAAAATGTGAAAAAGGTATTAAAGAGCTATAATGAAGATTCTGGGCAAGAAATTAGCTTGGACAAGAGTTTTGCTTATGTTTCTAAAAGTGTTGATAGAGAACAAAAGAAATATATTAGTGAAGAATTGCAAATAGAAGTGAAAAAGACCCCTTTTACTTATCTTGGCTGCAAACTGTATTCTGGACATAAAAAGTGTGTGCTCTTCCATGAACTCATCCTGAAAGTTAGAAAAAAATTATCAAATTGGAAAGGTCGGTTGTTAAATATGGGTGGGAGACGTATTTTGATAAGATATGCGCTCCAGTCTATTCCGGTGTACACTTTATCAGTTATGAATCCAGCTAAACAGGTAATTAAAAAAGTTGATCAAATTTTGGCTAATTTTTTGTGGGGGTCATCTAATCAAATAAAGAAGCATCAATGAGTTAAGTGGAAAAAAGTTTGTTCACCAGTGGATGAAGGTGGTCTTAGATTAAGAAATTTTAATGATATCTCTAAGGCATAAATGTGACAATACTTGGACAAGAATGTTAAAAATAAGGAGTGAAGCTGAAAAACAAATTTTTGGCTAATAGGTGAAGGCAATATCTCACTCAATCAAGATAACTAGCTTGGTGAAGGCCCTTTGAAGGATCCTAATTTGAATAATAATATTATGGCTACAGATGCTATAACTAATGGAGAGTGGGATAAAAAGAAAATTAATAACATTATTCCTCAAAATTTGATACATTTGTTTTCAAGTGATATAAGCATTAATAAGTTAAGAAAAGACACTCTCATTTGAAAAATTAATAAAATTGGTAATTTCAGTATATAATCAGCTTGGGAGCTTATGAGAAACAAGTCATCTACAAACTGTATTAGCAAACTGTGTTAGGATAAAATCATACATGTGAAGATATCTTATTTTATCTGGAAATTCTTCAATAAATCTTTTTCACTGGATCCTGCAATCCAAAAATTGGGAATTATGTTGTCCTCTAAATGTGAATGTTGTGGAAGTAATTTGGAAGAAATAGAACACTTATTCAGTACTGGTCCTATAGCTAAAGAAGTGTGGAATTACTATAGTAAGTTACTGGGAGTTATAAATATTTTAGAGCAAGTAAAGGGCAAATTTATTTCTTGGTGGTCTCAATCAAGTATTGCTATCTCTAAACTATAATGGAAACTCTGCAAAATCATACATGTTTTTATTGTTTGGGAAATTTGGGAAGTGAGATGTAGTAGTAAATATAATAATAAAAAAATGAACGGAGCAACGATTTGTGAGTAAGTCAGCAATTTGATTAAAAGGTACTCCATCAAGGATAATTGCTTCCCTTCAAACTTTGATATTAAAGTTGGGATAAATGCAATGATTAAAAAAGATAAAAAGCTAAAAGTGGTAAAGTGTTTATATCCTCCTAAAGGATATAATAAAATCAATATTGATGAGAGTTTTAGAATGACCACTAATAAAAGTGGTGTCAGGGGTCTAATGCGAAATGATCAAGGTAAGTTTATTTTAGAATATTATAATTCAATCAACAGCAACTCTGGCATTGAATCTGAGATGAAAGAACTTTTACTGGGCATTCAAATTATTGGGGAAAATAATATAGTTTTTGAATCAGATTGCTTACAATTGGTGAATATTATCCAAGGGAAGAGCAATTGCCCTTGGGACTTAATCTATATCTTATGCATCTAAATAAGTCAGCAATTGAAAATATGTGAATTAAAAATTATGCATATAGAAAGAGAATGTAACAAATGAGCAGATCACCTGGCGAATTTAGGTTGTGATGAAAACCCAATAGTTTCGAATTGCTTAGAAAACTTCTCAGATTATTTCAAGGGTGTAATCATCACTGAAACTCTGGCGATTCCTTATTTACGAATCAAATGATTTTTGACGAATTTTGGAAGAAGAAGAGAGACAGTCTCTCACTAAAAGAGAAAAGTGATGGGTTCTCAGTATACAAATAGATCAATATATATGGAAAAGCGACGCGTGTTACAAGTTTTATATTTTTATTTTTAAGTTCTCAAGTTTCTGTCGGTTTACAGCTTGAAGCGCTAGTTTGTAATTGCAACATTTTTCCACTTTTTGCTATTGTTTTTTATAGGGTTTTTCACCCATATTTCTAATAAATAAAATTGTCGGCTTTCCCCACTAATTATAAAAAAAAATGTTGTCTATAAGGACGTATCTAATCTTTCTATCTTGGTGGAAGTTTCTTCATGCTGGTATTCATGCACACATCTATTTCTTCTTCCCTCCTAATTTTTTCGAATCTATAATTTTAGGTAAAATTTACGCAAACGAGATAAAGGAATCAAGACTCAAGTCACTGAATGCAAATTTGTATCAAATGAGTGTGACAAATACCATTGTTTGCAACTATGACGGGAGAGAGGTGGGTTCTCATTTCATTTAGCTCTAGTTTTGTTGCATTTTTATCTTTTCTAAGAGTCTCCGCTGTTGTTCCTTTGTGTTATTAGTACATATGTGATTGTGTATGCTTTTTCAATACACATTGTTTCCTGATGCACTGACTGACAGAAGAGTTTAATAATTTACTCTCTTCTTTACTACACTTCATATTGGATTGTTAACTTAAAATGCTCACTTTTCGTGTGAAAATTTGATATTTCCTCATTTATGTATATTTTTCGTCTTTCTGGACTCAGTTGCCCAAGGTTTTGGGTGAACAATCGGTTGACATGATTTTGTTAGATGCCCCTTGTAGCGGTACCGGGGTAAGTGACCAACTCTATTTCTTCATCACTTTGTTTCCCTAAATATTTTGTCTCCTTGGATGATTCATTTTTTTAAAAAATAAATAATTTCTAATTACCTTGCAGGTTATTTCTAAACACTGAGTCTGTAAAAACTTCTAATTAAGGACTTGGATGATATACAGAAGTGTGCTCAATTGTAGAAGGTATATGTTTGTTAAAGAACAAGTTCATGCGACACTAGTTTTCTCTCCGTGTTTCTCCATTGGATTGATTCTCACTAACTTCCCCCTGCTTCTTTTTTTCCAACGAATGAGTACTTAGGTGTTGCAGATATAAATTGGATTATTGGATTTGTTGAATGGAACTATCAAATGAAGTATTAAAATGCAATCGAATAGAATACATGGTTTCAAGAGAGAACTTATATATTTGTGTAAGCATTCACTAAATACGTGTATCAAAATAAAACTTATTCAAAACAATCCACCGAGCACAAAGTTATGCTACTTTAGAATTAGACATGGGGGTTATTTGAAAATTATAGATAGTGCATGGTTTTAAGTTACAACTATCAGACGTACATGGAGATTATTTAATAATACCCCACAGTAGATGAATATTATCTGGGATGCAACGTAGCTGAGGTGACTCAGAGTTCACAGCCATTAGATATTGCTACAGTTAAAATATGAAATGTACTGTAGCAATATCCAATAGCTGTGGACTCCGAGTCACTCTGACTCTCAGAGTCACCTACGCTGCTTCCTATTATCTGCATTTTTGTCCAACGAATTAGTGTTACCTTATCATCAAACAAGATCAAATAAAATTTGGACTTATTTAGATGACATAATGGGATAAGCTATAGAAATTCAAGTATTACAGGAATATGTATGTCTTGGTGGCTTTTATCTAATAATTAGCCTACTGGTACTTTTCTTAAAATTCTACCCTCAGTTATCATTTGGTTTATTTGGAAAACAAGGTGCAAAAGTAGGTTTGACAATGTAAAAATGAATGTAGATTATATTATTTCTGATATCAAAAGTTTTGTGCAAACTATCGTCAAAAGAATAAGAAATTTGAGTTAATTTTGATTTTTTGAGGGACAATAATTATTTAAATTTTAATATTACTACTTTTAGAAGAATGGTGGTATGGACTAAACCACCTGAAAATTGGACCAAAATTAATATAGATGGAAGTTACATTAAAGACAAATCTCTGGTATTGGGGTTTGATTCGTGACAGTCACGGGTTTTTTCGAATGGGTTTCTCTGAACAGTTATAGCAAATTCGGTGATAGAGGTTGAGGCAAAAACTTTTTTAAATGGGATTAGTTTTGCTATTAATGATAAATTCATAATTGAGAGTGATCCGCTACAGCTAATTGATATTGTTCACAATCGGAGAAAGTCTCCATGTGATATTATCTTAAGAGAGTGAAATACTGCCGCTGATCTCCTTACTAAATCTGAGGTTGAGAAAGTCTTTTATGAGATTGACGATTTCCCTATTCAGTTGAAAGGCATCATTAAGTTGGATGCACAACAAATCCCTAATTTTAGATGAAGATTGGAATGATTATTTTATGGAATATGAAGCTCTCTCTCTGGAAGTGATCAGTTTGCTGTTAAATCTCAGACAAGTTTTATTTGGAGAAATGAAGACGTCCTTTATATTTTATCAAGTTATCTTTTTTTGCGTTTCAAGTTTGTTTTCTGTCTGTTTGAATGCTGTATTTGTTGATTTGAATAGACTGGGTACACTTAGTGATTTATGGTAAGATTATAATATTTTTATTTAGCAACAAAATTAAGTAGAGATTTGGTGATTTAAATAAAAATAAAAATAGTACCCATACCCATACAAAAAATTGAATGTAACTTATGAAAAGAATGAAAGCAGTGTATGTGATAAACTTTGAAAAATATTAATAAAAGTATCTTCAATTCCACTGGTTATTAAATGACTTAGATATCTTCAATAGTGTTGTTATCTCTATTGTTTAGTAAAATAGTTAGCTAACAATACATTTTTTTATCTCCATTAGTTGCGTTAAAGTATGTGTTATCTTTTTATAGATGTTAAAAAAGTTGTTAAAGTTAACAGTGTTTTTAATGTTTGTAACTGCTTACGTGACAAACACAACACACAATTAACATTATTATCTCCATAAGAATAGTGACCAGTAAAATAAAAAAGAAATGTTTAATTAAAAATTGATAACATTGTTAACGTGAAACTAATGTGGTTATTATATTTAAGATGCATATGTGTCATTTAACACATTTTTAAACGATGATGTGTCACTACTTAACATTAAAAAGTTAACAAAACCATTGTGGATGCTCTTAGCTTAATTAAATATTTACACCAAATCCATGCAAACATATATTTCCATAAGCAATGACAAAAATTAAATAGTGACATATCATCATCTAATTATATTTTAAATGACACATATGCATGTTGAAATTAAATGTTACATTGGTTTGCCATTTTAACAAGGTTAAGTATTTTTTTTATGTTGAGTCATGCCTAAAATTGTGGAAGAAATGGTTAATTATGGAAGTGTGTTGACTAATTTTTCCACATCATCAACCAAGTCCCTTGTTAAATTTAACAAATTTTTTAACAGTATTAACTTTAATGGAGACTATAACATGACCAATGTGAAATAAATTTGATTATTAATTAACAATTTATATTTAACAACAAAGATAAGTCACCATTACGGATGCTCTGAGTTGCATTTTTGCTCATATCATCAAACAAGTGTTATTTTATTTGCTCATATAAACAAGTGTTATAAAATAATTGTTATCTTATCATCCAAGAAGACAAGGTAACAATTATTTTATTTGCTAGCCGACTAATAGTAAACAAGTGTTTACCATACTCTTCACAACTAAAGCAATATTCACATCTAGAAACAATAGTAGCACCTTTACTTTTGACCACAACATCTACAGAGAGAGATATTTAAAGAAATCTTTCACATAAAGTAAGAAACCCTGAGAGGCAAAACTTTGTCCCAAATAAGAGAATGAGACCAACTAATTATTTTTTTGTCTAACCAGGTTTCAAGCTGATTTAAGTGTGAAACTATCATCAATGTTCTTCTTCCACATCATAAGATATTCCTTATTGGTAATTCTTCTATTCTTTGATTGGAAAATATATCTGAATTGAGTTGGAATTAAGTTATTAATTTCAGCAAAATTCCAATTATTATTGTTTCATAATTGTTAAATAAGTAGCTTATTATTCACATTTAGATGTCTTATCAGCCATTTACCAGTCCAATTGTCCCAATAAGCATCCACTTCCCCTTTTCCGAAAACCCACACTATATTGTCTTCAACAATTCCCCTCATTTCCAACATGTTATTCCAAGTACTTTTAAGAGAAGAATTTTTTGCTAAGTTAGGATTAGTTTTTTTGCAATATTTCCATTTCATAAATTTAGACAACAAAGAACTTTGCTTTCTAAATTTCCAACATAATTTAATTCTCATAAAATTTGCAATATCTTGAATACTTCTTATACCCCAATCCACCTTCTTCCGTAGAAACAATAATTTTATTCCAATAAGCCTAATGATACTTAAATTTTTCTTCTCTTTGACTCCAAAAAAATTAGAAAAAATCTTCTTAATGTCCTGGATAATCTTTTTAGACGGCTGCATAGCCGCTAAATTATAGATAGGGATAGATTGTAGCACATGATTGATCAGAACTACTTTAGAACCCATTGACAACCACTTTGATTTCCAACAATTTAATTTTTCCCGAAATTTAGACACAATAGAATGAAAGTAAATACATTTCTTTATTCCTAAGTATAAATTACACCCCAAATAGATAAAATGGATCTTTTTTCTACTTATACCCATAATATCTTCAATATATTTTTGTTGCATACGACCTAAAATTAGAAGAGAAATATAAAAAGTTTTTGGCACAATTAACTTCTTTACCAGATTCTTTCTCATATCTCAATAACTTTTTTAATCTCACTAAAAGAGCTTTTAGTTGCTCTCGAGAATATAATAATATCATCTGCATAAGCTAGATGAGTAATAGCAGAACATCCCAAGGGTTTTTTTAAAAGCTTTATATTTGTTATTGTAGGTAAGTGCATTCAAACTTCTTGATAAAAGTTCAGAATTAAGAATAAAGAGGTCGGAGGAAAGAGGATCTCCTTACCGCAAGCCTTGTGTGGATCTAAAAAATCCAGTAGCAACTTCATTAACCATCACACTAAAGTGAACATTCGATATAAGTCTCCAAACCTTGTATATAAACATCTCAGAAAAGCCCAACTTCTCAAAACTTTAGTAAGAAATAAACAACACACTTTGTCATATGCTTTTCTCATATCAAGCTTGATTGCTGCATTTTTGCCCTTATTTTTAGAATTTAAAGTATTAACTAATTTTTGAGCAAGAAGCACATTATCGGTGATATCTCTACCTTTAATAAATACACTTTGATTATCCACCACAATAACATGAACAATAGAGGCAAGCCTTGTAAAGATAATTTTAGAAATAATTTTATTACAAAAATTACTCAAACTTATAGGCCTATAATCAGCAAAGGTTTTAGGAGTTTTAACCTTAGAAATAAGAGCAAGGAGTGTGGAAGTCATAACCTTAGGTAGTTCAGAGCCAGTATAGAATTGATCAACTGCTTTCCATACGTCTTCTTTAATAATTTCCCAGCAAGAAAAAATGCCCATTAAAACCATTTTTTCATGGAGCACTATTTTTATCAAGTCCCCACACAACGACTTTAACTTCCTCAATAGTGGGAGGAATATCCAAATAATCATTATTTTCTTTGGTAACAATTCTAGGAAGAACATAAAGAGAATCAAAATTATCCGCCACATTAGCAGCAGGACCAAAAATATTTTCGAAATAAGTAGCAGTTTCATTCTTTACCCCCTCACAATCTTTAATAAAATTTCCTTGCTCAAGCTTAATAGAACTGATAAAACTTCTCCGCATTTTACCTTTTACCTTTTATAATAGAGTGAAAGTAAAACTTCTCTACTAATTCACACCATTGAAATTGAATAGCCTGGGCTTAAGTATAGAACAGTGAACAAAACCAATCGTATGTGCACCTTTATAAAATGCAAGAGGGAATACTAAAAATTTGGAAATTGTTGTGGGACATATTAGCTCGTTATATGTATATATGAGATATGTCTAGATATAGAGAGAGAAATATGAAGAGACAACAATATGGTCTTTATTAATCAGAATGTATCAATACAAGTGGACCATAACCTTCTTTATATACTAGAAGTTAGGGTTATATAAGGTAAAAATCCCAACTTAGGCCCACTATGAGTAAGGAACAAGAGTCCAATAATATCCTACAACACTCTCCATTTGGACGTCTTGAATTCTTCGTCTTCATGCAATCGATATTCATTCACGGCACTAAATACATAAAACCTTAGGGCCGAAAAACTCAACATGGGACAAAACCGGTACCTAGGAAACCGTGTAGCAGAATGATGGAGTCCGAAATTCCATATAAGTAACTAACCACAAAACAGTGTGCCTCATCAAAACCTTGCCAGAGCAAATCCAATGAGAAAATCTCTGGTCGAAGGAAAAATAGAGCAGCAATGGTAGTAGTATGGGATCAACTACAAAACATGTGGCTCATCAAAACCTTGCTAGAGTAAACTCAATGGGAAAAACATCTAGTCGAATGACAAGAGTACACAGTGGTAAGAAGTATACAACAGGATACTACCCCTAATTTCGGCAATCTTAAGTGAGATATGATGGGAACGTGTCTCGCTAAAAACCTTGCCAAGGAAAACCCAGTTGGAAAAAAACTTGGTCCAAGGACAAAAAAAGTACACGAGCATGCGAGTGGATGCTCCCCCTCACTTGCACATGACAGGGTGCGAGGATTTCGACTAAGTATTAATTAGTGCAATAAGCATTCTCCTGGATTCTCCCCCTCACTTGCACACGACTGGGTGCAAGAATTTCATATTTCAAGAAAGAGTACGAGCATTCGACTAGATGCTTCATTTACTTGCACACGACTGGATGCAATAAAATCTAACATGGAATAAAATGAGCATTCGTCATGATGCTCTTAAACTTCATATGTGAAGATTTATTTCGACGATAAATGCTAAATACCATAATATAGTCATGTCTCTCTTGATCGATAACAACAAGTTGTCCTCAAATATGACAAGTGTTTTATCTGGATCATGAGACAGAGCATATGTAATTCAAATATGGCTAATACTAGCTCGAAGTCATATACACTCTCTAGTCGTCTCATAGAGCACGAGTAGATCAGAGTGATTCATTTGGAGTCATTCCAAGACCTCCAAGATATCACATTATTCCTAATGGTAAAGACAGACCATGTTAGCAATATCCCTTATGCGGGTCTGATAAGTAACCGGTATTGGTATAATCGAAAAAGGGTTGCATTAATTCGAGTACCGAATGGGGTAGGTACACTCGATGACGTAAAATGGGATAAGACAAGCCCTCATCCATAGTTACCTTAAGGTAATGGGAAAATGTCTTTTATGCCATTTCGATGACAGCGTGTTAGCGCGATGCTGTGTTGAGTTATACCATTCACAACAGACAAGATGTTCGTCCTAGTACATTAGACCAAGTACAATGATGCACTTATTGTACTTAGATATAAACATAATGGTTCAATATCTCTTTATCGTCTCATCTGGGACAGACCGAGTCTATATCAATGTTTAGTGATCGAACGATCATGGGAGAATCTGATGAATTAGCATCATAACACCTTCTAGGTGTAGTCTGAATCATGAACTTAGATTCAATCTTACGGGACTCGATCATCAGGTCGAGTCACTACCGTGTCTTCCCAAGATCCTTCATCTTAAAGGGCAAATCCAAAACGCGGATTGCTTCAAAACACGCAAAGGCATAATACTTGTTCAAGTATCCCAAGCTAATCAAGTACTCACTTAGGCGAGTATACCAGATCCGCTCATATTATATTAATCCATACAGTGAATGTCTCAGTCAATTGAGATAGTGTTCCGTGGTCAGGAACTACTTGATTCAATCACATGAAGTCAGACAGTGACCTTCATCTTCATCTCTTTGTCTAAATCCCCATAGAGATAAAACTATGACCACAATCGCATGTTGCATAATATGTTTTTTGGAAACTACTAAACTGATAAAGTAGGGGATCGTTATAACGTCCATTACGAGGAAATAAACTATCTCTTAATCAATTCCAATGTGTGAAAGAAGCATTGCGCTACTAGGCGAGCATTCTACAATCTCATTATTCTCATTACTCTTCCTTATGAATAACCAAATAAACAAACTCGTTTAACATTGGTGGTGTTGGAGCTACAGGTCCAAACACACTTTCGCTAAGGAGTTTACTTGGATTGCAAGTTTCCATTAGACCAGTCTATTTTTCGTTCACTTCAGGCAATAGTACATGGTTCCCTTTCATAATTTGCTTATATTATCAGTCGTCACCGAATATATGAACAAGTAATCAATGACAACCTCGTTTCACTTCAATATCGTCTAAGATATCATGATCGACAAATATTTCAAGATTCTTAGGATGAGGAGGAAATCACACATCTCCTTGATCCTTTATAATCTCGTGCGACAAACGAGTTTTAGTTCACCACCTCTGGGGCAGAACGAATTAAGAAGTGGTCAACTTCCTCGAATCTTGGGAAGAATGACAGTCTGACGGCCGACTGCAGCGTCCTTTACTTGGTGGGTTTGGCCAAAGCAACGTGTTATGACAGGAACACGGCGTTCGACAGAGACGTCTATCCTTGTAAGCATTTTGCAGCAGGTATAAATGATCTCATGACATCTCATAAAGTCATTAAATGCATCTGGCATTTAGTTAGACTTAAGGGAGTCTATGCACTTACTTATCACTAAGTGCAGTTTTAGGGATCAAGCTAAGACTGAATGGGTTATGCCACATTACTTCACGTCATTCCTTATCAATGGTAACATGCAAATCTCCCCCTAATGACGGGGAGAACAATCTTAGCAATGTCACTTCCGGATACCATGCGTTTGTTGACACGTAAAATTTACGGCCTTTAAAAATAGGCCACGTGTCTTTTTAAACAAAATTAAATTGATTACTAATCTCTAAATTTAAATAGAAAAGAAGTTATTAGTAATTTAAAAGAAAAGAAATTATAATTTATTATCCCATAAAATTAAGATAGTAAATTAAAATAAAATAAAAGTATTTATTTTGTTAAAAGTAATTTAGTATGGAGCAAACAAAGAGTTTCTTAAAATTATAGAACTCATTAAAATGTTTCTAAACCACAAATACTAAATTTAAATCAAATAACAAGTGTTGGTCATATATGATAATGGGCCCAAACTTGAGGAGGTGGCCTTTCAATTAAATTAAAAGCCCACCCCAAAAGCTATAAATAGAGGGGTGGGGGTGCCATAATTCAGAGAATCAAATAATCAAAGAGTCTTGAAGACTAGAGAGAGAAGCTCCTCCACAGACGCCAGGGAATCAGCTCCGCTCCTCCACGGCCACCAGGGAATCAGCTCCGCTCCTCCACAAACGTCAGGGGATCAACTCCTAGGGGAAGCTCTGCACACTCCGGCCTCAACGAACGCCTTCAAAGTCTGCAACAAATCTACATTCGATCTTCAAGAACGTCTAAAAGCAGCAAGCAAGGCGTTTGTACGGATCAAAATCTTCAAGTTCTTCCCCAAATATGAAGAACTCATACAACAAATCTGCCTTCGATCTTCAGGAACGACGACTACAAGCAATAAGCAAGACGTTTATGCAAATCAAAGTCTTCAAAGTTCTTCATCAAATCTAAAGAAGCTCTGCACACTCCGGCCTCAACGAACGCCTTTAAAGTCTGCAACAAATCTGCAATAAACTTGGCACTCGATCTTCAAGGACGTCTAAAAGCAGCAAGCAAGGCGTTTCTACGGATCAAAATCTTCAAGTTCCTCCCCAAATCTGAAGAACTCATACAACAAATCTGCATTCGATCTTCAGGAACGACTACAAGCAATAAGCAAGACGTTTCTGCAAATCAAAGTCTTCAAAGTTCTTCCCCAAATCTAAAGAAGTTCTGCAACAAATCGGCATTCGATCTTCAGGAACGACTACAAGCAATAAGCGCGACGTTTCTGCAAATCAAAGTCTTCAAAGTTCATCAACAAATCCGAAGAACTCCACCCAAGAAATCGATAACAAACCGGCATTCGATCTTCAGGAACGACTACACAAAGGCAAAAACACGTTTCTCTAGATCCAAAATCTCCAAGTTCTTCACCAAATCTGAAGAGCGTCAAGATCATCAACGAAATCAACAAAACTACAAAGTTCTTCATCAAATCTGAAGAATTCTACTCAAGTTCAGCAAATTCAACAAAGAGTCTACAACAGCATTTCGAGCCATTGCAAATTGTTCGAAGAGGAGAATCAAAGGACTTCATTTCTATATTTTCTTTTAGAAATTATCAGAGATTGTACCCGCAAATTAATTGATAAATAAAGTTTACTTTGCTTCGCATTCATTTTTCCTGTCTTCAGCACTTGATGAAAATTTGTGTGAAACAGCGTTAAAGAGATCGCTTATCAAGGTTACTTTATCAAATGATAGGCAAATGATTCATAATCGACTTATGTCCCATTTAGAGGTCCATATTTTGAATGCTATAGTAGATCAATCAAAATATTAATTAAGAACTCCAAACACACGTTAATATGAGACTTCTGGCTCATAACCAGTAACCAACTGGTACGTATATGGTGTTTGAGTGTTTTTGGGCCTCATAACGGACCAATTTAGCAAAATAGCATAACCCCACATGGATATATAAATCTTGGTGCGTAAGACCAAGAAGTGCATGAAATCATTTACAGTAGCATCATCAAACTTTTCGTGACTCCATTTGGGTCTGAACATAATCGACAAGATGTTCAATTTCAATTTCCAAAATCAAGTAATTCAAATCAAAATTTCGATTCTTACTCTTTGACATTATCAAGTCGACTAGACTTTTTAGGATAATCCAGATCATGAGCCATTAACTTATTGATAGAGCAAAAAGTTTAGGAAATGTTGTATTTCTGTGGACAACAATAATCATCTGACCATATTGCCGATGCATCAACCATAACCATAAATTTTTAATGGTCCGTCTTATGGTTGGATAAGTCCACAATAACTCCTTCAATTCTTTACAAGAATTCTACGAGTACATTTCGTGATCTTTACACATATTAGTCTTTCAAAGAGAGTATTAGTGGCATGAATTTCGGATTAATCACGAAATATATTCTCAAAGAAAATCCAAATGTGATGCGATTATAAATCAAGCACCGTATTTTGACATGGGAATATCTCATCCAGTCAATGCCACAATATCAAAATGCTCTTATCAATCGACGAAAGGTGAATGATAGTACAAACATTCATGTCTCGGCATCTAAGACCTCTTATCAATCGACGACAGGTAAATGATAAGTTAACTTTCAAATGCTATAAAAACGTGGTAACAACCACTGAAAAGACATCTCAACTCCTCATGACTACGCTTTTGGCAATTCTTTCAGATAACAGTGGAGGTTGTGTAAAGAAATCTCAATTCTTTCATGAGTTATTTTCAGATAACACTGCTTTTCTCGAATATTTTATAACTCAACAAGGTACGACATGACCTACTGGTTTTACCAAACATTTTGATTTGGAACCACATGTCCAGAATCGTTGTCACTGAGTACTCTTTTAGGCAAGTAGTTGATGAAATTATGTGGTACACTATTAACCACTATTTCCAGAAAATCAACTACCCCGTAAGTATTGCCTAAGATTTCATAATTTAAAGTTTGGTCACATTTGTCAAAGGAATTTACTCAAAACACTTTAAATTATTTTGAGAAATTTTGTAAACAGGCAAATCATAATCCAAAAGTATGTCCAAATGGAAAAATCATAATCCAAATGGAAAAACATAATCCAGCTGAGCGAAAAACCGGCTCAATGATTTATCAAAATCAATAAAGATAGGTATCAAACTCATTTGAGCCACAAATTGGGGGTCTCAAGAGTTTTCTTTGAATTAGTTTTAACCACATTAGCATCGGCTTTTTCACCTTTATAATAGTTTTGAACTATTTAAGGAGTAACCGTGCATGACCTTTCCTTTTATAGCATAGAGTTGGCTCCTTGAGCATTATCTCTTATTTTGGGACAACATGCCATATTGTTCCTTTCAAGGACTGTCTTGGAGCCACAGGTCTTCAATTTTGACGATTGTCTAAACCTCGCTTTGCTAGGCGATCATCGGGATCATGACAGTTTGAGACATATAACACTTGTCTCGGTTCTCGATTCGTGAAAAAAAATGTCCACGAAGAGCATTAATATTAGGCAACACAATTCGCCATTGACCCAATAGGATTAAAACTGCTTATGGGCGATGAAGGAACATGGTGAATATAAATTCACGATACTTCTTATGAAATGCAATTTCCGAGCTAGTATTTTGGTGAAGGATTGCTCTAATATGTCAATTTGAGACATTTGTTCACCATAGACGTCATCACGTCTCAAATGTGGTGGAGAAATAAAACCAACGCCTTAGCCTTCATCTCGTGAGTAACAACAAACTCATGTTTTACTCATCAAATATGGCATCCAAAAAAAATTGGGCATCACATTTTCACACATCAGGATGACTAACATGTGGTGACAGAATAACATTCATGTCTAAACGGTCATTTCGCAAGTATGCTTTGCGATTTTAATCATCATAGATGACATCCAACATTTGTTGGGAGTTCTGGATTAGCTGTCATATAAAATGACCGGTTTATATATTTATGGTTTGCACAAGCACAAAGTTTGTTTCGAAACGACAGGTTCGAAAATACTAGTTCTTCTTCTCATGTGAATTGGTTCTCATTGATCGAACGACGGGTCGGTACTGAGACACCAATTCGGCAAAACATACATCACTATATAAACACACTCGGGGAAATTATTATTTAGTCAACCCCTTTCGGTAGCTCTAACTAAACACGAGCAGGAAAGACGGTGAGGGTGGAGGGCACGAATGCCACTTTAAACCCGACCTCATTAGGATAGGAACTATCCGCCTAGATCTTTCCTGGACATCGTATCCAAATAGGTGAGCCTAGTTGGGAAAGATTCATAATTTTTCCAACTTAAATGTGAAGATATATGATTTCGCAAATTAACATATCATAAACATAACAGCAGTGATAATATTACATGTCAGTGATTATTAACATGGCAATTCATAAATTAGTTCGATAACATGCATGTTTATTAACTAGTAATTTAATCAATTATCATGTATGTGGGTATGTTTACATGGACCGAATATTATGGTAATACAAACACACATACTGATCTGCATACAAGTGATATACTAGGGGGGCCAGGAATGTAATACAAACACACATATGAGATATGTATATATATAGAGAGAGAAATATGAAAAGACACCAACATGGTCTTTATTAATTAGAATGTATCAATACAAGTGGACCATAACTTTTTTTATATAGTAAAGGTTAGGGTTATAAAAGGTAGAAAGTTCAACTTAGACCCACTATGAGTAAGGCTCAATAGTCTAATAATATCCTACAACAGAAATGAAACAGTAAAAAAGTTCTATATGGACATTGAGATTACATTATGTATTTGTTAATTTTTTTTCTCAAAAAAATCCGTTTCGAAAAAAAAAAAATATGCTTACAAATCATTCCGCAAGATTAGCATTCTTCAAATCGTAAAACCTTTTGACGCGGTTTAATTCTTGCTATATTTATTTTTACTTATAAGTTGAATTTTTACGGCACTACGACACAACGTTAAATTAGCTTATAACTTGTGTTTGGCTGTATACTTGGAAATGTGAACCTAATTTTTTTCTCAGACTCAAATATTCCAGCTTATTTACTCAATAATTGAACTGCAGCCAAACAAGACAAAATAAATCAGGATTTAGGATGAATTTATTACCTGAGAGCACAACCACATCTTTAATATCTAAGCCCATTGAAGTAAATTTTGCGGTAATATTCGCCAAGGGCTCAAAAGGTGATGAAACATTACTGTTAGCTGCCAATTCACTAGCTGTACAGCCCAGAAAGGCCCACCTACAAAAATATAATGTTGATTATGGTTATAAATTATAATCATCTTAAACTTAAATAAGTATCAATTAACTGAATGAACTAAAAAGATTACTAGATAAACAACTTCTCTTGCTGCAAGGGTGAGTAAATCTTTTTTTTTATATAATTGGTGGGGAAAACCCACTTTTTATTGCAAAAAATGAGAGAAAAACCCCCACAAAAAATAAACAAATGATCCAATTACAAGTTGCCCGAAAGAGGAAACCAAAAAGAGAAAACGTATAACTAACGTCATAACTTGCAAGAACCCAGAATACATGAACTTAATTAGGCAACGTAACAATTATGAGGATCACATATGTAAAACTCTGTAATAACGTCACGTTCCTCTTCCTTGCCTCTTCATTTTCTCCTGGCCCAGAGATGAGAGAGAAAATTACTCTCTCAAGCCCTAAGTTTGATCGCTTATTCGTAGGTTAAATAATCCCAACTTTTCAGTATAAATTACACCTCTAAGTTGAGATGAAAAATCCTCTATAAATCCAGAAGTGATGCTTCCTTTGTCACAACCCCAGTTGGCGAGAAGATCTACTCATTTGTTACCCTCTCTCAATATATGTCTGAAGAGATAAGTATTTACAGTCATAAATTCTTTTAATTTGTTTTTTATTTCCAATAATCTCCAAGGGCAGTTTTGCTTATTTTGCATGATGTTGATAAGATGCAATGAATCACTTTCAATTATCAAATTGGTCTTATGCGCAATTTATTTACCATAATAAAGAGATTTAAACTCAGATAATATAGCAGAGTAGCTTGAAATCCTTCTAGAAATTCCATAGACAAAATCCCCTTTGTAATCACGTAGTATACCCCCAATTCCACTTAATCATGTAGTAGATCTATAGCACCCATCAATATTAAGCTTTAAATACCCTGTTGGTGTATTGATCCATTTAATCATTTGAACTTTGATTTTACTCTCGGATCTATTTTTGAAAAATTTGGGATCTTTATAAGCAGCAAGCCTAAAGGCTTCTTCAATTTGAATAATAATAGCATCAACCTTCATCTTGATATTTTCAAACCTAGAAGGTCATCTATCTTTCCATATAAACTATATAATAAGAGAAGGAAGAATTTGACAGGTTTTTCTTTCCTCATAAAGCAGTTTTCTATCAACATAGAACCACCAAGTAAAAATTCTTACTTTAAGAGAATAGTTTTTCACTAGAATAGCTCATTTCTTTTTAAAGAAACTCCAAATGTAGTTTGCTATATTACCATTGCTGAAAATATGATCAAAGTTTTTTTCATTATTAGTGCAGCATTCACACTTTGATGCAAGATGAATTCCAAATTTGTATAAATTGCAATCCAGAGAGAAAATAACTTCCACATGAAAAAAGAAATCTTCAAAGGTATTGATTTATCACATATAACTTTGCTAGTCCATCTTTCTGTTCCTATTTCTCTTATAATTTCTCAAGCACTCTTAAGAGTAAAATTTCACAGATTAGTAGGCTTTCAAATAGGCTTATTGTTTTCCCACTTAATATTTGATTCAGTAATATCTCTATATTGCATCATTCTCCCCCAAATATTATTACATTTTTTTGGGACCATATCAAGTGTATTCTTATTTCTACAATATTTTGCTAGCATGAACTTAGACCATAGATTATCCTTTATTCTGAACTTCCACCATAATTTCATAGCAAAAGCTTTAGAGATGTCCTTGAAATTTTTGACATTTAGACCTTCTTTTTTGATAGTTTAACAGATCTTGCTCCATTTAACCCAATGATTTTTATTTTTGCCATCTTTAGTACCCAAAACAAGTTAAAAATAATTTGATCTAATTTGTGAATTACCTCCTGAGGCGGGTTCATAGCTGCTAAATTGTAAATAGGGATGAACTGTTGCACATGTCTAATCAGAATTAATTTACCACCTTCATTTAAACATGTACATTTCCGGCTTAATTTACCGCCTTCATTTAATCATAATACTTCAAGAAAAAATATTTATGAAAAACAAATTGGAGTTTATTACTCACTCCGTCACTTTTTAAAGTGCTCTCCTTTGATTTTGATATTAAAAATTATCATTAATTTCATTTAAAAGTTACAAATATAGCCCTCATTTAAATTAAATAATTATAATTGTTAATTTTTAAAATGTATTCATTGCTATATTTGAGTATATTGTACTACTTTTGTCATTTTTTTCATTAATAAATTAGAAAACTAGACACTTATTTTGTGATAGTCAAATATGAAATAATGGACACTTATTTAGGGACCGAGTGAGTACATTTAAACAGAGAACAAATGTTACAAATATTGAGAGTATTATTTTTTATAGTTTTGAGTTTTTTTTATTATTGCTTTATAATTTTTGTAATTATATATAAATTGTTGAGAGGCTCTTTGGAACAGTCAGCCTATTTGACTGTTTATGGTACAGTCACATTAATCACCGTTAGATTAAAAAATGGATGGTTAGATAATATTTTTCAATAACTAATTTATTTTTTATATTTTTAACAAATTAGAATTTGATAAAATAAAAATAAATTGTACAACACACTAAAAGTCCAAATAAAAGTATAGAACCCTAGGAGATCTATTCTAAACTTAAATACTAATTAAAATTTAATTTTTTTATCTTAACTTGTTACTTTTGGGGAAAACAAGATATTATATACTGTTTTTTTTTTTAAATTAAAATATCGATCCTTCTTATTTCTAGAAATGTCAATGTCATCCTTTTGTTCTTTCTTGTGTCAGATAACTTTGAAGTTCTTGTATAGCACACATATAATATTGTTATACTCCCACGATCAAGTAAATCAATAGCTTGGAGAATACTATTGTAAAATTTTCAAAACTATAACTTATTAGAATAATAAAACGTCTGAATTGATATAGGACAAAATAGATAGCTTTTACCAACTATGGAGACTACTAGTGTAATTTCTTTAAATAATCGCAACATAAAAACTTAGCAGTGTAAAAAATAAATTCAGCCAGTGATTTCTTAATAGATAACGGTAAATTTTAACAACCCAATCGTCACCTCCCTTGTGAAAAGATGTTGCTTTATATACTCGTTTCAAAATTTTCCATCACAAATCTATATATATATATATATATATATGCATGCATAATCTTAATTTAACTCCTTTTTTCGCTTTCTCTGCCGTTAACAGAAAATAAACTAAACTCGTTTTAATCACCAACCCAAGAAACTAGATCAAAAAATGTCGAAATTAGTAGCACTTGTTTTAACAGTGTTGTTTTTACCGTGTTTGACCCTGGGGCAAAATGCCCCCTCCCCCATCCCGGTATTTACCAAACTGCCCCCACACCGCCCTTCTCCCTCTCCGCTTGTCTCTCATGTTCGCCCTCCGAAGCATAGATCTTTTCCTCCGGTGAATATTCCAGTAATTCATTCACCCGAATATCCCCCGAGGTCATCAAATTCATCAAGAACTCCCGTTGTTAGTCTGATTCCGGTGACTCCTCCGTCAATAACTCCGGTTGCTACTCCGACCAAGACGCCAATAACTATGCCGGCCTCTCCTCCGGCGAAGACTCCGGTGGTCTTTCCAGTTCCGGTAACTATTCCGACAATCCCTCCAACGAACGCTCCGTTAACTATTTCGACGACCCCTCCGACAAACCCTCCGCTAAATATTCCGGCGAACCCTCCGTCGATGACCCCTTCAACAAACCCTCCGGCAAAGTCTCCTGCGACCCCTCCGGCAAAGCCTCCGGTAACTATTCCGGCGACCCCTCCGGTGAAGTCTCCGGTAAATATTCCAGCAAAACCTCCGGTGAAGCCTCCGGTAACTATTCCGACGAACCCTCCGACAAAAGCACCTTCAGCGTCCCCGATTAGGAAACCTCCGGTGGTTTCTGTGCCAATAACTGTTCCGTCCAAGCCTCCGACGACATCCCCGACGCTTCCTCCGCCGGTTATAGTCCCCATCAATCCGTCAACATCCCCGATGCTTCCTCCAACTCTGCCGGTTATAGTCCCCATCAATCCACCAAGAAAAACTCCAACTAGACCTCCATCACCAATAGTCACTCCGGTGACACCGAAGGTTCCCTCTAGCGGAAATATTACTGGTTCGCCTCCAGAAGGTCCGTCGCTGGGTTCAGACGATGGACCTGCTGGAGACAAATCGAGTTCGGTTTGTAATTATGCGACTCGTATCATGTTTAGTTTGTTGGGCGTGTGGTTAGTTTTGGTCATTGTGTGAAAAGTTTACTACTTGATTATTTTTTTCTTTAGTTGGAAAATCGTTAGTATAGTACTGTTAATTAATATTCTTTAATTTGTTTTAATAGTGATGTCTGTTTTCATTTTTCTTCTATCATTGGAAAATTGTTAATCCTACCATCTGAATTCTAGTGTTTTGTGAATTTAGTAAAATGAGTAATTTGGCAAAAGAAGCAATTCACACAACTTCTACTCTTTTGTACGTATTTTGCACACAAATTCTAGCCGAATCTGGGAAAAAAAATTCTAGCTACAATTAACTTATGACACAGAATTTTACTACCCCAGAAATTTTAATTTTTCACCTGGAACTTTACTACCCCAGAGATTATAAATTTTCACTGTAAACCGAATGACGTCCTTCAAAATTGCCAAGGTCTTCACTAATTCTGTTTTAAGTCATTTAATGAGTTTGGACATTTCATTTTACTGATTGGTTAGGGTTTCTTTAGTTATTTTTTCCCAGAATGAGGTCTGGAATTGTGTTTCATTTGATTCTTTTTGGGTGAGCAGTTGAGCATTTTAAAATTTAATCAGTAAAGCAAATATTGTAATTCAAAAGCTGAGGGAATGCCGATGAAATTGGTAATGCACGCTTGTTTAAAACTGTCGATAAATTACTGAAAACTTAAAACTGTCGATTTCCAAAAGGAAAGGAAAATTCGTAACCAACGTTATCAAATGCCTGCCGATATACTACAACGTTATCTTTAATCTTTATCGAGAAAAGTCATAACCAAAAGCAACTCTACGGGAACGGAATTGATAGCTAGATAATGAAAGTTTAACGAAAGCCTTTCACACTTCAGAGAAGCGTCACTTTTTCCTTCGCCTTACCTGTTTCATCATCATCGTCGGTGTCCTCAAGTTTATCTTGACACGCACATTCATCCTTAATCATGCTGATTATCGAAGACTTTCGGGACGTAAAGTTTGAGTTATACCTTTTAGCTGAAAGAACCAACAATGTGTCACTATGGAAACAAAATAGTTCGATGATGAGCTTTTTGTTTGGAGAAAGCAAACGGGTGTAAGACATTGATGCGAACAAATACAAATTATTGGCATAATTCTTGATATATATAATGTGCTTGTTTGGCGGTTTTCAAAAAGTAATACTTTTATATCATTTTACTTAAAAGTAACCATAATGTTTGGGAGTCATTAAAATAAGCATGTATTTGTAAAAGTAAACCCATGACAAGCTTCCTTTTTAATTATAAGTAACGTTTTGGTTACTTATGGCACAAAATTAAAAAAAAAAATACACTGTAGCTTGCATTCTTTTATCAAGTTTTACACTTCCTACCTTAATTTATTGAGGAAATTCTTTTCACTTATAGTTTAATTCTCCAACAATATGTATTTCTTTAAGTTGATATTGCTACATGGAAGTATATCTAGAAGACTAGAATGGTAATATAAGATATATTATTGAGTAAATCAGTCTTTTTCAGCCTAAAACGTAAAAAGTATGATAATTTTAATAAACACCATTTTTCATTAAAAGTATACTTTTATAGAGTTTACCAAACAACAATCACATAATTAAAAGTAAAAATTGAAATTATACTTTTCTATCTGCATAAAAAGTATACTTTTGTACTTACTATAAAATGTACGAGACCAATATGAATAATTAGGAAAATAAAAAACCTAGAATTTGAAAAAAGAAAAAGAAAAAAAAGGCATATAACATTGTTAGGGCATTTTATATAAAAACAAGCATCTCAACAACCTAATTAGGCCATGATAGTCAATTTAAACATGAGTAACAAAGCCAGCGAAAAGAGGTAATCGAGTGTTATGGATATCAAAAACATCCTATACCAAATGAATTGATGTACCCATTGATAAAGAGGATAAGTAAACATTTAAGTAAGGCGACTTAGCGATAAAAGGAAAGCAGACACAGAGCGATGGTGACATACCTAGAATTTTGAGAATGTCGCCTAATGTAGCCTGCAAAATGCCAAGAAGTACATTAAAGAGTGAAAAATTTACCGTTATATGAATAAATAAATAAACTAAATGTATGAACCCCGAAAAAGGGAAGGGCAGAAAAGCTTTTACCAAGCACAATAATGCAAAGAAAAATGAGAAAAGGGCACTTCAAATTGCTTTTCCAATTTCATAAAATATGATTTATCTTTGATAATGCATAACCTAGCTTGCAACAGGTGGTTGCATGTAATACAGCAAGAGATATTATGCCAGTCAACAACAATAAAGAAACGATGCTAATACAAGTATACTAATTCGTAAATGGATCACTTCGATTTGCTGTTTTAGGGTATTGCTAAGCCTAGATAAAGGCAATAAAAATATTGAAGGAATAAACTCTAGAAGTTGTAATGTAAGACCACTGATTGGGGAAGAGATCAAATTCTCACCGTTTCCTTGTTAATCACAATAAGGATTCCACTTATTATATTTCTGAGTTCAGCATCAGTGGGTTGTAATTTTTCTTTTTCAGGTTCCTTCTTCCCTGTCATGACTTTCATCCCTTCAGAAAAGAAAAGATAAAAATTTAAAAACTTATTTGACGGTTACGGAAGCGGAAGATCAATTTCTTATGAAAAAAGATGATGCCTTCTTAATTTTTCAATGAAATAGAATTGAATCATTAATAATTCGGAAGATGCTAACACTGCCTAAAGATCAATAGAGAGACTTAATTTTACCACTTTGTTCCTTGCAAGAAGGTTGCTTTGAAGTAGTCAACTTCTTGTCCTCATTCCCGTTATCAGTCCTCTTTTTCTTCAAACTTTTCTCCGGAGTTGTATCACTCTCATATTCAATCTTAGGAATTCTCAACTGCTAAGCAGACACAGCAAACATAAGATTGAATATAATATTGAACTTATGATACTAGTAGCTCTTCATAAAAGAACAGAAAAATGACACCTAGCCACTTAAGTATGCTCTATTTATTTTATCCCAACCAATTCTAGGTGCGGACAAGGATACCAACTTTCTTTTAACCGGCATATTCTAAAAAAAGAAATATATATACAGATGGAACCACCAAAAAGACTAAAGGCATGTGTGAAATACCAATATGATAAACATAAGTCCATTTCATTTCACAAAAGCTCAAAAAGAAGAAGAAGATACAATTAAAAGGCTAAACCAAAGGGCAAATGAATTTATGATTTAGATGGGACAAATAACAAAGTTGACAAGTATGGAAGGAATTAGGTAGAAACGGTCAGCAACTAGAGTCCCTCCCATTTTGAAAAAAAGTTAACGAAAGCATGATTTTTTTTCTATGGATTTTGATTAAAATCTTTAATAATTGGGGTTTTTCCCAAACTAGAATTTAAAATTAAATCATGCAGAGTAAAGAAATCATACAAAAATTTTCCCCTCCCATTTGGACTTCCGGGTTCCACCCCTATATAGACAGGTAGAGCCAAAACCAAAACAAACACAAGGCTGCTCTGATGGTTACCATGTTAATTGACTTCCCTCTAAAAGATCTTATCAAAACAACGAGTTACGTTATAAATTATAAAACAAAGGCTAAGAAAAGTGTCGGTGTGTGACAAATAACAAATTGAACAAAGATAAAATAGAATCCCTTAGAAAAAATCTACGAACATACATGTTGTACCGAATGTCCAGAAGAACTGCCAGCCAAAGAAGCCTTCATGGCCTCCCACTCAGCCGGACGAAATCCCTCGTGGGGAAACCAACAGTGGATCCACCTAGGATCCCCAAGTGCAACTCCGGCAAGAGTAAGAGACCGACAATGTGCTTCAAAGACCTCCTTGTTTATCACGTCCGAGACCCTAGCCACATTCCATTCCAAAAGTTCCTTTTCCTTGGCCCTCACTTGGGCTATTTCTTGATTCACCTTCTCGTATTCGGCTTTAGCAGCCAAAAAACTCTCCCTAAAGAATGCGCATTCCTTCTCCATATATTCAAGCTTAGCCTTCAGCTCAATCACATCCTTCTCTCTAGAGTCGGCACGTTGGGTTTGAGCTCTGACTTCATCCTTTGTCAATGAAAGCATGAATTTCGTCTCTCTTAAATGAGTCTTTATTGTATGAAATTTATTGTTGGATAAACTTGTAGCACGCTCAAGGGTCACAAAATTCTGCCAAAAAAAATTAAAAAAAATTGGGTAATTCCATAAAAGAAGCAAGGGATGGAAGTAATGAAAAATGCTCATTTCAATTCCCTTACGGATAACATAGGATATTGTTGAGTTGTGGAGCCAAATGAGTTTTGGCCATGTTTTCTAATTATCCCACATCGCTTTTAATTGTAATAAAACCCACTTTGGGCTCTATATATGTCTTACTATCTTGTATATTTAATTACACCAATTTACATATCACAATCACATATTCAAGAGAGAATATTGTAAAGAGAGAGCTCTATTTGTAAGAGAACCATAGCTTGTGATTGAGCTAGATTACGATTGTAATCCTCATTATAATAATATTAAGTACTACGTGTAGCGGACCGGAGACGTAGCCAATTTGGGTAAACTCCGTTATCAAAGAGTGTGTGCTAGGTTTTAGTTTTCTGTCTTTCTCATTGTTCGCCTGATCGCCCCAACAAGTGGTATCTGAGCTCGGAAGATCAATGGCGAAAGAAGACAGAACCGCACACGGGATCGAGAAGTTCGACGGGAAGTAATTCGCATTCTGGAGAATGCAAATAGAGGACTATCTTTACGGGAGAAAGATGCATCAACCACTTCTTCTTGAGAAAAGGCCGACCACAACCACCGAGGAGGCGTGGAAACTCTTAGACTGACAAGTGTTGGGAGTGATTCGCCTAACACTATCTAGGAGTGTAGCACATAACGTCATAAGATAGACGACGACGATGGAGATGATGAAGGTCCTCACCGACATGTATGAGAAACCATCCGCGAACAACAAGATACATCTCATGCGTAAGTTGTTCAACCTACGCATGGCTGAGGACACACCTGTCGCAAATCCCGTGAACAAGTTCATCGACACCATAAATCAGTTGGATGTGGTGGAGATAACTTTTGAAGACGAAGTGAGAGCCCTTATACTGCTAGCATCTTTACCGAACAGTTGAAAATTCATGCGAGTTGCTGTTAGCAACTCAATTGGAAAGGAGAAACTGACTTACAACGGCATCCGAGATCAAATACTCGCTGAGGAACTCAGGAGATTAGACATGGGTGAATGCTCAAATGATGGAGCAGTCTTGAACGTGGGTTCAAGAGACCGGGGTAAGGCCAGGGTATGGGACGTTAGAGGACGTTCACATTCCCGAGGTAGAAGAGGGCAAAGCCGAGGCGGCAAAGATAGCGATCGAAGTAAGAAGAATCTTCGATGCTATAACTGCCAGGGTATGGGGCACTTCAGTCATGAGTGCAAGTAGCCGAAGAAGGGTACCAGCCGTGACCATGTGGCTAATGTTGCGAGCGACGAGTATTCGGGTGACTGTTTATTGCTTGCCGAATAGAGAAATATAGAATCTTGGATTCTAGACTCTGGGGCATCATTTAACACAACCCCTCAGAAGGATTTATTCGAAAATTACATTGCGGGTAATTTCGGTAAAGTGTATCTAGCCGACGGAGAAGCGTTGGATGTTGTTGGAATGAGCGATGTGAAAATTCGCATTCCAAACGGGTCGGTATGGAAGCTAACGAAAATGGGGCATGTTCTGAGGTTGACCAAGAATCTGATCTCAGCAGGTCAACTCGATGTAGAAAGACACTCCATTTCGTTTAGAAATGGAGCTTGGAAAGTTTTACGAGGAGCTATGGTGATAGCCCGAGGGAGCAATGTCGGTACACTGTACATGACGACCGATGAGGAGTGTACAATTGCGGCAGCTGTGTCGCAAAACTGCTCGGAACTGTGGCATCGACGGTTGGGTCACATAAGTGAGAAGGAGATGAGAGTGTTAGCAAAAGACGGGAAGCTACTGGGCTTGAAGTCTGTCAACCTCGATATGTGCGAAAGTTGCATCTTCGGGAAGCAAAAGAAAGTGAGCTTCCGAAAAGGTGGAAAAGCTCCCAAGGAGGAGAAGCTAGCACTGGTCCACTCAGACGTATGGGGACCATCTTCAGTAACCTTACTGGGAGGATCTCAGTATTATGTGACCTTCATCGATGATTCGACGAGGAAAACATGGGTCTATTTCTTGAAACACAAGTCTGAGGTGTTTAAGAAATTTCAAGAATGGAAGGCCATGGTCGAACTAGAGACCGGGAATAAGCTCAAATATTTGACGTCCGATAACGGCAGAGAGTACATTGATGCGAAGTTCGTAGGTTCACAGAGAGGCATTCGAATGGAGAAGACCATCCGAAGAACGCCACAACAGAATGGCATGGCCGAAAAAATGAACCGAACAATCAATGAGCGTGCTAGGAGTATGGGACTGCAAAGTGGTTTGCCCAAAGCCTTGTGGGCACATGCAGTAAGCACGGCGGTTTACCTCATTAACCGCGGACCCTCAGTGCCATTAGAAAGGAGAATTTCCGAAGAAGAGTGGATAGGAAAGCCGATCTCTTATGAACACTTGCGAGTGTTCGGTTGTCTGTCATATATTCACGTCGACATAAACGAGTTTACCAAGCTTGACTCGAAATCCAAAGTTTGTTACTTTGTGGGGTACGGTGGAGCTGAGTTCGGATATCGCTTCTGGGATGGTCAAACAAAGAGGATCATTCGCAGCGAGGATGTCATCTTCAACGAAAACATTTTGTATAAAGATCGACAAAATGAGGTGGTGGAAGAACACGCGCTCCCAACCGAGGAACGTGGTAGAGTCGACATGAATGAGCTTCCAAGAATGGAGTTGGAAAATGATGAAGATGAGCCAGTGGTGCTCGACAACCTACCAGCACATGTTAAGAGGACAAGGAGATGCCCCAAACTCCCCGATCTGAATTGGCCCGAGGTCATCGTGAGAGGAGACCTCCTGCCCGATACTCTCCTTTCCTGCATTACATATTACTCAATGATGCAGGCGAGCCCGAAAGTAGAGAGGAAGCTCTGGAGCTAAAAGACTCGAGCAAGTGGGAGCTCGCGATGAAGGATGAGATGAAGTCACTTGAGAAGAATGTGACTTGGCAGTTAGCCGAACTGCCCAAGGGAAAAAGGGCACTGAGCAACAAATGGGTGTTCTGACTAAATGAGGAACAAGATGGCTTGAAATGATATAAGACACGATTAGTAGTCAAAGGGTTTCAGCAAAAGGCAGGAATTGACTACACCGAGATCTTTTCACCAGTCGTAAAATTGACGACTATTCGGCTATTGTTGAGCATTGTTGTAAATATGAATCTTCATCTTGAGCAGTTAGATGTGAAAACTGCCTTTCTCCATGGAGATCTTGAAGAAGAAATTTACATGTTCCAACCTGAAGGGTTTGCCGAAAAAGGAAAAGAGAAACTGGTCTGCAAACTGAGGAAGAGCTTGTACGGGCTAAAACAAGCACCACGACAGTGGTATAAGAAGTTTGACAGTTTCATGGTGGATACCGGGTTCGAAAGAAGTGATAGTGATCACTGCTGTTTCGTGAAGAGATTCGAGAACTCTTCGTACGTCATACTACTTTTGTACGTAGATGACATGTTGCTTGCCGGATCGAACCTTGTGGAGATTAACAAGGTGAAGCAACAGTTGGCGAAACAGTTTGACATGAAAGATTTGGGAGCCGCAAATCAGATCCTCGGTATGAGGATTTCCCAAGGAAGGGATGGGTCTTTATTTCTGTCACAAACCGAATATGTGAAGAAAGTGTTGGCACGGTTTAGCATGAGTGATGCCAAGACTGTAGGCTCACCGCTAGCCGCACACTTTATCTTGTCGAAGAAACAATCACCCTCAGACGAGAAAGGAAAGGATCGTATGTCGAACATACCCTACGCTTCAGCAATTGGTAGCTTGATGTATGCTATGGTGTGTACAAGACCGGACATTTCCCACGCAGTGGGAGTTGTCAGTCGTTACATGAGTAACGCGGGCAAGCACCATTGGGAAGTTGTGAAGTGGATATTGAGATATCTCTCGGGTACAGTGAGTTCGGCATTATGTTTCCGAAAGAGCTCGGTAGGCCTACACGACTATGTGGATGCTGACATGGCCGGTGATCTGGACATCCGAAAGAGCACAACGGGATGTGTTTGTACCTACGGTGGTACTGCTGTGAGTTGGACATCTAAGTTATAAAATATTGTTGCAGTGTCGACCACAGAGGCTGAGTACGTCGCGGTGACGGAAGCAAGCAAATAGATGATTTGGTTGCAAGGTTTCTTAAATGAGCTCGGTCAGAAAACCGACAAGGGAGTTCTGCACTGTGATAGTCAAAGTGCAGTTCAGCTAGCTAAGAATCTTGTATTCCATTCACGCACCAAGCACATACTGATTCGTTATCATTTTATCTGGGACGTTCTAGAAGATGAAATCTTCGAGCTAGAAAAGATTGAGTGCGCTAAGAACCCCGCCGATATGCTAACGAAGACTGTTACAATCGACAAACTGAGGCTGTGTGCAACCTCAGTAGGACTCCGAGCTTGAGGCTCAGGATCGCCGCTACATGAAAAATGAGCAACTCTGAAGAGTAATAATTATATACAAGGATACCGATGGGAGCATTCTGCTCGGTGGAGCACAGTGAGTTCGGTGGTTGGGGATAATCAGAATTCTCTTGAAGCACTTGACATTTGACTCAAAGTGGGAGATTGTTGAGTTGTGGAGCCAAATGAGTTTTGGCCATGTTTTCTAATTATCGCACATCGCTTGGAATTGTAATAAAAACCACTTTGGGTTCTATATATGTCCTACTATCTTGTATATTTAATTACACCAATTTACACATCACAATCACATATTTAAAAGAGAATATTGTAAAAAGATAGTTCTATTTGTGAGAGAATCATATCTTGTGATTGAGATAGATTACGATTGTAATCCTCATTATAATAATATTAAGTGCCACGTGTAGCGGTCCGGAGACGAAGCCAATTTGGATGAACTCCGTTATCAAAGAGTGTGTGGTAGGTTTTAGTTTTCTGTCTTTCTCATTGTTCGCCTGATCGACCCAACAGATATCTTTAGGATTATTCTTGTTTTTAGTGCTTTATGTCATTTGACATGATGCCTTGGTCTGTGACAAAATTTATAGTCAGGTTTTTCTTACCATATGTGACAAATGGAAGACTAAATTTCATTTCATTCATAAGGAAAAAACCTTTTATTTTTCTCATTTGGTCGTTTATGCTTAGCGGGTGGATGGTTACACTATATATAAAAAAAAATTGTCTGCTACAAATTAATGCAAAATAAGTCAAGAAAATGTCAGCTAATCAGAAATTTCTTTAAAAAAAAATGCAAAAGGCTTACCTCGAAGGCCAACTGGAGAGACCTCCTTGACATCGCCAACTCAGCATCCTCGCTCTCCATTTCACGATCAAGCTCTTCAATATCATCCAACATCAAGGGTGTAAGAGCCCTCACTGCTCGATTAGCGCCATCATCGCTATGAAACAATGTGCTATGCATATTCTTTGTTATATTATATCCTCAGAACTAAGCTTGCGCCGGCCAGCAAGTGTATCAGCCAAACTCAAGCCTGCGTTCTTAGGTCTTGTAGGCACGTCAAGGGTCTGAGTCGGCAAAGATTTCCGCTTGCCGACAGTAACGTTGTTGGAAATAGATATATGCTTTAAAAGAAAGAATTTTAGTATACTCATGATTTCAATTCTAATGAGCATTCAAGCAAACTACAAATAAAACTTGATATATGCTAATTAAATTGTTATATTACTTAAGAGTTAATCTCATTGGAATGTAAATAATGTTTGCCAACACATAATTATTTTGAATAGTTCCACTTGAAGTGTTTTTTGTTGGAAAAAAAAATCACTTCAGGGAAATAAACAAACCGTGAACAGAATAGAAGAATATTGTTTCATTTTCCATGGACCAAGTATAAGTAAACAAAAGGTAACACTAGATCGTCAGACACGTAATCTAAGACGAAAACCGGATAATGATGTGCCACTTTGTAAGTCACATAACCTAGAAATATTCCTCTAAAATTTGAAAAAAAGTACAATAAATTTGTAGACTTGGTAAGTGACATGTCATCGTCTGCAGGGCCAAATCAGCGCTTTTTTATACATAAGTCGTATAATTTTTTGGATGATTTTTTAACTTTATCCAAAAATTCATACCACGCATACAAAAACATTTATTTTCCTTTTGCGCATGTATTAAGGAACCAGCGCCTAATCAACCTATCTGGCTCACTTGGCATATACCAAGACCGGCTGGTCATTTGGTTTACATTTTTTTTTATACGCCATACTTTCTCTCTCTAGGCGATTGACGGGCGCATGGCTGCCTCTTTGCCGGAGTGAGATAAACCTCCTATGAATACCAAAAACGTTCAACTAATGTCCCCAGACCCTCCTCCAACAAAATCTTTCGCATCCATTGTTAGTTTTCAACCAAAAAAACACAAAATCGACCTAAAAGAAGTTGGTATGTACAAATGCTCTTATTGAATTCTCTATGAATGAAAGACGTCAAAGCTCTCTGGGAATCTTTTAAGTACACTGTTGTTGGTAAATTCACCCAAGGCAAGCCGGATATGAAAATTATAAGAAAACTATTCAATAAATTAGACCTAAAGGGAGCTTATAATATTGGTACCTTTGACTTTAAGCATATTCTTATTCGTTGCTTTCATGAATATGATTTTACTATAATTTGACTTAAAAAAAATTGGTATATAAAACAATATCCTATGAGAGTGTTCAAATGAACTTATGATTTCGAACCGGATTTTGAAACCCCAGTAGCTCCTATTTGGATTTCTCTTCTCAAACTCCATATACATCTAAATAATATCTCGAGTATTTTCTCCATAGTAAGAGCTTTTGGAATTCCTCTAAAAGTAATGAAAATACTTCTAAGCTTTTTTAAGACCTGTTTTGGCAAGGATTTGTTTGGAAATAGACATAACTCAAGAACTAATCGAAAGGGTATGAATAAGGTATGGTGTAAACTGTGGTTTTTGGCAATATTGTACCTATGAAGAGCTACCTGAATACTGCAATTTCTGTTTTAAGCACGGTCATACAGACAAAGCCTATATGTTTAATTAACAAAAAAGAAAACGGAGAATAAAAGAATAATTATAAAGAAAAGGTAAGAAGCAAAACGGAAAAAGAAATTATTACAATCCCTGAAAAAAGCAAGCAAAATAAAGACAAAAAGGAGGCCAGATTATACAAACCACCAAATTATGACAAAAAAGAAAGTATAAAAGATTAGCTAATGAGAAGAAAGCTGCATTTTCCCTCTATAAGTTCTTTCAAAGTGACTCCAGAAAACGCTCTGTTACCATACAAGATGATACAGATGGAGCAATATAAGAAATTATTCATGATAAGCCAGCCCAAAATACAGATAAACAAGATGAGTTTCAAAAAAATGATAAAATCCTAGAGACCACTAAGCAAGTAGAAGATAAAGGGGAAGAAAAAGAATAAAATAAAAAGGTTTTAGTAGAGTTCCCTAATAGTGAAGAAAAAGAAGACAAAGATGGGGAAAATGAGAATAATCAAAATTCTACAGTTGAGTTCCCTAATAGTGAAGAAAATAAGAAAGAAGTGGAAAGAGAGAAGATTTGCAACTGATACACCCTAATACTCTAAGAGAATCTACCAATCTATTTGAGGATTCTGATCTTGGAAATACTTATTCTAATGATGAAGATCAAACAAATTGGGATTCAGTTCTAACCAAAAGCCAAAAGAAAAAACTAAAAAAATAAGAATTTGCTAAGAAAAAGGAAAAAGAAGCAAATGAGCATAAAATGGTGTTAAAATCCTCTAATGTGAGGGAGAGAAAAAGGTATAAATGATTAAGTCGCTTATCTGGAATGTGAGTGGGATTGGGAACAAGACTACTAAGAGAAGAATTAAGAAATTATGTCAGATAAATAAAGTTATTTTGTTGGTTTGTTTAGAACCAATGGTGGAAAATATTCAGTTCGAGAAGTATAAAAAAATTTGGTTTTGAAGAAGCTTATGCTCATTCAGCAGGTAAAATTTGGGTGTTCTATTATCATTATATGGGAGATTAATTTGATTAGTCAAAATAACCAGTGTATGAACTTTCTTGTTAAAGCTGGTTTTTTGAATAATTCTATACAAGTTTCCTTTATTTATGACAAATGTACAGCTATTGAAAGAAGATTAATTTGAGATTTTCTGGTTTAGTCTAAAACTCATTTATCTTGGTTTATTGCTGGAGATTTTAACACCATCTCTAAAGAAGAAGACAAAGTGGGTGGACTTTTTATTAATTTAGCTGCAGCTACAGACTATCTGGAATGCCTAGATGATATTGGTGTCTATGAACTTAATTTTAGTTGTTCTAGATATAATTGGTGGAATAAAAGCGATATGGATAGCTCTATTATGGAGACAATTGATAAAATTTATGTAAATCAAAATTGTGCTAATGTCTTTGTGGATATTAAATTGTAGCATCTTAACAAGACCAACTCTGATCACATCCGTCTTTTAGTTACTTTTAAAATATAAGATGATAATAATGTGAAAATATTTATATTTCAAAACTTTTGGTGAGATCATGTGGATTTTCTAAATTTAGTCAAAGGCAACTAGAATACTTATTAAAGTGGAAATACTATGTATGATTTAACTTAGAATCTTAGAAATTTGAGGAAAATCATGGCTAGGTGGAGTAGATATACATTTGATAATATCTTTCAAATGGTTATAGATGCTGAAAATGTTGTTCTGAAGGTGGAAAAAGAATATGAAGGCAATCCATCTCCGGAAAAAAAGATAGAAGTTAGTAAATGTAAACCTGGTCTAAATTACAGGTTGAAAATAGAAGAACACTAACGTAAGAAAAAAGCTAATCTAAAGTGGATTATAAAGAGGGTGATGCTAATACTAAATTCTTTCATGGAGTGATGAAAAAAAGAAAAAATAAGTGTATTATTAATTCTATCGTCAACTCTCAGGGGAATATGGTGCAAAGTAAAGAAGATATTCAAAAAAAAAGCTATAGAGTATTTCAGTGGTTTGTTAGCTGCATCTGTTAAAGATAATTTTGAATATTCTAGCTTAGCAAATATTGCTAAAATTATTACTCAAGAGAAAAATGAAAATTTAAATGGCAATTTAAGTATGGAGGAGGTGAAAGAATCTGTTTGACAACTCAATAAAAATAGTGCTCATGGAATTGATGGTTTTATTTGTGCTTTTTTTACCAAATGTTGGGATATTATTGGTGGTGATGTGTATAAAGCTATATAGCAATTCTTTGTTGGCTATGAAATTCCCAATGTTATGACTACAACAATTATTGATCTCGTTACCAAGAAGAAGAATCTTGATAAATTTTCTGATTTTAGATCTATTAGCTTGTTTACTTTTTGCAACAAATTCGTATCTAAAATTCTAGCAAACACACTATCTGATATACTCACTTTATTGATTTATGAGAGTCAAAATGGTTTTGTGAAGCAAATGGATATAGTGGATAATATTCTTTTATCCCAATACTTTATATCTACACTTAATAAAAAAAACAGTGTGAAGAATTTAGTCTTGAAGTTATATATGAAAAAAGGTTATGATAAATTGTCTTGGCATCATTTTATCTCAGTTTTGAGAATTTTGTGTTTTTCAGAGATTTGGATTGATATAATATGAAGACTAATTTCTAATAATGGTGTAACTATTCTTGTTAATGGTGCTCCTCAGTGGCGGAACCATAACCAAATGTGTGGGGTTGACATAATTAATAAAAACGCATAATATTTTACAAATTATAAACAGGAAAAAACCGGATTTTTTTAAACCTTTTATACCATCTTTTCTCCATTTTTTTAACTTGATTTTTTGATTAAAATGTATTTGATTTCTATTTTATTTTTTTATCAATTTCGACTTTCTTTTCAAACTCTCAAAAAAACCCACAACAGTAATGTCACGTGCAGTCATGTGTCGAAAATTTCAGTGTTTTAAAATTAACTAAAAAATAAATAAAATAGAAACCAAAAAGATACAAAAGTTAAATTTAAGAAATCAAGTTATAACAAGTAAAATAATTAAGACACGAAGCTAAAAAAATATTAAAACAAAACCCTGAAAAAACGAAATGTATATTAAATAATAGATATATACGAACAATTAAATATCTATTACACAATTTCAGTATACTCACTTCAATTAAAATACAAATCATCAAAAATTATTTTATAAATTTTATTTGCATTTACCAATACTCTAATTATTATTTTTGTTTAATTTTTTTTAAAATGTGTGTTACGTGTCATGACATGATAAGTTTGTGTAAAATGTCTTTTATAATCACTTGCATATGTTAATTTTGTAAGTATTACTATATATTATCAACACCATACAAAATCATGTTATGTTATTGCACTAACAATATATAATTTTAGGAGGGATTGTCAAAAAAAATATACAAGGACATAAGAAGTACTGCATCTTGTTACATGAGTTAATTCTCAAAGTTAGTAGCAAATTATCTGGCCGGAAATCTCAATTTTTAAATATGGGAGGTAAAGTTACTTTAATTAAGTATGTTTTACAATCCATTCCTATTTATACTTTAGCAGCTATGAATCCACCCCAAATGATTATTAAAAAGATTGATCAAATTTTGGCAAATTTTCTGTAGGCTCTTTGGAAGGTAAAAAACCAATATTATTGGGTAAAGTGCAGTAAAATATGTAGACCAATTGAAGAAGGTGGAATATGAGTGAGAAGTTTTAAGTATATCTAAAGGTTTTGCTATTAAATTATGGTGGAAGTTTACAAGCAAAAATTATTTGTGAGTCTATGTTTATGAAGACAAGATATTGCAAAAACAAGCATGTCAATGAGTTAAAAGTTAGAAAATGTGTAGATACTTGGTCAAGAATGATATAAGTAAGAGATATTGCAGAAGATCATATTATGTGATTAGTGAGAAAAGGCAATCTAGCAGTAAATTTAGATAATTGGTATGGAACTGGTCCTATCAAATATCCTAATATAGCTAATAGTTGCTTGTTGTCTGCTATGCTTAATAAAGGGGAATGGAAAACTAATGATATAGCTAGATTAATTACTAGTTATAGAAGAAAATTATTCTCTCAAAATGTGAACTACATTGGAGATAGAGCTGGTCAACCTATTTGGAAAGCTAATGAGGATGGTAATTTTTTATTTAAATTTGTTTGGCAAATTAGTAGAGAAGTCAATTCTAAAGATTGCTTAAATGAGATGTGTTGGAGTAAGATTATCTCTCTTAAAATATCCTGCTTTGTTTGGAAAGTTCAGAATACTGCTCTTCCTGTAGATAATGCAATCAATAAAGTGGGCATCAATATTGTTTCAAAATTTGGTGGTTGTAATAATCAAGAAGAAGATTTAGAACATCTGTTGAGCTCCAGTACCTTAGCTATTAATGTTTGGAATTTTTTTGGAGATAAGATGGGTATTATTTACACAAGCTGCTCCCTTAAAAGAAGATTAATTTCTTGGTGGTTAAAAGATTTCAGTAAGTTACCTAAACTTGTCAAAATGGTATGTACTGTAATTCCTTCTTTCATTTTATGGTGTATTTGGAAATCAAGGTGCTCTAGTTGATTTGATAATATTAAAATGAATGATGATCACATTATTAAATATATTATTTCCATGGTCCATATGAATACCATTAAACTCAAGGAATTTTCTAAAAATTGGGATTGGAATGAGCTAGTTAATCTGAACGTGTTATACAATAAGAAGAAGACCAAGATTGTTAAATGGGAAACTTCTCATCAGGGCTTTATGAAATTAAATGTGGATCGGTGTTTCAAAAGTTATAGCAATAAGAGTGGTATTGATGGTATTTTTTTATGAGATTATCAAGGTAATTTTATAAAGGGTTTCTGTAGTTCTATTGATAGTTCTTCCCTCTATCGAATCAGAAACTAAAGCTATTATAATTGGTCTGCAAATTATAACTACTGATCATATAATTATTAAAAGTGATTCTCTAACAGTGGTAAATATTTTAAATAAAAGATCTAATATAACTTGAAAAATTAAAGGAATCATCTACCAAATTCAGCATGTAATCGAATGAGGAACCTACCTGATCAAGTATGTGGAAAGAGAAGCAAATAGCGGTGCAGATCCGTTGACAAATCTGGGTGATGACAGAGAAATAAAATTTTCTAATTATTTGGAAGATTTCTCAACGAAATTGAGATGTATATATAGTAAGTTTGGAACATCGAGGAGTTCCTTACCTGAAAATCAGAGATGAAGATGGAATATGAAAAAGCAAGACAAGGAGGAGAGATCGTCGGAGTCTCTCTTTATTTGGTCTGCAATGGAAGTATATGGTTTAAGAAGAACGGCGAATGGTCTCTTATACTCTAACAAACCAGAATTATTTGAAACTAAATTCAACATAGGCAGAGCAATAAACTAAACTCACAATTTAAGTTAACCTAAAACACGTTTCACTGAATGTAATGAATTGTTACTTATAAATTAATACCACTTACTAGAGAATAATTTCCTTCCAAAATATTATTATTGATTATCACGTTTCAAATAATAACTGTACAAAACCGTTCTGTTAATTTTAAGAAGCCACCTGTATTTCTATTTCTCTCCATTCACAAAAACAAGTTTATTTAACTTTTCAAACTAGGAAAACTTATCATGTTGGCTCCAAAAAAAATTGTTCGTTATTCGAATTTCAACGATATATAAGAAGGTTGCACCGTTTCAAACTTATACTACAACTAATTAAGTGTAAGCAGAATACGAAACAATATTTAAACAAGTGCACGGAAATAAACAGAAGCAGTGCCACTAACATGCAAACGGTTCAAGAAAATAACAATGCACCATTTCAACCAGAACCCGGGGAGGAGTTAGCTGGATGCTGGCAGGGGCTACAGCCCCTTCATATTTTGAAAAAACATTTTTTTACGATGCAAAAAAGAATATTTTATCCTGAAAAAAGTGATTTATGCCCCATATTTACCGATATTAGCTCCACCACTGACCAGAACCAAACTTCGTTACATATACTAATTAACTAACTTATTACAACTTTCTCACTAAGTTAATAACTACCCATGTAGTAATAATGTATTGTATCGTACTGTTTCACGAAAACTAAAAGCACCGGTTCATATATAATATATAGTTCTATCTGGACTTTAATAATTTAATTATACTACCAGGCCATACTACTATACCCAATTAAGAATTTAATTACTAATAATTCTTATTAACATTGTTTAATTAACAGAATCAACTTCAACTTCAAAGTTACATAACCCTTTAACCAGGAAAGAACTAGGTAGGTACAGGGGCTGCAGATCTCATTTTGAAAAAATAAATGATGAAAAAATAATTTTTTCTTATATATTTTGATCAAAATATTTAAATTTTAATATTTTAGCCCACCACAATCCGTAAAATAAGTTCATATAAAGTATAATATTTTTTAATAGAAAATCAACCCCCTAATTTCACAATTCTGGTTCCGCCACTGCCTTCAACCTTTTATAGATTTGAATCATTAACAACAAAGAGAAATCACAGGCGGGGACTCTTCATATATAGAGAACAGAGATAGAAAAACTTACGTTAACGAAACAATATATCGTGAAAAAACTGATGAAAACACGTTATATGGCCTACACGACCTTATTTATTGTTTGTCACTCTATCTATTAAAGTGGCTTATTGATTATTTATGTTTATGTTTGAGTACCAAGTTGGATATTTGTTTTGTAGTGGTTATTATTTAATACTCACAAGCCTTTTACTGTTTTATTGGGTTTTGACTATTAAGTCAATGAAGGAGAGTTGAGCCTCGTTTTGTTTCTTTTCTCTTTTCTATTTCGGTTGGTTGTGCCTATTGGTGTGAAATCAATCTCTGTTTCCTTCCTATATTTTTACGAAACCTCTGGATTTCATCATTGGTATTTAGAGCAGGTACTTCCTATATCTCATGGGAGCCCTAGTTTGCCATTTTCTCCTTTGATTTCTATCTCATATATATATATATATATATATATATATATATGGGGGAGGATCTATACACACATAAAAATACACATTATGTTTACACATCAATCACAACCCTCCATTTACTTACTTTTAATGGTCAAGATTATGTGTTTATTCTTGTTATTAGATGAACTAATCTTGATCATTAAAAGTAAGTAAATGGAGGGTTGTGATTGATGTGTAAACATAATGTGTATTTTTATGTGTGTATGGATCACTCCCCTATATATATATATATATATAATGGATGAGTCACGCTTCCTCTTACTTGATGTAAATTACAAAATCTCTCCGATTAGTGTTGATATATTATATGAAATTTTTGAAATTTATGGATACGTTGAGGCGGTTACCATAGCTGAAAAATTTAGGATTCAGGCGTTGATAGAATTTGAGTCACTTCAAAGTTCTATTTTGGCCAAAAATTCGTTGGAAGGAAAAAAATTATTTGGTGAGGATTGTCGAATGAGTATCGAGTTTGGGTATTCTTTTAGACTAAATAATCACTTTGAGAAAAACAACCCTGGATATGAAACGGAAGTGAGAAACAAATGGTTATGGGATGCTTTTTGTTTATTGTCAGCGACACCGCGTGCGGCGCCTCCATCAATAGTACATCTGCCATCGATAATATTAGCGACACTACCGCCTCCATCACCGAAAAAACATACTAGAGGTGAAATCATTTTGATGGTTAAGCCGACAAATAACTTTATTGATCTAATTTATTCGTATAATAAATCAGTTGTTACTGGACCTATGGATTATTATATAATGCAAATATATTTGGGTGATATTTGTCAAAAATATTTCAATATAGTTGTGGCACAACAAATTGTTCTGCCAACCGTTTATTGGGATTATAAAAAGAGAATAAAATTTAAGGAACGCAAAGATGTTAGTCATGTTCGGAAGAGGTTCGATGAAAATACTAAAAGAAGTGGTGATTTTGGAACAAAAGAGTGTGTTATTTTCCGCTGCCATCATTACATATATCTAGTATGCCATGATCATTTCATTGTGTTGGTGGATTTTTTGTTCGAAAACTGGCTAAATCATGGAGTACTTGATATGTGAATGTTTAACTTTTTAGAATCATCAAGATGGACTCGTATGGCATATCCTAAATTCTGGTCTAGTCGAAAATCTTGTAAAATTAATAAAATTGGCGTAAAGGTTGTCCATACACTTATTGAAATTTTAAAACAAGTTTTGCTTTGTTTTGCTTCATGGATAATGAGATATGGATTTTTAAAGTCGGCAATGCCATTCAGTTTTTTTTTCCTACTACGGCAACTATACTGCTGGCTGGAAAAATAATTCTTTTTTATAGCAAACAGACTCAGAATTGTTTGAAACTTTGTGGGCTGGTAGTGTATGCAATTTTCTTGATTGTGTATGCGTTTTTCTAATTGTGTATGCACTTTTCTCGATTTGTGTATATATTTTCTCGATTGTTTATGCAATTTTCTTATTTTTTATGTATTTTTCTGATTGTGTATGCACTTTTCTCGATTGTATATGTATTTTCTCGATTGTGTATGCACTTTATTGATTGTGTATGCATTTTTATTATTCTGTATACACTTGTTGTTTATGGACGTTTTTGTATTATGTATGTAATTTTTTGTATTATATATGCCATTTTTTTATTTTTTATGTCCTTTTCTGGATTGTATATGCATTTTTTTGGATTGTGTATGCACTTTTTTGGATTCTGTATGCACTTTTCTCGATTGTGTATCTATTTTCTCGATTGTGTATGCATATGTATTTTTTTTATTGTGTATACACTTTTTTGTATTGTTTATGTACTTTTTTGTATTATGTATGCATTTTTTTTCTATGCATTTTTCTGGATTATGTATGCACTTTTTTGGATTGTATATGCATTTTTCTGATTATGTATGCACTTTTTAGAGAGTGTGTATGCACTTTTCCGGATTTTACATACATTTTTCTCGATTGTGTATGCACTTTTATGAATTGTGTATACACATTTTTTGGATTGTGTATATGCACATTGTTTGGATTGTGTATGCAACTTTTTGCGATTGCGTATTTATCTTTTTTGGATTGTGTATGCATTATTCTCGATTTCTTTACTTTGACTTGTTTTTTTTGAATTTTTAAAATTTTTACTTCTTATTTTTTATTTATATTTTTTTAAATTTTTTGAGTTTTTAATTTATTTAAAAAAATGAATATTTTATTTTATTTTTGTTGAAATTTTTACTTTTTTGCCGAAGATGATATGTGGAGATGATCGTCAGTTTTTGCGATATATATATATATAGAGAGATAAATTTTATGAGTATACTATAGAGATATATTATGAGTATATTATGTATTTTTTATAATAGGTATATTATTAGTTGTATATTTTGGAAAGAAACTTGTAGTTGTTGTATGATTTGTTAATATGTTTTGGTCAATTGTATTTGATGAGAATTACCCCTATATTTGTATGTGTACGTGTCAAACAATTTTTTGACCTTAAAGTTGGTTAAAAAAACAAAAAGAAATTGAATGGCATAAATGTTCCCACATGTACTTGTGTCCTAATTAACATTCTCGCAATAAATATAGTTATAAAGTGTGTCACATTTTGGAATTTTGGGTATGTATGCATTGGTAATAAAATAACGTCTACACATGTACAATCTTAATTAATTTGGAAGAACGCTTTTTTATCATATTTTCAAACTCGCTAGCTAATTATTGCTAGTTTCCTTTCTATTTTCTTTCTTTATTTCATGCGAAATTAATCATGTGCATGAATAAATATGGAAGAATACGATCCTAGAATATAATGGAACACTTGTTCATGTACCCCGTCGTCTTAAAGTTTAAGATAGGAAAAACCGAAAGAGTTATTCGACACATTTATTCCAATACTGAAATTAGGTTTGAAAATATTTTATGTACTCCCATTGTGTGTGTTAGGACATGATAATTACTTGGGTGTTAAACAAAAAGAATTAAATTTTATAAACGTGGCCTCATCATGGGAGCAGAGAGATTTCCATGATGATTAAAACAAACGCCATTAAATGGTATTGAAAATATAGGAAAATGAAGCCATTTAAGATTCTAACTAGATATACCTCAACTTAAATTATTAATTTTATTTAGTTACTACTATTAACTATTATTAATTTTAATAAATTACTAGAACCATGTAAACAATGTTTTTAGACATAAATGTTAAGATACGTCGACTTTGTTTACTATTCCGTTGTAAATAAAGGATCTTCTCGGATCTCTTTCGTTTTTTTAATCATGTGCATGTATGATTACTTCTTTATTGCATGTGAACTTAATCATGTGCTTATCATGTGCATGTGAAATTAATCATGCGAATATATAATTTTTGTTTTGTTTACTATATGAATAGATATGCATATATGCAGAAGATATTTTGCGTGACGCTTATGATTGGGTTTCTTGAGTGATTATTGTTAAATAAAAGTGAAATTGTTATAAAAATGACATTAATAGCTAAATAGTATAAGTATTCAAAACGTAGAACAAGAAAACATTTTACATTTGATTGGAAATTTTTGGTAACTTGACTGTAATTTTTGACTAAACAGATAGATAGTTTTGGAATGCTACGTACTATCACAAGCTCTATCGCCGACAATGTGAGGTGGTGAAAACCGGAACCTAAGCCAGATGCTGAGTGAGAAGCTAAAACTCATGCTAGAACTCAACCCGATGAAAAAATCCTATCGCGGCGCTAAATATTTCTTAGTAGATAATTGGAAACGAGTATGGGTAATGGCTCTGTGGATATTCATTATGATCGGATTATTTGCATGGAAATTTATACAATACATAAATATATGGTGTGATGGGATATTGTGTGTATATGGCAAAGGGAGTGTTGTGACAATTAAGTTGAATATGGCGCTTATTTTGGTTCATGTTTGTCGAAATTCTATTACTTGGCTTAGGAATAAAACTAAGTTGGGAATGGCGGTTTCGTTTGATGATAATCTTAATTTTCATAATGTAAGACTTGGGCCTCATTTGGTTACAAGGTATAAGCATTTTTTCGCTCGTTTACTAAAAGTTAAACCGTATTTGGTGGACTAGCGTAAACCCGAGCTTGTATTGTTATTCTTGTTGACACGTAAAATTTACGGCCTTTAAAAATAGGCCACGTGTCTTTTTAAACAAAATTAAATTGATTACTAATCTCTAAATTTAAATAGAAAAGAAGTTATTAGTAATTTAAAAGAAAAGAAATTATAATTTATTATCCCATAAAATTAAGATAGTAAATTAAAATAAAATAAAAATATTTATTTTGTTAAAAGTCATTTAGTATGGAGCAAACAAAGAGTTTCTTAAAATTATAGAACTCATTAAAATGTTTCTAAACCACAAATACTAAATTTAAATCAAATAACAAGTGTTGGTCATATATGATAATGGGCCCAAACTTGAGTAGGTGGCCTTGCAATTAAATTAAAAGTCCACCCCAAAAGCTATAAATAGAGGGGTGGGGGTGCCATAATTCAGAGAATCAAATAATCAAAGAGTCTTGAAGACTAGAGAGAGAGAAGCTCCTCCACAGACGCCAGGAAATCAGCTCCGCTCCTCCACGGCCGCCAGGAAATCAGCTCCGCTCCTCCACAAATGTCAGGGGATCAACTCCTAGGGGAAGCTCTGCACACTCCGGCCTCAACGAACGCCTTCAAAGTCTGCAACAAATATGCATTCGATCTTCAAGAACGTCTAAAAGCAGCAAGCAAGGCGTTTGTACGGATCAAAATCTTCAAGTTCTTCCCCAAATCTGAAGAACTCATACAACAAATCTGCCTTCGATCTTCAGGAACGACTACAAGCAGTAAGCAAGACGTTTCTGCAAATCAAAGTCTTCAAAGTTCTTCATCAAATCTAAAGAAGCTCTGCACACTCCGGCCTCAACGAACGCCTTCAAAGTCTGCAACAAATCTGCAATAAACTTGGCATTCGATCTTCAAGGACGTCTAAAAGCAGCAAGCAAGGAGTTTCTACGGATCAAAATCTTCAAGTTCCTCCCCAAATCTGAAGAACTCATACAACAAATCTGCATTCGATCTTCAGGAACGACTACAAGCAATAAGCAAGACGTTTCTGCAAATCAAAGTCTTCAAACTTCTTCCCCAAATCTAAAGAAGTTCTGCAACAAATCGGCATTCGATCTTCAGGAACGACTACAAGCAATAAGCGCGACGTTTCTGCAAATCAAAGTCTTCAAAATTCATCAACAAATCCGAAGAACTCCACCCAAGAAATCTACAACAAACCGGCATTCGATCTTCAGGAACGACTACACAAAGGCAAAAACACGTTTCTCTAGATCCAAAATCTCCAAGTTCTTCACCAAATCTGAAGAGCGTCAAGATCATCAACGAAATCAACAAAACTACAAAGTTCTTCATCAAATCTGAAGAATTCTACTCAAGTTCAGCAAATTCAACAAAAATTCTACAACAGCATTTCGAGTCATTACAAATTGGTCGAAGAGGAGAATCAAAGGACTTCATTTCTATATTTTCTTTTAGAAATTATCAGAGATTGTACCCGCAAATTAATTGATAAATAAAGTTTATTTTGCTTCGCATTCATTTTTCCTGTATAAACGACAGGCACGATCGTTATCTAATCAATGTGGGATAATCGACATTTCAAGGGCATTCCTCCTCGCTCGTGGCCCGACATTTCAAGGGTCCCACGGGCGGACATATTAAATGGGTGGAGGTGAGCCCAACATCGCTAGACCCGCTCTGATACCATGTAGAAGCCCGTCCATTCTCCACTAAAAGACCTGTAATGGTAAAGATATGTAACTATTTATAAACCACAAGCTCGATCGTTATCTAATCGATGTGGGATAATATACTCTACAGAGAGGGTTGAGGAACCCAAAAAATAAAAACTAAAAATATAATAATAAAAAATATACAAAACAATATAAGGGTATAGGAGAGGAAAAATGGTACTACCGAATAATCCCAATAGAGCACTAAACGTCCACTCTTTGGGATTAGGGAGCTGTTGATGAGACTCAAATTATAACCGAGGTTCGTTTCGATTTTCAAGATAAAAAATGGTCTTTATTTTATAAGAACATCAATGGCGGTCAAAAATTTAGGCCTACTAACGTAGCAGCCCATTAAGACGGAACAAGCATAGAACAATTGGACCAAGATCAACGCTATGACGTAAGGATGACACGAAACCCACCTTTTTACTATAGCTTCTGATTTTACCACAAAACCAGAAAACAGAACCTTACATGGTAATGTTGTCTCTCATTCTTATTGGACCAACAAGATTGTATTGTTTTATGTATTTTTCATTTCTAGCCATACAAAACCAACCACCACCCGAGAAACGAAATTTTTTTTGCCTAGAAGATATTCCGGCAGTAATTAGGCGATCATTTATTATGATAGTTTAGTATCTTAAGTGGTGAGATCACAAAGTTCAAAAACAAGGACATTGCTGCTTTGGTGGACTTTGCCGATTGATGATCAGCGATGCAGGTTAATGATCAGCGATGCCTTTGGTTTTCTCTAACGTTTCTCATATATTTAGAGAGCAAAACTAGGTGGCTGATGGACCGGCTAAAATGGGTGCTAATTTTTCCTTTAACAGAGCTCTTATGTTACCTAAGAAGCTTCATGCTGCTTATACTTTGGATAAAAAAGAAACCCCTTATTTTAGAGAGAAATCTTTTTAAAAAATTTGTTTTGTTCTGAGGTGTGGGGTTGATGATTTTCTGAATCATGTTCAAGTTTGGTATTGATGTTGCTTTATTAGACTTTCAAGGGAGTTTTGTACTCTTTTCCTTGTTTTTCGTGGAGATAGCTTATGACTTGTGAAAAATTTATTCTGAAGTCTTTCTCCTCTCCCTTTGCGTGAGAGGGTTTAAGCTTGTGATGATATTTTTCTGAAGCTATGATAATGGTTTTTATTTGCTCCTATGACAATTTTTTGGAGGGGCAAAACTTTCTGATAAAACAGTATATTTGATACTTGGATCTCAGTATTTTCTGCAGGTGCTAAAATGAAGAAAATTAATATGGTGTGCTGATGATGACAGCTATAAGGAATGCAAGTTCTTAGAGAGCAAATTTGAAATCGGTTGGTTTTCGTGTACGTAAAAGCAATAGTTAAAAGTTCAAGGACTAAAAAAAAAAACAATTTTATTTCTATAATGTAATGTGACTCTATTACAAATTCTGACACTTGCAGAATGTAAAAACAATTAATAAAAATTCTAGACAGAATAATATAAGTTAATAAACTGCTGGACTTGTTTGTAATTAAACGAAACTGTCAGACAGAATAGTATAAAACTAAACTGCTGCACTGTTTGTTAATTAAAAGAAACTGCCAGACAGAATATTATAATTACTAAACTGCTGGACTGTTTCTGTAAGTAAATTACAGGACTGAAATTAAACTAATCTAATTACAGAATTGAAACAGTACTTTAAATAAATTACAGAAAGGTAAAACAGAATTTAAATGTTACAGCTAAGGACAGAAAAAATTGAAATACTGAAATTAAATTACAGAAATGAAATGAAATAAAAAAGGCATAAAAAAAATCGACGAGACTACTGTTTAACAGTATGCCATTAACCGATATTTGCCTAACTACCTTTGAGGTTTCTGGTTATGTTTGACGCTTCGATCCCAAGGTACAACGTCTCGGATAACTCGCCGGAAACTGGCGACGAGTTAAGGTCGAGCTGTTGGTGGGTGCCAGAATGTTGTTTATAAATTCATTTTTATTGCAACAGTTACAGCTTTGCTTGAATCTTTTCCCGAACAGGTGCACTTTTCCTGACGAGCAATCGCGCCGACGAGCAAGCGCATGTGTGGTACATAATACACACGTGTATGTGGAGACACAACTTAATATCCACATGGGATACCTTAGTATATATATTGTAAAAATGACTCTTTATTTTTCAATGTGGGACAATTCCTAATGAGTTATCCTCATTAAACCCATTTTCCAGCATTAAGAGTTTTCCTCTTTCTCAACCCGAATCTTTGACGCCAATTTCCATTCACTCTCATTCTCCGAATAGGTCATGCGACATACCGTTACGAACCTTGTCATAACATCTACTCAACCGTCTTGAGTATGGTGCCAAAAGACAACGGCTGTCACTTGGAATCTTGACTCAAAGATGGTCTCGTGACCATTCGGAAATTACCATGTTAAACATAGTTTTTTTCCAACAAAGTCCAGTTTGATTGGATCATTAGTTTGGAGTCACTGCTTAGTTTGTTTTATTATAGCTTTTTTAAGCCATATTTTTGTTAAAATCTTATCGGGGGTTTTGTCCTCACTTTGAGCCTACTACTGGAATTACTTGACTGAGTTTATGGTTGTCGCAAGAGCCTTCATTAGGATCACATCTGATCCTACTTTGTCGGAGTTATAAGGTGATGGGGTTATAAGGAGAAATTTGGGGCTTTGCGAGCTCATTTTTCTCAGTTATGGTGATTTCTTGTGGGTCAGGTTCATTGTGATTTCTTTTCCCTCGGTTAAGGTTATAGTTTCTTGTGACGGTTCGTTATCGGAAAACAATAGTAGTTATTGTTGGTATTTATACCCAGAAGCATATTTTTATAATTCAGAATAATTAATTTTGAAAATTAAGAATTAGTTTTTATGTGAATGTGTTGTGAAAATATTATTAATATCATGAAAAATTCATTGATTATGAATGTGATTTTAAACATTGGATATAAGTGTTATATACTAGAGAATAATGTTTAAACATAATAATCAAAACATGTTCGTAATAGTTATTGGTAGTGAACCAACAAATAAATTAAAGTTATGGATTTTTTAATTAATATTACTAGTATTGTTCTTTCTCATTAAAAGTACTATGCATAATGAGATTATATGTAGAACAGGAACGTGATTTAATTTTGTTTATGATAATTTTCGTTAAAGATTGAAATGATTTATTATATTATTGTTGGTCATATATAAGATAATATCAATCATGAGTTATTAGTAGACTCATTTTCATGAAATTATATTTTTTTATTTATAAAATGAATTTGATCATATTACTAAGTATGAACTCTTGTACTTTAAGAATATAATAATTGAGTACCCGGGAATTCTAATATTACAAGATGCAATCCACTCCTTTTCTGTAGTAAGAAGCAGATAAATAATTCACTTAATTATTGATTTAGAGTTTGAACTTTTAGTGCGCATAGCCTATTCAATAGTGCGCATAGTCTATTCAATATTCATAGATATACATGTTCATTAGAAATAAAGGGCACTCGAGGGTAAAGAAATAATTAGATAGGTTAACGGATTATAGATAGCTCTAATTGTGAATTATTTGTGGGTGATTAATTTATATGTAATGATTGTATCAATGGACCGCTTGCAAAATAAGTATATATATATATATATATATAATATTCAATAGTGAACATGATGCACTTGTAGCCGAACCAGATGCACTTTTGATTAAAGTATATGCACTTTCAACTGAACTATATGCACTTTCATTGAAGGGTATGCACTTTTGACTAAACTGTATGCACTTTCGACTGAACTGATGCCATTTTTACAGAAATATATGCAATTTCGATTGAACAATATACACTTTCCGCTTTTCTAAGGTGAAAATGCCACTTTTTGGTGAAAAAAATGTTTTTTGATGAAAAAAATATATTTCTCGTTGTAAAAAGTGGTCTATTGACAAAAAAACAATTTTATAAAAAAAAAATGAGATTTTCTTTATCATTTTTTGTGAAATTTTCATTTTTTTTGTGTTTTTTGTGAATTTTTTTTATCGTTTTTTTTTATTTTTATTTTTGTGATTTTTATTTATAAAAATACATATTTTGTGATTTTTATCTGTTTTAATAAATTTTTGTGATTTTTTTTTGAAAAATACATTTTCTTGTGATCTTTTATGGTTTTTTATATTTTTTGTGATTTTTTATGGTTTTTTTTATGTTTTTTTCATTTTTATAGAATTTTATTATAATTTAAAACTATTTTTGTAGGGTTTCGAGAGAGAGAAAGTATGTGTATTATGTTTTGTGTTGCATAATGTCATTTTGGTAAATAATGTGAACAATTATTTATGGGAAATGTGAACTTATAAAGGTAGATATGGGGAATATTAGTTGTTACGTGATAGTTATAGGAAATTCCCAGTAATGTTATTGAGACAGATAAATTGGAACAGATGACGTGGCATATGGCCTACCAAAAATTAATAAAATATTACCTCTCTCTTTTAAATTAAATCTCCCAAAATTATTAAGCTCATCAAACAATCCTCTTCCATAGATGAATTGTCAAAACCCAAAAACTAAACAAAGTTACAATATACCAAAACATTTGTAAACAGATACACACATGGGTCGAAAAAAAAACTGAACATATATAAGTTGAAACTCACGTACATATATAACCTGAGTTGCACATATTAAGCTGAAACTTCTATTAATCAATAGGAAAATCCATAGAATCATTGACCAAAACGGCTCATCCAAACTATAAAAAAATGTAGAACTACCAAAACATTGAAAAAAAAATGGAGATTTATTCCAGCTCTCTTTCAAAATAATTAAGAATGCATAAACTCTAAATCAATTTGCACATTTTCGCAACTTAAGATTCCGCATAAGAAAATTCTAGGTAGCAGCTTTCCGTCTTCTAAAAGAAATTGCATGGCATTATCGTTTTTGTAAAAATATAAGAAAATAATAAAATTAGCGTCGTCAATACGGATTAGTATTGATTTATAAAGTAAAATAAAATAAGAAAAGAGCATAACTTCGAAAAACTTACATTAGTTTCATGAATCAACGGCAGATTCGTTATGATCAATCAAGCTCACACGTCTTTGTGAATTTTCGAGTTCTGGCACTTTTTTCTTCGATTTAGTATTCTTCGTAGATTTTTCCTAAAAAAAATACAAATGGACAAATTCAAATATTTTCATTTTATTTTTAGTAAAATCGATTGAGTAATCCCTCTTTATTTTTTTCCTGGTTTTCGGAAATTGCATATTGCAACCGCTCTTTTTTACTAAAAATTATCAACAAATTATATTTTTTCATGTTTTGACTCAAGATTCCTTAATTCTTACATTTTTTTGTTGTCATATTTGACTAGATTTGTAAGAAAGATAATTATGAATTTTCTTATCATATATATGTTACTGAATAAAGATTTGTTAATCCTTATCATTTTGCTCATTTTGATTACAATTGTCTTTTTATGATTGTTATATATTATTTTTTTTGTAATTGTTTGATTATTTCATAATACTAGTATATAATTTTACATAGGGACATTATTTATTTTTATTAAAAAAAAATTAATTTGATCTATTACCTATAAAAATTATTTTGGTAGTAAAATCTATCAATGATGAATTATTTTCCTTATTAAATTTCACATGTGTCAATCGGTTATTGGAGTAATTAAATGGGAGGGGGTAGATCCTCCTACTCTGGTAGGAGGCAAATTTTGTCCTATATTTTAGTACAAAGTCTCTCACTGAAGTTCTATAATTTGTTTTTTCTCTACTAATTTTGACTTCAAAGAATCAGATGCAAGTTTCTTAAGTGAAACCATGGCATGTAATTACTTAGATGCCCAAGATTGAGAAGATCAAGTGGTTTACAAATTTAGTTTTACTATAACTTTAATCGGTTACATATTACTCAAGTTCTATGTCATGTTCATCTAAGTCTCAAAATATCTTTTGTAATTTAACAGCTTTGTGATGTTTTGAATAATATTTAAGTACTTAAAGTTAGTGATTTTGCTGAACAAGTCATTTGCAATGTTGTCAATTAAAATTGTAGGGAGTAATCGAAAAGACATACAAAAGTTCGATACAGTAAAACCTCTGTACAGTCATATTGTGGGTACCACGAAAAAATATTACTATAGTGAGGTTATTTCTATATTGAGTTTACATATTAAAAAAATAAAAAATATATGTATTTACATAATATTAGATACATATGCATGGTTCATTATAAGTTAAAACAAACAAATGAATCTATCAAAAGTTTAGTTAAACAAATACATGTATGTAGAAAACAAATACATGTATTTTGAAAACAAATACATGTATTTTGAAAACAAATACATGTATTTTGAAATTGGTAAAGTCAAATATAATCTTACATATATCTTCTTTACATGTATAAATACTAGGTATATTAAAGTAAACATCATCATAAATTTATTGTAACTAGATATATATATTTTTGTAACGAAATGTATTTTATTCCTATAAGGAGGTGGATTTATAACTAACGGAACCATAAAAAACTACGGAATATGACAATACAGAGTTTATTCCTATTTTGAACTGGCCCGAGTTAGGACCGGGATTTTCTATTACTATAGGGAGGTTATTTTTATATGGAGTATTCTTATAGAGAGGTTTTACTGTACATAGAAGGAATTAGAACTAATCATATATGGGTGTGAGTACACTTACTATGTTTGCATCCTTATTCTTTGCATCTGTACATTGCTTTTTTTTTTCTTCTTCTTTGCCTCTTTCTCATATTTTGAAAGTTTTCTCTTCATTTCTGGTTGTCCGTTTTTAAGGCCTTGACTATGATCGCCCACATCTAATGCATCGTATTCCGTAGTGCTAACATCGACAGATATGAGACTCCTGAATGGCATTTTATTCATGAATTGTTCTTTATTCACTTCAATAAATTGTGTCAAATTATCCTTGAGGTTATTAGTCATCCTTTCAGAAAATATCACGCCATTGGCAACTTCAATAAATAAGCCAAGCACCTCATCGTAACGACGCCATTCAATTTTTCTTTGCCTTTTAGTATAACCTAAAACCACTTTCGTGTGACACCGTACTATATTTTTCCCCCATCGATGTAAAATTCACTTCTCTGGAATCATGGACAACTTTTCTAATTTCCAAACTCTTAACAGGTGCACACACACCATCCCTTTACTTTCGAACATTCGACAAATACAATTTGTTTCTTGAGTTATTTCATTGAAATGAACTAGAAATTTAACTGTTTTGTTGAATTTTGTTGTAGCACCAGCTTTGAAAGTATGTTCAACGATAAATTGTTCAATAACATCAACTACATCACTAACTTCCAGCTCGCAATTTATCAACTGATGAAGTTGTTTTCGAAATTGCTTGAATTTTGTTACAGTATATGCGTCATGGAATTGGTTTTCAAAGTCAGACAGACGTATGTCGGTACTGTGAGTTCCTCGACTTAGCATCCGCGTCTTCTTTCTTTTTAACTTTCTTACGTAACGCAATTTCATATTTTTCAACAAACTCTTTTCGTGAAGTTTTTCGGTAAACAAAGCCTTTAAAAAATGAATTTATACTCTCACTGCGTTGGCTTGTGGACATCCCTGCCCAAAAAGTATATGTGACAAATGTCGGTACCCATCGGTTGCACTCATCGTACATGGGACATAACCACTCATGATCTTCTAGCTTGTGATCCATGATCATTTTAACCCAATTTTCTTCAAAGTCTTATATGGTGTATGAGTCATAAACCGCACTACTGATTGCATTCTGAATATGTTCTGAATTTTTGTAACTCTTGAACTTATCCGGAACTTTTTTCATGATATGCCATAAACACCACCTATGTCTCGTATATGGAAAAACTAGGCTTATTGCCTTTTGCATCGCTCTATCTTGATCCGTAATGATGCCACACAGAGGGATGTTTGACATACAAGTAAGCCACTTCTTAAACAACCACACGAATGACTCGGTGTTTTCTTGGGTTACAAGACCACAGCCAAGGAATATGGACTGCCCATGATGGTTGACACCAACGAACGGCGCGAAAGGCATATTGAACCTGTTGACAAGGTAAGTGGTATCGAATGTCACGACGTCACCAAACTTTTTGTAAGCCTCTCTGCTCCTAGCATCTGCCCAAAACACTTTTGTTAGACAATTTTCATTATCAAGATCCATGGAATAGACAAAATCGTTGTTGTCAGCTTGCATGTTCCCAACATAAAGCATCATTGCTTGGGCATCCCCTCCTTTGATTGCACTCCACCTAACTTTATCCATATGATTTCGAAAATCCTTTTCTGTCCATGATTGATCATCATTGTCATCAGTCACTTGTTGCAATACGTCAATAGTTTTGTTTATCCTAATACCCGCTTCATAGTTCAACTCAATCTCTCTCTGTATGTGGGCAGGAATATTTTTATAGCACCTCAAATATTCTGTCCCTTTCGGATCCATTTCATGGTTGTGTTCTAGTTCGATGGAGTTTACCTTCCATCGCTCATCAAACTGTCTTGTTATTTTCATTGTTGCTTTACAATTTGTTTTAGTTGTCCAATGACTAGCTATCGGATCAACAAACTTTCTTGGTAATCTATTTTTGTGACAACTGAACTGTACCCAATACTTTATTCCATTTTTCTTTTTTGAATTTGAAATTGAAATTGTCACACCAAAATCCTTTACTCTAGCATTAGTATAAAAATTTTGGGCTTGAACTTCAGCATCAAACAACATACCCACTTTTGGTTCTGTTAACTCCATTACATTAACACCATTTAATTCACAATCTTCTCTTATTTCCGCATTTGGATCTAGACAACCCTCTGTCATTTCCGAATCCAAACAGAAAACACTTGTATAAAATTTCATGTTAAGATAAAAATAACATTTCAACCTTTGATAAAGCCTGATAATTAACTACATAATAAAATTTTTTGTAATCGTCTAATTCATAATCGAAAACTTTGTGCCTTTCAACTATTAAACAAACATAAACAGCTAAAGCAAACTAATATTAATTTTTAGAACTCATGATTACTTTTAATTTCAATTATCATGAAAAAAGAGAGTATAAAATCACTAATTATCTAACTTTCCGGTGTTGATTAAGTTTTTCATACCACCCTTCTTGTTTGGTTGGAGCTTTAAACTTCAGTTTTTTTTCTTCATGTAAGAAGTTGGTGTGTATTTCGTTGACCACTGTAAAAGCTGCAAGCTTTTACACAGTTTAAGATAAAGGAAACATCTTTCTATGTTACTTAACCAATTCACCTTAAAAACTACAACCAAACAATCCCACAACTGAAATAAAGTATGGATACATTGAAATACATTGAAACTTGAAAGGAGAGAATGATGATTATATAAATAAAAAATGCGTGATGGTTAAAATTGTTGGTTTTGGTACTATATCGAAAAGTAATAAAGTAAAGAACAAAGGACTGTATGGAAATAAACAATTTTATTTCTCACAATTGTAATATAAATTACAATTCCTGACTCAACAGAATTAAAATTACACTAATTTAAAATCCAGACAGATTTAATACAAACTATTAAACTGCTGGACTGTTTTAACAAATAAACAAACTCCCGGACTATTTTGTAATAAAACAAACTGCCGGACTGGTTTTAACAAATAAACAAACTGCCGGACTGTTTTGTAATAAAACAAACTGCCGGACTGGTTTTAACAAAAAAAAAAACTGCCGGACTGTTTTTGTAATAAAATAAACTGCAGGACTGGTTTTAACAAAAACAAACTGCCGGACTGTTTTGTAATAAAATAAACTGCCGGACTGGTTTTAACGGAAAAACAAACTGCCGGACTGTTTTGTAAATACTGGAAATTACAGAACTGAAAAATAAATTACAGAATTGAAAGACTGAGAATAAACAGTACTGAAATGTAAATACAGAAAAGAAACAGTACAAAAAAGTAAATTACAGAATGTAAAAGACTGAAATGTAAATACAGAATTTAAAGGTACTGAAATGAAAGAACAGAAATAAAAAAGAGAGGCAACTGCTGGGCAGTTTCCCTTAAACAATATTTCCCGAACCACCTTTAGAGGTTTCTGGTTTCAGGACTTGGTTCCCAAGTTACAACTCTTGTCACTGAGTGGCTCGTATGGAAACCGGCACCGAACCACAGGTCGAGCTGTTGGTGGTCCGGTTCTCTCTCTCTAATATGTATGCTTATGCTGTGAGGTTGTGTGTATTCTGATGTGTTCAAATGAGAGGGGGAGAGCTGCCTTTTTATAGCCTCTAATGAAACCGCAGCCATAAATGTTGGTCATTAATTCTGGGAGTTACACCCCCAGAATCCGCTCAATCAAATTCTGAAACCGCATCATTTAATCTCACTTATTGCTGGCGTTTCTGTTGCTGCAAACTCTAGGGACTGCTTTTGTATTTTATACAAAACTCCCTATTCGGGTTTGGACCCAAGACACAAGACACAAGACCCGAGACAAATCCCAAATCCCAAATATCCCAAGCCCGCGACCCGAGACACGAGCGAGCGCGCGTGTGTGGTACATACTAACCCATTCATGGGTATGTGGATTTTATTAGTTTAACAACTACATGGGTTGATATGCTTTATATATTGTGAAATTGACCCTCAATCTTCCAATATGGGATTATATAAAATGGTTTTCCATTACCATTTCGGTTTTTCCAGATTTGAGCTTTCGAGACACCAACTTTGAAGCCACTTTGTATTCACACCCATTCTCTGAATAGGTCATGTGATATACCGTTACGAAGCTCGTCACACGGGCTACTCAACCACGTTGAGTACGGTATAAACAACTCAGCGCTGTCATATGAAATAATGACTCGAAATTGGTCCAGTGACCATTCGGAAACACCCATGTTTTTCACATGTTTTTCCAACAAAAAATAAGCTCACTAAGTATATTTAAAACGTAAGACTGTAAGTCAATGATAAAAACTAATTCGTGTACACATAATCAGCATGTTAGTCTATCATTGGTAACAAAACTAACTAGAAATTAAATTACTAAAACCAAAATTATCATCAAAAAAATAAAAGGAATTGCAAATCTTATAAAACGATTAAGAGAATTGCCTACCGCTTAGGGCGGTGAATAGACCAATCAGAGTATCTTGGGAGATTGTATCGCTAGCTAGGTTAAGGAGGAAGATAATTTTGAGCGGGATATTATCAATTTGTTTTTGGGGGAATTGAGAAGATGGAGGAATTTTTATTTTTTTTTAACTTTTATTTATAAGAGAGATGAAGAGAGGGAACCTTTTATTAATTTTTTGTGGGCCATAAGCCACATCATATTTCGATTATGTCGTGCACGAATTCTGTCCCAATTTATCGGTCTCAATAACATTACTGGGGAATTCCCCCTTATATCAATGTCGTCCAAAAATCTCACTAAACAATCTATCCCCACAGCATGTGTTGATGCTCATAAGGTCTAATGGAAATTAACTTGATATTACACTCAAAAATGTGCTTGACCAGTAGCGCGGTCAGGCTTGTTTTTCCTCTTGTACTCCTCAATGTCTTTCATTCTATGTTCAATCTTAGTGCTCTGATTACGAACGGATCTGCTTCCGTTGCTTCTAGCTACACTTAGGAGATATTGTTATGTTATTTGGTGAAAACAACTCAATGTTTATAAACAGTGAAATAAGATGAAGTGTAAATTTCATACTAAGGGCTTATTCAATCAAAGACTAAACGAATGGGCTTTCATCTATACTAGCTAACATATATTTTCACGTAAATTGGTTAGATGTGTAACAGTTAGTTTAGCATCAAATTGCAGTTATATACCTAGTAATTTATTTATGAGCAAGTCGCAGTCTATGTAGTGTTAACTAGTATCATGAAAATATTATTTCAACTGACAAGAGTAATAGAGAAACTCAAAATCTACAATTGTATTACAATATCAATCACTGTTATCATAGTTAATTTATCACTTCTATCAAGTTTCATGCTTATAAAATATGCCTTTTTGTATGCAGTACGCTACAAATTTGACATGACATAGCAATTTGATGGCACGAGATCATGTAATATTTCAAAAACAGTACTATTAATTATAAGGCTGAATGTAAGTTTAGACTGCCACAAAAAAAAAATATAACTAACTAATCAGGGCACAATCAAGTCATTACCCCTAATGTAAATTTGAAAAACGCCTAAATGTGAATTGAGGGGACATAAAAATCTTAGGGATCGGCAAAATTGAGAAAAAAGCCCAACTAGGACTTCAACAATTAAATATAGGATCAGAAAAAAATAAAATATATATATATAGGAGCATGACGGGTTTGTTTTTGGCTCATACTCTTCGTTCCAGTTTATGGTGCATAAGTAATTTATTTTATTTTGGGCGACGATTTTGTTTCCGTTTAGGTCACTATATAATTTACTTCACGGAAAGTTTGGTGTTGTATAGTTGCCTAAACATGTTACACCGCCATGAACCACTTAAATTTCAGAACAACACTGCTAAAAAATGAAAAAAAAACCATCATTTAGTAAAAGTAGAGGGGACAAATTAACATAAACTAGAGGAACATAGTAAAATAAAAATAAAAATCGGGTCTTTGATTAGTTTTTTTAGTATTTAATTTTATTTACACATCCAACGTTACAAAACCTATCTATGAATGCCTAGACGTCCTTGTTGGCGCCTTGGCGCATAGTGTCTTGGTAATGAGATAAATGATAATGATAACTTGTATAGTCTATAAATGTTGCACATTTATCTTTATTAACATTTTAAAAAAAAAACAGCGTTAGTTTTTTAAAATTAAATATTTTTTTAATTTATTTTCTCATATATATTCAAAACTAGAAATGTATAAAGTATAAAACTCATCTAACCTACACGATCCCAATGGACTAAGTAATCTTATAAACATTAAAATATTGATTATAATTTATTAACTTCATTTATTGAAATTACAATATTAGTATATATACCAATTGCGTTTATTTTAAGAAAAATGAGTTCCTTTTTTAATTTAGTTAAACTAAAATTACCAAAAGAACATGAATGCAATTATAGGGATCTTTATTCATTTAACATTTTAACTTGTAAAGATATTCTCAACATATTAATATTATTGTATTAAAAAAACAAAAACAAAACATTTTTTTTAAATGTGGTTAGGACTTCCGTAGAGATTCATCCCTATACCCAATTTCTATCCCGAAAGTATTTGGATCGGAACAAACTCTGATTTTTTTGGGTCGGGGGCATGTTGGAAAATTTGGATCGGGTTTTTCGAACTTTTTACCTACCCAACTAAAATAATTGAAAAAAAGACTTTGTTGATTCGACTTCTAAAAGAATTAGAAGACAACAGCATTAAAGAATATTACTAAAAAAGGGTTTTGATGTGCAATTGAACTAATAACGAATTAGAGTTAGCTCACTTGTTTCCAATTCTCAGTCAGTACGATTCTTTGTATTGGTAAAAAAAATTAAACGTATTATAAAGAATAAAAATAAAGGTTTTTAAGTCGCAACTCAATTGATTCAACTTTACCCAACAAAATTGAGTGGTCTCTAATATAAAATCGGCGTCAAAGAATTCTTTGCCCGAAATAGAAGTCTGGAACAATGTTTTAAATACCGTTATCGTTAACATAGCGTTTTTTTCGAAAGTTATACTAAAAGCGCAAATAGCGTAGCAACGAACCGCTTTGCGGTGTATTTTTTTTTTACCTATATAATCATATAATTCAAATGATTATTATGTTAACACACCTAAAAATTTAATCCTAAATTACAAAATTATAACTCATAACAATATTATAACTCTTATTTATGTATATTTATGTAAAGAAATAATTTGTGACCCAAAATGACGTAGTTGTATCCATTTTTTTAATAAAAAAAAATTTAATAAAAAAATTTTAAAAAATTTTAATTAATTTTTTTTTAAAAAAAAAAACTCGCTTTTTACGATTTTAATCACGCTATTTGCGCTTTTTGCATAGGCGGTTTTTTTTCCGCTAAGCGCTATTTGTGTAATGTTACGCTACGTTGCGCGCTATTTTTAAACAATGGTCTCGAACTCCACAGCTCATTAAAACTCTTGTAAGTGTTGAGTTGTGGAGCCAAATGAGTTTTGGCCATGTCTTCTTATTATCCCACCTCGCCTGGAATTGTAATATGACCCATGTTGGGTTCTATTTATATGCCCCAATATCTTATATTTTAATTACACCTTTACACAACACCTCTATATTATAAAGAGAGAGTTCTATTTGCGAGAGAACCATAGCTTGTAACTAGGCTAGATTACGATTGTAATCCTCTTAATAATATTAAGTGCCACGTATAGCAGCCCGGAGACGTAGCCAATTTGGGTGAACTCCGTTATCAAAGAGTGTGTGCTCGGTTTAGTATTTTTGTCTTTCATTGATTCGCCTGTATCGACCCTAACAAGTGGTATCAGAGCTCGGAAGATCGATGACGAAAGAAGACAGAACCACACACGGGATCGAGAGGTTCGACGGGAAGGACTTCATATTCTGGAGAATGCAAATAGAGGACTACCTCTACGGGAGGAAGATGCATCAGCCACTTCTCCTTGAGGAAAGGCCGACCACGACCACCGACGGAGAAGCGTTGGAGGTTGTTGGAATGGGCGATGTGAAAATTCGCATTCCAAATGGATCGGTATGGAAGCTGACGAAAGTGAGGCATGTCCCGAGGTTGACCAAGAATCTGATCTCAGTAGGTCAACTCGATGCCGAAAGGCACTCCATTTCGTTTAGCTGTGGAGCTTGGAAAGTTTCACGAGGAGCTATGGTGATAGCCCGAGGGAGCAAGGTCCGGTCACTGTACATGACGACCGATGAGGAGTGTACAGTGGCGACAGCTGTGTCGCAAGACTGCTCGGAACTGTGGCATCGACGGTTGGGTCACATGAGTGAGAAGGGGATGAAGGTGTTAGCGAAGGACAGCAAACTTCCAGGCTTGAAGTCTGTCAACCTCGACATGTGTGAAGGTTGGATCTTCGGAAAGCAAAAGAAAGTGAGCTTCCGGAAAGGTGGAAAAGCTCCCAAGGAGGAGAAGCTAGCACTGGTCCACTCAGACGTATGGGGACCATCTCCGGTAACCTCACTTGGAGGATCTCAGTACTATGTGACCTTCATCGATGATTCGACGAGGAAAACATGGGTCTACTTCTTGAAACACAAGTCTGAGGTGTTTAAGAAATTTCAAGAATGGAAGGCCATGGTCGAACTAGAGACCGGGAATAAACTCAAGTGTTTGAGGTCCGATAACGGCGGAGAGTACATTGATGCGAAGTTCGTAGAGTTCTGTGCTCAGAGAGGCATTCGAATGGAGAAGACCATCCGAAGAACGCCACAGCAAAATGGCGTGGCCGAGCGAATGAACCGAACAATCAATGAGCGTGCTAGGAGTATGAGACTGCAAAGTGGGTTGCCCAAAGCCTTGTGGGCACATGCAGTAAGCACGGCGGTTTATCTCATTAACCGCGGACCCTCAGTGCCCCTATAAAGGAGGATTCCCGAAGAAGTATGGATAGGAAAGCCTATTTCGTATGAACACTTGCGAGTGTTCGGTTGTCTGTCATATATCCATGTCGACATAAATGAACGTACCAAGCTTGACTCGAAATCCAAAGTGTGTTACTTTGTGGGGTACGGTGGAGCTGAGTTTGGATATCGCTTTTGGGATGGTCAAGCAAAGAGGATCATTCGCAGTAAGGATGTCATCTTCAACGAAAGCATTTTGTACAAAGATCGACAAAATGTGAAAGAACAAGCGCTCCCGTCCGAGGAAAGTGGTATGGTCGACATGAATGCGTTTCCAAGATTGGACTTGGAAAATGACACTGAAGATGAGCCAGTGGTGCTCGACAACCGACCAGCAGATGCTGAATAGGCCAAGGAGCTGCCCCAAACTCCCCGACCTGAATTGGGCCGAGGTCATCGCGAGAGGAGACCTCCTGCCCGATACTCTCCTTCCCTGCATTACATATTGCTCAATGATGCAGGCGAGCCCGAAAGTAGAGAAGAAGCTCTGGAGCTGAAAGACTCAAGCAAGTGGGAGCTCGCGATAAAGGATGAGATGAAGTCACTTGAGAAGAATGTGACTTGGCAGTTAGCCGAACTGCCCAAGGGGAAGAGGGCACTGAGCAATAAATGGGTGTTCCGACTGAAGGAGGAACAAGACGGCACGAAACGGTATAAGGCACGCTTAGTAGTCAAAGGGTTCCAGCAAAAGGCAGGAATTGACTACACCGAGATCTTTTCACCAGTCGTAAAGTTGACGACTATTCGGCTATTGTTGAGCATTGTTGTAAATGCGAGTCTTTATCTTGAGCAGTTAGATGTGAAAACTGCCTTTCTCCATGGAGATCTTGATGAAGAAATTTACATGCTCCAACCTGAAGGGTTTGCCGAAAAGGGAAAAGAGAAACTGGTCTGCAAACTGAGAAAGAGCTTGTACGGGCTAAAACAAGCACCACGGCAGTGGTATAAGAAGTTTGACAGTTTCATGGCGGATACCGGGTTCGAAAGAAGTGATAGTGATCACTGCTGTTTTGTGAAGAGATTTGAGAACTCTTCGTATGTCATACTACTGTTGTACGTAGATGACATGTTGCTCGCCGGGTCGAGCCTTGTTGAGATTAACAAGGTAAAGCAACAGCTGGCGAAACAGTTCGAGATGAAAGATTTGGGTGCCGCAAATCAGATCCTCGGTATGAGGATTTCTCGAGGAAGGGATGGGTCCCTGTTTCTGTCGCAAGCCGAGTATGTGAAGAAAGTGTTGGCACAATTTAGCATGAGTGAGGCCAAAGCTGTAGGCTCACCGCTAGCCGGACACTTTAGCTTGTCGAAGAAACAATCACCCTCGGACGAGGAAGGAAAGGATCGTATGTCGAACATACCCTACGCTTCAGCAATTGGTAGCCTGATATACGCTATGGTGTGTACAAGACCGGACATTGCCCATGTAGTGGGAGTTGTCAGTCGTTACATGAGTAACCCGGGCAAGCACCATTGGGAAGTTGTGAAGTGGATATTGAGATATCTCTCGGGTACCGTGAGTTTGGCATTATGTTTCCAAAAGACCTCGGAAGGCCTGCATGGCTATGTGGATGCTGACATGGCCGGTGATCTGGACAGCCGAAAGAGCACAACGGGATGTGTTTGTACCTATGGTGGTACTGCTGTGAGTTGGACATCGAAACTGCAAAAGATCGTTGCACTGTCGACCACAGAGGCTGAGTACGTCGCGATGACAGAAGCAAGCAAAGAGATGATTTGGTTGCAAGGTTTCTTAGAGGAGCTCGGTCAGAAAGCCGACAAGGGAGTTCTGCACTGTGATAGTCAAAGTGCAGTTCAGCTAGCTAAGAATCCTGTATTCCATTCACGCACCAAGCACATACAGATTCGTTACCATTTTATCCGGGCTGTTCTGGAAGATGGAATATTCGCGCTAGAAAAGATTGATGGCGCTAAGAACCCCGCCGATATGCTAACGAAGACTGTTACAATAGACAAACTGAGGCTGTGTGCAACCTCAGTAGGGCTCCGAGCTTGAGGCTTAGGGTCGCCGCTATACAGGAAGAATGAGAAACTCGCCGATGACGGCAGAGTATCAATTACTATACAAGGATACCGATGGGAGCATTCTGCTCGGTGGAGCACAGTGAGTTCGGTGGTCAGGGATATGTGGAGTTCTTTTGAAGCACTCGACATTTGACTCCAAGTGGGAGATTGTTGAGTTGTGGAGCCAAATGAGTTTTGGCCATGTCTTCTTATTATCCCACATCGCCTGGAATTGTAATATGACCCATGTTGGGTTCTATTTATATGCTCCAATATCTTGTATTTTAATTACACCTTTACACAACACCTCTATATTATAAAGAGAGAGTTCTATTTGCGAGAGAACCATAGCTTGTAACTAGGCTAGATTACGATTGTAATCCTCTTAATAATATTAAGTGCCACGTATAGCGGCCCGGAGACGTAGCCAATTTGGGTGAACTCCGTTATCAAAGAGTGTGTGCTCGGTTTAGTATTTCTGTCTTTTATTGATTCGCCTGTATCGACCCTAACAGTAAGCTCGTTGGATACTCGCCGATAAAGTTTCCAAAGTTTTGATAAGTTTGTTGAATCCCTCCTTGGATCTCACCAGAGCTTGCCTTAACATTTTCACAGATTTGAAAACCTAGTTGAACCTCACTGGAGTTTGCTGGACTCGTCCAGGATTGTAACTAGTCCTTTTTATTGTTTGACCAAATGCTAACTACTTTTGCTTCCTTGTGCTTTTTGTAATATAGCAATTCTAAATCGGTACCAAACTCAAATTGCCTTACTAAGTATGACGATACAACATTAATACTTTACAACAAATTATGCATGTTCTCGCATCTCAGCATAAAACATTAAGAAACCCCACAAGAAGCACTACCAAGCTCAGTCTAAGAATCACTAGAGGTATGTGAGCTAGATAACCCGAGATATTGTACTCCGACAAACAGCAAGGTATGTCTTTCTTTCTTCACATGTGACACCAATTGGTGGACAAAATGCAATAAGGGAGCAAAAAATTGGAATTAAACCCCTCCTTTTCGACAAATTATTAGATTCCGGAACAAATAGTATTTTTCGTACTCTAATTTATCTATTTTAACGGACGCAATGGTCATCAAGAAAAAGCTATATAGTAACACATGGATATTCTTAAATGGCTTGCCAAAAATACGATGGCTACCAATATAATACTACCCAATAATAATGGTGGCATTATCAAGCATAAAAAAAAAAAGACCCTCAGAAGCTCTTCCATACGAAAAACATTTAGCTACAACACTTTGAAACTGAGTTCATAATATCTTATACAGACCAACGTCAGTAAGGCTACCAAACCTTAAACTACTTTCTAGGGCTGAGGAAAAAAGAACCAGCTACATTTCAAAGCCAAATTATGAAATTTTAAGCTCCTTGTTTCTCCTTGGGTTTAAGAACCACAATTTCAAGGATGCCATCAGTCCTGAACTAGGGAGAGCTCATGCGGGGGTCCACAGGTCCTGGCAAACTAAAAGAAATGCCGAACTTTCCTGGTGGATTAAGTCCTTGCACTATCATCTGATACTCTCCTTTCGAATTTCTTGTCATTTCGGGGCTTGTAATGACTCCCTGTATATTGACCGTACCATCTCTCTTGATATCATAGCATACTGCCATAACAAAATCCTACTGTTAATATATTTTATAACACGAATGTTTTGCAAAAATTACAGACTCCAGCTTAATCAACAATCACAGTTCCTAAACCAACCTCTTAAGGGTCGTGGATGGATACAGTGCTTTAGCAAGAAAATAAAAAGTCTACTAACTTAAGTAAAATTAAGCAACTGTACCGTTCCAGTTTACAGATGGCTATTTTAGGTGTGAGTTCGTTATAGGTACATTCTTTTGCCCACATGTTCTTACTTATTAATTAACTTGGAGATGGTTATCTTGTAATGTGTTTGAAAATTCCAAGTGGTATGACAACCAAAAAAAATGTCGGTGTTGGCTGAGAAAGCAATAAAGTATTTTGCTGTTCATGGTGTACTTATCAATATACATCCCTCTTCTTCCATATAGGCTCTATTAATGGTTTTCTGTTATAATTTACTCACAAAAAAAAAGAAAAAAGAGAGAGAAAACCGTGGAAGGAATTTAGCTGTTTTAAAGCAAAATTGTCATTAAATTTTGAATTGGATTTAGTAGTAGTTTTCCTGAGGATCCTCCCTTAGTATCAAGTCAATTTATAGTTCTTGGACATTTGTAGATTCAGAATATAGTTTCCTGATAAAGCTATTATAAACTTATTTCTTATAAAATAACTCTTTTGTAAAGCTAATGACAGAATAATTGCTTATAACCAAGGAAAATATGACGACCGTTTTATATCAGATAGTTCATACAGTGACAGAGGCATAGTTCATCCCACCAACGTACTGAGCGACCAGAATTAGTTGCCATAACTTCAAGCCAGATTTGTTAGCCATCATGATCAAATTTTGTACCCAAAAAAATTCACGAATAGACAACATGTTCCCATTTATATATTAATCACCAATATAACTATACATTTTATCTTTTATTGTTATGTATTCTAAATTTTAGTGCATATTTAGGCAAAAAAAATTACACCGCAAAGCGCTATTTAGCAACGCTATTTGCGCTTTTACCGTTTCTCTTGAAAAAACGCTACGCTAGCGATAACGATATTTAAAATATTGATACCAAATAGGAAAATGTATCAAAACTAAATCTGGTGTACTAATTAGTTACTAAATCAAAATACTTAGTACACTGTTCTATCACATTTTTTTCGATTTTATACGTTTTCTATCACATAGTTCCGATTTTTCTAAGCTATGTTTATTTCCTATGCACTGTACAAATAGAATAAAAATGTCGCCTTGCTGAACTAATTACAAGTTTTGCTTAGGACACAAAAATTGAAATAGTGTAATAAGTTGCTATTTCTAATTAACCCTTACAAAATAAATAACTTACTAGCGTCTTTGTGAACACCGGGCAGCGTGATGCGACATAGATATGCCATGTCATTTATGCCAATGTCGACAACTCCCATAGGAGGCCCTAACTTTGCATCTTTGGCAGTTCCAGTAAAAAGAACTGCAAGACTTGGTTTGTGCACATCACCAGTTAGCTTCGTCATCTTTCAGCGCTTGAGCTCGGTATAAAATTCTACCAGGAGTTCAATAAGGTCATAGTAGACAATTAGCATCAATTAGTTATCTATAATTATAAATTCCAGACATGGATATTAAGAAATGGAATAACAGCAGGCAATCAGAGTTCATTATAGCTTACAACTTAGGCTCGAACATATTTTATTTCTTTTTTTGGATCGTCGTAAAAGTTCATATATTGCACTTTGTGCTCACAAAGTCAAAAAAGAATGTGAGTTTCTTCTACTAAGGGACCAAATTGCAAAAGTAAGGGTAATATCATTTTTGTACTTCAATTTATAAGCTTTTAACATTTAAGTTCACCATACAATGAAATTTCACATTTCAAACCCCGAGAAAGAAAGAAAGAATCATCAGTACAAAAACCTATCAAAATCTCCTAATGTAGACATCAATCTGCAGAAATTGAAGAGTTATTATACAAACCTATCAAAATTCACAGGTAACTGAAAGTTCCAAGTCTAACACAAGGGTAATAAATTTTAGTTTTCTGTAGATCAGTATTTAGTGTTATTGAGTTGAAAATCTAGAGTTGGTGTACTAACTGTTTGATTTTTTCTACAGTTGTGTTGAAACTGTGAAGTTTAACGATATGGTGTAATAAATGTTAAAGCCGACAGGATGATGTAAAAGGTAATATTTTTCCCAAATATAATTTGTTAGCTTCGGAAGTTAAAACAGGCAGCTATCTTCAAAAGACTAGATAGAATTTACTATTTCGGAGTTTTAAGATCGGTATTAAGTACGTCTTTTGAAAAGAATGTACTGCTACAGGTAAAAAGCAGCGTCACGACACTACAATTTACTACTTACAATCCGCCCTCAACTATAGAGAGCAGCTATATTTCTCATGAAAGGACCAGACAATGGTGATTAAACTGAAATTAAAATAGTAGTAGTCAAAACAAACAAGTTCTTTAGCAATTTCACAACCAGACATATATAGTATTATACTTGGTGGTTTGACAGTGCAGGCGGTATGATGCAAGAGTAGATACGGGAAACATGACCTTAAAAATATAGGCATAACGGAAAAGATCGTATTATACTACTCAAATGAGCAATGTACAACTCTACCTGAAATAAGTAAGGCATACTAAAAAAATACATCCAATAACATAAATGGTTGAGGTTTTTTCTTTCTTTCTAAATAACATGACCCATGTACGAGTTAGGAAAGAGAAAATGTTCCGCATATCCAAAACGGGGTCCCCATGAATAATGGTTTTCTTATATTTAGGGCCGATTGGAGCAAGTGCATCAGTATCATTAAAATATACTTCTCCCTTGTATATAGGGATATCAACCCAAATTTTGTGCTGCATCAGTTTCTTTATGATTTCCTTATTTTTACATATGTCATACTCTTCTCCTTCTATATATACAAGGGAATCCATGCTTATCTTATAAATATAAAAATATTGTTTCTGAAAGTATCTTTACCATCTGTACTTTCTTCACAAAAATGTCTCACATCTCTCAACAATTACAAAGAAGTAAATCATCCTAATCAATCAAATCTTTTGTAAGTGGCAAATATGATATTTCTGCAATCCAAACTACAATTTAATTTGATCTTATTTTTTATATTTTTACATAAAAATAATTATTTTTCAACTGTCAATGAAAGCTAAAAATTATATTATATATTCATTAGGAGAATTGTTTTATAGATTTGAGAATGGATAAAAAAAGATTAGTTAGGAGAATAGTCTAAATTTTGAAACATTCTTATATTCCGGTTGATTAAATAATAACTATAAGTTTTTTTTTATCAAAAGATGCGCAATTTTTTTAAATTAATTAAAAAATACCCATACATTGCCGTAAAATAATTCTTTTACAATATTAACCCATTTACCGACCAACCCGCAACAAGACTGCTTGTTTGTTTGTAGACTTTAAGTTAAAGTCTAAATCTTTTTAAAATGGTAAAAAGTTAGCTTGTTAAACTACAGTGATTAAATTCAGGAGAAAATAATAAGAAAAGATGAGATATTTTCCATAAAATAATTAAAGGGTTACTGAGACATGGACCGTAACCATAGCTTTAATTTATAATATCAATCCAATTACAAAAGGATAATAAACTGAAATGGAAATATCCAGGAAAAAAAAGAAGGAAAAACATGAAGTGATTAATTTCATTAGAAAATAATAAGAAAATATGAGATATTTCCATAGAATATTTAAAGGGTTGATGAGACTTGGACTGTAACCCTAGCTAGAATTTAGAATTATCAATCCAATAACAAAAGACAAATAAATTGAATTATAAAATATTCAGACAAGAAAAATAACAGAGAAAGAAAAAACATGCACCTGAATAGAGAGAAATTAATAATACCGAGAAAGATAAAATTATATTAGTGATTAAGAGAATTTGAAAATACCTCTCAAGTTGAAGAGAAGACAAACGGTACAAATAAGAAAAAGCTTGCGTTATGTTTTTTAATTTAGGGTAATCTGTCACTTATATATACTACTATAAGACAAGGATAAATTGCAATAAACCACTTGAGTTGTGGTTGTTTTGCAAATTACCGTCACAAAGTATAAACTAAGTATGTGACCCCTATAAATTTTCGATGTTTTGCAGCTTTGTGTATTTTAGTCTCTATCCGTTTTGTTTTGTTTTGTTTTGTTTTGTTTTGGGGTACTGACAAATAAGTGACATAGAATCAAGCCTGCAAACAAACCAAGCCGAATATGAAAATGAAATTTAACGTTCGTTAAGTAAACAAAATGAAAATGAACACGACATTGTTCGTCCGTTAAGAGCTTGGTTCGTAAAATAGTTTTTTAACAATTTAGTATCATTACCGTTACCATCGAAACTTATGGATTAAAAAGAATCTACATTAAATAATTACATGGGGAATAATCTCCACGATTAGTCACCAACCCCAAAAGTTTCACATTCTTTCTAGCTTGTATGTACATAGGAAGAATCCTTCAATCACATTTAATGTAACATTTACAATTGATCGTTGTACTTGACATAGAAACCATATAAGTCATCTATTGCTAACATATACAGATGAATATATATAAATGCCCTATATTATTTTCCAAAATATACGGCAATGTAGTATTTCTTTTCATTTAAGGAGGCGTAAGCAATAGTAAGATAATTAAAATTTGGATATCGAATAAATGCATTTGGCCTTTTCTCCCATGGTGGGACAAGAGAAATGTTAAATGGAAATTAGAATAAATACATTGCTTAATTAGCAAGTATCTATGTATACAACATTATCATAATTAATTGTTTCTTATCTTACTTTATAATATAGCTCATATAGCGATGTCCATAAAACAATGATCATTAAACTTGTTTATGTATACAACATTATCATAATTAATTTGCAATTTCATACCTTGGAGTTTTTGAAATGAAATGAACAATGATCATTAAACTTGTTTACATCTTGGATCCCTGTAGTTTTCAAAGCAATTCCGTTCCTGAAATCAGAAATAACGCTAAATATGTAATGGAATATTTTAAATAAACCAAACATTATTTAATTTACGATTGAAATCAAGCATATCACAACATAAAGCATTCAACAAAATTAATAAAGAAAAACGAGCTTATATTTTAGCTAGCATACTTTGGTAATTCCAGGAAATCACGTTTCGTTTCTTATGACGTATTTGACAACTCATGCGATTTTGTTGACTCTAATATAACCGATATCTGAGGTGTTATAGACTTGTAACTATGTTTTGTAATAATTATATAATGTTAAACTATGTGTCAATATGCAACACATGCAAAGGCCTTCGAGTTGTATCTCAAACTTGCATCTCAAAATTACATATGCAGGGTTTTAATGAAATGTATTTAATCAATCTAATGTTTACTCGATCAACCAAATATTAATCAACCAAATATTATGGGACCTTAAGTTATGGGGGACATGATAAACGTTAGAACCACGACATGCATGGAAAATCTAGTAAGAGATCCCAGTCATTTTTTTCTCAACTAGGTTATATAGACATTCGTACAAAGTAAGTTACATTCATTTCGTATATTATAAGGTATGAACAAATGTCAATGATTCAGTTTTGTCTTGCGTAAAAGCAGACCAAAATTGCAACCTAAAAGTGGAAAGAAGTTGGAATTTATTTCACGCATGAGAAAGATCAAGGAAAATAAAATGAAAACAAATGTAAACAATAGATATAAGAATATAAAATATCCAATAAAGAAATCTGATAGATATCGTCTATGTACCTGGAGGATCCTCGCTTTTGGATCGTGGAAGTAGCATTCCCACATAAATCAAACATTAGAGGAATGAAGATAGCTACTACAATGTCACTACGGAATGTTTCATTCTAAATCTAGATAGAATTAAATATCATAACGGCGGACTGGTGTTATAGTGGATAAAAAGAATGGATGAGAAGTGACGACAAATGCGAATGGAAATAGGGTTTGTAAGATGAGCTTTTATAGAAAATTATTGTACAATACAAGGTCTAAAAGAGACGATTCGTCACAAATGATTTTAGGGTAATGCAAATTACGTTTGGGCCTATTAATATAAGTCACGATTGCACATAGACATGGCATGTCCAAAATACAAATATTAAGTTGTGAACCATACGTGAATCCATTGAGTACATTGGTATATGTGCTAAATATTATTCAATTGTTCAATTTAACAATTTTTTTGGCTTCACATCAAAATAATAAACTTGAACTACAAAGTCATTTGCATTAAATGGAATCAAATCAAATGCTTTTGGAAAAATGGGACTAAACTGGATTGCTAAAGTTTGGGTGTATTATAACTTATAAGCTTGTCATTTTATCTTAGATTTTATGCATATCACACCCTATTTACTTCATCACTGGCATTTTAGAGCTACATCGAACCGAGCTGGCCTACCACTATCCCTAATCTAGACCATAAGGCCGTAGTGTAATAATTCTCTAGGTGCTACCCGGTATTGAGGTTCGGGATGAGTTATTGTAATGGATGACACAATCAGATTACAAGGCCTAGCCACTAGAAGAAAAACTTCATTTAGCATCATAAAAAAATTTCGGTTATGTTGCTAAAGTGGTTGTGGTTAAATTTTAGCAAAAGTTTAGCAACAAATTATGTTACTATTTGTTGCTAAACTGCTGCTAAAATTTAGCCACAACCACTTTACCAACATAACTCAAAAAGTTTTATGATACTAAATGAACTTTTTTTTGTAGTGAGCGTTGCTAGAGTATGCGTATTGGTTGGCCTCTAACAAAAGTGAAAACAAAAGAAAATAATCACAAGGTGATATCAGATCAAGACCCCCAATCCTCTCACAAGCACAGCTCGACTATCATTAATCTATTTTTGCTTGGTATACTTCTTATCAATTTAATATATTAGAGACTCTTCTGTTAATTTTACGATATCTTTTACAACAGATGTCAATTCGTCTTCATCTTCAAAGGTCAACGACTCCTTAGAATCATAGGTCATATTTTTTTATGTCACTCTTTCTCTCAATGACGTGTACGCCTCGTTGTACCTTTATTTTTATGAATAGTCCTCGTTTATTTGTATGTATCATACATGTGGCTTCAGTTGTCATGTTTTCTATTCTCCTACTTCTTGTATATGTGCTTGTTGCAATTTGTATTATATCTTCACAAGTTTTTCTAGTTTTCTGCTATTTAGTATTTCTCTATGTGGACTTCTCTATTGTAATGTCAATAACCTGTGTTGCATCTCTTTTAGCAGATTACATGTTCCTCAATCCCGAAGATTCAAGCAAAAATATAATGACGTGAAATTTTGAGGGGGAAACAAAAAAAAGTATTAATATTTTGGTGATATTTATAAGGATTTTATCAATCTTAGAATGTATGTCTAAGAATTTTAATATACCGTTTTATGTATTTTTACATTTTTTTTACTCGCCAACCAGTGGCGGAGTCAAAACTTTGAACAAGGTGAGTCAAAATATTGACAAAATAAAAAAAAGTTAAAATTAAGAAAAGCGAAACTTCTAAAGGTCAAACATTGCTACTTAATTTACAATCGACTCATACGGTCACCCATATCTTGAAAGCGATGCATAATAACATCGTTTGACAAACTTTCAAATATATCATTTTCAATATAAACTACTAAATCATATAATCAATGAACTTAACTTGTTAACTAATTTACAAAGTGAAGCAACAATTTTATTCGAAATAAACTAAAATAAGTCAAACAGTAAGTCTAGCCAACTTAATTTATACAAACTCTCTATTTAAATGGAATGGTAATTTTGTAATTAACTTAACAACTTATGGATATTTTGGTGAATTTTGTATGAACCCCTCTATGCCTATAGCAGTTCCGCCAGTGCCGCCAACCTAATTTTTTTAAATTTTGGTCAAATTATATGAATTGAAGTAGAGAATTATGAAGATCGAAAGGATCATATAAGCCAAGATAAGAGGATGAAGAAGTCAATATTGGGTCATAATGGTTAGAACCTAAGGAGAAACAAGAAATTACCGAAGTGCTATAAAATTGGTGCCCCCCCTGCTCACCCGGATAAGACCCATCATCCAGATAAGCCCCTTTCTTAATTTCTTGACTATATGTGATTTGGGTGTGGCATGTGGGAGAGAAACAAATAGAGACATGAATTCATGGGCAATTTAGTCTATGGAGAAAGATACACTTATAATCCATAAGAACATTTTAACGGAGTATGAAGAGAAAAATTTTCTTTTAAAAGGGAATGACTGAGTTTTTTTAGTAATAGCATGTTAAGATTAAAGTGAACGGGTGAGAAAAACGACAGTGTAAGTAACAATTTTTTCGTGTTCTTCTAATCCATCGAGATATATACATATAGAGAGAGCCAAAGAGAGAGAGAGAGATACGGAATCTTGTCTGTCCATGGGCGGATTTAGGGGGTGTAGGGGTGGCCCCCACCACACTAAAATTTTTAAAAAACAAATATTTTTATGTGAGACTTACAAATAGGTATATATCAATTAATTTAAGGATAAATTAACAAAACATACTACTTTTTAAACTAAATTAACAAAAATATGCCCAAAAATTTCTAATTAACAAAAACATACACAAAATTTTATATGCTAATTTGTATATTTCATACCCTTATTCCAGAAGTTTATACCATTATTTCAAAAGTTTATATCCTAATTTTTATATTTCATATTCTTATTGCAAAAGTTCATTCCCTTATTGCAAAAGTTCATACCCTAATTTGTATTTTTCATACCCTTATTTCAAAAGTTCATATCCAGATTTGTAGAGTTCACCCTTATTTTCAAAGTTCATACCCCAATTTAAATAATTCATATCATTACTTACATAATTCATATACATAATTTTTAAATTCATACCCTTAATTCACGTAATTCATACACTTATTTTTCAATATTATAAACTAATTAACAAATCCAACTCTTACCCGTCCTCCGATCTCGAACTACCACGTCGCCGTCGTGGGCCTCTCATTCGACGATCGCATCTCCGTCAACATCAACCTCGAGTTTTCGATCTCGCTCTATACCCTCGCCGCCCATTCCCACAAATGTATCCGTCTCAATGTCAACGGAAGAGAGAGATCGAAGAGAGATGGAAGAGAAGAAAAAGATCGGAAAAATAGATGGAGGATGGAGAGAGAGATCAAAAAGAGTGATGAAGTTTGAGAGATCGGAGAGAGTGAGAAGGAGGAGGAGAGAGATTGGAGGGAGAAAGAAGAAGGAGAGAGAGATTGGAGGGATGGTTAGAGAAAGAGAGAGAGGAAAGAGATTGTGTGACATGAATAACTTTTTTGTTTTTTATTAATTGTTAATTGAAGGTATGTTTTTGATAATTTAACTTTTGAGGGTATGTTTTTGTTAATATAATAGGTGTAGGGTATGTTTATGTTAATTTCACCTTAATTTAATTACAAAAACTCACTTACGTATACTTATTTACAATTAGTTACATATACTTATTTACAATTAGATACATATGTTATCAGCAACATCGCCATCCAAAACTTCATCAACTCCATCCCAAGCGGGTACTGGGCTCGGAGGAAGTTTTCGGCAAGCGCTTCTCAACTACTGATCGCTTACTGCACCCACCTTACAGATAAAAACGAGGAAATGAGAAAACTCAACCTGTCTCTACCCAGAAGAGAGTCAGTTAGAGAGACATATGTTGAGCGCAAGAAAGCTAAGGGCAACCAAGGAGAGGCAGTCAAGCCGACGAAGAGGGATAACGTATACAGAAGGCCCGAAGATCAGAAAAATATAGAGCACTGTACAGAAGCTGACCAAAAACCCTATCAGTTAACATACCAGCCCCGAACATGCCACCTCAACAAGAGTACGTACAAGGAAGAGAGTGGAGAAGAAATTTCCAACCGGTCATAATCAAATATAACTTTAACCGTTCTGCAAAGGACATGCTCAAAGACATCTGCAGAGAAAGGTGGTATTCAGGACCGGAGCCACACCTATCACCATCCCACCAAAGAGACTCCAAACTCTTCTGCGCTTATCACGAAGATCACGGTCTCCTCACTGAACACTGTAGGAATCTTCAATGAAGGATGAATCAGTGGGGAGATGCTGGCTATCTAAACAAGTTCATCAAGGGCAGCATGAACAAAGATAAACAACCTGCTCTTGAGGGACCGGAAAATAGAAAGTCCTTCAACGAACCGAAGGCAAACGGGTTAAAGTCCCTTAAAAAGAAAGTCCTTCAACGAACCGATGGCATAAAAGACCTTCAACCGACCGAAGGAAACAGGTTAAAGTCCATAAGAAAGAAAGACCTTCAACAAACAGAAGGCAACAGGTTAAAGTCTCTAAAAAAGAAAGTCTTTCAACGAACCGAAAACATAAAAGTCCTTCAATGAACCGAAGGAAACAAGGTTAAAGTCCCTAGAAAAGAAAGTCCTTCAACGAACCGAAGGCATAAAAGTTTTTCAACAAACCGAAGGCATAAAAGTTTTTCAACAAACCGAAGGAATAAAAGTCCTTCAACGAACCGAAAGCAATTGGGTTAAAGTCCCAAAAAAAAAAAAAAGAACGAGTCGAAGGCACTTAGGCATAAAAGCATTCAACAAATTAAAGGCCTTAGGATTAAAGCCAGCTTTGACGAACTAAAAAGTACATGTATTAATTTTCTATTAAACCTTCGACAAAATGAAGGCACTCGGGTTTAAATCCGTTCAAATATATATCATGACGAAACACGTTAAAAAGAACAAAATAGAATAAAAATCTCAAGATACGTACGCACAGTTCCGTAAGAGAGAACAAGAAATACAAGAAAGAATGTCTATTCATAGCTAAAACAGAAATATATAGTATGAGCCCACGTTACGAAGGCAATAAGACAAGGTTCAAGACAAATAAATAAAGACAAGCAAAGGCCAATAAAACAAGGAAGGAAAAATAAAACGGCCTAATTCGACGACAAACTGTCACACGACGAATAGGAGGGGACCTGACCAAGATCGTCCACGTCATCATCCGTGGAGGTATCCTCATCAGTCTCCTCACCTTCTAAAATATCATGGGGAAGAAGAGAATCAAACTTGTGGTATTAGACCCACAAGACCATCCATCGATAATCGAGCGGTAAACTCCGCTGCCTTGGTCCTATTATGAAAATCAGTAGCAGTAACTCGACAATCGTTGTCAAGGGGTAATGATCGTACTTGGCCTAATAATGAAAACGCATCATGCTGAGCACAAGAAACATGGAAATACTTCACTAAAGCATTGGCACAAGGAACCAACGTTTTCAACTTATTTAGCCACTTGTCCTTCAACCTCTAATACCGATCTAAACGATACTCCTGAACCACAAAAACATACTCGGTGCGCTTCACATAGTCCCTGAAAGAGGCCGACCGGACCTTTAATTTTTCCTTAAGACGGACGCATTCGGCATGAAGGGTATCATTCTTCCCCATCAATTCAACATAAAGAAAACTGGCATGAGCTTCATTCACCGCACCAGACGGGGGCCCAACCCCGACAGCACTAGTAGGTCCTGCCCAGGATTAACAAGGGTCGGAGAACCAGTCTGATGCAACAAATTAGCACGTGTCTATAAAGATAAAGAAAAGTACTTTAATAAAAGTCATAAAACCAACAAGGCAAATCAGAAACATCAACATTTATACAAGTTACATCTCGAAAAAGTTCAATTAAAATACGAGTTAGAATCCTAATCTATGTCAGTCGGACAGAGGAGCAATAGGTTCATCGGGAGACGCTGAGGTCGCACCAACATTGGCATAATGAACCTCCCGCAATGATGTAATATGTGACCCGAGGCATCTCTTCACGTCAAGATCGATATTATTCAAAACAGCAGTGGTCTCATCGACCTAAGCCATGGCACTAACCATGCGCTCTGCTCGGGTTACACCTCGGGTACCCTTCAAGTAATCATACTTTTCTAGCGCCATAGTACGGGCCCAATGAGCCTTAACAAAGGAGAGCAGTAAATCAGCATCATCAAAAGAAACCACCTACACGAAGTGCAAATTAGTAACCGTGCAAAGTAGTAACCCGGCCACGAGCATCGTCACTAGATCGACAAAGTTCACTTAGAAGCTCCTTCGCCTTTCCCTTATTCACAGTGTAATGGGAAGTCTTCCTACTAAACTCCTCACCCAAATCACGTAAACGAGTCGATAAATTCAAAATATGAATGTTAAGGTCATCGATCTCACAACGACAAGGGGTTAATTCATAAGCACGAGATGAACCGGGCATCTCAGCCTTAACGATATCACAAACAGGCTCATCACCTAACCTACAAATAGGCCAGGATTAGACCACCTTGGCCAAAGGGTTAACCGGTACCTGACATAATGCTACTCCCTTCAACATACGAAAAAATGCAGAAAAACAGCCAAGAAAGAAGAACGAAAAAGAGGAAGGTGCAATTAAAATAACGTGCAAACTTTACAAGAGATATCAAAAGAAGGCCCACAAGCCGGGCACAAAAACTCAACTAAATGTCCACAAAAGAGATCGGATGACCTAGCAGCACGGAGAGCTCTTCATCTCGAATATTGGTCCAATCCACGGGAAGTGGAGGGACCACTCGGAAGGCAGTATAAGCAAAAGGCCACCACACAGGATGAGAGAGAGTTACTCTAGCCGAGTTTAACTCCCGAGTATGGCAGCTGTATGCATGGAAATTGGCTCCCCAACATTCTTATCCTCAGCCTCGGCGATCGTCGTCCTCAACTGAGACACCTTTTCCTCATACTTCTCCTGACTAAGAGAAAGAGTCCCCTCAACAATTTCCTTCTCGGCCACCACCTGAGCCTTCTCGGCCACGAGCCGAGCATTCTCCTCCAACAATAGATTTTTCTCCTCCATCCACGGCTGCTTCTCCGCCTCTACCGCCGCCACTTGAGCCTTTAGGTCGGCCTTAGCACCTTGGGCCACCACAAGACGTTTCCGCAAATCAATGGACGAGATGAAAGTCTGCAAAGAACGAATTAGTTAAAAAGCATTATAATAGGAAAAAGGAACTAATACTATTAATTGAACAAACGACAAAAAACAAAGCATACCCGAAGAAGACCATCACTGGTCTCCCTAAAAGCATCTTGGTCGGTTCTATGAGCCAGCCCCTCCATGTCCTCACAAGAAAGCGGGAGAATAGGAGTGTACGCCATGATAGAGGAACGAGCCTCTGGGAGCAACTTACACCCTACAACGGGAAATGTAATGGTTCATATGAACCTCAGACTCGACCACCACCTCGGAAGCACCCTCTCTGACCACCTCTTCTTCTGCATCCATCTCCCTCTCCTTGACCACCTCTTTCTCCACCCCAGATACCTCACCCACCACCCCGGTCATCACCGTATCCACTTCATAAGGGGCCAAACGCTCGACACTCACAACCTCAGCACGAGCAAGAGAGACTTATTGTTGCCGTAATTATTAAAACTATTATCACTTCTCAAAGTGTAACTTTCAAACCGTGTTATATATTTTCTAGATTGTTAAGATAAGTTTACATGTCCCCTAATTTACTGCATTTTTGCATTCACCTGATCAATTCTAGCCTACAAAGGTATTTCTTGTTGCCGTAATAGAAGACTTTATGGAGTAATTATAACAAGGTGAAGCACTAAAAATATACGGAGTAAATTGCTAGCTAGTCACTAGAAAAGAAAAGGCAGTCAAAAAGAGTACAGTGATAAATGTGTCACCGTCGGTATAGCGGAAAATCGACATCTCTTTATATCAACAAATAATGCCTAATAGGCAGCACTTTTGAACCTATCTTCCTCCTATGTACCTATTATAAGTTGCATTACCAATAGTTACCACTTTTTGATACTATATAAACCATAAAAAATATGTTTTATTACTTAGTTTTTATCTCATATGTTTCTCTCTCTAATATCATTTCCCCTCTGAGATGACGTACATTCCGATCTTCTCCAATCTGATCTCCGATCACATCTCCGATCACATCCGATCTCACTTGATCTCGTCCATGTCTCTGTATAATTCATCTCTCTCTCTCCCACTCTCTCTCTCTATATATATATAATCACAACGTCGTGAGAACATTGATGGCGACATCGACGATGATGACCTTCTCTGCCCATGTTGACGGTGGCAATGGCGGCACAGAATTTTGCCACGATCAGAAAATGGTATATGTATCTATCTATTGATGTGCTATCTATATTCGTAGTTTGAATTTTCCCTATAAAGGGTGAGTTTTTCTATTTTTTTTTTGATTTCTTGTTTTTTGGCTACCTGTGATTATACTCGTGGTGGAATTCTAGATTTGGGGTTATTTTAGTGACAAATCTTAGGCTGTTTGGGGGTGTTTTAGGGCCAAATCGTAGGTTGTTTGGGCCTATTTTAGGGTCAAATCATTGGCTGTTTGGGGCGGTTTTAGGACCAGTTTTTGGGCCAAATCGTAGGCTGTTTAGAGCTGATTTGGTGTCAATTTTGGAGCCAAATCGGAGGTTGTCCAGGGTTTAATCGGAGCCAGTTTGGTGACTGAATCGGATAACTGTTTAGAGCTGAAATGGACTCCAGTTTATGGGTAAACAAACTCCGTTCCATGCCTTTTTATTGTGGGGTTGAAACTAAGCAATCAATTGTGGGTTTTGTAGTACTTACATCATGTATGCGGAGCTGAAACGCTGCCTTTTTTGTATCTCAAATGGCGTGCGTTAAATCTTGTTTAGTTGAGTTTGTATGATTTTTGGTGTACATGTATGTATGCTTTTGTTTTGTGATTATATACATCCGTAAGTTCAAAATGTTAAGAGCCCTTGCACCAACACCGAGTTTCAATAGTTTGGTGGTTCGAATACATCAGGATTTGCCTTTTTTTAATTACTTTTTTTTAAGTAATATATATGTAATTTGTGGTGAATTATATTGTGTTATGTCAACCAATTTCAACCGAATTAGATGCACTTTCAGCTGAACTTGATGCATTTTCAGCTGAAGTGGATGCATTTTCAGCGGAACTTGATGCATTTTCGAATAAACTATATGCACTTTCAACTGAATTATATGCACTTCTACTAGACTATATGCACTTTTATTAAAGTATATGTAATTTTCACTGAACTAGATGCACTTTCAGGTAAACTAGATGCAATTTTAGCTAAAATAGATACACTTTCAGCCGAACTAGATGCACTTACGACTCAACTATATGCACTTTCTACTATACTATATGCACTTTTATTGAACTAGATGCACTTTCAGCTGAACATGCTGCACTTGTAGCCGAACCAGATGCACTTTTGATTAAAGTATATGCATTCTAAACTGAACTATATGCACTTTCATTGAAGGGTATGCACTTTTGACTAAACTGTATGCACTTTCGACTGAATTGATGCACTTTTTACAGAACTATATGCAATTTCGATTGAACAATATACACTTTCCGCTTTTCTAAGGTGAAAATGCCACTTTTTGGTGAAAAAAATGTTTTTTGATGAAAAAAATATATTTCTCGTTGTAAAAATTGGTCTATTGACAAAAAAACAATTTTATGAAAAAAAAAAGTGATTTTCTTTACCATTTTTGTGTCATTTTTTGTGATTTTGTTTGTATAAAAATACATATTTTGTGATTTTTATCTGTTTTAATAAATTTTTGTGATTATTTTTTTGAAAAATACATTTTCTTGTGATCTTTTATTTTTTTAAATTACTTTTTGTGATTATTTTTAGAAAAAATGCATTTTTTTTTTTTCTAATTTGTTTGTGATTTTTTTCCTTTTTTTTTTATAAAAATAAATTTTTTGTGTTTTTGTTATTTATTTAGTTTTTTATAATTATTTTCATTATTTTATATTTTTTGTGATTTTTTTATGTTTTTTATGTTTTTTTCATTTTCATAGAATTTAATTATAATTTAAAACTATTTTTGTAGGGTTTATAGAGAGAGAAAGTATGTGTATTATGTTTTGTGTTGCATAATTCCATTTTGGTAAATAATGTGAACAATTATTTATGGGAAATGTGAACTTATGAATGTAGATATGAGGAATATAAGTTGTTACGTGATAGTTATAGGAAATTCCCGGTAATGTTATTAAGACAGATAAATTGGGACAGACTTCGTGCATGATAGAATCGAAATCGTATCGAAATATGACGTGGCATATGGCCTACCAAAAATTAATATAATATTACCTCTCTCTTTTCAATTAAATCTCCCAAAATTATTAAGCTCATCAAACAATCCTCTTCCATAGATGAATCGTCAAAACCCAAAAACTAAACAAAGTTACAATATACCAAAACATTTGTAAACAGATACACACATGGGTCGAAAAAAAACTGAACATATATAAGTTGAAACCCACGTACATATATAACATGAGTTGCACATATTAAACTGAAACTTTTATTAATCAATAGCAAAATCCATAGAATCATTGACCAAAACGGCTCATCCAAACTATAAAAAAAATGTAGAACTAAAAAAATCGATTGAGTAATCTCTCTTTATTTTTTTCCTGGTTTTTGGAAATTGCATATTACAACCGCTCTTTTTTACTAAAAATTATCAACAAAATATATTTTTTTATTAAAAATTATCAACAAATTATATTTTTTCATGTTTTGACTCAAGATTCCTTAATTCTTACATTTTTTTGTTGTCATCTTTGACTAGATTTGTAAGAAAGATAATTATGTATTTTCTTATCATATATATGTTACGAATAAAGATTTGTTAATCTTTATCATTTTGCTCATTTTGATTAAAATTGTCTTTTTATGATTGTTATATATTATTTTTTTGTAATTGTTTGATTATTTCATAATACTAGTATATAATTTTACATAGGGACGTTATTTATTTTTATTAAAAAAAATTAATTTGATCTATTACCTATAAAAATTATTTTGGTAGTAAAATCTATCAATGATGAATTATTTTCCTTATTAAATTTCACATGTGTCAATCGATTATTGGAGTAATTAAATGGGAAGGAGGTAGATCCTCCTACCCTGGTAGGAGGCAAATTATGTCCTATGTTTTAGTACAAAGTCTCTCACTGAAATTCTATAATTTGTTTTTTCTCTACTAATTTTGACTTCAAAGAATCAGATGCAAGTTTCTTAAGTGAAGCCATGGCATGTAATTACTTAGATGCCCAAGATTGAGAAGATCAAGTGGTTTACCAATTTAGTTTTACTATAACTTTAATCGGTTACATATTACTCAAGTTCTATGTCATGATCATCTAAGTCTCAAAATATCTTTTGTACTTTAACAGCTTTGTGATGTTTTGAATAATATTTAAGTACTTAAAGTTAGTGATTTTGCTGAACAAGTCATTTACAATGTTGTCGATTAAAATTGTACGGAGTAATCGAAAAGACATACAAAAGTTCTATACAGTAAAACCTCTGTACAGTCATATTGTGGGGACGACGAAAAAATATTACTATAGCGAAATGTATTAAAAGTTTAGTTAAACATATACATGTATGTAGAAAACAAATACATGTATTTTGAAAACAAATACATGTATTTTGAAATTTGTAAAGTCAAATGCAATTTTCATATACCTTCTTTACATGTATAAATACTAGGTATATTAAAGTAAACATCATCATAAATTTATTGTAACTATATATATATATTTTTCTAATGAAATGAATTTTATTCCTATAAGGAGGTGGATTTATAACTAACGGGACCATAAAAAACTACGGAATATGATAATACAAAGTTTATTCTTATTTTGAACTGGTCCGAGTTAGGACCGAGATTTTTTATTACTATAGGGAGGTTATTCTTATATGGAGTATTCTTATAGAGAGGTTTTACTGTATATAGAACGAATTAGAACTAATCATATATGGGTGTGAGTACACTTACTATGTTTGCATCCTTATTCTTTGCATCTGTACATTGCTTTTTTTTTCTTCTTCTTTGCCTCTTTCTCATATTTTGAAAGTTTTCTCTTCATTTCTGGTTGTCCGTTTTTAAGGCCTTGACTTTGATCGCCCACATCTAATGCATCGTCTTCCGCCGTGCTAACATCGATAGATATGAGACTCCTGAATGGCATTTTATTCACGAATTGTTCTTTATTCACTTCAATAAATTGTGTCAAATTATCCTTGTTGATAGGAAATGGATCTTTAAGCTCATATATCACACGAGTACTCTCATATCTGGGCGATGTGGGACTGATTCACAACACCGCACCACAGAAATTCCTTCCTGGAAATCTGGGTCGTCACAATCCGGAAGTTTTTTCATGATATGCCATAAACACCACCTATGTCTCGTATATGGAAAAACTAGGCTTATTGCCTTTTGGATCGCTCTATCTTGATCCGTAATGATGCCACACAGAGGGATGTTTGACAAATAAGCCACTTCTTAAACAACCACACGAACGACTCGGTGTTTTCTTGGGTTACAAGACCACAGCCAAGGAATATGGACTGCCCATGATGGTTGACACCAACGAACGGTACGAAAGGCATATTGTGTTGGAAAAAAAAAACCAAGTGGTTTATATTTTTGAGTGAATGCTCTTTTAATTTAGTGGTTACTAAAAAACCATTCATTCTCCCCCATATTGATGGCTTTCTTGAGTTACAAACAAGTCAATAAATATGATGGTCTTTCATCATTTTTCAATAACTTTTTTCAAGACAAGTCTCATACATGTCATATATACATACACATACAAACACACATGCATACATATAGAGAGAGAGAGTACCGCACCACCAACGGCCCGACCATGGCTCGGTGCCGTTTCCGTCGAGTCACATGTGATAGACGTTGTACCTTGGGAACGAAGTGCCCCATTTAGCCAGAAGCAGAGGTGGCGGGGCAAATATCGTTTAAGGGAAACTGCTTGCAGTTACCTCGTCTCGGACTTTACTCCATTTCGGTATCATTTACATTATTTTATGTTAAATCTTGTATTTGATAATTATATATTTGAGGAAACCATTTTCTGATTATTTGTCCATTTCTTTTTCCGTAGAAATTATTGTGTTTATTTACAACGTACCCAACAATCTTAAACGATATTTTTATGTTTCGTACGTTAATACAATAATTTTGGTGTTTGGATAAACAGAAAATTATTTTCGTGGCTAAGACAATTTATTTGTAAAATCATTTTCGGACAAACTTTTAGTTTTAAGAAATTGTTGTTTCCGATTAAATTGTCAAAGGCGTTTTTGTATTTGTTTGGGGTTTTGTGAAAATCCTTTTCTCTGGTTTTGGACTGTCTGTTATGTGTACTTAGTAATATGTTTATTGCTATATTAATTGTTTACATGTGACTATGTGAGCATATTTGGTTGTGATTTGACAATGTATTTTATCATTGTTTGGATTTTGAGATAAAATCTATAACTTGTTTGACAATATTTTCAGTGATTAAATTGTCCATCATGGATTTAGAAAAATACACGTTGGTGTTAAATTTAGTTTGTGGTTGAACTTTTATTGGATTTAGTTATGGAACGTCTCTGGTAATCGGAGGTTTCTTTTGGAAACTAACAACTCTGTTTATACGTTTCATATAAGCCTGCAGTTTTGTTCATGCTCATATTGACTAGTTATAGAGGTTTAACTACATCTTGGTTGAAGTTTTGAGGAAAAAAAAAAAAAAAAACTTATACTTTATGTGTATGGGTAATGCAATTTTCTTAATCTGTAAATGTAAATTGAGACAGAACAGTCCTCCAGAGATATGGATCTCTATAATTATATTGGAGGAGGAATGTTTTCGAAATAGTTCGTGTAAAACCATTAATTTGGGGCTTACGAAAGAACTGGTTTCGAAATAGTTCTTGTAAAACCATTTTCTGATTTCAGAATTTGGGACTTACGACAGAACTGGTTGAATTCTGAGATTGTTCTGTGTAAAACCAGATTTATTTGGTGTTTACGGCTGAATAAATCTTTCAGAATTTGATAATCTTTTTCGGGAATGAACTAGAATACTCTTGCAAAATCAGTTTCTTGAAACCATGCATGGTTATAGAAATTGGTGTTTGCGAAGGAGGAGTTTTAGTTTCATTTTTCGAAATTAGATTGTGCATGTTTGTTATTTGAGATAACAAACAGTTTTCTGCGAGAAATGTCCGGAACACAGTGGGTGCTGGAACTGACCAGAACATTGTGGGTGCCGGTGTAACTCCTATTAATTTTGCATGAGTGCATATTAATGACGGAGGTTACAAATTCGAAATCACCATTATTAAAAAAACACTAATTTGGTGATATAATGGTTGGTGTCCTTATTAATTGTGATTTATTGCAATTTAATTTGGAGGGTTATAAAATTTGTAACGGTAATCATTAATGAGATTAATGACGAGTATTTATAACTTCTTATTAATTGTGATTAATCGCAATTTAATTTGGAGAGTTATAAATTATTGTAACGACAGTTATTGTTGATATTTATGGAGAGCTTTATTAGCTAACTACGAATTGCAATGACGAGTCGGTTACTTATTTGGATGAAAAGTTATTTAATAATCAACTTTATTCATCCAAGAGCAAATAATTTGATGATTAAACAAATTATAAATGGCCGTTGAGTTTTATTTTAATAATAAACAAATATCGGCTAATTTATTATTTGTTGAAATATTATCTTATTAATTTGTTGAAAGAACATTTAATAATTTGTTGAAATTAACATCTTATTTATTTGTTGGAAAAACATTTAATAATTTGTTGAAATAATATATTATTAATTTGTTAGTAAAACATATTGTGAATATGTTGAGCTTGCTATTATTGAGAATAATAATTTAGTAATATTATATTACTATTATTGGGGGAGAACCCCGAGGGTCCCACAAATGTGGGGGTAACCCGTCGATCATGCAGATCGAGAATCTAAACATACCCAAAAGCGCCTACGGGTGAGTGGGAGAAAACCTAACGGTTCAGTGGTATGGACTTAAAACGTCTGAAATAAATGATATCGTTTCATTTACCACATTGAAATCGATTAAGTTTCTCTATAACAGTGTGCATGTTCTGAGTGAGGACAAAAGGGAATGCACGAACTGTGGGGGCGTTAATGTGTGGAAACGTTTTAAACGTTTGAAAATCCACTAACAAGTGCAAGCATACAAATCTGAATCATGACTAGTGGTTTTGAAACCTAAAGGGCAGTAGCCTTTCGGTAGCCAAAACACTAGGATCAAATTGTGATAAGCTTGCTTGTTTGTGGCAATACATGAGTGACTATTTGTTCAAAATGGGCATTTTAGTCGATACTCTTGTGGTCAATAATGACATGTTGAATTATTCAACCAAGTCACTGATTTGACATGATATAGTAGGTGATGAAAATATAAAAGCTGAAATGTTTTATTTTTCTAAATCTATTATTTAAATTGAAACACAAATATGAGTTTGTGTTTGAAGCAATGTATTGCTAAGCAATGTATTGCTAAGCAATGTCTAAATCTAAGCAATGTATTTTTCGAACTGAGTACATAACCAAATGGTTCGATGCATTTGAGATGAGTGCAAAACCAAGAAGGGTTTAAAAGATATTTCCTCAATTTATTGATGGATGTATTAAACATTGATATGTCTACTTGATGAGAAGTAAAGATAAATTAGTCGAGATATTCATTCAAGTAAGAATGAATACGTGAATTCTATTGTTGAGAATTAAGGCTTGTCAGAAAACATGTTTAATCATGGGTGTTCTGTTGTGTTAATCTATCAACTTTAATTCAATGATTAAGTGTTAATCATTTAATGATAGACTATTTTTGAACGTATTAGATATTGTCTAACTAGTTCCGAAATGGTATAATCACATGAATATGAATACATGATCAGTGTGATTGAAACGATGAACATGAGATACCGTTCGCACAATCGTGTGATTGGAATGTCATGTTGATATGTTCAGGGTTAAACTCTGAATTTATGCGGGAAGTGAGCTTTCGGCAAGATATGTGTTAAACAAACTACCTGTTAGGAAGTTGGACCAAACAGTCAGAATTATAGAAGGCATGGTGCCTGACTATAAGTTCATGAAAGTTTGGTGCTACCTAAGAAATGTCTCAATCTTGTTCCTTGAAGGATTTGGATAGGATCGAAAAATGGTAGATCGTGTGTTCTTCGGATAAGCACAAAATATAGTGCTGATCGGTTTCTAGTGCATAAGGCATATGGCTTTAAAGTGCATATAGAACATTGTTCTATGCCCGAGAAACATATTTTCGCAAAACTCTAACGCCTGGCGAGTGTGACCAATACGTTGAGGGTTCAAAGAATTACGCTACCCAAGACAAGTGAACACCCAAACGGTGCTGGAAAAATGTGGAAAGTGAATCTTTTAAGGAAGATGAAGAGCATCGGCATAGTAAAAGGGTAAGTAATGAAAGTTCCTTTGTCCCTGGACCTTCATGAGTGAAGGTGAATCGACGACATTGAAATAATCAATGTTTTCCATATAATGTGTATATGGGAAGATGCCATCAACAATGCGGGTGATAGGCACGTGAGAAATAAAGTCAATTACTTTAAGTAAACTGACGGTTTTGATAATTTTAATGTCTATACTTTAATCTCTATAAAAAAAGGACGCATCATTAATAATGAGAACATGTGTTTTATAAATGGAGATCTAGAGAATTAGGAACAACCCATTTGGTCGTGGTTCCGTGCAAAGTAAGCCAAGGTGCGAAAACTTGTTAAGTCATTATATGGACTAAAACAAACACCTAACTTATCATAGGTAGTCTCTTGTGCGTCAAGAACTGCACTAGACCAGTTATAGCCAACTCAGTGAGCAGACTCAGTAGGTTTGCCAATGAGGCTTCTCAGATACATGAGGTATACTGCCAATCATGAACTGCATTATACGAGATGTCCAAAATGTTTGGAGGGTATTTTAGATACCAAGTGTATCTCGAACTTTAACAGTACAAGGTCCATTAGTGGATATGTTTGTACTTAAAGAGCTTGCAGTCTTATGGAGGTCTGTAAAATAGATCTGCATAGTTGGAGAAACTGTAGAGTTAGAATTCATAACGTTGAATCAAGCTACAGAAGAGGCAGATTGCCTGAGAAGTCTTGGAAGATATTCCAAGTGGCCAAAATCTGTTCCCACAATAAACGTGCACTGCTGCAGTCAGTCAGTTATTAAACGGGATCAGAATAATTTGTATAATGGAAAGTTCCGACAAAGTCATGACATATTCGTCGGAGACACAAATCCGTAAGAGGAATTGCTAGCAAAAATTGTGGTATCCCTAGACTTTGCAAGGTCTAAGGATAATAATGCGGATCCATATACAAAATGCTTGACTCGTGGAGGAGTTGGAGCATCATCGAGGGAAATGGGGTTTGAAGCCCAATAAATTGGAAACCTTCGAATAGGTAACCCAACCTGAACTGGAAACTTCAGTCTCGGGTTCAATGGGAAACTGAATTGTGCGGGTAACCGAACAAAGCACTCGAGAACATAAGTTCTCAGCCCATTTCTATGATGAAAGAGTGATAGACCTGTACCATTTTAAGGGTGAGCATGAGGCTCTTAATGAATCAAGTATCTCGAAGGTCGAGTTGGGTGAGTCAGGACACTCTTGACTTGAAAATCACCTATAACGAGTGTGTATGGCCGATACTATGTGATGATCTAGGGCTAAATCACTAGAGCACTCGGCTGAATTTGCCAAGGCAGTCCAGGGACAAATATGGACAACAACCAAAGGGCTTAGTAAGTGGTGTAGAGAGGACATTGTGTGAGTATTACCCTGGTATGCACAAACGCTAAAGGGTTCAAGGCTTTAAGGCTACCCAATAGTAGCATATCAGATTTTACATCACTATGGTAGGTTCAAGGCGGGCGCTACCTGTCCTTATGCAGTGAATTCTCGTGGTTCTCTCGATTGCATTTAGTTGCACGTTGCATGTTTTAGATCGCATTCATGTGGGGGATTGTTGGAAAAAAAAAACCAAGTGGTTTTTATTTTTGAGTGAATGCTCTTTTAATTTAGTGGTTACTAAAAAACCATTCATTCTCCCCCATATTGATGGCTTTCTTGAGTTACAAACAAGTCAATAAATATGATGGTCTTTCATCATTTTTCAGTAACTTTTTTCAAGACAAGTCTCATACATGTCATATATACATACACATACAAACACACATGCATACATATATAGAGAGAGAGTACCGCACCACCAACGGCCCGACCATGGCTCGGTGCCGTTTCCGCCGAGTCACATGTGATAGACGTTGTACCTTGGGAACGAAGTGCCCCATTTAGCCAGAAGCAGAGGTGGCGGGGAAAATATCGTTTAAGGGAAACTGCTTGTAGTTACCTCGTCTCGGACTTTAGTCCATTTCGGTATCATTTACATTATTTTATGTTAAATCTTGTATTTGATAATTATATATTTGAGGAAACCATTTTCTGATTATTTGTCCATTTCTTTTTCCGTAGAAATTATTCTGTTTATTTACAACGTACCCAACATATTGAACCTGTTGACAAGGTAAGTGGTATGGAATGTCACGACGTCACCAAACTTTTTGTAAGCCTCTCTTCTCCTAGCATCTTCCCAAAACACTTTTGTTAGACAATTTTCATCATCAAGATCCATGGAATAGACAAAATCGTTGTTGTCAGCTTGCATGTTCCCAAAATAAAGCATCGTTGCTTGGGCATCCCCTCCTTTGATTGCACTCCACCTAACTTTATCCATATGATTTCGAAAATCCTTTTCTGTCCATGATTGATCATCATTGTTATCAGCCACTTGTTGCAATACGTCAACAGTTTTGTTTATCCTAATACCCACTTCATAGTTCAACTTAATCTCTCTCTGTACGTGGGCAGGAATATTTTTATAGCACCTCAAATATTCTGTCCCTTTCGGATCCATTTCATGGTTGTGTTCTAGTTCGATGGAGTTTACCTTCCATCGCTCATCAAACTGTCTTGTTATTTTCATTGTTGCTTTACAATTTGTTTTAGTTGTCCAATGACTAGCTATCAGATCAACAAGCTTTTGTGACAACTGAACTGTACCCAATACTTTATTCCATTTTTCTTTTTTGAATTTGAATTTGAAATTGTCACACCAAAACCCTTTACTTTAGCATTAGTATAAAATTTTTGGGCTTGAACTTCAGAATCAAACAACATACTCACTTTTGCTTCTGTTAACTCCATTACATTATCACTATTTACTTCACAATCTTCTCTTATTTCAGCATTTGGATCTAGACAACCCTCAGTCATTTCCGAATCCAAACAGAAAACAAATGTATAAAATTTCATGTTAACATAAAAATGACATTTCAACCTTTGATAAAGCCTGGTAATTAACTACATAATAACAAATTTTGTAATTGTCTAATTCATAATCGAAAACTTTATGCCTTTCAACTATTAAACAAACATAAACACCTAAAGCGAACTAATATTAATTTACAGAACTCATGATTACTTTTAATTTCAATTATCATGAAAAAAGAGAGTATAAAATTACTAATTATCTAACTTTCCAGTGTTGATTAAGTTTTTCATCCCACCCTTCTTGTTTGGTTGGAGCTTTAAACTTCAGTTTTTTTTCTTCATGTACGAAGTTGGTGTGTATTTCGTTGACCACTGTAAAAGTTGCAAGCTTTTACACACTTTAAGATAAAGGAAACATCTTTCTATGTTACTTAAGCAATTCACCTTAAAAACTACAACCAAACAAGCCCACAACTGAAATAAAGTATGGATACATTGAAATACATTGAAACTTGAAAGGAGACAATGATGATTATATAAATAAAAAATGCGTGATGGTTAAAATTAAGCTCACTAAGTATATTTAAAACATAAGACTGTAAGTCAATGATAAACACTGATTCGTATACACATAATCAGTATGTTAGTCCATCATTGGTAACAAAACTAACCAGAAATTAAATTACTAAAACCAAAATTATCATCAAAAAAATAAAAGGAATTGCAAATCTTATAAAACGATTAAGAGAATTGCCTACCGCTTAGGGCGGTGAATAGACCAATCAGAGTATCTTGGGAGATTGTATCGCTAGCTAGGTTAAGGAGGAAGATAATTTTGAGCGGGTTATTATCAATTTGTTTTGGGGGGAATTGAGAAGAATTGAGAAGATGGGGGAATTTTTTTTTATTTTTAACTTTTATTTAAAAGAGAGATGAAGAGAGGTAACATTTTAATAATTTTTGGTGGGCCATAAGCCACATCATATTTCGATTCTGTCGTGCACGAATTCTGTCCCAATTTATCGGTCTCAATAACGTTACTGGGGAATTCCCCCTTATATCAATGTCGTCCAAAAATCTCACTAAACAATCTATCCCCACAGCATGTGTTGATGCTCATAAGGTCTAATGGAAATTCAGGCTTGTTTTTCCTCTTGTACTCCGATATCTTTCATTCTATGTTCAATCTTAGTGCTCTGATTACGAACGGATCTGCCTCCGTTGCTTCTAGCTACACTTAGGAGATACTGTGATGTTATTTGGTGAAAACAACTCAATGTTTATAAACAGTAAAATGAGATGAAGTGTAAATTTCATACTAAGGGCTTATTGAATCAAAGACTAAACGAATGGGTTTTCATCTATACTAGCTAACATATATTTTCACGTAAATTGGTTAGATGTGTAACAGTTAGTTTAGCATCAAATTACAGTTATATACCTAGTAATTTATTTATGAGCAAGTCGCAGTATATGTAGTGTTAACTAGTATCATGAAAATATTATTTCAACTGACAAGAGTAATAGAGAAATTGAAAATCTACAATTGTATTACAATATCAATCACTGTTATCATAGTTAATTTATCACTTCTATCAAGTTTCATGCTTATAAAATATGCCTTTTTGAATGCAGTACGCTACAAATTTGACATAACATAGTAATTTGATGGTACGAGAGCATGTAATATTTCCAGAATAGTACTATTAATTATAAGGCTGAATGTAAGTTTAGACTGCCACACACAAAAAATATAACTAACTAATTAGGGCACAACCAAGTCATTACCGCTAAATGTAAATTTGAAAAACGCCTAAATGTGAATTCAGGGGACATAAAAATCTCAGGGATCGGCAAAATTGAGAAAAAAGACCAACTAGGACTTCAACAATTAAATATAGGATCTGAAATAAATAAAAAATATATATATAGGAGCACGACGGGTTTGTTTTTGGCTCATACTCTTCGTTCCAGTTTATGGTGCATAAGTAATTTATTTTATTTTGGGCGACGAGTTTGTTTCCGTTTAGGTCACTATATAATTTACTTCACGGGCAAGTTTGGTGTTGTATAGTTGCCTAAACATGTTACACCGCCATGAACCACTTAAATTTCAGAATAACACTGCTAAAAAATGAAAAAAAAAAAACATCATTTAGTAAAAGTAGAGGCGACAAATTAACATAAACTAGAGGAACATAGTAAAATAAAAATAAAAATCGGGTCTTTGATTAGTTTTTTTAGTATTTAATTTTATTTACACATCCAACGCTGCAAAACCTATCTATGAATGCCTAGACGTCCTTGTTGGTGCCTTGGCGCATAGTGTCTTGGTAATGAGATAAATGATAATGATAACTTGTATAGTCTATAAATGTTGCACATTTATCTTTATTAAAATGTTTTTTTCAAAAAAAAAAACAGTGTTAGTTTTTTAAAATTATATATTTTTTTAATTTATTTTCTCATATATATTCAAAACTAGAAATGTATAAAGTATGAAACTCATCTAACCTACACGATCCCAATGGACTAAGTAATCTTGTAAACATTAAAATATTGATTATAATTTATTAACTTCATTTATTGAAATTACAATATTAGTATATATACCAATTACGTTTTTTTTAAGAAAAATGAATGCAATTATAGGGATCTTTATTCATTTAACATTTTAACTTGTAAAGATATTCTCAACATATTAATATTATTGTATTAAAAAAACAAAAATAAAACATTTTTTTTAAATGTGGTTGGGACTTCCGTAGAGATTCATCCCTATACCCAATCTCTATCCCGGAAGTATTTGGATCGGAACAAACCCTGATTTTTTTGGGTCGGGGGCATGTTGGAAAATTAGGATCGGGTTTTTTGGACTTTTTACCTACCCAACTAAAATAATTGAAAAAAAGACTTTGTTGATTCGACTTCTAAAAGAATTAGAAGACATCAGCATTAAAGAATATTACTAAAAAAGAGTTTTGATGTGCAATTGAACTAATAAGGAATTAGAGTTAGCTCACTTGTTTCCAATTCTCAGTCAGTACGATCCTTTGTATTGGTAAAAAAAATTAAACGTATTATAAAGAATAAAAATAAAGGTTTTTAAGTCGCAACTCAATTGATTCAACTTTACCCAACAAAATTAAGTGGTCTCTAATATAAAATCGTCGTCAAAGAATTCTTTGCCCGAAATAGAAGTCTGGAACAATGTTTTAAATACCGTTATTGTTAATATAGCGTTTTTTTTTAAAGTTATGCTAAAAGCGCAAATAGCTTAGCAACGAACCGCGTTGCGGTGTATTTTTTTTTTACCTATATAATCATATAATTCAAATGATTATTATGTTAACACACCTAAAAATTTAATCCTAAATTACAATATTATAAATCATAACAATATTATAACTCTTATTTATGTAAAGAAATAATTTGTGACCCAAAATGACGTAGCTGTATCCATTTTTTTAATAAAAAAAATTTTTAAAAAAAATTAAATAATTTTTTTTTTATTTTAAAAAAACTCGCTTTTTAGGATTTTAATCATGCTATTTGCGCTTTTTGCATATGCGATTTTTTTCCGCTAAGCGCTATTTGTGCAATGTTACGCTACGTTGCGCGCTATTTTTAAACAATGGTTTCGAACTCCACAGCTCATTAAAACTCTTGTAAGCTCGTTGGATACTCGCTGATAAAGTTTCCAAAGTTTTGATAAGTTTGTTGAATCCCTCCTTGGATCTCACCAGAGCTTGCCTTAACATTTTCACAGATTTGAAAAGCTAGTTGAACCTCACTGGAGTTTGCTGGACTCGTCCAGGATTGTAACTAGTCCTTTTTATTGTTTGACCAAATGCTAACTACTTTTGCTTCCTTGTGCTTTTTGTAATATAGCAACTCTAAATCGGTTCCAAACTCAAATTTCCTTACTAAGTATGACGATACAACATTAATACCTTACAAATTATGCATGTTCTCGCATCTCAGCATAAAACATTAAGAAACCCCACAAGAAGCACTACCAAGCTCAGTCTAAGAATCACTAGAGGTATGTGAGCTAGATAACGCGAGATATTGTACTCCGACAAACAGCAAGGTATGTCTTTCTTTCTTCACATGTGACACCGTTTGGTGGACAAAATGCAATAAGGGAGCAAAAAATTGGAATTAAATCCCTCCTTTTCGACAAATTATTAGATTCCGGAACAAATAGTATTTTTCGTACTCTAATTTATCTATTTTAACGAACGCAATGGTCATCGAGAAAAAGCTATATAGTAACACATGGATATTCTTAAATGGCTTGCCAAAAATACGATGGCTACCAATTTAATACTACCCAATAATAATGGTGGCATTATCAAGCATAAAAAAAAAAAAAAATCCTCACAAACTCTTCCATACGAAAAACATTTAGCTACAACACTTTGAAACTGAGTTCATAATATCTTATACAGACCAGCGTCACTAAGGCTACCAAACCTTAAACTACTTTCTAGGGCTGAGGAAAAAAGAACCAGCTACATTTCAAAGTCAAATTATGAAATTTTAAGCTCCTTGTTTCTCCTTGGATTTAAGAACCACAATTTCAAGGATGCCATCAGTCCTGAAGTAGGGAGAGCTCATGCGGGGGTCCACAGGTCCTGGCAAACTAAAAGAAATGCCGAACTTTCCTGGTGGATTAAGTCCTTGCACTATCATCTGATACTCTCCTTTCGAATTTCTTGTCATTTCGGGGCTTGTAATGACTCCCTGTATATTGACCGTACCATCTCTCTTGCTATCATAGGATACTGCCATAACAAAATCCTACTGTTAATATATTTCATATCACGAATGTTTTGCAAAAATTACAGACTCCGGCTTAATCAACAATCACAGTTCCTAAACCAACCTCTTAAGGGTCGTGGATGGATATAGTGCTTTAGCAAGAAAATAAAAAGTCTACTAACTTAAGTAAAATGAAGCAACTGTACCGTTCCAGTCTACAGAAGACTATTTTAGGTGTGAGTTCGTTATAGGCACATTCTTTTGCCCACATGTTCTTACTCATTAATTAACTTGGAGATGGTTATCTTCTAATGTGTTTGAAAATTCCAAGTAGTATGACAACCAAAAAAAATGTCGGTGTTGGCTGAGAAAGCAATAAAGTATTTTGCTGTTCATGGTGTACTTATCAATACACGTCCCTCTTCTTCCATATAGGCTCTATTAATGGTTTTCTGTTATAATTTACTCACAAATAAAAAGAAAAAAGAGAGAGAAAACCGTGGAAGGCATTTAGCTGTTTTAAAGCAAAATTGTCATTAAATTTTGAATTGGATTTAGTAGTAGTTTTCCTGAGGATCCTCCCTTAGTATCAAGTCAATTTATAGTTCTTGGACATTAGTAGATTCAGAATATAGTTTCCTGATAAAGCTATTATAAACTTATTTCTTATAAAATAACTCTTTTGTAAAGCTAATGACAGAATAATTACTTATAACCAAGGAAAATATGACGACCGTTTTATTTCAGATAGTTCATACAGTGACAGAGGTGTAGTTCATCGCACCAACGTACTGAGCGACCAGAATTAGTTTCCATAACTTCAAGCCAGATTTGTTAGCCATCATGATCAAATTTTGTACCCAAAAAAATTCACGAATAGACAACATGTTCCCATTTATATATTAATCACTAATATAACTATACATTTTATATTTTACTGTTATGTATTCTAAATTTTAATGCATATTTAGGCAAAAAAAATTACACCGCAAAGCGCTATTTAGCAACGCTATTTGCGCTTTTACCATTTCTCTTGAAAAAATGCTACGTTAGAGATAACGATATTTAAAATATTGATACCGAATAGGAAAATGTATCAAAACTAAATCTGGTGTACTAATTAGTAACTAAATCAAAATACTTAGTACACTGTTCTATCACATTTTTTTCGATTTTATACATTTTCTATCCCATACTTCCGATTTTTCTAAGCTATGTTTATTTCCTATGCACTGTACAAATAGAATGAAAATGTCGCCTTGCTGAACTAATTACAAGTTTTGCTCAGGAGACAAAAATCGAAATAGTGTAATAAGTTGGTATTTCTAATTAACCCTTACAAAATAAATAACTTACTAGCGTCTTTGTGAACACCGGGCAGCGTGATGCGACATAGATATGCCATGTCATTTATGCCAATGTCGACAACTCCCATAGGAGGCCCTAACTTTGCATCTTTGGCCGTTCCAGTCAAAAGAACTGCAAGACTTGGCTTGTGCACATCACCAGTCAGCTTCGTCATCTTTCAGCGCTTGAGCTCGGTATAAAATTCTACCAGGAGTTCAATAAGGTCATAGTAGACAATTAGCATCAATTAGTTATTAATAATTATAAATTCCAGACATGGATATTAAGAAATGGAATAACAGCCGGCAATCAGAGTTCCTTATAGCTTACAACTTAGGCTCGAACATATTTTATTTCTTTTTTTGGATCGTCGTAAAAGCTCATATAATAATTGCACTTTGTGCTCAAAAAGTCAAAAAAGAATGTGAGTTTCTTCTACTAAGGGACCAAATTGCAAAAGTAAGGGTAATATCATTTTTGTACTTCAATTTATAAGCTTTTAACAATTAACTTCACCACACAATGAAATTTCACATTTCAAACCCCGAGAAAGAAAGAAAGAATCATCAGTACAAAAACCTATCAAAATCTCCTAATGTAGACATTGTTGGGTACGTTGTAAATAAACACAATAATTTCTACGGAAAAGAAATGGACAAATAAACAGAAAATGGTTTCCTCAAATATATAATTATCAATTACAAGAATTAACGTAAAATAATGTAAATGATACCGAAATGGACTAAAGTCCGAGACGAGGTAACTGCAAGCAGTTTCCCTTAAACGATATTTGCCCCGCCACCTCTGCTTCTGGCTACATGGGGCACTTCGTTCCCAAGGTACAACGTCTATCACATGTGACTCGGTGGAAACGGCACCGAGCCACGGTCGGGCCGTTGGTGGTACGGTACTCTCTCTATATATGTATGCATGTGTATGTGTGTGAATGTGTATATGCCATGTATTTTATTTCTCATAAAAGCTTATTGAAAAAGCTCTAAGAAAAAATGGTTGGAAACCACCATTTTATGCATTTTCTTATGTAACTCTTTTTTTCCAATAAAGAGCCACACTTAATGGGGTAATTAAGTTTTGAAACTCACAATTTTAATTGCATTCAAAACCATAAAACAAAGTGTTATCCAACAATCCCCCACACGAATGCAATTATAAAACATGCAATGTGCAACTAAATGCAATCGAGAGAACCACGAGAATTTACTGCACAAGAACAGGTAGCGTGCGCCTTGAACCTGCCATAGTGATGTAAAATCTGATATGCTACTATTGGGTAGCCTTAAAGCCTTGAACCCTTTAGCGTTTGTGCATACCAGGGTAATACTCACACAGTGTCCTCTCTATACCACTTACTAAGCCCTTTGGTTGTTGTCCATATTTGGCCCTGGACTGCCTTGGCAAATTCAACTGAGTGCTCTAGTGATTTAGCCGTAGATCATCACATAGTATCGGCCATACACACTCGTTATAGGTGATTTTCAAGTCAAGGGTGTCCTGACTCACCCCACTCGACCTTCGAGATACTTGATTCATTAAGAGCCTCATGCTCACCCTTAAAATGGTACAGGTCTATCACTCTTTCATCATAGAAATGGGCTGAGAACTTATGTTCTCGAGTGCTTTGTTCGGTTACCCGCACAATTCAGTTTCCCATTGAACCCGAGACTGAAGTTTCCAGTTCAGGTTGGGTTACCTATTCGAAGGTTTCCAATTTATTGGGCTTCAAACCCCATTTCCCTCGATGATGCTCCAACTCCTCCACGAGTCAAGCATTTTGTATATGGATCCGCATTATTATCCTTAGACCTTGCAAAGTCTAGGGATACCACAATTTTGCTAGCAATTCCTCTTACGGATTTGTGTCTCCGACGAATATGTCATGACTTTGTCGGGACTTTCCATTATACAAATTATTCTGATCCTGTTTAATAACTGACTGACTGCAGCAGTACACGTTTATTGCGGGAACAGATTTTGGCCACTTGGAATACCTCCCAAGACTTCTCAGCCAATCTGCCTCTTCTGTAGCTTGATTCAACGTTATGAATTCTAACTCTACAGTTTCTCCAACTATGCAGGTCTATTTTACAGACCTCCATAAGACTGCAACCTCTTTAAGTACAAACATATCCACTAATGGACCTTGTACTGTTAAAGTTCGAGATACACTTGGTATCTAAATACCCTCCAAACATTTTGGACATCTCGTATAATGCAGTTCATGATTGGCAGTATAACTCATGTATATGAGAAGCCTCATTGGCACACTTACTGAGTCTGCTCACTGAGTTGGCTATAACTGGTCTAGTGCAGTTCTTGACGCACAAGAGACTACCTATGATAAGTTAGGTGTTTGTTTTAGTCCATATAACGACTTAACAAGTTTTCGCACCTTGGCTTACTTTACACGGAACCACGACCCAATGGGTTGTTCCTAATTCTCTATATCTCCATTTATAAAACACATGTTCTCATTAATTAATGATGCGTCTTTTTATAGAGATTAGAATATAGACGTTAAAAATTATCAAAACCGTCAGTTTACTTAAAGTAATTGACTTTATTTCTCACGTGCCTATCAACCTCATTGTTGATGGCATCTTCCCATATACACATTATATGGATAACATTGATTATTTCAATATCGTCGATTCACCTTCACTCAAGAAGGTCAAGGGACAAATGAAGTTTCATTACTTACCCTTTTACCATACCGAGGCACTTCATCTTCCTTACAAGATTCACTTTCCCACTTTTCCAGCACCGTTTGAGTGTTCACTTGTCTTGGGTAGCGTAATGCTTTGAACCCTCAACGTATTGATCACACTCGCCAGGCGTTAGAGTTTTTACAGGAAAGCTTCTCTTTTAGAAAATATGCTTCTCGGACATAGAACTCTATATGCACCTTAAAGTCATCTGACTTATGCACTAGAGACCGATCAGCACTATATTTTGTGCTTATCCGATGAACAAACAATCTACCATTTTCGATCCTATCCAAATCCTTCAAGGAACAAGATTGAGACCTTTCTTAGGTAGTACGAAACTTTCACGAACTTATAGTCAGGCACCATGCCTTCCTAAGCGATAGTTTGTTGAACACATAGCTTGCGGAAAGCTCACTTCCTGTACAAATTCAGAGTTTAATCCTGAACTTATCAACATGATAATCATCGTTTAAGAACTACATTTTTCTCGAGAGCATAATTAGTCGTTCTTTAACGATTGGTGTCATTCCATCAACACAATTATGTGAACGGTGTCTCATATTCACCGTTTCAATCACACTGATCATGTATTCATATCCATGTGAATATACCATTTCGGAACTAGTTAGACAATATCTAACACTTCCAAAAATAGTCTATCATTTAATAATTAACACTTAATCATTGGATTAAAGTTGGTAGATTAACACAACAGAACACCCATGATTAAACATGTTTTCTGACAAGACTTAATCCTCAACAATAGAATTCACGTATTCATTATTACTTGAATGAATATCTCGACTAATTTATCTTTACTTCTCATCAAGTAGACATATCAGTGTTTAATACATCCATCAATAAATTGAGGAAATATCTTTTAAACCCTTCTTGGTTTTGCACTCATCTCAAATGCATCGAACCATTTGGTTATGTACTCAGTTCGAAAAATACATTGCTTAGATTTAGACATTGCTTAGCAATACATTGCTTAGCAATACATTGCTTCAAACACAAACTCATATTTGTGTTTCAATTTAAATAATAGATTTAGAAAAATAAAACATTTCAGCTTTTATATTTTCATCACCTACTATATCATGTCAAATCAGTGACTTGGTTGAATAATTCAACATGTCATTATTGACCACAAGAGTATCGACTAAAATGCTCATTTTGAACAAATAGTCACTCATGTATTGCCACAAACAAGCAAACTTATCACAATTTGATCCTAGTGTTTTGGCTACGGAAAGGCTACTGCCCTTTAGGTTTCAAAACCACTAGTCATGATTCAGATTTGTATGCTTGCACTTGTTAGTGTATTTCCAAACGTTTAAAACGTTTCCACACATTAACGCCCCACAGTTCGTGCATTCCCTTTTGTCCTCACTCAGAACATGCACACTGTTATAGAGAAAATTAATTGATTTCAATGTGGTAAATGAAACGATATCATTTATTTCAGACGCTTTAAGTCCATACCACTGAACCGTTAGGTTTTCTCCCACTCGCCCGTAGGCGCTTTTGGGTACGTTTAGATTCTCGATCTACATGATCGACGGGTTACCCCCACATATGTGGGACCCTTGGGGTTCTTTCCCAATAATAGTAATATAATATTACTAAATTACTATTCTCAATAATATCAAACTCAACATATTCACAATATGTTTTACTAACAAATTAATAATATGTTATTTCAACAAATTATTAAATGTTTTTCCAACAAATAAATTAGATGTTAATTCAACAAATAATAAAATAGCCGATATTTGTTTATTCTTAAAATAAAACTCAACGGCCATTTATAATTTGTCTATCATCAAATTATTTGTTCTTGGATGAACAAAGTTGGTTATTAAATAACCTTTCATCCAAATAAGTAACCGACTCGTCATTGCAATTCGTAGATAGCTAATAAAGCTCTCCATAAATGCCAACAACGACTGTCGTTACAATAATTTATAACTCTCCAAATTAAATTGGGATTAATCACAATTAATAAGAAGTTATAAATACTCGTCATTAATCTTATTAATGATTACCGTTATAAATTTTGTAACCCTCCAAATTGAATTGCAATAAATCACAATTAATAAGGATATCACCCATTATATCACCACATTAGTGGTTTTAATAATGGTGGTTTCAAATTTGTAACCTCCGTCATTAATATGCACTCATGCAAAATTAATAGGAGTTACACCGGCACCCACAATGTTCTGGTCAGTTCCAGCACCCACTGTGTTCCGGACATTTCCCGTAGGAAACTGTTTGTTATCTCAAATAACAAACACGCACAATCTAATTTCGAAAAATGAAACTAAAACTCCTCATTCGCAAACACCAAATTTCTATAACCACGCATGGTTTCAAGAAACTGATTTTGCAAGAGTATTCTAGTTCATTCCCAAAAAAGATTATCAAATTCTGAAAGATTTATTCAGCCGTAAACACCAGATAAATCTGATTTTACACAGAACAATCTCAGAATTCAATCAGTTCTGTCGTAAGCCCCAAATTCTAGAAAATCAGAAAATGGTTTTACAAGAACTATATCGAAACCAGTTCTGTCGTAATCCCCAATTTAATGGCTTTTACTAGAACTGTTTCGAATAATCACCACCATGAAACGTATACCTTAATAATACCGTTTCATTTATATTCTAATAAATGACAATAACACCTCAATAACCACTGTACAAATACAATTAGTTTGACTAACTTATTAATGTCACAATGTCTTAACACCATTTCCGTTTCACATGTTACAAAAGAATTAACAAAGTCATTAATTTCCAAATTACAACACCAATGGTTTAAGGAAATTACATTAAGCATTAGTAACTCACTAACATGTTACTAACTCACATGAAATATGACAACACATTATGCCTTTTTAATCAGATCCACAATTAGATTCCAATAATTTTAGCAGAAAGGTTAAATAGCCAGTCCCATCCAATGACTATAACGATTCATGATTGTTATGAACACTATTAAATGGACAGTACACAAACGGAGGCGCATGTTGAATGTAAACTACGTACAAACACATTACTAATAGATCAATCCAAGCAATCATCCAAAATCCAAATATTTTGGCCAGAACATATAAATAATTCAGCGACGCTAAATATTCTCAAGCATGCATGGTCCTTTTACTAGTACAGTGCATATACATCTAAATACATGATATAAGTGAACATATCAAAGTCCCTGCCCAAGCAGGTGTGTAAATGTCTAAATAAATTCCAGCTTATTGAACGTAATTACAAATGCCTTAAGTAATTAAAACATAATATAGCCATGGTCAAAGTATTATCAACGCATAGGTTAGAACACACGTTTCTAAACACATAACAATTGTTAAATGCATATCATGTAGAGACACAAATTAACATAACGTGCTACACCAATAACGTGATTTAACATTTAATCACCAAGATTATTATAAACAATCCAAACGTGTTCGATAACATATTATCAAAACGCAATCAACATGCTCGTATGCGAACAATAATATATATCATAAACATACATACGATACGGTTAAAAACCGAAAAATTAGAATTTCACAAAATCCCAAACAAAGTAAAGCAAACACAAAACACTTTCGACAATTCAACCGGAAACACCAATTTCTTAAAACCAAGTTTTGTTAGAAAATGTTTTTCCAAAGAATTGTGTTAGCCACGAAAATAATTTTCTATTTGTCCAAACACCAAAATTATTGTATTAACGTACAAAACATAAAAATATCGTTTAAGATTGTTGGGTACATTGTAAATAAACACAATAATTTCTACGGAAAAGAAATGGACAAATAAACAGAAAATGGTTTCCTCAAATATATAATTATCAATTACAAGAATTAACGTAAAATAATGTAAATGATACCGAAATGGACTAAAGTCCGAGACGAGGTAACTGCAAACAGTTTCCCTTAAACGATATTTGCCCCGACACCTCTGCTTCTGGCTACATGGGGCACTTCGTTCCCAAGGTACAACGTCTATCACATGTGACTCGGTGGAAACGGCACCGAGCCACGGTCGGGCCGTTGGTGGTGCGGTACTCTCTCTCTATATGTATGCATGTGTATGTGTGTGAATGTGTATATGCCATGTATTTTATTTCTCATAAAAGCTTATTGAAAAAGGTATAAGAAAAAATGGTTGGAAACCACCATTTTATGCATTTTCTTATGTAACTCTTTTTTTCCAATAAAGAGCCACACTTAATGGGGTAATTAAGTTTTGAAACTCACAATTTTAATTGCATTCAAAACCATAAAACAAAGTTTTATCCAACAGACATCAATCAGCAGAAATTGAAGAGTTATTATACAAACCTATCAAAATTCACAGGCAACTGAAAGTTCCAAGTCTAACACAAGGGTAGTAAATTTTAGTTTTCTGTAGATCAGTATTTAGTGTTATTGAGTTGAAAATCTAGAGTTGGTGTACTAACTGTTTGATTTTTTCTACAGTTGTGTTGAAACTGTGAAGTTGAACGATATGGTATAATAAATGTTAAAGCCGACAGGATGATGTAAAAGGTAATATTTTTCCCAAATATAATTTGTTAGCTTCGGAAGTTAAAACAGGTAGCTATCTTCAAAAGACTAGATAGAATTTACTATTTCGGAGTTTTAAGATCGGTATTAAGTACGTCTTTTGAAAAGAATGTACTGCTACAGGTAAAAAGCAGCGTCACGACACTACAATTTACTACTTACAATCCGCCCTCAACTATAGAGAGCAGCTATATTTCTCATGAAAGGACCAGACAATGGTGATCAAACTGAAATTAAAATAGTAGTAGTCAAAACAAACAAGTTCTTTAGCAATTTCACAACCAGACATATATAGTATTATACTTGGTGGTTTGACAGTGCAGGCGGTATGATGCAAGAGTAGATACGGGAAACATGACCTTAAAAATATAGGCATAACGGAAAAGATCGTATTATACTACTCAAATGAGCAATGTACAACTCTACCTGAAATAAGTAAGGCATACTAAAAAAATACATCCAATAACATAAATGGTTGAGGTTTTTTCTTTCTTTCTAAATAACATGACCCATGTACGAGTTAGGAAAGAGAAAATGTTCCGCATATCCAAAACGGGGTCCCCATGAATAATGGTTTTCTTATATTTAGGGCCGATTGGAGCAAGTGCATCAGTATCATTAAAATATACTTCTCCCTTGTATATAGGGATATCAACCCAAATTTTGTGCTGCATCAGTTTCTTTATGATTTCCTTATTTTTACATATGTCATACTCTTCTCCTTCTATATATACAAGGGAATCCATGCTTATCTTATAAATATAAAAATATTGTTTCTGAAAGTATCTTTACCATCTGTACTTTCTTCACAAAAATGTCTCACATCTCTCAACAATTACAAAGAAGTAAATCATCCTAATCAATCAAATCTTTTGTAAGTGGCAAATATGATATTTCTGCAATCCAAACTACAATTTAATTTGATCTTATTTTTTATATTTTTACATAAAAATAATTATTTTTCAACTGTCAATGAAAGCTAAAAATTATATTATATATTCATTAGGAGAATTGTTTTATAGATTTGAGAATGGATAAAAAAAGATTAGTTAGGAGAATAGTCTAAATTTTGAAACATTCTTATATTCCGGTTGATTAAATAATAACTATAAGTTTTTTTTTTATCAAAAGATGCGCAATTTTTTTAAATTAATTAAAAAATACCCATACATTGCCGTAAAATAATTCTTTTACAATATTAACCCATTTACCGACCAACCCGCAACAAGACTGCTTGTTTGTTTGTAGACTTTAAGTTAAAGTCTAAATCTTTTTAAAATGGTAAAAAGTTAGCTTGTTAAACTACAGTGATTAAATTCAGGAGAAAATAATAAGAAAAGATGAGATATTTTCCATAAAATAATTAAAGGGTTACTGAGACATGGACCGTAACCATAGCTTTAATTTATAATATCAATCCAATTACAAAAGGATAATAAACTGAAATGGAAATATCCAGGAAAAAAAAGAAGGAAAAACATGAAGTGATTAATTTCATTAGAAAATAATAAGAAAATATGAGATATTTCCATAGAATATTTAAAGGGTTGATGAGACTTGGACTGTAACCCTAGCTAGAATTTAGAATTATCAATCCAATAACAAAAGACAAATAAATTGAATTATAAAATATTCAGACAAGAAAAATAACAGAGAAAGAAAAAACATGCACCTGAATAGAGAGAAATTAATAATACCGAGAAAGATAAAATTATATTAGTGATTAAGAGAATTTGAAAATACCTCTCAAGTTGAAGAGAAGACAAACGGTACAAATAAGAAAAAGCTTGCGTTATGTTTTTTAATTTAGGGTAATCTGTCACTTATATATACTACTATAAGACAAGGATAAATTGCAATAAACCACTTGAGTTGTGGTTGTTTTGCAAATTACCGTCACAAAGTATAAACTAAGTATGTGACCCCTATAAATTTTCGATGTTTTGCAGCTTTGTGTATTTTAGTCTCTATCCGTTTTGTTTTGTTTTGTTTTGTTTTGTTTTGGGGTACTGACCAATAAGTGACATAGAATCAAGCCTGCAAACAAACCAAGCCGAATATGAAAATGAAATTTAACGTTCGTTAAGTAAACAAAATGAAAATGAACACGACATTGTTCGTCCGTTAAGAGCTTGGTTCGTAAAATAGTTTTTTAACAATTTAGTATCATTACCGTTACCATCGAAACTTATGGATTAAAAAGAATCTACATTAAATAATTACATGGGGAATAATCTCCACGATTAGTCACCAACCCCAAAAGTTTCACATTCTTTCTAGCTTGTATGTACATAGGAAGAATCCTTCAATCACATTTAATGTAACATTTACAATTGATCGTTGTACTTGACATAGAAACCATATAAGTCATCTATTGCTAACATATACAGATGAATATATATAAATGCCCTATATTATTTTCCAAAATATACGGCAATGTAGTATTTCTTTTCATTTAAGGAGGCGTAAGCAATAGTAAGATAATTAAAATTTGGATATCGAATAAATGCATTTGGCCTTTTCTCCCATGGTGGGACAAGAGAAATGTTAAATGGAAATTAGAATAAATACATTGCTTAATTAGCAAGTATCTATGTATACAACATTATCATAATTAATTGTTTCTTATCTTACTTTATAATATAGCTCATATAGCGATGTCCATAAAACAATGATCATTAAACTTGTTTATGTATACAACATTATCATAATTAATTTGCAATTTCATACCTTGGAGTTTTTGAAATGAAATGAACAATGATCATTAAACTTGTTTACATCTTGGATCCCTGTAGTTTTCAAAGCAATTCCGTTCCTGAAATCAGAAATAACGCTAAATATGTAATGGAATATTTTAAATAAACCAAACATTATTTAATTTACGATTGAAATCAAGCATTCAACAAAATTAATAAAGAAAAACGAGCTTATATTTTAGCTAGCATACTTCGGTAATTCCAGGAAATCACGTTTTGTTTCTTATGACGTATTTGACAACTCATGCTATTTTGTTGACTCTAATATAACCGATATCTGAGGTGTTATAGACTTGTAACTATGTTTTGTAATAATTATATAATGTTAAACTATGTGTCAATATGCAACACATGGAAAGGCCTTCGAGTTGTATCTCAAACTTGTATCTCAAAATTACATATGCAGGGTTTTAATGAAATGTATTTAATCAATCTAATGTTTACTCGATCAACCAAATATTAATCAACCAAATATTATGGGACCTTAAGTTATGGGGGACATGATAAACGTTAGAACCACGACATGCATGGCAAATCTTGTAAGAGATCCCAATCATTTTTTTCTCAACTAGGTTATATAGACATTCATACAAAGTAAGTTATATTCATTTCGCATATTATAATGTATGAACAAATGTCAATGATTCAGTTTTGTCTTCCGTAAAAGCAGACCAAATTGCAACCCAAAAGTGGAAAGAATACAAAGTAAGTTATATTCATTTCGCATATTATAATGTATGAACAAATGTCAATGATTCAGTTTTGTCTTCCGTAAAAGCAGACCAAATTGCAACCTAAAAGTGGAAAGAAGTTGGAATTTATTTCACGCATGAGAAAGATCAAGGATAATAAAATCAAAAACAAATGTAAATAATAGATATAAGAATATAAAATATCCAATAAAGAAATCTGATAGATATCGTCTATGTACCTGGAGGATCCTCGCTTTTGGATCGTGAAAGTAGCATTCCCACATAAACCAAACATTAGAGGAATGAAGATAACTACTACAATGTCACTACGGAATGTTTCATTCTAAATCTAAATAGAATTAAATATCATAACGGCGGACTGGTGTTATAGTGGATAAAAAGAATGAATGAGAAGTGATGACAAATGCGAATGGAAATAGGGTTTGTAAGATGAGCTTTTATAGAAAATTATTGTACAATACAAGGTGTAAAAGAGACGATTCGTCACAAATGATTTTAGGGTAATGCAAATTACGTTTGGGCCTATTAATATAAGTCACGATTGCACATAGACATGGCATGTTCAAAATACAAATATTAAGTTGTGAACCATACATGAATCCATTGAGGACATTGGTATATGTGCTAAATATTATTCATTTGTTCATTTTAACAAATTTTTTGGCTTCACATCAAAATAATAAACTTGAACTACAAAGTCATTTGCATTAAATGAAATCAAATCAAATGCTTTTGGAAAAATGGAACTAAACTGAATTGCTAAAGTTTGGGTGTATTATAACTTATAAGCTTGTCCTTTTATCTTAGATTAGCATATCACACCCTATTTACTTCATCATTGGCATTTTAGAGCTACATCGAACCAAGGTGGCCTACCACTATCCCTAATCTAGACCATAAGGCCGTAGTGTAATAATTCTCTAGGTGCTACCCGGTATTGAGGTTCGGGATGAGTTATTGTAATGGATGACACAATCAGATTACAAGGCCTAGCCACTACAAGACAAAGTTCATTTAGCATCATAAAATTTTTTTGGTTATGTTGCTAAAGTGGTTGTGACTAAATTTTAGCAAAAGTTTAGCAACAAATTATGTTACTATTTGTTGCTAAACTGCTGCTAAAATTAGCCACAACCACTTTACCAACATAACTCAAAAAGTTTTATGATACTAAATGAATTTTTTTTTATAGTGAGCGTTGCTAGAGTATGCGTATTGGTTGGCCTCTAACAAAAGTGAAAACAAAAGAAAATAATCACAAGGTGATATCAGATCAAGACCCCCAATCCTCTCACAAGCACAGCTGGACTATCGTTAATCTATTTTTGTTTGGTGTACTTCTTATCAATTCAATATATTAGAGACTCTTCTGTTAATTTTACGATATCTTTTACAACAGATGTCAATTCGTCTTCATCTTCAAAGGTCAATGACTCCTTAGAATCATAGGTCATATTTTTTTATGTCACTCTTTCTCTCAATGACGTGTACGCCTCGTTGTACCTTTATTTTTATGAATAGTCCTCGTTTATTTGTATGTATCATACATGTGGCTTCAGTTGTCATGTTTTCTATTCTCCTACTTCTTTTATATGTGCTTGTTGCAATTTGTATTATATCTTCACAAGTTTTTCTAGTTTTCTGCTATTTAGTATTTCTCTATGTCGACTTCTCTATTGTAATGTCAATAACATGTGTTGAATCTCTTTTAGCAGATTACATGTTCCTCAATCCCGAAGATTCAAGCAAAAATATAATAACGTGAAATCTTGTCTGTCCATGGGCGGATTTAGGGGGTGTAGGGGTGGCCGTCACCACACTAAATTTTTTAAAAAACAAATATTTTTATGTGAGACTTACAAATAGGTATATATCAATTAATTTAAGGATAAATTAACAAAACATACTACTTTTGAAACTAAATTAACAAAAACATACCCAAAAATTTCTAATTAACAAAAACATACCAAAAAATTTCATACCCTAATTTGTATATTTCATACCCTTATTCCAAAAGTTCATACCCTTATTTCAAAAGTTCATATCCTAATTTGTATATTTCATACTCTTATTGCAAAAGTTCTTACCCTTATTGCAGAAGTTCATACCCTAATTTGTATTTTTCATACCTGTCACACCCCAAAATCCATAAACACGGACATTGAGGCATGACCATTTTAAAAGGAAAGAAAAGTGAAACCTGTTGGTACAAAATTTAAAATTTTTAAAAGAAAACACAAGCGAGCTAAAGGAACGATTAAACAATAAATAAAAGTATGTCAAACGCGGCTACACGACCACAAGGTTTTGACAAAATTATAAAAGAAAAGAAACGAATGTAAATCGCCCGTAGGCTACAACCTCAAAATGTAATATAAATGAAAAGAAAGCAAAAGCCCGAACCCAGGTGATGCCTTGCTAGAGCTCTTAACCATATGCCTCAACCTAAGTTGTACCTGAAATACAAAAATTGTAACGGTGAGTCCCACGCACATAACTAGACGGGACGGCACCACAGACACCGTCACTCCATCCCATAAATGCAAGAACTCACAAATTCTACAACTACGCTAAACGTCGTATAAACAGAAATATAATGACATTCTACAACTACGATAATCTACGAATAAGAAGAATATAACGACATTCTATAACTACGATAGATTAAATAAATTAACTAACATCAACACACATCTAAAGCATACATGGACCTCTCACGCTACCTACCCCGGTCCGTAAGGTAGGTCATTCCCTATCCCTTCGGCCGTCATATGTCCCCGGAATTAGGGAGAGACATAGACCATTGCAACATAAAAGTAGATTTATAGTGCGCACTTGGACCTCTCACGCCACTCGCCCCAGTCCGTAAGACGAGTCATTCCCTATCCCTTCGGCCGTCATATGTCCCCGGAATTAGGGAGAGACATAGACCATTGCTAACATAAAAGTAAATAGTGCACACTGGGACCTCTCAAGCCACCTACCCCGGTCCGTAAGGTAGGTCATTCCCTATCCCCTCGGCCGTCTTCTGTCCCCGGAATTAGGGAGAGACAGAGACTATTGACACTACAGCTAACACACAAGGCCTCGGCCAATGATATAAATCCATGCAAATAACACATTCTCATACGGCCTTGGCCAATAATATAAATCCATGCAATAACACATTCTCATACGGCCTCGGCCAATAATATAAGTCTAACCAATTAACACAATCTCATACGTCACGTAACGTAATGCAACATAACACATAACCATATGTACTAAATTCGCAACTAGCCGAACAACTCCAAACAACGTAATACAACGTAACACATAACCATATGTACTAAATTCGCAACTAGCCGAACAACTCCAATAACGTTCACGTAACGTAATACAACATAACACATAACCATATGTACTAAATTCGCAACTAGCCGAACAACTCCAATAACGTTCACGTAACGTAATACAACATAACACAACCATATGTACTAAATTCGCAACTAGCCGAACAACTCCAAACAACGTAATACAACGTAACACATAACCATATGTACTAAATTCGCAACTAGCCGAACAACTCCAATAACGTTCACGTAACGTAATACAACATAACACATAACCATATGTACTAAATTCGCAACTAGCCGAACAACTCCAATAACGTAAAATCCCATTCGGGCATTTTAACAAACACCTTGTATGCATAAACTACAATTAACCATTATTCATCATAAATTCATCCAATACCATCAACAACTATATAATCCCATAAACAACTAATAAATCATGCAAACCCATCCATAATCTCGCTAATTCGAAATGATCATATCTAAGGCTTCAATCTCTACAATATAAATAATGGAATTAAAACTACAACGAATAATCCCAATTAACAATTTAGGAACACAATTAATATAAACGGCAAAAACCCCCAATTTATAATAAACACAAAAACTAAAACCTAACATACACCCTCGTCTAGTCGCAATGGATAACCCCCGTTACCTTAGAGCGTAGAGGAGATGCTTCCGGTATAAGCCCGCTAACGGTGGTTTCCTTTTCCTCTTCTTCTTCTTCTTCTTCTTCTTCTTCTCTCTCTTTTCTCTCTTCTTACTCTTTCTCTCTCTTGCTTGCTAATTTACTGAATCTTATCTGTAGAAAGTGGCTGAAAAGAGTTTATAAAAGCTGTTTTGATAAAGTTTGAGGTAACGAACTATTTGGTCCCCAAAGTTCTAAAAGTTAACTCTAAATCCAAAAATAAAGTTTTACTACTCAAAAATAACAAATCTTTAGAAACAAAACTATTGGGTCCTTTTTATAAGTAAAATTAGTAACAGGTTTTAAAAATAAAGCTTTTCGGAAGAGTTTCGGTTTTTGGCTAAAAATTAGTCGAGTGACCGGTTTTTGGTAAAATTTTGAATAAAACGCTTTTGGATAAATTAAATCATAAATAAAACCATTTATAAAAATACGGGATGTTACAACACCCTTATTTCAAAATAGAAAGTCTCTTACGGTTTAAAGTCTCTTACAAACGGAAAATAGAAAGTCCTTCAATGAACCGAAGGCAAACGGTTTAAAGTCTCTTACAAAGAAAGTCCTTCAACGAATCGATGGCATAAAAGACCTTCAACTAACCGAAGGCAACGGGTTAAAGTCCATAACAAAGAAAGACCTTCAACAAACCGAAGGCAACAGGTTAAAGTCTCTAACAAAGAAAGTCTTTCAACGAACCAAAGGCATAAAAGTCCTTCAATGAACCGAAGGCAATAGGGTTAAAGTCCCTAGAAAAGGAAGTCTTTCAGCGAACCGAAGGCATAAAAGTCCTTCAACGAACCAAAATTAACTGGGTTAAAGTCCTAAAACAAAAAAAAAACGAGTCGAAGGCACTTAGGCATAAAAGCATTCAACAAATTAAAGGCCTTAGGATTGAAGTCACCTTTGACGAACGAAAAAGTGCATGTATTACTTTTCTATTAAACCTTCGACGAAATGAAGGCACTCGGGTTTAAATCCATTCAAATATATATCATGACGAAACACGTTAAAAAGAACAAACTGGAATAAAAATCTCAAGATACGTACGGACAGTTCCGTAAGAGAGAACAAGAAATACAAGAAAGAATGTCTATTCATAGCTAAAACAGAAATATATAGTGGGAGCCCACGTTACGAAGGCAATAAGACAAGGTTCAAGACAAATAAATAAAGACAAGCAAAGGCCAATAAAACAAGGAAGGAAAAATAAAACGGCCTAATTCGACGACAAACTGTCACACGACGAATAGGAGGGGACCTGACCAAGATCGACCGCCTCATCATCCATGGAGGTATCCTCATCAGTCTCCTCACCTTCTAAAATCTCATGGGGAAGAAGAGAATCAAAACTTGTGATATGAGATCCCACAAGACCATCCACCGATAATCGAGCTGTAAACTCCGCTGCCTTGGTCCTATTATGAAAATCAGTAGCAGCAGCTCGACAATCGTTCTCAAGGGGTAATGATCGTACTTGGCCTAAGGATGAAAACGCATCATGCTGAGCTCAAGAAACGCGAAAATACTTCACTAAAACATTGGCACGAGGCACCAACGTTTTCAATTTATTTAGCCACTTGTCCTTCAACCTCCAATACTAAACGACGCTCCTGAACCACAAAAACATACTCGGTGCGCTTCACATAGTCTCTGAAAGAGTCCGACCGGACCTTTAATTTTTCCGTAAGACGGACGCATTCGGCATGAAGGTTACCATTCTTCCCCATCAATTCAACATAAAAGAAAACTGGCATGAGCTTCATTCACCGCACCAGACGGGGGCCCAGCCCCGGCAACACCAGTAGGTCTTGCCCAGGATTAACAAGGGCCGGAGAAACATTCTGATGCAACAAATTAGCAGGTGTCTATAAAGATAAAGAAAAGTACTTCATTAAAAGTCATAAAACCAACAAGGGAAATCAGAAACATCGACATTTATACAAGTTACATCTCGAAAAAGTTCAATTAAAATACAAGTTAGAATCCTTACCAATAGGTTTATCGGGAGACGCTGAGGTCGCACCAACATTGGCATAATGAACCTCCCACAATGATGTAATATGTGACCCGATGCGCCTGTTCACCTCAAGATCGATATTATTCAAAACAGCAGTGGTCTCATCGACATGAGCCATGGCACTAACAAGGCGCTCTGCTCGGGTTACACCTCGGGTACCCTGCAAGTAATCATACTGTTCTAGCGCCATAGTACGGGCCCAATGAGTCTTAACAAAGGAGAGCAGTAAATCAGCATCATCAAAAGCAACCTCCTACACCAAGTGCAAAGTAGTAACTCAGCCACGAGTATCGTCGCGAGATCGACAAAGTTCACTTAGAAGCTCCTTCGCCTTTCCCTTATTCGCAGTATAATGGGAAGTCTTCCTACTAAACTCCTCACCCAAATCACGTAAACGAGTCAATAAATTCAAAATATGAATGTTAAGGTCATCGATCTCACAACGAGCAGGGGTTAATTCATAAGCACGAGATGAACCGGGCACCTCAGCCTTAACGATATCACAAACAGGCTCATCAGATAACCTACAAATAGGCCGAGACTAGACCACCTTGGCCAAAGGGTTAACCGGTACCTGACATAATGCTACTCCCTTCAACATACGAAAAAATGCAGAAAAACAGCCAAGAAAGAAGAACAAAAAAGAGGAAGGTGCAATTAAAATAACATGCACACTTTACAAGAAAGATCAAAAGAAGGCCCACAAGCCGGGCACAAAAACTCAACTAAATGTCCACAAAAGAGACCGGATGACCTAGCAGCACGGGGAGCTCTTCATCTCGAATATTGGCCCAATCCACGGGAAGTGGAGGGGCCACTCGGAAGACAGTATAAGCAAAAGAACACCACACGGGATGAGAGAGAGTTACTCTAGCAGAGTTTAACGCCCGAGTATGGCAGCTGTACGCATGGAAATTGGCTCCCCAGCATTCTTATCCCCAGCCTCGGCGATCGTCATCCTCAACTGAGACACCTTTTCCTCATACTTCTCCTGACTAAGAGCAAGAGTCCCCTCAACAGTTTCCTTCTCGGCCACGAGCCGAGCATTCTCCTCCAACAAGAGCTTTTTCTCCTCCATCCACTGTTGCTTCTCCGCCTCTACCGCCGCCACTTGAGCCTTTAGGTCAGCCTTAGCACCTTGGGCCACCACAAGACGTTTCCGCAAATCAATGGACGAGAGGAAAGTCTGCAAAGAAGGAATTAGTTAAAAAACATTATAACAGGAAAAAGGAACTAATACTATTAATTGAACAAACGACAAAAAACAAAGCATACCCGAAGAAGACCATCACTGGTCTCCCTAAAAGTATCTTGGTCGGTTCTGTGAGCCATCCCCTCCATGTCCTCACAAGAAAGCGGGAGAATATGAGTATACGCCATGATATAGGAACGAGCCTCTGGGGGCAACTTACACCCCATAACGGGAAATGTAACGGTTCATACGAACCTCATCCACTCCCACAGATTCGACCCCCACCTCGGAAGCACCCTCTCTGACCACTTCTTCTTCTGGAACCATTTCCCTCTCCTTGACAACCTCTTTCTCCACCCCAGATACCTCACCCACCACCCCAGTCATCACCGTATCCACTGCATAAGGGGCAAAATGCTCGACACTCACAACCTCAGCACGAAGAGGAGAGACTTCTTCTTGCCGTAATTATTAAAACGATTATAACTTCTCAAAGTGTAACTTTCAAACCGTGTTATATATTTTCTAGATTGTTAAGATAAGTTTACATTTCCCATAATTTACTGCATTTTTCCATTCCCCTGATCAATTCTAGCCTACAAAGGTATTTCTTGTTGCCGTAATAGAAGACTTTATGGAGTAATTATAACAAGGTGAAGCTCTAAGAATATACGTAGTAAATTGCTAGCTAGTCAATAGAAAAGAAAAGGCAGTCAAAAAAAGTACAGTGATAAATGTGTCACCGTCGGTATTGCGGAAAATTGACATCTCTTTATATCAACAAATAATGCCTAATAGGCAGCACTTTTGAACCTATATTCCTCCTATGTACCTATTATAATTTGCATTACCAATAGTTACCACGTTTTGATACTATATAAACCATAAAAAATATGTTTTTATTACTTAGTTTTTATCTCATATGTTTCTCTCTCTAATATCATATCCCCTCTGACATGACCTACATTCCGATCTTCTCCAATCTCATCTCCGATCACATCTCCGATCACATCCGATCTCACTTGATCTCGTCCATGTCTCTGTATAATTCATATATATATATATATATATATATATAATCACAACGTCGTGAGAACATTGATGGGGACATCGACGATGACGACCTTCTCTGCCCATGTTGACGGTGGCAATGGCGGCACAAAATTTTGCCACGATCGGAAAACGGTATATGTATCTATCTATTGATGTGCTATCTATATTCGTAGGTTGAATTTTCCCTATGAAGGGTGAGTTTTTCTATTTTTTTTTTCTGAATTCTTGTTTTTTGGCTACCTGTGATTATACTCGTGGTGGAATTCTAGATTTGGGGTTATTTTAGGGAAAAATCTCAGGCTGTTTGGGGGTGTTTTAGGGCCAAATCGTAGGTTGTTTGGGCCTATTTTAGGGTCAAATCAATGGCTGTTTGGGGATGTTTTAGGACCAGTTTTTGGGCCAAATCGTAGGCTGTTTAGAGTTGATTTGGTGTCCATTTTGGAGCCAAATCGGAGGTTGTCCAGGGTTTAATCGGAGCCGGTTTGGTGACTAAATCGGATTACTGTTTAGAGCTGAAACGGACTCCAGTTATGGGTAAACAAACTCCGTTCCATGCCTTTTTATTGTGGGGTTGAAACTAAGCAATCAATTATGGGTTTTGTAGTAGTTACATCATGTATGCGGTGCTGAAACGCTGCCTTTTTTTATCTCAAATGGCGTGCGTTAAATCTTGTTTAGTTGAGTTTGTATGATTTTTGGTGTACATGTATATATGCTTTTGTTTTGTGATTATATACATCCGTAAGTTCAAAATGTTAAGAGCGCTTGCACCAACACCGAGTTTCAATAGTTTGGTGGTTCGAATACATCAGGATTTTCCTTTTTTTAATTACTTTTTTTAAGTAATATATATGTAATTTGTGGTGAATTATATTGTGTTATGTTGTCGATTAAAATTGTACGGAGTAATCGAAAAGACATACAAAAGTTCCATACAGTAAAACCTCTGTACAGTCATATTGTGGGGACGACGAAAAAATATTACTATAGCGAAATGTATCAAAAGTTTAGTTAAACAAATAAACGTATGTAGAAAACAAATACATGTATTTTGAAAAAAAATACATGTATTTTGAAATTTGTAAAGTCAAATACAATCTTTCATATATCTTCTTTACATGTATAAATACTAGGTATATTAAAGTAAACATCATCATAAATTTATTGTAACTAGATACATATAGTTTTGTAATGAAATGTATTTTATTCCTATATGGAGGTGGATTTATAACTAACGGGACCATAAAAAACTACGGAATATGACAATACAGAGTTTATTCCTATTTTGAACTGGTTCGAGTTAGGACCGGGATTTTTTATTACTATAGTGAGGTTATTCAATGACTAGCTATCGGATCAACAAGCTTTTGTTACAACTGAACTGTACCCAATACTTTATTCCATTTTTCTTTTTTGAATTTGAAATCGAAACTGTCACACCAAAACCCTTTACTCTAGCATTGGTATAAAAATTTTGGGCTTGAACTTCAGAATCAAACAACATACTCACTTTTGGTTCTGTTTACTCCATTACATTATCACCATTTACTTCACAATCTTCTCTTATTTCCGCATTTGGATCTAGACAACCCTCAGTCATTTCCGAATCCGAACAGAAAACAAATGTATAAAATTTCATGTTAAGATAAAAATAACATTTCAACCTTTGATAAAGCCTGGTAATTAACTACATAATAATTTTTTTTTGTAATTGTCTAATTCATAATCGAAAACTTTATGCCTTTCAACTATTAAACAAACACAAACACCTAAAACTTTATGCCTTTCAGAACTCATGATTACTTTTAATTTCAATTATCATGAAAAAAGAGAGTATAAAATCACTAATTATCTAACTTTCCAGTGTTGGTTAAGTTTTTCATACCACCCTTCTTGTTTGGTTGGAGCTTTAAACTTCAGTTTTTTTTCTTCATGTAAGAAGTTGGTGTGTATTTCGTTGACCACTGTAAAAGTTGCAAGCTTTTACACACTTTAAGATAAAGGAAACATCTTTCTATGTTACTTAAGCAATTCACCTTAAAAACTACAACCAAACAAGCCAACAACTGAAATAAAGTATGGATACATTGAAATACATTGAAACTTGAAAGGAGACAATGATGATTATATAAATAAAAAACTGCGTGATGGTTAAAATTAAGCTCACTAAGTATATTTAAAACATAAGACTGTAAGTCAATGATAAACACTGATTCGTATACACATAATCAGCATGTTAGTCCATCATTGGTAACAAAACTAACCAGAAATTAAATTACTAAAACCAAAATTATCATCAAAAAAATAAAAGGAATTGCAAATCTTATAAAACGATTAAGAGAATTGCCTACCGCTTAGGGAGGTGAATAGACCAATCAGAGTATCTTGGGAGATTGTATCGCTAGCTAGGTTAAAGAGGAAGATAATTTTGAGCGGGATATTATCAATTTGTTTTGGGGGGAATTGAGAAGATGGGGGAATTTTATTTTTTTTTAACTTTTATTTAAAAGAGAGATGAAGAGAGGTAACATTTTATTAATTTTTGGTGGGCCATAAGCCACATCATATTTCGATTCTGTCGTGCACGAATTCTGTCCCAATTTATCGGTCTCAATAACATTACTGGGAATTCCCCCTTATATCAATGTTGTCCAAAAATCTCACTAAACAATCTATCCCCACAGCATGTGTTGCTGCTCATAAGGTCTAATGGAAATTAACTTGATATTACACTAAAAAATGTGCTTGACCAGTAGCGCGGTCAGGCTTGTTTTTCCTCTTGTACTCCGATGTCTTTCATTCTATGTTCAATCTTAGTGCTCTGATTACGAACGGATCTGCTTCCGTTGCTTCTAGCTACACTTAGGAGATATTGTGATGTTATTTGGTGAAAACAACTCAATGTTTATAAACAGTAAAATGAGATGAAGTGTAAATTTCATACTAAGGGCTTATTCAATCAAAGACTAAACGAATGGGTTTTCATCTATACTAGCTAACATATATTTTCACGTAAATTGGTTAGATGTGTAACAGTTAGTTTAGCATCAAATTACAGTTATATACCTAGTAATTTATTTATGAGCAAGTCGCAGTATATGTAGTGTTAACTAGTATTATGAAAATATTATTTCAACTGGCAAGAGTAATAGAGAAACTGAAAATCTACAATTGTATTACAATATCAATCACTGTTATCATAGTTAATTTATCACTTCTATCAAGTTTCATGCTTATAAAATATGCCTTTTTGAATGCAGTACGCTACAAATTTGACATAACATAGTAATTTGATGGTACGAGAGCATGTAATATTTCCAGAACAGTACTATTAATTATAAGGCTGAATGTAAGTTTAGACTGCCACACAAAAAAATATAACTAACTAATTAGGGCACAATCAAGTCATTACCGCTAAATGTAAATTTGAAAAACGCCTAAATGTGAATTCAGGGGACATAAAAATCATAGGGATCGGCAAAATTGAGAAAAAAGCCCAACTAGGACTTCAACAATTAAATATAGGATCAGAAAAAAATAAAATATATATATATAGGAGCATGACGGGTTTGTTTTTGGCTCATACTCTTCGTTCCAATTTATGGTGCATAAGTAATTTATTTTATTTTGGGCGATGAGTTTGTTTCCGTTTAGGTCACTATATAATTTACTTCACGGGCAAGTTTGGTGTTGTATAGTTGCCTAAACATGTTACACCATCATGAACCATTTAAATTTCAGAATAACACTGCTAAAAAATGAAAAAAAAAAAACATCATTTAGTAAAAGTAGAGGCGACAAATTAACATAAACTAGAGGAACATAGTAAAATAAAAATAAAAATCGGGTCTTTGATTAGTTTTTTTAGTATTTAATTTTATTTACACATCGAACGCTACAAAACCTATCTATGAATGCCTAGACGTCCTTGTTGGTGCCTTGGCGCATAGTGTCTTGGTAATGAGATAAATGATAATGATAACTTGTATAGTCTATAAATGTTGCACATTTATCTTTATTAACATTTATTTTTCAAAAAAAAAAAAACAGTGTTCGTTTTTTAAAATTAAATATTTTTTTAATTTATTTTCTCATATATATTCAAAACTAGAAATGTATAAAGTATGAAACTCATCTAACCTACACGATCCCAATGGACAAAGTAATCTTATAAACATTAAAATATTGATTATAATTTATAAACTTCATATATTGAAATTACAATATTAGTATATATACGAATTGCGTTTTTTATTAAGAAAAATGAGTTCCTTTTTTAATTTAGTTAAACTAAAATTATCAAAAGAACATGAATGCAATTATAGGGATCTTTATTCATTTAACATTTTAACTTGTAAAGATATTCTCAACATATTAATATTATTGTATTAAAAAAACAAAAACAAAACATTTTTTTTAAAATGTGATTGGGACTTCCGTAGAGATTCATCCCTATACCCAATCTCTATTCCGAAAGTATTTGGATCGGAACAAACCCTGATTTTTTTGGATCAGGGGCATGTTGGAAAATTCGGATCGGGTTTTTCGAACTTTTTACCTACCCAACTAAAATAATTAAAAAAAAGACTTTGTTGATTCGACTTCTAAAAGAATTAGAAGACATCATCATTAAAGAATATTACTAAAAAAGAGTTTTGATGTGCAATTGAACTAATAAGGAATTAGAGTTAGCTCACTTGTTTCCAATTCTCAGTCAGTACGATTCTTTGTATTGGTAAAAACAATTAAACGTATTATAAAGAATAAAAATAAAGGTTTTTAAGTCGCAACTCAATTGATTCAACTTTACCCAACAAAATTGAGTGGTCTCTAATATAAAATCGTCGTCAAAGAATTCTTTGCCCGAAATAGAAGTCTGGAACAATGTTTTAAATACCTGTAACATCCCGTATTTTTATAAATAATTTTATTCATGTTCTAATTTATCCAAAAACGTTTTATACAAATTTTACCAAAAAGCGGTCACTCGACTAATTTTTAGCCAAAAACCGAAACTCTTCCGAAAAACTTTATTTTTAAAACCTGTTACTAATTTTATAAATAAAAAGGACCCAACAGTTTTGTTTCTAAAGATTGGTTATTTTTGAGCAGTAAATTAATAATTTTGATTAAGAGTTAACTTTTAAAACTTTGGGAACCAAATAGTTCGCTTCCACAAACTCTCTCAAAACAATTTTTAACATCTTGTATTCAGCCCACTTTCAAAACAAAAAAACCAAAAAAACAGAGAAAAGAGAGAAAAGAGAGATTTCAAACCCTAGGAAGAAGAAGAAGAACAAGAGGAAACCACCATTAGCGGGTTCTTACCGGAAGCATCTCCTCTACGCTCTAAGGTAGACGAGGGTGTATGTTAGGATTAGGTCTTGCATTTATTGTAAATTGGGGATTTTTGCCTTTTATCTTAATTATGTTCTTAAATTGAAATTGAGTTTTATTTGTTGCACTTTTAATTCCATTATTTGAATTGTAGAGGTTGAGACCTTAGATATATTAATTTCGAATTAATAAGGTTATGGATGGGTTTGCGTGTTTTATGAGTTGATTATGTGATATTATAGTTGTTGATGAAATTGGGTAAAATTATGTTGAATATGGATGAATTGTAGTTTATGCATACAAGTTGTTTGTTAAAATACCTGAATGAGATTTTATGTTGTTGGAGTTGTTTGGCTAGTTGTGAATCTAACACCTATGCTTATGGGTTATGTTGAATTACGTTAAAGTGACGTATGAGAATGTGATAATTGAATGGTTTTATATTATTGGCCGAGACCTTGTGATTTAGATTAGTGGCAATAGTCTATGTCTGTCACTAATTCCGGGAACATAAGACGGCCGAGGGGATAGGGAATGACTCGTCTTACGGACTGGGGCGAGTGGCGTGAAAGGTCCTAGTGTGCACTATATTTATTTTATTGTTAGCAATGGTCTATGTCTCTCCCTAATTCCGGGGACATAAGACGGTCGAGGGGATAGGGAATGACTCATCTTACGGACTAGGGCGAGTGGCGTGAGAGGTCCAAGTGCGCACTTTAAAATCTATTTTTATGTTAGCAATGGTCTATGTCTCTCCCTATACCGGGGACAATAGACGGCCGAGAGGTATAGGGAATGACCTACCTTACGGACTGGGGTAGGGGGCGTGAGAGGTCCATGTGTTGCTATAGATGTGTGTTGAAGTTATTTAATTTATTTCGTTGTACGATGTTATTATATCCCTTTTTATACGTTGATTATCGTAGTTGTTGCTTGTGGGTTCTTGCATTTATTGGATGGAGTGACGGTATTTTGTGGTGCCATCCCGTCTATGTATGTGCGTGGGACTCACCGTTACAGTTTTGTCTTTCAGGTACAACTTAGGTTGAGGCGTTTGGTTAGGAGCATTAGCGAGGTAGCGCATGGGTTCGGGGCTTCTTGAATTGTTTTATTTCCTTAGACTAATTTCGAGGTTGTAGCCTACGGGCAAATTACATTTGTTTATTTCTTTCTATATAATTTTGTTAAAACCATTTTGTCTTGTAGCCGCGTTTGGCAAACTTTATATTTATTCATTTAATTGTTCCTTTAGCTCGCAAGTTATTTTCTTTTAAAAGTTAAATTTTGTACCAACAGGTTCTCTTTCCTTTTGTTTAAAAAAAAAGGTCACTCCTTGATGTTCGTGTCTTGCGGATTTTGGGGCTTGACAAGTTGGTATCAGAGCTAACCATGTTCTTGTATACTTTGAGACGATGGGAAGATGGGTAACCATTGGACCAAGATCCATTGTATCATTTTCACAAAACTTTTCCAAAAACTCAAAACTTTTTCTAAAACGGGGGGTTGCATTTTGCTTAAGACATGTAGCTAGAATTTAGTGGTAGTGATGAAAGGAAAGTCCACATATGAGGCAAGTTGGGGACAATGAGGACGCTTGTTGATCCCGGCTCGCCAAACGAGTGGGTGGACCTCTCGTCGGTATGTGTGAAGGAATACCTTAGCGATGTGGAGTTCTAGAGTATGTGAGGACGCTCGGGTGCTTTAGGATAACGTATCGTGATGGGTTATCCCTCGCACTTTTTTGTTCTTTATATGCGTGTGTAGATTGATATAGTGTGTATTAGATATAAGTTTTCATGTCAAGTAGTAGCAAACTATTAGAGTGCGAGAATTGTGAAGTTGATGATTTTAGGTTGTATGTTTTCAAATTATTAACCTGTGAGTTAATGAATATTATATGCGAATGGATGTTGTTAGTAAAAATGTTGTGGACTAAAATGATGTAGTTGTGTGATATGTTCCCTATAAGGAATTTACAAGTGTTGAGGAATTTTACTTTTTTGTAACATTATTTTTTTTTCTGCAAAGAAACGATCGGTCGTTTGTCAAAACGATCGGTCGAATTTTTCAGACCTCTCTGGTAAGATTTTGACCAAAAACGATCGGTCGTCTATCAAAACGATCGGTTGAATTTTTCAGACCTCACTGGTCAGATTTTGACCAAAAAAGATCGGTCGTCTGTCAAAACGATCGGCGAATTTTTCAGACCTCACTGGTCAGATTTTGACCAAAAACGATCGGTCGTTTGTCAAAACGATCGGTCGACTTTTTCAGACCTCTCGGGTAATATTTGAACTAAAACGATCGGTCGTTTTGTCCAAAACGATCGGTCGTGTTCTGGTAATTTTGCGGTTTTCTCGCTATACTTCAAACGCTTGTAACTCATTCGTTTTTACTCCGAATTTGATTCTGATTGAAGCGCTGACTTCGTATTTCAGTACTTTATGATTTTGAACCTTAGAAAGCTTGATAAAGTGATTAATATGTAAAAAGAGCTTTTATCATGTATGAATATACATGTATAAGTAGTAGTGTCGAGTGAGAGAACTAAGTGTCGGTTTTAAATGTTTGTAGTCATGGCTATTACCACAAGGACTAGTAAAAGGGGACCAGCTACACACGGGGGCTCACCACCATCAAGCCATGTGGCTACCCGAGGTGGGGAAAATGGAAGAGGAAGATGAGCTCCAAGGGGGCGGGGAGCAACTCGAAGAAGAAGGGCTGCAAGAGGTCATAGGGGGAGAGGTAACGCTAGTGCCCCACCACCTGAGCAACCTGAGGAGGAGGTAGAGGTTGAAAATGTATATGAAGAGGTGAATGAGGGAGAAGAAGAGACTTTCGTACCAGAACCGGAATTAGTAAACGCTAACCAAGTGATGACCGACCTTCAGAAGGTGGTGCAAATGATGGTGCAGAATGCACAAGATGGGAGTTCAAGTAACAATGGATTGCTTAACTTCACACGATTAGGGGCTCCAACTTCATCCATAGCTGAGGGATGGGTGGACGAAATGGAGAAATACCTATCGGCGGCGGGGATAGTAGATGGGGAACAACGGGTAAATATGGCTTAGTTTCACCTAAAGGGTGAAGCACGGAAGTGGTGGTTAGGGATCGTGTATACTTATGACTTAACCAACATCGACTGGAATGAGTTCATCGGGTTGCTTAATCGACAGTTTCTTCCCGATTCTTATAAGGATGAAATGAGGAGGCGGTTCGATGAACTGTATCAAGGAAGTATGACTGTTCAAGCATACCAGCTAAAATTTACCTCACTCTTAAGGTATGCTCCAGACTCGGTTCTAGGGGGTACAGAAAAATATAGGAGATTCATGAAGGGGCTGAACCCGACCATCTCATTGCAATTGGCATCGGCCCGCCATGTCAACTGTAATGAGTTGGTAAAATCGGCTCAAGCTGTGGAAAGAGCTCTACTCCATAGCAAGAGAATCTCGGAGAAGTCGAAAACCAGAAATGCTCCGAGGGAAGAGAAGAAGCGGACTTGGGATTTGGCGAATAATTTGCGTTTTCCACAACAGGACAGAGGAGAAAGGGGTTTTAACCCACTACCAAGAAACACCTTAATGAAGAGAGCGTGTTTCACCTGTGGAGATGTGACTCATCGACAGTTCAAATGCCCTAGAGTCCAATGTAGGACATGCAATCGATTTGGACATACATCAAGGGTTTGTCCTGGGGGACAAGGAAGAATCGACACCAACCGGCCATTTAACCAACCTAGGTTGCCACCACCACCACCAAGAGGACCGGAATTTGTGCCACAACACCAATTACCTGGGAACCAAGGGGGAGGATTTTGAGGTAACCACCAAGGAGGGGGAAACCGTGGGAACTACCGAGGAGGCCATCAAGGCATGGGGAACCGAGGAAATAATGGGGGAAATCGAGGACCACAAGGAAACTCACCCGCTCAAGCTCGTCTATTTGCCTTGCCACAGTTGCCAAACCAAGGAGACTCGGAAAATGTACAAGGTATGGTTCTTGTGTGCTCATCTTGGGCACATTTTCTTTTCGATACGGGAGCTTTGCGTTCTTTTATATCTAGAAGTCTAGTTGAGTATTTGTCGTTAGAAATTGGGGTTCTAGAGAACCCGATTGTTGTAGAGACTCCTGTTGGGGGTCGAGTTGTGTTTGACCGAGTGTGTAGGTCTTGTGAGATGGTGGTCGCGGACCACGTGTTTATATTTGATTTAGTTGTCATAGAGATGTCGGGATTCGACGTGATACTTGGAATGGACTGGTTGGCTCATTTCAACTCTTTCATCGATTGTGTTCGACGAAAATTTTTCCTTACAACTTCATCCGGAGATGAGGTGTTCTTTCGTGGGGAAAGGGACGCTACCCTTTCTTCCATTCCTTATTATTCCAAACGGGTTATGGGCAACCTGTCTTGTCTTTTGGCTAGTCTATCGATAGGTGATAACGACGAAGAAGTGGAAATATGGCCAAGCATAGTGGATGATTTTAGAGATGTGTTTCTGAAGGATCTACCGGGGTTACCACCGAAGAGAGGGTTAGATTTTTCTATCGATTTGGTAACGGGAACGGCACCCATAGCCATTTCCCCATACCGATTGGCACCAGCTGAGTTAAAAGAGTTAAGTAAGTAGTTAGAAGATCTGCTGGAGAAGGGGTTTATTAGGCGGAGTACGTCACCGTGGGCTGCACCGGCCTTATTCGTCCAAAAGAAGGATGGATCGATGAGGATGTGCATCAACTATCGAAAGATAAATAAGGTGACTATTAAGAATAAGTATCCACTACCTTGAATTGACGATTTGTTTGACCAACTAAAGGGAGCGACGTTCTTTTTAAAAATCGACTTGCGATCAGGCTATCACCAATTGAGGGTGCAGGATGAGGATATTTCGAAAACGGCCTTTAGCACCCAGTATGATCACTATGAGTTTGTGGTCATGCCATTCGGGTTAACTAATGCGCCGGCGGCATTTATGGAGTTAATGAACCGGATCTTTAAGGAGTATCTCGACAAGTTCGTGGTGGTCTTTGTCGACGATATCTTGATTTACTCGAGTTCAAGAGAGGAACACGAGGAGCATCTCCGTTTAGCGTTGCTCACGTTGAGAGAGCACCAACTTTACGGAAAATTTAGCAAATGTGAATTTTGGCTAAATGATGTGAAATTTCTTGGATATGTGATCTCGGAAGAAGGGGTAAAGGTGGACGCGGCGAAAATTGAGACGGTTTTGAAATGGGCACAACCAAAGAATGTGTTCAAGATTCGAAGTTTCTTGGGTTTAGCGAGATACTATCGATGGTTCGTCAATGACTTCTCAAAGTTAGCGACTCCAATGACTCACCTTACCAAGAAAGGGGTGAAGTTCGTGTGGAGTGAGGCTTGCGAGAAAGCTTTCCTAGATCTCAAGAAGCGGTTGACTAGTTCCTCCATACTAGTTATTCCCGAGCAAGGGAAGGGTTACCAAATGTATTGTGATGCTTTGAAGGAAGGGTTGGGTTGCGTCTTGATGCAAGACGGAAGGTTATCGCATATGCTTCGCGACAACTAAAGGTTCACGAAAAGAACTATCCAACACATGACCTAGAGCTAGCGGCAATAGTTCATGTGTTGAAGATATGGAGGCATTATCTGTTCGGGGAAAAGCTCAAAGTGTTCTCGGATCACAAGAGCTTAGGGGATATTTTTACCCAACGTGATCTAAATATGCGACAAAGACGATGGATGGAATATCGGGAACAATACGACTACGACTTGCACTATCACCCGGGAAAGGCCAATGTAGTGGCGGATGTTTTGAGTCGAAAGTCCCATGTGACCTTAGCGCATGTGGCAATAGAGGAATGGAGGATGATGGTAAAAGTGAACGAGTTCGACTTAGAGTTGGGGAATGTTAATGTGGGGACATTGTACATGATAGTGGTATAACCTGAACTTGTGAGTAGGGTTTTGGAAGCGCAAGAAGGGGACGAGAAAGTGGAGAACTATGAGAAACAGATGAGTTCGAGCGAAGGATTAGATGGTTGGAAGAAAGGAACCACTGGAGGACTACGATTTAAGGGAAGGACTTATGTGACAGAAAATACGAGGAACGAGATATTAAAGGAGTTTCACCAGTCCCGATTAGCCGTTCATCCCGATGGGACGAAAATGTATCATGATGCGAAGAGACAATTTTCGTGGCCCGGAATGAAACGAGATGTAGCTTCATATGTTAGCAGGTGTCTAACTTTCCAGCAAGTGAAAACGGAACACCAAAGGCCGGCGGGTATGCTCCAACCCTTACCGGTGGCGGAATGGAAGTGGGAAAGGATAACAATGGATTTTGTGACCAACTTACCTAAATCGGAGAGTGGGAATGAAGTTGTGTGGGTTGTGGTCGACCGCTTTACCAAATCTGCACACTTCATTGCAATTAAGATGACAAACTCGGTGGAAATCTTGGGACGAAAGTATATTAAGGAAATTGTTAGACTTCATGGGGTACTGATTTCGATAGTATCGGATCGAGACGCAAGGTTTGTGTCGAGGTTCTGGGGCGCATTGTAAAATGCCTTAGGGACCAAGTTGAGAATGAGTACGGCGTTCCATCCCCAAACGGATGGACAATCGGAGCGGACTATCCAAGTGCTAGAGGATATGTTGCGCGCATGTGTGAATGACTTCAAGGGAGGCTGGGAGAGCCATCTACCCTTAGTGGAGTTTGTGTATAATAATAGCTTTCAAGCTAGTATTGGCATGGCACCTTTCGAGGCTTTATACGGGCGGCCGTGTAGGTCTCCGGTGTGTTGGACCGAGGTGGAAGAAGCGGAAATGTTAGGACCGCAATTGATTCAAGAGACGACAGAAAAGATTAAGTTAATTCGACAAAGGTTTGAGATGGCTCGAAGTAGGCAAAAGAATTATGCAGATAAGAGGAGGAGACCTTTGGAGTTCGAAAAGGGGGATCGAGTATTTTTGCGAGTTTCGCCAAGTAAGGGGATTATGAGGTTTGGCTCTAAAGAGAAGTTGAGCCCAAGATTTATCGGACCATTTGAGATCGTGGACCGAGTTGGAGAATTTGCATACCGGTTGGACTTGCCACCAAAGTTGGCGGGGGTTCACCCGGTGTTCCATGTGTCAATGTTGAAAAAGTATCATCACGACCCTTCACACGTTGTGGACTTTGAGGACATTGAGGTTAGTGCGGATGTGACCTACGAAGTGGGACCTATGAGGATTATCGATGTGCAAGAGAAGGAACTTCGAGGAAAAACGATTAGATTGGTAAAGGTGGTTTGGAAACACCATGGGGCTGAGGAGGCAACTTGGGAACGTGAGGATGAGATGAAGAGGAAGTATCCTGACCTCGTGCTTTCTTTAGGTACTTTTGTTTAGATGCTTTCTAATTTCGGGATGAAATTTCTTTATCGGGGAAGGGTTGTAACGCCTATAGTTTGGAGTTTATTTTTGTTGTAACGCCTAGAGTTTACAGAGTTGTTGAGTTGTTGTTTTTATTCTGTTGATATTGTATATAGGTGTTTACCTTATTTGAGATTCTTACATGTTGTTCATGTATTTGAGTTATGGAGTTGTTATGGGTTGTGAACCCTGCGTATTTTATTTCTTGACTTATGTCACGAACTGTACGTTTAAATTCTTACGGTCTTATTTATAAAAGTTTATCGTTTCTGGGTATAGTTGTTTAGAAATGAAATTTCGGGACGAAATTCTTTTAAGGAGGGTTAGTTGTAACATCCCGTATTTTTATAAATGGTTTTATTCATGTTTTAATTTGTCCAAAAACGTTTTATACAAATTTTACCAAAAACCGGTCACTCGACTAATTTTTAGCCAAAAACCGAAACTCTTCCGAAAAACTTTATTTTTAAAACCTGTTACTAATTTTATAAATAAAAAGGACCCAATAGTTTTGTTTCTAAAGATTGGTTATTTTTGAGCAGTAAATTAATAATTTTGATTAAGAGTTAACTTTTAAAACTTTGGGGACCAAATAGTTCGCTTCCTCAAGCTCTCTCAAAACAGTTTTTAACATCTTCTATTCAGCCCACTTTCAAAACAGAAAAACCAAAACAAGAGAGAAAAGAGAGAAAAGAGAGATTTCAAACCCTAGAAAGAAGAAGAGGAAGAAGAAGAAGAAACCACCATTAGCGGGTTCTTACCGGAAGCATCTCCTCTACGCTCTAAGGTAACAGGGGTTATCCATTGCGACTAGACGAGGGTGTATGTTATGATTAGGTCTTGCGTTTATTGTAAATTGGGTGTTTTTGCCTTTTATCTTAATTATGTTCTTAAATTGAAATTGGGTTTTATTTGTTGCACTTTATTTCCATTATGTGAATTGTAGAGGTTGAGACCTTAGATATATTAATTTCGAATTAATGAGGTTATGGATGGGTTTGCATGTTTTATGAGTTGATTATGTGATATTATAGTTGTTGATGAAATTGGGTAAAATTATGTTGAATATGGATGAATTGTAGTTTATGCATACAAGGTGTTTGCTAAAATACCTAAATGAGATTTTATATTGTTGGAGTTGTTTGGCTAGTTGTGAATCTAGCACCTATGCTTATGGGTTATGTTGAATTATGTTAAAGTGACGTATGAGAATGTGATATTTGAATGGTTTTATATTATTGGCCGAGGCCTTGTCATTTAGATTAGTGGCAATGGTTTATGTCTCTCCCTAATTCCGGGGACATAAGACGGCCGAGGGGATAGGGAATGACTCGTCCTACGGACTGGGGCGAGTGCCGTGAGAGGTCCTAGTGTGCACTATTTTTATTTTATTGTTAGCAATGGTCTATTTCTCCCCCTAATTCCGGGGACATAAGACGGCCGAGGGGATAGGGAATGACTCGTCTTACGGACTGGGGCGAGTGGCGTGAAAGGTTCAAGTGCGCACTTTAAATCTATTTTTTTGTTAGCAATGGTCTATGTCTCTCCATATACCGGGGACTATAGACGGCCGAGGGGTATAGGGAACGACCTACCTAACGGACTGGGGTACGTGGCGTGAGAGGTCCATGTTTGCTATAGATGTGTGTTGAAGTTATTTAATTTATATCGTTGTATGATGTTATTATATCCCTTTTTATACGTTGATTATCGTAGTTGTTGTTCGTGGGTTCTTGCATTTATGGGATGCAGTGACGGTATTTTGTGGTGCCGTCCCGTCTATGTATGTGCGTGGGACTTACCGTTACAGTTTTGTCTTTCAGGTACAACTTAGGTTGAGGCGTTTGGTTAGGAGCATTAGCGAGGTAGCGCATGGGTTCGGGGCTTCTTGAATTGTTTTATTTCCTTAGACTAATTTCGAGGTTGTAGCCTACGGGCAAATTACATTTGTTAATTTCTTTCTATATAATTTTGTTAAAACCATTTTATCTTTTAGTCGCGTTTGGCAAACTTTATATTTATTCATTTAATTGTTCCTTTAGCTCGCAAGTTATTTTCTTTTAAAAGTTAAATTTTGTACCAACAGGTTCTATTTCCTTTTGTTTAAAAAAAAAGTCATGCCTTGATGTTCGTGTCTTGTGGATTTTGGGGCGTGACAATACCGTTATCGTTAACATAGTCTTTTTTTCGAAATTTATGCTAAAAGCGCAAATAGCGTAGCAACGAACCGCTTTGCGGTGTATTTTTTTTTACCTATATAATCATATAATTCAAATGATTATTATGTTAACACACCTAAAAATTTAATCCTAAATTACAATATTATAACTCATAACAATATTATAACTCTTATTCCCAAAATGACGTAGCTGTATCCATTTTTTTAATAAAAAAAAATTTAATAAGAAAATTTTAAAAAAATTTAATTAATTTTTTTTTAAAAAAAGAAACTCGCTTTTTACGATTTTAATGACGCTATTTGCACTTTTTGCATAGGTGGTTTTTTTCCGCTAAGCGCTATTTGTGCAATGTTACGCTACGTGGCGCGCTATTTTTAAACAATGGTCTCGAACTCCACAGCTCATTAAAACTCTTGTAAGCTCGTTGGATACTCGCTGATAAAGTTTCCAAAGTTTTGATAAGTTTGTTGAATCCCTCCTTGGATCTCACCAGAGCTTGCCTTAACATTTTCACAGATTTGAAAAGCTAGTTGAACCTCACTGGAGTTTGCTGGACTCGTCCAGGATTGTAACTAGTCCTTTTTATTGTTTGACCAAATGCTAACTACTTTTGCTTCCTTGTGCTTTTTGTAATATAGCAAGTCTAAATCGGTACCAAACGCAAATTGCATTACTAAGTATGACGATACAACATTAATACCTTACAACAAATTATGCATGTTCTCGTATCTCAGCATAAAACATTAAGAAACCCCACAAGAAGCACTACCAAGCTCAGTCTAAGAATCACTAGAGGTATGTGAGCTAGATAACGCGAGATATTGTACTCCGACAAACAGCAAGGTATGTCTTTCTTTCTTCACATGTGACACCGTTTGGTGGACAAAATGCAATAAGGGAGCAAAAAATTGGAATTAAACCCCTCCTTTTCGACAAATTATTAGATTCCGGAACAAATAGTATTTTTTGTACTCTAATTTATCTATTTTAACGGACGCAATGGTCATCGAGAAAAAGCTATATAGTAACACATGGATATTCTTAAATGGCTTGCCAAAAATATATACGATGGCTACCAATTTAATGTTGGGTACGTTGTAAATAAACACAATAATTTTTACGGAAAAAGAAATGGATAAATAAACAGAAAAATGGTTTCTTCAAATATATAAATATCAATTACAAGATTTAACATAAAATAATGTAAATGATACCGAAATGGACTAAAGTCCGAGACGAGGTAACTGCAAGCAGTTTCCCTTAAACGATATTTGCCCCGCCACCTCTGCTTCTGTCTAAATGGGGCACTTCGTTCCCAAGGTACAACGTCTATCACATGTGACTCGGCGGAAACGGCACCGATCCACGGTCGGGCCGTTGGTGGTGCGGTACTCTCTCTCTATATGTATGCATGTGTATGTGTGTGAATGTGTGTATATGCCATGTATCTCCTTTTTTTTTTCTTGTCTTGGAAAAGGATAGATATATGCATGTTTTTTACCAAAAAACATATGAAGAGTTACATGTCAATAATGCCATAAATGGGGGGCAATTAACATTGTAAGTTACATAAATAAATTGCATTCACTTACAAAAACCGTTTCGGTTTTTCCAACAATCCCCCACATGAATGCAATCAACTGACATGCAACGTGCATCCTAAATGCAATCGAGAGAATCACGAGAATTCACTGCATAAGGACAGGTAGCGCGCGCCTTGAACCTGCCATAGTGATGTAAAATCTGATATGTTACTATTGGGTAGCCTTAAAGCCTTGAACCCTTTATCATTTGTGCATACCAGGATAATACTCACACAGTGTCCTCTCTACACCACTTACTAAGCCCTTTGGTTGTTGTCCATATTTGGCCCTGGACTGCCTTGGCAAATTCAACCGAGTGCTCTAGCGATTTAGCCCTAGCTCATCACATAGTATCGGCCATACACACTCGTTATAGGTGATTTTCAAGTCAAGGGTGTCCTGACTCACCCCACTTGATCTTCGAGATACTTGATTCATTAAGAGCCTCACGCTCACCTTTACAATGGTACAGGTCTATCACTCTTTCATCATAGAAATGGGCTGAGAACTTATGTTCTCCAGTGCTTTGTTCGGTTACCCGCACAATTCAGTTTCCCATTGAACCTGATACTGAAGTTTTCAGTTCGCGTTGGGTTACCTATGCGAAGGTTTCCAATTTATTGGGCTTCAAACCCCGTTTCCTTCGATGATGCTCCAACTCCTCCACGAGCCAAGCATTTTGTATATGGATCCGTATTATTATCCTTAGACCTTGCAAAGTCTATGGATACCACAATTTTTGCTAGCAATTCCTCTTACGGATTTGTGTCTCCGACGAATATGTCATGACTTTGTCGGGACTTTCCATTATACAAATTATTCCGATCCCGTTTAATAACTGACTGACTTTATCAGTGCATGCTTATTGAGGGAACAAATTTTGGTCACTTGGGAATACCTCCCAAAACTTCTCAGCCAGTCTGCCTTTTTTCAGTGTCTACAACATTATGAATTCTAATTTCATAGTTGATCCATGTATGCATGTCTGTTTCACAGACCTCCATGAAACTGCAACCTCTTGAAGTACAAACATATCCACTCGTAGACCTTGTACTGTTAAAGTTCGAGAAAATTGGTATCAAAATACCCTCCAAATATTTTGGACATCTCGTATAATGCAGTTCATGATTGGCAGTATACCTCATGTATACTGTTTCGAATAAAGCAAACTGGCATGAGCTTCATTCACCGCACCAGACAGGGGCCCAACCCCGACAGCACCAGTAGGTCCTTGCCAGGATTAACAAGGGCCGAAGAAGCAGTCTGATGCAACAAATTAGCAGGTGTCTATAAAGATAAATAAAAGTACTTCAATAAAAGTCATAAAACCAACAAGGGAAATCAGAAACATCGACATTTATACAAGTTACATCTCGAAAAATTTCAATTAAAATACAAGTTAGAATCCTAATCTAAGTCAGTCGGACAGAGGAGCAATAGGTTCATCGCACCAACATTGGCATAATGAACCTCCCACAATGATGTAATATGTGAGCCGAGGCGCCTCTTCACCTCAAGATTGATATTATTCTAAACAGCAGTGGTCTCATCGACATGAGCCATGGCACTAACCTTGCGCTCTGCTCGGGTTACACCTCGGGTACCCTTCAAGTAATCATACTGTTCTAGCGCCATAGTACGGGCCCAATGAGCCTTAACAAAGGAGAGCAGTAAATCAGCATCATCAACAGCAACCTCCTACACCAAGTTCAAAGTAGTAACCCGGCCACAAGCATCGTCGCGAGATCGACGAAGTTTACTTAGAAGCTCCTTCGCCTTTCCCTTATTCGCAGTGTAATGGGAAGTCTTCCTACTAAACTCCTCACCCAAGTCACGTAAACGAGTCGATAAATTCAAAATATGAATGTTAAGGTCATCGATCTCACAACGAGAAGGGGTTAATTCATAAGCACGAGATGAACCGGGCACCTCAGCCTTAACGATATCACAAACATGCCCATCACCTAACCTACAAATAGGCCAGGACTATACCACCTTGGCCAAAGGGTTAACCGGTACTTGACATAATGCTACTCTCTTCAACATACGAAAAAATGCAGAAAAACAGCCAAGAAAGAAGAACGAAAAAGAGGAAGGTGCAATTAAAATAACGTGCAAACTTTACAAGAGAGATCAAAAGAAGGCCCACAAGCCGGGCACAAAAACTCAACTAAATGTCCACACAAGAGACTGGATGACCTAGCAGCATGGGGAGCTCTTCGTCTCAAATATTGGCCCAATGCACGGGAAGTGGAGGGGCCACTCGGAAGGCAGTATAAGCAAAAGACCACCACACGGGATGAGAGAGAGTTACTCTAGCAGAGTTTAACGCCCGAGTATGGCAGCTGTACGCATGGAAATTGGCTCCCTAGCATTCTTATCCTCAACCTCGGTGATCGTCGTCCTCAACTGAGACTCCTTCTCCTCATACTTCTCCTGACTAAGAGCAAGAGACCCCTCAACAGTTTCCTTCTCGGCCACCACCTGAGCCTTCTCAGTCATGAGCCGAGCATTCTCCTCCAACAAGAGATTTTTCTCCTCCATCCACTGCTGTTTCTCCTCCTCTACCGCCGCCACTTGAGCCTTTAGGTCGGCCTTAGCACCTTGGGCCACCACAAGACGTTTCCGCAAATCAATGGACGAGAGGAAAGTCTGCAAAGAACGAATTAGTTAAAAAGCATTATAACATGAAAAAGGAACTAATACTATTAATTGAACAAACGACAAAAAACAAAGCATACCCGAAGAAGACCATCACTGGTCTCCCTAAAAGCATCTTGGTCGGTTCTATGAGCCAGCCCCTCCATGTCCTCACAAGAAAGCGGGAGACTAGAAGTATACGCCATGATAGAGGAACGAGCCTCTGGGAGCAACTTACACCCCACAACGGGATATTTAATGGTTCATACGAACCTCATCCACTCCCACAGACTTGACCCCCACTTCGGAAGCACCCTCTTTGACCACCTCTTCTTCTGAAACCATCTCCCTCTCCTTGACAACCTCTTTCTTCACCCCAGATACCTCACCCACCACCCCGATCATCACCGTATCCACTGCATAAGGGGCCAAATGCTCGACACACACAACCTCAGCACGAGGAGGAGAGACTTCTTGTTGCCGTAATTATTAAAACGATTATCACTTCTCAAAGTGTAACTTTCAAACCGTGTTATATATTTTCTAGATTGTTAAGATAAGTTTACATGTCCCCTAATTTATTGCATTTTTGAATTCCCCTGATCAATTCTAGCCTACAAAGGCATTTCTTGTTCCCGTAATAGAAGACTTTATGGAGTAATTATAACAAGGTGAAGCACTAAGAATATACGGAGTAAATTGCTAACTAGTCACTAGAAAAGAAAAGGCAGTCAAAAAGAGTACAGTGATAAATGTGTCACCGTCGGTATAGCGGAAAATCGACATCTCTTTATATCAACAAATAATGCCTAATAGGCAGCACTTTTGAACCTATATTCCTCCTATGTACCTATTATAATTTGCATTACCAATAGTTACCACTTTTTGATACTATATAAACCATAAGAAATATGTTTTTATTACTTAGTTTTTATCTCATATGTTTCTCTCTCTAATATCATATCCCCTCTGAGATGACGTACATTCCGATCTTCTCCAATCTCATCTCTGATCACATCTCCGATCACATCCGATCTCACTTGATCTTGTCCATGTCTCTGTATAATTCATCTATATATATATATATAATCACAACGTCATGAGAACATTGATGGCGACATTGACGATGACGACCTTCTCTGCCCATGTTGACGGTGGCAATGGCGTCACAGAATTTCACCACGATCGGAAAACGGTTTATGTATCTATCTATTGATGTGCTATCTATATTCGTAGGTTGAATTTTCCCTATGAAGCTAAGTTTTTCTATATTTTTTTTTTTTGATTTCTTGTTTTTTGGCTACCTGTGATTAGGGGTGGGCAAAAAATCCGCAAACCCGCCCCGTAACCCAATCCGTGCGGATTGGGGCGGGTTGGGTGTTAAAAAAAGTTAAATTTGCCCCGCCCCAATCCGTAAAAAAATTCGTGGGTTGGGTTAGGGTTGGGGTTTCCAAACCGCGGGTTAATCCACCTCAACCCATTTCAATCCGCTTATATATATATATATATATATATATATATATATATATAAATATAAATTTTCTCAAGATCTTTTTTAATAAGAGTTTCTATATTATAATAGTATTGATTTAAGAAAAATTATATATATAGACAAAAAATCTTTGGATTGTCCAAACTTAAGCTTAATGATTCGATTGATATATTGTCATATAAATTCAATGTATTATCTCGTACTTACAAAAAGAAGGAATTTTTAATCTGGGTCTAGGTAGTATGGGTGGTTAATTTATTTTTAAAAACTTTATTTGTAATTGAAGTATAGCCAAATATGAATTTATATAAAGTTATTACGAAATCTGTAGCTATTGAACTTGTGGATTCAATTAGCTATTGAACTTTATTTTGATTACGTTGATGAAGAATAATTTGTTTTGTTTTGTTTTGTTTTAGCTTTGTTACTTGTTCCGAACATTCTAAACGTATTTTGGTTGGCTTTTAGTTTATATTTCTATTTGAAAGATATTTTTTTTTAAAATATTTAGGTAAATTATGCGAAATATTGAAAAATTAATGACTAAAATGAAAATTTAAGAAACAACCCGCACCCAATCCGCCCCGCTTGATAATGGGTTGGGTTGGGTTGGGTCGGGATGGGGTTTTAATTATAATGAGTTGGGTTGGGTTGGGTTGGGATTTGAATTTCACTAATCCGCCCCAATCCGTTCCGCCATTTATTTTACGGGGCGGGTTAGGATTGCGACCAATCCGCCCCAATCCGCCCCGTGCCCACCCCTACCTGTGATTATACTCGTGGTGGAATTCTAGATTTGGGGTTATTTTAGGGACAAATATTAGGCTGTTTGGGGGTGTTTTAGGGCCAAATCGTAGGTTGTTTGGGCCTATTTTAGGGTCAAATCATTGGCTTTTTGGGGATGTTTAAGGACCCATTTTTGGGGCCAAATCGTAGGCTGTTTAGAGCTGATTTGGTGTCCATTTTGGAGCCAAATCGGAGGTTGTCCAAGGTTTAATCGGAGCCGGTTTGGTTACTGAATCGGAGCTGAAACGGACTATTGTTTATAGGTAAACAAACTTCGTTCCATGCCTTCTTATTGTGGGGTTGAAACTAAGCAATCAATTGTGGGTTTTGTAGTAGTTACATCATGTATGCGGTGCTGAAACGCTGCCTTTTTTGTATCTCAAATGGCGTGCGTTAAATCTTGTTTAGTTGAGTTTGTATGATTTTTGGTGTACATGTATGTATGCTTTTGTTTTGTGATTATATACATCCATAAGTTCAAAATGTTAAGAGCGCTTGCACCAACACCGAGTTTCAATAGTTTGGTGGTTCGAATACATCAGGATTTACCTTTTTTTAATTAATTTTTTTTAAGTAATATATATGTAATTTGTGGTGAATTATATTGTGTTATGTCAACCAATTTCGACCGAATTAGATGCACTTTCAGCTGAACTTGATGCCTTTTCAGCTGAAGTGGATGCATTTTCAGCGGAACTTGATGCATTTTCAAATAAACTATATGCACTTTCAACTAGACTATATGCACTTTTATTAAACTATATGCAATTTTCACTGAACTAGATGCACTTTCAGGTAAACTAGATGCAATTTTAGCTAAAATAGATACACTTTCAGCCGAACTATATGCACTTACGACTCAAATATATGCACTTTCGACCGAACTATATGCACTTTCTACTATACTATATGCACTTTTATTGAACTAGATGCACTTTCAGCTGAACATGATGCACTTGTAGCCGAACCAGATGCACTTTTGATTAAAGTATATGCATTTTCAACTGAACTATATGCACTTTCATTGAAGGGTATGCACTTTTGACTAAACTGATGCACTTTTTACAGAACTATATGCAATTTCGATTGAACAATATACACTTTCCGCTTTTCTAAGGTGAAAATGCCACGTTTTGGTGAAAAAAATGTTTTTTGATGAAAAAATAATATTTCTCGTTGTAAAAAGTGGTCTATTGACAAAAAAACAATTTTATATAAAAAAAAATGTGATTTTCTTTACCATTTTTTGTGAATTTTTCATTTTCTTGTGTTTTTTGTGATTTTTTTATCGTTTTTTGTGATTTTTTTTGTCATTTTTTGTGATTTTGTTTTTATAAAAATACATATTTTGTAATTTTTATCTGTTTTAATAAATTTTTGTGATCTTTTTTTTGAAAAATACATTTTCTTGTGATCTTTTATTTTTTTTAATTATTTTTTGTGATTATTTTAAGAAAACATGCATATTTTTTTATTTTTTTTTTTCTAATTTGTTTGTGATTTTTTTCCTTTTTTTTATAAAAATAATTTTTTGTGATTTTGTTATTTATTTAGTTTTTTATAATTATTTTCATTATTTTATATTTTTTTGATTTTTTATGTTTTTTATGCTTTTTTCATTTTCATAGAATTTTATTATAATTTAAAACTATTTTTGTAGGGTTTTTAGAGAGAGAAAGTATGTACATGTATTATGTTTTGTGTTGCATAATTCCATTTTGGTAAATAATGTGAACAATTATTTATGGGAAATGTGAACTTATGAAGGTAGATATGAGGAATATAAGTTGTTACTTGATAGTTATAAGAAATTCCCGGTAATGTTATTGAGACAGATAATATGGGACAGACTTCGTACATGATAGAATCGAAATCGTATCGAAATATGACGTGGCATATGGCCTACCAAAAATTAATATAATATTACCTCTCTCTTTTCAATTAAATCTCCCAAAATTATTAAGCTCATCAAACAATCCTCTTCCATGGATGAATCGTCAAAACCCAAAAACTAAACAAAGTTACAATATACCAAAACATTTGTAAACAGATACACACATGGGTCGAAAAAAAACTGAACATATATAAGTTGAAACACCCACGTACATATATAACCTGAGTTGCACATATTAAACTGAAACTTTTATTAACCAATAGCAAAATCCATAGAATCATTGACCAAAACGGCTCATCCAAACTATAAAAAAATGTAGAACTAGCAAAAAATTGAAAAAAATGGAGATTTATTCCAGCTCTCTTTCAAAATAATTAAGAATGCATAAACTCTAAATAAATTTGCACATCTTCGCAACTTCAGATTCCGCATAAGAAAATTCTAGGTAGCAGCTTTCCGTCTTCTAAAAGAAATTGCACGGCATTGTTGTTTTTGTAAAAATATAAAAAATAATAAAATTAGTGTCGTCAATACGGAGTAGTATTGATTTATAAAGTAAAATAAAATAAGAAAAGCGCATAACTTCGAAAAACCTACATTAGTTTCATGAATCAATGTCAGATCCGTTATGATCAATCAAGCTCACACATCTTTGTGAATTTTCGAGTTCTGGCACTTTTTTCTTCGATTTAGTAATTTTCTTCGATTTAGTATCCTTCGTAGATTTTTCCTAAAAAAAATACAAATGGACAAATTCAAATATTTTCATTGTATTTTTAGTAAAATCGATTGAGTAATCTCTATTTTTTTTTTCCTGGTTTTTGAAAATTGCATATTACAACCGCTCTTTTTTACTAAAAATTATCAACAAAATATATTTTTTTTATTAAAAATTATCAACAAATAATATTTTTTCATGTTTTGACTCAAGATTCCTTAATTCTTACATTTTTTTGTTGTCATCTTTGACTAGATTTGTAAGAAAGATAATTATGTATTTTCTTATCATATATATGTTACGAATAAAGATTTGTTAATCTTTATCATTTTGCTCATTTTGATTAAAATTGTCTTTTTATGATTGTTATATATTATTTTTTTGTAATTGTTTGATTATTTCATAATACTAGTATATAATTTTACATAGGGACGTTATTTATTTTTATTAAAAAAAATTAATTTGATCTATTACCTATAAAAATTATTTTGGTAGTAAAATCTATCAATGATGAATTATTTTCCTTATTAAATTTCACATGTGTCAATCGATTATTGGAGTAATTAAATGGGAAGGAGGTAGATCCTCCTACCCTGGTAGGAGGCAAATTATGTCCTATGTTTTAGTACAAAGTCTCTCACTGAAATTCTATAATTTGTTTTTTCTCTACTAATTTTGACTTCAAAGAATCAGATGCAAGTTTCTTAAGTGAAGCCATGGCATGTAATTACTTAGATGCCCAAGATTGAGAAGATCAAGTGGTTTACCAATTTAGTTTTACTATAACTTTAATCGGTTACATATTACTCAAGTTCTATGTCATGATCATCTAAGTCTCAAAATATCTTTTGTACTTTAACAGCTTTGTGATGTTTTGAATAATATTTAAGTACTTAAAGTTAGTGATTTTGCTGAACAAGTCATTTACAATGTTGTCGATTAAAATTGTACGGAGTAATCGTAAAGACATACAAAAGTTCTATACAGTAAAACCTCTATACAGTCATATTGTGGGGATGACGAAAAAATATTACTATAGCGAAATGTATCAAAAGTTTAGTTAAACAAATACATGTATGTAGAAAACAAATACATGTATTTTGAAATTTGTAAAGTCAAATACAATCTTTCATATAGCTTCTTTACATGTATAAATACTAGGTATATTAAAGTAAACATCATCATAAATTTATTTTAACTAGATATATATATTTTTGTAATGAAATGTATTTTATTCTTATAAGGAGGTGGATTTATAACTAACGGGACCATAAAAAACTACGGAATATGACAATACAGAGTTTATTCCTATTTTGAACTGGTCCGAGTTAGGACCGGGATTTTTTATTACTATAGGGAGGTAATTCCTATATGGAGTATTCTTATAGAGAGGTTTTACAACGAATTAGAACTAATGATATATTGGTGTGAGTACACTTACTATGTTTGCATCCTTATTCTTTGCATCTGTTCATTGCTTTTTTTTCTTCTTTGCCTCTTTCTCATATTTTGAAAGTTTTCTCTTCATTTCTGGTTGTCCCTTTTTAAGGCCTTGACTTTGATCACCCACATCTAATGCATCGTCTTCCCTAGTGCTAACATCGATAAATATGAGACTCCTGAATGGCATTTTATTCACGAATTGTTTTTTATTCACTTCAATAAATTGTGTCAAATTATCCTTGAGGTTATTAGTCATGCTTTCAGAAAATATCATGCCATCGACAACTTCAATAAATAAGCCAAGCACCTCATCGTAAGGACGCCATTCAATTTTTCTTTGCCTTTTAGTATAACCTAAAACCACTTTCGTGTGATACCGTACTATATTTTTCAGTCATCGATGTAAAATGTACTTCTCTGGAATCATGGACAACTTTTTTAATTTCCAAACTCTTAACAGGTGCACACACACCATCCCTTTACTTTCGAACATTCGACAAATACAATTTGTTTCTTGAGTTCTTTCATCGAAATGAACTAGAAACTTAACTGTTTTGTTGAATTTTGTTGTAGCACCAGCTTTGAAAGTATGTTCAACGATAAATTGTTCAATAACATCAACTACATCACTAACTTCCAGCTCGCAATTTATCAACTGATGAAGTTGTTTTTGAAATTGCTTGAATTTTGTTACAGTATATGTCACGCCCCAAAATCCGTAAGAGACGAATATCGAGGCATGACCTTTTTAAACAAAAGAAAACTGAACCTGTTGGTATGAAATTTGAATTTTTAAAAGAAAACACAAGCAAGCTAAAGGAACAATTAAACAATTTAATAAAAGTATTTGCCAAACGCGGCTACAAGACGAGATAAAATAAACGAATGTAAATTGTCCGTAGGCTACAACATCAAAATATAATATAAATGAAAAGAAAGCGGAAGCCCCAAACCCATGATGTTGCAAAGCAACAGCTCTTATCCAAACATGCCAACCTATGTGGTACCTGAAATACAAAATTGTAACGGTGAGTCCCACGCACATAACTAGACGGGACGGCACCACAAACACCGTCACTCCATCCCATAAATGAAAGAGCTCACAAATCCTACAACTACGATAATCAACGTATAAAAAGAAATATAATAACATTCTTCAACAGGATAAATTATATAAATTAAATAACTTCAACACACGTCTATAGCATACATGGACCTCTCACGCCACCTACCCCAGTCCGTAAGGTAGGTCATTCCCTATCCCTTCGGCCGTCTTATGTCCCCGGAATTAGGGAGAGACATAGACCATTGCAACATAAAAGTAGATTTATAGTGCGCACTTGGTCTCTCACACCACTCGTCCCAGTCCGTAAGACGAGTCATTCCCTATCCCTTCGGCCGTCTTATGTCCCCGGAATTAGGGAGAGACATAGACCATTGCTAACATAAAAGTAAATAGAGTGCACACTAGGACCTCTCACGCCACTCGCCCCAGTCCGTAAGACGAGTCATTCCCTATCCCCTCGGCCGTCTTCTGTCCCCGGAATTAGGGAGATACAGAGACCATTGCCACTACAGCTAAATCACAAGGCCTCGGCCAATAATATAAAATCATCCAATTAACACAATCTCATACGTATAAATATTAAGGCCACGGCCAATAATATTATACTTATTCAAATAACACTATCTCATACGTCACTTAATGTAATACAACATAACACATAACCACATGTACTAATTTCACAACTAGCCAAGCGCTTTAACAACATAAAATCACTTTCAGGCATTTTAACAAACACCTTGTATGCATAAACTACAATTCACCATTATTCAACATAAATTTATCCAATTTCATCAATAATTATATAAACACATAATCAACGCATAAAACATGCAAACCCATCCATAATCTCATTAATCCGAAATTAATATAGCTAACTCATCAATTTCTCCCAATCAAATAAGTGAATAAAAACATACAACAAATAAACCCAATTAACAAATTAAGAACATATTTAAGATAAAAGGCAAAAAACCCCAATTTAAAAATAACCGTAAGACCTAATCCTAACATACACGCTCGTCTAGTCGCAATGGATAACCCCCGTTACCTTAGAGCGTAGAGGAGATGCTTCTGGTATGAACCCGCTAACGGTGGTTTCCTCTTCTTCTTCTTCTTCTTTTTCTCTCTTTTCTCTTTTTTTCTCTCTTGTATTTGGCTGGTTTTTGTTTTGAATGTGGCTGAAAATAGGTTTAGAAAAACTGTTTTGAGATAGTTTGGGGAAGCGAACTATTTGGTCTCCAAAGTTCTAAAAGTTAACTCTTAATCCAAAAATATAGTTTTACTACTCAAAATAACAAATATTTAGAAACAAAACTATTGGGTCATTTTTATTTATAAAATTAGTAACAGGTTTTAAAAATAAAGTTTTTCGGAAGAGTTTCGGTTTTTGGCTAAAAATCAGTCGAGTGACCGGTTTTTGCTAAAATTTGAATTAAACGTTTTTGGATAAATTAATTCCTAATTAAAACACTTATAAAAATACGGGATGTTACAACTAATCCTCCTTAAAAGAATTTCGTCCAGAAATTTCCTCTCTAAACAACTATACCCAGAAATGATAAACTTTTTATAAATATGGCCATAAAATTTAAACGTATAATACGTGTCATCATCTAAGAAATAAAATACTCATGGTAGACAACTCATACCACTCTTCCATCCATAACTCAAGTAAACGAAAGGTACGTAAATAACTCGATAATGTAAAACACTGACTAATAAAATAAAAGACAATAATGCAACAAAGGTAACATGTTTCTAGCTCAAAAACTAAGATGACACGCTTCTACCTCAACAACTCCACAACGTCTACAAAACTCAAAATACATGAGCTACACATAAGAATCTCAAATAAGGTAAACACCTATATGCAATATCAAACATAGTAAAAGACAACAACTCAACAACATCAAACCGTCCCCAAGACTCAATGTACGGGTCTTTCTAGTAAACATAAACACCAAACTCTAGGCGTTACAACTAAAATAAACTCCAAAATCTAGGCGTTACAACCCTTCCCCGATAAAAAAATTTCGTCCCGAAATTAGAAAACATAAAAGTCGAGATTAGGATACTTCCTCTTCATCTCATTCTCGCGTTCGCAAGTTTCCTCCTCGGCCTCGTGGTGTTTCCAAACCACCTTTACTAATCTAATTGTTTTTCCTCGAAGTTCCTTTTCTTGCACGTCAATAATCCTCGTAGGTCCCACTTCGTAGGTCACATCCGCACAAACCTCAATGTCCTCAAAGTCCACCACGTGTGAAGGGTCGTGATGGTACTTTTTCAACATTGACACATGGAACACCGGGTGAACCCCTGCCAACTTTGGTGGCAAGTCCAACCGGTATGCAACTTTTCCAACTCGGTCCACGATCTCAAATGGTCCGATAAATCTCGGGCTCAACTTCCCTTCAGAGCCAAACCTCATAATCCCCTTCCTGGGCGAAACTCTCAAGAATACTTGATCCCCCTTTTCGAATTCCAAAGGTCTCCTCCTCTTATCCGCATAACTCTTTTGCCTACTTCGAGCAGTCTCAAGCCTTTGTCGAATTAACTTGATCTTTTCTGTCGTTTCTTGAATCAATTGCGGTCCTAACATTTCCGCTTCTCCCACCTCGGTCCAACACACCGAAGACCTACACGGCCGCCCGTATAAATCCTCGAAAGGTGCCATGCCAATACTACCTTGGAAGCTATTATTGTACGCAAACTCAACCAAGAGTAGATGGCTCTCCCAGCCTCCCTTTAAGTCATTCACACATGCGCGTAACATATCCTCTATCACTTGGATAGTCCGCTCCGATTGTCCATCTGTTTTGGGATGAAACACCGTACTCATTGTCAACTTGATCCCTAAGGCATTTTGCAATGCGCCCTAGAACCTCGACACAAACCTCGCATCTTGATCTGATACTATCGAAATCGGTACCCCATGAAGTCTAAAAATTTCCTTAATATATTTTCGTCCCAAGATTTCCACCGAATTTGTCATCTTAATCGCAATGAAGTGTGAGATTTGGTTAAACGGTCGACCACAACCCACACATCGTCATTCCCACTTACCGATTTAGGTAAGTTGGTCACAAAATCCATTGCTATCCTTTCCCACTTCCATTCCGCTACCGGTAAGGGTTGGAGCATACCCGTTGGCCTTTGGTGTTCCGCTTTCACTTGCTGGCAAGTTAGACACCTGCTAACATATGAAGCTACATCTCGTTTCATTCCGGGCCACCAAAATTGTCTCTTCGCATCGTGATACATTTTCGTCCCGCCGGGATGAACGGCTAATCGGGAGTGGTGAAACTCCTTTAATACCTCGTTCCTCATGTTTTTTGTCACATAAGTCCTTCCCTGAAAGCGTAGCCCTCCATCGGTTCCTTTCGTCCAACCCTCTAATCCTTCGCTCGAACTTATCTGTTTCTCAAAGTTCTCCACTTTCTCATCCCCTTCTTGTGCTTCCAAAACCCTACTCACAAGTTCCGGTTGTACCACTATTGTGTACAAGGTCCCCACATTAACATGTCCCAACTCCAAGTTGAACTCATTCACTTTTCCCATCATCCTCCATTCGTCGATCGTCACATGTGCTAAGGTCGCATGAGACTTTCGACTCAAACCATCCGCCACTACATTGGCCTTTCCCGGGTGGTAGTGCAAGTCGTAGTCGTACTGTTCCAGATATTCCATCCATCGTCGTTGTCGCATATTTAGATCACATTGGGTAAAGATATGCCCTAAGCTCTTGTGATCCGAGAACACCTCAAACTTTTCCCCGAACAAATAATGCCTCCATATCTTCAACGCATGAACTATTGCCACTATCTCTAGGTCATGAGTCGGATAGTTCTTTTCGTGAATCTTTAGTTTTCGCGAAGCATATGCGATAACCTTTTCGTCTTGCATCAAGACGCATCCCAAACCTTCTTTCGAAGCATCGCAATACACTTGGTAACCCTTCCCTTGCTCGAGAATAACTAGTATGGGGGAACTAGTCAACCGTTTCTTGAGCTCTAGGAAAGCTTTCTCGCAACTCTCACTCCACACGAACTTTACCCCTTTCTTGGTAAGGTAAGTCATTGGAGTCGCTAACTTCGAGAAATCCTTGACGAACCGTCGATAGTATCCCGCTAAACCCAAGAAACTTCGAATCTCGAACACATTCTTCGGTTGTGCCCATTTCAAAACTGCTTCAATTTTCGTCGTGTCCACCTTTACCCCTTCTTCCGAGATCACATGTCCAAGAAATTTCACCTCATTTAGCCAAAACTCACATTTGCTAAATTTTCCGTAAAGTTGATGCTCCCTCAACGTGAGCAACGCTAATCGGAGATGCTCCTCGTGTGAGTTTTTCGGAAGAGTTTCGGTTTTTGGCTAAAAAACAGTCGAGTGACCGGTTTTTGGTAAAATTTGAATAAAACTTTTTTGGATAAATTAATTCCTAATTAAAACACTTATAAAAATACGGGATGTTACAGTATATGCGTCATGGAATTGGTTTTCAAAGTCAGACAGACGTATGTTGGTATTGTGAGTTCCTCGACTCAGCATCCGCTTCTTCTTTCTTCTTAACTTTCTTACGTAACGCAATTTCATATTTTTCAACAAACTCTTTTCGTGAAGTTTTTCGGTAAACAAAGCCTTTAAAAAACGAATTTATACCCTCACTGCGTTGGGTTGTGGACATCCCTGCCCAAAAAGTATATGTGACAAATGTCGGTACCCATCGGTTGCACTCATCGTACATGGGACATAACTACTCATGATCTTCTAGCTTGTGATCCATAATCATTTTAGCCCAATTTTCTTCAAAGTCTTATATGGTGTATGAGTCATAAACCCCACTACTGATTGCATTCTGAATATGTTCTGAATTTTTGTAACTCTTGAACTTATCCGGAACTTTTTTCATGATATGCCATAAACACCACCTTTGTCTCGTATATGGAAAAGCTAGGCTTATTGCCTTTTCATCGCTCTATCTTGATCCGTAATGATATCACACAGAGGGATGTTTGACATACAAGTAAGCCACTTCTTAAACAACCACACGAACGACTCGGTGTTTTCTTGGGTTACAAGACCACAGCCAAGGAATATGGACTGCCCATGATGGTTGACACCAACGAACGGCGCGAAAGGCATATTGAACCTGTTGACAAGGTAAGTGGTATCGAATGTCACGACGTTACCAAACTTTTTGTAAGCCTCTCTGCTCCTAGCATCTACCCAAAACACTTTTGTTAGACAATTTTCATCATCAAGATCCATGGAATAGACAAAATCGTTGTTGTCAGCTTGCATATTCCCAAAATAAAGCATCGTTGCTTGGGCATCCCCTCCTTTGATTGCACTCCACCTAACTTTATCCATATGATTTCGAAAATCCTTTTCTGTCCATGATTGATCATCATTGTCATCAGCCGCTTGTTGCAATACGTCAACAGTTTTGTTTATCCTAATACCCACATCATAGTTCAACTCAATCTCTCTCTGTACGTGGACAGGAATATTTTTATAGCACCTCAAAACCCTTTACTTTATTCCAATTTTCTTTTTTGAATTTGAAATCGAAACTGTCACACCAAAACCCTTTACTCTAGCATTAGTATAAAAATTTTAGGCTTGAACTTCAGAATCAAACAACATACTCACTTTTGGTTCTGTTTACTCCAATACATTATCACCATTTACTTCACAATCTTCTCTTATTTCCGCATTTGGATCTAGACAACCCTCGGTCATTTCCGAATCCAAACAGAAAACAAATGTATAAAATTTCATGTTAAGATAAAAATAACATTTTAACCTTTGATAAAGCCTGGTAATTAACTACATAATAATTTTTTTTTGTAATTGTCTAATTCATAATCGAAAACTTTATGCCTTTCAACTATTAAACAAGCATAAACACCTAAAGCGAACTAATATTAATTTTCAGAACTCATGATTACTTTTAATTTCAGTTATCATGAAAACAGAGAGTATAAAATCACTAATTATCTAACTTTCCAGTGTTGGTTAAGTTTTTCATACCACCCTTTTTGTTTGGTTGGAGCTTTAAACTTCAATTTTTTTTCTTCATGTAAGAAGTTGGTGTGTATTTCGTTGACCACTGTAAAAGTTGCAAGCTTTTACACACTTTAAGATAAAGGAAACATCTTTCTATTTTTTTTTATTAATAGTGGGGAAAACCCACTCTTTTATTAATAGATTTAAAAAAAGTGGATGAAAAAAAACAAAACAGAGTATCAAAATAAAACAACTTAAAAGTTACAGGACTTGATATAACACAGCTAAAACTCTCAGATTTAATCCTAATTAATGAAAAAAATCTTCGAAAGTTGAGGGACCAAAAATGTAATTGACCATATACCACCGTTTCGTCTGGTCTTCTCCTTCACTCATTCTCATCTAACTCCATTTTAGACAGAGAGAGAGAAACTCAAGCTTCATCTTCATTTCGAACTCTCAGATAAGGAATACCTTTCTCTTCCAACTTCAGAATATTTCTCAATTTACTAGGAAACTCTGCAATATCTTCTGAAATAAGAGGATCAGAAATACAACCCAGATTGGCCAGTAGATCAGCGCCTGAGTTTGCTTCTCTTTCCACATGATTTAACAGATAAGTACCCTTCTTCATCTTCTCATATATATTATGAACTAATAATTTCATCTTCCAAGTACACTTGCTTTTTTCAGACAAGATGTTTATTAGATATAGACAATCACTTTCTATAATTATATTAGTCAAATTTACCACAGTTAATCCCTGTAGTATAGCTCTAGCTTCTGCTTCCATCCCTGTATTACTAGTAGTTTTGCCATAGAAACCTTGTATAAATTTGCCTTGATGATCCCTTAATATTCCACCTACGCCACTAGAATTGGTGGAGCTTTTAAAACAACCATCTGTATTCAATTTCATGAATCCAGTTGGAGGGTTTTCCCACTTTATAACCCTAGCTTTTTTACCAGTCCTTACTGATTGTAACAAATTTATTTCATTCCAAGTCCACCTTTTAGGAAATCTTTTATCTATTTGAGAATAGTTCTAGATTAATCGAATAATTTCCATAATGATATTTTGAGCATTCATATTAATATTATCAAATTTACTACCACATCTAGCTTTCCAAATGCACCAAATAATGTATACAGGAAGTACCTTGATAACCTTTTTCTCTGGAAAATGACTTCTTTTTTCCTCATGTATCCACCAAGAATTAAATCTCCTCCTCAGTGTCAAAACATTTTGATTTACTCCCAAATACTGCGCAAAATACTTCCATACTTCTTTAGCAATTTTACTCATACATAACAAATGCTCTAAACTTTCTTCATTCTTTCTACAACATTCACAGTTGGAAGCTAATTGTATTCCCATTTTCTGGACAGCAAGATCCACTGGCACTACATCACTGAAACACTTCCATGCAAAACAGGAAATCTTCAGAGGTATTAGTCTATCCCATAACATTTCATACAACCAATTTTTGGTACTTTTCTTTCTCATAATATTCCAGGCTGATTTAAATGTGAATTCACCATTAGTATCCTCCATCCAAATAGCTTGATCTAATTTTTTCCCTTTATAAATTAAGTCTTGACCAAACAGACCTTGTTTAGAAGTAGGAATAATTTCAGTAATAGCTTCATAGTCCCACCCATCATTATAAATAAATCTTGACATCAGCAGCTTATTATCAATATTTTGATCCTTTAATCGTCCATTTCCAACCCAATTGTCTAGATTTACTGATATATTCCCTTTTTCAATCATCCAAAAAATGGCTTTTTCAGCAACCTCCCTTACCTGCATCATTCTGGACCATGTATTAGTACCTTTAGTAGCACTAATTTCATTTGGATGTTTATTCTTGCAATACTTTACCCTCATGTACTGAGACCATAGAGAATTTTTAGTTCTAAACTTCCACCAAAGTTTTAGTGCAAAAGCTTCAGAAATATCTTTAAAGCTCCTCAACCGTAATCCACCTTCAGAATTAGGTCTACAGATTTTACTCCATTTAACCCAATGGTATTTATTCTTACCATTAGAATTTCCCCAAAGGAAGTTTGCTATTATTTGGTCTCTCTTTTTTATAACCATTTTTGGAGGATTCATAGCTGCCATAGTATAAATAGGAATAGTCTGAAGTACATGTTTAGCTAGTAACAATTTGCCACCCATGGTTAAGTACTGAGTTTTCCATCCTGAGAGTTTGCTTCTAACTTTTAGAATAAGTTCATGGTATAGTAGACACTTTTTATATCCAGAATAAAGCTTACACCCTAGATAGTTAAAAGGAGGCTTTTTAACTGCAATATTCATAATCTTGCTTACTGCTTCTTTCTGTTTTTCTGTAACCCCCTTCGAAATATACATAAAACTCTTCTCTTTATTAACTTCTTGCCCTGAGTTTGTATTATACTGATGTAGAACCCTTTGAATATGTTTAATAGATTTGGTGCCTGCTCCACTAAAAATTATAATATCATCAGCAAAGGCCAAGTGTGTAATAATAGGAGTTCCTATAGCTGCTTTAAAAGATTTCCAACTCCTCTTGCTAGTTAGATTATTGAGATTTCTGGTCAAAACTTCTGAACATAGAATAAAGAGACTTGAGTATAATGGATCTCCTTGTCTTAACCCATTAGTGGGCTTGAAGTAACCTGTAGGAGCACTATTTACCAAAATAGAAATACCATTATTAGAAATAATTCTCCAGATTCTATCAATCCATATTTCTGAGAAACCCATTTTTCTAAGAACACTAACAATAAAGTGCCAAGAAATCTTGTCATAGGCTTTTTTCATATCCAATTTCAAAGCTATATTATTACCACTGTTCTTTTTATTTAGAGTAGAGATAAATTCTTGAGAGAGAAGAATGTTATCTATAATATCTCTATTTTTGACAAAACCACTTTGATTCTCTGAAATAATATTAGGCAACACTTTAGACAGCCTAGTTGCCATTATTTTAGAAATAACTTTATTGCAAAAAGTACATAAACTAATAGGTCTGAAGTCTGAATACTTATCTGCATTATTCTTCTTTGAAATTAGAACAATAAGAGTAGAAGACATTGCATTAGGTATTTCATAACCACCAAAGAATTGCTGAACTCCTTTGAGTAAATCTCCTCAAATAATATCCCAACTGTGTGCAAAGAAAAAACCATTAAATCCATCAATACCAGGTGCACTGCTTTTCTTCAAATCCCACACTACTATTTTGACTTTTTCTAGTGTAATTTCTCTTATTAAATCCTCATTTTCCTCATCTGTAACACGCTTTGGTATAATTTCCAATGTATTGTACTTGTAGCCAGTAGTATTAGTGGCTGTTAGAAGCTTTTGAAAATAATGTATGGCTTCATTTTGAATGTCTTCTTTTGCTGTTAGTTCTTGCCCATTATCATCAATAATGCAGGAAATAGTAATTTTTCTCCTCCTTTTTTTAACTATACCATGATAGAACTTGGTATTAGCATCACCTTCTAGAACCCAGCTTAGATTTGCCTTTTGTTTCTAGAAGTCTTCTTCTATTTTAAGCTTATAATTTAACTCAGCTTTTAATCTGCTTAATTCACTTCTTTTTTCAGGTAATGGATCATACTCAAATAGGTGTTCTGCACCCATAACCAGGTCTTCTGCATCAATCACTTGCTGAAAAATGTTACCAAAGGTAACTTTGCTCCACTTTGATAGTATTGCCCTGATTCTTTTTAAATTATGCACCAGTGAAAACAAAGCATTGTCATCCTTGTGATGCACCCAATTTTCTGTTAATAAATTCTTAAACCCAAGATGTGTTAACCAAAACTTTTGGAAAATGAATCTTCTGTTGTTATGATCCCCTTCAATACTAAAAGAAATTAATAAGGGACTATGATCAGAACTAACTTTAGAGAGATGCTCCAAAGAAATACTGTGAAACATATTTGAGCAATTATCATTCACACAAACCTTATCAATTCTTTCCATAATCAAATTATCACCTTCCCTTTTATTCCACCAAGTGAACCTTGATCCCAGAAAATTCAATTCATAAACCCCACACTTGTCCAAGCAGTCCAAATAGTCATTAGCACCATTTACATTAATATCCAAACCTCCTATTTTATCTTCTGCTTTAGATACAGTATTAAAATCCCCCACTATTAACCAAGGATTAGTAGTAGTCTTAGAATTTTCTAAAAATTGCCATAAAGCCTTCCTTTCTTGAACTGTACACATAGCATACACAGCTGATATTTGAATTGCATCTTTCTATGTTACTTAAGCAATTCACCTTAAAAACTACAATCAAACAAGCCCACAACTAAAATAAAGTATGGATACATTGAAATACATTGAAACTTGAAAGGAGACAATGATGATTATATAAATAAAAAACTGCATGATGGTTAAAATTAAGCTCACTAAGTATATTTAAAACATAAGACTGTAAGTCAATGATAAACATTGATTCGTATACACATAATCAGCATGTTAGTCCATCATTGGTAACAAAACTAACCAGAAATTAAATTACTAAAACCAAAATTATCATCAAAAAAATAAAAGGAATTGCAAATCTTATAAAACGATTAAGAGAATTGCCTACCGCTTAGGGAGGTGAATAGACCAATCAGAGTATCTTGGGAGATTGTATCCCTAGCTAGGTTAAGGAGGAAGATAATTTTGAGCGGGATATTATCAATTTGTTTTGGGGGGAATTGAGAAGACGGGGGATTTTTTTATTATTTTTAACTTTTATTTAAAAGAGAGATGAAGAGAGGTAACATTTTATTAATTTTTGGTGGGCCATAAGCCACATCATATTTCGATTCTGTCGTGCAAGAATTCTGTCCCAATTTATCGGTCTCTATAACATTACTGGGGAATTCCCCTTTATATCAATGTCGTCGAAAAATCTCACTAAACAATCTATCCCCACAGCATGTGTTGAGGGAGATTCTCTTTTCAAAACTGTGTTTACTAATTAATATAACAGACGTGGGGTTATCAATCCCACGTCTGCGTGGCATATTAATATTTTTTTTTTTTTTTGTTTCTTTTATTGCTGCGAATGTTTTTTCTTTTTTTCTCTGCTCTCTGTTTGCTTCTATGCTTCTTTCTTCTCAGTTCTTCTTTAGTTTAATATATCCAAAAATTCTTCAATTTTACCTAAAAACTTTCCCAATTTTATCCCAAAAAAACCATAACCATCAACCATCAAATTCCTTCATATATTAAATTAATATATTTTTTTATCAAATCGAACATCACTCCACCACTACAATTATCCCCAATTTTATCCAAAAAAAAAAAACATCTCCCAATTTACCCAAAAAAAAAACTTCACCAATTTTACAAAAAAAAAATCTTAACCATCAACCATCAAAGTACTTCATATATCAAATTAATATAAAACTCTAACCGTCGCCACATTTAGCAAATATAAAACTCTATAATCATCAATTACCGAAAACTGATTATAGTTACGAATGTCCTTCTTTTCGTTAAACAAAGTTGATCTCCAAATGATATTACAAATATGATGTTTCTGCTCATATAAAACGGTATTATCAATGGGACCTGTATTTAACTTTATTTTTTCTGTCATAGTACCTAAACAATTGAATATATTAACAAATATCACTATCAAATATAAATGATACAATAACATATTTAACATAAATTTAAATATATGAGATAATACGTTTAACTTCCAAAAAATTATAAGAATCAAACAAATTAATTACTAACCTAAACTTCAAAATAATAAAATGTCTCTAACAAAACAAGTTCACATGTACATGCCGAAACAAGTTTTTTTTAACCATTTATCTAAGTTATTTTCATTACTCAAGTGTTATTAAAACAACATATAACACTATATAATTAGAACTTAATATTAGTTGTGATTAAACAAATTTGAAAATAAATATTTAAAGGTCAATAAAAAATGTTAAATTTTTTTAATTAATAAATGTTATAACTTATTAATAATTATATCTATTTATTGGGAGAGGTTTTGGGTAAATTGGGAGATGTTTTTTTTTTGGATAAAATTGGGGATAATTGTAGTGGTGGAGTGATGTTCGATTTGATAAAAAAATATATTAATTTGATATACGAAGGAATTTGATGGTTGATGGTTATGGTTTTTTTGGGATAAAATTGGGAAAGTTTTTAGGTAAAATTGAAGAATTTTTGGATATATTAAACTAAACAAGAACTGAGAAGAAAGAAGCATAGAAGCAAAAGAGAGCAGAGAAAAAAAGAAAAAACATTCGCAGCAATAAAAGAAACAAAACAAAAAAAAAAAAAATTATTAATATGCCACGCAGACGTGGGATTGATAACCCCACGTCTGTTATATTAATTAGTAAACACAGTTTTGAAAAGAGAATCTCCCATGTGTTGATGCTCATAAGGTCTAATGTAAATTAACTTGATATTACACTCAAAAATGTGTTTGACCATGTAGCGCGGTCAGGCTTGTTTTTCCTCTTGTACTCCGATATCTTTCATTCTATGTTCAATCTTAGTGCTCTGATTACGAACGGATCTGCTTCCGTTGCTTCTAGCTACAGTTAGGAGATATTGTGATGTTATTTGGTGAAAACAACTCAATGTTTATAAACAGAAAAATGAGATGAAGTGTAAATTTCATACTAAGGGCTTATTCAATCAAAGACTAAACGAATGGGTTTTCATCTATACTAGCTAACATATATTTTCACGTAAATTGGTTAGATGTGTAACAGTTAGTTTAGCATCGAATTACAGTTATATACCTAGTAATTTATTTATGAACAAGTCGCAGTATATGTAGTGTTAACTAGTATCATGAAAATATTATTTCAACTGACAAGAGTAATAGAGAAACTGAAATCTACAATTGTATTACAATATCAATCACTTTTATCATAGTTAATTAATCACTTCGATCAAGTTTCATGCTTATAAAATATGCCTTTTTGAATGCAGTACTCTACAAATTTGACATAACATAGCAATTTGATGGTACGAGAGCATGTAATATTTCCAGAACAGTACTATTAATTATAAGGCTGAATGTAAGTTTAGACTGCCACACAAAAAAAAAATAACTAACTAATTAGGGCACAATCAAGTCATTCCGCTAAATGTAAATTTGAAAAACGCCTAAATGTGAATTAAGGGGACATAAAAATCACAGGGATCGGCAAAATTGAGAAAAAAGCCCAACTAGGACTTCAACAATTAAATATAGGATCAGAAAAAAATAAAATATATATATATAGGAGCATGACAGGTTTGTTTTTGGCTCATACTCTTCCTTCCAGTTTATGGTGCATAAGTAATTTATTTTATTTTGGGCGACGAGTTTGTTTCCGTTTAGGTCACTATATAATTTACTTCACGGGCAAGTTTGGTTTGTATAGTTGCCTAAACATGTTACACCGCCATGAACCACTTAAATTTCAGAATAACACTGCTAAAAAATGAAAAAAAAAACATCATTTAGTAAAAGTAGAGGCGACAAATTAACATAAACTAGAGGAACATAGTAAAATAAAAATAAAAATCGGGTCTTTGATTAGTTTTTCTAGTATTTAATTTTATTTACACATCCAACGCTACAAAACCTATCTATGAATGCCTAGATGTCCTTGTTGGTGCCGTGGCGCATAGTGTCTTGGTAATGAGATAAATGATAATGATCACTTGTATAGTCTATAAATGTTGCACATTTATCTTTATTAACATTTTTTTTTCAAAAAAAAACAGTGTTAGTTTTTTAAAATTAAATATTTTTTAATTTATTTTCTCATATATATTCAAAACTAGAAATGTATAAAGTATGAAACTCATCTAACCTACACGATCCCAATGGACTAAGTAATCTTATAAACATTAAAATATTGATTATAATTTATTAACTTCATTTATTGAAATTACAATATTAGTATATATACCAATTGCGTTTTTTTTAAGAAAAATGAGTTTCTTTTTTAATTTAGTTAAACTAAAATTACTAAAAGAACATGAATGCAATTATAGGGATCTTTATTCATTTAACATTTTAACTTGTAAAGATATTCTCAACATATTAATATTATTGTATTAAAAAAACAAAAATAAAACATTTTTTTAAATGTGGTTGGGACTTCCGTGGGGATTCATCCCTATACCCAATCTCTATCCCGAAAGTATTTGGATCGGAACAAACCCTGATTTTTTTGGGTCGGGGGCATGTTGGAAAATTCGGATCGGGTTTTTCGGACTTTTTACCTACCCAACTAAAATAATTGAAAAAAAGACTTTGTTGATTCGACTTCTAAAAGAATTAGAAGACATCAGCATTAAAGAATATTACTAAAAAAGAGTTTTGATGTGCAATTGAACTAATAAGGAATTAGAGTTAGCTCACTTGTTTCCAATTCTCAGTCAGTACGATTCTTTGTATTGGTAAAAAAAATTAAACGTATTATAAAGAATAAAAATAAAGGTTTTAAAGTCGCAACTCAATTGATTCAACTTTACCCAACAAAATTTAGTGGTCTCTAATATAAAATCGTCGTCAAAGAATTCTTTGCCCGAAATAGAAGTCTGGAACAATGTTTTAAATACCGTTATCGTTAACATAGCGTTTTTTTTTAAAGTTATGCTAAAAGCGCAAATAGCGTAGCAACGAACCGCTTTGCGGTGTATTTTTTTTTTACCTATATAATCATATAATTCAAATGATTATTATGTTAACACACCTAAAAATTTAATCCTAAATTACAAAATTATAACTCATAACAATATTATAACTCTTATTTATGTATATTTATGTAAATAAATAATTTGTGACCCAAAATGACGTAGCTGTATCCATTTCTTTAATAAAAAAAATTTTAAAAAAATTAATTAATTAATTTTCTTTTTAAAAAAACTCGCTTTTTACGATTTTAATCACGCTATTTGCGCTTTTTGCATAGGCGGTTTTTTCCCGCTAAGCGCTATTTGTGCAATGTTACGCTACGTTGCGCGCTATTTTTAAACAATGATCTCGAACTCCACAGGTCATTAAAACTCTTGTAAGCTCGTTGGATACTCGCTGATAAAGTTTCCAAAGTTTTGATAAGTTTGTTGAATCCCTCCTTGGATCTCACCAGAGCTTGCCTTAACATTTTCACAGATTTGAAAAGCTAGTTGAACCTCACTGGAGTTTGCTGGACTCGTCCAGGATTGTAACTAGTCCTTTTTATTGTTTGACCAAATGCTAACTACTTTTGCTTCCTTGTGCTTTTTGTAATATAGCAATTCTAAATCGGTACCAAACTCAAATTGCCTTACTAAGTATGACGATACAACATTAATACCTTACAACAAATTATGCATGTTCTCGCATCTCAGCATAAAACATTAAGAAACCCCACAAGAAGCACTACCAAGCTCAGTCTAAGAATCACTAGAGGTATGTGAGCTAGATAACGCGAGATATTGTACTCCGACAAACAGCAAGGTATGTCTTTCTTTCTTCACATGTGGTACCGTTTGGTGGACAAAATGCAATAAGGGAGCAAAAAATTGGAATTAAACCCCTCCTTTTCGACAAATTATTAGATTCCGGAACAAATAGTATTTTTCGTACTCTAATTTATCTATTTTAACGGACGCAATGGTCATCGAGAAAAAGCTATATATTAACACATGGATATTCTTAAATGGCTTGCCAAAAATACGATGGCTACCAATTTAATACTACCCAATAATAATGGTGGCATTATCAAGCATAAAAAAAAAACAAGATCCTCACAAACTCTTCCATACGAAAAACATTTAGCTACAACACTTTGAAACTGAGTTCATAATATCTTATACAGACCAACGTCAGTAAGGCTACCAAAACTTAAACTACTTTCTAGGGCTGAGGAAAAAAGAACCAGCCACATTTCAAAGCCAAATTATGAAATTTTAAACTCCTTGTTTCTCCTTGGGTTTAAGAACCACAATTCCAAGGATGCCATCAGTCCTGAAGTTGGGAGAGCTCATGCGGGGGTCCATCAGGTCCACAGGTCCTTTGCTGATACTCTCCTTTCGAATTTGTTGTCATTTCGGTGCTTGTAATGACTCCCTGTATATTGACTGTACCATCTCTCTTGATATCATTGGATACTGCCATAACAAAATCCTACTGTTAATATATTTCATATCACGAATGTTTTTCCAAAAATTACAGACTCCGGCTTGATCAACAATCACAGTTCCTAAACCAACCTCTTAAGGGTCGTGGATGGATATAGTGCTTTAGCAAGAAAATAAAAAGTCTACTAACTTAAGTAAAATTAAGCAACTGTACCGTTCCAGTTTACAGATGGCTATTTTAGGTGTGAGTTCGTTATAGGCACATTCTTTTACCCACATGTTCTTACTTATTAATTAACTTGGAGATGGTTATCTTCTAATGTGTTTGAAAATTCCAAGTAGTATGACAACCAAAAAAAATGTCGGTGTTGGCTGAGAAAGCAATAAAGTATTTTGCTGTTCATGGTGTACTTATCAATATACATCCCTCTTCTTCCATATATGCTCTATTAATGGTTTTCTGTTATAATTTACTCACAAAAGAAAAAGAAAAAAGAGAGAGAAAACCGTGGAAGGCATTTAGCTGTTTTAAAGCAAAATTGTCATTAAATTTTGAATTGGATTTAGTAGTAGTTTTCCTGAGGATCCTCCCTTAGTATCAAGTCAATTCATAGTTCTTGGACATTTGTAGATTCAGAATATAGTTTCCTGATAAAGCTATTATAAACTTATTTCTTATAAAATAACTCTTTTGTAAAGCTAATGACAGAATAATTGCTTATAATAACCAAGGAAAATATGACGACCATTTTATATCAGATAGTTCATACAGTGACAGATCCCACCAACGTACTGAGCGACCAGAATTAGTTGCCATTACTTCAAGCCAGATTTGTTAGCCATCATGATCAAATTTTGTACCCAAAAAAATTCACGAATAGACAACATGTTCCCATTTATATATTAATCACCAATATAACTATACATTTTATCTTTTATTGTTAGGTATTCTAAATTTTAGTGCATATTTAAGCAAAAGAAATTATACCGCAAAGCGCTATTTAGCAATGCTATTTGCGCTTTTACTGTTTCTCTTGAAAAAACGCTACGCTAGCGATAACGATATTTAAAATATTGATACCAAATATCAAAATGTATCAAAACTAAATCTGGTGTACTAATTAGTTACTAAATCAAAATACTTAGTACACTGTTCTATCACATTTTTTTCGATTTTATACATTTTCTATCCCATACTTCCGATTTTTCTAAGCTATGTTTATTTCCTATGCACTGTACAAATAGAATAAAAATGTCACCTTGCTGAACTAATTACAAGTTTTGCTCAGGACACAAAAATCGAAATAGTGTAATAAGTTGGTATTTCTAATTAACCCTTACAAAATAAATAACTTACTAGCGTCTTTGTGAACACCGGGCAGCGTGATGCGACATAGATATGCCATGTCATTTATGCCAATGTCGACAACTCCCATAGGAGGCCCTAACTTTGCATCTTTGGCAGTTCCAGTCAAAAGAACTGCAAGACTTGGCTTGTGCACATCAGCAGTCAGCTTCGTCATCTTTCAGCGCTTGAGCTCGGTATAAAATTCTACCAGGAGTTCAATAAGGTCATAGTAGACAATTAGCATCAATTAGTTATCAATAATTATAAATTCCAGACATGGATATTAAGAAATGGAATAACAGCAGGCAATCAGAGTTCCTTATAGCTTACAACTTAAGCTCGAACATATTTTATTTCTTTTTTTGGATCGTCGTAAAAGCTCATATAATAATTGAACTTTGTGCTCAAAAAGTCAATAAAGAATGTGAGTTTCTTCTACTAAGGGACCAAATTGCAAAAGTAAGGGTAATATCATTTTTGTACTTCAATTTATAAGCTTTTAACAATTAACTTCACCATACAATGAAATTTCACATTTCAAACCCCGAGAAAGAAAGAAAGAATCATCAGTACAAAAACCTATCAAAATCTCCTAATGTAGACATCAATCAGCAGAAATTGAAGAGTTATTATATTGTATATTCATTAGGAGAATTGTTTTATAGATTTGAAATGGATAAAAAAAGATTAGTTAGGAGAATCGTATAAATTTTGAAACATTCTTATATTCCGGTTGATTAAATAATAACTATAAGTTTTTTTTTATCAAAAGATGTGCAATTTTTTTAAATTAATTAGAAAATACCCTTACATTGCAGTAAAATAATTCTTTTACAATATTAACCCATTTACCGACCAACCCGCAACAAGACTGCTTGTTTGTTTGTAGAGTTTAAGTTAAAGCCTAAATCTTTTTAAAATGGTAAAAAAGTTATCTTGTTAAACTACAGTGATTAAATTCAGGAGAAAATAATAAGAAAAGATGAGATATTTTCCATAAAATAATTAAAGGGTTACTGAGACATGGACTGTAACCATAGCTTTAATTTATAATATCAATCCAATTACAAAAGGATAATAAACTGAAATGGAAATATCCAGGAAAAAAAAAGGGAAAAACATGAAGTGATTAATTTCATTAGAAAATAATAAGAAAATATGAGATATTTCCATAGAATATTTAAAGGGTTGATGAGACTTGGACTGTAACCTTAGCTTGAATTTAGAATTATCAATCCAATAACAAAAGACTAATAAATTGAATTATAAAATATTCAGACAAGAAAAATAACAGAGAAAGAAAAAACATGCACCTGAATAGAGAGAAATTAATAATATGGAGAAAGATAAAATTATATTAGTGATTAAGAGAATTTGAAAATACCTCTCAAGTTGAAGAGAAGACAAACGGTACAAATAAGAAAAAGCTTGCGTTATGTTTTTTAATTTAGGGTAATCTGTCACTAATATAAACTACTATAAGACAAGGATAAATTGCAATAAACCACTTGAGTTGTGGTTGTTTTGCAAATTACCGTCACAAAGTATAAACTAAGTATGTGACCCCTATAAATTTTTGATGTTTTGCAACTTTGTGTATTTTAGTCTCTATCCGTTTTGTTTTGTTTTGTTTTATTTTGGGGTACTGACCAATAAGTGACATGGAATCAAGTCTGCAAACAAACCGAGCCGAATATGAAAATGAAATTTAACGTTCGTTAAGTAAACAAAATGAAAATGAACACGACATTCTTCGTCCGTTAAGAGCTTGGTTCGTAAGATAGTTTTTTAACAATTTAGTATTATTACCGTTACCATCGAAACTTATGGATTAAAAAGAATCTACATTAAATAATTACATGGGGAATAATCTCCACGATTAGTTTCACATTCTTTCTAGCTTGTATGTACATAGGAAGAATCCTTCAATCACATTTAATGCAACATTTACAATTGATCGTTGTACTTGACATAGAAACCATATAAGTCATCTATTGCTAACATATACAGATGAATATATATAAATGCCATACATTATTTTCCAAAATATACGGTAGTATTTCTTTTCATTTAAGGAGGCGTAAGCAATAGTAAGATAATTAAAATTTGGATATCGAATAAATGCATTTGGCCTTTTCTCCCATGCATGGTGGGACAAGAGAAATGTTAAATGGAAATTAGAATAAATACATTGCTTAATTAGCAAGTATCTGTGTATACAACATTATCATAATTAATTGTTTCTTATCTTACTTTATAATATAGCTCATAAAGCGATGTCCATAAAACAATGATCATTAAACTAGTTTATGTATACAACATTATCATAATTAATTTGCAATTTCATACCTTGTAGTTTTTGAAATGAAATGAACAATGATCATTAAACTTGTTTACATCTTGGATCCCTGTAGTTTTCAAAGCAATTCCGTTCCTGAAATCAGAAATAATGCTAAATATGTAATGGAATATTTTAAATAAACCAAACATTATTTAATTTACGATTGAAATCAAGCATATCACAACATAAAGCATTCAACAAATTAATAAAGAAAAACGTGCTTATATTTTAGCTAGCATACTTTGGTAATTCCAGGAAATCACGTTTCGTTTCTTATGACGTATTTGACAACTCGTGCTATTTTGTTGACTCTAATATAACCGATGTTATAGACTTGTAACTATGTTTTCTAATAATTATATAATGTTAAACTATGTGTCAATATGCAACACATGCAAAGGCCTTCGAGTTGTATCTCAAACTTGCATCTCAAAATTACATATGCAGGGTTTTAATGAAATGTATTTAATCAATCTAATGTTTACTCGATCAACCAAATATTAATCAACCAAATATTATGGGACCTTAAGTTATGGGGGACATGATAAACGTTAGAACCACGACATGCAGGGCAAATCTTGTAAGAGTATGCGTATTGGTTGGCCTCTAACAAAAGTGAAAACAAAATAAAATAATCACAAGGTGATATCAGATCAGGACCCCCAATCCTCTCACAAGCACAACTCGACTATCGTTAATCTATTTTTGTTTGGTGTACTTCTTATCAATTCAATATATTAGAGACTCTTCTGTTCATTTTACGATATCTTTTACAATAGATGTCAATTCGTCTTCATCTTCAAAGGTCAACGACTCCTTAGAATAGTCCTCTTTTATTTGTATGTATCATACATGTGGCTTCAGTTGTCATGTTTTCTATTCTCCTACTTCTTTTATATGTGCTTGTTGCAATTTGTATTATATCTTCACAAGTTTTTCTAGTTTTCTGCTATTTAGTATTTCTCTATGTCGACTTCTCTATTGTATTGTAAATAACCTGTGTTGCGTCTCTTTTAGCAGATTACATGTTCCTCAATCCCGAAGATTCAAGCAAAAATATAATGACATGTGAAATTTTGAGGGGGGAACAAAAAAAAAGTATTATTTGATAATCGGGGTAGTTGATTAGTCCTTAATATTGTAATATTTTGGTGATATTTATAAGGATTTCATCAATCTTAGAATGTATGTGTTAGGACCAGATTTCTGGTCTAAAGTTTATTTGTTGTCTATTGGTTTTCACTAAATTAGCCTAACTGTTTGTTAAGAACTAAGACAGTGTTGACAGGTTTCAAGTACCAATTGCAACCTCAGTTACAACCTGCTTAGACAGCATTGGTGGTTTCAAGTACCAGTTGCAATCTCAGTTGCAACCACAGTTCCAACCTGCTGTTCAGCAGTATTCTGTCTAGTTCTGTAAAACTGCATAACTGTTCTTTATTGATTATTATTTGTTCTAAATTATGCAGGATATATTCTCATATGTTCGTAAAGGTTTAATATGCGTAAATTGAGAATATCAAAGTGTTAAGGAAAGATGTTTTCTAAAAGATATAAAGAGATTAGTTTATAACGTTATGTTTCCTTTTAATATGTATCTCTACTCTTATGTTTGTCCTTATCACGTGTTTCAATCTTTGGTCCTTATCATATTAAGTAAAGATACGTTCAAAGATTGATTGTTATATGGAGTTGAATGTTTCATATGTTCATAGAAAGATATTATCTTTAAAAGATATTATCTTTATATGTTTCCTTTCAAAGGGAAAGACTAACTCCTACTTTCAAGCTTGTTATTAAACAGGTATTAACCAATGATGATTGGAGTCAATCCACGCTGAAGAATCACGTAATACTTGGAAAGATTGAAGCCAATCAACAAAGTCAAAAGCAATCAAAAGATATTGAAGATAGAAGATTGTTTTTACTTGCTTATATACTTGATAACTTTAGCTTGTAAAAGGTGTGTGTTCTAAATTATAAAGAACCCATTCTTGAGAGAATACACAGAGAGCTTTAAAAAGAAAACAATGGTGGGATGCCATTGATTTATAATTGATAGTTATAGAGTAGGAGCAATATAGAGATAGGCAGAAAAACCTAGAGGGAGTCTAAGAGTTTTTCATTAAGACTTGAATCCTATATTGTAAGCTTTTTATAATATCATAATCTGGGTAAGTGCCCCGGAGACGTAGCCTAGTTAGGTGAACTCCGTTGTTAAATGTGCGTGTGATTTATTTCAAGTACATTTAACTTTTCACAGTTTTGTCCATTAATACACATGGTTCCAACTGTGGTTGCAACCTCACTTGGAACCTAACTGCAAAACTGCAACTAGAACAGCGGATAGGAATTTCAATTAGTATCAGAGCTTCACACTAGATCATACTTAGTGTGGATCCTGTGTTCTGGTTAAAATGGACTTAATGAGGGAAGGAAACGCATTCAACAAACCACCATTGCTTGAAGGAGGAGTCAACTATGGAGTTTGGAAAATCAGAATGAGGTCTTTCATTAAACAGCAAAATGAACATGCTTGGAAAACAGTACTGTATGGTTGGGAGGTTCCAACTGTTACTGATGGTGAAGGTGAACTAGTGTATGTACCTGAAGATAGATGGTCTGCTGATGAGGATAGAAAATCAAGTGCAAATTCAACAGCAATAAACTTGATCTTTGCTAGTGTCACTCTCAGTGTGTTCAGGTATATTTCTCATTGTGAAACTGCCAAAGAGGCATGAGATATTTTATAAGTAACCTTTGAAGGAACTATTAAAGTAAAAGCCTTTAAACTCCAATAGTTAACTACTCAATTTGAAAATTTAAGAATGGAGGAAGATGAAACCATTGAACAATTTAATGGCAGAATTTGTGATATTGCCCATCAAACTGGAACCTTAGGTGAAAAATACAGTGATGCTAAACTTGTTAAGAAAACTCTAAGGTCTCTTCCAGAAAGGTTTGAAATTAAGGTTACAGCTATTGAAGAGTCAACAGACTTAGATAATCTTAAACTTGAAGAACTTATAGGAAATCTAAGCACTCATGAGCTAAAATTCTTCAAACATAAAAGACCAGAAAAGGGAATAGCATTTCTGGCTAAGAAATCTGAACCTAATGTCTGTGATAAAATGAGTGATGAAGAACAAGTAGCTTTCTTTGCTAAAAAGGTTTACAAAAAGTTTTATAAGAAAAAACAGGATGATACTGGTATTACTAATAACTTTCAGAAAAGCGATTATCAAGGTAAGTCAGAATCTAGGTTTAATAACAATTCTACAGGAAAGTGGAATCCTAAAGAGAAGGATAACAAAGATTACAAGCCTAGAGAAATTCAATGCAGAGAATGTAGAGGTTTTGTTCACATTCAGTCTGAGTGTGCAAATACTTTAAAAAGGAATAAAAATGCTTATATAACCACTCATAGTGATAGTGATTCTGAGAGCAACAGTGATGAAGAGGATGATTCTAATTTTGTTAATTTTATTGGAATAATCACTGACAAAGAACCTACTTATGAAAGTAACTGTGAGTATGTTTCAACCATAGCTACTACTGCTCTTAAAACCTATAGTAGTGATGAGGAAGAACCTTCTGATGAAAACATTACTCAGCAATATCTTGTTCTTTATGAAAAATATCAATGCCTTAGTAAGCAATCCTTGATCATGAACAATCTTAATGTTAATCTAAAGGATGAGGTTAATAGTCTTACTGAGAAGCTTAACATTCAATTAGCTGAACTTACTGAAACTAAAAAGAAAATAAAACTGCTGAATGTTTCTGCTTCAGAGAAATTAGATGACATGCTATCCTATTCTAGAGGGTCTAAAGACAACAGTGGTTTAGGTTACTATGGTTGTGGAAGTACAGGAAAAACTACCTTTATTAAAAAAGCTGATGCTAAAGCTGAAACGCACAATTTTAACTATAAGGTTAGAAGCTCAGTTGCAACCAAAGTTACAACCAGGAATAAAACTCATGTGTTTGAGAAAAAGGTTAGAAGTACAGTTGCAACTAGAGATGCAACCACAGTTGCAACCAAGAAAAAACTGAATAGCTTTGAGGTTAAATCTACTTTTAGAACTAAACTGTGTAACTTCTGTAAAAGATCTGGTCATTTAGAAATCCAGTGTTATTTAAAGAGGAACAGAAAGTATATTTCTCAGAAGAACTGGTTGGCTTCTGTCAATAAAAAATTGAACTGGGTCTGGATTGTTAAAGAAAAACCTACCTCTATTGCTAATAATAAAGTTGCTATTACTTCCTTAAATGCTGTTACTTCTAATGATTGATATTTTGACAGTGGTTGCTCTAAGCACATGACAGGTACTGCAAGTTTCCTAAAAAATGTCATTAATCTCACAGGAAACACTGTTGTGTTTGGAGGTGGAGATACAGGTAAAATTGTTGATAAAGGTACGTTAAACAAACCTGGAATGCCTAATATTGATGATGTTTTTCTTGTAGATGGTCTAAAAGCTAATCTTATTAGTATTAGTTAACTATGTGACAACAAAATGATTGTTAAGTTTAACAAAGATAAGTGTCTAATTACTGATCTTAACAATGATGTGGTCATGACTGGAATTAGATCAACAAATAGCTGCTATGTGTTTGAAAAAGCTGAAAAAGAATTGCCTCATAATAGGTGTAATCAAGCTATCACTAATAATGCTGATATTTGGCATAAAAGGCTGGGTCATGTAAATTACAAAACCTTAGATAAGCTAGTTAAAGAAGAATTGATAAGAGGTATTCCTAAACTTATTGCTAAAACTCAAAGTGTCTGTGGTGACTGTGCAGTTGGCAAACAAACAAAGAATATTCACAAAAGTACAAGTCAAATCTACACTAAGAGAGTCCTAGAACTACTTCATATTGACTTAATGGGTCCAATGCAAACTGCTAGTATAGGTGGCAAAAAGTACATTTTGGTAGTTGTAGATGATTTCTCTAGATACTCTTGGGTACTTTTCTTAAAAGATAAGTCTAAAACTTTTGATCTCTTTAAAACTCTGTGCTTAAAACTTCAAAATGAAAAAGGTTCAACCAGTGGTAACATTGCTAGGGTCAGAAGTGATCATGGAACAGAATTTGAAAACAGTAAGTTTAGAGAATTTTGCAACTCCTTAGGTATTAGTCATGAGTTCTCTGCACCTAAGACTCCACATCAAAATGGCATAGTTGAAAGAAAAAATAGAACCATTCAGGAAATGGCTAGAGTCATGCTTAATTCTTAGAAACTTGCCAACAGATTTTGGGCTGAAGCTGTTAATACTGCCTGTCATATAGTTAATAGAGTTTACATTACTAAAGGCATTTCCATGACTGCTTATGAAATATGGAAAGGTAGAAAACCCAATGTTAAGTATTTTCAAGTTTTCGGGTGTGTTTGTTACATTCTTAGAGATAGAGAACATCTTGGTAAATTTGACTCTAAGAGTGATAAAGGAATCTTTCTTGGTTATGCTCAGAATAGTAGAGCCTTTAGAGTCTTTAATCAAAGAACAAACTGTGTTATGGAATCTTATAATGTGTTATTTGATGACTTAAAAGATGTGAATGAGACTACAGGTGATGATGAAGAGTCAGATATGATAGGAAAAGAACCTGAAGAAAGTCAGCAAACAAGCAGTCCAACAGTGGTTGGAAGTCCAGTTGCAACTGAGGTTGAAACCCAGAATAGTGCTGAATCTGAAGAAGAAGAAGAAAGTTCTCATGATCAGTCAACTAGCAAGCCTCGCTATGTAAGGACTCAGAAAAATCATTCTCTTGACAATGTCATTGGAGAAGTAGCTTCAGGTATGAAAACCAGAGGTAAAAGAAATAATGTTGTTCACTTTGCTTGCTATATTTCTCAGTTAGAACCTAAGAATATAAAAGAAGCTTTAGAAGATAGTGAATGCATTTTAGCTATGCAAGATGAACTGAGTCAGTTTGAGAGAAACGATGTATGGACTTTACTACCCAGACCTTCTAATAAAAATGTTATAGGGACTAAATGGATCTTTAGAAATAAAAGTGATGAGGAAGGAGTGATTATTAGGAATAAAGCAAGGTTGGTAGCTCAGGGTTATACACAAATTGAGGGAATTGATTTTGATGAAACCTTTGCTCCTGTAGCTAGAATTGAATCCATTAGGATGTTACTCTCTCTTGCATGTCTGTATGATTTTAAACTGTTTCAACTTGACATAAAGAGTGCTTTTCTGAATGGTGTGATTAATGAAGAAGTTTATGTCTGTCAACCTAAGGGATTTGAAGATCCTAAATTTCCTGAACATGTTTATTTGCTGAAAAAGGCCTTGTATGGTCTAAAGCAAGCTCCTAGAGCTTGGTATGATAGATTAACCAAGTTCTTGATTAAAAAAGGTTTTAACAGAGGGGGAGTTGATAAAACTCTGTTTACTAAGAAAACTACAAATGATATAATCATTGCTCAAATCTATGTTGATGACATTGTATATTGGCTCTGCTTCTAATAACAGAATAGAAGAATTCATTTCTGATATGAAGAATGAATTTGAAATGAGTGGTGGAGGTGAATTAACTTACTTTCTAGGATTGCAAGTTAAACAGAATGAGAAAGGCATTTTTCTATGTCAGAGTAAATATGCAGACAATCTTGTTAAGAAGTTTGGTCTGAGTGAGAGTAAAGAGAAGAGAACCCCTATGAGTACTACCCTTAAACTGTCCAAAAATGATAAAGGTAAAAGTGTCTGTCCTAGTCTTTATAGATCCATGATTGGAAGTCTGCTTTATTTAACTGCTAGTAGACCAGACCTTTGCTTAAGTGTAGGAGTTTGTGCGAGGTATCAGGCAAAACCTTTAGAACCTCATCTTCTTGCTGTCAAAAGGATTTTAAGGTATGTAAAAGGCACAATTCACCTAGGGCTATGGTATTCTAAAGACACAAACCATTTTCTGGTTGGCTACTGTGATGCAGATTGGGCAGGAAACATAGATGATAGAAAGAGTACTTCTGGTGGTTGTTTTTATTTTGGAAACAACCTTGTTTCATGGTTTAGTAAAAAGCAAAATTGCATTTCTTTATCTACTGCTGAGGCAGAATATATTGCAGCTGGAAGTGGATGTACTCAACTTATTTGGATGAAACAGATGCTAAATGATTATAATGTTAAGCAAGAAATATTAACTTTATTTTGTGATAACAAAAGTGCTATAGATTTAGCAAAGAATCCAGTTCAACATTCCAGAACTAAACACATTGATCTAAGGCATCATTTTATCAGAAAACTAGTTGAAGGAAAAAGCTTAATTTTAGAACATGTTTCAACTGAAAAACAATTAGATGATATTTTCACAAAGCCCCTTGATACTAATAAATTTGAATCTTTAAGGAGTGACATAGGGGTATGTCACTATGGATCTAATTGAATACTCTTGCTATGTATGTCTGTTTTGAGTCCCTTTAATACTTTTTAGTTCTAGAGGTAAGTCTTTATTGAGCTTTGAAGTTTTTTTCTTGAAAAAGCCTCTATTTGATGTCTCATAAATAGATGTGATGTAACTTGTCCTAAAACCTCTCTGGTAATAGAGTTGCAAGCACAAAGTGCACATTTTACATAGTGGTTGCAAGTTCAGTTGCAACCCCAGTTGAAACCACATGCTCGTAAAACTGGTGTCAAGCTCAGTTGCAACATCAGTTGAAACCTCATACTCATAATACCGAAAAAAATTCAGTGATTGTCCATACACTCTGCAATGAAAAATCCAAGACAAAGTCTTGTTATTTTTGACATCACTTATACTCTTTCCTTGCTGAAATCATCAAACTAGTTTTTGTGTAGAGATGAAAGTGAATTTGCTCAATTTAAGCTCTTAAAATCTAATTTCTATTAAAGTTATTTTATGATAAACATATCTTCTTGAGTAAATTGCTAGAGTTCTGTTTTTCAAAAGTGCAAATATCCTACTAATTTGCTATCTTCTCTTGAAACAAGTCGAAATTTCCTTCAAATCTTCAACTACTTAGAATTCAAATTTTTGGGTAAATCTGGTTACAAGGAATGTTTATCTTTATTAATTGTTGATTCTATCTTTCTGAAAAACTGTTTCCTTCGTTATTTTATTGTGTTTCTATTGATAAGAGAATTCCTTAATTTTAGCAAAATTTGGTTTCAAAAATTGATTTGAGTATATCTTTTTCTAATTGTAAAACGATTTGGCCTTTATTGCTATTTATCCAAACCTCTTTTTATTATTCCAAATCAATCACAATAATCACAATTACTCTCTCTCTTTCTATTTTAAGAAACCCTAAGTTTTTCTGGAAAACCAAAACAGCGAAGTTCTAAGTCCTGTTCCAACCGTAAGTTGAAACCATGTCTTCCATCCCTTCTAAAAACCCCAACCTGAATATTGATGATGACTGCACTCTAAGAGATTTCATTAATAAATCTCCAACCAATCCAGGCTCAAAAGCTAAGGTAGTCTTCCTCCTCTAAGAAACAGAGGTCAAAAAAACGTGCTAGGAGAAATTATGATAATGATCCTATTATTGCTAAGTTTGACTATGTTCCTAAGTTTAATACAGTTGATCCTAGGTTCTGGAGTAGGAGAATGTATAGGAGGTTTAAGGCTTTTTCTAGTAGAGAAATTCACAGTGAAAGAAGGCTTAATTTGGTTAGTTATCCACACATACAAGTGTATGTTGAAAAGTTGTTGTCTGCTGTTGGTTTAGGAAAAACAATTACCTATGCTGATTCTTTTCTCCCTGCTGTTGTTAAAGAGTTCTATGCTAATCTAAGTAGCATTGCATTTGATGAGGGAAACCCTGCTTATGGGAGAGTATTTTTGAGGGGTGTCACTTCAGATTTTACCCCAAAGTTTATCAATGAATTCCTGGATGCACCAAATCCTTCTGTTGAAAATATTGATTATGACATGGAAGTCATTGCTCTGGTTCTCACTGGAAAGAACAATAGATTTGATGGCAATTCCATCAAAACATCCTCTCTCACACTATGTGCTACTGTATTGCACAAAAATGCTAGGTTTAACTGGACACCTACCAAACAACCTTCCAAAGTCAACAAAGAAATGACCATCTTTCTGTATAAAATTATGTCTTCACTACCCATTAACTTTGGCCATCATGTCCCTCACTTGGAACCTAACTGCAAAACTGCAATTAGAACAGCGGATAGGAATTTCAGTATGTCTAAGAATTTTAATATACCGTTTTATGTATTTTTACATTTTTTTTACCCGCCAACCAGTGGCGGAGTCTAAACTTTGAACAAGGTGAGTCAAAATATTGACAAAATAAAAAAAAGTTAAAATTAAGAAAAGCGAAACTTCTAAAGGTCAAACATTGCTACTTAATTTACAATCGACTCATACGGTCACCCATATCTTGAAAGCGATGGATAAGACCCATCATCCAGATAAGCCCTTTTCTCAATTTCTTGACTATATGTGATTTGGGTGTGGCATGTGGGAGAGAAACAAATAGAGACATTAATTCATGGGCAATTTAGTCTATGGAGAAAGATACACTTATAATCCATAAGAACATTTTAACGGAGTATGAAGAGAACAATTTTCTTTTAAAAGGGAATGACTCTGAGTTTTTTTAGTAATAGCATGTTAAGATTAAAGTGAACGGGTGAGAAAAACGACAATGTAAGTAACAATTTTTTCGTGTTCTTCTAATCCATCGAGATATATACATATAGAGAGAGCCAAAGAGAGAGAGAGAGAGGCAGAATCTTGTCTGTCCATGGGCGGATTTAGGGGGTGTAGGGGTGGCCGCCACCACACTAAAAATTTTAAAAAACAAATATTTTTATGTGAGACTTACAAATAGGTATATATCAATTAATTTAAGGATAAATTAACAAAACATACTACTTTTGAAACTAAATTAACAAAAACATACCCAAAAATTTCTAATTAACAAAACATACCCAAAAATTTCTAATTAACAAAAACATACCCAAAATTTCATAGCCTAATTTGTATATTTCATACCCTTATTCCAAAAGTTCACACCCTTATTTCAAAAGTTCATATCCTAATTTGTATATTTCATACTGTTATTGCAAAAGTTCATACCCTTATTGCAAAAGTTCATACCCTAATTTGTATTTTTCATACCCTTATTTCAAAAGTTCATATCCTGATTTGTAGAGTTCACCCTTATTTTCAAAGTTCATACCCCAATTTAAATATTTCATATCATTACTTACATAATTCATATACATAATTTTCAACATCATACCCTTAATTCACGTAATTCATACACTTATTTTTCAACATTATAAACTAATTAACAAATCCAACTCTTACCCGTCCTCCGATCTCGAACTACCACGTCGCTGTCGTGGGCCTCTCATTCGACGATCGCATCTCTGTCGACATCAACCTCGAGTTTTTGATCTCGCTCTATACCCTCGCCGCCGATTCCCACAAATGTGTCTGTCTCAATGTCAACGGAAGAGAGAGATCGAAGAGAGATGGAAGAGAAGAAAAAGATCAGAAAAATAGATGGAGGATGGAGAGAGAGATCAAAGAGAGAGATGAACTATGAGAGATCGGAGAGAGTGAGAAGGAGGAGGAGAGAGATTGGAGGGAGAAAGAAGAAGGAGAGAGAGATTGGAGAGATTGTGAGAGGAAGAGAGAGAGGAAAGAGATTGGGAGACATGAATCAACTTTTTTGTTTTTTATTAATTATTAATTGAAGGTATGTTTTTGTTAATTTAACTTTTGAGTGTATGTTTTTGTTAATATAATAGGTGTAGGGTATGTTTATATTAATTGCACCTCAATTTAATTCCAAAAACTCACTTACGTATACTTATTTACAATTAGTTACATATACTTATTTACAATTAGATACATATGTCATTAGCAACATCGCCATCCAAAACTTCATCAACTCCATCCCAAGCGGGTACTGGGCTCGGAGGAAGTTTTCGGCAAGCGCTTCTCAACTACTGATGCACTCCTCGCTTACTGCACCCACCTTACAGATAAAAACGAGGAAATGAGAAAACTAAACCGGTCTCTACCCAGAAGAGAGTCAGTTAGATAGACATATGTTGAGCTCAAGAAAGCTAAGGGCAACCAAGGAGAGGTAGTCAAGGCAGCAAAGAGGGATAACGTATACAGAAGGCCCGAAGATTAGAAAAATATAGAGCACTCTACAGAAGCTGAACAAAAACCCTATCAGCTAACATACCAGTCCCGAACATGCCACCTCGACAAGAGCCCGTAGAAGGAAGAGAGTGGAGAAGAAATTTCGAACCGGTCATAATCAAATATAACTTTAACCGTTCTGCAAAGGACATGCTCAAAGACATCTACAGAGAAAGGTGGTATTCAGGACCGGAGCCACACCTATCACCATCCCACCAAAGAAACTCCAAAGGTGGTAAAGTCTCTAACAAAGAAAGTCTTTCAATGAACCGAAGGCATAAAAGTCCTTCAATGAACCGAAGGCAGCAGGGTTAAAGTCCCCAAAAAAAAAAAAAAAAAAAAAAAAACCAGTCGAAGGCACTTAGGCATAAAAGTATTCAACAAATTAAAGGCCTTAGGATTAAAGCCACCTTTGACGAACGAAAAAGTGCATGTATTACTTTTCTATTAAACCTTCGACGAAATGAAGGCACTCGGGTTTAAATCCGTTCAAATATATATCATGATGAAACACGTTAAAAAGAACAAACTAGTATAAAAATCTCAAGATACGTATGCACATTTCCCTAAAAGAGAACAAGAAATACAAGAAATAATGTCTATTCATAGGTAAAACAGAAATATATAGAGCGAGCCCACGTTACGAAGGCAATAAGAAAAGGTTCAAGACAAATAAATAAAGACAGGCAAAGGCCAATAAAACAAGGAAGGAAAAATAAAACGGCCTAATTCGACGACGAACTGTCACACGACGAATGGGAGGGGACCTGACCAAGATCGACCGCCTCATCATCTGTGGAGGTATCCTCATCAGTCTCCTCACCTTCTAAAATCTCATGGGGAAAAAGAGAATCAAAACTTGTGGTATGAGATCCCACAAGACCATCCACCGATAATCGAGCGGTAAACTCCGCTGCCTTGGTCCTATTATGAAAACCAGTAGCAGCAACTCGACAATCGTTCTCAAGGGGTAATGATCGTACTTGGCCTAAGGATGAAAACGTATCATGCTGAGCACAAGAAACACGGAAATACTTCACTAAAGCATTGGCATGAGGCACCAACGTTTTCAACTTATTTAGCCACTTGTCCTTCAACCTCCAATACCGATCTAAACGACGCTCCTGAACCACAAAAACATACTCGGTGCCCTTCACATAGTCCCTGAAAGAGGCCTACCGGACCTTTAATTTTTCCTTAAGGCGGACACATTCGGCATGAAGGGTATCATTCTTCCCCATCAATTCAACATAAAGCAAACTGGCATGAAATTCATTCACCGCACCAGACGGGAGCCCAACCCCGGCAGCACCAGTAGGTCCTACCCAGGATTAACAAGGACCGGAGAACCAATCTGATGCAACAAATTAGCAGGTGTCTATAAAGATAAAGAAAAGTACTTCAATAAAAGTTATAAAACCAACAAGGGAAATCAGAAACATCGACATTTATACAAGTTACATCTCGAAAAAGTTCAATTAAAATACAAGTTAGAATCCTAATCTAAGTCAGTCGGACAGAGGAGCAATATGTTCATCGGGAGACGCTGAGGTCGCACCAACATTGGCATAATGAACCTCCTGCAATGATGTAATATGTGACGCGAGGCGCCTCTTCACCTCAAGATCGATATTATTCAAAATAGCAGTGGTCTCATCGACATGAGCCATGGCAATAACCATGCGCTCTGCTCGGGTTACACCTCGGGTACCCTTCAAGTAATCATACTGTTCTAGCGCCATAGTACGGGCCCAATGAGCCTTAACAAAGGAGAGCAGTAAATCAACATCATCAAAAGCAACCTCCTACACCAAGTGCAAAGTAGTAACCCGGCCACAAGCATCGTCGCGAGATCGACGAAGTTCACTTAGAAGCTCCTTCGCCTCTCTCTTATTCGCAGTGTAATGGGAAGTCTTCCTACTAAACTCCTCACCCAAATCACGTAAACGAGTCGATAAATTCAAAATATGAATGCTAAGGTCATCGATCTCACAACGAGCAGGGGTTAATTCATAAGCATGAGATGAACCGGGCACCTCAGCCTTAACGATATCACAAACAGGCCCATCACCTAACCTACAAATAGGCCGGAACTAGACCACCTTGGCCAAAGGGTTAACCGGAACTAGACCACCTTGGCAAAAAAACAGCCAAAAAAGAAGAACGAAAAAGAGGAAGTTGCAATTAAAATAACGTGCAAACTTTACAAGAGAGATCAAAAGAAGGCCACAAGCTGGGCACAAAAACTCAACTAAATGTCCACAAAAGACACCGGATGACCTAGCAGCATGGGGAGCTCTTCATCTCGAATATTGCCCCTATCCACGGGAAGTGGAGGGGCCACTCGGAAGGCAGTATAAGCAAAAGACCACCACGCGGGATGAGAGAGAGTTACTCGTGGTGGAATTCTAGATTTGGGGTTATTTTAGGGACAAATCTTAGGCTGTTTGGGGGTGTTTTAGGGCCAAATCTTAGGTTGTTTGGGCCTATTTTAGGGTCAAATCATTGGCTGTTTGGGGATGTTTTAGGACCAGTTTTTGGGCCAAATTGTAGGCTGTTTAGAGCTGATTTGGTGTCCATTTTGGAGCCAAATCGGAGGTTGTCCAGGGTTTAATCGGAGCCGGTTTGGTGACTAAATCGGATTACTGTTTAGAGTTGAAACGGACTCCAGTTTATGGGTAAACAAACTCCGTTCCATGCCTTTTTATTGTGGGGTTGAAACTAAGCAATCAATTGTGGGTTTTGTAGTAGTTACATCATGTATGCGGCGCTGAAACGCTGGCTTATTTGTATCTCAAATGGCGTGTGTTAAATCTTGTTTAGTTGAGTTTGTATGATTTTTGGTGTACATGTATGTATGCTTTTATTTTGTGAGTATATACATCCGTAAGTTCAAAATGTTAAGAGCGCTTGCACCAACACCGAGTTCCAATAGTTTTGTGGTTCGAATACATCAGGATTTGCCTTTTTTTAATTACTTTTTTTTAAGTAATATATATGTAATTTGTGGTGAATTATATTGTGTTATGTCAACCAATTTCGACCGAATTAGATGCACTTTCAGCTGAACTTGATGCCTTTTCAGCTGAAGTGGATGCATTTTCAGCCGAACTTGATGCATTTTCAAATAAACTATATGCACTTTCAACTAGACTATATGCACTTTTATTAAACTATATGCAATTTTCACTGAACTACATGCACTTTTAGGTAAACTAGATGCAATTTTAGCTAAAATAGATACACTTTTAGCCGAACTATATGCACTTAGGAGTCAAATATATGCACTTTCTACTATACTATATGCACTTTTATTGAACTAGATGCACTTTCAGCTGAACATGATGCACTTGTAGCCGAACCAGATGCACTTTTGATTAAAGTATATGCATTTTCAACTGAACTATATGCACTTTCATTGAAGGGTATGCACTTTTGACTAAACTGTATGCACTTTCGACTGAACTGTATGCACTTTCGACTGAACTGATGCACTTTTTACAGAACTATATGCAATTTCGATTGAACAATATACACTTTCCGCTTTTCTAAGGTGAAAATGCCACGTTTTGGTGAAAAAAATGTTTTTTGATGAAAAAAAATATTTCTCGTTGTAAAAAGTGGTCTATTGACAAAAAAACAATTTTATAAAAAAAAATTGTGATTTTCTTTACCATTTTTTGTGATTTTTTCATTTTTTTGTGTTTTTTGTGATTTTTTTATCGTTTTTTGTGAATTTTTTTTTGTCATTTTTTGTGATTTTGTTTTTATAAAAATACATATTTTGTGATTTTTATCTGTTTTAATAAATTTTTGTGATCTTTTTTTTGAAAAATACATTTTCTTGTGATCTTTTATTTTTTTTAATTATTTTTTTTGTGATTATTTTTAGAAAAAATGCATTTTTTATTTTTTTTTCTTTTTCTAATTTGTTTGTGATTTTTTTCCTTTTTTTTATAAAAATAATTTTTTTATGATTTTGTTATTTATTTAGTTTTTTATAATTATTTTCATTATTTATATTTTTTTGTGATTTTTTATGTTTTTTTCATTTTCATAGAATTTTATTATAATTTAAAACTATTTTTGTAGGGTTTCTAGAGAGAGAAAGTATGTGTATTATGCTTTGTGTTGCATAATTCCATTTTGGTAAATAATGTGAACAATTATTTATGGGAAATGTGAACTTATGAAGGTTAGATATGAGGAATATAAGCTGTTACGTGATAGTTATAAGAAATTCCCGGTAATGTTATTGAGACAGATAAATTGGGACAGACTTCGTGCATAATAGAATCGAAATCGTATCGAAATATGACGTGGCATATGGCCTACCAAAAATTAATATAATATTACCTCTCTCTTTTCAATTAAATCTCCCAAAATTATTAAGCTCATCAAACAATTCTCTTCCATAGATGAATCGTCAAAACCCAAAAACTAAACAAAGTTACAATACACCAAAACATTTGTAAACAGAAACACGCATGGGTCGAAAAAAAACTGAACATATATAACTTGAAACCCACGTACATATATAACCTGAGTTGCACATATAAAACTGAAACTTTTATTAATCAGTAGCAAAATCCATAGAATCATTGACCAAAACGGCTCATCCAAACTATAAAAAAATGTAGAACTACCAAAAATTGAAAAAAATGGAGATTTATTCCAGCTCTCTTTCAAAATAATTAAGAATGCATAAACTCTAAATCAATTTGCACATCTTCGCAACTTCAGATTCCTCATAAGAAAATTCTAGGTAGCAGCTTTCCGTCTTCTAAAAGAAATTGCATGGCATTATCGTTTTTGTAAAAATATAAGAAAATAATAAAATTAGTGTCGTCAATACGGAGTAGTATTGATTTATAAAGTAAAATAAAATAAGAAAAAAGCATAACTTCGAAAAACCTACATTAGTTTCATGAATCAACGTCAGATTCGTTATGATCAATCAAGCTCACACATCTTTGTGAATTTTCGAGTTCTGGCACTTTTTTCTTCGATTTAGTATCCTTCGTAGATTTTTCCTAAAAAAAATACAAATGGACAAATTCAAATATTTTCATTGTATTTTTATTAAAATCGATTGAGTAATCTCTCTTTATTTTTTTCCTGGTTTTTGGAAATTGCATATTACAACCGCTCTTTTTTACTAAAAATTATCAACAAAATATATTTTTTTTATTAAAAACTGTCAACAAATTATATTTTTTCATGTTTGACTCAAGATTCCTTAATTCTTACATTTTTTTGTTGTCATCTTTGACTAGATTTGTAAGAAAGATAAATATGAATTTTCTTATCATATATATGTTACTGAATAAAGATTTGTTAATCCTTATCATTTTGCTCATTTTGATTAAAATTGTCTTTTTATGATTATTATATATTATTTTTTTGTAATTGTTTGATTATTTCATAATACTAGTATATAATTTTACATAGGGACATTATTTATTTTTATTAAAAAAAATTAATTTGATCTATTACCTATAAAAATTATTTTGGTAGTAAAATCTATCAATGATGAATTATTTTCCTTATTAAATTTCACATGTGTCAATCGATTATTGGAGTAATTAAATGGGAAGGAGGTAGATCCTCCTACCCTGGTAGGAGGAAAATTTTGTCCTATGTTTTAGTACAAAGTCTCTCACTGAAATTCTATAATTTGTTTTTTCTCTACTAATTTTGACTTCAAAGAATCAGATGCAAGTTTCTTAAGTGAAACCATGGCATGTAATTACTTAGATGCCCAAGATTGAGAAGATCAAGTGGTTTACCAATTTAGTTTTACTATAACTTTAATCGGTTACATATTACTCAAGTTCTATGTCATGATCATCTAAGTCTCAAAATATCTTTTGTACTTTAACAGCTTTGTGATGTTTTGAATAATATTTAAGTACTTAAAGTTAGTGATTTTGCTGAACAAGTCATTTACAATGTTGTCGATTAAAATTGTACGGAGTAATCGTAAAGACATACAAAAGTTCTATACAGTAAAACCTCTATACAGTCATCTTGTGGGGATGACGAAAAAATATTACTATAGCGAAATGTATCAAAAGTTTAGTTAAACAAATACATGTATGTAGAAAACAAATACATGTATTTTGAAATTTGTAAAGTCAAATACAATCTTTCATATAACTTCTTTACATGTATAAATACTAGGTATATTAAAGTAAACATCATCATAAATTTATTTTAACTAGATATATATATTTTTGTAATGAAATGTATTTTATTCCTATAAGGAAGTGGATTTATAACTAACGGGACCATAAAAAACTACGGAATATGACAATACAGAGTTTATTCCTATTTTGAACCGGTCCGAGTTAGGACCGGGATTTTTTATTACTATAGGGAGGTTATTCCTATATGGAGTATTCTTATAGAGAGGTTTTACAACGAATTAGAACTAATCATATATTGGTGTGAGTACACTTACTATGTTTGCATCCTTATTCTTTGCATCGCTTCATTGCTTTTTTTTCTTCTTTGCCTCTTTCTCATATTTTGAAAGTTTTCTCTTCATTTCTGGTTGTCCCTTTTTAAGGCCTTGACTTTGATCACCCACATCTAATGCATCGTCTTCCGTAGTGCTAACATCGATAGATATGAGACTCCTGAATGGCATTTTATTCACGAATTGTTCTTTATTCACTTCAATAAATTGTGTCAAATTATCCTTGAGGTTATTAGTCATGCTTTCAGAAAATATCACGCCATCGGCAACTTCAATAAATAAGCCAAGCACCTCATCGTAATGACGCCATTCAATTTTTCTTTGCCTTTTAGTATAACCTAAAACCACTTTCGTGTGACACCGTACAATATTTTTCCGTCATCGATGTAAAATGTACTTCTCTGGAATCATGGACAACTTTTTTAATTTCCAAACTCTTAACAGGTGCACACACATCATCCCTTTACTTTCGAACATTCGACAAATACAATTTGTTTCTTGAGTTCTTTCATCGAAATGAACTAGAAACTTAACTGTTTTGTTGAATTTTGTTGTAGCACCAGCTTTGAAAGTATGTTCAACGATAAATTGTTCAATAACATCAACTACATCACTAACTTCCAGCTCGCAATTTATAAACTGATGAAGTTGTTTTCGAAATTGCTTGAATTTTGTTACAGTATATGTCACGCCCAAAATCCGTAAGAGACGAATATCGAGGCATGACCTTTTTAAACAAAAGAAAACTGAACCTGTTGGTATGAAATTTGAATTTTTAAAAGAAAACACAAGCAAGCTAAAGGAACAATTAAACAATTTAATAAAAGTGTTTGCCAAACGCGGCTACAAGACGAGATAAAATAAACGAATGTAAATTGCCCGTAGGCTACAACCTCAAAATATAATATAAATGAAAAGAAAGCGGAAGCCCCAAACCCATGATGTTGCAAAGCAACAGCTCTTATCCAAACATGGCAACCTATGTGGTACCTGAAATACAAAATTGTAACGGTGAGTCCCACGGACATAACTAGACGGGATGGCACCACAAACACCATCACTCCATCCCATAAATGCAAGAGCTCACAAATTCTACAACTACGATAATCGACGTATAAAAAGAAATATAATAACATTCTTCAACAGGATAAATTATATAAATTAAATAACTTCAACACACGTCTATAGCATACATGGACCTCTCACGCCACCTACCCCAGTCCGTAAGGTAGGTCATTCCCTATCCCTTCGGCCGTCTTATGTCCCCGGAATTAGGGAGAGACATAGACCATTGCAACATAAAAGTAGATTTATAGTGCGCACTTGGACCTCTCACACCACTCGTCCCAGTCCGTAAGACGAGTCATTCCCTATCCCTTCGGCCGTCTTATGTCCCCGGAATTAGGGAGAGACATAGACCATTGCTAACATAAAAGTAAATAGAGTGCACACTAGGACCTCTCACGCCACTCGCCCCAGTCCGTAAGACGAGTCATTCCCTATCCCCTCGGCCGTCTTCTGTCCCCGGAATTAGGGAGATACAGAGACCATTGCCACTACAGCTAAATCACAAGGCCTCGGCCAATAATATAAAATCATCCAATTAACACAATCTCATACGTATAAATATTAAGCCCACGACCAATAATATTATACTTATTCAAATAACACCATCTCATACGTCACTTAATGTAATACAACATAACACATAACCACATGTACTAATTTCACAACTAGCCAAGCGCTTTAACAACATAAAATCACTTTCAGGCATTTTAACAAACACCTTGTATGCATAAACTACAATTCACCATTATTCAACATAAATTTATCCAATTTCATCAATAATTATATAAACACATAATCAACGCATAAAACATGCAAACCCATCCATAATCTCATTAATCCGAAATTAATATAGCTAACTCATCAATTTCTTCCAATCAAATAAGTGAATAAAAACATACAACAAATAAACCCAATTAACAAATTAAGAACATATTTAAGATAAAAGGAAAAAAACCCCAATTTAAAAATAACCGTAAGACCTAATCCTAATATACACGCTCGTCTAGTCGCAATGGATAACCCCCGTTACCTTAGAGCGTAGAGGATATGCTTCTGGTATGAACCCGCTAACGGTGGTTTCCTCTTCTTCTTCTTCTTCTTTTTCTCTCTTTTCTCTTTTTTTCTCTCTTGTATTTGGCTGGTTTTTGTTTTGAATGTGGCTGAAAATAGGTTTAGAAAAACTGTTTTGAGATAGTTTGGGGAAGCGAACTATTTGGTCTCCAAAGTTCTAAAAGTTAACTCTTAATCCAAAAATATAGTTTTACTACTCAAAATAACAAATATTTAGAAACAAAACTATTGGGTCCTTTTTATTTATAAAATTAGTAACAGGTTTTAAAAATAAAGTTTTTCGGAAGAGTTTCGGTTTTTGGCTAAAAATCAGTCGAGTGACCGGTTTTTGGTAAAATTTGAATAAAAAGTTTTTGGATAAATTAATTCCTAATTAAAACACTTATAAAAATACGGGATGTTACAACTAACCCTCCTTAAAAGAATTTCGTCCCGAAATTTCCTCTCTAAACAACTATACCTAGAAATGATAAACTTTTATAAATATGGCCATAAAATTTAAACGTATAATACGTGTCATCATTTAAGAAATAAAATACTCATGGTACACAACTCATACCACTCTTCCATCCATAACTCAAGTAAACGAAAGGTACGTAAATAACTCGATAATGTAAAACAATGACTAATAAAATAAAAGACAATAATGCAACAAAGGTAACATGTTTCTAGCTAAAAAACTAAGATGACACGCTTCTACCTCAACAACTCCACAACGTCTACAAAACTCAAAATACATGAGCTACACATAAGAATCTCAAATAAGGTAAACACCTATATGCAATATCAAACATAGTAAAAGACAACAACTCAACAACATCAAAACGTCCCCAAGACTCAATGTACGGGTCTTTCTAGTAAACATAAACACCAAACTCTAGGCGTTACAACTAAAATAAACTCCAAAATATAGGCGTTACAACCCTTCCCCGATAAAGAAATTTCATCCCGAAATAAGAAAACATATTATTTTTTTGTAATTCTTTGATTATTTCATAATACTAGTATATAATTTTACATAGGGACGTTATTTATTTTTATTAAAAAAAATTAATTTGATCTATTACCTATAAAAATTATTTTGGTAGTAAAATCTATCAATGATGAATTATTTTCCTTATTAAATTTCACATGTGTCAATCGATTATTGGAGTAATTAAATGGGAAGGAGGTAGATCCTCCTACCCTGGTAGGAGGCAAATTTTGTCCTATGTTTTAGTACAAAGTCTCTCACTGAAATTCTATAATTTGTTTTTTCTCTACTAATTTTGACTTCAAAGAATCAGATGCAAGTTTCTTAAGTGAAACCATAGCATGTAATTACTTAGATTCCCAAGATTGAGAAGATCAAGTGGTTTACCAATTTAGTTTTACTATAACTTTAATCGGTTACATATTACTCAAGTTCTATGTCATGATCATCTAAGTCTCAAAATATCTTTTGTACTTTAACAGCTTTGTGATGTTTTGAATAATATTTAAGTACTTAAAGTTAGTGATTTTGCTGAACAAGTCATTTACAATGTTGTCGATTAAAATTGTAGGGAGTAATCGAAAAGACATACAAAAGTTCTATACAATAAAACCTCTGTACAGTCATATTGTGGGAACGACGAAAAAATATTACTATAGCGAAATGTATCAACAGTTTAGTTAAACAAATACATGTATGTAGAAAACAAATACATGTATTTTGAACACAAATACTTGTATTTTGAAATTTGTAAAGTCAAATACAATCTTTCATATAGCTTCTTTACATGTATAAATACTAGGTATATTAAAGTAAACATCATCATAAATTTATTTTAACTAGATATATATATTTTTGTAATGAAATGTATTTTATTCCTATAAGGAGGTGGATTTATAACTAACGAGACTATAAAAAACTACGGAATATGACAATACAGAGTTTATTCCTATTTTGAACTGGTCCGAGTTAGGACCGGGATTTTTTATTACTATAGGGAGGTTATTCCTATATGGAGTATTCTTATAGAGAGGTTTTACAACGAATTAGAACTAATCATATATTGGTGTGAGTACACTTACTATGTTTGCATCCTTATTCTTTGCATCTGTTCCTTGCTTTTTTTTCTTCTTTGCCTCTTTCTCATATTTTGAAAGTTTTCTATTCATTTCTGGTTGTCCTTTTTAAAGGCCTTGACTTTGATCGCCCACATCTAATGCATCGTTTTCCGTAGTGCTAACATCAATAGATATGAGACTTCTGAATGGCATTTTATTCACGAATTGTTCTTTATTCACTTCAATAAATTGTGTCAAATTATCCTTGAGGTTATTAGTCATGCTTTCAGAAAATATCACGCCATCGGCAACTTCAATAAATAAGCCAAGCACCTCATCGTAACGATGCCATTCAATTTTTCTTTGCCGTTTAGTATAACCTAAAACCACTTTCGTGTGACACCGTACTATATTTTTCCGCCATCGATGTAAAATGTACTTCTCTGGAATCATGGACAACTTTTTTAATTTCCAATCTCGTAACAGGTGCACACACACCATCCCTTTACTTTCGAACATTTGACAAATACAATTTGTTTCTTGAGTTCTTTCATCGAAATGAACTAGAAACTTAACTGTTTTGTTGAATTTTGTTGTAGCACCAGCTTTGAAAGTATGTTCAACGATAAATTGTTCAATAACATCAACTACATCACTAAATTCCAGCTCGCAATTTATCAACTTATGAAGTTGTTTTCGAAATTGCTTGAATTTTGTTACAGTATATGCGTCATGGAATTGGTTTTCAAAGTCAGACAGACGTATGTTGGTACTGTGAGTTCCTCCACTTAGCATCCGCTTCTTCTTTCTTTTTAACTTTCCTATGTAACGCAATTTCATATTTTTCAACAAACTCTTTTCGTGAAGTTTTTCGGTAAACAAAGCCTTTAAAAAACGAATTTATACCCTCACTGCGTTGGGTTGTGGACATCCCTGCCCAAAAAGTATCTGTGACAAATGTCGGTATCCATCGGTTGCACTCATCGTACATGGGACATAACCACTCATGATCTTCTAGCTTGTGATCCATGATCATTTTAGCCCAATTTTCTTCAAAGTCTTATATGGTGTATGAGTCATAAACCGCACTACTGATTGCATTCTGAATATGTTCTGAATTTTTGTAACTCTTGAACTTATCCGGAACTTTTTTCATGATATGCCATAAACACCACCTATGTCACGTATATGGAAAAACTAGGCTTATTGCCTTTTGCATCGCTCTATCTTGATCCGTAATGATGCCACACAGAGGGATATTTGACATACAAGTAAGCCACTTCTTAAACAACCACACGAACGACTTGGTGTTTTCTTGGGTTACAAGACCACAGCCAAGGAATATGGACTGCCCATGATGGTTGACACCAACGAACGGCGCGAAAGGCATATTGAACCTGTTGACAAGGTAAGTGGTATCGAATGTCACGACGTTACCAAACTTTTTGTAAGCCTCTCTGCTCCTAGCATCTACCCAAAACACTTTTGTTAGACAATTTTCATCATCAAGATCCATGGAATAGACAAAATCGTTGTTGTCAGCTTGCATGTTCCCAAAATAAAGCATCGTTGCTTGGGCATCCCCTCCTTTGATTGCACTCCACCTAACTTTATCCATATGATTTCGAAAATCCTTTTCTGTCCATGATTGATCATCATTGTCATCAGCCACTTGTTGCAATACGTCGAAAGTTTTGTTTATCCTAATACCCACTTCATAGTTCAAATCAATCTCTCTCTGTACGTGGGCAGGAATATTTTTATAGCACCTCAAATATTCTGTCCCTTTCGGATCCATTTCATGGTTGTGTTCTAGTTCGATGGAATTTACCTTCCATCGCTCATCAAACTGTCTTGTTATTTTCATTGTTGCTTTACAATTTGTTTTAGTTGTCCAATGACTAGCCATCGGATCAACAAGCTTTTGTGACAACTGAACTGTACCCAATACTTTATTCCAATTTTCTTTTTTGAATTTGAAATCGAAACTGTCACACCAAAACCCTTTACTCTAGCATTAGTATAAAAATTTTGGGCTTGAACTTCAGAATCAAACAACATACTCACTTTTGGTTCTGTTTACTCCATTACATTATCACCATTTACTTCACAATCTTCTCTTATTTCCGCATTTGGATCTAGACAACCCTCAGTCATTTCCGAATCCAAACAGAAAACAAATGTATAAAATTTCATGTTAAGATAAAAATAACATTTCAACCTTTGATAAAGCCTGGTAATTAACTACATAATAATTTTTTTTTGTAATTGTCTAATTCATAATCGAAAACTTTATGCCTTTCAACTATTAAACAAACACAAACACCTAAAGCAAACACAAACACCTAAAACTTTATGCCTTTCAGAACTCATGATTACTTTTAATTTCAATTATCATGAAAAAAGAGAGTATAAAATCACTAATTATCTAACTTTCCAGTGTTGGTTAAGTTTTTCATACACCCTTCTTGTTTGGTTGGAGCTTTAAACTTCAGTTTTTTTTCTTCATGTAAGAAGTTGGTGTGTATTTCGTTGACCACTGTAAAAGTTGCAAGCTTTTACACACTTTAAGATAAAGGAAACATCTTTCTATGTTACTTAAGCAATTCACCTTAAAAACTACAACCAAACAAGCCCACAACTGAAATAAAGTATGGATACATTGAAATACATTGAAACTTGAAAGGAGACAATGATGATTATATAAATAAAAAACTGCGTGATGGTTAAAATTAAGCTCACTAAGTATATTTAAAACATAAGACTGTAAGTCAATGATAAACACTGATTCGTATACACATAATCAGCATGTTAGTCCATCATTGGTAACAAAACTAACCAGAAATTAAATTACTAAAACCAAAATTATCATCAAAAAAATAAAAGGAATTGCAAATCTTATAAAACGATTAAGAGAATTGCCTACCGCTTAGGGAGGTGAATAGACCAATCAGAGTATCTTGGGAGATTGTATCATTAGCTAGGTTAAGGAGGAAGATAATTTTGAGCGGGATATTATCAATTTGTTTTGGGGGGAATTGAGAAGACGGGGGAATTTTTTTATTTTTTTTAACTTTTATTTAAAAGAGAGATGAAGAGAGGTAACATTTTATTAATTTTTGGTGGGCCATAAGCCAGATGGGGGAATTCCCCCTTATATCAATGTCGTCCAAAAATCTCACTAAACAATCTATCCCCACAGCATGTGTTGATGCTCATAAGGTCTAATGGAAATTAACTTGATATTACACTAAAAAATGTGCTTGACCAGTAGCGCGGTCAGGCTTGTTTTTCCTCTTGTACTCCGATATGTTTCATTCTATGTTCAATCTTAGTGCTCTGATTACGAACGGATCTGCTTCCGTTGCTTCTAGCTACACTTGGGAGATATTGTGATGTTATTTGGTGAAAACAACTCAATGTTTATAAACAGTAAAATGAGATGAAGTGTAAATTTCATACTAAGGGCTTATTCAATCAAAGACTAAACGAATGGGTTTTCATCTATACTAGCTAACATATATTTTCACGTAAATTGGTTAGATGTGTAACAGTTAGTTTAGCATCAAATTACAGTTATATACCTAGTAATTTATTTATGAGCAAGTCGCAGTATATATAGTGCTAACTAGTATCATGAAAATATTATTTCAACTGACAAGAGTAATAGAGAAACTGAAAATCTACAATTGTATTACAATATCAATCACTGTTATCATAGTTAATTTATCACTTCTATCAAGTTTCATGCTTATAAAATATGCCTTTTTGAATGCAGTACGCTACAAATTTGACATAACATAGCAATTTGATGGTACGAGAGCATGTAATATTTCCAGAACAGTACTATTAATTATAAGGCTGAATGTAAGTTTAGACTGCCACACAAAAAAAAATATAACTAACCAATTAGGGCACAATCAAGTCATTACCGCTAAATGTAAATTTGAAAAACGCCTAAATGTGAATTCAGGGGACATAAAAATCACAGGGATCGGCAAAATTGAGAAAAAAGCCCAACTAGGACTTCAACAATTAAATATAGGATCAGAAAAAAATAAAATATATATATATAGGAGCATGACGGATTTGTTTTTGGCTCATACCTTGGAGTTTTTGAAATGAAATGAACAATGATCATTAAACTTGTTTACATCTTGGATCCCTGTAGTTTTCAAAGCAATTCCGTTCCTGAAATCAGAAATAACGCTAAATATGTAATGGAATATTTTAAATAAACTAAACATTATTTAATTTAGGATTGAAATCAAGCATATCACAACATAAACCATTCAACCAAATTAATAAAGAAAAACAAGCTTATATTTTAGCTAGAATACTTTGGTAATTCCAGGAAATCACATTTCGTTTCTTATGACGTATTTGACAACTCATGCTATTTTGTTGACTCTAATATAACCGATATCTGAGGTGTTATAGACTTGTAACTATGTTTTCTAATAATTATATAATGTTAAACTATGTGTCAATATGCAACACATGCAAAGGCCTTCGAGTTGTATCTCAAAATTACATATGCAGGGTTTTAATGAAATGTATTTAATCAATCTAATGTTTACTCGATCAACCAAATATTAATCAACCAAATATTATGGGACCTTAAGTTATGGGGGACATGATAAACGTTAGAACCACGACATGCATGGCAAATCTTGTAAGAGATCCCAATCATATTTTTCTCAACTAGGTTATATAGACATTCATACAAAGTAAGTTATATTCATTTCGCATATTATAACGTATGAACAAATGTCAATGATTCAGTTTTGTCTTGCGTAAAAGCAGACCAAAATTGCAACCTAAAAGTGGAAAGAAGTTGGAATTTATTTCACTCATGAGAAAGATCAAGGAAAATAAAATGAAAAACAATTGTAAATAATAGATATAAGAATATAAAATATCCAATAAAGAAATCTGATAGATATCGTCTATGTACCTGGAGGATCCTCGCTTTTGGATCGTAGAAGTAGCATTCCCACATAAACCAAACATTAGAGGAATGAAGATAGCTACTACAATGTCACTACGGAATGTTTCATTCTAAATCTAGATATAATTAAATATCATAACGGCGAACTGGTGTTATAGAGGATAAAAAGAATGAATGAGAAGTGAAGACAAATGCGAATGGAAATAGGGTTTGTAAGATGAGCTTTTATAGAAAATTATTGTACAATACAAGGTGTAAAAGAGACGATTCGTCACAAATGATTTTAGGGTAATGCAAATTACGTTTTGGCCTATTAATATAAGTCACGATTGCACATAGACATGGCATGTCCAAAATACAAATATTAAGATGTGAACCATACGTGAATCCATTGAGTACATTGGTATATGTGCTAAATATTATTCATTTGTTCATTTTAACAAATTTTTTAGGTTCACATCAAAATAATAAACTTGAACTACAAAGTCATTTGCATTAAATAAAATAAAATCAAATGCTTTTGGAAAAATGGAACTAATCTGAATTGCTAAAGTTTCGGTGTATTATAACTTATAAGCTTGTCATTTTATCTTAGATTTTATGCATATCACGCCCTATTTACTTCATCACTGGCATTTTAGAGCTATATCGAACCAAGGTGGCCTACCACTATCCCTAATCTAGACCATAAGGCCGTAGTGTAATAATTCTCTAGGTGCTACCCGGTATTGAGGTTCGGAATGAGTTATTGTAATGGATGACACAATCAGATTACAAGGCCTAGCCACTATAAGAAAATTTTTATTTAGCATCATAAAAAATTTCGGTTATGTTGCTAAAGTGGTTGTGGCTAAATTTTAGGAAAAGTTTAGCAACAAATTATGTTACTATTTGTTGCTAAACTGCTGCTAAAATTTAGTCACAACCACTTTACCAACATAACTCAAAAAGTTTTATGATACTAAATGAACTTTTTTTTTGTAGTGAGCGTTGCTAGAGTATGCGTATTGGTTGGCCTCTAACAAAAGTGAAAACAAAAGAAAATAATCACAAGGTGATATCAGATCAGAACCCCCAATCGTCTCACAAGCACAGCTCGACTATTGTTAATCTATTTTTGTTTGGTGTACTTCTTATCAATTCAATATATTCGAGACTCTTCTGTTCATTTTACGATATCTTTTACAATAGATGTCAATTCGTCTTCATCTTCAAAGGTCAACGACTCCTTAGAATCATAGGTCATATTTTTTTATGTCACTCTTTCTCTCAATGACGTGTACGCCTCGTTGTACCTTTATTTTTATGAATAGTCCTCGTGTATTTGTATGTATCATACATGTGGCTTCAGTTGTCATGTTTTCTATTCTCCTACTTCTTTTATATGTGCTTGTTGCAATTTGTATTATATCTTCACAAGTTTTTCTAGTTTTCTGCTATTTAGTATTTCTCTAGGTCGACTTCTCTATTGTATTGTCAATAACCTGTGTTGCATCTCTTTTAGAAGATTACATGTTCCTCAATCCCGAAAATTCAAGCAAAAATATAATGACATGTGAAATTTTGAGGAGGGAACAAAAAAAAAGTATTATTTGATAATCGGGGTAGTTGATTAGTCCTTAATATTGTAATATTTTGGTGATATTTGTAAGGATTTTATCGATCTTAGAATGTATGTCTAAGAATTTTAATATACCGTTTTATGTAATATCACGACCCTTCACACGTTGTGGACTTTGAGGACATTGAGGTTAGTGCGGATGTGACCTACGAAGTGGGACCTATGAGGATTATCGATGTGCAAGAGAAGGAAGTTCGAGGAAAAACGATTAGATTGGTAAAGGTGGTTTGGAAACACCATGGGGCTGAGGAGGCAACTTGGGAACGTGAGGATGAGATGAAGAGGAAGTATCCTGACCTCGTGCTTTCTTTAGGTACTTTTGTTTAGATGTTTTCTAATTTCGGGACTAAATTTCTTTATCGGGGAAGGGTTGTAACGCCTAGAGTTTACGGAGTTATTGAGTTGTTGTTTTTATTCTGTTGATATTGTAAATAGGTGTTTACCTTATTTGAGATTCTTACATGTTGTTCATGTATTTGAGTTATGGAGTTGTTACGGGTTGTGAACCCTGCGTATTTTATTTCTTGAATTATGTCACGAACTATACGTTTAAATTCTTACGGTCTTATTTATAAAAGTTTATCGTTTCTGGGTATAGTTGTTTAGAAATGGAATTTCGGGACGAAATTCTTTTAAGGAGGGTTAGTTGTAACATCCCGTATTTTTATAAATGGTTTTATTCATGTTTTAATTTATCCAAAAACGTTTTATACAAATTTTACCAAAAACCGGTCACTCGACTAATTTTTAGCCAAAAACCGAAACTCTTCCGAAAAACTTTATTTTTAAAACCTGTTACTAATTTTATAAATAAAAAGGACCCAATAGTTTTGTTTCTAAAGATTGGTTATTTTTGAGCAGTAAATTAATAATTTTGATTAAGAGTTAACTTTTAAAACTTTGGGGACCAAATAGTTCGCTTCCTCAAGCTCTCTCAAAACAGTTTTTAACATCTTCTATTCAGCCCACTTTCAAAACAGAAAAACCAAAACAAGAGAGAAAAGAGAGAAAAGAGAGATTTCAAATCCTAGGAAGAAGAAGAGGAAGAAGAAGAAGAAACCACCATTAGCGGGTTCTTACCGGAAGCATCTCCTCTACGCTCTAAGCTAACGGGGGTTATCCATTGCGACTAGACGAGGGTGTATGTTATGATTAGGTCTTGCGTTTATTGTAAATTGGGGGTTTTTGCCTTTTATCTTAATTATGTTCTTAAATTGAATTTGGGTTTTATTTGTTGCACTTTATTTCCATTATGTGAATTGTAGAGGTTGAGACCTTAGATATATTAATTTCGAATTAATGAGGTTATGGATGGGTTTTCGTGTTTTATGAGTTGATTATGTGATATTATAGTTGTTGATGAAATTGGGTAAAATTATGTTGAATATGGATGAATTGTAGTTTATGCATAAAAGGTGTTTGTTAAAATGCCTGAATGAGATTTTATATTGTTGGAGTTGTTTGGCTAGTTGTGAATCTAGCACCTATGCTTATGGGTTATGTTGAATTATGTTAAATTGACGTATGAGAATGTGATATTTGAATGGTTTTATATTATTGGCCGAGGCCTTGTGGTTTAGATTAGTGGCAATGGTCTGTGTCTCTTCCTAATTCCGGGGACATAAGACGGCCGAGGGGATAGGGAATGACTCGTCTTACGGCCTGGGGCGAGTGCCGTGAGAGGTCCTAGTGTGCACTATTTTTATTTTATTGTTAGCAATGGTCTATTTCTCTCCCTAATTCCGGGGTCATAAGACGGCCGAGGGGATAGGGAATGACTCGTCTTACGGACTGGGGCGAGTGGCATGAAAGGTTCAAGTGCGCACTTTAAATCTATTTTTTTGTTAGCAATGGTCTATGTCTCTCCCTATACCGGGGACTATAGACGGCCGAGGGGTATAGGGAACGACCTACCTAACGGACTGGGGTAGGTGGCGTGAGAGGTCCATGTTTGCAATAGATGTGTGTTGAAGTTATTTAATTTATATCGTTGTATGATGTTATTATATCCCTTTTTATACGTTGATTATCGTAGTTGTTGTTTGTGGGTTCTTGCATTTATGGGATGGAGTGACGGTATTTTGTGGTGCCGTCCCGTCTATGTATGTGCGTGTGACTTACCGTTACAGTTTTGTCTTTCAGGTACAACTTATAGTCAGGCACCATGCCTTCTATAATTCTGACTGTTTGGTCCAACTTCGTAAGCGGTAGTTTGTTCAACACATATCTTGCGGAAAGCTCACTTCCCGCACAAATTCAGAGTTTAACCCTGAACTTATCAATATGACATTCCAACCACATAATTGTGCAAACGGTGTCTCATGTTTACCGTTTCAATCACACTGATCATGTATTCATATCCATGTGAATATACCATTTCCGAACTACTAGACAATATCTAACACGTCCAAGAATAGTCTATCATTTAATGATTAATACTTAATCATTGGATTAAAGTTGTTAGATTAACACAACAGAACACCCATGATTAAACATGTTTTCTGAAAAGTCTTAATCCTCAACAATAGCATTAACGTATTCATTCTTACTTAAATGAATATCTCTACTGATTTATCTTTACTTCTCATCAAGTAGACATATCAGTATTTAGTACAACCATCAATAAATTGAGAAAATACCTTTTAAACCCTTCTTGGTTTTGCACGCATCTCAAATGCATCAAACCATTTGGTTATGTACTCCGTTCGAAACTTCGAACTGAAGACTTAGCAATACAGTGCTTTAAACACAAACTCATATTTGTGTTTCAATTTAAATAATAGATTTAGAAAAATAAAACATTTATGGTTTTATATTTTCATGACCTACTATATCATGTCAAATTAGTGACTTAGTTGAATAACTCAACATGTCATTATTGACCACAAGAGTATCGACTAAAATGCTCATTTTGAACAAATAGTCACTCATGTATTGCCACAAACAAGCAAACTTATCACAATTTGATCCTAGTGTTTTGGCTACCGAAAGGCTACTGCCCTTTAGGTTTCAAAAACCACTAGTCATGATTCAGATTTGTATGCTTGCACTTGTTAGTGGATTTCCAAACGTTTAAAATGTTTCCACACATTAACGCCCCCACAGTTCGTGCATTCCGTTTGTCCTCACTCAGAACATGCACACTGTTATAAAAAAAACTTAATCGGTTTCAATATGGTAAATGAATAATATCATTTATTTTATACGTTTTAAATCCATACCAATAAACCGTTAGATATTCTTCCACTTGCCCGCAGACGTTATGGGGTACGTTTAGATTCTCGATCTATAGGATCAACGGGTTACCCCCACATTTATGGGACCCTTGGGATTCTCCCCCAATAATAGTAATATAATATTACTAAATTATTATTCTCAATAATAGCAAGGTCAACATATTCACAATATGTTTTACTAACAAATTAATAATATGTTATTTCAACAAATTATTAAATGTTTTTCCAACAAATAAATAAGATGTTAATTTCAACAAATTATTAAATGTTCTTTCAGCAAATTAATAAGATATTATTTCAACAAATAATAAATTAGCCGATACTGTATTATTCTTAAAATAAACTCAACGACCATTTATAATTTGTTAATCATCAAATTATTTGGTCTTGGATGAACAAATTTTGTTATTAAATAACCTTTCATCCAATTATGTAACCGATCAATTCATGCAATTAATATCGAGCTAATAAACTCTTAATAATTGTCATCAACGTGCATCGTTACAATATTTTATAACTCTCCAAATTAAATTGTGTTAAAACACAATTAATAAGAAGTTATAAATACTCGTCATTAATCTCATTAATGATCACCGTTACAAAATTTGCAACCCTCCAAATTAAATTGCAATAAATCACAACTAAAAGGAGTTACGACCCATTATTTCACTAAATAAATGTATTTAATAATGGTCGTTTCAAATTTATAACCCCCCTCATTAATATGCACACATGCAAAATTAATAGGAGTTACACCGGCACCCACAATGTTCTGGTCAGTTCCAGCACCCACTATATTCCAGACATTTCCCGTAGGAAACTGTTCGTTATCTCAAATAACAAACACGCACAATCTAATTTTCGGAAAATGAAACTAAAACTCCTCCTTTGCGAACATCAAATTTCTATAACCACGTATGGTTTTAAGAAACTGATTTTGCAAGAGTATTTTAGTTCATTACCGAAAAAGATTATCAAATTCTAAAAGATTTATTCAGCCGTAAACACCAGATAAATCTGATTTTACACAGAACAATCTCAGAATTCAACCAGTTCTGTCGTAAGCCCCAAATTCCGAAAAATCAGAAAATGGTTTTACAAGAATTATTTCGAAACCAGTTCTGTCGTAATCCCCAATTTAATGGCTTTTACTAGAACTGTTTCGAATAATCACCAATCCTCCAATTCCATGGTAGAGATCCATGTCTCCACAAATACTCATTGGAAATTGTTAGTACTTTATTAACATGAAACAATAAACATGTATAAAATTCAATAACAATATAATGTAACGAGATTACTCATAATATGAAATGATAATAAATCCATTCATTAGTAAATTATTCACATGACTTATTATAGTAATAGTCCCAAAAGAAACGGTTTCGTAATACCCATTACTACAAAAAATTAATCACCATTTAAGTCCAAAATTAAACTCTATTATTTCCTGACTTTAAAACGGTTACACAATCTGTGTATTATATGCTCGTATTATATGCTCTGGAATAACAAAGTGAATAATAATATGGATTCGGAAGAGAATACGAATTTGGAGTAATCAAAATACTTCTAGTACACCCAATAAGCTACTGCGAACAAATGATTTTCCTCATTAAAATCCTTTTCCTTCCTTAACCAAAATCTCACGCATTCTCTGTTCTCGCACCATGCATCTTGCATAGTTATATAACATATATACATATATTTAATCTACCGCTTAATCTATTTGTGTAGCATTTACGGATCTGGAACTTGAAACATTTTACTACCAAAAACTATTGTTACATATTAACTTCCTTCTTTAATCTATTTCCCTTGACAACGCCTGAATAGGTTCATCTCATTTTTTTTCTCAGTTTCTTCTATCATTATGCACATTTATTCTGAATGTAGTATAATACTAAGTGTAAAATAGTATCAGTAAAAGGACATAAGTTATAAATAGCTTTTCTATATCTCTGTGTACGTGTGTATTTGTAATAACTATGATTAACCATTTAATCACCAAAATCATCACAAAATAAAATATAGATTTTCTCAAAATAATCATATTCTCACATCGCAACCAAACATGCTCGTATGTAAAGAATTAAAAATAGCAATAAACATATTACTAAACATACATACGATACAATACAAAAGATGCATGCACACATATTACACAAAAGTCAAACGAGACGGTTTAAAACCGAAAATAAGCATTTTCACAAAACCAAAAATAAGGTCAAACAAACACAAAACGCTTTTGACAATTCAAGCGGAAACACCAATTTCTTAAAACCAATGTTTGTTAGAAAAAGATCTTCCAAAGAACTGTCTTAGCCACGGAAATAATTTTCTGTTTATACAAACACCAAAATTATTGTATTAACGTACGAAACATAAAAGAATATCGTTTAAGATTGTTGGGTACGTTGTAAATAAACACAATAATTTCTACGGAAAAAGAAATGGACAAATAAACAGAAAAATGGTTTCCTCAAATATATAAATATCAATTACAAGATTTAACATAAAATAATGTAAATGATACCGAAATGGACTAAACTCCGAGACGAGTTAACTGCAAGCAGTTTCCCTTAAACGATATTTGCCCTGCCACCTCTGCTTCTGGCTAAATGGGGGCACTTCGTTCCCAAGGTACAACGTCTATCACATGTGACTCGGCGGAAACGGCACCGAGCCACGGTCGGGCCGTTGGTGGTGCGGTACTCTCTCTCTATATGTATGTGTGTGAATGTGTGTATATGCCATGTATCTCCTTTTTTTTTCTTGCCTTGGAAAAGGATAGATATATGCATGTTTTTTACCAAAAAACATATGAGGAGTTACATGTCAATAATGCCATAAATGGGGGGCAATTAACATTGTAAGTTACACAAATAAATTGCATTCACTTACAAAAACCGTTTCTGTTTTCCAACATTTAATACTACCCAATAATAATGGTGGCATTATCAAGCATAAAAAAAAAACAAGATCCTCACAAGCTCTTCCATACCAAAAACATTTAGCTTCAACACTTTGAAACTGAGTTCATAATATCTTATACAGACCAACGTCAGTAAGGCTACCAAACCTTAAACTACTTTCTAGGGCTGAGGAAAAAAGAACCAGCTACATTTCAAAGCCAAAATATGAAATTTTAAGCTCCTTGTTTCTCCTTGGGTTTAAGAACCACAATTTCAAGAATGCCATCAGTCCTGAAGTAGGGAGAGCTCATGCGGGGGTCCACAGGTCCTGGCAAACTAAAAGAAATGCCGAACTTTCCTGTTGGATTAAGTCCTTGCACTATCATCTGATACTCTCCTTTCGAATTTCTTGTCATTTCGGGGCTTGTAATGACTCCCTGTATATTGACCGTACCATCTCTCTTGATATCATAGGATACTGCCATAACAAAATCCTACTGTTAATATATTTCATATCACGAATGTTTTTCCAAAAATTACAGACTCCGGCTTAATCAACAATCACAGTTCCTAAACCAACCTCTTAAGGGTCGTGGATGGATATAGTGCTTTAGCAAGAAAATAAAAAGTCTACTAACTTAAGTAAAATTAAGCAACTGTACCGTTCCAGTTTACAGATGGCTATTTTAGGTGTGAGTTCGTTATAGGCACATTCTCTTGCCCACATGTTCTTACTTATTAATTAACTTGGAGATGGTTATCTTCTAATGTGTTTGAAAATTCCAAGTAGTATGACACCCAAAAAAAATGTCGGTGTTGGCTGAGAAAGCAATAAAGTATTTTGCTGTTCATGGTGTACTTATCAATATACATCCCTCTTCTTCCATATATGCTCTATTAATGGTTTTCTGTTATAATTTACTGACAAAAGAAAAAGAAAAAAGAGAGAGAAAACCGTGGAAGGCATTTAGCTGTTTTAAAGCAAAATTGTCATTAAATTTTGAATTGGATTTAGTAGTAGTTTTCCTGAGGATCCTCCCTTAGTATCAAGTCAATTCATAGTTCTTGGACATTTGTAGATTCAGAATATAGTTTCCTGATAAAGCTATTATAAACTTATTTCTTATAAAATAACTCTTTTGTAAAGCTAATGACAGAATAATTGCTTATAACCAAGGAAAATATGACGACCATTTTATATCAGATAGTTCATACAGTGACAGATCCCACCAACGTACTGAGCGACCAGAATTAGTTGCCATTACTTCAAGACAGATTTGTTAGCCATCATGATCAAATTTTGTACCCAAAAAAATTCACGAATAGACAACATGTTCCCATTTATATATTAATCACCAATATAACTATACATTTTATCTTTTATTGTTATGTATTCTAAATTTTAGTGCATATTTAGGCAAAAAAAATTACACCGCAAAACGCTATTTAGCAACGCTACCGTTTATCTTGAAAAAACGCTACACTAGCGATAACGATATTTAAAATATTGATACCAAATAGGAAAATGTATCAAAACTAAATCTGGTGTACTAATTAGTTACTAAATCAAAATACTTAGTACACTGTTCTAGCACAATTTTTTCGATTTTATACATTTTCTATCCCATACTTCCGATTTTTCTAAGCTATGTTTATTTCCTATGCACTGTACAAATAGAATAAAAATGTCGCCTTGCTGAATTAATTACAAGTTTTGCTCAGGACACAAAAATCGAAATAGTGTAATAAGTTGGTATTTCTAATTAACCCTTACAAAATAAATAACTTACTAGCGTCTTTGTGAACACCGGGCAGCGTGATGCGACATAGATATGCCATGTCATTTATGTCAATGTCGACAATTCCCATAGGAGGCCCTAACTTTGCATCTTTGGCAGTTCCAGTAAAAAGAACTGCAAGACTTGGTTTGTGCACATCACCAGTCAGCTTCGTCATCTTTCAGCGCTTGAGCTCGGTATAAAATTCTACCAGGAGTTCAATAAGGTCATAGTAGACAATTAGCATCAATTAGTTATCTATAATTATAAATTCCAGACATGGATATTAAGAAATGGAATAACAGCAGCCAATCAGAGTTCCTTATAGCTTACAACTTAGGCTCGAACATATTTTATTTCTTTTTTTGGATCGTCGTAAAAGCTCATATAATAATTGCACTTTGTGCTCACAAAGTCAAAAAAGAATGTGAGTTTCTTCTACTAAGGGACCAAATTGCAAAAGTAAGGGTAATATCATTTTTGTACTTCAATTTATAAGCTTTTAACATTTAACTTCACCATACAATGAAATTTCACATTTCAAACCCCGAGAAAGAAAGAAAGAATCATCAGTACAAAAACCTATCAAAATCTCCTAATGTAGACATCAATCTGCAGAAATTGAAGAGTTATTATACAAACCTATCAAAATTCACAGGTAACTGAAAGTTCCAAGTCTAACACAAGGGTGATAAATTTTAGTTTTCTGTAGATCAGTATTTAGTGTTATTGAGTTGAAAATCTAGAGTTGGTGTACTAACTGTTTGATTTTTTCTACAGTTGTGTTGAAACTGTGAAGTTTAACGATATGGTGTAATAAATGTTAAAGCCGACAGGATGATGTAAAAGGTAATATTTTTCCCAAATATAATTTGTTAGCTTCGGAAGTTAAAATAGGCAGCTATCTTCAAAAGACTAGATAGAATTTACTATTTCGGAGTTTTAAGATCTGTATTAAGTACGTCTTTTGAAAAGAATGTACTGCTACAGGTAAAAAGCAGCGTCACGACACTACAATTTACTACTTACAATCCGCCCTCAACTATAGAGAACAGCTATATTTCTCATGAAAGGACCAGAAAATGGTGATTAAACTGAAATTAAAATAGTAGTAGTCAAAACAAACAAGTCCTTTAGCAATTTCACAACCAGACATATATAGTATTATACTTGGTGGTTTGACAGTGCAGGCGGTATGATGCAAGAGTAAATACGGGAAACATGACCTTAAAAATATAGGCATAACGGAAAAGATCGTATTATACTACTCAAATGAGCAATGTACAACTCTACCTGAAATAAGTAAGGCATACTAAGAAAATACATCCAATAACATAAATGCTTGAGGTTTTTTCTTTCTGTCTAAATAACATGACCCATGTACGAGTTAGGAAAGAGAAAATGTTCCGCATATCCAAAACGGGGTCCCCATGAATAATGGTTTTCTTATATTTAGGGCCGATTGGAGCAAGTGCATCAGTATCATTAAAAGATACTTCTCCCTTGTATATAGGGATATCAACCCAAATTTTGTGCTGCATCAGTTTTTTTATGATTTCCTTATTTTTACATATGTCATACTCTTCTCCTTCTATACAAGGGAATCCATGCTTATCTTATAAATATAAAAATATTGTTTCTGAAAGTATCTTTACCATCTGTACTTTCTTCACAATAATGTCTCACATCGCTCAACAATTACAAAGAAGTAAATCATCCTAATCAATCAAATCTTTTGTAAGTGGCAAATATGATATTTCTGCAATCCAAACTACAATTTAATTTGATCTTATTTTTTATATTTTTACATAAAAATAATTATTTTTCAGCTGTCAATGAAAGCTAAAAATTATATTGTATATTCATTAGGAGAATTGTTTTATAGATTTGAGAATGGATACAAAAAGATTAGTTAGGAGAATCGTCTAAATTTTGAAACATTCTTATATTCCGGTTGATTAAATAATAACTATAAGTTTTTTTTTTTATCAAAAGATGCACAATTTTTTAAAATTAATTAGAAAATACCCTTACATTGCAGTAAAATAATTCTTTTACAATATTAACCCATTTACCGACCAACCCGCAACAAGACTGCTTGTTTGTTTGTAGATTTTAAGTTAAAGCCTAAATCTTTTTAAAATGGTAAAAAGTTAGCTTGTTAAACTACAGTGATTAAATTCAGGAGAAAATAATAAGAAAAGATGAGATATTTTCCATAAAATAATTAAAGGGTTACTGAGACATGGACTGTAACCATAGCTTTAATTTATAATATCAATCCAATTACAAAAGGATAATAAACTGAAATGGAAATATCCAGAAAAAAAAAAGGGAAAAACATGAAGTGATTAATTTCATTAGAAAATAATAAGAAAATATGAGATATTTCCATAGAATATTTAAAGGGTTGATGAGACTTGGACTGTAACCCTAGCTTGAATTTAGAATTATCAATCCAATAACAAAAGACTAATAAATTGAATTATAAAATATTCAGACAAGAAAAATAACAGACAAAGAAAAAACATGCACCTGAATAGAGAGAAATTAATAATATGGAGAAAGATAAAATTATATTAGTGATTAAGAGAATTTGAAAATACCTCTCAAGTTGAAGAGAAGACAAACGGTACAAATAAGAAAAAGCTTGCGTTATGTTTTTTAATTTAGGGTAATCTGTCACTTATATATACTACTATAAGACAAGGATAAATTGCAATAAACCACTTGAGTTGTGGTTGTTTTGCAAATTACCGTCACAAAGTATAAACTAAGTATGTGACCCCTATAAATTTTCGATGTTTTGCAACTTCGTGTATTAATTTTAGTCTCTATCCGTTTTGTTTTGTTTTGTTTTATATTTTTGGGTACTGACCAATAAGTGACATGGAATCAAGCCTGCAAACAAACCGAGCCGAATATGAAAATGAAATTTAACGTTCGTTAAGTAAACAAAATGAAAATGAATAGGACATTGTTAGTCCGTTAAGAGCTTGGTTCGTAAGATAGTTTTTAACAATTTAGTATTATTACCGTTACCATCGAAACTTACGGATTAAAAATAATCTATATTAAATAATTACATGGGGAATAATCTCCACGATTAGTCACCAACCCCAAAAGTTTCACATTCTTTCTAGCTTGTATGTACATAGGAATGCAACATTTACAATTGATCGTTGTACTTGACATAGAAACCATATAAGTCATCTATTGCTAACATATACAGATGAATATATATAAATGCCATACATTATTTTCCAAAATATACGGTAGTATTTCTTTTCATTTAAGGAGGCGTAAGCAATAGTAAGATAATTAAAATTTGGATATCGAATAAATGCATTTGGCCTTTTCTCCCATGGTGGGACAAGAGAAATGTTAAATGGAAATTAGAATAAATACATTGCTTAATTAGCAAGTATCTATGTATACAACATTATCATAATTAATTGTTTCTTATCTTACTTTATAATATAGCTCATATAGCGATGTCCATAAAACAATGATCAGTAAACTTGTTTATGTATACAACATTATCATAATTAATTTGCAATTTCATACCTTGGAGTTTTTGAAATGCAATGAACAATGATCATTAAACTTGTTTACATCTTGGATCCCTGTAGTTTTCAAAGCAATTCCGTTCCTGAAATCAGAAATAACGCTAAATATGTAATGGAATATTTTAAATAAACCAAACATTGCTTAATTTACGACTGAAATCAAGCATATCACAACATAAAGCATTCAACAAAATTAGTAAAGAAAAACGAGCTTATATTTTAGCTAGCATACTTTGGTAATTCCAGGAAATCACGTTTCGTTTCTTATGACGTATTTGACAACTCATGCTATTTTGTTGACTCTAATATAACCGATATCTGAGGTGTTATAGACTTGTAACTATGTTTTCTAATAATTATATAATGTTAAACTATGTGTCAACATGCAACACATGCAAAGGCCTTGAAGTTGTATCTCAAACTTGCATCTCAAAATTACATATGCAGGGTTTTAATGAAATGTATTTAATCAATCTAATGTTTACTCGATCAACCAAATATTAATCAACCAAATATTATGGGACCTTAAGTTATGGGGGACATGATAAACGTTAGAACCACGACATGCAGGGCAAATCTTGTAAGAGATCCCAATCATTTTTTTCTCAACTAGGTTATATAGACATTCATACAAAGTAAGTTATATTCATTTCGCATATTATAACGTATGAACAAATGTCAATGATTCAGTTTTGTCTTGCGTAAAAGCAGACCAAAATTGCAACCTAAAAGTGGAAAGAAGTTGGAATTTATTTCACGCATGAGAAAGATCAAGGAAAATAAAATGAAAAACAAATGTAAATAATAGATATAAGAATATAAAACATCCAATAAAAAAATCTGATAGATATCGTTTATGTACCTGGAGGATCCTCGCTTCTGGATCGTGGAAGTAGCATTCCCACATAAACCAAACATTAGAGGAATGAAGATAGCTACTACAATGTCACTACGGAATGTTTCATTCTAAATCTAGATAGAATTAAATATCATAACGGCGGACTGGTGTTATAGTGGATAAAAGAATGAATGAGAAGTGATGACAAATGCGAATGGAAATAGGGTTTGTAAAATGAGCTTTTATAGAAAATTATTGTACAAAATAAGGTGTAAAAGAGACGATTCGTCACAAATGATTTTAGGGTAATGCAAATTACGTTTGGGCCTATTAATATAAGTCACGATTGCACATAGACATGGCATGTCCAAAATACAAATATTAAGTTGTGAACCATACGTGAAACCATTGAGTACATTGGTATATGTGCTAAATATTATTCATTTGTTCATTTTAACAAATTTTTTGGCTTCACATCAAAATAATAAACTTGAACTACAAAGTCATTTGCATTAAATGAAATCAAATCAAATGCTTTTGGAAAAATGGAACTAAACTGAATTGCTAAAGTTTTGGTGTATTATAACTTATAAGCTTGTCCTTTTATCTTAGATTTTATGCATATCACACCCTATTTACTTCATCACTGGCATTTTAGAGCTACATCGAACGAAGGTGGCCTACCACTATCCCTAATCTAGACCATAAGGCCGTAGTGTAATAATTCTCTAGGTGCTACCCGGTATTGAGGTTCGGGATGAGTTATTGTAATGGATGACACAATCAGATTACAAGGCCTAGCCACTATAAGAAAAAGTTTATTTAGCATCATAAAAAATTTCGGTTATGTTGCTAAAGTGGTTGTGGCTAAATTTTAGGAAAAGATTAGCAAGAAATTATGTTACTATTTGTTGCTAAACTGCTGCTAAAATTTAGTCACAACCACTTTACCAACATAACTCAAAAAGTTTTATGATACTAAATGAACTTTTTTTTTGTAGTGAGCGTTGCTAGAGTATGCGTATTGGTTGGCCTCTAACAAAAGTGAAAACAAAAGAAAATAATCACAAGGTGATATCAGATCAAGACCCCCAATCCTCTCACAAGCACATCTCGACTATCGTTAATCTATTTTTGTTTGGTGTACTTCTTATCAATTCAATATATTAGAGACTCTTCTGTTAATTTTACGATATCTTTTACAACAGATGTAAATTCGTCTTCATCTTCAAAGGTCAACGACTCCGTAGAATCATAGGTCATATTTTTTTATCTCACTCTTTCTCTCAATGACGTGTATGGCTTCAGTTGTCATGTTTCTATTCTCCTACTTCTTTTATATGTGCTTGTTGCAATTTGTATTACATCTTCACAAGTTTTTCTAGTTTTCTCTATGTCGACTTCTCTATTGTAATGTCAATAACATGTGTTGCATCTCTTTTAGCAGATTACATGTTCCTCAATCCCGAAGATTCAAGAAAAAATATAATAACATGTGAAATTTTGAGGGGGGAACAAAAAAAAGTATTATTTGATAATCGGGGTAGTTGATTAGTCCTTAATATTGTAATATTTTGGTGATATTTTTAAGGATTTTATCAATCTTCGAATGTATGTCTAAGAATTTTAATATACCGTTTTATGTATTTTTACATTTTTTTTACCCGCCAACCAGTGGCGGAGTCAAAACTTTGAACAAGGTAAGTCAAAATATTGACAAAATAAAAAAAAGTTAAAATTAAGAAAAGCGAAACTTCTAAAGGTCAAACATTGTTATTTAATTTACGATCGACCCATACGGTCACCCATATCTTGAAAGCGATGCATAATAACATCGTTTGACAAACTTTCAAATATATCATTTTCAATATAAACTACTAAATCATATAATCAATGAACTTAACTAGTTAACTAATTTACAAAGTGACGCAACAATTTTATTCGAAATAAACTAAAATAAGTAAAACAGTAAGTCTAGCCAACTTAATTTATACAAACTTTCTATTTAAATAAAATGGTAATTTTGTAATTAACTTAACAACTTATGGATATTTTGGTAAATTTTGTATGAACCCATCTACGCCTATAGCAGTTCCGCCAGTGCCGCCAACCTAATTTTTTTAAATTTTGGTCAAATTATATGAATTGAAGCAGACAATTATGAAGTTTGAAAGGATCATATAAGACCAGGATAAGAGGATGAAGAAGTCAATATTGGGTCATAATGGTTAGAACCTAAGGAGAAACAAGAAAATTACCAAAGTGCTATAAAATTGGTGCCCCCCTGCTTACCCGGATAAGACCCATCATCCAGATAAGCCTCTTTCTCAATTTCTTGACTATATGTGATTTGGGTGTGGCATGTGGGAGAGAAACAAATAGAGACATGAATTCATGGGCAATTTAGCCTATGGAGAAAGATACACTTATAATCCATAAGAACATTTTAACGGAGTATGAAGAGAACAATTTTCTTTTAAAAGAGAATGACTCTGAGTTTTTTTAGTAATAACATGTTAAGATTAAAGTGAACGGGTGAGAAAAACGACAGTGTAAGTAACAATTTTTTCGTGTTCTTCTAATCCATCAAGATATATACATATAGAGAGAGCCAAGAGAGAGAGAGACGCGAAATCTTGTCTGTCCATGGGCGGATTTAGGGGGTGTAGGGGTGGCCGCCACCACACTAAAAATTTTAAAAAACAAATATTTTTATGTGAGACCTACAAATAGGTATATATCAATTAATTTAAGGATAAATAAACAAAACATACTACTTTTGAAACTAAATTAACAAAAATACCCAAAAATTTCTAATTAACAAAAACATACCCAATATTTCATACCCTAATTTGTATATTTCATACCCTTATTCCAAAAGTTCATACCCTTATTTCAAAAGTTCATATCCTAATTTGTATATTTCATACTCTTATTGCAAAAGTTCATACCCTTATTGCAAAAGTTCATACCCTAATTTGTATTTTTCATACCCTTATTTCAAAAGTTCATATCCTGATTTGTAGAGTTCACCCTTATTTTCAAAGTTCATACCCCAATTTAAATAATTCATATCATTACTTACATAATTCATATACATAATTTTCAACATCATATCCTTAATTCACATAATTCATACACTTATTTTTCAACATTATAAACTAATTAACAAATCCAACTCATACCCGTCCTCCGATCTCGAACTACCACGTCGCCGTCGTGGCCCTCTCATTCGACGATCGCATCTCCGTCGACATCAACCTCGAGTTTTCGATCTCGTTCTATACCCTCGCCGCCCATTCCCACAAATGTGTTCGTCTCAATGTCAACGGAAGAGAGAGATCGAAAAGAGATGGAAGAGAAGAAAAATATCAGAAAAATAGATGGAGGATGGTGAGAGAGATCAAAAAGAGAGATGAAGTATGAGAGATCGGAGAGAGTGAGAAAGAGGAGGAGAGTGATTGGAGGGAGAAAGAAGAAGGAGAGAGAGATTGGAGAGATGGTGAGAAGAAGAGAAAGAGGAAAGAGATTGGGAGACATGAATCAACTTTTTTGTTTTTTATTAATTATTAATTGAAGGTATTTTTTGATAATTTAACTTTTGAGAGTATGTTTTTGTTAATATAATAGGTGTAGGGTATGTTTATGTTAATTGCACCTTAATTTAATTACAAAAACTCACCTTCTAAAATCTCATGGGGAAGAAGAGAATCAATACTTGTGGTATAAGATCCCACAAGACCATCCACCGATAATCGAGCGGTAAACTCCGCTGCCTTGGTCCTATTATGAAAACCAGTAGCAACAACTCGACAATCGTTCTCAAGGGGTAATGATCGTACTTGGCCTAAGGATGAAAATGCATCATGCTGAGCACTAGAAACGCGGAAATACTTCACTAAAGCATTGGCACGAGGCACCAACATTTTCAACTTATTTAGCCACTTGTCCTTCAACCTCCAATATCGATCTAAACGACGCCCCTGAACCACAAAAACAGACTCGGTGCACTTCACATAGTCCCTGAAAGAGGCCGACCGGACCTTTAATTTTTCCTTAAGGCGGACGCATTTGGCATGAAGGGTATCATTCTTCCCCATCAATTCAACATAAATCAAACTAGCATGAGCTTCATTCACCGCACCGGACGGGGGCCCAACCCCGACAGCACCAGTAGGTCCTGCCCAGGATTAACAAGGGCCGGAGAACCAGTCTGATGCAACAAATTAGCAGGTGTCTATAAAGATAAAGAAAAGTACTTCAATAAAAGTTATAAAACCAACAAGGGAAATCAGAAACATCAACATTTATACAAGTTACATCTCGAAAAAGTTCAATTAAAATACAAGTTAGAATCCTAATCTAAGTCAGTCGGAGAGAGGAGCAATAGGTTCATCGGGAGATGCTGAGGTCGCACCAACATTGGCATAATGAACCTCCCGCAATGATGTAATATGTGACCCGAGGCGCCTCTTCACCTCAAGATCGATATTATTCAAAACAACAGTGGTGTCATCGACATGAGCCATGGCACTAGCCATGCGCTCGGCTCGGTTTACACCTCGGGTACTGTTCAAGTAATCATATTGTTCTAGCGCCATAGTATGGGCCCAATGAGGCTTAACAAAGGAGAGCAATAAATTAGCATCATCAAAAGCAACCTCCTACACCAAGTGCAAAGTAGTAACCCGGCCACGAGCATCGTCGCGAGATCGACGAAGTTCACTTAGAAGCTCCTTCGCCTTTCCCTTATTCGCAGTGTAATGGGAAGTCTCCCTACTAAACTCCTCACCCAAATCACGTAAACGAGTCGATAAATTCATAATATGAATGTTAAGGTCATCGATCTCACAACGAGCAGGGGTTAATACATAAGCACGAGATGAACCGGGCACCTCAGCCTTAACGATATCACAAACAGGCTCATCACCTAACCTACAAATAGGCCGGGAGTAGACCACCTTGGCCAAAGGGTTAACCGGTACTTGACATAATGCTACTTTCTTCAACATACGAAAAAATGGAGAAAAACAGGCAAGAAAGAAGAACGAAAAAGAAGAAGGTGCAATTAAAATAACGTGCAAACTTTACAAGAGATATCAAAAGAAGGCCCACAAGCTAGGCACAAAAACTCAACTAAATGTCCACAAAAGAGACCGGATGACCTAGCAGCACGGGGAGCTCTTCATCTCGAATATTGGCCCAATCCACGGGAAGTGGAGGGGCCACTCGGAAAGCAGTATAAGCAAAAGACCACCATGCGGGATGAGGGAGAGTTACTCTAGCCAAGTTTAACGCCCGAGTATGGCAGATGTACGCATGGAAATTGGCTCCCCAGCATTCTTATCCTCAGCCTCGGCGATCGTCGTCCTCAACTGAGACTCTTTCTCCTTATACTTCTCCTGACTAAGAGCAAGAGTCCCCTCAACAGTTTCCTTCTCGGCCACCACCCGAGCCTTCTCGTCCACGAGCCGAGCATTCTCCTCCAACAAGAGCTTTTTCTTCTCCATCCACTGCTGCTTCCCCGCCTCTACCGCCGCCACTTGAGCCTTTAGGTCGACCTTAGCACCTTGGTCCACCACAAGACGTTTCCGCAAATCAATGGACGAGAGTAAAGTCTGCAAAGAAGTAATTAGTTAAAAAGCATTATAACAAGAAAAATGAACTAATACTATTAATTGAACAAACGACAAAAAACAAAGCATACCCTAAGAAGACCATCACTGGTCTCCCTAAAAGCATTTGGTCGGTTCTATGAGCCAGCCCCTCCATGTCCTCACAAGAAAGCGGGAGAATAGGAGTATACGCCATGATAGAGGAACGAGCCTCTGGGAGCAACTTACAGCCCACAACGGGAAATGTAACGGTTCATATGAACCTCATCCACTCCCACAGACTTGACCCCCACCTCGGAAGCACCCTCTCTGACCACCTCTTCTTCTGCAACCATCTCCCTCTCCTTGACAACCTCTTTCTCCACCCCAGATACCTCACCCACCACCCCGGTCATCACCGTATCCACTGTATAAGGGGCCAAACGCTCGACACTCACAACCTCAGCACGAGGAGGAGAGACTTCTTGTTCCCGTAATTATTAAAACGATTATCACTTCTCAAAGTGTAACTTTCAAACCGTGTTATATATTTTCTAGATTGTTAAGATAAGTTTACATGTTCCCTAATTTATTGCATTTTTGCATTCCCCTGATCAATTCTAGCCTACAAAGGTATTTCATGTTGCCGTAATAGAAGACTTTATGGAGTAATTATAACAAGGTGAAGCACTAAGAATATACGGAGTAATTGCTAGCTAGTCACTACAAAAAAAAAGGCAGTCAAAAAGAGTACAGTGATAAATGTGTCACCGTCAGTATAGCGGAAAATCGACATCTCTTTATATCAACAAATAATGCCTAATAGGCTGCACTTTTGAACCTATATTCCTCCTATGTACCTATTATAATTTGCATTACCAATAGTTACCACTTTTTGATACTATATAAACCATAAAAAATATGTTTTTATTACTTAGTTTTTATCTCATATGTTTCTCTCTCTAATATCATATCCCCTCTGAGATGACGTACATTCCGATCTTCTCCAATCTCATCTCCGATCACATCTCAGATAACATCCGATCTCACTTGATCTCGTCATTGTCGCTGTATAATTCATCTATATATATATATATATATATATATATATAATCACAACGTCATGAGAACATTGATGGCGACATTGACGATGACGACCTTCTCTGTCCATGTTGACGGTGGCAATGGCGGGACAGAATTTCGCCATGATCGGAAAACGGTATATGTATCTATCTATTGATGTGCTATCTATATTCGTAGGTTGAATTTTCCCTATGATGGGTGAGTTTTTCTATTTTTTTTTTGATTTCTTGTTTTTTGGCTACCTGTGATTATACTCGTGGTGGAATTCTAGATTTGTGGTTATTTTAGGAACAAATCTTAGGTTGTTTTGGGGTGTTTTAGGGCCAAATCGTAGGTTGGTTGGGCCTATTTTAGGGTCAAATCATTGGCTGTTTGGGGATGTTTTAGGACCAGTTTTTGGGCCAAATTGTAGGCTGTTTAGAGCTGATTTGGTGTCCATTTTGGAGCCAAATCGGAGGTTGTCCAGGGTTTAATCTGAGCCGGTTTGGTGACTGAATCGGATTACTGTTTAGAGTTGAAACGGACTCCAGTTTATGGGTAAAAAAAGTCCGTTCCATGCCTTTTTATTGTGGGGTTGAAACTAAGCAATCAATTGTGGGTTTTGTAGTAGTTACATCATGTATGCAGTGCTGAAACGCTGGCATTTTTGTATCTCAAATGGAGTACGTTAAATCTTGTTTAGTTGAGTTTGTATGATTTTTGGTGTACTTGTATGTATGCTTTTGTTTTGTGATTATATACATCCGTAAGTTCAAAATGTTAAGAGCGCTTGCACCAACACCGAGTTTCAATAGTTTGGTGGTTCGAATACATCAGGATTTGCCTTTTTTTAATTACTTTTTTTTAAGTAATATATATGTAATTTGTGGTGAATTATATTGTGTTATGTCAACCAATTTCGACCGAATTAGATGCACTTTCAGCTGAACTTGATGCCTTTTCAGCTGAAGTGGATGCATTTTCAGCGGAACTTGATGCATTTTCGAATAAACTATATGCACTTTCAACTGAATTATATGCACTTCTACTAGACTATATGCACTTTTATTAAACTATATGCAATTTTCACTGAACTAGATGCACTTTCAGGTAAACTATATGCAATTTTAACTAAAATAGATACACTTTCAGCCGAACTATATGCACTTACGACTCAAATATATGCACTTTTGACCGAACTATATGCACGTTCTACTATACTATATGCACTTTTATTGAACTAGATGCACTTTCAGCTGAACATGATGCACTTGTAGCCGAACCAGATGCACTTTTTATTAAAGTATATGCAATTTCCACCGAACTATATGCACTTTCATTGAAGGGTATGCACTTTTGACTAAACTGTATGCACTTTCGACTGAACTGATGCACTTTTTACAGAACTATATGCAATTTCGATTGAACAATATACACTTTCCGCTTTTCTAAGGTGAAAATGCCACGTTTTGGTGAGAAAAATGTTTTTTGATGAAAAAAATATATTTCTCGTTGTAAAAAAACAATTTTATAAAAAAAAATGTGATTTTCTTTACCATTTTTTGTGAATTTTTCATTTTTCTTTTGTGTTTTTTGTAATTTTTTTATCGTATTTTGTGATTTTTTTTGTCATTTTTTATGATTTTGTTTTTATAAAAATACATATTTTGTGATTTTTATGTGTTTTCATAAATTTTTGTGATCTTTTTTTTGAAAAATACATTTTCTTGTGATCTTTTATTTTTTTTAATTATTTTTTGTGATTATTTTTAGAAAAAATGCATTTTTTATTTTTTTTATTTTTCTAATTTGTTTGTGATTTTTTTCCTTTTTTTTATAAAAATAATTTTTTTGTGATTTTGTTATTTATTTAGTTTTTTATAATTATTTTCATTATTTTATATTTTTTGTGATTTTTTATGTTTTTTATGTTTTTTTCATTTTCATAGAATTTTATTATAATTTAAAACTATTTTTGTAGGGTTAATAGAGAGAGAAAGTAGGTGTATTATGTTTTTTGTTGCATAATTCCATTTTGGTAAATAATGTGAACAATTATTTATGGGAAATGTGAACTTATGAAGGTAGATATGAGGAATAAAAGTTGTTACGTGATAGTTATAAGAAATTCCCGGTAATGTTATTGAAACAGATAAATTGGGACAGACTTCGTGCATGATAGAATCGAAATCGTATTAAAATATGACGTGGCATATGTCCTACCAAAAATTAATATAATATTACCTATCTCTTTTCAATTAAATCTCCCAAAATTATTAAGCTCATCAAACAATCCTCTTCCATAGATGAATCGTCAAAACCCAAAAACTAAACAAAGTTACAATATACCAAAACATTTGTAAACAGATACACACATGGGTCGAAAAAAAACTGAACATATATAAGTTGAAACCCACATACATATATAACCTGAGTTGCACATATTAAACTGAAACTTTTATTAATCAATAGCAAAATCCATAGAATCATTGACCAAAACGGCTCATCCAAACTATAAAAATATGTAGAACTACCAAAAAATTAAAAAAAATGGAGATTTATTCCAGGTCTCTTTCAAAATAATTAAGAATGCATAAACTCTAAATCAATTTGCACATCTTCGCAACTTCAGATTCCGCATAAGAAAATTCTAAGTAGCAGCTTTCCGTCTTCTAAAAGAAATTGCATGGAATTATCGTTTTTATAAAAATATAAGAAAATAATAAAATTAGTGTTGTCAATACGGAGTAGTATTGATTTATAAAGTAAAATAAAATAAGAAAAGAGCATAACTTCGAAAAACCTACATTAGTTTCATGAATCAACGTCAGATTCGTTATGATCTGTAATATCCCGTATTTTTATAAGTGTTTTTAATTAGGAATTAATTTATCCAAAAACGTTTTATTCAAATGTTACCAAAAACCGATCACTCGACTAATTTTTAGCCAAAAACCGAAACTTTTCCAAAAACTTTGTTTTAAAAACATGTTACTAATTTTACTAATAAAAAGGACCCAATAGATTTGTTTCTAAAGATTTGTATTTTTTGAGTAGTAAAACTATATTTTTGGATTAAGAGTTAGCTTTTAGAATTTTCGGGACCAAATAGTTCTCTTCCACAAACTATCTAAAAACAGTTTTTTCTAAACCAAAAATCAGCCCACTTCTTTCAAAAAAAAACCTAAAACCAGCCAAACACAAGAGAGAAAAGAGAGAAAAAGAGAGAAAACAAAGCTTAGGAAGGAGAAGAAGAACCACGTTAGCGGATTCTTACCGGAAGTATCTCCTCTACACGCTAAGTTAACGGGGTTATCCATCGCGACTAGACGAGGGTGTATATTAGGATTTGGTTTTACGTTTAGTATAAATTGGGGGTTTTTGCCTTTTATATTAATTATGTTCTTAAAATTGTTAATTGGGGTTAGTTGTTATATTTTTAATTCACTTATTTAATTTTGGATTAGTTGTGGATTTAGTCTTTTGATTTCGGATTGATGATAATATTAATGGGTTGCGTTTTATATGCGTTGATTATGTATTATTATGGTTGTTGATAGAATTGGGTAAATTATTGTTGAAATAAAGATGAGTTTTATATTGCGCATACTAGGTGTTTGTTAAAATGTCTGAATGAGTTTTTATGTTGATTAGACTTGTTTGGCTAGTTGTGAATCTAGCACCTATGCTTTTGGGATTATGTTGTATTACGTGAAGTGACGTATGAGATTGTGTTATTTGAATAGTATAATATTATCGGCCGAGGCCTTAATATTTATACGTATGAGATTGTGTTGTATGAATAGTATAATATTTCTGACCGAGGCCTTAATATTTATACATTAGCAATGGTCTTTGTCTCTTCCTAATTTCGGGGACAGAAGACGGCCGTGGGGATAGGGAATGACTCGTCTTATGGACTGGGGCGAGTGGCATGAGAGATCCTAGTGTGCACTATATTTACTTTTATGTTAGCAATGGTCTCTGTCTCTTCCAAATTCCGGGGACAGTAGACGGCCGTGGGGATAGGGAATGACTTGTCTTACGGACTGGGACAAGTGGCATGAGAGGTCCAAGTGCACACTTTAAATCTACTTTTATGTTAGCAATGGTCTCTGTCTCTTCCTAATTCCGGGGACAGAAGACGGCTGAGGGGATAGGGAATGACCTACCTTACGGACTGGAGTAGGTGGCATGAGAGGTCCATGTTTGCTATAGATTTGTGTTGACGTTATTTAATTTATTTAATTTATCCTGTTGTAGAATGTTATTATATTTCTTTTTATACGTCGATTATCGTAGTTGTAGAATTTGTAAGCTCTTGCATTTATGGGATGGAGTGACGGTATTTGGTGGTGCCGTCCCGTCTAGTTATGTGCGTGGGACTCGCCGTTACAATTTTGTATTTCAGGTACCACTTAGGTTGGCATGTTTGGATAAGAGTTGTTGCATTGCAACATCATGGGTTTGGGGCTTCCGCTTTCTTTTCATTTATATTATATTTTGAGGTTGTAGCCTACGGACAGTTTACATTCGTTTATTTTATCTCGTCTTGTAGCCGCGTTTGGCAAACACTTTCATTAAATTGATTAATTGTTCCTTGAGCTCGCTTGTGTTTCTTTTAAAATTTCAATTTTGTACCAACAGGTTTCACTTTTCTTTTCTTTAAAAAGGTCATGCCTCGATATCCGTGTTCTAAGGATTTTGGGGCGTGACATGATCAATCAAGCTGACACATCTTTGTGAATTTTCGAGTTCTGGCACTTTTTTCTTCGATTTAGTAATTTTCTTCGATTTAGTATCCTTCGTAGATTTTTCCTAAAAAAAAATACTAATGGACAAATTCAAATATTTTCATTGTATTTTTAGTAAAATCGATTGAGTAATCTCTCTTTATTTTTTTCCTGGTTTTTGGAAATTGCATATTACAACCGCTCGTTTTTACTAAAAGTTATCAACAAAATATATTTTTTTTATTAAAAATTATCAACAAATTATATTTTTTTCATGTTTTACCTCAAGATTCCTTAATTCTTACATTTTTTTGTTGTCATCTTTGACTAGATTTGTAAGAAAGATGACAAATTATGATTTTTTTTATCATATATATGTTACTTGATTAACAACAAAAGATGGTCAGCTTTTAAAGCTCCTATTGGAAGTCCTATTATAACTCACCTTGGATTTGCTGATGACCTGATAATCTTCAGTTCAGCAGATCTTCATTCTATCAGAAGGATTAGCAATACCCTACAATGTTATAATAGAGATTCTGGTCAAAAAATCAGTTTAGAAAAAAGCTCAGTCTATTTCTCAAAAAGTGTCAGTGCTAATCAAAAAGGAATTATCTGCAAAGAGCTTAATATTACAAGTAAGAAACCTCCTTTTTCCTATCTTGGTTGCAAGCTTTATTCTGGGCATAAAAAGTGTATACTTTTTCATGAACTTATTCTAAAAGTTAGAAGTAAACTGTCTAATTGGAAGGGCAATTGGCTAAATCTTGGAGGTAAATTAATATTGATTAGGCATGTCCTTCAATCTATAGCTATTTATACATTGGCAGCCATGAATCCCCCTTTACAAAGAATAGATCAATTACTGTCAAACTTTTTCTGGGGTAATGTAAATGGTAAAAATAAGTATCATTGGGTTAGATGGAGCAAAATTTGTACTACTGAGAAAGAAGGGGGCTTGAATATCAAAAGTTTTCATGACATCTCAAAAGCCTTTACAATGAAACTCTGGGGGAAGTTCAAAACAAAAGATTCTTTGTGGACCAACTTCATGAAAGCTAAATATTGTAGAAAAAAGAAAGCAGAAGACATTCCTATTATAAGAGGTACTAATACTTGGTGCAGAATGCTTCAAGCTAGAGAACTGACTGAGAGTAATACTACTAGAGTTGATAATGGACTAAAACCTATATGGAAACCTACTACGCTTGGGAATTTTACTATAAACTCAGCTTGGAATATTGTTAGAGAAGTAGGCACTGTAAACTGGAGAAGTACATTTATATGGAATAGAATGGTACCTTTAAAGGTCTCTTGCTTTATGTGGAAATTATTTAACCAAGCTGTTTCCTTGGATTGCAACCTGCATAAATTTGGCATTAGTATGGCCTCTATGTGTGGATGTTGCAAAAATTCAGAAGAAACATTTGATCATCTTTTTAGTAATGGTATAGTTGCTAATGAGGTTTGGAACTTTTTTCATTAAGAATAATTCTTTGTTTGGAAGAATTAACAGCTGGTGGTCTTATATCATTAAGAAAAAGAGTTTCTCTGAAAGGAAAATTTGTCAGGTTCTTCCTTCTATCATTATTTCGGTTATTTGGAAATCCAGATGTTCATGCAAATTTGAGAATATCAAAATAAGGCCTGGCAATATTATTTGAAATTCTGAAGAGCTGATCATTCAGTCTGGTTATAGGGAGAAATATTTATCTTATTCTAATTACAGTGGAAAGAAGATTATTAAAAAAGTAACCATTATTAAGTGGCTTTATCCACCAACTGGGTTTTTGAAACTAAATATAGATGGCTGTTATGAAAAAAATGAGGCTTTAAATGGAATTGGTGGTCTAATTAGAGATGAAAATGGTCATTTTATCAAAGGGTTTTCTAGGGCTATCACCAGTTATTCAACTCTTTATTCTGAGTTCAAAGCCCTATATTATGGTCTACAAATCTCACCAAAAAGACTTCTAATAATTGAGAGTGATTCCTTACAGTTAATTAATATCATCGAAGGTAAACAAAAATGCCCTTGGCTAATTTTTGATCTATTTAAATGTATTAAAGATCAAATAAAAGAAGGAGAGTACTTGTTTAAGTATATGGAGCGCGAGGGCAACAAATGTGTTGATCTACTTGCGAATTGGGATGGTATCACCATTTCTTCTTGTCTGGATGATTTTCCACAGGTTTTGAAAGGGATTATATCTACTGAATCTAAAGGATTTCCTAACATAAGGTTTAGATGAAGATGAAGAAAACATAGCATTTTTATTTCTGTTTAATTTTAAGATGAAGAAGAAGATGAAGACTGTTGAAGAAAGGAGAGATTTTCTCTCTCTTAGGTTATTTCTCAGAGAGAAATGAAGAGGTGCAGGAAGACAGATGTCATTACATCTATTTTCAAGTCCAGCCCATTAAGTTACAAGAGTCATTCTATTGAATCCAAATTTAGCTATTTTTAGATATTAAGTTTCAGTTATCTCAATTGGCTGTAATCGTTTGCTTTATTTTCTTTTAGGTCTCTTTATTAGAGATCCTCTCTGTAATTACTCTTGATTTCTATCTGTGGGGTTTTTTCTCCGCAGATCGATTTAATAAATTGTGGGTCTCCCCACTAATAATTTAAAAAAAAAATATATGTTACTGAATAAAGATTTGTTAATCCTTATCATTTTGCTCATTTTGATTAAAATTGTCTTTTTATGATTGTTATATATTATTTTTTTGTAATTGTTTGATTATTTCATAATACTAGTATATAATTTTACATAGGGACATTATTTATTTTTATTAAAAAAAATTAATTTGATCTATTACCTATAAAAATTATTTTGGTAGTAAAATCTATCAATGATGAATTATTTTCCTTATTAAATTTCACATGTGTCAATGGGCTATTGGAGTAATTAAATGGGAAGGAGGCAGATCCTCCTACCCTGGTAGGAGGCAAATTTTGTCCTATGTTTTAGTACAAAGTCTCTCACTGAAATTCTATAATTTGTTTTTTCTCTACTAATTTTGACTTCAAAGAATCAGATCCAAGTTTCTTAAGTGAAACCATGGCATGTAATTACTTAGATGCCCAAGATTGAGAAGATCAAGTGGTTTACCAATTTAGTTTTACTATAACTTTAATCGGTTACATATTACTCAAGTTCTATGTCATGATCATCTAAGTCTCAAAATATCTTTTGTACTTTAACAGCTTTGTGATGTTTTGAATAATATTTAAGTACTTAAAGTTAGTGATTTTGCTGAACAAGTCATTTACAATGTTGTCGATTAAAATTGTACGGAGTAATCGAAAAGACATACAAAAGTTCTATACAGCAAAACCTCTGTACAGTCATATTGTGGGAACGACGAAAAAATATTAATATAGCGAAATGTATCAACAGTTTAGTTAAACAAATACATGTATGTAGAAAACAAATACATGTATTTTGAAAACAAATACATGTATTTTGAAATTTGTAAAGTCAAATACAATATTTCATATACCTTCTTTACATGTATAAATACTAGGTATATTAAATTAAACATCATCATAAATTTATTGTAACTAGATATATATATTTTTGTAATGAAATGTATTTTATTCCTATAAGGATGTGGATTTATAACTAACGGGACCATAAAAAACTACGGAATATGACAATACAGAGTTTATTCCTATTTTGAACTGGTCCGAGTTAGGACCGGGATTTTTTATTACTATAGGGAGGTTATTCCTATATGCAGTATTCTTATAGAGAGGTTTTACAACGAATTAGAACTAATCATATATTGGTGTGAGTACACTTACTATGTTTGCATCCTTATTCTTTGCATCTGTTCATTGCTTTTTTTTCTTCTATGCCTCTTTCTCATATTTTGAAAGTTTTCTCTTCATTTCTGGTTGTCCCTTTTTAAGGCCTTGACTTTGATCGCCCACATCTAATGCATCGTCTTCCGTAGTGCTAACATCGATAGATATGAGACTCCTGAATGGCATTTTATTCACGAATTGTTCTTACTTCAATAAATTGTGTCAAATTATCCTTGAGGTTATTAGTCATGCTTTCAGAAAATATCACGCCATCGGCACCTCATCGTAATGACGCCATTCAATTTTTCTTTGCCGTTTAGTATAACATAAAACCACTTCCGTGTGACACCGTACTATATTTTTCCGCCATCGATGTAAAATGTACTTCTCTGGAATCATGGACAACTTTTTTAATTTCCAAACTCTTAACAGGTGCACACACACCATCCCTTTACTTTCGAACATTCGACAAATACAATTTGTTTCTTGAGTTCTTTCATCGAAATGAACTAGAAACTTAACTGTTTTGTTGAATTTTGTTGTAGCACCAGCTTTGAAAGTATGTTCACCGATAAATTGTTCAATAACATCAACTACATCACTAACTTCCAGCTCGCAATTTATCACCTGATGAAGTTGTTTTCGAAATTGCTTGAATTTTGTTACAGTATATGCGTCATGGAATAGGTTTTCAAAGTCAGACAGACGTATGTTGGTACTGTGAGTTCCTCGACTTAGCATCCACTTCTTCTTTCTTTTTAACTTTCTTACATAACGCAATTTCATATTTTTCAACAAACTCTTTTCGTGAAGTTTTTCGGTAAACAAAGCCTTTAAAAAACGAATTTATACTCTCACTGCATTGGGTTGTGGACATCCCTGCCCGAAAAGTATCTGTGACAAATGTCGGTACCCATCGGTTGCACTCATCGTACATGGGACATAACCACTCATGATCTTCTAGCTTGTGATCCATGATCATTTTAGCCCAATTTTCTTCAAAGTCTTATATGGTGTATGAGTCATAAACCGCACTACTGATTGCATTCTGAATATGTTCTGAATTTTTGTAACTCTTGAACTTATCCGGAACTTTTTTCATGATATGCCATAAACACCACTTATGTCTCGTATATTGAAAAACTAGGCTTATTGCCTTGTGCATCGCTCTATCTTGATCCGTAAGGATGCCACACAGAGGGATGTTTAACATACAAGTAAGCCACTTCTTAAACAACCACACGAACGACTCGGTGTTTTGTTGGGTTACAAGACCACAGCCAAGGAATATGGACGGCCCATGATGGTTGACACCAACGAACGGCGCGAAAGGCATATTGAACCTGTTGACAAGGTAAGTGGTATCGAATGTCACGACGTCACCAAACTTTTTGTAAGCCTCTCTGCTCCTAGCATCTGCCCAAAACACTTTTGTTAGACAATTTTGATCATCAAGATCCATGGAATAGACAAAATCGTTGTTGTCAGCTTGCATGCTCCCAAAATAAAGCATCGTTGCTTGGGCATCCCCTCCTTTGATTGCACTCCACCTAACTTTATCCATATGATTTCGAAAATCGTTTTCTGTCCATGATTGATCATCATTGTCATCAGCCACTTGTTGCAATACGTCAACAGTTTTGTTTATCCTAATACCCACTTCATAGTTCAACTCAATCTCTCTCTGTACGTGAGCAGGAATATTTTTATAGCACCTCAAATATTCTGTCCCTTTCGGATCCATTTCATGGTTGTGTTCTAGTTCGATGGAGTTTACCTTCCATTGCTCATCAAACTGTCTTGTTATTTTCATTGTTGCTTTACAATTTGTTTTAGTTGTCCAATGACTAGCTATCGGATCAACAAGCTTTTGTGACAACTGAACTGTACCCAATACTTTATTCCATTTTTCTTTTTCTTTTTTGAAATTGAAATTGTCACACCAAAACCCTTTACTCTAGCGTTAGTATACATATTTTGGGCTTGAACTTCAGAATCAAACAACATACTCACTTTTGGTTCTGTTTACTCCATTACATAATAAATTTTTTTTGTAATTGTCACCATTTACTTCACAATCTTCTCTTATTTCCGCATTTGGATCTAGACAACCCTCAGTCATTTCCGAATCCAAACAGAAAACAAATGTATAAAAATTCATGTTAAGATAAAAATAACATTTCAACCTTTGATAAAGCCTGGTAATTAACTACATAATAAAAAAAATTTGTAATTGTCTAATTCATAATCGAAAACTTTATGCCTTTCAACTATTAAACAAACATAAACACCTAAAGCGAAGTAATATTAATTTTCAGAACTCATGATTACTTTTAATTTCAATTATCATGAAAAAAGAGAGTATAAAATCACTAATTATCTAACTTTCCAGTGTTGGTTAAGTTTTTCATACCACCCTTCTTCTTGTTTGGTTGAAGCTTTAAACTTCAGTTTTTTTTCTTCATGTAAGAAGTTGGTGTGTATTTCGTTGACCACTGTAAAAGTTGCAAGCTTTTACACACTTTAAGATAAAGGAAACATTTTTCTATGTTACTTAAGCAATTCACCTTAAAAACTACAACCAAACAAACCCACAACTGAAATAAAGTATGGATACATTGAAATACATTGAAACTTGAAAGGAGACAATGATGATTATATAAATAAAAAATGCGTGATGGTTAAAATTAAGCTCATTAAGTATATTTAAAACATAAGACTGTAAGTCAATGATAAACACTGATTCGTATACACATAATCAGCATGTTAGTGTTGGAAAAATAGTTGGAAAACATGTATATTAAACATGGTTGTTCCGAGTGGTCAGGGACCATATTTGAGTCAATATTCAATGAGACTACTCAGATTTTCTGAGGCCATACTCAAAGCGATTGAGTAGGTCGTGCGACGAGCTTCGCAACGGTATATCGCATGACCTATTCGGAGAATGGGTGTGAATGATAATTGGACTCGAAGGTTGGTACTCGAAAGAGGCAATAAAGCCAATGCTGGAAAATGAGAAAAGAAATGGGATTTAAACCATGACGGTTATCCCACATTGTAAAATCATGAGTGATTTTTACACTATATATATAAGTCCATCCCATGTAGTTGTTAAACTAACAAAGTCCACATACCCATGAGTGAGTTAGTGTGTACCACACACGCGAGCGCTCGCTCGGGCCTCGGACCACGGGCCTTGGGACGCAGGACGCGGGATTTGTCGGGTCTCGGATCTCGGGTCTCGTACTAAACTGAAATAGGGACTTTTGTATATTCACAAGAGCAGTCCCTAAAGTTTCAAAGAGTTTGAAACTCCAGCAATTATGGAGGCGCATTCTGGGGATGTAACTCCCAGAATTAAATGACCACATTAAATTCTGCGGTTTCAGAATTTCTCTATATGAGGCAGCCATCCCCTCACATTCTTTCATACACGAAAATCTCTCTTCTCTCTAAACAGCATATAATTTTTTCCTCATAGCATATTAGAACCAGAGAGAACCACCCACCAACAGCTCGACCTCGACTCGTCGTCAGTTTCCGGTGAGTCATCCGAGACGTTGTTGTCACACCCCAAAATCCATAGAACATGGATATCGCAGCATGACCTTTTTAAATAAAAGTAAAACGAAACCTGTTGGTTTAAAATTTTAAAAGAAAACACTTGCGAGCTTAAAGGAACATTTAAAAGGATAAATAAAACTGTTTGCCAAACACGGCTACAAGGTAAGATTTATAAAAGCTAAAAGTTAACAAACGAATGAATTTGACCGTAGGCTACAACCTCAAAAATGTCTAAGTAAAAATGAAAGCAACAGAAAGAAGCCCCGAGCCCATGTGATGTATTGCCATAGCTCCTAAACGAACGTCTCAACCTAAACGGTACCTGAAAGACAAAATTGTAACGGTGAGTCCCACGCACATACATAGACGGGACGGCACCAGAAAATACCGTCACTTCATCCCATAAATGCAAGAACTCACAAACGACAACTACGATAATCAACATATAAAAAGAAATATTAAACATCCTACAACGAGATAAATTAAATAACTTCAACACAAATCTATAGCATACATGGACCTCTCACGGTACCTAACCCAATCCGTAAGGTAGGTCATTCCCTATCCCTTCGGCCGTCTTATGTCCTCGGAATTAGGGAGACACATAGACCATTGCTAACATAAAAGTAGATTTATAGTGCGTACTTGGACCTCTCACGCCACTCGTCCCAGTCCGTAAGACGAGTCATTCCCTATCCCTTCGGCCGTCTTATGTCGCCGGAATTAGAGAAAGACATAGACCATTGCTAACAATAAAATAAATATAGTGCACACTGGGACCTCTCACGCCACTCGCCCCAGTCCGTAAGACGAGTCATTCCCTATCTCCTCGGCCGTCTTCTGTCTCCGGAATTAGGGAGAGACAGAGACCATTGCCACTACAGCTAAATCACAAGGCCTCGGCCAATAATATAAAACCATTCAATTATCACATCTCAAAATACCAACATTCTCAAACGTCACTTTAACGTCAATCAACATAACACATAACCATATGTACTAAATTCGCAACTAGCAAACACCTAAAGCAAACACAAACACCTAAAACTTTATGCCTTTCAGAACTCATGATTACTTTTAATTTCAATTATCATGAAAAAAGAGAGTATAAAATCACGAATTATCTAACTTTCCAGTGTTGGTTAAGTTTTTCATACCACCCTTCTTGTTTGGTTGGAGCTTTAAACTTCAGTTTTTTTTCTTCATGTAAGAAGTTGGTGTGTATTTCGTTGACCACTGTAAAAGTTGCAAACTTTTACACACTTTAAGATAAAGGAAACATCTTTCTATGTTACTTAAGCAATTCACCTTAAAAACTACAACCAAACAAGCCCACAACTGAAATAAAGTATGGATACATTGAAATACATTGAAACTTGAAAGGAGACAATGATGATTATATAAATAAAAAACTGCGTGATGGTTAAAATTAAGCTCACTAAGTATATTTAAAAAATAAGACTGTAAGTCAATGATAAACACTGATTCGTATACACATAATCAGCATGTTAGTCCATCATTGGTAACAAAACTAACCAGAAATTAAATTACTAAAACCAAAATTATCATCAAAAAAATAAAAGGAATTGCAAATCTTATAAAACGATTAAGAGAATTGCCTACCGCTTAGGGAGGTGAATAGACCAATCAGAGTATCTTGGGAGATTGTATCGCCAGCTACGTTAAGGAGGAAGACAATTTTGAGCGGGATATTATCAATTTGTTTTGGAGGGAATTGAGAAGATGGGGGAATTTATTTTTATTTTTTTAACTTTTATTTAAAAGAGAGATGAAGAGAGGTAACATTTTATTAATTTTTGGTGGGACATAAGCCACATCATATTTCGATTCTGTCGTGCACGAATTCTGTCCCAATTTATCGGTCTCAATAACATTAGTGGGGAATTCCCCCTTATATCAATGTCGTCCAAAAATCTCACTAAACAATCTATCCCCACAGCATGTGTTGATGCTCATAAGGTCTAATGGAAATTAACTTGATATTACACTCAAAAATGTGCTTGACCAGTAGCGCGGTCAGGCTTGTTTTTCCTCTTGTACTCCGATATCTTTCATTCTATGTTCAATCTTAGTGCTCTGATTACGAACGGATCTGCTTCCGTTGCTTCTAGCTACACTTGGGAGATATTGTGATGTTATTTGGTGAAAACAACTCAATATTTATAAACAGTAAAATGAGATGAAGTGTAAATTTCATACTAAGGGCTTATTCAATCAAAGACTAAACGAATGGGTTTTCATCTATACTAGCTAACATATATTTTCACGTAAATTGGTTAGATGTGTAACAGTTAGTTTAGCATCAAATTACAGTTATATACCTAGTAATTTATTTATGAGCAAGTCGCAGTATATGTAGTGTTAACTAGTATCATGAAAATATTATTTCAACCGACAAGAGTAATAGAGAAACTGAAAATCTACAATTGTATTACAATATCAATCACTGTTATCATAGTTAATTTATCACTTCTATCAAGTTTCATGCTTATAAAATATGCCTTTTTGAATGCAGTACGCTACAAATTTGACATAACATAGCAATTTGATGGTACGAGAGCATGTAATATTTCCAGAACAGTACTATTAATTATAAGGCTGAATGTAAGTTTAGACTGCCACACAAAAAAAATTATAACTAACTAATTAGGGCACAATCAAGTCATTACCGCTAAATGTAAATTTGAAAAACGCCTAAATGTGAATTCAGGGAACATAAAAATCACAGGGATCGGCAAAATTGAGAAAAAAGCCCAACTAGGACTTCAACAATTAAATATAGGATCAGAAAAAAATAATATATATATATAGGAGCATGACGGGTTTGTTTTTGGCTCATACTCTTCGTTCCAGTTTATGGTGCATAAGTAATTTATTTTATTTTGGGCGACGAGTTTGTTTCCGTTTAGGTCACTATATAATTTACTTCACGGGAAAGTTTGGTGTTGTATAGTTGCCTAAACATGTTACGCCGCCATGAACCACTTAAATTTCATAATAACACTGCTACAAAATGAAAAAAAAAACATCATTTAGTAAAAGTAGAGGCGACAAATTAACATAAACTAGAGGAACATAGTAAAATAAAAATAAAAATCGGGTCTTTGATTAGTTGTTTTAGTATTTAATTTTATTTACACATCCAACACTACAAAACCTATCTATGAATGCCTAGACGTCCTTGTTGGTGCCGTGGCGCATAGTGTCTTGGTAATGAGATAAATGATAATGATAACTTGTATAGTCTATAAATGTTGCACATTTATCTTTATTAACATTTTTTTTTCAAAAAAAAAAGTGTTAGTTTTTTAAAATTAAATATTTTTTTAATTTATTTTCTCATATATATTCAAAACTAGAAATGTATAAAGTATGAAACTCATCTAACCTACACGATCCCAATGGACTAAGTAATCTTATAAACATTAAAATATTGATTATAATTTATTAACTTCATTTATTGAAATTACAATATTAGTATATATACCAATTGCGTTTTTTTTAAGAAAAATGAGTTCCTTTTTGAATTTAGTTAAACTAAAATTACCAAAAGAACATGAATGCAATTATAGGGATCTTTATTCATTTAACATTTTAACTTGTAAAGATATTCTCAACATATTAATATTATTTGTATTAAAAAAACAAAAATAAAACATTTTTTTTAAATGTGGTTGGGACTTCCGTAGAGATTCATCCCTATACCCAATCTCTATCCCGAAAGTATTTGGATCGGAACAAACCCTGATTTTTTTGGGTCGGGGACATGTTGGAAAATTCGGATTTTCGGACTTTTTACCTACCCAACTAAAATAATTGAAAAAAAGACTTTGTTGATTCGAGTTCTAAAAGAAATAGAAGACATCAGCATTAAAGAATATTACTAAAAAAGAGTTTTGATGTGCAATTGAACAAATAAGGAATTAGAGTTAGCTCACTTGTTTCCAATTCTCAGTCAGTACGATTCTTTGTATTGGTAAAAAAAATTAAACGTATTATAAGAATAAAAATAAAGGTTTTTAAGTCGCAACTCAATTGATTCAACTTTACCCAACAAAATTGAGTGGTCTCTAATATAAAATCGTCGTCAAAGAATTCTTTGCCCGAAATAGAAGTCTGGAACAATGTTTTAAATACCGTTATCGTTAACATAGCGTTTTTTTCGAATGTTATGCTAAAAGCGCAAATAGCGTAGCAACGAACCGCTTTGCGGTGTATTTTTTTTTTACCTATATAATCATATAATTCAAATGATTATTATGTTAACACACCTAAAAATTTAATCCTAAATTACAATATTATAACTCATAACAATATTATAACTCTTATTTATGTATATTTATGTAAAGAAATAATTTGTGACCCAAAATGACGTAGTTGTATCCATTTTTTTAATAAAAAAAATTTAAAAAAATTAATTAATTTTTTTTTTTTTTTAAAAACTCGCTTTTTACGATTTTAATCACGCTATTTGAGCTTTTTGCATAGGTGGTTTTTTTCCGCTAAGCGCTATTTGTGCAATGTTACGCTACGTTGCGCGCTATTTTTAAACAATGGTCTCGAACTCCACAGCTCATTAAAACTCTTGTAAGTCCGTTGGATACACGCTGATAAAGTTTCCAAAGTTTGATAAGTTTGTTGAATCCCTCCTTGGATCTCACCAGAGCTTGCCTTAACATTTTCACAGATTTGAAAAGCTAGTTGAACCTCACTGGAGTTTGCTGGACTCGTCCAGGATTGTAACTAGTCCTTTTTATTGTTTGACCAAATGCTAACTACTTTTGGTTCCTTGTGCTTTTTGTAATATTGCAATTCTAAATCGGTACCAAACTCAAATTTCCCTACTAAGTATGACGATACAACATTAATACCTTACAACAAATTATGCATGTTCTCGCATCTCAGGATAAAATTAAGAAACCCCACAAGAAGCACTACCAAGCTCAGTCTAAGAATCACTAGAGGTATGTGAGCTAGATAACGCGAGATATTGTACTCCGACAAACAGCAAGGTATGTCTTTCTTTCTTCACATGTGACACCGTTTGGTGGACAAAATGCAATAAGGGAGCAAAAAATTGGAATTAAACTCCTCCTTTTCGACAAATGATTAGATTCCGGAACAAATAGTATTTTTCGTACTCTAATTTATCTATTTTAACGTACGCAATGGTCATCGAGAAAAAGCTATATAGTAACACATGGATATTCTTAAATGGCTTGCCAAAAATACGATGGCTACCAATTTAATACTACCCAATAATAATGGTGGCATTATCAAACATAAAAAAAAAAACAAGATCCTCACAAACTCTTTCATACGAAAAACATTTAGCTACAACACTTTGAAACTGAGTTCATAATATCTTATACAGACCAACGTCAGTAAGGCTACCAAACCTTAAACTACTTTCTAGGGCTGAGGAAAAAGGAACCAGCTACATTTCAAAGCCAAAATATGATATTTTAAGCTCCTTGTTTCTCCTTGGGTTTAAGAACCACAATTTCAAGAATGCCATCAGTCCTGAAGTAGGGAGAGCTCATGCGGGGGTCCACAGGTCCTGGCAAACTAAAAGAAATGCCGAACTTTCCTGGTGGATTAAGTCCTTGCACTATCATCTGATACTCTCCTTTCGAATTTCTTGTCATTTCGGGGCTTGTAATGTCTCCCTGTATATTGACCGTACCATCTCTCTTGATATCATAGGATACTGCCATAACAAAATCCTACTGTTAATATATTTCATATCACGAATGTTTTTCCAAAAATTACAGACTCCGGCTTAATCAACAATCACAGTTCCTAAACCAACCTTTTAAGGGTCGTGGATGGATATAGTGCTTTAGCAAGAAAATAAAAAGTCTACTAACTTAAGTAAAATTAAGCAACTGTACCGTTCCAGTTTACAGATGGCTATTTTAGGTGTGAGTTCGTTATAGGCACATTCTTTTGCCCACATGTTCTTACTTATTAATTAACTTGGAGATGGTTATCTTCTAATGTGTTTGAAAATTCCAAGTAGTATGACAGCAACAAAAAATGTCGGTGTTGGCTGAGAAAGCAATAAAGTATGTTGCTGTTCATGGTGTACTTATCAATATACATCCCTCTTCTTCCAAATAGGCTCTATTAATGGTTTTCTGTTATAATTTACTCACAAAAAAAAAAGAATAAAGAGAGAGAAAACCGTGGAAGGCATTTCGCTGTTTTAAAGCAAAATTGTCATTAAATTTTGAATTGGATTTAGTAGTAGTTTTTCTTGAGGATCCTCCCTTAGTATCAAGTCAATTTATAGTTCTTGGACATTTGTAGATTCAGAATATAGTTTCCTGATAAAGCTATTATAAACTTATTTCTTATAAAATAACTCTTTTGTAAAGCTAATGACAGAATAATTGCTTATAACCAAGGAAAATATGACGACCGTTTTATATCAGATAGTTCATACAGTGACAGAGGTGTAGTTCATCCCACCAACGAACGGAGCGGCCAGAATTAGTTGCCATAACTTCAAGCCAGATTTGTTAGCCATCATGATCAAATTTTGTACCCAAAAAAATTCACGAATAGACAACATGTTCCCATTTATATATTAATCACCAATATAACTATACATTTTATCTTTTATTGTTATGTATTCTAAATTTTAGTGCATATTTAGGCAAAAAAAATTACACCGCAAAGCGCTATTTAGCAACGCTATTTGCGCTTTTAGTGTTTCTCTCGAAAAAACGCTACGCTAGCGATAACGATATTTAAAATATTGATACCAAATAGGAAAATGTATCAAAACTAAATCTGGTGTACTAATTAGTTACTAAATCAAAATACTTAGTACACTGTTCTATCACATTTTTTTTGATTTTATACATTTTCTATCCCATACTTCCGATTTTTCTAAGCTATGTTTATTTCCTATGCACTGTACAAATAGAATAAAAATGTCGCCTTGCTGAACTAATTACAAGTTTTTCTCAGGACACAAAAATTGAAATAGTGTAATAAGTTGGTATTTCTAATTAACCCTTACAAAATAAATAACTTACTAGCGTCTTTGTGAACACCGGGCAGCGTGATGCGACATAGATATGCCATGTCATTTATGCCAATGTCGACAATTCCCATAGGAGGCCCTAACTTTGCATCTTTGGCAGTTCCAGTCAAAAGAACTGCAAGACTTGGCTTGTGCACATCACCAGTCAGATTCGTCATCTTTCAGCGCTTGAGCTCGGTATAAAATTCTACCAGGAGTTCAATAAGGTCATAGTAGACAATTAGCATCAATTAGTTATCAATAATTATAAATTCCAGACATGGATATTAAGAAATGGAATAACAGCAGGCAATCAGAGTTCCTTATAGCTTACAACTTAGGCTCGAACATATTTTATTTCTTTTTTTGGATCGTCGTAAAAGCTCATATAATAATTGCACTTTGTGCTCAAAAAGTCAAAAAAGAATGTGAGTTTCTTCTACTAAGGGACCAAATTGCAAAAGTAAGGGTAATATCATTTTTGTACTTCAATTTATAAGCTTTTAACAATTAACTTCACCATACAATGAAATTTCACATATCAAACCCCGAGAAAGAAAGAAAGAATCGTCCGTACAAAAACCTATCAAAATCTCCTAATGTAGACATCAATCTGCAGAAATTGAAGAGTTATTATACAAACCTATCAAAATTCACAGGTAACTCAAAGTTCCAAGTCTAACACAAGGGTAATAAATTTTAGTTTTCTTTAGATCAATATTTAGTGTTATCGAGTTGAAAATCTAGAGTTGGTGTACTAACTGTTTGATTTTTTCTACAACTGTGTTGAAACTGTGAAGTTTAACGATATGGTGTAATAAATGTTAAAGCCGACATGATAATGTAAAAGGTAATATTTTTCCCAAATATAATTTGTTAGCTTCGGAAGTTAAAACAGGCAGCTATCTTCAAAAGACTAGATAGAATGTACTATTTCGGAGTTTTAAGATCGTAATTAAGTACGTTTTTTGAAAAGAATGTACTGCTACAGGTAAAAAGCAGCGTCACGGCACTACAATTTACTACTTACAATCCGCCCTCAACTATAGAGAGCTGATATATTTGTCATGAAAGGACCAGACAATAGTGATCAAACTGAAATAAAAATAGTAGTAGTCAAAACAAACAAGTTCTTTAGCAATTTCACAACCAGACATATATAGTATTATACTTGGTGGTTTGACAGTGCAGGCGGTATGATGCAAGAGTAGATACGGGAAACATGACCTTAAAAATATAGGCATAACGGAAAAGATCGTATTATACTACTCAAATGAGCAATGTACAACTCTACCTGAAATAAGTAAGGCATACTAAGAAAATACATCCAATAACATAAATGCTTGAGGTTTTTTCTTTCTTTCTAAATAACATGACCCATGTACGAGTTAGGAAAGAGAAAATGTTCTGCATATCCAAAACGGGGTCCCCATGAATACTGGGTTTTTTTATATTTAGGGCCGATTGGAGCAAGTGCATCCGTATCATTAAAAGATACTTCTCCCTTGTATATAGGGATATCAACCCAAATTTTGTGCTGCATCAGTCAGTTTCTTTATGATTTCCTTATTTTTACATATGTCATACTCTTCTCCTTCCATACAAGGGAATCCATGCTTATCTTATAAATATAAAAATATTGTTTCTGAAAGTATCTTTACCATCTGTACTTTCTTCACAATAATGTCTCACATCTCTCAACAATTACAAAGAAGTAAATCATCCTAATCAATCAAATCTTTTGTAAGTGGCAAATATGATATTTCTGCAATCCAAACTACAATTTAATTTGATCTTATTTTTTATATTTTTACATAAAAATAAATATTTTTCAGCTGTCAATGAAAGCTAAAAATTATATTGTATATTCATTAGGAGAATTGTTTTATAGATTTGAGAATGGATAAAAGAAGATTAGTTAGGAGAATCGTCTAAATTTTGAAACATTCTTATATTCCGGTTGATTAAATAATAACTATAAGTTTTTTTTTATCAAAAGATGCGCAATTTTTTTAAATTAATTAGAAAATACCCTTACATTGCAGTAAAATAATTCTTTTACAATATTAACCCATTTACCGACCAACCCGCAACAATACTGCTTGTTTGTTTGTAGACTTTAAGTTAAAGCCTAAATCTTTTTAAAATGGTAAAAAGTTAGCTTGTTAAACTACAGTGATTAAATTCAGGAGAAAATAATAAGAAAAGATGAGATATTTTCCATAAAATAATTAAAGGGTTACTGAGACATGGACTGTAACCATAGCTTTAATTTATAATATCAATCCAATTACAAAAGGATAATAAACTGAAATGGAAATATCCAGGAAAAAAAAAGGGAAAAACATGAAGTGATTAATTTCATTAGAAAATAATAAGAAAATATGAGATATTTCCATAGAATATTTGAAGGGTTGATGAGACTTGGACTGTAACACTAGCTTGAATTTAGAATTATCAATCCAATAACAAAAGACTAATAAATTGAATTATAAAATATTCAGACAAGAAAAATAACAGAGAAAGAAAAAACATGCACCTGAATAGAGAGAAATTAATAATATGGAGAAAGATAAAATTATATTAGTGATTAAGAGAATTTGAAAATACCTCTCAAGTTGAAGAGAAGACAAACGGTACAAATAAGAAAAAGCTTGCGTTATGTTTTTTAATTTAGGGGTAATCTGTCACTTATATATACTACTATAAGACAAGGATAAATTGCAATAAACCACTTGAGTTGTGGTTGTTTTGCAAATTACCGTCACAAAGTATAAACTAAGTATGTGACCCCTATAAATTTTCGATGTTTTGCAGCTTTGTGTATTTTAGTCTCCATCCGTTTTGTTTTGTTTTGTTTTGTTTTGGGGTACTGACCAATAAGTGACATAGAATCAAGCCTGCAAACAAACCGAGCCGAATATGAAAATGAAATTTAACGTTCGTTAAGTAAACAAAATGAAAATGAACACGACATTGTTCGTCCGTTAAGAGCTTGGTTCGTAAAATAGTTTTTTAACAATTTAGTATCATTACCGTTACCATCAAAACTTATGGATTAAAAAGAATCTACATTAAATAATTACATGGGGGAATAATCTCCACGATTAGTCACCAACCCCAAAAGTTTCACATTCTTTCTAGCTTGTATGTACATAGGAAGAATCCTTCAATCACATTTAATGCAACATTTACAATTGATCGTTGTACTTGACATAGAAACCATATAAGTCATCTATTGCTAACATATACAGATGAATATATATAAATGCCATACATTATTTTCCAAAATATACGGTAGTGTAGTATTTCTTTTCATTTAAGGAGGCGTAAGCAATAGTAAGATACTTAAAATTTGGATATCGAATAAATGCAATTGGCCTTTTCTCCCATGGTGGGACAAGAGAAATGTTAAATGAAAATTAGAATAAATACATTGCTATCATAAAGCATTCAACAAAATTAATAAAGAAAAACGAGCTTATATTTTAGCTAGCATACTTTGGTAATTCCAGGAAATCACGTTTCGTTTCTTATGACGTATTTGACAACTCATGCTATTTTGTTGACTCTAATATAACCGATATCTGAGGTGTTATAGACTTGTAACTATGTTTTTCTAATAATTATATAATGTTAAACTATGTGTCAATATGCAACACATGCAAAGGCCTTCGAGTTGTATCTCAAACTTGCATCTCAAAATTACATATGCAGGGTTTTAATGAAATGTATTTAATCAATCTAATGTTTACTCGATCAACCAAATATTATGGGACCTTAAGTTATGGGGGACATGATAAACGTTAGAACCACTGCATGGCAAATCTTGTAAGAGATCCCAATCATATTTTTCTCAACTAGGTTATATAGACATTCATACAAAGTAAGTTATATTCATTTCACATATTATAACGTATGAACAAATGTCAATGATTCAGTTTTGTCTTGCGTAAAAGCAGACCAAAATTGCAACCTAAAAGTGGAAAGAAGTTGGAATTTATTTCACGCATGAGAAAGATCAAGGAAAATAAAATGAAAAACAAATGTAGATAATAGATATAAGAATATAAAATATCCAATAAAGAAATCTGATAGATATCGTCTATGTACCTGGAGGATCCTCGCTTTTGGATCGTGGAAGTAGCATTCCCACATAAACCAAACATTAGAGGAATGAAGATAGCTACTACAATGTCACTACGGAATGTTTCATTCTAAATCTAGATAGAATTAAATATCATAACGGCGGACTGGTGTTATAGTGGATAAAAAGAATGAATGAGAAGTGATGACAAATGCGAATGGAAATAGGGTTTGTAAGATGAGCTTTTATGGAAAATTATTGTAGAATACAAGGTGTAAAAGAGACGATTCGTCACAAATGATTTTAGGGTAATGCAAATTACTTTTGGGCCTATCAATATAAGTCACGATTGCACATAGACAAGGCATGCCCAAAATACAAATATTAAGTTGTGAACCATACGTGAATCCATTGAGTACATTGGTATATGTGCTAAATATTATTCATTTGTTCATTTTAACAAATTTTTTGGCTTCACATCAAAATAATAAACTTGAACTACAAAGTCATTTTCATTAAATGAAATCAAATCAAATGCTTTTGGAAAAATGGAACTAAACTGAATTGCTAAAGTTTCGGGGTATTATAACTTATAAGCTTGTCCTTTTATCTTAGATTTTATGCATATCACAGCCTATTTACTTCATCACCGGTATTTTAGAGCTACATCGAACCAAGCTGGCCTACCACTATCCCTAATCTAGACCATAAGGCCGTAGTGTAATAATTCTCTAGGTGTTACCCGGTATTGAGGTTCGGGAAGAGTTCTTGTAATGGATGACACAATCAGATTACGAGGCCTAGCCAGTACAAGAAAAAGTTCATTTAGCATCATAAAAAATATTCGGTTATGTTGCTAAAGTGGTTGTGGATAAATTTTAGCAAAAGTTTAGCAATAAATTATGTTACTATTTGTTGCTAAACTCCTGCTAAAATTTAGCCACAACCAGTTTACCAACTCCAAACTCCAAACTCTTCTACGCTTATCACGACGATCACGGTCTCCTCACCGAACACTGTAGGAATCTTCAATGGAGAATGAATAAGTGGGGAGATGCTGACTATCTAAACAAGTTCATCAAGGGCAGCATGAACAAAGATAAACAACCTGCTCTTGAGGGACCGGAAAATAGAAAGTCCTTCAACGAACCGAAGGCAAATGGGTTAAAGTCCCTTACAAAGAAATTCCTTCAACGAACCGATGGCATAAAAGACCTTCAACGAACCGAAGGCAATGGGTTAAAGTCCCTAACAAAGAAAGACCTTCAACGAACAGACGGCAATGGGTTAAATTCCCTAACAAAGAAAGTCTTTCAACGAATCGAAGGCATAAAAGTCCTTCAACGAACCAAAGGCAACAGAGTTAAAGTCGGTAGAAAAGAAAGTCCTTCAACGAACCGAAGGCATAAAAGTCCTTCAACAAACCGAAGGCATAAAAGTCCTTCAATGAACCGAAAGCAACTGGGTAAAAGTCCCAAAAAAAAAAAAAAAACGAGTCGAAGGCAATTAGGCATAAAAGCATTCAACAAATTAAAGGCCTTAGGATTAAAGCCACCTTTGACGAACGCAAAAGTGCATGTATTACTTTTCTATTAAACCTTCGACGAAATGAAGACACTCGGGATTAAATCCGTTCAAATATATATCATGATGAAACACGTTAAAAAGAACAAACTGGAATAAAAATCTCAAGATACGTACGCACAGTTCCGTAAAAGAGAATAAGAAATACAAGAAAGTATGTCTATTCAAGATAAAACAGAAATATATAGTGCGAGCCCACGTTACGAAGGCAATAAGACAAGGTTCAAGACAAATAATCAAAGACAAGCAAATGCCAATAAAACAAGGAAGGAAAAATAAAACGGCCTAATTCGACGATGAACTGTCACACGACGAATAGGAGGGGACCTGACCAAGATCGACCGCCTCATCATCCGTGGAGGTATCCTCATCAGTCTCCTCACCTTCTAAAATCTCATGGGGAAGAAGAGAATCAAAACTTGTGGTATGAGATCCCACAAGACCATCCACCGATAATCGAGCGGTAAACTCCGCTGCCTTGGTCCTATTATGAAAATCAGTAGCAGCAGCTCAACGATCATTCTCAAGGGGTAATGATCGTACTTGCCCTAACAATGAAAACGCATCATGTTGAGCATAAGAAACGCGGAAACACTTCACTAAAGCATTGGAACGAGGCACCAACGTTTTCAACTTATTTAGCCACTTGTCCTTCAACCTCCAATACCGATCTAAATGACGCTCCTGAACCACAAAAACATACTCGGTGAGCTTCACATAGTCCCTGAAAGAGGCCGACCGGACCTTTAATTTTTCCTTAAGACGGATGCATTCAACATGAAGGGTATCATTCTTCCCCATAAATTCAATATAAAGCAAACTGGCATGAGCTTCATTCACAGCACCAGACGGGGTCCCAACCGGGACCCAACCATAGAAGCACCAGTAGGTCCCTACCCAGGATTAACAAGGGCCGGAGAACCAGTCTGATGCAACAAAGTAGCAGGTGCCTATAAAGATAAAGAAAAGAACATCAATAAAAGTCATAAAACCAACAAGGGAAATCAGAAACATCGACATTTATACAAGTTACATCTCGAAAAAGTTCAATTAAAATACAAGTTAGAATCCTAATCTAAGTCAGTCAGACAGAGGAGCAATAGGTTCATCGGGAGACGCTGAAGTCGTACCAACATCGGCATAATGAACTTTCCGTAATGATGTAATCTGTGACTCGAGGCGCCTCTTCACCTCAAGATCGATATTATTCAAAACAACAGTGGTCTCATCGACATGAGCTATGGCACTAACCATGCACTCTGCTCGGGTTACACCTCGGGTACCCTTCACGTAATCATACTGTTCTAGCGCCATAGTACGGGCCCAATGAGCCTTAACAAAGGAGAGCAGTAAATCAGCATCATCAAAAGCAGCCTCCTACACCAAGTGCAAAGTAGCAACCCGGCCACGAGCATCGTCGCGAGATCGACGAAGTTCACTTAGAAGCTCGTTCGCCTTTCCCTTATTCGCAGTGTAATGGGACGTCTTCCTACTAAACTCCTCACCCAAATCACGTAAACGAGTCGATAAATTCAAAATATGAATTTTCAGGTCATCGATCTCATAACGAGCAGGGGTTAATTCATAAGCACGAGATGAATCGGGAACCTCAGCCTTAACAATATCACAAACAGGCTCATCACCGAACCTATAAATAGGCCGGGACAAGACCACCTTGGCCAAAGTGTTAACCGGTACCTGACATAATGCTACTCCCTTCAACATACGAAGAAATGCAGAAAAAGAGCCAAGAAAGAAGAACGAAAAAGAGGAAGATGCAATTAAAATAAAGTGCAAACTTTACAAGAGAGATCAAAAGAAGGCCCACAAGCCGGGCATAAAAACTCAACTAATTATCCACAAAAGAGACCGGATGACCTGGCAGCACGGGGAGCTCTTCTTCTCGAATATTGGCCCAATCCAGGGAAGTCGAGGGGCCACTCGGGAGGCAGTATAAGCAAAAGACCACCATGCGGGATGAGAGAGAGTTACTCTAGCCGAGTTTAACGACCGAGTATGGTAGCTGTATGCATGGAAATTGGCTATCCTAAAAAAAATAGTCGCTCCCTAACACTCTTATCCTCATCCTCGGCGATCGTCGTCCCCAACTGAGACACCTTCTCCTCATACTTCTCCTGACTAAGAGCAAGAGTCCCCTCAACAGTTTCTTTCTCGGCCACCACCTGAGCCTTCTCGGCCACGAGCCGGGCATTCTCCTCCAACAAGAGCTTTTTCTCCTCCATCCACTGCTGCTTCTCCGCCTCTACCGCCACCACTTGAGCCTTTAGGTCGGCCTTAGCACCTTGTGCCACCACAAGACGTTTCAGCAAATCAATGGATGAGAGGAAAGTCTACAAAGAACGAATTAGTGAAAAAGCATTATAACAAGAAAAAGGAACTAATACTATTAATTGAACAAACGACAAAGAACAAAGCATACCCGAAGAAGACCATCACTAGTCTCCTTAAAAGCATCTTGGTCGGTTCTATGAGCCAGCCCCTCCATTTCCTCACAAGAAAGCTGGAGAATAGCATTATACACCATGATAGAGGAACGAGCCTCTAGGAGCAACTTACACCCACAACGGGAAATGTAACGGTTCATACAAACCTCATCCACTCCCACAGACTCGACCCCCACCTCGGAAGCACCCTCTCTGACCACCTCTTCTTCTGCAACCATCTCCCTCTCCTTGACAACCACTTTCTCCACCCCAAATACCTCACCCACCACCCCGGTCATCACAGTATCCACTGCCTCAGGAGCCAAATGCTCGACACTCACAACCTCAGCAGGAGGAGGATAGACGTAGGGCAGATCCAAGGTCTTATCATCCATTGCATGATAATTGCAATAGTCAAACATATCCTCAATCGGCCTCTGAAACAAAATAATACCCGTAGACCGAGCAAGGGCCAGGGTAACCCGTAAGGAAGGAGAACACTGATAAAGATACGAATAACTAATAAGGCAAGAATAACACACGGATAAAGGCAAAAATAACACAAGGTAGAAGAAAAATGTATAACCTTCAGTTTAAGACCACCCTCATCCGCATCGGGGGGGGGGGGGGGGAAGAAAAGAAAAATCTCCCAATGAAATGGCAGCCCTCCCCAAACCTCTCCAAAATCATCTACTTCTTCATCTACCCCAGTTACCTCTTCCTCCAACGAGGCTTGCACTACCGTCGCAGGCTGAACATGTGCTACCCTCGGCCTCTTACACAGTTCGGGAAATGCTACAAGCTCGGCTGACCCCCTCTGACAACTTTGCCTCTCAGACGGAGGCACAATCACGGTCGCAGACCCAGGCCTAGGACAGGAAGATCTCTTCCCACTAAGGGTCAAAGTCCTAGCCCTGATAATCTCCATGAAGTCCTCATCGGCCTCGAGGGGGATGACAGGTTTATGGGTACATCTGTTCCCCGGGTCAGCAACATACCCAAGAAGGTTGGGTGCACCACGGTTCTAAGCTCTCCTATTCGGGACCCACCACTTCCACAAAGCAAGAAGTTTTTCAGTATCGGGAGTCCCGAGAGAAGGCATAACAGGAGCAATCACATCAGGGCGGTGAATGACCCGACTGGAAGGGCTTCAGTTACCCGACACTATTAAAGTGTCAAGATTGTGCCCTTTATTCGTATCAGGAATATTGAACACAAGCCGTGAAAAGGTCCGCAGCCACCTCCACCTCCGGTACCTCACCCAAGACTTCCCCATCTGTGGTCAACAAATACACATGCACGTCGGCGGAAATGTTTGCCCGACCTCTAAATTCATTCTCGGAAAATTGCCCAAGGTGGGCAAGACATTGCGGCAAATATTCCTAGAAAAAGCCAAAATACAAAGACTAAGTATAGTAAAACAAACAGCAAACAACAAACAATAACACAATCCAAATAGACCAAAGCAAGAACTACGTACAAAGAAGATATAGTGTAAGCAGCAAAGCAAGGGCAAGCCTAAAAGGGTAACAAAGGTGGAAGCACTTAACACACATGAATGCAATCAAGCAACAACCTAGTCTATCCACAAAACCCAACAAAAGTAGGAAAACCCACCAACAATAAAGCGAAACAAGAGTATACAATGGAACGAAAGAGATCAAACTCAGTAAACAGATCGCATAGCCTCAATGATAAACACCATCAACACAATACATATATGCAAACGAAGACACCTAAATCAAAGAGGATCAGCAAAAACGAATACAAGAAAATTACAGAAGTCATGGAAACACTTACACCCATTATAATGATAAGGAGGAGAGAAAAATGAGTACAACAGCGGCGGAAATTCTAGAGAAAGAGTCATACCCTAGAGAGAGAAAAGAAGAGGGATATATTGTGAGGCTATATGATAAGAGAAGTATTACCAGAAGATATATATATTTTAAAGAGAGATAAGAACAAAAAGAATTACTCAGAGAAGATAAATGAGTGAAAGCATATAAACAGGAATAAAATAATAACCGTCCTTTTGTATGACAGAAGTTTCCCTTTTTTTTCAGCCACAGAAAAGTCACTAATCGCCGTTTGTTTTCAAAATCAACTCTCCAGATCATGCCACATAAAATGGTACATCCTATTACCCCATGAAGGTCACATCCTATAACCGATATAACTGATCGGTGGACCCCACCTCAAAAAATGTTAAACATACGTCATCAACAATAATGCACACGAAGATGAGCAGTAATCCATAAACAATAAGGGTCGCCGTACAAAAATGGCGAGACCGTCACTAGGTCAACCACAAAACAATCAAATTTTTCTAGCAACGGTCTACGGGTGGATAATCCAGGTGACCCATACCGAGGGACAAATAAGTCGAGGATACACATCAATACTTTAGCAAAATCAAGAGTCGAACATCTCATCCAGACATACCAAGGGACAAATAAGTCGAGGATACACATCAATACTTCAGCAAAATCAAGAATCCAACATCTCATCCCGACATACCGAGGGACAAATAAGTCGAGGATACACATCAATACTTCAGCAAAATCAAGAAGCGAACATCTCATCCAGACATACTGAGGAACAAACAGTCAAGGATACATATCAAGAATCGAACATCTCATCCAGACATCTAATAAACCACAAGTGCCCGACATCAACATACTCGTCACAACGAAGAAGAGCAATAAAAAAGAAGCAATAGAAAAGCAACAAGTGAATAAGAAAGAAAAAAACACATAATAACTATTTTTATTCATCCACCAAGGGGAAAACAAACATATTACAACTGATCAAAATCCCATCAAAACAAGAAAATTACAGAAACAACCCCCCTTATTTCGAAACCTTAGAACTACCACCCACATCCGCAGTCCTTTCAGCCAAAATCTCCCCAAGACGTTCATTCTCCCTCAGTATGTGAGAGGTGCCAATCTCCGCTTGCTGCAAAGAATAGGTGAGGTATCTACACGTATTCTCGGTTTCATAACGAGCGCTTTTCCTTTGTTCCCAATACTTTTTCCACCTTTTTACCGTCGGTCTCAGATATCATGAACTTCGTCTTCAGAATTTTGATGTCAATCTCAAGCAGTTAGACTGGGGTCAATTCCTCCTAACCTTCTGAAGAAACACGAACAGGCAGCATGTAAGTGGGCTCGTTTTCAAAGAAAGCTTGGGCCCTGGCAGCATATCTGGTAATGGGAGCCATCTCACAAAAATATATATATATATATATATATATATATATATATATATATATATATATATATAATATGGAGAGAAGAAAAGAGATATGAGGAAATTATGTGAAAAAGAAGAGAAACACTAGTGAGTATTTATATAGAAAGTCAAGAGGCACAAAAAACGAAGCAATACAAAAGTCCAAATTCAAAAGAAAGCGCAAATTACAGCAAAACACATGAATCGATTCAAAAGTAAACAAACAAGATGATTACAGTAATAAAAGAGTACATTTAACGATTAATAAACAACAAAAACCCAAAAGACTAAGGGTTACTAGGGGAAAAACCGAGCCCACTACATGGGAACAAGACCCTTGGCGACTTGAAGACCTACTGTCCACAAGCCGAGCTCAATAAGAGGAGTTTTCCTCAGCAAGAGCATTGTTTGTCGACCTAAGAGCAGCAATTTCACCCCTTAGCCAAGCATTTTCAACCGTCAAACTTGCCGACCCCTGAGGACCATTGTCAAAATCATCCTGGGCATACTCCCACATTTCCTCGGCCTCATACCAAACATTCATCTGATGCTCTCTCTCAAGCAGTAGCTCATCTAACCGATGCCCCAAGGCATCACATTCGGCCCTCTTTTCCCACCATGAATCATCGTTGGGGGATGCATAATGCCCAAGGGTTAAGACCCCGAACTCCCTCTCAGCCCTAATCATTCGGTGATGAGTCTGAAACAGCAACTGATCTTAGTCCCTTACCCGGGCTTGATCACTCATCCGAAGATCGGCCATTTGTAAACCCACTGACTAATTTAATATACTCCTTTAAGCACTAGGAGGAATGCATATAACAAGGAAAGATGAGAAGGAAGTGTTTTGGGGGCAAGGTATGTATAGAGCATGAAAGGTAAAAGTGGTTGAAAAGCACTGACAAACAAGCAAGATACGAGTATCTTTGATAGATAAATCGTCAGCCATGGAACAGATATCACGTGGGTACATAAAAAGGAGAAAAAGTAAGAAAAATATTTGACTATCTGGCATATAATCAAGTAAATAAAGAACAGCAAGTACAAAAAGAAACAGGAGAAATGGTAAACATTCATTTCACTAATAAAGATGAGCTATGTCTCTCCCTATACCGGGGGCATAAGACGAGCCGAGGGGTATAGGGAATGACCTACCTTACGGACTGGGGCGGGTGGCATGAGAGGTCCATGTGTGTTATAAATGTGTGTGTTGGAGTTACTTACACTGGAAGTTATTACATCAGGGGATAAAGAAAAACAAAAATGAAAATAAAAATAAAAAGGAAATTACGGTGGGTCGGACGAAGTTGATCTGTATTGGTGAGATAGCCCGACCAGATTTGCAGTATCTTCAAGCGAAGGATTACCACGAAGCATGTTGTTCTCCTCGACCAAATTCTGGCGAGCACGCCTACAATAATCCAACTCGGCCCTCAACCAAGTAAATTCTCTCACCATATCGGTATGGTGATATCGCATTATCTGCAACTCTCCTTCAGCATCTCGGAGCATTCTTTTCACATTATTATAGGAAGCCTCAAAGACCTCCACTTGCAGGGTTAGAGCTGATATGGTGAAAGGGACAGACATGTTAAAAGAAGCAAATTTGTAAAAGAATATGTATTAAGAGGGAAAACGATAGAGAGATAATGAAGAGAAACTATGCCAAAAGGGGGTATTTATAGAGGGGTTAAAAAAAGCATGAAGTGGGGAATCGCAACCGTTCGTCAAATCGTTTCTAGAAATGTTCGCATTTAAGAGACGCATCTGATCAAGGAGACTATTGGATTCATGCCAATATTGGATAAATACAAATATGTGGAAAAACCACTACACACGTGTCACCTTGGGGAAGTGCAACCGTTTTAAAAGAATGGGAAAGGCAAAGCGTGCACAAAGTCAGTCTTTTCAAAATTTAGATATATATGCGCACATGTATCAATAAAATCCATCATAGCATCACAAAATACGTGGCAAGAAGAAGTAACATGAAATATAATACAATTAAATGGTCAATAACAGATAAAGGAGGAGAATAATTGAAGATTTTATTAAATTCAGGAATTCGATTACATAGAAGCGTTATTTAGCGTTATTTCTGATTTCAGGAACGGAATTGCTTTGAAAACTACAGGGATCCAAGATGTAAACAAGTTTAATGATCATTGTTTATTTCATTTCAAAAACTCCAACGTATGAAATTGCAAATTTATTAATATATGCATTTTAACATATATTTTTTTTGTTCTTGGTAAAAGCAACTGATAAGTTTTATGGATATCGCTATATGAGCTATATTATAAAGTAAGATAAGAAACAATTAATTATGATAATGTTATATACATAGATACTTGCTAATTAAGCAATGTATTTATTCTAATTTCCATTTAACAGTTCTCTTGTCCCACCATGGGAGAAAAGGCCAAATGCATTTATTCGATATCCAATTTTTAATTATCTTACTATTGCTTACGCCTCCTTAAATGAAAAGAAATACTACATTACCGTATATTTTGGAAAATAATGTGAAACTTTTGGGGTTGGTGACTAATCGTGGAGATTATTCCCCATGTAATTATTTAATGTAGATTCTTTTTAATCCATAAGTTTCGATGGTAACGGTAATGATACTAAATTGTTAAAAAACTATCCTACGAACCAAGCTCTTAACGGACGAACAATGTCGTGTTCATTTTCATTTTGTTTACTTAACGAACGTTAAATTTCATTTTCATATTCGGCTCGGTTTTTTGCAGCCTTGAGTCCATGTCACTTATTGGTCACTACCCCAAAATAAAACAAAACAAAACAAAACGGATAGAGACTAAAATACACAAAGTTACAAGACATGGAAAATTTATTGGGGTCACATACTTAGTTTATACTTTGTGACGGTAATTTGCAAAACAACCACAACTCAAGTGGTTTATTGCAATTTATCCTTGTCTTATAGTAGTATATATAAGTGACATATTACCCTAAATTAAAAAAACATAACGCAAGCTTTTTCTTATTTGTACCGTTTGTCTTCTCTTCAACTTGAGAGGTATTTTCAAATTCTCTTAATCACTAATATAATTTTATCTTTCTCCATATTATTAATTTCTCTCTATTCAGGTGCATGTTTTTTCTTTCTCTGTTATTTTTCTTGTCTGAATATTTTATAATTCAATTTATTAGTCTTTTGTTATTGGATTGATAATTCTAAATTCAAGCTAGGGTTACGGTCCAAGTCTCATCAACCCTTTAAATATTCTATGGAAATATCTCATATTTTCTTATTGTTTTCTAATGAAATTAATCACTTCATGTTTTTCCCTCTTTTTTTTCTGGATATTTCCATTTCAGTTTATTATCCTTTTGTAATTGGATTGATATTATAAATTCAAGCTATGGTTAAAGTCCATGTCTCAGTAACCCTTTAATTATTTTATGGAAAATATCTCATCTTTTCTTACTATTTTCTCCTGAATTTAATCTCTGTAGTTTAACAAGCTAACTTTTTACCATTTTAAAAAGATTAGGCTTTTGTTGGGAAAAATTGGAAAATATGTAATTTAAACATAGTTGTTCCAAGTGGTCAGGGACCATCTTTGAGTCAATTTTTAATGCGACTCCTCAGTTTTTCTGAGGCCATACTCTTTGCGTTTGAGTAGCTCGTGTGACGAGCTTCGCAACGGTATATCGCATGACCCATTCGGAGGAAGGGTGTGAATGATAATTGGACTCGAAGGTTGGTACTCGAAAGAGGCAATAAAGCCAATGCTGGAAAATGAGAAAAGAAATGGGATTTAACCCATGAGGGTTATCCCACATTGGAAAATCATGAGTGATTTTTACAATATATATACTAAGGTATCCTATGTGGATATTAAGTAATGTGTCCACATACACATGTGTGTATTGTGTACCACACATGGGCGGGCTTGCTCGTCGGGCGGGCTTGCTCGTCGGGCGGGCTTGCTCGTCGGGCGGGCTTGCTCGTCGGGCGGGCTTGCTCGTCGGGCGGGCTTGCTCGTCGGGCGGGCTTGCTCGCCTGTTCCTATTCGGGTAAAGCGCGCCTGTTCCTATTCGGGTAAAGCGCGCCTGTTCGGGAATGGTGTTTCTGTTCGGGAATGGTGTTTCTGTTCGGGAAAAGCGGGCCTGTTCGGTAAAGTGTGCCAGTTCGGGAAAAGCTTCCAGCAAAGCTGTAACTGTTGCAATAAATGTGATTTCATTGCAAAGTTAATACTGCAGTTTCGAATTTCGAAAACTGACAGTAGTAAAGTGACCTTAATGGCTGAGATACTCAGCAAGTAAAGTGACCTTAATGGCTGAGATACTCAGCAAGCCTATAAATAGGCAGACCCCCCACATGTCAAATACACATATATAACATTCTGAAATCAAATACCAGTAGGATATATCATCTCTCCAAACAGTAGCATTACATTTTAGAAACAGAGAGAACCACCCACCAACAGCTCGACCTTGACTCGTCGCCAGTTTCCGACGAGTCATCCGAGACGTTGTACCTTGGGATCGAAGCGCCAACGCAACCAGAAACCTTAAGGTGGTTGGGCGAATATCGGTTATGGGCATACTGTTAACAGTAGCCTCGTCTTATTTTGTTTTCAATTCTGTCCATTTTTTAATTCTGTCCATTTACAATTCTGTCATTTCAATTACGCAATTTACTTTTCTGTAATTTTAATTTCAGTATTTTACATTGCTGTCCTTAGCTGTAGCTTTTATATTCTGTTTGTAACTTTCTGTAATTTCTTTAAAGTTCTGTTTTTTGCTGTAATTTCAATTATGTAATTTAATTCTGTAATTAGAATAGTTTCAATTCAGTCCTGTAATTTTAATTTCAAACAGAACAGTCCGGCTGTTAAGTTTATACTTTCCAGTCCGGCAGTTCCTATTTATTGCAATTCAATACATCAGATTATTAATTAATAATAATCTGATAACGTTTGCTTTATTTACGTTTCAGTACCTACATGTTGTAATCATTAATTTCTGTATCAGTTTCGAAATTAATAAAGATTACACTGGTTTTTGTTTATTCTTGTTTAGTCCTTTAATTATTGTTAATTGTTATTTCGTACACGGAAACCAACAATCTTAACCGATACTCTGTTGTTTCTTTCGTGTATTGATTAATACAATTATTTATTTTATAAGGAATAATGCTTTCTTGTTTTCAATTCTAAATTATATTAGAAATTGAATTACAAAGGAAAAATTCCAAACAGTTTTGGTTTTATTTTATTTTCTTGTTGATACCAACCGTATTGGTATTCAATAAGAATCGTTTCAATCCTTTTAATATCAACCGTATTGATATTTAAAGGGATAAAAGTTTATTTTAATTTTGTTTGATAATTCTTTTACAAACCCAAATTTCAGTTTTGGCGTTTGTTTATAGAATTGTTTGTACACGTATCTCATACGTTTTGTGTTGTCGTTTCAGATGACTAACACGTCGCCTATTCAGTTGCCTAGCGGGGGTGAGCATGACCCAGTGGTTGGTGGGCCTGTCCATAACACTGGGGGCGATGCGAATGTTGTGGCTAATGCCGATGACGCAGTTGTAGCGGCTGAGGCCGCCGCGGCTGCGGCTATGGCGAATGCTACGGCCAAAGCTGAGGCTGCGGCCGAAGCAGCGGCCACGGCCAAGGCCGCAGCTAAGGCTGCGGCTAGAGCCAAGGCTGCGGCCAAGGGCAAGGCACCGATGTATTCGGCTGTGCCTACTTTGCCGACTTCTCATCTGGAGAAACCGGAAAAATTCAGGGGTGACAACTTCAAACGTTGGCAGCAAAAGATGATGTTTTATCTCACCACTCTGAATTTGACCAGGTTTCTCAAGGAGACTGCTCCCGTCCTAAGCGAGGACGATCTGGACGAGCAGTCATTCTCTGCGGTTGAGGCATGGAGACATGCCGACTACCTATGCAAGAACTATATCCTGTGTGCTCTAGATGACACGCTGTTCAGTGTTTTCGAGCCCAAAGCTACTGCAAAGGAGCTATGGGAGACTCTCGAAAATAAGTACAAAGTGAATAACGCTGGCACAAAGAGATTTGTTGTCACGGACTTTCACGAGTACCGTATGACTGACAGCAGGGGTGTCATGGAGCAAGTTGAGGAGCTCCAACTCATTTACCATCGCCTTGAGGCTGAGGGGCTAGTGATAAACGAGCCTTTCCAGGTGGCACTCATGATTGAGAAATTGCCACCATCTTGGAAAGACTTTCAAAACTACCTTAAGCACAAGCGAAAGGAAATGAGGCTGGAGGGGCTCATTGAGAAGCTCAACATCGAGGTGAGCAACCGTCGCTCCGTGAGGAGAGTCGGTGGTGCTGTCATCCCGATGGCAAAGGCCAATGTGGTCGAAAGCTCCAACGTCAAACGGAAACGTCTTGACACCGGAGGCAGTGCTGTTGTCGCGAAGAAATTTGCGGGAACCTGCTTTGTGTGTAACAGGACCGGCCATCGTGCCGCGGACTGTTATGACAATAAAGGCGCTGTTAAGCCTAAGCCCCCCCCCCCCCCCCGAGGAACTTTAAGGGCAAGGGAAAGAGGAAAGCTCCAGCTCAGGCTCATCTGGGTGAGGGAGGACGAGATGACGACCACTTTACTTCTGTGGTCTCTGAGGTCAATCTCGTGGGGAGCAATCCCAAAGAGTGGTGGCTGGATACCGGCGCCACAAGCCACATCTGCTCAAGTAGGTGGATGTTTAAGACCTATGAAGCGGTAGAGGGAGAAAGCTGCTTCATGGGAAATTCTGCTACTTCCAAGGTGGAAGGAAAAGGAATGGTCGTGATGAAGATGACCTCGGGAAAAGAGCTGAGGTTGACCAATGTGCTCCATGTTCCGGATATTCGTAAGAATCTGGTATCCGGATCTGTGATGGTGAAGAACGGGTTCAAGCTAGTCTTAGAATCCGATAAAATTGTAATCACCAAAAATGGTGTCTATGTAGGCCGTGGCTATATGACCAACGGCATGTTTAAGTTGAACGTAGGGACACCTGCTCCCAATAAAGGTGCTAAAGCTGAGGCGAGCACAAGTACTGTAATGACTGTTGCCCAAGAGGCCAATAATAATTCTGAGTTTAATTATTTATTTGAGTCATTTCATTTGTGGCATGGTAGATTAGGTCACGTGAATTATAATTCTTTAAAGAAATTAATTTCACTAAAACTAATACCAAATTTCGTTTTTGATAAGCAACACAAATGTGAGATTTGTGTAGAAGCAAAATTAACGAAATCATCGTTTCAACATGTTGAACGAGAAAGTGAACCTCTCGGTCTAATACACACGGATGTATGCGACTTAAAGTTTATACAAACGCGAGGAGGGAAAAAGTACTTTATCACCTTTATAGATGATTGTACTAGATACTGTTACGTTTACTTAATGAGAAGTAAAGACGAAGCAGTAGAGAAATTCGATCTTTATAAGGCCGAAGTTGAAAATCAACTCAATAAGAAAATTAAAACATTGAGAAGTGATAGAGGCGGTGAATATGAATCACCGTTTGAACAGATATGCGCTGAAAGCGGCATTATACATCAAACCACAGCCCCATACACTCCCGAGCAAAATGGGGTTGCTGAGCGTAAAAATAGAACGCTAAAGGAAATGATGAATGCTATGCTAATCAGTTCTGGGTTACCCCAGAACATGTGGGGGGAAGCTGTACTTTCCGCTAACTATGTTTTAAACAAGTTACCACATAAGAAGCGAGAAAAGACTCCATATGAGTTATGGAAAGGTCATCAACCCAGTTATAAGAACCTGCGGGTTTGGGGTTGTCTCGCAAAGGTCCTAGTTCCCACTCCTAAAAGGATGAGAATTGGTCCTAAGACGGTGGACTGTGTGTTCATCGTATATGCACAGAACAGTAGTGCATATCGGTTTCTCGTGCACAAGTCGGACAATCCCGATGTGCACGTAGATACGTATATGGAAAGCCGAGAAGCCTCTTTCTTTGAAGATATCTTTCCCCAGAAATTACCTACATCTGTACCAACTGAAGAGTTGAACAGTGAAGGAAATGTGGGGGCAAGTGAACCGACAGAGGAAGAGGAAGAGGAAGAGCCTCGGCGCAGCAAAAGGGCAAGGAAGGAAACTTCCTTTGGACCTGATTTCCTAACCTTCATGGTTGAAGGCGAACCGGCGACATATGAACAAGCTATGTCAACACCGGATTCCCAATATTGGGAAGAAGCTATTCAAAATGAAATTGAATCAATCATGCAAAACCACACTTGGGAACTAGTGGATCTTCCGAAAGGATGCAAGCCCCTAGGTCACAAGTGGATCTTCAAGAGGAAGTTAAAGGTTGACGGCACGATTGAGAAATACAAGGCGAGACTTGTGGTAAAAGGATTCAGGCAAACTGAAGGTGTCGATTATTTCGACACGTATGCTCCTGTCTCTAGGAAAACGTCTATCCGAATCGTCATTGCTCTCGCAGCTTTGTTTGATATGGAAATACATCAAATGGATGTAAAAACGGCATTTCTGAATGGAGAACTGGAAGAAGAGATTTACATGGAACAACCGGAAGGGTTTGTAGTTCCTGGTAAAGAGCACCAAGTGTGCAAACTTGTAAAGTCTCTATATGGACTCAAACAAGCGCCAAAGCAATGGCATGAGAAGTTTGATAGAATTATGCTATCAAACGGTTTTCACATTAATGAGTGTGATAAATGTGTCTACTCTAAAGGAAGTGGAAGAGACTGTGTTGTAGTCTGTCTCTATGTGGATGACATGATCATAATTGGGAGTAATGATAGAATCAGCTCCACAAAGAAAATGTTATCACAACACTTCGATATGAAGGACCTGGGTATAGCTGATATAATACTTGGCATGAAGATTACCAAAACATCAGAAGGGTATGCCTTGTCCCAAAGTCACTATGTTAAACAAGTCTTAGACAAGTTTGACAAGGACAGTAAAGCTATGTCAAGAACCCCAATTGAGTTCAACTGTAACCTGAAAAAGAATTTCGGTAAAAGTGTGAATCAATTGGAGTTCTCTCGAGTCATAGGCAGTCTCATGTATATAATGAATTGCACTAGACCAGACATAGCAAACTCAGTGAGTAGACTGAGCAGGTACACCAGTAATCCAAATGAGGAACACTGGAAGGCTATAATGAAACTTCTCAGGTATATGAGGTTTTCAGCCGATTACGGGCTGCACTATACCAGATATCCAGCGGTACTGGAAGGGTATTCAGATGCCAACTGGATATCAGACTCCAATAGCACAAGGTCCACGAGTGGATATGTGTTTATAATGGGAGGAGCTGCTGTGTCTTGGAGATCCTCCAAACAGACATGTATTGCAAGGTCAACTATGGAATCAGAATTCATAGCGTTGGACTTAGCAACCGAAGAGGCAGACTGGCTGAGAAGTCTATTGGAAGGAATTCCAATGTGGCCGAAACCTGTTCCCGCAATAAGCATGCATTGTGATAGTCAATCAGCTATTGCGCGGGCTCAGGATCATATGTATAATGGAAAGTCTCGACATATACGTTGAAGACATAAATCCGTAAGGGAATTGTTATCCAATGGTGTGGTATCCTTAGATTTTGTAAGATCAAAGGAAAACATAGCGGATCCATTAACTAAAGGCTTGACTCAAGTGGGAGTCGAGACGTCATCGAACGGAATGGGGTTAAAGCCCATTAAATTGGTGGTCCCCCCATAGGCAACCCAACCTAAACGGAATCTTTCCTGATAGGTTCAAAGGGAAACTGAACTGTGGGGGCAACCGAACAAAGCACTCGGGAACCTGGAGTTCCCAGCCCATCTCCGCGATGACAGAGTGATAGACCTGTACCATTGTAAGGGTGAGCTTGAGGCTCTTAATGATCCAAGTTACTCGACGGTCGAGTAAAGTGAGTCAGGACACTTTCGACTTGGAACACCTATAACTAGTGTGTAAGGCCGGTACCATGTGATGAGCTTGGGCTAATTCACTAGAGCACTCAGTTGAAGTTGCCAAGGCAGTCCAGGCCAAATATGGACAACAACTAAAGGGCCTAGTACGTGGGTAGAGAGGGCACTGTGCGGGTGCCATTCTGGGATACACAAAGCTTGATGGTTCAAGGCTTTACAGCTACCTAATAGCAGTATTCTGGGTGGTACTCCGCTACGGCAGGTTCAAGGCGCGCGCTACCTGACCTTAGGCAGTGAACTTTTGCGGTTCTCTTGATTTGCATTTAGGACATGGGCTTTCGAGCCAATTGCATTCATGTGGGGGATTGTTGGGAAAAATTGGAAAATATGTAATTTAAACATAGTTGTTCCAAGTGGTCAGGGACCATCTTTGAGTCAATTTTTAATGCGACTCCTCAGTTTTTCTGAGGCCATACTCTTTGCATTTGAGTAGCTCGTGTGACGAGCTTCGCAACGGTATATCGCATGACCCATTCGGAGGAAGGGTGTGAATGATAATTGGACTCGAAGGTTGGTACTCGAAAGAGGCAATAAAGCCAATGCTGGAAAATGAGAAAAGAAATGGGATTTAACCCATGAGGGTTATCCCACATTGGAAAATCATGAGTGATTTTTACAATATATATACTAAGGTATCCTATGTGGATATTAAGTAATGTGTCCACATACACATGTGTGTATTGTGTACCACACATGGGCGGGCTTGCTCGTCGGGCGGGTTTGCTCGTCGGGCGGGCTTGCTCGACGGACGGGCTTGCTCGTTGGGTTTTTAACTCGACGGGAAAAAGTGCGCCTGTTCCTATTCGGGAAAAGTGTTCCTGTTCGGGTAAAGCGCGCCTGTTCGGGAATGGTGTTTCTGTTCGGGAAAAGCGGGCCTGTTCGGGAAAAGCGTGCCTGTTCGGTAAAGTGTGCCAGTTCGGGAAAAGCTTCCAGCAAAGCTGTAACTGTTGCAATAAATGTGATTTCATTGCAAAGTTAATACTGCAGTTTCGAATTTCGAAAACTGACAGTAGTAAAGTGACCTTAATGGCTGAGATACTCAGCAAGCCTATAAATAGGCAGACCCCCCACATGTCAAATACACATATATAACATTCTGAAATCAAATACCAGTAGGATATATCATCTCTCCAAACAGTAGCATTACATTTTAGAAACAGAGAGAACCACCCACCAACAGCTCGACCTTGACTCGTCGCCAGTTTCCGACGAGTCATCCGAGACGTTGTACCTTGGGATCGAAGCGCCAACGCAACCAGAAACCTTAAGGTGGTTGGGCGAATATCGGTTAAGGGCATACTGTTAACAGTAGCCTCGTCTTATTTTGTTTTCAACTCTGTCCATTTTTTAATTCTGTCCATTTACAATTCTGTCATTTCAATTACGCAATTTACTTTTCTGTAATTTTAATTTCAGTATTTTACATTGCTGTCCTTAGCTGTAGCTTTTATATTCTGTTTGTACCTTTCTGTAATTTCTTTAAAGTTCTGTTTTTTGCTGTAATTTCAATTCTGTAATTTAATTCTGTAATTAGAATAGTTTCAATTCAGTCCTGTAATTTTAATTTCAAACAGAACAGTCCGGCTGTTAAGTTTATACTTTCCAGTCCGGCAGTTTCTATTTATTGCAATTCAATACATCAGATTATTAATTAATAATAATCTGATAACGTTTGCTTTATTTACGTTTCAGTACCTAAATGTTGTAATCATTAATTTCTGTATCAGTTTCGAAATTAATAAAGATTACACTGGTTTTTGTTTATTCTTGTTTAGTCCTTTAATTATTGTTAATTGTTATTTCGTACACGGAAACCAACAGCTTTAACTTAAAGTCTACAAACAAACAAGCAGTCTTGTTGCGGGTTGGTCAGTAAATGGGTTAATATTGTAAAAGAATTATTTTACTGCAATATAAGGGTATTTTCTAATTAATTTAAAAAAATTGCGCATGTTTTGATAAAAAAAATATAGCTATTATTAAATCAACCGAAATATAAGAATGTTTCAAAATTTAGACGATTCTCCGAACTAATCTTTTTTTTATCCATTCTCAAATCTATAAAACAATTCTCCTAATAAAAATATAATATAATTTTTAGCTTTCATTGACAGCTGAAAAATAATTATTCTTATGTATAAATATAAAAAATATGATCAAATTAAATTGTAGTTTGGATTGCAGAAATATTATATTTGGCACTTACAAAAGATTTGATTGATTAGGATGATTTACTTCTTTGTAATTGTTGACAGATGGTGAGACATTATTGTGAAGAAAGTACATATGGTAAAGATACTTTCAGAAATAATATTTTTATATTTTTAAGATAAGCATGGATTCCATTGTATAGAAGGAGAAGAGTATGACATATGTAAAAATAAGAAAATCATAAAGAAACTGATGCAACACAAAATTTGGGTTGATAACCTATATACAAGGGAGAAGTATCTTTTAATGATACTTATGCACTTGCTGCAATCGGCCCTAAATATAAGAAAACCTGTATTCATGGGGACCCCGTTTTGGATATGCAGAACATTTTCTCTTTCCTAACTCGTACATGGGTCATGTTATTTAGAAAGAACGAAAAAACCTCAAGCATTTATGTTATTGGATGTATTTTCTTAGTATGCCTTACTTATTTCAGGTAGAGTTGTACATTGCTCATTTGAGTAGTATAATACGATCTTTTCCGTTATGCCTATATTTTTAAGGTCATGTTTCCCGTATCTACTCTTGCATCATACCGCCTGCACTGTCAAACCACCAAGTATAATACTATATATGTCTGGTTGTGAAATTGCTAAAGAACTTGTTTGTTTTGACTACTACTATTTTAATTTCAGTTTGATCACCATTGTCTGGTCCTTTCATGAGAAATATATCAGCTCTCTATAGTTGAGGGCGGATTGTAAGTAGTAAATTGTAGTGTCGTGATGTTGCTTTTTACCTGTAGCAGTACATTCTTTTCAAAAGACGTACTTAATACCGATCTTAAAACCCCGAAATAGTAAATTCTATCTAGTCTTTTGAAGATAGCAGCCTGTTTAACTTCCGAAGCTAACAAATTATATTTGGGGAAAATATTACATTTTACATCATCCTGTCGGCTTTAGCATTTATTACACCATATCGTTAAACTTCACAGTTTCAACACAATTGTAGAAAAATCAAACAATTATTACACCAACTCTAGATTTTCAACTCAATAACACTAAATACTGATCTACAGAAAAGTAAAATTTATTACCCTTGTGTTAGACTTGGAACTTTCAGTTACCTGTGAATTTGGATAGGTTTGTATAATAACTCTTCAATTTCTCCAGATTGATGTCTACATTAGGAGATCTTGATAGGTTTTTGTACTGATGATTCTTTCTTTTTTTCTCGGGGTTTGAAATGTGAAATTTCATTGTATGGCGAAGTTAATTGTTAAAAACTTATAAATTGAAGTACAAAAATGATATTACACTTACGTTTGCAATTTGGTCCTTTAGTAGAAGAACCACACATTCTTTTTTGACTTTTTGAGCACAAAGTGCAATTATTATATGAGCTTTTACGACGATCAAAATAAAAAAATAAAATATGTTCGAACCTAAGTTGTAAGCTATAAGGAACTCTGATTTCCTGCTGTTATTCCATTTCTTAATATCCACGTCTAGAATTTATAATTATTGATAGCTAATTGATGCTAATTGTCTACTATGACCTCATTGAACTCCTGGTAGAATTTTATACCGAGCTCAAGCGCTGAAAGATGACGAAGCTGACTGGTGATGTGCACAAGCCAAGTCCTGTAGTTCTTTTTACTGGAACTACCAAATATGCAAAGTTAGGGCCTCCTATGGGAGTTGTCGACATTGGCATAAATGACATGGCATATCTATGTCGCATCATGCTGCCCGGTGTTCTGAAAGACGCTAGTAAGTTATTTATTTTGTAAGGGTTAATTAGAAATACCAACTTATTACACTATTTCGATTTTTGTGTCCTGAGCAAAACTGTAATTAGTTCAGCAAGGCGACATTTTTATTTTATTTGTACAGTGCATAGGAAATAAACCAGATTTAGTTTTGATACATTTTCCTATTTGGTATCAATATTTTAAATATCGTTATTGCTAGCGTAGCGTTTTTTCGAGAGAAACGCTAAAAGCGTAAATAGCGTTTCTACGTAGCGCTTTGCGGTGTAATTTTTTTTGCCTAAATATGCACTAGACTTTAGAATACGTAACAACAAAAGATAAAATGTATAGTTATATTGGTGATTAATCATACATTATTTTGTATAATTGAATAAAGAATGCAAATAATTAAAAAAAATTCGAAAATAAAATGTTAAAAGCGCAAATAGTGTTGCTACATATCACTTTGCGGTATAATTTTTTTTCCTAAATATGCACTAAAATTTAAAATACATAAAAACAAAAGATAAAATTTATAGTTATATTGGTGATTAATCATACATTATTTTGTATAATTGAATAACCTGTTATGATTTCCTTATTTTTACATATGTCATACTCTTCTCCTTCTATACAATGGAATCCATGCTTATCTTATAAATATAAAAATATTATTTCTGAAAGTATCTTTACCATATGTACTTTCTTCACAATAATGTCTCACCGTCTCTCAACAATTACAAAGAAGTAAATCATCCTAATCAATCAAATCTTTTGTAAGTGGCAAATATAATATTTCTGCAATCCAAACTACAATTTAACTTGATCATATTTTTTATATTTATATATAAAAATAATTATTTTTCAGCTGTCAATGAAAGCTAAAAATTATATTATATTTTCATTAGGAGAATTGTTTTATAGATTTGAGAATGGATAAAAAAAAGATTAGTTCGGAGAATCGTCTAAATTTTGAAACATTCTTATATTTCGGTTGATTAAATAATAACTATATTTTTTTTTATCAAAAGATGCGCAATTTTTTTAAACTAATTAGAAAATACCCTTATATTGCAGTAAAATAATTCTTTTACAATATTAACCCATTTACGGACCAACCCGCAACAAGACTGCTTGTTTGTTTGCAGACTTTAAGTTAAAGCCTAAATCTTTTTAAAATGGTAAAAAGTTAGCTTGTTAAACTACAGAGATTAAATTCAGGAGAAAATAGTAAGAAAAGATGAGATATTTTCCATAAAATAATTAAAGGGTTACTGAGACATGGACTGTAACCATAGCTTGAATTCATAGTATCAATCCAATTACAAAAGGATAATAAACTGAAATGGAAATATCCAGAAAAAAAAAGGGAAAAACATGAATTAATTTCATTAGAAAATAATAAGAAAATATGAGATATTTCCATAGAATATTTAAAGGGTTGATGAGACTTGGACTGTAACCCTAGCTTGAATATAGAATTATCAATCCAATAACAAAAGACTAATAAATTGAATTATAAAATATTCAGACAAGAAAAATAACAGAGAAAGAAAAAAAATGCACCTGAATAGAGAGAAATTAATAATATGGAGAAAGATAAAATTATATTAGTGATTAAGAGAATTTGAAAATACCTCTCAAGTTGAAGAGAAGACAAACGGTACAAATAAGAAAGAGCTTGCGTTATGTTTTTTTAATTTAGGGTAATCTGTCACTTATATATACTACGATAAGACAAGGATAAATTGCAATAAACCACTTGAGTTGTGGTTGTTTTGCAAATTACCGTCACAAAGTATAAACTAAGTATGTGACCCCTATAAATTTTCCATGTTTTGCAACTTTGTGTATTTTCGTCTCTATCCGTTTTGTTTTGTTTTGTTTTATTTTGGGGTACTGACCAATGAGTGACATGGAATCAAGGCTGCAAACAAACCGAGCCGAATATGAAAATGAAATTTAACATTCGTTAAGTAAACAAAATGAAAATGAACACGACATTGTTCGTCCCTTAAGAGGTTGGTTAGTAAGATAGTTTTTTAACAATTTAGTATCATTACCGTTACCATCGAAACTTATGGATTAAAAAGAATCTACATTAAATAATTACATGGGGGAATAATCTCCACGATTAGTCACCAAACCCAAAAGTTTCACATTCTTTCTCGCTTGTATGTAAGAATGCTTCAATCACATTTAATGCAACATTTACAATTGATCATTGTACTTACATAGAAACCATATAAGTCATCTATTGCTAACATATACAGATGAATATATATAAATGCAATACATTATTTTCCAAAATATACGGTAATGTAGTATTTCTTTTCATTTATGGAGGCCTAAGCAATAGTAAGATAATTAAAATTTGGATATCGAATAAATGCATTTGGCCTTTTCTCCCATGGTGGGACAAGAGAAATGTTAAATGGAAATTAGAATAAATGCATTGCTTAATTAGCAACTATCTATGTATATAACATTATCATAATTAATTGTTTCTTATCTTACTTTATAATATAGCTCATATAGCGATGTCCATAAAACTTATCAGTTGCTTTTACCAAGAACAAAAAAAAAATGTTAAAATGCATATATTAATAAATTTGCAATTTCATACCATAGAGTTTTTGAAATGAAATGAACAATGATCATTAAACTTGTTTACATCTTGGATCCCTGTAGTTTTCAAAGCAATTCCGTTTCTGAAATCAGAAATAACGCTAAATATGTAATGGAATATTTTAAATAAACCAAACATTATTTAATTTACGATTGAAATCAAGCATCTCACAACATAAAGCATTCAAAAAAATTAATAAAGAAAAACGAGCTTATATTTTAGCTAGCATACATTGGTAATTCCAGTAAATCACGTTTCTTATGACGTATTTGACATCTCATGCTATTTTGTTGACTCTAATATAACCGATATCTGAGGTGTTATAGACTTGTAACTATGTTTTCTAATAATTATATAATGTTAAACTATGTGTCAATATGCAACACATGCAAAGGCCTTCGAGTTGTATCTCAAACTTGCATCTCAAAATTACAAATGCAGGGTTTTAATGAAATGTATTTAATCAATCTAATGTTTACTCGATCAACCAAATATTAATCAACCAAATATTATGGGACCTTAAGTTATGGGGGACATGATAAACGTTAGAACCACGACATGCATGGCAAATCTTCTAAGAGATCCCAATCATATTTTTCTCAACTAGGTTATATAGGCATTCATACAAAGTAAGTTATATTCATTTCGCATATTATAACGTATGAACAAATGTCAATGATTCAGTTTTGTCTTGCGTAAAAGCAGACCAAAATTGCAACCTAAAAGTGGAAAGAAGTTGGAATTTATTTCACTCATGAGAAAGATCAAGGAAAATAAAATGAAAAACAAATGTAAATAATAGATATAAGAATATAAAATATCCAATAAAGAAATCTGATAGATATCGTCTATGTACCTGGAGGATCCTCGCTTTTGGATCGTAGAAGTAGCATTCCCACATAAACCAAACATTAGAGGAATGAAGATAGCTACTACAATGTCACTACGAAATGTTTCATTCTAAATCTAGATAGAATTAAATATCATAACGGCGGACTGGTGTTATAGTAGATAAAAAGAATGAATGAGAAGTGATGACAAATGCGAATGGAAATAGGGTTTGTAAGATGACCTTTTATAGAAAATTATTGTACAATACAAGGTGTAAAAGAGACGATTCGTCACCAATGATTTTAGGGTAATGCAAATTACGTTTGGGCCTATTAATATAAGTCACGATTGCACATCGACAAGGCATGTCCAAAATACAAATATTAAGTTGTGAACCATACGTGAATCCATTGACTACATTGGTATATGTGCTAAATATTATTCATTTGCTCATTTTAACAAAAATTTTTGGCTTCACATCAAAATATTAAACTTGAACTACAAAGTCATTTGCATTGAATGAAATAAAATCAAATGATTTTGGAAAAATCAAACTAAACTAAATTGCTAAAGTTTCGGTGTATTATAACTTATAAGCTTGTCCTTTTATCTTAGATTTTATGCATATCACACCCTATTTACTTCATCACCGGCATTTTAGAGCTACATCGAACCAAGCTGGCCTACCTCTATCCCTAATCTAGACCATAAGGCCGTAGTGTAATAATTCTCTAGGTGCTACCCGGTATTGAGGTTCGGGATGAGTTCTTGTAATGGATGACACAATCAGATTACAAGGCCTAGCCAGTACAAGAAAAAGTTCATTTAGCATCATAAACAAAATTCGGTTATGTTGCTAAAGTGGTTGTGGCTAAATTTTAGTAAAAGTTTAGCAACAAATTATGTTACTATTTGTTGCTAAACTGTTGCTAAAATTTAGTCACAACCACTTTACCAACATAACTCAAAAAGTTTTATGATACTAAATGAATTTTTTTTTGTAATGAGCGTTGCTAGAGTATGCGTATTGGTCGGCCTCTAACAAAAGTGAAAACAAAAGAAAATAATCACAAGGTGATAGCAGATCAAGACCCCCAATCCTCTCACAAGCACATCTCGACTATCGTTAATCTATTTTTGTTTGATATATTAGAGACTCTTCTGTTCATTTTACGATATCTTTTACAACATATGTCAATTCGTCTTCATCTTCAAAGGTCAACGACTCCTTAGAATCATAGGTCATATTTTTTTATGTCACTCTTTCTCTCAATGACGTCTACTCCTCGTTGTACCTTTATTTTTATGAATAGTGTTCGTTTATTTGTATGTAATCATACATGTGGCTTCAGTTGTCATGTTTTCTATTCTCCTACTGCTTGTATATGTGCTTGTTGCAATTTGTATTATATCTTCACAAGTTTTTCTAGTTTTCTGCTATTTAGTATTTCTCTATCTCAACTTCTCTATTGTAATGTCAATAACCTGTGTTGTATCTCTTTTAGCAGATTACATGTTCCTCAATCCCGAAGATTCAAGCAAAACTAATAATGATATGTGAAATTTTGAGGGGGGAACAAAAAAGAAGTATTATTTGATAATCGGGGTAATTGATTAGTCCTTAATATTGTAATATTTTGGTGATATTTATAAGGATTTTATCAATCTTAGAATGTATGTCTAAGAATTTTAATATACTGTTTTATGTATTTTTACATATTTTTTACTCGTCAACCAGTGGCGGAGTCAGAACTTTGAACCAGGTGAGTCAAAATATTGACAAAATAAAAAAAAAGTTAAAATTAAGAAAAGCGAAACTTCTAAAGGTCAAGCATTGTTACTTAATTTACAATCGACCCATACGGTCACCCATATCTTGAAAGCGATGCATAATAACATCGTTTGACAAACTTTCAAATATATCATTTTCAATATAAACTAGTAAATCATATAAACAAGAAAATCAATGAACTTAACTAGTTAACTAAGTTACAAAGTGAAACAACAATTTTATTCGAAATAAACTAAAATAAGTCAAACAGTAAGTTTAGCCAACTTAATTTATACAAACTCTTTATTTAAATGGAATGGTAATTTTGTAATTAACTTAACAACTTATGTATATTTTGATAAATTTTTTATGAACCCCTCTATGCCTATAGCAGTTCCGCCAGTGCCGCCAACCTAATTTTTTTAAATTTTGGTCCAATTATATGAATTGAAGTAGACAATTATGAAGATTGAAAGGATCATATAAGACCAGAACAAGAGGATGAAGAAGCCAATATTGAGTCATAATGGTTAGAACCTAAGGAGAAACAAGAAAATTACCAAAGTGCTAAAATTGCCAAAGTGCTATAAAATTGGTGTCCCCCTGCTCACCCGGATAAGACCCATCATCCAGATAAACCCCTTTCTCAATTTCTTGACTATATGTGATTTGGGTGTGGCATGTGGAAGAGAAACAAATAGAGACATGAATTCATGGTCAATTTAGTCTATGGAGAAAGATACACTTATAATCCATAAGAACATTTTAACGGAGTATGAAGAGAACAATTTTGTTTTAAAAGGAAACGACTCTGGGTTTTTTTAGTAATAGCATGTTAAGATTAAAGTGAACGGGTGAGAAAAACGACAGTGTAAGTAACAACTTTTTCGTGTTCTTTTAATCCATCGAGATATATATATACATATAGAGAGAGCCAAAGAGAGAGAGAGACGCGGAATCTTGTCTGTCCATGGGCGGATTTAGGGGGTGTAGGGGTGGCCGCCACCAAACTAAAAATTTTAAAAAACAAATATTTTATGTGAGACTTACAAATAGCTATATATAAATTAATTTAAGGATAAATTAACAAAACATACTACTTTTGAAACTAAATTAACAAAAACATACTACTTTTTACATATTTTTTTACTTGCCAACCAGTGGCGGAGTCAAAACTTTAAACCAGGTGGGTCAAAATATTGACAAAATAAAAAAAAGTTAAAATTAAGAAAAACGAAACTTTGAAAGGTCAAACGTTGTTACATAATTTACGATCGACCCATACGGTCACTCATATCTTGAAAGCGATGCATAATAACATCGTTTGAAAAAGTTTCAAATATATCCTTTTCAATATAAACTACTAAATCATATAAAAAAGAAAAAAAAAATCAATGAACTTAACTAGTTAAGTAAGTTACAAAGTGAAACAACAATTTTATTCGAAATAAACTAAAATAAGTCAAATAGTAAGTTTAGCCAACTTAATTTATACGTGTAAATAACAAGCTATACATTTTGTAAACAACCTACTAAAAAACTAACTAATTTAAAAGCCACAATTGATTTATACATGTTCCATTAAGAATTTATCTTAATAAACAACTAACTAAAATTTTCCCAAATTTATATAGTACCTAGCTTTTTCTAATAAAAAACTATTAAAAAGTACCTTAACTTTTTTAAGGAATTAACAACTGTTAAGCAAATAAGGATAGAATCAATAAAGTACACAGTAGATTATTAATTTTGTAAACTAGTCAAGTAGTTATGATAAAAAAAGAAAGAGGAAAAAAATAGTTGTTGCTCCAACTTAGCTTGTGTTGGAAATAACATGTATAACTATTTATCGTATAAGGGATTGAGTTTGGAGTTTGTCAGTGATAAAGGATGCCCTTTCTTCGAAACGCTTAGAAAAAATAAGAAGTTTGTATGGAACCCCGAATGCGAAGCTTCTTTTCACAGCTTAAAAGAATACTTAAAAACACTGCCCTTGCTAGTAAAACCGAACCAGTGAGACATATTGGCATGCTACTTGGCAGTGTCAGCAACAGCTGTAAGCATAGTCATCTTAAGAGAAGAAGGTCGAGAACAATTCCCAATCTACTTTGTATGCAAAACCCTCGTCGAAGCAGAAACAAGATATTTGCCCCTGGAAAAACTGTGCCTAGCACTGGTAATAGCAACGAAGAAGCTACCACACTACTACATCACCCACCAGGTCCAAGTGTACACCAAATTCCACATCAAAGAATCACTGAGGAGAACAGACTTCAGTGGTCGGGTGGCCGAATGGGTGGTCAAACTCTCCCAATTTCATATCGAGTTCATACCCAGACACGCAGTAAAGGGACAAGTGTTTGCAGACTTCATTGCAGAGTTTACCAAAGGTTATGACGAACCAGCGGCAATATCAAGACAATCACATTGGAAAATTCATGTCGACGGCTCAACTACCAAATATGGTTCAGGACCAGGAATTGTCCTCTTAGAGAAGGAGCAATCATCAAGAAAAACATCAAGTTGGGCTTCCGAGCTACCAACAATAAAGCCGAATACTAAGCTATGATAAACGGCATGCACATTGCATGAAATCTCAGATGCACACACATGATTGCTCGCTCAGATACTATGCTAGTGGTCAACCAAGCAACCGGAGAATACCAAGCTAAAGACGACTAAATGATCCTCTACCAAAAGCAGGTCCAAAGCATGATGGCGAAATTCGACAAACGCGAGTTTATACGAATTAACCACACCGATAATGCTCACGCCAATGCATTGGTAAACCTAGATTCAACACTAGCAATGACAGATATTCGAACAATCACAGTGGAAACACTTGAGAAGCCAAGCATAACCAAAAGAGTGGATAGGATAATGTAACTGCAATACGAGCTAGGATGGATGGACGAGATGGTCCAGTACTTGAAAAACAGGACCCTCTCGACAAACAAAATAAAAGCCCTCAAGATCACAAGAAAAACCCCAAAGTTGTGGCTATCCGAAGAAGAAAGATTTTACAAATCAAGCTACCTAGGTCCTCACCTGTTGTGTATCCAAACCAAACTCTAACAGAAGGTCCTAGAAGATATCCACGAAGGGTCATGTGGAGCACACATAAAGGGAATGTCACTAGCCAACAAGACGATCACTCAAGGATATTGGTGGCCATACATCAAAAGGGACGCCGACGTATACGTATAGAATTGCGACAAATGCCAAAAATTTGCCAAAATACCTCGGATTCCAGCATCCATGATGACCCCGGTATCTGCACCATGGTCATTCACCCAATGGGCAATCGACGTAGTCGGAAAGCTGCCAAAAGCACCAGGTAATGTCGAATACCTAATCGTAGCAATAGACTATTTCACAAAAACTATAGAGGCTAAACCACTCTAACAAATCAAAGCTCAGAACGTCAAGCAATTCATCTGGGAGCACATCATAATCGGATTTGGAATACCATACGCCATCGTCGCAGACAACGGAACCCAATTTAAAGACGCCAAGCTGCAACTTTGGTATGAAGAATTGGGCATTCGGAAGTTTTACTCAACAGCGACATACCCACAGGGTAACGGTCAGGCCGAGGTATCAAACTGAACCATCCTGGATGGTATCAAAACAAGCTGGGAAAAAGCAAAAGGCAAATGGCCGGAAAGGATCCTCAACGTGTTATGGTAATGATGAACGACACCTAAAGCCTGAACAAAAGAAACCCCGTTCAGCCTAGCATATGGCATCGAGGTCGTCATTTCAACAGAAGTCGGACTCTTCACGCTTTGAACAACGGTAGTCGAGCAAGGACTGAACGAAGATCGAACGAGGGAAGAGCTCGACTTGCTGGACGAAAAACGGGAAATAGCTGCCTTAACCCTAGCTAAATACCAACAAAGCAAAAATTAAACCTACGATAAAAGGGTTAAAGGCTCCAAAGTGTTTGAAATTGGCAAGCTGGTGTTAACCGTCTACACCAAAAATGAGATACACGGCAAGCTAACCCCAAGTTGGGAAGGACCGTATGAAATTATAAAGAAAACAAGCCCAGTGTCGTAGAAAATAAAAAGCGTCCAATTCGAAAATGGACAGGGAGAAAAAAACTCATGGAATGTAGTTAACCTAAAAAAATACTATCTATAAAGTAGACAAGGCTACCGACATGTGGTACCCTTTGCAATTATCCTAACAATGAAACAAGTTCTAATATTAACAGTCCTATTATTAACAGTTCTATTATTTAACAATTCTACTATTAGCAATTCTATTATGAAAATAAAGTCCTTCAATGAACCGAAGGCAAGAAAGTCCTTCAACGAACCGAAGGCAACAGGTTAAAGTACCTAACAAAGAAAAACCTTCAACGAACCGAAGGTAAGAAAGTACTTCAACGAAACAAAGCCAACTGGGTTAAAGTACCTCACAAAGAAAGTCCTTCAACGAACCGAAGGCAAAAGGGTTAAAGTCCCTAACAAAGAAAGACCTCAACGAACCGAAGGCATGCAAGTCCTTCAACGAACCGAAGACAACTGGGTTAAAGTCCCTAAGAAAGAAAGTTCTTCAACGAACCGAAGGCAACAGGTTAAAGTCCCTAACAAAGAAAGACTTTCAACGAACCGAAGGTAAGAAAGTCCTTCAACGAACCGAAGGAAAGAAAGTCCTTCAACGAACCGAAGGCAACTGGGTTAAAGTACCTAACAAAGAAAGTCCTTCAACGAACCGAAGGCAACAAGTTAAAGTCCCTAACAAAGAAAGACTTTCAACGAACCGAAGGCAAGAAAGTCCTTCAACGAACCGAAGGCAACTGGGTTAAAGTCACTAACAAAGAAAGACCTTCAACGAACCGAAGGTAAGAAAGTACTTCAACGAAACAAAGCCAACTGGGTTAAAGTACCTCACAAAGAAAGTCCTTCAACGAACCGAAGGCAAAAGGGTTAAAGTCCCTAACAAAGAAAGACCTCAACGAACCGAAGGCATGCAAGTCCTTCAACGAACCGAAGACAACTGGGTTAAAGTCCCTAACAAAGAAAGTTCTTCAACGAACCGAAGGCAACAGGTTAAAGTCCCTAACAAAGAAAGACTTTCAACGAACCGAAGGTAAGAAAGTCCTTCAACGAACCGAAGGCAAGAAAGTCCTTCAACGAACCGAAGGCAACTGGGTTAAAGTACCTAACAAAGAAAGTACTTCAACGAACCGAAGGCAACAAGTTAAAGTCCCTAACAAAGAAAGACTTTCAACGAACCGAAGGCAAGAAAGTCCTTCAACGAACCGAAGGCAACTGGGTTAAAGTCACTAACAAAGAAAGACCTTCAACGAAACCGAAGGCAACCAGGTTAAAGTCCCTAACAAAGAAAGTCCTTCAACAAACCGAAGGCAATGGGTTAAAGTCCCTAACAAAGAAAGAGCTTCAACGAACCGAAGGCAAGAAAGACCTTCAACGAACCGAAAGCAACTGGGTTAAAGTCCCTAACAAAGAAAAACCTTCAACGAACCGAAGGCAAGAAAGTCCTTCAACGAACCGAAGGCAACTGGGTTAAAGTACCTAACGAAGAAAGTCCTTCAACAAACCGAAGGCATGCAAGTCCTTCAACGAACCGAAGGCAAACGGGTTAAAATCCCTAACAAAGAAAGACCTTCAACGAACCGAAGGCATGCAAGACCTTCAACGAACCGAAGTCAACTGGGTTAAAGTCCCTAACAACAAAAGTCCTTCAACGAACTGAAGGCAACGGGTTAAAATCCCTAACAAAGAAAGTCCTTCAATGAACCGAAGGCAAGAAAGTCCTTCAACGAACCGAAGGCAAACGGGTTAAAGTCCTTCAACGAACCGAAGGAATGAAAGACCTTCAACAAACCGAAGGGAACGGGTTAAAGTACCTAACAAAGACAGTCTTTCAACGAACCGTAGGCAAGAAAGTCCTTCAACGAACAGAATGGAACCGGGTTAAAGTCCTTAACAAAGAAAGTCCTTCAACTAACCAAAGGCATGAAAGTCATTCAACGAACCGAAGGCAACGGGTTAAAGTCCCTTACAAAGAAAGACTTTTTAACGAACGAAAGGCATGCAAGTCCTTCAAATAACCGAAGGCAAACGGGTTAAATTCCCTAACAAAGAAAGACCTTCAACGAACTGAAGGCATACAAGTCCTTCAACGAATCGAAAGCAACCGGGTTAAAGTCCCTAACAAAAAAGGTCCTTCAACGAACCGAAGGAAAGAAAGTCCTTCAACGAACCGAAGGCAAACGGGTTAAAGTCCCTAACAAAGAAAGTACGTCAATGAACCGAAGGCATGAAAGACCTTCAATGAACCGAAGGCAATGGGTTAAAGTCCCTAACAAAGAAAGACCTACAACGAACCGAAGGCAACGTGTTAAATTCCTTCAACGAACCGAAGGCAATAGGGTTAAATTCTATAGCAAAGGAAGTACTTCAACGAACTGAAGGCATAAAAGTCCTTCAACAAACGAAAGGCATAAAAGTCCTTCAACGAACTGAAGGCAACTGGGTTAAATCCCTAAAAAAATAAAAAATAAAACGAGTTCAAGGCACTTAGGGATAAAAGGATTCAACGGATTAAAGGCCTTAGGATTAAAGCCACCCTTGACAAACGCAAAAGCGCATGTATTACTTTTCTATTAAACCTTCGACGAAAAGAATGCACTCGGGTTTAAATCCGTTCAAATATATATCATGACGAAACACATTAAAAAGAACAAATTGGAATAAATATCTCAAGATACGTACGAACAGTTCAGTAAGAGAGAAAAAGAAATGCAAGAAAGAATGTCTATTCATAGCTAAATCAGAAATATATAGTGCGAGCCCACGTTACGAAGGCAATAAGACAAGGTTCAAGATAAATAATCAAAGACAATCAAAGGCCAATAAAACAAGCAGGGAAAAATAAAACGGCCTAATTCGACGATAAACTATCACATGACGAATAGGTGGGGACCTGACCAAGATCGACCGCCTCATCATACGTGGAGGTATCCTCATCAGTCTCCTCACCTTAAAAAACCTCATGGGGAAGAAGAGAATCAAAACTTTCGGTATGAGATCCCACAAGACCAGCCACCGATAATCGAGCGGTAAACTCCGCTGCCTTGGTCCTATTATGAAAATAAGTAGCAGCAACTCGACGATCGTTCTCAAGAAGTATTGATCGTACTTGGCCTAAAGATGCAAACGCATCATGTTGAGCACAAGAAGCGCGGAAATACTTCACTAAAGCATTGGCACGAGGAACCAACGTTTTAAACTTATTTAGCCACTTGTCCTTCAACCGCCAATACCGATCTAAACGACGCATCTGAACCACAAAAACGTGCTCGGTGCACTTCACATAGTCCATAAAAGAGGTCGACCGGACCTTTAATTTTTCCTTAAGACGGACGCATTCGGCATGAAGGGTATCATTCTTTTCCATCAATTCAACATAAAGCCAACTGGCACGAGTTTCATTCGCCGGACCAGAAGAGGGCTCAACCCGGGCAGCACCAGTAGATCCCTGCCCAAGATTAACAAGGGCCAAAGAACCAATCTAATGCAACAAAGTAGCAGGTGCCTATAAAGATAAAGAAAAGTACATTAATAAAAGTCATAAAACCAACAAGGGAAATCAGAAACATCGACATGTATACGAGTTACATCTCGAAAAAGTTCAGTTAAAATACAAGTCAGAATCCTAATCTATGTCAGTCGGACAGAGGAGCAATAGGTTCATCGGGAGACGCTGAGGTCGCACCAACATTGGCATAATAAACCTCCTGCAATGACGTAATATGTGACTCGAGGAGCCTCTTCACCTCAAGATCGATATTATTCAAAACAGCAATGGTCTCATCGACACGAGCCATGGCACTAACTATGCGCTCTTCTCGGGTTGCACCACGGGTACCATTCACGTAATCATACTGTTCTAGCGCCATAGTACGGGCCCAATGAGCCTTAACAAAGTAGAGCATTAAATCAGTATCATAAAAAACAGCCTCCAGCACCAAGTGCAAAGTAGTAACCTGGCCCCGAGCATCGTCGCGAGATCGACGAAGTTCACTTAGAAGCTCTTTCTCCTTTCCCTTATTCGAAGTGTAATGGGACGTCTTCCTACTGAACTACTCACCCAAATCGCATAAACGAGTCGATAAATTTGAAATATGAATGTTAAAGTCATCGATCTCATGACGAGGAGGGGTTAATTCATAAGCACAAGATGAACCGGGCCCCTCAGCCTTGACGATATCACAAACAGGCTCATCACCTAACCTACAAATAGGCCGGGACAAGGCCACCTCGGCCAAAGGGTTAACCGGTACCTGACATAATGCTACTCCCTTCAACATACGAAAAAATGCAGAAAAACAGCCAAGAAAAAAGAACGAAAAAGAGGAAGGTGTAATTAAAATAACGTACAAACTTTACAAGAGATATCAAAAGAAGGCCCACAAGACAGACACAAAAACTCAACTAAATGCCCACAAAAGAAAATTACAAAAACTTCAGGGGTTAACCTGCGAAGGTCCAGATGGTGGGGTAGAAGACATCGGGCCGGAAGAACTTCGGGGAGTGGAAGAGGCCGATCCAACACCAGGGAAAGGTGTAAAAGAGACCGGATGACCAGGCAGCACCGGGAGCTCTTCATCTCGAATATTGGCCCAATCCACGGGAAGTGGAGGGGCCACTCGGGAGGCACTATAAGCAAAAAAAACCCACGCAGGATGAGAGAGAGGTACTCTAGCCGAGTTTAACGCCCGAGTATGGCAGTTGTACGCATGGAAATTGGCTATCCTCAAAAAAAGGAGTCACTCCCTAACACTCTTATCCTCAGCCTCGGCAGTCGTCGTGCTCAACTGAGACACCTTCTCCTCATACTTCTCCTTACTGAGAGCAAGATTCCTCTCAACAGTCTCCTTCTCGGCCACCACCTGAACCTTATCGGCCACGAGCTGAGCATTATCCTCCAATAAGAGCTTTTTCTTGTCCATCCACTGCTGCTTCTCCGCCTCTACTGCTGCCACTTGAGCCTTTAGGTCGGCCTCAGCACCTTTGGCCACCACAAGACGTTTCCGTAAATCAATGGACGAGAGGAAAGTCTGCAAAGAACAAATTAGTGAAAAAGCATTATAACAGGAAAGGAACTAATATTGTTAATTGAACAAACGACAAATAACAAAGCATATCCGAAGAAGACCATCACTATTCTCCCTAAAAGCATCATGGTCGGTTCTATAAGCCAGCCCCTCCATGTCCTCATAAGCAAGGATGAGAATAGCAGTATAAGCCATGATAGAGGAACGAGCCTCTGGGAGCAACTTACACCTACAACGGGAAATGTAACAGTTCATACGAAACTCATCCACTCCCACAGACTCGACCCCCACCTCGGAAGCACCATCCCCGACCGCCTCTTCTTCTGCAACCACCTCCCTCTCCTCGACAACCTCTTTCTCCACCCCAGATACCTCACACACCACCCCAGTCATCACCATATCCACTGCCTCAGGGGCCAAACGCTCGACACTCACAACCTCAGCATGAGGAGAAGAGACGTCGGGCAGATCCAAGGTCTTATCAGTCATTGTCTGATAATTGCAATAGTCAAACATATCCTCAATCGGCCCCTGAAACAAAACAATACCCATAGACCAAGTAAGGGCCAGGGTAACCCGTAAGGAAGGAGAACACTGATAAAGATAAGAATAACCGATAAGGCAAAAATAACACACAGATAAAGACAAAAATAACACTAGGCAGAAGAAAAATGTATAACCTTCGGTTTAAGAACACCCTCATCCGCGTCGGGCGGGGGGGGGGGGGAGAAAAGAAAGATCTCTTAACGGTGGGTGCACCCCCAATGGAAGCCCTACCCTAACATCTCCAAAATAATCTACCTCTTCCTTTACCCCAGTTAACTCTTCTTTCACCGAGAGTTCAACTACCGCCGCAGGCTGAACATACGCTACCCTCGGCCTCTTTCACCGTTCGGTAGGTTACACAAGCTCGGCTGACCGCCTCTGACCACTTTGCCTCTCAAACGGAGGCACAATCACGGTCGCAGACCTAGGCCTAGGATGGGAAGATCTCTTCCCACCAAGGGTCAAAGCCCTAGCCATGATAATCCCCATGAAGTCCTCATCGGCCTCGAGGGGGATGACAGGTTCATGGGTACATATGTTCCCCATGTCAGCAATATACCCAAAAAGGTTGGGTGCACCACGGTTCTTAGCTCTCCTATTTGGGCCCCACCACTTCCACAAAGCAATAAGTTTTTCAATATCGGGAGGTCCCGAGAGAAGGCATAACATGAGCAATCACAGCAGGGCGGGGAATGACCCGACCGGAAGGGCACTAGTTACCCGAGACTATCGAAGTGTCAAGATTGTGCTCTTTATTCGTATCAGGAATATCGAGCACAAGCCGAGTAAAGGTCCGCAGCGATCTCAGATAGCATCTAGGAGTGTCGAAATAGAAACTATAGACGGCGAGAACGTCTTTTATCTCTAAATTGTCCCCTACCAGGCCAGAGAGCCGTTTCACACCGTTCAAAATACGGTAGCTGTTTAGAGCAAGTTGACAAGGAGCTATTTGGAATGCCTCAAAGAACGAGGCAACCCAATCAGAGAACGGGAGTGTGAGACCTTCCGTCAAAAGGGCCGATGCCCGAACAGCCACCTCCCCCTCCGGTACCTCACCCAAGACTTCCCCATCTGTGGTCGGCAAACGCACATGCACGTCGACGGGAATTTTTGCCCAACCTCTAAATTCATCCTCGGAAAATTGCCCAAGCTGGGCAAGACATTGCGGAAAATATTCCTAGAAAAAGCCAAAATACAAAGCCTAAGTATAGCAAAAAACAAACAATAACACAATCCAAACAGACCAAAGAAAGGACTACGTACAAAGAAGATATAGGGTAAGCAGCAAAGCAAGGGCAAGCCCAACAGGGTAATAAATTAGGAAGCATTTAACACACATGAATGCAATCAAGCAACAGCCTAGTCTATCCACAAAACCCAACAAAAGTAGGAAAACCCACCAAAATAAAGCGAAACAAGAGTATACAATGGAACGAAGGAGATCAAACTCAGCAAACAAATCGCATAACCTCAATGATAAACACCATCAACAGAATACATATATGAAAATGAAGACACCTAAATCAACGAGGATCAGTAAAAATGTATAGAAGGAAATTACATAAGTCATGGAAACACTTACACCTATTATGATGATAAGGAAGAGATAAAATTGAGAACAACAGTGGCGGAAATTCTAGAGGGACAGTCAAACCCTAAAGAGAGAAAAGAAGCGGGGTATATTGTGAGGCTATAAGATAAGAACAGTATCACCGGAAGGTATATATATGTTAAAAATAGGTAAGAACAAAAAGAATTACTCAGAAAAGATAAAGAAATGGAAGCGCATAAACAGGAATAAAATAATAACCGTCCTTTCGTATGACAGAAGTTTCCCTTTTTTTTCATCCATAGAAAAGTCACTAATTGCCGTTTTTTTTCAAAATCAATGCTCCAGATCATGCCACGTAGAATGGTACATCCCACTACCCCATGAAGGTCACATCCTATAAACGGTCGGTGGACCACACCTTGAAAAATGTTAAACATACATCATCAACAATAATGCACACGAAGACGAGCAGTAATCCATAAACAATAAGGGTCATCGTATAAAAACGACGCAGACCATCACTAGGTCGACGACAAAACAATCAAATTTTTCTAGCAACGGTCTACGGAGGGATAACCCCAGTCCAGAGCCAAAACAATCATATCTCTTTTCTTCTCTCCATATTTTACATACATATATATATATATATATATATATATGTATAATATGGAGAGAAGAAAAGAGATATGAGGAAATTATGTGAAAAAGAAGAGAAACACAAGTGATCATTTATATAGAAAGTCAAGAGCCACAAGAAACGAAGCGATACAACGGTCCAAATTCAAAAGAAAGCGTAAATTACAGCCATACATGTGTATCGATTACAAAGTAAACAAACAAGATGACTACAGTAATAAAAGAGTACATTTAAATAACAAAAACCCAAAAGACTCAGGGTTACTAGGGGGAAAACCGAGCCCACTACATGGGAACAAGACCCTTGGCGACTTGAAGACCTACTGTCCATAAGTCGAGCTTGATAAGAGGAGTTTTCCTCGGCAAGAGCATTGTTCGTCGAGCTAAGAGCAGCAATTTCACCCCTTAGCCGAGCATTCTCAACCGTCAAACTTGATGACCCCTGAGGACCATTGTCAAACTCATCCTGGCCATACTTCCACATTTCCTCATCCCCATACCAAACATTCATCTGATGCTCTCTCTCAAGTAGTAACTCATCTAACCGACGGCACAAGGCATCACATTCGACCCTCTTTTCCTGCCATGAATTATCGTTGGGGGACGCAGAATACCCAAGGGTTAAGACCCCGAACTCCCTCTCAGCCCTCATCATTCGGTGACGAGTCTGAAAAAGCAACTCATCTTAGTCCGTTACCCATGCTTGATCACTCATCCGAGGATCGGACATTTGTAAACCCACTGACTAATTTAATATACTCCTTTAAGCAATAGGAGGAATGCATATAACAAGGAGATATGAGAAGGAAGTGTTTTGAAGGAAAGGTATTTATAGAGCATGAAAGGTAAAAGTGGTTGAAAAGCACTGACAAACAAGTAAGCTATGAGTATCTTTGACTGATAAATCATCAGACATGGTACAGATATCACGCGGGCACATAAAAAGGAGAAAAAGCAAGAAAAATATTCAACAGTGTGGTGTATAATCAAGTAAATAAAGGACAGCAAGTACAAAAGAAAACAGGAGAAAGGGTAAGCATTCATTTCACTAATAAAGATGAGTTACAATGGAAGTTATTACATGAGTGGATAAAGCAAAACAAAACTGAAAAGAAAAAGGAAATTAGGGTGGTTCGGGCAAAGTTGATCTGTATCGGTGAGATGGCCCGACCAGATTTGCAGTATCTTGAAACGAAGGATTCCCCCGAAGCATGTTGTTCTCCTTGACCAAAGTCTGGCGAGAGCGCCTACAATAATCCAACTCGGCCCTCAACCAAGTCAATTCTCTAACCATCTCGGTATGGTGATATCACATTATCTGCAGCTCTCCTTCAGCATCTCGGAGCATCCTTTTCAAATTATTATAGTAAGTCTCAAAGGCCTCCACTTGTAGGGCTAGAGCTGATCTGGTGAAAGGAGCAGACATGTTAAAAGCAGCAAATTTGTAAAAGAATATGTAGTAAAAGGGAAAACGATGGAAAGATAATGAAGAGAAACTATGCCAAAAGGGGGTATTTATAGAGGGGTTAAGAAAAGCATGAAGTGGGAAATCGCAACCGTTCGTCAAATCGTTTCTAGAAATGTGCGCATTGAAAAGACGCATCTGATCAAGGAGACTATTGGATTCATGCCAATATTGGATAAATACAAATATGTGGAAAAACCACTACACACCTATCACATTGGGAAAGTGCAACAGTTTTAAAAGAATGGGAAAGACAAAGAGTACACAAAGTCAGTCTTTTCGAAATTTAGATATATATGCGCACATGGCTCAATAAAATCCATCATAGCATCACAGAATACGTGGCAAGAAGAAGTAACATGAAATATAATACAATTAAATGGTCAACAAGAGATAAAGGATGAGAATAATTGAAGATTTTATTAAATTCAGGAATTCGATTACATAGAGGCGTTACATCTTCAAATAAAAAGAAAATGAAATTTCAAGAAATAAACTAATCGGCTGCAGAACCCGCTTCACCGCCATCCAACCCTTTCTTGGATCGGGCATGTAACTCCTTTAGGGCCAGTTTGTAAGCCCTCTTCGACCCCTTATGCCTATCCCGAGAAGCCTCAAGTCTTTTGACCCGGTCAAGGGCCCAATCCCGGTCAGGCAAAGCCACGTGGTGGGCTGCATCTAAAGCAACCACCCTTTCCTCAAGGGCAGGCACCCTGACGGCTTCCCTTGCCAAGAAGGCGAACCTTCTCTTCATGGCACGAGCCTTCCTGACCTCGCCCTCAAGATAAGCAAGGTATTCAGAGAACTTGTCTCCGCTACATCCACTAGAGTGAGCCATGATATCGTAGAGAACTTCTAATAATAAGATATAAAAATGGAAGTAGCAAGGAGTCCTTATAATGGATAAATAACGGGAAGATCAAGAGTTTCATCGAAACAAGTTAGCACGCCTGGACTTCCTAGGGTCATTAATTGCTGCAAAGTAAACAGAAATACAAAACGATCACACTTCTCGAGAAAACATTGGGAATAACAAGGCCGAGATGAAATCCATAAAAACCGACACGATGACTCTCTCGTCGTGGAAACCACAACAAAAAATTTAGGGACCACTTGATACGACATGAAAATAATACGCGTTGAGCGACATTCGATAGTAACCCGACCCATTTATTTTTCATGAGAATCCATCACCTTAACATAAGGAGTATAATTGGAGTAAGGATAAGAAGATCATCTCCTTCATAAAATAGGAAAGGTAATTACCCACTGGACCACTCCAATTGACAAAGCTTACTACATAAAAAGCTCATACTCTGAAAAGATGAAAGCGCCACTTATCAACATCCTATGGAGCACATACCCCTATAAATAGAGTCAAATAGCAGTACAATGAGATCATCTGACTTTCAAGCAGAAAATGATACGGCAGTAGAGAGACTTTTCAGAGTTTATCTCACTAAGAAGTACAGATCATCGAAAAGTCAAGTCAAATCCTGAGGATGTACTCCGAGCATTATATCAAAAATTATTGTAAATAAAGCATCGTAATTTACCCGATCATAAAGAAAGATAGTATTGTTCAATTTATTATTATCGATCATCTTAATAACTATTGTTGAAAAGCACGACTTAACAGACCAAAATTGTATCTTTTATCATTTTATTTAAAAGAGAGAGGGAGAGAGGTAACATTTTATTAATTTTTGGTGGGCCATAAGCCACATCATATTTCGATTCTGTCGTGCATGAATTATGTCCCAATTTATCAGTCTCAATAGCATTACTAGGAATTCCCCCTTATATCAATGTCGTCCAAAAATCTTACTAAACAATCTATCCCCACAACATGTGTTGATTGATGCTCATAAGGTCTAATTAATGGAAATTAACTTGATATTACACTCAAAAATGTGCTTGACCAGTAGCTCGGTCAGGCTTGTTTTTCCTCTTATATTCTGATATCTTTCATTGTATGTTCAATCTTAGTGCTCTGATTATGAACGGATCTGCTTCCGTTGCTTCTAGCTACACTTAGGAGATATTGTGATGTTATTTGGAGAAAACAACTCGATGTTTATAAACAGTGAAATGAGATTCAATGTAAATTTCATACTAAGGGCTTATTCAATCAAAGACTAAACGAATGGGTTTTCATCTATACTAGCTAACATATATTTTCACGTAAATTGGTTAGATGTGTAACAGTTAGTCTAGCATCAAATTACAGTTGTATACCTAGTAATTTATTTATGAGCATGTCGCAGTATATGTAGGCCTCGTTTGGTTACGGTATTAGTAGTAATGGGACTAGCAATACCTTCGGATTATGGCGGGATAACAAATAAAGGTACTCTTAATAGTACATACATGAAATATCAATTAAGCTCATTAGAACTCTTGTAAGCTCGTTGAATACTTGCTGAAGCTCAGCAGAGGTTGCCTTAACATTTCCAAAGTTTTGATACCCCCTCCTTGGATCTCACCCGAGCTTGCCTTAACATTTTCAGAGATTTGAAAAGCTAGTTGAACCTCGCTGGAGTTTGCTGGACTCGTCCAGGATTGGAACTAGTCCTTTTTATTGTTTGACCAAATGCTAACTACTTTTGCTTCCTTGTGCTTTTTGTAATATTGCAATTCTAAATCGGTACCAAACTCAAATTTCCCTACTAAGTATGACGATACAACATTAATACCTTACAACAAAATATGCATGTTCTCGCATCTCAGGATAAAACATTAAGAAACCCCACAAGAAGCACTACCAAGCTCAGTCTAAGAATCACTAGAGGTATGTGAGCTAGATAATGCGAGATATTGTACTCCGACAAACAGCAAGGTATGTCTTTCTTTCTTCACATGTGACACCGTTTGGTGGATAAAATGCAATAAGGGAGCAAAAAATTGGAATTAAACCCCTCCTTTTCGACAAATTATTAGATTCCGGAACAAATAGTATTTTTCGTACTCTAATTTATCTATTTTAACGGACGCAATGGTTATCAAGTAAAAGCTATATAGTAAAACACGGATATTCTTAAGTGGCTTGCCAAAAATACGATGGCTACCAATTTAATACTACCCAATAATAATGGTGGCATTATCAAGCATAAAAAAAAACAAGATCCTCACAAACTCTTCCATACGAAAAACATTTAGCTACAACACTTTGAAACTAAGTTCATAATATCTTATACAGACCAACGTCAGTAAGGCTACCAAACCTTAAACTACTTTCTAGGGCAGAAGAAAAAAGAACCAGCTACTTTTCAAAGCCAAATTATGAAATTTTAAGCTACTTGTTTCTCCTTGGGTTTAAGAACCACAATTTCAAGGATGCCGTCAGTCCTGAAATAGGGAGAGCTCATGCGGGGGTCCACAGGTCCTGGCAAACTGAAAGAAATGCCGAACTTTCCTGGTGGATTAAGTCCTTGCACTATCATCTGATACTCTCCTGTCGAATTTCTTGTCATTTCCGGGCTTGTAATGACTCCCTGTATATTGACCGTACCATCTCTCTTGATATCATAGAATACTGCCATAACAAAATCCTACTGTTAATATATTTCATATCACGAATGTTTTTCCAAAAATTACAGACCCCGGCTTAATCAACAATCACAGTTCCTAAACCAACCTCTTAAGGGTCGTGGATGGATAGATGGTGCTTTAGCAAGAAAATAAAAAGTCTACTAACTTAAGTAAAATTAAGCAACTGAACCCAGTTTACAGATGGCTATTTTAGGTGTGAGTTCGTTACAGGCACATTCTTTTACCCACGTGTTCTTACTTATTAATTAACTTGGAGATGGTTATCTTCTAATGTGTTTGAAAATTCCAAGTAGTATGACAACCAAAAAAAATGACGGCGTTGGCTGAGAAAGCAATAAAGTATTTTGCTGTTCATGGTGTACTTATCAATATACATCCCTCTTCTTCCATATAGGCTCTATTAATGGTTTTCTGTTATAATTTACTCACAGAAAAAAAAGAAAAAAGAGAGAGAAAACCGTGGAAAGCATTTAGTTGTTTTAAAGCAAAATTGTCATTAAATTTTGAATTTGATTTAGTAGTAGTTTTCCTGAGGATCCACCCTTAGTATCAAGTCAATTTATAGTTCTTGGACATTTGTAGATTCAGAATATAGTTTCCTGGTAAAGCTATTATAAACTTATTTCTTATAAAATAACTCTTTTGTAAAGCTAATGACAGAATAATTGCTTATAGCCAAGGAAAATATGACGACCATTTTATATCAGATAGTTCATACAGTGACAGACGTGTAGTTCCACATCCCACCAACGTACTGAGCGGCCAGAATTAGTTGCCATAACTTCAAGCCAGATTTGTTAGCCATCATGATCAAATTTTGTACCTAAAAAAATTTACGAATAGACAACATGTTCCCATTTATATATTTACGGGATGGTAAGATTACCCAAAAAAAAATCATACCATATTCATAGAATTCTTTGACTAGCAACTTCTTTCTAGTAGATTAATATTGAACACAAGTTTCAGAAAAAAAGGGTTCATTGCAGCTTTATACAGTAGCTTATCATCAGTTTCAATCTTGTACACAATACTGCAAAATTTGGGACTAGTACAACAATGTTGCGAGCCTCAATGATTTATAGTAGCACATTTAGTATACCAAACACTGTTTTAAAAAGCGCGCTATATTGCGCAATATTTCGCGATATAGCGCTTTCCGAAAAAAATTTGTCTACGCTAAATTCGCGTTATTTGGACCAAAAGTGCAAAAAGCGTGAAATTTTGGCAAAAAAAAATGGATACAAGTTATAAATATATGTTCTGTAATTTTCATAAAAGAATGTTTAGTGCTGATGGTTGTGACAGTGCATTCTGTCCCATGAGACCAAAGTTCGAGACTCACCAGAAGCAACATTTTATTTTCGAATTTTCTTTATCCAATTATACAAAATAATTTATGATTAATCACCAATATAACTATACATTTTATCTTTTCTTGTTATGTATTCACCAATATAACTCAAAATACTTAGTAAACTGTTCTATCACATTTTTTTCGATTTTATACATTTTCTATCCCATACTTCCAATTTTTCTAAGCTATGTTTATTTCCTATGCACTGCACAAATAAAATAAGAATGTCGCCTTGCTGAACTAATTACAAGTTTTGCTCAGGAAACAAGAATCGAAATAGTGTAATAACTTGCTATTTCTAATTAACCCTTACAAAATAAATAACTTACTAGCGTCTTTCAGAACATCGGGCAACGTGATGCGACATAGATATGCCATGTCATTTATGCCAATGTCAACAACTCCCATAGGAGGCCCTAACTTTGCATCTTTTGCAGTTCCAGTCAAAAGAACTACAGGACTTGGCCTGTACACATCACCAGTCAGCTTCGTCATCTTTCAGCGCTTGAGCTCGGTATAAAATTCTACCAAGAGTTCAATGAGGTCATAGTAGACAATTAGCATCAATTAGTTATCAATAATTATAAATTCCAGACATGGATATTAAGAAATGGAATAACAGCAGGCAATCAGAGTTCCTTATAGCTTACAACTTAGGCTTGAACATATTTTATATCTTTATTTGGATCGTCATAAAAGCTCATATAATAATTGCACTTTGTGCTCAAAATGTCAAAAAAGAATGTGAGGTTCTTCTACTATGGGACCAAATTGCAAAAGTAAGGGTAATATCATTTTTGTACTTCAATTTATAAGGTTTTAACAATTAACTTTGCCATGCAATGAAATTTCACATTTCAAACCCCAAGAAAGAAAGAAAGAATCATCAGTACAAAAACCTATCAAGATCTCCTAATGTAGACATCAATCTGCAGAAATTGAAGAGTTATTATACAAATCTATCAGAATTCACAGGTAACTGAAAGTTCCAAGTCTAACACAAAGGTAATAAATTTTAGTTTTCTGTAGATCAGTATTTAGTGTTATTGAGTTGAAAATCTAGAGTTGGTGTACTAACTGTCTGATTTTTTTCTACAGTTGTGTTGAAACTGTGAAGTTTAACGATATGGTGTAATAAATGTTAAAACCGACAGGATGATGTAAAAGGTAATATTTTCCCCAAATATAATTTGTTAGCTTCGGAAGTTAAAACAGGCAGCTATCTTCAAAAGACTAGATAGAATTTCAGATCGGTATTATAAGTACGTCTTTTGAAAAAAATGTACTGCTACAGGTAAAAAGCAGCATCACGACACTACAATTTACTACTTACAATCCGCCCTCAACTATAGAGAGCAGCTATATTTCTCATGAAAGGACCAGACAATGGTGATCAAACTGAAATTAAAATAGTAGTAGTCAAAACAAACAAGTTCTTTAGCAATTTCACAACCAGACATATATATTATTTTACTTGGTGGTTTGACAGTGCAGGCGGTATGAGGCAAGAGTAGATACGGGAAACATGACTTTAAAAATATAGGCATAGCGGAAAAGATCGTATTATACTACTCAAATGAGCAATGTACAACTCTACCTGAAATAAGTAAGGCATACTAACAAAATAAATCCAATAACATGAATGCATGAGGTTTTTTCTTTCTTTCTAAATAACATGACCCATGTACGAGTTAGGAAAGAGAAAATGTTCCGCATATCCAAAACGGTGTCCCTATGAATACAGGTTTTCTTATATTTAGGGCCGATTGGAGCAAGTGCATCAGTATCATTAGAAGATACTTCTCCCTTGTATATAGGGATATCAACCCAAATTTTGTGCTGCATCAGTTTCTTTATGATTTCTTTATTTTTACAAATGTCGTACCTTCTCCTTCTATACAAGGGAATCCATGCTTATCGTATAAATATAAAAATATTATTCATAAAGTATCTTTACCATCTGTGTACTTTTTTCACAATAATGTCTCACCATCTCTCAACAATTACAAAGAAGTAAATCATCCTAATCAATCAAATCTTTTGTAAGTGGCAAATATAATATTACTGCAATCCAAACTACAATTTAATTTGGTCTTATTTTTTATATTTATACGTAAAAATAATTATTTTTCAGCTGTCAATCAAAGCTAAAAATTATATTATATATTCATTAGGAGAATGGTTTTATAGATTTGAGAATGGATAAAAAAAGATTAGTTAGGAGAATCGTCTAAATTTTGAAACATTCTTATATTTCGGTTCATTAAATAATAACTATAAGTTTTTTTTATCAAAAGATGCGCATTTTTTTTAAATTAATTAGAAAATACCCTTACATTGCAGTAAAATAATTCTTTTACAATATTAACCCATTTACTGACCAACCCGCAACAAGACTGCTTGTTTGTTTGTAGACTTTAAGTTAAAGCCTAAATCTTTTTAAAATGGTAAAAATTTAGCTTGTTAAACTACAGTGATTAAATTCAGGAGAAAATAATAATAAAAGATGAGATATTTTCCATAAAATAATTAAAGGGTTACTGAGACATGGACTGTAACCCTATAGCTTGAATTTATAATATCAATCCAATTAGAAAAGGATAATAAACTGAAATGGAAATATCCAGGAAAAAAAAAAGGGAAAAACATGAAGTGATTAATTTCATTAGAAAATAATAAGAAAATATGAGATATTTCCATAGAATATTTAAAGGGTTGATGAGACTTGGACTGTAACCCTAGCTTGAATTTAGAATTATCAATCCAATAACAAAAGACTAATAAATTGAATTATAAAATATTCAGACAAGAAAAATAACAGAGAAAGAAAAAACATGCACCTGAATAGACAGAAATTAATAATATGGAGAAAGATAAAATTATATTAGTGATTAAGAGAATTTGAAAATACCTTTCAATTGAAAATACTTGAGTTGTGGTTGTTTTGCAAATTACCATCACAAAGTACCCCTATAAATTTTCGATGTTTTGCAACTTTGTGTATTTTAGTCTCTAACCGTTTTGTTTTGTTTTATTTTGGGGTAGTGACCAATAAGTGATATGGAATCAAGACTACAAACAAACCGAGCCGAATATGAAAATGAAATTTAACGTTCGTTAAGTAAACAAAATGAAAATGAGCACGACATTGTTCGTCCGTTAAGAGCTCGGTTCGTAAGATAGTTTTTTAACAATTTAGTATCATTACCGTTACCATCAAAACTTATGGATTAAAAAGAATCTACATTAAATAATTACATGGGGGAATAATCTCCACGATTAGTCACCAACCCCAAAAGTTTCACATTCTTTCTAGCTTGTATGTACATAAGAAGAATCCTTCAATCACATTTAATGCAACATTTACAATTGATCATTGTATTTGACATAGAAACTATATAAGTCATCGATTGCTAACATATACAGATGAATATATATAAATGCCATACATTATTTTCCAAAATATACGGTAATGTAGTATTCCTTTTCATTTAAGGAGGCGTAAGCAATAGTAAGATAATTAAAATTTGGATATCGAATAAATACATTTGGCCTTTTCTCCCATGGTGGGACAAGAGAAATGTTAAATGGAAATTAGAATAAATACATTGCTTAATTAGCAAGTATATATGTATATAACATTATCATAATTAATTATTTCTTATCTTACTTTATAATATAGGTCCAAATCTTCTACCCCATTTCTCTACCCCCTTCTGTATCCCTTTAATTATTTTATCCAAAAAAAAATTCTAAAAAAGATGAAAAAAATTGTACATGTATCAATACATTCCAATAATTATTTTTAAAAGAAAATCCACACAAAATTTATTTTGGAATAGATGTATAAATTAGTGTAAATTAAACATTGAATATTAAAAAACTTGTCTAAGATAATATTATGTTCAAATATTTTAAAATTTGAATGCAATATAATATAAAAATTTATAAAGTTGTGGTATAAGTTGTGAAAATTTCAAATTTGAGTGAAAATAAGCAAGATGGCACGGAAGTGGTAGAGAATAGGGGATAGAAGATTTGGACTCCTCATATAGCATGTCCATAAAATTTATCATCTGCTTTTACCAAGAACAAAAAAAATGTTAAAATGCATATATTAATAAATTTGCAATTTCATACCTTGGAGTTTTTGAAATGAAATGAACAATGATCATTAAACTTGTTTACATCTTGGATCCCCGTAGTTTTCAAAGCAATTCCGTTCCTGAAATCAGAAATAACGCTAAATATGTAATGGAATATTTTAAATAAACCAAACATTATTTAATTTACGATTGAAATCAAGCATAGCACAACATAAAACATTCAACAAAATTAATAAAGAAAAACGAGCTTATGTATGAGGTGTTATAGACTTGTAACTATGTTTCTAATAATTATATAATGTTAAACTATGTGTCAATATGCAACACATGCAAAGGCTTTCGAGTTGTATCTCAAACTTGCATCTCAAAATTACATATGCAGGATTTTAATGAAATGTATTTAATCAATCTAATGTTTACTCGATCAACCAAATATTATGGGACCTTAAGTTATGGGGGACATGATAAACGTTACAACCACGACATGCATGGCAAATCTTGTAAGAGATCCCAATTATTTTTTTCTCAACTACGTTATATAGACATTCATACAAAGTAAGTTATATTCATTTCGCATATTATAACGTATGAACAAATGTCAATGATTCAGTTTTGTCTTGCGTAAAAGAAGACCAAAATTGCAACCTAAAAGTGGAAAGAAGTTGGAATTTATTTCACGCATGAGAAAGATCAAGGAAAATAAAATGAAAAACAAATGCAGATAATAGATATAAGAATATAAAATATCCAATAAAGAAATCTGATAGATATCGTCTATGTACCTGGAGGATCCTCGCTTTTGGATCGTGGAAGTAGCATTCCCACATAAATCAAACATTAGAGAAATGAAGATAGCTACAATGTATTGAGGTGTAACTCGTAGCTACAATGTCATTACGGAATATTTCATTCTAAATCTAGATAGAATTAAATATTTTAACGGCGGACTGGTGTTATATTGGATAAAAAGAATGAATGAGAAGTGATGACAAATGCGAATGGAAATAGGGTTTGTAAGATGAGCTTTTATATAAAATTATTATACAATACAAGGTGTAAAAGAGGCGATTCGTCCCAAATGATTTTAGGGTAATGCAAATTACGTTTGGGTCTATTAATATAAGTCACAATTGCACATAGACAATGCATGTCCAAAATGCAAATATTAAGTTGTGAAGCATCCGTAAATCCATTGAGTACATTGGTATATGCGCTAAATATTATGCATTTGTTCATTTTAACAAAAAATTTTGGCTTCACATCAAAATATTAAACTTGAACTACAATGTCATTTGCATTAAATGAAATCAAATCAAATGATTTTGGAAAAATGGAACTAAAGTTTCGGTGTATTATAACTTATAAGCTTGTCCTTTTATCTTAGATTTTATGCATATCACACCCTATTTACTTCATCACCGGCATTTTAGAACTACATCGAACCAAGCTGGCCTACCTCTATCCCTAATCTAGACCATAAGGTGTAGTGTAATAATTCTCTAGATGCTACCCAGTATTGAGGTTTGGGATGAGTTCTTATAATGGATCCCACAATCATATTACAAGGCCTAACGTTGCTAGAGTATGCGTATTGGTTGGCCTCTAACAAAAGTGAAAACAAAAGAAAATAATCACAAGATGATATCAGATCAAGACCCCCATCCTCTCACAAGCACATCTCAACTATCGTTAATCTATTTTTGTTTGATTTACTTCTTATCAATTCGATATATTAGAGACTCTTCTGTTCATTTAGCGATATCTTTTACAACAAATGTCAATTCGTCTTCATCTTCAAAGCTCAATGACTTCTTAGAATCATTGTTCATATTTTCTTATTTCACTCTTTCTCTCAATGACGTGTACGCCTTGTTGTACCTTTATTTTTATAAATAGTGCTCGTTTATTTATACATCATACATGTGGCTTCAGTTGTCATGCTTTCTATTCTCCTACTTCTTTTATATGTGCTTGTTGCAATTTGTATTATACCTTCACAAGTTTTTCCAGTTTTCTGCTATTTAGTATTTCTCTATGTCGACTTCTCTATTGTAATGTCAATAACCTGTGTTGCATCTCTTTTAGCAGATTACATGTTCCTCAATCCCGAAGATTCAAGCAAAAATATAATGATATGTTAAATTTTGAGGGGGGGGAAAAAAAGGTATTATTTGATAATCAGGGTAGTTGATTAGTCCATAATATTGTAATATTTTGGTGATATTTATAGGGATTTTATCAATCTTAGAATGTATGTCTAAGAATTTTAATATACTGTTTTATGTTTTTTTACATTTTTTTTACCCGCCAACCCGTGGCGGAGACAAAACTTTAAAACAGTTGGGTCAAAATATTGACAAAATAAAAAAAGTTAAAATTAAGAAAAACGAAACTTCTAAAGGTCAAAAATTGTTACTTAATTTACAATCGACCACGGTTACCCATATCTCGAAAGCGATGCATAATAATATCGTTCGACAAACTTTCAAATATATCCTTTTCAGTATAAACTACTAAATCATATAAACAAGAAAAAAAAATCAATGAAGTTAACTAGTTAAGTAAGTTACAAAGTGAAACAGCAATTTTATTCAAAATAAACTAAAATAAGTCAAACAGTAAGTTTAGCCAACTTAATTTATACGTGTAAATAACAAGCTATACATTTTGTAAACAACCTACTAAAAAACTAACTAATTTAAAAGCCACAATTGATTTATACATGTTCCATTAAGAATTTATCTTAATAAATAACTAACTAGAATTTTCTCAAATTTATATAGTACCTAGCTTTTTCTAATAAAAAAGCTATTAAAAAGTAAACTAACTTTTTTAAGGAATTAACAATCGTTAAGCAAATAAGGATAAAATCAATAAAGTATACAGTAGATTATTAATTTTGTAAACTAGTCAAGTAGTTAAAATAAAAAAGAAAGACGAAAAAAACAGTTGTTGCTCCAACTTATCTTGTATTGGAAATAACATGTATAACTGGTTATCGTATAAACGATTGAATTTGGAGTTTGTTAGTATTAAATTCATCGCTTATATATAGAGAGAATTTTGTGTATGCATAATACAAACTCTCTATCTAAATGAAATGGTAATTTTATAATTAACTTAACAATTTATGGATATTTTGGTAAATTTTGTATGACCCCTCTATCCCTATAGCAGTTCCGCCAAGTGCCGCCAACCTATTTTTTTAAAAATTTGGTCAAATTATATGAATTGAAGTAGACAATTATGAAGATTGAAAGGCTCATAAGACTAGAACAAGAGGATGAAGAAGTCAATATTGGGTTATAATGGTTAGAACCTAAGGAGAAACAAGAAAAATTACCAAAGTGCTATAAAATTGCTCCCCCTGGCTCACCCGGATAAGACCCATCATCCAGATAAGCCACTTTCTCAATTTCTTAACTATATGTGATTTGGGTGTGGCATGTGGGAGCGAAACAGATAGAGACATGAATTCATGGGCAATTTAGTCTATGGAGAAAGATATACACTTATAGTCTATGGAGAAAAATTACCAAAGTGCTACAAAATTGCTCCCCCGGCTCACCCGGATAAGACCCATCATCCAGTTAAGAACATTTTAACGGAGTATAAAGAGAACAATTTTCTTTTAAAAGGGAACGACTATGGGTTTTTTTAATAATAGCATGTTAAGATTAAAGTGAACGGGTGAGAAAAACACAGCGTAAGTAACAATTTTTTTGGTGTTCTTCTAATCCATCGAGATATAAACATATAGAGAGAGTCAAAGAAAGAGAGAGACGCAGAATCTTGTCTGTCTATGGGCGGATTTAGGGGGTGTAGGAGTGGCTGCCACCACACTAAAAAATTTAAAAAACAACTTTTTTTGATATGAGACTTACAAATAGTTGCGTACCAATTAATTTAATTACAAAAACTCACTTATGTATACTTATTTACAATTAGTTACATATATTTATTTACAATTAGATACATATGTCATAAAAAATAACAAAAAAAATTGAAAATTGTAAAAATTGAAAAAAAATCAAAAAATTGTATATAGTATCAAACAGTATTAGACATGATTGAACATGATTAGATAGACATACAAGATTAGACAGTATTATATATGATTAGACATGATCAAATAAGATTAGACATACAAGATTGAACATGATTAGACAGGATCGGACATATTTTTTGTATAAAAAATATATTTTTAAATTTTTTGATTTTTTTAATTTTGGTTATTAATTTTTAAATATTTTTATTTTATTTTTTTCAATTTTTTAATGACATGTGTATCTATTTGTAAATAAATTCACAAAATATGTATTTTTTTGTAAAAAAGTTTTTTAAGTTCAAAACAACTGGGTTTTTGTAAATAAGTTTCTAAATATGTACTAAATTGTTATTTTCTCTTTTTTCATAGGAAAAATTTCAGAAAATTAGGTTATGTATATTAATAGGCCCCATAGTATATATTTACATGTTTAGCTCATTTGGTAACATGTTATAAAGTGGAATGAGAGATCATAGGTTCAATTCTAACATATTGCAACTTATTAATTTTTTCTTTCATGTTCTTTTAGTTACATGAGTAACACTTTATTTTCTATTATTTTCAATAATAGTCTATATTTTATCTTTTTTCATATAATCTAGAGAAAATGACAATTTAGTACATATTTAGAAACTTATTTACAAAAAATTTGGTTGTTTTGAACTTGATGACTCTTTTACAAAAAAGTACATATTTTGTAAACTTATTTATAAATATGTACATATGTTATTAAAAAATCCATAAATTATTTAAAAATTAAAAACCAAAATTAAAAAAACTAAAATTAAAAAAAATATACAAAAAATATGTGTGATCTTGTCTGATCATATTCAGTCATGTATATCTAATCCTGTCTAATTCTCTTCAATCATGTCCAATCTTTTATGTCTAATCTTGTTTAATGCTATCTAATCATGTCCAATCATGTCTAATCCTGTTTAATACTATGTACAAATTTTTCGATGTTTTTTTATATTTTGTTATTTTTTATTAAATATGTAACTAATCGTAAATAAATATATGTACTTAATTATAAAGAAGTATACATAGATATGTTTTTTGTAATTAAGTTGATTGGTATGTAACTATTTGTAAATCTTCTTATAACCTACAAAATAGTTTTTGTTGTGTGACATATTAGCTCACATATATATGTATATAGATATAAAAAGAGAATATAGAGAGAGACAACAACAGAGTCTTTATTAATGAGAATGTATAAATACAATGGGACCCTAACCTTCTTTATATAGAAGAGGTTATGGTTATACAAGTTAGAAAGCCCAACTTAGCCCCACTATGAGTAAGGCCCAATATGTCTAATCTACTCATGCAGTCAATCTGAGTAGAGTTCATTCGCAATGCTAAACACATAAAAACCTTAGGACCGGAAAACCCAGTGTGGGACAAAACCGGTACCTAGGAGGAACTGTGTAGCTGAATAATATAGGCCGAAATTCAATGTAATTAACTAACCACAAAATAGTGTGCCTCATCAAAACCTTGCCGGAGCAAACCCAATGGGAAAATCTCTGATCGAATCAAAAAAGAGTGTAACAGTGGTAGTAGGAGGAGATCAACCACAAAACAGGTGCCTCATCAAAACCTTGCTAGAGTAAACCCAATGGGAAAAACCTATAGTCGAAGGATAAAAGAGTACACAATGGTAAGAAGTATATAACATGATACTCCCCCTAATTTCGGCAATCTTAAGTGAGATAAGATGGGAACGTGTCTCGCTAAAAATCTTGCCAAGGAAAATCCAGTGGGAAAAAATCTTGGTCTAAGGACAAAATGAGTACACGAGCATGCGACTGGATGCTCCCCCTCACTTGCACACGACAGGATGCGAGAATTTCGACTAAGTAGTAATTAGTGCAATAAGCATTCACATGGATGCTCCCCCTCACTTTCACACGACATGGTGCAAGAATTTCATATTTCAACAAAAAGTACGAGCATTCGACTGGATGCTTCATTTACTTGCACACGACTGGATGCAAGAAAATCCAAAGTGGAATAGAACGAGCATTCAACTGGATGCTCTTAAACTTCATATGTGAAGATTTATTTCAGCGAAAAATGCTAAATAGCATAATCTAGTCATGTCTCTCTTGATCGATAACAACAAGTTGTGTCCTCAAATAAGACAAGTGTTTTATCTGGATCGTGGGACAGAGTATATGTAATTCAAATATGGCTAATATTAGCTCGAAGCCATATACACTCTCTAGTCGTCTCATAGAGCACGAGCAGATCATAGTGATTCATTTGGAGTACCGACATTCCAAAACCTCCAAGATATTTCCTTATTCCTAATGGTAAAGACATACCATTTTAGGAATATCCCTTATGCGGGTCTGATAAGTAACCAGCATCGGTATAACCGAAAAAAGGGTTGCGTTAATTCGAGTACCGAAGGGGGTAGGTACACTCGATGACGCAAAATGGGATAAGACAAGCCCTCATCCGCAGTTATCTTAAGATAATGGGAAAATGTCTTTTATACCATTTCGATGGCAGCGTGTTAGCTCGATGCTGTGTCGAGCTATACCATTCACAATAAATGAGATGTTCGTCCTAGCACATTAGACCAAGTATAATAATGCGCTTATTGTACTTAGATATGAACGTCATGGTTCAATATCTCTTCATCGTCACATCAGGGACGGACTGGGTCTATATCAATGTCTAGTGATCGAACGATCATGAGAGAATTTGATGACTTAGAGTCATGGTGACTAAAACATCATAACACCTTCTGGGTGTAGTCTAAATCATGGACTTAGATTCAATCTTTACAGGACTCGATCATCAGGCCGAGTCACTACCATATCTTCCCAAGATCCTTCATCTCGAAGGCAAATCCAAAAGTGGATCGCATAATAAAAACACGCAAGGGCATAATACTTGTTCAAGTATCCCAAGCTGATCAAGTACTCACCTAGGCGGGTATACCACATCCGCTCGGATTATATTAATCCATATAGTGAACGTCTCATTTAATTAAGATCGTGTTCCATGGTTAGGAACTACTTGATTAAAGCGTATGAAGTCACATAGGGACCTTCATCTATATCTCTTTGTCTAAATTCCCATAGAGAAAAAACTGTGACCACATTCATGGCTGTATACTCAGTTTTTCGAAAACTACTAAACTTGTAAAGTAGGGGACTGTTATAATGTCCATTACGAAGAAATCAACCATCTCGTAATCAATTCCAAGGTGTGAGAGAAGCCTTGCGCTACTAGGCGAGCATTCTACAATCTCATTATTCTCATCACTCTTCCTTACGAATAACCAAATAAACAAACTCGTTTAACATTGGTGGTGTTGGATTTAGAAGTCCGAACACACTTTCGCTAAGGAGTCTACTTGGATTTCAAGTTTCCATTAGTACAGTCTATTCTCCGTTGACTTCAGGCAACGGTACATGGTTCCTTGTCATAATTTGTTCATATTATTAGTCGTCACCGAATATATAAACAAGTAATCAATGACAGTCTCGTTTCGCTTCAATATCGTCTAAGATATCATGATCGACAGATATTTCGAGATTCTTAGGATGAGGAGGAAATCACACATTTCTTTAATCCTTTATAATCTCGTGCGACAAACGAGTTTCAGTTCACCACCTCTGGGACTGAACGAATTAAGAACCGATCAACTTCCTCATATCTTGGGAAAGACGACAGACTGACGGCCGACAGAAGCGTCCTTTGCTTGGCGGGTTCGGCCAAAGCAACGTGTTACGACAGGAACATGGCGTCCGACAGGGATGTCTATCCTTGCAAGCATTTTACAGCAGGTATAAATGATCTCATGACATCTCATAAAGTCATTAAATACGGCTGGCATTTAGTTAGACTTGAGGGAGTCTATGCACTTACTTATCACTAAGTGCAGTTTTGGGGATCACGTTACTTCACGTCGTTCCTTATCAACGGTAACGTGCAAATCTCCTCCTAACGACGGGGAGAACAGTCTTAGCGATGTCACTTTCGCATATCATGCGGTAAAGAGATCGCTTGCCAAGGTTACTCTATCAAATGATAGGCATGGGATTCATAATCGACTTATGTCCCATTCAGAGGTCCATATTTTAAACGCTATAGCGGCTCAATCAAAATATTAAATAAGCATTCCAAACACGCGTTAATATGAAACTTCTGTCTCATAACCAGTAACCAGCTGGTACGCATATGCTGTCTGAGTGTCTATGGGCCTCATAACGGACCAATGCAGTAAAATAGCATAACCCCACACGGAAATATAAATCTTGGTGTGAAAGACCAAGAAGTGTGTGCAATCATTTGCTGTCGCATCATCAAACTTTCTATGAGTCCATTTGGGTCTGAACATAATCGACAGGATGTTCAGTTTCAATTTCCAAACTCAAGTAATTCAAATCGAAATTTTGATTCTTACTCTTCGGTATTATCAAGTTGACTAGACTTTTCAGGATAATCCGGGTCATGAGCCATCAACTTAATGATAGGGCTAAAAGTTTGGGAAATGCTGCATTTCTGTGGACAACAATAATCATGTGACCTATTGTCGATGCATCAACCATAACCATTTATATTTATGGTCCGTCTTATGATTGGATAAGTCCACAATAACTCCTTCAATTCTTCATAAGAATTCTACGAGTACTTTTCGTGATCTTTACACATACTAGTCTTTCAAGGTGAGCATTAATGGCATGAATTTCTGATTAATCATGAAATATATCCTCAAAGAGAATCCAAATGCGATGCGATTATAAATCAAGCATCGTCTTTTGACCCGGGAATATCTCATCCGGTCAATGCCACAATATCAAAATGCTTTGATTAATCGACGACAGGCGAATGATAGTATAGACAATCATGTCTTAGCATTTAAATCATTTATCATTTCGATGACATGCGAAATGATAAGGTAAATTTAAATGCTTTTAAAAATTGTGGTAGAAACCACTTGAAAGACATTTCAACCCCTCTAAAATACGCTTTTGGGCGTATTGAATGGAGGCTATGTAAAGAAATTTTAATTTTTTCATGAGCTATTACCAGATAACACTGGTTTTCTCGAATATTTTATAACTCAATAAGGTACGGCAGGACCTACATGAGTATAAGACCTCATATTTGACTAATCAATTTGGTTTTACCAAAGATTTTGATTTGGAACACAGGTCCAGAATCGTTGTCTCTAAGTACTCTTTTAGGCAAGTAGTTGGTGAAATTATGTGGTACACTGTTACCCACTATTTCCAGAAAACCAACTACACCACAAGTATTGCCTAAAATTTCATTATTTAAAGTTTGGTCACATTTGTCAAAGGAATTTGCTCAAAACACTTTAAATTATTTCAAGAAATTTCGTAAACAGGCAAACCACAATCCAAAAATATGGTCCAAATGGAAAATAATAATCCAAATGTAAAACATAATCCAGATGAGCGAAAAAATGGCTCAATGATTTATCAAAATCAATAAAGAAAGGTATCAAACTCATTTGAGCCACAAAATCGGGGGTCTCAAGAGTTTCCTTTCAGTTATCTTTAACCACATTAGCATCGGTTTTTTTCACCTTTATAATAGTTTTGAGCTATTTAAGGAGTGACCGTGGATGACCTTTGTCTTTATAGCATAGAGTTGCCTCCTTGAGCATTATCTATTGCTTTGTGACAACGGGTCATATTGTTCCTTTCAATTACTGTCTTGGAGCCACAAGTTTTCGATTTTGACGATTGCCTAAAATCTCGCTTGGCTAGGCGATTCACCGGGATCGCGACAGTTGGAGACAAATAACACTTGTCTCGGTTCTCGATTCGTGGAAAAAAATATACACGAAAAGCATTAATATCAGGCAAACAAACAATTCGCCATTGATCCAATATGATTAAAATCACTCACCAGGGCAATTTTCTTATCCAATAACAGATGGGCGATAAAGGAACATGGTGAATATAAATTCACGATACTGCTTATGGAATACAATTTCCAAGCTAGTATTTTGGTGAAGGATTGCTCCAATATGTCAATTTTAGACATTTGTTCACCATAGACGTCATCACGTCTCAAATGTGGCGGCGGAATAAAATCAACCCCTTAGCATTCATCCTGAAGGTAACAACAAACTCGTATTTTACTCATCAAAGATGGCATCCACAAAAAATTGGGCATCACATTTTTTCACACATCAGGGTGAGTAACATGTGGTGACGGATTAAAATAAACGTTTAAACAGTCATTTCGCAAGTATGTTTTACGATTTTTCTCATCATAGATGGCATCCAACATGTGTTGGGATTCTGGATTATTTATCATATAAAACGACTGGTTTATATGTTTACGGTTTGCACAAGCACAAACGTTTTTTTTTCGATACGACAGGTTTGAAAACATTAGTTGTGCTTCTCATGTGAATCGGTTCTCATTGATCGAACGACGGGTCGATACTGAAACATCAATTCGGCGAAACATACATCACTATATAAACAAACTCAGGAAAACTATTATTTAGTCCAACCCCTTTCGGTAGCTCTACTTGAAAAACGATCAGGAAAGACGATGAGGGTGGAGGGTAAGAATGCCACTTAAAACCCGACCTCATTAGGATATCGACTTCCGCCTATATCTTTCATAGACATCGTATCAAAATAGGTGAGCCTAGTTGGGGAAGGTTCATAATTTTTTCAACTTAAATGTGAAAATATATTATTTCGCAAATTAGAAAGCCCAACTTAGGCCCACTATGAGTAAGGCTCAATAGTCCAATAATATCCTACAACAGTTTTTGAATACTTACTTTTAACTTCATTTTCCATTCTTTTCAATTATAACATCTATTTCTATCTTTCTTCATAGAATCTACAAAATACTCTTGGGATACTTTCTTTTAATTTTAGCAAACTAAAAAATATCTTTAAAATTTATCGTGTTTTTTGTAATGACAGCTCGTTTTTTTAACTTTCAAAACAGATGTTTAAACTCGGCTTTCGATTATTTTAAGCGTTTTTTTCTTAAAATTCTAGTAGTAATTTTTTTTTACGGTCCCCCAATGATCTAATCCTAGTTCCGTCCCTGCGTCTGTCTCACGAGGCCGTTTCGCTCTCTATGTTGCATCGCAAGAAGCCCATCCCCTTCCCTTTCCTCGCCCATTAAGGTTGCCGCCAACCTTCTTGTGAGGCTCCGCCTGGGGGTTATTGATGCTCTAAGCGCTTCGGTTCGGTGAAATATTTCTTCATATGACTAGTGCACAACCTTACGTAGTACTCGGAGTTGCTTGTCTCCTCATTTTTTGCTTTAGTCGCTGTTCTTGTTCTCGGGGAAAGATGGTGAAGGCTCCGGGAAGGAATTATCGGATGCCACGTTAGACGTCCAAGAACAACCCAAAATCACAGTTTAGCGATTTGAGGGGAAGATCACCCTGACGATTGATAAACTTGTTGAGAGTTTTTGCATTTCTTCTTAATTTCTATATATCTCTGGGTTTGTGACCAGGCCGTAGATTTTCCAGGTATTGCGGTTTGGTATATGGATTTCAGTTGTTTCAAGTTTTAATGTAAATCATATATTTGCAAGTACTTGTATATTTTTCAAGTCAATTTATCAAAGTTATGCGATTCCATTTTCCATCTAAAAGACATAGCAGTTTGAGGCGAATACTGCCTTTATCAAGATGTATATATGGACTATGAAACAATTTGAAGCAAACATTGGAATTCTAGACCAAACCAAACCCACGCCCGGAGATTAATCAGAATCCGAGCTCTGATAGAAGTGATAAAGGACTATGATCCTCAAATATATTTATGCTGGTGTTGTATGTTATACTGATACCTTATACATAGTCAGACTCGGAATCAATACTTATCCATCGGGAGGCAAAAGGTTCACTAAATAGACAGGCATGATCGATTTTTAAAAACTGAAAAACATGTGAGTGGTGTTTCATATATGAAAATCTGAAGGGGCATACTGTACTTCTATACATTCACAAACATAGGGATCTATGTACTAATCTGGGTAACAATCATCATCAACTTGAAAAAATACTAATCTGGAAAGGAAAGATAGAATGAAAAACAAGTTTGGTTTCGTTCTCGAATCTAGAGAGGCATATTTTTTAAAGACTGAAAAACATGATTTTTAAAAACTGAAAAACATGTTTGATTTTGTTGAATCTAGAGAGGCATATTTTTTAAAGACTGAAAAACATGATTTTTAAAAACTGAAAAACATGTTTGATTTTGTTCTAATTTAACGAAAAAATACTAATCTAGAGGGGCATGATTTTTAAAAACTGAAAAACATGTTTGATTTTGTTCTCCAACCAGTTTGGTTTGAAAAGTTTTGTGTGCATATGTCGGTCTTTGGTCATTAACTTTTGATAGGTTATACAAACATTTACTAAGAATCACGGCCCTGCAGGGACATAGTCACATAGCTAAACCACAACACAAATTCTGAAAAATACTGATTATAAAAGATATTAAATGATCGAATTTCTAAAATGATTGTGCCGGAACAAGCATTTAAGTCTTAGCATTACAAATTGGAGGAGTTAGATTGTTGTACCTCGACCGATCATCAAAAATATAAATTAGATACATGGGCGAAACCCAAACATTTTGCTAATATAATATTCTAAATGGATCACTTATACCCTAAAAGAAGTATTTAGTAAAATTTCATAATTGGTGCTCGAGCTGATCAGGACTTTGAGCAGCTAACCCGAGCCATGACTTGGTTTCTGCTGGCATGGCATATGGTGCTCTTGCTATGATCCTGCAAGACAATTTGTATTGATTTAGCAACATAAAACCACAGATTCTCAAATATATCACAGCATAAAACTGTTCGCAAACCTAAAGAAAAAATGGATTGGAATGAAAGATGGAATAAAACAAAATTGAAAAAAAAAATCAGTTTTTATGTTTACACGCTTCAACTTTGGGATAAGTCATACCTATCTTTTCTCTTCTCCAAAAAGCGAGTGAGAGAGGCTTTCCTCATGATAGGCAAATCTGAATTAGCAAACAAGACTCATATTACATATCTCTACAACAAATCATGTCACAGATATTCAAAAGGGTATATCATAAGCTTATTTTAAAATTAAAAATTAAAAATTAAAAAATTACCAGTAACAGTTGGTTTAGTCGGACCCTGGGCACGGTCTTGAATCATGTTGTTAGAGATGTTAGAGGCAACAAAAGAGTTGGTACGAGAAATCAATTTGGTTGGTTCAACAGGCTTCTGAACTTGATTGAGAGGGGTAGATGTTGTGTTTGAGACATTACTCGCTAAAAGCATGACCTCTTTTGCCTTATCTGCGGGGAAATCGTTGAAAACAATCACTTTTCCTCCATAGAAAATCGTCATCTGGGAGACTTCTGGCTCGGCTTTATTGACACTGAAAATACCCAAAAAAATCAGGGAGAAAATCAATAAGTAATAGTGTGATAATGATATCAGCTTCTTGTAGTTGCTGATTAAATACAGAACATAGATCAGCTGATGAAAAACAAAAACGACAACCCCTGGTAACTCATAAATGTTGTATTTAAACTTTAAATAAAAGAAGCTAAGGTTATGGGTTTATTTGTTTGCAGCTTATGAGCACATAATCTTTTATCAAAACAACTTTAGGACCTGACCTGATTTTTTTTAAAACCTTGAGCACATAATCTGATAGCTTAGGTTGCGATAAAAGATGGTTTGGTCCAGATTTGAGTTTCTACGTTTTTTAGGCTAAAAAACCCAGAAAAGCTCGGCTTTTAAGCCACTCCATAAAATAAAATCTACTTTTTAAGCAAAAAAAGTAGGCTTCGAGGAAGTAACCAAAGAAGGCATATCTAAATTTTTCATAAACAATTATGTTACGAAGTTGTATATATTAATTCAACCACACATAGTCACATACATACAATTCGTGATCATGTTACTTATGTTTGACTATACAATCAAGTAATTAACAAGCAAATTTAAGTACTAAACTAATCAATTTTGGTAAGACTAGACCAAATTTCATGATTTTCCTTTTCTTATGCCGCTTTATCTGATCTGATTTTTTTCATTACTATCTTACAAACTGCCAGAAATTACAAAAAACATGACCAAAAAAATATATACTAACAGCAAAGGGGTTATAAAGAATTAATACCTCGAAGCAGATGTTCTGTTTTCGCTAAAAACATTAGCAGACTTCTGTGGGAACAAATCCATAGTTCTAGTTCCACCTGTTCCACCTGTTCCATTTCCAACAAACAAAAAATCAAACTTCTTGCATAAATATGAAAATAAACCCTGAAAAATCAAACCTAGTGTTTTAAAAAGAAAAATCTTAGCTAAAGCATTTCTCTAAGAGCTATGCGTCTATAAAAAGCGAAAAACAAGGTTTTTAAGCTTTGAATCGAGTTCTTTAACTCCGAAGCACGCTTTTTTAAAAACTGAAATAAACAAATTAAAAAGCGAAATCTTAGCTAAAACGTTTTCGTAAGAGCTAGGCACCTAAAAAGCAGAAAAACAAGCTTTTTAAAACTTTGAATCATGTTTATTTACTACGAATCGCGCTTTTTAAAACACTAAAATAAACAAATTAAAAAGCAAAATTTTAACTAAAACGTTTTTGTAGGAGCGACGCGCCTAAAAATCAAAAACAACAAGCTTTTAATGCTTTTTTTAGGCTTTCTGCGCGATTTTTAAAATAGTGAAATAAATACAAAGCTAAAGCAGTAATACAAAAAAAAACAAAAAAGAAAAAAAAAACATACCAACAGAGTTATTGAGAGGGATAGAGAGATTGAGATCTGCCAAGGGAGTATTTTTATTTTCCTTCAAATATTGACTTAACAAGCTACATGTTTGTGAGAATTTACTAACCCGACCAAAATCTGCATTTTCAGACATATTACTAGTACTAAGAGTACTTTAACAAGTTATCAAAACTAGCTTGGGTTAAGTTTTTCTGATTTTTAGTACTATTACTTATTGAGTTTTGGTTTATCTCTCTATATAGAATTTTCTTGCATAGCTCTTAGTCTTGGGTACAACTATATTAATATATTTATTTATCTATATTGGCGTGCTACGGGATTATAGAGCACGAGGAATACGTGCCATGCCACCCTCTTTATTTTACTATCAATCAAGGTCAATATTGCACTAATGGTTTTCTTAGTTATGAACCTTTTCTAGTTTGGTTTAGGTTTTAATTGTAACACTTGGTCCATTTAGTTGGAAAACTCACACAAAAGGTCCGTATGTTCACTACAAAAAAAGTTATAACATATTTTGCTTTCCAACGCCTTAATCGGATACGGCATGACGACGATTTCAGTTTTACTGATATTTATCATCATTTATTGACATATTTATAAGAGATTTGACGATCTCTGGTTAGAAGTTTTTTGTTATAGTGGTTGTTGTTAAATGTTAGTTAATATGTTCTAATTCACACATGAAATATTTACAGCTCACTATGTTGGCATCATTAAAAATTGAAGATATAATAAAATAAACATTAGTGGTGTGTCATTTATGGTGTAAAAGAAAGTAGATAAGAAATATAATAAGGTTACTTAAGCATTTATCAAACAAAAATTAAGTGTACTTTCCGGGTTTTCAAATGGACTCAATGAGTGCAGTAATGATTCGTACTACTATTTTTGTAGGTCACCGTTTAAGTTATTGGATTTTCATCTGGGCAAAGACGATAAACGTTTGTCGTTGCACATAAGTTATCTATGTGTAACCTATCCTCATTCCGTGCTCGCAAAATAAGAAAAATCATCCGAATTTTCTAAAAGATTCCCAAGGTTAGTGTTAGAATTATCAATTTTTAGGTTAATCAAAGAATTGATATTTTTAAATTTTACTTTCTTTAACAAGATTCTTTTTTTTTAGGTTATATCCTTTTAAAATTTGAAATATTAATTTATAACCATTTGTTTCCCAAATCCTAAAATTGGCTAACAATTCTCATCGAAAACAATATAAAAAGTGACAGTAATACTGAACCTAATTTTAATTAAATTGCATTCGAATCTATATAGTGTGGTCGAATGCGATAAAAATGACAGTTGAGTGAATGTTTTGACGACCAGATCAAGTTCTTTAAAGTAAGTTGGTGTGATTATTTTTAATTGGATTCGACCTTATTAACAAACTGTCAATCGGACAAAAACATGAATTGCATTTGCAATTTATAAAAACTCTTAGATTGAATGTTTCAGAAATGAAACTAGATGAGTATTTTACTATAATTGAATACTATATAGACCGTTGGTGTTATTCATTTATTTTTGTTAGGCAAAGAAAAAGAAATGAAAAATGCATATGGGTTGTGAGTGCATTATTGTTCCTTCCACGCAATTTCGTGAGTGCTTTGATTGTCGGCCTTTACTTTTTGCCTCCTTTGATTTCTTTAATTTATTGTTTTCTATCACTTTCTCTTTTATTTTTGTAGCAATTTCAAACACGTGCTATTTCTTCTAATTTTATAACTGTTTTCCCCGTTGGAGTTGATTAGCTTTACACATAATAGCTATGCCCTTCATTCTTAATAGATTTACCTCTTATGCCCCTAACGCACATTCAGTTTTTTTTTATCATTTCTACTCAAAAAATATAAAAGCATACTTGATGCTTATTTTAAAAAAAAAAAATGAAAACATACTTGATTAGATTCCAATTGCCACTACCTAAAGTTAACCAGACTTTAAAATATTATACATCGAATAGGGAGCAAAAACCTATATATTTAGCATGATTGAAGTTTATGGGTTTAAAATAAATAGAAATGATATGGGCGGTTGCAGATTTTTCTATTGTATAAACTTTATTTTGGTTTTAATCATGTTTCTTAAATTTATTTGCCATTTACTATTTTTCTATGACTAAAAGTTATATTTTTCCCATTCTATTTTTACTAAATAAAAAAAATATATCAAAAATTGTCAAAAATCCAAATGAAAACTCAAAAAGAAGACAACATTGAAAAGTATATTTAAAAACCCGTCAAACATGGAAAATCAAAATAAAATCGAAAAAATAGAAAGCCGCCAAAAAATTATTAAAAAGTCGCAAAAAGCTCAAGAAAAGTCAACAAAGTATTTTTAAAAAAAATCATAAAAAGGTGAACACATAAACATATAAGATCTGGTGGACATAGAATAAACAATATCGGAAAAATACAAGCTCACATAGAATTAGGAGAACACATGATAACACAAAATCGAGTGGACACGTATCACACAAAATCGGATGATCACACATGATTATGAGAACATATGATCACACACGGTCGGGAAGACATGCGATCATGTAAAATCGGAAGAACACATGATCACACGCGTTGAACAGATATATGATCACAAAAGAGCATGCACACATCAGACACATGAGTATATATTATCACACAAGATTGTTGGTTTCCGTGTACGAAATAACAATTAATAATAAATAAAGGACTAAACAATAATTAAATAAAGTCAGTGTAATCTTTATTAATTTCCAAATGGAATACAATAAACTGATTACAACATGTAGGTACTGAAACGTAAATAAAACAAACGTTATCAGATTATTATTAATTAATAATTTGATGTACTGATTTGTAATTAATAGAAACTGTCGGACTGGAAAGTATAAACTTAACAGCCGGACTGTTCTGTTTTAAAATGAAAGTACAGGACTGAATTGAAACTATTCTAATTACTGAAATAAATTACAGAATAGTAATTACAGCAAAAAAAAAAACAGAACTTTAAACTAATTACACAAAGGTATAAACAGAATATAAAAGATACAGCTAAGGACAGGAATGTAAAATACTGAAATTAAAATTACAGAAAAGTAAATTACGTAATTGAAATAACAGAATTGTAAATGGACATAATTGAAAATAAAATAAGACGAGACAACTGTTAACAGTATGCCCTTAACCGATATTCGCCCAACCACCTTAAGGTTTCTGGTTGCGTTGGCGCTTCGATCCCAAGGTACAACGTCTCTCGGAAGACTCGTCGGAAACTGGCGACGAGTCTAAGTCGAGCTTTTAGTGGGTGGTTCTCACTGGTTTCTAAATGCTATGAATAAAAAATATATGTTGTTTTGTTAGAGAGAAGATACTGATTTCATGTGTATGAATATGTGAGGGAAGGCTGCCTCTTTATTGAGGAAATTCTGAAACCCCAGAATTAATTGTGGTCATTTAATTCTGCGAGTTACATCCCCAGAATCCGCCTCCATTACTGTTGGAGTTTCAAACTTTCTGGAACTCTAGGGATTGCTCTTGCAAATATGCAAAAGTCCCTTTTCAGATTAGTACAAGACCCAAGACCCAAGACCCGAGACATTCCCCAAATCCCGAATCCCGAATCCCGCATCCCGCATCCCGCGGCCCGCGGCCCGTGACCCGAGGTCCGAGACCCGAGTCCCGAGACCCGAGCGAGCGAGCACGTGTGTGGTACACACTAACCCACTCATGGGTATGCGGACTTTATTAGTTTACCAACTACATGGGATGACCTTGTATATATAGTGTAAAAATCAACCTTGATTTTACAATGTGGGATAACCCTCATGGGTTAATTCCACTCTCTTCTCCATTTTCCAGATTTCGGTTTTTCCCTCTTTCGAGTACCAATCTTAGAGTCCAATTATCATTCACACCCTTCCTCCGAATGGGTCATGCGATATACCGTTGCGAAGCTCGTCGCACGAGCTACACAAATGTATAGAGTATGGAATCAGAAAAACTGAGGACTCGTATTAAAAATTGACTCAAAGATGGTCCCTAACCACTTGGAACAACCATGTTTAAACTACATGTTTTCCCAACTTTTTTCCAACAATCTCCCACATGAATGCAATTGGCTCGAAAGCCCATGTCCTAAATGCAAAACAAGAGAACCGCAAAAGTTCACTGCCTAAGGTCAGGTAGCGCGCGCCTTGAACCTGCCGTAGCGGAGTACCACCCAGAATACTGCTATTAGGTAGCTGTAAAGCTTTGAACCATCAAGCTTTGTGTATCCCAGAATGGCACCCGCATAGTGCCCTCTCTACCCACGTACTAGGCCCTTTAGTTGTTGTCCATATTTGGCCTGGACTGCCTTGGCAACTTCAACTGAGTGCTCTAGTGAATTAGCCCAAGCTCATCACATGGTACCGGCCTTACACACTCGTTATAGGTGTTCCAAGTCGAAAGTGTCCTGACTCACTTTACTCGACCATCGAGTTACTTGGATCATTAAGAGCCTCAAGCTCACCCTTACAATGGTACAAGTCTATCACTCTGTCATCGCGGAGATGGGCTGGGAACTCCAGGTTCCCAAGTGCTTTGTTCGGTTGCCCCCACAGTTCAGTTTCCCTTTGAACCTATCAGGAAAGATTCCGTTTAGGTTGGGTTGCCTATGGGGGGGCCACCAATTTAATGGGCTTTAATCCCATTCCGTTCGATGACGTCTCGACTCCCACTTGAGTCAAGCCTTTTGTTAATGGATTCACTATGTTTTCCTTTGATCTTACAAAATCTAAGGATACCACACCGTTGGATAACAATTCCCTTACGGATTTATGTCTCCGACGTATATGTCGAGACTTTCCATTATACATATGATCCTGAGCCCGCGCAATAGCTGATTGACTATCACAATGCATGCTTATTGCGGGAACAGGTTTTGGCCACATTGGAATTCCTTCCAATAGACTTCTCAGCCAGTCTGCCTCTTCGGTTGCTAAGTCCAACGCTATGAATTCAGATTACATAGTTGACCTTGCAATACATGTTTGTTTGGAGGATCTCCAAGACACAGAAGCACCTCCCATTATAAACACATATCCACTCGTGGACCTTGTGCTATTGGAGTCTGATATCCAGTTGGCATCTGAATACCCTTCCAGTATCGCTAGATATCTGGTATAGTGCAGCCCGTAATCGGCTGAAAACCTCATATACCTGAGAAGTTTCATTATGGCCTTCCAGTGTTCCTCATTCGGATTGCTGGTGTACCTGCTCAGTCTACTTACTGAGTTTGCTATGTCTGGTCTAGTGCAATTCATTATATACATGAGACTGCCTATGACTCGAGAGAACTCCAATTGATATACACTTTTACCGAAATTCTTTTTCAGGTTATAGTTGAACTCAATTGGGGTTCTAGACATAGCCTTACTGCCCTTGTCAAACTTGTCTAATACTTGTTTAACATAATGACCTTGGGACAAGGCATATCCTTCTGATGTCTTGGTAATCTTCATACCAAGTATTACATCAGCTATACCCAGATCCTTCATATCGAAGTGTTGCGACAACATTTTCTTTGTGGAGCTGATTCTATCATTACTCCCAATTATGATCATGTCATCCACGTAGAGACAGACTACGACACAGTCTCTTCCACTTCCTTTAGAGTAGACGCATTTATCACACTCATTAATGTGAAAACCGTTTGATAGCATAATTCTATCAAACTTCTCGTGCCATTGCTTTGGCACTTGTTTGAGTCCATATAGAGACTTTACAAGTTTGCACACTTGGTGCTCTTTACCAGGAATCACAAACCCTTCCGGTTGTTCCATGTAAATCTCTTCTTCCAGTTCTCCATTTAGAAACGCCGTCTTTACATCCATTTGATGTATTTCCATATCAAACAAAGCTGCGAGAGCAATGACGATTCGGATAGACGTTTTCCTGGAGACAGGGGCATACGTGTCAAAATAATCGACACCTTCCGTTTGCCTGAAGCCTTTTACTACAAGTCTCGCCTTGTATTTCTCAATCTTGCCGTCAACCCTTAACTTACTCTTGAAGATCCACTTGTGACCTAGGGGCTTGCATCCTTTCGGAAGATCCACTAGTTCCCAAGTGTGGTTATGCATGATTGATTCAATTTCCTTTTGAATGGCTTCTTCCCAATATTGGGAATCCGGTGTTGACATAGCTTGTTTATATGTCACCGGTTTGCCTTCAACCATGAAGGTTAAGAAGTCAGGTCCAAAGGAAGTTTCCTTCCTTGCCCTTTTGCTGCGCCGAGGCTCTTCCTCTTCCTCTTCCTCTGTCGGTTCACTTGCCCCCACATTTCCTTCACTCTTCAACTCTTCAGTTGGTACAGATGTAGATAATTTCCGGGGAAAGATATCTTCAAAGAAAGAGGCCTCTCGGCTTTCCATATACGTATCTACGTGCACATCGGGATTGTCCGACTTGTGCACGAGAAACCGATATGCACTACTATTCTGTGCATATCCGATGAACACACAGTCCACCGTCTTAGGACCAATTCTTATCCTTTTAGGAGTGGGAACTAGGACCTTTAAGAGACAACCCCAAACCCGCAGGTTCTTATAACTGGGTTGATGACCTTTCCATAATTCATATGGAGTCTTTTCTCGCTTCTTATGTGGTAACTTGTTTAAAACATAGTTAGCGGAAAGTATCGCTTCCCCCCACATGTTCTGGAGTAACCCAGAACTTATTAGCATAGCATTCATCATTTCCTTTAGCGTTCTATTTTTACGCTCAGCAACCCCATTTTGCTCGGGAGTGTATGGGGCTGTGGTTTGATGTATAATGCCGCTTTCAACACATATCTGCTCAAACGGTGATTCATATTCACCGCCTCTATCACTTCTCAATGTTTTAATTTTCTTATTGAGTTGATTCATATTCACTCTCTTTCTAAAATTTTCACACATCAGACTATTCTCTCTCTTCCTTCATACTTATCAAATTTCATCAAACAACTAGCCGTCATGGTTATCAAACACGGAGCCGGAAAAGGCCCGATGGTTGCCCCAAAGCCACGACGCCTTGAGGTAATGGCAAACGCCTTGCCATTCCGGGCGATGGTCATCGATCCGGCCATATCCGTGCGGTAAATGACAACAGCATAATGGTCAGGCAGCACGGGGCTGACCTGGACGAGTTTCGTCAGCTGTGCGGCACAGGGGAGGAGTTCCGACTTCGGACATGTGCGACCGCTGACGAGGTGAACGGGATCGTGGTCGATCCCAAGAGTATGGTAACCCTCTCCCTCTCTACTCTTCTATACGGGGGCACCCACCTCCCCATTCCGGAGCTATTGGCGGAGCTCTGCGCCTGGACGTAGACCCTTCCGTGCCAGTGGCCTCTACAGGCGCATCGCATCTGCGCCGGAATAGAGGCACTAAGTGTCGCATTGGGCCCGGACATCCCGGAGCCACTGGGGCTTAAAGAGCTCTTGGCCTGCTACGAATTTTTGCAGACCGAGCCAACCTCTCAATCCAAGAGCCGGCAGCCCTACCTGAGGTGCTGGTCCCACAATCAGCTGATCACGGGTAACTCCGATTCGAATCGGGGTTACACACAAGACGTGGTCGTGGTGGAGGTCCGTTGGCTCAGCCGTGACGACCTGATCCTTCCACCCAGGCCGGGGAGGGTGCTGAGCAACAAGGAAAACAAATTCACCGTGGCCTCTAAGCTCAGGGGCCTTGGTGAACCCAACGTAAAGGCGTTGGAGGTGGCCCTAAATTGGTGGGGTCGAGACGGGACCGACGTAGGGGCCCGGGATGCGGGGCGTATTTTGATCTGTGGCTCCCCCACCTCCTGCAAGGGGAACAGCTTCAAATGGCCCCACAGGACCTTCTATCCCGTGGGATACTCCAGGGAAAGGTGGGAGAAGGAGAAGGGGCTGGAGTCGACCTTCCCTCCCAAGGTCGTTGAGGATACCGAGGCCACTGTGGAGCCTGCGGCTAAAAAGGCATCGAAGCCAAAGCTGAAGACAGGCAGCAAGGCAAAGGCGGCGACGGTGGCCTCCTCCGCTCCTGCATTGGCCGGTGCCTCATTCGCGCCTGCATCGGCCGGGGTTCACACTGAGACCCGGTCGGATGGTACCGTCCTCCACTTCAGGGTGGGGCCAGACGGTACCCGTGCATACATAGACCAACATGGGAAACCTCTGCCAGAGGTTCTTCCCCTGAGGTCTAGGGAGCCTGAGGTAGTGAGCCCTCTTCCCTTGGAAGATAGCCCTGCTGAGGCCGAACCCTCCGGCCCGGGCTTGGGCACCTCGCGGACCAGGGTAAGTTGCCCTTTTCTGTTTTAATGACTTCAGTTTTACACTTAGCTAAATTTTTGCGAATTTTTCTAACTTCTCTCTTATTTGGTCTTTGCAGGTGGTCCTTTCTGATGAAGAGGAGGTGGTGGAGGAAAATGCTGCCGATGCGGGGGGCGATGGTGAGGAAGAGGAGGTTGTAGAGCCCGAGGCCATCGAGGAGGAGGTTGTAGAAGTGGCCCCTGCTGATGCTAAGGCAAAAGCCTTAGAGATGTTGGGGGGCTTGTTGGGGCAGGCGAGGCGAGAACGAGCCGCTCGAAAGGCCGAAGCCGACAAGAGGAAGAGGGATGAGGCGAAGGCCCCTCGTGAGTCAAAGAAGGCCCGGACCGGGGAATCTGAGATGAGAGAGGATGTTGCACCCATCCTTGAGCCTGGGGAGCCGGAGGTCGTCGCCGAAGAGCGAGAGATGCCAACTACTCATGCGAAGGGTCTAATGCCTAGCGCTTCGGGCTCAAGCTCAGGCCCTGGCTCCCCGTTGCCAAGGATGCCTATTCAGACCCCGGAGGAGGTCAAGGCGACGACTGGGGTTCGGAGCATCATGGAGGGCCATCCCTCTGCTGGCCTGCTGGCTCTGGCCGCGCTTCAGCAGCAAACCATCGAGGCTGACCATCGCGGCCGCGACCTTGCTTCTGCCATGAAGTCGGCCATGGCGATGATCCCTCAGGTAAAATGTTGCTTTCGTTGTGCCATTCTTGAGTGTTCTTTGTTTATTTCTTAAATTTTTTGCTAAGTGTTCCTCTTCTTTTGTAGGTCTACTTAACGATGAACCAGTATGTCTACCAGCAAGGGCAACTGGTGAGGTCGTGGATGTCGAAGGCCGAGGCCAGTGCTAAGCAGGCCGAAGACGCTCTGAAGAAGGCGGAGGGGGCCCAAATAAGGGTAGAGAGGGCCGAGGGCCTCGTTGAATCCTTGGAAGCTCGGAGAGCTGAGGCCGCGAAGGCCGGTGCTGAGGCCGAGGAGCGTGAACAAGCTGCGGTAACAGCTCTGAAGGAGGCTGAAGCAAGCTTGGCCGACAAGGTGAAGGCCGCAGTCGAGGCCGCTGAGGCAGGGGTGGCTGATAAAGTGAAGGCTGCGGTTCAATCCGCCGAGGCGGAGATGAGCGCCGCCTTGGAACTATCAACACAGAAGGACTTTAATTCCTTCTATGTTGATGGCTGGTCTGAGGCAGCGGCTTTCATGAGGGCGGGACCGGATCATCCGGTGTGGAACATGGAAAACATCATGGTTCTCGTTCCCTCTGCTCCCATTCCCGAGGTGGTCCCCTTAACCCCTCGAGCCCTCTCGGATGATGAAGATGATGATAATGAGGGGGCAGCCTAGGGGTTTTTCTTTGTTTTGTTTTCGATGTAATCTTCTTTCTGCACTTTAGCTTGTAATAGCTTCTTATCGAATGAAATGAAAAAACAATTTTGGACTTGTCTTTTATTCTTGTCTTTTATTCCTCTGTTTTTTACTTCCGTTGTGTACGTGCCCCCAATGAGTGGGCCGGTATGCTTCGGCATTGGGGCACTCATTTTGTATAGCTCATTTTAAACCGGGGTGCCGTATGTTCTGAAACACTTGTAGAATTTAAATGAACTGAAAAATTCAAATAAATATAACTGGGGTGCCATAAGGCTCGGGTGTTCTGAAACACTTGTAGAATTTTAAATGAACTGAAAAATTCAAATAAATATAAACCGGGGTGCCGTATAGGCTCGGGTGTTCTGAAACACTTGTAGAATTTTAAATGAACTGAAAAATTCAAATAAATATAAACCGGGGTGCCGTATAGGCTCGGGTGTTCTGAAACACTTGTAGAATTTAAATGAACTGAAAAATTCAAATGAATATAACCGGGGTGCCGTATAGGCTCGGGTGTTCTGAAACACTTGTAGAATTTTAAATGAACTGAAAAATTCAAATAAATATAAACCGGGGTGCCGTGTGGGCTCGGGTGTTCTGAAACACTTGTAGAATTCAAATGAACTGAAACATGTAAGACAGGGTGCCGTATAGGCTCGTGTTCTGAAACACTTGTGAAATAAACTGAAAATGTAAGACGGGGTGATTTCGAAATAACAACAGTTTTATTCATAAAGCACTTGGGCACATTTACATCATATTTTTATCTACATCAAAACGCAAAAGTCGAGCCCTTATTGATAGTACTTCCTCAGGTTATTGACGTTCCAAGGTCGATCCATCGGGACGTCGTCGGGGAGGCGACCTAACAGGTAGTCCCCGTTGCCCGCTGCACCGAGGATTCGATAGGGGCCTTCCCAGTTGGGGCCTAGCTTGCCGTCGGACTGCACCCTTGTGTTGTTGTTTACTTTCCGTAGCACGAGGTCTTCGTCTTGGAAGCGTCTGGCGTTCACTCTTTTGTTATAGGAATGCCCCAGCTCGTTCTTGTATTCGGCGTTACGAATGGCCGCGACTTCCCTTCGTTCTTCAGCATATTCGAGTTCGAGGCCCATCATTTTTTCGTTCAGGCCGTTCTCCACCATGTCGGTTCTGAGAGAGGGGAGTCCGATTTCTAATGGGATGACAACTTCCATCCCGTAGGTAAGGCTATAGGGCGTTTGCTGGGTTCCCCGTTTCCTCATCCTTCGGTAGGCCCAAAGGACGTGCTGCAGCTCATCAGCCCACCGTCCTTTGGACTCGTCTAGCCTCTTTTTTATTCCGTCGAGGACGGTCTTATTCGACACTTCATCTTGGCCGTTGCTTTGAGGATACGAAGGGGTGGAATAATAGCTTCTGATGCGGTACTTCGCATACATCGCTTTTAACTTGGCTCTGGTGAACTGGCCCCCATTATCAGCCACTATAGAGTAGGGGATTCCGAATCTCGTGATTACATCCCTCCAGAGGAACCTGATCACCTCGGCCTCCGTTATCTTTGCTAATGCTACGGCTTCTACCCACTTCGAGAAGTAGTCGGTGACCATGAGGAGGAACTTTTTGCCTCCCGGGGCCCGAGGGAATGGTCCGACGATGTCCATGCCCCATTGGGTAAAGGGCCAAGGCGACGTCACGCTGCTCATCTTTTGGGCCGGGGCTCTAGGTATGGGGGCGTATTTCTGGCACTTCTCACATTTGAGCACGAATCTTTTAGAATCTTTTTGCATGAGGGGCCACCAATATCCGTGAGTCAAGGCACGATTGTGGCTCCCACACGGTGTGGCTCCCACACGTGCCTTCGTGTATCTCCTCCATGACTTTTATCACCATATCAGGGTGGACACAGAGGAGATAGGGCCCGGAGAACGATCTCTTATAAAGTTTATCGTTGGGGGCTAGCCAGAACCCTAATGCCTTTCTTTTTATTTTTTCAGCCTCCTTCTTATCGTCAGGAAGGTCGCCGGAGCGATGGTATTCGATTATGGGGTCCATCCAGCTTAGCTCCGGCGGAAGGTCGGTCACCATGTTAACTCTTGCCCTAGCGTCGATGCTAGGAGAAGGGACGTACTCTATGGTGATGACTCGGTCCTTTTTATCACTCATAGCCGAGGCCAGGGTCGCTAGTGCATCGGCGTGGGTGTTCTCGTTTCTGTTGATGTTGACGATCTCCCGATACTCGAAGCTCTGGAGTATTTCGGAGGCGATGGCCACGTACTTTGCCATCCTTTCGTCCTTCGTTAGGAATTCACCACTGATCTGGCTACTGACTAATTGGGAATCAGTGTGCACCAGTATCTTCTTGATGCCGAGGCTTCGGGCCATTTTCAGGCCAGCTATCACGGCTTCGTACTCCGCCTCGTTATTGGTGGCTCGGAAGCCAAGCTGGATTGACTTCTCGATTACATCACCCTGTGGGGATTGGAGTACCACCCCGAGGCCAGATCCCTTTTTCTTGGCAGCTCCGTCGGCGTGCAAGGTCCATGTTCCTTGGGCACGTTCCTCGATGCCGGGGGACGTCGTCGTTCCGGTGAATTCTGCCACAAAGTCGGCCAAGGCCTGCCCCTTGACAGAGGTTCGCGACTCGTACCGGATATCGTACGCGTTCAGGTGGCAAGCCCACTTCGTCATACGCCGAGACAGGTCTCCCTTCTGGAGTATTTCCCGAACGGGCTGATCCGTATACACCACGATACTGTGTGCCGAGAAGTAATGGGCCAGTTTTCGCGATGCCATAACGAGTGCCAGGACGAGCTTTTCGAGGGGGATATACCTAGCCTCGGCGTCGAGGAGGGTTTTGCTCACGTAATAGATTGGCCTTTGCTCCCTGCCGACCTCTTTGATGAGGACGGCGCTAACGGCTATCTCGGACACGGCGAGGTACAGGGCAAGGACGTCGCCGGTGTCCGGCTTGACCAGCAGAGGCGCGCTTCCGAGGTAGTTCGCCAGCTCCGTGAACGCATTCCGGCATTCGTCATTCCATTCGAACTTCTTCTGAGCCTTTAGAGCCGTAAAGAATGGCTTGCATCGATCTCCGAACCGGGCAATAAACCGGTTGAGGGCAGCGGCCATTCCGGCTAGCTTTTGTACATCCTTCCTCTTTTCAGGGGTTCTCAAGTTCTTTAAGGCAGAGATTTGGACCGGGTTCGCCTCTATACCGCGATGGGTTACCATGAACCCTAGGAACTTTCCGACACCAACTCCGAAGGCGCACTTAGAGGCGTTCAGCTTCAGATCATGCCTTCGTATAGTTTCGAACACCTCTCTTAGGTCGGACAGGTGGTCGTCCTCCTGTGCGCTTTTTACTACCATGTCGTCGATATAGACCTCCATGCTCCGGCCTATGCTCTTAGAGAATATCTTGGTGACCATTCTCTGATACGTCGCCCCGGCGTTCTTAAGCCCAAACGGCATCACCTTGTAACAGTAATTCCCCCTGGGGGTTATGAAGGCGGTTTTTTCTTGGTCAGCCTCCGACATGGGTATTTGGTGATAGCCGGAGCAGGCGTCCAGGAAGCTCATTCTGGCGGCTCCGGCGGTGGAGTCCACTATCTGATCGATTTTAGGCAAAGGGAAGGGATCCTTAGGACAGGCCCGGTTAAGGTTCGTGTAATCGATGCAGACACGCAACTTTCCGTTCTTTTTAGGGACCACCACGGGGTTAGCGGGCCATCTAGGGTAAAAGATTTCCCTGATGGCTCCAGCTAGCAGAAGCTTTTGTACTTCCTCGTTTATGGCATCGGCATGCTCCGGACTAACGCGACGCCCCTTTTGCATCACAGGCTTCGCATCCGGGTTGACGTTCAACATATGGAAGGCGAGGTCAGGACTGATACCCGGCATTTCGCATGGGGACCATGCGAAGTTATCGAGGTATTCGAGCAGAAGCTTAATGAGATCTGAAATCTCGGGCTCGCTCAGCATCGCGCCCACCATAAAAAAGTGATCCTCGTCGTACCCCGGGATCTAGACCTTCAGCAATCCTCCTTCTACCTTTTCTTCAGCTTCCGGACCCATCTTCTTGTTCAGTTCTCGCAGCAGTTTGGGATCCTCAGCTTCTATGTTCATAGCACTCTGGGCCGGAACCTGGTTATTGTCGAAGTATACGGTCATGGCACAGCTTCTCGAGACCTTTTGGTTTCCCAATATGGTCTCGACTCCATTCGCAGTGGGGTACTTGACCTTTTGATGTAGAGTGGAGGAGACGCCTTCTATCTCATGAAGCCACGCGCGCCCTAGTATGACGTTGTAAACGGAGGGGACGTCCACCACCGTGAACTCCACGCTCATAACCTTGGTTCCTGTCTTAACAGGCAAGGTTATGTTCCTTCAGGGCTGAACGGCCTCAGAGTTGAATTCGTACAGAGGAAGGGCGTTGGTATCTAACTGCCCCTCTGTCAGCCCCATCTTTCGGTAGAGGTCGCCAAAGAGAATGTTCACCGACGCCCCCTGATCGACGAGGATTCGTCCAACTGAGCAATGGCCCACTTGGGCCGTGATAACAAGGGCGTCATAATGGGGCAGGTCTACCCCCACCAGGTCGAAGTCGGTGAAGCTTAGATCTGGCTTGGTACCTTGTTTGCATCTCTTTCGGGGTTCCGAGCTTTCGGCGAGGCAGACGTGCTTTTTCATTGTGGCCTCACGGGCCTCGATTCTCTCCGCCCCACCTGGCTTCGGCTTCCTTGGCCCAGAATGGATAACCAGGCAAGTCATCACCGGTGGGAGGAGGTCTGGTTGCCTCTCGTCGTCTCCTTCTCGGTCTCGATCGGGGTCCCTTCGTGTCTTGACGTATTTATCCATCAAGCCGTCTCGGACCCATCCTTCTAGCCTTGCCTTTAGACCATGACACTCATTGGTATAGTGGCCGCGGCCTCTGTGATAGTAACAAAATTTGTCATTGGGCCCCCGGGCCGGCTCGTTCCTGAGCGGGGGAGGCCAGGAAAAGAATGGCTCATTCTCGATCTCAAAGAGCAGGTCGGTCAGTGGTAGGCGAAATGTGGTGGAGTAGGCATTTCCTGGGATTGAAGGGCCAGCCCGCCGGGTATCCTCTCTTCTACGCTTTGCGGCCCGTTGCGGGCTCTCCTTCGTTCGCGGTCTCTCCAACCTCTCCGCTATGGGGCGATCTCGCCGGATGCTCCTTGAGACGGCTCCTCCCCGAGGCTGCTCGATGCTGGCGACCGAATGCGTCGCTCCAGCAGATCTCATGTCTTTCTCGATATCGACATGCTGTTTGATTAGTGACCGAAGCTGGGAAACTGAGCCAGGAGGGGTTGCTATCATTTCGTTGCGGATCCTGCTTCCCACGATCATGTTCTGCCTGAAAGCAGCTATAGCAGTAGAATCGGGGCATTCGGCACACTCAGCGTGCTTCTGCCAAAACCGATTATCGTAACTCTCGAGGGTCTCCTTGGGTTGGGCCCTCACTTGGTACAGCTGCTCCGGTTGGGCAACCCTTTCCTTCAAGTTGATGAACCGGTGTGCAAAATCATAGGCCAGATCATCCCAACAGTGGATGGAGTTGGCAGGCAGAGACTGGAACCATTTACTTGCGAGCCTCCCCAGGCTGGCGGGGAAGCATTTACACATAAGGCGATCGAGGTGGGACCAGTGGTTCATCTGGTATCGATAGTGCCGGAGGTGGGCTTGCGGGTCAGAATCTGCATTGAACACTTGGAGAACGGGGGCAGTAAAATTTCCGGGGGGCGCACTGTACTCTATCTCATCTAAGAACGGGGTACTGCGGGTGGAGGCAACGATTTTTAGCGCTGCCTCGTCCACGACTTCATCTCGGCCAGCACGACGACCCCGCCTCCTCCTCTGGGGAGGCCTTTCAGTCCGTGCATGACTCGAAGCTGGCTGTGAATCGTGACCATCACCTGGCCGACTGATTCGTGAGTGTACGCTTCGGTCGTTTATACGGCGCGAACTCCCCTCGTCGGAACGCCTTGACTCCTCTCCCCTAGCCGGCTCCTCAGGAACCTCTAGGGGGGGTCGTCTCGAGGGTCCCAACCGCGACATCACGCTCTTGGTGGGGATGCGAATGGGCTCTCGCTGTGCTTCGCCATGAGAAACGGGTCCGGGCTCAAATGCCATCATTGAGGCTATCAACGCCTTTTGAGCCGCCAAGGCAATGAGTTCCTTCTCATGGATCTCTAACATCATGCGAGTCAGCTCGTCGCGCGACCGGGGCGTGCCCTGGACCGCATTGAGTGGAGCAGGCTGCCCCTCAGGCGCAGTTCCAGGAGTGCCAAAAGAGAGGGTTCTCGGCATTCCAAATGCCGGGACCTGCCGTGGGGGCGGGCTTTCATACTGATCATTATCTGTCATGGTTCCTTGAAAACGGATTGTCGGAGCTAGCGCGTAAAAGTTCCCACAGACGGCGCCAATTGGCGAGCCTGATTTTCTTCCCAAGCTCGGCTTAATCAATACACGAAATAACAACAGGGTATCGGTTAAGATTGTTGGTTTCCGTGTACGAAATAACAATTAATAATAAATAAAGGACTAAACAATAATTAAATAAAACCAGTGTAATCTTTATTAATTTCCAAATGGAATACAATAAACTGATTACAACATGTAGGTACTGAAACGTAAATAAAACAAACGTTATCAGATTATTATTAATTAATAATCTGATGTACTGATTTGTAATTAATAGAAACTGCCGGACTGGAAAATATAAACTTAACAGCCGGACTGTTCTGTTTTAAAATGAAAGTGCAGGACTGAATTGAAACTATTCTAATTACTGAAATAAATTACAAAATAGTAATTACAGCAAAAAAAACAGAACTTTAAACTAATTACAGAAAGGTACAAACAGAATATAAAAGCTACAGCTAAGGACAGCAATGTAAAATACTGAAATTAAAATTACAGAAAAGTAAATTGCGTAATTGAAATAACAGAATTGTAAATGGACAGAATTAAAAACAAAATAAGACGAGGCTACTGTTAACAGTATGCCCTTAACCGATATTCGCCCAACCACCTTAAGGTTTCTGGTTGCATTGGCGCTTCGATCCCAAGGTACAACGTCTCTCGGAAGACTCGTCGGAAACTGGCGACGAGTCTAAGTCGAGCTTTTAGTGGGTGGTTCTCACTGGTTTCTAAATGCTATGAATAAAAAATATATGCTGTTTTGTTATAGAGAAGATACTGATTTCATGTGTATGAATATGTGAGGGAAGGCTGTCTCTTTATTGAGGAAATTCTGAAACCGCAGAATTAATTGTGGTCATTTAATTCTGCGACTTACATCTCCAGAATCCGTCTCCATTACTGCTGGAGTTTCAAACTTTCTGGATCTCTAGGGACTGCTCTTGCAAATATGCAAAAGTCCCTTTTCAGATTAGTACAAGACCCAAGACCCAAGACATTCCCCAAATCTCAAGTCCCGAGACCCGAGCGAGCGTGTGCGTGTGTGGTACACACTAACCCATTCATGGGTATGTGGACTTTATTAGTTTACCAACTAAATGGGATGACCTTGTATATATAGTGTAAAAATCAACCTTGATTTTACAATGTGGGATAACCCTCATGGGTTAATTCCACTCTCTTCTCCATTTTCCAGATTTCGGTTTTTCCCTCTTTCGAGTACCAATCTTAGAGTCCAATTATCATTCACACCCTTCCTTCGAATGGGTCATGCGATATACCGTTGCGTAGCTCGTCGCACGAGCTACACAAACGTATAGAGTATGGCCTCGGAAAAACTGAGGAGTCGCATTAAAAATTGACTCAAAGATGGTCTCTGACCACTTGAAACAACCATGTTTAAACTACATGTTTTCCTAACTTTTTTCCAACAAGATCACACATTATCATGGTTTATAAGTAAATCTGTACACAAGATCACACAGTATAATGGAAAGAAAAAAAAAGTAATTCATAGAAGTTTGAGTCCAATAAAATTCAAAAAAATAAGCGATTTCAGAAAAATAAATACTATTTCTACATATAATCATATAGGATCTGGCGAGCCTGATTTTCTTCCCAAACTCGGCTTAATCAATTCGCGTCGGCTCCGATCTTCCAAGGTATCTTCTTCGTCGTTGGGATGTTCTCTATGCCTGCACAAGAAACGAACAGGGGCCCAGGGTTGGTACCAGGTTTTCCCTCTCCAACGATCAAGTCAGTATTGGTATAGACTGAAGGTAGGAATATAGTTAAGGGTGAGGAATTGGTCCAGTTACGCGTCGTGGCGTCAGGTATCACGGTTGATATTCTAGTGGTCCGGGTTGTTTAAGCTTTATCTCTCCTCTCTGTCTTTCTGTGTTCCCTCTAATTGGTATTAGTGGGGGTATTTATAGTCTGATCAGAGGTGTATTAGCCCTTGGATCATTACACTGTCTAATGTTGATCCAACGACCTTAGGTCATTTATGACTCTGACAATGGTACTGTCCTTTCCCGGGGACCACAGAGGCTGGCCTGTGATTGGGCCACGTCGATGAAACACATAAAGGATCCCCCAAGGGAGCAGCAGCATTAATTGGGGAAGAGTGCTCGACAAGCTTTCCTGGGCCGGCCTAGGCACGGTCCGGCCCCTCAAGATCCGGGGTGATGCGTTACCCATGGTTGACAGGCCCGGATCGCCTGCTGTGGAGTTGATATCGGTCCGGACGAGTGGGTTCCGACATCCCCTCGCCAGGATCTCTCAAACTCATAATACGAAAATGTATATAAACAAGCAGTATTGGTATGTCCCTAACTCTCTAGTCTATACACACGACTACACACATACATAGGGTGGTTATTGGCGATAGAAAAAGTTACGCAGAGAGATTTCAAAGGAATTTGGAACAGATTAAAAAATAACACATATCTTATATGTGTGTTGGTATGTGTAAGTAGTTGTGCATATATATATGACGTTAAAAGGTGATCCGAAATAAAAATAAAATAAAATATGTAAAACTATTTTTCTTAGGAGGGTAATTAAAATTGCAATTTTATGAATGTTTTTTACTATCAAATGTTATCATTTGACTATTGGAATATGGTCGACATCAAAATACTAGTACTTAGCACACTGTTCGTCTTAAATGAGTTATGTCAGAGCAAGACCCACAATAAGGCTCAAAAGAACATCATAGGCTCAAAAGAACATCATTGTGGATGCGTACTAATGCCACATGTTATCAGCCTCGTGTACACAAATCTTTATAAATAATTAAAGTCATCCTACAAGTACAATACCATCTCACACGCCATTATGCTACACTTTTGTATTATGTACTGACTTGCGCGTCAAAAGCTCTTCGACTGTTAAAAACCCCGACGAATTTTATTAATTGAGAGTTATTCCTCATTAATTGCTGCCGCCTCACTACGTAGAAAATCTAAGTTGAGGTTCATTCTATCCTTAAATAGCAGGGGCAACTAAGAAGCATTTAACATTAGTCAAGCTTGGCCATTGATTGATAATTATTCCTAATAAGAACCTATATACAAACTGTTGAGTTGTGCAGTCAAATGAGTTTTGATTATGTTTTTTAATTATTACACATCGCTTGAAATTGTAATAAACCCCACTTTTGGGTTCTATATATATCCTACTATCTTGTATATTTAATTACACCTTTTTTACACATCACAATCACATATTCAAGAGAGAATATTGTAAAGAGAGAGTTCTAGTTGTGTGCTCGGTTTTAATTTTCTGTCTCTCTCATTGTTCGCCTGATCAACTCAACAAGTGCTATCAGAGCTCGGAAGATCGATGACGAAAGAAGACAGAACCGCACACGGGATCGAGAAGTTCGACGGGAAGGATTTCGCATTCTGGAGAATGCATATAGAGGACTACCTTTACGGGAGGAAGATGCATCAACCACTTCTCCTTGAGGAAAAGTCGACCACGACCACCGAGGAGGTGTGGAAACTCTTAGACCGACAAGTGTTGGGAGTGATCCGTCTAACACTATCTAGGAGTGTAGCACATAACGTCGCAAGAGAGACGACGACGATAGGGATGATGAAGGTCCTCACCGACATGTATGAGAAACCATCCGCGAACAACAAGGTACATCTCATGCATAAGTTGTTCAACCTATGCATGGCTTAGGACTCACCTATCGCAAATCACGTGAACAAGTTCATCGACACCGTAAATCAGTTGGATGCGGTGGAGATAACTTTTGAAGACGAAGTGAGAGCCCTTATACTGCTAGCATCTTTACCGAACAGTTGGGAATTCATGCGAGATGTTGTTAGCAACTCAATTGGAAATGAGAAACTGACTTACAACGGCATCTGAGATCAAATACTCGCTGAGGAACTCAGGAGATTAGAGATGGGTGAATGCTCAAATGATGGAGCAGCCTTGAACGTGGGTTCAAGAGACCGGGGTAAGGCCAGGGTATGAGACGTTAGAGGACGTTCACAATCCCGAGGTAGAAGAGGGCAAAGCCGAGGCGGCAAAGATAGCGATCGAAGTAAGAAGAATCTTCGATGCTATAACTGCCAGGGTATGGGGCACTTCAGTCATGAGTGCAAGCAGCCGAATAAGGGTACCGGCCGTGATCACATGGCTAATGTTGTGAACGACGGGGGTTCAGGTGACTGTTTATTGCTTACCAAACAGAGAAATATAGAATCGTGGATTCTAGACTCTGGGGCATCATTTCACACAACCCCTCAGAAGGATTTATTCGAAAATTACACTACGGGTAATTTCGGTAATGTGTATCTAGCCGATGGAGAAGCGTTGGATGTTGTTGGAATGGGCGATGTGAAAATTCGCATTCCAAACGGGTCGGTATGGAAGATAACGAAAGTGAGGCATGTTCCGAGGTTGACCAAGAATCTGATCTCAGTAGGTCAACTCGATGCAGAAAGACACTCCATTTCGTTCAGCAATGGAGCTTGGAAAGTTTCACGAGGAACTATGGTGATAGCCCGAGGGAGCAAGATCGGTACACTGTACATGACGACCGATGAGGAGTGTACAATTGTTGTAACTATGTCGCAAAACTGCTCGGAACTGTGGCATCGACGGTTGGGTCACATAAGTGAGAAGGGGATGAGAGTGTTAGCAAAAGACGGGAAGCTACTGGGCTTGAAGTCTATCAACCTCGACATGTGCGAATGTTGCATCTTCGCGAAGCAGAAGAAAGTGAGCTTCCGGAAAAATGGAAAAGCTCCCAAGGAGCAAAAGCTAACACTGGTCCACTCAGACGTATGGGGACCATCTCCAGTAACCTCACTAAGAGAATCTCAGTACTATGTGACCTTCATCGATGATTCGACGAGAAAAACATGGGTCTATTTCTTGAAACACAAGTCTGAGGTGTTTAAGAATTTTCAAAAATGGAAGGCCATGGTCGAACTAGAGACCGGGAATAAACTCAAATGTTTGAGGTCCGATAACGGCGGAGAGTACATTGATGCGAAGTTCGTAGGGTTTTGTGCATAGAGAGGCATTCGAATGGAGAATACCATCCGAAGAATGCCACATCAGAATGGCGTGGCCGAAAGAATGAACCGAACAATCAATGAGCATTCTAGGAGTATGAGACTGCAAAGTGGGTTGCCCAAAGCCTTGTGGGCACATGCAGTAAGCACGGCGGTTTACCTCATTAACCGCGGACCCTCAGTGCCATTAGAAAGGAGAATTCCCGAAGAATGGAATCATGTATTCCATTCACGCACCAAGCACATACAGATTCGTTACCATTTTATCCGGGACGTTCTAGAAGATGGAATCTTCGCGCTAGAAAAGATTGAGGGCGCAAAGAACCCCGCCGATATGCTAACGAAGACTGTTACAATCGACAAACTGAGGCTATGTGCAACCTCAGTAGGACTTCGATCTTGAGGCTCAGGGTCGCCGCTACATGAAAAATGAGCAACTCTGAAGACTAATAATTATTATACAAGGATACCGATGGGAGCATTCTGCTCGGCGGAGCACAGTGAGTTCGGTGGTCGGGGATAATCAGAATTCTCTTGAAGCACTTGACATTTGACTCCAAGTGGGAGATTGTTGAGTTGTGGAGTCAAATGAGTTTTGGCCATGTTTTCTAATTATCCCACATCGCTTGGAATTGTAATAAAACCCACTTTTGGGTTCTATATATGTCCTACTATCTTGTATATTTAATTACTCCTTTTTTACACCTCACAATCACATATTCAAGAGAGAATATTGTAAAGAGAGAGTTCTATTTGTGAGAGAACCATAGCTTGTGATTGAGGTAGATTACGATTGTAATCCTCATTATAATATTAAGTGCCACGTGTAGCAGCTCGGAGACGTAACCAATTTAGGTGAACTCCGTTATCAAAGAGTGTGTGCTCGGTTTTAATTTTCTGTCTCTCTCATTGTTCGCCTGATCGACCCAACACAAACTACTCGTAACTTATGAATGAAAGACACACACATATTTAACCTATTTACAATTATAATCCCTCATCTATTTTCATCAAAATTAGGGTTTTCGCCAGTGTTTTCGCCAACTAACGTTCCGAAAGAGGAGAACGAACTACTCCAGTGAGGATTTGAGAAGGAAAACGAGCCACTGCCAGCTAGGACTTTTAGATAAATCATGCATATAATATTGTAATTGAGCATAATATTTAGAATTAAGTGAAATAAACCAAAACTAAACTTAATCCAAAAAAAATAGGGTTCTAACGGGATCAAACGTTGGGGATACTAAACACAAAGTTTTGATAATAATGGTGCACTAAACATATAAAAACCCATAATATGAGAGAGAGCATTCCAGACATCCGACGGCAGGGGTGGTGTAGCGACCCGGTCCTCCGATCGGACCGCCATCATCTGCTTCCTACCACCAATACTGTCCGTTTTGGCCCAATTTCGTACTCGTTTCTTGGACAGCACGACTTTAAACGAACTTGATGATAAGAAAGAGGATACTGCAAGGTTATATACTATATATTACTCACAAATCTTAGCAATGTGTGATAGCTTTTTTCTCTATACCACGACATTTTTCTATAAAAATCCAGGTTGTTACACTCTTTCTCTTTCAAGCACGACGTGTTCGTCGGGCACACCGTACTTCCGAAGTTCACTTACTCGTGCTAGTCCCAACATCGGCTAGATAGCGGGTCTGATATCAATTGTAACGACCCGGTCCTCTGACCGGACCGCCACCATCTGCTTCATACCACCAATACTGTCCGCTTTGGCCCAATTTCGTCCTCGCTTCTTGGACCGCACAGTTTTAAAAGGTTTTGATGATAAAAAGTAGGATACTCCAACCTTATATAATATATAGTATTCACAAATCTATGCGGTCTGTTATAGATTTGTTCTCTGTATTACGACATTTTCCTATGAAAATCCGGGTTGTTACAGCTGGTCCTAACCTAAAACTATAAAAGCCATTTAGTTTAGGGGTTGACGGATTGTCAATAAATAAATTTTTTAAAAAAATAATTTTTTAGTTAAGAAAACGAGTGACAAAAATTTAATGGGACCGAATGAAAGAAAGAAAGAGAGTGGCCGGTGTCAAGGGGGGAAGTTGGAGCATAGCTCCGATGGAGAAGATAAATATGAGAATGTCGAGACTAGAAAGTGAAATTGAATTGGTCAAATGAGGATAAACAGATTTTGACCCATTTGATGTATTTATTTAAACAAAACTCGAACCCAAATAACTTTGAGGGGAAGATTTATTTTTAATACAGTTTTAAGAAAAGACTAAAGATCTAAATCATAAGTAAGTTGATTGCTATGGACTGATCCCTAATATTCTGGGATAATATTGAACAATAAGATAGTAAAGGGCTTTTTACAATTGCTTAAAAACAATTCACTTCTTAAACTTTTGACAAAATAATTTGTAGAAATTTTATTTTTATCATTTGATGTACTTATTTACAATTGATAGTTGGAAACAGTAAAACTTAATTACCAGGTGAGACTTTGTCAAACTTGAATGCCCTTTATTTTGTGTATATTCGGTTTACCATTCCATTTTTTATTTTTATGGCTCTGTACCAAACAAAAAAAATACTCCAAGTCAACTTAATTATCAAGTCAACCTACTTGTAAAGATGCAATATAAGAATTGGCTTATTCTAGTATTGTTGACGAATTAAAGTGAGCTACAATTACTTGACAAAATTAGCCACTCCAAATAATTTCAGGAAAAAGAGGGAGTTTCCTATGTTTTATTTAGTACCAAATGTCATATTTAGATCTCTGTTCATGAAATTTTGAAAAACTAACCTCTCTATATCTCATTGTGAATTGCTGCTCAAACACACAAAATTGTAGAGCACGTTAGAACATCATACCATGCCAAACAGAAATGTTTGTTAAAATCTTGCATTATAAACAACTGTTGGAAAATAGGAGTTTACTTTTTCACCAATGTGGCAAATTACCATTTTTGAGCAATTTGGCAGGTGACAAGTATTGAAATATGTCGACTGTTACTGTATGGTTTGGAAAGTTCGTGTTATGAACATTGTATATCACATGGGTTCATGTGAAAGCATGAATGAAAATTAACGTGTTCAAGGTTAGGTAACTAATAAAAAGAGTGGAAAAATAATCATTCAGTACATATACTAATTCATTAAGAAAACCATAAATAGAGGTTTCAATAATAAAGTATGCAAGTATGATTACAAAATAATATTAATTTTGTAAGAGTCAAAAGTTATACAAATCTGTTTTGACTATCCTATCATAAATTTGTCACAAATTGACTATACTGCCACCATAAACCTGTCATAAAAATCATAGCTAATAAGTTCGTCACACAAAATCCCTCACAATTCTAATAGGTATTTAGACATTTTTGTAGGGTGTGTGAATAAAAGTATAAAACAATTATTTTTTCGGAGTTATTCCGTATCAATGATCAAGCAGAGGGTTGGAATGGGCTACCGTCATACCTATATTATGAATGGCATGGGCTACCGTCGCACCTATATTATGAAAAACGTTACAAGTGCGTGTATATTTCACATGTAAATTTATAAAAATAATGGTTTAATCTCGCCTATATTTATTTTGGCATTACAAAACCTCATATACCAACTCTAAGTCGGCCACTCCATCTAATATCATAAAACATTTCTGTATTTCTCCAAACAAAATAAATTTCTGTAGATGTGTATGGAGATGAGAACACCATATACGCATTTGGCTTAGCAAGTGCTACGTTTTATAGTCATGAATGCTTTATTTGCATGAATTTCACCAAGGTCTTGTTTCATTTCTACCCATCGAGCTTGTTCTTTTCCTTTACTTTAAATAAGATTTTCTTGGTTATTTACTATGAACAAGGTTACAAGCTCCAACTTTACAAATTACATTGAATAATCTTCTTTTTAATCAAAACATTAATCTTGGAATATTTATTTGCTTCAAAGTTGCAACCAAACAAGCCCTTATGCGACAATGTCGATACCACACACGTGTAGAATGTCCATCAGTTATCACTTCTTCTTTTTCTCGATAGATATTTTATTTGGTATATAACTTTATGAATTAATATAAACAAACAAAAAGGCAAACTGCAATTTCATGTTGCTTTGCCCTACCAAATAGGTAGCTACTAGATAGCATGTATGAATCTTCCGTGTGAATATATTGACAAACATACAAAACGCGTAATATGCACATGCACCTAATATAATTAAGTAAAGTACCTAGCCACGGACATTCGTTTACGTCCCCCTCTTCATTTTAAAAAAAAATAATAAAAATATATATTTTATTAGTACAATTAATATAAACATACCTTACACTTATTATATTAATAAAAACATACAGTCAAAAGTTAAATTATCAAAAACATATCCTCAAAAATTAAATTATCAAAAACATATATTCAATTAATAATTAATAAAAAAATAAAAAATTAATTTATCCCTCCCAATCTATTTGCTCTGTCTCTCGTGCTCTCACTTCCTCTCAAATCCCTCTCTCCTTCTCTCACCTTCTCTCATCTCTCTCTCACTCCGATCTATCTCCTCCTCCTTCTCACTCTCATCCTTACTCTTTCTTTCCGATCTTTGTTATCGTCTTTTCTCTATTTTTTCGATCTTTTTTTTCTCCATTCTCTCTCGGATCTCTCTCTTCCGTAGAGATTGAGACGGACACATCTATCGGAATGGGCGACGAGTGTGTACAGCGAGGTCGAAAACTCGAGTTTGATATTGACGGAGATATGGTCGTCGAATGAGAGGCCCACGACGACGTGATAGATCGAGATCGGAGGACGGATAAAAGTTAGATTTGTTCATTAGTTTATAATGTTGAAAAATAAGTGTATGAATTACGTGAATTAATACTATGGAGTTAAAAATTAAGTATATGAATGATGTAAATTTAGGTATGAACTTTGAAAATAAGTGTATGAACTTTTGAAATAAAAGTATGAAAAATACAAATTATGGTATAAACTTTTGAAATAAGCATATGAACTTTTGGAATAAGGTTATGAAAAATACAAATTAGGTATGAACTTTTAAAATAAGAGTATAAACTTTTGGAATAAGAGTATGAAATATACAAATTAGGATATGGACTTTTGAAATAAGGGGATAAACTTTTGGAATAAAGGTATGAAATATACAAATTAGGGTATGAACTTTTGAAATAAGTATATGAAATATACAAATTAGGGTATGGACTTTTGAAATAAGGGTATAAACTTTTAGAATAAATGTATGAAATATACAAATTAGTGTATAAACTTTTGGGTATATTTTTGTTAATTAGAAATTTTTGGGTATATTTTTATTAATTTAGTTTCAAAAGTAATATGTTTTGTTAATTTATCTAAAAAAAATATGTATTTTGATTAAAGTCTTCATCCCCATGTGAAGGAAACAAATGCTTATATAAGATTAAAAAAAAGTTCATATAGAAATCGGCCGTTCCCATTTGGAAATCCTGATTCACTATTAATAAATATTGTGCACGTGATCACAACACATGTTATGTGGGGACCGATTTAATAAACATGTTTACACCATAACTTGTAGTAAATTACCAATTTAATAACCTCGAAAGTATTTCGATCACGCAATTATGTAAATTTGGACAATATGTTTTGATCCGTTTTTAATATATCTCAATCGTAGATGTGTTAAGCGAGTATAGGCCGCCGAATAAATAAAAACTTGTGAAATACAATCACCATGACTAATACTAATATTTAATTCAAAATTATATTTAATTCAAAATTTTAGTTTACAACATTATGATTTAACCTTGGGGCATACGGTGGCTCAATTTACCTATCACCAAAGTAGCTTGCGTTGTTATAGCAAGTCATGCAAAAATATGGTTTGACTTGGAGTTTTATGGTGAGAGAATGTCAGCATACTCTCGTTCGGACCCATATCATCCCAAAACAGTTTATCCGGGCCTCTGTCAATCATGATTGACAAGCCATCCCGGAACTTAACAGGCCGAGTTGTGTCTACGCCGGCCCAGAAAAGCGTATCGAATACGGTTCTCCAATTAATGTTACTGATCCCTTGTGGGATCCCTCAGCGTTTTATCGACGTGGCTCAATCACAGACCATCAATTGTGGGTCCTGAACAAGGACTGTATCCTTGTCAGAGTAATCAATGCCCTAACGCCGTCGGATTAGTACTTGACAGTACAGTGATCCAAGGGCTAATATGATTTGGGTAATACTATAAATACCCCCACTAATACTACTTAGAGGGGGACAGAAATACAGAAATAAGAGAGATAAAACCGAAATAAACCGATCTGCTCCATCATACCCCGTCGAACTCGATACCACGCTTCGTAACCGGCCCAACCCCTCTCACTCTTCAACTACACATTCACCCTTAGTTTCCACTGTACTGACTTGATCGTCGGAGAGACTTGATCGTCGGAGAGAGAAAGTCTGGTATCAACCCGGACCCCCTGTTCATTGCTTGTGCAGGTACGACCAGAACCCCCGTCACCGAAGCAGATCACACTCATACCGGACCTTACCTATTCCGGACACCCCGACGAGACCGAAGCAAACGCGGAATAAGCCGAGCCTAGAAAGAAAATTAGGCTCGCCATTTTATACATGTTCAATTGTTACATTCGTTAATTTTAGATAATCATTTTACACATTAACATTGCCTCATGGCACGTACTGGCATTTTCCATTTGCAAATGCGTTTAAATATTTAGATATGATGAAGAAGATGATAGAGATGCCGAAATATGCGTAACATTCATCAAAGTTGAAATTGTATGTCGCATCCTTAATAAATGAAAAGCACGTCAACTTAATGACTTTTGTTTCGATTTGAGTTCGAGTCTTTATCAGAATAATACAACTATACAATTTCTTATTACCTTTTCTACATTCATTTACCCACATTTAATGCCTGAATATCTTGTTTATCAATTTTACGTTTTTACTCCATTTCCAGGATAACTTAGTTCGACCCATAGTTGCCGGCAATGAAACAGAAGCAGGAAAAGGAACCGGAAACAGGAACGTAGGAAAAAAGAAAAATAAAAAAGGAAAGAAAGGTGAAATAATAAAAAACAGGAAGCCGGAAACTTACAGCTCTTGAAAATGGAAACGAGTTTTTAAAAATATCGATCCATAGATTGATCTGTTTTTAGGGCTTTTCTAATTCAATCATTTTTTAAACGGCAATTATCACTTCAAATCATTTTTAAAATATCGTGAACACCAATAGATTGATCTCTGTTTTAGGGTTTTTCTACTCAAAACAGACTTCACCTGTCATCTTATAAGCTTGCTTGATTTTTTTAAGTTCCTACAATAGCTCGCAAGATGCTATAAGCTTGTCTACAAGCTAACGAATTTTTTTGGACAAAGGCTTATTGAGCTCTATTTATAAAAGAGCCGAGCTAGAATAGCGTAAATATCGGATTGTTTAGTGTTTTAAGTTTTTAAGGAGTTTAGATCTATTCACTCATTCCTTGAAAAGAACAACTACTAATGAATAACGGATGATCAACCAGATTACCAACAAAAAAAACAGATGATCAACCAAGAAAAAAAACTGCACTTAGAGCTACAAACTCTTCCATCCCCAAACCAATAAATATAGCCAACATAAATGCACAGAGAAAATAGAAAAACAAAGAAGCAAATGATCGATGTCTTTACGGTCCAAAATCCAAAGTCATAGCTTCATCATCAATTTATCACATACTGTATATACACACAAGTCTCCTCTTTACATTTATCATTACATCTCAACACAAAATACAACCATCTCTAATTCTTTCCATTAATCCCCACCGCAACAAGCATCACAACAGACGAAACAACCTAAGCACGCGAGGGCTCCACAAAGCTGTGTGAGGGCGATGGCACATTGGTCATTTACGCGTCCGCACGTATTTATACAACACATGCAACAACAATGGCCGAAGAGGCGTCCACAGCAGTTAGAAGCCGCCTTCACAAATAATTCCGCGGCCTCTGGTAGTCTCTCTTCTTCGCAGCCTGGACGGCGGTTTTCGATTGTTGCTGTCAAGTTCCCAAACCCGATTCCAGCGTGTCGAAGCCTTATCACTTTTGGAGGTTTAGATTCTCCCAGCTTCTGTAGATTTAGTTGACAAAAATGTATGACTTTAGGGTTTATCTTAAGAATATATCGAGTTTGTTCTATCAAAGAAAACCATCCGGTTATGCATGCAATGCAGCTCCTTAATTGAAAATGAAAATCGAATTCGAATAGAAAATTAAGTTTTCACACTCAAAAGAAAACAAATCGATGCAAACATTCTGAAATAGTACTTTAAGTCAGCAACAAGCCTTCAAATGAATGCAATACTGTAATCTTGAACCAGAATTAACCTGGTGGATATAGTGAGGGCAACATGGTATTAAGTTGAAAGTAGCATTCTTGAAGGGTTTCTGACTTTAGATATAAACTATGCTTTGGTAATGACCAAGCCAACTCGTCAAACTGTACTTCTCGTTTATCAGCTAAAACTCTTAACTTTCAAACAACTTTCAAAGATAACACTGGATCCTAATGAGAGTTTTATCTATCTTTTTGCATTTAAACCTTTTTTATGAATTATTTTCACCCGGTTACTAAACGCTCTCCAAAGAGCAATGTTTTAAATAGCGTTATCGCTAGCATAGCGTTTTTTCGAGGGAAACACTAAAAGCGCAAATAGCATAGCAACGTAACGCTTTGCGGTGTGATTTTTTTTGCCTAAATATATAACAATATAGCACTATAGTCATACAATTTATACTAATTATGTTAACAAAATTAAAAGTTAAAAGAATTAGTTGTGGTTTTTTTGGGTAAGAAAGAGAGACATGTTTGGTTAAAAAAATCTAACGTTTTTTGAAGTATTTGGGGATAAATGTGTTTTTTTGATATGTTAATTACTATAGGGGGGAATTTGTGACATGTTATTTACTATAAAAGCGAAAATGTGACATGTTATTAACTATAGGGGCTAACTGTGATATGTTATATACTAAAGGGACTAATTGTGACATGTTATATACTATAGGGGGTCCAGTATTTACGCTACCAGTCCAATAATTTCGTGCTTTTTGCGCTTTTAGTCCCTGTAGCGCGAATTTAGCGCTTTTCCATCCAAATAGCGGTTTATCGATGCGTTTTATCCCCAAAAAACGCTATTTCGTGCAACATAGCGCGTTTTTTAAAACATGGCTAAAGAGTAAGAAAAAAACGCTGTGTACTCCTATGCCGATTTCTTAAAATAGAATAAAAAGTAATATACCCGTACGAAAATTTGCATACCTCCTTTATTCCAACAGATTCTGACATTTTCTGACCTTTCTCTGACTCAACCATGATTGTACGGGTATACTCGGAAGCAATACCACTTCTTATGCTCATACTTGCTACCTGGAATTGATAGGCAACCAGAAAAGAAATTGTATTTTTGAGACGAGAAATATGCTAAAATAAAAAAAATAAAAGAGGGAATTCCTACTTATTCTCCAAAGTATGTCAAGTATAGCTTAAAACTTAAATGATTGCAAAGAGGACATAAACTAACTGTGTCCATGTCTCAAGAGAACAGTAATGTCATTTAAGAAGTGAAAATAACCGACTCTAGTTTAGGAAGAATAAATAGTAACTATTATTCTATTAAGAAAACCAAGCTAACATCATTAGACGTTCTCTCCTTTCCAGTGTCATTGCAATTTTCCTAAATAAGTCAACTGAGATTTTCTTTTCAATTTGAAGAAAACGAAATTGAGATTTGTCCTCAGACTACACTAAATAAGGAGGTCAGACTGAGATCAGTTGGAAAAACAATTGGGCAGCTGTGAGATCAGACTGAGAGCAAGGAAATAATACAAAAAGTCAACCGACCTTTTCCTCAAGGTCTTTCTTCTCTGAGAACCATGCTTCAGCTGTGAGAAGGTCAATGTGGTGCTTTAAAAGTACCTGGTGCACAGATCAAGCCGATAAGCAGATTTATACGAAAAGGGCAAAAAGATATAGAACTGGACATTCTCTATTTAGGCCAGCTCAAATAATTCATAAGATGATGAAAGCAGAAGAGACTAGTAACAACTAACAAGTCACAAACAATTAGGCAGCAAAATCAAGAGAATATCTGGATATTCTGATTAATATACATGTCTACGACAAGTAATACTATTAGCTAGAGATGGAATCAGTTAGCAAGAACTTAAAGATTTAAAACATGTCAAATCAGGCAATTTCGAGTTTAAACATAACCAAATTCGTATATAGTGAGCAAAGTGATCAAACTACAGAAAAATGGTCAAACCCAATATGATGTCCAGTTGTCCATACACACCATAACATAACCCTTAATTACGTGGCAGGAAGTTCCTCATCATCCACCTACCACTATGCGCCTTTTACTACATCGATATCCATACACACCATAAAACACCCAGTAATATCCAATGCCGATTTCCATAACACGGGATTAACAAATATTCAGAGAGATAAGACACGAAACACACCATAACATATCTGCTAATTACGTGGCAGGAGGTTCCTCACCATCTACGTACCACTATGCGCCTTTTACAACATCGATATCCATGCACACTATAAAACACCCAGTAAGATCCAATGCTGATTTCCATAACACAGGATGGACAAATATTCAGTGTGATAAGACACGAAAACGGGGAAAAAAAGAAGATATTCCGGTTCTACTCTGCCCTCTGATATCCACAATGATATACCTTTAACCGGCAGCCATATATTAAATTATTTCAATGTTCTAAAAAAGATGCTTGCCTTCTACGACAGCAAATATTTTATCATGGTCATCACACCCATTACCAGGGCGCGTGTACAAAGACAGTATAAAAACAATGAAAAATAATAGCAAAATGCAAAAACATATAACCTTGTCAAGAGGGATGTCCGTTGCTTTTTGTACTTTAAAGTCCTTCGTAAAGCTGCTCTTATCAGCAAGGATCCCTCTAGCTCTGAGGGTATCAGGAACTTTACCATTATATCTGCCTGATACAATCAATGGGATTTCAGATTGAAGGTCCGGGATACGAGAAGGATACACCTAATGCAAGAATTTGCAAATTTTCCATGTCAACTTCAGAATAAACCATATAAACAAGTAACAAGATTTATGATTTATCACAATTCACAATCGCACACAAAACTCTTACCTAAAAATGATAGAGAGCACACTATATTTTCAGTGAGAGCATATCAAGATAGTAATTTTTAAGGTAACATATACTTCAAGAAAAAGCATTACCACAAAAGACAACATTTATCAAATAGCGAGTACAATTTATCTTTAGGCTAATAGGGTGAACAAGCTGATTTTTTAATGGAAGTGTATGGAAGGAAAAAAAAAAGGGAGAAGTATGAAGAAACAAGTCAGATTGCATCCTTATAATCACACATGCAAATAAGATGTTATGCTGATCATAAGATTACTGACGGTGGGTTTTTTATAGGGAGACACCTAAAATATTATTGGCCGCAACAACATCAAAGGGAGAACACTACACAAGCTAATACACTCCCATATTAGTAGATATACAATGGGTATTTATAATCACACATGCAAATAAGATGTTACGCTGATCATAAGATTACTGACGGTGGGTTTTTTATAGAGAGACACACCTAAAATATTATTGTCCTTAACAACATCAAAGGGAGAACACTACGCAAGCTAATACACTCCCATATTAGTAGATATACAATTAATGGGTATAGCCTTGGAACAATAAGCGACTATACAAGTAATTATGCATGAGAAAAGGAAAGATGGGAATAGCAACAATACCTGAAGCTCGTCTAGATTATCCATATTCTCAATTGCTATATTTGCAATAACAGTAGATAAAGCTCTAGAGAAAAATGCTTCCATCTTGACTGCAATTGACTCTGACACGACAACGTTTGATTATGTTAGCATGGAAAAAAAAAGACAGTTAAACTCCTAATGAAACGTGAGCAAGGATCAGCCTCCATGGAAAACTGGATAATTCATCATGTGGGTAAGTATATTATTTCCAAATTCTATAAATGGGTTCGAGATATACTGATAAAGTCAATGGATCCATAACAACATAAGTTCTGAAATATGAGCTCAGGTAGGTCAGGTTCATCTGGTGCAGGAAGGGATTCTCCCCTTCCCCTCTTGAGAATTCTGAAACTATTTTTTTAACATAGATATTTCTTCCAATAATGGAAGTGTATCTATATTAAAGGGTCTAACAACAACCTCTCATACTTATTTTCCTAGATATTTCTGGATCTACCATTGAGCTCAGGGGGTTTAGCTTTGTTTCAATCAAATCTCAAATTGACTGCCACGAGCATTCGCTTATCCAGTAGTCAACTTATACTTATTTTTCTTAGGAAGGTCCAATTGTTTCCGAGGTAAATGATCTAAACCATGAGAAATTTTAGACATCAACTTAAGCAGCGATACACATTTTCAAGTCATATACTCGTAGGTAAAGGAATGATGCAACCACTATGTACTTCAGGTAAGAAGTAGAAAAATACATTATCTGCATAGAAGAACACAGGTCCTAGACAGCAAACAAGAAACAATCGGGTAAACAGTATTTACTAATGAAACTCTCCTAATATATCATTAGTGGAGAACAGAAGTACCTGGATCATAAGCAGCATCATAGTGACCCCTCCCAAACATGGCAACCATTTGCAGGAAATAATGATTACAAAATGTGCCTGGAAATATACACATGAATGAGCAAAAGGTTTTGAAAGAACGACAAGGTTAAGTCTCGAATGCAGGGGAGAACATATACTCTACCTATTCCAAAAGTGTGTATACGTGGGCAAATAGATCCTTTATTTGCTAATTGATTCTTCATAGTATCACATATTTCTCTCTCATCTTCTACTGTCCCATCAGTCACGAGGATAACCATAGGGATTGATTCATGCACATTAGATAGCATATCTACTGCCTGACCAAAAGGAGGACTAAGTTAGAGCTGAGTGGTCAAGGCAATTACCAACTATCAGAAATAGATAACGCATGTAGGGAGAAATCGAATCGACTGACCTGTTAAGTAATACATACAATTTCGTTTTGAACTGCTTAGGTACAAAAATATTTCACGTTTAACATATGGGGATAGAAAAACTAAGGAACAGGGACTCTACTAACTACACTCATTTTCACTGCTGCTCCTCATCTCTTATCTAGCAGAAAATAAATGTAGTTACTCAGGTTGCTTATCCACTATTAATGTGCAGCTCATGTTATTACTGGTTACAAAAGTTACATGCTTTACTTATTGCAACCAAAAGGAAAAACATATATCCTGGTATCTGATGAAGCTAAACTTGCAGTTATCCAACCATAATCAGCCAAAGCTTATGCATTTTAATTTTTTCCAGTTAAGCTCATAGGCTTTATGCTCATTATGATCTATGACAGACTCACCTGATTTAAAGGAAGCAAGATATTTGTACCATCTCCAACTACGAAATTCATATGAATCCACTCAATGGCTTGTTCAGTCGCTTCAAGAGTTGCTGGCTCCATATTTGATGAATATAAGAAGGTCTTCTCGTTAAACGCTATTATATTGAATTTATCATTTGGATCAAGCTTTGTAAGTGCTGTAGATAAAGCACTTTTTGTATCATCCAGTGGTTTTCCCCTCATGCTCCCACTTATATCAACAACAAAAATCACTTCCCTTCTAAAAACCTACAGAAAAATAACCAAACAACACAAACATTAAGAAAATGACTAATGGCATCTGTGCAGGGAAATAGTAGATGACAATGAAGGGAAAACTTTTAACCAGTTCAAGACCAACTCACCCAGCAGATTGAATTTGTAATGTAGGAAAAGAGGAAAAGAACAGACTAAAGAGGAGAATAATATAATGAGCTAAATAGAAACCATTAATAAACTTCAGACAAGAAACCACACAAAATGTCAAAGGTGTGTGTTTCGTTCTCTACCCCAACCCTCTCTGGTAATAAAATTAAGCATAACAAACTAGGAAAGTAAAGTCAAACCCTTAATTTGAATCATCTACAACATACAACTTCAATGTCAAAGAATTAACTAATAACAATTTGAAACAATTATTTTAAAATCTGTGAAACAAACCTTCTGAATTGACTGGTTCCCCGCGAAGAGAAAGAAGCAGAACATATCCCTTTGATCAGAGTCGAGCATAGATGGAGATTGCAAGAAAACACCACCAGAGATATGACTTGATGACACCTGAAAAAAAATGATTATTATAAATTGTATGATAGTCACAGGTAGTCGATATACGGGAAAATTTTCAATTCTCTTAACACTATCCTGAGTATTTACTTGTCAAAAAGCTTCTAATGGTTTTTCTTTTAAAAGTAAATGTTAACAGCTAATGTATATCAATATCTCAATACGGATATAATCTTACCGAATATGAAAATTTCAAATCAGTACTGGACCATGAAACCACTTCAGATTCATACAAGAAAGCTAATTTTCCAGCTTGGCGCTTTTGCTCCTGGTCAAAGTAGAGAGAACAGATAAAAAAAACTGATAAAAATAACCAAAATCAATCTAAGAAATACACTAGGGCTGGACTTTTTGTACCGATTTGTACCAACCGACCGATTTTCGAACCGAACCAAACAAGTTGGTACCGAAAGTTCGGTATACCGACTTTTCGGTACGGTACAACCGAACCAAACTTTAAAAGTCGGTTCGGTTTCGGTATTCATTTCGTATGTTTGGTACAATACCGAACCGAACCAAACATTAAAATTATAAAATATATATAAATTTACGCATAGTTATAACTTACAAATAAATTGTATTATAGTTTATTTTAATTTTTCTCACGACTTACTTTCCTATTTACGAAGCCAAATACAATCGTTAAAGTAGCAAATATAAGAATAGTTGTACACATTTTAATTTTTACAAACTTTTTTGCTATTTTATTGTTATCAAGAATTATTTTTTAATAATAATAATGTTTCGGTATAAAACGGAAAACCGAACCGTACCGAACCGAAAAAGTCGGTTACCGAACTTTCGGTAACCGACTTTTTCGGTTCGGTTATGGTATAATTTTTTTCAAACCAAACAAGTTCGGTTCGGTATTGGTATATGGTCAAAAAAGTCAGTACCGTACCGAAGCCACCCCTAAAATACACCCAGCATCTGCTAAAAGATTGTACCTTAAAAGGATGACTAGTGTTGTTGCATAAAACTTCAGATTCAGGACCATAGTTGATAGTTAATTGTACTTTTTCTTTTTTCGAAATTTTCTTTGCAGCAGGAGTGACGTAATCAGGAAAAGTAAAAGGTATATTCATGCAGAATTGGCCATGTTCATAGACCAATTTCTGACTCCAATATAGTTTTATTGAAATATTGCTGCCCCCATCGACCTGAAAAATAGTAAATTTATGCAAACTTAGAGACACCTGGATATAGCTATATACAGAAAAAACAAAGACTTCGAGTAGCTACCTGGGGAATTGTGAAAGTATATATGTGGGGTGTTATAAAATCTCCATTTTCGGTTTCAGATTCCTTCTCACTGTCATCCGCCATAATTTCTTGAGTGGAGTACGATTTTCTGAGTGTTTCAACCTCAACACCTAGAATTGAACCCTGTTAGCCAAATAAATAAATTACTTGACATCACAAGATAATACATGATAACAAATAAAATCCCAAATGTGAGTTTCTTAACATGGTAACATTTGAATCACCATTCGCCAATGATGAGAATTCTCTACCCACACCTCGAAAGTCTCTAATCAGCCTAAGTAAGTTATTGGCAGGGCTAGGTGATTAGAGAGGAACCAGAAATATGGTTGAAGGTGATTTATAGACAATATTTACTTACAGTCAATAACCAACAAGTCGAGAAGACACCAACAGACAGGCATTTAGCTGTTTTCTTTGGCATGTGGAGAAATTTATGCCAGACAACCAAAATGATTGACATGAAAACTTGGGATTAAAATGAGTTACAGGCCATAATATCATATTTTTTGACAATGATATAAGTGAAAAAATGAAGAAGTGAAGCTGAAAGACAGTTCTCTGAACCATTTATCAGAGGAACTCTGATCCACGTATATATCAACGTATACACAATTTCTAACAGAATTTCTAGATTGTGCAGTATTTTTTTCCCCTTAAAAAAGTAACTGAGTCTTAAGTGGTATAGCGATTCGTATGGTAATCAAGCACACATTCACTCATTTAGATTGGGACCTGTGATGGACAGACCCCAATTTAATCCATAATGAGGGTTTATGATTCGAATGCGATCACTGGTGAAGTAACACCAAGCTCAACTCTTACGGTGTTGACAAAATGTAATGGATGGATAAGGGTTCAGACACAAACAAGCACAGCCCTGAGATAAACCCACTCCCACACAATAACTGCAGAATTTTCGGATATATTACTGAATTGAAAGTAGATAGTCAAACTACAAGAAAGTAAATGCTGCAGTTAAAGATAACAGAGGAAAATTAAATAGGAAATTTTCACTAGATTTTTCATGCCCTGCATAAGCTCAACTAAGCTGGAACTTATATAGATACTTAGATAGCTAAACCCTCAGACTTCTACAATTTGCACTTTAAAGCCATTCATTCTGAACTGTTCGTAACTTGACACAAACATATGATACATGTGCTACTTCTTTTTACTCTTTGTTTTCAACTTTGATGTGTTAATATGTACCAAATCTTAAATAAATGGGGTTTTGGATATTAAGTGTGCGTTTATGTACTAATCAATGATTCTCCCTTTTTCTTAAAACGATTTTGGCAATTCAGCAACCCCATAATCACGAGAAAAAAAACAATTCTTTTTACTCTAGTTCTGCGCTCCGCCACCGGTCACTGCCACATCATTACACACACAGAACAAAAACATTAACAAGAAGCCACTAACATACCTTCCATCCTCCCATGGGTACCGCGACCCGACACGGACAAACCTTACTCCCCATGACGCAATGCACGCGCCACGTCCCAGTCACCCTTACAAACGCCGTGTCCAAACAGCACTCCACCTAAACAAAAGATCAGTTTTCTTCATTTAGATGTGTTTTCCACGTCATGATTTCATTTTCCATAAAATAAAATCCCATAACACAGTGTGTGTTTTGGTACAAGCTTTTTTCCATTGCTTTTTAGATTTTTTTGCTACGAAAAAGCATTGGGTGTTTGGTATGATAGCTTTTGGCTATAAAAACAGGAAAAGCAAATATCTATATTTTGGTGGATTTTTTCATCTTTTTTGGCTCCAATTTCGGAGTTCAAAAAAAATTAAACATTGTTAACAAAAACACCCTTAGCCTTTTGACGGAAATTACACAGCTAAAACAATTACTATGTATAAAAATCTAAATTATCTTTAAAATATGAACAATTTGGTCATTTTGAATGAACTTGCAAAAACGCAAATCTTAATAAACCTAGCTTTTAAAAATGTGCTACCAACCGGATTTTATAATATGGCTTTTTTACAGTTGCTTTCTCGAAACAGCTTTTTGACCAAAAAAGTTGATGCCAAACGGACCCTTAATAAACTAGAAGCCACCATAATTAAATATACATTATTGCTTATCTTAACATTGACTTTGACTAAGTAAAAAATCTACAAAATCTTTTAAGACAGACAAGCTTGGCTTGAGCTTGTTTATAAACGAGCCGAGTCAGAACAAAATCTTAGGACTCGTTTAGTAAACGTGACGAGCTTGAACAGGCTCGGCTCGGCTCAATTGCAGATAACATAATAAACTAATTATTGAAACTATTAATAATTTCACATCATAAACTATTTTATTGAAAATATTAGTTCACCTCGACACACACAGACCCCACCATCTGCAGTGGCACCAAAGCAGCCGGATCGCACCTGCCGTGTACATCATACAGTATAAATAAATATCTGGAATACGATAGAGTAAATTACGAAGAAAATAAATAGATGCATTTTAGAGCTTTCATTGAAAATATTTATTCAAAATATCTACAAAATTCATATTTCAACCAAGTAAATTTGGAAAAATTGACAAAATTGTATAAATCCTCAATAATGACTCTATCACACACTAAAGGTCCTCCGAGTTTAAACAAAAACACATTTGACCACTGTAAATATTTTAATTTGGATGGTTAGACATTTTTTATAATATACTCCGTATGAATAAACTATGGGACCTGCCGTGGACGTGGGGCTGGTAGCTGGGAATGTCGGGATTGTCGACTATCCCGGGATCGGATATTATTGCGTAAACCATTGGGGAGGAAGGTAAAAAAGATTTGTCCATAACCATAAGGGGTTTTATTGTTGGTGCGATGGTGGTTGTTGTACGGTCTTTGCCAAGATAGATTCGTTTCGACAGTTTTATTCCCTCTTCTACCGCCTTCTCAAATTCCTCCCACCCCATTTTGTTTAATTACTAAATATTACTACCAGTTTTATTCGATGATAGATAAATAGATATATAGATAGATAGATAGATAGATAGATAGATTTAGGTGTTTAATTAGTAAATGTAATGTTGTAACGTTTGGGAATTTGAAATGATCAGATGATGGCTGTTATTTGGGGGGTAAGCTGTCCAGGTACCTGCTTACCCCACATGGCCGGCAATTTGATTTTGTTTGTTTTATTTGAACTTACTCAAACAGACTCATTTACCACATTTGGAATTATTACGGTTTACCACATAGAATTATTGAGTCACACACACACACACACATTGATTATCAGATAGTTTTTTATGTAATTTTTAAAAAAAGATTGACACCCAACACACTCATTACCAGATAGTTTTTTGTGTAATTTTTAAAAAAATTTGACACCCAACCAAAATAAAAATGAAAACCAAAATATAATATTTATGAAACACTAGTTGAGACTAACCTAAACTTAAATATTAATTAAAAATATTTAATATTTTAATATATTTTATTTTACGATTAAACAAAATAAAAACTCAAATATAATATTATAGAATATTATTTGAAACTACCCTAAATTTAAATATTAATTAAAAATATTTAAAATTTTAATGATTTTAATATATTTTATTTGACGATTCAACAAAATAAAAACTCAAATATAATATTATATAACCCTATTTGATACTAACTTAAACTTAAATATTAATTAAAAATATTAAATATATGGCCGAATAGCAGACTCTTAAGTTTCTGGATGAAAATAAAATTCTAAATTTACATTAAGGACTAGTGTGTTGAGAGTGTGATTGAGTCTATCTGGTTCGTTAGCATTATTTCTATTTAAATTACCAGAAAAATACACTAGTACGCTATAATAAATAATTAGGAGCAAAACCATTAGGATTTACAAGCAACTAATACTATTACTGTTAGGAGCAACTACTTGGAATACGATGAGTAAAATTATAATGAAAATAGATGCTTTATGGAGGTTTATTGAAACGAACTACTCGACCCTGTTCGAAATTACTAGTATTAATTTAAAACAAGTGTAATGAGATTTGCTTGTTTGGTTCGATATATTACTAATACTATTTCAAAGAATAAGGATTAAGGACAAAAGGAGAAAAATTGTATAGTATAAAATTATAAATTACTAATATTTGCAATACGATGAGTAAATTATGGAGAAAATAGATGCATTTTGGAGTTTTATTGAAAATAGCTAGTTGATCATGTTCAAAACTATTTATAATTCAATATTTGGAGTTTCATTGAAAAGAGCTACCCGATTCAGTTCGAAATTTTTATTGAAAATTATTACAAGTTTATTTTGTTTTTATTTCGATATGTTTCACTTCATAATTTCATTTTCCATAAATATTATATTGAATAAACATATTTGCTTCCAGAAAAGGGAAATGACTGAAAAACTGATGGCACCTGTAAAATGTAGTGTTAAGCTAGGGTAATAATCAAAATGTAGTCTTACATTAGGGGATTTCTCATCATAGTGTACTTATAAATCGACTCATTAGTACACCTCCATTCCAAATTATTGCAACTTTCTGTAGAATGTATAGAAACTGCAAATAATATGATCATCAATATATATTGATGATCTTGTTTATATATATAGAAAAACTGTCGTCAATATATATAGGGACTGAGAGAGAGAGTTGAAAAGAGAGAACTTATGTTCTATTTAGTCCCCTGGACTATATATATACAATAGTTTACAGACTATTCAAATTGGCCATGTATTCTATAAGATGACACATCTGGTCCAAGTATCACAAGCTGTCCTATAGTTTACTGAATACTTCAATCAAGTCCATGTATTCCTGAAACATCACAAAATACTACAAAAACACACAATGTTAATATACCTCCCTCAAGATGGATTGTGCAAAGAAAGCACACCCATCTTGAGTAATAAACTGTTAAACATAGGAGCTCCAAGAGCTTTTGTGAATAAATCAGCTAGATTATTACTAGAAAAAACATGCATTGGATGAATTATTTTGTGTAAAATCTTCTCCCTTATAAAATGGCAATCTACCTCTATATGCTTAGTCCTTTCATGGTGTACATGATTATTAGCTAATGCTAAAGCAGACTTGCTATCAGTATAAAGAATGGCAGGTTTATCATGATTTATACCAAAATCCTTAAGCAAACTTATTAACCATACAATCTCACAACTTGTTGTAGCCATAGCCCTATATTCTGCTTCTGCAGAACTCCTAGATACAGTTTGCTGCTTTTTTACTCTTCCATGAAATAAGACTCTCCTAAATAGACACATAAACCAGTTACTCACCTTCTACTGTCTAAACATGCAGCCCAATCAGAATCAGTAAAGGCTTTCAAAGTAAGTTCTGAGGTAGAAGAAAAGAAAATACCCTGTGATGGATTATTCTTAATATATTTTAGAATTCTAATTGCTGCATTATAATGATCAGTACTAGGAGCAGATAAAAACTGGCTTAAAACATGTACAGCATAACTAATGTCAGGTCTTGTTATGGTTAAATATAACAATCTTCCTATTAACCTCCTATATTTAGTAATGTCATTTAACAAATTAGTATTATAAGAAGTAAATTTAACTTTAGTGTCCATTGGAAACAAAGAAGGCTTAACAGCCAATTGTCCTGTATCTTCTAATAATTCTAAAGCATATTTTCTTTGGCAAACATGTATTACTAAACTACTTCTAGCTACCTCAAGTCCAAGAAAATACCTGAGTGGACCCAAGTCTTTTAGCTGAAACTTTGTATTGAGAAGAATCTTTACCTGTTCAACCAAACAAGAAGAAGAACTACCTAACAAAATATCATCTACATAAACAAGTAAAACCAAAAACTCTCCATTTTTATTATAAGTAAACAAAGAATGATCAACTACTGACTGCTTAAAACCAAAAGATATCAAGGCCATACTTAATTTAGAAAACCATTGTCTTGAAGCCTGTTTTAAACCATATAAAGACTTTTGTAATTTACAAACCAAAGATGGTGATTCATTTTTCTGAAAACCAGGTGCAACCATCATATAAACTTCTTCATCTAACTCACCATGTAGAAAAGCATTATTTACATCAACTTGTGACAAAAACCAACTTTTAGATGCTGCAATAGCCAAAAAAGTCCTAACAGTAGTCATTTTTGCAACAGGTGAGAAAGTAGCATCATAATCTATTCCTTCTAATTGAGTATAACCTTTTGCAACTAACCTAGCCTTGTATCTTTCTATAGTTCCATCAGACTTATGCTTAATCTTATAAACCCACTTACATCCTATAGGTTGTTTTCCTTCTGGTAATTCAGTTAAAATCCATGTCTTATTAGCCTCTAAGGCTCCTATTTCTTTTTCCATAGCTTCTAACCACAAAGGATTAGTCTGAGCTTGCTTATAAGTTTTAGGTTCTATATTAGCAGAAATAGAAAGACAAAAAGACTTATAATTATCTGAAACATTATTATAAGACAAAAAAGAAGATAAAGGATATGTAGGTTTATTGATATGACTTACAACATTGTTCATTTGAACATGAAACTCCTGTAAATAACCTGGAACCTTATGTGCCCTCTTTGTCCTCCTTTGTACATGTGCAACTGTTTCATCTCTAACACTTTCCACAATTTTAGTATTGTTATGACTATTAATCTGACTGTCATCATTAGTGCCATTGTTATCATTTGTATTAAGGACTTCATCTTTCTGAAAAATAGGCAAACTATCAACATTTATGTCTTTAAGAAAAGGAAATATATGTTCATAAAAAATTACATCTCTGCTAAGGAAAAAGACATGTGTATCCAAATCATATAGTTTATATCCTTTTGTACTAGTACCATAACCAACCATAACACACTTTCTTGCTCTTTTATCAAACTTAGTTCTATTTCTGGACAAAGTACTGGCAAAACATAAACTTCCAAAAACTCTAAGGTGATTATAAGTAGGTTTTTTATTATACAACATTTCATATGGTGATTTATTATTTAACAAAGGAGTTGACATTCTATTTATTAAATAAACAGCTGTTAAAACACACTCTCCCCAAAAAATATGAGGTAAAGAAGATTGAAACCTAAGAGTTCTGGTAACATTAAGAATATGTTGATGTTTTCTTTCAACAACACCATTCTGCTGTGGAGTTTCCACACAACTAGTTTGATGAATAATACCATTGTTAGCATAAAAACAAGACAAATTAAACTCACTACCATTATCAGATCTTAATACTTTTATTTTTAAACCAAACTGTGTTAAACCATTTGATGGAAAATAGGTAAGATTATAGCAGTTTCAGACTTATGTTTTAACAAGAAAATCCAAGTACATCTAGTATAATCATCAACTATTGTTAAAAAATATTGTTCTGCAGCATGAGTAGCAACAGTGTATGGACCCCATAAATCACAATGAATAATTTCAAAAGCACAAGTAGTTATAGTATTCCTAACAGGAAAAGAAGACCTGTGATGCTTAGAAAAATGACAGAACTCACAAACTTCATTATTATTATTCATACAACTGTTATCATTGATTTCAACTGAAACAAGTCTAAGAATAGACTGGGAAGGATGTCCTAACCTAAAATGCCACACACTTGGCTTATTCTGAATAGAAACACTATTACAAGAAAGACTAGAATTAAAAGAAAACTTGATAACAATTGGATTTTTAAAAATATAGAGACCATGTTGCTCTTCTGCACTACCAATCATCTTCAAGGAGCCCTGGTCCTGTATTGAACAAAACTTATCTCTAAAAATTATAGAACAGGCTGAATCTCTTGCTAACTTACTAACTGAAACCAAATTAAAACTAAAAGAAGGTACACACAGTACATTATGTAATACTAATCCTGACTGAAAATACATTGTTCCTATGTGAGTTACTAAAGCAATATTCCCATTGGGTAAATTCACATGTGGTATACTGGTGGGTTTTACTTCTGAAAAATAATTAGAACTATTAACCATGTGTTCACTAGCACCACTATCTAAAATCCAGTTTGTATTTAATTTGTTTTTATTAACAAAAATATTACTGTAAGTAGATAAAGAAGAAAAAGCAAAAGAAACAGGTATAGATATACCTGACATTCCTGTGTATGTCAAATTAGAAAAAGGAGTTGCTTGCTGAGCATCAGGGAAAGATGTGGTTTGCTGAGTCATTTGGTCAGAGACATTAGAAGTCTGTTCAGAACTAGAAGAAATATTCTGATGAGATGGTATTGGTATAGGATAGGGTGAATGAAACAAATGTTGTTGTTGCTGTGGCTGAAAACCTAACTGAGACTGAGCATAAGCTTGATGAGCTTGGGGTTGTGAACCACTAAACCTAGGTCCTCCAAAACTAGCCCTTGGTCTAGGTCTCCACACTGGTGGATAACCATGAACCCTATAACACCTATCTTTGGTGTGTCTATCAGAACCACAGTGAGAACACCTCATAACACCTTTCCCAGAATTATAACTAGGTCTAAAACCACCAGAATTTGGCCTAAAATTATAAGAACCTGGCCTAAACTTAATATTATCCTGGAAAGACTGAGCAACCAAAGCCATATTATGTACTTGTACATTCTTACCAATACTATTCTGTTTTTCATCCTGAGTAATCATGACATAAATGTCATTCATAGTTGGCATAGGTTTCATTAGAAGAATCTGCCCCCTTGCCATAGAATAACTCTCATTCAAACCCATCAAGAATGTCATCTTAAACACCCTATTTTCTCTGTTAATAACAACACTCATGAAATTACAAGTGCAACTTCCTATTGTCCCACAACTACACCTAGGAAGTGGACTTAGAATATTTAAAAAATTCTAGCAAGTTTCTAGTTTAGTAAAATAAGAAGCAACACTCATGTCTCTTTGATTAGTACTATGTAATTCTTGATGCAATTCATAAATTCTTACTTCATTCCCTTAAGAAAACCTCTCTGTTAATTCCCTCCATATTTTACTAGCAGTATCAACATATAAAATAGATTGAGCAATCTCACTATTAACAGAGTTTATTATCCAACTCATTACTATCAAGTTACACTGCATCCAAGCACCAAACCAGACATCTCCCACTACTGGGCATTTTAAAGAACCATTAATAAATCCTAATTTGGATTTAGCCCCTATTGAAATCTCCATATCCCTTTTCCAAGAATGGAAATTAGACCCTGCTAATTTAGGGTTTACTAAACTAGTACTGATATTCTCATTAGTATCAATGAAATATGGATTCATAGTATTAATAGGTTGATTAGCACTTAAATCTGTATTATCTCCAGACATGATCAAGAACAGAACCAAGAACCCTAAAAAAATAAAAAGAGAATATGGATATAGATATTACCCGATTTTCTGAGGAAGAAAACCCCTTTCAAATAAAACCCCTTTCAATAGAAGATATAAACCAGGCTAATTTTCCAATTTTGTGGGGAAAAAAAAACCCCAAATTTCCAATTCTGTGAGAAACCCTAAATTTGTGAGAACTGTGATTAGCGGAAGAACGAGCTTATAATCTACTCTGATACCATGTAGAATGTATAGAAACTGCAAATAATATGATCATCAATATATATTGATGATCTTGTTTATATATATAGAAAAACTGTCGTCAATATAGAGGGAGAGACAGAGAGTTGAAAAGAGAGAACTTATGTTCTATTTAGTCCCATGTACTATATATATACAATAGTTTACAGACTATTCAAATTGGCCCTATGTATTCTATAAGATGACACATCTGGTCCAAGTATCACAAGCTGTCCTATAGTTTACTGAATACTTCAATCAAGTCCATGTATTCCTGAAACATTCACAAAATACTACAAAAACACACAATGTTAATACTTTCGTCATAATATGTGTTATGAATATTCATTAAAGGAAACAATCGATGAGCAAAAAAGGCTTCGTTCCAATTGGATTTCACCTATTGCTAGATTATCTCAAGTCGAATGATGGTACGCCTTTTAAACCAATTTTTAGAACATTTTCACAGACAATGCTGAAAGGTCCATGTCCCGCTTTTTCACTAATAGTCCTCTCCATTAAAGATTGATATTTGCAAATTGCAATAAGTCAATAAAAGCTTTGTCCCCCGTATGACATACTTCCTTCCCCCTTATCACATCCTCCGTTCCAATTAATTGTTCACTACGAATCTACATGCAATTTTATCGGCCAATAACTTACATCAAAATTATCGGAATGAAAATTTTCAAAAATTAATCATATAGTTCAAACATTAAATTATATGATTTAGTTTTAAAAAATTTTAATTCGACAATTTTGATACATATTATAAGTCAGTCAAAATTACATGTAATTTCATATAAGACAATTAATTTGTATTAATAGCCTACGGTTGTGGGGTACTAGAAATTATTGTTGTTCCAATCAGATAATTAATTATTGATCAAATAGAGCTCGTTTTTCAACAAACTGGCCATGGGAGATTGAGACATTACTTAACAGAGAGGGGGAGCCATTGGTATAGTCTGGAAAACAGAGGGGCCCACAGACTGTAAGATCCAATGGTGCCACAGAGATAGTTTTCCAGACTATACCAATGGCACCCCTTGTCCTTACTAACAGCATCACAGTCTAAAGTTACTTGAGAGAGCAGGTAAAATGATACAGTATATTTCTGAAAGAATACATGCAATGCAGATCTTTTATTCCCTTGAAAAGGTGAAACTAAATTTACAAAACTTCGCCAATTCTCAAGAAATTTCACCAAACGGCATGAAATTAGTATCAAACAGCTTTGGCACAAGAACGTCAACATACTTCACAACAATTTTCGTACAAGGCATCAAGATCTTGAAGTGTCCTTCCAATCTCCGTCTAGCTATTTTCAACTTAACGGTACTGCAAAAAAAGAAAAAAAATGCATCAGATAATTTGAATTGTAAAGATGAACACGTAAAGGGTGACAAATATGCATGCTTGTTGATAAGAAATGCAAAGGGAGTTTATGCATGTGTGTTAAAAGACTAGCGCTTAAGATTTGCCTAAGATTTGCCAATGATTTGCTGATTGCAAGAATTAAGAGCAAGCTGGAACAAAAACTCTTGTTGGCAAGAAATGCAGAGATTTTATACAACTGATAAAGACATAACTTTGGTCGGTCGCGTTAGGCTTTTCAGCAATAATATAATGATAAATTAGCTGTAAATAATGAACACTTCTTGGTCTTTATTATTGATCGGATTATTACACTTGCTCGGATTATTACACTTGCTCGGATTATTACTTATTTATTACAATTGTGCTCGATTTGACTATTTAATCTCTTATCTTGATCGTTCTCCTTCTTCTTCGATACTCGGCTCTTTCTCTGTTCGGTTAGTTTCTTAATTGGCTAAGCTTTGACTAGTTTGTCTCTTTTCTCAACTTCTCTCTATAATTTTTGAATAGATTTTCTGGGTCTTTTTCTAGGAGGGGTAGTTGGCTATTTATAGGCAACTACGCCTCCTTGGATGTTGACAAGTGTCTCCATCTTAGGTTTTTTTTTAGATATGGGTCCCTAGTTAAGTGGGCTTGGGCTTTTATTAGTATCTACCTCTATTTTCTAGGAAAGGCATGTGATGATCCATCAAGCATTGGATACCCATTTATGAAGTGTGGGTCGATTACTACCCGAATAGAATATTCGGGTCTAATTTTTATGTTCTATCAAGTGCTTCCTGACTTCCTCGGCGTGGTCTCCATGTCGAGAGAGTCATGATCGGTCTGTCGAGGATATTACTTCGGTTTTGCTGTTCCCAAGGTTACATCGAGAAAAGTGATAGATTCATGACTGTTCCCTGGGGCCCATTTGAGGTCATTAAGAGGTCCTATCTTGGTACCCTTTTTCGAGGAAAACCCTTGATCTTCCCCACATTTATCCACTATAAAGGTGCCCCATCCCCCATTATCCCATTTATTATTACTTCGACTGTGACACGATGGCTTCTCCCAAGGGTTCGACAGGAGACAACTCTTCTGATTACGTTGCTTACTTGGAGAATGAGGTCAAGAAGGTTCGCGTCCTGAAAAAGAAATTGGCGGACGTGACCAAAAGATTGTCGGACATGGATGCGGCGCACCACATGACCATGGCTGATAGGGATTGCGCCTTCGAGCGTATAAAGAGGCTCGAGGCTTCGCTGGCTAAGCAAAAGGCATCAAAAAGGGCCTATAAGCTTGCCTTCAAGGAGTTGCATACTCGGTCTAAACCGAGTTCGGATGATGATGAAGATGACTCTTCCTCGGAATAATTAGTCTTTTGTGATTTCTTTGTATCGGGTGTTCTCACCAAGTTGTAATCGAATCATGGAAAAATATTAATAAAACATATTTCATTTTCATTCTTGTCTGTTTATTCCTTTGATACCTTATTGGATGACTTAATCGGTTTTGAACTGCTGTAGTTAGCCATAAATGCTCTTGGGAAGTTCAAGAGGTTGTCTTTCTTCGAGATGACCTTTGATCTACCCCTTGTTTCTTCCTATAAAAGGGGACTGTCCCTGTATTCTTTGTGCAACTCATTCTTTATTAACGTACAAATGGCTTCTCCTCGCGAAGATAGTGGTGACAACCTTCATGAATACGTTGCCCATCTCGAGGAGGAGGTTAAGAAGGCTCGTATCCTCGAAAGGAGGGTTGCCTCTTTGACCATGGAGGCTCGCCGAGCTGATGAGATGGACGAGCGCTTGGAGGCCATGGAGAGTGAATATCAGAAGTCTCTGATCGACAATATTTGGGCTCATGCTCGGATCAAAGAGCTTGAGGCCTCTAGAAACAGGCATATTGCTTCCAAGAGGGCTTACAAACTGGCCCTTAAGGAAGTGTATGCTCGGTCGAAGGGGAAGCTGAATGACGAAGCGGGCCCTTCTACGAAATGATTTTATTATTTTTATTGTATTTCCTTTATGTTGACTGCCTCTTCTGTAATAAAGTATCAATCAATCAATAGATACTTCTTTTTCTTGTTTATATTTGAATTACTTTCCCAATGCAATTTATTTGACTGCGCACGCTTGTGGCTTCTTTAATGACTTTTCTTGGGCTTTGTGTTTGACCTTATCCACTGGACCTTCTTAATCTCTGTATCTGGGGACCACTGGGATTTCTTGAGCCCTGTGCACAAATCTTATCCTTTATATCTTAATTGCTGTACTTTTTCTAGATTGACACGTGCAGAGGCTTTTCGAATTTCGCCCTCTTTTAAATACTAGCATGAATCCAAGCGTTTCATCTCAAGGGACTCAACTTTTAATAACGATTGGTTGCTCTTTCCCACTTAAACTTTTCTTAACAGACGCATCTTTTTAATTATCCCTGTTTCCAAGAGTTTTTTGACGAACGGTTGCAATTCACCACACTAAACCATCCTTAATTTTTCTATAAATACCCTCTCAAGATATGGATTTATTCATAATCTTTTCTTTATCTCCCCTTACCATATATAGAACTTTATCCCATAATCTTTTTAGAATGACCAGTTCTTTCACCAAATCTGCATTGGTCTCGCAAGTGGAGGCTTTTGAAGCTTCCTATGGCCATGCATTAAAACTGTTGAAGGATGCTGAGGAGGAGTTAAAGGTGATGCGTTATCACCATACCGAGATGGTTCGGGAATTAACTTGGCTAAGATCCGAACTGGATTATTGCCGACGTGCTCGTCAGGCTCTAGTCGAAGAGAATGAGGTGTTAAGGGGGAACCCGACACTTCGAGACAGGAATGTCTCTGCCGGGCCCTCTCATCGATACCGATCGACCTCCCCCTAACCTCTCCATTTTCCTTTTTTTTCTTTTGATTTTCTTCAATTTTCTTCATTTCTTCATCTTTTCTCATCTTTTTTTTTCCTTCTGCGCTTCCCCTTTCTTTTTCTTCATCTTCTTTTCCCACCACTACGATGTAACAATCAACCCCGAGTCCCTCGGTTTTTTTTGTTATATCCTTCTTATGTTTCCTTTTTCTTTTCTTCTTACTATCTTTTTCCTTTTTCTTTTTTATCGTGTTCCTTTTACTTTCTTCATCCTCCATTTTCTTTTCACCATCTCTAGCTCTCTCTACTTTTTTCCTTTTTCTATTTCTTCCTTTTCTTTCTCACCACTACGATGCAACAATCAACCCTGTGATCCTAAGGGTTTTGTGTTACTTCTAGGGTTTTTGTTATTTTTCATTTTCCTCTTCTTACTTTTCACTTCTTCTTTATGTTCCTCCTCTTCTTTATGTTCCTCCTCTTCGCTTGATTTGCTGATATAGCTGATCTTCTTTGGCTACGTTGTCCCCTGATGTAATAGATCTCCATGTAATAGATTGTTTTTTGATGTTATCCTCGGATGTAATAGATCTCCATGTAATAGATTGTCTTTTGATGTAATGAACAGTGATGTATCCCATCTTTATTAATGAGAATTATCTTTGCCCCTTTATATTGCACTTCTTTTTATGCTGCACTTGTGGTTTGTCGTTTTTCTGGAATCTTGGACCTTTGAATATCTTGTATCTTTATTTCTTGCTATATTGTAGTATCAAATGTCAGGTCAGGAAATGTGCATGCTCCCAAGTATGTCAGGAAATATGCATGCTCCCAAGTATGTCAGGAAACATCATACTATCTTTCGTTCTATAAGTACTCCTCTTTTTTTTAGTAGTTATCATCTCTCATTTTTTCTTTTATCGTTTGATTCTCCCCCGTCCCCTTATTTTCTTCTGTACTCAACAATTTCCCAGAATGTCTGGACCTGTGGTGAGATATCATGCTCAGATGAAGGGCTTGGATACTGAGGTATCTCGGGTCCGTTGTCGAATGGGAAGGCTTGAGAAGGAGTACGGCATTTTGGCCTTGAGTTTGTTCGGCTCTCACCCCGAAGAGACAGTGAAATGGACCGAGATTTCGGCCTTGAGTCGTCAGCTCGATCACTTGTTGCTTCAGAGAAATCATCTGGCCAACCAGGGTATGATGCCGAGGAGATGTGGGACCATGCTCAAGATGAGTTCGATAACTCCCCTCAAGGCCTAGCTAACATGATAGTTAGGAATGCCCGGCTGGAGGAGCGTGTCGTGGTTCTCACTAGGGAGAAATCCGAACTCTCCACGGAGAACGAAAATTTGGTTGCCATGAATGATTCCTACCAAGCTCGGTTGAACTGCTCTGCTCGTTTTGCTTTCTCTCGGTCTGGTAGTTCGGTTTTTCCACCCATTGATCCTTAGTTAGATTGGGCTGGTTTTCTGATGTATTTCCCGTTTTGGAACTTGTATCTTTTTTTTTTGTATTTGAATCAGATGTATCTTTTCGTATCTCGTGCTTTTGTCTTGTGAACCGTTGCGACGCCTCGCGCTTTGTGCCCTTTGACTCTTTATAAATGCTCTCTATGCTTGTACTTCATTACCCAATCTTCTTTTCTCTCTCTTGTTGATAATTTTTGTTTCCTCTAACTTGCTTTTGTTTGAAATGGCTCCCATTACTAGATCTGCCTCCAAAAAGAAAGCTCTTCTGGAAGAGGAGCCTACCTTCTTGCTACCCCGTCCCCCTGGTTTTGGGGAGGAGGATTTGACTCCTCTTCAGCTAAAAGAGATTGAGACGTCATGGCTGAAACATGATCTCAAGTGTGCTCAGACTGAAGTGAGGAGGTTTAAACAATATTGGGATGCGGAGGGCATTGCTCGTTTCAAAGCCGAGCAAAAATGCAAGTCTCAGTCTTACTCCTTGCAGCAGGCTGAGATGGCGATTGCTCGTTTGATTAGGGAGAAAGAGCGTCTGGAGGAGCTCTTGGCGAAGAAGGATGCCGATATGGGGGGTAGTTCGAAGAAGTAGGATGAGTGTATTTTCTTGTAAAAATTTTCTTTTTGGTTGTATTGTTTTGTGTTTTTCCCCCTTGTGGATGAATAAAACTTTTGCTTTACACTTGATTCTGTCTATTCTGTTTTATTTCTTGTTCGCTTTGCCTTTATGTCAATAACATTCGATGTTTCAGTACACACCGAGCAATGTGCCCGGTTATCCCCCCGGAGAGCGTTGTTAGACTTGACGCTTAACGCCGTCAAGCTAGAAACGGTTTCCGTCCACCTTGTTCGGTGTGTCCTTTGGGTAAGAAATGATTGGGCGTCGAGGATCTTAATCGGGGGTCATCATCGGTGTGATAATATTGGTAGCGTATGGTGGAAGCTTTTCGTGGTAGGGTCCACTGGCCGTTTATTTAGGTGTAATGATGTGACCTGCCTTGGGTAGTGGGATACACTCTGACGTGGCAAAATCTGGAGCGTTTATAAGTTAAAAATAGCAGCGGTTGTTGACTTTTCTATGGTTGGAAAAAAGGTTAACCTCTGTCACACGAAAAGGTGGTTATTATTTTATTCTTTTTGTGACTCCACTCCTTTTTACTGTGCCAAGTAATCCCTTTTGTCTTTATCACATAATTTGCTGAAGAAAATATCCGTCTCTCTCTAAGGTATATTCTTCCCGCCAAAAAGTAAAATCGTTCTGCCTCTCGATCTAGGGTTTCGTTGTATTGTCGATAGATTTGCTGCTTTTCGCGCGTGTTTGCTCAGAATGATAACTGTTGGCCCGAGTGCGGCTAACCTTAGAGGGGGGGGTGAATAAGGTTTTGGCGCTTTTCGCCTAATTAAACTAAGTGCAACTAGCAACCCAACTTTTTAGCTATTCTAAGCTTAGGCGTTTGATAATATTAATGACAAGCTATAATTCATAAACGCAAGCAAGAAAATAAGCAATTGTAAAGGTTGCGGAAAGTAAAAGTAAAGGGAAAGAAAATGACACCGTAGTTTATAGAGGTTCGGCAAACGGCCTACGTCCTCTCCTCGGTACTACCGAGTATTTCACTATAAATAATTTTCCCGGATATTACAATCCTAACGAGCTAATCGACCGATTAAGCTCCCCCTCACTTTATGAGTGTCCCGAAATGAAAAGACCTAGAGCTTTTAAGCAACTCGCTTACAAAGCCTCTACCCGATCACTCGCTCACAAAAATGAGTTTATAAAACACTCGATACAATTTTGTTACAAAAATGTAACTACACTCACTATTCTATTTGCTTCTAAATAAGCTAATTGGTGAGTCTTGGTTGTTGATCGAGCTTGAGTCGCTTTCTTCTTTGATTTCCTCTTTTTCGAAGTATTTCACCAAAATGGTGATAAATTGGGTTTTTATTGAAAGAGGTATTTGGATGATTGATTGGTAAGCTTGGTGGTTCTAGAAAGAGAGATTTGAGGTGGTTTATATAACAGCAAAGTCTGTTTTTCTGGGTTGTGACCGTTGGAGGCAGTTGAGGCTGTTTTAAGCAATTTTCCAGAAAAAGCTGAAAAGCTGTTTTTGAATTCTGTAGAAAACGATCGGTCGTTTTCTACAGTCTATCGATCGTTTTCAGAAAACGATCGGTCGTTATCAGAAAAACGATCGGTCGAATTCTCGACCTGCTCACTGGAAGAATTCTGTACAAAAACGATCGGTCGTTTTTGTACAGTCGATCGGTCGACTGTTCTTCTGGCAGTTTTTCGGTCTTTTTCGAAAGCCCATAACTTCTTTGTTTTAGCTCCGATTCTGGTTCCGCTTGAACCTGTGGCTTCGTTTTTCCAAGCTCTATCTTTCTGGTGTTCTGCAATTTACAAATTCTCTTTTTGGAAAAATCAAGCATTATATCATCGAAATAGAGAAATCGTAAAATCATTAAAAACATAATCAAAGTTATAATCAAAATCAATTATTGAACCCCATGGTTCAACAATAACTGTAAGTGCTTTGTTATTATTATTTTCTTCTTGTTTTAGGGTTGGTATTTGATTTGTTGTTGTGGTCATAGATGTGGCGTTGGTAAATGGTCTTGGTTGTCGATATATGTCTGATGGTTTTTAGTTATGTATTGGATTTACGTTGATTGGGACGGTAGTAAAACGTAGGGTTTCTGGTTAATTTGAGTTGGGGGGGGGGGTGGCTTTCATTGTTTGTGTATTTGGTTAGTATATTGATGGATTTTGGATGATGTTTGGATAGGAAATTCTGACACAATGCGTGGCCCAAGTTGGCCCATTTGTGGAAAATGAGTTTAAGGAGCTTGCCGAAATACCCGCCGATATACACATTCGGCTGCCTGTCTCCGATGAGGAGGTGATGGGATTCGTTCCTGCCGGCGAGGTAGCTGTACATTCCTCGGCATTCTTTACTGGGGGTTTAAAACTTCCTTTCAGTGACTGGGTGGCTTCGTTCTTTGAGGCCGTCCAGATTGCTCCGGCCCAACTAGCCCTGAATGGTTACCGTACCCTAAACGGTATTCAAAGGTTATCGGAGTTTTCCGGGATACCTATTGAACTGAAGGAAGTGTTCGGGGTCTATAGTTTGAGTTTTGAGCGCCGTAGCTCTTATTTGAAGACTATGCGATCCTTCTCTCGGCTTGTCTTCGGTCTGCCGGATACCAACAAGGGGATAACCTTGGTGTTGTGATCGCTTCCGGTGAATGGGGTTGTGTAGGACACCAGATTCCCGGACCTGCTACCAAGGCTCCCACTATTCCAGACCTCGGCGCTCCCAATGTTGAGGCTCTCTTAGCTCTTTGGAAATGGTGGGGGCCTGGACCGATGAAGGATCTAGCGAGCCGTACTGCTCCCATGCTGCTCGGGTACCCTGCGGGGCCAGTGACAAAGGGGAATCCTGCGCCCGAGATCCCTAAAGAGCCCGAGGAGGAATTCTTAAAAGTTGTCCGGGCTCGAAGTGCTGCTCGGGTAGGGAAAAAGCCCGTTCGTTCTAAGAGTCGTGGATCTGACCCCGTCGTTGGAACAACGAAGAGGGCTAGGGGGACCGATACATCGGTCACCGAGGAGGTTACTAACGTTGGCACGGGCGAGGGGGTGTTTGCTGCTTCCCAAGGGGATACCACCGAGGATGCCTCCACGCCTGGCGATGTATGTGTATATGTATATCGATTCTCGTCTTTTGATTGTTGTCGTTTTGTTCGCTAGTTCTTTGCTTTATTAGTTATCTTGTTTCAGCTACTGACTTCTCCATTGGTTACCCTCGCTCTTGCCCGGTCGATGGGTATTATTGTGTTTCAGGGATCGATTGATAACCTATTCAGACATATCAACCTCCTGGTGAATATGGGCGTGGGTACGATGACCCTGCCTGTCATCTCGCCTGTTCGTGCCGAGGACACGAAGGTTCTGCCTGTTACCTCACCCATCCGTACTGAGGATGTAGGCGAGCACAGGGCCCCTGAGACTGGTCCTTCAGGGAAGGAGGTGAGGGAAGAGGTGGAGAAGGAAGCCGTTACCGAGACTGTCGTGGGTGTTGGGAAGGGTGGTGAAGATGAGGTTCCCGAGAGACCTGAAAAGGTGTTGGTGGACGGGGTTGCAATGACCTGTTACATTGACCGATGTGGGGGTGAGCTGTTGGAGCAACCCCGAGTCTTGAAGATGGGGTATACGGCTCTTAAGCCCCTCGTTTACAAGGATGCAGAAAAAATAGCTGCTCGGCCTACAATGTCGGTTATAGAGCAGGCCAACGCCGATGCAATGCGGGTACGTTGTGCTCGTATTTTGTTATATAGGTCGTGATGCTCTTATTTTGGCTGGAATCTGATGTTTTTAAATACAGGTTGTCGTGAGTACCGTGCTGTTAAGGGATCAGATGGCAGCGCTAGGGGCTGATAAAGAGAAGCTGGTGGCCGAGAAGAAGGCCATAGTCGAGGAGAACGATCGGAGGATAAAGGATATGCTTGCGGCTTTCGAGGCCGAGAAAGAGAAACTGGTCGCCGAGAATAAAACCCTGGGCGATAATTATGACAAGCTGTCGGTGGACATCTTACACATGACCGAGGAGGTCGGTAAGTTGGAGGCCGAAAAAGAGAGCATGGTCGATAAGTACGACCAACTAGAGGCTGAGAATTTGCTCATGGTGGAGGACGTTGAAGCCGAAAAGGCCGAGGTTGCTGCTCTGAAAGCGGCGCATGCTGAGGAGCGGACAAAGTTCGCAATGATGGCGAATTTCTCCGTCTTTTGCGCTCATGTGCGTGCGCTCAATTTCGCGAAGGTGCCCTTGTCGAATCGGGCGTGGTCGGAATTGGTGTATCCCTGTCCTCATGGTGCACCTTCGATACCTTTAGACTGGGCGAATCTTCGGGAGGAGGAGCTTCCTCGGCTGCCAGGGCAGACTATATCGACAGCGCTCCGTCCCCATTCCGTGTCGGCCCCGTCCACTCCTCGTCCTGATGTTACCTCTACTCCCCCACCCGCATCTCCTCAGGTGGAGCCTTGAACATTTTTCTTGCAGTATTTTCTATGTAGCTTAGTGTAAAGTCTTTTGGTACCCGAATTTTTGGTTTCTTTTGTATCTAGAAAGATATTCTTTTGGGAAGTGATAATATAGGTGTTGTGCTTTCTTTCTGTTTGGCTTTCCCGAGTTAATTTCCCTTTTTGAGGGTCATCATATTTTGAAGGATGTGAAAACAAAATATTGTCAGGTACCTAATAACTCTCTTGCCATGGTGGTCTGGACCTCGCCTAGTCGTAGCGTAAGTGACGTTATAGATGGTCTTGAAAGATCTAAGGCTTTCCTAACTGCTGAATTGAATTCTGCTCGTCATGAAGTCGAGGATCTGAATGTTCATATTTCAAACATGTCGATTCGGTTACGTGACTTGGGATAGAAATTCAGCAAAAAGACCGCATATTATACGGCGAACAAGGGTAAGGCGAAAGAGCTTCTTGGTGCACTTCGGCGCTCTCGTGATGAAGCCCGAGGCCGTGTGACGAGCTTTAACTTGGTCCTAGGGGCCGTTTTCGAGGATGCGGACCTGCTGCTATCCTTTGTCAAAGCGTATTGGGCCCGAGTTCGCGCTTTAGAGGTGCTCGAGCATGTAAAAGGGATGAATGGTGTTGCCCGGGCAGAACGCATGGTTGATGCGACGGCCGGGATAACTGAGACCACGGCTGCCTTGAACCGAGTCGATGCGGTCGTTCGTGAGCGCTTGGGGACGCAAATTGTTTCACTGCGAGATATTCATTTTGCTGACGTCGCAGAGATCTCAGCGTCGGTTGATGGGTTATCGGATTAATGACGGAGTAGCTTGTTTTGTCGTTTTATTTGTAGCTTGTAAAGAAATATTCGTTTTTCCATTTTCGTCTTTTCTTTTCTTGTGGTTGAATATTCATCTCTTCCCCTTCTGCCCCATCTTTTTTTTATAGGCACACGCTGCTACGTCGCACCAGGCTGGTTCTCCATGCCTACTTACTCCGGGGCTAGGACCTACTGGTGCTGCCCGGGACGAGGTCTTATCTGGTGCGGCTAGTGAAGTGCCTGCCAACTGGCCTTACATCGTTTTGATGGGCAAGAACGTCAAGTTGATCGACCAGTGTGCCCGACTTCGTTCCAAGTTGAAAACTCAGGCGTCCTCTTTCCGGGAATATGTTCGCCGTGTCGAGCATGTTTTTGAGGTTCAGGAGCGTCGTTTGGATCGATATTGGCGTGTAAAGGAAAACTACTTCGGCAAACTAAAGTCGTTGGTAACCAAAGCCAACATGTTGGTGAAGTATTTCCGTTTGTCTCGATCCAGATACGATGCTGCTGCGGTTTGGATCAAAGCGCGTAACCTCCCCTTCGAGGATGCTCGCCGCAAAGCGGCCTCGGATGCTGACGAGATCGCTAAAGGAGCCGAGTTCGCAGCGCGGCTTGAGACGCTGACCTGCGTTGGTGCTTACACGACCAATTTCGACGCACTCATCTCTGAGGAACGGTTTGATGGCGAGGAGACAGATGAGGACACAACGACGGATGACGAAGAGGTTGAGCTCGGTCAATTACCGTCGTGCTCCTCCTGTAGTAGCTCTTCTTAAATCAGTTTCTTTATTGTTGGTGGTATCTTGTTGCCTCCGTAATGCGGGCGAGGACTATTTGTTTTTTTCTTTTCTTTTTTTGTACCTTCCCATTGTCGCATTGCGATTTGATTGATTGGATCGATTTTTCCTTGCTGATTGCTTTGTTATTTCGTTATTCGTGTATTGGATATGCTTCTTGTTGATATCTCATTGTTCAGATTGATTTTCCTTCATTGTTTTCGCCATTTTGTATTCCATCGCCGGCATAATGTGACCTGAATTCTTCTTCTAATTTCAGTACCTGCATATATGCCTCATAGTATTCCTAGGCGTTCATTTGAAAACACGCCATGTTGGGAATTTCATAGTATTCCTAGGCGTTCCTTTGAAAACACGCCATGTTCGGAATTTCATAGTATTCCTAGGCGTTCCTTTGAAAACACGCCATGTTGGGAATTTCATAGTATTCCTAGGCGTTCCTTTGAAAACACGCCATATTCGGAATTTCATAGTATTCCTAGGCGTTCCTTCGAAAACACGCCATGTTCGGAATTTCATAGTATTCCTAGGCGTTCCTTTGATAACACGCCATGTTCGGAATTTCATAGTATTCCTAGGCGTTCCTTCGAAAACACGCCATGTTGGGAATTTCATAGTATTCCTAGGCGTTCCTTTGAAAACACGCCATGTTGGGAATTTCACAGTATTCCTAGGCGTTCCTTTGATAACACGCCATGTTCGGAATTTCATAGTATTCCTAGGTGTTCCTTTGATAACATGCCATGTTCGGAATTTCATAGTATTCCTAGGTACTCTGGCCGTTTGGGAATTTAAGCTGCACTCGTTAGACAGCATAATAAGATATTTTACTCATTCAAAAGATAAAAGATAATGCCATTAAGTAGGAGGGGTAAGGTAGCACCTGTACTTGTACTAGTGTTTGTCAGATAGTCTATACGTAGTACTTCTTTAGGTTAGCCACATTCCAAGAATTCTTTTCCCCTCGGCTGTTGGCGAACAGGACGCTTTTGAGTTTGTAAGAGACTGCACTCGTTCGCTTGACGATTTCGTATGGGCCTTCCCAAGTAGGGCTTAGTTTACCATGTATTTCGTTGCGGGTATAGACCGTTACTCGTCGCAGCACCAGTTCTCCCACCGTGAATTCTTTGGATCCTTTTACTCTTTTGTCATAAGTTTGCTTCACGCTTTGTTGGTATTTGGCTAGTGTAAGGGCTGCTATTTCTCGTTTCTCGTCTATCATGTCGAGTTCTTCTCTCATTCTTTGCTCATTTTTTCCCTGCTCGACTAAAGTCGTTCGGAGCGTGGGTAGCCCGATTTCTGTTGGTATGATGGCCTCGACACCGTATGCTAAGCTAAACGGGGTTTCCTTGGTGCCTGTCTTCGGCGTAGTTCGGCACGACCACAAGACATTGAGTAGCCGCTCGGGCCATCTCCCCTTTGCTTGCTCAAGGGTTGTCTTGATGCCGTCTAGTATCGTTCGGTTTGACACCTCGGCTTGCCCGTTTCCTTGTGGGTATGTCGGCGTCGAATAGAATTTTCGGATACCTAGTTCCTCGTACCACAGCTGTAAATTGGCATCTTTGAACTGGGTTCCGTTGTCGGCGACAATAGCGTACGGTATACCGAACCTAGTGATGATGTATTCCCAAATGAATTGTTTGACGTTGCTGGCTTTGATTTCTCGGAGGGGTTTAGCTTCGACCCATTTGGTGAAATAATCCGTCGCGACGATCAGATATTCCACACTTCCAGGTGCTTTAGGGAGTTTACCGACTAAATCAATTGCCCACTGGGCAAACGGCCATGGAGCCGATACTGGGGTCATCAGAGACGAGGGGAGCCGTGGTATCTTGGCGAATCGTTGGCACTTGTCGCAACGTTGTACGTATACATCCGCGTCTCGCTTGATATGGGGCCACCAATACCCTTGGGTGACTGCCTTGTTGGCAAGGGATCGCCCTTTGATGTGTGCTCCGCAGGATCCTTCATGGATTTCCTCCAAGACTGGCAGTTGCAGTTCGGGCGGGACGCACAGTAAGTGGGGTCCCCGGTAACTAGATTTGTATTGTTTGTCGTCCTCGGATAGCCAGAACCGAGGAGCTTTTCTCGTAATTTTCAATGCTTTTATCTTGTCGGCTGGGAGAGTTCCGTTTCGCAGATAGCGAGTCATGTCATCCATCCAACCCAGCTCGTACTGTACTGACGTCACCTGGTTTACCCTTTTAATTATGCTCGGGGTCGACAGTAGTTCCACTGTGATCGACCGGGTGTCGGTCAATGTTAACGTCGAGGCTAGGGTGGCCAAGGCATCGGCATGTGCATTTTCGGTGCGATTGATTTTTATTAATTCGCACTGTTCGAAGGTAGCCATCAAGCTTTGGACTTTTTCCTAGTATAGGATCATTCTGTCATCTTTGGCTTGGTACTCGCCGGTGGCTTGATTGACGATCAGCATGGAGTCTGAACTTGCAATTAAGTGGGAGCACCCGAGGGACCGGGCAATGAGCATGCCATTTATCATGGCTTCGTATTCTGCCTCATTGTTGGTAGCTCGGAAGCTCAGTTTTATGCTTTTTTCGATGATTGCTCCCTCTCTAGACTTTAGGACGATCCCTGCTCCTGATCCGTCCTTGGTGGCTGACCCGTCGACATGTATCTGCCAGTGTGATTGCGAGGACAGAGCCAAAGGCTCGTCATACCCTTCGGTTAATTCTGTGACGAAATCGGCCAAGACTTGTCCCTTTATGGCATGTCGGGGTGCGAACTTGATATGGAATTGGGATAGTTTGACCCCCCAGGCGGCAACTCGGCCGCTACTCTCCGTCCGTCGAAGTGATTCTTTGATATGGAATTTCGTGTATACCTGGACCTGATAAGCTATGAAATAGTTTGGCAACTTTCTGGTTGCTACGACCAATGCCAGACACAGCTTTTCCAAGGGTAGGTAACGTGTTTCGGCTTCGACCAGAGTTTTGCTGACGAAGTAGATCGGAAATTGTTCGCGACCTTCTTCTCTTAGGATAACTGCACTCACAGCTGTAGTGGAAACTGCTAGGTAGCATGCCAGAATATCTCCTTTGTTCGGCCTGACTAGCAGTGGCAGCGTCCTTAAGTACTCTTTGAGGTTGTTGAAAGAAGCTTCACACTCCGGGTCCCACACAAATTTTCTATCCTTCTTGAGTGATTCGAAAAACGGTCGTCCCTTGTCTGCGGATCGACTGATGAACCTGCTCAATGCGGCCATCATTCCCGTGAGCTCTTGTACCTGTTTCTTATTCTTGGGCGCTGCTAGGTTCCGTAGAGCCGTTATTTGATCGGGATTAGCCTCTATTCCTCGTCGGCTAACCATATGCCCCAAGAATTTCCCTTTGCTGATGCTGAATGCACACTTGCTCGCATTGAGTTTCAGTTTGTGCTCGCCCAACGTTCGGAAAACGTCTCTGATATCTTGAAGGTGGGATGTAGCTCTTTCGCTTTTGACGACCATGTCGTCTATGTATACCTCCATCGTCTTCCCTATATGATCTTGACATACCCTTGTTATCATCCTTTGGTATGTTGCTCCTGCATTGCGTAGGCCGAACGACATTACCGTATAGCAATAATTTCCCAAAGGCGATATAAACGAAGTCTTTTCTTGATCTTCGCGGGCGAGGGAAATTTGATGGTATCCTGAGTACGCGTCAAGGAAAGTCATCCGTTCTGCTCCCGCAGTTGCGTCTACCAGTTGATCAATCCTCGGAAGGGGAAAGTGATCTCTCGAACAGGCTTTGTTGAGATTGGTGAAGTCTATACAGACTCTCTCCTTTCCGTTCTTCTTTGGGACGACGACCGGGTTAGACAACCATTTTGGATAGTAAACCTCCCTTATGGCTCCGGCTTCCAATAGCTTTTATACTTCAGCGATTATAGCTGCTCTGTGCTGTACAGACACTTTTCTGCTCCTTTGAGCTATCGGCTTGTATTCGGCATTAACACTTAGGTGGTGGCATGCCGTTTCGGGGTCTAGGCCTGGCATGTCTTTGGGACTCCAGGCGAATTTATCAACGTTGCTGAAGAGGAATGCTTCTAACTCTTCGGATTCCTGTTTTAGAAGGTTATCGCCGAGGAGGAAGTAGTGCTTCTCGTCCATATCTGGGATATACACCTTCCTAAGTGTTTCTCCTACTTGTTCTTCAACAACCCTCTCGGTTTTGGATATTTGGTTGATCAGCTTCTTTGTGCTGGTGGGTTGTTTGACAACGATCAGCTGTTTTTGCAGGGCTGCGGTAATGTCTTCACAGCGTCTTGAATCTTTTTGACATCCTCTGGCTGTCTCGATCTCTCCCCTGTCATTTGGGTATTTGACTTTTTGGTGGTAGGTCGAGGGTATGGCCCGCATGGCATGCAGCCAAGGTCGGCCCAAGATTGCGTTGTGACCGGAGTTGTCGTTGACTACTAAGAACTCCACGTGAACTGAAACGGATCCAGTTGTGACATTGAGGACGATCTTACCCAAAGGTTTAGTCGTCTCGGAGATGAACCCGATCAATGTGACATCGGTAGGCTAGAGATCTTGTAGCTTGAGTTCCATCTTGTCGAAGAGCTCTCTGTACATGATATCACAAGAGGCTCCTTGGTCGATAAGCACCCTGCTGACCGTGTCGAGGCCAATTTGAACACGGAGATTAATGGCGTCCCCATAGGGGTAAATCACCCCTTCCTCGTCAAGACCCGAGAAGGAAATGGGTGGATGTCGTCGGGGCGTGCATTGTCTTTTAGAGGTCGACGCTTGTGACGCCTTGGCTACCTGGCCGAAGTGCGCCAGTTGCCGTTGTCGTGATCGTTCTCCACCTGTTCCCTTGGGTCGTGACATGTGAACGACGTTGATCGTTTTGCCCTGTCGGTTGTCGACTCCCTCGATGGCCAGTTGTTTGTCTTTAATCCCCGCGCCTTTGATGAATTTGGCTAGGTATCCCGCATCACCCCACTGGTTCATTCTCCATCGCAGGTTACAGCAATGCTCAGTGAGATGGCCGTGATCCTCATGATATGCGCAGAACAGCTTGGAATCTCTCTGATTGGGGGGAGAGGTGATCGGTTGTGGTCGGGAATACCAACTTTCCCTGCATATATCCTTGAGGATATCTTCGGTAGATAGGTTGAAAGTGTATCGCAGCTCGACCGGTTCGAAAGTGTTTCGGTGTTCCCTCTCTTGAAGCCGACCTTGTTGAAACGGTTTGGTGGGCATTGGGTAGGTGAGCTGGAGCGGTTTCTGTTCGTTGATCGTTGTTTGGTATGCGATCTGGAGTGGCTTGGGCTCGAGTGTTCGTGGTCGCTCTACCCTGCTATGGACCTCGGGACCCTTGCCCTTTCTGGTCGGTTGGAATGTTTCTCCCTGGTTATTCCTAACTCTTTTGCGACCCACCTGCGCCTCCCGAACCGATTCTCTCCTTGGTAGAGTTCGGTTGAGGAAACGCAGTTCATCATTTTTATCAGTGAGGTGGGTACAGTAGGCCAGCAGGGAATCAGTGGTCGGGAAGTTTTTGCCTATGAACTTCCTTCTCGCCCAGTAGGCATTAGGGATGGAGTTGATAAAGTTCTGGATGGCTATATTATTGACGTACTGTGGAATCTGGTTTGCTACGTCGATGAAACGTATGCAGTAGTCGTTGAGTCTTTCATTCGGCGTCATCGTCATTTTTAGAAAGGTTTCGACGCTAACCTTCTTCTTCCGATGAGCAGCGTATCGGGTGGAGTACGCTCTTAGCAGCTCTGCCCAGTCTCTAATGGAGCCCCGTGGTAAGTTGTGATACCATGACGAAGCCTCTTAGCCCAAGTTGTTTTTGAAAAATTTGCACATCAGTGCATGGTCATCACTCCACAGTTCCATCTTCGTCTTGTAGTGCCTCAGATGGTCGATAGGACAACTCCTTCCATCATATAGCCTGAACTCGGGGATGACGAACCCCATAGGATTGCGGTACCGCGTGATCTGTTCGGTACATGGGGTTTCTTGGCATACGTTCCAAGCCTGTTGGAACGCGTCATCCGTGACTTGGTAGGGGGGAGGGTATCCCCCCTGATGTGGTGGTGGGCCATATCCCTCCCCGATCATGTGTTCGGGATATCTACCGTCGTTCGTGTGGGTGTCGAGGACACGTTCCCTATGAGTGTTTGGGTGGACGATTATCGGAGGGATAATCTCTGGGACATTGCCCCCTTGATGGGGCACTCTTGTATCGGTTTGTCGACCTGCTGCTTCCAGGGCGGCCCTGTAAGCTGAATCTTCCGCTTCACGGCGTAGATCTTTGTCTGTATTGGCGAGTTGGGTAATTGGCAATTTGATGCCGGCTGCTGTCATGGCCGTCATGCATGCCGCCAGTTGAGCTTGTAGCTGGGCGTAGTTCCTTTCATCGGCTAACGGAACAACGTGTTGTACTTCCACCGTGGGTGGTGTAATTATCCTCGGCGGATGAGTCGGTAGTCGGGACAATTGTTCGAGTACATGATCCCCGGGCATACCAAACCGGTGAGCTTCGTTCGTTTGTAAACGAGCACCGGAGTTGACCGAGGCTGTTGGCAAAGGGACTCTTGAGCTCGGCCCTGCTTGGGATCCGGGTAGGCGTCTTCGTGCACGCCTTAATACGGGCATGACTTGTTCGTCATCCGAGGACGAGGAATGTTCGTCAACAATCCCTTCAAGTTGTTGGGGTTGTTCTTGGTTGACATAAGAGGTTGTTGGTTGGTTTCCGGACTGGATAGCGTCATATCTGTCACGGATGGCGAGTAGATCGTCGAGGTCTTGTTGGCTAATTTGCGCGTTTTGGTTATTGGTTTCTACTATCTCGGGATGGGTTTCTTCTACATTGGTCACCATTGTCGCTCGTCTGGTAGAGTATTGGTATTCGAATTCTAAACTAGTTGGGAACTAGATGATTCCCGGAGACGGCGCCATTTGATAAATCCATAAGTTTGGTCGGTCGCGTTAGGCTTTTCAGCAATAATATAATGATAAATTAGCTGTAAATAATGAACACTTCTTGGTCTTTATTATTGATCGAATTATTACACTTGCTCGGATTATTACACTTGCTCGGATTATTACACTTGCTCGGATTATTACTTATTTATTACAATTGTACTCGATTTGACTATTTAATCTCTTATCTTGATCGTTCTCCTTCTTCTTCGATACTCGGCTCTTTCTCTGTTCGGTTAGTTTCTTAATTGGCTAAGATTTGACTAGTTTCTCTCTTTTCTCAACTTCTCTCTATAATTTTTGAATAGATTTTCTGGGTCTTTTTCTAGGAGGGGTAGTTGGCTATTTATAGGCAACTACGCCTCCTTGGATGTTGACAAGTGTCTCCATCTTAGGGGTTTTTTTTAGATATGAGTCCCTAGTTAAGTGGGTTTGGGCTTTTATTAGTATCTACCTCTATTTTCTAGGAAAATCATGTGATGACCCATCAAGCATTGGATACCCATTTATGAGGTGTGGGTCGATTACTACCCGAATAGAATATTCGGGTCTAATTTTTATGTTTTATCAACAACTGTTTATAAGACAATGGCTTAGGACTAATTTGCTGATTGCTGGAACTAAACTCAAGCTGGAACAGTAACAGAGCAGACTAACTAAAGATACTCCTGTTGGCAAGAAATGCATATGGCTTTTACACTAGCTGACTTGTCAAACGTATAATTATCAAAATGTAAAAACTAAAAAGTAGAAAAGAATAAGTCACTAGAAGATTATCTACAAAGAACAAAAGATGGTTTCATAAATTTCTAGGAAGTACAGCTATATCACAGGCTTGTTCTTTTTGAGAAACTATCATAGGCTTATTTTAGGATAAATGCTCACATAAGCATGTAATATGATAATACTAACAAACCTTGATGAAACCAATTTCCTTGGCGTTACTACGAAAGCACTGCCTGCAACACATGAGGCCATACTTTCTGATCAACCCATGAGGATTTCCACAAACCCGGCTGTAAATTGTAATTCAAGCAAAAAAAAACCAACACAAGTTTAAAAGCAATAAAAGAAACAGTTTCACTACAAAAAAATAAAATGTTTGAGGTACATAACAATAAATAGAGTTGGGTATTTAAGCTTCTAGGTTATGTAACATCACCAACAATCCTGTTGGCATTGAGAAACAAATAATAATGAAGAAAGAGGGCTCCATTCAAAACAGCTTGGTAGTACGGAGTAGTTACCCCTCTCCAAATTCAACAGAATCAACACACACTGTAACGAATTTGCAATATAATTTTATTTTCTGAGAACTAGTTTAATAATTTTATACAAGCACTTAATTGTATAAGCCTAATAAGCTTCCCATGTCTGCATACTATTCCCGCTACTAGCAAATAACAGTAACGACAAGAGCGGGTTACAATATACATAATCTGTTGGTAGAATTCAATAATAACAGAAAGTTATATAGCCTAAACCTATGATTTTCCTCAATAGATCATGCACATAAATTGACAAAGTGCAATGACAGCAGAAAATTATAGCCTACAACCTCTGTTTTGTTGTCAACAGATAATGTATATACATTCAAAATGTATAAACCTGCTAGTGCATAAGCTGTAAGAACAATCTAGTAGAAATGCAACTGTAAATCCAAGCATAAAATGGTCAATGTCGATCAATATCAGCAACGAGAATGGATAATTAAATTATTCTGCTGACAGAGAGCAACAATAAAATTTTCAATAACTAAAAGTGACAGTAAAAAAAGGGGCTAGAAGTATAAGAATATGCTACAAGCCATAAAAACGACCATAGTGGAAGGAAACAGCATATATACACATAAGGTGATCACTGCTGACAAATACCAGCAAAGAAAAAGACTTATTGCACTAATTAGTTAACAGAGCACGACTGTGACGTATACTAATTGCAATTAGTCTCTCTCTCGCTCTCTCGCTCTCTCGCTCTCTACCCCCAAGGCCTCTTCAATACTATTTCGTGCTTGTTTAGCTGCACCTTTTGAGTTATAGATTACAGTAATATACAAATAAACCTTACAAGAAAGTTATGAATATCATGTTAGAACTTCTATATTACTGACAAACGAATGTGGCAAACCACTTAATAAACACGCACGCACGCACAAACAACACATTTACATATAAGTTGAGAAACTCAAGTGTCAAATGTTAAAAGATATCTAAACATACTAGACTACTAGTGAGCAAGCCATATCGGCAATCATAGTGGCAAGGAACAGAATATACAATCATAAGATGGTCACTTTGGTCAATATCGCCAATAGAATGGGCTACTTGTGCTATCCATTAGCAAACACATAGCAACATAAACAATTTCCTTTTCACCCTCTACCTCTTCTAAAATACACCAACACATACACGATATATTCACAAGGTGCAAGTATGGATGCAAGTTTTAAGAAAAATACTGTTTAATAACTAAAGAAATGAAATTGTCAAAACATATTTTCAAGTCGACTGGAGTTTAGTTGATGCCATGGTAGAAGCTAAAGGCTCAACCCCCAACAATTATTCCAAGCTGCAGATAATATATTACATGCAATGCAAAAAATTCAAGGCTTAATAGCTTAAAAAAGCACATACGAACTTTCAAACAGACACTATAAACATAAACGGTGTTTCACCGTGCTTTCAAAGATTAATAGTCAACAAGCATGCTAGAAAACAAGAGTACAAGACATGTGGATAGACAATGTCACCTAACTTATTCGAAAAACTAATAACAGTTATAAATGATAAACCGTAATTCACAAGCCATGTGAGACATCTTTTATTCATAAAATTCAAATGTGCAATCACCCCAATGCACAAGTTATATAAATAAGGGTCTTCATCTAACTCATCAGAAGATTATTAAAATTTACGAACATACTAGTGCAAAAGCAACACAAGCACTCATAGTGAAATGCAACAGCATATGCAAGCATAAAATGATCATTTGAATAGGCAATAAAAAGGGTTATCACACTATTTATAAACCGATTAGCACATATTTCTTTTCACTAACCATTTCTCTCCTTAAAACCCACAATCACAAATATATATTCACTAAAAGCACATATTTTGAGAAGAACGATTACACAATCCACAAATGTATGAGCAAGTAAAAAGTAATAGATAAACCCATATCACATATCTTAGAAAAGACAACAATAGTTATAAAACCATACAAAAACATTTACACATTGATACTAAACAACTTAGTAAATTATAAGAAATGTCTTTGTTTCAATAACACATATTTACTAAAAGTCTAAAAACCAAACAAAAACACGATTCTCTTAATAAATAAAAACCCCTTAATCTGTAATAGATCAGAGCTGCTACGTTTAAAAGTGAAAGATACAATCATACAATAGAAATGAGAAATGCATGTGAATGTAAATATGTTGGTCCATGTATATGAATCTTTAGTGAGAAAATAGGAATAAAAACATTTAAACATTGATCCTAGAGAACTTGCTAAATTTCAAGAAATGCCTTGGTTTAAATAACACATACTACTATTTACTAAAAGTCTAAAAATCACAGAGAAGGAAATGAAACAAAAAAAAAAAAAAAACGATCTCTTAACAAAGAAGAAAGACATGTGAATGTAAATATGTTGGTTCATGTAAATGAAAATTTAGTGAGATAATAAGAAAATATAGATAAACTCATATCACATATTTTAGAAAAGACAACAATATTTGTAATACAATATATAAACATTTAAACATTGATCCTAGAGAACTTACTAAATTTCAAGTTTCAATAACACATATTCACTTAAAGTCTAAAATGTCACGCCCCAGATTTCATTAAAACCCGAGACATGAATTTGAAAACTAAAGAAAACACTGGAAGAAAATACAACTTTCTAAGCACACTTCTCCGACTTATATTACACAAAAATATTATATTACATTAGTACGTTTTCTACACAACTACTCCTAATGTACATCATTTACAAAGTATTACACCAAACTAAATAGGCTCCGAGTGTCTAGGCTACCCGCACAACCCAAAATCTAGCCCGCTCACATCCCCGCTCAACAGCTTAACCTGTCCTGGAACTCTGTACATCCGAACCTCCACCTAGAATAATAAAATAAACAAAGACGAGAAAACGAAGGAAAAGAGTGAGTCAACTATTCATTATATATATATACGTCAACAAACTAAAAATAAATAAATCATGCAATGCATATATATTTAGTTATTTATATATGTATTTTGACTGTTTATTTCTCCTCCGCTAACCTCCGCTACTACAACTACTTACGCCAAGTGGCGTGACTCGATAAACGACTCAAATGTGTATAAAGTCGGATTCACAAATAAAGTGCCGGATCACTCCTCAGATCCACGTATGGAGTCAACTCCTCATGAAACCATACGCCGGCTATTGCCGTATTTCCCGTGAGTAGCAAGCTCGCCGGAACCCCTTTTGGCACGTGAACCCTAAACCAATAAAAGACCGACAACAAAAGAAAATGATTCACGACAACCCCACACCACTCTTTATTTTTCTTTCCAGGATGATTACTTCATGAATTATATGATGAATTATATGATACAACATTAACCTTAAATATATGCTACTGTATTCACTATAACAACTATAACTATGAAGCACACATTACTAATAAAATTATCATGCACTCAGATGATCTACTAGTCAATAAACTACCAAAGAAAACACTGATTTCTGAAAAAAAACACATGGAGCCTCATTACTCCAATTTACTCATCAGTTATATGTTAGAACAATATATATAGCCACTGAAATCCTAGAAGCAAATATCATATTCATCGTTTGCATCAACAGCCATATAAACCTAACATTTTTCTCAAAGGAGTGGCCCCCAAAACATGCAGAAAATAAACATAACAGATGCTATATAAAGATAGAAGTGATTATTGAGCTGCTACCACACTACTCAGTAAGGAATTTCGGCACAAAGGACCGGGAAAAGGTTGCCATGCGTTTTCATATTCATCCACAAAACCTTACTGGGATGATTTCTATATGGGCCATTTCCTGATCTAGCTGTTCTGATCTAGCTGTCATCTCTGCTCACTGACCCACTCCGAATTCAGATTTGCTGCTTAAAAATAGTTACATTTGTTTCTACAACCTTGTTTAGCGATATTAAAACACTGTGGCTCTGAAATATTTATGTTGAAAGGTCGTTTCTGAAAAGTTCCTTATTTCAAAGAACTATCTAACAAAGCGTTACATATTCTTGTCATCCTAGCGAGTAAAACTTTGCCCTTACGTACCAAGCGGTACCTCAGCAAAGTCACTGAACAGCAAGTTCAGTTGCACACCTGAGACTACATGTAATATTACTTAAGAAACAACAAATATCAAAAAGGAACAGGAAATCGATTCCTGCACTAATACAACACAAAACACTCCCCTTTCAGTACCGAAACGGTACCTTTATGAAGCTCAACACCGGCTGGAAATACAGCAGCTGGGTAAACGTTGATTTACGCTTTAAAATTGAGAGCAAACCCGCAAGGAATCGTCTAAAAACAATAACCAAATACAGATTTTATCAAAATTACAGAACAGATTTTTGCAAACTGATTTTAACCTACCAGAAAGGAGATTAAATCGACAAACCATACCTCAAAATACTCTCCTTTGCAATAGCTATCTAACGGAGAAGACGGATTGAAAAACGGATAATCGATTCAAAAGAAAACAGGGTTTAAAGTGTGTTTATATATATATATATATCTCTGTATCTTCCTTTCTCTGTACATATCTATCTGTATCTTATATATATATATATATATATATATTTCCATATATATCTGTTTCCAATTCTTTCTTGTCTTAATAGGCAATATACATATATAGTATATCTAGTTTCCACTATTTACATATACATCAACTATTATCAACTATTATCATCTATCTATCTATATATATATATAGTATAGATATTGCCAAATTTATATCATACAAGTATATTAGAAATACTACATTTTGAAATACTACATTTTCTATATTTGTACTTTGAATAAATATATATATAAAACTCGGGTTATTACATCCTCCACAAGTTATAAAATTTTCGTCCTCGAAATTTCAAATGTACCTTCATTGTCAAACAGCTCTGGATACTTGGAGCGAATCTCACGCTCTCGTTCCCACGTTGTCTCCTCCGTCCCATGATGCCTCCACATGACCTTCACCAGTCTAATAGACTTATTACGGAGTACTTGCTCCCGCCGATCAATGATTCGAATCGGTCGAATCTCATAGGAAACATCTTCGTCTATTTCTACATCTGACCAATCTAGAACATGTGAGGGATCAGGTTCGTACTTCCGAAGCATAGAAACATGGAATACAGGGTGGATTCTTGAGAGTTGAGTTGGTAAAGCAAGTCGATACGCTACTTCTCCAACTGTTTCCAGAATTTCAAATGGCCCAATGTACCTTGGTGACAATTTTCCTCGCTTCCCAAACCTCATTAGCCCCTTCCTAGGTGAAATTTTTAAAAATACGTGGTCGCCAACCTCAAATGACAGTGCTCTCCTCCTTCGATCCGCATAACTCTTTTGACGACTACGAGCCGTTTCAAGTCGTTGCCGAATCAGTTTCACCTTCTCTGTTGTGTCCTGCACCAAGTCAGGCCCCAACAGAGCAGTTTCTCCAACCTCACTCCAGCACACGGGTGACCTGCAAGGTCTTCCGTACAAAGCCTCAAAAGGTGCCATTTGTATACTTGACTGATAGCTATTATTGTAAGAGAACTCCACCAAGGGTATGTAAGGCTCCCAATTACCACCAAAGTCGAGTAAACAAGCTCTCAACATATCTTCTAAAATCTGTATAATGCGCTCGGATTGCCCATCCGTTTGTGGATGAAAAGCTGTACTCATCGAAAGTTTCGTACCTAAGGACCTTTGTAAACTCTCCCAGAACCTCGACACGAATCTCGGGTCTCTGTCGGAGACGATCGAAACTGGCACTCCATGCAAACGTACAATCTCCTTGATGTATTGGCGACTTAGTTTTTCGATGTTGTCTGCTATTCGCATCCCAAGGAAATGTGCAGACTTAGTTAGTCGGTCAACAATGACCCATATAGCATCGAATCCGCTTCGAGATCTAGGTAATCCCGTCACAAAATCCATCGTAATTCGCTCCCACTTCCATTCTGGTATCTCCAGCGGTTTCAACAGTCCACCTGGTCGTTGATGTTCGATTTTCACTTGCTGACATGTCAAACATCTCATCACATGGTCCGCGACATCTTTCTTCATACCAGGCCACCAAAATTGTCGTTTAAGGTCATGATACATTTTATTTCCTCCGGGATGTACTACAAGCTTAGAATGGTGAGATTCCTTGAGTACTTCTTTCCGAACACCAAGTGGTACAAAGAGTCGACCTTGAAATCTGAGTCCACGATCTCCGGATATTACCCAATCGTTTAATTCTGGTTTACTGTGAATTCTTTTTCGGTAATCTTCTGATGCTTCATCTTCACATTGAGCTGCAATTATTTTAGTTACTAAAGTAGGTTGCACCGTCACAGTAAATAAAGTCACACGATCCCCGTTGTCGACCAGATCCAGCCCAAACTCATTAAGTTCACGCATCATCACCCATTCTTTAGTTGCCAAACTTGCCAACAAACAGCGTGTCTTGCGACTTAGTGCATCAGCAACTACATTTGCCTTTCCAGGGTGATATTGAAGGTCGAAATCATACTGGTCAAGGTATTCCATCCATCTCCTCTGTCTCATGTTCAAGTCTCGCTGCGTGAAGATATATTTGAGACTCTTGTGGTCCGAAAATACTTCAAATCTCTCTCCATAAAGGTAATGCCTCCAGCACTTTAAAGCAAGTACCACTGCCGCCAATTCCAGATCGTGGGTCGGATAGTTCTTTTCATGTATCTTTAACTGTCGTGACGTATAGGCCACCACCTTACCTAGTTTCATAAGCACACAACCCAAACCTTCTTTGGAAGCGTCACAATACACCATATACCCCAATCCTCGCTCCGGAATTATTAAAATCGGTGTCGATGTTAGTCTTTTCTTTAGCTCTTGAAATGCACTTTCGCATTTAGCATCCCATTCAAACTTAACCCCTTTACGAGTTAGCCTCGTCAAAGGCGCAGCTAACCTCGAAAAGTCTTGAACAAATCGACGATAATAACCTGCCAGTCCTAAGAAACTCCGGATTTCGAATACGTTCTTTGGCTGTTCCCATTCAACTACCGCTTCGATTTTCGACGGATCTACAGATACCCCATCTTTTGAGACAACATGTCCCAAAAATTTCACTTCTGGTATCCAAAACTCGCATTTTGAATACTTTGCATACAATTTGTGCCTTCGTAAAATCTGGAGCACGATCCGCAAATGCTCACAGTGAGTCTCTTCACTAGGCGAGTAAACTAAAATATCATCTATAAATACGATAACAAATTGATCCAGGTATTCATGAAATACCCGATTCATCAAGTTCATGAAAGCTGCAGGAGCATTCGTTAAACCGAATGGCATAACAAGAAATTCATAATGGCCGTAACGAGTATGAAACGCTGTTTTCTGGACATCCTCTTCCTTCACCCGTAACTGATGATACCCGGAACGCAAGTCAATCTTCGAAAACCATTTAGAACCATTCAGTTGATCAAGTAAATCATCGATTCTTGGCAACGAATATTTATTCTTAATGGTTACTCGATTCAGCTTCCTATAGTCGATACACATTCGCATCGTACCGTCTTTCTTTGGTACAAATAGTGCAGGTGCTCCCCATGGCGACACACTCGGGCGTATAAACTCCTTTTTTCGAAGATCATCGAGTTGCTCTTTCAACTCCTTCAGCTCAGCAGGTGCGAGTCGATAAGGTGACACGGATATCGGTGACGTTCCTGGTACAAGATCTATGGAAAATTCTACTTCACGTACAGGAGGAAGTCCACTTAAATCGTCAGGAAACACATCAGGGAATTCACAAACAATACGCGGTAACTCCACTACAGGAGTGGCCCCATCTTTTATCGATAAACTAGTTAATAAACAACTGAGACTATTTTCAATCGGCCATAAAGAGAAAAAAGACATCGTTCTATCTCCTGAAAAATAAAAAGTCTCACCCGCAGGTGTAGACAAAGTGACTCGCCTTCGATAACAATCAATAATAGCATGAAAATGGGATAACCAATCAATACCCAAGATAATATCAAACCCCAACATATCCAGTAAGATAAAATCATACTCAAAAGGATAATCATCAATAGAAACAACACATTTACGACAAACTCGATCTAGTACTAATAAGTCTCCTACAGGGGTCTCAACAGTAATCGATGGATCCAACTGGTCCGTCTCTAATCCCAGTAGCACAACAAATTTATATGAAATAAAAGAGCGAGAAGCCCCCGTGTCAAACATAGCACGAGCACCGGTAGAATTCACAAGTAAAATACCTCTCACAGTGGAGGGCTCTCCTATATCCGAACCCTGCGATAGAGCATACACGCGTGCATTGGACGACTGACTTCGTGGAGCAGCACCGTGACCTCTACCCCGATAACCACCCCACAACGGTACTATTACCCGCGAAGACGATGCATCCGTCGACGGTCTCATTACATGTAAAGGTCTCGGCCCAGCTGGTGGTATATGTGTCATCGCTTGTGAAGGATTAGATACTCGAGAACTCACAGAAGCTCCCCTAAAAGGACAGTCCTTCACTAGATGCCCCATAACCCCGCATCGGTGACATTTTAAGGTTGGACATTTATAGAAATTGTGACCTGCTTGGCCACACTCATAGCAAACATTCCGAGCGACACCAGATATTTCAACAGATGAGGTGGGCATATCCCTGACCGATGACAGTGCATTTGAAGATGGGAATCTTCTAACAGGTGGTGCAAATCGACTAATCTCCCTCCTTTCCTGGAATTGTGGTTGTTGCCGCTGATGGTAACCGGCACCACCTCCGCTGTGATAACCACCTCTACTGCTTGATGCTTGACCCGTATTTCCGCGCATACCGGCTAATAATCTTTGTCGATCCTCCGATATCCATTCAACTCTCCGGACAGTTTTGACCAATTCTGAAAAATTGGACAACCTTTGGGAAGCCACAAATCCCTGGAGCTTTAATTTTAATCCCTCTTCAAACTTGCGACATTTTAGATCTTCAGTCGCCACGAACTCAGTTCCGTAGCGGGACAACTTATTGAACTCGTGCAAATATTGGTCAACAGATAGATTTCCTTGAGTCAAGTCCATGAACTCTCTTCGCTTTTGATCTTTGGCCGCTTGAGGAAAATACTCGTCGAGAAACATTTTCTTGAACACTTGCCAAGTAACTAGACCGACATTCGAAACTTCCTCCATGTTCCGCCACCATCTCCCCGCCTCTTCTTTTAAATGAAACTTTGCCGCTTTCACTTTTAGGTCATCCTCTACCAGTTCTATAATATCAAATATCCGCTCACAGTCTATGATCCATTCCTCGGCCAACAGTGGATCACCTTCGCCTTTAAACACCTTAGGTTCCATCCGCTGAAATTGTCGAATAGCTGCTGAAGCCCTCGTTTCCTGTTGAGAATGCATATCGCCAATGACCGACCTCACCATCTGTTGCATCGCATCACGAAATTCCTGATTAATCTGACCAGATGTGTTCAAATTAGACTGAACATTCTCTCCGGTTCTCGTTTGTCGAGGAGGTGTAGGAAATGTCTCATTAACAACGCGAGATCCTGTTCGACTCGGTGTGCGAGCACCAGCACCACGAGTTCTGGCACGCCCGCCCTGACCCGCTTCTTGTCTCCCTCGTACATGGAGTGCGTCTTCTCGAGCAGCAGTACGCCCACTTCCACCTTGCACGCTTGCGCGCCCTCCGCCACCTCGACTCCCCCTTCGTGCTTTAACCATTCGTTCTCTATAATACACAGACAAAGTTCATCGATCAAGTTAGACTAATTAATCGACGAATAATTTCCACTGGTTAGAAAAGAGACGATAAGAAAGTCCATAGAGATATAGAATGACATTATGACATAAAAATCCTAAGGCATGCCTACTATGTCTACCCGTCCCCCTACACTCACGGCCGCCTAGATAGTATAACCAGGTTCGCTCTGATACCAAGTTGTCACGCCCCAGATTTCATTAAAACCCGAGACATGAATTTGAAAACTAAAGAAAACACTGGAAGAAAATACAACTTTCTAAGCACACTTCTCCGACTTATATTACACAAAAATATTATATTACATTAGTACGTTTTCTACACAACTACTCCTAATGTACATCATTTACAAAGTATTACACCAAACTAAATAGGCTCCGAGTGTCTAGGCTACCCGCACAACCCAAAATCTAGCCCGCTCACATCCCCGCTCAACAGCTTAACCTGTCCTGGAACTCTGTACATCCGAACCTCCACCTAGAATAATAAAATAAACAAAGACGAGAAAACGAAGGAAAAGAGTGAGTCAACTATTCATTATATATATATACGTCAACAAACTAAAAATAAATAAATCATGCAATGCATATATATTTAGTTATTTATATATGTATTTTGACTGTTTATTTCTCCTCCGCTAACCTCCGCTACTACAACTACTTACGCCAAGTGGCGTGACTCGATAAACGACTCAAATGTGTATAAAGTCGGATTCACAAATAAAGTGCCGGATCACTCCTCAGATCCACGTATGGAGTCAACTCCTCATGAAACCATACGCCGGCTATTGCCGTATTTCCCGTGAGTAGCAAGCTCGCCGGAACCCCTTTTGGCACGTGAACCCTAAACCAATAAAAGACCGACAACAAAAGAAAATGATTCACGACAACCCCACACCACTCTTTATTTTTCTTTCCAGGATGATTACTTCATGAATTATATGATGAATTATATGATACAACATTAACCTTAAATATATGCTACTGTATTCACTATAACAACTATAACTATGAAGCACACATTACTAATAAAATTATCATGCACTCAGATGATCTACTAGTCAATAAACTACCAAAGAAAACACTGATTTCTGAAAAAAAACACATGGAGCCTCATTACTCCAATTTACTCATCAGTTATATGTTAGAACAATATATATAGCCACTGAAATCCTAGAAGCAAATATCATATTCATCGTTTGCATCAACAGCCATATAAACCTAACATTTTTCTCAAAGGAGTGGCCCCCAAAACATGCAGAAAATAAACATAACAGATGCTATATAAAGATAGAAGTGATTATTGAGCTGCTACCACACTACTCAGTAAGGAATTTCGGCACAAAGGACCGGGAAAAGGTTGCCATGCGTTTTCATATTCATCCACAAAACCTTACTGGGATGATTTCTATATGGGCCATTTCCTGATCTAGCTGTTCTGATCTAGCTGTCATCTCTGCTCACTGACCCACTCCGAATTCAGATTTGCTGCTTAAAAATAGTTACATTTGTTTCTACAACCTTGTTTAGCGATATTAAAACACTGTGGCTCTGAAATATTTATGTTGAAAGGTCGTTTCTGAAAAGTTCCTTATTTCAAAGAACTATCTAACAAAGCGTTACATATTCTTGTCATCCTAGCGAGTAAAACTTTGCCCTTACGTACCAAGCGGTACCTCAGCAAAGTCACTGAACAGCAAGTTCAGTTGCACACCTGAGACTACATGTAATATTACTTAAGAAACAACAAATATCAAAAAGGAACAGGAAATCGATTCCTGCACTAATACAACACAAAAGACTCCCCTTTCAGTACCGAAACGGTACCTTTATGAAGCTCTTCACCGGCTGGAAATACAGCAGCTGGGTAAACGTTGATTTACGCTTTAAAATTGAGAGCAAACCCGCAAGGAATCGTCTAAAAACAATAACCAAATACAGATTTTATCAAAATTACAGAACAGATTTTTGCAAACTGATTTTAACCTACCAGAAAGGAGATTAAATCGACAAACCATACCTCAAAATACTCTCCTTTGCAATAGCTATCTAACGGAGAAGACGGATTGAAAAACGGATAATCGATTCAAAAGAAAACAGGGTTTAAAGTGTGTTTATATATATATATATATATCTCTGTATCTTCCTTTCTCTGTACATATCTATCTGTATCTTATATATATATATATATATATATATTTCCATATATATCTGTTTCCAATTCTTTCTTGTCTTAATAGGCAATATACATATATAGTATATCTAGTTTCCACTATTTACATATACATCAACTATTATCAACTATTATCATCTATCTATCTATATATATATATAGTATAGATATTGCCAAATTTATATCATACAAGTATATTAGAAATACTACATTTTGAAATACTACATTTTCTATATTTGTACTTTGAATAAATATATATATAAAACTCGGGTTATTACATAAAAACTAAACAAAAACACGATTCTCTTAACAAATAAAAATCCCTTGATATGTAATAGATCAGAGCTGTTACATTTAAAAGTGAGAGATAAAATAGAAATGAGAAACAAGTGTGAATATGTTGGTTAATGTAAATGAAATATTAGTGAGAAAATAAAAGGAAAAAATAAGTAAAATAAGAGAAAGTAAATAACCAGGTACGAGAACCGGGACCGTAGTTTTTAGGATGAGAATTCCACACATTTGCATGACCCATCTTTAGTTTAGTTTAGTTATAGAGAGAGAGAGTGGCGGTAAGAAAGAAATAAAGCCCTAATTGAATTCAACACTTATTTTTACAACCTCACTTCACCTCCAATTTTTATTTGGGTGGGGGGGGGGGGGGAAGATTAACAAAATTATATAACTATGTTACCAAGAATTGATACTATCAAACATATAATATTTTCAAAGAATATCAATGCATCTTTGTTATCTTAAAACCAATGTCAACTCACACCGTGTCTCCCCTAATCCATCCCTTGTCCATCATTTATCGGGGTGGCCCGACGATCCTTCGATAAGCTCGTCAAAAGTCTGACAAAATGCATGGTTTGCAAAAAGTGTATAACCAAAAGTGAATTGCATACCTATTTTCAAAACGGGAAAAATGTCGTTTAGTATCATATACTATTGATTTCTATCAATTCATAAACTCATCATTTAACTTTTTTTTTACTAATTTGGCTCTCAAACTATCAATTTTCGTCCAATTAAGAGACTAACGTTTAACAAAATGAGAAAATTGCGTTCATTTTTTCTCACCTATCACATGGTGAGTCCAATTGCGTAACTATCCATCAAAATTAATCACTAAATGGGAGATATAGTGAGTCTAATTTCGTCGATTTATGTTGTCGGACTCCTAATTGGACAAAAAAATGATAGGTTGAGCATCAAATTGGTGAAATATAAAAGTTAGGTATTAAATTGATAAAAGTCAATATTGTATGGTGGTAGTAAACTTTTTCCACTTTCCAACAATGTGTACCTAGTCGTTAATCGTCGGCGGAGCTTTGCCAGACCTCATGCGACCTCACCAAGCTTCGTCAACTAAATAGAAAATTTGGATATGCAGTTTGAATGGGTATGCACGTTCAAAACACAAGGTGTATGCAATTCACGAATGTGTATGCATTTTGTCAGATTTTCGGTTACCTCCGCCGATGATGGAAGACGAGTAAGGCTATGTACTTCTACGAAAGTCTATGATGCTCGCGATTGTTCATGCACTTAGCCAGACCACCGCCGACTTCAAGGAGGTTTGTTGGACCACCGTCATTGCCGCCAGCCTCAAGTAGCGGGTGGAAACTATTGGGCACATAATAGTCGGATAAAGAGACATAACTAAGCTGGTACTAGTATTTCCATTGCTCTCCTCCAAGAATGAAAATTAAGACCATTCAAGACAGGATTGACTAAGCTGGTACTAGTATTTTCATTAGAACCAATAAAATAGGGACTCATAGTAGTAACAGGCAAATGATTATTAACCCTAGGATTTTCCCCTATTTGATGATTTCCTTCAGATCCTGACATAATCTTGAAAACAAGATTCTCAATATATCAACCAGATATCTTAAAAGAACTGAGAGAGAAATAAAAACCCTAATTCCAATATTCAGAGATCTGATAATAAGGTATTTAACAGACCTAAGAGATATAAGAGGAAATAAGAGAGATCCAGTGAATACCAAGCGTAGCAATGATCAAATCGAAGAGTAAACAGCCAATCAACCAAAACCCCCAAATATGTTTCAACAAGAACCCTAAAAAAAAACTCAGCAATAAGAACCCCAAATTTTTGAATAGAAGGCAGCGGAAGAGCCAATCAACGCTCTGATACCATGTGAAACTGTATAAACCACGTTTTGGTGGCTTTATACAGATCAAATATATATGTGTCTTATACGATATATATATACATATATGTAGAGAGAGAGAGAGATTAAAAGAATGAAAAATCTTATTAATTTCTCTGTGTAAACATGTATATATACATTTACAAAAGTTTCTATTTAGTCCTGCTAATTACAAACGTAACAACAATAGTCCAAGCAGACAAGTTTCTATCTGGTCCAGTGAATATGAAACTTTACAGAATTAAACATATATTCTCTATTTATTACAAAACAGTCTTGATAATATCAATATACTCAATATGCCCCCCTCAAGATGGATTGTGGAGAGACAATACACCCATCTTGAACAATAAGTGTTGAAAAAGGACTGCTCCAAGAGCTTTAGTAAAAATGCCTGCAATATTGTTAGTAGTACTAACATGAAGAGGATGAATAACCTTTTTAACAATTAAATCTCTAATAAAATGACAGTCAACTTCAACATGTTTGGTTCTTTCATGATTTACTGGGTTATAAGTTAATGCAAGAGCTGACTTACTGTCTGTAAACAAACTAACTGGTTTTTCTGTTTTAATCCCTAAGTCTTTTAACAAACTAAGCAACCATATAACCTCACAACTAGTAACTGCCAAAGCCCTATATTCTGCCTCAGCACTACTTCTTGAAACTACCTTTTGCTTTTTACTTTTCCATGATATAAGAGATGTGCCTAAGAAAATACTAAAGCCTGTAACTGATCTCCTAGTATCTATACATGCAGCCCAGTCAGAATCACTAAAAGCTTGTAAATGTAAAGGAGATTTAGAAGAGAAAAATATACCTTAAGCTGGGTCTTTTTTGATGTACCTGAGAACCCTTATTGCAGCTGCATAGTGTGATTGACTAGGTGCTGCTAAAAACTGACTTAACACATGAACTGAATAAGATATGTCTGGCCTAGTAATGGTCAGATACAGTAATTTACCAACCAGTCTTATATATAAAGTAATATCCTCAAAAGCATTATCATCAGTGCTTGTGAATTTATGTTTAGTATCCATTGGAAAAGAGGTTGGTTTAGAAGCTAATAAGCTTGTATCTGCTAAAACCTCTAGTGCATATTTCCTTTGACAAATATGAATACCTGTTGATTTTCTTGCTACTTCAAGTCCCAGAAAATACCTTAAATGACCTAAATCTTTCAGTTTGAATTTATTATTCAAAAAAACCTTAACCTCTGTTATTAACTCTTGAGATGCACTTCCTAAAATAATGTCATCTACATATACTAGTAAAACTAAAAAACTACTATTTTTAGAAATAGTAAACATAGAGTAATCTGCAATAGACTGCTGAAATCCAAAAGACAAAAGTGCACTACTTAATTTGGAAAACCACTGTCTAGAGGCCTGTTTTAATCCATATAAAGATTCTTGTAATTTACAAACTAATTTCTTATTGTCTTGTAAAAAACCTGGTGGTGGCAACATATAAACCTCTTCTTCTAACTCACCATGTAAGAAAGCATTATTCACATCAATTTGTGCCAAAAACCAGTTTTGAGAAGCTGAAACAGCTAAAAAACATCTTACTGTAGTCATTTTAGCAACAGGTGAAAAAGTTGCTTCATAATCTATTCCTTCAAGCTGTGTATAACCTTTAGCAACTAATATGTCCTTATATCTTTCTATTGACCCATCTGCTTTATGTTTAATTTTAAAAACCCATTTACAAACAATTGGTTGCTTATCACTAGGTAATTCAGTTAATACCCAAGTTTTATTGACTTCTAAAGCCATAATCTCATCTTCCATTGCTTTAATCCATAATGGATTAGAGCTAGCCTGTTTAAAAGTTTTAGGTTCCACAGCAGAAGAAACTGATAAACAAAAAGATTTATAATCATGTGAAATTTTATCATATGTAACGCAAGAATTTAAAGCATGAACAGGATTTGATGTAGGTAAAGAACTATTAACACTACTTATTGCACAATGATAATCTTGTAAATAAGCACGAGCTTTACCACTTCTTTTTGTCCTCTTAATAGGTATAATAACAGTATCATTGACTGCATTATAAACTTCCTCAACATCAGAAACACTATCATTATTAACATTATTGCTATTAAGTAAACAGTTTTGTGTTTGGTTTTGAAAAGGAAAAACTTCTTCATAAAAAACAACATCCCTAGTAAAGAAAAAATCATTAGTATGTAAATCTATCAATTTATAACCTTTTGTACTTGTTCCATATCCCAAAAAAACACATTTTCTACCTCTAGCATCAAACTTAGACCTATTTCTTTTTAAGGTACTAGCATAACACAAACATCCAAACACTTTTAAATGATTATAAGTAGGTTTATAACCATAAAGAATCTCATATGGACTTTTATTATTTAACAAAGGAGTAGGTGTTCTATTTATAAGATAAGCTGCAGTTAATACACATTCTCCCCAGAATTTCATGGGTAAAGAGGACTGAAATCTTAAAGCTCTACCAATGTTTAACAAATGTTGATGTTTTCTTTCTACTATACCATTTTGTTGTGGTGTTTCCACACAACTGGTTTGATGAATAATCCCATTTTTAGAATAAAAATCCATTAAATTAAACTCTGTCCCATTATCACTTCTTAATATCTTTATTTTACTATTAAAATGAGTTTCCACCATTTTACAAAACATAGGTAATATTATTGAAGTTTCAGACTTCTGTTTTAACAAAAACACCCAAGTGCACCTAGTATAATCATCTACTATAGTCAAAAAATATACAAAACCATCATAAGTAGGAACAGAATAATTACCCCAAATATCACAATGTATAAGATCAAAAGCACTATCAACATGTGTATTACTAGATGGAAAACTTAATCTTTGATGCTTGGCAAAATGACAAACATCACAAGGAGTACAATTTTGAACAGTAAATTTCACTTTTACAGCTTCTGAAATCAAATTTAAAACAGATATAGAAGGATGTCCTAGTCTGGAATGCCAAATATGTGGCTTATTGTGCAAGGAAAAACTATTACAGCTAATATGAGAAGAACTATGAACACCCTTTCTAATGAAAACATATAAACCATTTTGTGCTTCTGCCCTACCAATCATCCTCAAGGACACCTGGTCCTGAATATAACAAGCATTTGAATCAAAAAACAAAGAATAATGAGAATCCCTAGCTAACTTATTTACAGAAACAAGATTGTAACCAAAAGAAGGAACACAGAGGACATTTTTTAACACTATTCCATTTTTAAAAATCACATTTCCTATATGAGTTACTGCAGCTACTTGTCCATTTGGTAAATTAACATGAGAATCAACCAACTTATAATGACTAAGATGACCTAATGAAGCAACCATGTGTTCATTTGCACCACTGTCAATAATCCATAAATTGTAATCATAAGCATGTTTCTTTGTATCTAAAACCAAAGTAGAACAGGTTATAGGCATACCTGTCATGCCAGTGTACACCATATTAGAAACTGTATTAGAAGTATCTACAGCTTGTTGTTGTCCATCTTCTTGATTCTTTTCTTTATCAACAGACCCTTGAATGTGTATAGGTGTAGGATTGAACATAGATGTCATTCCATCATCCTGATAAGAAACTTGGTGTGCCATATTACCACCAGAAAAATTCTGACTAAACCCTCTTCGCCTTGGTGTCCAACCTGGTGGATAACCATGTAGCCTGTAGCACCTATCTTTGGTATGCCTATTTGAACCACAGTGTGAACATTTCATAGGATTACCCCTCCCTATATTAGGCCTAAAAGGTCTAAAAGTATTAGCAGCAGCTACAGGTGGCCTAAAACCTTGATTAGTAGAACCCCTAAGATAGTTACCCTGATTATATTGAGAAGCAAGAATCATATTTTGCTGATTAGCAACTGTATGAACACCTAGATTCTGTTGTTTCTCTTCTTGTCCCATTAACTGATACATATCATTCACACTAGGAAGTGGTTTCATTAATAAAATCTGACTTCTCACATGAGCAAACTTCTCATTTAAACCCATTAAAAAGATCATTTTAAAAACCCTATGCTCTCTTGCTATTATAGCAGCCATGAAATTACAACCACAACTACCAATAGTACCACAAGTACACCTAGGTATAGGACTTATAACACTTAGTTGATTCCATAAGGTTTCAAGTTTAGTAAAATAAGAAGATACAGTAAGATTATCCTGAACCATTGTATGAATATCATGATGAAGCTCATAAATCCTAGCCTCACTTCCCTGAGAAAACCTTTCTGTCAATTCTTTCCACATCTTGAAAGCACTATCAACATACAAAATAGACTGTCCTATCTCATTATTAACAGAATTAATGATCCAAGACATAACAATCAGATTACACTGCAACCAAGCCCCATTCATGGGATCACTTTCAGGTGGACAAGGTAAAGAACCAGTAATAAAACCCAGTTTAGACTTAGCACCTACTGAGATTTCCATTGCTCTCCTCCAAGAATGAAAATTAAGACCATTCAAGACAGGATTGACTAAGCTGGTACTAGTATTTTCATTAGAACCAATAAAATAGGGACTCATAGTAGTAACAGGCAAATGATTATTAACCCTAGGATTTTCCCCTATTTGATGATTTCCTTCAGATCCTGACATAATCTTGAAAACAAGATTCTCAATATATCAACCAGATATCTTAAAAGAACTGAGAGAGAAATAAAAACCCTAATTCCAATATTCAGAGATCTGATAACAAGGTATTTAACAGACCTAAGAGATATAAGAGGAAATAAGAGAGATCCAGTGAATACCAAGCGTAGCAATGATCAAATCGAAGAGTAAACAGCCAATCAACCAAAACCCCCAAATATGTTTCAACAAGAACCCTAAAAAAAAACTCAGCAATAAGAACCCCAAATTTTTGAATAGAAGGCAGCGGAAGAGCCAATCAACGCTCTGATACCATGTGAAACTGTATAAACCACGTTTTGGTGGCTTTATACAGATCAAATATATATGTGTCTTATACGATATATATATACATATATGTAGAGAGAGAGAGATTAAAAGAATGAAAAATCTTATTAATTTCTCTGTGTAAACATGTATATATACATTTACAAAAGTTTCTATTTAGTCCTGCTAATTACAAACGTAACAACAATAGTCCAAGCAGACAAGTTTCTATCTGGTCCAGTGAATATGAAACTTTACAGAATTAAACATATATTCTCTATTTATTACAAAACAGTCTTGATAATATCAATATACTCAATAAGATAGATGCTCTTTTGGACCCACTGTTTTTGTAGATGATATTACAGTTTGCCAGGAATATGTCATGAGACAAAACATTCCTATCCCATCTAGTGCTACCAGTGCGGACAGGGCAGCGGTGGCAAGGGCGACGGCATCAACAACAGGCTAAGGCTTGATGATGTCGATGGCAGTGATAATTTCATCAATGACGACAATGAGGAACAAAAAACCTTAATTAAAGTGCTGAGCGAGCGAAGGACAATCTATTAATGGCAACTAATTTGTTGTCGTAAAAAAATCCTAATTAAACTACGTAAATTAAAGACGAGACAACTACAAAACTTTCATGTAGCAAAATTTATAGTCGTTAACTTTTTAGGAATTAAACGAATTTATTTTCTAAATACATCCTACTGAATAATAAATTTTTAAATTTATTTCTTTTCCCATAAATTTAATATTTTTAATAAATATATTAATTTCTAGTTACAAGTTAATGTGGAGTATGCTATCGACTATCGTTAATGGCTCATTTATACTAAACGTTGACTAAATATATGGTAGTTGAGCCGTAGTTAACGCTTAGGTTAATATTAGTGTTCACTTAAAAGCCCATGAATATTTTTCAGTAGGCAACATAAATTACAACCACTTACATATGACATGACCGCAAGTAATCTTGGGCTTTCTTATGGTGTTTATACTTATTTGCAAATGCTCATTTCACATAAAGAACGTTGTCATTTAATTATTAGTACATTTATATGTTTTCTTTCATCTTTTGTTTGGTGGACGCCTTTCAAATTCATTTGTTGTTGACATGCCCGTCTTGCACTCTTGCTAATGATAGTACTTTAGATATATATATATATATATATATATATATATATAGCTTTCAGATCCTCGTCATATGTAAATCAACTTGAATCGATGCAGTAAAAATTAATGGATGATTGGCAATAAATATGTTAGTTTTCATTCTCTTGATGTTTACTTACAAGAGAGTTCCAAGGAAAGCAACAAACTAAAATATTCTAGTGTATATGAACAACGTTGCCAAAACGTAATTGCTTAGTCTCGTATATAAATGAAATCCATAATAATTATATATTTTTTTCTTTAACATTAATTAGCTATTACTCCATCCGTCCCGAATAATTGTCATGCATGCTTCCATTTTGGAACATCCCAATATAAGTGATTACTTTTATTTTTTTAGTAAATTTTCTCTTTTGTATTTTAAAAATATCTATCTTTGGTGGTTAAATCATATCAATTTACAATGATAATCTCATATTTGAAGTAAGAAATACTATTTTTTAAATATATATTTTTGATAAATTTTTTTGTTAAATTTTAGGTGTTTAAATCCTTAAATATCACAGTTTCGAAGCAGTACACTTATTTCGGGACTTTCGGGAAGAAAAAAAAAATATGTTGCAACACATATGCATGACAAGAATGTTTCATAATGGATTTGTTCATTTATATATAGCATTCACTATTCACTAACGATATGAGTTTTCTTATTGAGTAATCTATGTTTCATTAAAATATTACACCATCCCCAATGGTATATACAATAATGAAGAAGATCATATATGTATCTTCTAATAAACCACATAGAGAAACACCAACATATCTGTCGTCCAAAATACCCATAAGAAAACATCATACATGATATCATCCGACTATATATAAGTAAAAATGTGTAAATGTTAAGATCGAAACTCAACCCATTAGGAATAGCCTAGTGGACTAGTGCTCACACTATCAGATATGAGATCTAGAGTTCAAATCTTGTTAACGAGTTAGGTGTGAAATCACTTGATTCTCTCTAATAAGATTTTAAAAAATAAAAGGTTAAGATCGAAGCTCAATCCGAACGTAAAAAATGGGAGAGCTTCAATGGCAAGTAACGATGTTTAAGTGACCCGGAAAAGAAAAGGTCGACGATGTCCATGAAGCGATACAGTGAGAAATATTTGACACGAAGATAAGACGGCCAATAAAGACAGAGGTCCACAAAAAGAAAGAGACTCTCGATGTAGACGCGATGCAATGTACATAGAACTAAGAGTTACTGCTTGGGGGTAATTTGGTAATTAATAAAGGGAGTAGCACTACACAAGCACAAAACATCATACTTAAGCTCAGTAAAAGCAAAAGCTCCTCCAGACTAAATAACAAATAATCTGAAGCCTTTTATACATTGCATAGGTAAAACCGAAATTGTTTCTTTTGAGAAACAAATTATGAAATCGAACGATTTTCCAACAGTATAGGCCAAATCGCAGCCAACGATACCATTTAATGCAAAATAAAACTACCTATAAAAACTATAACGACTATATTGTGTGTAGTTTACATAATAATTACATTCTCTCGTTTAAGTGTATCTCCTTTGATATCAAAAAAAATAAAAAATCTATCTCCTTTGTTTATCTAAACTTTAGCATTTTCACACTTTGGTTTCCATGTCATAATTCTCTAATTGAATGGTTCAACTCTTAAATTCACTCACTTACCAACCAATTCGTGTGTTTTCGGATCAATTCCAAACCAAAAACAATAGTATTTATTTCCGATATCTTGGTCGTACTCCGTCCTAATTCAAACTAATGGAACCGTGGCCTAGATAGATGTGTTGATTGACTTATTAGGACCGTCCTACTTAGACCCAAAATACATATATGTGATTAGAATCACACCAAATTTTATACCATAGCATAGTTGATGTGGTGTTTGTCAAGACTCAAGATCAGAGTAAGAAAATAACGTTTCAAAAAATAGTATAGAAGTTTAAAAAATGAAAGAAATTACCAAAGGGCCGGTATGGGGTCTTGAACTCTTGATTGAGACCTTAGTAAATGTGACCAATATTACAGTCCTAATACAAATAGACAAAAGTGCAGTCTAGTAATGTTATACTTGACTCCTCACTTCACTATAAATTCCCAGCCCAGCACCCATAGTGTTACAAGTTCACTCCTGGAAAAACACACATACATCATACATACATACATACATACATACATACGAAGGTATTTGTATAAGACCGTTTAAAATGGCGCGCTTCCCACCTATACTATATCTACTCCCTCTCCTTCTCCTCCTCTCCATCCCTGTCTCCACCTCCAATGATGATGTCGAAACCTCTGTACTAAGTGTGCTTGGCAGCAACCGCTACTCCGTCTCATTTGCTCGATTTGCCACCAAGTAATTTTGTTTTCATAGGGCTTGTTGGGATGTAAATAAGACACATTTCTTTTTAGTTTGACAAATAAAATAAATATATAGAACTCAAAGGTTAAGCTTGTTTTAAGGTGACTAGCCAAATAGATTATAGTTTTATATCGAAAATGAAAGACTAGGCTTAATGGTGCAAATCACACGACCATAAGTTGATTGGTTTCTGGGGTTTGTTCTCGTTCTCTTAAATTCATCTGACCAGCTGTGGTAATTTCCTGCATGGGACGTTATTTACTAAATTGCTAGTTTAAGGCTTGATATGAAAAAAAAAAAAAAAAACTGGCCGGTTCATCCATATTAAAGAGTCTGGATTTTATAGGCCAAGAAACTTGTAGAACTGACATCTTTTGATGAAAGAGAGTCGGGAGGTATAAGGATTTTTAAGGCAAAAAAGGTCTACGTTGCTATCTTACGTTTTTTTTATAATGAGAAAATTTTAAAATTCTTGGACCGACTTTAGTAACTGGTAAGACAATTTATTTGCTTGTCCAACTTTAAATCATAAGAATCAGTATTCTATATATTTTCTGGTCTGAAAACTACTACTCAGTTTAAATCTCTCAAAAACTAACTAATCTACCATCAACATAGAATGAAAAAAGTACTATCTTAGAGCTATTAGATTTTAATGTGTATGCATATGTAACTAGGTATGGGAAGACATACGGGTCAGAAGAGGAAATGAAATCGCGATTCACGATTTTCTCAGAGAACTACAAGCAGATTAAGTCGCATAACCGCATGGGACTCTCCTACACTCTAGGCATCAATGGTATAACAATTTTTCCTCACTTATTTATACATGTATTATTAAGTTCTGCATATTGATATGAGCAGAGGAATGACGGTATTACGGTAATTGCATTTCTATCAGGTGGGTAGTTTAGAAAAAAAAAAAAACATTAGAAAATTTTATGGAAAAAAAGGTAAATGTATTTTGGTTTCAAGGTACGTTTTATTTTTTTAAAACATTACAAGTAGAAATTATAGATAAGCCAAGGCCCTCAACAAGTACTGGGTGTAGGACCGAACGGGTTGAAGATTTTGAAGGGCACGGCCCAAAAAATTAATTATATATTTATGTTAAACACAAAAAAGATTGATCAGAATAGACCTGATTTGTTGTGTGAAATGCAACGTGAAAATTTTGCACATACTAAATATATATAGTATATACATAAGTTTGAATTATAGGTTTTCACAAAGATAATTAATTTTTACTATATTCAATTATCATGCGTTTTCGATTTAGTATACTGAACTAAAAAATTTACTGATTAGCATACTGCACTAAATAAAAACTTTCGAATTAGTATATTTCCGTCCAATTGTCTAATAGAAATAAGTAAAGTACAAAATTACCCTTATGAAACTTAAATTAGTTTTGATTTAGTATATTTTAATAATATATTTTTTCACTTTTGTACACTATTTTTTTCTATCAACTTCACACTTATTCATTATTAATGAAGTAGACCTTGTAGTTTATGAAGATAATCAATCTGATACTTATAATCTCAAAAGGCACCAAATATTAAATAAAAAAAGTGTAAAAAATAATATGTATGACTAATAACTTACACTACAAATAATAAGTATTTTTATTTGGTACATTTCTTCATGTATAGAAAATAAAAACTATAGCACATTTTTTTCTCATTAAAATTTAAATTGTTATAACAAAAAAAAAAATCTTTGTTTAGAAATTATAACTTAAAACTCATTGGTAGAAATGTTTAAAAAAAGGAGTCATTTAAAAAAACATATACGACCAAAATAAAATTATACTAAAAAAATAAAATAATTTTAGTTAGTGAAACTGATAACTTGTAATGAAAAAAATAGACAAAAATCATATTTTTGTTGCACCTTTTTTAGTTTATTTGAGAAAACTGAAAATTAAAATAAAAAAAAATACATGTTCAAATCAAAATTTTATTTGTATAAAAAAATAATTTAGTCCTTTTCACATCTGCTGCAAATTCTTTTTAAAGTTGTTAATGAATTTTGTTAATTTTGAACAATTTATATTCTAAATTCAAAATATTTGAAAATACAAGGATCAAACGGAAATAAACTTAAAATTTGAATTCTTTCACATTTACGAAATCAGTCCATAAGTGTATATATATACAGACATATAATATATATAATATATATACAGACATATACGTACATGTATATATAGATATAGTGGCAGAGTTCTTTATACAGTTTTTAGTTAGTGAAATTGATAACGTGTAATGAAAAAAATTAGACCAAAATCATATTTGTTTGCACACTTAATTTTATTTAAGAAAGTCGATAATTAAAAAAATGGACGTCCAAAATAAAATAATAATAATTTTAGCTGGTACGTTTGGTCATGCATGTATGATAAAAACAAGAACTCGTTTTTTCCATTCAAATTTAAATTGTTTATAACATAAAAACTCATTTGTCTAGAAATTATATCTTAAATACTACTTATCAGAACAAAGTGGAATTTTTTTTAAAAGGAAGTTACTGGAAAAAACAATAACATGTAAGACCAAAAGAAAATTATACTATAAAAATAAAATTATTTTAGTTAGTAAAATTGATAATGTGTAATGAAAAAAAATTCAAAAATCATATTTTTGTTGCACCCTTTTTAGTTTATTTAAGAAAATTGAATCATGTGTATAAAAGATTAATCTAGTCATTTTCACATTTGCTCTAAATTCTTTTTAAAGTTGTTAATGAATTTTATTAATTCTGAACAAATTTGCATCCCAATTACAATACATTTGAAAATATAATAACCAAAATGAAACAAACATAAAATTTAAATTTTTTCAAATTTACAAAATCAATCTCAAAGTGTATATATGTTGGTGGCCAATTGGTTGTTTTTTTTGTTTTAGTTTATTTATTAGTTTTTTTTTTTTGCAATTAACATAAACATATATTACCCCTATTATATTAACAAAAACATATCCTCTTACCCCTATTATATTAACAAAAACATATACTCAAAAGTTAAATTATAAAAAACATACCTTCAATTAATAATAAATAAATAAAAATCTCATTTATCCCTCACAATCTATTTGCTCTCTATCTCCTCCTCTCACTTCTCTCCAATCTCTCTCTCATCCTTCTGCCTCCCTCCTATCTATCTTCTCATCCTTACTCTGTCTTTCCGATATTTCTCATCATGTTTCCTCTATTTTTTTGATTCTTTTCTTCCTCTCTCTCTCCGATCTCTCTCTTCCGTACAGATTAAGACGGACACATCTATCGGAATGGGCGACGAGTGTGTACAGCGAGATCGAAAACTCGAATTTGATGTTGACAAAGATATGGTCGTCGAAGGAGAGACCCACGACGACGACGTGATAGTTCGAGATCGAAGGACGGGTAATAATTAGATTTGTTAATTAGTTTATAATGTTGAAAAATAAGTGTATGAATTACGTGAATTAATGGTATGGAGTTGAAAATTATGTATATAAATTATGTAAATTGAGGTATGAACTTTGAAAATAAAGGTATAAATATTTGGAATATGGGTATGAAAAATACAAATTAAAGTATGAACTTTTGAAATAACGGTATAAATTTTTGGAATAAGATTATGAAAAATACAAATTAGGGTATGAACTTTTGAAATAAGGGTATGGACTTTTGGAATGAGGGTATGAAATATACAAATTAGGGTATGAACTTTTGAAATAATTGTATGAACTTTTGGAATAAGGGTATGAAATATACAAATTAGGATATGAACTTTTTCGTATGTTTTTGTTAATTAGAAAATTTTGGGTATATTTTTGTTAAATTAGTTTCAAAAGTAGTATGTTTTGTTAATTTATCTTTTTTTTAGTTAATTTAGTAGGTAAAAAGACCATTTTGCCCTTCAACTTAACTGAAAATGTTAGGTGACGTCACTATTTAACCGTTAATTTGGACGGCAAATACTAAATCGAAAGTTTTCATTTATTACAATATACTAATCAATAAACTTGTTAGTTCAGTATAGTAAATCGAAAATTCTAGTTGAATATAGTAAACATTTATTATACATTAATTATCTCGGTTTTGATATACCATTAATTACTGCTTATTTGACTGGATATGTATTTTACTTTAAAGCTTGCTGTTCCAACTATAATATCAAGAAATATAATATTTAGAAACACACAGAGATGTATATCTAAATAGTAAAACCGATCTGGATGTTCACTAAAATCTTGGAGATTTACATTTCTTGCTATATTATTCCATTTAGGCTGGTTTTCAATATGCACTTACCTATCTTATAAATCTTCTCAACAGAATTTACTGATTTAACATGGGAAGAATTCCGGGCGCATAGACTAGGAGCGGCACAAAACTGTTCGGCCACCTTAAATGGCAGTCACAAACTCACCAACGACGTCCTTCCTGAAACTGTATTTTTCTTCATTTTACTGTTGTGTATTTTCTTTCCTTGGATAATATAATAGAAATATCTTTACAAACTACACTAGGTTTTCAGAAATAATTAGTTTACCATAATGATGATTATTAGCAACCTCGGACTACCTATTGCGTTGTGTAAAAGATTTCCAACCACCTATCTGCTATATCAACCGTCTGTTACGGCCGTTATAAATAAAACAATTACGTTAATAATACTAGTAATAATGAAGGCATCATAATACTTGTACTTTTTAATGATATACTGCAGAAAGACTGGAGAAAGGAAGGAATAGTCAGTCCAGTGAAAAATCAAGGCGCGTGTGGATCTTGCTGGTCTTTTAGGTTAGGGGAGTGCATTCCATGTTAAATGAATTTTATAGTTTTTGTTAGAAAAGTATCGATACTTTCCTTTGAATCACTCTCACATGGAGTGCACGAGTTCTGCACATGTTGTCTGTTTAGCATTATTCTTTTTTTTTCCTAGTTTGAAACACATAATTTTGCTTTTGTGTTTTCTGTGACAGTATTCTAGCTTGAAAACTATTATCCAAAGATTGAAAATTGGAAAAAATAATTTTGTCTACACATAATTTTGCTGCAGATTCTCGCCCATTTTATATACATTATCGTTATAACGCAAAAAATTATGAATCTGCCAAAGTGCCACTCATAATTATAAAGCCGGCCACCTCATTATATAGTTAATCATTCGTTCTATCTTATTTGCATCAACTGACGAAGCATGGGATCTTACGCAGTACGACAGGGGCACTGGAGGCAGCTTATTCACAATCATATGGAAAAAACATATCTCTATCTGAGCAGCAACTTTGTGACTGTGCACAAGATTACGACAATTTTGGTTGCAGTGGCGGGCTTCCTTCACAAGCATTTGAGTATCTAAAGTCCATTCCCGGCCTTGAAACTGACGCAGCTTACCCTTATACAGCAACCGATGGGAAATGCAAATTTTCTCCGAAAAATGTTGCTGTCAAAGTAGTGGACTCTGTCAATATTACCATGGTAAGAATTATCTACTCACTTTTTTGAAACTTTATTAGGTGTCTTGCTTGGTTATATATATTCTGTCTACTACTTTGATGCCAGAGAAAAATGTATTTTCACTAGAACAAGTCCGTACGATCCGAGACATTTAAATTACTCAACCGAACCGAGGCACTATTCACCAAGTGAAACGCTTGACTATCTTCACTAAGCACTATTATGAAATACTACTGAGAATATGCCTTCGTTGAAGATATCAATGAACAGACTATTTTTATATGTAGAAATAAAACTAGATGCAGCTGAATCTGGAAACTAAAAACTCATCAACTATGCTTTCACTTATATCATCTTGCAATGTTTGGGATTTATTGATATTTGAAAAAAAAATAATAGGATGCTGAAGATGACCTAAAGCACGCAGTAGCACTTGTCCGTCCCGTAAGTGTAGCATTTCAGGTGGTGAGTGGTTTCCAATCGTATAAGAGTGGGGTTTACACTAGCAAGACATGCGGCAAGACCCCCATGGTATTTTCTATTTCCCTATGGTTTGGTAGACTGCAATTCCTATCCGTTGTTCTAGTTGCAGTTTTGCAGTAAGGTTCCAAGTGAGGTTGCAACCACAGTTAGAACCTAGTGTATTAAATGGACAGAATTGTAAAAAGTTAAATGTACTTAAAATAGATCACAAGCACATTTAACAACGGAGTTCACCTAACTAGGCTACGTCTCCGGGGCACTTACCCAGATTATGATATTATAAAAGCTTACAATATAGGACTCAAGTCTTAATGAAAAACTCTCAGAATCCCTCTAGGTTTTTCTGCCTATCTCTATATTGCTCCTACTCTATAACTATCACGTATAAATCAATGGCATCCCACCATTGTTTTCTTTTTTTAAAAGCTCATGTGTATTCTCTCAATAATGAGTTCTTTATAGTTTAGAACACACACCATTTACAAGCTTAAGTTACTAAATATATAAACAAGTAAAAACAATCTTCTATCTTCAATATCTTTTTGATTGCTTTTGACTTGGTTGATTGGCTTCAATCTTTCCAAGCATTACGAGATTCTTCAGCATGGATTGACTCCAATCATCTTTGATAAATACCTGTTTAGTAACAAGCTTGAAAGTAGGAGTTAATGTTTTCCTTTGAAAGGAAACATATAAAGATAAGATCTTTTCATAAACATATGAAACATTCAACTCCATATTACATTCAATCTTTTAAACGTGTTATACTACTTTTGATAAGGAACAAAGATTGAAACAAGTGATAAAGATTTGTATAAGAATAAAGATATAGAATTGTTAATGTAAAGGAAACATAACTAATCTCTTTATATCTTTTAGGAAATCTTTCCTTACCACTTTGATATTCTCAATAAACGCATTTTAGACCTTTAGAATAATATGAGAATATATCCTGCATAACTTTAAACAAATAATAATCATTAAAGAATAGGTACGCAGATTTACAGAACTAGACAGTGTACTGCTGAGCAGCAGGTTGGAACTGTGGTTGCAACTGGTACTTGAAACCACCCATGCTGTCTAAGCAGGTTGGAACTAAGGTTGCAACTGAGGTTGCGACATTGCTTAGAACCTGTTAACACTTGTCTCAGTAGGTTGTAACTGAGGTTGCAACATTGCTTAGAACCTGTTAACGCTTGTCTCAGTAGGTTGTAACTGAGGTTGCAACATTGCTTGAAACCTGTTAACAACGTCTTAGTATTTCAAAACATTTAGGATTTATTTAGTAAAAACCAATAGACAATAAACAATATTTAGACCAGAAATCTGGTCCTAACAATCTCCCCCTTTGTCATTGGTTTTGACAAATCAATTTAGTTTATAAGTCATCCCAACCACCTGCAGATTCAATATCAGTAAGCTCCCCCTGTATGTTAGAATTGCAGGCATTTAAATAAGCACAATCATTCACACATTCAATTTTAAAAACATCCATACTTCAAACTTGAAATTGCAGAAATTTAAAGGCAAAAAAAAAATGGCACAACAATGTCTTAGTACAACAATTGAAATAGTAATTAAAGACAGCAGCATTGAGTCTTGAAATTGAATGAAACTGAACAAAAAAAACATAAACTTAACATGAACATAAACTTCACTCCCCCTATTTGTCAGCAACCATTGTAATCAGTCACGAGGTATATCAGAATGTGGAGCTCTTTTTCGGAGAGGATGGTCTCTAACCACCTCTTCATCTTTTTCTTCACTGCTTATGGAGAAATAATCATCACTATCACCATCATCCTCACTCTTAAAAACATGAGTGCCAAAATTAATTGGCAAAGATGACATGATCCTATAGAGAAATATGGCCATTTCCTTACTGACTTTGGATGGCTGCTTAGTGGGATTCCAATTGAACCTAGCTATTTTGTGCAGCACAGATGCACACAAGGTGAGGGAGGATGTTTTAATGGAGTGACCATCAAACCTATTGTTCTTTCCAGTTAGAATTAAAGCAAGAATTTCTAAGTCTGGTTCAGCATTGTCATCTTCAATAGGACTAGGACAACACAGATAATCATTGATCAACTTAGGGGTGAAATCTAGAGTCACACCCCTCAAAAACACTCTGCCATAGGCAGGATCACACTCAACAAACACAAAATTACTTAGATTGGCATAGAATTCTTTAATTACAGCAGGGTAATAAGAATTAGGATAAGAAATAGTTCTTTCTAGGACAACAGCTGACAGTAGTTTCTCAATATGTACCTGAATATGTGGATAGCTAACCAAATTAAGTCTTCTTTCACTGTGAATCTCCCTACCAGCAAAAGACCTAAACCTTCTATACATGGTCCTACTCCAGAACCTAGGATCAGTCTCATGAAACTTAGACTTATAAGAGAAAACAGTTGGAGTTGGATGATCCTCTACAGTTTTCCTAGCTCTTTTCTTAGTGCGCTTTTTCTGAGAAGAGGAAGTCTCGCTTACCTTAGCTTTTGATCCTGGACTGGTTGGAGATTTATTCATGAAATCTCTTAGAGTGCAATCATCATCAATGTTAAGGTTGGGGTTTTTTGAAGGGTTTGAAGACATGGTTGCAACTAGGGTTAGAAGTGAGCTTGTAACCTCGCAGTGGGTTTTTATTAGAGAGACCTAGGGTTTTACAGATTAGAGAGAGAGAGAGATTCTGTAAAGTGGAATTGATTTTGGATCGTAAAAAGATGTTTGTATAAATAGCAAAAAAGTCCATATCTTTTTGTAATTGGAAAGAGATACATGCAAATCAATTATGAAACAGATTTTGGCGATAATTTAGGAAATAACTTATCAATTAGTATAAAGAAATCTCAGCAAGATCACAAAGGAAAGATAAATCCAGCCAAACATACAGATAAACATTCCTTTTGCAAAACAGATTGATCCAAAATTTGAAAATTCAAAAATTGAAGCTTATTAAGGAAATTTGACTTGATTCAAGATAAGGAGCAATTAAAAAGATATCTAACTTTTAGGAAAACAAAAACCTAGCAATTTACTCAAGAAAATATGTTTATCAAAGAATAACTCTAATAAAGATTAAATTTTAGGAGCTTAAATTGAGCAAATCCGTTTTTTTATCTCTACACAAAAACTAGTTTGATGACCTCAGCAAGGAAAAAGTATAAGTGATGTCAAAAATAACAAGACTTTGTCTTCGCAGTTATAGAATAGACTGAGGTTTCAACTGATGTTGCAACTGAGCTTGCAACCAGTATTTTTTAACACGAGGTTTCAACTAGAGTTGTAACTGAACTTCCAACCAGCTATTGAGAGCATGAGGTTCCAACTGATGTTGCAACTAAACTTGCAACCAGCTTAAAAGAAATTGCACTTTGTGCTTGCAACTCTATTACCAGAGAGGTTTTCAAGGACAAGTTACCTCACATCTGTTTTTGAGACACCAAAAAGCGGCTTTTTCAAAACAAAAACATCATAGCTCAATTAAGACTTAACCTTAGAAATAAAAATTATTGAAGGTACTCAATACAGACATATTTAGCAAGAATATTCAATTAGATTGATAATGACATACCCCTATGTCACTTCTTAATGATTCAAACTTGTTTGTATCAAGGGGTTTTGTGAAAATATCTGCTAATTGTCTTTCAGTTGAAACATGTTCTAAAATTAAGCTCTTTTCTTCAACTAGTTCTCTAATAAAATGATGCCTTAAATCAATATGTTTAGTTCTGGAATGTTGAACTGGATTTTTAGCTAAATCTATAGCACTTTTGTTATCACAAAACAAAGTTAAAATTTCTTGTTTAACATTATAATCAGTTAACATCTGTTTCATCCAAATAAGTTGAGTGCATCCACTTCCAGCTGCAACATATTCTGCCTCAGCAATAGATAAAGATATGCAATTTTGCTTTTTACTGAACCAAGAAACAAGGTTGTTTCCAAAATAAAAACAACCACCAGAAGTACTCTTTATATCATCTATGTTTCCTGCCCAATCAGCATCACAGTAGCCACTTAGAAAATGGTTTGTATCTTTAGAATACCATAGGCCTAGGTGAAGTGTTCCTTTTACATATCTTAGAATTCTTTTGACAGCTAGAAGATGAGGTTCTAAAGGATTTGCCTGATATCTGGCACAAACTCCTACACTTAAGCAAAGGTCTGGTCTACTAGCATTCAAATATAGCAAACTTCCAATCATGGATCTATAAAGACTGGGACAGACACTTTTTCCTTTATCATTTTTAGACAGTTTAAGAGTAGTACTCATAGGGGTTCTCTTCTCTTTACTCTCACCCAGACCAAACTTCTTAACAAGATTGTCTGCATACTTACTTTGGCATAGAAAAATGCCTTTCTCATTCTGTTTAACTTGCAATCCTAGAAAGTAAGTTAGTTCACCTCCACCACTCATTTCAAATTCATTCTTCATATCAGAAATGAATTCTTCTATTCTCTTATTGGAAGTAGAGCCAAAAACAATGTCATCAACATAGATTTGAGCAATTATTATATCCTTTTGTAGTTTTCTTGGTAAACAGAGTTTTATCAACTCCCCCTCTGTTAAAACCTTTTTCCAGCAAAAACTTGGTTAATCTATCATACCAAGCTCTAGGAGCTTGCTTAAGACCATACAAGGCCTTTTTCAGCAAATAAAGATGTTCAGGAAAGTTAGGATCTTCAAATCCCTTAGGTTGACAGACATAAACCTCTTCATTAATCACACCATTCAGAAAAGCACTCTTTATGTCAAGTTGAAACAGTTTAAAATCATACAGACATGCAAGAGATAATAGCATTCTAATGGATTCAATTCTAGCTACAGGAGCAAAGGTTTCATCAAAGTCAATTCCCTCAATTTGTGTATAACCCTGAGCTACCAACCTAGCTTTATTCCTGATAATCACTCCATCCTCATCACTTTTATTTCTAAAAATCCATTTAGTCCTTATAACATTTTTATTAGAAGGTATGGGTACTAAAGTCCATACATCATTTCTCTCAAATTGAGACAATTCATCCTGCATAGCTAAAATCCATTCACTATCTTCTAGAGCTTCTTTTATATTCCTAGGTTCTAACTGAGAAATATAACAAGCAAAGTGAACAAAATTATTTCTTTTACCTCTGGTTTTCATACCTGAAGTGACTTCTCCTATGACATTGTCAAGAGAGTGGTTTTTCTGAGTCTTTACATAGCGTGGCTTGCTTGTAGATGGGATATCAGATCTTCCTTCTTCTTCTTCAGATTCTGTTGAATTCTGGGTTTCAACTGCGGTTCCAACCTCAGTTCCAACCTCAGTTGTAACCTCAGTTGCAACTGGACTTCCAACCACTATGGGACTTCCAGTTTGTTGAGTTTCTTCATTCTCTTTTTCTGCAATCTCAGGCTGTTCATTATCACCTGTAATATCATCAACAGTTTTTAGGTTATCAAATAACACATTATAAGATTCCATAACACAGTTTGTTCTTTGATTGAAGACTCTAAATGCTCTACTATTCTGAGCATACCCAAGAAAGATCCCTTTATCACTTTTGGAGTCAAATTTACCAAGATGCTCTCTATCTCTAAGAATGTAACAGACACACCCAAAGACTTGAAAATACTTAACATTGGGTTTTCTACCTTTCCATAGTTCATAAGCTGTCATGGAAGTGCCTTTAGTAATGTAAAGTCTATTAACTATATGACAGGCAGTATTAACAGCTTCAGCCCAAAATCTGTTGGCAAGTTTCTTAGAATTAAGCATGACTCTAGCCATTTCCTGAATGGTTCTATTTTTTCTTTCAACTATGCCATTTTGCTGTGCAGTCTTAGGAGCAGAGAACTCATGACTTATACCTAAGGAGTTGCAAAATTCTCTAAACTTACTGTTTTCAAATTCTGTTCCATGATCACTTCTTACCCTAGCAATGTTGCCACTGGTTGTACCTTTTTCAAGTTATAGTTTTAAGCACAAAGTTTTAAAGAGATCAAAAGTTTCAGATTTATCTTTTAAGAAAACTACCCAAGAGTATCTAGAGAAATCATCTACAACAACTAAAATGTACTTCTTGCCACCTATACTAGCAGTTTGCATAGGACCCATTAAGTCAATATGAAGAAGTTTAAGGACTCTCTTAGTGTAGATTTGACTTATACTTTTGTGAATACTCTTAGTTTGTTTGCCAACTGCACAATCACCACAGACACTTTGAGTTTTAGCACTTAGTTTAGGAATACCTCTTATCAACTCTTCTCTAACAAGCTTATCTAAGGTTTTGTAGTTCACATGACCAAGCCTTTTATGCCAAATATCAAAATTATTAGTGATAGCTTGATTACACCTATTCTGAGGCAATTCTTTTTCAGCTTTTTCAAACACATAACAGCTGTTTGTTGATCTAATTCCAGTCATGACCACATCATTGTTAAGATCAGTAATTAGACACTTATCTTTGTTAAACTTGACAATCATCTTGTTATCACATAGTTGACTAATACTGATAAGATTAGCTTTTAGACCATCTACCAGAAAAACATCATCAATATTAGGCATTCCAGGTTTGTTTAAGGTACCTTTACCAACAATTCTACCAGTATCTCCTCCTCCAAACACAACAGTGTTCCCTGTGAGATTAGTGACATTTTTTAGGAAACTTCCAGTACCTGTCATGTGCTTAGAGCAACCACTGTCAAAATACCAATCATTAGAAGTAACAGCATTCAAGGAAGTAATGACAGCTTTATTATTAGCAATAGAGGTAGATTTTTCTTTAACAATCCAGACCCAGTTCAATTTTTTATTGATAGAAGCTAACCAGGTCTTCTGAGAAATGTACCTTCTGTTCTTCTTTAAATAACACTGGATTTCTACATGACCAGATCTTTTACAGAAGTTACACAGTTTAGCTCTAAAAGTATATTTAACCTCATAGCTATTCAGTTTATTTTTGGTTGCAACTGTGGTTGCATCTCTAGTTGCAACTGTACTTCTAACCTTCTTCTCAAAAACTTGATTTTTATTCCTGGTTGCAACCTTGGTTGCAACTGAGCTTCTAACCTTATAGTTAAACTTATTAAAAACCTGAGTTTTAGTTTTATCAACAGCTTCAATAAAGGTGGTTTTTCCTGTACTCTTACCACCATAGTAACCTAGACCACTGATATCTTTAGAGCCTCTAGAATATGACAGCATGTCATCTAATTTTTCTGAATCAGAAACATTCATCAGTTTTATTTTCTTTTTAGTTTCAGTAAGTTCAGCCAGTTGTAAGTTCAGCTTCTCAGTAAGACTTTTAACCTCATCCTTTAGATTAACATTAAGTTTTCTTATGATCAAGGATTGTTTACTCAGACATTTATACTTTTCATAAAGAACAAGATATTGCTGAGAAATGTCTTCATCAGAAGGTTCTTCCTCATCACTGCTGTAGGTTTCAAGAGCGGTTGTAACTATGGTTGAAACATGTTCACAGTCACTTTCATAAGTAGGTTCTTTTTCAGTGATTATTCCCATAAAATTAACAAAATTAGAATCATCCTCTTCATCACTGTTGCTCTCAGAATCACTATCACTATGAGTGGTTATATAAGCATTTTTGTTCCTTTTTAAAGTATTTGCACACTCAGCCTGAATATGACCAAAACCTCTACATTCTCTACACTGAATCTCTTTAGGCTTATAATCTTTGTTATCCTTCTCTTTAGAATTCCACTTTCCTGTAGAGTTATTATTGAACTTGGATTCTGTTTTAAATTGGTTATCCCTTTTCTGAAAGTTTTTAGAAGAACTAGTATCATCCTCTTATAAAACTTTTTGAAAACCTTTTTAGCAAAGAAAGCTAGCTGTTCTTCATCACTCATTTTATCACAGACATTAGGTTCAGATTTCTTAGCCTGAAATGCTATTCCCTTTTCTGGTCTTTTATGTTTAAAAAATTTCAGCTCATGAGTGCTTAGATTTCCTATAAGTTCTTCAAGTTTAAGATTATCTAAGTCTGTTGATTCTTCAATAGCTGTAACTTTTATTTCAAACCTTTCTGGGAGTGACCTAAGAGTTTTCTTAACAAGTTTAGCATCACTGTATTTTTCACCTAAGGTTCCAGCTTGATGAGCAATGTGGCAGATTCTACCATTAAATTGTTCAATGTTTTCATCTTCCTCCATTCTTAGGTTTTCAAATTGAGTGGTTAACTGTTGAAGTTTGAAAGCTTTTACTTTAGTAGTTCCTTCAAAAGTAACTTGCAAAATATCCCATGCCTCTTTGGCAGTTTCACAGTGAGAGATATACCTGAATACACTGAGAGTTACACCAGCAAAAATCAAGTTTATGGCTGTTGAGTTGGCACTTGATTTTCTGTCTTCATCAGCAGACCATCTGTCTTCAGGTATAAAAACCAGTTCTCTTTCACTATCAATGGTAGTTGGAGCCTCCCATCCATACATCACAGTTTTCCATGCATGTTCATTCTGCTATTTGATGAAGGACCTCATTCTGATCTTTCATACTCCATAGTTTACTCCTCCTTCAAGCAATGGAGGTTTGTTGAAAGCGTTTCCTTCCCTCATTAAGTCCATTTTTACTAGAACACAGGATCCACACTAAGTAAGGTCTAGTGTAAAGCTCTGATACCAATTGCAATTCCTATCCGCTGTTCTAGTTGCAGTTTTGCAGTAAGGTTCCAAGTGAGGTTGCAACCACAGTTAGAACCTAGTGTATTAAATGGACAGAACTGTAAAAAGTTAAATGTACTTAAAATAGATCATAAGCACATTTAACAACGGAGTTCACCTAACTAGGCTACGTCTCCGGGGCACTTACCCAGATTATGATATTATAAAAGCTTACAATATAGGACTCAAGTCTTAATGAAAAACTCTCAGAATCCCTCTAGGTTTTTCTGCCTATCTCTATATTGCTCCTACTCTATAACTATCACGTATAAATCAATGGCATCCCACCATTGTTTTCTTTTTTTAAAAGCTCACGTGTATTCTCTCAAGAATGAGTTCTTTATAGTTTAGAACACACACCATTTACAAGCTTAAGTTACTAAGTATATAAACAAGTAAAAACAATCTTCTATCTTCAATATCTTTTTGATTGCTTTTGACTTGGTTGATTGGCTTCAATCTTTCCAAGCATTACGAGATTCTTCAGCATGGATTGACTCCAATCATCTTTGATAAATACCTGTTTAGTAACAAGGTTGAAAGTAGGAGTTAATGTTTTCCTTTGAAAGGAAACATATAAAGATAAGATATTTTCATAAACATATGAAACATTCAACTCCATATTACATTCAATCTTTTAAACGTGTTATACTACTTTTGATAAGGAACAAAGATTGAAACAAGTGATAAAGATTTGTATAAGAATAAAGATATAGAATTGTTAATGTAAAGGAAACATAACTAATCTCTTTATATCTTTTAGGAAATCTTTCCTTACCACTTTGATATTCTCAATAAACGCATTTTAGACCTTTAGAATAATATGAGAATATATCCTGCATAACTTTAAACAAATAATAATCATTAAAGAATAGGTACGCAGATTTACAGAACTAGACAGTGTACTGCTGAGCAGTAGGTTGGAACTGTGGTTGCAACTGGTACTTGAAACCACCCATGCTGTCTAAGCAGGTTGGAACTAAGGTTGCAACTGAGGTTGCAACATTGCTTAGAACCTGTTAACACTTGTCTCAGTAGGTTGCAACATTGCTTATAACCTGTTAACACTTGTCTCAGTAGGTTGTAACTGAGGTTGCAACATTGCTTGAAACCTGTTAACAACGTCTTAGTATTTCAAAACAGTTAGAATTTATTTAGTAAAAACCAATAGACAATAAACAATATTTAGACCAGAAATCTGGTCCTATCATAGACATTTTTTTTTTAATTTATAACAGCTATTGTATTGAATTAAATAACTCAATATTTTCTTATTTGAATACATCATCTGTTTCCATGTCGGGTAGATTGTTTTTCCACAAGCATGTGTATGGAACACGATACATACATAGTAACACATATACACTCATGACATGATATTGTTTATTTACATACATAATTTTGTTGTTGTTGGCAGGATGTGAACCATGCTGTCCTTGCCGTAGGTTATGGAGTCGAAAATGGCATGCCATATTGGATCATTAAGAACTCATGGGGAGCGAATTGGGGTGACAATGGTTACTTTAAAATGGAATTGGGCCAAAACATGTGTGGTAAGTAAATTTAACCTCAATTCCTACTTGATTTCTAATATGATGTTACACCGACAGATCAATGCTATGGTAAGCATTACTTTTCATAATGTATATCTTGCTTACTATCGATCGGCGACTAATTTACATTTGTGAAGTACTTTCTTTGAGTACCTTAGACTAATATATTATTTGTGATCGCAGCTGTTGCAACTTGTGCATCTTACCCGGTCATTGCTTAGCTATAATCGAAGAATTAGGCGATCATACTATATATCACTTGGAAGTTTCTGCTATTGATCAACTTTGTCTCTGTTTTTCTTTCTAAGTTCTGTGTAATCCTCGAATTAAGGCTCATACTTTACCAAAAAGGGAACTGATAACAGCTCTTTGTGAAGGTATAATAATGCTGGCTGTATTTTAATTTTATGTTTATAACAAAGTGTAAAATGTCTGTCTCAAGTGTGTCATTCTTATATGCCATACTTTATGTGAATACATGTCTCGCAGACTCATCTTTGTTTGACTCAATTTCTAAATGTACTGTTTATCTGGTATGTGCATTAGTTTTCTTATTTCCTCAAATTGGATTTATCCCGTATCTAAATATATAAGTACAAACTTACACCAGGAGGCCACTACCATGGCTTTGGGCTTTTGGGTCCAAACATGAGTAAGAGTTTGGACTTGGCCCCGGCAAGGGTTCCCGCTTGATGCGTTGGACTCGGCTGATAGTAAATATAATTATTATATATATAATTTATCTGAATATTAGTGAGTGAATTGGAGACCGATACCTTTTTAAACTATTAATTTAAGAGTTAATACCACTTTCAAAATACTTATTACAAATTAGTACTCATTGTCAATATATACACAAGTTCAACACATTTACATAAGTCCAACATATTTGGCATAATAAAAGTTTGACAAAGACCATTGATCGATTTCCGACGTTGACTGTCGGGCTCCGGCGTTGACCGATAAATTAAAAAATAAAAAAATATATAAAAAGTAATAAAAATCCAGAAAAAATAAAAAAAAATGTAAAAAAAAGGGAAAAATAGAAAAAAATCAAGAAAAAATTAAAAAAATCCAAAATTATCTAAAATTGATTGTCGGTGTCCAGCGTTGACCATCGGTCTCCGGCGTTGACCGGCAGATTCCGACGTTGACCAAAAACTCAAAAAAACTCAAAAAAAATAAAAGGCAATTTTTTTGACAATCTAATACAATTTTTTGACAATCTAATAGATTATCTAATACAATTTTTATAACAATTTAATACAAACTTTTTGATAATCTAATAATTTTTTTTGACAATCTAATACAAAAATTTTGACAGTCTAATACAATTTTTTTTTAAATCTAATAAACAATTTTATACAAAAAATTTGACCATCTAATATAATTTTGTTTTGATAATCTATTAAACAATTTAATACGATTTTTTTCACAATCTAATATAATTTATTTGGAAATCTAATAAACAATGTTATGCAATTTTTTGAAAATCTATTTTTTTTTTTGCAATTTAATATAATTTTTTTTGACAATCTAATGCATCTTTTTTAACAAATCTAATACAATTTTTTTGATAATCTAATATAAAAAAATTGACAATCTAATACAATTTTTTTGACCAATCCACTACAATTTTTTTGACAATCTAATATAAATTTTTTGACAATCTAATATAATTTTTTTTTTTAATCTAATACAAAATTTCCTACGAATCATAAAACATGTCAAGATCATTGAATATGACTACTATTTCTCTAAACTAGTAGTATAGTACTCATGTAAATAAATGAGAGAAATGGTAGTTAGAGCTATAGTATAGTGTAAATCAAAAAAAGTTCATCATCAATAACATCTCGTGTAGATGCAGACCAGTACATTTTTTTTAATAAATAATCGCAGCCAAACAGTAGATAGAACTCCGGATGGATTATGCATACACATACACATACACATACACATACACATACACATACACATACACATACACATACACATACACATACACATACACATACACATACACATACACATACACATACACATACACATACACATACACATACACATACACATACACATACACATACACATACATATAGAGAGAGAGAGAGATTCGACGTTAGCATTGGCGTCACTATGCCACCGTTCTGGAGAGGTCGTCATCTCCACCGAATCTCCACCACCAGATCTGATCGGAGATAGACGATGCGACATATAGATAGGTAGATATATAGATATATCTATATAGATAGAAACAGCGGATGCTGAATAAAGAAATAGATCGTCACCATCGTCATTGTGCATGTTGAACTTAGAGTTTAATAATTGATTTTGATTATAACTTTGATTATGTTTTTAATGATTTTACGATTTCTCTATTTCGATGATATAACGCTTGTCTTTTCCAAAAGTAGAAAATGAAAATTTCAGCACCAGAAAGATAGAGCACAGAAAAACAAAGCCACAGGTTCAAGCGGAACCAGAATCGGAGCTAAAACGAAGGAGTTATGAGCTTTCGAAGAATAGCGAGAAGACCAAGAAACTGCCAGAGAAAACGACCGATCGTCTGGACAAAAACGACCGATCGTTTTGGTCCAAAATTCTTCCAGTGAGGTCGTTTGAAAAACGACCGATCGTTTCTCAGAAAACGACCGATTGTTTTCTGAAAACGACCGATCGACGGCAGAAAACGACTGATCGTTTTCTGCAGATTTCGAAAACAGCTTTTCAGCTTATTCTGCAAAACAGCTTAAAACCATTGGATAAAAGTCTTCAACCACTACCAACGGTCATATACAGAAAAACAGACTTTGTTCTCCATATAAACAACCCCAAATAACTCTCCATATATATCCATCATATCCATTCATACATATTCATCATCCTTCAAACTCTCTCAATCAAAACCCAAAAAATCACCATTTTGGTGAAAATATTCTGTTGGCCCGCATGCTAACCTTAGAGGGGGGGGGGGGGTGAATAAGGTTTTGGCGATTTTTGCCTAATTAAAATTCTAAACAACTAACCACCCAACTAATGCAATTCTAAGCTTAAGCGTTATAACAAGAGTTAAAGAATTGCTAAAATTACTTAACGCAAACAAGAAAATAAGCAATAAAATAAGTTGCGTAAAGTAAAAGTTTAGGGAAAGAAGATGACACCAAGATTTATAGAGGTTCGGCAAACGGCCTACGTCCTCTCCTCGGTACTACCGAGTAATTCACTATAATTCTTCTTTCGGATTTTACAAACCCTATCGAGCTCAATCGACCGATTGGCTCACCCTCTACCCGGGGTTCCTACTCTTGATACAAGTGCAAGAGAACACGTCTACGAGTCTACGACTCCCCCTCAATTTATGAGTACCCGAATGAAAAGACCTAGAGCTTTTAAGCTTCACTTGCTTACAAAGCCTCTACCCGATCACTCGCTTACAAAAATTGAGTTTATAAAATACTCGATACAAATTTTGTTACAAAAATGTAACTACACTCACTATTCTAATTGCTTCTTAAAAAGCTAATTGGTGAGTTGTTGATGAAGATCGCGCTTGAATCTCTTTCTATTTGATTTTCCTCTTTCTCGAATATATATACACCAAAATGGTGATATTAGGGTTTTTAATTGAGAGAGGTTTTAAGGATGATGATGGTTAAGCTTGGTGAGTTTGGAGAGAGATTTTAGGAGGTTTAAATAACAGCAAAGTCTGTTTTTCTGGGTTATGACCGTTGAGCGTTTTAACAGCTATTTTCCAGAATAAGCTGAAAAGCTGTTTTTGAAAACTGCAGAAAACGATCGGTCGTTTTCTACAGTCGATCGGTCGTTTTACAGAAAACGATCGGTCGTTTCCTGAAAACGATCGGTCGTTTTTATACTGGACTCACTGGAAGAAATTGGATCAAAAACGATCGGTCGTTTTTGTCCAGTCGATCGGTCGACTGTAATCCTGGTCCCGTAAATCTTCGAATGCTCATAACTCCTTCGTTTTAGCTCCGATTTTGGTTCCGCTTGAACCTATGGCTTCATTATCGAATGCTCTATCATTTAAAGACCTGAAATATACGTTTTCTATTTTTGGACAAGACAAGCATTATATCATCGAAATCGTAAAATCATTAAACGCATAATCAAAGTAATAATCAAAATCATTATTGAACTCTATGTTCAACATATTCGAAAAAGAGGGAAATTAAGGAGAAAGCGATTCAAGCTTAAACAACATCAAAAACTCACCAATTAGCTTATTTAGAAGCAAATAAAATAGTGAGTGTAGTTACATTGTTGTAACAAATTTGTAAAGAGCATTTTATAAGCTCATTTGTGAGTGAGTGTTTGGGTAGAAGCTTTTAAGCCAAAGTGTTGGTTAAAAGTTCTAGGTTAAACACTTGGGTACTCATAGAGTGAGGGGGAGTCGTTGACTCGTAGATGTGTTCGCTTGCACTTGTATCAAGAGTAGGAACCTCGGGTAAAGGGTGAGCCAATCGATTGATTGAGCTCGATAGGATTTGTAAAATCGGAAAAAATATTTTTAGTGAAACACTCGGTAGTACCGAGGAGAGGACGTAGGCCGTTTGTCGAACCTCTATAAATCGCGGTGTCAGTTTCTTTTCCTAAACTTTTACTTACCGCAACTTATATTATTGCTTATTTTCTTGCTTGCGTTTAGGACTTCTAGCATTTCATTAACATTATTAAACGCTTAAGCTTAGAATTGCAAAAAGTTGGGTTGTTAATTGCCATTAAGTTTAATTCCGTAAAAAGCGACAAAAACCTTATTCAACCGCACGGGCCAACAGTGCACCACCAGTCGCCGTCATGGTGGTGGTGCACCGCCAGATTTGAGAGAGATGAGAGAGAGACAGATCTGTTAGTTTAGAGAGAGAAAATGTTATGAGCAGTCTAGTATTGGATCCTTTTATATTTTGGTTATGTGGTACCAAAATCAAATTAAAATGTTTGAAAATATATCTTATTCTAATAAAAAAAATAGAACTGCTAATAAAATCTAATAATTATATTAAATTGGTACCGACCTCCAATTTTCTCCATACATAGGTCACATTTTACAATATTTTTTAAATGGAGGTCTTGAACCGAATTTTTTTTAAGTTCCAGTCACCCAGCCTAATAAAAAATAGTTTAAAAGCTGTTTTTAAGCTTGAAATTCAAAATTCAGTTATCAAATTACGTGGTTAACCAGTGAACGTATCGGTTAGGCAATATGTCGTTTGTTCTCCTATAGTTTCGATTTTCTGCTATCTAGCTACTGGTCTTCATTTGTCTTCGTTCCTTCTATTTACTCCAAAATCCCTCTAGTCTTTAGTTTGGTCTATTTATGTGGAAAGCAAAAATAAATGCCAATTTTCTGAAAAAATATGGAATAAAAATAAAAACCTGTAAATAAATAATAAATTAACTCTAAGACTCGTCGAAAATAACCAAATTATTAGCCAAAAACTAACATATTTGGGACCACTCACAGGGAGGAACTAGGATTAGAGTGGACCATAAAAAAAATGCTACTAGGTTTTTTTTTTTTTAAAGTTTAGCCGAATTTAAACGTATATTTTGAAAGTTCAAAAAATGAGTTGATCATTGCAAAAAAGGGTAAATTTTAAATAATTTTTTTTTTGCTAGCTAATATCAAAAGGAAGTATCCAAAGAGTATTTTTTATATTGTATGAAGAAATATAGAAATATAGGTTATTATTGAAAATAATAGAAAATAAAGTGTTATTCATGTTTATTGAGTAATGAGCTAAGAATATATGCATACTAGTAATCGTGTCCCACGCTTTGCGTGTGAGACGCGTAATGCGATAAAATTTAGAAAATAAGTGTAGTTATGATACAAATATTTGGAGAATAAAAAAAATATAAGAGTATAAGATGAGAAAACTCAAAAGAATTTTGAGAGATTAAATAGGGATAAAAAGTGTTATTAGTTATTACTTTTTATCTATTTTTTATGAGAATATGGTATTGTGGTAATTAATAAAAAAGTATAAGGGTATTTTTGGAAAAAAGTGGTAAAATTTGGCAGCCTCAAAAATCTTGGTTGACTTATTATAATAGTATAGATATAATAGTATAGATATGGACACCATGAAAAACACACAAATGGACATTTTTTCGAAATTTTACCATAATTTCGAAAACATTTCATTATACATCTCGGGAAAAAAAACAAGACGCATATTTGTGTTCCCGTCGTGAAACCATGGAGATTTGCATTAACCAAATCTTGATTTGGAGCGTTTTTACGAAAAAGTGTCCAAGTTGATGTCTAATTTGATGTTCATATAACATCTACCTCTCTCTCTATATATATACTAGTAAAATTTACCCACGCGTTGCGTGTGATACGCGTAATGACATAAATCTCGTAATATATTTTATTTTTAACATAATATTCAGATTTGGTATAATTTATTATAGTTACGGAGGTTAAAACGAATTGTTAATTAATTTAGGTTACATCCGTAATTAGTAAAATATATTGAGCACAAATAGTTAATTAATTATATTATGTATATTGGTAATTAGTAAAAAAGAATTGGGGTATTTTTGGAAAAAATGACCAAAATTTAGCAGTAATGGAGGGTTGTGATTGATGTGTAAATATAATGTGTTTTTTTTTATGTGTGTATGGATCCTTCCCCATATATATATATCTTATATATATATACATAACCTAAATTTCATTAATTTTTCCTATAAAAAAATTATTTTTAAAATTTTTGCCTCACATCCCTAAATTTACCCCTGACCACTCACTGCCACATTTCCTTTGATTCCAAAATCTTTCACCTTTCATATTAATTCCAACTTGTCGTCGTATTCTTCCTGAATAGGAGTTTATCCTTGGGATCCATTTTTCGTAAACCTAGCTTGTTCTTTGTAGTTCAGTTGTCTATCATCATGTGGTCGTGCCGGAGTGGTTATCGGGCATGACTAGAAATCATGTGGGCTTCGCTCGTGAAGGTTCGAATCCTGCCGACCACGTGCAGATTTTAATTTTTGTAAATTGTTCCGTGGCACAATGGCCAAAGTCTATCACCTTGAAATTAATAAATTAAAAACAACAACAACAACAAAAAAAAAACGAAAGCCGGTTGTTGCTCCCTCGCCCAAACTATCACCTACAACGATGATGGACTGTGCATGCGGTTATATACTCCAGCCAGAGTATTTATTCTCTGCCTCTCTTTTTCAGCCGCTCCAAACAAACTTTTGACAATTTTATCCCAGATTTTTCTCTACCACCAAAGTGGACAAAACCTCAAATTCCATGCTTCAATTTATAGGATACACAATGGAACTGTAATCTTCTATGACAGTGCGCATAAAGGATTGCTATTATACGTACTAAATGATTGTGACTAACTTTGGAATAAAAGAAAATAGGACAGTTTAGTTTCACAGATAATTTGATGAGAAAAAAAGACCATAACATACAATCAAATGTCAATAGAAAAAAGTATGATTAAAAACAACAACTAGATATAGCATAATCCTAATTACTAATAAATGGAGTATTTGTCTTTTGGCCGGAGAGGCAACTTTATATAACCAATTTTACTAAATTAGAAAGAAGTGATCAATATTTACAACTAAAATAAAAACTAATTCGTGCCGTCAACCATGCACACCACCCGGGCCGATCGGGTCCTCACGCGGTCCTCTTCACCTGGCATCTGAGAGGAAAAAATGGCAATGCATGCAGGGGACGCCAGTAAAATGTGTGACTTTTCATCTCCCTTGCCAGCAGGCATGCAAGAAATTCGGCGTATGTTTTAGTTGTATTTTGTCCATGCATATTGTATTATTCTGCTATTCTTTTGTGTTCGTTTTTCCGTGCCTTACTTTGCCTGGTATGTACTTTTGTGTGTTTAATGAAATTTCGTTGAATTTTTCAATTATTTGAGTTTTTTTTAATTGTTAATGTTTGAGCTATTTTGCTTGTCTAGTTGTGTATCATGTGAATATTTTTGTTGTGTTTGTGGTTTTCTTTTCTGGATGTCTTTTGCAAAAAAAGTATTATTTCTTGTGTTGTATGTTTTTCTTAATTGTGACATTTTTGTATGTTTTATCACGCGTGTTTGGTATTTTTTGAGCTTCTTTATCCATGTCATCGACTTCTTTCACGTGATTTGTGTTTTTCTTAAGCATCATGTGAACTTCGTTCTCGTCTACTATTATTTTTCCATGTTTTGTTGCCAATGTTTGTATTTAATTAGTTCTGTTGTGTGTTTTTGTTTCTGTTGTTTTCTGTTTATTAGGAATTTCTTTTGTGTTATTTTGTTTTAGTTTTTGCTTTTTTTGTACTTTCCTTTTGTCAATTTTTCAAAATAAAGTAATAGTACGAGCCAGAAATAAGCAAGTAAAGTCAGGATTAATGTTAATTAGACATGCATTTGCACATATGGCATTAATAGTTTTTTCTTTTGGAAGATTACATTTTAGTATGTTGTGTTTCCATTAAATTTTGGTTAGTCATGATGTAGTGTAGTGAGTTCATCAATTAAACGTAATTTTATGTGTTACCATTAACATTTTGGATGAAACCGAATACGTGATGTCACAACTCACATGACTATTTTTTTTGCTACAATTAAGCATGGGTAGATATGATTTTTAACCCTTAAAAGTATACAACCGTATTTTCCCCATTCTACAAGGTTTACAAACATAGATACGTACAATTTCAAAATGTTTTTTTTTTTTGGAAATTTACAATTTCAATGTTAAAAGACTCGCACGTGCTCTATTTCGATAGAAAACCTTATAAATGACACCGAATCAAGTTTGTTTATAAACTGAGCAAGTGGTTAGTAGCCATGTGTTTGTTACCCGGATATACCACGTTCACCGTCAAGGTTCGAACTCTGTCGTCCGCAAAGTTTCACAGGTTTTATCTCCAAATAAGGGATAAAAAAAAAATTTATAAACTCATATGAATTATTTAATCGAGATTTTGTAACTTGAGTACAAATGTACATGAATATAAAAATATGTTGTAATTTTCTCTTTGCTTTAACAAAGTTTGGGTGGGTATCTGAAAATTAATGTTAGAATCCACGTCTATCATATGTACATATCTATAATCTATGTAGTAAACCGATCACTGTGAGTTGAGGCTAAATTCTAGAACTCCTATAAAAGCCCAAAGAAAACTACATTCTATCATGCCTTCTCTCTCAGTAACACACATACAAACATAGATTCGATGGCGCGCTATGCACTCATTATCTCTCTCTTCCCGTTGCTCCTTCTTCCGCTGATCGATATCTCTGTCTCTGCTGAGTATCTATTTGAAATCATCCATAACAAGCATTCTTGGCAACAACCAACTCTCTCTACGCTTTGCTCGGTTCGTCAACAGGTAACTAAGCACGATCTTAATACCCTCTTTAGTTAGTAAGTACAGTACTTGGCTTAATTATATCTTGACTTTATGATTTTGTGAGAGACTATTAAAGTCGATGATGTATTTGAATGTGAACATATAGGCATGGAAAGATATACAGCACGGATGACGAAATGAAGGTGCGGTTCGCAATTTTCTCAGAGAACTACAGACGAATAAAAATGCATAACCTTGAGGGCCTCTCCTACACTCTTGGTGTTAATTAATAGTATGTCTCTTATTATTTTTCACCTCCCTCACTTTCATGACGTTCTTACTTATAATATGCATAATGCATGTTCTCCATGAGGTGTTTTTTTTTTTTTTGAGGAGATTTTCAACAAGTCCAGAAAATCTAATTTAATTACATGTGCTAAGATTAGTCAAAAAGGACAAAACCATACTGTGTGCTTTGTTTAACGTGTGTTTAACTAAATAAAAGCCTACGATAAATTTCATTCCCTTTTATTCTTTCGGCCTTGTTTAACTTTACATTTCATGATATGCATAATTTGTATTCACCTCATATTCTTTTGGTTTCTTTTTAGTTTAGAGTAAATTAATAAACTGTTATAAATCCGGTAAGAGAATAATCTATGCAAAGCCAAATTAAGAATAAACTGTTTTTGCAATATCTGACCTTGTTTTTATCTGTGTAAAGTCTACTCAAAATGATTGATGTGTTTGATTAAACCTTCTTGCTTTTATTTAGTAAAACTAAACTTATTTATGAGTTTTGTTTTGGGATTTGGGTACTTAAAAGATCGTGTTTAATTTTATTTTAACAGAATACACGGATATGACGTGGGAAGAGTTTCATGCACAAAGACTAGCTGCTCATAATTCTGCCCCATTAAACGACTTTCGCAAACGGGCCACCAAAGCACTCAACCGCAATCGCGAACTCAAGAGCCCCTCCCTTCCGACGACGGTACAAATTCACAGTTTTTTTTCTATAAATGTTTCCTTTTTTGCTTCCTTATTAGAATGAAATCATTATGCAAATGTAACTTGGCTTCATACTGATTTATACAGAAAAACTGGAGAAAAGAAGGGATATAGTCAGTCCCGTAAAGAATCAAGGCAGTTGTGTATCTTGTTGGTCCTTCCTGTTCCTAACAAAATCTATAATAACTAATAAACAAAAGAAGCACTTTTACAGTAACTAGTTATAATTGATCACAGTACAAAATTGTAAATTTCTAGAGGCAGCGTGACCGGATCTCTAGAGGCAGCTTACGCGCAATCATATGAGAAAAATATATCTCTATCGGAACAACAACTTGTTGACTGTTCATGAAATTTTGGTAATGTTGGATGTGAAGGTGGGTGGCCACCACAAGCCTTCGGCTACATAAAGTCGATTGGTGGACTTGAAACCGAATATTCATACCCTTACACTGCTTCAAATGGGACATGCAAATTTTCTTCTAAAAGAGTTTCACCCGTCAAATTAGTGGACTATGTGAACATTGGTATGGTAAGCATCATTTACTCGAATTGCCAAAAATCAAATAACAAACTCAAAATACTAACTTGCTAATGTGATGTTTTTTGTTTTTGTATTGAGGTAAAAGTTTTATTCAATAAATTTTAAAAAAAACTGTAGTCTTACAATAAAATAACTTTTTAGCATGATACTTTTAAAATAAGTTGATATTTGTTTTCAAAATTATGACACCGATTGAAGTAATAGAATGAAAACTCATAAATGATATTCCAATTACATATGTGCCTGTGGTTTTCAAGATTGACAAAAAATGAGGGAGGAAATAACAGGCGGCTGAAGATGAACTCAAGCATGCAGTAGTACTTGTCCGCCCGTAACTGTAGCTTTCCAGGTGGTTAAGGATTTCTTATCATATAAAGGTGGGGTTTACACTAGCAAAACATGCAACAATACGATCAATGTAACTATTTCTCTCCCACTCTTTCTTGCTCCCCACAATTTTGATAGATATGCAATGACGAATCCAAGATTTTGAGTAAATAGGCGAGTCGTAAATAATTTTTTTTATCAAAGCATATCAACGTATTACGTGATTTATTATTTTTTATAATTTGTATCAAAACTCATGAATAAAACCATAAAACATCAATAGAAATATACTGTTTCTTGATAAAATTCTAAATACTTGTGTCTTAATTTTTCAAATAAAACAAATTATTAAAACATGAGAAAACATATTTAAGCAATTAGATATATTAGGTCAATCATGTGTTAATAATTATGTTGTTGTAATAAATAATATTGTAATGTAGCAATTTTTATTTTGTAAAACAAAATAATCAATGCTTAATATTTTATATTAAAAACACATTATGTTCTAGTTTTTTTAAGAGAAAACTAAGGTCAATAGTTTTTAAAAATGTTGCAATGAAGTCTAACAAGTTAAAGGTAACGAGTGTTTTTTATTAGAAAAATTTATAAATAATATCATTAAAGAAAAAAGTAATAATAAAAAAAAAATCAAGTAATTGACCGTCACACAAAAAGTGAACTTGGAACCACTTGGTAAGCAAAAAGACACTTTACCACTACATCAATTAAGTGTGTTTGTTATAACTTACATGTAATTTTATCTATTAACTAACTGTTTCATAAATAAATGTTTAAAATTAATAAAAAAGTTATTTTTTAATATATTTTTCTACCGAACAAATGGTGGGTGCTTGCACCCCTTGCCATACGGTGGATTCGTCCCTGCATTTTTGTCTAATGGCTTATGGATTTTGTACAGTACGAAAAAGGCTTAGAAAATAAAAATATTAAATTAACACTGTAAACCCGTGAAAAGAAAATGCAAAACCGAAGATATATCGAGTAAGTTGACAAGGGTGAAAAGAAATAGAGGTCATAAAGATCAGTGCTCCTTTAACCAAGCTTACTCGCTCGAGTTCTTGGCTAACTCGTCTGAAAATTTATTCCAGGCTACATGTTTTGGAAATTTACAATTTTTATGACAGTGTATCTTGTAGGTGCCAATTAAAGCTTCTTGGCAAACACTATATCTTTATATTTGTAAATATTTCCATCTTGACAGGATGTGAACCATGGTGGTCTTGCAGTCGGTTACGGAGTTGAAAAAAATGGCATGCCATATTGGATCATGAAAAACTCTTGGGGAACCGAGTGGGGCGAAAATGGCTACTTTAGGATAGAAATGGGCAAAAACATGTGTGGTAAGTTGTTTCATTTCCTTGGAGACGTCTAGTAGATCCATAGCAGCCTTACCAACAAATTATTCCCGAGTGCATACATATAATTAAAAATATTAGCAAGTATAGCACAAAAATCAGCAAGTACCAAAGGTCTAAAATACACTACGAAGAAGTTCTCCCTTTAAACGACTGTCCGGCGTCACTCGTAGGTGAAGAGAATTATTCTGGTGTTTGTTAAGATGTCTTCTCGAACCGTAAGACTAATAAGTTTGCTTTTGTATTTGCAGCTGGTGCATCATACCCAATTATTGCTTAATTAGGTATTGTTGAAGCTATTGGAATTCTTGTCTTCACCAGAAACTGTGTTTTTATAAGTTTACTCTTTCTCCCTCTTTTATCTTAAGTTTAGGCTCATAATTAACGCAAAAGGCCTTTTAGTAAAACTATTGTGTGTTTCATATTTTTGTCTCCACCAAGTGCATGCAAGAATTAAAATTTTTGTTTTATGTTCATGTCACACTTTAGTAACAATTCATGTGCTCTCAGGCCTCGTCTTTGCTCTTTCCTCTGGAATTTTGTAAATTACTATCGATAAACTTTTAGTATTTGAGTGGAATTCATATACCAGCTGAGACGTCAAATAAATAAAACATATATTTTTTTCGACATATTCTTCATCTATCGTCGAGAACTGTTTAAAAAAAACAATTCACTTAAAACATGAAATAAAAGACAAAATTACTCATAGTAATTAGTGAACCCTACGAGTTGAGAAAAACAAAAAAAAATTACATGCCTAAATAACAAATCTCAGTTTCACCAAGAACCCCGATTAAAATCATCAACCAAAAACCATTTCATGGCATTCTTCACAAAGCGGAGACATGGGTTGTCTCATTAAGGAAGAGACAGCCATACACATAATTATAAAAGTCGCGGCCTTTCACGATCTGTCCTCCTGTAACTACAGCTTCCATGTCATACTTGCATGCTCTGGTACAATCCGGACAGTAGGTCACCTACACAATGAATAAGCAGACTTTAGTGGGAAATAAGATGGGAATTTCCTCATTTTCTCCACAAGACTTCCTGCAGAAAATATTAGTGAATAAAACTAAAGCAAAAAAGCTATGTTGCACACCTCTAGTAACTTTGGCTGGTATTGGTCATCAAGCATGACATCAACACCGTACATCGCCCTAGACATAGGACTCTGCATTTCTGGGTGCACCGTAGCAGCTGATTCAAAAACTGACCGAAGCATTTTTTTTACTCTCAGATGAATATCTGACCATTTCACTGGAAACAAAAATGTTTATTAGGAATTACTTATCATTGCACCCAATGTTTTTCATAGGACACTTAGGTGTCGAGATAATACGATTGTTATATGATACGCTCTAATGCTCAGGTACCTTGATGTTCCTGTTCAAACTCTCTAACAAACTCTGGTGTATTCATGTTGTTCAACGTTCCTCTATAGTTCTGTATTCCAAAAAAAACAGAAGTATAGTCAAGCCGAGTTTTATTGATTGATAAATGAAATTTTCGTGATTGGAAACAAAACAATCATAAAAACCTTGGCAATAATACTTTAAGGTGCTTACCATGACAGTGAAATGTGTCTCGTATTCAAAAAAGCTATGCTTTTGTAGCGAATACCGGTTGTTTGCCAATCTAACCTGAAAATGAGATCAAAACAACAGTTTTCTGATGGTCAACATCATACATGCATAGCAGTATAGGACATTTCTTTTTCCGGTCACAAATCCTAGGATTTAATACAAATATGTAAGTATACATACCCAGAATATATCAGCAAGGAATATTTCCAAAGGGTCCATGCTACGAACCAAAACTATATAACGAAGGTCAAATTTCCTCCCATTGAACAGAGCAGGATGTTCAATATACTTCTGGCAAATTTTAGGACCAGTTTCCATGAGACGGATAATAGCTGATAAATTACTTGTAATTGTGGTATCAATAGTTCGAGCCATGTTCCATGGTTTTAATATCCATAAATTATCAAGTCCGTTCCTTTCCCTGACAAGATAGTCTCCAATAAGATGAGGTAGTTGAGTTTCAAGATTGTACGTTGGCTGAACCCAGTCCACGAGTCCATTTGCCTTATTAGAGAAGAAAAAACAAAAGAATCATTTTTGGTATTGACATATTAAAAGATACAGATTGGTATTAGTTCTATCAAAAATCCTTACGCTTACTATTTACTATATGTGGTATTAAGGTTTACACCACATAAAAGAAAATAAAATGTACAAGCACAAAACATAATAAGACTGTCTATAAACATAAGTATTTTGTTAAATATTTACCTTGTGAATTGTTTCTGCAAGATTATGTTTCATCACAAGGCAAGCCTCATTAGGAAATTGATTGATATATTGTTGATCTGTCAATCCCACAGCTGCCTTTATTTCGTCATCAATTTGCATACTTGTCCATATTATGTCAGCATCTTTCGGCTCAGATGCTGCAATTAACGAAATATAATAATTTGAAACCATTATAGAGTAAGGAATATATATCATAGAAACAAGTTTATGCATAAATTAACATATGAGTGTAAACCACGACAGAGAGGAAGCTTTCTTATGAGTAATGAATAAATAAGGAAACATAAACTCAAACCATTACACAGGAAAGAACGTAAATAACAGAACAAGTTAAACATGTATTGTTGGTGTACGAGTATAAAGAAAGAGGAAGTTATCTTATGATTTATGGATGCTTCATGCTAAGATTAAATTAATAATTTACCATACAACCAAATATATATAAATAAGGTATATCAAGGGCATGTGGAGTGAAATAGACATACTTATTGCAAACTCAGGGCGGCTCAAAAATTCTTCCACTTGTGGTAAATCAGTGTAAACCCGCAAAGCTTTTCCATCACCAGAAACCAAGCTAGTTGTTGGAAGCGTTGAAGGCTGTGGAATCAAAGGTGCTGTTTTCATGTTTTGCCTGTATTCTTGGTATTGCTGAAAAATTATACCTTGTCAGTTCCAAAAAGAGCAAATCTTAACTTAACAAACTAAGAAAGAACAAGTCGGGGGGTCAGCTAGTACTTTAATATAAAAGTTAACAGGTGTGTGGAACCAAGCAGTGAGTCTAGCAGAACGTTGCTTATCCTCTCCTATACTTGGAAGGAAATCACGTGTACACTCTTTACTTGTCTCTACGCTCTGGATCGGCCATAGAATAGAATAACTGAAAATAAATAAAAATCTAAATAAGAATAACCAGCTTCTTTAGCTTGACTAGCTATGTTATACGTGTAGAAAAAATAGAACACATGGATATATATTATTTAAATCAGATAATGGACAATGGAAAAAGATCAGACTTCTAGGGCACACCATGATTTACATACTTGTGTATATCTTATGTAAAGTACATTATTCAATATCACGTAATTTACAATGTAGGTGTAAAAAGAGAACCTTATAGCTGAAGCGAGTGTACCATCTGGCATGTAAAGAAAAGGAGAGACTCTGAAATTTGGATCATCACTATGCCGCAGAGCTGAACCTAGCTCATCCATCACATACCTAGAAGAAAGAGGCAAAGCACTGATATTGAGCTGAATATAGTCAATACCAACATGATTATTGAAAGAACAAAGGTTTTCTTCTCTTCCTCTAAGAGAAAACGTCCCTAACTAGTTTTCAAACATGTACTATCCGCACTAAGATAAACTATTGTAATTTTTGCTTTTGAAAAACAAGAACTTCAAAAATATTCCAATTTGTCTCTTTGTTTTACAAATAACAAGTACCCCCATTTTCCACATAGTACTGTTCAAAAATAGCCTCTAAATCGACCTGAAAAACAGGTTTTCTTCCTGTTATGCCTGTGATGCACACTTAATGTATCTAGCATTAATTCATGGAAGCTACAGTTAACAATTTAAAGTAATTTTGGTTGTTTTGAGACAAATGTACCTACCTGTAGTTGAATATTTCACTCTAGTTCCACACATTTACTTTGTTACAATTTCAGCTCAAAGGCATAAACACATCGTCAGAAAATAAAGACAGAAGCAGTAACTGAACTTTAAATACTAACCACACAGATGTTTCATCGATTTTTTCTTCATCAGCCAGTCTATATGTCATCAAATACAACCACATTGCATTAATGACACGATCAATCAGCGGCTCATCTGAATCCCATTTAGGAAGGCGCGGTTGCAGAATGGAGGTAATCACACTGTTTCCAAATTCTAAAATTTTTGATTTATCAATTCCATTCAAGGAAGACAGAGTAGGAAGGGATTTAACAATTTCCGCTGCATTGTCTCCAAGCGGGCCTGGTATATCAACCTGTTTTACTGCTTCTATCAGCATTTAGTTTGAAGCTTTAGTCATTGTTTAGAAATGGAGTAATAAACGGCAATGTCTTGCAAATATCTCCCACTCACATACTCTTCCACAATTGAGGTGTTTTAGTGTATAGATATCAAGAAACTACATGGAAAAAGAAAAGCTAGTATGAAAATGAACCAATGAGCAGAAGAATCTGCCAACTTTAAATTTGAGCATAGGGGTCTTTTGCAAAACGTAAAGAGTACATGCGGGTCAACTACAAATTACAAACTACAGGGTAGTTATTTGCAAATTACAAACGTAAAGAGTACATGGGTTTTTTGGTTTATTACCGTTTACAATGCATAGAAGCACGTGAATTAAGTTACCTCAAGAAAAGTTATGCAAGTAAAACTTTGAAGGAGCTCCATTAGCATATCGGCTGAGTTCTGGTCCAATGGGTTTCCTCGAAGATTTAGATATGATAGGTTTGGTAATTTAGCAGCTGAAAACGCCTGAATAAATAACACAGTGTTAAAAAAAATACCAACTTCCGTCTTAAGGCTGATGATCAACTCACTGCAATATTAGAAACAAGAACCGTAAATGTATCTAATTTCTGACCTTGTTTATTAGATTGTGAACTGAACGATCAGAAAGGTCAAGAGAGGTCACTTTGCAAAGTGGGTGTTCAATGTGATTGGGACACTCAGGATTGTCCTTGTCATATATTTCTCCACAAAATCCAAGAGCCCATCCATCAAAATTGCAAGTAAACCACCTGTTATAAATTTCCAATTTTGGACACTGTTGGGAAATGGAATATGCCATTCTGTCACCACTGCAAATGGGAAAAAATGATTGTTATGACAAAACGTAATTGCAAAGAAGTAGCTGAAAGCAATCAATCAAACTTACTGTTTCTGCAGTACTGGATTGTCGTTAATCCAAAGTGCCTTAAGGTGCTTTAATTTGGAAATTTCCTGTGTTACAATTTCTGTACTTTCAAGCTTGTTTCCACACAAGCTAAGAGCAACCAAGTCCTAAGACAAAATCCATCAAGCTAACATGTGTAAATAGGTATCCTGAGCATTGAGATAAAGGCATATCGTATCATATACGTGTAAAGCAAGTACACTGTGATTCTAGTGCAATTGGCTATGACTGGCCTTGTCTTTTTTCTTATTTTTATGGAACTTAAAATACTTCTATGTACATTCAGAATGTTAATTGTCTAGTCATGCCTGAGCGAGTTATATACCTCATGATCATGATAACTCATAACACTTAAGATGCTCCCTTTTCCTTTATTTTTTAAATATGATACTAAAAAGTAAAGGCATAGTCTTAACAAATAGCAAAATATCTACTAGAAAATCTTTTTTCTTCATTTTATATCTATTTAAAACACTGTTTTTGAATTTAAAATAACTGAGAAAATTTACAGAGCCATGAATCACTTTGCACTATTCAGCAATAAAACATGCAAAGATTGGGATATATGAGAACCAAGCAATATAAAAAAGTGGGTATGCAGTGGAATGCAGCAAATACAGAGCTCGTTTAATTACAACTAACTTGGCATCAATAGAAAAAGACAATTAGCCGAAATACTAACATTATTAAATAAATAGTCTTTACAGCTTTAGAAACAATAATATGAAATAGCCACTTACAGGAAATTTACTAGGCAAATCAAGAGACAAAAGCATATCATCATTGATATCCATTTCTTCAAGTTCCAGCCACTTCACATTATCAACTCCTTTCTCTCTCGCCATACGAATTTCAAGGTCTATAATATCTGCTGGATTCGATTTAGCAACATTCTCATCCAAATCTTCAGCTGAATAGTCCACCTCATTATCATCTGTACCGATGTCTATATCAACACACATCAAGGAACCCATCCTTTCAACCAAACCAGGAATTTCCTCCAACTGCAAAACCATAGAAGAGGCTAATTTCAAATGAGATCATGAATAATTATTTTCTTATAATCAACAAAAAATAATCTTTGACCAGGATATTTATGTTAGCGTAATAGATCTAATGTTTAGCTGATATTTACAGCTAGTTGGGAATTCGGGATGATGTTACCTTTCTTTCTTCAACTAGGGTTACACCTAAACATAGATTAATAGGACCAATTATTACCCTTTATTCCTGTAACATCATAATGTTTAGTCATTCTTCTTCTTTTTCGTAGTGTTCATCTTAAGAAGTCCACTCTTGGTGTATTTTTGTCAACTCCATCTATTATCAGTGTGTGTAAATATATACGGTAGTGCAAAATTTTCAATGGTTGTAGAACATAAGAACTTTTCTCTCAAACTAAAATAAATCAATTAATGGCAACAATACCATTTCAATGCTAAGTTAGATAACTAAATACAAGTAGGAGTTATAAGCACTAAATTTCCCTTGCAATCGCATCATATTAGTAATATCACTTAAAAACCGACAAGCAGAGCTCCTCAACCGTTTCCCATTCTCGTCTCTTAAATAAATCAGAACCTATCAAGTTACTAAGACTTCCCCAGAATCTCTACGAGAACAGCCTAGATTCTAATTTAACACATAATGAGTATGCTTTATTAAAATAATAAAATATTATTCTCAACTCCTAGTCTCCTACCCCATGTAAGGACTCAATCTGTCATTAATGTGTTTATAAACTTTAGGCATGAGTCAAAAATAAATTATTGGTCCCAGAACAGTAAAAATAATTTTCGAAGGCAATTTGTACTGCTGTGAGAACATTCAACTTCTGGGTATATTTTGTGACGAGGCCAACCGATTTCATAAACCTTTTGAACAATGCCAATGAATATAAGCACATGTCAAGAACAAAATTCGGATTCCAACATAACAAGATGAACCTCATAGGGAATTTTGACGCTGGAATCATTTTCAATTTGCGGCTAACTTTGTAATGACTCCATTAAGCCTACATCCATAAAATTACACCCATGCTGAAAAATACAATTGCTGAAACCAGCAAACTCTCTGCTACCAAAACTGGTACTATTAAAGCTCATTGTCTGGAAGTTTTCAATTACTACAAAATTTACCGAATGGTTTGACTAATGAGTGCCTCCGGGGCATCGTTTAAGTAATTAATATCATTCCATAATTAAGTTGCATTAAATGCAAACTTAAGTTACATTTATAATCAAACACTATCAAATCATTATGTTACTTCCAAAATAACAACCTAAGTTATATCTTCACTAAACATAACTCATGGAAAGTTGGAAACAATAATAATAAGTTACCATATTTAACAATTGAAAACAAAATTCAAACATTCTTAACCAATGCCTAGGGGCATTGGTTAGCTTTTCACCAAAATAATAAAAGAATCAGTTCATCATTTATTAATAACACCAATGTTAATTTTAATGCTACCAAAAGTATTTTCTTTGAAATATACAACTATCCTCCTAATTTAAAACAGTAATTCCTAAGTTCACTAAACTCAGCTTCTGATATAATGCAATCCCGTTCCTCATTTCCTTTTTCTTCTGTTAACAGACCTCAACTAGTTAACTACATCACAAGATTTTTAAGTGCAGTCGTGACAATGCTATATTGCTATTCATTTACAAGGTCGGCATTACGATTTGGGTTAATCATGTGAAAATTGAATATCGGTACCACCAGTGTTCTAAAAATTGCGCCTACACAGTGATCAGGCGGTAGGCATTACTCCACTATCTGATTTCTGTTAGGGTGGATTAGATTAGGCGTAATGGGGGTCAACGAGGTCAGAGACGATATAAGGTGACTATTAAGAGGATGTAAACCCCAAATCAAGGAAGGAAATTCAGCATTTCAGCCTTTCACATACAATGACAGAAAATTTATATAGAATATCACCCCTCAACCATATGAGCTCCCCAAAAATTAACAAAAAGTTCAGAAAACAATATAAAAATTAGTAATTGTGACCAAGATTTATGGGGTCAGTGTGTGTGTGTGTGTGTATTTTTGTTTTCTGAATTTCTGAATCTTTACACTTTATTTATATATTTAGATTGTAATGTTTGTTCCTTGTTGTGCTATGTCGTATACTGTATATATTATCCAAAATCCGTAGTATCGACGTGCCTCGTATTTGACTCCTATTGCCGTATTACATGCATAGGCCGTAGCTATATTCAATTACCATACTGCCTTCGTTCTATTCTATTTCCTAGGAAACTATGTGCAATCTCGACTGACAAAACACTCTTGCCTGAATTGCCGGAAAGAAAATTTCAAAATAATCATTTGGTTCAAATATTATATTATACAATATACAATTAACTTTTGAAAACTTTCATTTCCGCAATCTTGCCTCGAGTTCTTGCCCGATCAAAATTGCACGTAAATTGATGGAGGGCGATTGAATAGTAACGAAGGCAGCAGAGGTGGAACTAGAAGGAGACAGGCTGCACACCCATTTTGATAAAAATTGATGAAAAACTAAAAAGAAATTCTATATAATTTGATTAAAACCTTAAAAAATTAGCGTTTCTGCCCTCATTTACAGAAATTTGTGTTTCCGCCCTTACTATTATTTCTTAGTATTGGCCTTACTTGTTACCGGATGACTAAGCAATTCCTTAGAAATGATAAAAGAGAATTAGAAAAAAGTATTCTACTACAAAAAGGAGCATTCACCAAACTTAGCGTTTCTGCCCTCATCTACCAAAATTAGCGTTTCAGTCCCCCATATACCAAAATTAACGTTTCTGCCCTCATTTACCAAAACAGCGTTCCAGCCCCTTATATACCAAAAATTAGCATTTCAGTCCCTAGTATACCAATATTAGCATTTCAGTTCCTCATAAACCAAAATTAGTGTTTCAGTCCCCCAATATAATAAAACTGGCGTTTTAGGTTCATATATACCAAAAATAGCATTTCAGTCCCCCATATACCAGAATTAGCGTTTCAGCCCCTTTAAATTTCCTGGTTCCGATCTGGAAGGCAAGGCGGTAACTAACAACAAACCCAATGAGGAAGGACCAAAGCCGTTAGTAAGACGCCGTGGATCCCGACCAGGGGCGGCCCAAGCCCAAGGCAAGTAAGGCTTGGGCCTTGGGCAACACAAAACTCAACGATTTTTTTGGGCAACCCCTCGACAGCCCAAACTTACTTTCACTAAATAATTATATAGTTTTAAAAGCACATTTATGTTAAATGAAGAGTGTGGTCCAATGGTTAAGTTTGTTGTGTCATTTTGATAGTTATTATGTTGGTTTAAGGTTCAAATCTCTTGCCCAACATTTTAATGTCTTTTTTTTAGTTGATTTCCTTCAATTCTCATCTTATTTGACTAAAATTGCATGGTCAAAAAAATACTAGTTAAAATTATTGTGAGTTTTGATAGTAATATGTGTAATAGTATATAAAAATTTCAATAACTACTAATAACATTTTAACAACAACTCATCTTCACGGGCAACAAAAAACCGCAAGCCTTGGGCAAGCAAAAGTACAGGGCTGCCCCTGATCCCGACGAAAAATTAGCGTTTCAGTCCCCCCATATACAAATAATTAGCGTTTCAGTCCCTCATTTACCAAAACTAGCATTACAGCCCCTTATATACCAAAAATTAGAGTTTCAGTCCCCATATACCAAAAATAACGTTATAATCTCCCAAAAACCAAAATTAATAAACTCAACATCAGCAACAATCACGATAATAACAACAACAATAACGGAATAGCACTAATTCAGTAACAGGTTCAGTAACTCGATAATTATTATTCAGTAACAATAATAATAAAGTACTAATTCAATAACAGGTTCAGTAACTCTATAATATTATTATTATTCAGTAAAAATAGTAATAAATTACTAATTCAGTAACGCATTCTCCCATAAACCAAAATTATTGTTTTAGTCCCAAATATACCAAAATTAGCATTTTAGTCCCCCATGTACCAAAAGTAGCATTTCAGCCACCGCTAACTAGTAAAGTGAACATACAACAACAAGAATAAAGGGAGTAGTAATAAATAGTCACAGAGATTTCCAAACCTGTTTGCGAGCATCGGATAGACGAAAACTCCAAGCATGATCAACAAGAAACACCTCCGAATCCTTATTCATCTCCACCGTCGCCACCAACCTCCGTCCACCGTCGCAGGGATCCACACGGAAGAATTCGCCGGCGTCAAAGGTCTCCAATGAGAGCTTTTGGAAGAGGAGGCGGTGGAGGGAAGGAGGAAGGTCCAACGCCGCTAGTAAGATGCCATGGACCTCGACGAACTCCGAATATGTACGTATTACGACCTTAGCCGCCATTGTAGAGTGAGAGAGTGAACGTGAGTGCGTGTTTATAAGGTTATATTACAAATTATTGTTTTTTTATTCCCTAATCTACCAAAATTAGCTTTCACTCCCCTTTAAAGTTCTTTAAAACCATAAGTACATAAATTAGTGTTTCAGCGACGCACCCCTTTTAAAAGTTCCTGGTTCCGTCGATTTCAGTCCTCCATATACCAAAAGTAGCATTTCAACTCCTTTTAATTTTAAACTTCCTGGTTCCGACTAACCAACAACAAACCCAATTATACACCTATTAAGATAAATAACAACAATTAGGACGGTGTCGAGGCAAAAATGGACTTCATGGGTTCGAAGAGGGATAATAATACAGTTTTCAAGTTTGTGTGCTCATTTATGGACTTTTTTGTGAGGGAAATGGTAGTGATGGACTGTTACTGTAATAATGGATATTTTCGTAATAATAACAACAACAGTAGCATAGCGGATGTCTGTAAGATCGTGTTTTAATAACTTTTTTTTCATACTTATTTGTAAAAAAAAATCGATTTTTTTTCTAAATTAGTGTTTTGTTTTATTTTTAAAATGTTTGTTAAAAAAATTATGTAAATTTTGACTTTTTATATTTTTTGGAGTATTTATTAATATTACTATCTTTAAATTGTCAAAACAAATAATAAATACCCCAAAATATATTTTTAAAAAGTCAAATTTTTAAGATTTTTTTTAACAAACATTTTAGAAATAAAACATTGATTTAAAAAAAAATACGAAATTTTTTTACGAATATATACGAATTTTTTTTACCGTTTGTATATATTTTTTCTATTACATCTGTTATATTGGTTAGTGAGATAGCTCCTAATCAAACGAAATTGCAAGGTACATTATCTCATACCATTTGAACATAATATTGTTTTAGAAAATCTTTTTTAAGTATATTATTTACTTTACACTAATTTTTATATTTATTTCAAAAGATAAATATAACTTTTACATTTCTAGGAGTAGTTTGTAGGAGTTGCATGAAAATAGAAATTAGTATGAATTTATCTCATTCTACATTTCCGGTTTCTAGTAGTAGTTTGTAGAAGTTAAAGAGTTCAAGTTTTGTTTGCAGCAGATGTATCAAACAATTTCAAAAAATCAATATAACTATTATATATATTTAATCCTTTGATCTCTTGAGTCTTGATATAATAGAGAAAGTCATTAAGTAAGTCATTTCAATGGATTGAACCCGTCTTGCCTGAGTAACTCTAGGTTTGACATTTGCATTTATAAATTTGTAAATTCACTAGTAACAATTAAGTTATATGCTAGTAGAAGGGGGCAAAACTATAATTCAGTATGTCAAGACTTAATCGCAGGAAGAAAAACTACTTAGAAGGGGGTGAAATTTAAAAAAATCTCGGAGAACGCATCATCACCGGGGAGAGCCGGTTAAAGGTCAATGGTTGAAAAAGGATGAAAACAATTCTGGAAAAATTTGAATCACGGACAGGTTTAACCAAATTTCAACAACCTGATAAAAAAAACTTGCACATGCTTTGTCTAATCCTGATGATGATGGTGCCAGAGAGTTAAGATCAATGTTGTAAGATTTGGTTGGAGCAATAAAAGAGGATCTTAGCAAAGTTAGGAAAGAAAAGGATGAAGTAGTGATTCTATAAATATAACAAACATGTAATAAACATTTGGTTAATCTTAATCATATTGGGTCAATGACGAATTGTTTGCCTGATTCTAATACTCTTTGTGGATATTTATTTTCACGAATCGAAAACCGAGACAAAAGTTATTTGTCTCGAACTGTCACGAGCCCGACGCTCGCCTAGCCAAGTAAGGTTTAGACAATCGTCAAAACCGAATAATTGTGGCTCCAAGACAGTTCTTAAAAGGAACAATATAGGTTGTTGTTCCAAATAAAGAGACAATGCTCATTAAGCCAATTCTCTGCTATATAAATGACAAATGTCATGCCCGGCTAATCCTTTCATAGTTCACAACTATTATAAGGGTGTAAAAGTCGTAGCTAACGTGGTTAAAACTAAGTGAAAAAAAACTCTTGATACCCCCGATTTTGTGGCTCAAATGAATTTGGTACATTTCTATATTGATTTTGTTAAATCATTGAGCCGGTTTGTCGCTGATCTGGATTATGTTTTTCCATTTGGACCATACTTTTGGATTATGATTTGCTTGTTTCTTGAAAAAAATTTCGAATTAATTTAAAGTATTATTTGAGCAAATTCTTTTGACAAATGTGACCAAACTTTAAATTATGAAACTTTAGGCAATACTTGTGAGGTAGTTAGTTGTCTGAAAATAGTGGGTAACAGTGTACCACATAATTTCACCAACTACTTGCGTAAAAGAGTACTCAGTAACAACGATTCTGGACTTGCCATTCCAAATTGAAATCTTTGGTAAAACCAAATTGATATGTCAAATATGAGGCTGTATTGTAGGTCATGTCCTACCTTATTGAGTAGTAAGATAATTCGATAAAACCAGTTTTATCTGGAAATAGTTTATGAAAGAATTGAGATTTTTTTACACAACCTCCACTCAATACGACTAAAAGCGTAATCATGAGGAGTTGAGATGTATTTCACTGGTTGTTACCACGTTTTTAAGCATTTGAAAGCTATCTTATCATTCACATATCATCGATTCATAAGAAGTCTTAGATGCTCGTACATGGTTGTCTATATTGTCATTCGACTATCGTCGATTGATAAGAGCACTTTGATACCGTGGCATTGACAGGATGAGATATTCCCGGGTCAAAAGACGATGCTTGATTTATAATCACATCGCATTTGGATTCTCTTTGAGGATATATTTCTTGATTGATCCGAAATTCATGCCATTAATCCTCTATTTGAAAGACTAGTATGTATAAAGATCATGAAATGGACTCGTAGAATTCTTGTAAAGAATTGAAGGAGTTATTGTGGAATTATCCAACCATAAGACGGAACATTAAAAAATGTATGGTTATGGTTGATGCAACGACAATATGGTCACATGATTATTATTGTACACAGAAATGCAGGATTTTCCAAAGTCTAATCCAAATCATTAAATTGATAGCATATGATCCGGATAATCTTGAAAAGTCTAGTCGACTTGATAATGCCGAAGAGTTAAATCGAAGTTTCGATTTGTATAATTGACTTTGGGAATTGAAATTGAACATCCATAAGATTATGTTCAGACCCAAAATGAACTCACAGAAATTTTAAGCGGTTATAAATGTTTGCACGCGTTACTTGGTGATGCGCACCAATATATCTATTTATATGTGGGGTTATTACATACTGTTGTATTGGTCCTTCTGAGGCTCATAGCCACTCAAACACTATTTACGTAATAGTTGATTACTAGTTATGAGTCAGACGTCTCATATGAATGTGTGTTTGAGTGTTTAATATTTTGATTGAGCCGCTAAAGCGTTCAAAATATGGACCTCTGAAAATCGGGGACATGCGTCGATTATGAATCTCCTGCCTATCATTTGATAGATTAACTTTGGCAAGCGATCTCTTTATCGCATGACATGCGAAGGTGACATCGCTAAGACGGTCCTCCCCATTGTTAGGGGGAGAATTGCACATTAACGTTGATAAGAAATGACGTGAAGTAACGTGCCATAACACCTAGTCTTAGCTTGAACCACAAATTACACAAAATGATAAATAAGTGCATAGACTCTCCCAAATATAGTCAAATGCCAGTTGCATTGAATGACTTTATGAGATGTCACGAGATCATTTATACTTGGTGCAAATATACTTGCAAGGAAAGACGTCCATGTTAGACGTCGTGTTCGTGTCGTAGCACGTTGGTTAGGCCAAACCCACCAAGCAAATGACTCTATCGTCGGCTGTCCAGTCTGTTGTCCTTCTCGAGTAACGATGAATTTGATTGGTTCTTAATTCGTTCATCCCCAGAAGAGGTGAACTGAAACTCGTTTGTCGCACGAGATTATAAAGGATCTAGAAGATGTGTGATTCCTCCTCATCCTGAGAATCTCGAAATATCTTTCGATCATGATATCTTAGACGATATTGAAGTGAAACGAGATTGTCATTGATTACTTGTTCATATATTTGATGACGACTGGTAATATGAGCAAATTATGACAGGGAACCATTTACTGTTTCCTGAACTCAACGTAGAATAGACTGGCCTAATGGAAACTTGCAATCCAAGTAGACTTTCTTAGCGAAATAAGTGTTCGGACTTGCAGCTCCAACACTGCCAATGTTAAACGAGTTCGTTTATTTGGTTATTCGTAAGGAAGCGTGATGAGAATAGTGAGAGTGTATCAGTGCTCGCCTACTAGTGCAAGGCTTATCTCACACCTTGGAATTGATTACAAGATGGTTTATTTCCTCGTAATTGACATTTTAACGGTCCCCTACTTTACCAGTTTAGTAGTTTCCGAAAAACTGAGTATGTATCCTATGATTGTAGTCATGGTTTTTTCTCTATGGGGATTTAGACATAGAGACTTAGATGAAGGTTCATGTGTGACTTCATGTGCTTGAATCAAGTAGTTCATGACCACGAAACATGTTCTCAATTAACTAAGACATTCATTATATGAATTATAAAAGTCCGAGCGGAGGTGGTATCCCGCCTAAGTGAGTACTTGATCGACTTGGGATACTTGAAAAGTATTTTCCCTTGCGTGTTTATTACGCAATCCAATTTTGAATTTGTCTTTAAGATGAAGGATATTGGGAAGACACGGTTGTGGCTCGGCCTGATGATCAAGTCCCATAAAGATTGAATTTAAGTGCATGATTCAGACTACACCCAGAAGGTGTTATGACGCTTTAGTCATCATGACGCTAAGTCGTCAGATTCTCCCATGATCGTTTGATCACTAGACATTGATATAGAATCGGTCCGTCCCTGATGAGACAATAAAGAGATATTGAATCATGATATTCATATCTAAGTACAATAAGAGCATCATTGTACTTGGTCTAATGTGGTAGGACGAACATCTCGTCTGCTGTGAATGGTATATCTCGACACAGTATCGCGCTAACACGCTGCTACCGAAATGGAACTAAAGACATATTCCGTTACCTTATGGTAATTTTGAAGTGGGTTTGCTTATCCCGTTTTGCGTTGTTGAGTGTATCTGCCCTTTTGGTAAGGTCTTTACCATTGGGAATAGGCGATATCTTACAGGTCTTGTTAAGACTCCAAATGAATCACTCTGATGTATTCGTGCTCTATGAGACGACTAGAGAGTGTATATGACTTCAAACTAGTATTAGCCATATTTGAATTACATATGCTCTGTCTCACGATCCAGATGAAGCACTTGTCATATTTGAGGACAACTTGTTGTTATCAATCAATAGAGACATGACTATATTATGCTATTTATCATTTCTTGCCGAAATAAATCTTCACATATGAAGTTTAAGAGCATCCCATTGAAAGCTCGTTCTATTCCATGTTCGATTTTCTTGCATCCAGTCGTGTACAAGTAAATGAAGCATCGAGGAGAATGCTCATACTATTTCTTGGAATATGAAATCATTGCACCCAGTTATGTGCAAGTTAGTGGGAGGATCTAAAAGAATGCTTATGACTACTTATCTGAAATCATTGCATCCAGTCATATACAAGTGAGCTAAAGTATCCCGATGAATACTCGTGTTGATTAACACTTGTGAGTGTACTTTTTTGTCCTTAGACCAAGGATTTGTCCCACTGGGTTTATCTTGGTCAGGTTTTAATGAGACACAATCAATCACAACTATCATAGTTTGTCTAAATTATCTTGAGACATTTTATGTTCAAGATGAATCCTCGCATCCTATTGAGTGCAAGTGAATGAGAGCATCATGTTGTATGCGTGTGTACTCTTTTTGTCCTTACTTCAAGTTGTTTTTCCTATTGGGTTTTCCTTGGCAAGGTTTTTAGCGAGACACGTTCCCATCATATCTCACTTAAGATTACCGAAATTAGGGGGCGTATCCTGTTGTATAATTTTTACCACTTTGTACTCATTTGCCCTTCGACCAGAGGTTTTTCCCAATAGGTTTCCTCTGGCAAGGTTTTGATGAGACACATGTTTTGTGATTGATCCCCTTCTAGCACCACTTTTGTATTTTTTTTTCCTTCGATCAAAGATTTTCCCATTGGGTTTGCTCTGGCAAGGTTTTGATGAGAAACACTATTTTGTGGAATTTCGGCCTATATCATTTTGCTACACAGTTTGTCCTCGTTACCGGTTTTGTCCCACCCTGGGTTTTCCCGCCCTAAGGTTTTATGTATGTACCACTGCGAATGAAAATATGTTTCGACTCGACTCAGCTGCTAATCACGCTACATGAAGACGAAGACGAAGAACTCAAGTCAATTAAGGGGGAGTGTTGTAGGTTATTTGTGGTTAGACTAGGGTCAGGGTATTACATGGGCTCCAAGTTATGGTTTATGTTCATGTAAACTCCCTCACCTCTCATATATAAAGAGGTTGAGTGGTATGTATTGAACACATATGAATGAATAAAGTCTCACTTATTGTTGTCTCTCTATATTATCTCTTTATCTCTTATATAATTTATACTGAGTTAATAAGACTTATAACAAAAATGAAGTAACTAGTAAAGTTCCTAAAAGTAGAAAGTTTCGAGATGAAAAGGATATGCCAATTTACCCTACAACACCTATGTTTAAAACTAAACATTTTCCTATGGACCTAACATTAAGGAACAATGCAAGTGATTGCCTACCGATCATGTCATTACTAAATTTATTAAAACAAGGTCGACCTAAATCTTGTTAAATACGACGTTGAGCTGCTTCTAACCTTTTTAATTCTTCTTTTTTTCATTTTGGTTAAAAAAAATTTGGGTTTTTTTCATCTAAAAGTACTAGAAGACAGTAGCCCGACCTTGTTTCTCATAAATATATGCAAATTAAGGATATGAAAGGGCATCCAATTCAAATTACATTTCAGAAAACTTGCAACATGCCTGAGTTTGATAGATTGTAATGCTTCAATCAATAGGTGGTGGATTTATGTGACAAAGAGAAAATGCTAAACCATGGTGTGTGGGTACATATATGCGTCAAGACAATTTTATCTAAGCATATTTACAGTATAAGGATGCTAAGTATAAAAAATGAAACGTTTTCACTAAGAGTTCACTAGACTCGAGTTATCAAACAGCTGAAATCGCATGCTTTAGATAATCTAACTTTGACAAACGTTGGTCTAACAAGCATAACTCTTGCTAATATGACTATTGATAAAAACCCAAAAATGTACCTCAATAAGGAGGAAACAACCAGCAATGACTTTATCGGAGAAAATTAGTTATCAATTATCATTAAATAAACAACTAAGTGAGAGAGTTCACAATTACGTTTTAGTATAAATAGTGTATATATTAACCTTTCCATTTACTTCATGGGTAAATAGCCAAGGCATTCAAAACCATAGAAAGGTTAACTAATCCACAATATGTATGTTCTGATTGAGTTTGAAGTAATATTTTAGCTTAAAAAACACATCCATGTTCAGAATATGATTGATTGAGATATACTAATAATTTGAAGTTTAGGATAATGCTTGATACCAAACGTAGAATTTGTAAAGCGGCAAAGAGGGTGAAAAAGAAACAAATAAACAGCAAATTCATAAAGTAGTCTTAAAATTGAAGAGCTACTTTAACCCATCAATGGAGCTACCACCTCCTAGATACACTACAATGGGCATTTGAAAATAAACCAAATCTCATGGATTAACTTCAACAAGTATAAAACAAATATGATAGTTGCATAAATTAATTCACGATCATCCTAAAGATTTTCCAATCATTTGCTCCGCCTTAATCATGTCTTCTTGGTCTTCAACCACCACTCCAAAATTCTTCTTCATCTTTCTGAATTTAGGGATCATTGAACTCTCATTTTGCTTGCCATTCTGTCTTATATATCAATCTCCGCTTATGTTCGGTTTTTTCAACGCTTTGGGGACGACCTTATCGTACGCTTTTACAAGAGCGTGAAACTCTTTGATTTCGTCACCAGGCCACAAGCGATGCGTTTTTTGGGGGTCGGTTGGGACGGGGACGGTTAGAACGGGGGCAAAAGATATAATGGATGCCACCTTTAATTCATCGAGTATTCTCATAGAAAAATGAATTGATAATGGAAGTCTAGAAAATGATTTGCTAGGTAAACATCTATATGGCCATCATTATGTTGATCGAAAACATTCAAAAACTTTAGATGATTTTCGTAATTCCAAGTATACAGTTCATCAGTCATAACCATCATCTCAAAATTAAATTACATGTGAACAAGATAAATATAGGTAGGGAGAGTTTAAACTAAGCATAAATTACCTATACTTAATTTTATTTTTTTACCTTAAAACTTTAAAAGGTCTAAATTTTGATACTTCTAAATGTCTCCGCTTAAAATTCTAATATATTTATTAGTTAACATTTTTAAATAATTACTTTTATTAACTCACTATAAAATCTAGCTAAATCTTATGATTCTCTACAAGTTTGGTCATTTATAACTCTAATATTAGTCTAAACTTTCTCATGAAATTTTTTTATTGACGATATTATTCCAAAGTTTGATTGCTCGTAAAGTTATTCAGACTCCTCCATATTGAGAGTGAATTATACAACCGAATTTTCTTTTTACATTATTTTAGTTCAAGTTTATAGACCATGTATGATAACTAAGTGCTGCATGATCCCAGTTTCACCATGGGGAACGGAGAATTATAAATTTCTCTCAGCCTGACTAATATAATACAACAAAACTTATAGAACTATAATTACTGTGTCGGTCACTTCAGATCGAAAATACTTCTTTCAGAAACATCGTGGTTCCAGCTTTAATCTCATGCTTTATTGGATTCTCTTTTTCTACCTCTCTCCCATACACATGCAGGCTGCTTCAACTCTTCTATCATTGTAAAAGAAACATTTTAACGAAACTCTGGCTTCTGAATTAAGCCACCAGATGCATCAACACATGCACTGTTCCTTTTGTAGACAGTCCAATTCCTATGAAGCAAAAATAACAACAGTCGTAGTATGAGGTAAAAAGTAAACATTTGAGGTTCAAGAATTATGAAGACTCGGTGAAACACAATACTCATCACAATTTATTGTTAAAACAGTTTAAAACATATGAAAACCATGCTTAACAGCTTGCTTTTAGCTATGGCCATAAAATTGGACTAGATAGAAGAAATTGCTTACTAGGAGGGATTTCCGAAATTTGAAACTAGGAAGGCTATGGCTCATTGCTTTTTCATGAATTATATAAATTTCCAGATAAATAACAACAATATCCAATACATGAAGAAATAGTGAAGGGATAAGCTAGATGTGATTGAGCAATACAAAAGGAAAAGATAATGGGAAATCATTATACCAGTAGAAAAGGTCTGGTGTTGAGTTCCCTTGATTTTGGACAATCTTGACTTCTATTTGAAAAAAATATCTTGTCGTGGACAATGATACAAGAAGCAGTTTGTAATGATGATAACATCTACGTACAAAAAAAACGAAGGAAGGATAATCAACCATATTTTTTTACGTATACAATAAAAAAACACTACAATCTACAGACTGAAGCATAGTGAATAAAATTGAAAATAAAAAATTAAGAACATACAAAATTATAAATACCTTTGTAAGGCATCAGGTTGTGACTTCTTTCCGAGGTGCAACAGAACTCGCAATTTTCTTTCTGCAATGGAAAAAAATGTGATCAGCTGGCATTTCATGTAGCGACATACTCATCCGGTAAATAAATTAATACGGGCCAGTTCTTCACTAAGTATACAAACATTTGTATCAGAACATCAAAAATAAAGAGAGGAAAATTCTTAAAAACTACAAAGTTGCAAGTATAAGAGTGTGCACCAGATATAGGGAACTCAAAAACATGGTAAATAAAGAATGAATTGTCCATCCAACATAGTCTTCATTCTGGAAAGTGCATTTCGTTAATGAATTCACCGCATAATACTTGTTTAAACAGCTTAGACAAATTTGGCTTTCAATTTAAACTTTCAAATTCACTCTATCTTTCTTATATTCAGATCTCAACTTAGCCAATTTCTCATTCATCGAAAAAGTAATCATTTCAAATAATCCTTACTTTTTTTTTTACTTATGTAAACGGCCGTGTTCATTGAGACAAGTTTTTTTCTTACTGGAATTCAAAATTTGATAAATCTCCAACTTCAATTACCACTGAGTTCTGGATAGACCAAGAGTAAGACTAAGCTGAATAAAATAAGAACTGTTCATTCAAAAGTAAAGAAAAATAGGCAGCACAAAACATAACTATAATAGAAAAGGGTTTATCTCACAAACTACGTAACCTTGATGCAGAAAAAATAAAAGTAACACAATTGTTTAATGATGCTTATTCGTAATTATAACGATGCGTTAGAATTTCATACATTATATCATTCTTCAATCTTCATCATATAACACAAGTTTTACCTTTATAAAAGTTGTGAAAAACAAAAATAGGAATGGGCATATTATTTGCTTAGATTTTTTGGTGGAGGTAAAATATTTACTCCGATATAATGTGTATTCCTTCAGAGGATGTCAAAAACAGACTTATATACTCGAACTAAAAGTAAGGAAAAAATATACTTACAAAAAACATGGACAATAGTGTATAAAGTAATAATTGCACCTTTTACAAAACTTAACCACCAAGAGTAAATAATCTATTAAACTTTCAACCACAGGGATAGAGGTGTTTTCTGACTAGTACCAAAGGACAAAGAAAATAAAGACTATCGTCGAAGAAAATAATCAGACATCAAAAACATATGACGCAATTCAATCACTTTGAGCTTATCAATATAAGGACCCATTAATTTTCTTAGAACGTACTTTCAAGTGAAAAATGACACTCAACTGTCATCAGTGGAACTAGAAACTCCTTTGGAAGGGTCAATGAAATGCAGATATGAGATAGTATTCTTCTAGGGGGCAGAATCAGAGCCAGGCTATTACAGTTTACATTTTAGCTTATAATACAACAGTCTCAATTTTTAAATTGAAGGAGCAGTGTTGACCTGCTACCTAAACATTTGTATCTCGTTGTTACTGACTAATCGAAAAACCAAATATGGTTTTAATCAGGTTATTCAAGAAAACGCCACGAAGGGCATATATAGACCAGACCATATACATTTATTGGTTGGTTTTAATCAGGCGGTATTTTAAGTTGGCCAGCTTAAAATTTGCATGAATGTGGGTGTTTTTTCTCTATCTGAAGAAGCTAAACGTTTTAAAATAGACAAACTCTAATTTTTCTCAACCACAAACAGGCCACCTTTTCTATTCAAGCTACACACAAGCCCTAAATGAATAACCATTTCTGAATTTTCTTCCGTCAGTTCAGGTGAACATCAACCAATCTACATAAAGGTTGAAAAGCAAAAGTCACAAATCACCCCTTGAGTGTTGGTCAATATTTGCAGAATAGACTCTCATATGCACATCATTCATTAGAATACATAATCCAACAAATATATAAATGTATAGATATCGGGAAGAGCAGCTGCAGGCATAATAGATTCAAAATTGATACGTACATTCATTACAAAACTATAATCCAAAAAATATATACACATATATATAAGATAGATACGATACCGGGAAGGGCAGACATGGCGCAGGAAGCGACAGGCTTAAGGTTCTTTTCGACCAATAATATATTTATATATACATGCTTATATACATCATATCATGATAATAATATAATTAAACATGTATATTAATATATACATATAACAAATACATAGAAGGAAGAACAGCTGCAGGCATAATACGTTTGAAATTGATGCGCATAGACGCGGAACAGACTCTAATTTGCATCATTCATTAAAATACCATAATTTAACATATCTTCTATAATATTAGTTTATCTGAAGTACCCCTTATGAGGCTAACTTAATGTTCCCAAAAAACCCTTCCTTATTGAAGTAATTACATGGATGCCAGTATATCTTAATAAAATTTATATTTCAAAATAGAAGAAACTGCTTTTTGCCGTTGAAAAGAAAGAAAAAACCACCCAAAACTGGTGCATCCTCAATTTCTCCCTCCCTCTCTCCCATCAGGTACTAAATTTATGACACTTACACAATTGTTCTCGGATTGGATTTGATGATAAGAAATTGATTTGTTTTTTTATGTTTTACTTTTACTAATAAAAAATAGATAGGATACCGGGAAGGGCAGGCATGGCACAGGAAGCAACAGGCATAGGACTCTTCTCGACCTCAACCAAGCACATCCTACAATACCCTGCAATAGACAACTTATCATGCTAACAAAACCTCGAAAAAACCACACCAGCTACCTCGCACGCCTGTAAAACAGTCATCCCATTCGGGATCTTCACTGTGTACCCATCCACAAATACCTCTATCGCTTCCTCAGGGTTGCTATTAAACTCAACCCTTGAAATCGATACATATACACGCAGAACAGACTCCAACTTGCATCATCATTACAATACTATAATAGTTATACATATATATATATATACACACATACATGTATAAGCATGTATATAGACATACACACAGCAGGAAAAGCAGATTCGGAATCGAAACGTATAGACGTAGAACAGACTCTAGCTTGAATCATCATTATAAATACTATAATCCAACATATATATACATATATAAACAATTATATACAAACATACACAGAGACTTGGAATCGAAACATATCGACGCAGAAAAGACTCCAGATAGTGGAAAATTCAAATTAGGTCCTATATTTTGAAATGTGTATCAAATTACCCCATATATTCTGAAAAGTTACATTTCAGTAGATTCCTACAATTAATATCTGCAAATTGCTACGATGTGTAAGCTGTTAAACTGTAATTGGTGGGACTACAGAGATGTAAATTGTAATATTTTCTTTTAACATAAAGAAGTCAAGGAAACGAATTATATAACTAGTAAGCAAATCTTACCTCATTTTATTCTGAACAATCGACCTTGGCCTTTCATACCCATCTTTCTTATCCTGATTATCTGATTTTCCATGTCCCCTCGATTCCGGTTTCCAATTAGCTTTAATAAGAGATTTACCTAATAAATCGGCAATATCTGTTGCCATTGCCTCAGCTTTTTTCACATAAGGAAATGTCTCCTCTGTAAAGTGCTGAGATAACCATAGATACATTGACAAAACCTGGTGTTTTGTCTCAAGATCCAACAATTCAGAGTCATTCTTAGCCGAACATTTGGGTATTCCCATAGCAATATTAACGGGCAAGTTTTGTGCATACGAAGAAGCGTATCTAAGAAGATGATACATAGCTTTTGGATCTCTGATATTAACCGGTGCAAAACAGAAGTTAAAACGATCTTTTAAAGTTAAGGCTTCAATTTTATCCAACATATTAGCAACCTTCCTTATATGCTCATGTTGACACAAAAAGTACGACCCGTCCAAACGGCAATTTTCTTTGAATTTTTGGAGTAATTGAGGAAACGTAATATTTGGAATTTGCCCAGCAAATAATTCAACCTGCTCGAAAAACGGAAAAAGCCCAACTTGCTTGACATCATCGAAAGGCTTTTTCAAACACTCGATTAGATATTCTAAATCGTCTAAATGCATAGTAGTAGTTAGCCCATCAGGGTAAATACTACCTCTACGGCCAGCTCGTCCCGCAATCTGCTTAACTTGAGATGGCGGCACAGGAACGATTTTATCACCGTTATATTTCGAAAGAGTATAAAAAACAACCCGTCTAATGTTTAAATTTAACCCCATACCAACCGCATCACTCGCAACCAACACATCAAACTCGTTATCTTGAGAGTTAAACAAATTAGCTTGTTGCCTACGTGTCTCCGGTGGCAATGCACCATAAATAACGCAACATCGGTGACTCGTGTTTTTCTCAATAGCTAACTTCACCTCAAAAATCTCTCTCCTCGAAAAAGCAACGACACAATCACCTGATCTAACGTTCTTAAGATCGCCCAACAGGGTCTTAGCCTCAACAACCAACTGTTTAAACCTCTCGTAGTGATTCTCATAAAGCTCATCACCAGTTTCCGAACAAATTTTCCGAACAATATTTAACACACTAGGGTCGCCACACAAGTGAATCTCATCGGCTTGTACCCCTAGCAAAGCTCTAGTCCACGCGTATCCTCTATACGAATCCGACATCATTTGTATCTCATCAATAACCGCCACGTCATACATTTCTTCGGTAGACACCATTTCCACCGTACAAGCAACATGTTCCGAAAAAGGGACATGCTTTTTCTCTTGCCCAGTTAGAAGACTACAATAAACACCCGTCGCGTTCACTTTATCAAAAACCTCCATAGCTAATAGCCTAAGCGGACTACAATAGATACCCTTTTTAGCCTCCATAAACCTCTGCAAAGCGTTATACGTTTTCCCACTATTAGTAGGGCCACAATGGTAAATAATCTTACGTTTCATCGCTCTAGCAAAAGGGAACCAAGTGTGTGGCTGTGTCAAATCCGCCGACTCAATCATACCCCTAAACCGTTTCATTTCATCTTGAAACTCCTCTAAACAAAATTCAGCAAAAATAGGAAAAATAAATCTATCGGCTTTATCCCCAGGGCCGAGCGAGACCAAGTGTTTCGCCACCTCATTATTGCATTTTTCGAGAAAAAAGCTACGAAATTTCTGGGCTGCAGTAGGGAAAAAAGACGCACCTATATAAACAGCTAAAGCCTGGTTCGAGGCCCATCCCGACTTCGAAAAACAACGAAAAATTTCATTTAAATAATCCCAATCGTCCCTATTTAATTTCGACTCGCCCAAACCATCACGAAGCTCCGTATACATTTCCACCGGGTCCCGTGCACCTACGTATGTATAATCTTTACCCTTTTCTTTGCCTATTTCAACCTCATTAATTCCATTTTCTAAAGCTACAGATTTGGGGATATTATCTTTATCTTCGACTTCGGTAGTATAGAAATGGGTATTAAAATTTAAATAAAACCGGTCGATAAGCGGATTCGAAACTACCCGATTAGTGAATTTATCGAAAAAGGGACTAATTCGATAATTTGTGGATTGATTTGAGAAAACCCTAACCCTAGAAAGATTGGATTTTGATGCATATGTACGTATCAGATGAGAAAATTGGCTTCTACCCATTATTTTTCAAGAGTTGAAAATTAAGAAAAAGAATAAAAGATTGTGATTTTTATTTTAAATTAAGTAATTGAAAAGAGGGAGAAAGTTAGTGTTTTGTAGATTGGGGAAAAAGAGTAAATTAAGGGGAAAATGTGGGTTTGGGTATTAAAACTCTTAAACCCTAAAAACCCTTTAATAAAATAAAAATAAATGAAATGGTAAATTAACATCCAAAAATGGTTTAATTACCGGTGTTTTAATCCCGCAAATAACTTATATCTAAATTATCAAAATATTTAAAAAAAAAATTATTATATAGTTTAACATTTAGATTAATTAGCAAAAATTTAAAATTTTCCCTTTCGACAATTTAGAAATATGTTCAAACCCGGTCAAAATTACACGTAATTTTGCGAAAGACTTATAAAGTGGGACGAAGACAGTAATACTAGCAAAACAACCCGGGTTTTTTTTTTAATAAAAATACGTTTAGTGTATTGTATTAACAGTAGTTAACGATTTACACATCGGAGTAACACTTTTAACAATTGAGATAGTAAACTATGAAATTTCTCCCGATTAAGGTACTAACATAAAAAAATCGACGAAATTACAGCTATATCTCACGGTTTGGGACCTTTTTTTTTTTTTTTTATGTATGTTAGACAAAATTGTTTGGTATTATAATTGATACAAATGAAGTAAAGAAATGGATGTGTTGTTATTGATGGTGAATGATTCACCTTTTATACTAGTTATCCCAAATTAAACAATGAGATTATATTATTTTCATCTAAATTTGTTTCTAAATTTTTCTACTTAAAATAGTAATATATTTTACTAGAACAAATTTTTAAAGAGTTTCTTTTATTAACCCACTTTACAATTAGATAGATGTTTTTAACATACACAAAACTAAGGTTCAAGCAAAACTTAGAGAGAAAAAAATATACGTCTAAATATATATTAGTAAAAAAAAAATTACAAGTAAATTAAATGGCACGGTTCTTTTTATATTAATGTTTTTTTTTTGTTTGACAGTTAATTTTTAATTATTCTAATATTAAAATATTTTATTTTGAAATCTCAAACTATAACGACAATTGAAAAAAGAATCCATTTTTTTTCATACCGGAGAACAAAAATCCCAAACAACATGATTACATATTTCCCCCACATACATTCACACTTTTACACACACATGCAATTGCTCCATTTGTCCTTATAAGTGTATTGTTTTCCATTATAAGACGTTCTAATATAATAATTTACTTTCACTTTTTAATGGTTTCTTTTTTTGTTTTTTTGAATTATGTTACTTGAGTAGTTAAATCATGCCAAATTTACATTTATAGTCTCGCAATTGAAGTAAGTAATTGTATTTGTTCAAAATTTGACAATGTGATACTTCTATGTCGAACTTGAAGTAAAACTGTTTCCAATATGTTTTTGAAAAATATAACTTAATTAGGGTTGGATGGAGTATATATTAATTTTTTAGCTTAAATTTTTCGTCAAATCATTCTCCTAAACCATTTCCATGCATCCCGCATCCAATAAAGTTGGATCTGGTTATACAAAAGGATGAAAAATGTTTACACCCTCTCAAAATTAACATAAAGAATATGCATTTGCACACGGATAGATTACATAAACAAATTTATGCATAGACCCCCAAATTCTCAAGTAGAGGTATTTAAAAACCCTCATCACTAATCTTTTCACATTATAATAATCATTCTATCCATCACTAAAATAAAAGTAATGTGTGATCTGATCGAGAACCTATACATTTTTTCATATTTCTCTCAAGCTTTCAACGAATTAAGTCTATTACTCCTACGATATTTCTCAATAATCTTGAATTTTAATATTAAGTAACATTGTGCCTAAAATCAATTTTGTGATATAACCACTTTCCGAAAACGTAATTTTACTAAATTTTTGATCAAGTAGGTTAACTAACTGAAAAATATTAAAGGGTAACGCAACATGATGTAAATATCGACAAAGGTAAATTTTGGGTCGGTACCACTTTTGAAACTATATTAACCTTTAGAATTTTTTTCTCAAACTATTTAAGATTAGGCCAATAAAAAGAAAGAAAAAAAAATCTTAAAAATCTTAAAAATTAATGAAAAATTTGAAAATATCATAAAAATGCGAAAACACGAAAAAAATAGTAAAATAACTTTAAAAACCAAACTTCAAAAACAACAACAAATATACTAAAAGAAAATGATAAAACTAAAACACAGGACAAAAACGTCAAGAAAATACTAAAAAATTCTAAACACTTCAAAAAAAGAGGGTAAAAGTCTATGATCAATTTAATATAGCCTATGGTTAATTTAAGACATTCTATGATCAATCTGCAACAGACGCTAATTTTAAAATAGTGTATGGTTATTACTAATTAGTCTAGGATCATTTTAGAACAACTTATGATAACTTTGAAATACTGTATGATATTTGAAAATAGCATGTCGTCATTTGAAAACAGTATATACAGTAGTTATTTAAAAATTGTTTATAGTGATTTTAAAAACACCATATGGTCAAAATTGTAATTGTTTTGAAAGATGATGGTTAATTATGTTTTCATCTCATAACTTCAGATCCAATAACAATAATGTGAATAAAAATAATGATTTTATCATGTGAATAACGGATTTTATCAAATTTTCACATTTTGTCTTCTCAAAACCACCGACTCAGTGACACTAAAATCAACACGTCCATCCACCTTCGTTGAAACTAGAGTCGTCGACAACCGTGATCGGTCACTGTTACAATGATGAGAGAGACAGAATGGATTCCACCGACGGTGGTGGAGTTCAGCAACGATGAAGCTCATTAACGACTTCAGTGGACATTGTTTAACCATTAAATAGATTTCCAAATTCAAGTTGTATTTAATAAAAATATTGTTTCATTTATTCCATAACATTATTACTTTTTACAAAAATCATATTTTTATTTTAGTTAAATTGATAATGTTATTAATAACAAATATATCACATCATTAAGCATAGAGATGATTATGTTAGTATGTTTTATTTGAAACTACGCAACAAAGAAATGATTATTTTTCTAGAAGTAAAAGACATTGATGCTCAATTTTAAGCAGTATAACCCTATATAATACACAATTTTCAATTTAATGCATTATACTATGAGAAATGCAATTTAATAACTTATACTATCAAAATCACTCAATTTAATACGCTATTCGTCAACTGCTTAACTAATTTTGATAGTTGATAGTATTAAATTGAAAAAAATGTATTCTAAATGGTACTAAAATGTTAAAATATCACCGACGTATCGATGATGATGTCATTGTCACGTCACATATTTATATATATAAAAAAAGTCATTGTCACGTCACTTTTGGTTGATCAATTGACGAAAAGGGTATTAAATTGAATGATTATGATAATTAAAGGTATTAAACTAACTTTTTACTAGTAAAAAAAGTACAAAATGAAAAATATATATATTACAGTAAATGGTAGTAAATAAAATAGTAAATAAAATATATGTAAGTAAAATATCATTATCATAAGTAATTAATATTATTATAGCGCCGGACAGCGGCAATTAGCTCCATATCCGAAACCTCTGTACGCTTCTCTCTCTCTCTCTCTCTCTCTCTATATATATATATATATATATATATATATATCATATTCAACAATCAACACGGCATCGTTTTGAAATAGTTTGAAAAGTTTTATATTTAATTTTTCAGGTGAAGTGATTAAATAAATAAATAAATAGATGGAGGAAAATAGTAGCGGGGAAGAAAAAACATGGGACGAATTTTGCAAGATTGATGTGATTCCAACTGAACTTTTTCTCAAGTTTCGTAAAGAAGTTAATGATTTTCGCATTGGCGTTAATTTTGAGGTATACTTTTTTCACTTCACTTTTCTTTTCTTTTTTCTATTTAAAAAAAGTTTGATACTGTATGATGGTATTATTTATACTCTCAAGTGTGTATATATTTAAGCTGCAAATACCCAAATTCTTAGTTAAACTAGTTTCAAGTAGTAATATTTAAGCTGCAAATACCCAATTGGCCAATTCTTAAATTAGTAAAAAAAAAAGATTATTTAAGCTGGAAGTAGTAATATTTAAGTAGGTCTGCATGCATCTATTACTATTAGTGTCCCATTAGAGAAAATGAAATAAAATTTTATTGAGGACCAATGAGTGTGGTATTGGGCTCCTTTAGTATTTTATTGAGATGCTTTTTTTTTTTACCATAATAATAGTCCATTTAAAGAAAGAAAATTAATCAAGTTTCGTAAAGAAGTTGATGATTTTCGCCTTGCCGTTAATTTTGAGGTCTTTTCACTTTTTTTTTTCTATTTACAAAAAAGAAGAAGATTAATACTGTATGATAGTATTATATATACTGTCATGTGTATATATTTAAGCTGCAAATACCCAAGTCTTAGTTAAATAGGCTAAATAGTAGTAGTATTTATTATTTAAGTATGTGTGCATGTATCTATTAGTTGCCCACTAGAAAAAATCAAATAGGATTTATTGTGTTCCATTAGAAATTAATTGAGATGTTTTTTTATAAATACGTCATATGTACCATTATAATAGTCCACTTAGGTTGTTCAAATCAAATGTTTTAGTAATAAAATTAGTCAGTGTAGTTAAAAGTATTGTTAACTATATGACAGTATTATATAGTATAGCCTATTAGTAGGGAAGGAGAGAGACATATATTAATCGTTGGCTTTATCAGTGCCTAAAAGATGTGGGACAATTCCAACACTCCCCCTCACTCGTGGGTTGGTCAATTTCCGATAAGCCCAACAAGTGCAATCAACAAATCGGATGGAGGTGGCCCATCATACAAACGGGCTAGCCTTTGACTCTAATACCATGAAGAAGCCCGTTCATTCTCCACTAAAAGGCCTATTAGTAAGAAATGATAGTGACATATATTAAGACTTGACTTTGATAATGCTCAAGTGATGTGGGACAATTCCAACACTCTCCCTCGCTCGTGGGTGGCACACTAATGAGAGTGGTATTATGCTCCTTTAGTAGTATTTAATTGAGATGCAGTTTTTATAAACACGAATGTGTACCATAATAATAGTCCACTTAGGCTGTTCAAATGTTTTAAGAAAATTAGTCAATGTAGTTAAAAATGTTGTTATTCTATCCTTGCCCTGCCTTAGAATTGAATAAAACTATGACCCCGTGTATTATGATTAATGTGTGTTGTTGATTAAAAAAGCTAATGCATAAGGGTATGAGAGGAACAACGAATCCTTAAAAGAAAATTGAACTATTATGCTGGGACAGAATAAAAAACCAATTTGGACTATTGTTATTGGAAGGATGGAGTAATATGCAAACATTTTGGTTTTAATTTTTTAGTTTGATGACTAAATTTGAGGTTTCAACCTTATAATCTCCTTCTTGTTATGACCCATTATAACTTATAAGGGCGTAATCAGTATTTGCTTGAAGGTGGGGGCTGGGATCTATATAATGGAGTAGTATTGTTTTAATTAAATAGTGGGTTATAATGCATTGTATTAGTAATAAATTTATAATATAGACAAATGTTAGTTACATATACTGTTTATCTTCTGAATGCTATTTATGCGCTTATTTGGTTGCATATTCTAAACAAATAAGCTGGCTTATGTGAGACTGGGGGAACACTTGGATCCGTCCGGGTTAAAACTTTCATTATTAAGGCATGGTAACCGAAATTAATTGGATTTTTAAACTGATAAATAAAAAGCTAAGTAAACTGCAATGTGTAAGCAGAAGAATAAACAAAAGCTTACAAGTTGGAAGTCGTTCATCTTGGCGGCAATCACAACATGGCTTAAAATGAACAGTCGTAATGTGTCAGTCGCGTAATTTGTGAATGATGTTAGCATTTGTCATGTATTGTTAGGTTGGTCGGAAGGTTTATGGTATAAGTCAATTGACTGAGTGATTTTGAGTTAAATCATGAGTTCATGCACATGTAACTTGAAGAAAATGAAACCGTTATAATACATCTGGCAGTTTCATTTTAATTTGTTAAAGCTCATTATCTCAACAATTGAAATTATATTTAAAATTCATCAATTAACTGTCTACTACTATTTTCTCTTAAGGTAATTATTGTCCCCTAGGGTAAGAACTCGAAAATGGGAAAGTACCATCCAAAGCGTATTCGGAATTCCTTGCACAAAAAATAACCATTCTTGGACCAGCTTAAAAGAAAAGAAAACACTTTGTTTTTTTCTTGGCAGTTTCATATTCCAACTACCGAATACCCATAATATATTTCAGCTCTTCCTGTTTCCATGACCCAACCTTATAGTATCATCATATTTAGTCCGATTTTACTTCCTTTTGGGTTCTTTTTATATTCTCTTTTTCGTTGTTTTTTTATGCGTATTGTAAGTATAAAGGTAGGCAGTATGTGATTTGAATTTCTTGCTAATTGTAAAGGTTGTGGCTGGTTTAGTTTTGTAATTTTGTCATGTGAAGTAGTGCCTTAATTGAAAATATTTGATTTATTTCAGTATTGTTCTATACTTGCTATAAACTTTGACAGTGTCTTCTTGGGCTGTTGTTTTGTTTGCTTATTTCCTTGTAGCTACTTTTTCCGAAATTAAATATTTTCTAAGGAATAGGCAAAAGACTTTTTTGTTTCCGAGTCCATTGTCAATTTCAGTTTCTTCAATAGCTTATTTTGGTTATTTGTTCACCAAATCGGTTGATACTTTCTTTGATTAATAATCTTGTCAACTCACCAGTAAACAAATCTAATTTCTTTGATGCGTTTTCAGTTTTGAGACCTTAAAGGAGGGATATTTTTTTTACTAATAACTCAAAATCAGGGTCTCATTGTTGGATTGATCAGATTGTTATGTTATGACATGAAGAATGTAGTACGCAGGATGGAATACGGGCGGGGAACTCGGCTCTCAGACCTAGGGTTTGATTATTGTGGTGTTATTTTCAAGTGATAAAAACTTGAACCATTAGGTTATACATGCAGCATAATATAGGCATGTTCGCTGAATGAAATTTGATATGTGCAACAGGTAGAACTATCAGTACTTAGCATCTCTCGAAGTGTTCAATTGCATGCCTAACTACTGGATAGATATCTATTAACTTGTCTAAATAGCTAAGGAGTAAAATTTCCTGCCTTTTCTCATTAGCTTTAAAGTGTGTGTTCTTATTCATCAATTGTTTGTCCAGCTCTATAATGCTCCAATTAACGATATTCAAGCAAAGTTGGTATTGAAGCCTCTATGTTATGAGCGAAAATGGAAGTTTACATGTGAGCCTTTACGTCAGGAGGTCCGTCTTCTTTCCAAGAAGATCCCACTCACCAAGTTTCTAAATCTCCAGGTTGTCCCCCCTAAACTCAGAGTTTTTTGCCAAAATAGGCTACTTGGGACCGAAAATTCCCAGAATGGGCTACCTTTCTTCAAAATTCCCAAAACGGTATACTTCTGAAAAACGACCGATCGAAATGGTAAAAACGACCGGTCGTTTTTATCATGAACTCTCTGGAACAATTTGGACAAAAAACGATCGGTCGTTTTTACCATTTCGATCGGTCGTTTTTCAGACAAAAAACGATCGGTCGTTATTTACATTTCGATCGGTCGTTTTTATTGTGAACTCACTGGAAGAAATCATACCTAAAACGATCGGTCGTTTCTGAAAAACGATCGGTCGTTTTTCTTGTGAACTCTCTGGAAGAAATTTGATCTGAAACGATCGGTCGTTTTTTAGAACGATCGGTCGTCTGTTGAAAAACGATCGGTCGTTTTTCACTGTCGACCGATCGACTGTAAACAATTTACAGAACAAGAATTTTTTGCACTTTTCGACACTGATTTGACAAAAAATATATAAAAACATGATCCCCTTTTTGAACATGATCTCTTAAAAAATGATGTCGTAAATTAATATGTTTAGTACGAGAGTGTTGGATCGGATTTTTCCAAAGATTTATAGAACTAGTATTATCACATAAAATGATGTCGTAAATTAATATGTTTAGTACAAGATGTGTAGGTGACGTTTTACTAAACATCCGATTTAAAACAAGTAAATGTCACAACATCCGATTTAAAACGAAGTTAACCAAAGCTAAACGATTAAGGAAAACGAACGATCAAATGCAAGCGAAAAATTGGCCATAGTTTTGCCTAAAAACGGTTAATCGCCACAAATGAAAAACAACACAAATAACCCAATCAACTAGATATATATGCGCACAAGTTATAATAACATCAAAATCGCATTTGTAGAATTATAAATACGCAATCTCACAACGTCATACAATTTAACACGTAATGATAAAGAGCAACATAAAAAAGATTCATAACATAAATGCAAAGCGTTTGCTACTTATTACATCAAAAACAACGTTGGAAGAAAATGAAAAACAAAGGAAATACAACGCAAAATAAAAGAGAGGTATTTCTCCCCCTTTGACATCATAAATGAAAAACAAAGGAAATACAACGCAAAATAAAATAACCGCCTAGTCGCGGTGGGAGGTCGCGTCGTAGAAGAGGCGTCATCGTCGGGACCGGCTAGATCGGGAAAATACCCGTAGAACTTTGCCCGTTGCTCGGCGCTTATCCTATCAATTTCGTCCAAGTCTTCTTGACTTGTGTTCATGGAGCGAAACATGCGTCGGTTGAGTCGCGCATTTTGATATTGGTCGATGTATAGATCGTCGTAGAATTGTTCGGTGCGCGGAGGACGGTTGGAAGATCCGACTTGAGCTTTTCCGCGACCTCGAGTGGGACGAGAAGAGGAAGGCATTATGTGAGACGGGGGAAGGGACTCGGAGGAAATAGGCACATCCTCACGAGCGGCTTGCGGTGTGGCCTTAGGGCCGACATATTCTTCCTCTTCGAGGGAAAGAGTAGTATAGTCGGGGCCGGACACCCGTTTACCAGACCAAGTAATGGTCTTGGCGGTAGTGTTGAATTTTATTGACATTTGGGCAAGATAGGAGGTGTCCCAAATGTGTTTGTCCTTGTTCTTGAACAGGGTTCCACCGGGAACAAGGTTCATGTCTTTTAAGATGGCCGAAATCAAGGCACCGTAAGGTAACCCATTCTTGGATTTCGTTTTTAGCGAATCCATCTTAAAGAATATGAGTGTCGCGAAGTCAAGTTTGACTCGGCGATGGATGCACCCTAAAAGGAAGATGTACTCATTGGTAACATCCGTGAAGTTTGAGGTATGGGGGAGGACAATATGGGAGAGGATATGGTAGGCTAATTTATTTCGGAAGAGAAGGCCGTGGGCTTTGTTAGAGCGATTGTTGTGTGCGGGATGAAATAGTTCATCTTTGAAATCGGTAAAATTAACGATGTTGAGCATTTCGCAAAGTTCGTCACTTTGCTCGTGCACCCCCTCAGCATCGAGGTGTAGAAGATTTCGTAAACGGTCTACACCGTAAACGAAGGGTTGACCATTAAACGATGAACGCACGCGGAGTGCGTCATCATGATCCCTATCAAGAACTAGGTTATGGTAAAATTCGTATATATTTTCAATGAAGAAAGGCTCTTTTAGAGTAAGAATTACATTGAGTTTTTTGAAGTTTAAATCTTGCATGAGAAGAGGAAAACGTTCAACAAATAAAGGCATGTCTAATGTAAAGTTAGTCAAAATAGCCCTTTTACCCATTGTAGATGGATAGAGGGGAGGAAGAGAGCCGGAAGAGGCACCGGGGCCCGATGGTGGAGCGGTGGAGGGGCCGGTTCGTCGAGCGCGAGGAACACGGGGGCGGCTCGGGAACAGAGGCACGTAGTCGTCCTCATGTTCGTCGACGATGTGTGATTGAGCTTTCTTGGTGCGAACCATGGTTGGAAATTAAAAAAAATTAGGGTTTAGGACATTGGTATTTTGAAAAAAAAGGGTTTTCAAGAAACGGAATCAATCGATTGTTGATTATAAGGATTAATAAGAGAATTGGGTTATATATATGTAGATATTAGGGATTTTTGATAGATTTTGATAGAAAGAGACGATTTTGAAAGAGAGAGAGGGTTGATATAATTGTTGAATGAAATAGAATTAGGGTTTGAAAGAAGTTAAAAGGCTGAAAAACAGAAAAACGATCGGTCGTTTTGTAATTACGATCGGTCGTTTTTGGACAAAAATGTTCCAGTGAGCACATTGAAAAAACGATCGGTCGTTTTTGCATAACGATCGGTCGTCTGTGTAAAAACGATCGGTCGTTTTGTAATTACGATCGGTCGTTTTTGGACAAAAATGTTCTAGTGAGCACACCGAAAAAACGATCGGTCGTTTTTGCATAACGATCGGTCGTCTGTGTAAAAACGATCGGTCGTTTTGTAATTACGATCGGTCGTTTTTGGACAAAAATGTTCCAGTGAGCACACTGAAAAAACGATCGGTCGTTTTTTCATAACGATCGGTCGTCTGTGTAAAAACGATCAGTCGTTTTGTAATTACGATCGGTCGTTTTTGGACAAAAATGTTCCACTGAGCACATTGAAAAAACGATCGGTCGTTTTTGCAGAACGATCGGTCGTCTGTGTAAAAACGATCGGTCGTTTTGTAATTACGATCGGTCGTTTTTGGACAAAAATGTTCCAGTGAGCACACTGAAAAAACGATTGGTCGTTTTTGCAGAACGATCGGTCGTCTGTGTAAAAACGATCGGTCGTTGTATACAGCGATCGGTCGTTTTTGGACAAAAATGTTCCAGTGAGCACACTAAAAAAGCGATCAGTCGTTTTTGCAGAACGATCGGTCGTCTGTGTTATATATGTTAATCAAATATATATATTTATGTTAATTGCACTTATTTATTTATGTTGTTCATTCTACTTTTTATGTTAATTGCACTTATTTATTTATTCATACTTAACAAACCAGTTTATCTTCTCAAAAAACAGTATGAAAAAACACTGAGAATAAATATAGATATTTCAACTTAAAAAAGACAATTACAAGCGGAAAATTAAAATAGTACAAGATACATATTGTCTCGTTGATAAGCGTACAATTACAACCGGACAATTACAGCTAAAATCATAAGCGTCGAGCACGTATTGGATACGGACACTTACGACAATCATGTCCTCGCCCTTGACAACTAGAACATCTCATACGTGCTCGTCTCTCCGATTGATCCATACCATTATGAATACGAGTAGATCTTGGACGACCCCTTTCTCTTACAAGAGTAACATCCGGAAGAAATAATCTATCACATGAATCCCAATAGTCTTGATGCCGAAGAGGACAAAATTGCGCCGAGTACGTACCTTCGTATGATTCAAGAGTGTAATATTTTACTATGTAAGTTTCCCAATCAAGACGGTTTGCAGCGCATACGGAAAACACATGTGAACAAGGGATTCCATCACTCTGCCACTTACCGCAATCGCATTGCCAAAGTGAAAAGTCGACAACTTGAGTATTGCCTCCCCTGGAATTTCTTGAACTTGTACACACGGAATAAACCCCTCTTTCATAATCGAAAGTAACATTGGTATGACCAATGTCGGACCTGCGTTTCTCTAAAATTTTGAGGATATTGGGACCATATCTTGTGCCGCTGTTTCTCATCCCGATTACTATCTTTTTCCGCTCGCAAAAATAGTGTACCAACTTATAGAAAATAAGCTGCACAGCAGCAGTAATTGGTAAATTACGAGCAGCTTTTAAAACATTATTGAAAATTTCAGCCATGTTTGTGGTCATGTTACCATGTCGCTTCCCTTTATCATGAAAATATGACCATTTTTCCGCAGGCTCTTTTATCAACCATTGATATGCTTGAGGATTCATCACTTTTATTGCTTCCATGATTCTTTTCAATTTTCTTTCTTGTAATTCCCAAATGGCGTTCTCCACTAACTTGTGTAAGTCAGGATCTCCTTTGAAAGCTTTCTTAAAATTATCCAAAAAATGATTTGAACAATATCGATGAACAAAACCTTGACCACGCCAAACTCCTCTCACTGCACTTAGAATACCAGCATGTCTATCCGAAATTAGACAAATATTCACGCGCTCTTTAATCACATGTCGCATAATGTTACAAAGAAAATAGCTCCACGAAATTGTACTCTCCTCAGCAACAAATGCACACCCAATGGGAAAAACATGATTATCTGCATCCGATGCCATGGCCAACAAAATCTTACCTTTATACTTCCCATATAAGTGAGTAGCATCAATAGCGATAACTGGCCTACAATACTGAAATGCATCAATAACGGCCTTAAATGTGAAGAAAAATCTGTTCAATACCTCACCCACTGAATTTGTTACCACATCGTAAACTGGCGTTGTCTAATAAGAAGCTACGGTACCGGGATTATACTTTTGAAGCGCTTTCATAAATTTAGGTAAAACCTTATACGAGTCTTCCCAATTTCCAAATATCTCTGCGATTGCTTTTTGTTTACCTAAATAAGCTTTTTTGTATGAAACTGACGTTTCAAAGCGGGCATTCACAATCTCTTTAACTAATGAAATCTTCATCATAGGATTAGTTGTGATGGCATTTCGAATGGTTTGGGCAACAAGATTGGAATCTAAATGGGGATGATCAGTTGTAAGCTCGGCATGAATGCATGTATGAGGACCGTTGTACACCGACACTTCAAAAAATCCATGTTTCTTTCTTAGTGAAGCTCGTAGTTTCCATTTGCATTTTTGAGTTTCGGCCAGTTTACAACGAATTTCCCAAAATTTTGCCTTCGAACTTTTAGTGCAAAAATGGATGTTACGTTTGATTGACCAAAGTTTTATTCCCTTTTTCAACATTTCTTTATCCCTAAATAAAAGACCAATAAAAGGATCATTAACTTGAGGATCCCAAAATCCAGGATACATCATATAATTTCGTCTCTGGTTACCATAATTTTCTTGAGTGTCGAACGGTTCATTAAACAAACTTGACATTGGTTGATGCATAGGAATTTCATCGGGAATAGTATTATTCGGCCATTGTGACCCACTTGATTGGTCGTTTTCATCCTCATCCATATACGAGCCCATTTCTTGTACATTTTCTTCGTCATCGTCAGACTCGTTTTCGCTAATATTGACGTCATCGTCAGACTCGTCATCTTCATCATCTGGTTCATCTCCAAGTTCTATCTCATTTATATTGTTCGACCAATCAATATTATCTGACAATCGACACACTGCATCCAAATGTGACAAATCTAGTTCGTTGTTCTTAGAATATACCTCTGGCATTGGCTCTTGTCGAATGGGTGTTCTACTTGATGTACCGATTTCATTAGTGGAAAGAATATTATTATACAACCCGTAATCTTGATCAGAAGAGTAAACTTGCTCAATTTCAACATATAACTCTATAAACGTTCTTCCATTTTCTTCTATTAACTCAAGCATGGTTTCCAACGAATCATTATCAACAACAGCCAATCGCATATATTTAAACTCAGTAAGTGTAGTCAGATATGGATAACGACATGTTAAACTCAAACGATTTGAAGTCGATGATACATCAAGTTCCTTAAACAATTTTTCCAAGAATTTGTCGTATGTCGTGTTTCTAGATACCTTAAATTTTTTTTTATAAGAAATATCATAAGATAACCCCTCGCTAATAGTTTCCATCATCGTACCTCCCCAATAACACATAATTGTAGGATTTTTCATTTCGATAACCTAAAACACAAAAAAAAATATTCAAATAATACTCCAAAAACACAAAAAAAAAAACTAAATAAGATTGAAAATAGTGGAAACTGTGTTGAAAAATAGTGGAAAAAACCGAGTCTTTACAAAATATTGACTCTTACAGAAACATAGAGCCTCAACAAAATATCGAGGTTTTACCTGTTTTCGAAGAGCTCTGAGATTTGCCCTAAAATGATCTAAGAGTTCTGTTTTTTTTTTTCCAGAGTATTCTGGAAAAGTAGGTCTGCAAAAGAGATGAGTTTTTTTAAATAGGAAGTATTTCTGAAAAACGACCGATCGAAATGTAAATAACGACCGATCGTTTTTTGTCTGAAAAACGACCGATCGAAATGGTAAAAACGACCGATCGTTTTTTGTCCAAATTGTTCCAGAGAGTTCATGATAAAAACGACCGGTCGTTTTTACCATTTCGATCGGTCGTTTTTCAGAAGTAGACCGTTTTGGGAATTTTGAAGAAAGGTAGCCCATTCTGGGAATTTTCGGTCCCAAGTAGCCTATTTTGGCAAAAAACTCCTAAACTCACATCTCTCTCATCATGTATTTGTATTTCATTATTATTGATGTAACTTCTAGTTCTCTGTTGAGTATACAGATTTATATAGTTTCATTCTATTATGAACCCTAAAGTTGGAGAAACATCTAAGTGACATTGATGTTCTGTGATATGTAATTCCGTGATTGACTAGACAATCCATAATACTCCATCTGTCCCAAAATAAGTGATACGTTTGGGAAATCCAACTTTTTAAGCAACACGATATTTTGTCTTTGAGATATCAAAAGCACGAAAAAGTTGAAGTAGAACTTTCAGCCTTTCACGATGACTTATTTTACACAAAAAAATCAGATGGCAAAGAGGTATTATAGCCAATTTAGGGAAATGATCTCTTAATTCGGACATCCCAAAATAGTATTTTAGTCTCTTTTTTTTGGATGTAAAGAGTATAATTTATAATTAGTAGTTAACTGTGCACACAGATGAACATGATGACATAGTCTAATCGCCGTATTGGATATGACTCCTACAAAAGGCTATTATTTCTAAAAAGGGTGTAGTAATGTAATAAATAATGCAGGTGGGCGTCGGGCACAGTTTTCAGTTGCACGCGACTGGTTGGAATTGGAAGATTACAACTTGTTTGGGTGGAGATGGTGTATCTAGAATCCGAAATAAGACTTCACTTGGCGTGTGTCCTGGTTTCGATTTTCGTTTTGGGTGGAGAGCTGACTATGTTCTTCCAGAAATTAGTGGGCAAGTTCTTTTATCTTATTTCTGTCTCGCAAATAATGGAAACAATAATAACTTAACAATACCTTTGTTTTCCAAGCAATGAGAAACTGAAATAATCAATTTTCTTGTCAAGTCGTTTAACTTGAAACTTTTAAAAAAGTAATTGTTGTCAAAAGTTAACTTTTTCTATATTTCTCTGCATCCATGGGGAACATTTTAGTTTAAAAAAATGTTTTAAGGGTTCACATTATCCAAATTAAATTCGATTTGGCGTGAAGAAACATCAGTTTTTCTACTTCTGGTTTAACAACTTGCGAATCAAAAGAAGCCGACGGCCAAAACCTCCAATCCCTGGGTTTCATTAAAAAAAGTATTTATTATTGCTACAGTTGAGGAGAAACCGTCTACATTCTTGAAAATGAGATACTACGTAAATTATTGACTTTAGGGCTGATATTGTGTTTTGCCTTTAAATAAGATGACTATAATGATACTATGATTCTTGGTTTTGACAGGGCCGTGGGAACAGGTGAGCCGTTGTTCAACATGAATTCGGGCCGTTTAGAGGCGTCACTTGATCGTATTGAGGCTATTTTAACCCATGCATCGTAATTTGATACAATACCATGTTGGCAATTTCCAAGTAACCTTTCCAAATCATTTTATTTTCCATGTTCATAACTACAGTCTACACTTTGTATAGATTTCCATGGCATCGTCAATTAGTTTGTATGTGATTCTCGTCTTGGTATTTTCCTCAGTTGGATTCTTGACTCCCATTTCCAAAAAGCATTGTTAGGTCATATGCTTTTACAATCGCCTCTCTTACCAGAAGACAAACTAATACTGGGATTTTTTTCTTTTTGCTCGAGAAGCAATTCTTGTTCTGTTTTTAAGCTTATCTCACAACTCAATACCTTTTTCCATAGAGGTAGGCATAAGTCAGATTGGTCAATTCTTAGACTATTACCACTATCGATAAGAATCTTATAGCTTGGCAAGTTGATTTGCTTCTTAGGATTTCTCATTTTCTTTTGCGTAAATGGTTTTATCTTTGAGAGATGTTTCATAAATTGCACTAGAATTTGCAACTCTCTAGTGTTTATTATTTTGGTAGTGGTATATCGTAATCTCGAGTAGTTCTAAACTTCTAAAGGACATGAGAGCATATCACGACAATCACTGTACAATGTTGTCATTATCAGAGCTTATAGATCACACACATGCATGAAGTGTTTATTTTTGTTCGGGCGAATTGATATACTCGTATATATGCAATTGTTTGGGCATTGCTCTGGTTTGTGTCTCCTTAATGTGTTTTGTAATCGTTAAGATTCGTTTGATTGCAACTCTTAAGTTTTTTTATCCTTTGTATTTGTGCCCTGAACAACAAAGAAGATGAGGCTGAATTAGGTCAACTTATTTCTCGGCTTCATAGCTATGTTGATTAATTGTTGAAGCCAAACCCGTGAAGTTGATAATATTTGTGGTTTTTGTTATATTTTTTTCTCTCCAAAGGCATAAATGTTAAACACTATTCCGTTGAAATGCCTAATGTCTAGTATTTTTAAACGACAAGGTCAGTGACGGGACCAGGAAGTTGAAATGGGAGGCGACGATTTTCTATATAGTTTTTTTCCTTACATCTGAGTTTTTTTTCCATAATATGTGGGGGCGAAAACTAATTTTTGAATATTTTGGTCAAACTACATATAAAATAAATAAATTAATTTCTCATCACGGCATTCGGGACGGCCTCCACTTACTTCCGTGGACAAGGTACATAGTCATGTTGGACATCATCATCTCATATGTAATATGTAATGTCTGTTGAGGCGATCAGAAAATTCAGAATAGTTGTCCTATCTTTCACCATTTTCTTTTTTTTATTAGCATCTTTTATCATTCTATGATTTACTATTTGTGTTTGGAATTATAAAAAAAAATGATTAGTGTGCACTCGTTCCTTTTACAATGAGATTCGGTATAGCGGACCATATATCTCCTATATTAATTTAGACAAAGAATGTGCAATCGATATTATATTTGCAAGTATATGGGGCCCTGATTATAATGAATAAAGTCGGTGCCACATGGCTAGTCTAATCATAAGGTTAAATGGACCATCATTTATTACTATCATAGTATATACTAAAATAATAAATAAAATATAAAGGTGACGAGTTTAGAAATGAGGGAAGAACATGGGGAGATGATAAGATTTTCATATAGTTTTTAGATATGCAATTTTTGTTTTGTATCATTTGAATCTATTTATTTAAGAGTTATTATCCATTTTAAACTATTTATTGTAAATTGGTATAACTTGTTAATACACATAAATCTAAACATTTGGCCCAACAAAAGTTTGACCAAGACCATGACTCGTCTTCAACGTTGACCGCTTGTTCATCGGCATTGACCAAAAATTAAAAAACGGAAAATTTTGGAAAAAGTTTCAAAAAATTCAGATAATTTGGAAAAAAATTACATAATTCTAAAAAAAATCGATTTTTTTTTATTTTTTAGAAAAATTTAAAAAGTCCAAAAAACTAAAAAAAAATGACAATATAGAATACAAAATCTTGATAATCTAATGCAATTTTTGCATAGACAATCCAATACAAAAACATTTGACCCAACAAAAGTTTGACCAAAGCCATTGACCGGTCTCCGGATGTTGACCGTCGTTGGCTAAAAATTAAAAAAACTAAAAAATTTGGAAAAAACTCAAAAAAAAATATTATTTTAAAAAATCCAAAGAAATCAATTTTGTTAATAATCTAATACAAATTTTTGACAATCTAATGCAATTTTTGTGACATTTTAAGAGACAATCCAATGTAAAAATATTTGACTCAACAAAAGTTTGACCAAGACCATTGATCAGAGTTCGGCGTTTACCGCCGGACGCCGGTGTTGACTGTCGTTACCAAATAATAAAAATGTTAAAAAATTTGGAAAAAACTCAAAAAAATATAAAACCAGGAAAATTTTAAAAAATTCCGTAAAAAAGAAAACAAAATTTTTTTTTAAAAATCTTAAAATTATTTTTTTTAGAAAAAAAGCAAATATAATTTTTTTTGACAATCTAATATAATATTTTTGACAATTTAATACAAGTTTTTAACAATATAATACAAATTTTTGAAAATCTTATAAATAATCTAATATAATTTTTTTGCCAGTCTAATGCAATTTTTATGACAATCTAATATAATATTTTTAACAGTATAATATAAAAAAATTGACAATCTAATACAATTTTTTTTTAGCAAATACAATTTTTTTGACAAATCTAATACAAAATTTTGACTATCGAATATAAACTTTTTAACAATTTAATGCAAAATTTTTATGACAATCTAACAGACAATCTTATACAATTTTTTTATAATCTAATACAAAATTTTAACAATATAATTCAAATTTTTTGACAATTTAATACAAAAAAATTGACAATCTAATACGTTTTTTTTGATAATCTAATACAAATTTTTGACAATCTAATATAATTTTATTGACAATCTGTATAATTTTTTTGACAATATGTGTGCAACTTCAGTGGGCTGATTTGAAATTAAAAAAGAAACGCTCAATTTGCAACTCCAGTGTGTGTTAGGGATGATATCGGTTCGTTATCAAACTTTTTGACTACATACCGATACCGTATCAAACTAGTTTGTTTTGAGAGTTTTTATACCATTACCGAACCAAAAAATTCGGTATACCGAACTTTCGGTATACCGAACTATTCGGTTGGTTCGGTTCGTTTTTGGTTTTATATCAAACTTTAGAGTTTACAAGTGATGATAGAAAAATTATGCGATTTGGGAAAAAAAACATAATATAAAGTTTTAAAAATAGCAGATTAAAAAAAAATATATTTATTTATATTAATGTCGCATTTATTATTATTTTTTTGCATAAAAGAGTAAATACTACTAGACATTTCTAGTAAAATTTATAAATAAATAAAAATATTATAAGTATTCACTAGAAAAAGTAATATAAGTATATTATAACAACGTTAATAATTAAATGTATATAATTGTTTTATTTTATTTGTCTATATAGTATATTTTAATATTTATGTTTGAATCGTTATCATACCGAACTTACCAAACGAATACCGAAACCGAACCGACTTTCAAAGATCGGTTCGGTTGTATCGTACCGTAATGTCGGTATACCAAATTTTTGATAACGACTTGATTGGTTCGGCTCGAAAAACGGTCTATCGGTAAAAATGGTAAAAAATGCCACCGCTTAGTGTGTGCAACTCCAATCCCGTTCTCCAACTTCTTTTTCCTTTTAAATTATAAATTCTTATTTTAAACTTTTGTACACAAGCTGCCAATGTCCAAGCACGCCATATAACAAGTTTTACAAATATCTTTTATACCATGACAGCTGGGTAAATCGTTTTGAACCAAACTTTGGTTTAGAGTGGGTAATCTAAAATCAGACATATTTTTCTGTAATTATGACAGTTTAATGAACGACTGATTTGTAAGCACGACTGATTTGTAAGCACTGACGACAAGTGTAATAGAGAAGGAGACGGATCTCTGTTGTCGTCTGGCGGTGGCGGTGGAGGTGGAGGCACGGGCTGGGCTGGGATGGCCTCGTCGAGATATTACAATATATATGTACATATATAGATCTCATACATATATTATACTATTAATAGAAGACAATTCAAAAAAAATAAACCTGTCAAATTTTGACCATTTTTATGATTATTAATTTATTATATTTATTGCATCATTTTTTTTAAATTTAAATTTATTATTTCGGGATCATATTTATATACGTAGCGAACACGCAACGCGTGAGCCACCATTAATAATATATATATACATATATATATATACATATATATATATATATATTTGTATATATATATATATATATATATATATATATCCTATTAATATAAGCAAGCCAAGAAAAGTTGAGGCTGCTCAATTTTGCCCATTTTTTCCAAAAATACCCCCACTCTATTTTAATAATTACCAATATGCATAATCTAATTAATTAACTATTTGTCCTCAATATATTTTACTAATTACGGATGTACCCTAAATTAATTAACAATTCGTTTTACCTTCCGTAACTATAATAAATTATACCAAATCTGAATATTATGTTAAAAATAAAATATATTACGAGATTTATGTCATTACGCGTATCACACGCAACGCGTGGGTAAATTTTACTAGTATATATATATACACATCATGAAAAACACCCAAATGGATTTTTTTTTTAAAAACGCTCCAAATCAAGATTTGGCTAATGCAAATCTCCACGGTTTCACGACGGGAATACAAATATGCATATTTGTGTTCCCGTCATGAAACCGTGGAGATTTGCATTAGCCAAATCTTGATTTTGAGCGTTTTTGAAAAAAAGTGTCCATTTGGGTGTTTTTCATGATGTCCATATAACATTTCTCATATATATATATATGCATATATATGTATTATTCTATTATAATAAGTCAACTAAGTCAAATGAGTCTGTCCAATTTAGCCATTTTTTTCTAAAAATATTCATATACTTTTTTTTATTAATTATAATAATATCATGCTCACATAAAATAATATAAAAATTAATAATTAATAACACTATTTATCCATTTTTAACAATCAAACATTATTTTAAGTCTTATCATCTTATAATATTTTTTTGCATTATCCACATATTTGTATCATAACTACACTTGTTTTCTATATTTTAATTACACTGCATGTCACACACGCAACGCGTGTGGTACGATTAATAGTACATGTATAGATGTATACTTGTGTGTATATATATAAGGGGGAGGATATATGGATACCATAAAAAACACCCAAATGGACACTTTTTCGTAAAAATGCTCCAAATCAAGATTTGATTAATGCAAATCTCCACGGTTTCACGACGGGAACACAAATATGCGTCTTGTTTTTTTTTCCTGAGATGTATAATGACATGTTTTGAATTTTTAAATTTTACCATAATTTCGAAAACATGTCATTATACATCTCGGAAAAAAAAACAAGACGCATATTTGTGTTCCCGTCGTGAAACCGTGGAGATTTGCATTAACCAAATCTTGATTTGAAGCGTTTTTACGAAAAAGTGTCCAAGTTGATGTCTAAGTTGATGTTCATATAACATTTCCCATATATAATCATAATAGATTAATAGTACATGTATAGATGTAGACTTGTGTATATATATATAATCATAACCAGAAAAGGGAGGGAGAGAGATAATGATAAGAATAGTTCTTTTTGGTGTTTACTTTAATTATTTGGACCGTCTCATTATTTAATTATTCGCACTGTTGGTCATTTTTTAGGCCTATTTGTAAAGAGTCGGATTCTCAGTTTTACTTATGAATTGATTAGTTTGTGAAAAGGGGAAAACCTAGTCTGTTTATCTCTCCTAAATTCCCTGTTTCTCGTCTAAAAAATTGTTGACAGTGGCTCGTGATCGTAGGGTGAAAATACCAGACGGGTTAGAACATACGACGGCCGAAACCCTAGTCTCGCCCACCAGAGTTATTCATGCGCCGCCACCACCACCACCACCGCCACAACCACCACTGCACCCTGCACCGTTCCCGGCACAATCCGTACTTTCCTCAAAAACCACGGTAGATCATCCACCATTACTTACTATCGAAACAGAACAAGAAACATTGTTTGAAAAAGAAATAAAAATTCCGCTCGAGCCCAAGACTGAATTAGATGAAGAACCGGTAATTGTACCGCCACCGCTTCAATTATCTGATTGGTTTCCAACTACGTCACAACCAATAAAAAAGAAAAGGGACAGATGCAGATCGTCGCCTACGCCGCCATCACCACCGCTGCAAAAAAAAGAGAGCTGGTGGAGGCATGCCATCAGCGCTACCAGTAGCTCCGCCACCGCCACCGTGGCCCGACGAACATTGGAAGAAGATAGAAGAGAAGAGAGAAAGTGGAGATATGAAGAGTTCGGAGGTGAAGAAAGAGAGAGAGACAACCGGAGGAGGAGGATTATTGCCGCCGCTTAGGACTAAGCATGAAGGTATAATGGCGAAAAATTCGGCCCCCATGCTTTTGCGTCAGCCAGGATTAGGTCAATGGGTAATAAAGACTATTTTACCCTTTATTGAAAATAATATTTTCATAGCGAAAAATTCGGCCCCTTGCTTTTGCGTCAGCCAGGATTAGGTCGAGCACCAAAAATTCAGGAACACAATCGTTTGAGAGGTTGCAGAGTTTAATTTGGTTTCCATATGATCGCAGTAGGGATCGCTTGACTGGTTGGAGGAGTGTGTTCGGGCTTCCGCCGGATTGTGGAAGACGGAATGTACGTGTGATATTATCTGCTAGACATCGCACTTGAGAGCAAGTTTGAGGTCAAGGTTGTTGTTAAGGGGGATGGAATGATAAGAATAGTTCTTTTTGGTGTTCACTTTAATTATTTGGACCGTCTCATTATTTAATTATTCGCACTGTTGGTCCTTTTTTAGGCCTATTTGTAAAGAGTCGGACTCTCAGTTTTACTTATGAATTGATTAGTTTGTGAAAAGGGGCAACTCTAGTCTGTTTATCTCTCCTAATTTCTCAGTTTCTCGTCTGTATTTTCTCAGTTTCTCGTCTAAATTTCCCCAACTCTTACGGATTTTATCAGATAAGCAGATCGCGGCAGATCTCGTAGCGATGGAGCTCCGTCATCGGATCTCTGACAGCGTCGGAGCTCTATCATCGGAGTGGTGGTGGGTGTATTGTAGTATGATTTTAGAGAGAGAAACTGTTATGAGTTAATGAGATAAAATATAATTTGAACCGCTTTTATATTTAGGTTAGGTGCCAAAACCAAATTAAAATGTTTTAAAAAGGTAATTTATGCTAATAAAAATTAAAATTGATACTAAAACCTAATAATAATGTTTAATTGGTACAGGGCTCAAATTTCTTCTGTTTCTGTTATGCATGTTTTAATTTTACATAGAAGCTGCATTACTGATAGGAGTGACTTTACAATTCTATTTTCGACATGCTTATGGCAAACAAACATACTGCTGTTATACATGGAGCTTGTTTATAATTGAATTCACCTCCTGATAAAGCCATAACTTTGGTCGGTCGCTTTAGGCTTTTCAACAATAATATAATGGTAAATTAAATGTAAATAATGAACACTTCTTGGTCTTTATTATTGATTGGATTATTACACTTGCTCGGATTATTACTTATTTATTACAATTGTGCTCGATTTGACTATTTAATCTCTTTTCTTGGCCGATCTCCTTTTTCTTCGATACTCGGCTCTTTCACTGTTCGGTTTCCTTCTTAATGGCTAGGTTTTGACTAGTTTCTCTCTTTTCTCAACTTCTCTCTATAATTTTTGAATAGATTTTCTCTCCCCTTTTCTAGGAGGGGTAGTTGGCTATTTATAGGCAACTACGCCTCCTTGGATGTTGACAAGTGTCTCCATCTTAGGGGTTTTTTAGATATGGGTCCCTAGTTAAGTGGACTTGGGCTTTTATTAATATCTACCTCTATTTTCTAGGAAAGGCATGTGATGACCCATCAAGCATTGGATACCCATTTATGAAGTGTGGGTCGATTGCTACCCGAATAGAATATTCGGGTCTAATTTTTATGTTCTATCAAGTGCTCCCTGACTTCCTCGGCGTGGTCTCCATGTCGAGGGAGTCATGATCGGTCGGTCGAAGATATTACTTCGGTTTTGCTGTTCCCAAGGTTACATCGAGAAATGCGATAGATTCACGACTGTTCCCTGGGGCCCATTTGAGGTCATTAAGAGGTCCAATCTTGGTACCCTTTTTCGAGGAAAAACCCTTGATCTTCCCCACATTTATCTACTATAAAGGTGCCCCATCCCCCATTATCCCATTTATTATTACTTCGACTGTGACACGATGGCTTCTCCCAATGGTTCGACATGAGACAACTCTTCAGATTACGTTGCTTACTTGGAGAATGAGGTCAAGAAGGTTCACGTCCTGAAAAGAAATTGGCGGACGTGACCAAAAGGTTGTCTGATATGGATGCGGAGCACCATATGACCATGGCTGATAGGGATTGGGCCTTCGAGCGTATAAAGAGGCTCGAGGCTTCTCTGGCTAAGCAAAAGGCAGCAAAAAGGGCCTATAAGCTTGCCTTCAAGGAGTTACATGCTCGGTCTAAATCGAGTTCGGATGATGATGAAGATGGCTCTTCCTCGGATTAATTAGTCTTTTGTGATTTCTTTGTATCGGGTGTCCTCACCAAGTTGTAATTGTTGAACATAGAGTTCAATAATGATTTTGATTATTACTTTGATTATGCGTTTAATGATTTTACAATTTCGATGATATAATGCTTGTCTTGTCCAAAAATAGAAAACGTATATTTCAGGTCTTTAAATGATAGAGCATTCGATAACGAAGCCACAGGTTCAGACGGAACCAAAATCGGAGCTAAAACGAAGGAGTTATGAGCATTCGAAGATTTACGGGACCAGGATTACAGTCGACCGATCGACTGGACAAAAACGACCGATCGTTTTTGATCCAATTTCTTCCAGTGAGTCCAGTATAAAAACGACCGATCGTTTTCAGAAAACGACCGATCGTCTGTCTGAAAACGACCGATCGTCTGTAGAAAACGACCGATCGTTTTCTGCAGTTTTCGAAAACAGCTTTTCAGCAATTTCTGGAAAATAGCTGTTAAAACCTTTCAACGGTCATAACCCAGAAAAAACAGACTTTGCTGTGATAAATACCACCAAATCTCTCTTTCTAAACCACCAATAACATTCCAATCAACTTCCTTCTAACCTTTTATTAAAAATCCAAATATCACCAATTTGGTGTATATATATATTCGAGGAAGAGGAAAATCAAAGAGAAAGAGATTCAAGCTCGATCATCATCAACTCACCAATTAACTTTTTAAGAAGCAATTAGAATAGTGAGCGAAGTTACATTTTTGTAACTAAATTTGTATCGAGTGTTTTATAAACTCAATTTTTGTGAGCGAGTGAACGGGTAAAGGCTTTGTAAGCAAGTGAAGCTTAAAAGCTCTAGGTTTTTCATTCGGGCACTCATAAATTGAGGGGGAGTCGTAGACTCGTAGTCGTGTCCTCTTGCACTTGTATCAAGAGTAGGAACCCCGGGTAGAGGGTGAGCCAATCGGTCGATTGAGCTCGATAGGGTTTGTAAAATCCGAAAGAAGAATTATAGTGAATTACTCGGTAGTACCGAGGAGAGGACGTAGGCGCGTTTGCCGAACCTCTATAAATCTTGGTGTCATCTTCTTTCCCTAAACTTTACTTTCCGCAACTTTATTATTGCTTATATTCTTGCTTGCGTTTATGATTTCTAGCATTTCATTAAAGTTTATTAAACGCTTAAGTTTAGAATTTGCATAAGTTGGGTGTTAGTTGTTTAGATTTTTTAATTAGGCGAAAATCGCCATAAACCTTATTCACCCCCCCCCCCCTCTAAGGTTAGCCGCACTCGGGCCAACAATTGGTATCAGAGCCGAGGCTCTTGATTATAGAAATCTAACGATTTAAGAGTTAAGATCCCGATGGCTAATATACTTAATTTCGCATCCGGCATGGCTTCATCACCCAATACACCTCCATATTTTGATGGAATAAATTTTTCATATTGGAAGGATAGGATGAGCATGTTTTTACAAAGCTATAACGTTAGACTTTGGATGACCATAAAAGTAGGATATTCCGCACCTACATCCGAAAATAGCGAGAACCCAATCCCCGTAGAGGACCTAGATAACGCTCAACTAGAAGCCTACTCTACGAACGCCAAAGCGATGTATGCTATTGTTTGTGCCGTTTCTCCTAACGAGTACAACAAAATTTCCGCTTGTAAAACCGCTAAGGGTATGTGGGATAAGCTAGTAGTAATGCATGAAGGGACTAACCAAGTTAAGGATTGCAAACTCCAACTATTAGTTCATGACTACGAGCTTTTTAAAATGAGCGAGGGAGAAACTATTTCCGATATGCTTGCTAGATTTACAACTATTACTAATGGATTAACATCTCTTGGTAAGTGTTTGTCATGTAAGGAAATGGTTTCTAAGGTGATTCGGAGCTTACCGAAGGAATGGGAACCAAAAGTCACCGCAATTCAAGAGGCGCACGACATGAATACTTACACTCTTGATGCATTGACGGGTTCACTTATTACACACGAGATCACCCTCAATAGTCACAAGCCAATCTCGAAAAAGAGGGAGATAGCTTTCAAAGGAACAACTTGTGACGAAAGCGATGAGCTATCCAATGACGACGAAAATTCAATGCAAATCATTCGAATCGTCAAGGAAATACTCAAGCTAAAAGACCACCGCAAACATAAAGGTAAATCGTCAAATAATTCAATTTATTCTAACGATTTTGTTTGCTATACTTGTGGCAAGGAAGGACACATGGCGAGAGATTGCGCCAAGAATCGCAAGAGCAAAGCCAAGAAGAAGATATTCGATTCAAGCTCTAGCGATAGCTCCAACCAAGATGAAGTCGCACATCTTGGTTGCTATATGGCCATGGAAGACATCAATGAGCCCAACAAATCGTCTTCAAGCGAACGTGACCACTCAAGCGAAAGTGACAACGATGAGGTAAAAGAATTCTCTCATGATGAACTTATTCATATGTGTGGAATTTATTCCGAAAAATTTCCTAAGCTTGTAGAGAAGGTCAAATCTCTTAAAAGGATAAATTCTTCTCTCAATGAAGAAATAAGATCCTTGACAAGAGATAAAAATGAAAATGAGTCTATTCCGAAATCGTCATTTTCTTTAAGTGATATAGATGACGAAAAGGAAGACTTGAAAGAAAAAAACAATGATCTCATTATTCAAAACGAGTCTTTACAAACCGAGATCAATTTTCTTAAAAATGAGATGTCTAGACTTGCTAAAACTCTTTCAAAACCATCTTCTTTAGATTGCGATTTATTAGAAAATTTTGAAGAGTTAAAGGATGCTTTCGATAAAGTTAAAAGCAAAAACAAGGTTTTAAGTTCTCATGCTTTTAACTTAAATGACAAGGTCAAGGTTTTAGAAACCGAGAATGAATCGTTGAAAACTAAAAACAACGATCTTGTCATTTCCATTGAAAAACTTAATTTAACAATCTCAAAGTTTTCTAAAGGAAAAACCGTTTTAGATAACATTTTGAGTTGTCAAAAAGATGTAAATGATAAGAGCGGTTTAGGTTTTGATTGCATTGGCTCTACTTCTAACAAACCCCGCTTCGTTAAAGCCTCTAATATTTCAAAAACTCCTATTCCACCTAAACAAGAGGTTGTTTTTACCAAAAGGAGCACTTCCAAAATTTTTCAAAAATCTTTTAATGATAGGAAAGGTGTAGGTTTTCAAACCAAATCGGATGCTCCGAAAAACCTTTCCAAAACTACGTATAACTATCGTTATACTAAAAAGTCTAAGCATTGTGTGCATTGTAGTAGAAATGAGCATATTTCTTCTAGATGCCCTTATCGTTTCCATGTTAGTAGAAACGATTTGAAATGGGTAGTAAAGACCCGAGCCACTAACAATGTCGGACCCAAAAGAAATTGGGTACAAAAAGACAAATCTTGTGTTGTAGGTATCTCCATCCAAAAGGAGAAAATCAACAAGTGGTTGGCAACGCCGACAAAAGCCGTGGAAGTCAAGAAGATCGACTCCACCATCAAGGATGAAGTGCCATTAATCGACAAAGGTGGAAGGCATACCAACAAGTGGTACCACCTATTAGGAATCGGCAACGCTCAATGCAAATGCCATTAGCGAGCGGACTCGACTCCACATCACATATTCGGTATACTCTAATCTATAATATCTACATATATGTGATTAGTTGGGTCGGGTATAAGCATCATAATTACATTTTTCATGCTTTGGTTTTTCTTTAAAAACCCTTCACATAACCCCATATTTTTATTGCATTTTGATAATGCCAAAGGGGGAGAAAAATGATATAAATGATATATTTTGGTGTAAATGCGTTTTGTTAAAATGGAGGAGATATTTTTCTTGTATCTTGTAAAATCATCATTAGTTTGTCATAATCAAAATGGGGGAGATTGTTGAACATAGAGTTCAATAATGATTTTGATTATTACTTTGATTATGCGTTTAATGATTTTACAATTTCGATGATATAATGCTTGTCTTGTCCAAAAATAGAAAACGTATATTTCAGGTCTTTAAATGATAGAGCATTCGATAACGAAGCCACAGGTTCAGACGGAACCAAAATCGGAGCTAAAACGAAGGAGTTATGAGCATTCGAAGATTTACGGGACCAGGATTACAGTCGACCGATCGACTGGACAAAAACGACCGATCGTTTTTGATCCAATTTCTTCCAGTGAGTCCAGTATAAAAACGACCGATCGTTTTCAGAAAACGACCGATCGTCTGTCTGAAAACGACCGATCGTCTGTAGAAAACGACCGATCGTTTTCTGCAGTTTTCGAAAACAGCTTTTCAGCAATTTCTGGAAAATAGCTGTTAAAACCTTTCAACGGTCATAACCCAGAAAAAACAGACTTTGCTGTGATAAATACCACCAAATCTCTCTTTCTAAACCACCAATAACATTCCAATCAACTTCCTTCTAACCTTTTATTAAAAATCCAAATATCACCAATTTGGTGTATATATATATTCGAGGAAGAGGAAAATCAAAGAGAAAGAGATTCAAGCTCGATCATCATCAACTCACCAATTAGCTTTTTAAGAAGCAATTAGAATAGTGAGCGAAGTTACATTTTTGTAACTAAATTTGTATCGAGTGTTTTATAAACTCAATTTTTGTGAGCGAGTGAACGGGTAGAGGCTTTGTAAGCAAGTGAAGCTTAAAAGCTCTAGGTTTTTCATTCGGGCACTCATAAATTGAGGGGGAGTCGTAGACTCGTAGTCGTGTCCTCTTGCACTTGTATCAAGAGTAGGAACCCCGGGTAGAGGGTGAGCCAATCGGTCGATTGAGCTCGATAGGGTTTGTAAAATCCGAAAGAAGAATTATAGTGAATTACTCGGTAGTACCGAGGAGAGGACGTAGGCGCGTTTGCCGAACCTCTATAAATCTTGGTGTCATCTTCTTTCCCTAAACTTTACTTTCCGCAACTTTATTATTGCTTATATTCTTGCTTGCGTTTATGATTTCTAGCATTTCATTAAAGTTTATTAAACGCTTAAGTTTAGAATTTGCATAAGTTGGGTGTTAGTTGTTTAGATTTTTTAATTAGGCGAAAATCGCCATAAACCTTATTCACCCCCCCCCCTCTAAGGTTAGCCGCACTCGGGCCAACAATTGGTATCAGAGCCGAGGCTCTTGATTATAGAAATCTAACGATTTAAGAGTTAAGATCCCGATGGCTAATATACTTAATTTCGCATCCGGCATGGCTTCATCACCCAATACACCTCCATATTTTGATGGAATAAATTTTTCATATTGGAAGGATAGGATGAGCATGTTTTTACAAAGCTATAACGTTAGACTTTGGATGACCATAAAAGTAGGATATTCCGCACCTACATCCAAAAATAGCGAGAACCCAATCCCCGTAGAGGACCTAGATAACGCTCAACTAGAAGCCTACTCTACGAACGCCAAAGCGATGTATGCTATTGTTTGTGCCGTTTCTCCTAACGAGTACAACAAAATTTCCGCTTGTAAAACCGCTAAGGGTATGTGGGATAAGCTAGTAGTAATGCATGAAGGGACTAACCAAGTTAAGGATTGCAAACTCCAACTATTAGTTCATGACTACGAGCTTTTTAAAATGAGCGAGGGAGAAACTATTTCCGATATGCTTGCTAGATTTACAACTATTACTAATGGATTAACATCTCTTGGTAAGTGTTTGTCATGTAAGGAAATGGTTTCTAAGGTGATTCGGAGCTTACCGAAGGAATGGGAACCAAAAGTCACCGCAATTCAAGAGGCGCACGACATGAATACTTACACTCTTGATGCATTGACGGGTTCACTTATTACACACGAGATCACCCTCAATAGTCACAAGCCAATCTCGAAAAAGAGGGAGATAGCTTTCAAAGGAACAACTTGTGACGAAAGCGATGAGCTATCCAATGACGACGAAAATTCAATGCAAATCATTCGAATCGTCAAGGAAATACTCAAGCTAAAAGACCACCGCAAACATAAAGGTAAATCGTCAAATAATTCAATTTATTCTAACGATTTTGTTTGCTATACTTGTGGCAAGGAAGGACACATGGCGAGAGATTGCGCCAAGAATCGCAAGAGCAAAGCCAAGAAGAAGATATTCGATTCAAGCTCTAGCGATAGCTCCAACCAAGATGAAGTCGCACATCTTGGTTGCTATATGGCCATGGAAGACATCAATGAGCCCAACAAATCGTCTTCAAGCGAAAGTGACCACTCAAGCGAAAGTGACAACGATGAGGTAAAAGAATTCTCTCATGATGAACTTATTCATATGTGTGGAATTTATTCCGAAAAATTTCCTAAGCTTGTAGAGAAGGTCAAATCTCTTAAAAGGATAAATTCTTCTCTCAATGAAGAAATAAGATCCTTGACAAGAGATAAAAATGAAAATGAGTCTATTCCGAAATTGTCATTTTCTTTAAGTGATATAGATGACGAAAAGGAAGACTTGAAAGAAAAAAACAATGATCTCATTATTCAAAACGAGTCTTTACAAACCGAGATCAATTTTCTTAAAAATGAGATGTCTAGACTTGCTAAAACTCTTTCAAAACCATCTTCTTTAGATTGCGATTTATTAGAAAATTTTGAAGAGTTAAAGGATGCTTTCGATAAAGTTAAAAGCAAAAACAAGGTTTTAAGTTCTCATGCTTTTAACTTAAATGACAAGGTCAAGGTTTTAGAAACCGAGAATGAATCGTTGAAAACTAAAAACAACGATCTTGTCATTTCCATTGAAAAACTTAATTTAACAATCTCAAAGTTTTCTAAAGGAAAAACCGTTTTAGATAACATTTTGAGTTGTCAAAAAGATGTAAATGATAAGAGCGGTTTAGGTTTTGATTGCATTGGCTCTACTTCTAACAAACCCCGCTTCGTTAAAGCCTCTAATATTTCAAAAACTCCTATTCCACCTAAACAAGAGGTTGTTTTTACCAAAAGGAGCACTTCCAAAAATTTTCAAAAATCTTTTAATGATAGGAAAGGTGTAGGTTTTCAAACCAAATCGGATGCTCCGAAAAACCTTTCCAAAACTACGTATAACTATCGTTATACTAAAAAGTCTAAGCATTGTGTGCATTGTAGTAGAAATGAGCATATTTCTTCTAGATGCCCTTATCGTTTCCATGTTAGTAGAAACGATTTGAAATGGGTAGTAAAGACCCGAGCCACTAACAATGTCGGACCCAAAAGAAATTGGGTACAAAAAGACAAATCTTGTGTTGTAGGTATCTCCATCCAAAAGGAGAAAATCAACAAGTGGTTGGCAACGCCGACAAAAGCCGTGGAAGTCAAGAAGATCGACTCCACCATCAAGGATGAAGTGCCATTAATCGACAAAGGTGGAAGGCATACCAACAAGTGGTACCACCTATTAGGAATCGGCAACGCTCAATGCAAATGCCATTAGCGAGCGGACTCGACTCCACATCACATATTCGGTATACTCTAATCTATAATATCTACATATATGTGATTAGTTGGGTCGGGTATAAGCATCATAATTACATTTTTCATGCTTTGGTTTTTCTTTAAAAACCCTTCACATAACCCCATATTTTTATTGCATTTTGATAATGCCAAAGGGGGAGAAAAATGATATAAATGATATATTTTGGTGTAAATGCGTTTTGTTAAAATGGAGGAGATATTTTTCTTGTATCTTGTAAAATCATCATTAGTTTGTCATAATCAAAATGGGGGAGATTGTTGAACATAGAGTTCAATAATGATTTTGATTATTACTTTGATTATGCGTTTAATGATTTTACAATTTCGATGATATAATGCTTGTCTTGTCCAAAAATAGAAAACGTATATTTCAGGTCTTTAAATGATAGAGCATTCGATAACGAAGCCACAGGTTCAGACGGAACCAAAATCGGAGCTAAAACGAAGGAGTTATGAGCATTCGAAGATTTACGGGACCAGGATTACAGTCGACCGATCGACTGGACAAAAACGACCGATCGTTTTTGATCCAATTTCTTCCAGTGAGTCCAGTATAAAAACGACCGATCGTTTTCAGAAAACGACCGATCGTCTGTCTGAAAACGACCGATCGTCTATAGAAAACGACCGATCGTTTTCTGCAGTTTTCGAAAACAGCTTTTCAGCAATTTCTGGAAAATAGCTGTTAAAACCTTTCAACGGTCATAACCCAGAAAAAACAGACTTTGCTGTGATAAATACCACCAAATCTCTCTTTCTAAACCACCAATAACATTCCAATCAACTTCCTTCTAACCTTTTATTAAAAATCCAAATATCACCAATTTGGTGTATATATATATTCGAGGAAGAGGAAAATCAAAGAGAAAGAGATTCAAGCTCGATCATCATCAACTCACCAATTAGCTTTTTAAGAAGCAATTAGAATAGTGAGCGAAGTTACATTTTTGTAACTAAATTTGTATCGAGTGTTTTATAAACTCAATTTTTGTGAGCGAGTGAACGGGTAGAGGCTTTGTAAGCAAGTGAAGCTTAAAAGCTCTAGGTTTTTCATTCGGGCACTCATAAATTGAGGGGGAGTCGTAGACTCGTAGTCGTGTCCTCTTGCACTTGTATCAAGAGTAGGAACCCCGGGTAGAGGGTGAGCCAATCGGTCGATTGAGCTCGATAGGGTTTGTAAAATCCGAAAGAAGAATTATAGTGAATTACTCGGTAGTACCGAGGAGAGGACGTAGGCGCGTTTGCCGAACCTCTATAAATCTTGGTGTCATCTTCTTTCCCTAAACTTTACTTTCCGCAACTTTATTATTGCTTATATTCTTGCTTGCGTTTATGATTTCTAGCATTTCATTAAAGTTTATTAAACGCTTAAGTTTAGAATTTGCATAAGTTGGGTGTTAGTTGTTTAGATTTTTTAATTAGGCGAAAATCGCCATAAACCTTATTCACCCCCCCCTCTAAGGTTAGCCGCACTCGGGCCAACAGTAATCGAATCATGGAAAAATATTAATAAAACATATTTCATTTCCCTTCTTGTCTGTTTATTCCCTTGATACCTTATTGGATGACTTAATCGGCTTTGAACTGCTGTAGTTAGCCATAAATGCTCTTGGGAAGTTCAAGAGGTTGTCTTTCTTCGAGATGACCTTTGGTCTACCCCTTGTTTCTTCCTATAAAAGGGGACTGTCCCTGTATTCTTTGTGCAACTCATTCTTTATTATCGTACAAATGGCTTCTCCTCGTGAAGATAGTGGTGACAACCTTCATGAATACGTTGGCCATCTCGATGAGGAGGTTAGGAAGGCTCGTATCCTCGAAAGGAGGGTTGCCTTTTTGACCATGGAGGCTCGCCGAGCTGATGAGATGGACGAGCGCTTGGAGGCCATGGAGAGTGAATATCAGAAGTCTCTGATCGACAATATTTGGGCTCATGCTCGGATCAAAGAGCTTGAGGCTTCTAGAAATAGGCACATTGCTTCCAAGAGGGCTTACAAACTGGCCCTTAAGAAGTGTATGCTCGGTCGAAGGGGAAGCCGAATGACGAAGCGGGCCCTTCTATGAAATGATTTTATTATTTTTATTGTATTTCCTTTATGTTGACTGCCTCTTCTGTAATAAAGTATCAATCAATCAATAAATATTACTTTCCCAATGCAATTTATTTGACCGCGCACGCTTGTGGCTTCATTAATGCTTTTTCTTGGGTTTTGTGTTTGACCTTATCCACTGGACCTTCTTAATCTCTGTATCTAGGGACCACTGAGATTTCTTGAGCCCTGTGCACAAATCTTATCCTTTATATCTTAATTGCTGTACTTTTTCTAGATTGACACGTGCAGAGGCTTTTCGAATTTCGCCCTCTTTTAAATACTAGCGTGAATCCAAGCGTTTCTTCTCAAGGGACTCAACTTTTAATAACGAATGGTTGCTCTTTCCCACTTAAACTTTTCTTAACAGACGCATCTTTTTAATTACCCCTGTTTCCAAGAGTCTTTTTGACGAACGGTTGCAATTCCCCACACTAAACCATCCTTAATTTTTCTATAAATACCCTATCAAGATATGGATTTATTCATAATCTTTTCTTCATCTCCCCTTACCATATATAGAAATTTATCCCATAATCTTTTTAGAATGGCCAGTTCTTTCACCAAATCTGCATTGGTCTTGCAAGTGGAGGCTTTTGAAGCTTCCTATGGCCATGCATTAAAACTGTTGAAGGATGCTGAGGAGGAGTTAAAGGTGATGCGTTATCACCATAGCGAGATGGTTCGGGAATTAACTTGGCTAAGATCCGAACTGAATTATTGCCGACGTGCTCGTCAGGCTCTAGTTGAAGAGAATGAGGTGTTAAGGGGGAACCCGGCACTTCGAGGCAGGAATGTCTCTGCCGGACCCTCTCATCGATACCGATCGACCTCCTCCTAACCTCTCCATTTTCCTTTTTTTTTCTTTTGATTTTCTTCAATTTTCTTCATTTCTTCATCTTTTCTCATCTTTTTTTTTTTTATATCCTTCTTATGTTTCTTTTTTCTTTTTTATCGTGTTCCTTTTACTTTCTTCATCCTCCATTTTCTTTTCACCATCTCTAGCTCTCTCTACTTTTTTCCTTTTTCTATTTCTTCCTCTTCTTTCTCACCACTACGACGTAACAATCAACCCTGTGATCCTAAGGGTTTTGTGTTACTTCTAGGGTTTTTGTCATTTTTCATTTTCCTCTTCTTGCTTTTCACTTCTTCTTTATGTTCCTCTTCATCCTTTTCTTCCTCTTTTTATGCTTCTGTTCTTCGTCACCTGCTGTTCGCCGTATCTGTTGGTATTGTTGACCTTCTTAGGCCACGTTGTCTCCTGATGTATTAGACCACAATGTAGTAGATTGTCTTTTGATGTAATGAACAATGATGTATTCCCTCTTTATTAATGAGAAGTATTTTTGCCCCTTTATTTTGGCACTTCTTTTCATGTTGCACTTGTGGTTTGTCGTTTCTGAAATCCAGATCTTTGAATATCTTCTTTATTTTATACTGTACTGTAGTATCAGATGTCAGTAGATGTACTGCCGACCATAGGTGCATGCTCCCAAGTATGTCAGGAAATATGCAAGTTTCCAAGCACTTGTCAGAAAATATCATGTTATCTTTTCTCTATAAATACTCCTCTTCTTTTCTTTAGTAGTTACCCTCTTTCATCAACTCTTAATTGTTTGTTTTTTCTCTCATCTCCTACTTTATCCTGCACTATAGCAATTTCCCAGAATGTCTAAACCTGTGGTGAGATATCATACTCAGATGAAGGGTCTGGATGCGGAGGTATCTCGCGTCCGACGTCGAATGGGAAGGCTTGAGAAGGAGTATGGCATTTTGGCCTTGAGTCTGTTCGGCTCTCACCCCGAAGAGACAGTGAAATGGACCGAGATTTCGGCCTTGAGTCGTCAGCTTGATCACTTGTTGCTTCAGAGAAATCATCTGGCTAACTCCTGGTATGATGCCGAGGAGATTTGGGACCATGCTCAAGACGAGTTCGATAACTCCCCTCAAGGCCTAGCTAACATGATGGTTAGGAATGTTCGGCTGGAGGAGCGCGTCATGGTTCTCACTAGGGAGAAATCCGAACTCTCCGCGGAGAACGAAAATTTGATTGCCATGAATGATTCCTACCAAGCTCGGTTGAACTGCTCTGCTCGTTTTGCTTTCTCTCGGTCTGGTAGTTCGGTTTTTCCACCCATTGGTCCTTAGTTAGATTGGGCTGGTTTTCTGATGTATTTCCCGTTTTGGAACTTGTATCTTTTTTTTTTTTATATTTGAATCAGATGTATCTTTTCGTATCTCGTGCTTTTGTCTTGTGAACCGTTGTGACGCCTCGCACTTTGTACCCTTTGACTCTTTATAAATGCTCCCTATTGCCTGTACTTCATTACTCAATCTTCTTTTCTCTCTCTTGTTGATAATTTTTGTTTCCTCTAACTTGCTTTTGTTTGAGATGGCTCCCATTACCAGATCTGCCTCCAAAAAGAAAGTCCTTCTGGATGAGGAGCCTACTTTTTTGCTACCTCGACTGAAACATGATCTCAAGTGTGCTCAGACCGAGATAAAGCGGTACAGACAGTATTGGCCGGAAGAGAGCGCTGCTCGTTTTGAAGCCGAGCATTAGTGCAAGTCTCAATCTCATGTTTTAAAACAAGTGGAGAAGGATGCCGATATGGGGGGTAGCTCGAAGAAGTAGGATGGGTGTATTTTCTTGTAAAAAATTTTCTTTTTGGTTGTATTGTTGTGTGTTTTTCCCCCTTGTGGATGAATAAAACTTTTGCTTTACACTTGATTCTGTCTATTCTGTTTTATTTCTTGTTCGCTTTGCTTTTATGTCAATACAGTCGATGATGTTTCAATACACACCGAGTAATGTGCCCGGTTATCCCCCCGGAGAGCGTTGTTAGACTTGACGCTTAATGCCGTCAAGCTAAAAACGGTGTTCGTCCACCTTGTTCGGTGTGTCCTTTGGGTAGGAAAAGATTGGGCGTCGAGGATCGTAATCGGGGAGGCATCCTCGGTGTGATAATATTGGTAGCGTAGGCTAGAAGCTTTTCGTGGTAGGGTCCACTGGCCGTTTATTTAGGTGTAATGATGTGACCTGCCTTGGGTATTGGGATACACACTGACGTGGCAAAATCTGGAGCGTTTAGAAGTTAAAAATAGCAGCGGTTGTTGACTTATCTATGGTTGGAAAAAAGGTAAACCTCTGTCACACGAAAAGGTGGTTATTATTTTATTCTTTTCGTGACTCCACTTCTTTTTACTGTGCCAAGGAATCCCTTTTGTTTTTATCACATAATTTGCTGAAGAAAATATCTGTCTCTCTCTAAGGTATATTCTTCCCGCCAAAAAGGAAAAACGTGTTGCCGCTCGATCTAGGGTTTCGTTGTATTGTCGATATATTTGCTGCTTTTCGCACGTGTTTGCTCAGAATGACAACTGTAAGTGCTTTGTTATTATTATGTTCTTTTTGTTTTAGGACTGGTATTTGATTTGTTGTTGTGGTCGTAGATGTGGCGTTGGTAACTGGTCTTGGTTGTCTATATATGTCTGACGGTATTTAGTTATGTACTGGATTTACGTTGATTGGGATGGTAGTAAAACGTAGGGTTTCTGGTTAATTTTAGCAGGGGGGGTGGCGGCTTTCATTATGTTGATGTGGTTTTGGTTTGTGTGTTTGGTTAGTATATTGATGGAGTTTTGATGATGTTTGGATAGGAAATTTTGACCCAATGCCTGGCCTAAGTGGGCCCATTTGTGGAAAAGGATTTTAAGGAGCTTGCCGGAATACCCGCCGACATACATGTTCGGCTTCCGATATCTGACAAGGAGGTGTTGGGGTTTGTTCCTGCCGGCGAGGTAGCTGTACTTTCCTCGACATTCTTTACTGGGGGTTTAAGACTTCCTTTCAGTAACTGGGTGGCTTCATTCTTTGAGGCCGTCCAGATTGCTCCGGCCCAACTGGTCCTGAATGGTTACCGTACCCTAAACACTATTCAAAGGTTATCGGAGTTGTCCGGGATACCTATTGAACTGAAGGATGTGTTCGGGGTCTATAGTTTAAGTTTTGAGCACCGTAGCTCTTATTTGAAGACTATGCGATCCTTCTCTCGGCTTGTCTTTGGTCTGCCGAATACCAACAAGGGGGATAACCTTGGTGTTGTGATTGTTTCCGGTAATTGGGGTTGTGTGGGACACCAAATTCCCGGACCTGCTACCAAGGCTCCCACTATTCCAGACCTCGGCGCCCCCAATGTCGAGGCTCTCTTAGCTCTTTGGAAATGGTGGGGGCCTGGACCGACGAAGGATCCAGCTAGCCGTACTGCTCCCATGCTGCTCGGGTACCCTGCGGGGCCAGTGACAAAGGGGAATCCTGCGCCCGAGATCCCTAAAGAGCCCGAGGAGGAATTCTTAAAGGTGGTCCGAGTCGGAGTGCTGGTCGGGTAGGAAAAAAGATCGTTGTTCGAAGCGTCGTGGATCTGACCCCGTCGTTGGAACAACGAAGAGGGCTAGGGGGACCGATACATCGGTCACCGAGGAGGCTGCTAACGTTTGTACGGGTGGGGGGGTGTTGAGTGCTTCCCAAGGGGATACCACCGAGGATGCCCCTACGCCTGGCGAGGTATGTGTACATGTATATTGATTCTCTTGTCTTTTGATTGTTGTTTTGTTCTCTAGTTCTTTGCTTCATTGGTTATCTGGTTTCAGCTACTGACTTCTCCATTGGTTACTCTCGCTCTTGCCTGGTTTATGGGTATTATTGTGTTTCAGGGGTCGATCGATAACATATTCGAACATATAAACCTTCTGGTGAATATGGACGTGGATACGATGACCCTGCCTGTCATCTCGCCTGTGCGTGCCGAGGATACGAAGGTTCTGCCTGTTACGTCACCCATCCGTACTGAGGGTGCAGGCGAGCACAGGGCCCCTGAGACTGCTCCTTCAGGGAAGGAGGTGAGGGGAGAGGTGGAGATGGAAGGCGTCACCGAGACTGCCGTGGGTGGTGGAAAGGGTGGTGAAGATGAGGTTCCCGAGGGACCTGAAAAGGTGTTGGTGGACGGGGTTGCAATGACCCGTTTCATTGACCGATGTGGGGGTGAGCTGTTGGAGCAACCCCAAGCCTTGAAGATGGGGTATATTGCTCTTAAACCCCTCGCTTTCAAGGATGCAGAAAAAATAGCTGCTCGGCCTATAATGTCGGTTATAGAGCAGGCCAATGCTGATGCACTGCGGGTATGTTGGGCGTGTATTTTGTATTGTATGTCATGATGTTCGTATTTTGGCTGGAATATGATGTTTTGAAGTACAGGTTGTCTTGAGTACCGTGGTGTTGAGGGATCAGATGGCAGCGCTTGGGGCTGATAAAGAGAAGCTGGTGGCCGAGAAGAAGGCCATAGTCGAGGAGAACGATCGGAAGATAAAGGACCTGCTTGCGGATTTCGAGGCCGAGAAAGAGAAACTGGTTGCCGAGAATAAAATCCTGGGCGATAATTACGACAAGCTGTCGGCAGATTTCATGCGCCTGACCTAGGATGTCGGTAAGTTGGAGGATGAAAAGAGACTATGGTCGATAAGTACGACCAACTAGAGGCTGAGAATCTACTCATGGCCGAGGATGTTGAAGCCGAAAAGGCCGAGGTTACTGCTCTGAAAGCGGCGCACGCGGAGGAGCGGACAAGGTTCGCAATGATGGCTAATTTCTCCGTCTATTGCGCTCATGTGCGTGCGCTTAATTTTGCGAAGGTTCCTTTGTTGGATCGGGCGTGGTCGGAATTGGTGTACCCCTGTCCTCATGGTACACCTCCTAAGCCTCAGGATTGGGCCAACCTCCGAGACGAGGAGCTCCCACGGCTGCCGGGACATACTACTTCGACAGCGCTCCGTCCCCATTCCGGGTCAGCTTCAACGACTCCTCGGTCTGCTGCTACCTTCACTCCCCCACCCGCATCCCCTCAGGTGGAGCCTTGACCATTTACTTGTAGTATTTTCTCTGTATCTTAGCGTAAAGTCTTTTGGTACCCGAATTGTGGGTCTCTTTTGTATCTAGAAACGTATTCTTTTGGGGAAGTGATAATATAGGTGCTGTGCTTTCTTTTTGTTTGACTTTTCCGAGTTAATTTCCCTTTTCGAGGGTCATCATATTTTGAAGGATGTGAAAACAAAATATTGTCAGGTACCTAATAACCCTCTTGCCATGGTGGTCTGGACCTCGCCTAGTCGTAGCGGAGGTAACGTTATAGATGGTCTTGAAAGATCTGAGGCTTTCCTAACTGCTGAATTGAATTCTGCTCGTCATAAAGTCGAGGATCTGAATGTTCATATTTCAAACATGTCGAACAAGACTGCATATTATACGGCGAACAAGGGTAAGGCGAAAGAGCTTCTTGGTGCATTTCGGCGCTCTCGTGATGAAGCCCGAGGCCGCGTGACGAGCTTGAACTTGGTCCTAGGGGACGTTTTCGAGGATGTGGACCTACTGCTATCCTTTGTCAAAGCGTATTGGGCCCGAGTTCGCGCTTTAGAGGTGCTCGAGCATGTAAAAGGGATGAGTGGTGTTGCCCGGGCAGAACGCATGGTTGATGCGACGGCCGGGGTAACTGAGACCACGGTTGCCTTGAACCGAGTCGATGCGGTCGTTCGTGTGCGTTTGGGGACGCAAATTGTTTCACTGCGAGATATTCATTTCGCTGATGTAGTAGAGACCTCAGCGTCCGTTGATGGGTTATCGGATTAATAATTGAGTAGCTTGTTTTGTCGTTTTATTTGTAGCTTGTATAAAGATATTTTTTTTTTTTTTTTTTTTTTTTTTTGAGTATTCATCTCTTCCCTTCTTCCCCATTTTTTATTTTATATAGGCACATGCTACTACGTCGCACCAGGCTGGTTCTCCAAGCCTAGTTAGTCCGGGGCCAGGACCTACTGGTGCTGCCCGAGACGAGGTCCCATCTGGTGTGGCTAGTGACGGGCATGCCAAGGTTCCTTATATCTTTTTATTGGGTAAAAATGTCGAGTTGCTCAATCAGTGTGGCCGACTTAGGGCCAAGTTGAAAACTCAGGCGTCTTCTTTTCGTGAGTATGCTCGTCGTTCCGAGCATGTTGTTAAGGTTCAGGAGCGTCGTTTAGATTGATATTGATGGGTAAAGGAAAAATACTTTGGTAAACTAAAGTCGTTGGTAACCCAAGCGAACATGCTGGTGAAGTATTTCCGTTTGTCCCGATCCAGATACGATGGTTCTGCAGCTATGATCGAAGCTCGCAAGCTTCCTTTCAACGATGCTCGTCGGAAAGCGGCCTCGGATGCTCACGAGGTCGCTAAAGGAGCCGAGTTTTCTGCACGGCTTAAGACGCTGACATGCGTTGGTGCTCATACGACCAACTTTGATGCCCTCATTTCTGAGGAGCGTTTTGATGGCGAGGAAACTGATGGGGATACGTCGACGGATGACGAAGAAGTGTCACTCGGTCAGTTACCGTCGTGCTCCTCATGTAGTAGCTCTTAAATAAATTTCTTTATTTGTTGGTTGTACCCTGTTGCCTCCGTAATGCGGGCGAGGACTATTTGTTTTATTTCTTTACTCTTGTGTTCGGATCTTCTCATTGTCGTACGGATATTTCATTGATTGGATTGATTTTCCTTTGCTGATTTCTTCGTTTGGCATTGTGTTGCCTCCATAATGTGGGCCTTTATTATCTGCTTCATTTCGTTATACGTGTATTGGACATTCCCGTTGCTGCTATTTCATTGTTTTGATTGATTCCTTTTCATTGTTTTCGCCATTTGGTAATTTATCGTCCCCATAATGTGGGCCTGAATTATTCTTCTCATTGCTGTATTGCTTTTCATCCTTGCTCATTGGGTCAATGGGTACCTGCATATACATAAGTATTCCTAGGCATTCTTTTAGACATGCCATGTTGGGAATTTCATAGTATTCCTAGGCGTTCCTTTGATAACACGCCATGTTGGGAATTTCATAGTATTCGTAGGCGTTCCTTTGATAACACGCCATGTTGGGAATTTCATAGTATTCCTAGGCACTTCGGCCATGTTGGGAATTTCATAGTATTCCTAGGCACTTTGGCCATGTTGGGAATTTCATAGTATTCCTAGGCGTTCCGGCCATGTTAGGAATTTCATAGTATTCCTAGGCACTTCGGCCATGTTGGGAATTTCATAGTATTCCTAGGCACTTCGGCCATGTTGGGAATTTCATAGTATTCCTAGGCACTTTGGCCGTTTGGGAATTTCAGCTACACTGGTTAGACAACATGATAAGATACTTTATTTATTCAAAAGACAATGACATTAAGCTAAAGAGGTAAGGCGGCACCTGTATTTGTACTGATGAGATGGCTTATATGTAGTACTTCTTTAGGTTAGCCACATTCCAAGAATTTTTCTCCCCTCTGCTATTTTCGAACAGAACGCTTTTGAGTTTGTAGGTAACCGGGCTTGTTCTTTTGACGATCTCGTATGGTCCCTCCCAGGTGGGGCTCAATTTTCCATGTATTTCATTTCGGGTATAGACCGTTACTCGTCGCAGCACCAGTTCTCCGACCATGAACTCCTTGGTCCCTTTCACCCTCTTGTCATATGTTTGTTTGACGCCTTGTTGATACTTCGCTAGTGTAAGAGCTGCTATCTCTCGTTTCTCGTCTATCATGTCAAGTTCTTCTCTCATTCTCTGTTCATTGTTTCCCTGCTCGACTAAAGTCGTTCGGAGCGTGGGTAGCCCAATTTCTGTTGGTATGATGGCCTCGACACCGTACGCTAAGCTAAATGGGGTTTCCTTGGTGCCCGTCTTCGGCGTAGTTCGGCACGACCACAAGACGTTGAGTAGCCGCTCGGGCCATCTCCCCTTTGCTTGCTCAAGGGTTGTCTTGATGCCGTCTAGTATTGTTCGGTTTGACACCTCGGCTTGCCCGTTTCCTTGTGGGTATGTCGGCGTCGAATAGAACTTTCGGATACCTAGTTCCTCGTACCACAGTTGTAATTTGGCATCTTTGAACTGGGTTCCGTTGTCGGCGACAATAGCGTACGGTATACCGAACCTGGTTATGATGTATTCCCAGATGAATTGTTTGACGTTGCTGGCTTTGATTTCTCGGAGGGGTTTAGCTTCAACCCATTTGGTGAAATAATCCGTCGCGACGATCAGATATTCCGCGCTTCCAGGTGCTTTTGGGAGTTTTCCGATCAAATCTATTGCCCATTGTGCAAACGGCCATGGAGCCGATACGGGGGCCATCAGAGACGAGGGGAGTAGTGGTATTTTGGCGAATAGGTGGCACTTATCGCAACGTTGGACATATACATCCGCGTCTCGCTTGATATAGGGCCACCAATACCCTTGGGTGACTGCCTTGTTTGCAAGGGATCGCCCTTTGATGTGTGCTTCGCAGGATCCTTCGTGGATTTCCTCCAGGACCGGCAATTGTAGCTCGGGAGGTACGCACAGTAGGTGGGGTCCCCGGTAACTGGATTTGTACAGTTTGTCGTCCTCGGATAGCCAGAACCGAGGAGCTTTTCTCGTAATTTTCAGTGCTTTTATCTTGTCGGCCGGGAGCGTTCCACTTCGCAGATAATGAGTCATGTCGTCCATCCAACCTAGTTCGTACTGCACTGACGTCACTCGGTCTACCCTTTTAATTATGCTCGGGGTCATCAGTAGTTCCACTGTGATCGACCGGGTGTCGGTCAATGTTAATGTCGAGGCTAGGGTGGCCAAGGCATCTGTATGTGCATTTTCGGTGCGATTGATTCTGATTAACTCGCACTGTTCGAAGGTGTCCATCAAGCTTTGGACTTTCTCTTGATAGAGGATCATCCTGTCATCTTTGGCTTAGTACTCGCCGATGGCTTGATTGACGATGAGCATGGAGTCTGAACTTGCAACTAAGTGGGAGCACCCGAGGGACCGGGCGACGAGCATGCCATTTATCATGGCTTCGTATTCTGCCTCATTGTTGGTAGCTCGGAAGCCCAGTTTTATGCTTTTTTCGATGATTGCTCCCTCTCTAGACTTTAGGACGATCCCTGCTCCGGATCCGTCCTTGGTGGCTGATCCGTCGACATGTATCTGCCAGTGTGATTATGGAGAGAGTGTCAATGGCTCGTCGTAGCCTTCGGTGAACTCCACGACAAAATCGGCCAAGACTTGTCCTTTTATGGCATGTCGGGGTACGAACTCGATATGAAATTGGGATAGTTCGACCCCCCAGGCGGCAACTCGACCGCTTATGTCTGTCCATCGAAGTGACTCTTTGATATGAAATTTCGTGTATACCCGGACCTGATGAGCTATAAAATAGTGTGGCAACTTCCTGGTTGCGACGACCAATGCCAGACACAACTTTTCCAAGGGTAGGTAACGTGTTTCGGCTTCGACCAGAGTTTTGCTGACGAAGTAGATCGGAAATTGTTCGCGACCTTCTTCTCTTAGGATAACTGCACTCACAGTTGTAGTGGAAACTGCTAGGTAGCATGCCAGAATATCTCTTTTGTTTGGCCTTACCAGCAGTGGCAGCGTCCTCAAGTACTCTTTGAGATTGTTGAATGAAGCCTCACATTCCGGGTCCCACACGAATTTTCTATCCTTCTTGAGTGATTCAAAAAACGGTCGTCCATTGTCTGCGGATCGACTGATGAACCTGCTCAATGCGGCCATCATTCCCGTGAGCTCTTGTACCTGTTTCTTATTCTTAGGCGCTGCTAGGTTATGTAGAGCTGTGATCTGATCGGGATTAGCCTCTATTCCTCGTCGGCTGACCATGTGCCTCAGAAATTTTCCTTTGCTGATGCCGAAGGCACACTTGCTCGCATTGAGTTTCAGTTTGTGCTCGCCCAACGTCCGGAAGACATCTCTGATATCTTAGAGGTGGGATGTAGCCCTTTCGCTTTTGACGACCATGTCGTCTATGTATACCTCCATCGTCTTCCCTATATGATCTCGACATACCCTGGTTATCATCCTTTGGTATGTTGCTCCCGCATTACGCAGGCCGAACGGCATTACCGTGTAGCAATAATTTCCTAAAGGCGATATAAACGACGTCTTTTCTTGATCTTCGCGGGCTAGGGGAATTTGGTGGTATCCTGAATATGCGTCAAGAAAGGTAATCCTTTCTGCTCCCGCAGTCGCGTCCACCAGTTGATCAATCCTCGGAAGGGGAAAGTGGTCTCTCGGACAGGCTTTGTTGAGATTGGTGAAGTCTATACAGACTCTCTCCTTTCCGTTCTTTTTTGGGACGACGACTGGATTGGATAACCATTTGGGATAGAAAACCTCCCTTATGGCTCCAGCCTCCAATAGCTTTTGTACTTCAGCGATTATAGCTGCTCTGTGCTGTACAGACACCTTTCTGCTCCTTTGAACTATCGGCTTGTACTCGGCATTAACACTTAGGTGGTGGCATGCCGTTTCGGGGTCTAGACCTGGCATGTCTTTGGGACTCCAGGCGAATTTATCAACGTTGCTGAAGAGGAATGCTTCCAACTCTTCGGATTCCCGTTTTGGAAGGTTATCCCCGAGGAGGAAGTAGTGCTCCTCGTCCATATCAGGGATATACACCTTCCTAAGTGTTTCTCCTACTTGTTCTTCAACAACCCTCTCGGTTTTGGATATTTGGTTGATCAGCTTCTTTGTGCTGGTGGGTTGTTCGACAACGATCAGCTGTTTTTGTAGGGTTGCGGTAATGTCTTCATAGCGTCTTGAATCTTCTTGACATCCTCTGGCTGTCTCGATCTCTCCCCTGTCATTTGGGTATTTGACTTTTTGGTGGTAGGTCGAGGGTATGGCCCGCATGGCATGCAGCTCAGGTCGGCCCAAGATTGCGTTGTGGCCGGAGTTGTCGTTGACTACTAAGAACTCCACTGGAACTGAAACGGATCCAGTTGTGACATTGAGGACGATCTTACCCAAAGGTTTAGTCGTCTCGGAGATGAACCCGATCAATGTGACATCGGTAGGCTGGAGATCTTGTAGCTTGAGTTCCATTTGGCGAAAAGCTCTCTGTACATGATGTCACAAGAGGCTCCTTGGTCGATAAGCACCCTGTTGACCGTGTCGAGGCCAATTTGAACACGGAGATTAATGGCGTCCCCATGGGGATAAATCACCCCTTCCTCGTCAAGACCCAAGAAGGAAATGGGTGGATGTCGTCGGGGCGTGCATTGTCTTTTAGAGGTCGACCCTTGTGACGCCTTGGCTACCTGGCTGAAGTGCGCCAGTTGCTGTTGTCGTGATCGTTCTCCACCTGTTCCCTTGGGTCGTGACGTGTGAACGACATTGATCGTTTTGCCCTGCCGGTTGTCGGCTCCCTCGATGGCCAGTTGTTTGCCTTTAATCCCTGCGCCTTTGATGAACTTGGCTAGGTATCCCGCATCACCCCACAGGTTCATTTTCCATCGCAGGTTACGGCAATGCTCGGTGAGGTGGCCGTGATCCTCGTGATATGTGCAGAAAAGCTTGGAGTCTCTCATATTGGGGGGAGAAGTGATCGGTTGTGGTCGGGAGTACCAACTTTCCCTGCATATATCCTTTAGGATATCTTCAGCGGACATGTTAAAAGTGTATCGTAGTTCGACCGGTTCGAAGATATTTCGGCGTTCCCTCTCTTGGAACCGACCTTGTTGGAGCGGTTTGGGGGGCATTGGATAAGTGAGCTGGAGCGGTTTATGTTCGTTGATCGGTGTTGGGTATGCGATCTGGAGCGGTTTGGGCTCAGGTTCTCGTTGTCGCTCTACCCTCCTATGGACCTCGGGACCTTTGTCCTTCCTGGTCGGTTTGAATGCTTCTTCCTGGTTGTTCCTGGCTCTTTTGCGACCCACTTGTGCTTCCCGAACCATTTCTCTTCTTGGTAGGGTTCGGTTGAGGAAACGAATTTCATCATTTTTATCAGTGAGGTGGGTACAGTAGGCCAGCAGAGAATCCATGGTCGGAAAGTCTTTGCCTATGAACTTCCTTCTCGCCCAATAGCCATTAGGGATGGAGTTGATAAAGTTCTGGATGGCTATATTATTGGCGTATTGTGGAATCTGGTTTGCTACGTCGATGAAACGTATGCAATAGTCGTTGAGCCTCTCATTCGGCATCATCGTCATTTTTAGAAGGGTTTCGATGCTAACCTTCTTTTTCCTATGGGCAGCGTATCGGGTGGAGTACGCTCTTAGCAGCTCTGCCAAGTCTCTTATGGAGCCCCGTGGTAAGTTGTGATACCACGACGAAGCCTCTTGGCCCAAGCTGTTTTTGAAAAATTTGCACATGAGTGCCTGGTCATCACTCCACAATTCCATCTTCGTCTTGTAGTGCCTTAGATGGTAGATAGGACAACTCCTTCCACCATAAAGCCTGAACTCAGGGATGACGAACCCCGCTGGATTGCGATTTCTCGTGATCTGTTCGGCGCATGGGGTTTCTTGGCATACGTTCCGTGCCTGCTGGAATGCGTCATCCGAGGCTTGGTAGGGGGGGTATCCCCCCTGATGGGGTGGTGGTCCGTATCCTTTCTTGGTCATGTGTTCGGGATATCTATCATCCTTCGTGTGGGTGTCGAGGACACGTTCCCTATGAGTGTTTGGGTGGACGATTATCGGAGGGATCATCTCTGGGACATTGCCCCCTTGATGGGGCACTCTTGTATCGGTTCGTCGCCCTGCTGCTTCCAGGGCGGCCCTGTAAGATGAATCTTCCGCTTCACGGCGTAGATCTTTGTCTGTATTGGCGAGTTGGGTAATTGGCAATGCGATGCCGGCTGCTGTCATGGCCGTCATGCATGCCGCCAGTTGAGCTTGTAGCTGGGCGTAGTTCCTTTCATCGGCTAATGGAACAACGTGTTGTACTTCCACCGTGGGTGGTGTAATTATCCTCGGCGGATGAGTCGGTAGTCGGGACAACTGTTCGAGTACATGATCCCCGGGCATACCATATCGGTGAGCTTCGTTCGTTTGTAAACGAGCGCCGGAGTTGACCGAGGCTGTTGGCAAAGGGACTCTTGAGCTCGGCCCTGCTTGGGATCCGGGTAGGCGTCTTCGTGCACGCCTTAATACGGGCATGACTTGTTCGTCATCCGAGGACGAGGAGTGTTCGTCAACAATCCCTTCAAGTTGTTGGGGTTGTTCTTGGTTGACATAGGAGGTTGTTGGTTGGTTTCCGGACTGGATAGCGTCATATCTGTCACGGATGGCGAGTAGATCATCGAGGTCTTGTTGGCTGATTTGCGCGTTTTGGTTATTGGTTTCTACTATCTCGGGATGGGTTTCTTCTACATTGGTCACCATTGTCGCTCGTCTGGTAGAGTATTGGTATTCGAATTCTAAACTAGTTGGGGACTAGATGATTCCCGGAGACGGCGCCATTTGATAAAGCCATAACTTTGGTCGGTCGCGTTAGGCTTTTCAACAATAATATAATGGTAAATTAAATGTAAATAATGAACACTTCTTGGTCTTTATTATTGATCGGATTATTACACTTGCTCGGATTATTACTTATTTATTACAATTGTGCTCGATTTGACTATTTAATCTCTTATCTTAGTCGATCTCTTCGATACTCGGCTCTTTCACTGTTCGGTTTTCTTCTTAATGGCTAGGCTTTGACTAGTTTCTCTCTTTTCTCAACTTCTCTCTATAATTTTTGAATAGATTTTCTCTCTCCTTTTCTAGAAGGGGTAGTTGGCTATTTATAGGCAACTACGCCTCCTTGGATGTTGACAAGTGTCTCCATCTTAGGGTTTTTTTTAGATATGGGTCCCTAGTTAAGTGGGCTTGGACTTTTATTAATATCTACCTCTATTTTCTAGGAAAGGCATGTGATGACCCATCAAGCATTGGATACTCATTTATGAAGTATGGGTCGATTGCTACCCGAATAGAATATTCGGGTCTAATTTTTATGTTCTATCACCTCCTATAGTATTTACTTTCCACTTGAATGCCTACCTATACGATCTCAAACGAACTAGAAGAAGAGTTGTTTACTTGCATCTTTGCTTGTGCATGCTTAGGTATATGTTAAAAATAAATGCAATTGGAACAGCTATAAAATCTGCTTTAGAAGTGTTAATGTTTTTTGGCCTTCATTCTGTTTCGGTGTTCTATAGCAATTGCAGCTATTTTAGATCGTTTACTTGATTTTTTTTTCTGATAATCCTATTTTTAGCACAAAAATTTGTATGCATATTGCTGTATTTAAAACTTTAACGGCATTGGCTGGTGGCTTTTCGACCTTGTAAAAATTGTTATGGCTATTAGTACAACTTCTTGATTATCAAATTTGACTATAATATGAACCTCAATCAGGAGTGCAACATGTGGCTAATTAATTGCTACTTATTTCTTAAATTTAAGGATAAATTCTTTATGTGTTCACAAATTATTGCAATACGGAGTACATGTTAACATTGTACTCGGTGATGAGCATCGACTTGAATCCCATTGCATTTTGGATACATGTAGACAATTAATTTATTATAGATGTAGTGAATCTAATTTTGTTTAAATTTTGACAAATGTTGCAGCAAGACAGTGTTTGAGAAGCTTTCTCTCTAAAGGTTTCTTTTTTTTGAAATTTACATCTTCGCTCGGCTCTGCTACCAACATCTGTCGGTTTACTGCTCTGCAAAGAACTTGGGCTCTTGTTCAGAGCATATGTCTGTTTAAACTGAATGTTTCTTTTAGTGCGGTGATTAAGACACACACTGATTTCATCTGAAAGTATCTCTTTCTCGGTGTTGTGACTTGTTTCTAATGATCACATGCATATTAGATAGGCATTATGTGTATAGCGCAACTTGAGCTGTACCTTTTATAGAACATATTACTCTCTTTACTCTTTTTTATATGTAATCAATCATAAGGAACAACATTTCACTGATGCTAGCCTTTGTTGAACACTTTACTACTGCACTACGACCTTATACAGATATTCAGTTTCCAATACAACCAAAAATACGTGTCCCGTGTCAGAGATCAAGCAAGGATCCATTACTAATTTATGGAGATTGAGTTTCAATTATTAAGTAGAATGAGATTATTTAACTTGCACACTTAGTAATCAAAAATAAGAAATAAATTCGTATATTCGTATGCTTAATATAAAATTGTTGTTAAAAGAAATCAATACAAAAAGATTAGGAAACAAACTGATGGGCATACTATTCACGACTCCTCTTGTTATGGTTGAAGCCTTGAAAGTCATGATTTTGACATTGTTCATATTTATAAATAACTGATTTAAGAAATTTATTAGTACATTTAACCAATCATACACTATTCTAGATTGTACAACAAAAATATTATTTTTTTGCTAAAGATGCAAATTCTAACTTGAAAATACAAATATATTTGTGTATTATTTTAAAATGTGACATATGGTCATGGTATGATAGGGATCCCTACCTACCGATCCATATGGAATGATGTAGTAGTATGTATATTTTAATCAAACTATACTCATTTTCATTTAATAAATATAAATATATTCCCTAGCTAGATGCATTAAAGGAATGTAGAGTTTTCAAGAAAACAAAGCATAAATATAAATATAGTGAGAGAATTAATAAAATCAAACAAGAAAGACACTCAAAAACACTTTTTGACTTTCTCTCGTCTCCGCTTCTATAGATACATACATATACATACATATATATATATATATATATATATATATATATATACAAATTTATATAAAATACATATTCCAAAAATGAACCACAGCAACACTCACAACCACAGCCCACGTCTCTTCCGACGTGCCCAATCATTTAAAAAAAACCCAAATATTAATAAAACCACTAACCTTAATAACAATAATAACACTAATAACAATCATCATGAGATTGATCTTCACTCACCCAGATCAGATCTCACCATCTCATTAAATTCCCCTTCTGGGTTTGATTCTTTACTTGAAAAAAAACATCCCCATCAAAAAATTTACTTTAAAAAGCCATTGTATGTGTTGAGAGAGAAGAATAAGAATCTTGGTCAATGGATGTTCTTTGTGTTTTGCGGTGTTTGTTTCTTTTTGGGTCTTTTGAAGATTTGTGCTAATGGGTGGTTCGGTTTCGCTATCGAACGAGCTGGATTCGATCAGGTTTCTGTTCAGGCTAGCCTTAATTCCATTGTTTTACTTTTAGTAGAAAACTAGAGCTTAGATATAGTGTTTTTGTATGAGAGTTTACTTGAAAAGAAATGGATGTTCTTTGTGTTTTGCGGTGTTTGTTTCTTTTTGAGTCTTTTGAAGATTTGTGCTAATGGGTGGTTTGGTTTTCTATCCAACGAGCTGGCTTTGATCAGGTTTCTGTTTTTGTTAGCTTTAACTCCATTGTTTAAGTAGAAAACTAGAGTTTAGCTTTACTGTTTTTGCATGAGAAGAGTAAAAAAATTTAAGCTTTATGGGCATAAATAGCGGGAAAGAGATATTTTCAAGCATGAAACGAGCTTTTCAAGCTTTAAATTGAGCTTCTTCGTTTCAAAGCGAGCTCTTTAAAACAGTAGTTTAAAGTAAGTTCAATTGCTGCTAGGTTCGATAGAAAACTAGAGCTTAGTGATAGTGTTTTTGCATGAGATTTGCTTGAAAGGGAAAAAAGCGTAAGCTTTAAGGGCATAAATTGCGGAAAGAGAGATTTTCAAGCATGAAACAAGCTTTAAATTGAGCTTCTTCGTTTCAAAGCGAACTCTTTAGAACAGTAGTTTAAAGCAAGTTCAATTGCTGCTAGGTTTGATAGAAAACTAGAGTTTAGTTATTGCGTTTTTGCATGAGATTCGCTTGAAAGGGTAAAAAGCGTAAGCTTTATGGGCATAAATAGCGGAAAGAGATATTTTCAAACATGAAACGAGCTTTTCAAGCTTTAAATTGAACTTTTTCGTTTCAAAGCGAGCTCTTTAAAACAGTAGTTTAAACTTTGAACTAAGTATTAGTGCCGCTAGGTTTGGCAGGAAGAGCCTGTAGATTATGTATATGTGGGTTTGATCAGGTTAGTGTTTTTGTGGCTTAAACAACATTGTTTTAGAAAACTAGAGCTTAGCTGCATTTTTTTTTGCATGAGATTCGCTTAAAAGAGTAAAAAGCGTAATCTTTATCCACGTCAATAGCGGGAAAGAGAGTTTTTAAGCTCTGAAATGAGCTTTTCAAGCTTTAGATTGAACTTTTTTGCTTTAGATTATGTATGAGGGTTTGATCAGTTTAGCGTTTTTGTAGTTTAACTTTAACCCACTGTTTAAAAAGCTCGTTTTGAAGCATAGAAGCTAGATTCAACGGTTGAAAAAGATGGAAAGAAGCTAGCTTTCACGCCTTTATGCCTACCAAGATTACTATTTTTTATGGTTTCGCATTTTCAAACATTAACCTAAGGCACTAAGTTCTATTGCTACTAGTTTCGATAGGAAGGCTTGGTAGATTAGGTATATTGTTGTTTGATAGCAGATTCTACCTTATATTTTTGGTTATAAGTTGTGGGCAATTTGTCTGACCAGCATAAAACCAGTGTTCTTGCTTTTTCATCAGCTATTTTCTCAGACCATAAGACGGTTCATATGTGTATCTGGGGTGGTGATTAATGTTGGTTCCTGTATCTAACCTTAGTTATCATCTGCTCTAGTTAGTATTTGTTTTCTTTCTGAAATTGTATTAAGAAAGACCATGGTTGCAAAGAAAGTGGGAAGTAATGATTCACTTTTTAAAATCTATAACTTTTACCTAAATTTGGTTCCGTGTAACCTGGTTGGTTATGTACCTATAAAATGGATACAAATTGGCAGGATACATATTAGTATCAACAATGGTGATTAGTTGGGTTTTTGTTCTTTTCCCTCTAATGTGGTTGTTGCAAGAGATAGTGTTTAGGAAATGTTGGTTTCAATAGAAAGAAGCACACTACTTTTTTTAAGCTCCGCTGCTTTTTTGGGTTGACGTAAGATTTTTTATGCAGTAAGCTTGCAGAACTTTAATTTAATTTGGTTTTTTTCTTTTTTTTTTTGTTGGTAAATTGTCCACTGTGGGAGACATTTTGTAGAAAATTTTGAGTAATAGGGAATAAGCATACGAGTGTTTCTTTCTCCAGCTTAAGTTGGACCACTCTTTTGGTGGAAGATCGATTAGTTTTATAGTGGCGAAGAATTCTATTTAATATTATAGTTGAAGCCTAGTTGTCATCTAATTTAAGTTTTTTTCTTTCTTTGGTAGTAGTTCAGTGCAAGAGAGATTTTCGTAAAAAACAACAATTATCAAATGTATACACTAGTGTTTTCTTCTTTAGTAAGCTTAAAGATTGTTGTCATGATTACTTTAGTGTTTTTCCTCCCTGGGTGGCATTATTTGTAGCTAAACACATTATTTTAATTACTAACTCGCTTTTCCTCGTTTTCTCCCTGCTATTGTTCTTTCGCGATCATTTTAAAATATTTTTCGTTCTTTAATGCTTTTACCATTTCAATTATCACCAATTTTCATTTTCTCCTTCTATCTGTAACAGGATATATTAAGCTCCCATGTGGATAATCATAATGCTTTAGGTCGAAGCTCTCGTGATTACGTGTATAAGGAGGGGGGGAAAAGTGTTCATGATGCAGGTGGTGATGTGGAACAGACTCTCATGATGGTTGCATCTGATGTTGTCAGCAATCAAAATACCATCCCTGATGTAAGTCTCAAATTATATATATGTATATACTAGCAGGCGTCCACACGCAATGCGTCTGGACCAGAAAAGAAAGACTTATAAACTATACGATGAAAATTCAAACGAATAAATTAGTAGTTCAATCCAACATGAGTAAGCTAAAATATACGTAAAATTATGAAGCACAAAAAAAATTAGAATATACTGTATTGCTTGGCACCTTGGTGGGGAGAGAGAATAGTTGCAGTGCTTTTTACGTAGGAATACATCTAAATGTAGTATAGATTTTATCTAATTTACATGGTTTATTTTTGAAATTCTAGTTCCCAACTTCTTCTCACATACTTCTAAACAGCTATGCATCCTTGGTAATCGATCTGAATATCCATTGGCTTCAAATCCTTTAGTAGTTAGCAATATGAGGTTTGCAGATTTTTTATTTTCAATACATTTAAAGAAATATTTTCCTTTTTAGTATTCAGGGATTTGGTCAAAACCCGACAGCAAGAATTTCATTGGGTGCATCGACAGCCCAAAGAGTCATAAAGGTATGGCTGCATTACTCGTTATATTATTTAGTATTTACTTGTGGTTTTACTTTTGTTGGATCACAAACTTCTTAACTTAGTAATGTTATTATTTCCAGAACTGGAGGTGAAGACAAATGGGTACCTTCTTATAAATGCCAATGGTGGCTTGAACCAGATGAGATTTGGGGTACTTGTCCTTACAATGTATTGTTAATTTTTCCATTTACAATTTATTGGAACTGTATCTTATAAAGAAGTAATTTAGAGTGCAGATCTGTGATATGGTTGCTGTGGCTAAGATTATGAAGGCAACACTAGTTCTTCCGTCTCTTGACCACACCTCGTACTGGGCGGATCAAAGGTTATTGTTATCCCTAAAAATCTTGTTATTCTTTCCATTCCAGCTTTTAAGAAAATTGGATTCTTGGAAAAACACATTTTACCTAGGTTTTGACTTCTCTCAGAACCTCGCTTTTTGAATAATTCCATGTGACAGGAATTTCCATTAAAAAACAGCTTACTTCATGCTGTTGTAGTGTTGTGGTTCTTTTTTTTTTAATAGGTAGACTCTTATTCATTTACAGTGGCTTTAAAGACCTGTTTAATTGGGAACACTTCATCGAGACCCTCAAGGATGATATACACATTGTTGACTCATTGCCACCATTATATGCTGAATTTGAGCCATTTCACAAGGCACCAATATCATGGTCTAAGGTGAATTTAGCTCCATCCCTTACAATACCACAGCGTTAATTTTCTGTTTCCTGACAAACTATATCATGAATCTGACCATATATTGAAAGACGTGAAACTAAAGTCGTAGATTATGAAATTTAAATATTACATTATGGGCTTGTTTGTTTGCAGCTTTCAAGCTTCCTTCTTGTTTATTTGCTTTATACGCTGGATTACTTTTAATTGATCTGCTCAAAAGCCGTGCTTTTCTGGTTTTATTCTGAAAAAGAAAAAAAATTCAAGTTGGATAAGCCCAGAATTGTCTAAACCGAAAATGATCCAGCTTATCATTTTAACCTGTAACAAAGCATGCCTTTTATCTGAGTTTGGCAGAACCTGTCGATGGGCATAAAGCGAAATTTTCTGAATTATTAGGAATTTATTGTATCGTTATGTTACAGGCTAGTTATTATAAGACAGACATCCTTTCACTTCTAAAGCACCACAAAGTTGTGTATTTTACCCATACCGACTCGAGAATTGCCAATAATGGTCTCTCAAGTTCCATTCAAAAATTGAGATGCCGTGCAAATTACAAGGCATTGAAATACTCGTCTCCTATCGAAAAACTTGGAGAGGTTTTAGTCGGAAGAATGAGAGAGAATGGAAATCCCTATCTAGCTCTCCATTTGAGGTAATTTCCACTATGCACCTATTCTTGGGATACATACTTCTACAATAATTCATTTGTCCATTAATGTTTGCAAAATCGCTGTTATCGTTCATTGGTATTCGAAGTAATTAGAATCATGAGCATTGATAATTTGTACTAATAATTAATAACTACTTTATTGGTATCATCATTCTTCTATGGTAGGTTTGAATGACAAATTTCAACTGTTTATGTATACATTTGAGGTAATTCTGTTGATCAATTGTCAAGCACTGTGAGTTTATAATGGCAGAAAGTATGTTGATAATAGTCTTAAGAATCACTTCTATATTTTTGTAAAAGAACTTGATGAGTTTAACAAAAACCTTGATCGTAATTGTTAAGTCGTACACCTCCATTCAAGTGTATGAGTTAGGATCTAATGATTTAAGGGTGTAGCCTTTACATATTCAGAACTCAAGGGAAACACATGAACATACATTTTTGGATTCCTTGATAACCACTAATGGTGATCGAGGCTCTTTTAAATTATGTGTTACAAAGGAACTGCTCTAAGCTAGTCCTTTTCTGCAAGGATTAACAAAAGAGAAAAGGGAAATTTAGTTGGATACAATTTTTTAGACAGACTTAGCTAAAAGTCAAAGAGTCTAATCTTTCTTTCTGTTGAGTCATGTATACTGAGGTATTGGTATACTGCGAATCTATGGTGGGGACTCTGACAACGCTTTTGGTGTCATATATTATCAATTTAAAATTTTACAATGTCTTTACTTATAACTAAAGTATAAGAAAGATCACCCTTTTTGTCTTTATTGCTGTAAGTCTTTTAGATTGTACTTTTTGCTAATTTTTTCAAGGAGGAGAAATAATACGGAGCATAACATCATGTCATGTTTTTCAATCAACTAAACCATGAGAAAGAAATATTGTTTAGAATTCTCATCAACTGTAATTATCTTCCAGGTACGAGAAAGATATGCTGGCCTTCACCGGCTGCAGCCATAATTTAACTTCAGAAGAAGATGAAAAGCTACGTAAAATGCGCTACGAAGTGCACCACTGGAAAGAAAAAGAAATTAACGGATCTGAAAAACGAATACTTGGAGGGTGTCCATTAACACCTCGAGAGACCTCTCTTTTGTTGAAAGGGCTAGGGTACCCCTCAAGCACTAGGATCTATCTGGTAGCTGGTGAAGCCTATGGAAATGGGAGTATGCAATATCTAAATAATGATTTTCCGAATATATTTACTCATTCAACTCTTTCGACGATGGATGAGTTAAAGCCTTTCAGGAATCACCAGAACATGTTGGCTGGGTTGGACTATGTTGTGGCACTTGAGAGTGACGCGTTTATATATACGTACGATGGGAATATGGCAAAGGCTGTTCAAGGTCACAGGCGCTTTGAGGACTTTAAGAAGACTATTAATCCCGACAGGTATTTTTCGTGCTCACAAAATTCACTTATGTTTCCCCTTGGATTTTTAGGTTATAACTTGAACAACAAAGCGACAAGAGTTTATCCCATTTTTTTTCAACTTTAGGTTTTGGCTCTAAAAGGACCGCGTCTCATATTTCTTTGCTGAAATTGTGTAAAGTGAAACACTTCCCCTTTGATCAAGGGTAAAGTGTTATGCGATGATAGTTGATAGAACATAAAAATTGGACCCGAATATTATATTCGGGTATTAATCAGCCCATATATCCTAATGGGGTATCCAATGCTTAATGGGTTATCACACCTTTATTAAAAAGCCCAAGCCCACTTAGCTGGGGACCCATGTCTGGGGACCCATGTCTGAAACAACCAGAAGACCTTACATGATCATTTCGAAACAAAGTAGTTAGCATGCTGAAAACTTACAGTAGAAATAACGAAATGAATCCTTAATAGTGTCTCTCTCTTTTCGATTATTTCTATTTATTGCTGATTTAAAGATGCTATATATTTGCGTCAATGCAGAATAAAGTTTGTTAAACTGGTTGACGAATTTGACGAAGGGAAAATCACATGGAAAACTTTTAGCTCTAAAGTAAAAGAGATTCATAAAGATAGAGACGGTGGCCCATACTTGAGAGAAGCTGGTGAGTTCCCCAAGTTGGAAGAGAGCTTTTATGCAAACCCTCTCCCAGGCTGTATATGTGAAAGAAAAGAATGAAAGAAAATTCTTCATTGAAGGGTTTGTACAATATTCTAACCACTATTCTGTGGCTTAATGTTATAAAATTTTTGCTCAAGGATGACATGTTTTGGTCAATCCTCAACGAATTTATATAACGATGGTCAGATTATAGAAGGGTTCGGTACATATGTAAAATTCATGTAGTTCTTTCGCTAGTGAGAGCCTCGTTTGACAAAGGCATACATGGAAAATAGCGGTGTAACATTTTTGAAAAAGGTTCATGTACTCTACTTGTTTTTTGTCGATTTTGTGAAATGATATACTTTGTTACGGATATAATAAGGTGCAAGTTCAGTGTTTCAATCATATTTTTTAAAAAAACATACAGTTGTTAAATGCGTTATTTAGAAAGTTTAAACTACTTCTGATTTCGTCAAGGTAATCAGAAATTCGTTCTAGGCTGATGTTCAAGATACTTTTAGTTTATACTGGAAGCGTTTGCTCGCATTTGCTTAATATTTCTGAATCCAATATTCTTATAAAACTAACTTCTCTATGTTTGGCACACAAAAAAAAAAACTGACATTTTGAGGACCATATAACCTCCAAATTATGATACCGAACCTAGGCACAGTGGGTTATACTATCTTTCTACTTTTATCTCATGTCCAGCCTCGTTTGGTGGATCTTCTCTCTGGCAATGGCAAACAAAATTAGGACTGAACCTGCTAGTTTCCGAACAAGTTAAGCTACATTGGAATTTACATGTTTGGTATGTAGTTGTGATGCAAATGATGAAAGCCACTCTACCAATAAAAAATGGCCCCTATCCTGATTCTATTTTGAACCTTCCTGGATTGTAGCTAGTGATCAAAAACCATATACTTCCTTTTTTGTCCGTCACATTCCCCATCAGCTATATCTCCCAAAAAAATCAATTGACTTACTAGTATAAATAATATACTAAGCAACTCAAGATTTCATTTAACAAGTTATATTTCCTCTTCCAAATTACATCATGTTGACATAACATAAAAACAAAATCTCATAATATACGAATCTCAGTTCTTTCTGATAATGAATCTTAAATTCATATTCACATTATACTATGCTAAATGCATATATACTAAGCAATAAATGGAGATAGCAGAGCTGGCCTTTATCCCCACCCCAGATGTCGGTCACCTCGCGCCAATGGTTGAATTTGCCAAAGCCCTCATTAACCGAGATGACCAAGTCTCCGTAACAATCTTCATCATGGAACTGCAGTCCAAGCTCGCCTCTTACACCCAATCCCTCCTATCCAATCAGAACTTGCCATCTGTCAAGTTCGTCCACCTCACCCTGGACGGGCCAACTTCTGAGACTATCCGCTCTCTTCCTGGTGCTGGCTTCAGGATGACTAAGTTGTACCGGATCAACAAGTCCCGTGTCAAGGATTTTTATTCCGGAAGCTCTGCTCGTCTCCCTACCACTTTTGTGGTCGACATGATGTGCACTGTCTTTGCTGACGTGGCAAGCGAGTTAGGTCTACCTACTTACGTGTTTTTTCCAGCAAGTGTTTGCCTCCTAAGCCTCTTGTTTCATCTTCAAGGCATTCGGGATTTCTTAAATCAGGATACCGACGAGTTCAAGGAGTCGAACACCAAGTTGTCCGTTTCGAGGTTCATGAACCTGGTCCCCAATAAAGTCTTGCCTTATGCAGTTTTCGACCAAAAAGAAGGTTGGTCCGAAATCTTCTTCAACACAGCAAGAAACTTGAGAAAAACAAAAGGCCTTGTGGTTAATACTTTTACGGAGTTAGAACCATACGCACTGGAGTGCCTTTCCGAGGATGATGCTTTACCGCCAATATATTCGGTCGGACCAACGCTCAATCTCAATGTCGGGGCTGGTAATGATGCACTCATGACTTGATTGGATAGTCAACCTCAAGATTCCGTCATGTTCTTGTGTTTTGGAAGCATGGGAACGTTCAAGGCCGAGCAGGTGTCTGAGATAGCCAGTGCCTTGGAGCAGAGTGGGCACAAGTTCGTGTGGGCGCTACAACGACCCACGCCGAAGGAAAAGATAGGCCTACCAACGGAATATAAAGACTTGAACGGGGTTTTGCCAGAAGGATTTCTTGATAGGACAAAAGAGATCGGGAAAGTGATAGGGTGGGCCCCACAGGTCGCAGTGTTGTCGCATCCGTCGGTGGGAGGGTTTGTCTCCCACTGCGGATGGAACTCTCTTTTAGAGAGCTTGTGGTGTGGAGTTCTCGTTGCTGTTTGGCCTCTGTTGCTGTTTGGCCTCTATACTCAGAGCAACAAATGAATGCTTTTGAGATGGTTAAAGAGTTGGGCCTCGCGGTTGAGATAAAACTTGACTATAGTAGACAAAATCATGAAATACCAACTGCTGAAGAGATCGAGAGAGGGATAAAACAGCTGATGGATGAGGGAACGGAAATTAGAAAGAAGGTGAGGGGAATGAGCGAGGCGGGCTGGTTGGCGGTGGTGAATGGTGGGTCATCATATGATGCCATTGGACACTTTATCGAGAAAATCCGTACCTCCTCTCGATAAAAATACGAATATTGCGAAAGAATAATAGTATATGTATTTGGTTCTATAAAAAAAAAAGGGGGTCCATTCCCTAGCTACTTTATGGCAATTTATTTTTTGCATAGTCTACAATACTGTTTTTAAAGTGCAAAGTTCTGGAAGTCAGTTTTTCCCCTTTCCCCTTTGGGTGTATCTGATCTAGTCGCCATGGATTAGTTGCATATTTTGTAATGTTAGTGTCAGTTTAATATTAATGTATCACTCGAAAAGGGGAAAAACTGATGAAGTGGTCAATGTCTAAACCATTCGTCTAAATCCTCGATAGTTAGCTATGTAAGACAGTAAGAGATGCTTGATGTAGTTGAACATTATAAACACAGAGCCCCTAATGTCACTAATCCGTTTAACTTGCAAGTTTTTTTTTACTGTTACCATAAATACGTCCCTTGTCTGACTATCAAGTCCACAAACAATATCCATAGACCATAGTTGCAAGGTTTTCTTAATTAAGGAGGCTGGATTCCGAACTGGCAGTGGAATCCCTACCCTCGTGACAGATTAACTCCTTTAGTTGGAACTGAATTAGTGTGGCTGAAATAATACTTACGTAACCTGTCTGCGACATCAATCATAATAAATCCCTAACTGTTATTAGTTGACCAGGTGCGATGTCAAGAAGTATGATCGAGAAAATCACGTGCGGCGTTAAATCATTAATTTTAACAAAAAATAGTAAAAATTCATAATACACACACATTTATGAGGCTGATATACGGTGTCGTGACCCCAATAGTCATCACTTAGGATCACTTATTGGTTCACACCCTAGCATATGAGACCATTGATTATTATATTTAATATTTCGGTGAAAATACTTCTGAGTTCTGATCAACGCCAAATTTGTTGGTCTGGAGAGCCTGGCAGTTTGGAACAACGAACAATAGCGACTAGATTAAGATACTCTAAAGCTGTTCGTTTAAAAAGTTTGGGAGTTGGGACAACAAATCGAGATGGTAACATTCATTTTCTTTGAAATAAGTTGGTTTAGTTAAAGTGATGGTTCGTGTTGTTGTGAGACATAGGTAGCCTCTTATTAGGTTGTAGTCACCTTTTTTAAGACAAAGTAGCATTCCTCCTCAATACTAAGAAAATTCATGGGGACTAGATTAAGATACACTAAATCTTTACAAATGATTTTCCAAAACGTCAAAAGACTAAAACAACTTACTATATTTTGCAAAAAGTACATAATCATAAAGTTACATGAATGGATCCTTCAAGTTATTGAAGCAAATATGGTTTTCTTTCGTCATAAAAAACATTCGAGCCTGTAGTCTAATTAACCCAGCCTTCACACTGTTATTTGATTCAGGAAGTGTGGATACCTTTTCTCACAATGTGTCATTTGAGTAATTCCTCGATAAAGCATCCAATGGTAGCATACGAGGACCCGCTCTTTTCCACCGCCGTTCTGCTTGCCTCGCTCATTGCCCTCACCTTTTTTCTAACTTCTGTACCCTCATCCATCAGCTCTTTTATGCCTTTCTCAATCTTTTCTGCAGTGATTATCACCGAATCCATCATGTTAGAGTCATATTTAATTTCGACCGCAAGCCCCAACTCCTTAACCATCTCAAAAGCATTCATTTGTTGCTCCGAGTATAGCGGCCACGTAGCCACGGGTACCCCACACCACAAGCTCTCCGTCAGAGAGTTCCATCCACAATGAGAGACAAACCCTCCCACAGACGGATGTGACAACACTGCACCTTGTGGGGCCACTCTATCACTTTCCCGATCTCTTTTGTCTTATCAAGAAACCCTTCTGGCAACACGTCGATCAAGTCTTCGTATTTAGAGGGTTTTCCTATTTTTGCCTTGAGCGGAGGCCGTTGTAGGGCCCAGAGAAACCCATGCCCGCTATGCTCCAGGGCATGGGCTATCTGGGCCAACTGCTCGACCTCGAATGTTCCCATGCTCCCGAAACACAGAAACACAACGGACCCTGAACGTTGACTATCCAACCACGTCATGATCTCCTCATATTGGTGAAGCTCACTTTCGTCGTTACTAGTCATGGAGTTGAGATTGACCACGGGTCCGACTGGGTAGATTGGCGGCAAAGCATCGTCCTTGTGTAGGCATTCGAGTGCGTACGGTTCTAACTCTGTAAAAGTATTGACCACGATCCCTTTTGTTTTCCTCAAGTTTCTCGGTACATCGAAGAATATATCGGACCATCCTTCTTTTTTGTCGAAACCGACGAAAGGCAAGACCTTTGTAGGGACTGGGTTCACGAACCCGGGAACGAATAACTCTTTGTCCGAGTCCTTTGATTCGTCCAACATATCCTTATTCAAGAAATCCTTAATTCCTTGAAGATGAAACTCGAGGCTTAGAAAGCAAGCGTTGGCAGTGAAAAACACGTAAGTGGGTACCCCTAGCCCGCTCGCCACTTCAGCAAAAACGGTACACAGCATGTCTACAATGAAAGCAGTGGGGGGGCGAGTCGACTCACCGGAATAAAACTCCTCGACACGCAATTTATTTATACGGTGCAATTCATTCGTCCTGAAGCCGCTGCCATGAACGGAGCGGATGCTCTCGGAAGTGGGCCCATCAAGGGTGAGGTGGATGAACCTGACACGTGGCAGCGGCAGATTGGACAGAAGAGTCGGTGTACGAACTGAGTCTTGAGTGGAATGGTAGTTCCATAATGAATACCGTGATTGAGATTCGGTCGTCTCGGTTAGTGAGTGTTTTGGCGAACTCGACCATTGGTGATAAGTGTCCCGCGCCTGGGGTCCGAATGAACGCTAGCTCTGCTCTCTCCATTTTTGTATATATGTAAATATAGTTTATGCACTATAACTATGGTACTAGCTAGCTAGCTAGGATGAAGACTTGTATATATATTCCTGATTAGTATTAGTACTTTATACTAATATATATATTCCTGATTAGTATTAGTACTTTATACTAATACTTCTAATCGTAGTAAGTCGCTGGAAAATTGATGTTCAAGGAAAATAAGTTTAGTTTCGTTGATAGATTTTGTCTCATAGTGTTACATGTATAAATAGGGGTTAAGATTACATAGATAATTTAGGGACCAAGTAATATGATTGGGCACCAAGAAAATGATACTATCGGGACCAAGTTTTTTGACTAAATTGATATTATAAAATTTCAACATCACTGCTTTGGTGGAGAAGGTGACAGACTACTAACAAGAGAGTAAAAAATTATTCATCATTACACATAAAATACTAAGGAAATGGAAATGAAAGTATTTTAGTTACTTTACAGGAAGAAGGCGGAAGGTGATACACTTGAAGGATAATTAATTATTAGTAAAGTGGTTCCTATCCATTAGATAACAGTACCTAATGTACAAATAAGAAGAAACAAAAATCGGAATAATTATGGTTAATGTTAACCAAATGAAGAATACGGACCATGTTCGTGAGAAAATCACTTGGTGGGTAGCCTCAGCAGCTGAGCGCGACTCATATATGCATTTGATAAATATGGCCACCATACGACTCGGTCCATACCCGGTTAGTCAATTATTAGTTTTGATGCAAAAGCCACTATAATATTATTATTTTTCTGACAAAACTAGCTTAATGCTAGAATTACAGATTAAAATCGTAACATGTACTTCTAGTTGTTTTGTTTCTAGCTTTCAAGATTAACAATTCTAACATAATAATTCTTGAATGTTTTGACAAAACTAGTTCTACTCTTGTTTTTGTTCTCATTTAATTTCAGTAACTTTGTACCGAAAATAAAAAGGTTTCCAGAGACTTAACGATTCACTGCGTAGTTAATTCCATGCATTAGCCAGACTATCTTCTCCGGCTGAAAATTAACTCTATAAAAATCTTATCTACTCCTAATAAATAGTTATAATATTGTAAAATCCGTGATATTTGCTAATTTTTGTTCCAGAGCTCTACTTGTTTATTCGTGTAATTTACTGGGAAATGTAACTTACTAGACAATCTTCAAAAAAATGTAAAACTCACTAGACGTGAACCTAATTTTATTTTTTTACCACTCTCAATATATATATATATATATATATATATATATATATATATATATAATTGCATACAAAACCACCAGATTGTGATTTCTGCATGGTATCAGAGCAATAAAAGCTATTTATTCCGCTGCTCAAGAGATAGATTTAGGGTTTGATTTTGATTCCCACATAATTGGGGATCATTGAGTTCATGGTTTTCTGTTTTTTAGTTAATTCGCCATTAGCCTGCGATTTCTGGTATTGTTTTCTGATCTATTTCTTTATTCGGTCGTTTATTCAATATCTTTTTGAATTGACATATCTCTCAGAATAGAGAATTAGGGTTCTAATAATAATAAAAACGAGAATTGGGTTTATTTGGTTTATCTGATTGATTAAAGACAGATCTGAGTTATATTAGTTGATTGATTGATAAAGTTACTGCAAATTAGGGTTTCTTGATTGATTCTTGATGAATTTTTTCTGATCTATGGTTTCTTTTGATTTCTAAATATCTTATTTATATTTGAGAAATGTTGATAATAATAAGATTGTTGATTCGAATGATTTGAATAATGGTGATACTAACAATCAATGTAGTCAAAATACTGTTGGTGCCATTAATACTATGAATCCATATTATATAGAAACTAATGAAAACACTAGTTTTTCTTTAGTTAATCCTGTTCTTACTGGACATAATTTTCATACTTGGAGAAGAGTTGTGGAAATATCAATAGGTGTTAAATCTAAACTAGGGTTCATAAATGGTTATTTACCTTGTCCATCTGAGAATGATACATGGTTTGGGGCCTGCATGCAATGTAATTTGATAGTGATGTCATGAATCATCAATTCAGTTAGTGTAGAAATTGGACAATCCATTGTTTATGTAGATACAACAACTAAAATGTGGAGAGAGTTAACAAAGAGGTTTTCTCAGAGCAATGAGCCTAGAATATATGAGTTGCATCACGATATTCATACTACAGTTCAAGAAAATTTGTCTGTTTCAGCTTATTTTACTAAGAAAAGACTTAGTAATGTTACTCATGTAAAACTATCAAATGGAAATAAGGCTTTTGTTACCTGTGTAGGTACTATTATTTTTTTCATCAGTATTAGTTCTTCTCTATAATGTCTTATGTGTACCATTTTTAAAATTTAATTTAGTATCTGTTAGTAAATTGACTAGAGAGATATCTTATACACTTGTTTTTAAATCCAATATGTGCTATATTCAGGACCAGGCTTGTTTGAAGATGATTGGTGAGGCTACATAACATCATGGTCTTTATATTTTTCAGAATTCTCAAGTTGTAAATGTTGATAATTCAGTTTGTAATGCTTCATTTTCTTCTAATAAGCCAAGTTTGTGGCATTTTATGTTAGGACATCCTTCTAATTCTGTTTTTAGGCTAGTAGTTCATGATGTATGTGACATTTCTTGTTCAGAACAGATTGGGTCAGTTTGTGAAACTTGTCATATATCAAAACATAATAAATCTCCTTTTTCTTTAAGTGTTACTAATACTTCTAATGTTTTTGAATTAATTCATTGTGATCTATGTGGTACTTATGCAGTTGCTACTCTTAATAATTGTCACTATTTTCTGGCCATAGCAAATGATTTTACCATGTTTGGAATTTTCTATTAAAACAAAAGCCTGAAACTGCTGTTATTATTCCTAATTTTTATTCTATGATTCATAATCAGTTTGGAAAGACTATCAAAATATTGAGAAGTGATCATGGTACCAGGGCCGTTTTCAGAGTTCCGGGGGCCTTAGGCCATCTTAAAAATGGGGATTTTTTCTCTCAGTAAAAAAAATATTTAAATAAAACTTATAAGATACGATTAATAAATGGTAAAATATTAAGGTATAAATATTAGATCCAATAAGTAGAGAACATTTAACAAAAAAAATCAATGATACAAAGCATAATTTTTACAAATTGCCCATTCGACCTAAAATTATACTATGACTTTTTTAAAATGAAATAAGGGACCAACTGTGTTATCTATTTAACAAATTAGGTTCTTTCATGTTTTCTTTAATATAGAAGACACATAGAACCTTATATAAAATTAAAGAGTTCATTAGTGTACTAAATTCTATAATAAAATAAAAAAACAAAATCTTGTCTCCGCAAAAACTCAAACACGGGTTGACTACACTCTTTAGTAAGGAAACCAACCACTCGTCCACATATAACTATTGATTAGAGAAACTAAATGAATTATATATATATATATATATATATATATATATATTTATTTATTTAATATTTTGCCAAACGGACGCTTTGAAAATATACGTTTTTTGGGGCTCTAGGCCCGTGTCTCTTTGGCCTAGCCCAAAATCTGGCCCTGCATGGTACTGAGTTTATTTTAAGTGATTTTTATTCTAAAAATGGTATTATACATCCGACTAAGACTAGTTGTGTAGATACTCCTCAACGGAATGGTATTGTAGAAAGAAAATATCAACACTTGTTAAATATAGTCATATCATTAAGATTCTAGTCTTCTTTACCTTTGAAATTTTGGGGTGATTGTGTTCTTACTCCTGCATATTTAATTAATAGAATGTCAACATCTGTTTTATGTAATAAATCTTCTTATGAAATGTTGTATAAAAGGAAGCCTAATTACAGTCATTTAAAGGTGATATGTTGCTTATGTTTTGCAATTAGTTTGGTTAGAAACAGAATTGAGTTTGACCCTAGAGGAATAAAATATGTGTTAATTGGTTTTGGTACTAGTACAAAAGTATATGTATTATATGATTTATAGTCAAATGAAGTTTTTTTTCTAGGGATGTTACTTTTATGAGAATGTTTTTTTCCTTTCAAAGTACTAATGAGAATACTCATAATAATATTGATATTAATGTTCATCATAATACCATTAATGATATGTTTACTTGTACTTCTACTATTTCTACGGATGGTAGTGATAAGGTTGTTGAAATTGTTAAAAATGTTGATGATAAAGCCATAACTTTGATCGGTAGCGTTAGACTTTTCAACAATAAAATAATGATAAATTAGCTGTAAATAATGAACACTTCTTGGTCTTTATTATTGATCGGGTCATAACACTTGTTCGGATTGTTACACTTGCTCGGATTATTATTAATTTACTACAATGGTGCTCGATTTGACTATTTAACCTCTTATCTTGGTCGTTCTCCTTCTTCTTCGATACTCGGATCTTTCTCTGTTCGGTTTGTTTCTTAACTGGATAAGCTTTGACTAGTTTTTCTCTTTTCTCAACTTCTCTCTATAATTTTTGAATAGATTTTTTCAGGGGGTTTGTAGGAGGGGTAGTTGGCTATTTATAGGCAACTACGCCTCATTCGATGTTGACAAGTGTCTCCATCTTAGGGTTTTTTTTAGATATGGGTCCCTAGTTAAGTGGGCTTGGGCTTTCATTAATATCTTCCTCTATTATCTAGGAAAGGCATGTGATGATCCATCAAGCATTGGATACCCATTTATGAGGTGTGGGTCGATTGCTACCCGAATAGAATATTCGGCTCTAATTTTTATGTTCTATCAAGTGCTCCCTGACTTCCTCGGCGTGGTCTCCATGTCGAGGGAGTCATGATCGGTCGGTCGAAGATATTACTTCGGTTTTGCTGTTCCCAAGGTTACATCGAGAAATGCGATAAGTTCACGACTGTTCCCTGGGGCCCATTTGAGGTCATTAAGAGGTCCAATCTTGGTACCCTTTTTCGAGGAAGAAAACCCTTGATCTTCCCCACATTTATCTACTATAAAGGTGCCCCTTCCCCCATTATCCCATTTATTATTACTTCGACTGTGACACGATGGCTTCTCCCAATGGTTCGACAGGAGACAACTCTTCGGATTACGTTGCTTACTTGGAGAATGAGGTCAAGAAGGTTCGCGTCCTGAAAAAGAGATTGGCGGACGTGACCAAGAGGCTGTCTGATATGGATGCGGAGCACCATATGACCATGGCTGATAGGGATTGGGCCTTCAAGCGTATAAAAAGGCTTGAGGCTTCTCTGGCTAAGCAGAAGGCAGCAAAAAAGGCCTATAAGCTTGCCTTCAAGGAGTTGCACGCTCGGTCTAAACCGAGTTCGGTTGATGATGAAGATGGCTCTTCCTCGGAATAATTAAATATTGTGATTTCTTTTGTATTAGATATCATTTCCCTGTTGTAATCACTATCGAAAATATTAATAAAATGTTTCTTTATTTTCGCTCTTGTCCGTTTATCTTCTTGATACCTTATGGGATGACCTAATTGGACTTTGAACTGCTGTAGTTAGCCATAAATGCTCTTGGGAAGTTCAAGAGGGTTAGTCTTTTTTCGAGATGACCTTTGGTCTACCCCTTGTTTCTTCCTATAAAAGGGGACTGTCCCTGTATTCTTTGTGCAGCTCATTCCTTATTGTCGTACAAATGGCTCCTCCTCGTGAAGATAGTGGTGACAACCTTCATGAATACGTTGCCCATCTCGAGGAGGAGGTTAGGAAGGCTCGTATCCTCGAAAGGAGGGTTGCCTTTTTAACCATGGAGGCTCGCCGAGCTAATGAGATGGACGAGCGCTTGGAGGCCATGGAGAGTGAATATCAGAAGTCTCTGATCGACAATATTTGGGCTCATGCTCGGATCAAAGAGCTTGAGGCTTCTAGAAATAGGCACATTGCTTCCAAGAGGGCTTACAAACTGGCCCTTAAGGAAGTGCATGCTCGGTTGAAGGGGAAGCCGAATGACAAAGCAGGCCCTTCTATGAAATGATTTTATTATTTTTATTGTATTTCCTTTATGCTGACTGCCTCTTCTGTAATAAAGTATCAATCAATCAATAAATATTACTTTCCCAATGCAATTTATTTGACTGCGCATGCTTGTGGCTTCATTAATGCTTTTTCTTGGGCCTGGTGTTTGACCTTATCCACTGGATCTTCTTAATCTCTGTATCTAGGGACCACTGAGATTTCTTGAGCCCTGTGCACGAATCTTATCCTTTATATCTTAGTTGCTGTGACATTTTCCTAGAGAGACACGTGTAAGAGCTTTTCGCATTTCGCCCTCTTTTAAATACTAGCGTGAATCCAAGCGATTCTTCTCAAGGGACTCAACTTTTAACAACGAATGGTTGCTCTTTACCACTTAAACTTTTCTTTAACAGACGCATCTTTTTAATTATCCCTGTTTCCAAAAGTCTTTTTGACGAATGGTTGCGATTCCCCACACTAAACCATCCTTAATTTTTCTATAAATACCCTCTCAAGATATGGATTTATTCATAATGTTTTCTTCATCTCCCCTTGCCATATATAGAACTTTATCCCATAATCTTTTTATAATGGCCAGTTCTTTCACCAAATCTGCATTGGTCTTGCAAGTGGAGGCTTTTGAAGCTTCCTATGGCCATGCATTAAAACTGTTGAAGGATGCCGAGGAGGAGTTAAAGGTGATGCGTTATCACCATACCGAGATGGTTCGGGAATTAACGTGGCTAAGATCCGAGCTAGATTATTGCCGACGTGCTCGTCAGGCTCTAGTCGAAGAGAATGAGGTGCTAAGGGGGAACTCGGCACTTCGAGACAGGAATGTCTCTGCCGGCCCCTCTCATCGATATCGATCGAACTCCCCCTAACCTCTCCATTTTCCTTTTTTTTCTTTTGATTTTCTTCAATTTTCTTCATTTCTTCATCTCTCTTTTTCTTTTCTTTTTATCTCTCTCTCTTGCTTTTTTTTTTTTATATCCTTCTTATGCTTCTTTTCTTTTTTATCGTGTTCCTTTTACTTTCTTCATCCTCCATTTTCTTTTCACTATCTCTAGCTCTCTCTACTTTTTTCCTTTTTCTCTTTCTTCCTCTTCTTTCTCACCACTACGACGTAACAATCAACCCTGTGATCCCAAGGGTTTTGTGTTACTTCTAGGGTTTTTGTCATTTTTCATTTTCCTCTTCTTGCTTTTCACTTCTTCTTTATGTTCCTCTTCCTCTTTTTCTTTTCTCTTTTTTTTTTATGGTTCTGTTCTTCTTCACCTGCTGTTCGTCTGGTCTGCTGATATAGTTGATCTTCTTTGGCTACGCTATCCCATGATGTAATAGATCTCCATGTAGTAGATTTCCTTTCGACGTATTCCTCTGATGTAATAGTTTTTCCTTCGATGTAGTCCTCTGATGTAATGAACAGTGATGTATCTCACTTTTATCAATGAGAAGTACTTTTGCCCCTTTATTTTGGCACTTCTTTTTATGTTGCACTTGTGATTTGTCGTTTTTTCGAACTCCAACTAGAGGCTGAGAATCTGCTCCTGGCCGAGGATGTTGAAACCGAAAAGGCTGAGGTTACCGCTCTGAAAGCGGCGCACGCGGAGGAGCGGACAAAGTTCGCAATGATGGCTAATTTCGCCGTCTATTGCGCTCATGTGCGTGCGCTTAATTTCGCGAAGGTTCCTTTGTCGGATCGGGCGTGGTCGGAATTGGTGTACCCCTGTCCTCATGGTGCACCTCCTAAGCCTCAGGATTGGGCCAACCTCCGGGACGAGGAGCTCCCACGGCTGCCAGGACATACTACTTCGACGGCGCTGCGTCCCCATTCCGGGTCGGCTCCAACGACTCCTCGGTCTGCTCCTACCGTCACTCCCCCACCCGCATCCCCTCAGGTGGAGCCTTGACCATTTTCTTGTAGTATTTTCTCTGTGTCTTAGTGTAAAGTCTTTTGGTACCCGAATTGTGGGTCTCTTTTGTATCTAGAAGCATATTCTTTTGGGGAAGTGATAATATAGGTGATGTGCTTGTTTTTTGTTTGGCTTTTCCGAGTTAATTTCCCCTTTTCGAGGGTCATCATATTTTGAAGGATGTGAAAACAAAATATTGTCAGGTACCTAATAACCCTCTGGCCATGGTGGTCTGGACCTCGCCTAGTCGTAGCGGAGGTAACGTTATAGATGGCCTTGAAAGATCTAAGGCTTTCCTAACTGCTGAATTGAATTCTGCCCGTCAGAAAATCGAGGATCTGAACGTTCATATTTCAAACATGTCGATTCGGTTACGTGACTTGGGAGAGAAATTCAGCAAAAGACCGCATATTATAAGGCGAACAAGGGTAAGGCGAAAGAGCTTCTTGGTGCACTTCGGCGCTCTCGTGATGAAGCCCGAGGCCGTGTGACGAGCTTGAACTTGGTCCTAGGGGCCGTTTTCGAGGATGCGGACCTACTGCTATCCTTTGTCAAAGCGTATTGGGCCCGAGCTCGCGCTTTAGAGGTGCTCGATCATGTAAAAGGTATGAGTGGTGTTGCCCGGGCAGAACGCATGGTTGATGCGACGGCCGGGGTAACTGAGACCACGGCTGCCTTGAACCGAGTCGATGCGGTCGTTCGTGAGCGCTTGGGGACTCAAATTGTTTCATTGCGAGATATTCATTTCGCTGATGTAGTAGAGACCTCAGCATCCGTTGATGGGTTATCGGATGAATAATTGAGTTGCTTGTTTTGTCGTTTTAGTTGTAGCTTGTATAAAGATATTTGTAGCTTGTTTTTTCGTTTTTTTTTTTTTTTTTTTTGTTGGTATTCATCTCTTCCCTTCTTCTCCATTTTTTTTTTATATAGGCACATGCTTTTACGTCGCACCAGGCTGGTCCTCCAAGCCTAGTTAGTCCGGGGCCAGGACCTACTGGTGCTGCCCGAGACGAGTTCCCATCTGGTGTGGCTAGCGATGAGCATGCCAAGGTTCCTTATATCTTTTTATTGGGTAAAAATGTCGAGTTGCTCAATCTGTGTGGCCGACTTAGGGCCAAGTTGAAAACTCAGGCGTCTTCTTTTCGTGAGTACGCTCGTCGTTCCGAGCATGTTGTTAAGGTTCAGGAGCGTCGTTTAGATCGATATTGGCGGGTAAAGGAAAAATACTTCGGTAAACTAAAGTCGTTGGTAACCCAAGCGAACATGCTGGTGAAGTATTTTCGTTTGTCCCGATCCAGATACGATGCTTCTGTAGCTATGATCGAAGCTCGCAAGCTTCCTTTCGACGATGCTCGTCGGAAAGCGGCCTCGGATGCTCACGAGGTCGCTAAAGGAGCCGAGTTTTCTGCACGGCTTAAGACGCTGACATGCGTTGGTGCTCATATGATCAACTTTGATGCTCTCATTTCTGAGGAGCGTTTTGATGGCGAGGAAACTAATGGGGATACGTCGACGGAAGACGAAGAAGTGTCACTCGGTCAGTTACCGTCGTGTTCCTCATGTAGTAGCTCTTAAATAAATTTCTTTATTTGTTGGTTGTACCCAGTTGCCTCCGTAACGCGGGCGAGGACTATTTGTTTTATTTCTTTACTCCTGTGTTCGGATTTTCTCATTGTTGTACGGATATTTCATTGATTGGATTGATTTTCCTTTGCTGATTTCTTCGTTTGGCATTGTGTTGCCTCCATAATGTGGGCCTTTATTATCTGCTTTATTTCGTTATACGTGTATTGGGCATTCCCGTTGCTACTATTTCATTATTTTGATTGATTCCTTTTCATTGTTTTCGCCATTTGGTAATTTATCGTCCCCATGATGTGGGCCTGAATTATTCTTCTCATTGCTGTATTGCTTTTCATCCTTGCTGATTGGGTCAATGGGTACCTGCATATACATAAGTATTCCTAGGCATTCTTTTAGACATGCCATGTTGGGAATTTCATAGTATTCCTAGGCACTTCGGCCATGTTGGGAAGTTCATAGTATTCCTAGGCACTTCGGCCATGTTGGGAACTTCATAGTATTCCTAGGCACTTCGGCCATGTTGGGAACTTCATAGTATTCCTAGGCACTTCGGCCATGTTGGGAACTTCATAGTATTCCTAGGCACTTCGGCCATGTTGGGAACTTGATAGTATTCCTAGGCACTTCGGCCATGTTGGGAACTTCATAGTATTCCTAGGCACTCGGCCATGTTGGGAATTTCATAGTATTCCTGGCACTTCGGCCATGTTGGGAATTTCATCTACACTGGTTAGTCAGCATGATAAGATATTTATTTATTCAAAAGACAATGACATTAAGCTAGAGAGGTAAGGCGGCACCTGTGTTCGTACCCATGTGATGGCTTATATGTAGTACTTCTTTAGGTTAGCCACGTTCCAAGAATTTTTCTCCCCTCTGCTATTTTCGAACAGAACGCTTTTGAGTTTGTAGGTAACTGGGCTTGTTCTTTTGACGATCTCGTATGGTCCCTCCCAGGTGGGGCTCAATTTACCATGTATTTCATTTCGGGTATATACCGTTACTCGTCGCAGCACCAATTCTCCGACCATGAACTCCTTGGTCCCTTTCACCCTTTTGTCATATGCTTGTTTGACGCCTTGTTGATACTTCGCGATTGTAAGAGCTGCTATCTCTCGTTTCTCGTCTATCATGTCATGTTCTTCTCTCATTCTTTGTTCATTGTTTCCCTGCTCGAATAAAGTCGTTCGGAGCGTGGGTAGCCCAATTTCTGTTGGTATGATGGCCTCTACACCGTACGCTAAGCTAAATGGGGTTTCCTTGGTGCCCGTCTTTGGCGTAGTTTGGCACGACCACAAGACATTGAGTAGCCGCTCGGGCCATCTCCCCTTTGCTTGCTCAAGGGTTGTCTTGATACCGTCTAGTATTGTTCGGCACAACCACTTCGGCTTGCCCGTTTCCTTGTGGGTATGTCGGCGTCGAATAGAACTTTCGGATACCTAGTTCCTCGTACCACAGTTGTAATTGTGCATCTTTGAACTGGGTTCCGTTGTCCGCGACAATAGCGTACGGTATTCCGAACCTGGTTATGATGTATTCTCAGATGAATTGTTTGACGTTGCTGGCTCTGATTTCTCGGAGGGGTTTAGCTTCAACCCATTTGGTGAAATAATCCATCGCGACGATCAGATATTCCACGCTCCCCGGGGCCTTTGGGAGTTTTCCGACCAAATCTATAGCCCATTGCGCAAACGGCCAAGGAGCCGATACGGGGGCCATTAGAGACGAGGGGAGTCGTGGTATTTTGGCGAATCGTTGGCACTTATCACAACGTTGGACATATACATCCGCGTCTCGCTTGATATAGGGCCACCAATACCCTTGGGTAACTGCCTTGTTTGCAAGGGATCGCCCTTTGATGTGTGCTCCGCAGGATCCTTCGTGGATTTCCTCCAGGACCGGCAATTGTAGCTCAGGAGGCACGCACAGTAGGTGGGGTCCCCGGTAACTGGATTTGTACAGTTTGTCGTCCTCGGATAGCCAGAACCGAGGAGCTTTTCTCGTAATTTTCAGCGCTTTTATCTTGTCGGCCGGAAGCGTTCCACTTCGCAGATAATGAGTCATGTCATCCATCCAACCTAGTTCGTACTGCACTGACGTCACTCGATCTATCCTTTTAATTATGCTCGGGGTCATCAGTAGTTCCACTGTGATCGACCGGGTGTCGGTCAATGCTAATGTCGAGGCTAGGGTGGCCAGGGCATCGGCATGTGCATTTTCGGTGCGATTGATTCTGACTAACTCGCACTGTTCGAAGGTGGCCATCAAGTTTGGACTTTCTCTTAATAGAGGATCATCCTGTCATCTATGGCTTGGTACTCGCCGAGGGCTTGATTGACAATGAGCATGGAGTCTGAACTTGCAACTAAGTGAGAGCATCCAAGGGACCGGGCGACGAGCATGCCATTTATCATGGCTTCGTATTCTGCCTCATTGTTGGTAGCTCGGAAGCCCAGTTTTATGCTTTTTTCGATGATTGCTCCCTCTCTAGACTTTAGGACGATCCCTGCTCCGGATCCGTCCTTGGTTGCTGATCCGTCTACATGTATCTGCCAGTGTGATTGTGGAGAGAGTGCCAATGGCTCGTCGTAGCCTTCGGTGAACTCCGCGACGAAATCGGCCAAGACTTGTCCTTTTGTGGCATGTCGGGGTATGAACTCGATATGAAATTGGGATAGTTCGCCCCCCAGGCGGCAACTCGACCGCTTATGTCTGTCCGTCGAAGTGACTCTTTGATATGAAACTTCGTGTATACCCGGACCTGATGAGCTATAAAATAGTGTGGCAACTTCCTGGTTACGACGACCAATGCCAGACACAGCTTTTCCAAGGGTAGGTAACGTGTTTCGGCTTCGACCAGAGTTTTGCTGACGAAGTAGATCGGAAATTGTTCGTGACCCTCTTCTCTGAGGATGACTGCACTCACAGCTGTAGTGGAAACTGCTAGGTAGCATGCCAGAATATCTCCTTTGTTTGGCCTTACCAGCAGTGGCAGCGTCCTCAAGTACTCTTTGAGATTGTTGAATGAAGCCTCACATTCCGGGTCCCACACGAACTTTCTATTATTCTTGAGTGATTCGAAAAATGGTCGTCCCTTATCTGCGGATCGACTGATGAACCTGCTCAAAGCGGCCATCATTCCCGTGAGCTCTTGTACCTGTTTCTTATTCTTGGGCGCGGCCAGGTTCTGTAGAGCTGTGATCTGGTCGGGATTTGCCTCTATTCCTCGTCGGCTGACCATGTGCCCCAGAAATTTTCCTTTGCTGATTCCGAAGGCACACTTGCTCGCATTGAGTTTCAGTTTGTGCTCGCCCAACGTACGGAAGACATCTCTGATATCTTGGAGGTGGGATGTAGCCCTTTCGCTTTTGACGACCATGTCGTCTATGTATACCTCCATCATCGAGGTCTTGTTGGCTGATTTGCGCATTTTGGTTATTGGTTTCTACTATCTCGGGATGGGTTTCTTCTACATTGGTCACCATTGTCGCTCGTCTAGTAGAGTATTGGTATTCGAATTCTAAACTAGTTAGGGACTAGATGATTCCCGGAGACGGCGCCATTTGATAAAGCCATAACTTTGATCGGTAGCGTTAGACTTTTCAACAATAAAATAATGATAAATTAGCTGTAAATAATGAACACTTCTTGGTCTTTATTATTGATCGGGTCATTACACTTGTTCGGATTGTTACACTTGCTCGGATTATTATTAATTTACTACAATGGTGCTCGATTTGACTATTTAACCTCTTATCTTGGTCGTTCTCCTTCTTCTTCGATACTCGGATCTTTCTCTGTTCGGTTTGTTTCTTAACTGGATAAGCTTTGACTACTTTTTCTCTTTTCTCAACTTCTCTCTATAATTTTTGAATAGATTTTTTCAGGGGGTTTGTAGGAGGGGTAGTTGGCTATTTATAGGAAACTACGTCTCCTTGGATGTTGACAAGTGTCTCCATCTTAGGGTTTTTTTTAGATATGGGTCCCTAGTTAAGTGGGTTTGGGCTTTCATTAATATCTTCCTCTATTATCTAGGAAAGGCATGTGATGATCCATCAAGCATTGGATACCCATTTATGAGGTGTGGGTCGATTGCTACCCGAATAGAATATTCGGGTCTAATTTTTATGTTCTATCAGTTGATATTACTAGTCATTAGATCATGTCAAAAAAGGTTCAAAAGGCTCCATCTTATTTAAAAGATTTCCATTGTCATTCTAATAGTGTTTTCAAATAAATGCAAATATTCTCTTTATTCTTTAAATACTTTTATTAATTATGATAAAATAGCCCCCAAATATAGAACTTTTTGTATGTCTATTTCCTCACATATAGAACCAAAAACTTATAATCAAGCTAAAAATGACCCTTTTGTGGCAAAAAGATATGCAAGATGAAATTACAGCTTTACAAACTAACAAAATCTGAATTTTAACTCAGTTACCAAAGGTAAAAAAACCAATAGAGTGTAAGTGGGTCTATAAGATTAAACATAAGTCAGATGGATCTATTGCGAGATATAAGACTATGTTAGTAGCTAAATGTTACACTTAGCTAGAAGGAATAGATTTCGAAGCTACTTTTTCACCAGTTGCAAAAATCTACTGTTAGATATTTTTTAGCCATAGTTGTTGTTAAAAATTGGAATGGAGAACAAAATGATGTTAACAATGCCTTTTTATATGGAGAATTGGATGAAGAAGTTTATATGCAGGTTCCGCCAAGTTTTTATCAGCAAAATACTAACTTAGTATGCAGGTCAAAGAAGTCCTTGTATGCACTTAACCAATCTTCAAGACAATGATTAAAACTAGCAAATTTCCAATGGAAACTAAAACTAAGTTTACTAATACTAACATTGACTCAATGGAAGATATTACAAAATATAGGAGAATAATTGGTAAATTGGTAAATTGTTATATTTGACTATTATAAGGCATGATATTTGTTTTGCAGTTCATGTTCTTAGTCAGTTTTATTCCAGCACCAAGCAAATTTCAAACATTAAGGGTTTTGATTTATATCAAAAATAATCATTCACAAGCTATTTTCTTTTCAGCTTTTTCTAATTTAAATTTGAAAGCATTTACTTTTCAACTTTTTCTGATTTAAATTTGAAAGCATTTAGTGATTCGGATTGAGCTTCTTATATATATAGTAGGAAATCAGTCATTGACTTTTGTGTTTATTTAGGAAAATCACTTATTTCCTGAAAAAGTAAAAAAGCAAAATACAGTATTTAGGAGCTTTGCTGAAGCAGCGTATAGAGCTTTAACTTCTACCACTTGTAAACTTATTTGGTTACTTCAGATTTTCAAGGATTTTGGTATTTCACATGAACAACCTGCTATATTTTTTACTGATAGTAAATCAGCTCTTGCCTTACCTTTAAATCCAGTTAATCATGCTAATACTAAACATATAGAGGTAGACTGTCATTTTGGAGAAAAAATAATGAAAAAATTTATTCATCATTTACATGTTTATACATAAACTAATGTTGCTGATATGTTTACTAAATCTCTTGGTTCTGGCTTATTTCATAGCTTATTGTATACGTTGAGTGTGCTATCTTTGCACAACTCAATTTGAGGGGGTATATTAAATTATAAATTATATGTTGATGTTGCTACATTTGTTATTTTATATGTGGGACTAACATGTTACATTTCAGGATGACATGACCTAATTGTATAAGTTTAGATAATATCTTTAAACGGTCACTTTATATAATTTAGGAAACTATTTGTAATCAAGTTTGGACTATATATGACACAGAGAACTCAATTATAAACTACTTTTACTCATTCATATTAATAAAATCCTTCTTTTTCTCTCTCTATACTATGACGATTTTATATTAATGATATATATTATATATACAAAATTGCATATGAAACCACCATATTGTGGTTTCTGCAGCACCTATAGTAACGATTTGCGGCTTCGCCCTGATTCCAGTGAAATCATCTGAAAGAAAAAAGGGGTTTAGCCATTTGTTCGAACTTCCTTAACCAGTTGGCCAACAGAAGAAAATCACCAAATTCATTTTTCTTTGGGTACATAATTCACCAAATTCATTTATACTATTGGAACAGTATAATAGTCACATTTAAAACAAAAAATTAAGAGACGTCATGACGGTTTTGCTTATATGGATACTTTTGTCATAAGTTGTAATTAATGCATCGATTCATCATCATGGATGGGGGGGTATTCATTAGAAAATTATGAAGAAAAAAAAAGGTCATGTGTCAGCTGTGGTGTCATTTTCATGTCCTCCTTTTGTTTTCTAGTCAATTCAATTTTTTTGAGAAATAATGTTTCTTAAATTTAAAACGTGGGATCGAAAGACGCACTGAGAGTAATGAACACAAGACATCCATAGAAAATGTATGGAAAACGATTAAGATATGAAAACAGGTATAGTGAGTTTATGTACCGGAAAAGATGAAATACGTTCGATAAGACATGGTATAAATAATATAGAAAAGATTATATTATTTTAAATATAAAGAAAGAATAATACTTCCTTCGCATGTTATTGCGTACTCCCAACTTCTAAGTCCTAATAAATAAGATTGGAGAATGGTGAAATCTTAAGAGTGTAATGATTTTTTTTTTTAAAGTTACAATGATTCTCATAAAAGACAAAAATTGTCACATAAAAAAATTAGTGTTTGAAATTTAAATGGTACAATGATAATAATAAAAAAAGATTCATTTACTAAAATAGTAAAGTGATATATATTATTTAGTGACGTCCAAAATATAATAGTGATACATTATTTTGTGCGGGGGTACTAATTAAATTCAGAAAGGCCTGATATTTTTATTACCTAATAGTGAGTATGGTTTGACTAATTAGAGTTGCAGTATGCAAATTTCTTTTCCACATTAGTGAAATGACATTTTCTTGCTATCCAAGCCTAATCCTGAAAAAAATAAGAAAGATAGTGATGCATGCAAAATTCTACGGTTACTTATCACTTTAATATGAAGGATTTATCTTTATCACTTTAATATGAAGGATTTATCTTTGATAATTTATCCCAAGTAAACACCTATTAAATTTTCCGCAGTATAGGCAGCTTTTGTTAAAACAATGTATTATTGAAATTGATACTCTTTGAAACCAACTTTTTAAGGACTAGAGTTGCTAAAAATTCAGAAACATACCTATACTTTATGTAAAAATTTAAATTGTATATAGTTGCATATAAAGATTTGACAATCCTCGTACCATAGTTGTTTTAGTAAAAAAAAAACAATCAACAAGATTATTTTCAAACGTTAAAAATTGACAATTTAGGACAAAGATGGATTAACAAACCGGCCACTAACACTCTCCTAAACATAGTCATCAATTTTAAAGCAATCAATTGCACGACTAAACCATCAAAACGAACATAGAGCTTAAAGGCCCGGATTTTCCTTCGGTTCGATCCCCGAGCTACTTCTCGAGTTATTTATTATAACTGCTCTCGTGACCTTTTGAGACCTCATGTGTGGAAAAGTTACGTTGCAAGGGCAATCACAAGTTATTGTCTAAACATAATGATATTCATCAAGTTTAGAGATTTCATTTTTAATAAAATGGAATGCATTAAGTACTTCATTCGTTTTCAATTAATTGTCTATTACGAAACTACGTGCAATTTTGACCGGTCAATAACTTGTATCAAAATTGTTGGAATGAAAATTTTCAAAAGTTAATCATACAGTTAAAACATTAAATTATATGATTTAGTTTTGAAAATTTTCATTTCGAGATTTTTGATACATGTTATAAACCGATTAAAATTACACGTAATTTCGTAAATGATAATTAATTCAGAACGGATGAATTATTATTCAACCAAGTCAAAATTTTGGACTAAGTTATTTTTTTTTTTGAAATAAACATCACCCACATGAATTAGTTGCTTCACAGGATAGATCATCTACTGAGAAAATGGGTATAAAGACAAATGCTTATTCTGTAACTATCCAGAAAGCAAAACAAAGTTGCAAAACATAGAATAATAATAAAACCAAGACTTTTCCAAAAGCAGCTTTTAAAGGAAGTAAGTAATCTCATCGAAAAATCTCGACTGTCCATCTTGCCACGTGTCCTTCCCAGATTAAAACCCATCTAACTAACCAGCTTCGTAATTATCACCATTCTTTATCCACCGCAAACACACACATAATATTATTATATACTACCGTAATACTGGTATTATGCATACATATATCGTCTATACAAATGCAGATCTATCCATCTATCTATACGTAGTAAGCCCTAAGCGTAACGTCTGTGTCACGCTTACTGCCGTGAATATAAATATGATTCGAATAAATAAATTTAATTTAAAAAAAAAATCATAATATTGATTGAATGAAAATGCTAAATTAACGATAATGTTGTAGTATATTATTGGACATATCTTGGGTTTTCCTAACATATGTAACCTTATTCTCTATTATATAAAGAGGGTCAGAGGTCTCTTGATATATCTCTCTGTACAATCATATTAATGAATAAACACTTCGTCTGTTATTTCTCATACCTCTCTCTATATCTATACATATCTCTATATATATCTATAACGAGCTAATATGTCACACAACACGTTATCGGCACTTTGCTCGCGGAGAATAGGATATACGCTCGTGAATATTGAAGATTTTTGTTAATCGCACGGATATTGGGTATTTATAAACCTTGAGTTTTATCCGGGTTTTTAGGGTTTTGCTATATCGACCTTCACCAACATACCGTGAGTAAGGTACCAAATTCAAAACTTAATTTATTCCATATATGTGATCGCACGTATTATTTTATGGATAATTAAAACATGATAAATATCACGTATTATATAATCCATGTGTATTAGATTTTGTTACTTGTATGGATAACTATATATGATCGTAACAAAATAACTCAAATTGCATGTATTTGTTGAAGAAAAAAAACTATGCGTGATAGATTTTTTTTACTGTTTAACATGTATTAATCTGTAAAAAAACTGAAAACAGTAGGGCTGTTTTGTAATTCGCTGAAATTATTGACTGTGCATGTTAATTACTAAAGGACTAAACTGAAACTTGTCTGAAATTATGGACTTAAGCTGTAATAATGTTGTAAATAGATATATAGTTTGCTGAAATTACACGGATAGTCCCTGTAGTATATTACATGTAACAAAACAGTATATATGTGTTATAAAAGTCAATATTCGGTCTAAATATTCACCCACATGCATATATATATTTATTAAAAAGGCAAGTGAATAAAAATTTCATGTTAATTGATATGTTTCCATGTATATTTAACCACTTTGCATGTTAAAAATTACCATATATAGAATTAATTGGTAATTAAAAATATATTGCTTGCTTGCATGTTAAAACTACCATGTATAGAATTACTTATATGACAATAAACCGTAGATAATTGATTGATATATTGTTACTATAATTAACATATCTTTTTATATTACCATAGATATAAATATACTATATGGCAGTTAATTGTTTGATTTGATCTAATTGATTTGATTTGATTTGGTATGATATAATTTGTGTGATTGATAATCCTGAATTGATTTAGTTTATCATCAAATCTACTGCATTATTAGATATATATCATGAATATATTTTATACTACCTTGTATATATATGTGGTTATCTAGAATAGATATACATGTTATTTATTCCCATGAATGGTAGAATTGCGAAATCATATATATTCATATTTAAGTTGGAAAAATTATGAATTTTTCCTAAATAGGCTCACCTATTTGGATACGATGTCTAGGAAATATATAGGCGGAAGTCGATATCCTAATGAGGTCGGGTTTTAAGTGGCATTCGTGTCCTCCACCCTCACCGTCTTTCCTGGTCGTTTTTCAAGAAGAGCTACCGAAAGGGGTTGACTAAATAATAATTTCCCCGAGTGTGTTTATATAGTGATGTATGTTTCGCCGAATTGGTGTTTCAGTATCGACCCGTCGTTCGATCAATGAGAACCGATTCACATGAGAAGCAAAACTAATGTTTTTGAACCTGTCGTTTCCAAAAAACGTTTATGCTTATGCAAACCATAAACATATAAACCAGCCGTTTTATATGATAAATAATCCAGAACTCCCAACACATGTTGGATGGCATCTATGATGAAAGAGAAAAATCGTAAAAACATACTTGCGAAATGACTATTTAAACGTTGATTTTAATCCGTCACCACATGTTACTCACCCTGATGTGTGAAAATGTGATGACCAAATTTTTTTTTGGATGCCATCTTTGATAAGTAAAACACGAGTTTGTTGTTACCTTCATGATGAATGCTAAGGCGTTGATTTTATTCTGCCGCCACATTTGAGACGTGATGACGTCTATGGTGAACAACTGTCTGAAATTGACATATTGGAGCAGTCTTTCACCAAAATACTAGCTTGGAAATTGTATTCCATAAGCAGTATCGTGAATTTATATTCACCATGTTCCTTTATCGCCCATTTGTTATTGGATAAGAAAATTACCCCGGTGAGTAGTTTTAATTCTATTGGGTCAATGGCGAATTGTTTGCCTGATATTAATATTCTTCGTGTAAATTTTTTTTTCCACGAATCGATAACCGAGACAAGTGTTATTTGTCTCGAACTGTCGCGATCCCGATGAATCGCCTAGCCAAGCGAGATTTTAGACAATCGTCAAAATCGAAAACCTGTGGCTCCAAGACAGTAATTGAAAGGAACAATATGGGCCGTTGTCACAAAGCAAGAGATAATGCTCAAGGAGCCAACTCTATGCTATAAAGACAAAGCTCATGCACGGTTACTCCTTAAATAGTTCAAAACTATTACAAAGGTGCAAAAACCGATGCTAATGTGGTTATAGCTAACAGAAAGAAAACTCTTGAGACCCCCGGTTTTGTGGCTCAAATGAGTTTTGGACCTTTCTTTATTGATTTTGATAAATCATTGAGCCATTTTTTCGCTCATCCGGATTATGTTTTACATTTGGATTATTATTTTCCATTTGAACCATACTTTTGGATTGTGGTTTGCCTGTTTACGAAATTTCTCGAAATCATTTAAAGTGCTTTGAGCAAATTCCTTTCACAAATGTGACCAAACTTTAAATTATGAAATTTTAGGCAATACTTGTGGGATAGTTGATTTTTTTTTTTGAAATAGTGGGTAACAGTGTACCACATAATTTCACCAACTATTTGCCTAAAAGAGTCCTTTGTGACAATGATTCTGGACCTGTCATTCCAAATCAAAATCTTTGGTAAAAACCAAATTGATTTGTCAAATATGAGGTCTTATACTCATGTAGGTCCTGCCGTACCTTGTTGAGTTATAAAATACTCGAGAAAACCAGTGTTATCTGGTAATAGTTCATGAAAGAATTGAAATTTCTTTACATAGCCTCCATTCAGTACGACCAAAAGCGTATTTTAGAGGAGTTGAAATGTCTTTCAAGTGGTTGCTACCACATTCTTTAAAGCATTTAAAGTTACCTTATCAATTCGCCTGTCGTCGAATGATAAATGATTTAGATGCTAAGACATGATTGTCTGTACTATCATTCGCCTGTCGTCGATTGATAAGAGCATTTTGATATTGTGGCATTGACCGGATGAGATATTACCGGGTCAAAAGACGATGGTTGATTTATAATCGCATCGTATTTGGATTCTCTTTGAGGATATATTTTGTGATTAATCCGAAATTCATGCCACTAATGCTCACTTTGAAAGACTAGTATATGTAAAGATCACGAAATAAACTCGTAGAATTCTTGTAGAGAATTGAAGGAGTTATTGTGGACTAATCGAACCATAATATGGACCATAAATATAAATGGTTATGGTTGATGCATCGACAATAAGGTCACTTGATTATTGTTGTCCACAGAAATGCAGCATTTCCCAAACTTTTAGCCCTATCATTAAGCTGATGGCTCATGATCCGGATTATCCTGAAAAGTCTAGTCGACTTGATAATTCCGAAGAGTAAAAATCGAAATTTCGATTTGAATTACTTGAGTTTGGAAATTGAAATTGAACATCCTGTCGATTATGTTTAGACCCAAATGGACTCACGGAAAGTTTGATGATGCGACTGCAAATGATTGCACGCATTTCTTGGTCTTGTGCACCAAGATTTATATTTCCATGTGGGGTCATGCAATTTTGCTGCATTGGTCCATCTGAGGCTCATAGTCACTCAAAACACTAAATGCATACCAGTTGGTTACTGGTTATGAGCCAGACGCCTCATATGAACGCGTGTTTGAGTGCTTAATATTTTGATTGAGCCGCTATAGCGTTCAAAATATGGACATCTGAAGGGGACATAAGTCGATTATGAATCCCCTGCCTATCATTTGATAGAGTAACATTGGCAAGCGATCTCTTTACTGCATGATATGCGAAAGTAACATCGTTAAGACTGTTCTCCCCGTCATTAGGGGGAGATTTGCACGTTACTGTAGATGAGGAATGACGTGAAATAATGTGGCATAACCCACTCAGTCTTAGCTTGATCCCCAAAACTACACTTAGTGATAAGTAAGTGCATAGACTCCCTCAAGTCTAACTAAATGTCAAACGCATTTAATGACTTTATGAGATGTCACGAGATCATTTATACCTGCAGCAAAATACTTGCAAGGATAGACGTCCCTGTCGGACGCCGTGTTCCTATCGTAACACGTTGCTTTGGCCGAACCCGCCAACCAAAGGACGCTGCCGTCGGCCGTCAGTCTGTCGTCCTTCCCAAGATATGAGGAAGTTGACCGGTTCTTAATTCGTTCAGCCCAGAGGTGATGAACTGAAACTCGTTTGTCGCACGAGATTATAAAGGATCAAGGAGATGTGTGATTTCTTCCTCATCCTAAGAATCTCGAAATATATGTCGATCATGATATCTTAGACGATATTGAAGCGAAACGAGACTGTCATTGATTACTTGTTCATATATTCAGTGACGACTGATAATATGAGCAAATTATGACAGAGAACCATGTACCGTTGCTTGAAGTCAACGTAGAATAGACTGGACTAATGGAAACTTGCAATCCAAGTAGACTCCTTAGCGAAAGTGTGTTCGGACCTGTAGCTCCAACACCACCAATGTTAAACGAATTTGTTTATTTGGTTTTTCGTAAGGAAAAGTGATGATAATAATGAGATTGTAGAATGCTCGCCTAGTAGCGCAAGACTTCTCTCACACATTGGAATTGATTACGAGATAGTTTATTTCCTCGTAATGGACGTTATAATGGTCCCCTACTTTATCAGTTTAGTAGTTTCCTAAAAAAACTGAGTATGCAGCATGTGATTGTGGTAACTGTTTTATCTCTATGAGAATTTAGACAAAGAGATATAGATGAAGGTCCCTGTGTGACTTCATATGCTTTAATCAAGTAGTTTCTGACCACAGAACACGATCTCAATTAAACGAGACGTTCACTATATGGATTAATATAATCCGAGCGGATGTGGTATACCCGCCTAAGTGAGTACTTGTTTAGCTTGGGATACTTGAACAAGTATTATGCCCTTGCTTGTTTTATTACGCGATCCATTTTTGGATTTGCCTTCGAGATGAAGGATATTGGGAAGACACGGTAGTGACTCGGTCCGATGATCGAGTTTCGTAAAGATTGAATCTAAGTCCATGATTCAGACTACACCCAGAAGGTGTTATGACGTTTTAGTCATCATGACGCTAAGTCGTCAGATTCTCCCATGATCGTTCGATCACTAGACATTGATATAGACTCAGTCCGTCCCTGATGAGACGATGAAGAGATAATGAACCATGATGTTCATATCTAAGTACAATAAGAGCATCATTGTACTTGGTCTAATGTGCTAGGAGGAACATCTCGTCTGCTGTGAATGGTATAGCTCGACACAGCATCGCGCTAACACGCTGCCATCGAAATGACATAAAAGACATTTTCCTATTTCCTTAAGGTAATTGTGGATGAGGGCTTGTCTTATCCCATTTTGCGTCATCGAGTGTACCTACCCCCTTCGGTACTCGAATTAACTCAACCATTTTTCGGTTATACCGATGCTGGTTACTTATCAGACCCGCATAAGGGATATTCCTAACATGGTCTGTCTTTACCATTAGGAATAAGCCAATATCTTGGAGGTCTTGAAATGACTCCAAACGAATCACTCTGATCTACTCGTGCTCTATGAGACGACTAGAGAGTGTATATGGCTTCGAGCTCGTATTAGCCATATTTGAATTACATATGCTCTGTCTCACGATCCGGATAAAACACTTGTCTTATTTGAGGACAACTTGTTATTATCGATCAAGAGAGACATGACTAGATTATGTTATTTAGCATTTCTTGCCGAAATGAATCTTCACATATGAAGTTTAAGAGCATCTAGTTGAATGCTCGTTCTATTCCACGTTAAAATTTCTTGCATCCAGCCGTGTGCAAGTAAATGAAACATCCAGTCGAATGCTCGTACTCTTTCTTGAAATATGAAATCCTTGCACCCAGTCGTGTACAAGTGAGGGGGAGCATCCAGGTGAATACTTATTGTACTAATTACTACTTAGTCGAAATCCTCGCACCCTGTCGTGTGGAAGTGAGGGGGAGCATCCAGTCGCATGCTCGTGTACTCTTTTTGTCCTTAGACCAAGGTTTTTTCCCACTGGGTTTTCCTTGACAAGGTTTTTAGCGAGACACGTTCCCATCATACCTCACTTAAGATTGTCGAAAATAGGGAGAGTATCCTGTTGTATACTTCTTACCACTGTGTACTCTTTTGTCCTTCGACTAGAGGTTTTTCCCACTGGGTTTTTACTCTAGCAAGGTTTTGATGAGGCACCTGTTTTGTGGTTGATCTCCTACTACTACCACTGTTGCACTCTTTTTCCTTCGATCAGATATTTTCCCATTGGGTTTGCTCTGCCAAGGTTTTGATGAGGCACACTGTTTTGTGGTTAGTTAATTACATAGAATTTCGGCCTATATCATTCGGCTACACAGTTTCTCCTAGGTACCGGTTTTGTCCCACACTGGGTTTTCCGTCCCTAAGGTTTTTATGTGTTTAGCACTGCGAATGAACTCGACTCACATCGACGGCATGAAGACGAAGAAATCAAGACGTCCAAAGAGGGAGTGTTGTATGATATTATTGGGCCTATCTTGGGCTTTCCTACCATATGTAACCTTACCCTCTATTATATAAAGAGGGTCAGGGGTCTCTTGATGTATCTCTCTGTACAATCATATTAATGAATAAACACTTCGTCTGTTATTTCTCATACCTCTCTCTATATCTATACATATCTCTATATATATCTATAACGAGCTAATATGTCACACAACAGATAAGAAGTAATATAACATTTTACTACTATATAAACATAGAATTAACTAAATGGAGTCAGGTGGGGGCTGTGACCTCATTTCAATCAAATTTGATGATAAAAAAAAAAAACTTAAAAAATCTACGTCATTTCCGTATTATGGGAAAAAAAACTCATATATGGGTTTGAACAAATTTACGTACATCGGCCCTTCCCACTTCATATTTCTAATTTTGTATAAAAAATACATTAGAATTAAAGACGATTTTGTTTGAAATATGAACTCAGATATAGATATGAAAGTTTTTTTTTTGTATTTTATTATTTATGTATTTGAATTGAAGTAAGGTATTATAAGTAATTAATCAAATAAAATGAGGTTATTTTTAAAAAAATGATTAGAAATTGATATAATTTTTGGATTGAATTATTATAATAACAATTAGGGGTGGGCACGGGGCGGATTGGGGCGGATTAGTCGCAATCCTAACCCGCCCCGTAAAATAAATAGCGGGACGGATTGGGGCGGATTAGTGAAATTCAAATCCCAACTCAACCCAACCCAACCCATTATAATTAAAACCCCAACTCAACCCAACCCAACCCATTATCAAGCGGGGCGGATTGGGTGCGGGTTGTTTCTTGAATTTTTATTTTAGTCATTAATTTTTCATTATTTCGCATAATTTACCTAAATATTTTTACAAAAATAAATCTTTCAAATAGAAATATAAACTAAAAGTCAACAAAAATACGTTTAGAATGTTCGGAACAAGTAACAAAGCTAAAACAAAACAAAACAAAACAAATTATTCTTCATCAACATAATCAAAATAAAGTTCAATAGCTAATTGAATCCACAAGTTCAATAGATACAGATTTCGTAATAACTTTATATAACTTCGTATTTGGCTATACTTCAATTACAAATAAAGTTTTTAAAAATAAATTAACCACTCATACTAGCTAGACCCAGATTAAAAATTCCTTCTTTTTATAAATACGAGATAATACATTGAATTTATAAGACAATATATCAATCGAATCATTAACCTTAAGTTTGGACAATGCAAAGATTTTTTGTCTATATATATAATTTTTCTTAAATCAATACTATTATAATATAGAAGCTCTTGTTAAAAAAGATCTTGAGAAAATTTATATTTATATTTATATATATATATATATATATATATATATATATATATATATATGCGGATTGAAACGGGTTGGGGTGGATTAACCCGCGGTTTGGAAACCCCAACCCGAACCCAACCCACGAATTTTTTTACGGATTGGGGCGGGACGGATTTAACTTTTTTTGACACCCAACCCGCCCCAATCCGCCCCAATCCGCACGGATTGGATTACGGGACGGGTTTGCGGATTTTTTGCACATCCCTAATAACAATATAATAGTATATAGGGAGGAATAAAAACAAATGGTAGGCTCGAGAGAGGACTAGAGAGAGAGAGCAAAGCTCTGCGAGTGTGTATAAATAAGTATTGAACAAATGGAGTAGACATTTTTGCAAAACATGTGTGTATAATACTTACAGTAATAATATTAACTTATTTAGTCCCCTTCAAAAGCCTAGCTATATTTGTTCTAATTAGCCTTTTCACTCAGATTCAGTCACCACCCTCTCTCTCTCTCTCTCTCTCTCTCTCTATATATATATATATATATATATATATATTGATGTAAATGTGTCCATCTCTCTAAAGATTAGGGCTTCAAAGGCTTCCTTGTTTAACAGTGATATTATTCATTTATTTGTATTTATAAATTATATCTGTGATTAAATAAGCCAAATCATAGCTCAAGACCATTTTTTCTGTTTTTCGAAAAGCCAAAACGTAGCAAAAGCGTTATTTTCAAGATCTTTGGCCGAAGCGTAGAATTCGTGAGCTTTATCAGCGTAAATAACAGGAAATAATCGAGTTTTTTCAGAATTTTTGAAACGTTTTATAACTGAGCTTATTCGGAATTTTGAAGCGTTTTATTACCGAGCTTTTTCCAAGTTGAAGCGTTTTATAATCGAGCTTTTTCACATTGAAGCGAGCTTTTTAAGGCAGTGCGTATATATATATATATATATATACGGATGTGTATACACAGAGCATTTTCCAAATCAGATCACACCATTTAAATCCTGGTATTAAACTTTTGTTACGCAATCTCTCTATATCGGTTCGATGCTGAGGCGACGAAAGGGAACGGAACTCAACGAACCGCCTCAGCAGCAAACCGATAACAACGAAAAACCAGAGGCTTACGAGAAAATACCGAAAAAATGGACCTGCATGAACAACTGCTGCTGGTTCATCGGCTTCGTATGCTCGTTTTGGTGGTTTTTACTGTTTCTGTACAATGCAATGCCGTCTAGTATACCTCAATACGTAAGCGAGGCTTTATCCGGGCCTGCGCCTGACCCTCCTGGCGTCAAGCTGCAGAAGGAGGGGGTGACGTGGAAGCATCCGGTGGTGTTTGTGCCCGGGATAGTTACAGGTGGTCTTGAGCTTTGGGAAGGGCACCAATGTGCCGAAGGGCTGTTTCGGAAGAGGCTTTGGGGTGGTACGTTTGGTGAGGTCTATAAAAGGTTGTAGTTTTTTTTGTTGTTGAGTATATTAACTTTTCAGCTCTTCTTTTAGAGAAATATTGGACTAAGTATTGCATGTTTTATCTTTATGAGGCTTTGGGGTGGTACATTTGGTGAGGTCTATAAAAGGTTTTAACTTTTGTATAATGTTCGTCTTTGTGAGTATATCAGCTTATTAGCTCTTTTTTTGAGGAAATGTTGAACTAAGTATTGCATGCTTATCTTTATGAGGCTTTGGGGTGGTACATTTGGTGAGGTCTATAAAAGATTAAAAGCTTGTAGCTTTTCTATGTTTGTCTCTGTGGGTAGTATTAGCTAAATTTGTTGTTATTAGTTGAAGATAGATGTGCATACAATTGAAAAGAAATTGCAAAAACCAATCTTTTAAAATACGGTTTTGCTAAAACAGAATTGAGTTACATTACTTCGGAAACAACCCTTCATGAATGTGCCAAGGAGTGGTATGGGTGGGCTCGAGCTTTGGGAAGGGCACCAATGTGCCGAAGGGCTGTTTGGGAAGAAGCTTTTGTGTGTGTGTGTGTGTGTGTTTTTTTTGGGGGGGGGGGGGTTACATTTGGTGAGGTGTATAAAAGATTGTAACTTTTGTATGTTTGTTTGTCTTTAGGAGTATTATCAGCTTTTCAGCTCTTCTTTTAGGGAAATGTTGAACTAGGTGTTGTATGTTTATCTTTATGGGTAAATCAACTTATTAGCTTAAGTTTATTTTTAGGAGGGGGTATATTTGGTGAGGTGTATAAAAGGTTGTAACTTTTGTATGTTTGTTTGTCTTTGGGAGTATTATCAGCTTTTCAGCTCTTCTTTTAGGGAAATGTTAAACTAGGTATTGTATGTTTATCTTTATGGGTAAATCAACTTATTAGCTTAAGTTTATTTTAGGCACGGAGGAACTAGCAGTCGGCTAAAAGGACAACCAATCTTTTACCACGTATTTCGAAAAAAAACTATCGTTTTTAGCCTTTCAGCACCCCCTATATAAAAAATATATAGTTCTGGTCCCGCCACTGATTTTTAGGTAAATTTTGAACTAGGTTTTGTTTGTTATCTTTTAAGGTATATTAACTTAATAGCTTAAGTTTTTCTTTTAGGTAAAAGTTAAATGTAAGGGAGTTGTACAACAAAAAGCAATCTTTCACCAATGTAGTGTACTTGAAACGTCTAGTTTAAAAAGAAGGGGGTGGTGCATTTGGTGAGGTCTTTAAAAGGCGGAGTAGTATCTTTGTATGTCTCTCTCTTTATGGATATATCACTTATTAGCTAAATTTGTTGCTATTGGGTGAAGGGACAGTGTACCTCAAATTGAATCTTTTTTGACAACACCCAATCTTTTAACATTGTAGTTCACTTAAAAGATGTCAATTACATCACTGTATGGGTTTATCACTTTGTTAGCTGGAATGTGTTAGTTAGGTGAAAGGATATGTGACTCAAACTGAAAAGGCAGACAAAAATCAATCTTCTAACAATGTATATTACTTAAAATATTCAATTACATCACTTGGGCCCCATATTAACAAAATATATACATGGTTCTTCAACTGGTTGTAATTGATAGGTGATGGCTTATCATACTGTGTACTCTGTCCTAAAATAAGTGATATCTTAAGGAAACCCGCTTGTGGAGTAATGAAGTGGCAAATTCGGTGTCTGTAAGGAGCACTACAGTTTATTTATGAATATGGCTGTATCACTTCTTAGCTAAAAAAATTTAGGAGAAATTGGAGTGGGGTTACATATATCATATTCCTATTGCTGAATAGTTCTTAGTTTCCTCTGGTTTTTAATAACTAATGGTCTAACAGACTCTCAACTGATAGAGGCGTTATATTTGAGAAGTCCTTTCTGCAATAATGAACCTTTATTAATTGCAACTTGAACATTACAAAAATAACCTTAAAAAGTTAAAAGTAGTTTTAAGCATAACTTTATTGATGATCAGAAGACTTAGGATGGTATGGGTTGTTCTTTGGAGTTTCGGATAAGGAGTGTTAGTTGAATTCAATTTGAAAATGGCTCCTCGTGTTCCTCAAAACTAGCTTTTTAATTACATAGTCATGATTTTGTGCTCAAAATTACCGCTTCCCTATATTAGCATGTCCATAGAGAATGGAGATTAAGCAGATTATAGTTTTCAACGTACTGCAATATTTTTAGTGCGGAGGCACGAATCATATAACATTTACGTAAGAGAATTCTGATAGTCCATAAGATGCATATCTGCAAGTAGGTTCTGGTGTGCTATAACGATGGGTTGTTGTCTAGGATTTCCAGTATAATGAAACTCCGGTCGCTTTTGCACATCTGTACTTACAGTCAATTATCAATAGGTTCTGGTCAGCTGTCACTTCTGTATATCTATAGAGACGGTCAGTTTTCATATTTCTATTAACTACTTCTGGCATTAATATTAGTTTGATTTGCACATATGTTTGCAGGCCTTTATGCTGGGTTGAGCACATGTCTTTAGACAATGAAACCGGATTAGATCCACCTGGTATAAGAATTAGACCAGTTTCGGGTCTTGTAGCTGCTGATTACTTTGCACCAGGTTATTTTGTTTGGGCAGTTCTGATAGCAAATTTGGCACGCATTGGATATGAGGAGAAAAACATGTATATGGCTGCTTACGATTGGAGGATTTCTTTTCAGAATACCGAGGTAATATGATGAACTCTTTTTTTTATACTAATTTTTTTAGCGTGGTATGAATAATTCTTGCATAACAATTAACTATGTTCTGGAAAACTAACTTGAAAGAGGCTGAAGCTTCGCTTTTACTCGTATGAAAAAAGTTTTGCTGTGAGCTGATGTTTTTACGCTTTTTCGTGATCCGGAATTAAAACTCTTGTGCTTTTACTGAGCTGCTGCAGAAATGTTATTGCTACTGTTCGTGTTTTAAAACCATTGATAATAAATAACCTAAACCTGAAATATGAGTTTGTTGCTCCTTCTAGTAGGTGCAAATAAAATTTCTGCCCTATAGGGAAAAAAACTGTCAAAATTATCTCTGATATAGAAAACATCTGTCAGGTACGTGATCAAACTCTTAGCAGAATTAAAAGCAATATAGAGCTCATGGTTGCGACGAGTGGTGAAAAGGTGGTGGCTATTCCACATTCAATGGGTGTTTTATATTTTTTGCATTTTATGAAATGGGTTGAGGCTCCAGCTCCAATGGGTGGTGGTGGTGGACCAGATTGGTGCGCTAACCATATTAAAGCTGTAATGAATATTGGTGGACCATTTTTGGGGGTTCCAAAAGCTGTAACGGGGTTGTTCTCTGCTGAAGCAAGGGATATAGCTGTTGCCAGGTTTGTTCTAATCAATATACTGTATATCTCTACATGGGTTTTTGCTCATGTAATTTTTTCCTCGTGGATTGGCTATTATATAATTTTACAATGCAAAAAATGATAATTTTGAGAATCAAACTGCATCTTAGTATATTGCTTCACAGCCTCTGAAATTGGCATGAACTTCTGAAATATATATGTCTATTTGGCCAACTGGTTTGTTTGCTTTTAACATTCAAATAGGACTATAGTAAGAAGGGGAAATGTTTAGAGGAGAGCGAAACAAATTGTTTCTTTTTAGTTCTTTGTCTTTATTTATGTTTGTATTGTCGCCTTGTCGATAAGAAGATTTGCAATACTAAAACTGTTCTAGTTCTAGTAAATGTATCAACAAAAAAACTAATCTAATGTACCCGCTTTTGCATTTATAAAGATTACTTTTGTTAATGCAACTGTTGTCTAAACTAGTTTGCATTTTTTTTTCAACCACTAACGATAACAAGAAGGTGACTTAGGTTAAAGTAGTGTAGTTGATGAATAGTTCCAAAGATCAAACTCTAATTACAGTAGTGGGAGACTTGAGGCATATGGAGCAGGATCGAGCGTATTATATAAGAGTTCAAGTTGTAAGATTTAAGAAAGCTTATCTAAGATTGTGTGTTGGACTGCAGTGACCATTATGACCATATGTAAGTTTTCTTTTTCAAAACATTTAGGAAGTCCCTCGGATTCACATCTATATCCAATTGGTGGAAAGCACCCAAAAAATGACTCTTTTGTATTTTTACGAAAGATGTGTTTTTCTCTTTTCACATTTTCATTGTTTTAAGAGCATAAGCGATATCACACTCAATATCTCCAAATGGCATTTTAGTTTGCTATCTATTTTTTACTGTATTTTAATTAATTATGCTCCTCATGCAGGGCAATAGCCCCAGGCGTTCTAGAAATGGATGTATTTGGTTTCCAAACATTACAACATGTAATGCGTATGACTCGTACATGGGATTCGACAATGTCAATGATCCCAAAAGGTGGGGACACTATTTGGGGTAGCCTCGACTGGTCACCTGAAGAAGGCCATGAATGTCGTACGAAGAAAAAGCGGAGCAATGATACAGAAACTGTGGCTAAAAATGGTAACGGGAATGGAAAACATGTGCATTACGGGAGACTGGTATCATTTGGTAAAGAAGTTGCCGAGGCACCTTCATTGGACATTAAGAGAGTGGACTTTATGGTAATGTGGCAATCCCAATACTTTAATCTCGAGTGCGACATGTTTAATTCTAACGAAAAAGACACTTAAACCTACAAATTCCCATCGCCTAGGAATCTAAATTGACACTCGCAAAAGTATCTTATCACTATTTATTTGAAATGGTGCACTTTTAGTCTCTGGAGAGTAAATATAGAATCCACATTCTCAAGATTTTTTCTGTGTAATCAGGTTAAGTCAAAACTGAAAAAGGGTAAAATTATTGAAATGGAGTCTAAGGTCATTGATTCTTAGTTTTCTTCTACATATTGTGTGAATTGGATGAAATCAAACTGTATTTGAAAATTCTTGAAAATGTTACCCAGATCCTCAATTTTACCCTCTTTAATTACTTAGATGGAAAATGAATCACGATGAAAATTCCAAGAAAATACTTGGTTATTAATTGCATTTTCTCCTTTGTCTAATACGGTGTATCTTTCCTTCCTCTCTGTTGTGGTTTACACTAGTGTATTCTTTTCTGAAGTTAACTTTTGTGTGTATAAAAATATTTTACGACTACAATCTAATTGCTTAGCTCCTTTGCTCATTTTCAAGAATTTCGGTTCTTGACAACTTTGGCCTCAAAATGGATCAATGTTGAACGAGCTTTAGCATGTAGTTGTACTTTACACACTTAAATTTCTTATAACAGAATAAGCTCATACTTCATATAATCATATTCAATTAACTTTTAATTGTTTGACCTGTAGGGTGCTAGTAAGGGAAATAATCTTGCGAACTCAACATGTCGTGATGTGTGGACCGAGTATCTAGATATGGGTATTGAAGGTGTAAAAGCCGTTGCAGGCTATAAAGTTTTCACTGCTAGCTCTATAGTAGACTTACTTCAGTATGTTGCCCCAAAGATGATGAAACGTGGTAATGCTCACTATTCATATGGAATTGCAGACAATTTGGATGATGCAAAATATGACCATTACAAGTACTGGTCAAATCCTTTAGAGACAAAGTGAGACTCCATTTCTCCCTCCCTCTCTCTCTCTTCATTAATCTCCCTCTCTTTTTTTCGGGTTCTCTTCTGGAAGATTATTGAGTGCTAGTTGATCTCCAAACTGAGGCATATGTGGATTGCCTTCTCAAAAGCTGTTCTACTTGCAATTGTTTTCAAGTTATTATAAAGATGACTGATCTAATTTATGGCATGCTTGTTTTATTTTTGTTATTCATCAAATCATTGTTCGATTCGGTTTAAATTTTCCATGGCTAATATTATTACGGAGTAACTTATGATTACAAATTCCATTGCCAATCTCAGTTTCTTACTTAGTGGCTAGTTTGGTTGCATATTTTAACGAATAAGCTAGAATTTCAAGGTTGAAAAAATGTTAGGTCTAGCCAAACAAGTACTTAAAGTTTTTCAGGCCAAATATTCAGAAAAGCGCAGCATTTAAACGAATTGGCCAATTGCACTCCGATTTTTAAGGAAAAACACATAAAGGTGATCCAAGGCTTTAGTCTCGCATAGTTTCACTTGTTCTTTTTTATGAAAACTAATTACTTTAAAAAATTTCCTCTGCATCTTTCTCTGACTCTCATCTTATATGATTACTGAAGTTTCGAATTAAAAAAATATATATTTGAGGATATCTAAGTATCATTACTTTTTCTCAGATTACCAAACGCTCCCGAAATGCAGATTTTCTCTATGTATGGAGTAGGCGTACCCACCGAAAGGGCATACGTATATAAACTCAGTTCAAGTGCCGAGTGTTACATACCATTTCAAATCGACACCTCAGCAGAGGGTTGGGAGGACTGTAATTGCTTAAAAGGTGGGGTTTTCTCTGTCGATGGAGATGAAACGGTCCCAGTTCTTAGTGCAGGTTACATGGCTGCAAAAGGTTGGAGGGGGAAGACGCGGTTCAATCCCGCAGGTATCCATACGTATATAAGAGAGTATAATCATGCCCCTCCAGCTACTCTTTTGGAAGGCCGTGGAACCCAGAGCGGGGCCCATGTTGATATTATGGGAAATTTTGCATTGATTGAGGATATTATAAGAGTGGCTGCAGGAGCTTCTGGAGAAGATTTGGGAAGTGATCAGGTGTATTCCGATATATTTAAATGGTCTGAAAGGATTAAATTGCGGTTGTAGAAGCATGGTGAGTTGCTTAAAATATTGTTGGATATCACATATACTAATTATAAACGTGCATATTCGCAAAAAAGTGACAGGGATGTAAATCAGTGTTTTGAAAATTTCTATTCTGAGCTGCTCAAAGCTCGCTTTTACTCGTATATGCAGGGAGAATTATTTATTATGAAGCTCCAAAACATACGGTTTTTTGAATAATTTTGGAGTGTTTCTTGTGCTCCATAACATATGAGTTTAAAACTTCTGCTTTAGTGAAGTTCTTATAAAACACCTGTAGCTATGGTTTCGTAATTCAATACATTACATTGATCTAAGGCATATTTATGGAGCTTGTTCAACAGATGCAAACTTTGAGGCGTTACATGTTTTTAGCGCCAAAAGTAGTTTTTTTCTGAATATGCCAAGTCATTGGCCCTGGAAAACATAATTTAGGTGCCAAGTACACTTAAATGGAGTACTTAATAGTTAATAGTATAAAACTTTATGCGGGAATGTTTGTCTATTGAATGGACCCCTATGTACTCCATATGTATAGCATCCTCAAACACCATCTACAAATGCAGTCTTGTTAATTTCTTTTCCTAGTAGGATAAATACTTATGCTGAGTCATTGTCCCTCACTAGACAGATAGGCGAATATGTGACAGTATGCTGAGATGTTGACAATCTAATCTTTAATTAAACATGTACAGGCATACAGATAGAAATTGGTAGTAGTAGTAAGCACATCGAGGTTGTTACACTCCTGCAGTTTTTTTATTTTATTTTAGTTTTTTTGCTCAAACTCTTGGCAATCAATTTCACCATTTTCACGTATATCATGGTGAATTGAGAATCTAATGATTTCTTTTCTCTTATTTAGCAACAGATGAACGACGAGTAGGGGTTTACTAGCTCCGAGGCTTATACTTGAGCACTAGCTGGTTACTGGGTGGAAAAAGAATGCGAAGGAATTTTGACCGAGCAAACTCAAGAACTGTTGAGGACCTTGAGCTGTCAACAAAGCTGGATTATGTGTGTATGTATGTACATAAATTACATAACTAAATATCAAACACACATTTGTGTCACCCCATATTTTGTGATGGTGTGGTGTTGCTTAGCCTGGAGGACCTACTGCTTTCGCTGATAAGAAAAATCTTGAAATTTGACATCGCCTTCAAGTCCCAGGGTGCTCGGGTTGAAACTGCATGAAATTTTGATAGTCTTGATTGTGTTTTTAGAACGCTGTAAGTAATGACCATTTAGCTTAGTTTTGTATTTAATTATCTTGGAGTTGTTCAGAATGGATGAAAGTTTGTTTATTTAAAAATGAACATAGAAAGTTACAATTCTCTGTGGTCTCGATAATAAAATTACTGGCCTCAGCTGGTGGATTGGTGGTTAGTGATTGTCCCGTGGGGTTTGTTGTCATTGCTGATGTATTATGAAATAGAATACTACTACTACATATTGTTAACGACTTTTAATACCCAATGTGACTCAACTAATTCATCTACTCATTTTGCTAATTGATTTTAGAAGCTTAATGATTACTTATCATCACTGTAGATGAAAAAACCTGTATAAATATAGCAGTTGACCTTTTAACATATCAAGTACAATGTTAAGATATTTTGAGTGTTTTTGACTTTATTTAATTAAGACCCAATTGTCATTCTAAATCTTGTAGAGCCTCGTTGCTCTAGCAATGAAAAACTATGTTGGATTGAAGAATCCTCAACTCTTGATATAATAACTCACAAGCAGTGTTAATCAAGTGATGACGAAAACTTTTGTTTTCATTTCATTTACAGGTGTTTGGTGCATTAAAAGTTTTCCACGAAAAATTCTATTAAAATCCAAATTTTTGTTAGTTCTTCAGATTTCGATAAAGTCGATGCATAAACAAATAAATATAATTCAAAACTAAACATAATACTATTTTCAATGAAAAACATCAAAAAAAAAAAAATCAAAGTCATAAAAATAAATAAATTGGTGAAAGTTTTAAATGAAAAACATCAAAAAAAAACCAAAGTCTCAAATATTAATCAAATAATTATATATATACTATCAGGAGAAATCAAAGGTAAACCTTCAACAAATTGTATTTTGTTTACAAAAAATATACGCAAGGTAAGAGAATGTATATAAGATCATAATACATTTAAGAGAAAATGGTACGTAAGTTTGATATATTTTGTTAGTCAGTATGGAACATGTTATACTAATTTAATTTACTGAATTATTAAAATCATGTTTTCCTTAATTACATGGAGTATATTTTCTTTATTGTATAAGAAAATTAATATAAATAGAAGGACATATCTATTATCTTTTTTAATTTTTTTTCTTTTGACATGAAGTAAGAAAATTGTTTTCACCTTTTTTTTTAGAGCAATCATTTCTCCCTGTTTTGCGCTTGATTTCGGGAAAATTTCCTAAAAAAAGTATTTTACATGTAACCAAACATCCGGACAATTAATTTTACCCATAAATGTTTACTTTCCACCCATTTTACATTGAAACAAACAGAGCCATCGAGACAACCATAGATGAAAATTGTACTTAATGAACTCATGGTCACCCGTGTCATTTAGAATAAATTAGGATAAAAAGAAAACAGACATGGGTGTATGATTATTGATTAGTGGTAGGCAAATTATGCTTGGTCAGACAGAAGAAAATTGACAAGAACATGAAGAAGCTAAATACATGATATATCACCATCGGAGGCGACGACACCCTCATAATTATGAAAATTAATTTTTTAATCATGTATTTTCACTAAAATATGTTAAAAACGATGATTTGAAACTCTATATTTTTATACAAAAAAATTGGCACACATAAAACGTTCGTGGCTTCGCAGCTGGACAAGTAGACTATAAAACAAATTACAGCCGGACATTAGTTTTGGATTATTAAAAAAGTTGCTAAGTATATTGTTGACTAGTTAGCAAGTGGAATAATAAACTACTAATCTATCCATCTAAGCAACAAGAGGAAGAGTTTTAAGTAGCATATATATATAGAGAGAGAGAGAGTCAAGAGAAAGTTTCAAGAAAGGAAACATGCCCAGTTTTCTCCCAACATCTCTACTTCTTGCTCCTTCCCACCATATTTCATGAGACTATAGGTCTATTTTTTTTTCTCAACCTTACATATTTACTTGGTCCTAGAATCTTTTTTTACTTATTTATTTGTTTATATGTATATATTTTTTTGAATTGGTCATGTACAGAACAAATATGTTTAGTTTGCTTTGTTTGTTTTCTTTTAACCTTATGTGTGTGGAAAATACTCTTTTTTCTTAAACAATTAAGTCTGCATTCGATCTATTGATTCTGATGAGATTTGCCAGAGCTTGCATATCTACTTGGTCCCCATTACTTGATTAAATTGAAAAGAGGGTGAATTATTCCAATTACTTGATTGTTTAAAAGAAATTAACCACTTAATTGTTCCAACCATCGAACTAAAAACATCCAATAATGTTCCGGTAGTTAGTGTATTTTTTTTATCACAACCTTTATTCTGAAGTTGAATAAGCAACCTTTTACATATTTTTTGCTAGTTTTCGTCAGCTTATATCACTAGCACCAGAAAAAGAAATAACAGTTTATTTTAAACAAAGGCAAATACTGGAGAAGCATTATGTGAGGGGAGGTTTCACATCGGAGCAAATGACTAACACATCAAAGAAATATTATGGCAAAAGCTCTATGATCTCTATGTTCAATGCCGTTGACAACACATTACAGCCTGAGTTGTACTTATCCGATCATTTAAGCTTCAAGTTGAAGAATTCAACTCTACTCTCTCATGAGACGAAGAATGTGATTTCATCAATTTCTGGTAGTTTTTTCTTGTTAGTATTTGTTGAATCATATGATTTACTATGTCTTGCATTTGGTTCAAGTATTGTGCTTACTTTTTTTTCATTTTCTCAAATTGTTTTTTATTATGGTTCGCAAAGCTGCAACAGAATGGAAGAGTGTCTGGCGATTATTGCTTACTGCTAGATTCGTTATCATCATCAAATTAAGCTTGATTCCAAGTTATTGCTTACTGCTAGAATTTTTTTAAAATAAATTATTTCAGCAACACTATCCTGGAATCTGGTGATAAGGCCCTTATTTTCCAAGAAAATCAAAAGATATTTGCATTCCGTTTCTTAGCGTGCTAAAGGGAACTCGGTGTCACTGATTTACTTTTTTCGTTATTACCCTATTAGCAAATTGCAGACAGTTATTTCACTTTTAACCAATGTTTTTAATTCAAGATGAAGGGTTTGGACAATACATAGAAGATCAAGAAAAGCCGTTTTTCTCTATGGGCCCTACGAAATTTGGTAATAATCATTCTCATATCGATTTTAGCAAGAGTGATGTAAGTTGAGCTCTTTTACACTCTCATTTTGTCCCAGGTGTTAACTTGAGCTTTTTAGTGGTATAGAAATCTTGAATGTTTTACATGTCATTTTCAGATTGGCAATCCTTATCCCTGTGTCAATTTCCATAGTCGTGCCTATGAATCACCAGTTCCGGTGAGTATTTTTAAGCTAATTTTATGCTTCTTTCATATGTGTGGCAGTTAATGTCAACATGCAGTCTTCTTAACCTTAAGAGCTTATTATACTGGTCTGTGTTCAAACATTTGGCTATGGTTCCTAAAACATTATCTTCTTTTTCATTTGTGTAACTGGATGTGGGTATTAGACATCCCTATCCCATTCGTGTAAGGTTTCGTTCTAGCTTTTAAACTCTATATTTTTTTTATTAACTATAAGATGCAACCTGATACCTTAAAAGTTGAGCCCTTCCGGTTTGGCCTTAATAAAGCTAGAAATTTTGAGCTGGAGGAACTCAGATTTGTTCTGAGCTTCAGAAGAGCCAATAAACTTGTCATTACCATTTCACTATTTGCAAACTTTGTTTGGTGTAATTTAGTCATTTTCCGTATATTTAGTCATTTTTCGTAATATTTCTTATAGAACGAAATTTCAACAGATTCAGCCACGGAACATTGAACTAACTAGTTCCCGTATCGCGTTGCCTCTTCTTGATACTTCTGGAGAAGCCCCTATTTATGTAAACGCAAAACAATATAATTGCATTCTTAGGAGGAGACTGATCCGTGCAAAGCTCGATGCTCGAAGAAAATTAGTTAAATCTCGTAAGGTAAGTACATTCCACTGACTATAAAACCCCATTTCTTGTTATCGCAATTCATGTCCCTAATTCAAGGGAACCAAACAACTCTATCTAGTCTTTCAACCAACCTTTGCAGATGTATCACTACTTTATAAATTTACCCTTCATATTTTGATTCATGGCTGATAAGTCATAGGGAGAAGGGAAAACTATAAATTTTCATAAAATTAGTTGCTTTTTGTAAAAAAAGAACACTTTTGGGGGGGAGATCCGATAAAATTGAACACTTAAAATGGAAGAGTGGAAAGCAATACTGGACTCTCTATGGAATGAAGGGAGCAATTATTATGCAAATTTGTACTTAAGTCGCTCGCCTTTCAAAACTTGCTGCATTTATGAGGACGATGCAGCTTTTCTTAGTCTTTTTGGAATGTTCACGGATGCAATTTCTTGTTACAATGACACATAATTTCACATTAATAGCCACATCATTTCTCCTCTTTTGTGAAAAGTTTGTTAATTCATTCGTTTTGGATTTAATGCAGCCATATCTTCATGAATCTCGTCATCGACATGCTCTGAACAGAATTAGGGGAACCGGAGGACGATTCTTGAGCAAGAATAAGAGTCAAGACTCCGGTCCGAATCTCAATAGTGGTTTCAAAGCCTTGGAGAAACCAAACCAATCATGTCAAAATGGTTACAATGATTCCGATTTTCAAAAACGAAACCAGTTATTTACTCCTTTTCCTTCTCACCGGAAATTTGCCATGCAAGATATCGGGGGCTAGGGATGGGAGTAACATTTTACAGCCAGGTGAAAACGTAGACCGGTACCTGGTGTACTTATCTGTGTACTAGTCTGGCTAAATAGCACTATTCCAAACGGAATATTGTTCCGGTCCATAGGGCAATACATCCTTGGCTATGTCACTCTTTTGTGACTTTCTAACTTGTGTGTGTAATCAGTTGATCTGCTACTAAATACTTTCGCTTTGGTCAATTTCTTTCTTGACATTACACTTCTACTTAACTGTTGGGTTCTTGTTTGGGATTCACTTTGCAAAATGCAAATAATCTGCTTTTTCATGTTCTAGTGGTTGAGGTCAAATTCATGTCCTTTTTATTTTCCAGATGTGTCGCTTTTAATAAGAGGCACAAACATAGTCAATTTGCTTCTTCGAAAAATCACTTTTTACTCAATTTGCTGTTAATTATATGCCACTATTTTATTCTTATTTTTGGGTAAAATTTCAGATAATCTTTATGTATTATAAATTGTTTAAACTTGTAACCCGCTCCCGTATCCTTTGATATTTTCAAATTAATCTAATGTAATATTCGACGCTTGCAATCAACTCTAATTTAAGAAAAAACATCAAGAAGTTGTGCTTCATGATTGTCTCCTTATTCTAAGTATTTCAAAATATGATATATTCTGCTCCAATTATAATTAATTATTTTTCTTAAAAAAATGATATTTTCTTATATAATAGATGTTTTTTTCCGTATACTAAGTAACTTGTAATGTGAAGACTTCTTCTACATATATGAATCCAAAAACATTTACGCAAAACATATCGTTAAGTTTTACAACCACATTTGGCGAGTGGCGATCGATTGTAAGAACGGGAATACAAAATTAAATGTAAATTGACTGATTTGCATAACATAAATAACACATGGGGTGATTTGCACAACCCAAAATTACAAAACATATCGTTAAGTTTTATAATAGTATTATTATTATTTTTGTTTTGGTCTTTTGCGTGAAAATATAACAGTGATATTATGTGAACCGCTTAATTAATGTATTTACATTAAGGTTTGATCTCAACCGTTGAACACACGAGTTGGCATTAACTCCTGGTTTGTTTAGACGTAGTTCTTAAGAAATAAGGTGGTTTATTGAAAGATTTTATTTCATCGAAGTTTTTATGCTTTAAATTGATATAAGTTGTAATAAGATCGTTACGATCATTAATTATTAATGAAATACTGAGTTTACCCACCAATTTATATATATATATAAAAGGTGGTTTATTGAAATTAGGCATAAAAGTTGAGCTCATTCAGGGAAAAAATTCTAGATTTCAAATCCACAAATTGAAACACAATCTAACCTTGATCTGAAGCTAATTACAAAAATAATAATAATCAGAAGCCACAGTCAAACAAGGCTTTATCTTCTTTTTATAACCGAAACAAGGCTTTATCTATACTACAGTAAATATTCTCTTTAGGGTTATTATCATTTACAACCTGTTATGTTTAGTCTATTATCATCCAACATCCATATATTTCAATCTCAATCAAGTAAGCCGTAAACTTTTACTAGTTAAATCACAAACGACTACAATTTATTTTCATCACTCGGTTCATTTAGAGTATTTAAAAATGAGCAAATGGAATTTTCACTCTATATTTACCCCAAGTTAACGCACTCTCTAAAAAAATGAAAATCGAATTTTACATCTTTGTCCCCAAACTTTCTAATCAGTTATAATAAATTGTCACGTCATGAAGTGCATCAATTCGGTCTAAATATTAAGCGCAATTCATTTCTCATTTGAGATATTTTCACATGAAAATGAAAGAACATAAATCATCAAAAGAGAGAGAGAGCACGCAAAATTCACATAAATTGATGGGAAACCATAATTTTATTAAAAAAAATATCAAAATGTTTCCCCATAACACATTTATGACGTGTTAAGAAGTACTCTTTCTTCTAATGTAGTCATGAAAGAAACAAAGTGAAAACAGTCGGATGCTACGGTCCCACACATTTTGAGAAAAGTTAATGAAAAGATAATAAAAAAAAGTATAAATTTTGATCAAAATCATTAATAAATAGCTTCCCCACCCCCATACTACGAAAAAAAAAAACTCATACATGATATGAAAAAAAAGTATATAGAAAATCGGGGGTAGCCATTTAAAATAGCATGATAAGAAAGGTATAGTAGTTAATAATATAGTATGAAATGATAATTTATTAAAAGTGTAGGGAGGTAATAGATGAAAACTGAAATTAGACAGAGTGGTTCACAAAAAGTCCTTCTCCTCTCTCAGTATCAGTATATCAATATCAATATCAGTGCTCAATCGAAATAAAATCATAAAATCTATTTATATTTCTATATATATATAGTTAGAAATTGGTGTGTGTGTGTGTGTGTGTGGAAAATGGAAAAAGAAACAAAATCAGTAGAAGAAGTCTTCATCGACTTTAAGTCTCGCCGCGGAGCTATTATTAAAGCCCTAACTATTGGTTTATTTCTTTTACTAATTACTTCATTTACTTAACACTTTCATTTTTACTTTTCCCTTTTGGTTATTCTTTATTTTTTTATAATTTACTCTAACTGCACATACACCCAAAAGTCCAATTAAATTGAGTTTAAGGGAGTTCTCTTTTTTTTTTGTCTAACTTTGTTTTAAATTATTACTAGTATGTTTTAATAGTCTCTCTCTCTCTCTCTGTGTGTGTGTGTGTGTGTGTGTTATTATCAAACCCCTCATTATAGTTTTATTTACATGTGTGTGTGTATATTTATATACATGTATGTATGTATGTATATGTAATTAATACTATATATATGTAGATTTATGATTAATTCTATGCTGTGGACTACTTAATATGTTGAAATTACTGATTCCTAATTAATATATATATATATAATTGACTGTAGTTTTGATGTGTTAAGGATAAAAAATGTTAATATACGGTAATTGCAGTTATACCCAAAAGTCCAATTAAACTGTGTCTGTAAGTGCACTTTTATGGTATGGAGTATTTAATATGTTCAAATTACTGATTCCTAATTAAAAAAATAAATATATAATTAACTGTAGTTTCAATGTTTTAACTATAAAAAATGGTTAATATACGGTAATTGCACTTATACCCAAAAGTCCAATTAAACTGTGTTTATAAGTGCACTTTTATGGTATGGGATTTACTGATTCCTAATTAAATAAAATATGTAATTACCTGCAGTTTTGATATTTGTATAAAGATTGTTAATGTACGCTAATTGCACTTATACCCAAAAGTCCAACTAAACTGTGTTTATAAATGCAATTTTATGGTGTGGAGTATTTAATATGTTCAAATTACTGATTCCTAATTAAATATATATATATATATATATATATATATATATATAATTAACTGTAGTTTCGATGTTTTAAGTATAAAAAATGGTTAATATACGGTAATTGCGCTTACCCAAAAGTCCAATTAAACTGTGTGTGTGTACTAAGTATATATATGTATTATATGTATGTGTTATATAATTATATAGAGTTAACTTAAGTAATACATTATTAACTAAGAAAATGATTGTTACTTGGTCCTTTGGTAATATTTATTATAAATTTATATTAAGGTTGAGATCGTAAATAGTTTTCCGATTTTGTTTATAAGTGTAATTTTATGTTGTGGAGTATTTAGTATGTTGAAATTATTGATTCATAATTAAATAAAATATGTAATTATCTGTAGTTTCGATGTTTTAAGTATAAAATTGTTAATATACGGTAATTGCAGTTATACCCAGAAGCCCAATTAAACTGTGTGTGTGTGTATACATTTATAGTATTGTTATAGGGGTATGGTATGATTTTGATATTTGTCTTTAAAAAAATATAATTACCTGTAGTTTCGATATTTTAAGTATAAAGAATGTTAATTTACGGTAACTGCACTTACACCCAAAAGTCCAATTATATATATATATATATATATATATATATTATATATAATTATATAAAGTTGACTTACGTAACACATTATTAACTGAGAAGTTGATTGTTACTTGACCCTTTGGTAATGTTTATATCAAGGATGGGATTGGCTAATGGTTTTAATGCTTATAAGTGCAAATTCTTTATGTTGTGGAGTATTTAATATGTTGAAATTACTGATTCCTAGTTTAAAATAAGAAAATTGTAATTTCGACGTTTTAAGTATACATTTTGTTAATATACGGTAATTGCGCTTATACCCAGAAGTCCAATTAAATTGTGTGTGTGTAACTATATATAGTTAACTTACGTAACACACTATTATCTGAGAAGTTGATTGTTACTTTGGCCCTTTGGTTATGTTTATATTAAGGTTGAGATCGGTTAATGGTTTTCCGATTTAATTCTCAGCTTTTGAATAATTGTAATTTTATGGTGTGGAGTAATTAATGTTGAAGTTTCTGATTCCTAATGAAAAAAATACAAACTAGAATTACCTGTAGTTTCAATTTTTTTAAGTATAAAAATTGTTAATGGTAATTGCTCTTATACCCAAAAGTCCAATCAAACTGTGTGTGTGTGTGTGCATATATACTTGTTATGTTATGCAATTGATAATATTGTTATAGGCTATTATTTGATTTTGATAATTGGCTTTTAAATTTTAATTGCAGATGCTGAAGATTTCTACCAGCAATGTGATCCTGGTTAGTTTTGATTTCTCTTATTTTTACCTCATTTGATGCATTCATTCCTGGGTCATGATTTATTTCTAGTGTTTTTTTCTTCAGTTACTTGAATGTACAGAATTTAATTCTTTTTTTGCAAATTTTATTGACTGTTATTCGTACTATTTTTGGGGGATATCTGTATGTTTACTACTACTGCTAGTCATACAAAGTTAGGTAATATTTTATTTTATTTAAGTGAAAGGGCTTGTTTGACTGTAGAATTGAGACTGAGAAAAGAGTTGGTTTCGTCTAAACTTCTAGCAATTTCAGGTCAACCAGAAAAAAAAAAGCTTTTAAGCTGGCTAGCCAAATACATTGCTGTTTCTAAGCAAATAAATTTGGAAGTTGTATTTTAAGCTGCAACCAAGCAAAGCCTTAAATATGTGCTTATGGTTTTCTTCTTCCACTTAAAATAATTGACTAGACTGGCTGTTGCTAACTATGAGATTTTTTTGTATAACAAACATATGATGAATTACATACCGTTTCTTGGTTTTTGTTAGTCCAAAATTTACAGAATTCATGTCATATTTTCATTGTTTTAGTTAATTTTAATACTTCTTCAAATTGTGATGTCTGACTCATTAGCTCTGAGATAAAACTAAAACTTTGTTTCACCAAAGCTGATACTTGTTGCTAACTAGAGAGTCGTCATTTTAGTAGCTTTGCTCATTCCTTTCCCTTGATCATGTGCTTTAAATAGGGTTAGTTTCATTTTTAGTCCTAAACTTTAGTTTCTGTTTCACTTTTGACCCTATGCTTTTCTAGTTTTGTATTACACAGTTCTAGTCCCTAAACTTTCTAATCAACATGTCTCATTTTCATTTACAATTAATTACATAGGAATATATTTTATGAGTAGTATATGTTTCTCTTTCTGTTTAACGAGGAAATAATGACATTAAGTTTAGGGACTAAAATTAAAAATGCACATTTTGTACAGTTCAGAGACTAAACCTGCATTTTACAAAAGCAAAGGGACAAAAGTGAGACACATACTCAATTTTAATAATTGAAAATGAATTCAAATCTTTGAATAGTGTACTAGTCAGTTGATATGCTTTATGGCACGTTTAGCTACTAACACTTTCCTTTTTGCAGAGAAAGAAAACCTATGCCTTTATGGGTTCCCAAATGACATATGGGAAGTTAACTTACCAGCTGAGGAGGTCCCTCCTGAGCTGCCCGAGCCTGCATTAGGCATAAACTTTGCTAGAGACGGGATGGAAGAGAAAGACTGGCTGGCTTTGGTCGCTATTCATAGTGACGCCTGGTTACTTGCTGTGGCCTTCTATTTTGGAGCTAGATTCGGTTTTGATAAACATGACAGGTCTTTTCTTGGTCTCTCAACCCAATTTACAATACATATATACATATATATATGTGCACATATATATATATATATATGTATGTATATAAATATAAACATGACAGGTCTTTTCTTGGTCTCTCAGCCCAATATATATCTATCTATATATATATATAATAATAATATATATTTTTTTGAAAACCAATATACCTTAAAAATATGCTATTATCAACCAAAAATTTTAACTCGAATATCTTACCTGTTGGCGTGGGTGCATTTGTAAAATATTCCTGTATGGATTGATCTACATATGGAGCCACGCCAGCGGGTAGTATTTTTGGGTTAAAGTAGTTGAAATTTCGGCTGGAGTGGTACCATATACTTTCCTTTTTCCTTTGGGATTTGTTTAGGAAGAGGAAATGGAAGTGTGCGAGGGTAATTGTGGCATATCCAGCTGTTTTAAACTGTCAAGAATGTTCAAATAGATCATACGGTTTATAATTCATGTGTTTAATTTTGTCATGTAAAGACTAAATTGCAATGGACATGCTGGTAGATAAAACGTGTTTTTTCTGTCAGTTGCCTGCTTGGGCAGTGGGTTTCCTTGTCATTTTGACATTATCGTTTTGATGTTGTCTTTTTCTGTATGATTCTTTTAGTAGCTACAAATCGAGAGTTATTTCACATGGTCACAAATCAGAATCCATTTGCTCTGGTTCACATTTTCAAGTCTGTTTTAGGGAACAGTTATTCAAGAAGAAAGCAAGCCTAGTTGGGTATCTGCTGTTAAGAAACATTTTTCACTAAAATCTAAGTGAATCCAATATATAGGAAGTATGATGAACAACTGAACATAGCTATGATAAGCAGCCTAGAGCTTCTCTGTTTTTTGATGTGTTAATCTAAAAGGATATTTTATGTATCTGGAATGCAGAAAACGTCTGTTTAATTGGATAAATGATCTTCCCACAATATATGAGGTGGTAACTGGGGCTGCAAAGAATGAAGTGAAGGATAGATCATCAGTCACTACCCATAACAAGTCTAAATCGAACTCAAAAGTGGTAAGAGAACTATTCCTTATTTGAGTGGGTTGTTAACTTATCGCATTCGACCATCGTAAAAGCAGAAGCTTGTAGCCTTTATAACTTGATCTATAATTTAAATAACTCAATTGTCGATGACAGACATCTCTGTTGAGACATGGTTCCTCCTTATTTTCCATTTTTTTATTCATGCATTAGTTTTTATATCTTTAGTCACGCCAATGGCCCTCTAGTTCCCGGTCGGAGTTAAACAAACTTATGCTCCTTCCCCTTCTGGTCTTGCAATCTTATTTGAAGAAACTTTTGACTATCTGACCACTTCAGAAAGCTTTCACTACTCACGATCGTTCTCTTCCTTTTCTTTTATGGTTTTATTTATTGTTTAACTTTTTTTTTTCCAATTAATAATGCCTTCAGGTTAGAAAATAAATTCATTTTAGGTATATTATGATATGCCTCAATTTTTAATTCCTCTATTCCTTGAAGTAAACTTGGAATGTTTTTTTTGTTTTTGAAACTGTAAATCTGGAAAGTTACAAACACTATAGGTCATGCATCCTTTTTCAGAAGAATACAACAAAACATGTTTCCTTATATATACTCTGCCACAGCCTATTTTGTTGGTTTTGTCTTTTCAAAACAGGCTTTTATCCAAGTTTCAATTTGCAGAACAAAGCTGAGAAGCCAAAGGATGAAGAGGAAAAAGTGGAAGAAGAAGATGATGAGGAAGACGAAGAAGAAGACGAAGAAGAGCACGGGGATACCTTATGTGGAGCATGTGGCGAAAACAATGGCTTAGACGAGTTTTGGATTTGTTGTGATATATGCGAAAAATGGTTTCATGGCAAATGTGTGAAGGTAACTCCGGCCAAAGCTGAGCACATAAAGCAATACAAATGCCCTGCATGCAACCCCAAAAGAGCCCGGGCTTGAAATTTATGCCCTTCAAAGCGGAAAAATTGTTTAGACGTTTAGATTTTTGTTCGTGTTGGTAGGAAGAAATTACAAATCTTGCTTTTATAAGAAGGGATGTAGTCCTAGCAAATAGGAACTGCTAAGTAATGAAGTCTTTGCACGCTTAGCAGTTAATTATCCCTTAAGAGAATTCAAGTAGCCTTTCTTAATGGTTTGCTTAATCTTTTCTATACTAGCTTGTCACTTGTCTTTTAACTCGTATAGGTGTCGAATTTGTTTCCTAAATTGGAGATTATAAAGCTCGTATTTGGAGAAGTAGATCCTCTTAATTATATTGAGATTGCTGCTGAGTTAGTTGTTGATGGTGTAAGGGCATTTCTTAAGTATTATTTATGTTTCGATCAAGAGTGCTTTTCGAATAATACAGTTTTAACTTTCATTTCACTGCATCGCTAGTTCCTGGAACCGAGTTATGCTTACTAAACTTATCAATGGGACTAAAGATGGACCAAATTGAAATATTTATGAAGTGTGGGTGTTATTTTCCATCAGTTTGTACGGCATGAATGTTTGTTCCCACTTTTTCCTTTTTTTTTATTTAGACTTGGTTTAGTGATGCATGATGGTCCTTTAAAACAGATCACTCAAAGTAAATGCCAACATAAACGATTATCATAAATGGTGAACCTAACTAGTTTGTGGTCTAGTTTGATTAAAGATTTTTTTCTCCTAATCACGAAAATTTTGAAGCAGTGTTTCTGATCTTTGTTATGTGAGGGGCGAGTTGATGGAGTTACTCGTTGGACGAGGTAGTGTATATTGGCCTTTATTTTACCGTCTTCCCAGCGACAGCTTAGTGTAATCTAACTCAGACCGTTTAATGTAATCTAAATCACCCCAGCTTAGATGTGTCGTGTCATACACCTGAAAGTCACCAAAATTCAAACTTTTAAAACCCATTCAGTCACTACTGACCATTTCATACAAATAAAAGTTTTAATGTATCATTTGAAAACTGAAACCATGGCAAAAAAACAAAGTGTAGCATTTAATACTCTTTATGTCCTTAGATTAGTGTCTCCTATGAAAATATGTGCAACTTTAACTTGCAAAAATCACATATCTAAATTGTCGAAATCAAAATTTTAAAAATCTTAACACATAGTTTAAATGTTAAACTATATGACAAACTTTTTACAAAAATTGTTTAACTCAATTAGATACATGATTTTTGCAAGTCAAACTTGCACGTGGTTTCGTAGTTGACACTTATTTAATGACGGAGGGAGTATAAGCGAAAAAAATCCGGATAAAATTTGTCAAGTGTGGACATTTTTTATGGCATCTAGCTACGAAATCTGTGACTGAAGTAGTCATTACCATCACCAATCCTGTCAACTCTTTTAACTTCAATATCAGCTTACACTTTGCATGAAATCAACCAGAGTCCTTTTTAATTTGTTAGTTCACAATTCAGTGAGATTTGATTTCAGTGAATGCTGTCAAAACTATAACAATTCATGTATGTACTGTTTAACTCTTTCAAGGTTTGGTCCTTTTCGTTATTTCGTTTTTTCGTGCTACATCCCAGAACTGTACACTACTCAAGCTAAAGTCATGTTTAGTTTATCTGGCAGGGAGAAAATAACAATCCTTAATGATGGACACACAGCACTCAGGCCTTGGCCTTTTTCTTTTTCCTTCTTTTTATTAAATGAAATCTTGTTAAGTAACTTATGTTGGTTTTTATCTGCCTCCTCCCGTGATTGTTCATTAAAATATTCTTGTTTTTAGTAGACTGTTAGTCGTGCATCATTTTTTTAACAAACTTATTTTGTGTTATTTTATGCATTTGTATGTCCGTTATCTTACGGTTTTGGTCGATTAATTAACAAAGTACATATTATATTTGGTGTAGAAAATTTTCAAACCACTTTTAATATACTAAGCTAAACAAACATAGAACAATGCCAAAAAAAATGGGGGTCTAATTGTTTAAAATCATAAATTAAGGGGGTTAAGGTATATGACACAAGTGAGGGGTGTCAAATGTAGTATCAAGTTCTCACGCACACAACTATTCCAATTTTGATTCTAGGTACATATATAACCTCTTAATTTTACCACAAGTATTGCACATAAATATCATTTTTCCTGTTACAGACCCTCAAAAAAATCCCCAGTTTCAGCTCTAGTTAAAAATTATTGGAAAAAAATTATTTTTATCTGTTACCAAATTTCAAATTAACATGAAACAAGTTCGAAACTACGATGCCGAGGCATTACCGGCGCAATCGAAGACATGGTGAAGCTTGAGCTCAAGAAACTTGAATCGTTAAGGAAGTTTGGAAAATCTGTTGATTTAATAAAATAAAAAAGCATGCGAATAATGAGATTTGCCTACTTTCCCAGACCCTTATTTCCGACCAAAAATCCGGATCAACAATGAAACTCCAGCATACGCTTCAAAGCAAACCACTGAGTGCTCAACAATGCGACCAAAATCCAAAGAGGCGGGGAAAAGTACAAGTGATAGAATTGCATTGTCTTCCCAACCAAGGCGGTGGCCATAAACCGACACTATTTGTTTTTAACGATTTAGATACCTGACTATTAAAGTTAACAATTGACGTACTGAACTATCATAATATTCACAATTCAGGTACTGCCGTTAATTTAGTTGGATGAAAATTAATTTCACTTTTCATTTTGGTCATATTATTTATAATTTGTATAAATTTAATCTTGTCTTTTTGAAACATTACAATTTTCAATATTTCTACTAAAACACGTACATATATATGCATAATAAGTATCTCAGTTTAAAAAAACGAAAATAAAATAAGTTTTAGATTTATGACATTCGAGCAAAAATTATTTGAGGTCACATCACTATTTGAATACTTTCATGAAAAAACGGCAAGAAAATTATCATTTTTTGTAAATAGAATATATCTGTTAAGTATTTATATAAAAAAATTATACACAAACATCATCTAGAATTGACATTATTTGCAATAATATGTATACATGCATTATATTATATATATTTTTATACATACATTAATATAACACATATATATATATATATGTGTGTGTGTATATATATATATATATGTGTGTGTGTGTGTGATATAATTATATATTTTTGAATTTATACTAAAATGAGACATTTTAGAAAATTAAGGGTTAGATTTATACAAGTTACAAAAAACATGACCAAAATGAAAATTGAAACTAATTTTCATCAAACTAATTTAACGGCGGTACCTGAATTGTAAACATTATGATAATTCAGTACGTCAATTGTTAATTTTGATAGTCTGATACCTAAATCGTCAACAACAGATAGTACAGTACACTAAATATTTTTTTCCCCAAAAGTGTAGCTTTTTAATGTCTTCCCTTCAACATGTGAAGAGAGGGAGTCCAAATCTTCTACCCCTTATTCTCTACCCCTTTCGTGCCCCCTTGATTATTTTCACTTAAATTTTAATTTTTCACAACTTATACCGCAACTTTATAAACTTTTATATTATATTGTATTCAAATTTTAAAACATTTGAACATAATATTGTTTTAGACAATTTTTTTAATATTCAATGTTTAATTTACACTAATTTATATATTTATTCCAAAATAAATTTTGTGTGGATTTTCTTTTAAAAATAATTATTGGAATGTATTGATACATGTATTATAGTAATTGTACAATTTTTTTCAAGTTTTTTAGAATATTTTTTTGGATAAAATAAGCAAGGGGACACGAAAGGGGATAAAGAAATAGGGTAGAAGATTTGGACTCGAAGAGACGTTGTTCTGAAATTCCGGTCCGAGCTATAGAACAAGTTAAACGTGTCCTCAAATTTTGCTAAGTTCTTAGTTTTCATGTTTCAAATATATAGTTAGTGTAACCTTTAAAAGTGATTATTGTTTTATATTGCATTTGTTTTGATCACATGTGTCTATTTGAAAATCGAGCTTCATATATGAGAACCTTTTCTGAGATCATATTTGTTCTTACAAATTTGTTTAAAAAGTTCTATCAAGTTCAAGTGTTGAAAATCCTCAAATTTTTAACCGATTCAGTATAGTTCAAACTAGTTAATGTATCAATTTACAAATGTTAACAACAATTCTACTGAAAGCTAAATTAGCTGCTTTGCTTGTTTTTTTGGTGTTTCTGATCTTGAGCAATTGTTCCATTGGAGAATATGAAGTGATTGTAGAGTCAATTACATGATGTTCTGCATTTGACCAATATGCACCATGACTGGACAGAGCAATTCTGACTCTAATTGTAATTACTCCTTTAGTATACGGGGATGCATTCAAATTTCAAACCGAGTGTATAAGCATTGGATCCTGAGACGACTCCTACGTCTCACATCAAAAATTAAGAAAAAACATTATGGATTGTAAAATAATAGCAACTTCAAATGTTGGATCAGCTATATAACAAGGCACTAATATTTAGCAGGGGAAAAATGAACAAAAATAACAATAATAATAATAATAATAATACTGGGTGTCTTTTGTTTGACATGAAGATAAAGATCTTAATGTTTTTATATGAATGATAAGCTCAAAGGAGACTGGAGTTGCTGTAATGATAATTTATTGTAGCCACTCTCATGTACATCATCCGGAGAACAGTGTGATCATCAGTTCTATTTCCATTTTCAGGTTCAACAGATCTTTTAAATAGCCCTAAATTTTGGTCCAGACTCCGTTCATCAGGTGCCGACAAACTTAGGAAGCCTTTTGAAAATCTGTAAACTGAAAACCGCATTTCCTTTTTCTAATACAACCTATTATTAGAAGGTGCTACAGTTTTGATCGTACTTTACCATTACACAAACACAAAACAGTACTCCTTATTTAAGCTTCCTAAGCAATGTAACAAAGAGAACATTTATGGGAAGATATAGCCTACAAAGAGGAACCACCAGAATCAAAGTACCTATTCGGTCCTTTTAAAACAACAGATATTAGATATGGATTTCCCAAACCTGTTACATACCTTAAGAAATTTATGCAAGTGAAATATGGAACACAATAACAGATATACCAACTATACACTTCCAGAGCAAGATATAATAGAGAAACATTAAAATTAAAGTAAGAAGAAGGAGCCTTTTCCAGACTATAAACACAAAATAAAATCAGATAAATTTCGCTTTCATCACCAACAACAATCCTATCACTACATTCTCTACTAACTAATCTTTCACCAATTGACATAGTAAAAAAAATCAGTGTTAAACTTTAATGATGCAAAATAAAGCTTTGTTCCCTCTCTAAACAAGTATAGAATATTATCGGCTCCTCCCATTTACAATTCATGGTTCCGTCACTGCTGTCAAATATTATTCCAATGATCCAAAAGGAAAAAAGATAAGAAAAGAACGAACAAATCTAGATACTAAAATAAAAAATTGTAAAAGTTCACCTAATATATAAAAGGTAAACACTGCAGAAAGATGTAAAATAACGAGGCGATATCACAATCCTGTATGCAAAGCGCATTAACTTTAAGTGAAGGTGGTGGTCGCTAGAGAAAGGGAAATCGAGAGAGAAAGCGTGTGAAAGATACATGCGTTCTTCAAAACATCAATGATGAAAACAGTAATAAAAAGTTTTTGAGGTACATGTGCAGAATAAATCACTTCCATGTAATAACCCAAAGGCAAGAAGAACCTAGGAACAGTACAGACCAAGTACAACTACATCACCATCTTACAACAATTTGGTTTTTCATACTATATTGGCAATGACCTGATATAACAAACCTTTAAACCCAAATAAATAAATATATGTAACAGAAGACCCTTGTCTATGTGACAAGTTTCTTGAAACCAATGCATGCCCGTGCTATGCAATTAGGTCAAAAATAAAGGGAATACCAAAACACTCCCTAAAGAATCTCCCACACAGGGATATTCAAATACAAGAAAAGAATGGACCAGAAACCTGTCCAGAGATTGGTTTCCTTGATAAGTGAAACTAGTTTTTACTATAGAAAGATGTGTTGAACCCCACGAAACTATATCCACAGTTTACACGTATTATGTATGTGCAGAGTTTGTTACTTTAGTGAAGGTTGCAGGGATTTGGGGAATAATAGGACGACCCTTTAATATATTTAATCCGTGCGTTGATGAAGAAATGCAAACCCTGAATTTTCTCGAATCAAAGGTGGAGGGTCAATATCTGCAATCTCGACTTGTTTCATCGATTTGGAAATGTCATCCACGGAGAAGGGGATACTGGAAAAATTAATCATTCGGAAAAAGAGTTCATTAGTCAATATTTAATGATGGGGATGAGGAAAATTAAAATGAAGAATTTCAAGTTAAATCTTTTAATCAAAATCTTACCTTGAATCGTCGTCTAGCAAAAACGAACTGCTTACAGCGTTGTTAGAGTCCTCTGTCATCATAACCCTCATACTTGAAATAACCTGACTTGTTAAAAAATATAACATAATGAAATAAACAAAATACAGAAGGATTAATTTGAGGAAAATACAGAAGGATTAAGACGCAATACACATTGCAAATGGGGCCTAAGGATTGTACTCGTCAGTTACAAAATGTCTGAATATAATAATGACTCACGATAAACCAAATTTAACTTACATCTGAAGACACGCTGTGAGTACCGTATTTGTCATCCCAGTACATTGTACTGATCCTATATAGTTGCTGTATGCTGAGAACCTGAAGCACCGTTTAAAGAAAAAATTGAGAGATGAAATTGGAAAAAAAAAAAAAAACGAACAGAAAGTTGATATGGGAGACATCACTCACAGGGCAAAGTTCTTTTGTTATTTCATTCAAAGTCTTTTTGGGCTTTTGATGTATAACCTGTGTTGTGAGAAAATGAAAAGATGAAAATTAGCATGTAGAAGTGCGTGGCAGCAATGGGAAAGAGGCAAATGATTCTCATCTTACCAAGAATCCAACGGCCTGTCTAATGTGCCTCAGTTCATCCCAGGCTGTGCCCGCATACTGATAGCAGAGATGCAGAATAAAAAGGTCTGTCACACTAATTCTAAATAAATAAATAAATAAAAAGATGAATAATGCACAATGAAGGTTACCTCCTCACTTGCATCTTCACACCATTGTTCAAGTTCAGCCAACCCCGATTTAACGTACTCCCCATTACTGAATGAGCAACACTCTCGTCTCAAAAGAAGACTGTCAAATAGGACAATGAAAAGAAAATATTAGCATATCTAACATGGTGCGGAAAACCAATTTGAGAAACTTTCAACTATCAACCTGTTAAAGAATTGCACATTGATGAATGAGAATATCTGAGTGAAGACTTTACGCACTAAGAAGGCGGGAACCTGTGAATGCCAAACATATTAGGAAAGTAGTCTTGCTCAAAAAACTTAAAAATTAAAATTTATTGAGGTATAGTACTCACATAATTTGCTTTCATCATCTTTAAACAGTTATTGAGGCTTTTCACAATGCTCTGCCAATGAGCAATGAGAGCTTGTTGAGCAACAGCACTTGCTTGGGCTCGTCCCTTTACTAAACTCGCTCGAGATGTCCTTGGTGCCTGAATAAGGAAAATATTTACTTAACTTTGTATTCATAGCTCAGAAGGAAGTAATTATCCGACAATCCATTATTGCTTAAATCTCGTTTGGCCCACTTGCTATAAGAAATTATATAGACCAATGTCATCTGTACTTGGCCCTTTATCCACTACTTTGGCTTAGACAACAGCCTATACATATTATTCAAAAATCTCAATCCAATCAGTATAAAATATTTGGTTCTTAAAAGACAAATAAAGCAAGGATGAGTGATTCCACGCTTTAAATTTATTACATTGAATGAAAACAACGTTGCCCAATTTTTAATTTTCCAACAAATTAAAGAGGATTACCAGTTTGTTAAATTGTTCTATCCTTCATGTTATATCACTGTCTGCTTTAAGATCTTAGGCTTTATAAATGAGCCCAACAATACAAATCAAACTCTCTAATACACCCCTTAAATTCAACGGTTCCCATATTAACCAGAAAGGCAAACATATAATTACATAACAGAAACTAAACAAATTTCATAAGAGTGAGTACCTGTATACACAACCCAAGCAATGGGGATATTTCTTTCTTCAAATTATCCCTTATCATTCCATATATTTTCTCAAGGAAGGCAGTGAGCTGCTGCTTAAATAGTAAAGCTGGATATTTGGCCTCAACTTGTCGTAAATCATCTAGTCTGCCAAGCACTCGGCCGTTAAGAAATGGAAGGCCAGCACTTTGAGGAGAAGCTCGTATACCCTAAAATAAATTTATTAACAAGGTTAGAAGGCATAGCAGACAACCGTATATATTTTTTGGTAATAAATTTTTAAGTTTTAAAAAATAGTCTCTGATCCATACTTGAGACATCCTCCCAAAGAGAGAAGCTGATCCAGCTCTGCGCCTTTGTGGAGTCATGCTAGCTGCTCCGCTAGCTTTAAGTGTATGTTGAAGCAGCAACAACAATGTTGATGTGTTTGACAGCCAATAAGCTAACACGTCCTTGTTATCTTGAACCTTCAAAAGACCCAGTTCTTATTGTTAATCACAAGCGATTATCAACTCACATTTTGAAAAAAAAAAACAATCTATTAAAAACATATATCTCAAAATTTCTCGTTTGGTTATGTATTTCTTCATTAATTCAAAGACGTGGAGAAAGAAAAAAAAATTGATTCCAGTATCATAGTCATTACCATATATAGCTATAACCTAAAACAAAAAATTACCATTTTTTTCTTTAGTACCATTTTGCTTATCCATTCTATAAAAGGGGACATAAAATTAATGCCTTGACAGGATTTTGATTTTTTGTTATAAACCTCTTGAGTGGATTTTGTCAAATCATAAAATTCTACAGTAACTTTATTTTGATCAAAATAAATCAAAGGGTCAAATGAGGAAATTATCCATTTCTCGCGTTGAATTTTCTAAAAGGGACAGAGAAATTCAAACTCCCCAGAAAGGAGTAATGGACAATTAAAAAATAACACAGAGAATAGGACAAAAGCTGTATCGAGTCTATTGCTGGCAGGTGTGGCGTATCATAGTAGAAAACAATATCTTTATACCTCAATGGCTGAGGCAATGGTTTGTATTATACGATCAAATACACTTGTTCTTTCGACTTCAAAGGATCTCCAGTGAAGAAGACATTTATATATAACACACGCAGCAATAGGCTTCCCTCCTGAAAAGCCCAAGTCTTGTGTAATACACTTGATGAGCAGGTCCTGAAATTCCTATTTCAATAATATTGATTCAATTACTACTACTTACAATAAGGAAAAAAATTCCTAACAAAGATAAAAATGAAAAGGATAATGTATGGTTAATCGGGACAAACTTGCTGCTTTTCGTTAAGAGATTTCTGTGGCGTTTCCTCAAATTCAGGACCACGAGGATTTGACATGGCAGGCGTCATATCCTGACATGAAAAATGGCAAACTGCATAAGAATTCTAAAACTTGACAAGTTTGGCAGAAACTAAATGAATTAAGTTAGTAAGAAATTCTCACTGGTATATTCTTAACATTTCCGTTCAGAACACTGCTACTTTCAGAAGTTCTCTGTAACGCATGATAAATATTTCAGAATTATCCATAAATAGTGGGAACACAAGTAGGAACAGAAACATATATTATTCGCAATCATAAATTTAGCCTTTATATTTTGTTTCTTTAAGGGTGTTTGTGAAAGTCATTGACCAAGGAACCTTTTTTTTTTTATAAGCCATTGACCAAGGAACTTATTTGTATAAGATAGTACAATTCAAAAAACAGTACCTGAAAAATTGTTGATCTAGGCCGTGCAGATAAAGATTTCCCACTAGGAGACATAGCCAATGCTTGCTGACGAAGTACTTGATTTTCTGACTCCATATTGGAGAGTTTCTCCTCAAGCCTAAACACAAAAACCAAAGAGGGGTGCAAGGATTATCACCACATCAAGATAATAGTTAGGATCTATTTTTCCTCTGACAAAAAACATTCCATGTAATATGGTTACTCAAAACATCCTACATTATTTTGAATTCTCAAATCACCCATTGTAACGTTAAAAAATACAATAAAAATATTTAAATAAAGCACCTCTGTACAGAATCTTGAAGCTGACTGGCTTTACGATCAGCTTCCTCCAACTTACTGACCAGCAGTGCATTTGTTTGCTCAGCATCTCTAATAGCCTTCCTAGCTTCTTCAGCTGCCTGTCTTTCTGATAATAGTGACGCCTAAATTTATAAAATCTCCCCCAAGTTAATCAATACGGGAAAAACAAAAAATGGCAGGCAAATATGATCATGCAAAACTTGCACTTGAATAATTTTGATGCAACTAACTACAATCTAGAAAACAGGTGTATCAGTGTATGGGATGAAGCTTGGGAAAAAATGTTTTGGTACAGTAGCGTACACATTTCGATTTTGTACACCAACCTACAAAAGCGTCATAATTTCTGACGAATTTAATAGATTAGAATGGAAAACAACCATAAATCGGGGAATTACATAGCAAAAACCAAGAATGGGGACCAAAGTACCAAAACAAATATATTGGGCAAACCATAGATTGGACTAAATTAGAAGAACGTGATAGTGATAAGCTACTGTCAAAATATATAAAATAAAACATTGGACAAAAAGTCCCATTCCGTAATTAACAAGTACTCTAAACCTATGATTTTTTTTCTTTGGTACACTAAGCATACTAAAACCATCGAGAGATGTAACGTTATTGTGCTAATTGCCATCTTTTTAGGTCGGTGTACAAAACCAAATTGTTGTGATACCTTGCCTTAGTGTATAAAACTGTGATTAATCCCTTGAAACGTTGAGGGTCAAATTTGATATCCTAATACTGGTGAATGTGCAGGGATACAAAGTCTCAGCCGCCGAATTATCTAACCAACCATCTACAAAACTGCAACGAAACTTTTTGCATAAATTGATCGAACGCATGTGTACCTTAACACTTTCAACTTCGGCGGTTAATGAGTCTATCTTTGCTGTGTCTTGAACTATGACTGGGGTTTCTTTAATTAAAGGGGGTGCGTCTTCAATAGCTTTTCGGGCCGCTTCTAATTCTTTTAAAGCTCTGGCCTTTGCCTCCTCAATTTGTTCTTCCTTAGCAAGCAAAGCCTCTTGTAACTTTGCAACTTCTTGAGCCTTTGCCTCCTCAAGATCAGTCTGCATAGAAAATTTGTTAGAAAACTCAAGTCGGGTTACTATGCAGCTTGAATTGAGACATATCTGTCACAACTCTCGATTTAATCAAATGGACACTCTCAGTTCTAATGAGCATATGAAGAGAACTTTTGTACTATTTTTTAGTTCCTCCATCCCATTTTATAAGGATGCCCCATTTTCTTGGGGGGTTTTTTCCAAAAATTGGCAACACTTTCCCTTTTCACCATCTTTATTTAAAAGTTTAAAGTAATGATTTTACAGTCACTAAGGGAAAATATGTAATATTAACATAAAAAGATGAGCAATAATGAAGTTTCCTTGTGCATTTAATTTTCCGTATAGCCCAACCAATTTGGGACGGACGGATGAAGTATACAGCACCAGGTCCCCAGTGTAATTCAGAGTTGACATATTGACAGTTCAAATTTGTTTCCTAAATTGGGGTAAAAGTGATAGATATATAGTGGATAAAGCAAATTAACCAGTTGCATACTTCCCGAAAAGAAAAATAACTAAACCTCAATGATACAAATATTGTCTAATTATTTAAATAACGTGACAACTTGCTCTAGTTCTACAACATAGTCACAAAGTGACGTATGACTATGAAACAAAGATTAGAGAAATTACCCTTAGCCTCTTCTCAAGCTGCAAGCGCCACGTAAGTTCCTCCACTCTTTTTTCTAATTTGTCCTTCGCTTCTTTAAGGGCCCCAGTTTCTCTAGAAGCCTGTGAGGATTTGCATGGTAGTTAACAAATGAAGCTAAGTTTGTACTTCACCAAATATATCACTATAATTTCAACTGAAAAGAAAGAGAGAGAAAGAGTGAGAGAAATGCTTGAGTGACAGACCATTTTAAGCATCCTGAGCTCTCTTCGAGCAACTCTTTGTCTCCACCCACATTGAGTAACGAGCGCGGCTTTTTGAAGACTCGTATAATACATATATGCATTGTGACAGCGCAGATAAGCCTACAAGCCAGCAACGAAGAGTATTCACTAATTACTACCAAAGAAGGCAGTGTTTGGTAAGGTGCACAAAGAAAAAAAGCTCCAGGAAACACATTAAGCAGATAATATCAAAACACCCATATTCTCAAGACAGAAGGTTACTCCCTCCATTCCTTTTGTATTCATGTTAAGGAAGTTTTTCCATGTTTTAAAGTATAACCTCACTTTTCAATTATATTTCTTTTTGACCCTTGGATTTATTTTGATCAAATAAAAATCATCATAGAATGTCTACACTAGGAAACTTAAGATACAGGAAAACTATTAATTGAATGTCTACAAAAAATTACTTTCCCCAAGATGGTCAATCAAAATGGAACAGAAGGAGTATTTCTTCAAAAACGGAGATGAATAAATGTGAAACCAAAGGAGAATTTAAAAAATTCAGTGGTTTCGATCTCATCCCCAGTGAGAACAATACTATTGGGTGAAAGGTCAAAGAACCTAACCAATCATATCATACGTATCTGAAATCAAATAAAAGGGAAAAATGAAAAGAAATGGCACCTGAATAACTATTGCAGCCTTAGTTTGCTTCCTAAATCTAAATTCATTGCGGGCAGTCATGGCCCTTAAACCTGTCTGTATAGTTATTGCAGAAGACCGTGACATTGAGTATGACTTCCTGGTAATATAACGCCGGAAATACTTTTGTATCTTCAGAACAGCTGCTTCCTTGCGTAACTGCTCATATAACTTGCAAGCCACCATTGCTGATTAAGGGGGAGAGAATAAAGTAAATAAATGATACCACAGAAATCACGAAAAAAAGCTTAGATGGAGGGACATTAATATTTGTAGGTAGCCATCATATAGTAAACATAATCGTAAACTGGTTAACTTTCTTAAAAGAACCATTAAAATACTCTTCTTGCCCATACTTCCCCTTCCCCCCACTTGCCAAACTTTAACCTTTAATCTTTTTCCCAAAGTATTACTAAATCTTGTATCAGATTTAACAGAAACTTGGTAGAATACCAGCTTTTGAAAATCAAGTTCAAATCGCTTGCTTATCAAGTTCAAACTCAGAACTACCGGTTTTACTGAACATAAGAAAGTCACCTCGCCAACATGACTGCAACTGAATAGCAGCTTCACGCAATGAAATAAACTCCTTGCGAGCAATGTACGTGCGGATTTGCCTCTGAATTCTTTTAGCCGCATTTCCAAGAACCTCTGCTCTTCTAGTGTCCAGCTCAGCCATTTGACCAGCTCTCAGGAAGACCTTTGTCTTGCCTATCTGCCAAAACAAACCACCTTGACTAAATATAGAAACATAAATCAACAAATATGGTAATTTTAAGAAAGTCATTTTTTAGGAACAAAAAACTAAGATTTCATGTCATGTCATGTCAGTATAAAGTTTGACTGTAACATTACCAAAAATGAAAAGAATGGAAAGATGCAATAAAATAGCATGACTACCTCAAGGCAGCAGAAATTGGAAAACAGCTATGCATAGTGTAGATGCAGCACGTATCATAGTGAGGTTAAGAAAAAAAAAAAAAACAGTTTACCTGATAACCTTTCAGACCCATTTTATCAAGAATCATCTGACATGCTACTTTGTCATCATAGCTGCATCAAAAATAACCATAATTACACAAAGAAAAAACCATACACAGGACAAGAAAGGACTGAAATATATGAAACAATAGTAAAAAAAAACATATGTGAAGGATTTTTAATTATGAAAAAGACTTACTTTCCCTCCAAGACTTCTGGAGCAAGAAGTCCAAAACGAAGAAGAAACTCGTAAAATGTTCGCCTAGTGGGGTACCCTGCACAACTGATCCTGATTGCCTCGAGAACGCCCTACAGGGTAAAATATGGCATGTGCCACGGATTTGAATAAGTAAGTTGAGCAGAGTAAACATGTATATGCATGTTAGAACTACTTTGGTTCAAATACAGGGTTTTCGTACTTACACCACAACGTAACTGTTGGATGATATTTAGGTTTTCAAAGATAAAAGGCTTAAGGACATTGTTCGGCTTTACGCATCTGATATAATGAGGTTCGGTTGAACTCAGTGTCTCCATTAAAGATTGAAGTTGTATCTGCAAAATACAAATATAGCAGATCAGAAATTTATCAAGGTAAGTCTATAGTGTTTGTTTAACAATTACGATTTCTAGTCGTCAGTTAGCACACAATAACACAAACCAAAATCAAGAAATTATTTAACACGAAAGAGAAGTAAAAGAGAAAATGCATTTAAAAAGGCAAACAAAGCAACTGCGGAAGTGCCTCTGAAAATAAATCAAGGTAAGTACGAAGCAGGATATAGCACCACCATTCGATAAACAAACCAGTGAAACATAGTTGATCATGTCTCAGTTGAGACTCTACTTGGATAAGTCATATTTGGATGTAAAGATCGGCATTAGTTGATGGTTACATAAGATTTATGTTACAAAAAGGGAGCAGAGGTTTTGGCAATATATAATTTAACCTTTTTGCCAAAAAAAAGGGGGAGCAGAGATAAATATACTGTATTATTTATATTAACTAGTCCTAGAAAAAGAACCTTAAAACGTGAACCAATGGATGAAAATTTTGATGATTTTGATGATTCCTCTGGTAGTGCAGGGAAAAGACCGGCTACAAAGGGGCATTTTGCAGCAGTTAATAAATCTTGATGTTCTGCTACTACGTAGTCCTTGTTTTTGTCTAGAAACAGATCTGCTTGATAAGAAACCTGTAATAAAAGGGAGTTTTAGCAAGAATTATCATGAAACAAGAGGAGAAAAACATGAATGGATGAAATATTGTTGTGCTTACTTCTCCTGCGTAGTGAGATATAGTGAAACTTGTTCGAGAAAGCTTTGGTTTCATAAAGCGCTTGTTCTTGGCAAATGTCTGGTACAACTTCTGAGCAAAAGTTTCATGAGTAGACTTGGGAAACATACTGCAGTTGCAAAGTAAGCAAAACTCATATAAAGGAGACCAAACAATTAAGAGAGAATCATTCAGTCTTGATAGTATTATACATTCATTCCCTCATATAAGGAAAACAGAAGTGTTCATCGGAACACGAATCAGAAAACCTTGCAAACTAGAAACTATTTCATAAACATTGAAAATTTGAATATTAAGTAATCTTAAGAAGGCGAACTTACCATGCTTCATCTAATAGGGCTATGATTCCTCCAGGTTTCTGCATACAAAACAAAACTCCCCGATTAACAATTAAACAAATGCAGAATGAAAAATTAAACAGTGGGTAGAAAAAACTTCAAACATAATTTGAAAAGAAAAAAAAACAAAAATGGCAAGAAGGAGCAGTTACACACCTTCTCAATTAGATCTAGCACATCTTGATTATCGACAAATTCTATATAGCTCCAATTGATTTCTTCTTTGGTGTACTCTTCTTGTTCCATCTTAAATACATGCTGCAACCACACAACAGACGAATATCACTAAGTGAGACACAGGACACCATGAAAGACATGAGCTCTAAAACTCGTAAAACCATACGCTAACCTGGTTGAAATGTTGCTGCAGCTTTTCATTGGTGAAATTGATGCAGAACTGCTCAAAGCTACGACATATTTTACATATGTTAGCACAACTTAAAAAAAACATTGTTTCATAATAATGTTCACAAAATGAATTACCTATTATGCTTGAAGCTCTCAAACCCATAGATATCAAGTACACCAATAATCGACTTAGAGTTTGGATCCTGCCCAATTGAAACGTTTATTTTCTCCACAATCCTATGGGAAGTAAATGATAAATAGTAAGATATTAATATGTTGGCAATTTTTTAGTTTTGTAGCTAAATAACCAATCAATTTAATTTACCCACCAGTCAAATAAACGAGAATATATTGTCTTAGCTAAAGCATCACGACTACCCAGAGCAGCAACAGGATCAAGAGTTCTCGTTATTATCTCCTCAGGAGTCACCATTACACGCTGAATCAACGCATCCTTCAAGCTCTTAGCATCACACCTGGAAAACAATAAATCGCAAAAAACTGAAGTTTTGGTGTGCATGTATGATATATTTAAATTTTAAAATGCACAAATAAGTAAATTTAAAACAGACATACTTGAGCAATTGAGCTATCATATTAAGATGGAACCAAGACTTTTCATCCTTAATAACAGAAGAATCTATCTCCTCTCCCTTGGCAAATTCAACGTTACCAAGATGCAGGACTGCAGCCACAACTCTGAAAATTGCATCCTGAAATTTTTCATTATGTGGTCATATTAAGAGATATAAGTTATTTTCCAAAGAATTCTAATATAAAAAAACTTACCTGCTCTTCCTCGCTGATTCCAACAATATCCATTGCTCTTCTGGTAGCAAGATACTCTTCAGCATCATCTACTCCGTCAAGTTCAAAACACTTGGACTGATTTAAGTAATGAAAGGATGTAGGATCTTCCAACTTATACTTCTCACGGACCTAAAACCATATGAAATTTAAAATATTCATTTGTGATTTGTCGGAGAATAATTCCTAATTATACGTATGATTAAAGTGTTCACAAGCAAAATGTACAAATACAGAACTAATATCAATAATGAGCCACTTTCTTTTCTAGTCCCTAAATTGTGGTCACTGTCCCACTTTCATCCCTATATTTTTGAATTAGGCAGTCCCTCAAACTTTAGGACTTAATGCTTTTTTGGCCTCCCAAACCTCACGCTGTTAGTTTTTCCGCTAAGATTGGAATTAACGTTATTTTAAGTAGAAATAGAATTATTTTAAAGTATAAAATATTCAAAAAAAAAATAACGGAAAAACTAACAGTGTTAAGTTTGGGACCAAAAAACTGGTTTTTTTTTTAGCCAAGGACGAAAAATGCAGAACCTATCAAGTACAGGGAAAAAATCTGTGAGGTACCAAAGTATAGGGACATAAATGGGGCAATGACGTTAGTTTAGGGATTAAAAATGAAATGAACCCATAAACAAATTACCTCAAGTGGTGCTGCACAAAGTAGATAAAAACAATGGTAGTTCCTTTCAGGATCTGAGATCTGGCAAACACGAGACCTCTCTAGCAGGTAAGTGCGTACAGCTGCCCCAGATATCCTCCCGCTTTTGTCAAACTGTATCTCGACAAATTTACCAAAGCGACTATATATATCCGCCATAACATAAATAAGAAAAATGTCATTTTTAAGTCAAATAATTAGTAACTACCACATTTAATTTTACAAGAAAAGCAGTTCAATAACAATACCGACCTGGAGTTATTGTTCCTGACTGTTTTGGCATTCCCAAATGCTTCAAGAACTGGATTGGACTGTAAATTTTAGATCAACACAATGAGGTCTTCCACGAAGATGGCAATTGAAAAACAAAACTAGATAAAAGAAGTGGCAGGAAAATAACCTACTACTTTACCTCCAAAACTTGTTGTTCAACTGTGCGTCCTTCAACACCTGATCTACCTCCCAAATGAGCTAGATATCTCATAAGCATCTTTGTTGTCTCAGTTTTACCTGCACCACTTTCTCCACTGACCAAAATTGAGTTGCTTTTCCCTTCGTTAATCATTGCCCTATGTGGAAAAGGTGAAATATATCTGTAAGGTAAAAGCAAAATGACTAAAAGAAAAATGATAATCCAATAACTACTACTACCTATATGCAACATCGGCAACTGCAAAAACATGAGGACTGAGCTCTCCAAACCCTGCTCCTTTATATTGCTCCATCATGTGGGTATCATATAAATGAGGCAATCTTTGAAATGGATTTATTGCAATCAAAATGTTTCCAGTATACGTCTGTAAGACAATTGAAAATAAGTCAGGAAATGTAATTCGGCTATTGCTAACTTACCCAACAACATCTACTTGGTAGCATTTTTTCCTCAAATATCTACTTGCATAATATACTTAAAAGGTAAAACTAAGAATCTCACATAGATTTCATTGAGCTCATATCTGGCTGACAGATTTTGTAAAACTCCTGGTTCATGCAAATAAGAGAGCTTTGTCATGTCATCTACACCTCCAGGAGAAGCTTCTGTATCCTTCGGAAACACTTTTGAAATGTTTGTGCAAACCTGTAGTCAGTTTTCTATCTCTTGAGATTCATAATATACATGTGTAACTTGATAAAAATCAGCATTTTTTTAAAAGAATAACAAAAATATTTAGAATGCTAAAGTCCTAATATCATGCAAATGAAAACTTGAGCCAATGTCAACAGATATTTACTACTTGAATCTTGAGTGAAGAACTAACATCTTAAAAAGAAAAAAGAAACCCAAGATTAAGCATCCAATTATAAATTCTAGTTTCCTAAAATTGAAAGTGGCGAAGGGGTACCAGGAAAGGGAAATGTGTAATATGAGTGGACAAGTTGGCATAAAGATCTACTTTCAGTTCTCTTGTGGAAAATTAAGTAAATTAGTTCTCAACAAACGAAACCTAAATCCCCAAACAGCTCCAAAATCTCTATAAAGTTGATGAGGTAGAGTGTACTTCCACAGATAAAACCCTAGAAGAGAAAGGGGTTAAAGAGCGAAAAAAGAAGCAGGACTCTTTTCACCAACCTAACGCCTTCATTACATCTATCCAGCACATTCCAATCTACAAGAACCATTCCTTCAGTAAGGCTATAGGGGAGAGAGGGAGAGGGAGACAGACAAGACGCCAGCTAAGGAAATATGTATGACACTCCAACAATTACATGCACATGTCCAATAAAGTACAAGAAAAGAGTTCCGACATAAAGATATATCCTTGAGAAATTATAACGGGTGCAAGAGAAACATATCCGAGAAAATGAGCAATCATTAATATTTTCTTAAACTGAATCTCGGCAGCGTACATATGTGCTCAATAATTGGAAAATATAACACTCCACTGATTGTTAAATACTATATGCCACAGTTTTTTATGTAAATTTTATTCTTGCTTTACACATGGGATCATTTTAAATTTATATTTTCAAGATGTTGGGATTCGATGACAGTATTTGAGTGCTCTGTGCTCATCCTCAAATGATTTTTTTATATGTTAGCTGTACGCCATCTTTCTATAAGGATCATATCTTAACAAACTCATACACTGTTTAAATGACTTTAATCACCTCCTAAACCAAGTAATAATAAACATGACAATCTTGCAACCATTATTTATCATAAGTAAAAAAGAAAAAGTTGTTGGTAAGATTTGCGGTAACATATGGTTTTCTCAAACTTGATATCCGTGACTGTAATTGGTGAGGAAACTGTTTAAGAAAAACTACATCTAATTCCAAACTGTTCACACGACCTTGTTGTGAGTCTGTGACATAAAAATAGTCGCTTCGCATGATCCTTTTTTTCTTGCTAATTGTTCTTTTTCTTCTCCCCCTTTTGAAGAGGATATAGTTAACTTCGTAAACCATTCACCATCATTAAGATATTTTTCTCAATCAGAAAAAGACAATGTGAAGGTAGGTTTAAGAGTCGGAACTGTTTTAAAAACATATAATTATTCAGTCAAAAGCAGATGATGGGATTAGATCTCTTCATTGACTCTAAAATGTATCATCTCATACTTCTGATTCGTCATGAGGACTACATTTCCCTTAAACGAAAGCAAATTCAATTCAAATTTGAACTTTACGCGACTAATGTAAGCAACCATCAAAGTTTAATACAAAAATCTATAAGAGAAAATAGCGAAAGGTTGCTTGGAAAAAATTAGAATTACATAGATAATTAAGAAAGCTATCATGCACTGTCCATAACCACTTACCGTATTACCATTGGTAGTCTTAACATGGACCTCTTGCCCATTAATATGAACAACTTCACCGTCAACCCAAGCCAACTTAGGGTCCTCCAACCATACATGTGACCCAACAATAATATTAACTGTTGCAGCCTGCAAAGGAATACACATAGGAAACACATAAAGAAGACAGACAAGGACAATTTTCGAGTAATATACAGACTGCAGAAAGAGTTCACATGCAATAATATTGAAAAGAATCTACTACTGAATCTGTCTACAAATAATAGATCAAATTTGGCATAAAAGTCCATGTTCATACTTCTATCATTCTAATCTGCTACTATATTTCAAGTTAGTATCACAACACATGCATAGTTTTTTTTTTTGAAACAGCAACAACAACAAATGAAACTAACACGTGCATAAATTTGATTTCTTTAAAAATAAGAGAACTTCAGGTGAAGTAGTTAGTCTTTTAGTTGGATATATATACGGTCCACAGGTAGTCAATACAAGTTCATACAACAGTCGGTGGATGGAGAAAAAAAATTAAAGAATCAGCTGGATATTATAAATCTTCTCAACCTTTCAAAAATAACATTTTACAAAATTATTTATTGTATATTCAGAATGGGCGTTCCAATAAAAAGGAAGCTATAGTGACATGTATCGTAATTGCACAATTGATAAGAATGTTCAAGATATATAAGTGTAGAGTATAAATTCTAGATTTGTATAATTCCTAAATTAGTCAGAAGTCCTTAAGTTATCGATTGTTACTGAAAATGCTAGATAGGGGCAAATACTCAAATCTTTAGGGGTGATTCATAACGTTTTCTCAGAGCTCAACCTTGTGACCTAAATTTAAAAATTTGCAGTACTTATAAAGGTAAGGAGACACCAGCAAACTCAGATCTACTCCCAGCCATATTTAGCTTTAAGTCAAAGGGTTTATTTAGTGGAATGGTTAGGAGTCTCAAACAAGATAAAAAAGAGCTTTTTAACTAACTACAAAAACCTCTAACATAGTAGCAGACACCATGAAGGATATAAAACAATTAGCACTGAAGGAGACACCATATTACAAAATGATGACACTCACAACTTTTGTCACAGTGATAAATAGAAAACAACCAAGTAATAAGACCTTTTAATTGTCTTTTTCAAAAAAAAGGTGGCAAATGAAGAATTTAAATTATTCGATCCAACTGAATAATAAAGAATTCAATACATTTACTGCGTGTACAATCTGAACACGTTAACAACATGGGAGTATGTGCTACAGGATACCATGAGAATTTACGAATCCAATCAGTCGATATTCCCAGCTTTTACCGGCGACCATACGAGATAGAGATGTAACTCATGTTAATTCTAAACTACATATAAATCCTTAAGAAAACCTCTATTAGTAACCATCTTTTAGTATATGTTGTACTATATTTAAATACAAAAAGGAAATTGATATATAGTATACAAACAGGAGGACGCACAAAGATGTCAACTAAGCAACATTTCTTATGAATACTATGCTATATAAATACTCAAGAAAAACTCTATGATCATTTTATCGCAGATGAACAGAAAGACATGAACACATTAAAAATATGCTAAATATACGTACCACATTTCCTACCAACAACTTACCAGACCCGTTCGTGAATTAATTTTCAGTAATATGTTGTCCTTTTTTTTAGCAAGTGGATAATTGTTTGCTTTATTTTACAAATGTGTGACACTTAGTTATTATTTATCAACACACTGGGTGAAACAAACCTAACACCAAAATGACTCAATCAAATACAGAAAGCAAACATAACAAAAATGTCATACTTTAACCAAATCAAAAAATTATTGTTTCAAATTCAAAATCAACTCTATCTTTAGGAACACTTCATTTCTCAATTGAAACAAATTGCATCTCACAAACAAACAAGCAAATAACAGTACTTAAAATCAAGAAACGACAAAATGTATAAACTGGTTTCATTTGCCCAGCTCGCCATTGAAAATTAACTCCATCTCTATTATCCTCTACGAATACTCAATTTTTTTACAGCTAAAACAAATTGCACCTAACAAACAAGCAAGAAAATGATGATTTTAAAAAATTAACAAAATTGACAAAATAATTATCAGCTCACCATTGAAAATTAATTATATTGCCATTAATCTCTACGAACACTTCATTTTTATACAGCTAAAACAAACTGCACCTAACTAACAAGCAAGTAAATGATGATTTAAATTAATTAAACAAAATAATTATCACCTCACCGTTGAAAATTAACTTTATCAGTTTATCTCTATTAATCTCTACGAACAGTTCATATTTATACAGTTAAAACAAATTGCATCTAACTAACAAGCAAGTAAATGATGATTTAAATAAATATTAACAAAATTGACAAAAATAATTGAGCTCACAATTGAAAATTAACTCTCTCTCCCTATTAATCTCTACAAACGCTTCATTTCTATACAGCTAAAACAAATTGCACCTAACAAACAAGCAGGTAAATGATAATTTAAATAAATTTAACAGAATTGACAAAATAATTATCAGCTCACCATTGAAAATTAACTCTATCGCTATTATTCTATTTCTCTACGAACACTTCATATTTATACAGCTAAAAACTGCACCTATCTAACAAGCAAATAAATAATGATTTCAATAAATTAAACAAAATTGACAAAATAATTATCAGCTCACCATTGAAAATTAACTCTATTCCTATTAATTTCTTTGAACGCTTCATTTCTATACAGTTACAACAAACTGTACCAAACCAACAAGCAAGTAAATAATGATCTAAATAAATTTGACAAAATTGACAAAATTATTATCAGCTCACCATTGAAAATAAACTCTATCTCTATTAATCTCTACGAACACTTCATTTCTATACAGCTAAAACAAATTGCACCTAACTAACAAGAAAGTGAATAATGATTTAAATAAATTTAACAAAATTGACCAAATAATCATAGAAAACTAACTATATCTCTATTATTCGCTACGAACACTTCATTTCTATACAGCTAAAAAACCACACCTAACAAACAAGCAAGTAAATAATTATTTAAATAAATTTAACAAAACTGACAAAATAATTATCAGCTCACCATTGAAAATTAACTCTATCGCTATTATTTTCTACGAACACTCCATTTCTATACAGCTAAAACAAATTGCCCCTAACCAACAAGCAAGTAAATGATATTAGCAAAATTGACAAAATAATTATCAGCTCACCATTGAAAATTAACTATATCGCTATTATACTTAATTTTCAAAAAAAATTAACAAAACTGACAAAATATTTATCAGCTCACCGTTGAAAATTAACTCTATCGCTATTATTCTCTACAAACACTTCATTTCTATACAACTAAAAAACCGCACCTAACTAACAAGCAAGTAAAATGATGATTTAAATAAAGTTTACATAATTGACAAAACAATTATTAACGCTATCTATGTTAATCTCTACGAACACTTCATTTCTATGCAGCTAAAACAAATTGCACCTAACTAACAAAGTAACAAGCAATTAAATAACGATTTAACTAAAATTTAGCAAAATTGACAAAATAATTATCAGCTCACCATTGAAAATCAACTCTATCGCTATTAATGTCTACACACACTATTCTTATACAACTAAAACAAATTGGACCTAAGTAACAAGCTTGGAAATGATAATTTAAATAAACTTAACACAATTGAAAAAATAATTATCAACTCTATCGCTATAAATATCTACAAACATTATTCTTATACAACTAGAACAAATTAAACCTAAGTAACCAGCTTGGAAATGATAATTTAAATAAACTTAACACAATTGAAAAAATAATTATCAGCTTCTATCGCTATTAATCGCTACGAACACTTCATTTCTATACAGGTAAAACAAATTGCATCTAACTAAAAGAAAGTAAATAACGATTTAAAAAAAAAATTGACAAAATTAACTCTATCGCTATTATTTTCTAGGAACACTGCATTTATATACAGTTAAAACAAATTTGACCTAACTAACAAGCAAATAAATCATAATTTAAATAAATATAACAAAATTGACAAAATAATTATCAGCTCACCATTGAAAATCAACTCTATCCACTTCATTTCTATGCAGTTAAAACAAATTGCACCTAACTAACAAGAAAGAAATAATGATTTAAATAAATTAAACAAAATTGATAAAAATAAATATCAGCTCACCATTGACGTGTCTGATCCTCTACTTAATTCTTCAGCTCATTAAGTGAACGGTTACAACTGAGTCAGATCGGACCCAGTCGAACTCGTTTATTATTTATTATTTAACTCTCGCTCTGTATTATATATTAATTTATATATGTGTGTTGTGTGTATGTATATAATAATATAATCCTAATACAGCGTATATGTTTCTCTCTCTCTATATTTGCGTAATTGTGTTTTATTCTCTCTCTCTATATTTGCGGGGTTGTGTACTGTCATATTTACAAGGGTGGTCCTCTATTTCTTTTTTACGTTCTAATTGGTCATTGAATTTCTGTTGTTAGGTATTTTGGTCAGCTAGCGTTTCGTATTTGTTTGGTGTAAGGATTTCACGAATAAATTAGAATGCGTAGCGATTGTCGATTTGGATTAGATTTTAAAAAAAAAAACAAATATACTCCCTATGTTTCAATTTACATAGTTATATTCTGCAAACCTATGTGTAATTCTAACTTGTAAAAATATGGTACCAGGACGGTAAATGAGATGAGTTGTTCGTGCAATCGTTCGTGTTTGGCTCAGTTAATGTTCGGTTCATGTTCGTCGCTTTATAAACGAACATGGTAATGAACAAAAATATAGTGTTCGTCTATTAAATGAACTGAACATGAACAAGACCCTGTTCGGTTCATCTAGGCTCGTGTTCGTGTAATTATATATAAAGTTTGATAATAAAAAAAAAACTATTAATGATGTAACAAAACTAGTATCACTACAGATTAATAAACTTATTTATGGTATAATAATATTAATGATATGTTTGTATTATTTCAAACTTTTTAATATAATTTATATCATTGTACTATAAATATAGTCACCGATTTTACTGTTAATTGCTCGACTCGTGAAAGTAATCAATTACACGTATATAAAAAAGAATTTATACTTTATTAGAATATATAAAATTAAAAGATAAGACAATTTTGTGTTATAATGTCAAATAAGTTAATTAGCTAATGATTTATTTATGTGTAGACGAGTTTATCATAGTAAACGATATAATAATAAATGATAAAATTAAAATATATTTTAACAGAAAGAAAAAAATACTATATTTTTTTTAATTATTGAATGTTTTGAATGAAATTAGATATTCACGAACAACTCGTGTTCGGCTCGTCAAACGTTCGGTTCATGTTCGTCAAATTTTTGTTCGTATTTAAATGAACATGAACTAAACATGAACAAGTGTTTTAGTTCATGAACATGAATAGAGCCATGTTCGGTTCGTTTTGCTTCATTTACAGCCCTACCTTCGGTGTCGAAATGATTTTTTTTTGAAAATTATAACATAGTTTGAATGTTAATATAAAAAATTTAATTTTTTATTTATGACAATTTACATATAAGGTATTTGCAAGTTATTAGCAGGCAGTTTCGTAGGGATAAGTAATTTGAAACGGATATTACTTCATTCAACTTGAACTAAAATTGTTTTTAATAATTTAAATACAATAAAAACTGTACTTATCAAAAATATATATAGAAAACCAAACTTCACTTATCAAATAAAAATAAATAAAAACTTCTAACTCTTCACACATTCTTCTACTGTTTGATTGTATCACCGTTTTCACCACGAAATCAACCTCCACACTTTAATCTTTATCCACCAATTTATATTTTATTATTTTAAGGAGATGATATAAAAAAAAATGGTCAATGATGTAATGTGAAATTGTGTTGCTAAATATTTTTTTTTTAAAATAGCGCTTTACTCTAAACTAATGACAATGATACAATAATTGATGTGGTTGCTAAAAGTGACATTCATGTCAACTTTTTCATTCAAAAGTTTCTTGCACCTTATTAGGCCCTTTCGAACATGTCTAAAACAAAGTGATTCATTTGTACAGTGGTGCAAGTAAAAAATCAAATATGAATTACCAATACTTAGTAGGGACCAATTTTGTATTTGGTAGTCTTGTGTTACTATTTCACTAAATAACCGTATATGGTCGGTCAATATTAATTTTGGAAGATGACGAAGTCAAATATTAGTCGTAGGGCTCCACACATACACGAATATACACCAGGTTGTAAATTGTAATAGCTCTAAACACTAAAATCGACATTATTATGGCCAGAATAATTTGAGTAATTATAATTAATTACATTTTGTTTTCCTTTCTTGGCCCTGGTTGTTACCCTTATTTGCAACATGACCATCACATGATCTGAACCTTGTCCATTAGGCAAAACAGGCGATTTGCTACCTAGTGTTGGAATATACTTGAGGCCAATATCCAAAAATTAAATTTTCAAATATATAGATGTGATTTGTCACACAGAAGGCGGCACGCTTTTTCTCAAATTCATTCATTTATTTCTATGTATGATTTATTTATTTTTAGACAACTTCTAAATGGAGTATAAGTAATGATATGACAAATACAAAATTCTCAACTTTGGAAACCGCATCCCTGTATTTTTTTTAAATGTCGTTTTATGCCGATAATAATCATACTCCGCTAGTTTTATTTAATTAAAGAATTACTCTACCATTAGATTATTATTTCGAACATATTCACATATTCATATATTCACATAATCACATAATCACATAATCACATATTCACATATTCACATAATCACATATTCACATAATCACATAATCACATATTCACTTTCATTGTCCTAACTTTTCCCCAAGATAGAACCTAGTATAAAATGATTAACGCAATGAAAACGTTATATATATATTCATGCAAAAATCTTAAAATAAAAAAAAAACTCGCTTGCAGTTGAAATTTTGTAGATGGAGAACAAATGAGAGCAATTTCAACTCCGATTTTTTATGGAGAATAAATAAATAATGAAAGAGTAAGAATAGAGAGTATCCATTCGAGGGCGCGTAACAATAATGCTAGTGTATAGTGGGGAGGGAAATATAGATGGGAGACCTACCATTTAATTAGTCGTTTGACAGGCACATATCTCAATGTGAAATCTCACTTTTAATTCGAGATTTTTAATTGTAAAACTCCGTTTGGACAAGAGATTTTATATTTTTCATGTCATTACTTATCTCTGTTTAGAAGTTGTCTTATTTTTATTTTGAAATGAGATTAGTTTAAAATTTTAATATCATACATATTTAAATAGCGTGAGCGGATGCAGCGTATGGCATGAGGGCACGTGGCCTCCAAATTTTTTACTTTGATAAATTACGAAATACCCCTGAGTAATTTCAATATTTGACAAATTGTAATTTCTATATATACACTTTATAAAAATAACAATGATTAACGATTAACACTTGTATAAAATCAGTTTACTATTTATTAAGGGGTGCCAACAAATTAAAAACCAACACATATTGAATATCTCTGATTAATACATTGCTTTACACTAATTCAGCATCACATGTTCTCATTTAGAGTTATAAAAGAGTGAATGAGCAAAACTATAAATGTATAAAGTAGGGCAATGATCTTTCTCATATGAAAGAGTGTCTTGGCATAACTTTCTTCTTTTGTCACTAAACTTATTCATTTTGCTTCAAGCAAACTAGAGTGTAGTGTTTGACATCATCATATTTCATACTTATAAGTGACTTAAATTTGAAATGATAAGTCACTTTTTACTTAATTTAACTTGTAAGACACTTTTAAATAAATAAACCAATTTTATTAAAAGAAGTATATTTTTGATAATTTTGAATGTGAAAAGACTAAACAAAGAATAGCAAATTTTCTAATTGTTCATTTCTTTAACCCGAAAATTTAAGAAGGCTAACAAACCAAACACCAACAACCTTTTTAATGAATAACCACTTGCTAAACAATCATATTATCTATATATTTCTTACTTAATCGTTCTTACCTTTCATACCGCCAATTTGTATCTTGATTAATTCAACTGTGTGGATTTAACCAAATCCGTTACATTTGACATAATTTAGGCTTAATTTAGGTTGAACAATTGAAAACCAAACTGTTAAACTTAAAACGAGGTTAATTATTCTATTCAAAAAGCGATGATACAAAATCTAAGTCAAACTATTTTAAACTAATAAAGCATGACTTCAAATACGAATTAAACATTCATTCATTCCAAGGGATTATAATTATAACGACCGTTAATCATGTTAACACCAATCATACAACACAATATCAGAGCAAGTGGGTTGGTTCAGGTGGTTGAAACCCTAGTATATTACCCTCACCACCAGTGTTCGATCTATGATGCTTACAAAGCAAATTACCTCCAAAAAGAGCTTTATTAATTATAATAAAAAAAATATAACACAATATCACAACTGTTTGTGACTAGCATGACTCACTGTGCTACGACGCACGAGTAAGCCATTGATGATAAGTTCACATTTGATACACTTTGAACCACACATCCATATTACCTAGGCAAAGACGAAGTCAGAATTTGATTATAAAATTGCCAAATTGTTAATAAAAAATAGTATAAAAATACAACAGAGTTTACGACATATTGTATTCAACATGAAAATTAAAACAGTTCTCGAGATATCGAAGTTCTATTCTTGTAAATATTTCTAGATAAAATATGTTAAGCATTACTTAAATATCATCGATATTCAACTTAGAAGAATGATAATTAGGATCCAAAGTTGAACTTAAAATTGACAACTCCTTACTTGCTCACATAAACAACCGGTTTTGTAAACATATTTGGATATAGAGCAGCATAAAAACATCAAATAGGTACTGATCCTGAAAAATTATTACGAGCTCGACCATAGTTCGAGATACATTTCGTATCCATGTTTGGGTTGTGATATTTTTATTTAATATTCATAAGTTATTAAAATTGTTGATGTCGCCTTAAGAATGTATAAAGTTTCAAATCGCAAAGCTCAGGAGAGAACATTCTTAATATTTGAGATTAACTTAACAAGATAGAGAATGAAATACGAATTAGTAAGAAAATAACACATCATGTGTTCAACGAGCTTTCCCTTTAAAGATAATTTGAAATCTCTATAAACATTAAGTAAAACCAAACAAGAATCTCAATACATGTCGATCAATTTAGAAACTAAGTCTAATTAATAACTTCATGATATATCTCCACCTCGTTGCAAATTATACCAAACTATGCACCCCTTTTTGCACTAACTTAACACTATGCATATTTGAATTTTAAACTGGATTAATAATGTTTAATATACCAAACTATCAGTTGCTAACAAATTATATAGTAGCCTACAAGTTTTAACACTTTAGATACCAAATAACTAATAAGTTAAACAATCAACATATTGAGGGCAAACTAATGAACAAACATGATCGAAATTTGATGACTAGACACTCTTAATTCCACTATGAGATAAAAAGTGATGCATTCATAGATCAAAACCGGTGAAGTTTGAGTTTATTAGTGATACATGCATAGTACGAAAAATGTTCAATTAGACGAAAGTATGTTGATTGTTTAATTTATGATTATTTGATATGAAAATTATTAAAAATAATACTAGGTTATTATAAATATTATTAACGAGTCACAGTTTGATATAGCAAACACTAAATGCAAATTAACTGTTCTAAATTAGAGAGCAGAGATCCAACTGTTATGTATCTAAAAAACAGAAATAAGGAAAAAAAATACGTTTAGTATACCATACTATCATTAGTTAATTATATCAACGTACGTCAAAATTAAATCCAAAATGTGAGATACAATAACTAAAATTTCATCGATTTATACTGTTAGATCCTTAATTTGATGGAAATTGGTAAATTGATAACTAAATTGTAAAAAATGATACTATAATAACTAAATTATTAACCCAGGGTAATGTATTTTTTCACCAAGAATACAACAATAATTAGACTCAAAATGTAAATAACTTGTTTCCCGTTTCCTTACTTGCTAGGGTTTCACGATATATATATATATATATATAAAGAGAGAGAAATGGGAAATCCGAAGCAGAAATGGACGAGTGAGGAAGAAGATGCGCTAATAGCTGGAGTAGACAAACACGGAGCTGGAAAATGGAAAAATATTCAAAAAGATCCCGAATTTAATCACCTCCTATTTTCTCGCTCCAATATCGACCTCAAGGTTATATATCTGTTACTCTGTCTTTATTTAGTTAGTTGTTATACTATATATATATTAATAATCGTAGCTCACACGTTACGTGTGGGACAGTATACGTAGTGGCATAAATATAATCGCGGACAAATAAAGTTAGGATTCCCAAAAAAATTGCAAAAATGATGGAATGAATTTAGTAAATTAACAATCGTATATAAGGAGTCATATGATGTTTCATTGTTGTATAAAAATATACATACTAATACGTTTTTGTTTGGGATAGGAACGGAAATGTGTTGAAAATAGCAATTGTTTGTTTGTTATTTATGAATTTGAATTGGATGAGTGTATATAAGTAAGTAGTAAAATAGAGTGGGGTTAATATTGGAACAATTGGCTAAAATTTGGAAGCCTCAATTTTCCCCGCTTCTTATATATATTTGTATGCATTTCTTGTGTGTATAATCATTTAATTATTTTTGTAGTCAATGCACCAACAACTGATAGATAGTTGTTATATATATATGTGTGTATGTATGTATGCATGTATATACGTATGTAATTCTTGTGTGTATAATCATTTGATTGATAGAAATTTTATAGTCAATGCAACAACAACTGATAGATAGTTGTCTTACCATCTATATATATATATATTTATATGTATATAATTATCTGTACATCTGTGTGTATGATCATTTTACTGATAGAAGATTTTGCAGTGAATGCACCAACAACTGATAGATAGTTGTTATATATGTGTGTGTGTGTGTATGTATGTATGTATGTACGTAATTGTTGTATGTATAATATATGCATATGTATCTGTATATCTGTGTATGATCATTTTATTGATAGATGATTTTCTAGTAAATGAACCAACAACTGATAGATAGTTGTTATATATATATATATATATATATGTTTGTGTATGTAATTCTTGTGTGTATAATCATATGATTGATAGAAGATTTATGTAGTAAATGCAACAACTGGTAGATAGTTGTCCTATATATATATACTAGCAGAATCTGCCCACGCGATGCGTGTGTGATCTAGTATGTGTGTAAAACCTTACAAATAAAATAAATTATTATCAACAAATCTAACCGGAAATAAATGTACGTAGAGAACTTTAGTATTTCATAGATAACATACTTTGCAAAAAAAGTTCAAAGAGATTGGCATGAAGAGAGGGAGTAAGTGAGAGAGAGAGAGAAAATAAAGTGAAGAGGGTTTATGGATGTGAGATGATTGACGGTTAAAGTACGAGCAGTTTTTTTTTCCTATGCGATGTTTTTTTTCCTTTTATTTTATAACTACTAATAGTAAATTATGCAAACCCTGACACGTGTAAATTAACTTCCATTTTTTCACTTCGCATATTGTAATAGTATTGATATATAAATATACATATATACTATTAATATATGCGAAGTGAGAAGTTGGAAGCTAATTGACTCGTGTCGACTTTTGACTCCTGCTCAATATTAGTTACAAAATAAAAAAGAAAAGACCACACGGATGAAACATAAGAAAAAACTGTTCCCCCATTTTATTTTCAATCATCCCACGTTCTTACAAGTATATAACCATTCTCTGCCTCACTTTTTGTTTCTCTCTCAATTACTCACTTTCTTTATTCTATTTGGTTTCCTTCTTGCTGCCTCTCCGAATTTTTTTGCAAGGTATGGTATTTATGAAATATTTAATTTATTTACAAACACTTATTTCCCATTAGATTTGTTCATAAGAATTTAATCTATTTGTATGGTTTTACGCACATACAAGATTGCACACGCATCGAGTGGGCAGATTTCGCTAGTGTATATATATATAGATATAGATATGTAATTTTTGTGTTTATAATCATTTTATTGATAAGAGGTTTTTGTAGTAAATGCAACAACTGATAGATAATTCTCTCTCTCTCGATTTATATATATATATATATATATGTATATATATATATGTATGTATGTATGTATATATATGTATGTATATATATATATATATGTATGTATATATATATATGTATGTATGTATATATATGTATGTATATATATATATATGTATGTATGTATGTATATGTATGTAACTGTGTGTATGTATAGTTAAATTATTAATATAAGATTTTGTAGTGAATGCAAAACTGATAGCTACTTGCTCGATATATTTATATATGTATATCTTTGTATTTCAGTTTTATTGATGGAAGATTTTGTAGTGAAGGCAACAGCTGATAGCTAGTTGTATATATATATACGTATATATATATATATATATATATGTATATATATATATATATATATATATATATATGTATGTATCAGTTTGTACAATCAACTTAAAGACATAATTTTGTGTAGTGAATGCAACAACTGATAGCTAGTTGTTCATCGAAGACTTGCAATTGATTGCTAGTTAGCAGGTACTTTGAGAATCATATTTCTTTAGCAAATTTCTCTATATATCAAGTTTTGTTATTTTGACTCTCCAATAGCTTATTATTTAAGGTGGGTATCACGCTACTTAACATGGTAATACCATATTAAAGTATGTAAGTAACTGAGAACACAAACCTTTTGTGCTCAAGTCTTATAGTTACTGAGTGGAAATAAGGGTGGCAATGCTGTAAATTCCTAGTCGAGCCAGTACTGGATTGCCGTAAGTGGCAGTTTTGCATGAACTTTCTATCGTTTTATTGATTGAAAATTGTACTGAATGCAATTGACAGCTAGTTCGGCAATTTGAGAAGCTTAATTATTTTGATCAAATTGTTGTGGATATTAAAACATGTTACTTAGTTTCTTCCGGTAGGTTATTATTTAAGGTGAGTAACAGATCACTTAACATGACATTTCCGTATTAGAGTATGCAAGTGTTGGAAAACACAGACCTTTTGTGCTTGAGTCATAAAACTACTGGTAAAAAAAGGTTAATGCTGTAAATCCGTACCTATAACCTGACCCAATACCAAATTTCCTTAAGAAGTAGATTCTCAATCTGTTATGGGCATGTATTTTTATAGCATTGCTCGTAGAAAAGATGATTTGCACTTGTTTGACTTAAAATTATGTCCTGGGTCGTGTCAAAGATAGTAAATTATATAATATGCTAGTTTCTTATATAGCAAAAGATTTCATTTGAGAGATGGTATCATGTCAGTTAACTAGAAAAGAAAAGCATATGCATGTGTGTTATTAAATTAGTAAATTTATGTGATAGGTTAGTTGGATTAATTGAATACTTGATTACTTCTATACGTCTATTGGATTGCGCATTAGTAGGTTGTCAATTTTGTAAACTTCATTTAGAATTCTTTTTACAACAATTAAGGAAGGATCCGGTAACAATCTTGACCAATGGTGGTGGTTATAATAAGCCAACTTTGTTGATAGTTCAACTGCTAGCTTTTGGTTCTGTATTTGTTGGCAAAAAGTCATTTGTTTAAACCTTTTTCAGGAATGTGTTTACAGCAATTAAAGACGGATCAGATATCACTCTTAACCAACACTGGTAGTGATATGCATTGCTTAGAGTGTAGTTAAATTTGGTAGCATTAATTTCTGAATCGGATTATGGGTCGGCAAAGGCAATTATATGACCCTTTTTTTTTTCTTCTGAAATCAATTATATAGATTAAGAAAGGATTCAGTAACGATCTTAACCAGTTCCGGTGGTTATGATATTTCAAATCTGGAGTCTAGACTCTAGAGTCTAGAGTAAGGACAGTCATAGTATCCCTCTTGGCCAATGCTATGGTTCGTGCAACTCTTAAGTACAGTTCAGTCATTCTAGTATTCCTCCGTTTGATTATAAATGTATAATACGGACGGATTTTGTAGACAGTATCAACGATTGCTTTGTCTTTTTATGACTTTACTTGTTTACCCCTAGATGGAATCTTTGTTAGTCGTCTTTAGAAGGGACAAGGCCAAAAATGCAATTTAGCGAAAAATATTTTTACCTTTTTCAGGTAGTGGGTTCTTAAATTTGAACATCCAAGAAAGAGATAATTGGACACCTATAATGAAGCGAAGGGTGTATTTGTTTTGGTGTGACTATATCCAATACCAATCTTTGAGGGGTTTCTTGAACCTATTATATACCTTAAGATTTTTAATGTAGTTGCAGTGAATATTCAGTTTATTTTTCCTTACTACTTTCTCATTTATAAATATTTTAGATGAAATCAGGGAAGGATACGTACAACCGCTAGGATCATCATGTACTGCAGAAGTAGATATCGATTTTTTTTTTAATGTAATTAAAATCATCAAATTACTAAGCATCAGATTTCTATTTGGATCTTAGAAGGTCATTGCTTTACTGAAAAACTTGTTCTAATCAAACTCTTTATCTCATCAACACAGGACAAATGGCGAAATATGATTGTTGCCACTGGCCAAAGTTCTAGGGAGAAACCAAAGACAATAAAACCGAAGGCTAACCCAGATGCCCCTGCTACCCCATTGCTTATTACTTATACAGCATCTACTTCTACCACTCCAGTTGCCAATGATAATCCAACAAATGCAGTCGTGGAAGAATACCCGAAATGTGTTTTGGATGGGAAAACTGCTTCAAAGTAATTTTTTATATTTTTATTTTATGTTTTTTTATGTTGCAAATGTTTGTTTGATCTCTAGCTCGAATGTCATGGAATAAGGATAACAAGAAATTACTTTGGATTAAAAAAATAGGAAAAAGGGAAACAAGGCAACTTGCATAGTGGTTGGTTAACTGTGTCAACTGGTATGGGCATTGATGAACTATTAACTCCTGTAATTTTAAAAGTTTTAGCAATTTGTCGAATTAGGAAAAATTTAGGGAGAATGTCAATTTTTGAACACCAGTGTATCATCTTTTAACGACTAGTACACAAGAATATTAAAGTTCGCAAATCAGTCACTAATCTACAAATATCTAGCAATCACTACACAAGCCTATCAGAGTTCAAAATGTTGACACTAATCAAGGCACGATTGAACAATTAGTAGACCAATCTAACAAGCTTCTTAAGTACATAAGAGCTAAATTTTAACGCTGGTGTACTATTTTTATGCAAATTGGGTCTTGGTAGATAACTATTGTTTTTTAAGTTATAAATTTAGCATTGGCGTCCTACTTGTTTGATTTTGTATTGTTGACGTCTAACTTGTGAAACTGGTGTACAGTGATATTTTCCATTTTTTTTATCAAGTCTCTGCGCCTGTTTCGGTATTCATGAGTAACAAGTGAAGAAAAAAACCGTACGTCGCATCTATCCCACTTTCCGCTAATGTAGCCTTTAATAAGCGAATTTATATCTCCTTTACCTTCTGCAGCTTGGATGCTTGAAATTATCATCAAGTCTACTATTATTGCCTTATAGATCAAGTGCACTTATATATGTAAATGATATACGCCGTACTAAATAGCAAGCCATCTATCTGTTTGGTTTTTGGTAGTTTTGAGTGTTGTGAGTTTGATAGCAGTCGCAAACTATTTTTTCTCATCTTAAGCACTCAATAAAATTGAAGTCCAGTCAGGGGAAGTTCAAAGTTTGATATATCAAGTGCTTTCTGAATAAATAGTATTTAGAAAACCGTAATTGGATAGAATTGCAATCTTAGGATGCCATAAGAAAGAAATCGCTTAGAAAACCTACAACTATTTATAAGTTTTACCTCTCCTGTGTCTTATTTATTAGTATGCATGTATAGATTTTTATCATTTTGGTTGCTTAATTTATCAACTCTATCATAGGTACAATATCATGATTTATGAAGCACTCTCAACCATGAAGGACCCAAATGGATCAGATATTAGTTCGGTAGTCAATTTTATTGAGGTAATATGGACCATATCCCTTTATAAATAGTTAATGTGCTCCGTGTGCAATGATTTGCCTTTTAGAAGTTTATGTATTGAGGATTAAAGAAATACTTTGCTGTTAGCAGTAGTTATGCATTCATGATTTTATTTGAGGATTTAAAAACTGGTTTATTTCTATGATTTATGAGTCTTGCTTGTCCATTACTTATAGCAGTAGTTATGGGATTTAAGGCTCAAACTTAAGTTCCTGGGTAATCACAAAGGGAAATAATGCTTTTTACGTGTTCTAAGCAAGTGTTCTTTTTTAGATCGATTCTCGGTAACTGTTTTTAGTGCCAACTCAAAAACATTTTTTTTTATTTGGGCTTCTAAATTTAGAGTGAATCAGGTCTCGAATTTTCTTTCTTGCTTTATTCTCTTCCTTTTGCTTTTGGTTGAATTTAGTGAAAATAACGCATGTCTCTGTACTTTTTCATTAAGGCACTCGTTTCATCTCTCCATATATAATAACTAATTCATTGTAGTGGTTTTGAGTCTTTTGACTTTCGAGAGTTTTGGCAGCTTATCATGTACCTACCATTTTGCTCGTGTACTTGATAGCTAATTTACCTTGTCAATATGATCTCTAAAGCGGGATTTGAGTTATTTGTTGCTTAGACAGATGTTGAATAGCTTGTTTTCTTTGTCACAGTTTTTACAGTTGATCCATAATTTTGCACTCTACCATTAGATTATGTTCTTTACTTTGTTACTTCAGTTTTGCATCTGATATTGAGGTCAAGAACACTAGTGACTTTTGTAGTTTCTTTCTTGCTTGTACGACATTGAATCGGTTGAGAAAAAAAAAATTGGAAACACCGTGGTCTGGAGAACTTTAAATATAAGTTGTCTTTAACTTCCTTTTTCTTTTAATTATTTGCATAGTTTTTTAAAATTGACAATTGCATCGTACTTTGTGAAATGATGCAGCAACGACACGAACTTCCACCAAATTTTAGGAGGTTGTTGACTGGTAGATTAAGAAGACTTGTCGGCCAAGGCAAACTTGAAAAGGTGATCTTCTTTGCTTGGTTGTTAACAGTATCAGAGTTGAATTCACTTTATTTTAACTGGCTTGTTCCTGTTCTTATAAATTTACGACAGTGAATGAGATCCTAAAAGAAGTTAGTGGAAGTGTTGTATTAGTAGAAGATTGAGATGAAATATATAATATTAAAAATCGCTTCTGTTATAGAATGAGAAATAAAATGTTAGACGTGTACTGGTTTTCGACTCAGTTTATGCGTGTCTAACCACTTCTTCATAGTGTCCACTGAACTTTTAAGTTAATACTTTTAACATTTCCAAAAGGTGAATTTTTTTAATCAGACTGGATATTCGAACCACACTTCTAACCTAGCAGGGATTTCGTTGCTTGAAGTTCTATGCTCGTAGTCTCCAGTAGACTATGATCAGTTCTGAATGCCTACTTCTCTGCCTAAAGTTTAATACACTGTTTGACATGTTCACCGGGTAGTGAGGTTTTGTTAATTTGTTATCATGAGTTGTAAGTAAGTACATGATGGTTACTGGTGAAGATAGAATAATATTGATTTCTGGTCATAACCTACTGTCGCTCTTTTTATACTCGAAAAACATGCTCTAAAACTGCCCAGCATCCTCGCCACTTTGTACAAATAGTTTAAATTTATACTTATTCTACATGTAACAGTATGTTAACATACTGTGCGATCGCTTAAGTATTTTGCCAGTTTATGTTTTCAAAATAAAATACTCATTTCACGGGGAAATCCCACTTCCGGTTTTTATCTGTGTATTTAGGCCCTGAACGGTTATAAGATTGCGGAGGATATCCTACCCATGACAAGTCCACCTGCCCCAAAACGTAAGGATATTGTGCCCCACCAAATGCCACCGCTCCAAACAAGCACAAATTATATTTGCGAAACATTGGAAGATGCGGCAGTGGCTGCCGCTTATAGAGTTGCCGAAGCTGAAAATAAGTCTTTTGTAGCAGCCGAAGCTATGAAAGAAGCTGAGAGGGTAGCTGAGATGGCTGAAGATGTCGATTCGTTCTTACAATTGGCGCAGGAGATTTTCGAGAGGTGTAAGTGCCAAAATAGAATCTTTTTTTTTTTTGCAACTTCTAATATTTTGTAGCCCTTGAAGTAAAACGCCAGTGTCAGTCCGGGATTTAACGTGCAAGCTCAATTGTTAATTAATGGCTTGTGAGTTTACTTTTTTAGCGTAATTGCCCCTGCCTATCCCAAGTGAAATATACAACTGTATTGTTGTATAGCCATGTCTGGGACCGATGAAATAAATTAGATGTCAAAGTTTTAAAATCTTCAATTTGAGTTGTTATGACACCATGTAGCATATATGATGGTTTCATTACTTTATAAACTTTAACTAAATGAGACTTATTATGAGCTCAGCTTGTTGCAAACGACCATTAGATAGACGGTTGTTTTGTACCTTTTCAAGTGAACTGTTTATTCACTTCTAGTGGCTGTTTTTATAATTAAAGAGTGTTCTCAAATTTTTCTGAAGAATAAGTCTATAGATTAATAAATCAGGGCTGTTGTGTCGTCTTACCAGAACCTCTTTTTTTAAGTTACTGCTGTTCTGCTTCTCTTCCTTTCATGCTAAGGCTGATTTTACAATGTATGTGATACAGACATTTGTTCTGTACTTATGCACTGACGATACAGATTGAAATTATGTTGAGAAAGTTTGTAGTCTGAACTCTTTGTGGTACCACAGGACATTATACCATCGCATTCCTTTCATAGATATTTAAATCAACTAACCCCAAAAGTGAGTTTTTAGCCTATTAGCTTGCTTGTATACACAATGAAGGTTGAGAGAGAACGAGAGAGCTCTTAAAAGATCTGGAGCTGCTCATTGAGTAGTGTTGGTTACATCACATGTTTAGAACCAGTGGCATAATTAAAGGGGGATTTTAAATATTTTCAAAAACAGAGGTCGTCAGATTGTTAGATCAGTGTGATTGAAATATCATATTACAAAATTTGTTCTGTTTTCTTTGCTCTTTTATCCCCCTCCTATACTCGTATATATTCGATGAGTCTCTTTTTTATTTTGACAGGCTCCCCTGGTGAAATAGTGATGATGGCATGACGTCTGGCAAGAACGTGGTAGTAAATTATTTATTTACATGGGAAAGGTGTATATATGCTTGGAGCTTTGTTTATTTAAGTGCTTCGTATATTTTAAGACCCGTTTATATCATGAGAATGCTGAGGATAAAAAGCACTTGTCCAAGAGAAGGGTTGAAAATATTAAGAACTCAAAACTGCTTATAAGGACTGTGAAGATGCCAAAAAATTGAGCCTTCTTGTTAGTAGACTTTAAACCTGTGTTTTTTTCCAAGTATTTTGATAACAGATTATTTTAGCTTGGATGTCCTTTAATGTTTCTCGCTTGGATAGAATTCTTATTTTGCTGTACCCAAAGCTTATGAGTTATAGCGTTCAACATATCGTTCTCTCTAAGCTGAGGGCCAAGGAGGACAAAGGAGACATGTTGCTTTGTTATATTTGAGGACTAAAATGTATAGAAATTCAACTAAGGCGATCAAATACAACTTTGTTTTGAGCTACCCAGTTTCAGTTTGTGGCTTTTAAAGTTGATAAAAATGGTAGCGTTAGCTCTATCTGCTTGAATGACTTAGGGCTTGTTTGGTTGAAGCTTTTAAGCTAATCATACCAATTCTTTTAGATTGAGCAAGAAGCTACGATTTAATTTAACTCGGAAGCTTCTGACTTTTTTCAGGACCGAAATTCAGAATACCTCTGCTTCTAAGCTGCCAAACTGAAGTCTGTATACCTACCTCCTAAGTTAAACACAAGAAGCCGCACCCGATATTGCAACCAAACAAGCAAATTGTCCCAACCATTTGAGTTGCCTTTAGAAAAAAATTTTCATTGCCCGTGAAGCAGATTGAGAAGGGAAGAAAACTTCTAGTGAAATTTTATGAGGTCAAAATTAGGAAATTATGATTTTAAATCAAATTACATAACCATTACAATCTCGATTACAAAAGTAATAGCGGAAAACAGTCTGGATCATTTTATCAAATGGAACAATGTGTTTTTACATAATTATTCTACAAATGATTATATCAGAGCCCTCTTAGAACGGGCTCTGCAAATAAGGCCTCTGGTAGAACTAGTTCCTTCCAGCTTTATTGCTTTTAACTTATTCAGCCTTTGTTAGAAAAGTGTAGGTCTTAAGCTGGTCACAAGACACAGTCGAGTATTTAAGCAATGGCTAAAATCTGAGCTTCAATGGTGTAACCAAACAAGGCCTTAGTATGGATTTCAAACCTATAAGTTTCTTAAGAAATAACTAAGAGGAGACTAGTTTTAAAGTATCCAAGTTAGCGGTCAACGTGATAGCATTATTATACTGCTCAAAGAGAGTTGTTACTTGCCAAGCCATGTGTTTTTGTTAGATTGCACGTAAAGGAGACTAAACAATGTTTATATCAATTAAATCAATTGTGAACATGATAGTATAAACTTAAGCCTCTATCTCTAACTGCAAATTAACTTCATCTTCTTCAGGTATTTTTTGGTCCCTTCTACATTAGATTTATCATTGAAATATAAATGTTCTTTTGTTATAGCAACTTGTTAACGGTCGATTTTTTCCCTAATTGCATATAAAACGTTTGCCTGATGAAATTTGGGGATAACGTTATTATAATTACATATATCTCAAGAGGCAAATCCAAAATTTTATTTAAAGATTTAAATTTGATAAATTATGTCTGGCTGATTTTTTTTTTAAAAAACTTCATCTTTAAGCACTTACTCTCAAAAGATTGAGAATCCGTTGCTATTCTATACTAGATGTGGTGGTCGTGGTTTGACTTTTTTTCATGTTGTTATTAAGATCTAAGCAGTCATGGCGAATCAAGCAGTGAAAGAATCACATGATTCACATCACGATGAGGTTTGTGAAACTCTTGAAGGGTATGAAGCAGTACTATGTAAATGTCGACGATATAGGAATTCAATTTGATACTTTTGTCCATATTTACAACCCTCGATTCATCACTACTGCTAAAAGTGTCATCTTTGTGAACTCTTGAGCTAAGGTCAATCAGCTCATTAGTAAAATGCATGGAAGAGACTATGGCTACTCAGCTGTTTATGGTGGAATGGACCTGAACAACATAAAAATCAACACGGGTTCATTTAATTATGGTTCTGCCCGTGTACTAATCACCACCAATCTTTTCGCTGGTGAAATTGATGTTCAAAAAGTATCTCTTGTCGTCAACTATGATTTCCCAACTCACCAAGGGAACTATCTCTTCTGTGTTGGGTCTTTTCCGAAAAAATGTAATGTTATTAATTTCGTGACTAAAGATGATGAGAAAATGATATCCAATATCCAGAGGTTTTACAATGTGGTGATCGAGGATTTGCCTTCTAATTTTAGCAAGCTACTTTGAAAATTCAAGTGTGATAGTGGGTTTCCGAAACTATTCATGCCGTGCTATCTAAGTGTCATAGTAAATCTTTTTAAGCTTGAAACTTCAGGTTGATGTTCTTTTCACGTTCGAGGTTGTTTAATGTCTCGAGTTATGTTATGATGGCGGTGTTGTCATCTTGAACCATCTTGTATGCGGATTCAGATATCACCGTTTTTTGGGAAGGAAAAATTATAAGAAAAAGACACTACGTACCCACATGTTCTCTAATTTCTCATATTGTACTTATGATATTACCATGCTACCGGGCTGGGATGACAATTTCGTGGGTTTCAACCCGACCTGACACGAGGACAAACTCACATTTTACCTATTTGATCCGACCCGATCCATTTGGCCCGTTTTAAAAAAAATATTTTTTTCCCCTTTTAAAAAATAAACCTCATAAATGTCAAAAAATTCGAATAAAATTTGTTAGCTAGAGTAAAAAATCATTTGATTTAGAAAGATAATATAAAAAACGTGATATTAAATAGCCATTCACATTACTTTACATATTTAAATTTTGTATTATTCTGTTTGACATTTTCATGTTTATTGAATTAATTTCGGTTCATTAATTTCGTGAATTAAAGCATTGTTATATGTAAAAATGTAATATACATGTATATTATTGATCATATGATTATTTGGTTTCTCGTAAATCATTGTATAAATAAAGACGATAGTAATTATTAATTAACATGAATAAATTTCATTCACATTTACCATAAATACCATTTCATTAATTAATAAATTAATTGTATATAAGATTTTTTTTAATAAATCCAACGAAATGTATGTTTTGTATTATTATAGGGGGGAGAGTTTAATGTATATGAGAGAGAGAAGAGAAAAAGAGTACTAAGTTGCAAAGCTGGACTTTTCTACTATACCTTTTCTGAAAAAACGTACAAACTGTACATTTTTTTACGAACCGTACATTTCAAGTGCAGACCGTAGATCATATTTACGGTTTGGGTTTCAGTCAAAACCGTAGATTAAATATATAGACCATATATATTTTTTACGGTTTGCACTCGGAAATTACCAAAATACCCATACGTCGAATTAAATTGAAAAACATACTCTCTCTTTCACAGTTACAGATTTTATATATATAAAAAAAGGGACAATTAACAAAAACATATCCTACCCCTATTATATTACCAAAAACATATCCTCAAAAGTTAAATTACCAAAAACATACGTATATATACTTATTATTTTTCTAAGGGAAATGTTATATGAATATCATGAAAAACACCAAAGTACACACTTTTTTTCAAAAACGCTCCAAATCAAGATTTGGCTAATGCAAATCTCTACGGTTTCACGACGGGAACACAAATATGCGTCTTGTTTTTTTTTTCCGAGATGTATAATGACATGTTTTGAATTTTTAAATTTTACCATAATTTCAAAAACATGTCATTATACATCTCGGAAAAAAAAACAAGACACATATTTGTGTTCCCGTCGTGAAACCGGGGAGATTTGCATTAATCAAATCTTGATTTGGAGCGTTTTTGAAAAAAAGTGTCCACTTGGGTGTTTTTCATGATGTCATATATCCTCCCCCTTTTTCTAATTCTAATCAAACTATAATCTAACCTATCTCTCTCTAACCGCAACTCTCTCTCTAATCGCACCTCTCTCTTTAACACACGATAATCGCACTTCTTTCTAACACGTGCTAATCACCCATCTCTCTCTAAAAATGATTAAAAACTCACAAAATATGCATATGCTAATTATAAAACTTCATACCCTAATTTCAAAACTTCATACCCTAATTTTAAAAACTTCATACCCTAATTTCAAAACTTCATACTCTAATTTTAAAACTTCATACCCTAATTTCAAAACTTCATACCCTAATTTCAAAACTTCATACCCTAATTTCAAAACTTCAAAACTCAATAAATAGAAAACAATATCACCAATTCCATATATTTTTCATATATTACGGGGTATCAAATAGTGTAATATTTGTATATTACGTATGTATATATATATATATGTATTTATATGTATATGGATATCTATATAATCTAGATGGTGTTCGGTAGTTAGTGGCGGATTTTCGTGGTGGAGGAAGGGAGATAGATAGAGTGGGATATTAAAGAAATATACATAGAAGAATGGAGGAGAGAGGTATGTTTTCGGTAATTTAGTTTCAAAAGTAGTATGTTTTGTTAATTTATCCTAAAAAAAACCAAATCACCAATCAACCAAAATAAAAACCATAACCACCAAATTTCGTCTGATTAAACCACGTTTAACTTTAATTCACCGAATTAGATATCTTACTTCTACGTATTTCTTTATTCTCTAGTTTATTATTTATTTTATATAGTTTCAATTTGTAAAATAGGAAAAAAGAAATAAAATATGCCAATTGATTATTCACTTGGTGATTATAATTGCTTGTTATTTATTTATATTAATTAAAAAAACTTAGGGTTGATATTTTTCCTGTTTTATAAAAAATAGGGTTTTTATGCAAATTTGTTTATTTAGATGTTTATTACTAATTCTTTGGTTGTCATTAATTGTGTATGTTCCTTATCTTATTTGGATTGACAAAAATAAAAATAGTTAGGGTTTATTAATATTTACCCATTTGGAAAATTAGGTTTTTTTATAAAATTTGTTGATTTATATGTTAATTACTTTGCTTACATAAATATTAGTTGTAACTTTTATGTGGAATCCTAGCTAATTTAACACTTTAAAAAAGCGAGCATGGTTTGTTGGCCTAATTACTCTATAGATGGATATATTTTACCCAACTATGTTTGCTAGGCTAACATCTAGGCAAACATTTTTCGACAAATTGTTTAATTTTATATGCATTTTTTATAGAGGTTCTCAATGGCTCAGCCAGGTCCACAGATTAAATGTTAGATGGGCATTTTACGTCAGACCGGTCATATATCAAATAAGGCTTGTGAGGCTGGGAGAGAAGCGGGGAGAGGGAATGCGAACAAGATACAACTATACAATTATAGTTGGGAGATACCGACACCTCCAACGGTGGTACATAATATGATTAGAGCGAGATTTTATGTTATTCACATAATAAGTAATTATACTGTAGATCGAGACTTGCTTACAATATTAGCAGACATGTGGTGTGATGAGACCCACACGTTCCATTTTTACGGTGGAGAGTTGAGGATATCTCTACAAATGTTTGGATTGAGGGTGGATGATCGTGCTGTTATCCGGTCGGAGAGGAATGATACTAAGGCAACCAAGTTGGATTTGGTAGAGAGCTTGTTGGGTGCTCAACCTCATAACAATCAAGTTGATACAAACTGTTTAATGGTTAGATTTGATTGGATGTTACGTACTTTTAGGAAACTACCCCTGAGCCTCGTGAGGAGAGTTTGTTATATCAGTATAGGGCTATCATGTTACTATTTTGCTGCACATGTTTTTTCAGAGTTTGGAGGCTAATTTATGCAAATTGGTCCGGGGTAAAGCTAAATGAGTAAGCGGTGTGATGATGTTTCTTGATATGTGGGCGATGACTAGCATACTGCCTGTTAGACTGTGTGAAGTGTTCACTGCTGATATCCCCCACCTCAGGAATTGCCTAGGTATCTCCTCGGCTACATGTATGATATTATTTAAAAAAATTATTCGATTTCTATTATTTGTTGTGTATTTATCATTTAGTTATTTTGTTTATATTTATTGTTTATCTACTTTACTTGTATATTACAGATGAAAAATGTGGAGGCTCGCTAATCCTAAACCATATGTCTACGGCCATAATGTGTCCATATACAGGACCAGTTCGACCAGATGTCGCCTGAATAAGTAAATTTCCACTTTCTTATTTCGTACCTCTAATTGTTACATATTATATGTTGTATATGATTGGATTTAGCTCTTGTTCGGATATTACATGTATATTACTTAATTTTTGAAGCAGTTTTTTACACATCTTTTAAGCTGATTTTGGTGTCGATTATAAGCTGGTTTTGATGTCGATTATAAGTTGTTTTTCAAACAGCTTGTAGGCTGTTTTTTTACACGTCTTGTAGGCTGTTTTTTTACACGGCTTGTAAGCTGTTTTTTACACGGCTTGTAAGTTGTTTTTTACACAGCTATTAAGCTGTTTTTTACACAGATATTAAGCTGTTTTGTACACCACTTTTTAACTTGTGTTTACATATTCTTACAATTTTTTGTTGTTGCGGATTATAGATAGTCTGACAGCCTTACGGGAACATCGATGACTATCCGAAATATTACAGGCGAGGTCGTGATATGTGGTATTCTTGCGTTCCGCTCATTTGTAATGAGAAGATTGAGTTCCATCCCACGGACAGGTTCATGAAGCAGTTCAGTTTTGTTCAGGGTGTCCCTACGAATATTTAGAAAGCCAATCAGGCCCACGAGAATGATAGAAGATATGAGAATAAATCAAACCAAAAGCACGATTGCCCTCAACTTCTCAACGAGTTTATAACCGTGTGGAATGACCGCCACAACCCACTTATTAATGGCGACTTAGGTACGGGGACGTCACTGGATTACTTGAGATGGTATAGAGAGAGGACACGCATCTTCACAAATTCACCTAAATTTAAACCGCCACGTCACGGTTTTCGTTAAATCTCGGGTGTGCTGACTAAAATGGTAACAACTACTAAAGTTCAATACTAATAAAATATATATATATATATATATTTATTTTTTTGTATGTCTCAATACTAATAAAGTATATTTTTTTGTTATTTTTTTTTGCAGAAAGAGATGTTGCGTTGCAGTTTCAAATCTTTTAAACGGCTGCGAGCTAAACCGGAAGTAGATTATTTACACACGGATTTAACTTAATTGGACATGAATGCATATGGGTCAGGTGATAAACACACGGAGGAGGATGACGATGATGACGAGGGTCGTGATGATGATCCGGGTTACGATCGAGGTTACGACGATAGCACTTACGACGATCGCATATACGATAGGTGTATGGATAGAGATAGAGGGGAAGGCGAATCTAGTAGTGAAGGGCGTAGTGGGGGTAGAAATAGGAGTGGAGCTAGACGTACGAGTAGAGTTCAGGGTGGAGATACCGGCGGTTATCGTCGTGTTGCTTTCGGAGGGTCGTACTACTTACACGATAATGTTCAGATCGACATTGAGACCCCTTACGGGCATAGACAATCATTCGGGTCGTATGATCATCATCCTAGTCAGCATTCAATAGACCTTTGGGAACGAGGATTGACTATTACATCACACGAACGTGCTCCGCATCCAAAATCGCAGTATAGAGATAGACGTCGTCCGGAGCTAAACGAAATTGAAGAGTCCAGTGAGCCGCCATCGGACAAATTAACATCAGCGGAAAAGATGCTCCCTCTTTCAAGGGGTTTATTCGTGCGAAAAAGAAATAAGTTATGAGTTGTTTGATTTCATTTGATTTGTATGTTGGTTTTGAGATAATATGTTGTAGAACTTTAATTTACTTGTTTTGGTACCGTTGTGGGTTTATATGTTCTATTTTTAGCTGGGTTGAAATACTATAATATTGTCGTATACTTTTGTACATGTTAGTTATTATGGTAGCACAAAGAAACAGTAAAGGTCATGCCAAAATTTTGAGTTTTTTTTCATAATATAGTTCCAATCCATGAAAGAAAAGGTAATAAGCTTATCTTTTTATTATAAAATGACCTAGACAATAGTCAAATCCGTAAATTTGACTTACGATTTATGAGTGAAAAAATATACAATCTTATCAATATCCATATCTAAAATTTGTTAGATTACGGATGATCCACAACCAATTATTATCTTATATTTATCCAAACCAATTATTACCCTAATCATAAAAATCCGCCAACAACATTTACACAATTCTAAAAAAATTTGGTTGATTTGACAACACACAAGCTCGTCTTTATTATGAAATGACAACCCTATCTGAAAATGACTTATCAATGCATGATTAAAGCTCAAAAATAACTAAACATGAACCTTTTAAATAAATAACAAACCGTAAGAAAAAATACGAACCGTAAGTCAGATCTACGATTTGTAGTGTAAATACCCTTGGATACCCTATTCATAAAAATCCGCCAACAACACTTATACAATTCTGGATAATTTTGGTTGATTTGACAACACAGAAGCTCATCTTAATTATTAAATGACAACCCTATCCGAAAATGACTTCTCAATGCATTATTAAAGCTTGAAAATAACTAAACATGAACTTTTTAAATAAATAACGAACCATAAGAAAAGATACGAACCGTAAGTCAGATATATGGTTTGTAGTGTAAATACCCTTGGATACCCTATCCATGAAAATCCGCCAACAACACTTACACAATTTTGGAAATTTTTGGTTGATTTGACAACACACACGCTCGTATTTATTATGAAATGATAACCCTATCCGAAAATGACTTCTCAATGCATGATTAAAGCTTGAAAATGACTAAACATGAACTTGTTTTTACGAATTTGAATATAAATATGTTATTTTCTTGCCAATCTTAACCATCTCTCAAATCAAACACAAACACTCACTTTTTAAAAATACTGCATTTTCAAAACAAGCACAAACATTCTTCAAAAATGTATTATGACTATAATTATGACAGCAACCAGTGAGACTATAATTATGTTGATTTCTCCAGTAGCTCAAACGAGGAACTAACGGACTATACAGAACATTTTGAAGTTGATGATTTGATTTGGGATACGAGGGATGAAATACTTGCTGATCTTGGTGATATGGCTGGAAATTAGGGTTTTATTCTTACGATTCGTAGGTCGTGGGGTGGTGATGGGAGAAGAGCATTGTATGTTGATATTGTGTGTGATAAATCCGGAGTTTACAAAAAGAAGAAGCCGTCTTCCACTAATTCAGGTACCAAAAAAATAGATTGTCCCTTTTTCATTAATGGGTACGTAATTAATGATGAATGCATGTGTATGTAGAAAATAGACACCATAACCATCCACCTCCTACTTACATTCAGGGGCAAGCACGACGTGCTCGTTTAACACAAGAGGAAAAAAAAATGGTTAAGACTTTAAGGAAAAATAGTTTTAAAGTTAGTGTAATATTAGAGGCTATAAAAAACCAAAAGTTTGACAATGTATCGAACACTAAAACGATACATAATTATTTTGTTGGTCTGAAAGTTAAAGAGTGAGCTGGTAGAAACCCGATACAAGACCTGTTTAATTTATTGGATAGACATCATTATACTTTCTTTCATAATATGAACCCAACAACTCATTGCCTAGAGAACTTGTTTTTTTCCCACCCTGATTCTATAAGAATGTTCAAAAAAATTTCTGATGTATTGTTAATGGACTGTAGATATAGGAAAAACCGCTTTAAGATGTCATTTCTAGAAGTTGTAGGGATGACATCAGCAAACCAAACATATTGTTTTGGTTTTGTTTTTATGAGGGATGAGACTCAGTAAAGTTATACATGAGCTTTGAAAAAATTTAAAGAAACATTGAAGGGTTGTACACTAGTAGGGTATTTGTAACTAACAGAGAAAAGAACTTGATAAATGCGTTATCCGTTGTTTTTTCAAATTCTTATCATAGATTGTGTACTTTTCATATTGCAAAAAATGTTTTGAAAAACTGAAAAAAAAATCTTAGACGAGGAGTGACAGCCGTTTCTAGATAATTGGGGTTTAGTGCTTGATGCTGAGACGATAGAGGAGTACAATTATAACCGATCTGCTTTCAATTTCTTCTATAAATCGTATCCTTATGCTCTTAAGTATATAGCCAAGCGGTTAAATGATTATGCCGATAAGTTTGTTGCATGTTATACCAACCATACAACACATCTAGGTAACATAACTAGTAATCGGGCCAAACAACAACATGTAAAACTAAAAAGATCTTTTTCCACAAATACTGACACACTTGAAAATGTTTGGGTAGAAGTGCATAAAATTCTTAATAAACAGTTTGAATATATTAAGATAAAGTTGGATAAATGCAAGTCTTATTTTCCACATTCAGAATAGACACCTCTCTTTAAAAATCTTATGTCGTATATCACACACCATGCCTTTGATTTATTATTTGAAAACCAAAAAAAATATAGTGGGCAGTTTGATGAGAATTGTTCTTTTGGTATAAAGTTGTCTCACAGGTTACCTTGTCATCATATTATGACTGAGCATATTTTATTTGGAAAGCCTCTTTCACTAGAATATATTCATAGATTCTGAAAAAAAAAATTAGATTTAATTGATGATAATGGGTACACCGATGATTATGGGATTGATGGTGATCTATAAGAGTTTAAAAATGTTTATTCTACCAAAATTAATGTTGAAAAATGGCACATGAAAACACAACTCCGATAGATAACTTTACCCTCTAGAACATCCATGAATGATCCTGAAATGAGACAAAGTAGGGGGATGCCTAGAAAATAAGACAATTTCAGTAAGAGCGATAAGTCAGGTTGGGATTATGTGGATGAAGAGAGTGCTAGTGCTAGTAGATATAAATGCAAAGGTAAAGCGAAAGAAACACCGGAGGTAAAGGTAAACCCAAATAGGAGGGCGTAAAAACCAATAAATAACCCCACCGCCAATAGGCAAAGCTTCCAGTATAGTGAACAAATATGACCCATGTTACATAATTAAATCGATACGGTTTATGATGTGCGTGAGGATGGTAATTGTGGGTTCCAAGTAATTACAAATGTGATAGGTAAAGAAAATGGGGTAAATGATTGGCACGCAGTTAAATGTGAGCTGTTTCAAGAGATTTGGCAAATGAAATGTGTTTATTATGGTCTGTTTCAAAATTGCGATTTTAAAAGTTTTGGATATGATTATATTTTATCCAGTTTGAATTATAATCATGCCATAGATCCTGCTCATTGGGACAAATGAATGAGATTTCCAGCTTATGGTTTTTTAATTGCATCTCATTATTATATCTCAATTGTATTGTTGTCATTATAGCCGGACAAAAATGGATTATTAAAAATATGGAATACCACTTTTTTACCTCTTTATACTGGGCCGCCTCGTGCAACGACATATTACATTTCTAGTGTAATAGTGTATGTCAACAATTGACATCATACTGAAGTTATTACTAAAGAAGTGATCTTCCAATGCCAAGTATTATAGCGTGGTGGGAACAAACGCGCACTGAACCTGCTGAGCCATGACAAGAACTTTTTCCATCAAATTTCAACTTATACAAAGCGTTAGAAAGGCAATCGGGAAAGCAAATCCTAACTGAAGAACAAGTTTTAAACTTAGAAAGTCCATAATTAATTTTTTTTTTATGTATGGTACTCTTTTTCCAATTTGTTGTAAATTGGTTTTGATGAGCCTCAAATAAAATTATGTGATGTTTCATGTTTAGTTAATATCTTTTATGAAATTTAGTTAATGTTTCATATTAAGTTAAATTTTTTTATGAAATTTATATAATGTATCATTGTTTCATTCAAAAAAATTGGCAATTGGCAGTAATATATGAACTCATAAAAACTTGTAAAATACTAAATAATTGTAAAAAAATAAAACATCCAAGTGTTGAAAAACTACCCAATGTATCATATTGCAGCTCTAATAACTATCTCGTATGTATATGAAAATGCATGAGTTTAAGTGTTTCATATTCCTTACTTGACCTGCTAAAACTTGCAAAACGAATGAAACTAAAAGGATCAATGTATCTCAAGTTACACGATTCACAAAAAGGCAACATGATGAACCGACTGTTGAAAAACAACTCAAGTTACCATATTGCAGCTCTAATAACTATATCGTATGTATATGAAAATGCATGATTTCAAATGTTTCATATTTCTTACTCGACCTACTAAAACTTGCAAAGAGAATGAAACTAAAAGGATTAATGAATATCAAGTTATACATTTCACAAAAAGGCAACATGATGAACCAACTGCTGAAAAACAGCACAATGTACCATATTGCAACTCTAATAAACTAAAAAATTATCAAATCAACTAAACATGAAATTTGTCAAATCAATTTTTTTTGGCAAATTTGTGTAAGTCTACGTTGTGTTTATTTTGAGAGATTGTTATAATTGGCCAATTTTATATATAAAAAATCATGTTTAAAATTTTTAGTATTTTATAAAAATTTCATTTTTAGTTTATCTATATTTTTAAGGATAGGGCATTTAGTTTTTTATAAAAAATTAATTTTTGTTTTAAAAAAAATTCATGTATAATTTTTAAAATTAGAGTATTTTTAGTGATGGGGACAAATATTCAGTTTTTACGAAAAATCAGGGACTTGTACTGTAATTAAAGCAAACCATAGAAAATATGTACGGTATGTACATTTAATCAACGGTTTTGACTGAAACCCAAACCGTACATATGATCTACGGTCTGCACTTGAAATGTACGGTTCGTAAAAAAAATATACGGTTTGTGGGTTTTTTCAGAAAAAATATAGTAGAAAAATCCAGACTCTTAAGTTGCACTTTTACCTATTTAAATTATAAAAGAGAGAGTTTAATGTATATGAGAGAGAAGAGATAGTGTGTTAAATTGCACTTTTTAAGTTGCTCTTTTTACCCAATTTAAATGTATGTTCTCTGTTACTATATGGGAGAGACTTTAATGTATACGAGAGAAATATAAGGGGGGAATGTTAACTTATACTTTTTAAGTTACACTTTTACACATTTAAAACTGACCCAACCAGAATAGAATTGCACTTTAACCGAAATTGCCATCCCTACTAGTGGTGCATATGACACATGAAAATGAAGTTATGGGGTAAAAATGTCATTTTTTAGAATGAAACTTACTGCCGCGACTACGTGTTTTTTTCACCTAACAAAGCCTCGTAAGAGTACGAGTGCCGTTATAATATAAAATCCTAGAAATACAGTGTCAATCCATGAAGAATTAATCAAGTTTAGTTTTTAGTTCGTAAAATTCTTAGTAATTGGGTAAATGAAAGCGATTTCTTGTTATTTAGATTTTAACCAATATATTCTCTACTAATCAGATCAATCTGCCTATGACTAACATGTGATAGTCGTCAATCCTAACTTGTTTTATCACACAAATTTCGATTCTGTTTTCAATTAAAAGAGCGTTCCTAACTAGTTAAATCATGCAATTATAGAGTCGTCAATTACAAAAACATGCTGATACAAAGACCTACTACTAGCTAAAACACATCAAATCAAAGGAAAAATCAGAAACAAGTACTAAAAAACTACAGTAAATATCATAAAAAGTACTTATCTTGCAAGCCTTTGCGGTGAATATCCGAACTGATAAAAATATCCCAAAAATATATAAAAAAGAAATAATTCTAGAAAAAGAAGGTGTATGAGTATAATTTTGACTCTATATGTAATCTTATTAATACAAAGTGTTGAGTTTGAGATATAGAAGAGGTGTAGCAAAAATAACAAACTTTATCGCGAATAGTAGGAACATAAAAAAATCAGAATATTAATAAACAAATGTCTAATTTTAAAATAGCAAAAATATCACGTGGCAGTTTCTAATTAGTCGAACCATAGTTGTCATCAACGTAAATGGGCAACATAATTTTTTTACAAAATTTACATATGAAATAATAGGATTATATAAATAAAAAAGGAAGCCGAAAATGATAAACGTGTTTTATTAGTAAATAAACCAGTTTTCCAGATAAATAGAAAAAAAATAGGTTCAGTGATCTCAAGTACTGTATATTAACAAAATAAGACCAAACTTATAACATTAACAATTGAGGCACCGAACTATATATTTTTTTCTAAATTGGGGACCTCCGTCAATTTAATTGAACGGAAGTTAAGTTTAAATTCCATTTCAATCCCAAATTTTATAAAACATGTGAATTTAACCCGAAAAGTTTATAAATTTATATTTTTAACATAGCTATTAACAAATAGTTATGTATACATGCTCATACGTATACATGAAATACAAAAATATATATATAAAAACACAATTTATAAATATAAATATAACATTTTATAAAAAAATTAATTTTTTTTAATATTTTTTAAAAGGTATGCACTTTTTGAATTGCCTTTTTTACAAAATAATTAACTTTTTTTATAAATATAATTTTGTTTTAAAAGTTAATATTTTTTTTAAAAAGTTACTTTTTAAAAAAAAGCAACTTCTTTTTTTATTTTAAAAAGTTAGTTTTTTCAAAAAAAAAGTTAGTTTTTTCCAAAAATAAGTTAATTTTTTTAAAAATATATATTTTTTATTCAAAATTTCTATATCGTTATATATATATATAAATTGTGTAATTTTTTTGTTATGTATATGTATGAGTATATATATATAACTATTTGTTTATGGGTATGTTAAAAATGTAAAATTATAAACTTTTCGAGTTAAATTCATATGTTTTATAAAATTTGGGATTGCAATGTAATTTAAACTTAACTTCCGTTCAATTAAATTGACGGAGATCCCCAATTTAAAAAAAAATATATATAATTTGGTGAGTGAATTGTTAATATCGGTAATTTGGTTTAAATTTGATAAAGAAGGGCCGGTTGTCGTCGTTAAACCTATTTTTCCCCGTATAACTATGACTCAAAAGTTAGTAGATTTAAAACTTAGTAATTATTTCCACCGTTGGTACTATATCTTAATATAAATTACAAAGGAAGACCCGGCTTGTAAATAAATAGCAGTCGAAAGAGAGAGAAATAGAAAGTGAGAGAGCAGCGTTTTTCTTTTGTTAAAAAAATAAAAAAAAATGGTAGAGACACTGTTAGATGATATATTTAGGGTTGAGAGACTTGACCCTGATGGTAAAAAATTTGACAGAGGTATTATTATATTTTATTATTCTTCTCTTTAATTACTTATTCTCTTCAAACTTTCTTTCATTTATTTCCACTGTTTATTTACCACAAATTTGTTATATACTTAGTCTTATTTATCATAAACAAAACCTGTTTGATCTTTCTTTCTTTTTTGTCTAATTCTTTGTTATCACTTATGTCAATACTACCAAATTAAAATTAATACTCTAGTCTTTTTATTAGAATTAGTAGTGATTTTTGTAGTATTTTTTTTTATTAGAGTTAGTAGTATTTTTAGTGAATTTGATAGTATTTTTTTTTATTAGAATTAGTAGTATTTTTAGGGAATTTGGGAGTATTTTTATTAGAATCAGTAGTATTTTTATTGAGTTTGGTAGTATTTTCTTTTGAATTTGGTAGTATTGACCTAAGTGAAAGAAAGATTTTGACTTAAGTGGAAGAAATATTGGAAGACTTTTTTTTTTGCTAAATACTTGACCGAATTGTACCTATATTTCCCTATATTTTGTTCATACAATGTTTGTTTGGTTGGTTGGTTGGTTGCAACTTTTAAGCGAACAAGCTGGATTCTTTAAACTACGGTTCATCAGTCTTAAAGCTTCTATCTTTTTAGGGGGAAAAAACCCGGAAAATCTCAACAACAAAACTAAGAGTTTGATTCAGTTTAGGAAAAAAAAAAGATGAGCTTTAGAAGGTCTTAATTCCTTACATCCCCTTAGTTTTTTATTTTATCTGTCCACTCTATGGAAGTGACTTAGGATTAGGAACTAGGTTTTCGTTTTATACTCGAAGAATTGATCTTACTGATATTCACTTGTCACTCTTGGACAATGCTTTGGTACTTTGTTTCCTTTGTAGTATAAAGTTCTTACCATAAAGGGGATTATTATGCTTTTAAAAAATTAACTATGCACTTTTTACCGTTTACTTACGAGTTTTTACTTCTAGTACCATCAACTATACCATTTGTTAGCATTTGATACGCGTAATTAAAAAGGAACATACTATCAACTATACACCCTTTTAGTACCATCAAGTATCAAGTATACATCCTTTTAGTACCATCAACTATCAAGTTATTGACGTTTTTGTATCAAATGCTAACAGTGTATAGTTGACATACTAAAAGGGAAAAACTCGTAGTTCATGATTTCATGGTACTTACCGGTAAACGCCCATAGCTAATGGTATTAAAGCATAATAAACCCATAGGCCATATGTAAAGTTTTGTGTACTTTAAATGGCAGAATTATGACTCTTACTTCTAGTAACTTTTGTGAATAAGTTGAGTTACTAGTGAAACTGCCTGTATTCTGCAAGTGGTTAGGTTAGATGCTACTAATGGTTTTGCTTGGAAATTGTGGAGTGTTGTTCCAATGTGCCACTTCCCAATTATGGTCTTGGAAATTGATTCAATGTTAAGCGTTAATCTAATTTTTTCGAATGTTAGTTTATATTCAAGTAATTGAAATCCGTTGAAGAATGTAATTTATGTTAAATTAACTTTCGGAAAAAAGATCAGAAGTTCTATCTCAGCATTTTAAGAATAGGTTGTTAATTTTAAAATATTATGATTGGTCCGAGAGGATGCATAGCTAAAAAATCTGAAATCGGGATAAATTTTGACCAGCTTAAGAAAGTGAAGCTCGTGTTTTATGCACAGTTTTTTTGTGGGAAAAAATATATAAGGATTTGACAATAGCTGGAGATCTGCACATTCCTTATTTGAACTTTCTTTTTTCATATGTTTTACTAACAGTTAGAGTTCTGCCCTATCTCTTGTATAAATGCTTCTTAATTCATTTCCTGATGATAAAGTATTGGATAGTGAGAAACTAACTGCGTTGATGAAATTCGACAAACAGAGACCGACTATAAACAGCCTTGTTTTAGAAGGGATCTGCATATCCCTTAATCGGGTGTGTTCGGGGATTTGTGTAGTAAAATGGTGGGTGGAGTGGAAAAACTGATTGAATTTTAGAGCATTTATCATACCCCGTCTAGCTGCATGAATGAAAACTTGAAGTTTTTAAGTGATAGTATATGAAAAGCGCCTCATTTATAATAAAAATACCTTGTAACTTTACTTTTTGAGTTACCTTTTTTTTCTCACATTTTTCTTCACCATATTAGTATTCGTCCATGTTTTAATGTTACTTTGCTGTTTCTATTGATTTTCTCCTTATAGTATAGTTATTGCTTCTTTGTGGAAAAGAGAATAGGATGTTATCTAACTTTCTTGGTGGTTCCTTGTGCTTGTTCTGTTGTGTGCATAACTTATAGGGTTATCTTAACACAACTTGGGTGCTAACTGGTGTACTAATATTAAGATACTTTTGACATGGTTGATGAAGCGTTATACTGTAAAAAAAATTGGACCAATGAATTGAACCATTTTTAAGATTAAAAAACAAAATAAATAAGCTAAGCCAACTCCCTGTCTTTTTTGTTACTTAGTTTGTCGCATTGAAGCAAACAGCGAGCAGTACCATTATTATATGCAACTGGACATAAACAGCGAAATTTATCCTCTTCAAGTTGGAGATAAATTCAAGATGGTATTGGTTCCGACCTTAAACCTTGATGGAACACCTGACACTGGTTATTATATCCAGGTAATGCTGGCATTTTTATAATTATAGTTCCACAAATGCACAGTTTGAGGCTTTGAGCTATGCAAGTTTTAGACTTAATGATTAGCCAATTTTTTCTTTGGACATATCTAGATTTTGGTCGTAATAATATTACTTGAATTAAAGGAAGATGAGCCAAAATTTAATTGATTATGTGTTCCCTTCATACAATTAGTGAGGAACTAGAAATCTAGGTCACCTGAGTATTTCCAGGTATCTCAGAAGAGATAAACGACTGTTTGGGTTCCTTAAGGAGACAACTAAGTCGTTATATTCTAATTTTTCTCTTTTTGTTTTATATTAAAGCTGTTTATCTTAGAATGGGGTAGGAAGCTTAGGAAACTAGAGAAGAGAACTAAATTGTTGACCCAAGTCACAAAAAGTTGCAGATAAAGTACTAAACTATGGTGCATGATCGTAACATATATAAGAAGGAAATAAAAAACACTGATAATAGTTGAACATGGTGGTTCCTGGAATACTTCAGAACTGGTAATGAAAAAAAACACAGCATAACATAGTTATTGCTTGTTAGGGTTCTGGATTTAGAATTTTTATTGGTGTGTAACTTCAAATCAAATGTCAAAATAAAGTGCTTCCATGTTAGAGCAGGAATTACCGAAATAGAATATCTAGGTCAATGAGAGTTTCCAGATAAGTTTCCTATTTAGCTAATCCTATATTAAATAACTGCCAAACTATATGGAGGGGGCAAACGATGAACAACTGGTATGCACCTGATATATATTCACATATTTCTTTGGGGGTCTTTTTTTGGCTAAGGCGTATCACCCACTAGTGGGATTCTTCTTCTGAATAATTTATTTACCTCTCCTAAAATATAAACAAGCTTTTCCGAAAGCTAGGATGCCCATGATACAAAAAGTATACCCCAAAGAGAAAAAGGCAAAATATATCATTTTAATGTGTTTTTTTACCTTTTTTTTTTGACTTGAGGTCCTTCAAGTTGTTGATTAAATTATGCTTTTGGCTTTTTTTTTTAAAGATTCCAAACTACTTGACTTTTTTTTTTCTTTTTGCAAGTTAAGGAATCTTTGACTTGATTACAAAGACTTTGATATGCATAAAACATTTTAGCACTAGTAATCTTGCAACTATCAATTTCAGTCTTTGGTATGTCTTTTTTAGTTTTAAGTTCAAAAACGAAATTTTGAATGCATGTTTATATCATTTGCAGGGAGGAAGGAAGTCTTTTGCTGACGATTATGAATATGTCATGCACGGGAAGTTATACAAGATATCAGATACTTCAGGACCAAACCCTAAAGTGTACAAATTCCAAACTTTGTTCTCTTAAACGCTTTTTTCGTTAAAATAGCTTAAGTAGCTTTAGTTCTGCTCGTAAGGAGCTACTAGTTTTCATTACAGTTCTTGTGATTGGTTCACTAAAGCAAGACAGTAAAAGTATGTGACTCCATTAAATTCCTACGGTGAATGAAATTTCATTGTTATTAGCTGGACAAATCACAAGGACATGTCTGGTTTTCAGGAAATTCTTGCATTTCGACCGGTCCGGACACTTTTATCTCTATTATCAATGAGTAGTTTATTTAATTTAGCACGGTTGTAATCTTCCTTTTTCTTTTGTTTCTGTTTTCTAGGGAGATGTGTGCATCATTTGGAGGGCTTCTAATGCTGCTTAAAGGAGATCCCACTGAATCTCAGAAGTTTGAACTTGACCAGAAGATGTTTCTTCTCATTAGGAAGGTTTAGCCGCGCTACCGTAAAGAACACAAGATCTTGCTCAGGAGTGTTCATTTGGGGTTCCACCCTATAAACTATGTACTTTATGTATACTTTGACCGACCTTAAAACTTGTTGTGAAGCAAAAAGGCTTCTTTATTAATGAGAGACCATGCATTTTTTAAGTTTTCTGCTTATACATATGGCGTGCAATATATGTACATGTTTTTTTAGGGTAAGTAATATATTCTCTCATACATTAGCGAAAGGGCCTACTGGTTACCTGTCTGATTGCTTCGATTTTGTCTCTTCCAATTTAAATGGCAATTATAGAGACAACTTCACGACAACTTTTTTATTTGAAACTCTCTCTCTGCTCATTTTGCTACACTTGTCAATAAGGAACTCAAATAGAAGAAAAACGAGGAGGGAAGACCTTGGTTTCTAGTATTAATGTGGCATTTGTGTAGGGCATATGTAATAGATTCCGGGGATAAGATTATTTGTCAGCTAACATTGCCCAAATTCTGGGACACACTGATGTTAAGAACGTGATTGCGAGTATATCAGGGATGTTGGACGAGTAATAAGTATCTAGTCCCATGGGTACTTCACTTTTAATTTCAGGTGAAAGTGAAATTTGGTATTACTACTTAACCACAAACTATTATCTACTATGTATTTGTTTCATTAGACCAACCAGGAATTTAGGGAACAGATCCTACTGAAGTTCTTCGAAAAGCGATCAACCAAGTTAATTAACTCAGAAAAATACTACTCTGTCTAGGCATAGGAGATGCTGCGAGTGTAGATCCTGTCATATGCTGCCTAAGGTAGTTGGTTACACCAGCTTAAATGATAACAATCCATGTCAATGGCAGGCTTGACATATTTATAACTACTTCTCTGCAAATATAAGTTAATTTTATGAGGGGTTTTCCCCCTAAACGAGTGAATGTTGATGTTCTACACTATGGTTATGAAACTTGTGCTTTGAACTTGGTTAAGCTGAAGCAAAACCGATAGGACTGTAGCAGGCAAACCTATCTGTTTTTCTTTTTCCCTACCTGATAAAACCATAACTTTGGTCGGTGGCGTTAGGTTCTTCAACAATAACATAATAATGAATATATAATAAACGATGAACACTTTTTTGATCTTTATTATTGTTCGGCAATTGCCATTGTTCGGATTACAATTTCCTTCTTACAATTGTGCTCGACTTAACTATTTGATCTCTGATCTTGGTCTTTCTCCTTCTTATTCGGTACTCGGCTTTATCCCTGCTCGGTTTATTTCTGGATATGATAAGCTTTGGCTAGTTTCTCTCTTTTCTCTACTTCTCTCTATATTTTTTGGATAGATTTTCTGGTCTTTTTGTAGGAGGGGTAGTTGGCTATTTATAGGCAACTATGCCTTTTAGGATGTTGACAAATGTCTTCATCTCTGGGGATGTTTCAGACATGGGTCCCTAGCTAAGTGGGCTTGGGCTTTTTAATAGTGTCCACCTTTATTCTCTAGGAAAGGCATGTGATGAACCATCAAGCATTGGATACCCATTTATGAAGTGTGGGTCGATTACTAGCCGAATAGAATATTCGGGTCTAATTTTTATGTTCTATCAAGTGCTCCCTGACTTCCTCGGTGTGGTCTCCACGTCGAGGGAGTCATGATCGGTCTGTCGAGGACATTACTTCGGTCTTGCTGTTCCCAAGGCTACATCGAGAAATGCGATAGATTCATGACTGTTCCCTGGGGCCCATTTGAGGTCATTAAGAAGTCCTATCTTGGTATCTTTTTTCGAGGAAAACCCTTGATCTCCCACAATTATTTACTATAAAAGTGCCCCATCCCTCATCATGCCATTTATTATTACTCCTACTGTGACACAATGGCTTCTCCCAATGGTTCGACAGGAGACAACTCTCCAGATTACGTTGCTTATTTAGAGAATGAAGTCAAGAAAACTCGGGTCTTGAAAAAGAAGCTGGCGGACGTGACCAAAAGGTTGTCTGATATGGACGCGGCTCATCACTTGACGATGGCCGACCTGGATTGGGCCTTTGAACGTATAAAGAGGCTCGAGGCTTCCCTGGCTAAGGAAAAGGCAGCAAAGAGGGCCTATAAGCTTGCTTTTAAGGAGCTGCACGCTCGGTCTAAACCGAGTTCGGATGACGTTGAAGGAGGCTCTTCCTCGGAATAATTAGTCTTTTGTGATTTCTTTGTATTGGGTGTTATCACCAAGTTGTAGTCGAATCATGGAAAAATATTAATAAAACATCTTTTATTTTCGTTCTTGTCTGTTTATTCCCTTGATACCTCATTGGATGACTTAATTGTATTTGAACTGTTGTAGTTAACCATGAATGCTCTTGGGAAGTTCAAGAGGTTGTCTTTCTTCGAGAAGACCTTTGATCTACCCCTGGTTTCTTCCTATAAAAAGGGACTGTCCCTGTATTCTTTGTGTAACTCATTCTTTATTAACGAACAAATGGCTTCTCCTCGTGAAAATAGTGGTGACAATCTTCCTGAATACATTGCCCATCTCGAGGAGGAGGTTAGGAAGGCTCGTATCCTCGAAAGGAGGGTTGTCTTTTTAACCATGGAGGCTCGCCGAGCTGCTGAGATGGACGAGCGCTTGGAGGCCATGGAGAATGAATATCAGAGGTCTCTGATCGGTAATATTTGGGCTCGTGCTCGGATTAAAGAGCTTGAGGCTTCCAGAGATAGGCATATTGTTTCCAAGAGGGCTTACAAACTGGTCCTTAATGAAGTGTATGCTCGGTCTAAGAGGAAGCCAAATGACGAAGTAGGCCCTTCTGAAAAATAGTTCTCTCTTCTTTTTTGCTTTTTGTGATGTAGTGGTGTCCTTTTGCCGAGGAGCATCTTGTAATAAAGTTCCCCTTGATTAATGGAAATTTTTTCTTTTTCTTGCTTTTATCTGAATTATTCTCCCAATGCAATTAATTTGACTGCGCACGCTTATGGCTTCATTAATGCTTTTTCTTGGGCCTTGCGTTTGACCTTATCCATTGAACCTTCTGAATCTTTGTATCTAGGGACTGAGGGGATTTCTCGAGCCCTGTGCATAAATCTTATCCTTTATCTCTTAGCACTGTTGCGCTTTCCTAGAGAGACACGTGTAAAAGCTTTTTTTGGGATTTACCCTCTTTAAATACTGGCGTGAACCCAAGCGTTTCTTCCTAATAGACGCATCTTTTAATTACCCTCGTTTTCCCAAATCTCTTGGTGAACGGTTGCACTTCCCCACACTAATCCTTCCTTAATTTTTCTATAAATACCTTCTTAAGATATGGATTTATTCATAATCTTTTATTTATCTCCCCTTACCATATATAGAATTTTATCCCATAGTCCTTTTAAAATGTCTGGTTCTTCCACCAAATCTGCATTGGTCTTGCAAGTGGAGGCTTTTGAAGCCTCCTATGGTCATGCACTAAAGCTGTTGAAGGATGCTGAGAATGAGTTAAAGGTGATGCGCTATCACCATACCGAGATGGTTCGGGAATTAACTTGGCTAAGGTCCGAGCTGGATTATTGCTGACGTGCTCGTCAGGCTCTAGTCGAAGAGAATGAGGTGTTAAGGGGGAACCCGACACTTCGAGACAGGAATGTCTCTGCCGGGCCCTCTCATCGATACTGATCGACCTCTCCCTAACCTTCCCCCTTCTTTTTTATTTTTTTCTTCTGCTGCTCCTCCTCTTCCTATTTCTTCATCTTCTATCCCATCACTCTTTTCTTTCTATACTCTTTCAGTCTCTCTTCTTCGTTTTCTTGCAGTCCTCTTCTTTCTATCCTCCATTTTCTTCTTACTATCTTTTCCTTTTTCTTTTTCTTTTTCTTCATCTTCTTTCTCACCACTACGATGTGACAATCAACCCTGTGATCCTAAGGGTTTTGTGTTACTTCTAGGGTTCGTCATTTTTCATTTTCCTCTTCTTGCTTTTCACTTCTTCTTTATGTTCCTCTTCAATTTTTTTTTCTTTTCTTTTTGTTTTCTTTTTATGCTTCTTTCCTTCGTCTCCTGCTGTTCGCCTGATTTGCTGATATAGTCGATCTTCTTCGGCCACGTTGTCTCCTGATGTAACAGACCACAATGTAGTAGATTTTCTTTTGATGTAATTCTCGGATGTAATAGACCTCAATGTAATAGATTTTCTTTTGATGTAATTCTCAGTGATGTATTCCATCTTTATTAATGAGAAGTATTTTTGCCCCTTTATATTGTACTTCTTTTCATGTTGCACTTGTGGTTTGTCGTTTTTCTGGAATCTTGGACCTTTGAATATCTTGTATCTTTATTTTTTGCTATACTGTAGTATCAAATGTCTGTAGATGTCCTCAACACTGTTGAGCATAGGTGCATGCTCCCTAGCAGGTCAGGAAATATGCATGCTCCCAAGTATGTCAGGAAATATGCATGCTCCCAAGTATGTCAGGAAATGTGCAAGTTCCCAAGCAATGTCAGGAAACATCATACTATCTTCGCTCTATAAGTACTCCTCTTTTCTTTAGTAGTTATCATCTTTTATTTTTCTTTTATTGTTTGCTTCTCCCTCATCCCTTATTTTCTCCTGTACTATAACAATTTTCCAGAATGTCTGGACCTGTGGTGAGATATCATGCTCAGATGAAAGGCTTGGATACTGAGGTATCTCGGGTCCGTCGTCGAATGGCAAGGCTTGAGAAGGAGTATGGCCTTTTGGCCTTAAGTTTGTTCGGCTCTCATCCCGAAGAGACAGTGAAGTGGACCGAGATTTCGGCCTTGAGTCGTCAGCTCGATCATTTGTTGTTGCAGAGAAACCATCTGGCCAACTCCTGGTATGATGCCGAGGAGATTTGGGACCATGCTCAAGATGAGTTTGATAACTCCCCTCAAGGCCTAGCTAGCATGATGGTTAGGAACGCTCGGCTCAAGGAGCGCGTCATGGTTCTCACTAGGGAGAAATCCGAACTCTCCACGGAGAATGAAAATTTAGTTGCCATGAATGATTCCTACCAGGCTCGGTTGAACTGCTCTGCTCGTTTTGCTTTCTCTCGGTCTGGCAGTTCGGTTTTTCCACCCATTGATCCTTAGTTAGATTGGGCTGGTTTTCTGATGTATTTCCCGTTTTGGAACTTGAATTTTCTTTTGTATTTGGATCAGATGTATCTTTTCGTATCTCGTGCCTTTGTCTTATGAACCGTTGCACCGCCTCGTACTTCGTGCCCTTTGATTCTTTATAAATGCTCCCTATTGTCTGTACTTTATTACCAATTCTTCCTTTCTCTCTCTTGTTTTATAATTTTTGTTTCTTCTAACCTGCTTTTGTTTGAGATGGCTCCCATCACTAGATCTGCCTCCAAAAAGAAAGCCCTTCTGGAAGAGGAGCCTACTTATTTGATACCTCGACCACCTGGTTTCGGGGAAGAGGATTTGACTCCTCTTCAACTAAAAGAAATTGAGATGTCGTGGCTAAAGCATGATCTTAAGTGTGCTCAGACCGAAATGAGGCGATTCAAACAGTATTGGCAAGAGGAGAGTGCTGCTCGTTTTGAAGCCGAACAGAATTGCAAATCTCAATCTTATGCTCTTAAACAAGTGGAGATTGGCATCTCTCATTTTATTAGGGAAAAAGAGCGTCTGGAGGAGCTCTTGGCGAAGAAGGATGCCGACATGGGGGATAGTTCGAAGAAGTAGGATGGGTGTATTTTCTTGTAAAATTTTCTTTTCGGTTGTATTTGTTTGTGTTTCCCCCTTTGTGGATGAATAAAACTTCTGCTTTGCCTCTATTTTATTATTTTTATTTGCTTTGCTTTTATGTTGATGTCAATACTGGACAACGAATAAGTGGTGTTATCCCCCCGGAGGACGTTGTTAGACTGGACGCTTAAATGCCGTCGAGCTAGGAACGGTCTCCGTCCACCTTATTCGGGGTTTCCTTTATTCGGGTAAGAAATGGATGGGCATCGAGAAACTTAATCGGGGAACATACTTGGTTTGGTATGAGTGGTAGCGTATGTTGGAAGCTTTTCATGGTAGGGTCCACTGACCGTTTATTTTGGTGTAATGATGTGAACTGCCTTGGTTAGTGGGATATACTATCTGACGTGGCAAGATCTGGAGAGTTTATTTGGCGAAAATAGAGGCGGTTGTGGACTTTTCTATGGTTGGAAAAAAAAGTAAACCTCTGTCACACGAAAGGACAGTTATTATTTTATTCTTTATGTGGCTCCACTCCTTTTAACTGTGCTAAGTAAGCCCCTGTGTTTTTATCTCATAATTTGCTGAAAAAATATCTCTTATTTTCTCTCTCAAGGATTTATTTTTCCCGCCAAAAATTTTCTTGTCCCTCCATCTAGGGTTTCGCCTGATTGCAGATAGATTTGCTGCTGTTCTCGCTCGCTTGCTCGTGAACATGACTGTAAGTATCTTCGTATTTTGTGGGTTGTTGGTCTAGATAGCTCTGTGATTAGGATACGTATTTGATTTGTTGTTGTGGTCATATATGGTTCTGGTGGTCTCTATATGTCTATCTAGGTTGTTGAGTAGTGATTTTTCTTCCTGTTTAGGATATTTGTTGGTTTGGTGGAAAACTTTTAGGGTTTCTATCAATTGGGGGGGGGGGGCTTGTCGTGTCATGTGTTTTTGGTTAGTATATTGATGGATTCGTGATGATGTTTGGATAGGAAATTCTGACCCAATGTCTGGCCCAAGTTGGCACTTTTGTGGAAAAGGACTTTAAGAGGCTCGCCGGAATACCGGACAACATACACATTTGGCTGCCTGTCTCTAAGGAGGAGGTGTTGGGATTTGTCCCTGCCGGCGAGGTAGCCGTGCGTTCCTCGGCCTTCTTCACTGGGGGTCTTAGACTTCCGTTTACGGAGTGGGTGGCTTCGTTCTTTGAGGCCGTCCAGATAGCTCTGGCCCAACTGGCTCTGAATGGTTACCGGACCTTGATCGGTATTCAAAGGTTGTCGGAGGCATCAGGGATAGCCATTGAACTGAAAGATGTCTTCGGGGTCTACAGTTTGAGTTTCGAGCGCCGTAGCTCGTATTTAAAGACTTTGCGCGCCTTCTGTCGGCTTGTCACCGGTTTGCCGGATACCAACAAGGAGCACAATCTTGGTATCGTGATTGCTTCCGGTGAATGGGGTTGTGCAGGACACCAGATTCCTAGACCTGCTACCCAGGCTCCCACTATTCCCGACCTCGGTGCTCCCAATGTGGAAGCGCTCGTGGCTCTTTGGAACTGGTGGGGGCCTGGACCGGCGAAGGATCCGGCTAGCCGCACTGCTTCCATACTATTAGGTTATCCTGCGGGTCCGGTGACCAAGGGTAATCCGGCGCCCGAGATCCCAATTGAGACTGAGGAGGACTTCCTCAAAGTTGTGAAGGCGCGAAGCGCTGGTCGGGGAGGAAAGAAGGCTGTTCGTTCTAAACGCCGAGCGTCGGAATCCGTTGCTGGGACCCCAAAGAGGGTTAAAGGGGCAGAGACGTCGGTGACGGAGGAGGTTGCTAACGTTGACACGGGTATGGGGTCGGTTGCTGCTTCCCAAGGTGATACCACCGAGGATGCTTCTACGCATGTCGATGTATGTGTATATGTATATTGATTCTCTTGTCTTTTGCTTGTCGTTTTGTTTGCTGGTGCTTTGCTTTATTAGCTATCTTGTTTCAGCTACTGACTTCTTCATTGGTTACCCTCGCTCTTGCTCGGTCGATGGGTATTATTGTGTTTCAGGGGTCGATCGATAATCTGTTCGGACATATCAACCTGCTGGTGAATATGGGGAAGGAGACGATGACCCTGCCTGTTGTCTCGCCTGTCCGTTCCGAGGACGTGATGGACCCGCCTGTTGCCTCGCCCGTCCGTATTGAGGATGTCAGCGAGCACAGGGCCCCTGAGACTAATCCTCCGGAGAAGGAGGGGACTGAGGAAGTGGAGGTGCAAGCCGGCGTGGATACGACCGAGGTGGTGGTGACGGGAAGTGATAAAGTTGTTCCCGAGGGATCGGAAAAGGTGGTGGTGGATGGGGTTGCGATGACCCGCTATATTGACCGGTGTGGGGGTGAGCTGTTGGAGCAACCCCGAGTCTTGAAGATGGGGTATACTGCTCTTAAGCCCCTCGTTTTCAAGGATGCTGAAAAAATAGCTGTTCGGCCTGCAATGTCGGTTATAGAGCAGGCCAACGCTGATGCGCTTCGGGTACGCTGTGCTTGTATTTTGTTATATAGGTCGTGATGCTCCTATTTTGGCTGGAGTCTGATGTTTTTAAGTACAGGTTGTCGTGGGTACCGTGGTGTTGAGGGATCAGCTGTTAGCACTAGAGGCTGAGAAAGAGAAGCTGATGGCCGAAAATAAAGCCATGGCCGAGGATAAAGCTCAGCAAGTAAAGTTGGTCTCCGAGCTGGAGGCGGAGAAAGAGAAGCTGATAGCCGAAAGCAAAACAACGGCCGAGGAGAAAGCCCAGATGGCTAAGTTGGCCGCTGATTATGAGAAATTGGTGGGAGACAACTTGCGCCTGACCGAGGAAATGGCGAAATTGGGGGCCGAAAAAGAGGAGTGGGTCGAGAAGTACGACCTTTTGGAGGCTGATAATTTTCTCATGGCAGAGGACGTAGAGGCCGGAACATCCGAGGTGGCGGCCCTGAAAGTGGCGCAAGCGGAGGAAAGGGCAAAGTTGGCAATGATGGCTAACTTCTCCATCTTTTGCGCTCATGTTCGGGCTCTAAACTTTGCGAAGGTCCCGTTATCGGATCGGGCATGGTTGGAGTTGGTTTATCCCTGTCCGCAAGGTGCACCTCCGAAGCCTCAGGATTGGGCCAACCTCCGAGACGAGGAGCTCCCACGGCTGCCGGGACAAACTACTTCAACGGCGCTCCGTCCTCATGCCGGATCGGCTCCAACGACTCCTCGGTCTGCTGCTGCCGTGACTCCCCCACCCGTATACCCTCAGGTGGAGCCTTGACCATTTACTTGTAGTATTTTCTCTGTATCTTAGCGTAGTCTTTTGGTACCCGAATTGTGGGTCTTTTTTTGTAACTAGAAAGATATTCTTTTGGGAAGTGATAATATAGGTGCGATGTTTTTTTTTTCTGTTTGTCTTTCCTTGTCAATTTCCTTGTTTGAGGGTTATCTTTTGAAGGATGTGAAAACAAAATATTGTCAGGTACCGTATAACCCCCTTGCCATGGTGGTCTGGACCTCTCCTAATCGTAGTGTAGGTGACGTTATAGATGATCTTGAAAGATCTAAGGCGTCCCTTACCGCTGAATTGACTTCTGCTCGTCATGAAATCGAGGGTCTGAATGTACATATTTCAAACTTGTCGATTCGGTTACGCGACTTGGGAGAGAAATTTAGCAAGAAGACCGCATATTACACGACGAACAAAGGTAAAGCAAAAGAGCTTCTTGGTGCACTTCGGCGCTCTCGTGATGAAGCCCGGGGCCGTGTGACGAGCTTGAACTTGGTTCTTGGGGCCGTTTTCGAAGACGCGGACCTGTTGCTATCCTTTGCCAAAGCGTATTGGGCCCGAGTTCGCGCTTTAGAGGTGCTCGAGCATGTAAAAGGGATGTGTGGTGTTGCCCGGGCAGAACGCATAGTTGATGCGATGGCTGGGGTAACTGAGACCACGACTGCCTTGAACCGAGTTGATGCGGTCATTCGGGAGCGTTTGGGGACGCAAATTGTTTCACTGCGAGATATTCATTTCGTTGACGTAGTAGAGACCTCAGTGTCTGTTGATGGGTTATCGGATTAATAACCGAGTAGCGTGTTTTGTCGTTTTGTTTGTAGCTTGTGTTGAACATAGAGTTCAATAATGATTTTGATTATAACTTTGATTATGTTTTAATGATTTTACGATTTCAAGGATATAACGCTTGTCTTGTCCAAGAAAAGAAAAATGTATATTTCAGGTTTTCAGAGAGAAAGAGCATTCGTTAACGAAGCCACAGGTTCAAGCGGAACCAGAATCGGAGCTAAAACGAAGGAGTTATGAGCTTTCGAAGAAGTCCGAAAAACTGCCAGAAGAACAGTCGACCGATCGACTGGACAAAAACGACCGATCGTTTTTGGTCCAAATTCTTCCAGTGAGCAGGTCGAAAAAACGACCGATCGTTTTTTCAGAAACGACCGATCGTTTTCTGGAAAACGACCGATCGACTGTAGAAAACGACCGATCGTTTTCTGCAGTTTTCGAAAACAGCTTCTCAGCTTTTTTTGGAAAATAGCTTAAAACACTGAATATAGCCTCAACCACTGCCAACGGTCATAATACAGAAAAACAGACCTTTTGGCATATAAATACCACCCAATCTCTCTTTCTAACTCAACAATTACAACATCAATCAACTTCCTCCAACCTCTCATTAAAAACCCTAAATATCACCATTTTGGTGCATATATATTCGAGAAAGAGGAAAATCAAAGAGAAAGAGATTCAAGCTCGATCATCATCAATAACTCACCAATTAGCTTTTTAAGAAGCAATTAGAATAGTGAGTGTAGTTACATTTTTGTAACAAAAATTGTATCGAGTGTTTTATAAACTCAATTGTAAGCGAGTGAACGGGTAGAGGCTTTGTAAGCAAGTGAAGCTTAAAAGCTCTAGGTTTTTCATTCGGGTACTCATAAATTGAGGGGGAGTCGTTGACTCATAGTCGTGTTCTCTTGCACTTGTATCAAGAGTAGGAACCTCGGGTAGGGGGTGAGCCAATCGGTCGATTGAGCTCGATAGGGTTTGTAAAATCCGGAAGAAACATTTTAGTGAAATACTCGGTAGTACCGAGGAGAGGACGTAGGCGCGTTTGCCGAACCTCTATAAATCACGGTGTAATTTTCTTCCCTTGCTTTTACTTTCCGCAACTTATATTCTTGCTTATTTTTTGCTTGCGTTTAGTTATTCTAGCAATTTATTAACTCTTGTTAAAACGCTTAAGCTCAGAATTGCATAAGTTGGGTGGTTAGTTGCATAGATTTTTAATTAGGCGAAAATCGCCATAAACCTTATTCACCCCCCCCCCCTCTAAGGTTAGCACACGGGCCAACAACTTGTATAAAAATACTCGTTTTTCTACTTTCGTCTTTTCTTTTCTTGCGGTTGAATATTCATCTCTTCCCCTCTTCCCCCATTTTTTTTTATAGGCACCTGCTACTATGTCGCACCAGGCTGGTTTTCCATGCCTAGTTAGTCCGGGACCAGGACCTACTGGTGCTGCCCGGAACGAGGTCTCATCTGGTGCGGCTAGTGAAGGGCATGCCAATTGGCCTTACATCGTTTTAATGGGCAAAAACGTCGAGTTGCTCGATCAGTGTGCTCGATCAGTGTGCCCGCACCAGGCGTCCTCTTTTCGGGAATATGTTCGTCATGCCGAGCATGTTGTTGAGGTTCAGGAACGTCGTTTAGATCGGTATTGGCGTGTAAAGGAAAAATACTTCGGTAAACTAAAATCGTTAGTAACCAAAGCCAATATGTTGGTGAAGTACTTCCGTCTGTCCAGATCCAGATACGATGCTTCTGCGGCTATGATCGAAGCTCGTAAGCTTCCTTTCGACGATGCTTGCCGTAAAACGGCCTCGGATGCTCACGAGATCGCTAAAGGAGCCGAGTTCTCCGCGCGGCTTAGGACGATGACATGCGTGGGTGCTCATACGACAAACTATGATGCCCTCATTTCTGAGGAGCGTTTTGATGGCGAGGAGACCGATGGGGATACAGCTACGGATGACGAAGAGGTTGAGCTCGGTCAATTGCCGTCGTGCTCCTCATGTAGTAGCTCATAAATAAAATTCTTTATTGCTGGTTGTACCTTGTTGCCTCCGTAATGCGGGCGAGGACTATTTGTTTTATTTCTTTATTCTTGTGTTCGGATCTTTTCATTGTCGTACTGATATTTCATTGATTGGATTGATTTTCCTTTGCTGATTTCTTCGTTGGACATTGTGTTGCCTCTGTAATGTGGGCTATTTTCATCTTCTTTATTTCTTTATACGTGTATTGGGCATTCTCGTTGCTGCTATTGCATTGTTTAGATTGATTCCCTTTCATTGTTTTCGTCATTTGGTAATTTATCGCCTCCATACTGTGGGCCTGAATTATTCTTTTAATTTCTGTATTGCTTTCCATTCTTGCTCATTGGATCAATTTGTACCTGCATATACTTTAGTATTCCTAGGCATTCTTTTAGACACGCCATGTTGGGAATTTCACAGTATTCCTAGGCACAAAGGCCGTTTGGGAATTTCATAGTATTCATAGGCAGAAAGGCCGTTTGGGAATTTCATAGTATTCCTAAGCACGTCTGCCATTTGGGATTTTCATAGTATTCCTAGGCAGAAAGGCCGTTTGGGAATTTCATAGTATTCCTAGGCACAAAGGCCGTTTGGGAATTTCATAGTATTCCTAGACACAAAGGCCGTTTGGGAATTTCATAGTATTCCTAGGCACAAAGGCCGTTTGGGAATTTCAGCTGCACTCGTTAGACAGCATGATAAGATATTTTATTTATTCTACAGACAAGACAATGTCATTAAGCAGGAGGGGTAAGGTAGCACCTGTATTTGTAAGACAGCCTATACGTAGTACTTCTTTAGGTTAGCTACGTTCCAAGAATTCTTTTCTCCTCGGCTTTTGTCGAACAGGACACTTTTGATCTTGTAGGAGACTGGGCTTGTTCTTTTGACGATCTCGTAGGGTCCTTCCCAGGTGGGCCTCAGCTTGCCATGCATCTCATTTCGGGTATAGACCGTTACTCGCCGTAGCACCAGTTCTCCGACCATGAACTCCTTGGTCCCTTTCACCCTCTTGTCATATGTTTGCTTGACGCCTTGTTGATACTTCGCTAGTGTAAGGGCTGCTATCTCTCGTTTCTCGTCTAGCATGTCGAGTTCCTCTCTCATTCTTTGTTCATTGTTTCCTTGCTCGACTAAAGTTGTTCGTAGTGTGGGTAGCCCGATTTCTGTCGGTATGACGGCCTCGACGCCGTAAGCTATACTGAACGGGGTTTCTTTGGTGCCCGTCTTTGGTGTAGTTCGGCAAGACCATAAGACGTTAAGTAGCCGCTTGGGCCATCTCCCCTTTGCTTGTTCAAGGGTTGTCTTGATGCCGTCTAGTACGGTTCGGTTTGATACCTCTGCTTGGCCGTTACCCTTTGGGTATGTTGGTGTCGAATAGAACTTTCGGATACCGAGTTCTTCGTACCAAAGCTGCAGCTTGGCTTCCTTGAACTGGGTGCCGTTGTCTGCGACGATGGCGTATGGTATACCGAACCTAGTGATGATGTGCTCCCAGATGAACTGTTTGACATTACTGGCTTTAATTTCTCGGAGAGGTTTAGCCTCAACCCATTTGGTGAAGTAGTCCGTCGCCATGATCAGATACTCGACGCTGCCGGGTGCTTTGGGAAGCTTTCCGACTATATCAATTGTCCATTGTGCGAATGGGCATGGTGCCGATACCGGGGTTATCATAGATGATGGGAGCCGAGGTATCTTGGCGAATCGTTGGCATTTGTCGCAACGTTGGACGTATACATCGGCGTCTCGCTTGATATAGGGCCACCAATATCCTTGGGTGATTGCCTTGTTGGCAAGGGACCGCCCTTTGATGTGTGCTCCGCAGGATCCTTCGTGGATTTCCTCCAAGACCGGTAGCTGCATTTCGGACCGGACACACAGAAGATGGGGTCCTCGATAACTGGATTTGTACAGTTTGTCTTCGTCGGACAGCCAGAAACGAGGAGCCTTTCTCGTAATTTTCAATGCTTTTATCTTGTCGGCTGGGAGCGTTCCGTTTCGCAGATAGCGAGTCATGTCATCCATCCAACCCAGCTCGTATTGTACTAACGTTACTCGGTCTATTCTTTTGGTTATGCTCGGGGTCGGCATTAATTCCACTGTGATCGAACGAGTGTCGGTCAATGTTAATGTCGAGGCGAGGGTGGCTAAGGCATCGGCGTGTGCGTTTTCGGTACGATTGATTCTTACTAACTCGCACTGTTCGAAGGTGGCCATCAAGCTTTGAACTTTCTTTTGGTAGAGGATCATTCTGTCATCTTTGGCTTGGTACTCGCCGATGGCTTGATTCACGATCAGCATGGAATCCGAACTTGCGATTAAGTGGGAGCATCCGAGGGAACGGGCGATGAGCATGCCATTTATCATGGCTTCGTATTCCGCCTCATTGTTGGTAGCTCGGAATCCCAGTTTTATGCTTTTCTCTATGATTGCTCCCTCTCTAGATTTGAGGACGATCCCTGCTCCTGATCCATCCTTGGTGGTTGATCCGTCGACATGTATCTGCCAGTGTGATTGTGGGGAGAGAGACAAAGGTTCGTCATACCCCTCGGTGAATTCCGCGACGAAATCGGCCAAGACTTGTCCCTTTATGGCATGTCGGGGTACGAACTCGATATGAAATTGGGATAGTTTGACCCCCCAGGCGGCAACTCGTCCGCTAATGTCCGTCCGTCGAAGTGATTCTTTAATATGAAATTTCGTGTATACCTGGACCTGATGAGCTATGAAATAGTGTGGCAACTTTCTGGTTGTGACGACCAATGCCAGACACAACTTTTCCAAGGGTAGGTAACGTGTTTCGGCTTCGACCAGAGTTTTGCTGACGAAGTAGATCGGAAATTGTTCACGACCTTCTTCTCTTAGGATAACTGCGCTCACAGCTATAGTGGAAACTGCTAGGTAGCATGCCAGAATATCTCCTTTGTTCGGCCTGACTAGCAGTGGCAGCGTCCTTAAGTACTCTTTGAGGTTGTTGAAAGAGGCTTCACATTCCGGGTCCCACACGAATTTTCTATCCTTCTTGAGCGATTCAAAAAATGGCCGTCCCTTGTCTGCGGACCGGCTGATGAACCTGCTCAATGCATCCATCATTCCCGTGAGTTCTTGTACCTGCTTCTTATTCTTGGGCGCTGCTAGGTTCCGAAGAGCTGTGATCTGATCGGGATTAGCCTCTATTCCTCGTCGGCTGACCATGTGCCCCAGAAATTTCCCTTTGCTGATGCCGAATGCACACTTGCTCGCGTTGAGCTTTAGTTTGTGCTCGCCCAACGTTCGGAAGACGTCTCTAATGTCTTGGAGGTGGGATGTGGCCTTTTCGCTCTTGACGACCATGTCGTCTATGTATACCTCCATTGTCTTCCCTATATGATCTCGACATACCCTTGTTATCATCCTTTGGTATGTTGCTCCCACGTTGCGTAAGCCGAACGGCATTACCGTATAGCAATAATTTCCCAAAGGCGATATAAACGATGTATTTTCTTGATCTTCGTGGGCGAGGGGAATTTGGTGGTACCCAGAGTATGCGTCTAGGAAGGTCATTCGTTCTGCTCCCGCAGTTGCGTCCACCAGTTGATCAATCCTTGGAAGGGGAAAGTGGTCAATCGGGCAGGCTTTGTTGAGATTGGTGAAGTCTATACAGACCCTCTTCTTTCCGTTCTTCTTGGGGACGACGACTGGATTGGATAACCATTTTGGATAGAAGACCTCCCTTATGGCTCCAGCCTCCAATAGCTTTTGGACTTCAGCAATTATAGCTGCTCTGTGTTGTACAGACACTTTTCTGCTTCTCTGAGCTATCGGCTTGTACTCGGCGTCTGCACTTAGGTGGTGACATGCCGTTCTTGGATCTAGGCCTGACATGTCTTTGGGACTCCAGGCGAACTTATCAATGTTGTTGAAAAGGAATGCTTCTAGCTTTTCGGATTCATGTTTTGGAAGGCTATCGCCGATGAGGAAGTAGTGCTCCTCGTCCATATCCGGGATATACACCTTCCTAAGTGTTTCTCCTACTTGTTCTTCAACGACCCTCTCGGTTTTGGCTATTTGGTTGATCAGCTTCTTTTTGCTGGTGGGTTGTTCGACAACGCTCAGCTGTTTTTGAAGAGCCGCGGTGATGTCCTCACAGCGTCTTGAATCTTTTTGACATCCTCTGGCTGTCTCGATCTCTCCCCTATCATTTGAGTATTTGACTTTTTGGTGGTAGGTCGAGGGTATGGCCTTCATGGCATGCAGCCAAGGTCGGCCCAGGATCGCGTTGTGGCCGGAGTGGTCGTTGACAACTAAGAAATCCACGGGAACTGACACTGACCCAATTGTGACACTGAGGACGATCTTTCCCAACAGTTTAGTCGTCTCGGAGATGAACCCGATCAGTGTGACATCGGTAGGCTGTAGATCTTGTAGCTTGAGTTCCATCTTGTCGAAAAGCTCTCTGTACATGATATCACAAGAGGCTCCTTGGTCGACAAGCACCCTGCTGGCCGTGTCAAGGCCGATTTGAACACGGAGGTTGATGGCGTCCCCGTGGGGGTAAATCACCCCTTCTTCGTCAAGATCCGAGAAGGAAATGGGCGGATGTCGTCGTGGTGTGCATTGTCGTTTAGAGGTTGACGCCTGTGACCCCTTGGCTACCTGGCCAAAGTGCGCCAGTTGCCGTTGTCGTGATCATTCCCCACCCGTGCTCTTGGGTCGTGACATATGAATGACGTTGATCGTTTTATCCCTGCTCGGTTTATTTCTGGATATGATAAGCTTTGCCTAGTTTCTCTCTTTTCTCTACTTCTCTCTATATTTTTTGGATAGATTTTCTGGTCCTTTTGTAGGAGGGGTAGTTGGCTATTTATAGGCAACTATGCCTTTTAGGATGTTGACAAATGTCTTCATCTCTGGGGATGTTTCAGACATGGGTCCCTAACTAAGTGGGCTTGAGCTTTTTAATAGTGTCCACCTTTATTCTCTAGGAAAGGCATGTGATGACCCATCAAGCATTGGATACTCATTTATGAAGTGTGGGTCGATTACTACCCGAATAGAATATTCGGGTCTAATTTTTATGTTCTATCACTACGTAAATTAAACTAAAGACTTGGTTACTAATGTGAACATCCAAGGCATGAACCATCTTCATATTACTAAACAAAAGCCCAAAATCAACATTAAAAGCCAATACTCCATGTCAATAACTTATCAATCATATTAAAGGTAGGCAAACCATAGCAGTTACCTTCATGCTTCATTTTTGTTACCTCAAAATTCGAACGAAACATCAACTAAAATCAAGCATATCATTTTAACATAACAACAGGAGGTTAAGATTATGAATATGTATAGCATTCCACTCGCATCATTGAATTTTTTTATTTTTCACACATAACTGAAAACACCCATGATCCCCAAAGGACGAACATATTATACCTATTTCCTCCTTTTCAAAATCTACAAAACTTTGTGTAGAGGTGTTGAGTAGTTTAGCATAAGGACCTATCGGCTCACTCCCTTATACATATATACTAACGTACGGATCAATAAAAACAACTCACTTTTCGCAAACTCAACGTCCTGAACTTAAATTTGTGCCTGTAGTTCCCAAGTCCTGCGGCTGGGCTCAAAAGGACTACAATGTAGTCTAATATTTTAAGATCAGAATGAAGACGGAAAGTTTAATTGTTTTTTTTTCCTAAACTACTATTTTTCAATGACATGTAACTACAACTCTGATGTATGATTAGTTGAGGTGGATTGGGAGTTTTTCCCGTTTGATCACTGAAGGTGCAAAACAGCATCAAAATTGAACTGTTCACCAGGTTCAAATCTGTTCTCGAGATCTTCAAAACTTTGCTCAATTCTCAAGTCTTTGGTCACTGCTAAACTTTCCTGCATAAATACCAACATAAACAAAAAATTTAAATTGCTTAATTCTTTGAATGTTTGAAGAGTTTCCTCTTTTCATCCTGACTATAGTTAAATATGAGTAATTTGATTGGACAATTTGAAAACTTAAATTGATATAAATCATGACTTGCCTTTACGATAGAAAGGATGATAAATAGTATATAGATATATGTTGATCAAGATGAATCACTCCCCAGATGCACAATAAATAATATCTTTTAATCAAGTGATCAACACTCTTCTGAAATTAGAGACTTATAGCCACCACCTCCGCACTGCGGCTGCCAACGCAATCTCATCTCCAGTGATTATATAACTCGAAAAGTATAATATTTTAATAACTTTTATCAACTTGATAATTGAAAGCAGAAAACATTTTGTCAAAGTGGAAAACAAAAATCCAGTTTAAAAAGAACTAAACACAATAAAGAGAAATAGAAAAGCCTTTAGATGTAAAAACAAATCAATTTTTGAACATAAATTTAGATTTAGTGAAGGCGATTGGGTGGTTTTCATGTTTTATATTCTAATTAAACGGGCTGGGTGTATTATTGAAATTAAATAAGATGAAAAAGTGGAGTGATTGAGGATTTATTCTTAGATGTAGAGATATGCGAAAGTAAAGAGCAGCCACAGGTTGTTGAACAATTGAGAGAGAGGGTGTAGAATGATGAGGCAAATATTAGATGGTGTGGAGGACCCACCTCCAATAGGACTAAATAATTTCTCGAAAGTCGGACCTTTTTCAAATTTACGTAGTGTTAAAACATTAACATATTACGAAAGAGAAAATGTTACCTTTTCCACATACTCGGATATGGTAGAGTTAATGATCTGTTTGATTATTCGCTTGTAGACTTTTGAAGGTCCCAGAACTTCCAAAAGAATGTCTTTAGGTATCTGGGAGATCCAGAAAACAAAAGAACAGTTATTTACTACTCTATTAGAAAACAGATTAATGAGTAAATGTCGGTATCATTGAACCTTAAAGATCCAAAACTTACATTGGGTGTTTTTCCTGTTAGTCCCAAGTTGTTTGTTCATCAGAGATACAAAGCACCAAAATAGCCAATCAATTCTGTTAGAGAATAATTGACAGAAGGACGGAGAGATAAAAGCGAAGAAGCAGTTTGGGTAAACGAAGAAAAAGTAAAGCACCATCTGCTATATCAGTAGGTATATATACATATACACACACATGTCAAAAAGCAGTTCCATCTGTAACGGGCTTGGTCGTCTATTTTAAAGAGGTTGTCTTTAGTTTCAGAAGAATAAAACACTCATTTTTATGACTGACCTCCTTTTACTCTTCGAAATCCTGGGATTGGCTGAGCATCAGCGACCATTTGAGTGAACACAGCATCAAAAATTGTTAGAGTTTTCTCACCAGATACCTCCATGCTTATCTGTCGGAGAATTTTTTGAAGTGAAATTTACAACCAAAAGACGGCTTACAAATTGTAATCAGAAATAGCACAAACGATTATTAGTTATGGCAAAATATTATTTAATCGCAATTCTAAAAACAATTTCCCAGACTTAAATCAATTTCCTAGACTTAAAGAAATTCTAATAACAAATAGTTATTAGTTACAATTAGTTTTGGCAAAGCATTACTTGTTTGTGGTGTTCTTAATTTATTGCAATATTCTTTTTAGAAAAAGAAAGGAAAGGAAATCTTATACAAAACCATCTCAATTATCTGCCAAGAAAAGTTGGGAGCCAAAATCAAATAACTACAAAAAGAAGATCATCATGAAAATAACAAAAGCTAGTGGATTTTAGGTATCAAATGGAATAAAAGAAACAATAATAACTGCAATTAGAAATTGCAAACTTGAAAAGGTCAAATTCCAGGACAATATCCACTTTCACAGTCAATATTAACCTTTGATATTCTTAGGCACATACCAAGTTAAAGATTAATTCTACTATTTCTACCAAACCCTTAAACCAGCTTTAAAATTTTGATCTACCTTTAGTTCCTTGCCCTTGCTGGCATCAACTTTTAGTGAGAAGTCTTCAAATTGGGACGAGGAAACTTCAGTGGCTTTGATACCTAAATTTCCATCAAAAGAAAACCCAGCTTAGGAAAAACTGAGAACAAGAACTGAAAGTGAGAAATGACTTTTCTTGCACCTGATGACACTGAACAAAGAGCAAGCAGCTTTGGGGGATTTGCCTTGCTGGAAAATAAATAAAGGCAATAAGTCAAACAGCTGCTTGTTTGTCTAATATTTCTTCACACAAATATGTGAGTAATAAAGTTGCCATAAAAACATGTTTTACATCCAAAAAAACTAGAGATTTATTGTCGAGAACCAACAAGTTCTACAAGCCATCCCACGGCCACGATCTTCAGTCGTACTCTGGCAACTTTATGTAAGGCAGAGTTTTTTTTTAGGGGGGTGATAGTGGAAAATTTTCTACAATATTTTTTTCTTGAATATCATTCAAAAAAGTTTCGGATTGGTTAGTATTCTACCAATAAATAACCCAAGGTTCCAGACTTTTATTAGTAATCCCGATTCTGAGTCTTTTTACTTGTTTAGGATGCCCTCTTTTGACTAATAGAAGCCCACGGAGTGGTACAAAATTCCTGACATAAATTGGTCACCTAAAAAGGAATATTTATTATTTGATCCATATCCTGACATGAAAAGTCCAATGGGAGATTCTCTTCATCTAGAGCTACATCTAAGGAGAACAACCCTATTATCGATCAATAAGACACTAAGAGATAGTAATAAGTAATATAGATATTCATTTCAAGACTTAATATAGTTTTCAGTTACAAGGGAGGAAATATTGTTTTCCCAATTCCCACTAAAGCAAGATTTACTTCATAGACGAAACTTAGAGGAAAGTAAAAAGTACTTCAAAAATAAAAAGGAAAGCACCTTTGAGAGGTTTGTTTGGCATTGTAACGCCTTTCCAAGGATATATATGCTCCTTTCAAAGAAAGAACCGGGAACAGGAGATCTACCTTTTGCCTTTGTGCTACTATCTGCACAGAATTTACTAAGCAAAAGCTCAAAATCTTGTTGATTATCTTATGGGTATAACCCTGAAATGTCCAAAAATATAAGCAACAGCCATTTGAAACGAATGTAGAACAATATTTTGTTAAGGAAAGAATATGCGTGTCTAACTTCAGTTAGAAGTATTGGTTTAAGTTTTAAATTAAGTTACATGGAACCTCATTTGGCAACAGACTAAATGGGTTTTAAATTCTCTTCATTTGGAGATAATAGCACAGTTTTACTGTTGGGGGTTTGGATAGCAAACGGCCTACAGCTGATTACAGAGAACTGACATTTTTCTAAGGGGGATTTCATCCCATCTTTGATTAAAAAATAAATAAATACAAACTGATACGATTCTAAGGACCTAAGACTAACAGTACATTCATGCACAGTAAAATTAAAAAGCAAAGAAAAATAATTGTCTTGGAAGGTATTTTCAAAAACAATATTCTGAAAATTCAATCTCTAGAGATCCAAAAGGCGGCTCTAATCAATATAAATGAGTTGTTTAAAATGATATGGCAAAAATCAACAAACATCAGTTATACATTAGTAATATATTTGAGTATAATTCTGGGAGATAGTTTTAACTTAATTATTCCCCCAATTACCATTTTGCTTTGTCAAGCCAGTTTCTTTAGAACCAAAAACTAAGATTTGGTCGAACTATCAGCCTTAAATAACTAATCATCGTGAGTTGTATCATAAGACTTTCGGGACTTTTCCCTTAAAAAATCTGTTATAAAAAATCCCGCCTTGACCCACCTATGCCTGGCCTAGACGCTAGGCTTTCGTCTGCGCCCCGATCAACAATTGGCGTTTTGATCTTTGTTAAATCCGCGTCAACAAGGGTCGGAATAGGGTTTTTTTTAAAAGAAACTCACTAATGCTTATCTTAAAAAATAGGTTGATCTTGAAATAAGAATTTTCTTCATATTTGTTTCTGAATACATAATTTTGCTCATTTTCCTTTCTATTGGACTGTTGATATATTGTTATCATAGCTATTATTGAACTTCGATAAAATACTGATGCGTTAATAGCCTACAGATGTTTAGTTTGGCTTGTTAATTACATTTACAACATGCGACGATCCAAAACAAAATCCAAAAAAAAAACTAAAATATGATTTTCCCCCTTGGGCTCCATTTAATCACCTAGGCCCCCCTTCGCCTTTAGTTCGCCTAGCGCTTTCTGAAAACTTGCTCGGAAATCCCCATTGGTCCCAAAGTATCATATTAAACTGTTATAAATATACTTGCTGATTTTTAAAAATTGAAAGTTACTTATCTAAATAACTAAATAAGCCAAGTAAAAAATTATACTGATGAAGATATTTAAAAAGTAGTTTTTGGGCATGCATAGGCTTTATTTGACAAACAGTCTTTTCCCTACTTTTAATTATAGAAATGTGCTTCTTTCTAACAATATCCGTTCATGTTATTCTCTAATAAGTATACTTGGTTTACTCTACACGAAAAAAGGATAATAAATTACTAGAATCATATATTTCAGCACTACACTACTATCGAACCAAATTTTTTACACTTCAAGTTCGAAAAAAGTATAATCCTTTGATTGAAAAGAAATATATTTTATGAAATGCAACCGAAAGTTGCCAAATTACTAAACAGCAAATTGTAAAGTACTTAGAATAAATAAGAAGAAAATGATTACAGTGAACTTGACTAGCGTTTACGATAATTATTAATTACAAGTCAAACACAAAGTGATATATACATATATATATATACATACATACATACTACTAAATAATTGTTCACTACGAAACTACGTGTTACTTTGACTTGCAAGACATCTAAATTGCCGAAATCGAAATTTTCAAAATACTCGTTAAAAAAACACTAAAAAGCTAAGCATTATCCAAAATTCCAAATCCAGATTCTTCCAAACTCAAAACCCAACTCAAAAAAAAAATCTTTCGGCTAGATAGAAATACCATTTGGTTCAGCTTTGAAATACTACCCTTTTTTTTGGGGGGGGGGGGTCTAAAATGCAGGGAAACAATACTAAGAAATGGGTCTTAATTAGTTAGGCGAATTACTGTTGATTTTAGTCCGGCATAACTTGAAAAAACAGATGAAGTATTTGTATACTCCGTCCCTCAATAACTGTCCACTGCTGCGAAACTATGTGCAACTTTTGACTTGTAGCGAAATTTTAAAAACACCGAGTAAAAAAAAACACTAGGATTATCCATATCCAGATTATTCCAAATCCAAAAACTACCCTTTAATTCAGCTTTGAAATACTGCCTATATTTGTATTTGTATTTTTTGGTCTAAAATGTAGCGAAACAATACTAGGCGAATTAGTGTTGGTTTTAGTCAGGATTAAACTTGAATAAGCAGTAAAATTACTTGTATATATAAATATATATATAGAGAGAGAGAGAGAGAGACCTTTGGGTAAGGAAGAGTGAAGAAAAGCGTTTGGGAAAATATTTCCATAATAAATATTCAGCAAGATAAGAAAACCAAAGTATATAAGCTACGCGATCATAATAAACCCGACATCATTTTTTATTTTTTATTTTGTTTGTTTGTTTGTTATAACAATCCTACACTAATTTAGTTTTGTTGGCTGTCATATTAGCTTATATATATATATATATATATTGCGTGTGTGACGCGTAATACAATTAAAATATAAAAAATAAGTGTAGTTATGATACAAATAAATGGATAATACAAAAAAAAATATTATAAGACTTAAAAAATGTTTGGTTGTTAATGAGGGACACATAGTGTTATTAGTTATTATTTTTATTTTATTTTATTTTTTAATGTGAGAATGGTATTATTGTAATTAATAAAAAAATATAGAAGTATTTTTGGAAAAAAGTTGCTAAATTGGGCAGGCTCATTTGACTTGGTTTGACTTATTATAATAGAATGATATATATATATATATAGATAGATAGATAGATATAGGAAGAGAATATAGAGACATATTAGCTCACATATATATATATATGTATATAGATATAGAAAGAGAATATAGAGAGAGACAACAAGACGAAGCGTTTATTCATTAATATGAGTGTAAAAATAGATACTTCAACACCACTGGCCTTTTTTATATAATAGAGGGTAAGGTTACATATGCTAGTAAAACCCAAAATAGGTCCAATAGAGTAATAGCCAAGATGGCCAATAATATCCTACAACACTCCCTCTTTGAACTTCTTGATTTCTTCATCTTCCTGCTGTCAATGTGAGTCAAGTTCATTCGCAGTGTTAAACACATAAAAACCTTAGGGCCGAAAAATCCAGTGTGGAACAAAACCGGTACCTAGGAGAAACTGTGTAGCCGAATGATATAGGCCGAAATATCATGTAAGTAACTAACTACAAAACAGTGTAACTAATCAAAACCTTGTCAGAGCAAACCCAATGGGAAAATCTCTTATCGAAGAAAAAAAAGTGCAATAATGGTAGTAGTAGGGATCAACCACAAAACAGGTGTCTCATCAAAACCTTGCTAGAGTAAACTCAGTGGGAAAAAATCTCTAGTCGAATGACAAAATAGTACACAGTGGTAAGAAGTATACAACAGGATACTCCCCCTAATTTTGACAATCTTAAGTGAGATATGATGGGAACGTGTCTCGCTAAAAACATTGCCAAGGAAAACCCAGTGGGAAAAAACATTTGTCTAAGGGCAAAAAGAGTATACGAGCATGCGACTCGATGTTTCCTCTCACTTGCACACGACAGGGTGCGAGGATTTTGACTAAATAGTAATTAGTGAAATAAGCATTCACCTAGACGTTTTCCCTCACTTTCACACGACTGAGTACAATGATTTCATATTCAAATAAAGTGTACGAGCATTCGACTGGATGCCTCATTTACTTGCACACGACTGTATGCAAGAAAATATAATGTGGAATAAAACGAGCATTCGACAGGATGCTTTTAAACTTCATATGTGAAGATTTATTTTGGCAAGAAATGCTAAATAGCATAATCTAGTCATGTCTCTCTTGATTGATAACAACAAGTTGTCCTCAAATAAGACAAGTGTTTTATCTGGATCGTGAGACAGAGCATATGTAATTCAAATATGGCTAATACGAGCTCGAAGCCATATACACTCTCTAGTCGTCTCATAGAGCACGAGTAGATCAGAGTGATTCGTTTGGAGTCATTCCAAGACCTCCAAGATATTGCCTTATTCCTAATGGTAAAGACAGACCATGTTAGGAACATCCCTTATGCGGGTCTGATAAGTAACCGGCATCGGTATAACCGAAAAAGGGTTGCGTTAATTCGAGTACCGAAGGGGGTAGGTACACTCGATGACGCAAATGGGATCAACTAGCCCACTTTCAAAATTACCATAAGGTAAGGGAATGTGTCTTTAGTGCCATTTCGATGGCAGCGTGTTAGCGCGATGCTGTGTCGAGCTATACCATTCACAGCATACGAGATGTTCATCCTAGCACATTAGACCAAGTACAATGATGCTCTTATTGTAGTTAGATATGAACATGATGGTTCAATATCTATTCATCGTCTCATCAGGGATGGACTGAGTCTATATCAATGTCTAGTGATCGAACGATCATGGGAGAATTTGACGACTTAGCGTCATGATGGCTAAAAAAAACGTCATAACACCTTCTGGGTGTAGTCTAAATCATGGACTTAGATTCAATATTTACGGGACTCGATCATTAGGCCGAGTCACTACCGTGTCTTCCCAAGATCCTTCATCTCGAAGGGCAAATCCAAAACGTGGATTACTTCATAACACGCAACGGCATAATACTTGTTCAAGTATCCCAAGCTGATCAAGTACTCACTTAGGCGGTTATACCACATCCGCTCGGATTATATTAATACATATAGTGAACGTCTCATTTAATTGAGATCGTGTTCCGTGGTCAGGAACTCCTTGATTTAAGCAGATGAAGTCAGACAGGGACCTTCATCTATATATCTTTGTCTAAATTCTTATAGAGATAAAACAGTGACCACAATCACATGCTGCATAATCATTTTTTGGGAAACTACTAAACTGATAAAGTAGGGGACCGTTATAACGTCCATTACGAGACAATCAACCATCTCGTAATCAATTCCAAGATGTGAGAGAAGACTTGCGCTACTAGGCGAGCATTCTACAATCTCATTATTCTCATCAATTTTCCTTACGAATAACCAAATAAACGAACTCGTTTAACATTGGTGGTGTTGGAGCTACAGGTCCGAACACACTTTCGCTAAGAAGTCTACTTGGATTGAAAGTTTCCATTAGGCCAGTCTATTCTACGTTGACTTCAGGCAACGATACATGGTTCCCTGTCATTATTTGCTCATATTATCAGTCGTCACCGAATATATGAACAAGTAATCAATGACAGTCTCGTTTCACTTCAATATCGTCTAAGATATCATGATCGACAGATATTTCAAGATTCTCAGGATGAGTAGGAATCACACATCTCCTAGATCCTTTATAATCTCGTGCGACAAACGAGTTTCAGTTCACCACCTCTGGGACTGAATGAATTAAGAACCGGTCAAGTTCCTCATATCTTGTGAAGGACGACAGACTGACGGCCGACGGCAGTGTCTTTTGCTTGGCGGGTTCGGCCAAAGCAACATGTTACGACTGGAACACGGCGTCCGACAAGGACGTCTATCCTTGCAAGCATTTTGCAGCATGTATAAATGACACTTACCTATTTAGACTTGAGCGACCCTATGCACTTACCTATCACTAAGTGCAATTTTAGGGATCAAGCTAAGACTGAGTGGTTTATGTCACGTTACTTCACATCGTTCCTTATCAACGGTAACGTGAAAATCTCCCCCTAACGACGGGGAGAACAGTCTTAGCGATGTCATTTTCGCATGTCATGCGGTAAAGAGATCGCTTGCCAAGTTTACTCTATCAAATGATAGATAGGGGATTCATAATCGACTTATGTCCCCTTCAGAGGTCCATATTTTGAACGCTATAGCGGCTCAATCAAAATATTAATTAAGCACTCCAAACACGCGTTAATATGAGACTTCTGGCTCATAACCAGTAACCAGATGGTACGCATATGGTGTTTGAGTGTCTATGAGCCTCATAACGGACCAATGCAGCAAAATAGCATAACCTCAAACGGAAATATAAATCTTGGTGCGCAAGACCAAGAAGTGCGTGCAATCATTTGTAGTCGCATCATCAAACTTTCCGCGAGTCCATTTGGGTCTGAACATAATCGACAGGATGTTCAGTTTCAATTCCAAACTCAAGTAATTCAAATCGAAATTTCGATTCTTTACTCTTTGGTATTATCAAGTCGACTAGACTTTTCAGGATAATCCGGATCATAGGCCATCAACTTAATGATAGGGCTAAAAGTTTGGGAAATGCTCCATTTTTATGGACAACATTAATCATGTGTCCTTATTGTTGATGCATCAACCATAACCATTTATATTTATGGTCCGTCTTATGGTTGGATAAGTCCACAATAACTGCTTCAATTCTTTACAAGAATTCTACGAGTTCATTTCGTGATCTTTACACAATTCTACTAGTCTTTCAAAGTGAGCATTATTGGCATGAATTTCGGATTAATCACGAAATATATCCTCAAAGAGAATTCAAATGCGATGCGATTATAAATCAAGCATTGTCTTTTGACCCGGTAATATTTCTTCCAGTTAATGCCACAATATCAAAATGCTTTGATCAATCGACGACAGACGAATGATAGTATAAACAATCATGTCTTAGCATCTAAATCTTTTATCAATCGACGACAGGCGAAATGATAAGATAACTTTAAATGCTTTTACAAAATATGGTAGCAACCATTTGAAAGAAATTTCAACTCCTCTAAAATACGCTTTTGGTCGTATTGAATGGAAACTATGTAAAGAAATTTTAATTCTTTCATGAGCTATTACCAGGTAACACTGATTTTCTTGATTATTTTATAACTCAACAAGGTACAACAGGACCTAAATGAGTATGTCCTCATATTTGACAAATCAATTTGGTTTTACCAAAAATTTTGATTTTGGAACGACAGGTCCAGAATCGTTGTCACTGAGTACTCTTTTAGGCAAATAGTTGGTGAAATTATATAGTACACTGTTACCCACTATTTCCAAAAAAAATCAACTACCCCACAAGTATTGCCTAAAATTTCATAATTTAAATTTTGGTCACATTTGTCAAAGAAATTTGCTCAAAACACTTTAAATTATTTCGAGAAATTTCGTAAACAGGCAAACCATAATCCAAAAGTATGTCCAAATGGAAAAATCATAATCCAAAAGGAAAAACATAATCCAGATGAGCAAAAAAATGGCTCAATGATTTATCAAAATCAATAAAGAAAGGTACCAAACTTATTTGAGCCACAAAACTGGGGGTCTCAAGAGTTTCCTTTCAGTTATCTTTAACCACATTAGCATCGGTTTTTTCACCTTTATAATAGTTTTGAACTATTTAAGTAGTAACCGTGCATGACCTTTGTCTTTATAGCATAGAGTTGCCTCATTGAGCATTATCCCTTGCTTTGTTACAACGGGTCATATTGTTCCTTTCAATTACTGTCTTGGAGCCACATGTTTTTTGATTTTGACGATTGTCTAAAATCTCGCTTGGCTAGGCGATTTATCAGGATCGCGACAGTTCGAGACAAATAACACTTGTCTCGGTTCTCGATTCATGGAAAAAAATGTACACGAAGAGCATTAATATCAGGCAAACAATTCGTCATTGACCCAATAAGATTAAAACTACTCAGCGGGGCAATTTTTTTATCCAATAACAAATGGGCAATAAAGGAATATGGTGAATATAAATTCACGATACTTCTTATGGAATACAATTTCCAAGCTAGTATTTTGATGAAGGATAGCTCCAATATGTCAATATCAGACATTTGTTCACCATAGACATCATCACGTCTCAAATGTGACGGCGGAATAAAATCAACGCCTTAGCATTCATCCTGAGGGTAACAACAAACTCGTGTTTTACTCATCAAAGATGGCATCCAAAAAAAATTGGGCATCACATTTTTCACACATCAGGGTGAGTAACATGTGGTGACGGATTAAAATCAACGTTTAAACAGTCATTTCGCAAGTATGTTTTACGATTTTTCTCATCATAGATGGCATCCAACATGTGTTGGAAGTTCTGGATTATTTATCATATAAAACGACTGGTTTTTATGTTTATGGTTTGCACAAGCACAAACGTTTTTTCGAAATGACAGGTCCGAAAACATTAGTTTTGCTTCTCATGTGAATCGGTTCTCATTGATCGAACGACGGGTCGACACTGAAACACCAATTCGCCGAAACATACATCACTATATAAACACACTCGAGGAAATTATTATATAGTGTGTTTGATATATTGCTACTGTTATGTTGAAAACTAACTCAAGCATGCAAACTTACTTATAAAATATACTACTCATGGTATGTCCTAGTTACACATGTATATATCACTTATGTAAATCCGTGACTATTATATATTGTGTCGGGTAAATTTTTTGATAATTTGCGAAATCATATATTTTCACATTTAAGTTAGAAAAATTATGAACCTTCCCTAACTAGGCTCACCTATTTGGAAACGATGTCTAGGAAAGATATAGGCGGAAGTCGATATCTTAATGAGGTCGGATTTTAAGTGGCATTTGTGCCCTCCACCCTCACCGTCTTTCCTGGTCGTGTTCAATTAGAGCTACCGAAAGGACTATCGTGTAATTTCAGTAACCTATTTTGGTTTTAATATAATTACAGTGTCAGTCCTATGAGTTCATGGAGTGATGCAGTTAAGTCCTTATGTGTTTAACTATTACGGATTTTAGTACAACAAATTATAATAAATCCTACTGTCTAAACGTGTGGGTTCGGTAGATTTAATTATACATGCAGACCAATTCAATTCTATTTACGGTATAAGTTGAAAAGTCAAACAAGCATAATCCTATTTATGAGATATAATCTATTATAACAGGACCATTACAAGTTGTTTTGGTAGAATTCATACATGTATCTTAACATATAGCCAATATTACATAAGATTAAGTACCTTTTACCACAATACCATAGCAACAACAGAGAGTATTTTATTTACTTCAATTGTTATTCTCCAAACAATCACACACATACATGCGTAGCAATATTAGTGAATATTAGTCATGTTCATAACATGGAGTGACGAATTATTATTGCAAACTCTCATAATCTTATATGGTTACGATTTCAGCCTATTTACGCTAACATACTTTTCTACGATAAGAGTCATAAATCAACTATGTACCGTACTCCTGGTATTTTCGGAAGGTCGATAGAACAAACTTCAAAGTTTGGCCGTATGTTTATAACCCAATATTCGTACATTTAGCCAAAATCTCCAAGTAAATACTTCAATTTCCATGAGCAAAGTGCTGATAACGCGTTGTGTGACATATTAGCTCACATATATATGTATATAGATATAGGGAGAGAATATAGAGAGAGACAACAAGACGAAGTGTTTATTCATTAATATGAGTGTAAAAAGAGATAGATCAAGAGACCGTAACTATCTTTATATAATAGAGGGTAGAGTTACATATGTTAGGAAAACCCAAATAGGCTCAATAGAGTAAGGCCCAAGATGACCAATAATATTCTACAACAAGTTTAAATTTTAAGTTAAATTTAGAGTAATTATTTTTGTATTATCACATATGTGTTTTGTTTTGAGTGGTTGTATCACCTATAACTTTAGTAGATCCGGTCTATAATAGTGTTATTTTATTGGGTCCTGTTATATTTTCTTTTTTATGTAACTGTAAAAAAAATTACTTTTTTTTAAATCAACATTTTTATAATTTTGAAAATGTTTGTTCAACAAAATCTGTAAAATTTGAATTTTTTTTTGTATTTATTATATTACTATCTTATAAATTACAAAAAAAAGACAATAAATACAAAAATATATATATATATATAAAAAGTCAAATTTTACGGATTTTTTTAAACAAAACTTTTCAAATAAAACAAAACAAAACATTAATTTAATAAAAAAAATCAAAAAAATATTTAACATAATAAAACGTGAACCAATCCCACCATGTAAGTACACAGACACGACGAGTATAAATAACTCATCTTTAGTCTTTGGATAAACTGCAGATAGCCCCCTGAAACTATGATTTTTTACAAATAACCCCAAGAACTATCAATTATTTCATTTAACCCCATAATTAATTAAACTTTTGCAATTAACCCCAATACCATCTTTTATAGCATAACTTTACACTTTATGATCCGCTTTTATTGATTTTTTTTTTATTATTATATTAAGTTATTTGATACTCATGCATGTCAAGTAAATTTTTACACAATGACCGAAAATAGTTTTTCTCACTAAAACAATATTTTTTTTATAAAGCCTCTTGTGATGATAGTTTACGATATTTGATTATTTGTAATATTAACTTGTGTGTATTGAAAAACTACATATATCAAGCAAATAATTTTTTAAAACAAACAAATGAATAAAAAGTTATGTCATTTTAAATATGACATGGGGGACTTTTTGTAAAAGTTTGATAGTGTTTATAAGATTTAATTGCGAGAATTGATAGCTTCCTAGAGTTAATTGCGGGAATTGATAGTTTGTAGGGGTTATTTGAAAATGACCCATAGTTTCAAGGGGTTATTTGCATTTTACCCTTAGTCTTTTGTACCGCATAGTGACACATCAACACATCCGAGTCGATCTTTCTAAGCATTTTATCAAATTAACACAATTTTACGCGTTGAGGGTAAACATTTAACTTTCTACCATTTTTAATTTTACTATATTAACATCTCTATCTAACTAACCATATATTTTATGGGAAATGTTATATGAACATCATGAAAAACATCCAAGTAGACACTTTTTTTCAAAAACGCTCCAAATCAAGATTTGGCTAATGCAAATCTCCACGGTTTCACGACGGGAATACAAATATGCATCTTGTTTTTTTTTTTCGAGATGTATAATGACATGTTTTGAATTTTTAAATTTTACCATAATTTCAAAAACATGTCATTATACTCGGAAAAAAAAACAATACACATATTTGTGTTCCCGTCGTGAAACCGGGGAGATTTGCATTAATCAAATCTTGATTTGGAGCGTTTTTGAAAAAAAGTGTCCACTTGGGTGTTTTTCATGATGTCCATATATCCTCCCTATATTTTATTATTTTATATTTAACCTCTTCTCCCTCCATGTTTGTACCAACTTAAAACAAACTAATTAAGCTTATGAGCTCTATCCAAACAAGTCTTAGACTAGTTTTGTAAACTTAATATTCGACACCGTGACTTGTGAGAAGATGCTTAAATTTTTTCTAAACTAAAAATGAAGATTAAAATCTGTAACCAAATAATTAACGGTAATTCCATAATTTGAAAAGATGCAAAAATTTCACTCCTACCTGAGAGAAACATCACAACTTAATAATATCAAAAAAATAATGACATAAAAATAGTGACTACCCCAAGATCAAGGAAATTCATGATATATAAAATAATCAGATTGCAAGTCATATACAGGGGAACAAAATTACAACTTGCCCATAATCAATTTATTTTTTGTAGTTTCTAATTGATTAAATTTTGATCACACAGAGGAATAAGAGTGGGTAGTGTTTTGTTGTGGACGAGAGAGAGTGCGATAAACGGGGAGGAAAGAATAACCGAGCTCATAAACTATCCTTATTTTATTTTTACGGTACACACGCATGTACATAAACCGAATCAAACCGATTGAACCAAAGTAAACCGATCAAAAACCGAACCAAACCGATTAGTAATTGGTTTGCTTTGGTTTGAAATTTGATAAATCGATTTAATAGGTTCGGTTTGCTGTTTAAGTGGTTTTCAAACCGAACCAAATCGAACCGAACTGATTATTTTTATTCATATATAAAATAATATAATTATTTATATATATACATCAATAAGTTGAAATATGATGTTTTACTTGCTATTTGCAGTTATTAATAAAATATTTTGTTAAATCATTTGTAAATTTACTTATTAAACGACTTTTGGTTTAAAGTTACAAATGAAATACAAGCGAAAATTTACGAAATTAGTGTAATTTTGAATATTGTGTTTTTTATTTGTTAAAGTTCAAACCGAACCAACCCGATTATGATTGGTTCGGTTTGGTTCGGTTCCGAGAATTTTTTGTTCAAAACCGAACCGAACCGAACCGATTGTTTTTAATTGGTTTAGTTCACATTTTATTTAAAAATCGAACCGAACCATGTACAGCTTGGACACTCCTACTCGCCTTGTAGAATTGAGTGAAAGTTAATTTGTGGATATCTTAAGGTAACTGATGCATCATGTTTTTCTCTCAAAACTTCCATAAAACAAGGAAACAGTATCATTTGGTGATACCGTGATACTGATACCACTGCTCTGAGACTTACAATTATACTGTAAGATTTGGTTCTTTTTTTTTTACAAGTTAAAAAGTAAATTATTATGAAATGATTACATTAAGATGGAAGTCAAGCGAGCAACAAGCTGCGTCGCTAGCCCTTTCTGAATCGCAAAACTAATTATTTTAAAAAGAAACCTCAACATAACCTTCTTACTAGCAAAAGCTGGATTTGGATTTGGATTTGGGATTATTAAATATATACGGCATATTTTGAGAGTAATGTGTTGACAGTGTTGTTAACCCAGCTGGTAAAATGAATATATTTAAAATGTCAATAAAAAAAATAGAACAAAATGTTGTCTTGGTTCATTTATACTCGATACGCTAAAAAGGTAAATTAACCATTGATGTTAATTATGTATTCAATGGCTGTAATCCTAATTGAGACGCGATAATCCCGAAAAAACGCAAATGATTTGTTAAAAAAACTTTTTTTTTATGTAAGGGAAAAAACGCAATCGAAACTTGAAGACAGAGAGACGAAGAGACTAAGGTGCGAGGGAACTGATGTGGGCGTGATCATAATTCTCCCTGTATTATGCATTGTCCCCTTTTCTCTGGGTATTTGATTTCTTTTTTGTTAGAAATGATTCGGGTTATTGTTTGGTTTGGCTTTATTGATCGAAAATTGTTTGATTTTCCCCCCTTGTTAATTGGTGGTCAGTTTGATGTTTGGTATAGTAATTGTTTCCCTCTCTAGAGCTCATCAAGTGCATTATACTGACTCGGATGTCAGAGAGTTACAGGTCGAGGACTACCTCAACTCTCTAGGAGGAACAAGTTTAGCCAAGAAAGAAGATCATCTAAAATACCGAGTTATCTTGAACCAATGTCTGCGCGGATAACCCGTGAAGTTTATTGCTTCGTCAATTAATGCAGTTTCTATGATGTTTGAAGCTGTAAAAATAAAGAGATCTGGAGTGTCAATCAACCTTTTGCTTTGCACTATATTCTATTGCGCACCATGAGATTGTATTTAACTACAAATTTGTTCATTTTGACAAGAATAATTTTTTATCACAGGACCAACATAAAATTGGGACATTGTACCGGAGACAAAATGACAACCACCTCTACACAAAATCATTTTACATGCTAGAACTATTCATTCTCGAGTTTCTTCCACAAATAGAATGCTCTTCTGATTATTGAATCTGCTGAGAATCCTTCTGCATATGCACTAATTGCTGTTAAGAGACTCGTGAATTTTTCCCCATTGTCCTGCAATCACGAAGTCAATAGGCTAAAAACATGCAACTTTGACATCCATTCATTCGTTTAATTTAGCAATAATTTTCATATAATAGAAATGTAATTTCAGCAGCTGACAGTTTCTTTTCATTTTCACATCATACTCCCTCCGTCCCATAATAATAGTTCAATCTGGTTTTTGACTCCATCCCAAAATAAAAATTCAATCCGTCTTTTAAATATTTTTGCCCCTAATATATCATTAATTAATGAGTATTTTTCTTTGGAAATCATGGATATCATTACTATTTTAAGGGTATATTTGAAAATCGATACACATTTATTACTCCAACTAACTCTAAACAACGTTTCTTAATATTGTATGAAAAAACATAACTGGACTATTATTATGGGACGGAGGGAGTATGAAGGAACAAAAGCACTTGATCTTCTTAAATTGCAGCACTTGATTTCTACAACCATTTAAATATATAAATAAAAAAACATTGAAAAAATTGCAGCACTTGATTTCTACAACCATTTAAATATTTTTATATGTCAGAAACAAACCTCTGGTGTCTGAAATAATAGGTCACTGGTGTTAAATGGAACCATGTAAAAAGGAAGATCAGAACGTAGCAGTGCCTGCAATATAGTGAAAACTTGGATCTTAGTATTGCATGAAACGGCATTTTTAGCTGTACAAGATAAAAATGAAATTTCAAGACACAAAATTTGAAGAAAACGTTAATGTTGAGTACTGCACAAATATCATAAAAATGATAAGTGTTGTAAAATGTGGCACGTTTTTTTACTTACAATTATAATAAAGTGAAAGCACTGAAAACTTTTACCATATATTATTCAACTACTTCAGAGACAATTACCCTTAAAATGGAATAAATAACATATAATCAGTTAAAAGGTTAAAAGATCCTTACAAAATTTACAATATTAACTAAAACAAAAGCAATAAACAGCAATGTCAAGAAGATACCAAGTTCTTGCTCAGGATAGCTTGATCAGCATGTGAAATCAACGTCTACAAGTTAAAAGTAAGAATTTGATCAATAACCTGACAAATGTCAACTCTTATCATTACAACGGCAAATAACCTTTGAGTTTGAAAGCCTAAATCACGGAACTAAGATTCAGTGCTAAGAATCTAAGACTCAGATCAAATGGTTGGCCCGTTGTTAGGGCCTTGATGTACAGCTCACTTCCAGGGTTCAAGCTCTGACACCTCAATAGTGAGGGTTATTGATTTAAAAATAAAAATAAAAAGATAAGGGCCAGTAACAAAATACACACAAATTGCTTTTTAATTTAATTAGTACTGTTTAATAGTAGTGTTTTGGTTGGTGGTGGCTAGTCAATGGATTTCAAACCTATAACCCAGGCACACACCTAGTGCATCTTTATGTGTTCATTTTCAAATTTCAAACGTCCGAAAACGAATGAAATTTAAGGTTTTCCATTTTGTTTGCCTATGAAGAAGTAATGGGTTTAAAAAAAAACTGACAACAAGGAATAAAATCTATGATGTTCATTTTCTTTTTCGTTTTCATGTATTTTTTTTATTGAATATTTGATCATAAAAAGTTTGAACTATTGACACAATTTTACTCTTTATTTCAAAAAACAAACCTAGTTAGCGGAATAGATGTAATAATCTTTTTCCAGCTCGAGAAATACAAAATAGGAGAAAGAGAGGGAGGGCAGGCAGTAGAAGAGAGGCAGAGGGCAGAGGAAAGGGCGAGAGGAGAGAGAATGCATAGAAGGAGGTGAGAAGTTATATTAAAATATTCCAAATACTAAACCCGTTCAGCTTAAGCGTGTGAGTATTAAAAGAAGAAAAAATAAAAAGAGCACAAGTAGAAGGAAATCACAAACCTTTTTAATACGTTCCTCCTCCACTTGATCAACATTTCGCAATAAATTCTCTAATGAACCTGTTCATGACAATTGACAAAGTATAAGGACAAAAGTTTAATAACAGATTAATAGTAGTTTTAATACTAAGGCAATGTGTTTGAAAGGATGAAAACCAGTGAATAATTTCATAACAGTGTTAGAGACATGATATTAAAAACTATTGGAATGTTATTGATAATTTCCAATACAATTTCATGAACACAAAAACATACCAAATTTAGTGATCAATTGCACTGCATGTACATTTCCAATCCCTTCAACTCCTGCATTTAAAAAAGAAAACACCCAGTCTCTTATTATCAAGTAGCATAGGAAAATCAAGAGGAAATTGAGAAACAACCAAGTAAATTTATAAATTTACGAGAAACGGTTGGAAATGTTTTGAAACAAAAGATTTAGGATAACGGATGCATAATATGACAAACAAGGAACCTTGAGGAAGCATTACAACTTTCGAAATAAACAGTTAATATGACTTTTCCCCAGGAAAAGAAAAGGCCAAGGAAAAACCTGGAATATTATCAGATCTGTCGCCCACAAGTGAGATTATATCAACGAATTGTGAAGGTTTCAATGATCCGTACTTTTCAGCAAAATTCTCCACCCCGAATGATGTCATCCTGGAATCAAGAAAAGGCATTTAATCCCATGGCATATAAACTGATAAGTTCCAGAAAACATATAGAGAAACAGCCAAGATACGAAAAATAAATTGTGTTCACATCTCAGTTATAAAATCCAACCAACTATTGAACATGCATGCTTGAGATGCCTACAACATAAAGGCTTCAATTTCATGGCACTCCTACTAAACTAGTCATTTAGCATCTATGGTGTCAAGAGCCTAGCGAAACGAAACTGTCAATTTCAAATCATGGTACGCATCATCCTATCAACTGTCAATTTGAAATCATGGTACTCATCTAGGGAATCCAAACAGAAAAGATCCAAAGAGAACCGAGGGATTTAAATTGTGTGAACTTTTTAATGAAGGAGTATAAAATACCATTTTTCAAAAGATGGAAAGAGAAACGTGCAAATGCAGCTTCAAGTAACACGAATTTGCAGCATGATAATGCAATTTTTTACAACACAAATTGAACTCAAAGATTATGTCAAGCCATATTCCACGTTGTATTTAGATAAGCTGGTAGAATAAGAACATTTTCTCAAAAGAAACACCCAGGCATTAGGCAACCAAGATATGGTAAAAGAAAATAGTTGGCAATACAAACTCAAATCCATGAGGTGCAATTCTCAGAAGACGCAATGAAGGTGATAAAATCTGGAAAAAGTCTTTGTCTGGAGAGACAACTCGAACCTACCCAAAAAAAAGAAACAGTAAATTTTATGTATTAGAAGGAAACATGAAGATAGTCCTGTAACAAAATAATTAATGAGTAGACAAAATAAGAAACAACTTATAATTTCAAAGTCCAAAGATATTCCCACTCAGTTTATCTCCTTAATAAATTCAATTTGTAAAAATGATACAATTAATGCCAGTTTCTCATCTTTTCCCCTGCATTCTCCACCATACGGATCTTCTTAAGCATGACAATAACAAAAATGCATGTAAAAATTACAACTACAATCAACTGTCTGATCAAAATATCCTCAAACAAGATAAAATTGACAATATAATCTTCCAAAAAGATCTTGTTGCCTGGGTTATATAAGGTTTTTGTACTTTCATGATAGGTTACAATGTCAGTATGTTATTCTTTAAGAATTTCCATGTGTTAGGGGTGAAGGGACTGACTTTTAGAACCCTTAAATCTAATCTTATCTCTTCTTTTGTGTCCCTCTCTCAACTTAAATCATTTAAAAAAAATTTATTTTAATGTTTACACACGAAGCAAGCGAATGTCCTCCAAGGACTCTCACACACGGCCTGCCTATAAACCCTTTTTCTACAGAGTATAAGTTTTGAGCCAAGTTATACTTGGAAGCCAATAACAACCATCCTTATTTACATGCTAGATTAATACATCTATGAACACTACACTTCCTTTGTTTCCGCACAAAATTCCAATACAAATTTAATAAGAAGATCTATATGGGGATAAACTGTAACTTTCAAGTCATAGAAAAAGGAGCGAAGATGAAACTTGAAAGTAGTTGTATGCACAGGAAGTACAAAACCTTTATCGGTCTTTTGGCTAAGTTCAAGTGTTTGTATTCACAGGATAACTCAGTTAAGTCGAGCATCTCGTTTCAACTAAAATGAAAGTTTTCTGGTCACTAGATTTCAGTTAGCAACGCATCTTTCATACAATCATACTTGTAAATCATAGAAAACCTAAGTTCACAGCAAATGGCCTTTCTCAAGAACATTTACATCAGCAGGAGCAACCATCTTCATCTGCTCAAATAATATTTTAAGTAGCTTCAATGAATTACCTTGAACCCAGAATCAACACTCCTTGCAGCTAATGTACCGATAACATCGTCAGCTTCAACACCTGGCACCTGTTTCCAAATAAAAGTCGATAATACTTCTTAAATTAATCAAACAAAAGAATGACAGCTTCCAAATAAAAGTCAATAATACTTCTTAAATTAATCAAACAAAAGAATGATTAGTACAAAGCTACTTGCCTCAATTACTTTAACATTCATAGCTTTAACAGATGCTTTCAAATACTGAAGTCCCTGGACTATTGTATCAGGAGTAGGGGGGCGATTACTCTTGTATGGAGGGTAGAGAGTGTGACGAAAATTCAAGCCTTGAAAAAAAATAAAAATTACTCAGTACTTGAATGAGAGTTACTGGAGCGTCACTTGCTAGACAGATAGATAAAATTCATAGACACTAAAGAGGTTTTGCATTGGTCCAAAACAACCTCCCTTGCATACATAAGCATTATTCTACAGGTACATTTTCCCTTCACAAAACGTACGATTCCATAAATATGAACATTGCATCTACATGCAGGTTTCATAACAGAGGTAAAATGTAAAAAGGCATTTGGAGACATTTTGTTCCTAGAGTGCAACTTCCTCAAATCGTAAAATTTTAAGCAGTTGTCTTAGAAACATTTTAGCAGCAGCACACATAATCTCTGAAATTACTTAAGTATGAAGCGAACAATCAAACCTTAGAAAGGAACTGATTCTTAAATAAGGAAGCAAATGAAAATCGAATGAACTGATGCTGAGGAAGAGGAGTTTTTAACTCAATGCAACAATTTTAACCTTCTTCACTAAATGCAGATTATTTCAGGTTTTCTATAGTAAAAGCAATCTGTTTCATTGTTTTAAAATATTAGTTTCTGCACTTACAAAATACAAGAAAGGTTTACTTGTTCAAACTTTCACAAAATGCATGAAATTGAGGTGACCAGATAATGATGATTTTATAATATACCAAATGTTGAAGGTGACTAGATAATTTTACTATACTGACGTTTATTTAATACACACATGGTAATAAGTAAAATAAAATAAACTAGTATAACAGTTTCCTGACTCGTGCAGTATTAGATCAAGTGTTGAACTTTTAATAATAAAAATGTACACACTCTTTTTTAGGTAAGTAAAAAAAATTAGGCACATATTCAGCGTACCTTTTGCGACAAAAGTTTGTTTGGTTGAAACAGATGTTTGACCAAATGGTACTCCTGTAAGGAAAATTTCTACATTAAAACATTGTCCGAGTCTATTCAATCAGATGAGAAGACCAGAGTAGATATTAGCAGCGTAACCCTCAATTACAGGTCTTAAAAAAATATTTCAATCTAGAAACTATGACTATAAACACAAAATAATTGGTTGATTTGTTAAAAGAAAGCCAGTATGTTGCAGTTAGAACCCCATGCGCAGGGGTAAGTCTACTTACCATTGATTCCCCTCATAAACTACAGAGGTGAGATTCGTAGAAATCTAACTAGCATGATAACATAAATCCTAAGTACCACATGGCATTCCTTATAGTAACTGACTACTGACACAAAAAAGTTTAGGAACACATGAACACAGAGAAATCATAAGATTTCTGTCATTTTTCATTTTTTCTTTATGTTATTTAAGAAGTACAAACTAAAACTAAAAAAGTAAAGTAAAAGTAAAAAACAATGCAATGAAACTGACAAAAACTTCAAGCTCACAAGTACTACCCTTTCTCAGCCAAATATGCAATGAGCAGTAATAATAGTCAGAAGTCAATTATTAAGATTGCTGGAGGAAACATCAAGCACTTGTCTCATGCAAAATAATATAATAAAAAAATAAGCATATGACAAGAAAGGGACATGCAAAAGGTAATCCAGAAACAACCATGGTCAAAATGTTTATCTCAATCACAACTTCAGATTTTTAAATATCCACAGACAGAAACTTCTAAAACTCTTTCAGTTCGAACAACTAACTGCAAGGGGTTCTAGACTGATTAAAGCCATAATATAAAATAATAACACTATATTGTGATATCAATTTACATCCTGCTGCTTAACAAAAGGAAAAATGAATAACACAGAATTATATTAAGATCAAGTATTCAAGTGAATATAATATTTTCTTTCAGGTTATGGTTCAGTGAGATGGGATACTGATTATAATAGAAAATTCATTAGATGGTAAAAAATTCTAATCAAATTTTCAAATACAAACGGCTAAACAATAGTTGGAATGGTATCTCCTACATGCCTTATCGATTTCACCATCAAATAGGTTCTAGCTTTCACATACTATTAGTTTTCTTAGTTGATCTATTGTTAATGAAATTACGAGTAAGCCTTCTATTTATTAACCAGCAATAGCAATTCCAGAAGTTAAAAAATACTCTGTATTATACAACAAAATTATTCAGGATCAACTGACCAGTTTAACACCAAATATGGCACAACATGCTGAGTGAAAACATTTGTTATGGTTCATAGGGATTCCAATACCCTGGAAAATACTCCATATAGAGGACCCAAACATGGATGTAAAATATACAAAATTAAGAAATTAGAAGGGATTTTGAGAATTTAACTTTTACCATCATGGTCAAACACAACCTGCACAAATAATTAAAACTCATCAGAAATAGATGAACTCCATTATACATTGCAAATTAATTTGTAATCAGACGTTCAGGGTATGAAACAAGCAAGTGAGATGAAAAACAAGAGATAATCAAACATTACCAGCTTTATTACAGGTCAAAGTATATGAGTAATAGTATAATTTTAAAAAACTTTATACAAGCAAATACATTTTTTCTTTAAATGTTTAGACTCCAAGAATGATAAACGAAAGAAATAAAGAAAAGAGATTATAAGAATTAAAAAAGAGAAATGAAAGCATAACCTACTGTTATGTACTTAGTCAATATTAAGCTGGTGACAAATAACACAAATGCCTGAATTTTTCGCAACCTTCACTAATTGGATGGCAAGTCATTGAAGGACTGTAATTCTACTTCTATGTGTGTTTACATAAAGAATGCTTCTTCTTTTTTTCCTTTTGAAAAATAACAACCATTCAGGAATTAGATGGAAATCACTGATATATCCATCAATCACGAAAATTCATTGGTGAAACATGAAAAAATAGGAATACTGACCAATATAGATCATATAGTATAACAGTTGGTTAAACGTGCGTTTGAAAATCTTTACAATTATCTTGTTACTCCTGACTGCAGTGCAGTGAAAAAAAACAGTAACCAACAGGTACCATGGGTTCCATTACATCTTGTGATTTTAATAGGCGTATTATTATCACTTATCAGGATAAGAAGTCCCTTAAGTTATAATTTACACAAATAGCTTCATAGCATAAGTTAATATTGAAAGCTTGTCCAACACAGAATAATGTATGAAAAAGGAAATTCTAGTAGAGTAAAATAACTAGCACTGTAGGCTGTAGCAAACACATATATCCATATTCCATACTGAAATTACCGAAATACTTTAATAAATGGAGATAAGCAATTGAAACTATGTACCGCTACATGGGAAGGGATGAATTCAAGAACATCAATAATCTGCAAGAACAAGAGAAAACAACAATAACTGGACAATTAGGAAACAAGATATAATATATGTATATATATATGTATATATAAGTATGATAGTTGGATACAGGAAAAGGTCACAGGCATGAAGCAACTACTCTACCTGGAAGGATTATACATTTACCACTAAAGGTATCATCATCTGGCCATTCAGAAGAAAGGGAATACCATCATGGTAAAGATTTCATTGTGGTCCCTCTATGTGAATATAAAAATTTAAAAGGTCTCCTACAAAATAGCTTGCATGACTCTTTTATCTCAAAAACAAGTGGAAATATCAGATCATGTTCACATCTATAAAACAAAAGGTTTGAAGCAAATTCTGTACTCCTGTCGTCAACTGTGTATTTTTTTTTAATCATCTAAAGATTCTGTCAGGAGGGAAAATAAAGTCTGAGCTTCAGACACATGAGCATTCACACTACACAGACAAAATAACTTATATAAGATCTCACCGTGCGTATTTTTTTTCAAAAAAAGGATCTATATTACCTTTATGTTCATTTTGAAAACTGTGATAAAAACTTCCAGTGCAAGTTACATGAACACATAATGGAACACCCCAATTTGGTTACAAAAGCAGAATATGGTACCTTTTTGTAGAAATGCATGCCCAAAACTAATGGAAGACTAAGAAGAAACCAGTGAAATTGCAAGATGAAGACAAACATTACTTACAAGTGATAAAGCTGTAGATATAGTTAAAACCCAATCTCCATTGCCATCGGCATGTGTAAGATGACCATGGTGCAGCTTTGCTTCAGATACAGTAAAAAGAACCGTTATTAGAAATTAACAGCAAACTATATAAGACAAGCAGGCAATGAATACATCTTTGTTAGATTTTGCCAAGTTATAAATGTCAAACGCAGAAGGGAGTAAAAATCAGAACACTCACACTCACACATGAATGTGTGTGTATAAATGGCGGCGCCTAGGCGGGAAAACGGCTTTTTTTTAAGTGTTTTTACATGTTTTTTCTTGGATTCTCATGCATTAGACATGTTGTAAATATGATTTTCCTGTTAAATCAAGCATTTCAAGTTTATTAGCTCATAGTTATTCAATTACAATTCAATTTTTGTAGGAGGACAACATCCGAGCAGTTGCATAAGCAAAAATTGTTATGAAATGTGTTTCAAATAGAAGTTTGACATGTAAAATGCAAATCTAATCCAAAATCAACAAGATATAAAAATTTAAAAGATGGATCTTAGTTTTGAATCCTAATCATCATTGCATTTTGAGTGGTTTTCCTTTGTTTGTTTTTTTTGCTGATTTTAGCATTAATTTGAACATGCACTATGTTGTTCAATATTGACACGTCTAGTTTATTCCCTTTTCAATCCTTGTTCGTCGATTTAGGAAATAGGTTGCACGTCGATCAAAAAAAGAGGGTTTATTACAGACCTAAGTTTATTAGGTTTAACATATTCTTCTGTTTATTAGATGTTTTTTTCACCCATTGAAACCGGGTTGACCCATCAAATACGGGTTACACCTGAAATAAACTACAAAGTCAAACGCCTACATAAAAGCGGGGGGCTAAGTGCCGCCTAGCGCCTAGGCGACCGCCTCGGTCGCCTTTTGAAACAGTAGCCTGGATATAGTATGTGAATACAAAACATAAATATTGACACACATGCAATGTGCAGAAAAAAACATAAATATTGACAGACATGCAATGTGCAGAACGGATATAGTATGAGAATACAAAACCATATAGGAATAGAAATAATTAATACATAAATTTCTAATATATAAATAACTTTTATACCTATATTGGAATAACTTAAGCCATTACCTAAATTAAAATAGACAACAGTTAAATATATGTATTTACAAAATATTTAAACCTACATCTTCTGCTTGCATTTACATATGAGTGTAGTTAAGTTCAGCTGATACAGTTCTCCACTTCTCTATCTCATTTTTACCTATGACTTCAAGACCAAGCTATTATAAAGATATGCCCAAATGGACCGATACAAGTATCTCATGCAGATCCTGCACCTTTCCGAAATTACACTGGTGATCTGGATAATTTTAATTAAAAAGGAAAGACATGATTATATAATTCATCAATTATGGAATAATAAAAGCAAACTATTTTAGCTCTCTCCTGAAGTGTGTATCACAACTGACCATACCACAACCACCTAAAATAGCATCCAACCAAGCCTATGCCCCTGTCCTGTGTATGTGTACCATGTACCATGTACCATCACGAAATGGAATCCATGTAGCATTTGCTTTGCACTTCTTTAACTTAAATAAAAGTGGCTATTTTATTCAAAGAAAAAGAAAGTTTAAATCTGAATAATTACAACAAATTTGGATACAGAATTAACTAGCACCATTGGGACTGATTAGAAATTGTATGATTTCAATTTGAATAAAGTTGGTATGAAATTTTCAGCAGAAAGGTCACACCCTAAGTGAAAATCACTGCACATATAACATCGACGCCTGTATGATAAACAAGAGCAGCTAAATACACATCAACAACCAAACACAATTAAATCCAAGAAAATATAATAGCACAATGTAGTAGATGGACAGATAGACAAACCAAGAAGCTTGTAGTAGGCTCTATACATGACCGATGTACCATCAATAAGCATTACTCTGCCATTGGAAGAATCAACAGAAGTTGGCCCGACAACACCTTTGATAGAGTCAGTAACTGAATGCCGAACGAGATTTCCATTATTTTTGGTGGATAATACTGCATTTTGTAATGGAACACAACGTAATTGTGAAGTCAAATTGTTCGAGATATCGCAAAAACCCTGCTAGATAAACACCGATTGCATAGTCAGATGAAAGATAAACACGGGATTTTTTACCTTTGCTAATCAATTTTTGTCTCCATCTTAATTAACGAAAATCTCACTTTTTTATATTCAGTTTGCAAGCTAATGTTTTGGTAATTATCACTTTCATAAACTAAGATAATAGTCAATTATAGCTTTTGTAGACCAAGTACTAAACAGTAAAAAGACCTAATAAAAACTGCCTACACAACATTGGTTTCACATCAAAACTATGGTTAACAGACCAAAGAACATGTTTGGAATACTTAAACAGCCCATAACTTTTCTGCCTGTTTAAACCAAGTAGATATTATTTGTCCAATAGCTTAATGTTTTTCTCAGAGGCCATTAACAAATTAAACACGTCAATAATGATGATATATAAACCAGAAAGGTCATGCAGGATAAGTTGCAAAAGCACAATACCTTTTGAAGAAGCAGAGAAGAAAAATGTGCCCCATATGATCTATTGAAATTGCAAAACTTGTTAATTCTTTGAACCTTTAACGACATCCTTCCATGGTAATATAGATTTCTGGGAAAGGAGTGAAGGAAATGATGTGATACTTGATAGCATGCCATATATGCATGCTACTCTTTTATTCTGGAAGATGTACTTTCTAACTTTTGTAACTGAGAGCGCGATAAATGAGTTCAGAGTCTGCAGATTCATTGAAGGTGTCATTAGAGCTTCTATAACAAAAAAACCAAAGATCAATAAAAATGATAAAAAGACAGAAAACACTGCGTCGAGGATGCAACCAATAACAATTACGAAAAAGTTAAGAATCTGCAAGGAATACGTACATGACTTCTGTTCTACAAGAACATGTAATAATATGAACCAATAACACATTCATTAAAGAAGCTAAATACAATAAACGTGTTTAAGAAACGTGGAATACCTTAAAGATTACCTTAGGTTGCAATAAGTACACTATACAATTATATTATAGAAAATGTGGAGTTCATCAATATTTTAATATACTTTCACTTAAAACAACTAAAATAGGCTGCAAAATATGATTTACTCACTATGAGTAAAAAAGGAGCAATGAAAAAAAAAATCTATAAGTTATAGTAGTAGGATGCCACAATGCACATGCAGTGGTATATATTGCTATTAACACCATAAGCTCATTGGCAATGAAATGCATTTTCGCTCATTCTTAGTCAGTTTTATGTTTGGTTGCAGTTGATACGGGTTGTTTTTTGGCTGCTAAAAAGATCTAGGCTTCTTTGAACCTGGAAAAGAAAAACTGGGCTAATAGTGCCAACGTAAAAACTGTAACCAAACAAGCCCTTATGTTTATTTTATTTGAATTTTGCTCATAAGTGGCGATTTTTTTCAGCTTTAGGTTTTACCGTGGTAAAGCACTACAAGGTTTGTTTTCTTGAATGGGTAATTACGAAAATCTTTTAAACAAGGTTTAGGCTCTGTTTGGCAACAAATATTTGGTCAAAAGTCAAATTTTAAAAATCCAACCAAAATCCAGAGTTTTAATTTTTGGATTTTTTAGCTTTTTCAGGCTAAAAATCTGCTTTTTGAAAGCTAAATAATCTGACTGTCCAAACACCCACATTTTATTTAAATCAAAATTCCAAAAATCAGCTAAAAAAATGTTACCAAATGAACCCTTATTCTCAATTTCCAAAAAAGCCAGTTTCTTTATTTTGAAGTTGTAGCCAAACAGAACCTACATACCAAACAGCTGGATGATAATTTAATACAGTAAGAAAATAATACATGATATTATAAACAAAGAGACATTTCATCGAACAGTTCCGAGCACTCAACTAACAAACCTTGTCTTAATTTTTTTAGTTAACATAATAAAATTTTTTAGTAAGCTCTATAACCAAACTAACCCTAAGTTTCACCTGGGTAGGGTTTATTTTCTTGAATAGGTAATTAAGAGTAAATCATTTAAGCTGGATAAAACCAAGGTTTATGCACAATTTCCAAAAAAGCCAGTTAGTTGTAACCAAACAAAACCTACATATCAAACAGCTAAATAATTAATGTAATACAGCAAATAATACGCAGTATTATAAACAAATAAAAAGAGGCAGTTTATTTACTCTGAAGTTGTGACGAAACAAAACCTATATATCAAACAGCTAAATGATTATTTAATACAGCAAATGATACACAATATTATAAACAAATTAAAAAAACCACTTTATTTACTCTGAAGTTGTAGCCAAACAAAACCTACATATCAAACAGCTAAATGATTATTTAATACAGCAAATAATACACAATATTATAAACAAATAAAAAAAAAACAGTTTCTTTGCTTTGAAGTTGTAGCCAAACAAAACCTACATACCAAACAGCTAAATGATTATTTAATACAGTAAATAATACGAAATATTATAAACAAATAAAAAAAGGTAGTTTCTTTACTTTGAAGTTGTAGCCAAACAAAACTTACATAACAAAAAGCTCAATAGTTATTTAATACAGCAAATAATACACAATAATATAAAAGGCACAATAATTATTCAATACAGCAAATAATACACAATCATATAAAAAGCTCAATAATTATTTAATACAGCAAATAAAACACAATAATATAAACAAATAAAAAAAGGCAGTTTATTTACTTTGAAGTTGTAGCCAAACAAAACCAACATACCAAACAGCAAAATAATTATTTAATACAGCAAATAATACGCAATACAATATTATAAACAAAGAGACATTTCATCAAACAGAATATGGGCACTCAAACTAACCAAACCTTGTCTTAAATATTTTTAGCTAACATAGTAAAAAAAAATTAGTAAGTTTTATAACCAAACTAAACCAACTGAATAGTCGAACAAAGAGCTGGAATATTATTCAATACCAAAAAAAAAGAAAAAAAGAAATAATATATACCCAAATGAGTTATACTAAAAGGGTAGACTAATAACCCCCTCTTGATTGCCTTGTTGGTACTAATAAATTCTCTCTCTCTCTGTATATATAAATATATAATACTCGTTAAAAGTTTGTAAAAATAATTCTTTGTGAAAAAATTACATATTTATTTATTTAAACTGCATTGGGTAATAATTAGTAAATTAAAATAAAGGTAGTTTTGAAAAAAATTGGTAAAATTTGACAGTTTCAAATTTTATTGGGTTCCATTATATGATACGATATATGCAGCCGCATGTATCACTTTTTGATATTATTGTACCCCGGAAAAATGCTAAATTGATGTACCTATCAAATTTTATTAATTTAGGATCCAACTTACTTACTTATCTATATTAATACCTAGAGGTGGGCAAAAATACCGAAAAACCGAACCCAATCGGAACCGAAAACCGAATCAGAACCGAACCGATCGGTTCGGTTTTAAATTTATAATGTAGTAAACTGAATCGTAACCGGTACAATAATTCATTTCGGATTCGGTTCTCTGAATATAACCCGAAACTGAACCGAAAACCAGAAGTTAAAACTGAACCGAATTTAAAACGAATCTTATATGAGTATATATACACTAGATAATTGCTTTAGTTATACTGTATAATATTACTATACTTATATTATATTTAATTATCTATATAACTTTATACATTTTAACCCTGGTTATATACAATATATACAGGAAAATAATGTTCTAATTTTGTTTGTTTGGAAACAAATGTGTATTATATTAATGTAATAACTTTTGCTTAAACTAATATTTTGTGGATTTTGTTTAAATTATTGTGTATGTTGTGTGACATATTAGTTAGATATAGATATAGATATATGGAGAGACGTATAAAGAAAGAGAGAAGGGAGAGCTTTTATTCCTTGATTAGTTGTCTTGCAAAGGACTCGTAACCCTATTTATAAACTAGAGGTTATGATTATACATGATAGCAAACCCAACTTAGGTCCATGAGTAGGCCAAAGAGTCCAATAATATCCTACAATACTCCCCATTTGGACGTCTTGGATTCTTCGTATTCATGCAGTCGATATTCATTCGCGGTACTAAATACATAAAACTTTAGGGCCGAAAAACTCAGTGTGGCACAAAACCGGTACCTAGGACAAACTGTGTAGCAGAATGATATATGCCGGAATTCCATGTAACTAACTAACCACAAAACAGTGTGGCTCATCAAAACCTTGTCAGAGCAAACCCAATGGGAAAATCTATTATTGAAGGAAAAAAAGTGCAACAGTGGTAGTAGGAGGGGATCAACTACAAAATAGGTGCCTCATAAAAACCTTGTCAGAATAAACCCAGTGTGAAAAACCTCCGGTCGAAGGGCAAAAGAGTACACAGTGGTAAAAAGTATACAACATGATACCCCCTAATTTCGGCAATCTTAAGTGAGATATGATGGGAACGTGTCTCGCTAAAAATCTTGTCAAAGAAAACCCAATGTGAAAAAAACTTGGACTAAGGACAAAAAGAGTACACAGGTATACAACGGCATTCTCACACTCACTTGCACTCAACGGTATGTGAGAATTCATCCTGAACATTAAATGTCTCAAGATAACTTAGACAAAATATGATAGTTGTGTTTGATTGTGTCTCATAAAAACCTAGCCAAGGTAAACTCAGTGGGACAAACTCTTGGTCTAAGGACAAAAGAGTACACTCACAAGTGTTAATCATCACGAGTATTCATCGGGATGTTTTAGCTCACTTGCATACGACTTGATGCAATGATTTCAGCTAAGTAGTCATAAACATTCTTCTGGATGCTCTCCGTAACTTGCACACAACTGGGTGCAATGATTTCATATTCCAAGAAATAGTATGAGCATTCGTCTAGATGTAAGAAAATCTAACGTGGAATAGAACCAGCATTCAACGGGATGCTCTTAAACTTCATATGTGAAGATTTATTTCGGCGAGAAATGCTAAATAGCATAATCTAGTCATGTATCTGTTGATCAATAACAACAAGTTGTCCTCAAATATGACAAGTGCTTCATCTGGATCGTGAGACAGAGCATATATAATTCAAATATGGCTAATACTAGCTCGAAATTATATACACTCTCTAGTCATCTCATAGAGCACGAGTAGATCAGAGCGATTCATTTGGAGTTTTAACAAGACCTCCAAGATATCGCCTATTCTTAATGGTAAAGACATAACCATACTAGAAATATCACTTATGCGGGTCTAATAAGTAACCGACATCGGTATAACCGAAAAAGGCGGTATAACCGAAAAAGGATGGCGTTAAGTCGAGTAGCAAAGGGGTAGGTGCACTCGAAAATGCAAAACGGGATAAGCAAGCCCACTTCCAAAATTACCATAAGGTAACGGAATGTCTTTAGTGCCATTTCGGTGGCAGGGTGTTAGCGCGATGCTGTGTCGAGCTATACCATTCACAGCAGACGAACTATTCATTCTACAACATTAGACCAAGTACAATGATGCACTTATTGTACTTAGATATGAAAATCATGGTTCAATATCTCTTCATTGGCTCATCAGGGACGGACCGGGTCTATATCAATGTCTAGTGATCGAACAATCATGTGATAATCTGACAACTTAGCGTCATAATGACTAATGCGTCATAACACCTTCTGGGTGTAGTCTGAATCATGGACTTAAATTCAAACTTAACGGGACTCGATTATCAGGCCGAGTAATTACCGTGTCTTGCCAAGATCATTTATGTCGAAGGGGAAATCCAAAACGTGGATTGCTTCATAACCCGCAAGGGCATAATATTTGTTCAAGTATACCAACCTGATCAGGTACTCACTTAGGCGGGTATAACACCTCCGCTCAGATAATTTCAATCATTATATTGAACGTCTCATTTAATTGAGAATGTGTTCCTTGATTAGGAACTACTTGATTCAAGCACATGAAGTCACACATAACGTCCATTACGAGAAAGTAAACCATATCGTAATCAATTTCAAGTTGTGAGAGAATCTTTGTGCTAGTAGGCGAGCACTTATACAGTCTCATTAATCTTATCACGCTTCCTTACGAATGCCCAAATAAACAAACTGGTTTAAAATTGGATGGTGTTGGAATGACAGGTCCACACACACTTCGTTCGCTAAGCAATTTGACTAGAAACGTAAGTTTCCATATAAGCCAGTCTGATATTCGTTGGCTTCTTGCAACAATGCGTGGTTCTCTATCATCATTTGCTCATATTATCAGTCGTCGCCGAATATATGAACAAGTAATCAATGACAGTCTCGTTTTGCTTCAATATCGTCTAATATATCATGATCAACAGATATTTCGAGACTCTTAGGATGAGGAGGAATCACATATCTCCTAGATCCTTTATAATATCTCGTGCGACAAACGAGTTTCAGTTCACCTCTCCAGGGGCTGAACAAATTAAGAACCGCTCAACTTCCTCATTTCTCGGGAAGGACGACAGACTGGACAGCCGACAATAGTGTCATTTGCTTGGCGGTTCAGCGAAAAACAACGTGTTACAATAGGAACACGACGTTTGAAAGGGACGACTATTCTTGTAAGCATATTTGCATCATGTATAAATGATCTCGTGATATTTCATAGTCATTAAATGCAAATGGCACTTGACTAGATTTGAGGGAGTCTCTACACATACTTATCAATGTGTGTAGTTTGGGGATCGAGGTAAGACTGAGTGGGTTAATGTCACGTTATTTCACGTCATTCCTTTTTAACGTTAACGTGCAAAATATCCCCCTAACGTGGGGAGTACAGTCTTAGTAATGTCACTTTCTCATATCATGCGGTAAAAAGATCGCTTGCCAAGGTTACTCTATCAAATGATAGGTATGAGTTTCATAATCAACGTATGTCCCCGATTTTCAGAGGTCCATATTTTGAATGCTTTAACAGCTCAATCAAAATATCAAGCACTCAAACACGCGTTCATATGAGGCGTCTGCCTCATAACCAGTTTTGAGTGACTATGGGCCTTAGACGGACCAATGCAGCAGTATGCAATGTATCATGACCCCACACGAAAATATAAATTTTGGTGTGCAAAACCAAAAAGTGCATGCAATCATTTGCAATTGTCTGATCAAACTTTCCGTGAGTCCATTTAAGTATGAACATAATCGACAGTATGTTCAATTTCAATTCTCAAAGTCAAGTATATCGAAAAATCGATTTTAACTTTTCGGCATTATCAAGTCGACAAGACTTTTCGGGATAATCCGGATAATAAGTCATCATCTTAATGAGTGGGCTTAGAGTTTGGGAAGTTTTACATTTCTGTGGACAACAATAAACATGTGATCATATATCGATGCATCAACCATAACCATAAATTTTTAATGGTCCATCTTATGGTTGCATCAGTCCACAATAACTCCTTCAATTCTTTCCAAGAATTCTACGAGTCCATTTTTGTGATCTTTACAAATACTAGTCTTTCAAATAGAGAGCATTCATGGCATGGATTTCAGACTAATAATGAAATTATCTCCTTAAAGAGAATCCAAACGCGATGTGATTGTAAATCAAGCATCGTCTTTTGACTCGGGAATATCTCATCCTATCAATGCCAGAATATCAAAATGCTCTTATCAATCGACGACAGGCGAATGATAGTACAATCATGTCTTAGCATCTAAATCATTTATCAATCGTCGATGGATGAAATGATAATGTAACTTTAAAATGCTTTAAACACGTGGTAACAACCACTTGAAAAACATCTCAACTCCTCAAGAATACGCTTTTGGTCGTATTGAGTGGAGTCTTGTATAGAGAAATGTCAATTATTTCATGAGCTATTACCAGATATCACTAGTTTTCTCGAATATCTTATTACTCAACAAGTTACGACATGACCTGGAGTATAAGGCCTCATATTTGACAAATCAATTTGGTTTACCAAATATTTTGATTTGGGACATGTCAAAAAATCGTTAGATTTTATAAAATAGAAGAGCTAGGCTTTGATACCAATTGTTGGTCCGTGGGTGTCTAAACCTTAGAGGGGGGGTGAATAAGGTTTTCGTACGTTTTTTGCGGAATATAAACTATGGGTTATTAATTAAGCTAATTAGTGGATTTTATAACTTAAACAATTTCGTTAACAAATTATTGCTAATTTAATCTACGCAAACAATAAATATAAGCAATATATAAGTGCGAAAAGTAAAAGTTGAGGGAAAAGAAATAACACAAGAGTTATAGAGGTTCGGCAAAACGTGCCTACTTCCTCTCCTCGGTATTCACACTACCGAGTGTTTCACTAGAATCTTCGTTCCAAGGTTACAACCTAACGAGCTAATCGACCGATTAAGCTCCCCCTCACTTTATGAGTATCCCGAATAAAAAGCCTAGAGCTTTTAAGCTACACTTGCTTGAAAAGCCTCTACCCGATCACTCGCTCAAAAAATGAGTTTATAAATTACTCTTACAAGTTTGAATTTGAATTGATCACTCACTAACAACTAATATCTCAAAGTTTATAAGATTACAATAATAATATACTCGAGAATATTTTATGAATACAAGTGAGAAAATTAGGTAGTATAAGCTTGTATGATCTTTGAATTTGAAAGCTTGAAGTTGTGTGAATTATTGGTGATCTTCAACAAAGGATTTGGGGCTATTTGTAGAGCCAAAATGGTCCATTGGTTAATGGATGACCGTTGGCAGTTGTTGAGTAGATTAGCCATTTGTTTGCAGCAGTTCGCCCAATTTCAAGATAAGCTAAAAAGCTGTAATTTGAAATTCTACAGAAACGATCGGTCGTTTCTGAAAAACGATCGGTCGTTTTTCTTGTGGACTCTCTGGAAGAAATCAGAACCAAAACGATCGGTCGTATCTGCCTTACGATCGGTCGTTTTTCTGTGAACTCTCTGGAAGAAATCAGTACCAAAACGATCGGTCGTGTCTGCCTTACGATCGGTCATTTTTGTTCTATACTCTCTGGAAGAAATTTACACTGAACCGATCGGTCGTTTATGCCTTATGATCGGTCGTTTTTTGTTATGTCAATTTCTCGGTTTACTCGACATAGTTCGAAGGCTCGCAACTAGTTCATTTTAGGTCCGATTAGGGTTCCGCTTGAACCGTTGGCCTCGTATTTGTGTAATCTATCATTTCAAACCTTTGACATATTCGATAAAAAATTAGTACGCAAAACGAGCTTTTATCATGTTTTTCAAATATTGTTATCATCAAAATAATCGATTAGAAGAACATCGTTCAACAATATCTCCCTTTTTGATGCTGACAACATATTGACTATAACATACTATAAGTTCTTTTTTATTAAACAAGCATAACCGAGATGTGTAGATGACGTTTTACTTGGATAAAAGTTTTAGTTAAAAAAGCAAGTAAATGTCACAACATCCGATTAAAACGAAGTAATACGAGGCTAAAAGGTTTTAAAAGATAACGAAAGAACAAATGCAAGCGAAAAAATTCGCCATGGTTTAGCTTAAAAATGTTCAATCGCCACACATGAAAAGCAAAAAAAAATAACCCAATCAACTAGCAATTTATGCGCACCAATATCAATAACATCAAGTTAGATAAAAAAACGCATATTATAAGTGCTCATTCTCACAACGTCAAAGATTATAACAAGCATGATAAATAGCAACATAAACACGATTCATAAAATAAATGCAAAGCGTACTTATTACATCAAAAACATACGTTGTTCGAAGAAAATGGAAATAATAGAAATACAACGCAAAAACATAAGAGGGTATTTCTCCCCCTTTGACATCATCAAAAAAACATAAAAAGATAACCGCCTAGTCGCGGTGGGAGGTCGCGTTGTCCTCTTCATCGTCGTTGTCGTCGTCCGGTCCAGCAAGGTCGGGAAAGAATTCATGAAATTGCGCCCTTTGCTCGGCGCTTTCGCGATCAAGTTGGTCGAGCTCTTCTTGACCCGGTTTCAAGAAACAAAACATTCGACGGGTCATTTGCGCATTTCGGTATTGGTTGATGTAGAGAGAGTCGTAGAACTTGTCGGAGCGCGAGACACGGGAGGAAGATCCTACTTGGGCTTTTCCTTTGTCTCGACCTCGAGAGGGACGAGAGGAGGTAGGGATATCGGTGGGGGGAATGGAATCGCAGGAGATAGCTACGACCTCACGAGAAGCTCACGGTGTGGCCTTGCGGCCGACATACTCTTCCTCTTCGGGGGTAAGAGGAGCATAGTCAGGGCCGGACACCCGTTTACCGGACCAAGTAATGGTCTTGTCGGTATTGTGGAATTTAATGGACATTTGGGAGAGATATGCGGTATCCCAAATGTGTTTGTCCTTGTTTTTGAACAAGGTTCCATCGGGAACAAGGTTTAAGTCTTTTAAGATGGCCGAAATCAAGGCACCGTAAGGTAGCCCATTCTTGGATTTCGTTTTGAGCGAATCCATCTTAAAGAATATGAGCGTCGCGAATTCAATTTTGACCTCGCGATGGATGCACCCTAGAAGAAAGATGTACTCATTGGTAACATCCGCGAAGTTTAAGATATGAGGGAGGACTATATGGGAGAGGATATGGTAAGCTAATTTATATTTGAAAAGAAGGCCATGAGCCTTGTTTGAGGGATTTTGATGGATGGGATGAAAAATTTCGTATTTGGGATCGTTAAAGTTATCGATCTCGAGAAACTCACAAAGCTCGTCATTTGACTCATGGACACCGTCGCTATCTAGGCGTAATAGATTTCGTAAATGGTCTATACCGTAAACGAACGGTTGGCCATTCATAGATGAACGCAAACGAAGTGCGTCATCATGATCCCTATCAAGAACTAGGTTATGGTAGAATTTATAAACGTTTTCTTTGTAAAAAGGCTCTTTTAGAGTAAGAATTGTGTCGAGTTTGTGAAATTTGAGAGATTGCATGAGAATTGGAAAACGTTCAAGGAATAGAGGCATGTCTATGGTAAAGTTAGACAATATACCTTTTTGAGCCATTGTAGGTGGATAGAGAGGAGGAAGAGAGCCGGAAGAGGTACCGGGGCCCGAGCGTGGGGCGGTGGAGGACCCGGTGCGCGGAGCGCGAGGAATAGCCGGGCGGCGAGGGGACGGAGGTACGTACTCGTCCTCACGTTCATCGACGAGGGCGGTTTTCGATTTCTTAGTACGAACCATGTTTGGATGAATAATTGGGAAAGATTGGGGGTTTTAAGAAATTAGAATGAATCGATAATAGATTATACGGATAATAATAGGAATTGGGGTATATATTTATAGAAAATTAGGATTTTTAGAGGATTTTGATAGAAGGAGGCGAATTTGGAAAGAGAGAGGCTGTGAGAATATTTGAGAGAATGAAAAGATTAGGGTTTGAGAGTAAGTTTAAACACTGAGAAACAGAAAAACGATCGGTCGTTTTTATGTTTCGATCAGTCGTTTTGGAACGAAAATGTTCCAGTGAGCACACCTAAAAAACGATCGGTCGTTTTTAAGAACGATCGGTCGTCTGTATAAAAACGATCGATCGTTTTTATAGACGATCGATCGACTGTAAAAAGGTTACAAAACAGGAATTTTTTGCACTTTACGACACTGATTTTGCAAGAAAAATATATAAAAATACTAAAATATATATATAATTAATCAAATATATATATATATATATATATATATATATGTATATTTCACACATCAAACATGCCTAACTCTCGTCGAATAAAACAAAATTGTTCCTCGTTAAGGGGTTTTGTAAAAATATCGGGTAATTGCCTATCGGTACTTATATATTCAAGTATAATATCCCCTTTTTGAACATGATCCCTTAAAAAATGATGTCGTAAATTTATATGTTTGGTACGAGAGTGTTGGATCGGATTTTTCGAAAGATTTATAGCACTAGTATTATCACATAAAATAGGTACACTATCAAAAGATAATTCAAAGTCGTTTAGTTGTTGACGCATCCAAAGGATTTGTGCGCAACAACTACCCGCGGCGACGTATTCCGCCTCCGCCGTAGAAAGCGCAACCGAGTTTTGTTTCTTGCTATGACAAGAAACTAAGGCGTTTCTTAAAAAATGGCAAGTGCCACTGGTACTTTTTCTATCTAAACGACAACCGGCAAAGTCGGCATCGGAATAGCCAAGTAAATCAAAAGTAGTATCATGGGGATAAAACAATCCTAAATTGCATGTTCCTACAAGATATCTAAAAATACGTTTAACGGCTATAACATGCGATTCTTTAGGGCAAGATTGATACCTAGCACACAAGCAAACACTAAACATGATATCGGGTCTACTAGCAATTAAATATAAGAGAGATCCAATCATACCTCTATATAGCTTTTGGTCCACACTTTTACCCGATTCATCCTTGTCTAGTTTTGTTGCCGGACTCATTGGAGTTCCTAACGGCTTTGCATCGCTCATGTAGAATCGTTTGAGCAAGTCCCTTGTATATTTGGCCTGATTGACGAAAATTCCATCCTTTGTTTGTTTGATTTGCAATCCAAGGAAATAGGTGAGTTCGCCCATCATGCTCATCTCAAATTCGCCTTGCATACAATTAGAAAACTCCTCGCACATGCGAGCATTAGTAGCACCAAAAATGATATCATCAACATATATTTGAATCAAAAGCATGTCTTTACCATCCTTTTTAATAAAAAGCGTAGTATCCAAAGTACCACGAGAAAAACCTTTTTCAATCAAAAATTTACTAAGTCTTTCATACCAAGCCCGGGGTGCTTGCTTTAAACCATAAAGTGCTTTTCGAAGTTTGTAAACATGATCGGGAAACTCGTGATTTTCAAAACCGGGTGGTTGTTTTACATAAACTTCCTCATTTATAAAACCGTTTAAAAATGCACTTTTAACATCCATTTGAAACAATTTAAAACGTTTAAAAGAAGCATAAGCAAGCAACATTCTAATGGCTTCTAGTCTTGCTACGGGTGCGTAAGTTTCATCGAAATCGATGCCTTCTTCTTGGTTATACCCTTGAGATACTAGTCTAGCCTTATTTCTAATGACTACCCCGGATTCATCCATCTTATTACGAAATATCCATTTCGTACCTATGATGGTTTTCTCACGCGGTCTAGGTACTAAAGTCCATACGTTACTACGCTCGAATTGATTTAATTCGTCATGCATAGCTAATACCCAACTCTCATCGAGTTCCGCTTCATGAATGTTCTTAGGCTCTAATTGAGACAAGAATGCAAAATGATTAACTATATTTCTCAAAGATGAACGTGTATGCACTCTTTCTCCCGGGTTACCCAAAATTAATTCTTGCGGATGGTGATTGGCAAACCTCCATTCTTGAGGCAAATCCTCATGAATGTGTACACTAGATTCTAAGTCCGTTTGAAGTCTCTCTATAGTGACTTCTTCAATAACGGGTTCAACCTCTATATTAGCCGTAGACTCTAAGCTAGATGTACCATGATTAGAAGAAGATGCATTATGAAAAATATCATCATTAATACTATGAACAATTAATGGCTTATCAATCGTCGGTAAATTCTCATCAAAGGAAACATGTACCGATTCTTCCACCAATAAAGTTGTTTTATTAAAAATTCTATAAGCTTTACTCGATATAGCATATCCGACGAAAATTCCTTCATCGGACTTAGCATCGAATTTTCCTAGATTATCCTTACCATTATTATGAACATAGCATTTACAACCAAATGCACGTAAATGAGAAATATTGGGCTTTCGCTCATTCCATAATTCGTAAGGTGTCTTTTTCAATATGGGCCTAATTAAGGCTCTATTTAAAATATAACAAGCGGAATTTAGGGCTTCGGCCCAAAAATACTTTGGCAAATTATTTTCACAAAAGCATGGTCCGTGCCATTTCCTCTAGGGTTCTATTCTTCCTCTCTACTACCCCATTTTGTTGGGGCGTACGAGTGGCCGAAAAATTATGATCAATACCATTTTCATCACAATAAGTTTGAAATTGAGTATTTTCAAATTCCTTACCATGATCGGTACGGATATTTTTGATAATATAACCCTTTCGTGTTTGGAGCTTTTTGCAAATAATAGAGAATTCTCTAAATGTTTCATGCTTATGAGTTAAAAACAAAACCCAAGTGAAACGACTAAAATCGTCAACCATGACGAACACATATGCACGCCCTTCAAGACTAAGTGTCCGGAAGGGGCCAACTAAGTCCATATGAATGAGCTCCAAACAATGAGTAGTAGAAATAATATTTTTAGACTTAAAAGAAATCTTCGTTTGTTTGCCTAATTGGCAAGCGTGACAAAGTTTGTCCTTTATATAAGGAGCTTTTGGTAAACCTATTACCAATTCTTTTCTAGAAAGTTTAGCAAGTAAATCAAGACTTGCATGACCAACTCGCCTATGCCACAACCAACCATTGTCGTTGATAGTAACAAGACACTTAACTTCATTATCCACCGAACTATTCAAATCAATCATATAGACATTATTTTGTCTTTGACCCATGAGAATAGTTTTATTTTCCGAAATACAATGAATGATGCAATGCGATTTTTCAAAAATGACTTTGTGACCCAAATCGCAAAGTTGACTTATACTAAGCAAGTTATGTTTAAGACCATCAACAAGCAAAACATTATCAATAACAACATTAGATGGTTTAGAAATGCTACCAATACCGATGATTTTACCCTTGCTATTATCCCCGAAAGTCACAAAACCTCTGTCTTTAGGTGCAAGAGTAGTGAATTTTGTTTTGTCTCCCGTCATATGTCTTGAGCATCCACTATCCAAGAACCACTTGTCCTCGTTAATTTTTGACCTCAAGCATACCTACAAGACAAAATGATCATTGGTACCCTAATCCACTTTTGGGTCCTTGAGGGTTAGTGTCTCGACCCTTAGGAATCCAAACCAAGTCATTTCTATTTATTTTATATCTATAAGGGCAATAAACATAATCTTCATAGTGATCACTACGGTTGCAAGTAATACATTTAACATGCATGGTTGGTTTAACAAAACGATTATAAACTAAGTTATTTTTATACGAGTTGTTCTTACGAGAGTAACTTGGTTGTCTATTTTCATTTTTCGCCACTTGTTTGGTGAATAGATTTTTATGCTTTGCCGTTAAGAGTGGGTTATACCCTACACCGGTTTTATCATATGCGCCTTGTTGAGAAGCTAATATAGTACTTAGCATTTTACTTCCCTTAGTGAACTTCGCGAGAGTAAGTTCGGCGCTATCCGCCTTGAGTTTACATGAACTAAGGTCATTAACTAACTTATCATTTTCAATGGTAAGTTCGGCATTTTTAAAGGTGAGTGAGTCATTTTTTAAAGCTAAGTTTTCAAGTTCATCTTGTAAAGTAATTAGTATTTTTCTAAAAGATTTGTTTTTACCTCTAGCTTTTTCTAAAGATGCTAACACATCATTTATATCAAAATCATCATCACTAGAAATAGAAGAGTTAGAGGAGTGATAACTTACATCCTCGGTATCGTCGTCTCTAGCCATGAGACATAGGTTTGCGACTTCTTCATTGTCGTTATCGGAGCTATCATCATCGCTCCCCCATGCGGCCAAGAATGCCTTCTTGTATTCTTTTTTCTTTTCGAACTTGTCCTTTTTCTTCAAGAGACATTCGTTTTGCATATGGCTGGGTTTGTGACATTTATAGCAAATGATTTCGTCCTTCTTGTTTGATTTGTCGAATGGCTGTCCCTTATATTCCTTCTTCCGAAATCGTTGTCCACCCTTCTTGTTCCATCTTAGGAACTTGTTGTAGCGTTTGGCGAAGAGTGCCATTTCATCATCCTCACTCGAAGAATCATTATCGCTATCGCCATTAGTTGTACTTTTGAACGCGATGCCTTTCTTCTTTTTCGAGTCATCATCTTGTTTTCGAGTTGTCATGTCGAGTTCATGAGTGCTCAAGGATCCTATGAGGTTGTCGAGAGAGAGAGTGTTCATGTCCTTGGCTTCTTGTATAGCCGTCACTTTTGATTCCCATTTTCTCGGGAGGCTTCTTAGGATCTTTGTCACCATCTCCTTGCTAGAATACACTTTTTCCAATCTTTTAAGATCGTTGGTAATTTTAGTAAAACGAGTGTACATAGGAGCAATAGGCTCGTCATCATCAACTTTAAACAATTCATAATCATGAATAAGCATGCTAATTTAAGAGTCCTTAACTTGACTAGTTCCTTCGTGCATAATAGCTAGCTTATCCCACATTTGCTTAGCAGTGTCACAACCGGAAATCTTATCATATTCACTAGGCGAGAGAGCGCATAAGTTATAGACGTCATAGCCCTACAATTTAGAGAAAAAGCGAGGCGTTCATCGGTGTCTAGTTCCTCTACAAGTTTATCTAAACCATTTCTCCTAGGTGTTTGATAGCCTTTACTAATGCTAATCCATTGGTCTATTTCGAAACCACAAAGGAAATTTTTCATGAGATCTCTCCAATAGGGATAGTTTGTACCGTCAAAGAACGGGGGCCTAGTTATGGATTTTGAGTCGGCGTACGAAGACATGTCGGATCTTTAAACTAAAAATCGTTAGATTTTATAAAATAGAAGAGCCAGGCTCTGATACCAATTGTTGGTCCGTGGGTGTCTAAACCTTAGAGGGGGGGGGGGTGAATAAGGTTTTCGTACGTTTTTCGCGGAATAAAAACTATGGGTTATTAATTAAGCTAATTAGTGGATTTTATAACTTAAACAATTTCGTTAACAAATTATTGTTAATTTAATCTACGCAAACAATAAATATAAGCAATATATAAGTGCGAAAAGTAAAAGTTGAGGGAAAAGAAATAACACAAGAGTTATAGAGGTTCGGCAAAACGCGCCTACTTCATCTCCTCGGTATTCACACTACCGAGTGTTTCACTAGAATATTCGTTCCAAGGTTACAACCTAACGAGCTAATCGACCGATTAAGCTCCCCCTCACTTTATGAGTATCCCGAATGAAAAGCCTAGAGCTTTTAAGCTACACTTGCTTGAAAAGCCTCTACCCGATCACTCGCTCAAAAAATGAGTTTATAAATTACTCTTACAAGTTTGAATTTGAATTGATCACTCACTAACAACTAATATCTCAAAGTTTATAAGATTACAATAATAATATACTCGAGAATATTTTATGAATACAAGTGAGAAAATTAGGTAGTATAAGCTTGTATGATCTTTGAATTTGAAAGCTTGAAGTTGTGTGAATTATTGGTGATCTTCAACAAAGGATTTGGGGCTATTTGTAGAACCAAAATGGTCCATTGGTTAATGGATGACCGTTGGAAGTTGTTGAGTAGATTAACCACTTGTTTGCAGCAGTTCGCCCAATGTCAGGATAAGCTAAAAAGCTGTAATTTGAAATTCTACAGAAACGATCGGTCGTTTCTAAAAAACGATCGGCCGTTTTTCTTGTGGACTCTCTGGAAGAAATCAGAACCAAAACGATCGGTCGTGTCTGCCTTACGATCGGTCATTTTTCTGTGAACTCTCTGGAAGAAATCAGTACCAAAACGATCGGTCGTGTCTGCCTTACGATCGGTCGTTTTTGTTCTGTACTCTCTGGAAGAAATTTACACTGAACCGATCGGTCGTTTATGCCTTATGATCGGTCGTTTTTTGTTTTGGCAATTTCTTGGTTTACTCGACATAATTCGAAGGCTCGTAACTAGTTCATTTTAGGTCCGATTAGGATTCCGCTTGAACCGTTGGCTTCGTATTTGTGTAATCTATCATTTCAAACCTTTGACATACTCGATAAAAGATTAGTACGAAAAATGAGCTTTTATCATGTTTTTCAAATATTGTTATCATCAAAATAATCGATTAGAAGAACATCGTTCAACAAGACGGACACCGACAAACAACTCACGACAACACCACACCTCTCCTCCTCGGTTACTTAGCCTCGTTATTTCTCTTTATTCAAGAGTTATATGATAAAACATTTATTAAACTAAATGTAAAGACTACTGTCATCACAATAATAAATAACATAAAAGTGTACAAACAATTCAAACTGCAAAACTTTTGGTCGAAAAGCTCGACAAGTCCCATCTAGTGATTCAAGTTTCAACAAAATATACATATAATTCCACTAGCATGAACTACATCAGACTTAGTAACTAGCAAGGAAAAAAAATAAATACATGAACTAATTCATGCCCTCCATCATGAGTAAGACCTGCCTTCTTATTTAGTACCATAACAGTACCTTAATAAATCCTATAACCAACTAATTTCAGTTATGTAATTAGCCCCACAAGTCTATGAACAATTAACTCAATATACTCAGCATTTTATTGCATAACAGAACAAAACAGGAAGACATTATTGCCATCATAACGAGTAACCCCCAAATTTTTGTACCAAACGGTACTTCATCAAAGTCGATTATCAACTGAATTCTGCTATACAACTACTACTACTGAATGTAAGTCTAATACCGAGACAGTTACTCGGTAAGGTCGATAACCATTCAGGTTCATTATATGATAACGACTATGATTAATTTTACTATCACAAACTACCAAGCAATATAAAAAGCAGGGAAACAAGACCCGCCTAATAACACATAGTTAACTCCCCTTTCAAGTACCGAAACTGCGCCAACCAACAAGCTTCAGCTATAAATCTACAACTACTACAGGCAACATACACATATATAAACATGATACATATTCCTTCCATCACAATGAGTACAAATAAGCCTTTCCGTACTGAAATGGTACCACAATAAAGTCATTGAACTACAAGTTCAGTTGCGCATCTACGACTACAATTAATATTACTTGATAAACAACAAATATCAAAAGGAACCGGAAATCGATTCCTGCACGAATACAACACAAAAGACTCCCCTTTCAGTACCGAAACGGTACCTTTATGAAGCTCAACACCGGTTGGAAATATAGCAGCTGGGTAAACGTTGATTTATGCTTTAAAATTGAGCGCAAACCCGCAAGGAATCGTCTAAAAAAATAGCCAAATACAGATTTTATCAAAATTACAAAACAGATTTTTGCAAACTGATTTTAACCCACCAGAAAGAAGATTAAATCGACAAACCATACCTCAAAATACTCTCCTCTACGATAGCTATCTAACGGAAAAGACGGATTGAAAAACGGTTGACTGATTTGAGAGAAAATGAGGTTTAAAAAGTGTGTTTATATATATATTTGTATCCTCCTCTCTCTGTGTATATATATATCTGCCTCTTTTTTTTATTGAGTGTATTACTATTAAAAGGTTGAAGAGGTAAACAGATAAAAAGAAAGTGGAGCCCACTTATTTTATTACTACTATATTCCTGCATATATCCATTTTGTTTCCTCTTTCTTTTAAAAAAATTAAAAAAAATATTATAGTTATATAAAGACATTTATTTATTCAAAATGTATATATATAAACTCAGGTTATTACACTTTCCCCTACTTAGAAAATTTTCGCCCTCAAAAATAAACACGCGTACCATCACACGTAGCATACCTATTCCACATCAAAGATAGTGTAGGCATAGAATAGAATCTCATAACAGACAATGCAGAATGACAAGCTTTCCTCCCATTTTTAAGGTGTGGTTCTTCGTGCTAATGTTAGCACAATATGCATAAAAAAGTTAACAAAATTTCAGTTAAATCATGCATCAGACAGATTATATGCACGCCCTTGCAAAAACTGACTTTATGAAGCACCACCACAGCCCTTACAATGATTGCCATCTCGTGACTTTACCCCTACCGCGGAGATGATTAGACCAACTAATAGACGAATAAGATACGCAAGAAAATTATATAACTCTTGAACATCATCACAACTTTCAAACAACAAACTCCTTTACTTCACTGGACAACAAACACTTAATGAGATATACCAATATACCAACTTGATCCTTACACCAACAAGTTTTCAAGGTGACAACAAAAACCAAAAGATACATAGCTCATGGTAACAACGACCATGATCACGCAACCATTTATAATCTCACGAAAGTTATATATTTTTTTCAGGCTCAAACAAACCAGAATAAGCAAACGATGATCAGAGTAATAACAAAGTTTAAATGTTAGACGTTCAACAAATTACCATGACACAAAAAGGTCTTAATGCATTTTTTTTTCTTTCAAAGAACACAAGGTAAATTACTTGTTCAAAAAAAAGATACCCTTTCATTTCCTATGCTTCCACCGCCTAGGAAGAAAAATACTGAGTTTTGTTTTAAGCAACTACTAAAGTAATTATCGTTATCTCATTAAAAACAGAATTTCATTAGGTACCCTCAACAAGAAAATCCTCCATCAGCCATTTTAAGCAATATTCCAATTAGTCTAACAACTAACTGCGCCCAATTGTACAAGTTAAATACTTATCCCTTTTTTTATGTTAATTACAGAAATTAACAAATAACCAAGCTTTCAACCAGTCCTGATATCAGTTTATAACTTCATTAATACTCCGTAAACACACAAAATAAAGTATCATACTTCTATCATTTGCTACTATTTTAAATATTTTCATTGGAAACCTGTTAACCACCTACATTGTCTCAGTGGCTTATACATAGCCAAAAGGTTTGCTCACGCTCGTCTTGAGGAAGGTGAAGCTCCAGCAATAGCTCAATGCAATTTGAGTCAGCACCCATGCCACCACTACTTATTCTCAGGATCACCAACCATCAATACCAGCTTAGCTCCGACGACTTAAACCGGTGGCCGCCAATTAAATGTCATGTTAACCGCGAAATAGGAAGAGTTGGGGCATTGAAGATTAAGGCGGAAATAAAATAACAATTGAAGTATAAAACCCATTATATTCTTCAGCTACCAAAATTTGATAAAATAAATGTTCATTCGAAACAAAAACAAAAAAGCACTGCTAAATAATTGTTCATCTACCACCTCAATAAACATACAAACTCACACGTAATACATCAAAATTAGAAACCAACAGTTCTTCATTTGGCACCAATACCTCGATTTTGTATATGAATCATTGTGTACGAGTATTCTATAATATTCACCCTTCCTCATAACCACGTAAAACAGTTAAAAACAACCTGTATCACCGCTACTAGCCAAAATATACATAATTTATCTATAAATCTTTTTCTTGAAGTTGGCAACTCTTCATATCATGGATTTTCAAGCGTCGTCTCATGTTCCAAATATGCAAAACATGTCAAGTCCAGCTTAAAAAAAAAAATTAACTTGATGTCATGCATCAATTAATTTCACTCGCACTTCCTTCTGTAATCAAACGAGCGTCCCCGTTTGTTTTCAAAAGGTCTAACAAATTGAAACCTCTATTTCGCAAGTAAAAGCAAATGAAACACATACATATGTCCAATATAATTTAACCTCCTATCCTCATAATATATGGGTATCCAATCAAAAATATATTTACAGAAACACCAGACTAAGGAAACAAATAACTTTAAGGATGGTACATAAACAACAGTCATCATTTTACTACATATACAGAAAATATAACAAGCGTTAGCACGTGTATATGGCTTAAAAGCACCCCATTTTAATACATGCCCCACCTCTTCTCTAGGCACATTCCCCTCGTATTCCGCCTCTCAATCATCGCAATACCTCTTATCAGAAGACCCGGACGACTCTCTACTCTATCTGTCTCTAGAGGGGTGATATCAATGCAAGACACCAAACGTTAGATCAAAACTATTCGTATTCTTGAACTCAATCCTAGCTGACCCTCACCTCCATTGCCCCCCAACCCCACACTTGTCCTGTATCTACTAAAGTATTGCGACCACCACCAATAAATGTGAAACCATGGAGATTTGCATTAACCAAATCTTGATTTGGAGCGTTTTTACAAAAAAGTGTCTAGTTAGGTGTTTTTCATGGTGTCCATATAATATTTCCCATATATATATATCTGTATCCTCCTCTCTCTGTGTATATATATATATATCTGCCTCTTTTTTTTATTGAGTGTATTACTATTAAAAGGCTGAAGAGGTAAACATATAAAAACAAAGTGGAGCCCACTTATTTTATTACTACTATATTCCTGCATATATCCATTTTGTTTCCTCTTTTTTTTTAAAAAATAAAATAAAATATTCTAGTTATATAAAGACATTTATTTATTCAAAATGTATATATATAAACTCAGGTTATTACACCCACTCTTTCCAGACAACCAACTACCCCACAAGTATTGCCTAAAGTTTCATAATTTAAAGTTGGTTACATTTAAAAGGAACTTGCTCAAAAAATACTTCAAATTATTCGAGAAATTTCATAAACAAGGAAACCATAATCCAAAAGATTGGTCTAAGTGGAAAAACATAATCCAGATGAGCTGCAAATCCGCTCAACATTTATCAAAATATATACTGAAAGGTATCAAACTACAATTGAGCCACAAAATCGGGGGTCTTAGGAGTTTTCTTTCAGTTAGATTTAACCACATTAGATTCGGCTTTTCTACCCTCATGATAGTTTTGAACTATTTAAGGAGTAGCCGGGCATGACATTTGTCATTTATAACAAACAATTGGCTCCTTGAGCATTGTCTCTTGATTTGGGATAACGGGCCCTATTATTCCTTTCAATGACTGTCTTAGAGCCACATGTCTTTGGTTTTAACGATTGTCTAAACCTCGCTTAGCTACGCGAGCATCAGGCTCGCGACAGTTTGAGACAAATACCCTTGTTTCGATTCTCAATTCGAGTAAAAATGTTCATGAAGAGCATTAGTATCATGCAAACAATTCGTCATTGACTTAATAGGATTAAAAACTGCTCATCATGACAATTTTCTCATCCAATAACAGATGGGCAACGAGCTAAAGTAACATGGTGAATATAGATTCACAATATTGCTTATGAAATAAGTTTTCAAGCTAGTAATTTTGGTGAAGTATCACTCCAATTTGCCAATTTCGGACAATTGTTCACCATAGACGTCATCACGTCTCAAATGTGACGGCGGAATAATATCAACGTCTTAGCATTCAACTCGTAAGTAATAACAAACTCGTGTTTTACTCATCAAGGATGGCATCCAAAAAACTTGGGCATCACATTTTCACATATCAGTGTGACTTACATGTGGTGACGGAATAACATTAACGTCTAAACAGTCATTTTGCAAGTATGTTTTGCGATTTTCCTCATCATAGATGACATCCAACTAATCCAAGCAAATAAAACCATATTAACTTGTATTTAAACATGTTACTAGGGCTGTGCACGGTCCGGTTCGATCCGTTTTTTGGTAAAACCGGAACCAAAACTGAAATTAATTTCGGTCCGGTTATTTTCGGTTTTCGGTTTTCTAAAAATGTGAACCGAACCGAACCGAACCGAAACAAACCGGTTAGGTTCGGTTAGGTTCCGGTTCTGGTTCGGTTTTCAAAACAGTTCAAAAACGGTTCTGGTTCGGTTTTCAAAACAGTTCAAAACAGTTCCGGTTCTGGTCCGGTTCTGTTCTGGTTCGGTTATAAACTGTTCAAAAATGCTAAATAGCCAAAAATATATTCACACAGTCACAGACTCACAGTCACAGACTCGCATACATTGATGGAAATTCAACAAATAATGAAATAAGTCAATAACCATTGTGCAAAATAAGTAAATAACCTATGAAATTCTGCCAAAAAATATTTCGAGACTTCGAGCACCAAAATACAGAAACATTGCGAGTCTAAAACTCTACCGCTTGCAGCCAATACAAGTATACAACCACAACCTAACTTGCACGAGATTAAACAACCGAAGCTACTGGTAGTCCCGAGGGGTGTTCAAGATTAAGCAAAGAAAAAACAAACCAGTAACAAAGTCCAGTTCTGCAGTTCACTACATCATTAAATATAATAAGTTCGGAATTTTTAAAACACCATAATTATAAATTTATAATATAATCCGGGAGAATGCAAAAGCATGCGATCAATTCTACCATCTTGAATAGTCCAGTTCACTATCACGTTTTCACCCTTCATCTCAAAAACCGTCTCCACACAGATAAGAGCTCTATGATTCTATCAACAGGCATTGTAGTCATTACGAATCCATAGTTCTCAACCATTAACCAGAATCTAATTTCGTATATTATTCTGAAATACCTATGTTGAACAGAAACATATCTACAAGATCCAAGTGAAATCTGGTAACTCGGCTTATGAAGAAAGCAACATACATACAGTTTCCTTCTTTGATAGTGGGAAGGCAGTTTTAACTTCGCCCTTCGATCCAAAAGCCTACAAAGAGATTGAACAAAATAACCGGAAGAGCATAAAACTAAGACAGTGTATTCGAAGTGGTGCTCAAATTTCCGTCGAAACTTTCTGCAAAAAACAAACTGCATATGATTAATGTATAATACAAAAGCTCATTAACTCATAAGTCGGACTCAAAAATCAACAAGGTAAATTCTATAAAGTTGACAGCCAAGTAAAAGATTAATTCATTCAACAAATGTTAACGGAAGTCTTAAGTAAAAAAAAACTACTAATGACACTTTGAAGGGCTTGCCATATGTTCTTTTCAGTCCTGCCATCTCTCCGAGAAACCCTTCGATAAGCATGATATATGGTCATAATTTAACTGCCCGTAACGGCATGAGTCATGACCATAATGCAAAAATCATAATTAATAGAAATGAAGCATAAAACGAAGCTACATGTGTTGCATCGTAGGATATACTCAGATTCTAATTTGAAACCACATGCAGATATAAGAAGGGGGTGTGGATGAAACCATATGTTCAGGTGTTAATGCTAAATCTATTTAACTTGATCAGGTGTGAATAACAGGAAAAGAAAGAAAATCCTAAATCTCGGGTTTTCTAGGAGACAACAGTCTTCCTATTATTTGGAAATTAAACATTGTACAAAAAAAAAACTTAAAAAACTTAATTGGTTGAAAGCAAAAACACAAGAATATTGTTGAAATTATGAAATATATGGGAATATATTACCGGACTCGCAAGTTTCATAGAATTCTTCAAGGCCTAAGGAGGGCTCATCTTCAATAAATGAAGTGATATCATTCCCCTTTAGCCAGTTCTGGAAACATATTAAGGCCTCGGCTGTTCTTGGAGTAAGCGAACTCCTTTTCGCATCGATTATCCTTCCTCCAGTGCTAAAACAACTCTCCGATGCCACAATAGAAACCTGAATTGCGAGTACGTCTTTTGCAATGGCAGACAAAATGGGATACAAAGGCCCATTAAGCTTCCACCAAAGTAGAATATCAAGGTCTACACCAGGAATATATTTGTCGAACGGGTCACTTAAATACTTATCAACTCCATGCCCCTTCACCATTTCATAACCCGTCTCATCCATCCAATCATCGAGTAAAGCTAAACCAGAATTAGATGATGCACTTGAAGTACGCAAATGACCACCAACATAATTGTTTGTGGAATGATGACTAGCGTCGGAAATAGGACACGGCTGGTAAGCATCATAGAGATCTTTCATCAATTTTGTAAGTTCCTCCACTTTCGCTTTCACTTCATACTCGGTGTATCCATCTTTTCCAAGCAAGTGAACAATATTTCTCATTTTGAACCTAGGATCGAGGATAAGAGCAACCAAAATCAGTTGGTTCATATCCTTATATCTTGCGAAATATTTGTCATACTTCAAGTTCATTTTCGATGACATTTCATAACAAAGTTTATCAATCTCCGAACGAGTATCTTCCTCAGAAGATAACCTTGGCACATACAAATTGTTCAAATGTATTTCAATAGACATAATGTCATGAAAAGTCCGATGAACTGCTGGTTTCAAACTCGTACTAACCCTAACTGTAATATCATAAAAAAGCTTGAGAAACTCAACATATTTCTCAGCCTTCTTCCAATCAGTCGCATCCGGTGGTCCAACCCTGTTTCTTCTTCTCATTGGCGCGATAAGACCATTTTCATCAAGGTCATCACTATTGACAATCTCTCTCTCAGGTTCATTGAAATAGCTCAAGTATGGACTTGCACCCTCACCTTCATATTCTTGTCGCCTATCAAAAGCCTTCTGAAATTTTAATGCAACCTTCAACATGATATAAGTGGAGTTCCACCTTGTTTGCACATCCAAAACCACCATGCTTTTACAAGCTATTTTTTCGCTTTCAACCGCCTGTCTAAATTCTTTAGTTCGATTCGGCGATGACCTCACATATGAAACAGCATTTTATTCAACACTTTTAACCCATGTCCTACAATAAGGTTCATAATGTGGGGTGTGAACCTTACATGTAGGTATTTGTTTCCCAAGATAGACTTGCTATTTTCACACCTATTCATCTTGGTTTTAAGACTATTTAAAGCTGTCGTATTCGGAGATGCATTATCCACAGTTATTGTTAATACATTAAGGTTCCAATCGAGTAGACAACTTTCTATTAGACGACTAATAGTGAGTCCTTGATGATTAGGAATCAAACAAAAACTTATGACTCTTTTATGCATAACCCAATCACTATCAATAAAATGAGCCGTCAAAACCATATAGTTTAAATTCTGGACGGACGTCCAAGTATCAGTCGTAAGATTCACTCTATACATAGCAAGTTCTTTTCTAAACATATTCTTTTTTGCCTCGTACATAAGAAAAAACTCTTTCATAAAAAATCTTCGACTCAGAACCTTAAAATCAGGAATCCCAATCCTACAGAACTTCCTAAAATCAGGTTTATCGACGGTACTAAACGGCATTTCATCTATAACTATCATCTCAACCAAAACAGACATCATTTCTTTTTGAGAAAAACTGGTTGCCACAAGCTTATTTTTATTGTTCTTATCCATTGTAAGAACAGATTGACCAATATCTCTGTGATTTCTTGAAATACATTTTGTTTTTAAACGACGAATTAAGTTAGTTGTCCCATTCTTTGATGAATGGGCAGCGTAATCGCCTTTACCTATGGGACAATGTATGCACCTAGCCCTTTTTTTAATTTCTGTAGTCAAAACACCCTTAGCTTTAGATGTAATTACCTTATCATACTTTTCGAAGTGTTTCCATGCCCAACTTCCGCCACTTTCACGACCTTTATTTTCGCCACAATCTTTTCCCGATTCATCTTCGATCTCAATAGCAGAGCGATCACCGGATTCCTTTACGGGATGATGTTGGGAATCACTATCAATAGTATGTTCGACTTCGGCTTCATCGCATTCGAGAAGAGATGGTGATGTGGCACCACTAGCGACTGAATTCAATGTTTTCGTAGATTTAACCTAAAAGTAAAAGGTTTAAAAATAAAAAATAAATCAAGAATTTACAAATTTAATTTTCAATACGAAAAGGTATGAATTTACAAAATTCATTTTTAACACAAAAATCCAGCCTTTTCCAATAAAACTACAACCAAACAATATGTTTCCATTCATAAAAGTCCAAACATCCATAGTTATAACTAATAATTTACTAAACATCCATAGCTTGTGACACAACACAAGCTATCTGATTGGAAATTGGAATAAGTAGATACAAACTGGTTCATCATTAAAAGCATCTTAAAAAGATCAAACCATTACTTACAACCTACAAACAGCCATCAGAACTTTCCGAAAACTTTGTGAAGGGTAAAAAGTTAAAAGTTAAAATAAAATAAAAATACCACTAATTTCAGGATCAGGATATTATACTAGGTTTTTAGAAGTAATTTAAAGGACTGCTTGGATAGCATATCATGTGCTGGTTTGATAGCCTTGTGTAATGATCTACTACTTTTAAATTTTAATAATTATGCAAAAATAAAAATGCAAACAACAAATGATATAAGAGATTCAAATTAAGAAATCACAATTGTTTAAATAATCAAATAACATCACTAAGTTACTAGTAGTACTAAAGACTCGTTATTTACTAAACTTTTTAGGAAGATGTCGAAAATCGAAATTTCAATTATTATTACTCTTACAATAATTTATATCGAAACAGCACAAGCAGAAATAAAATACTAAACAAAAAAAGATGAAATTTGGATATAAACCATAGAGTTATCTTAATTGAATAATAACTCCCTTAATTATTTCACTTATTCAAAATAATTAATTAGGTCATTGTGAAATTGATTAAATGCATCGGTTTCTATTTAAATAAAAAATGTTTACAGCAAGGAATCCACGATATGCTTTTTTTTTTCGAAATTAAAAGAAAAAATGACTAAAATATCGTTTATAAAGCTATGTTATATATATTTTTTATTTTTGTTTGAGAAATTTTTTCAGCACTAAGAAAATATTATAATTGCAGTAGCTGTAAATTGGAATCAGAGAAAAAAAAACATAACTTATAAGTTATAAGTATGGATGCTCACCATTGAATGAGGATCAGAGACAGAGAGAGAGACTGAGAGAGAATGGGGGGTGCTAAGAAATGAGTGATGGATGGATGGATGGGGCTAAGAAAAAGCCCTAAAAAAGCATTTACACTAATGGTCCTTAATTTTGTTTGTTTGTTTCTTTATTTAACCAAAGAAATTAATTTGTACATGTATGGTATAGAATTAATTAGTATATTTTTTCGGTTTTTTCGGGGTTTTTTTGGTTTTTTCGGTTTTACGGTTTTTTTCGGTTCGGTTCTACAGTGAACCGAAACCAGCCATAATGGTTTTCGGTCTTCTCGGTTTCGGTCTTTTTCGGTTTCGGTTTTTTTCGGTTCGGTTCGGTTCGGTTTTCGGTCTGGGTCGGTTTTCGCGAGTTTTTGCCCAGTCCTACATGTTACGACAAAACAAACAGTAAGATTATCTATTTGCCTCATTTCCAGCAAAACAAGCAAAGACTAAAAAGCCTATTTTTTTTAATTCCAACATATGTTACTATGTTCAATTATAGGCTAGCAAATATGAAAGCCAAAATTTTCCTCAAACATGCGTTCAATTATATGCTAGCAAATATGAAAGCCCCAGATCACATTAGCAAATAAATAACTATTGTTAGATACATCAAAAAAAGGTAGAGTCGTTAGATAATTATACGATTAAAAGGGGAAAAAAAGCAAGAGAGCGGGATGGGGGGCTAGGTATCGGTTCAAGAGAGATAGAGGGAGATGATATGTGAGATTTTGGCCTCTGTGTGTGTGTTTGAAAGAGAGAGAGTGATAAAGCCATAACTTTAGTCGGTCGCGTTAGACTTTTCAACAATAAAATAATGATAAATTAGTTGTAAATAATGAACACTTCTTGGTCTTTATTATTGATCGGATTATTACACTCGTTCGGATTGTTACACTTGCTCGGATTATTATTAATTTACTACAATTGTGCTCGATTTGACTATTTAAACTCTTATCTTGGTCGTTCTCCTTCTTCTTCGATACTCGGCTCTTTCTCTGTTCGGTTTGTTTCTTAATTGGATAAGCTTTGACTAGTTTTTCTCTTTTCTCAACTTCTCTCTATAATTTTTGAATAGATTTTCTCGGGGGCTTTCTAGGAGGGGTAATTGGCTATTTATAGGCAACTACGCCTCCTTGGATGTTGACAAGTGTCTCCATCTTAGGGTTTTTTTTAGATATGGGTCCCTAGTTAAGTGGGCTTGGGCTTTTACTAATATCTACCTCTATTTTCTAGGAAAGGCATGTGATGACCCATCAAGCATTGGATACCCATTTATGAAGTGTGGGTCGATTGCTACCCGAATAGAATATTCGGGTGTAGTTTTTATGTTCTATCAAGTGCTCCCTGACTTCCTCGGCGTGGTCTCCATGTCGAGGGAGTCATGATCGGTCTGTCGAGGATATTACTCCGGTTTTGCTGTTCCCAAGGTTACATCGAGAAATGCGATAGATTCACGACTGTTCCCTGGGGCCCATTTGAGGTCATTTAAGAGGTCCAATCTTCGTACCCTTTTTCGAGGAAAAAACCCTTGATCTTCCCTCCATTTATCTACTATAAAGGTGCCCCATCCCCCATTATCCCATTTATTATTAATTCGACTGTGACACGATGGCTTCTCCCAATGGTTCGACAGGAGACAACTCTTCAGATTACGTTGCTTATTTGAAGAATGAGGTCAAGAAGGTTCGCGTCCTGAAAAAGAAATTGGCGGACGTGACCAAGAGGTTGTCTGATATGGATGCGGAGCACCATATGACCATGGCTGATAGGGATTGGGCCTTCGAGCGTATAAAGAGGCTCGAGGCTTCTCTGGCTAAGCAAAAGGCAGCAAAAAGGGCCTATAAGCTTGCCTTCAAGGAGTTGCATGCTCGGTCTACACCGAATTCGGATGATGATGAAGATGGCTCTTCCTCGGATTAATTAGTCTTTTGTGATTTCTTTTGTATTAGATATCCTTTCCCTGTTGTAATCACTATCGAAAATATTAATAAAATGTTTCTTTATTTTCGCTCTTGTCCGTTTATCTTCTTGATACCTTATAGGGTGACTTAATTGGACTTGTACTGCTGTAGTTAGCCATAAATGCTCTTGGGAAGTTCAAGAGGTTGTATTTCTTCGAGATGACCTTTGATCTATCCCTTGTTTCTTTCTATAAAAGGGGACCGTCCCTGTATTCTTGGTGCAACTCATTCTTTATTATCGTACAAATGGCTTCTCCTCGTGAAGATAGTGGTGACAACCTTCATGAATACGTTGCCCATCTCGATGAGGAGGTTAGGAAGGCTCGTATCCTCGAAAAGAGGGTTGCCTTTTTAACCATAGAGGCTCGCCGAGCTGACGAGATGGATGAGCTCTTGGAGGCCATGGAGAGTGAATATCAGAAGTCTCTGATCGACAATATTTGGGCTCATGCTCGGATCAAAGAGCTTGAGGCTTCTAGAAATAGGCACATTGCTTCCAAGAGGGCTTACAAACTGGCCCTTAAGGAAGTGTATGCTCGGTCAAAAGGGAAACAGAATGACGAAGCGGGCCCTTCTATGAAATGATTTTATTATTTTTATTGTATTTCCTTTATGTTGACTGCCTCTTCTGTAATAAAGTATCAATCAATCAATAAATATTACTTTCCCAATGCGATTTATTTGACTGCGCACGCTTGTGGCTTCATTAATGTTTTTTCTTGGGCTTTGTGTTTGACCTTATCCACTGGACCTTCTTAATCTTTGTGTCTAGGGACCACTGGGATTTCTTGAGCCCTGTGCACAAATCTTATCCTTTATATCTTAGTTGCTGTGACATTTTCCTAGAGAGACACGTGTAAGAGCTTTTCGAATTTCGCCCTCTTTTAAATACTAGCGTGAATCCAAGCGTTTCTTCTCAAGGGACTCAACTTTTAATAACGAATGGTTGCTCTTTCCCACTTAAACTTTTCTTAACAGACGCATCTTTTTAATTACCCCTGTTTCCAAGAGTCTTTTTGACGAACGGTTGCAATTCCCCACACTAAACCTCTGTCACACGAAAAGGTGGTTATTATTTTATTCTTTTCGTGACTCCACTCCTTTTTACTGTGCCAAGCAATCCCTTTTGTTTTTATCACATAATTTGCTGAAGAAAATATCTGTCTCTCTCCAAAGTATATTTTTCCCGCCAAAAAGGAAAAACGTGCTGCCGCTCAATCTAGGGTTTCGTTGTATTGTCGATATATTTGCTGCTTTTCGCACGTGTCTGCTCAGAATGACAACTGTAAGTGCTTTGTTATTATTATGTTCTTTTTGTTTTAGGACTGGTATTTGATTTGTTATTGTGGTCGTAGATGTGGCGTTGGTAACTGGTGTTGGTTGTCTATATATGTCTGACGATATTTAGTTATGTACTGGACTTACGTTGATTGGGATGGTAGTAAAACGTAGGGTTTCTGGTTAATTGTAGCAGGGGGGGGGGGTTCGTTATGTTGATGTTGTTGTGGGTTGTGTGTTTGGTTAGTATATTGATGGAGTTTTGATGATGTTTGGATAGGAAATTTTGACCCAATGCGTGGCCCAAGTGGGCCCATTTGTGGAAAAGAATTTTAAGGAGCTTGCCGGAATACCCGCCGACATACATGTTCGGCTACCGATATCTGACAAGGAGGTGTTGGGGTTTGTTCCTGCCGGCGAGGTAGCTGTACCGTCCTCGGCATTCTTTACTGGGGGTTTGTGACTTCCTTTTAGTAAGTGGGTGGCTTCGTTCTTTGAGGCCGTCCAGATTGCTCCGGCCCAACTGGCCCTGAATGGTTACCGTACCCTAAACGGTATTCAAAGGTTATCGGAGTTGGCCGGAATACCGATCGAACTAAAGGATGTGTTCGGTATCTATAGTTTGAGTTTTGAGCGCCGTAGCTCGTATCTGAAGACAATGCGTGCCTTCTGTCGGCTTGTCTTTGGTCTGCCGGATACCAACAAGGGGGATAACCTTGGTGTTGTGATTGTTTCCGGAAATTGGGGTTGTGTTGGACACCAAATTCCCGGACCTGCGACCAAGGCTCCCACGATTCCAGACCTCGGCGCTCCCAATGTCGAGGCTCTCTTAGCTCTTTGGAAATGGTGGGGGCCTAGACCAACGAAGGATCCAGCTAGTCGTACTGCTCCCGTGCTGCTCGGGTACCCTGCGGGGCCAGTGACAAAGGGGAATCCTGTGCCCGAGATCCCTAAAGAGTCCGAGGAGGAATTCTTAAAAGTGGTCCGAGCTCGAAGTGCTGCTCGGGTAGGGAAAAAGACAGCTCGTTCGAAGCGTCGCGGATCTGACCCCGTCGTTGGAACAACGAAGAGGGATAGGGGGACCGATACATCGGTCACCGAGGAGGCTGCTTCCCAAGGGGATATCACCGAGGATGCCCCTACGCCTGGCGAGCTATGTGTACATGTATATTGATTCCCCTGTCTTTTGATTGTTGTTTTGTTCTCTAGTTCTTTGCTTCATTGGTTATCTTGTTTCAGCTACTGACTTCTCCATTGGTTACCCTCGTTCTTGCCCGGTCTATGGGTATTATTGTGTTTCAGGGGTCGATCGATAACATATTCGGACATATCAACCTCATGGTGAACATGGGCAAGAGTACGATGACTCTGCCTGTGATCTCGCCTATCCGTACCGAGGACATGATGGACCTGCCGGTTGTCTCGCCCACCCGTATTGAGGGTGTGAGTGAGCACAGGGCCCCTGAGACTGGCCCTTCGGAGAAGGAAGTGGAAGTGGAAGTTGACAAAGAGACTGCCGTGGATGTTGTGAGGGGTGGTGAAGATGAGGTTGCCGAGGAACCTGAGGAGGTGTTGGAGGACGGAGTTGCAATGACCCGTTATATTGAACGATGTGGGGGTGAGCTGTTGAAGCAACCCTGAGCCTTGAAAAAGGGGTATATTGCTCTTAAACCCCTCGCTTTCAAGGATGCAGAAACAATAGCTGCTCGGCCTACAATGTCGGTTATAGAGCAGGCCAACGCTGATGCGATGCGGGTATATTGGGCGCGTATTTTGTATTATATGTCATGATGCTCGTATTTTGGCCGGAATCTGATGTTTTGAAATACAGGTTGTCTTGAGTACCGTGGTGCTGAGGGATCAGATGGCAGCGCTTGGGGCTGATAAAGAGAAGTTGGTGGCCGAGAACGAGGAACTTATCGCCGAGAATAAAATCTTGAGCGATAATTATGACAAGCTGTCGGCGGACTTCCTGTGCCTGACCGAGGATGTCGGTACGTTGGAGGATGAAAAAGAGAGTATGGTCGAGAAGTTCGACCAACTAGAGGCTGAGAATCTGCTCATGGCCGAGGATGTTGAAGCCGAAAAGGCCGAGGTTACTGCTCTGAAAGCGGCGCACGCGGAGGAGCGGACAAAGTTCGCAATGATGGCTAATTTCTCCGTCTATTGCGCTCATGTGCGTGCGCTTAATTTCGCGAAGGTTCCTTTGTCGGATCGTGCGTGGTCAGAATTGGTGTACCCCTGTCCTCATGGTGCACCTCCTAAGCCTCAGGATTGGGTCAACCTCCGAGACGAGGAGCTCCCACGGTTGCCGGGACATACTACTTCGACGGCGCTCCGTCCCCATTCCGGGTCGGCTTCAACGACTCCTCGGTCTGCTCCTACCGTCACTCCCCCACCAGCATCCCCTCAGGTGGAGCCTTGACCATTTTCTTGTTGTATTTTCTCTGTATCTTAGCGTAAAGTCTTTTGGTACCCGAATTGTGGGTCTCTTTTGTATCTAGAAACATATTCTTGTGGGGAAGTGATAATATAGGTGATGTGCTTGTTTTTTGTTTGGCTTTTCCGAGTTAATTTTCCCTTTTCGAGGGTCATCATATTTTGAAGGATGTGAAAACAAAATATTGTCAGGTACCTAATAACCCTCTGGCCATGGTGGTCTGGACCTCGCCTAGTCATAGCGGAGGTAACGTTATAGATGGTCTTGAAAGATCTAAGGCTTTCCTAACTGCTGAATTGAATTCTGCTCGTCATAAAATCGAGGATCTGAATGTTCATGTTTCAAACATGTCGATTCGGTTACGTGACTTGGGAGAGAAATTCAGCAAAAAGACCGCATATTATAAGGCGAACAAGGGTAAGGCGAAAGAGCTTCTTGGGGCACTTCGGGGCTCTCGTGATGAAGCTCGAGGCCGCGTGACGAGCTTGAACTTGGTCCTAGGGGCCGTTTTCGAGGATGCAGACCTACTGCTATCCTTTGTCAAAGCGTATTGGGCCCGAGTTCGCGCTTTAGAGGTGCTCGGGCATGTAAAAGGGATGAGTGGTGTTGCCCGGGCAGAACGCATGGTTGATGCGACGGCCGGGGTAACTGAGACCACGGCTGCCTTGAACCGAGTCGATGCGGTCGTTCATGAGCGCTTGGGGACTCAAATTGTTTCATTGCGAGATATTCATTTAGCTGATGTAGTAGAGACCTCAGCGTCCGTTGATGGGTTATCGGATTAATAATTGAGTAGTTTGTTTTGTCGTTTTATTTGTAGCTTGTATAAAGATATTTGTAGTTTTTTTTTTGTTTTTTTTTTTTTTGGTATTCATCTCTTCCCTTCTTCCCCATTTTGTTTTATATAGGCACATGCTACTACGTCACACCAGGCTGGTTCTCCAAGCCTAGTTAGTCCGGGGCCATGACCTACTGGTGCTGCCCGAGACGAGGTCCCATCTGGTGTGGCTAGTGACGAGCATGTCAAGGTTCCTTATATCTTTTTATTGGGTAAAAATGTCGAGTTGCTCAATCTGTGTGGCCGACTTAGGGCCAAGTTGAAAACTCAGGCGTCTTCTTTTCGCGAGTACGCTCGTCGTTCCGAGGATGTTGTTAAGGTTCAGGAGCGTCGTTTAGATCGATATTGGCGGGTAAAGGAAAAATACTTTGGTAAACTAAAGTCGTTGGTAACCCAAGAGAACATGCTGGTGAAGTATTTCCGTTTGTCCCGATCCAGATACGATGCTTCTGCAGCTATGATCGAAGCTCGCAAGCTTCCTTTCGACGATGCTCGTCGGAAAGCGGCCTCGGATGCTCACGGGGTCGCTAAAGGAGCCGAGTTTTCTGCACGGCTTAAGACGCTGACATGCGTTGGTGCTCATACGACCAACTTTGATGCCCTCATTTCTGAGGAGCGTTTTGATGGCGAGGAAACTGATGGGGATACGTCGACGGATGACGAAGAAGTGTCACTCGGTCAGTTACCGTCGTGCTCCTCGTGTAGTAGCTCTTAAATAAATTTCTTTATTTGTTGGTTGTACCCTGTTGCCTCCGTAATGCGGGCGAGGACTATTTGTTTTATTTCTTTACTCCTGTGTTCGGATCTTCTCATTGTTGTACGGATATTTCATTGATTGGATTGTGTTGCCTCCATAATGTGGGCATTTATTATCTGCTTCATTTCGTTATACGTGTATTGGACATTCCCGTTGCTTCTATTTCATTGTTTTGATTGATTCCTTTTCATTGTTTTCGTCATTTGATAATTTATCGTCCCCATGATGTGGGCCTGACTTATTCTTCTCATTGCTGTATTGCTTTTCATCCTTGCTCATTGAGTCAATGGGTACCTGCATATACATAAGTATTCCTAGGCATTCTTTTTAGACATGCCATGTTGGGAATTTCATAGTATTCCTAGGCACTTCGGCCATGTTGGGAATTTCATAGTATTCCTAGGCACTTCGGCCATGTTGGGAATTTCATAGTATTCCTAGGCACTTCGGCCATGTTGGGAATTTCATAGTATTCCTAGGCAGTTCGGCCATGTTGGGAATTTCATCTACACTGGTTAGTCAGCATGATAAGATACTTTATTTATTCAAAAGACAATGACATTAAGCTAGAGAGGTAAGGCGGCACCTGTATTTGTGATGGCTTATATATAGTACTTCTTTAGGTTAGCCACATTCCAAGAATTTTTCTCCCCTCTGCTATTTTCGAACAGTACGCTTTTGAGTTTGTAGGTAACTGGGCTTGTTCTTTTGACGATCTCGTACGGTCCCTCCCAGGTGGGGCTCAATTTACCATGTATTTCATTTCGGGTATATACCGTTACTCGTCGCAGCACCAGTTCTCCGACCATGAACTCCTTGGTCCCTTTCACCCTCTTGTCGTATGTTTGTTTGACGCCTTGTTGATACTTCGCTAGTGTAAGAGCTGCTATCTCTCGTTTCTCATCTATCATGTCAAGTTCTTCTCTCATTCTTTGCTCATTGTTTCCTTGCTCGACTAAAGTAGTTCGGAGCGTGGGTGGCCCAATTTCTGTTGGTATGATGGCCTCGACACCGTACGCTAAGCTAACTGGGGTTTCCTTGGTGCCCGTCTTTGGCGTAGTTCGGCACGACCACAAGACGTTGAGTAGCCGCTCGGGCCATCTCCCCTTTGCTTGCTCAAGGTTTGTCTTGATGCCGTCTAGTATTGTTCGGTTTGACACCTCGGCTTGCCCGTTTCCTTGTGGGTATGTCGGTGTCGAATAGAACTTTCGGATACCTAGTTCCTCGTACCACAGTTGTAATTGGGCATCTTTGAACTGGGTTCCCAGATGAATTGTTTGACGTTGCTGGCTTTGATTTCTCGGGGGGGTTTAGCTTCAACCCATTTGGTGAAATAATCCGTCGCGACGATCAGATATTCCACGCTCCCAGGTGCCTTTGGGAGTTTTCCGATCAAATCTATTGCCCATTGTGCAAACGGCAATGAAGCCGATACGGGGGCCATCAGAGACGAGGGGAGTCATGGTATTTTGGCGAATCGTTGGCACTTATCGCAACGTTGGACATATACATCCGCGTCTCGCTTGATATAGGGCCACCAATACCCTTGGGTAACTGCCTTGTTTACAAGGGATCGCCCTTTGATGTGTGCTCCGCAGGATCCTTCGTGGATTTCCTCCAGGACCGGCAATTGTAGCTCGGGAGGCACGCACAGTAGGTGGGGTCCCCGGTAACTGGATTTGTACAGTTTGTCGTCCTCGGATAGCCAAAACCGAGGAGCTTTTCTCGTAATTTTCAGTGCTTTTATCTTGTCGCCCGGGAGCGTTCCACTTCGCAGATAATGAGTCATGTCATCCATCCAACCTAGTTCGTACTGCACTGACGTCACTCGGTCTATCCTTTTATTTATGCTCGGGGTCATCAGTAGTTCCACTGTGATCGACCGGGTGTCGGTCAATGTTAATGTCGAGGCTAGGGTGGCCAAGGCATCGGCATGTGCATTTTCGGTGCGATTGATTCTAATTAACTCGCACTGTTCGAAGGTGGCCATCAAGCTTTGGACTTTCTCTTGATAGAGGATCATCCTGTCATCTTTGGCTTGGTACTCGCCGATGGCTTGATTGACGATGAGCATGGAGTCTGAACTTGCAACTAAGTGGGAGCATCCGAGGGACCGGGCGACGAGCATGCCATTTATCATGGCTTCGTATTCTGCCTCATTGTTGGTAGCTCGGAAGCCCAGTTTTATGCTTTTTTCGATGATTGCTCCCTCTCTAGACTTTAGGACGATCCCTGCTCCGGATCCGTCCTTGGTGGCTGATCCGTCGACATGTATCTGCCAGTGTGATTGTGAAGAGAGTGCCAATGGCTCGTCGTAGCCTTCGGTGAACTCCGCGACGAAATCGGCCAAGACTTGTCCTTTTATGGCATTTTGAGGTATGAACTCAATATGAAATTGGGATAGTTCGACCCCCCAGGCGGCAACTCGACCGCTTATGTCTGTCCGTCGAAGTGACTCTTTGATATGAAACTTCGTGTATACCCGGACCTGATGAGCTATGAAATAGTGTGGCAACTTCCTGGTTGCGACGACCAATGCCAGACACAGCTTTTCCAAAGGTAGGTAACGTGTTTCGGCTTCGATCAGAGTTTTGCTGACGAAGTAGATCGGAAATTGTTCGCGACCTTCTTCTCTTAGGATAACTGCACTCACAGCTGTAGTGGAAACTGCTAGGTAGCATGCCAGAATATCTCCTTTGTTTGGCCTTACCAGCAGTGGCAGCGTCCTCAAGTACTCTTTGAGATTGTTGAATGAAGACTCACATTCAGGGTCCCACACGAATTTTCTATCCTTCTTGAGTAATTCGAAAAACGGTCGTCCCTTGTCTGCGGATCGACTGATGAACCTGCTTAATGCGGCCATCATTCCCGTGAGCTCTTGTACCTGTTTCTTATTCTTGGGCACGGCTAGGTTCTGTAGAGCTGTGATCTGATCGGGATTTGCCTCTATTCCTCGTCGGCTGACCATGTGCCCCAGAAATTTTCCTTTGCTGATGCCGAAGGCACACTTGCTCGCATTGAGTTTCAGTTTGTGCTCGCCCAACGTCCGGAAGACATCTCTGATATCTTGGAGGTGGGATGTAGCCCTTTCGCTTTTGACGACCATATCGTCTATGTATACCTCCATCGTCTTCCCTATATGATCTCGACATACCCTCGTTATTATCCTTTGGTACGTTGCTCCCGCATTGCGCAGGCCTAACGGCATTACCGTGTAGCAATAATTTCCTAAAGGCGATATAAACGACGTCTTTTCTTGATCTTCGTGGGCTAGGGGAATTTGGTGGTATCCTGAATATGCGTCAAGAAAGGTCATTCTTTCTGCTCCCGCAGTCGCGTCCACCAGTTGATCTATCCTCGGAAGGGGAAAGTGGTCTCTCGGACAGGCTTTGTTGAGATTGGTGAAGTCTATACAGACTCTCTCCTTTCCGTTCTTTTTTGGGACGACGACTGGATTGGATAACCATTTGGGATAGAAAACCTCCCTTATGGCTCCAGCCTCCAATAGCTTTTGTACTTCAGCGATTATAGCTGCTCTGTGCTGTACAGACACTTTTCTGCTCATTTGAGCTATCGGCTTGTACTCGGCATTAACACTTAGGTGGTGGCATGCCGTTTCGGGGTCTAGGCCTGGCATGTCTTTGGGACTCCAGGCGAATTTATCAACGTTGCTGAAGAGGAATGCTTCCAACTCTTCGGATTCCCGTTTTGGAAGGTTATCCCCGAGGAGGAAGTAGTGCTCCTCGTCCATATCAGGGATATACACCTTCCTAAGTGTTTCTCCTACATTTTCTTCAACAACCCTCTCGGTTTTGGATATTTGGTTGATCAGCTTCTTTGTGCTGGTGGGTTGTTCGACAACGATCAGCTGTTTTTGTAGGGCTGCGGTAATGTCTTCACAGCGTCTTGAATCTTCTTGACATCCTCTGGCTGTCTCGATCTCTCCCCTGTCATTTGGGTATTTGACTTTTTGGTGGTAGGTCGAGGGTATGGCCTGCATGGCATGCAGCCAAGGTCGGCCCAAGATTGCGTTGTGGCCGGAGTTGTCGTTGACTACTAAGAACTCCACGGGAACTGAAACGGATCCAGTTGTGACATTGAGGACGATCTTACCCAAAGGTTTAGTCGTCTCGGAGATGAACCCGATCAATGTGACATCGGTAGGTTGGAGATCTTGTATCTTGAGTTCCATTTTGTCGAAAAGCTCTCTGTACATGATGTCACAAGAGGCTCCTTGGTCGATAAGCACCCTGCTGAACGTGTCGAGGCCAATTTGAACACGGAGATTAATGGCGTCCCCATGGGGATAAATCACCCCTTCCTCGTCAAGACCCGAGAAGGAAATGGGTGGATGTCGTCGTGGCGTGCATTGCCTTTTAGAGGTCGACGCTTGTGACGCCTTGGCTACCTGGCCGAAGTGCGCCAGTTGCCGTTGTCGTGATCGTTCTCCACCTGTTCCCTTGGGTCATGACATGTGAACGACGTTGATCGTTTTGCCCTGCCGGTTGTCCGCTCCCTCGATGGCCAGTTGTTTGCCTTTATTCCCCGCGCCTTTGATGAACTTGGCTAGGTATCCCGCATCACCCCACAGGTTCATTTTCCATCGCAGGTGACGGCAATGCTCGGTGAGGTGGCCGTGATCCTCTTGATATGTGCAGAAAATCTTGGAGTCTCTCATATTGGGGGGAGAAGTGATCGGTTGTGGTCGGGAGTACCAACTTTCCCTGCATATCTTCAGCGGACATGTTGAAAGTGTATCGTAGTTCGACCGGTCCGAAGATATTTCGGCGTTCCCTCTCTTGGAACCGACCTTGTTGGAGCGGTTTGGGAGGCATTGGATAAGTGAGCTGGAGCGGTTTATGTTCGTTGATCGGGGTTGGGTATGCGATCTGGAGCGGTTTGGGCTCAGGTTCTCGTTGTCTCTCTACCCTCCTATGGACCTCGGGACCTTTGTCCTTCCTGGTCGGTTTGAATGCTTCTTCCTGGTTGTTCCTGGCTCTTTTGCGACCCACCAGTGCTTCCCGAACCGTTTCTCTTCTTGGTAGGGTTCGGTTGAGGAAACGAATTTCATCATTTTTATCGGTGAGGTGGGTACAGTAGGCCAGCAGAGAATCCGCGGTCGGAAAATCTTTGCATATGAACTTCCTTCTCGCCCAATAGCCATTAGGGATGGAGTTGATAAAGTTCTGGATGGCTATATTATTGGCGTATTGTGGAATCTGGTTTGCTACGTCAATGAAGCATATCCAATAGTCGTTGAGCCTCTCATTCGGCATCATCGTCATTTTCAGAAGGGTTTCGATGCTAACCTTCTTTTTCCTATAGGCAGCGTATCGGGTGGAGTACGCTCTCAGCAGCTCTGCCCAATCTCTTATGGAGCCCCGTGGTAAGTTGTGATACCATGACGAAGCCTCTTGGCCCAAGCTGTTTTTGAAAAATTTGCACATGAGTGCCTGGTCATCACTCCACAATTCCATCTTCGTCTTGTAGTGCCTTAGATGGTCGATAGGACAACTCCTTCCATCATAAAGCCTGAACTCAGGGATGATGAACCCCACCGGATTGCGATATCTCGTGATCTGTTCGGCGCATGGGGTTTCTTGGCATACGTTCCATACTTGTTGGAACGCGTCATCCGAGGCTTGGTAGGGGGGGTATCCCCACTGATGTGGTGGTGGGCCATAACTTTCCCCGATCATGTGTTCGGGATATCTACCGTCCTTCATGTGGGTATCGAGGACACGTTCCCTATGGGTGTTTGGGTGGACGATTATCGAAGGGATCATTTCTGGGACATTGCCCCCTTGATGGGGCACTCTTGTATCGGTTCGTCGCCCTGCTGCTTCCAGGGCGGCCCTGTAAGCTGAATCTTCCGCTTCACGGCATAGATCTTTGTATGTATTGGCGAGCTGGGTAATTGGCAATGCGATGCCGGCTGCTGTCATGGCCGTCATGCATGCCGCCAGTTGAGCTTGCAGCTGGGCGTAGTTCCTTTCATCGGCTGATGGAACAACGTGTTGTACTTCCACCGTGGGTGGTGTAATTATCCTCGGCGGATGAGTCGGTAGTCGGGACAACTGTTCAAGTACATGATCCCCGGGCATACCATATCGGTGATCTTCGTTCGTTTGTAAACGAGCGCCGGAGTTGACCGAGGCTGTTGGCAAAGGGACTCTTGAGCTCGGCCCTGCTTGGGATCCGGGTAGGCGTCTTCGTGCACGCCTTAATACGGGCATGACTTGTTCGTCATCCGAGGACGAGGAGGGTTCGTCAACAATCCCTTCAAGTTGCTGGGGTTGTTCTTGGTTGACATAGGAGGTTGTTGGTTGGTTTCCGGGCTGGATAGCTTCATATTTGTCACGGATTTTGAGTAGATCGTCGAGGTCTTGTTGGCTGATTTGCGTGTTTTGGTTATTGGTTTCTACTATCTCGGGATGGGTTTCTTCTATGTTGGTCACCATTGTCGCTCGTCTGGTAGAGTATTGGTATTCGAATTCTAAACTAGTTGGGGACTAGATGATTCCCGGAGACGGCGCCATTTGATAAAGCCATAACTTTAGTCGGTCGCGTTAGACTTTTCAACAATAAAATAATGATAAATTAGCTGTAAATAATGAACACTTCTTGGTCTTTATTATTGATCGGATTATTACACTCGTTCGGATTGTTACACTTGCTCGGATTATTATTAATTTACTACAATTGTGCTCGATTTGACTATTTAAACTCTTATCTTGGTCGTTCTCCTTCTTCTTCGATACTCGGCTCTTTCTCTGATCGGTTTGTTTCTTAATTGGATAAGCTTTGACTTGTTTTTCTCTTTTCTCAACTTCTCTCTATAATTTTTGAATAGATTTTCTCGGGGGCTTTCTAGGAGGGGTATTTGGCTATTTATAGGCAACTACGCCTCCTTGGATGTTGACAAGTGTCTCCATCTTAGGGTTTTTTTTAGATATGGGTCCCTAGTTAAGTGGGCTTGGGCTTTTACTAATATCTAACTCTATTTTCTAGGAAAGGCATGTGATGACCCATCAAGCATTGGATACCCATTTATGAAGTGTGGATCGATTGCTACCCGAATAGAATATTCGGGTCTAGTTTTTATGTTCTATCAGAGAGATAGAGAGAGAGAGTGTTAAGAAGGTCCCCAATGCCAACAAAATTCTAGTCTAAAATTCCATTGCACCTCATAAATGAAATTAGAACCATCTCCCAAATTTTGTAGTATAAAGTTCATACTTGTGAACAACTGTATAAGTTCCAGTTTTACTAAAGCTGAAATATGTTTGATTCATAAGAAAAATTATACTAAAAACTAGGGACCGGTTCGTGTCGGTTTTTGATAAAACCGAAGTCGAGCATAAATTTCGGTTTAACTTTTTTCGGTTTTGGTCTTTTTGGTTTATGGACTGAACCGGATCGAACGGGTTTGTCTCGGTTCGTTTTCGTTTTTTTTTCTTCAGTTTTAATTAAAAAAATACATTTTTTGTTGTTATATTTTAAAACATGTCTATTTATAGATTTAACTAGTACATTATTATGTTTATTTTGGTAATCTATTTATTGCGAATCTCCTAATTTAGATATGTAAAAATGGTAAAAAAAAAAAGTTATCAATTGTATATTTTATATCATTTCCAAATTACACGTCCCCTAATTATTAAAAAAATGAGTAAAAATGATGTAGTAATTAATGATAAAAGATAACTTATTTATGAGTATTTTTTAGTCAACTTGTTTTTTTACAAGATTTAAATAAGGTTAAATAGAGCATTTAATAATAAAAATTTAGTATCACAATTAATTATTTAGATAGTTACAATTTACAATTTAAAAAGTTAGTTTCGGTTGGCGAATCCCCATATGGATTGTAGGGTTGATCATCATTATGAGCGTCAACATTTGAAATTCCAGTAGACGTCGTTTGACTCGACGATAAATAATCATACGTTTCTCCATGTTGATTCCAAAATGGCCTCATCAAAACCATACTCAACACGAGCTGGGAAAAAGAGTGTCAAACACACAAAAACAAATAAATTATAATTCAAACACAACCTTAAAAAAAAGTCCAATTTTCGTTTAATGACTCAAGTTAAGAAGAACACGAGTCATACACCACAAAAAACTGGTAAAATGATAGATTCACATCACCCTACTATTCTCCATGATTCTCAAATTTCTTCACTTATATAAGTTGGTCTTATGTTTTTCCGTTTTAGTTCTTTAACCCACTCGTTGTAATAAATTGTCTCCATCTGCATAAAACAGCTAAACATGTCGAGTTGTCCCCACGTGTCCCACAAGAAATAATTCTGTCAAATATCCAAATAAAAAGTATTTATAATTGTAGCAAGAAAAACATTAAAAAAAATTATTTAATTTGAATAAAATTAATACCTCAAATTCCTCTCAAAAATGCATTTTGGTTTCAACAGATAAATCAAACCATGTAGTGGCACCCCAACTCTGGATATGCCTTGAAAAGGTGAATAAACACTCTTTTCCCTGACGGTTTCAAACTAAAATAAAATTCTACCGAGATGATTAAGAAAGATATTGTAAACTATGAAGCGTATACTTCTGTGAAGAAAAAAAACATATGAATTACCTCGGAAAGCAATTTCGTTTAATAATCGGCTTTATATATCTTTTTTCTCCGTGCGCAGCCATGTAGAAATGATGGAGAAAGATGACTCTTTGATAGCGTATTGATATTTGGTGGTAATGTTTGAAGTTTGGAAGTGATGTTTGAAGTCTGGAGGCACTCTTATTTATAGGAATGTAATTGTGGATATTTCTGACGACTTTTTCAGTCGGTAAATCATCCACAAAATTCGGTCGGTAAAAGCGGTTGGTAGTTGTCACATAGCGACCGATTATATTTCAGTTGCAATTTGTTAATTCAATTCTGACTATTATTTTAGTCCGTAAATTTCCGAATAAAAGCGGTCGCTAGTCGACAAATAGCGACCATTTACAATTTACATTTTAGTCGTAATTTGTTAGTCCACTACCGACTACTATTTCAGTCCGTAAAATACCGACCGAATTCAGTCGGTAAAAACAGTCGTTAATCGTCATATAGTGACCACTTCACATTACGGTCGTTATTTGCTTGGAATATAAGAGACCGTTTTTATTCGGTCGCTATTTTCAGTCGATAAACAGCACTTTTCTAGTAGTGAGTATTTTATAATAGAGTTACTGTTAGAGCATTCTCAACTGTACATATAAACTTATAAACTTACAGTATAAGTATAACTTTATACAAAATATGGGTTACACAACAGTTAACATATAAGTCTCCAAATTCTATAAGTCTTATAATATTTTACAAAAGCTCTCTACATGTAGAGAGTTTTGGACCTCATTTATATTAAATTTAAATGGGCCCCACACTCAAACAAAACCCCAATTCTCTTATCTCTCTCTCATTTTACTGGGTTTTTTTTTCTCTCTCTCTTCATTCTACAAGAAAAAAAAAAACCCAACAAAGGGGGATTTCGATTGAAACCGTAAGAGGTCAATTGTTTTTTAAGGATGTGAAATAAGGTTAGTGTGAGCACGATAAATGTTTTTATTCTTTCATCGGAGCTTGGAACCGACGGAAAAGAGGTTTTCTACATCTTGAGCAAAACTTTTTTTATTTTTTTATTTGAGGCTTGATTATAGTTTTTCAAAAATGGGTAAGTTATTATCATGTCCTGTGATGTTTTAGAAAGTATATTTGAAAATGGTGGAGAAAGGAGATGATGGAGGAACCACGTCCATGTTGATGAAGCTCAGCTTCGTAGATCCATTTGATTGAAACAGTGTTTTTGGAAAATAAACTATTAAAAATATTAATATTTTAATATGATATATAGGTAGTTAATACATAACTGATGTGCAGCATATAAATATATCCACTTATAGAGCTGTATAAGGCTATATCTATAAAATAGATTTATACATACAGTTGAGAATGCTCTTTATATAGCTACTTGTTGAAAAAAGCTACATATCTGTGGATTTGTAGTTTTTTTTTGTGTGTAAATTAGTTTTATTATGATTAGATTTTTTTTTATGTTTGTTATATTTAGTATCTGGGTTACTGTAAAGTTTTTTTTTTTTTAAAAGTTTCCTTTTTTTATGTTCAGACTTGTGTTTTGATTTTTAACTATATATATTTAACTTCAGGTCACTTTATTATCCTATCTCAAGTATGGTTTTGTTACCTATCCTGTTTTGCTGAAAAAGTTAATAATCTCTATGGATTTGTTATTTTATTGATTATATTATGATTAGATTTACTTAAGTTTGTTATATTTACTATTTAGTATCTGGGTTACTGTAAAGTTGCTTTCTTTTTAAAGCTTTTATGTTCTTATGTTCAGACTTGTGTTTTTATATGTATTTAACTTGAGGTCACTTTTTTATTGAAAAGAGTTATTTTATTGATTATATTATAATTAATTTTGTCAGGTTTGTTATATTTTGTATCTTGCTTACTGTAAAGTTTTTTTTTGTATGTAAAAATTCCGTGTTTTCTTATACAGCAGCCTTGTTTTTGCTTGGTTAAGCTAGAATGAGTTATGCTCCCTATGGAGCGTGTCATTGTGTTTTGAACTCAATTGTATTGCTGGGAATGCCCCATGAAATTTGTAAAATTTTGATATTAATCTAATGCTTAGTTTCCAAAAAGAAAAACCTTGTATTTGCTTTTATTTTAAATTCAAGTCACATTATTATATTATTGCTTATAAGCTGCTTCGTTGAAAAATGTTAGAAATCTGTGGATTTGTTAACTTGGTTGAATCTATGTTTTACCTTCCAGAATATTGTTTATTAAGGTTTAGATCTTATATGTTTTGTTAATATGTATATGTGGGTTATGGTGAAATTGTGTTTATTTGTGAAAAGTTCGTGGTTTCCTATACTGCATCCTTTTTTATTTATAGATTGTCGTTTATTTGCAATTAGAAGTTTGTAAATTAACTTTTTATCCGGATAATTTTGAAATTGTGTTTATTTGTGAAAAGTTTGTGTTTTCCTATAATAAATTTATTTATTTAAATTTTCAGGTTACTTTTTTATCCCCCTGTAGTTAATTTGATATGCTTTAAAGAAAACTTGCTAAATAAGTAAATACAATTAGATTTTCCAAGTTTGTTATTACTTATTAGGAAAAAAATTATATGGGTTTATCGTGAAATTGTGTTTATTTGTGAGAAGTTGGTGTTTTCCTGTACTGAAGCCCATTTTTTAAAATTTCAGGTCAATTTTGTTTATCTTCTTTATACTTTGTTTAATATACTTGTTTTAAAAAATATACCGTGTATCATACTTTTGTGATTTTCGTTCATGTACCATAATATTTTCTAGGTTTTTTTTTTATCTGGGTTGTTATGAATTTGAGTTCTTTTCGTGTGTAAAAAGTTGTCTTTTCCTATGCTGCATCCTGTTTTCAACTTCAGGTCACCTTTTTTTTCCATCTTTGGTTGATTAAATATATTTGTTTCGGAAACCTTACTGATTTATGTTGTTTCATCTCTATACGTTTATGATTTTTGTATATTTACAATTAGATCGTCTAAGTTTGTTAAATTAGTTTGGTAAGAAAAGTTGTGACGCGTTTATAAGTTTACTATAGAAAAAAATGTCATTTCCATTTTTTTTTTGGGATCCTTTTCAACAGATGCTGTAGCCAGATCTAACTTAATCATTAAGAATAAAATCATTTCAAGGCAAAAAAAAAAATCTTCAGCTTTATTCAGACTGTTGTGTTTGTCAACTGAGACCTGATAGAAAAAATTAGCCAGTGATAGCGAGCTGAAAATTCCTTGCCGTAGTTGGACAAGGAAAGGTTGCAATTTTTGAATTTGTGTGATGTGTTTGGTTGTATTTGAATTTTGTATTTTTACACTTACTACCTCATATGCCCCTGCTTTGAGAGACCATTTAACTCTTTCTCGCCTTGATAAACTTTTTTTACAGATCATGGCGGGTTTGGCACCAGAAGGATCACTCTATGACGAGCGTCAATACGATAGCAGAATGAATGAAGAGTAAATCTTATTTTAGATCACTCTTGATTTTTTTGTTATTCATTTTGATTCTAAATTGTGCGTGAGGATCCAATTGTTTTGCTATGTATTCCTTTAATAACAAACTTGGGATTTTATTGGTGCTGACTGTCCTACATGGCTTTTGTGCAGACAAATCGCTGATGGGCTAGATTATTTTGCATCATTTGATGAGGTTTATGAGACTTTTGATGCTATGGCTTTGCAGGAGAATCTTCTCAGAGGCATTTATGCATATGGTAAACCTAATTTTGCTTCTACGTCCTATTGGTTGTGTGGATATGTTGCTCCATGAGTATTATGTAGTTTGCTTTTTCCACCTTTCCTATTTCGTTCAAACAACAGTTTTATTCCACAATGTTGGTATCGTGTTGATTTGTATAAATTTTAGAGAGCAATAAAGAAGGGGTAGATATGTTGGGCTTGTTTGGTTTATCATATAAACGCAAATGTAAATATTTTATTTTCTTAAATTGAAGTGTATATTACTGTTATTACTTAAAGATAATATAGCTGCTCTTGGTAAAAACTAAAAAAATACTCCTTTTTCATATTGGTTGTGCAAACTGAAAAATAGTTAATTGAAGATATAGTATACTTTTTTGAAGAAGTATGGATCTCATCCTTTAGTTATGTAAACTTCTTAGCCTAGATATAGTATATCATTTATGTTTTATGTTTTTGCATTTTGTATGTAGGTTTTGAGAAACCATCTGCAATTCAGCAAAGGGGAATTGTTCCTTTTACCAAGGGTCTAGATGTGGTCCAACAGGCACAATCAGGAACTGGAAAAACAGCAACATTTTGCTCTGGTGTATTACAGCAACTCGACTATGGCTTAGTTGAATGCCAGGCATTGGTATTGGCACCAACACGTGAGCTAGCTCAGCAGATAGAGAAGATTATGAGGGGCCTTGGTGACTATCTTGGTGTTAAGGTACATGCTTGTGTTGGTGGCACCAGTGTCCGTGAAGACCAGCGTATCCTATCTAATGGGGTCCATGTTGTTGTTGGTACACCTGGACGCGTGTTTGATATGCTGACGAGGCGGGCGCTCCGCTCTGATAGCATTAGGATGTTTGTTCTCGACGAGGCTGATGAGATGCTCTCTCGCGGCTTCAAGGATCAGGTAAATTTTATGTATCTGTTGCTATGTAAAAATGATTCAGGCAGTTCTGCGCTTCATGTGTTTTAATAGTTTACCAGTGTCTCAACTTGACATGCCTTCTTCTTGGATTGTTATTTTCTTTGGCATATCAAAATTGCATACAATAATGTTCGTGGTTTAGACATTTAGTTGTTTTTTGGTTTGAAGACTCCAGGCTGGTTCACAACAAACCAGTATTCTAGAAAGCGAGGCCATGCGGCGACTAGGTGGGATTAATCGGATTAGGCAGAAATAGGCAAGACGTGACAGAATTTAGGACTAGGCAATCTATTTCCGCCTAGAACCCGCCTTGGGCCTTTTAGAACATTGTAATATATTGAAAGTAGTGTGCAAAGACCATATTGCTAGCTGGAGAATATGATTTTATAAATTGTTCATATTCTTCATGTTGAAGATCTCTCTACATAAATTCTTCTTGAAAACTGAGATTTTCGCAAGTGGAGATTGGCCTTGTTTCAAAAAGTAAACAAACCACTCTAGAAAAAATATTGTTGCAATTGTCATATTCATGTAAGCTTGACTGTACATTGATACAATCTAACTTGTGCTGGGTTAATGTCAGACTCTTTTTGAACTAACATGCTCTCGTCTCAACTATTGAATTTCGTATTTTCTGGATAGACTATTTCAATAATCAACATTATTCATTTTTGTAGTCGCTCTAACAAGTTGTTGGTTAGCATTTGTTTATTCATCTCAACTGAAAAGGTATCTTTTGTCGAAACCTGAAGTTAAATTTTACAGAATTTTGTTAATCTCTTTGTTCCATCTAATATTTCAAGAAGCCTCATGAAACTTATAATTAGTTTTTTCAATTGATGCCCGGAGCTCAGAATTCATTTTTTCTGTACATAATCGTTTAGAAATTGTTATATATCTTTTTTAGCTGCAGTAAATAACATACTTTATTAACCAACAATAATTGTTTGTTTATTACAGATCTATGATATATTTCAACTCCTGCCCTCGAAAGTCTAAGTAGGATTGTTCTCAGCCACCATGCCTCCTGAGGCACTTGAAATTACAAGGAAATTCATGAACAAACCTGCTAGGATCCTTGTTAAGCTTGACGAACTCACCCTGGAGGGTATCAAGCAGTTTTATGTCAACGTCTTTAAAGAAGAACATAAATTCGAGACCCTTTGCGATCTCTACGAAACTCTAGCTATCACTCAAAGTGTTATCTTTGTCAACACTCGACGAAAGGTTGATTGGCTCACTGACAAGATGCGTAGCAGAGACCACACTTTCTCAGCCACCCATGATGACATGGACCAAAACACGAGGGATATAATCATGCGTGAGTTTCGTTCTGGTTCTTCTCGTGTTCTCATCACCGCTGATCTTTTGGCTCGTGGTATCGATGTTCAACAGGTATCGCTAGTTATCAATTTTGATCTGCCAACTCAGCCTGAGAACTATCTCCATCGTATTGGTCGTAGTGGTCGTTTTGGGAGGAAAGGTGTCTCTATCAACTTCATGACCACTGAGGATGAGAGAATGTTAGCAGATATACAGAGATTTTACAATGTGGTGGTCAAAGAGTTGCCCGTGAATGCTAATGACCTCCTTTAGAGAGACGGTGAAACAGGTTTATTTAAAGTATTCTGATTGCTACTCGCTTTGCTCTTGTTATTAGAGTATCAGTACTACTAATGTCTCAGCTTTTGATTCCGCCTGTGTGGAGGATATTGTTCGTTGATTTTTTGTCAGGAATTAAAATGATTAATTTTGGATTAATATTCTTATTCATGTGCTTTGATTGTTTTTTTTGGCGACAAGCAGAGAGTAAGGTTAGCGTTTTTGGTTATCTTTCTTTTTGAAGTTTTGGCAATTTTGGTTATTGCTTCTTATGGAGCATCTTTTATTGATTTGTGAATCTGTAAAATCAGGTACATATTCAGCTGTGGGATTTTGATAGCCCTTGGCATGAAGGAATTAGGAATCTATTAATTGTTTCTTGAATGTCGTCGTAATTTTATTTGAAATTGCAAAGTCATGACTATGTGGTTCGTGAACTAGCATTTACGACCATCTGATCATTGTTCAATTCATTGTTGTTTGAGTAATTTATTTTTGTAACAAAACCTTATATCGAAATCTAAGTGTAACCTTACAGATAGCTTTTCCATAAATAGTCCAATGAAGCTGCTGTCTTGGACATTATACTTTACGTCAATTACGCTTATAATTATTATACACTGGTATGAGCTATAGTTAGCATATACATAACGTGTTAGTTGGTAGTCACCACTTATCAGTTGCTGTTTTTGCTGTGTGGATATGGTTTTTGGTAATTATATTTGGTTATAGAGTGAGGTTAACACCTCTGAATAAGAGCACAGGTCACTTGAAACAAAACTTAGTTCACGAACACAGAAGATTGTGCAAGTATTCCTGGAATGTTTTAGGAAAATGTTAAAAGCAGCTTAAGCTTAAAACGTGCTTTTGAAGTCGAAATTCTTTGATTTTCTATCAAATTCTGGTCAAGAATAAGATCTAAAGGTTTGCAACAAGATTAACATTGCTGCTTTCTGTCGAAAAGCTAATGCAGCAACTGCAAACCTGAGTAAGGGTAATGATCGCATGGCTGAAGGCAGGAGTCGGATGACTGGAAACAATTCAACAACTAAGAATATTCCCCTCCAATGACGAATTGAGAAAAATAGCTCTCCAGTCAGGAGTAGACTAATAAGATACCGGTTAAAAGGAGAAATGCTAGCGGGCATAGCTCACCTCAACCTAAGATTTTAATGAAAAACCATAGCAAACAAATCCCTAGGAAGATTCTCCCACTGTCCCTTTTCCTTTTTATTCTGTCTTATAAAGAGTAATATAAGCATTACAACCCTTCATTCAAAAAAAAAAAAAAAAACTAGGTGATGCTCAATCTCAGAACACAAAAAAGAACTTGCACCAGAGCTTAGTTTTGAAATATCAGGTTATGGACAAGTGCGACTAGAAATATACGACATCCAATGTGCTAAGAAAAGCAAGTATTTTTTTCTTTGTAGCATAAAAAGATAGACACAGAGACAATGGTCATCAACTGTTGAGGATTTAATAAACCCGACAACATTGAAAGAACCACATCGCATGTACCAGGGAGAAAACAAATGAACTTTTAATTTCACAATCATAAAACCGACCCAATACAAAAACTTTAAAGCTGATAAAAGCTTTTAACAATCAATAACATCACAAAATTTGATGGCTAACACGTCGCTAAAAGGAAGTTCCCATAACTTAAGACTGATGGCTAACACATCTTTACTCATAGCATCCATAATTTAAAAATCTGATATATTGGAACATGTTATAAATTTAATCAACATTAAGTCGAGCAAAGGATAAAGAGCTGTATAGTAGAGGAGGGGGGGGGGGGGGGGGGGGGGGGACCCTTTTTAAGCACTTCTCTTCTAAAGGAGGTCAGCAACATTTGAAGGCAACTCCTCAACTACCACATTGTAAAACCTCTGTATATCAGATAACATTCTCTCATCTTCCTTGGTCAGGAAATTGATAGAGACACCCTTTCTCCCAAAACGACCGCTACGACCAATACGATGGAGATAGTTCTCAGGCTGAGTTGGCAAATCAAAGTTGATAACCAGTGACACTTGTTGAACATCAATACCACGAGCCAAAAGATCAGTGGTGATAAGAACACGGGAAGAACCAGATCGAAACTCACGCATGATTATATCCCTCGTGTTCTGATCCATGTCACCATGAGTGGCTGAGACAGTGTGGTCTCTGCTACGCATCTTGTCTGTGAGCCAATCGACTTTTCGTCGAGTGTTGACAAAGATGACACTTTGAGTGATAGCTAGAGTTTCGTAGAGATCGCAAAGTGTCTCAAATTTCCATTCTTCTTTGTCAACATTGACGTAAAACTGCTTGATACCTTCAAGCGTGAGTTCATCACGCTTTACGAGGATCCTCACGGGTTTGTTCATGAACTTTCTTGTGATTTCGAGGGCCTCGGGTGGCATAGTAGCTGAGAACAAACCAACCTGGACTTTTGAGGGCAAGAGTTGGAATATGTCATAGATCTGTACCAAACAAACAGTTAAGTGTAAGATAACAAATTACTGCAACTGGATAATATAAAACAAATTTCAATCAGTCAAGACGCTGATTAAATGCAATCTGCAGACCAGTGGAAGAATGATAAGAAATAATAGGGTCCAACTATCAACCAACTGTGACAAGCTAATCATAACATTCATTAGGTTTACAGAAAGCAAGATAAAACAGACATGTGAATGCAGTTTTCGAACCTCTATCACAGATTTCAAGCAATCACATCTCTTTAGCTGAGATTAACGAGTAAATAGAAACTGATTGTTAGTTAATACAACCAAAATAACCATCCCAAAGATATTATCATTCAAATCCAGTATCTAGAAAAGCGGAGAAGAGAAAACCTTAATTCCAAAAAGATCAGGCATCTACACAGAATATATAAATGGTTGTTTCGATTTACATTTCAATTAAATAGATTTGAAGACACTTCGGCTGCACTTTTTTAAGTCTACTTATAGTTGAGGGGAAAATACAATTATGAAAAAATCTTCACGAAATCCAATTATGAACAATACTACTGTCTTCTCCAGCAAGGAATATGTTTTATACAAACAACCTTCAGTATATCACAAAACCAACACGGAGTTAAAACTACTCCTAATAACAAACCAGATTACTGATCCAAATCACAATCGGTTAGTAACTTCATTCCAGAAAGAAAATGAAAATCCAAGAGAAGGTCCGTCACAACAGCAATTGGTGGAAAATTAAAACACAACTGGCCAAGTCATACCTAAATCATTTGTATCTACCAATATATATGCCGCACACTACTCTTTATCTTAGATTGTTATTTGTTCTAATAACTTGCAAAATCATTCGATCCCCAAATAATAAATAAACTTAACCTGATCCTTAAAGCCACGAGAGAGCATTTCATCAGCCTCATCAAGAACAAACATCTTCATGTTATCAGGACGAAGAGACTGTCTCTTTAGCATATCAAAGACACGGCCAGGTGTACCAACAACAACATGGACCCCATTAGACAGGATACGCTGGTCTTCACGGACAATGGTGCCACCAACACAAGCATGTACCTTAACACCAAGATAGTCACCAAGCGCCCTCATTACCTTCTCTATCTGCTGAGCTAGCTCACGAGTTGGTGCTAATACCAATGCCTGACATTCGACTAAGCCATAGTCAAGTTGTTGAAGAACACCTGAGCAAAAGGTTGCTGTTTTTCCAGTTCCGGATTGTGCCTGTTGGATCACATCCAGACCCTTGATGAAGGGAACAATTCCCCTCTGCTGGATTGCCGAAGGCTTCTCAAAACCTATAAATACAAGTGAGATTTCATACATGTAACAAATAAGACATGAATATAAAAAAGGGGGAAATTATCTCTTTTGTACACAGGAGACATGATCTTTTACCAATTGCTGATCAAACCTACTAAAAAATTACAGCTTAGATACCGATATACACGAATCAAACAATTAGTATACCTAACTAGCAGAAGTGACGAGTGCTTAAAAGTTTAAATTTTAGTTTTAGTGTCATAAATGTGTGATTTTGTGTCGATAGGTGCTTAGTTCATCAGCTTAATCAAATAATACATAGAAAGTGCTTTCAAGTTGAGAATGTAACACCTATGCACTAAGAGCATGCTCAATAGACGCGTACATATACAAGATTATATAATACTCTGACAAATGGTGCTCATTAGTCTCGTTTGGTTACTAGATAAATCCGAAGAACTTAATAATGCAAAAGTAGTGTTTTTAAGTTAAAATTGTAACACCGTGCACACTGTGCTTAGGAGAAGACGCCATTCATATGTAAGATAATATAATATCTGAAAAGAGGTGCTCATTAGTGTTATATAAAGACTGCATAAGTCCAGAAACTTATTGATGTACCCGCTTGCTATATGCATGTAGCAAGGAATTTGATATATCTAATATCTATAACCTTGTTATTCATTTTTTAATCAGGAAACAAACCCCATTTACTCTTTTTTCCTTCATTGCGCTCCTTTCTCCGTTCTTCTTCTACTTTACGCCTCTACCATCTTTTTCCCTGTCATCTCCTTCTGTTTCCCTCGACCTCCCCTGGGATGGGGGAGGTCGAGGGACTGCGAGCATTGGTTGGAAAGTAGAGATGCTGTGGTAGGGTGAAGGCAAAGTCCTCACAGGCAAATCTATGGCGAATAGAAATGATAATATAAATAGCACAATTGTATTAAGCCATGTATGCAGTTGCATATGATTGCCATGCAAATCATAAAAAATATATCCTTGTCAAGTTATATATGCTTCATATTTGTACAGCAGAAATATTCACACCATTGAGAGAGCTCCAACTGTAACATTTTGTATAGATTGCTGTATTGAATTGTGAATTTTGGTAGTTTACCATACTAACTATTAAAACAGTTAGGTTGGTGCACAAAAGTGATATTATACAGATAAAAAAAATGTACAAGGTATTTCTATTTCAAAACCGTTAATAAAATATATAAATAAAAAAACCGAGTAAAGGTGGTTGAATATATCAAAGCTAGATAGGAAACCACAGAATAAGATGGACGAGCAAATATCATAACACAGGTGAAGTAACACGTGCAGATATGGTCTAATAATAGCTTATACTAATAAGAGATGGACGCATAAAAAAGTGTATACCATATGCATAAATGCCTCTCAGGAGATTCTCTTGCAAACCCATAGAATCAAAAGTTTCATAAACCTCGTCATATGATGCAAAATAATCCTGCCCATCAGCGGTAAGTCTGCAAAAAAACCACATAAGGAATCAGCATCATAGACCAGTTCATGTATTAAAAACGTATGTAATCACCTAATATCAGTCAAGTGATGCACAAACAAGCTAAACCACAATGTGAGGTTAGATATAAGAAGAAGAAAATGTCAGAGGTATATATAAACTCACAGCTCATTCATTTTGCTATCGTATTGACGCTCATCATAGAGTGATCCTTCCTGTGCTTGACTCGCCATGACTGGAAAAAAGATTAAAACCACACAAGATTGATTTTTTATAAAACAGGAAATATACACCAATACAAAGAACAGAAAGCTAGATTAGCTCATATGATTCCATAAGTTCAAGTTTACAAGCCTTTTTGTACGACTATTTCTAGACCAATACAAAGAACAAAAATCTAGATTTGCTCGTATAATTCCATCAGTTCAAGTTTAAACCTTTTTTGTACAACTATTTTGACAAAATATGCAGTCGATTTCCATGGCCAATTTTAATAACAGGCAGGGAAGGAACAAGAGGCTTAAGGGAAGGGGCTGAAACGCTACATTTTGAAGATTTTAATCAAAATACAGATTTTTTTTGTACTTTTTCATCAATTGTTTACAAAATATTCAGTCGCTTTCCATGGCCAATTTTACTAACAAGCAGGGAAGGAACCACGGACATTTCTAGGGAGGGGCTGAAATGCTAATTTTTTAAAGATTTTAATCAAAATAAATAAAAAAGTTTAAATTTTTTCATCAATATTTATCAAAATTGGTCCCCGACTGTGTCCAAGACAAGAATCTATACTATTACTTTATGTCAACACCCCTTATGAAGCCTTGAAACAAGTATTTATAAAAAAAAACCTTCAATTACACAAATTGCAAATAAAATAAATACTAAATAAAACTGCTATGTTATGTTAACTGCCATTCCACTTTCAAATTCATTTGTCTATTTTAGGTTTCTCTCTCCTCTTCTCTCCCTATGTCTCCAATTTTTTTACTATTTCAGGTATGAAAACTTCCTTTTTATTAATTTATGTGATTTCAATTTTATGATTATCAAGTTTATATTCGATTTAATTAGTATCTATGAATATAGGTTAGCGTCAGACCAACGCATCGCGTGGGCAGGTTAGCTAGTATCAATTATGTAAACCAGATTGAGTATTTGCATTAAAGATAATTAGTCCAAGAAAATCGAGTTACTTAGTTAGACTACCTTTTTTCTCGTAAATTGAGTTATAAAAGAGCATAATATTATTCGCAATTAAATTAATTATCAGCTCTAAAATGTTTGTTGAACAAAAACATGATATATATGTGGTAAAAACATCTAAATTTGACGCTAGTCTTAATTCTTAAATGATATATAAGTGAATCAATAAATCAATTACCAATTCATACATTATGTATATGTAAAATATAAACATATCAAACATAATACAGTTAGTGTAGAAGGAAGCTATTAAATAAATAAATAAAGGAGAGAGAAACCTGAAAATGAAGAGAGAGAGAGAGAGAGAGAAGATTTGGACAAAGAGTACGAACTCTTTGATCTGTAATAAAGCCCTCGAGTTTTAGAGATTATATCAATATGTATTAGGGTTAATTTTGATATATTTATATTATCTTACCCTTTCTTTTATTTAATTGTTGGTTACGATAACTAGGTGCAATTTTGATCGGTCAATAACTTGTATCAAAATTGTCGGAATAAAAATTTATAAAAATTGATCATATAGTTTAAATGTTAAATTTTATGATTAGATTTAAAAAAATTCATTTCGACAATTTTGATACAAATTATAAGCCGATCAAAATTACACGTAGTTTCGTAATGTACAATTAAAATGGAAACGAAAGGAGTATTAAATATTAATATTCATGTTTTATATTATTATTTTATATGTTTCAATTTAACTGTCCAGTATTGTAGAGATGAAAAATAATCATATCTGAATCGCGAAAGCGATGATTTGAAAAAACAATTCGGAGTAAGATATGATTTCACATTTTTTAAATTTGTTGTTTTGCCAATTTAGTTATGAAAATTATGTATCCTAAAACTATATTTATATTCGTAACTTTTCTGATCATTTTTTTTTCGTGTAAAGCTACATCTTTGACAAGCTTATGTATATAACTTTTTAGAGCATCAATAACGTTCGAGCATTTCCCTTGGCGGAGCTATATGAGCAGTATGGTGGCTGGCCTAACGGGTGGGGAAGGGGAAAGAGGAGAGCAGATAGTTCATACAAGAAGCGATTTGAAGAAAGAAGTGGAAGACAGTCGCTTCTGAGCAGGGGGAAGCTAAGTGGGGACGATCGGGTGCCACGGCACCTCCCATAATTTTAGAAATCTCAAGTGACGCAATTTTTTTTTAGTACAATTTATTTTTAGGTGTAGATTTGGTACCCCATAAAAATATGTTACTTGTACATATATTTTGACACCCCCCATTTACACATTCTGGCTTCGCCCCTGCTTCTGAGTTCTGAGGGGAGGGGATAGAGGAGAAATTCCGCTCCTTTACTATATCACTTTGCTCCATTTGATACCGGTATTTTTAAAACATTAGTCCTTGTATTTGTAAAACACCTACTATACCCCCAACATATATATTAACTTATTTTAAGTCCCTAATTATTAATCGAGTGTTTAATTAAATAAATATGGGCCGAATTAATAAATGTTTACTATGTTTATAATTAAGTGTTTCACTGGATGACCGATTTGTGTTATTCTATATTTAATTAAAAAAATGAGTTTACTCTATTCTTTTTTTTTAATCTTGACACGTTACGGATGAGAAAGGGAACAACTTTTGAAGAGGAACAACTCCGTTTTTTTAAGGAACAATGGTTTAATATTAAAGTGAAGGAAATAGAAAAATACTAAAATAGCAAGAGAGTAAACTATTTTTTAATTCAAATATATAGAATTAATTAAACAATTAATTGCAAACGTATTAGACATTTATTCAATCAAACCACATTTCATTCATTTAAACAACATTTCACAAATAAAATATTACATCAACTAAAATAAATACATCAATTAAAAAAACATCAAATTTTAAATGAAAATAGACCATTTTGTTATTTGTAAATGATTAATTTTAAAGGCAGAGATCATTTTGAAAAAACTACGGACCATATTGAAATAAGAGGGGCTGATCCCCTTCTCATTCTCTCCTCATACGTGATACAGAGCCTGCTGAGTGGGTGCAGAAGGTGCGACCGTACTTGGCTCCACAATTCCGGTGAGCCTCTCAGAACCTCATGACTCCAACAAAAAAAAAATGTATAAAAAATTTATACGTGTAAATATATGTGACTAAAAAAATTATCAGTAAATGAAAGGACACAATTTTTTTTTATATTAATATTTTTTTTATGTTTGAGAGTTAATTTTCGATTATTCTACTATTAAGATATTTTATTAAGAAATTTCATACTGAAACGAAAATTAAAAAAAGGCCTCATTTTTTTCCACCACCTGGCCCCTTCTTTCTTCGGATCTGACCTCGCGCGAACCCCCTCCCCTCCAACTTCCTCGTCCGTTCAGCCTGACCACTGCCTCCGCACACGGCTCTGATGGCGGGAACATCGTCCGTTAAAAAATCCTCTAACAAGCACTAGTAAAGTTGCGGAGCCATTCGAAACTTTTGCATTATGTAAGTTGATAACCTTAATTTTATATGAAAACAGTGAAGACTGAAAAGTGATTATGAAACATTGGAGATGTTTTGGCTTGGGGCCTTGTGCAAATGATTAATTAGTAACCAATCGAGGTAGAGAAAAGGGGAAAGAGACGCAGGGAAAAACTGATAGCAACTACATGCCTTTCTTTTCGACATATCACTTATTTTTATCAAATCACCCATTGGATCTGATCTAACAATTAAAATAGATGAATACGAGCAACACAATGAAATTATCCTTGAAACCGAACAGAAAACACAAGTGAGATCACAAGAACTCGTCAAAGAAGCCAATGGATGATGTACTTCCATATGGCTACTTAATTCGCAAGTTGGTGAAGCAAAGAGTGAGTTAGTCGGATGGAAAATAGCTATAACACACATGAGCTGACACGAACTCATTTCATCAACTGATAGAACATTGACGTACTACCTTTAATAGCTTGGTCAATAAACTTTAGAAGATGTTAGTTTGTGATAAAAAAAAACGATAAAATTGATAGAACACCGTTCATCAGAAAAAAAGACAAAAAGTGCATAGAGTTTCAAAAGCCCGAAATATCCTCTGCAGCATTACATTCAGAAACACAGGAAGATAGAAATAACACTCATTTAACACTGCAACAAGCATAACACTGAGCACACTGCCAAAGCAGTCAAACTTCATTGGCGAGGCAGGCGTTATAATCACCAAGCCTGCAGTTATTCAGAAAAGGGACAATGTAAGTACAAAAACAAAATAAAATGTTGTAAATCAAGATGGGAAGAATATTTAAAGAAATAAAAGAGAAACAAATTAAAGGACTAGGATTGAGCTAATTGTATGACAGTAGCTACAATCCTGCTTCCTAAAATTGAGCTAATTCTAATATTTGAATTAAATGAAAATTCAAATACAGGAAAAGATATCAATCAAAGCCACACAGTTCCGTAATTCCGTCCTGATGACAACCTCGTAAAGCTTGATCACAATATTATGTAGTGTATAACCGACTTCTCATCCTTCAAAACTTGGTATTGTCATTCGACGCCTTGGGAAACCCATTAACTTTCAGACTAGGAGAAACACACTTTAACTCCAACCTCAGAGAATCCAATATTTTAGTAACAGATATGATTTCCGGATTCGAAAGAGACTGTTGGAGCAATGTATCCATGATTTTGATCCTTTGTTGAATCCGAGACGAAAAACGATTTGGATCAATTTTAATTGCTGAGGTCCATATATCTACATGACCTCTGTAAAACCCTAACTTTCCACCAGTTTCGAACCCGTGCTGGGCCAAACCGTCATTGTACCCTTCTTTGAAGCCTTGCTCGTGGTGTGTGTTTACAGATGAGTCTAAAAAGTTACCCACAATATCAGGCAGGTGATTCTCCATTGTAGAATATCTACAGTGACAAATAGGAAAAAAATTAGCTGTTTTTCTGATGACAAGTTCCAAACTTATGAACCGGAAATCATAAAACTAAAACAGAAGAAAAGGTGGGTAACATGGACTTGAATGTCGAATGCTCGATTTAGTTTGCCAAGTTAATGTGCCAAACTAAATACTGAACTTCTTAAAGACACAGCGTGAATAACTTATCAAATTCATCTCATAAGACATTTACAGTTTACCAACACAGTACTGAATATGTAAATTATCTGATTTTTAGGAGTTTTATACTTTTTCTACCTTGGTTTCTTAATTTTTCTTTTTTATATCTTGGTTTCTATTTTTTTTTTGCGTCAAAGACTCAAAAGTCATTGACTAAAAGTTGTACACGTGGCTTTATTAATGTTTTTTTTTTTTTTACTATGAAATTAAAAAGTCAAAATTGACCAAAAAAGAAAAAATATTAGAAACCATGGTAAAAAAAAATAAAAAAAATAAAGAAACAAAGTTACTAAAAGAAAAAAAGTGAAGAAACCAAAGTAACAAAAAGGTATAAAACCCGATTTTTAGCATATAAGCAGAAACCCTGGGGAGGAAACATTATAGCATGCTCAGACATTTACTCAAACTGACAAACAATGAGTTCTTTGTCATGTCTTTTTCTTATAATCTTAATCTTCTTATTATAGCTTTTTAAACCTGCCCATAATTTTTTTTAAAACATCACCAATAAACTGCACAGCCATCCCTAAAACTGTACAAGGGCCGGGACAATCTTTTTTGAGAAAATAGCAACTCGTTACAACAAGAGTTAATTATTTGTAAAATTGCCAAAACCCGAAACTCCCTCGTGTAACTCAAGTTTAAACATACTTCAACATCATATTTACATACTCCCTCCGTTCCCATTTAATTGTCCACTACGAAACTACGTGCAATTTTGACCGGCTTATAAGTTGTATCAAAACTGTCAAAATAATGTTTTTTTAAATCTAATCATAAAATTTAACATTTGTACTATATGATCAATTTTTGAAAAATTTCATTCCGACAATTTTGATACAAGTTTTTGGCCGGTCAAAATTGCACGTAGTTTCGTAGTGGACAATTAAATGGGAACGGAGAGAGTAGTAAAGAGCATATGTACCCTGAATAAATTGAACAATCACGTTTTTTTTTTTACGGTATTTTGGTTGGGCCTGACCCAGGTACTAAGCTAAAAGACACAAGCTTACTCAAGGTTATATGTTTGGTTGTATTTTTAAGCTAAAAGCTTGAATCTTTTTAACATGGTAGAAAATTCAACTATTTAGAATGGTCCTAAGCTATATTTACCCAATTTATTAGCCACCAAAAAAAGCTAACATGAACTGGAAAACATAAAATAATATTGGCTTGATTCTCAATCAATTGAAAGCTAACATGAACTTGGACATGTAACCTTAGCTTGGGTTTTCTTTATTAGCAATACTTGGAATTTTCCCAAAAAAAACCCAAAAGATAAAAAAACACAGACCTTTACAGATTACTAGAGAGAGAAATGGAGATATACAGTTTTTGTGATTGGCGAGTGATGAGGAAATATATAGGAGAATCATTTGTTAGAGAAACACAAAAATAAAAAAATAAAAAAAAATGAAAGGGGTTTAATCAATTAAGGCTCACTACTTTCATTAATGCTTTGTTTTTTTTTGTTTTTTTAAAAGGTAATGCTGTGTTTGTTTTGACGGAAAATAAAGCTGAAAAATATTTTCTAATAAAATATAGTTCTTTCTGTGTTTGTTTCGATGGAAAATCTGTTTTCCATAATTGAATAAAAATTAACAAATATATTTTTTATTAAAATTATGAAGAAAATATTTTCGGAATGATAACGTGACCGTGACAAAAGGTAACTTATGGCAAAAAATGATAAACAAACTTAAATTTAACTAATAATAACTTAAAATAATTTAAAACTTAAGATTTTAAAAATAATCTAAAAGTTAAGAAAAAAGTAACTTAAAAAAAAAAGTAAATTACACGTAACGCTTATAACTTAAAAAGTATCTTATAAGTGAAAACATAGTAAAAATAAGTAAAAAAAGACTTTTTTCTAATAAAAAGTTAAAAATTATTTTAGGTAAATATCAAATCACAAAGAATAACTTACTCTTGAAAATTTACTTATTAAAAAATTTATTTCTAAAACAAAGTAGCTTAAATGTCTAAATGACAATTGATATTTCGTCTCGTTCATCGTAGTGGCAGGTAAATGCCTTGTTGACCATTAAAGAATGTTTCGATAATACTTTTACATCAAAAACTACTTGTAAGTTAAACTATTATAATACATTAGATCATAATAAATAAAAGTAACCTATTGCATATTACTTCTAATAAGTTGAAAGTAACTTATTTACAATTTAGTACTCTTGAAATAAAAACTTAAAATTAATAAGTTAAATAAAAATTACAAGTTAACCTTGATAGTAACTTTTAAGTTGAAAGCAACTTTATTTTTTTGCATAAGATAAAAGCAATAAATAAAATTATGTAAAAGTTAACTTAATATGTAAAAAGAAAAAGTAATAAGTAAAAGGTAACTTCTAATATATATAAAATAACTTTGTACTAGAAAGTATTTAATATGTAAAAGTAACTTATAAGTATTGCTAAATATTAACATTTTTTGTTGTAAAAAAAAATTCCTTAAAGTTTTCACGCAGCTCCCAAACAAGCAGAAAATATGGGAAATTAAAACTATTTCCGAACAAATATTTCCCAAGAACATATTTTTCCACATAAAATATTTTCCGGTGAAACAAACAGAACCTAAGTGACAAATTAGTATGCGACCTTATCTTAATTGCTAACAATATCAATTGTTAACAACAATTCCAACAAATATGTAGGTCGACTTCATGGGCTCCAACCATAGTTACCAGTAAACTCGTTTTTCTTTTAAAATTTTCATTTTCCCCTGTTAGATTCCTGTTCCCTGCTTTCTATTATTTCAGCTGTAAGTTTTTTTTTCTTTTTGCTTTTTTCACATTTCAGATTTCTGTTTCCCTGCTGTCAACTATGGTTTCAACAAATAAGTTGGTTAATTTTGTCAGGAAAGAACCTGCTTGTAAGCTAGCTACTCCTAAATACTAATAAGTGGTAAACAAAAGATAAGATTATAACAATAAGGTGGAAAGAGTTCCAACACATTTATTGTAGGCTTGTAGTCTAGTTGTAACTATATTTTCTGCGTGGTTATAAGGTCTCAGGGTTGTGAATACCTGAAGATAGCATTTCTCTAAAAATACTTTTTTTTTTGGAAATTCTCTATAAATACTTAAATAGTGTTGTTTTAGATTTTTATCCCTTTTATAGAAAAATAGAAAAGAAAATTGATGATAGTGACGCAATTCAAACTAATTAACGATCTTAAGTTTGATTTTCTAGACATCTAATAATGAATGTCCAACATACTGAAACCAAAACAACAAAAACGATCTTGATTTTTCACAAGCGTAAATGTCGCTTTTAGTAAAGTTGCAAAAGTGTAACACTATTTCCAGCCTGAAGAGTCTTTTAAACGACAATGACCCGCTTTTGAGATGTGACTGACTGAAGCTTTTGAACAAAAAAACAAGGTTTCTTAGATGCTACGGAAAAAAGATTAGTTCACCGTCTTTAAAAATTCTAGTATTTTCAGTCTACGGAAATAGCTTAGCTTTAAAAGGTCTAATATAATTAGTAATATAAGCAGAAAGAGAAGCAAATTAAATACTGAAGAAGGAAGAGAAATCAAAATGAGCCACCTCAGCCAACAAACCCTAAACTGCCATTTAGCTTCGACAAGTAATAGAAGTTTAATAACTTAAAACTCTTACTGTTTGATAACACGGTGCAAAAATTAAACTCATTAATTAGACTAATCAATTAAATAATTTAACAATACTAACGGAGTGGAAACTCGATTATGCCCTTACTATGAACTAACGGTGGAAAAACTCAATTAGGCCCTTACAATGAAGTTATACAGAACTTAATCATTTTATTACCTATTTAGGCAGCTAATCATTTTATTACCTATTTAGGCAGCTAATCATTTTATTACCTATTTAGGCAGCTAATCATTTTATCCCACAATAGTAACAAAAAAACTACAGTGTTTATTAAATCAGATAGACACATAAAAGTATCAGATTATAACGTAAAATTAATGAGAGAGTGGGAGAAGCGTAGCATACCTCGCAACTTTTTTTTAAGTGTGTGTGTTGTTAAAAGAGAGGAAACAGACTCGTATAAAGACTTGAAGTGGCTTCTATCTTCTTGTGGCTCCACCATTTTTTTTCTCAAACCATCAGAAAGCCCAGAGAATGCACTTCATAAAAATAGCAGACACCCAAAAAGGAAAAGAGAAACACAAAAAGCAAAAACAGAATAAATATCAAAGAAATATGGAGGTAAGATTCAGAAACGAAGGCAAAATACTAGTCAAGGATGATCTAAATTTCATTTTCGTTAACACTACCAGCTTACTGAACATTGAACAAACAAGGAGAGGGAAGGTAATCGGGAAATCTGGCCAAAAGATTAAGGATAAAAAGCGGAATACTATCTCATGTTATGGCTATGAACTCTAATGGAATTGAAGTGTTGCTGTTGCATTTTGTTTGTAAAAAGTATGAAGACGCTAAAATAAAGTAGTTGCCAACTAAGATCAAAACGAGCAAATATTTATTCTTCTATATCCAGATTTCACCAATTTGAAAAAATTACTGGCCGTCGAAAAGGAAGTTACGCATAGTCTGAGTTTGCACCTTTATGTGCAAATGGTGCGACTTTTTCGATCATCCATTGTAAACATATAGTTAGATAATAACTAAATATAATATCTTCTTACCTAGTAAGACCCCTAGCAAGTCCCCATCTGTATCCAACAAGTACCGATTCCTTAAATTTCTCGTTAAGACCTTCCCGCTCCGAAGCTTCTTTTCCTGCTATGATGCCCTTCCGATACCCCATCTATAAAGAAATGACCAGCACATTTTTTTTTTACATAAGTAGATATGTTAAGAGTAATTTGACTGCAAGACATCTTTTAGTCAAAGAAGAAGCATACAGTATGATATTGGTCACGCTTTTTTAGCCACTCTCTGTTCAAACAGTCCTGTTCTTCAAGTTCTTCTTCTTCATGTTCTCCCCAGACAAATCTATCATCATCGTCCACTTTATCTGAAAGTAGAGACCGTTGAATGAACATTCCTAAATAGTTTAAATGAAGATGATAATCGAAGTCGTTTTCAACACTTTCGATGACACTAGAGATGGAATATTTTTATATTAACAAAATATATGTGTGCATTATAGATAGTCAAAATCAAGATCACAACTGGAAGATACATAAGTTTTTTAAGAAGAAAATTAAAGTGCCAAGAAGAAGCTGGGTGCGTAGGTCATTTTACTTAAAAATGAAAGCTAAAACAACAGAAAGGTACAATTCTCGATATATTTGCATCAAGAAAATAAATACCATAATAAAAAAACTGAGTGTACAACACGTGCATCTCTCGTCAATATGTTGACACATGTATTTTTGGTGATGGAAAAAAAGCAGAAGCAGATGTATGAGCATTGGATCTATTTTCTGAAAAAACACAATACCAAACAATATCTAACGCAAAAATGTGCTGATGTTTCTGAGGTTTAACTACATCAACATATATTGATTGAGTTTAAACCAGGACACAAAATTAAGAAAACCCAAACTGAAAACTCTATCCTAACGAATTTTTACCCAAGAGTTTATGTTTCTGACAAACTGGGAAAACAAAAGAAAGGTGATTCCAAATGTATACCGTGAGACCCCAAGCGATTGTGATAGGCCTGAGAGTTAGGGACTAGTTCTCCACTTAAAAGCTTTAAGGCTTCATCAGAGATGCTGTGATCCATCTGCCAAAATATGTAGGTATCAATTTTGACAAAAAAGATTGTCTAGTAATATAAAAGTTGGCGCAATGGCGTCTATCTAGATGTACAACAATATCTTATTACTGCGTAATGCCAAATGATGTTAGCACATCAAATCCTCAGGAGTTAGTTTCATACAGATATGCATACATAAAAAAGGCAAAAACGGGTCTAAGGTGCGTTCCCTTTTTGCAATAAATGATGTTCCCCTAAAGCGCAGGTTTGAAAGATTAATATACAGCTGTGAACTCTGGTGTAAACATTAATAATTAAAAAAACAGTCGCAATAAGAAAATAAACTGATATAAAGGGAAACAGGAAAATTGTATATAAAAAGCACCACTGCAACTGAGTAGCCGACGCAATACAATAGGTTGTAAAAGCTTTTGGGTTTGAGATAAGGTACATTCAGGGTATCCTAGATTGGGTTGTCTTACTTGTAAGTTGTAACTAATTTTTGTTGCCACTTGACCTTACTGAAACAAAAACAATAATGCATATGGATGATTCGTCGCTAGAAGGAACTCATCCACTTTCATTGTTAGCTTCATCAAGTTGCCTTAAAGATAGTTCTTCATTCTATTGTTAACTAACTTGGAAACTAAGCCCGTTAACCATTGCATCTTAACTTTGCTTGACCCTTTTATTATAAACCCCAGAAAATGATTTCAAAAACTCACTCGATGTTTATCATTTATATTCTTAGTCAGTGTACATATAAAAAACCTTAGTCTTTTGATTTAAACACTAAATTTTCGATTTCTATACTAAACACGGTTCAGCTAAGATACTGCCTAGTCCTATTTAAAACGTAAATAACACTATTAACATGGAAAACTTAAACAATACAGAAAAAGTAATTCATCCCAGTTGACGCAAAAAATCCCTAATTTCCTCAAAACAGCTATCAATCTCAACGTTAAGATAATACATGTACCATACTTTGATTAACACGTAGTAAAACACAATACTCTTCCGTAATCTGTATTCTGTTCCATAACTGTCTTTTTGGTCCCGTCAATCTCAATATGTTGTGCGGCTTTTCTAGGTATAGAATCCCAAAAATAAAATAATTCTGTTAACATTTATTAATGAGCAAATAAAAATTAAACTAAATCACCTAGAAGCATTGCAACTTGCATACCCCTGTACAGCACATCAACACAACTAGCCTACTACTTTCCTGTACTAAAACAAAACTTGACCCAAATAATATTGGTACCTAAATCATTATGCCTATAAAATGCCAAAAAAATCGCCAAAAAAATCCTCAAGTTCTGAACGAACTAAAAAATGCTTATTGTGACGTACGTCTCTGAAGCCCACATACCATGTCCCAAGTTACATGGTACTGAAACTTCAAGCTCTCACCTCTCAAACCACATTCTTTGCAACCTGACCTCAATATGTAGCCATGTTTTTAAGTAAACAAATTGAGTAGATGTAATTGTAGTATTTTTTTTTAAATTTGTAATCAACTATTTTGGGTTTAAAAATCGATGGACAACGAAATGGGGTATAAACTATGGGGTAGAAGATTTGGACTCAAGTAAGATATAATAAATTGGGATAAGCTAAACTAAAATAAATGCCGAACAAGTAATTAGGAAGTAAGCTAATTAAAACGCTCGAACAAGTAATTAGGAAGTAAGCTAATTAAAACGTTCGAACATACCACACTCTGACATAGCACTTGAACTAAACCTATCCTTTTGTTACCTAAAGGTAACATACCTCATATTGTATACCAAAACAACTAGCATACAATGGAGGGGCCACATTTTACAGATAAATCCTTCTATTATTGTTTGGGTCTGATCCTTTTACTAAAGCTTCTAGCTTTTTCAGTCAAAGAAAACCCCTAGAAAAGCTTAACTTTAAGCGGGAACCAAACAAAATAATACAGGAATATTTAAGCCCTTGTTTGGAAGCAACTCTTAGCAAATAATCCGCTTTATTGAAACAGTAAAAAATTAGGTTCACGCATTCGCAATCGACTCGCTCGACTCAGGTTTCCTTTTGTTGTACCAGCATTTTAACCTAAAAAGTTGGGATATTTAAAAAATTCAACATAGTAAAATAAAACGTAGTTTTTTCCGATGCTTCTCAGAAATAAAAGAAACCAGCTTTTACTCGGGCTTCCTTTTGTTGTAGCTTATTTAACATAAAAACCTGGATTATTTCAACGCAGTAAAAAAATCTAGTTTTTTTTCCAATGCTTCTTAGTCCTTAGAGGGAAAAAACCGTCACTAGTCGAGCTTCATATTTTTTTTTATTTTTTTTGTATCATTTGGAATTAAAAGGCTGTGTGATACTTCAACATAGTAAAAAAAAATAAAAAAATTGCCCTTTTCAATGCTTTTCTAATTTTTTTTATAATCTTAATCTTCTTATTATAGCTTTTTAGACCTGCCCACAGTTTTTTTTTTTTTAAAACATCACCAATAAACTGCACATCCATCCCTAAAACTGTACAAGGGCCGCCGGCGGTACAATCTTTTCTGGGAAAATAGCGACTCGTTACAACAAGTCAATAATAGCTAACTATTTGTAAAATTGCCAAAACTCATAACTTCCTCGTATAAATCAAGTTTAAACATACTTCAACAGCATATTTACATAGCAAAGAGCATATGTACCGTGAATAAATTGAACAATAACGCAATTTTTTTTACGGTATTTTGGTTGGGCCTGACCCATATACTAAAATTAATACACATACATAAAATAACCACCACCAGTAACATGATCTCGTGCTAAACTTCTAATAATGCTGAACCCCAATTTGAGTAAGAAACCATTCAAGGAAGAAGTACAATGGTTAAGTACGAAGATAATTAGGATGTGAGGTCAAATTTAACGACAAATATGCAGTTCTACAAAGATTTTTGTGTCCAACTAGTACATACACTCGAGGTATGAGATAAAACAGAAAAATAACAAGAAAAAGAAGTAGAGTAAAATAAACATAAATTGCCATGGAATGGTAAATTATGATCGGCATGAAGTGTTAAATAATGACCGCCATGGATAAGGAACCATGCCAATACACATGGCATCTCACCGGAACGAAACCTCACCTTGACCACGTCTTCGCTTATTGTTGAATGTCGTGTCTCCTTCTCTCCCTCTCTCCCCATATCAACATCAAGTTAGAGAGAATCAAAATGTTGTACACGTCTCAGCTGTCCAAAGAGCTCAACCTTAAGAACCTAAATCGAAAAACTATCCGATTTTTACAAGTTTTATCTACTAATGAACCATTTTCTATCCGTCAAATCGAAGACTCTCGATTCCCTTGAGGCTTGTTTCGTAATTCTTCAATCCGGAGATAGTTCTACCAGTTGATGTGCGTTTAGGGTCTGAGTGTCCACCACCAGGTGAGGTTTTTCGTCCACTTGAGATTCTCTGAAAAGATCCCATATTTGTATCCATAATGCGAGATCGAAATGGATCTGAGTCCCCATTAGAAACAGATTGCTTTAGCGGTCTACTTGATCTTCTGAAAGCCGTGGCGCTTGCCAATTGAAACCAAAACAATAAAAATAAATAATATAATTCAACTAGAGCCAGTTACGCAATTATGCATACCAAAATATTCTCAAAAACAAAATCGCTCGTTACAAGGCATTTGATATAGGAAGATGATTGTTTTTTCGTAGGTTAGGTAAATAAGGAAAAATGATTGCTTCTTAGGAAAATGGTTGTTGCCCCCATATTTACCCAGAAAAATGACACGCGCCGAGCTGGACTCTTGACATTGGTCCAACCGGGGTTCCTTTAGTAAATGCAATAAACTACAGGGACAAAAGTTGATGTATTGCATTTTTATATTCTGAGGTAACACAGAATTAAACTTTTGGGGAAAATGTAACTGCTTTTTGATATACTGTCAGCTTTTACAAAATTTAGCGATCTATAATAAAGGAGAGATCCCAGATAGCAGCAGAAAAATTTATCTGGTTTTATCGACTAGAGATTCACACACAAAAATAAAGAAACTTCGTACAATTATTTCCTTGCAAACACATAAAAATGAAACCAATCGCTATATTCACTATTTTCCCTGGTCCTGACATCTAACATTATACACATTTATACATACGTGTTTCCTGTGTAAGGCTCGTGTTTCGAAGGCTCAGCTCGCTATCATCAGCTTGTATATATACGTGCTTCCTCTGGTATTACTAGTTACTACCCTATTCATGTGAGTGTACCTTTAACCTTTGTAATATTATAGTTTTAGCTTATCTCAAAAAAAAGTCCATAATATTACTTCATCTCATCGTGCTTTACCTACATGTTAATAATCGTGCTTCATCCACAGTTTTAGCATCCCCTATGTAATGACTAATGACTGATCTTCACGCCTAGTTTCATGTATTGTATCCTTCTTTTACGTAACTTTTGACAACTACAGGCGTAAACCTAATAATAATTTTTCATAAAATTAATACTCACCACGTCCTTCCTCAATGTAGCATTTGCATCTTGGCTCTTCTGTTTAGATAAATTTCCGGAGTTTGAAGCCTCGCTATATACTCTTCTGCGAGATGGATCAACCGAAGATGCGTGAAGAAATTTTATGTCCTTATCACCTATAAAGACATGATAGCAAGGAGTAATAGAACAAACTGACTATGACGAGGAAATCATTAACCACAATGAGCAGTCACTGCATGTAAGTTCAGAACACTGAATAGGTTCGTTCTTGCATAGCTAGTACTCAAAAAGTGAGAAAATGAATCTGCTGAAAGAAACCAACTAGAAGAAGGCTACAAGTCATCGGAACCGTTGAAGATAATCACATAATATGTTCAAAATAGGTATTTGCACCTACACCAATCACCCATCGATCCATTCGATAATACTCATACTAACAAAATCTCTTTACAGCATTTTTATTTTAGCTGCTATACATATATTTGTGCCCTACAAATCTAATCAGTGTGTCCGAATTCTGCTGTTTTTTAAATAATGCTATAAGATGATTCTGCAGCATGCGTGCAACTTATTAGATAGATATTAAACCAACTAACCAAGTATACTGTATATATAATACATATATATATATATACTAGTAAAAGTTACACACGCGTTGCGTGTGAGACGCATAATGGCATAAATCCCGTAGTATATTTTATTTTGAACATAATATTTAGATTTGGTATCATTTATAGTTATGCAGGTTAAAACGAATTGTTAATTAATTTAGGCTACATCCGTAATTACGAAAATATAGTGAAGAAAAATTGTTAATTAATTAGATTAGGTACATTGGTAATTATTAAAATAGAGTGAGGGTATTTTTGGAAAATTTGGCAAAATTTGGCAGCCTCAACTTTTCTTGAGTTTGCTTATATTAATAGTATCATTTATAGTTATGCAGGTTAAAACGAATTGTTAATTAATTTAGGCTACATCCGTAATTACGAAAATATAGTGAAGAAAAATTGTTAATTAATTAGATTAGGTACATTGGTAATTATTAAAATAAAGTGAGGGTATTTTTGGAAAATTTGGCAAAATTTGCCAGCCTCAACTTTTCTTGAGTTTGCTTATATTAATAGTATGATATGATATGATATGATATATATATATATACAGGGGTAGGATCGGTTGACACTTATTTTGACACATAAATTCTCACCCCTTGATATTTTTCAAAGTAATGGTTAAGATTAAATTATTAAAACAACTCGCATCCACTTATAACACCTAAATACTCTCTCTCTCTCACACACACCTTATTTCTACACCCACATCCCACTATCATAGATAACTAATTGTTTTGAAAAAAACACCACCAGGCGTTGAATCATCGTAAACACAAGATCCTCATTGTGCTATTTTGTATTTTTACAATCAATTCATATTACTTAAACTATTATTACTATATTTAAGATTGAGGAAATCCATTTTTCCTCACATGGCAGTTTATTTATGTAATCTAATGGTTTGATTTTTTATTACTAGACAATCCAAGTAAATTGATAACCATGAAATGGGGAATTAATTTTCCAAGGAAATAAAACCTTACAACATCCGTTCAAATGATGTATGTGTATTAGTTTCAAAAGAACATTTTATTAATTACATGTGTTGTGGTCATGTATTTTAGTTAAAACTTGTAAACTAATCCGTTAAAATGAACGGTTGTGACTGTATGCATATTATGTGTCAAAATAAGTGTCGACCGATCCTTCCCCATATATATATATTAAGGGGACGATGTGACATCAAGGAGTCCAAATCTTCTACCCCATTTCTCTACCCCCTTCCGTGCCTCCTTGCTTATTTTATCCAAAAAAAAATTCTAAAAAACTTAAAAAAATTGTACAATTACTATAATACATGTATCAATACATTTCAATAATTATTTTTAAAAGAAAATCCACGCAAAATTTATTTTGGAATAAATGTATAAATTAGTGTAAATTAAACATTGAATATTAAAAAAATTGTCTAAAGCAATATTATGTTCAAATGTTTTAAAATTTGAATACAATATAATATAAAAGTTTATAAAGTTGCGGTATAAGTTGTGAAAATTTAAAATTTGAGTGAAAATAAGCAAGCGGGCACGGAAGGGGGTAGAGAATAGGGGGTAGAAGATTTGGACTCGACATCAAGATAATAGTTCAAAGTTGAAAATGTTAACGATTCATATTTCATTCTGCAAATTACACTTCCTGACAGTTTGTCCACATTAACAGCAGATCTACCTGACAGTTTGTCCACATTAGCAATAGGAGGCATTCCAGAGCTTGGTCCAGCACCAGCACCCTAAAAGAAGCAATAGTTAAATGCATACAAATAACACCAAGCTCCCTCCCCTCTTCCCCTCTCTCTTTTCTTTAAGAAAAAAACACTTCACTTACAAGGGTACGACTAGGTGGTGTAGCTATATGTGATTGCTGATACTTCAATAAGGTCCAGTCAAAAACAAAATCAAACTGGAAACCTGCAAAAAAGAAAATGTAAATGCAAAATAACAGCTTGTCATATAGAGAAAAAAATGAGCACAAAAAGGTCATGGACTATGTAGCACGGATACTTCGATTTTTTATTTTTTTTGGAGTATCGGATACGATACGATATGGATACGCCGATACCTGATTTGGAGTATCGTTGACTATTTCGAGGTTTGACCAATCTGGATACGTTTTGAATACATTCTGGGTAAAAACTAAAAAAAAAAAAAACTCTTTTTTTTAACATTTTTTTCTCAAAAAATGTAGTAATGGGATAAAAAGTACTTTACCAATTTCATATCTGCTTTACCTTTACTAATACACACGAACATATAGATACCCATTAACAATAAAAAAAATGTAGTAATGGGATAAAAAGTACTTTACCAATTTCATATCTACTTTACCTTTACTAATACGCACAAACATATAGATACCCATTAACAAACAAATACATATACATATACATATACTGATATACATTAATATAGAGACAGAATGGGGTATTGCCAGAAAAATTTCTTTTCTAAGACTAACTCTCTCCTTTTATTCCCGCTCTCCTGCATATACTGATATACATTAATATAGAGACAGAATGGGGTATTGCCAGAAAAATTTCTTTTCTAAGACTAACTCTCTCCTTTTATTCCCGCTCTCCTGCTATCTATTTTAACTGCTTTTGGTTTGAATATCTGTTGCTACTTTTTATTATATATAAAATATATATTAATATTTTAATGATTGACGTATCCTAATTTTTCCAAACAAACCGTATCCATATCGTATCGGATACGATACTCGAATCCGTATCCGTGCAACATAGGTCATGGAGTGTCTAATACAGTGATAGGGTTTGGTTTTATCAGTCATCTCTCTTTTTAATAGTTTCAAGACAACTACAAGATGTAACAAGACATTATTAAAACACTAGTGCTCCCAAAGTTTTTTTGTTTGACATCAACAAAAACCTTTCCACAAAAACTGACGACTTGACAACTCTAGTGTTTTTTAGAGTGCAATTTTCGTTTAATAATGAATTTTGACCTCCCCTGTGAAACTTTAAAACAAAATTGGTGACTTGATGAATTGAAGGTTTTGAAGTCTTATGGAGAAAAAAGCGAACACAAAATGTCATGGGGAGTTTGATAGGGCTCTTCTGTTCTTTGGTTTTATCAACCATCTCTCTTTTTACTAGTTTCAAGACATGATGTAACATGAGATTCTCGAAACACCAGTGCTCCCAAATTAAAAAAAATTGTTCAATAATGGCTTTTGACATCCACAAAAACCTTTCAACAAAAATCGATGACTTGACTACACTAATGCTTTTAAATCAGCAATTTTCAATCGATGATGACTTTTGACTTCCATTGTAAATCTTGAAAACAAGATTGGTAACTTGAAAAATGGGGTGTTTTCAAGTCAGCAATTTCATTCAGTAAACCTTTGACCTCCAGCAGAACTTATACTGATCCCAAAACTTTAATTGCCTTTAGAAGTTAATAACTACTTCAAAATTCACATCAGCTAACTTTTTTCATAATTACTAGTTTTCAAATATAATTAACAAACCTTCTCGAATGAAAAGCTCTCGAAATATTCTCTTAAGATATGCATAATCCGGTCTATCATCAAACCGAAGAGAACGACAATAATGAAAGTATGATGCGAATTCTGATGGATAACCCCGACACAAAGCCTGAGGAAGCACATTAACATAAGAAATATTAAAGAAAACATTTAATCCTATATAAAACAATCGAATTACCTCAATAGATGTGGAAACTTTCTTTTCGCTAATTTTTTCATACTTTTGTTTCTTGTTCCCTGCTCTCAAACCCTGCCAAGGGAGGCTGTACGAACAATTGGTATCAGAATAAACATTGATAGTTCAATTTATTTTTAGTCAGTAAACTAAGTTTCATGTCCCACTTTTGTCCCTGTAATTTCACATTATGCAAATTTAGAGACAGTGAAGTAAATGAAAAACAAGAACCAAGAGGAAGCAAAGCAAATATACCTTCCTCTAAGAAAATACATGAGGACATATCCAAGAGATTCCAAATCATCCCTCCTGCTTTGTTCTATGCTTATTACAACAAACAAACCAAACAAACATGAATACACACTGCATTTAAGTACATTGCCAAATCAACAGCATGGTATAAAAAACATACCGATCCCAAGGTGTGTGTTCATGCTTGCATATCTTGCAGTTCCAATCAAAGTTTTATTTTCCCTGCAGTGTGCACGACCACATGGTGAGATAAATTCATATAATGAAAATAAAAAGAACTTTAAATTTCAGCCAGATTCTAATGGAACCATTAGCCCATGCATATGCTTAAGTAAATTTTAACCGAAGACTATTAAAAGCCTATCTACTTATTCATCAAGAATTCCTTTCTAATAACATACTCTTCTCATTATGGAACAAGATTGGCATACTTTCAATTATAACTTACACCAGTAAAGTCCTAAAAAGCCAAACAAAGCTTGACGTGACACAGGGCTTGTTTGTTTGCAATTAAGCAAATAAGCCATATTTTTAGGTTGGAAAATACTGAATGTTTTAAGCTTTTTTGACCAAAATACAAGAAAGCTTAACTTTTAAGTTGGTCAACCAAATGTAGTCCAGCTTTGAAGTGAGAAACAAAAAAACAAACTGAGCTTTAAAGTTGCAACCATAAGGCCATAGACCATAGTCTCCAGAGCATTTATCTGAGTTACGTAATATTGTTTGCAGAGACAATCATATCTTGGTAAAAGTACCTTATATCATTTAGAAAATAACACCAATTGATGATAGCAATCACACCATCTCTGAATGTATTAGTGAGGGAAAAAAAACTTGGGGGAAATTGGAGCTTAAGAGTATTTTACTCACAGCACCAGCAATGGGCACTTTGAAATAAAACACCAATCTAAGAATATATATGAAAAAAATACAAAAAAGTGGCATTTTATAAAGATTTTCATAATAAATTAGAGTAAGAACTCATGTAAGTGCATAATAAACTAGAGTAAGAAATCATGTACGACTGCACCTCTGTACACAAAATAGAAAAGTACTAAACACCGCTTTTGAAGTCAGCTGGGTCTTTTTAAAACAGATCGCCTTAGGTGTTAGTCTAGGCACTTCGATATTTACCTAAAAACATAATAGCTTTTCGCATGGCTACATTGAATAACCGACACTACTCACCTGTAAGGAATATGCAAATGAGTTGTTGGATCTTTGTATTTCTTAGCCAGACCAAAGTCAATCATATAGACCTAAACAGAAATGATAACAGAGTAAATAAAAAAACAGATATGAGGGGAAAACGGATGGAGAAAGAAAGGCAATGAGAAAACTCAAAATTACTTTGACAGCCTGATTCGTTTTCCGTCCCAAACCCATAAGAAAATTATCTGGCTTGATATCTCGATGTAGAAGAGATTTCGAATGGACAAACTCAACACAGTTTATCTGATACAGAAAATACAATCACAAACAATTAATGGTTTTAAACGAAAAAGCAGTGTAATAATCAAGCTTAAAGCCCGTCACAACGATTTTTATTAAAATGATATTACCATTTGATCTGCAAGCATAAGCACTGTCTTCAAAGAGAGCTTCCTGTTGCAAAAGTTGAATAAATCTTCTAAACTGGGTCCGAGCAAATCCATCACAAGAACGTTATACTCTCCCTCTACTCCAAAATATCTCACATTGGGAATTCCAGCTGCAAATATGCCGAAAAATGGTAAGACACCACAGCAATAAATTGATAAAAACATAAAAACTGACAGAAGGGTACTCGAGTAGTGAAGTAAAGAGCAACTAAAAAGAACAGAGAAAACTAAGTATGACATTACTTCCGCCTTGAAGACCTTTGTAATTTTTTGATTCATACAACAACTGTGGGTGTTTGGTCTTCACATTTTCCTGAGCATAAAAAACAGAATCAGAAACTATTTTGTATACGCGTTTTCATCCCGCAATATGTGAGGACAGACATGCCTAAAATTTGACCATCATTACAAGAAAAAAATATATATGACTACAACTGATTCATTGTATATATGTGCTGTAATGTTGATAAAGAAGCTATTCATCTCAAAATTACCTATCGGCTTTATATGAACAATCTGCATACCTAGTTACCCATGCGTGAATATGAATGCATGTTATAGGAATACAAGTTTAAAAACCAAAAAGGGGTTACATCTTAACAATGTTAAAGTTAAATCTGACAAACCACCCCCCAAAAAAAAGCTTTTAAGCTGCAACTTATTATTAACAGAAGAAAAATAAGCTGAGTTTAAAAGCTGAACCAAAAAAGCTCCATATTTTAAAATATGACCCCATAAGAAAAAAAGTTAATAAAATCATAATAGTTTCAAAAACACATCTACGCGTTAAACTCCGTCTTCATAATAAGACCTTGTTAGGTTTCAACTTTTATACAGTTAAGCTGGATTTTCTCAGGTTAAGACAAGGGAAAAAATAGGTTTAGTGACCCCAACTATCATACATTAACAAAATGGGGACCAAACTTATGACATTAACAATTGAGGCACCGAACTATATATATTTTTCTAAATTGGGGACCTCCGTCAATTTAATTGGATGAAAGTTAAGTTCCCAAATTTTATAAAACATACGAATTTAACCCAAAAAGTTTATAAATTTACATTTTTAACATACCCATTAACAAATAGTTACATATACATGCTCATACGTATACATAAAATACAAAAAATATATATAAAAAATACACAATTTATAAATATATATATATAAATATATCGTTTTATAAAAAAATTACCCTTTTTTTAATATTTTTTAAAAGGTATGCAATTTTTGAAGTGCCTTTTTTAAAAAATAATTAACTTTTTTTATAAAATTAATTTTTTTTAAAAGTTAATACTTTTTTTAAAAGTTAATATTTTTTTAAAAAAAGTTACTTTTTTTTAAAAAGTTAATTTTTCCAAAAATAAGTTAATTTTTTTAAAAATATATTTTTTTTATTCAAAAAAATTTGATTTTTTTTCCTATATTGTTATATACATATATATATATATAAATTGTGTATTTTTTTATTTTTTTTATGTATATGTATGAGTATGTATATGTGACTATTTGTTTATGGGTATGTTAAAAATGTAAAATTATAAACTTTTCGGGTTAAATTCATATGTTTTATAAAATTTGGGACTGAAATGTAATTTAAACTTAACTTCCGTCCAATTAAATTGATGGAGGTCCCCAATTTAGGAAAAAATATATAGTTCAATGTCTCAATTGTTAATGTCAATAGTTTGGTCCCCATTTTGTTAATGTACGGTAGTTGGGGTCACTAAACCTATTTTTTCCCGTTAAGACAAATGCTAGCTTCAAACACCTTAAAGCTTCTATCTTTTTGCATACAAAAAAACGGGAAAATCCAACTGTTATATTGATCAATCTAAATTCTAACGGAGTCCATCTTTTAAGCAAAATAAAAAAAGATATTGAAACTTGTAATTAAAATTTAAACAAGGCTAAAAACTAACAAATAAACTAAAACCAAACCAGAAGTACAAGAAAAACCCAACTTAATGATCCCCCAGAACACATAAACCAAAAAAGCATAAACTATAATAGAGAAACAAAACTAAAATACAAATGCACAAGTTTATAAAATCTAAGAGCAGGCACTGGCTTAAAACATGAACCCATAAGAAGAAAAAAAACTTTAATATTTTAATTTCCATCTACGCCTTCAACTCCGTCGTCATAATAAGACCTTGTTAGGTCGCAACTTTTATACAGTTAAGCTGAATTTTCTCAGGTTGAGACAAATGTTAGCTTCGTTCACCTTAAAGCTTCTACCTTTTTGCATGCAAAAACCCCAGAAAATCCAGCTGTTAATTGTTATGTTGATCAATCTAAATTCTAACAGAGTCCATCTTTTAAGCAAAAAAAAAAAGATTTTAAAACTTGTACTTAAAATTTAAACAAGACTTAAAAGTAACAATGAAACTAAAACCAAACCATAAGTAGAAGAAAAACACAACTTAATGATCCCCCACCCCAGAACAGATAAACCAGAAAAGCATATACTATAATAGAGAACCAAAACTAAAGCATAAATGCACAAGTTTTTGAATCTACGAGCACTCACTAGCTTCATTCACATTAAAGCTTCTATCTGTTTGCTGTAACGTACCCAGTAGTACATGGACTTAATAGTTCATTAGTTAGCTGAAGTGTTAATTAAAAGGGTGCAGTTGTTCACATAGGCAACTGTAGGGTGTTTCTTGCAATTAGTTATAAGTTTTGGACTGCACTAGAGTTAAGCTATTGTATAAATAGGGTGCAATCTATTCTTTACGTTTTTTATGAAAAAAGACTGATGCAATTTTACTTTCTTTATCTTTAATTTTAGCATTTATCTTCACTTATTTCCAGCTTATTTTCTTTTATCTGTTTTCCTTTCAATCATAATTAAACCCAGAAAACGCCCACCAAAAATAGTCACAATTGTTGGGTTTGCTTGATAATTGCTTAACGAACTTACGAATCCATTGTTAATCGATCCGAGTTCGTTACAAGTGGAATCAGAGCCACCGATTCTCTTCGGAATCACCATCTTCCACGAGTTTGATTACATTATGGAAGATTGGATAGGAAGAGCAGAGATTGGAAACAACTCCTTTTATGGGCAGAATATTGAGCGCCATGTGTTCGACGAAAGGCCTCTAACGCACTTGCACCAAACACCTTTAATTCTTGAAGTTCCGACTTATTCTCCATACAGTTACACACCTTTTGGCTTTAATCCCACACACCAACCACCTGGGTGGCCACCCCCACCATCATTTCCACCAGCATTACAAGCTAAGCCACCGAACCCATGGTCCGATCATGAATCTACATCCAACATTTACCCACCTATGTCAAACAGCCCAGTACATATAACCGATTACCCAACTCCACCGACATATCAGACGCCACATGTTCCTTCTTTTGGCTTCCCACCACCACCGCAACTACTGCCACCATATATACCCCCGACATGTCATCCATTTTCTTTACATCATATTCCCCATTCCCCCACTGAACTACCTTCCACGGACCCACCATCCCTTTTTCCTTATCCACCATATCACCAAATTAATCATGAACTCTTTGCACCTCAGTCCGTCATGTATGAACATTCACCTACTCATATTTATAGCTCTCGATCTCATGGTGATCCGTTTGAAACACAACAACAAACTCTGCTGCAGGTTTTACAAGAGCAAAAACAAATAGATGAGGATCGTTGGAAGAGACACAATTCTCAGTTGGAGGCGATACTACAACAGGTGATGAACTTATCCTACAGCTGCAACAATAGGAGTGATTCATCTCATACGAAATCTACATCCAGTCCAGTAAATCATTCATTGGTTATTAATCGACATGTTGAAAAGGTGGAATCAGTGGTAAAAGACAGCACAATAGTTTGCATGTGCGAGTCTGACAAGGTATCTGTAGGTTATGATGTTCTTTTAAGTGACAAAATCTCATTAGGAAAGGACACAGAAGCGTTTGATGAAACGTGTGTAGATGCGATTCTACCAAAGATAGTCGAGACCCATTTAATTGTAGCTCAAAACTCAGCTCCAATTTCTCCTGCATTTAACGTGGTCGACGAAATGACGCAGAAAAAATTGCATCAAGATTCAAATGCACATAATGCAGATATATTGTTCGGTAAAATGTCTCTAAAAGCGCTACAAAAGAATTCAGAATTGATTTGTTCACTCACAAGTGAGATTGATTACGAGGTGTTTGCTGAAATGAGCATATCAACCGAGTCCGTAACATGTTACTCTAACCAATTTGATCCCGGTGGAAATGAAAATATGAATAGGGACATTGTTGGCTATGAAGAGAAAATGGTATCAAAAGATGAGAGCAAAGATCACCAATTTTTTTGGTACAACTGATATGGAAAGTAAGATGAACATAGGAATAAGGATAGTCAACTTAGTAAATGACATGGTTGTTTCCTTTGATTGAGATAATGGTAAAAAGATCGTATTTGAAAAAAATCTCACAGACTTTATATTGGTTATAGATACAATTGGTTGTGAATATATGTTGCTTAAAATGAGCCTAGAGGAAATGGATGGTTTTAACTCGATAAATGTGAAGGTTGTTAATATGGATGGATATACTTATGAGAAGGATATAATGTGGTGCAAGAAGAAAAAGTGCAAAATAAAAGTACGAGAAGAGCTTCCTCACTTTGCCTTGGTACATAATAATGACGAAGACCAATTGTGTTCACCAAAGTTAATTTTGATTACAAAGAAATACGAGGGTTATACATCTGGGCCAAGGGTTGATTTTGCTTGTGATTCTGATGGATTTCCAATATTAGTTGTCAGCAGCTTGACTGTTCATACGAAGGATCTTTTAGCTAATCAGAAATGCTCCTTGCTTGTCGCAAAAGATCCCGAGGATAGGACTGAGTTAGTTTTTACCCTGCATGGTGATGTTGTTTCTGTCCCTGATGAAGACAGAAAATATACGTGCTGCATACCTAGTAAAGCACCCTAGTGCCTTCTGGGTTGATTTTGGAGTCTTTCGGTTTGTGAGTATCGAGCCCAAAATTGTAAGATATTTCTCAGGGGTTGTTACTGCTTTATTGGGTTCTGGAGAGTTTAGCAAAGAGGAATATTCTGCTGCAGAAGTGGACCCAATATATCAGTTTATTAAACCAAACTTATTGTGCAACACTGGACTTCAATTCCGGTCGACTTTGCTGATATTCTGGAGTTGGACAGTCTTGGTTTCAATGTTAAGGCTGGCTGTCAAGGGAGTACATTCAAGCTGCGAGTTCTCTTCCCTAGACCTGCAAATGATAGAAAGTCCTGGTATAGGGGTGCATTCGCAGAAAACATATGAAGAAGCCAAAGCAAATATTGTCATCATGTCCTTGAATTTCACTTCCACCTTGAGAGCAAGGTGGATTTTCAAGAGCGTGGGAGTGTAACGTACCCAGTAGTACATGGACTTAATAGTTCATTAGTTAGCTGAAGTGTTAATTAAAAGGGTGCAGTTGTTCACAGAGGCAACTGTAGGGTGTTTCTTGCAATTAGTTATAAGTTTTGGACTGCACTGGAGTTAAGTTATTGTATAAATAGGGTGCAATCTATTCTTTACGTTCTTTATGAAAAAAGACTGATGCAATTTTACTTTCTTTATCTTTAATTTTAGCATTTATCTTCACTTATTTCCAGCTTATTTTCTTTTATCTGTTTTTCTTTCAATCATAAATAAACCCAGAAAACTCCCACCAAAAATACTCACAATTGTTGGGTTTGCTTGATAATTGCTTAACGAACTTACGAATCAATTGTTAATCGATCCGAGTTCGTTACATTTGCATACAAAAACAAAACCGGAAAATCCAGCTGTTATGTTGATCAACCTAAATTTCTAACAGAGTCCAGCTTTTAAGACAAAAAAGGAGCTTAAAACTTGTAATCAAACAAGGCTTTAAAGTAACAATTAAACTAAAACCAAACCAGAAGTACAAGAAAAACACAACTTGATGACTCTCCAGAACACATAAACCAAAAAAACATTAAAAATGAGCTTTAAAACTTGTAATTAAACAATGCTTAAAAGTCTTTTCAAAAAAAAAAAAAACAAGGCTTAAAAGTAACAATTAAACTAAAACCAAACCAGAAGTACAAGAGAAACACAACTTAATGATCCCCCAGAAGTGGGCCAGAACACATAAACCACAAAAGCATAAACTATAGTAAAGAAACAAAACCAAAACACAAATGCACAAGTTTTTAAATCTAAGAGCACTCACTAGCTTCATTCACATTAAAGCTTCTATCTTTTTGCATACAAAAACAAAACCGGAAAATCCAACTGTTATGTTGATCAATCAAAATTATAACAGAGACAATCTTTTAAGCAAAAAAAAAAGAGAGCTTAAAACTTCTATTTAAAATTTAAACAAGGCTTAAAACTAACAATTAACCTAAAGGCTAAAACCAAACCAGAAGTATAAGAAAAAGACAACTTGATGATTCTACAGAACACATAAACCAAAAAAGCATAAATTATAGTAAAAGAGAAAACACAAATGCACAAGTTTAGGATTATAAGAGCTTAAAACTTGTAATTAAACAAGGCTTAAAAGGTAAAAGTAACAATTAAACTAAAACCAAATTAGAACTCCAAGAAAAACACAACTTGATGATCCCCCAAGAACACATAAACCAAAAAAACATAAACTATAACAAAAATGCACAAGTTTATGAATCTAAGAGAACTCACTAGCTTAATTGCCACGTCCTCATTGGTCTGAATATTAGTCCCTACACACACACAAAAAAAGAAATAAAATAAATACTACTAATCACCAATAAAAATAACAAAAAATAAAAAGATAGTAATACTTACCAAGAAAGATCTCTCCAAAGGAACCGTTTCCAATTTTCCGGCCAATACGAAATACTTTACCCACACGAGGCTCCATTTTTTTTAACCCTTAATTTCTCTCTCTATATACACCAAATACTAAGTAAAATAACCCTTTTTTTTTCACATTCGGTTGCAACTTTCAAAATATTACAAATAAGTAATATGTAAATTGTTGAAATTGAATTTTTTTAAAATTAATCATGTCAGATAATATATGAACAAATTTTAAAAAATTATATTTTAACAATTTAAACACGATATATTTATCGGTCAAAATTGCCCGTCGAAACATAGAACCCCAGTATTTGGACAGAGGAGTAACAATGCTAGCGTATATTTGTCAAAATTCCTGATTTTGTCTTTCTACTATTGAAATCGGACCATATTGTAAACTTTCACCCATTTGAAACCTAAAATATCACTTTCACAGATTTACCCCAGTAATACATTTTCTGTTTTTTTTACCTTATACCATCGTTTTTCATGATTTATGTCTTGTAATATCGTTTTTCCCGATTTATGCAATATACTATCGTCTTTTCCAATTTAGACATTTTATTATGGTTTTCCCTAAATTAGGCATTAAACTATTAATTTTTCGATTTTGTGTATTATTAATACGTACATTTACACGTATACTTACAAAATAAATAAGCATGTTAATTCACAACCACCTATTAAGTATAAACAACGAAGACAACCAAACATAAAAAGCAAACACAAAATATCAACAATTGTTTTATTGTATTAGATCAAATATTAGTAATTAAAAAATAATCACCACCATCAGCTAAAAAAATTTCACAAAAAAGAAGTGTGCTAGACGAAATCAAAATTTGTGCCTTTTAAAAAATAATTGTAATAATCTTATTAGCTCACACTCATAATTTTATCACTCTCATTTTTTTTTCATGGTATGAGATCAAAGTTATATATGAATTAAATATGGGTTAAATGTCATTATATTTAAAAGAAAAAAATCATGCAAATAATCTTAAATTAGGAGCTAGTCATAAATTTAAAAAGTAATGAATTATAGTGTAAATATATGTACTAACATATAATGTTCTCTTTCCATTTTCTCACGTTATATATATTTGTATACATATATTTTTATTTTAAATCGTTTAAAATATGAAAGAATTCTACCCATATAATTATACCATGCAGGCCATCTGTGTAATGGTTTATGCGCATAGATCTGCTCCAAATCAATAATTCATAAAATAATAAACAATAATCAAGAATTTGATCAACAACAAAGAGGTAACTTGCAGTACTTGGTTTAGCAAGGTTTACATGGTAAAAGTAATGGGAATCGTACAACGTTAGTGATGAATTGCTGTTGGCAAGTGTGCAAACTGATGAATGTGGTGGACCCGTGGTATCTAACAATGCAAAAAATGTCATTGGATTAGATAGAGGAAATGGACTCGTATAATTGTTAAATCGGACTGACAACATGGAGTTAATCAGCATCCGCTCTAAGAATGACTGAATATTGATCCTATAAACTCACAGGTAACTGAAAGAATGAAAACTTTCTATTTATGTTTAAAAAATCAAGTCGGACGACATGATATTCCCAAAATTTGTGCCAAAAAGGTAATTAACGAGCAGCTGCAAAAATCATTTTTCAATTGTTACAATTCTCTCAAAAAAGCGGTTCCAAGCAGTAAAATCCAGGGGTAAAAATTTGTGTCAAAAAAGTAGTTAACGAGCAGGCGTAAAAATCATCTTTCAATTGTTACAATTCCCTCAAAAAAACGGTTACAAGCAGTAAAATCCCGGGGAAAAGTGATTTGTTCAACACAACCGTACATGTATACACACACATACATGTATATGTATATAAATATTAGTTCTTTACCTAGTTTAAGTTTGTTTTTGTAATTTTTTTAATGTTAAGATACTAATTGGGTTAGTTTTTTTAAGTCCGGTGACTAAATTTGTTAGGCTTCAAAGTTCAATGACTAATTGGGTAGATTTTAAAAGCTCAATGACCAATTTAAGAAATATTGATATGTGATTTGCAAATTGTCAAAATTAACCGGGTTACATATGGTAAACGTTACATGACGTCATATTTCTCGCTTGAATTTAGACGGAAGTGTACAAAATGGTCCGATTTCAATTAGTATAGTGACCAAATTAGGAATTTTGATACTATAATGTAGTGATTTTTAAAACTTCATAGTATATGGTACAAATTGGGTACTTACCCCTACGAAATACGTAGTTTTGATAAAAATTACCAACTACACATTTTAAAGTTTTCATCTTAAAGCGCCTGGTCATGCTTTTCGCCGAGGACACAAAATTGATATATGTCAAAATACAATGAGTTTGATGAAAAAAATAAACATAATGACTAATGTTAAAGAAGGTTTGAATTAAAGCATCTCCAATGCTCTTGTTATTTTTTATAATATATTATTAAGATTACGATGAGTTATTGATAACTCGTGAATGTCCATGCTTAATTCCATGATAGTATTGTACGAGTAATTTAAGATGAAGAAAAATAACAATATGTTTATAACCTCATAAAAAGAATAATAAAGGTGGGTCGTTGCCTTTTATTTTAGTATTTTTCCAATTAAATTAAATGATGTGTTATTTTTCTCGAAACTTACTAGCTTTTTATGTGACTTTGGGTCATGAGGTTTTGTTGATCAGCGAGTTTCCGCTTATCATGAACAATTAACAAGCATGTAAATTAAATGTAATGAGAAACGAGATGCAAGATGCATGAAGTGCTACTATATGAGTGAACTCCCATGATAATTCTACAAAAAAGAAAAAATGGACAACCATCGTATATTTATTTGTTTTTCTTATTAACGATAGTATATTTAATGTGAAAAATCAAAACAACAAGCAAATTAACTTAAGACTTAAAATATTGAAGTAAATTAAATGGTTTGTACTGTTATTTATTTTCATGTCCTATGTTTCGAATGGTCTAGTACTTATAAAAAGTGTCTTGTTTCCCTTGAAAAGTGAGGGAAAGAAGAACCCGTAAACCTTATAAAGTGCTTAAATTTTTGTGAAATGTATTGTATAGAAACACACAGGCCATTTATCTCTTTTCTCCTCAAGTGTATTCAACTGACAACTTCTGATAGAACATAAAAATTGGACCCGAATATTATATTCGGGTATTAATCAGCTCATATATCCTAACGGGATATCCAATGCTTAATGGGTTATCACACCTTTATTAAAAAGTCCAAGCCCACTTAGCTAGGGACACATGTCTGAAACATCCCCAGAGATGAAGACATTTATCAACATCCTAAAAGACATAATTGCCTATAAATAGCCAACTATCCCCCCTAAAGAAGGACCAGAAAAACTATCCAAAAAATATAGAGAGAAGTAGAGAAAAGAGAGAAATTAGTCAAAGCTTATTACGCCAAGAAACAAACCGAGCAGAGAAAGAGCCGAGTACCGAAGAAGAAGGAAAAAGACTAAGATGAGAGATCAAGTAGTTAAATCGAGCATAATTGTTAGAAGGAAATTGTAATCCGAACAAGGGCAATTGCCGAATAGTAATAAAGATCAAGAAGTGTTCATCGTTTATTATATAGTTAATATTATATCATTGTTGAAAAAGCTAACGCAACCGACCAAAGTTATGGTTTTATCAAATGGCGCCGTAGGAGCCTATCTTCTGTGTGTCCGGCCCGAAATGCAACTACCAGTCTTGGAGGAAATCCACGAAGGATCCTGCGGAGCACACATCAAAGGGCGGTCCCTAGCCAACAAGGCAATCACCCAAGGATATTGGTGGCCCTATATCAAGTGAGACGCCGATGTGTACGTCCAACATTGCGACAAGTGACAACGATTCGCCAAGATACCTCGGCTCCCCTCATCTATGATGACCCCGGTATCGGCACCATGGCCATTCGCACAATGGGCAATTGATATAGTAGGGAAGCTTCCCAAAGCACCCGGCAGCGTCGAATATCTGATCGTGGCGACGGACTACTTCACCAAATGGGTTGAGGCTAAACCTCTCCGAGAAATTAAAGCCGGTAATGTCAAGCAGTTCATCTGGGAGTACATCATCACTAGGTTCGGTATACCGTACGCCATCGTCGCAGACAACGACACCCAGTTCAAAGAAGCCAAGCTGCAGTTTTGGTACGAAGAACTCGGTATCCAAAAGTTCTATTCGACGCCAACATACCCACAGGGTAACGGCCAAGCAGAGGTATCAAACCGAACCGTACTAGACGGCATCAAGACAACCCTAGAACAAGCAAAGGGGAGATGACCCGAGCGGCTACTTAACGTCTTATGGTCGTGCCGAACTACACCGAAGACGGCCACCAAAGAAACCCCGTTCAGCTTAGCATACGACGTCGAGGCCGTCATACCAACAGAAATCGGGCTACCCACACTACGAACAACTTTAGTCGAGCAAGGAAACAATGAACAAAGAATGAGGGAGGAACTCGACATGTTAGACGAGAAACGAGAGATAGCAGCCCTTACACTAACAAAGTATCAACAAGGCGTCAAGCAAACATATGACAAGAGGGTGAAAGGGACCAAGGAGTTCATGGTCGGAGAACTGGTGCTACGGCGAGTAACGGTCTATACCCGAAACGAGATGCATGGCAAGCTGAGCCCCACCTGGGAAGGACCCTACGAGATCGTCAAAAGAACAAGCCCAGTCTCCTACAAGATCAAAAGTGTCCTGTTCGACAAAAGCCGAGGAGAAAAGAATTCTTGGAACGTAGCTAACCTAAAGAAGTACTACGTATAGGCCATCATCCCAAGTGCGGCCATCATCCCAAGTCTCCTACAGGACCCAAGTGCGGCCATCATCCCAGGTGCTACCTTACCCCTCCTGCTTAATAACCTTGTCTTTTGAATTAATGAAATATCTTATCATGCTGTCTAACGAGTGCAGCTGAAATTCCCAAACGGCCTTTGTGCCTAGGAATACTATGAAATTCCCAAACGGCCTTTGTGCCTAGGAATACTATGAAATTCCCAAACGGCCTTTGTGCCTAGGAATACTATGAAATTCCCAAACGGAAGACGTGCCTAGGAATACTATGAAATTCCCAAACGGCCTTTGTGCCTAGGAATACTATGAAATTTCCAAACGGCCTTTGTGCCTAGGAATACTATGAAATTCCCAAACGGCCTTTGTGCCTAGGAATACTATGAAATTCCCAAACGGCCTTTGTGCCTAGGAATACTAGGAAATTCCCAAACGGCCTTTGTGCCTAGGAATACTGTGAAATTTCCAAACGGCCTTTGTGCCTAGGAATACTGTGAAATTCCCAACATGGCATGTCTAAAAGAGTGCCTAGGAATACTCAAAAGACTTCCAACATATGCAGGTACCAAAAAAGCAAAGGCCAAGCAAAGACGCCAATATGCATCAGACAAAATTGAAGAAGGGTTCTGGCCCATATTACGGAGACGATAAATTACCAAATGGCGAAAACAATAAAGGAAAATCAGCCTGAACAATGTAATATCAGCAACAGGAATGTCCAATACACGAATAAAGAAATGAAGCAGATAAAAATAGCTCACATTACAGAGGCAACACAATGTCAAGCGAAGAAATCAGCAAAGGAAAATCAATCCAATCAATGAAATATCAGTACGACAATGAAAAGATCCGAACACCAGAATAAAGAAATAAAACAAATAGTCCTCGCCCGCATTACGGAGGTAACAAGGTACAACCAACAATAAAGAAATTTATTTAAGAACTACTACATGAGGAGCACGACGGCAATTGACCTAGCTCAAGCTCTTCGTCATCCGTAGCCGTATCCCCATCGGTCTCCGCGCCATCAAAACTCTCCTCAGAAATGAGGGCATCAAAGTTGGTCGTATGAGCACCCACGCATGTCAGCGTCTTAAGCCGTGCAGAGAACTCGGCTCCTTTAGCGATCTCGTGAACATCCGAGGCCGTTTTACGGCGAGCATCGTCGAAAGGAAGCTTACGAGTTTCGATCATAGCCGCAGAAGCATCGTATCTGGATCGGAACAGACGGAAGTACTTCACTAACATATTGGCTTTGGTTACCAACGATTTTAGTTTACCGAAGTATTTTTCCTTTACACGCCAATATCGATCTAAGCGACGCTCCTGAACCTCAATAACATGTTCGGCATGAAGAACATATTCCCGGAAAGAGGACGCCTCGGTTTTTAACTTGGCCCTGAGCCGGGCACACCGATTGAGCAACTTGGCGTATTTGCCCATTAAAACGATGTAAGGCAAATTGGCGTGCACTTCACTAGCCGCACCAGATGAGACCTCGTCCTGGGCAACACCCGAAGGTCCTAACCCCGGACTAACTAGGCATGGAGAGCCAGCCTGGTGCGACGTAGTAGCATGTGCCTATAACAAAAAAAATGGGGGAAGAAGGGAAGAGATGAATATTCGGCCGCAAATAAAGAAAAGACAGGGAAGTCGAAAAACGAAATTTTTTATATACAAGCTACAAATAAAATGACAAAACAAGCTACTCGATCGTTAATCCGATAACCCATCAACAGACACTGATGTCTCTACGGCATCAGCGAAATGAATATCTCGCAGCGAAACAATTTGCGTCCCCAAACGTTCCTGCACGACCGTATCAACCCGGTTAAAGGCAGTCGTGGTTTCAGTTACCCCGGCCATAACATCAACCATGCGTTCTGCCCGGGTAACACCATGCATCCCTTTTACATGCTCGAGCACCTCTAAAGCGCGGGCTCGGGCCCAATACGCTTTGGCAAAGGATAGCAGCAAGTCCGCATCTTCAAAAACAGCCCCTAGAACCAAGTTCAAGCTCGTCACACGGCCTCGGGATTCATCACGAGAACGCCGAAGTGCCCCAAGAAGCTCTTTGGCCTTACCCTTGTTTGCCGTATAGTGGGCGGTCCTTCTATTGAACTTCTCTCCTAAGTCGCGTAATCGAATCGATAAATTTGAAATATGAATATTCAGACCCTCGATTTCCCGACGAGCAGAATTCAGTTCAGAAGTTAGGGACGCGTTATCTTTTTCAAGACCATTTATAACATCGCCTACGCTACGACTAGGCGAGGTCCAGACCACCATGGCAAGGGGTTAACAGGTACCTGACAAGATTTTGTTTTTACATCCTTCAAAAGACGACGACCCACAAACAAGGAAATTAACAAGGAAAGCCAAACCGAAAGAAAACGTAGCACCTATATTATCACTTCCCAAAAGAATATCTTTCTAGTTACAAAAGAGACCCACAATTCGGGTACCAAAAGACTTTACCCTAAGATACAAAGAAAATACTACAAGTAAATGGTCAAGGCTCCACCTGAGGGGATGCGGGTGGGGGAGTCACGACAGCAGCAGACCGAGGAGTCGTTGGAGCCGACCCGGAATGGGGACGGAGCGCCGTCGAGGTAGTATGTCCCGGCAGCCGTGGGAGTTCCTCGTCTCGAAGGTTGGCCCAATCCTGAGGCTTAGGAGGTGCACCTTGCGGACAGGGATAAACCAACTCCGACCACGCCTGGTCCGATAACGGGACCTTTGCAAAGTTTAGAGCCCGAACATGAGCGTAAAAAACGGAGAAGTTAGCCATCATTGCCAACTTTGCCCTTTCCTCCGCTTGCGCCACTTTCAGGGCCGCCACCTCGGATGTTCCGGCCTCTACGTCCTCTGCCATGAGCAAATTATCAGCCTCCAAAAGGTCGTACTTCTCGACCCACTCCTCTTTTTCGGCCCCCAATTTCTCAATTTCCTCGGTCAGGCGTAAGTTGTCTCCCACCAATTTCTCATAATCAGAGGCCAACTTAGCCATCTGGGCTTTCTCCTCGGCCGTTGTTTTGCTTTCGGCCATCAGCTTCTCTTTCTCCGCCTCCAGCTCGGAGACCAACTTCACTTGCTGAGCCTTCTCCTCGGCCATGGCTTTATTTTCGGCCATCAGCTTCTCTTTCTCAGCCTCTAGTGCTGACAGCTGATCCCTTAACACCACGATATCCACAAAAACCTGTATTTAGAAACATTAGACACCAGCCAAAATAAGAGTATCACGACCTATATAACAAAATACGTGCGCAACCTACCCGAAGCGCATCAGTGCTGGCCTGCTCTATAACCGACATTACAGGCCGAGCAGCTATTTTCTCTGCATCCTTGACGACGAGGGGCTTAAGAGCAGTATACCACATCCTCAAGACACGGGGTTGCTCTAACAGTTCACCCCCACACCTATCAATATAACGGGTCATTGCAACTCCATCCACCAACACCTTTTCAGGTCCCACGAGAACCTCATCCTCGTCACCCACCACAACCCCCACGACAATCTCCTTGCCGGCCTCCACCTCCACTTCATCTCTCACGTCCTTCTCTGCATGACCGGTCTCAGGGGCCCTATGCTCGATCACCTCCTCAGTACGGATAGGCGAGCAAACAGGCAGGTCTATCGGGTCTTCGGTACGGATAGGCGAGATGACAGGCAGGGTCATCGTATCCTTGCCCATGTTCACAAGGAGGTTGATATGTCCGAATATGTTGTCGAACGACCCCTGAAACACAAGAATACCCATAGACCGGGCAAGAGCAAGGGTAACCAATGAAGAAGTCAATAACTGAAACAAGATAACATATAAAGCAAAGAACAACAGAGTCCAAAGACAACTATTCACAAAAACAAATACACTTACATCGAAGCTCGCAACAGCCTCCTCGGTGGCATTACCCTGGGAAGAAGCACCCATGCCAACATCGGTAACCCCCTCATTCACCGACGTCTCTGACCCTTTACCCCCTTTGGGGTCCCAGCAACGGTGTCCGACGCTCGACGTTTAGAACGAACAGCCTTCTTTCTTCCCCGAGCAGCGTTTCGAGACTTACAACTTTGAGGAAGTTCTCCTCAGTCTCTGTTGGGATCTCGGGCACAGGATTACCCTTGGTCACTGGACCCGCAGGATAACCCAACAGCATGGCAGCGGTGCGGCTTGCCGGATCCTTCGCCGGACCAGGCCCCCACCAGTTCCAAAGCGCCAAGAGCGCTTCCACATTGGGAGCACCGAGGTTGGGAATATCGGGAGCCGCGGTGACAGGTCCGGGAATCTGATGTCCGGCGCAACCCCACTCTCCGGACGCAATCACAATACCAAGGTTAACCCCCTTGTTGGTGTCCGGCAGACCCGTGACCAGCCGGGAGAATGCGCGCAATGTCTTCAAATACGAGCTACGGCGCTCGAAACTCAAACTGTAGACCCCGAATACATCTTTCAGTTCGATAGGTATCCCGGACAACTCCGACAACCTTTGAATACCGTTCAAAGTACGATAACCATTCAGAGCCAGTTGGGCCGGAGCAATCTGGACGGCCTCAAAGAACGAAGCCACCCACCCAGTCAGTAAAAGGAAGTCGAAGACCCCCAGTAAAAAATGCCGAACAACGTATAACAACTTCGCCGGCAGGAACAAATCCCATCACCTCCTCGTCAGAGACAGGCAGCCGAATGTCAATATCGGCGGGTATTCCGACGAGCCGCTTAAAGTCCTTTTCCACAAATGGGCCAACTTGGGCCAGGCATTGGGCCAGAATTTCCTATCCAAACATCATCAAAACTCCATCAATATACTAACCAAAACATCACCAAAACATTATCAAAACATCATCAAAACACATGACACGATAAATCCCCCCCCCCCCCTAGTTGATGGAAACCCTAAAAGTTTTCCACCAAACCAACAAATATCCTATACAGGAAGAAAAGCCATTACTCAACAACCTAGATAGACATATAGACAACCAAGACCATATATGACCACAACCACAAATCAAATACATATTCTAAGCATAGAGGTATCCAGACAAACAACCCACAAAATACGAAGATACTTACAGTCATGTTCACGAGCAAGCGAGCGAGAACAGCAACAAATCTATCTGCAGTCAGGCGAAACCCTAGATAGAGAGGCAAGAAATTTTTTGGCGGGAAAAATGAACCCTTGAGAGAGAAAATAAGAAATATTTTTTTAGCAAATTACGGGATAAAAACAAAAGAGATTAGTTAGCACAGTTAAAAGGAGTGGAGCCACAGGAAGACTATCTATTACATCTGAGGATAACATCAAAAGACTATCTATTACATGGAGATCTATTACATCAGGAGACAGCGTAGCCAAAGAAGATCGACTATATCAGCAAATCAGGCGAACAGGAGACGCGAAGGAAAGAAGCATAATATATATATATATATATATATATATATATATATATATATATATATATATATATATATATATATATATAAGAGGAACATAAAGAAGAAAAGAGAAATATGAAGAAAACAAACATAAGAAAAGATGGTGAAAAGCAAATGGAGGAAAAGAAGAAGAGTGCAAGAAAACGAAGAAGAGAAGGGGGTGAGACCGAGGATGAAGAAAGAGAAAGGAAAAAAGTAAAAGGAACAAAAGATAAAAGAAAAAGAAAAATGACAAAAACCCTAGAGTGAGTAAGAAGAAAAGAAAAAACAAACATAAGAAGAATATAACAAAAAACCCGAGGGACTCGGGGTTGATTGTTACATCGTAGTGGTGGGGGAAGATGGTGAAAAGAAAAGAAAGAGTATAGAAAGAAGAAGAAATGAAGAAAATCAAAAGAAAAAAAAGGAAAATGGAGAGGTTAGGGGGAGGACGATCGGTATCGATGAGAGGGCCCGGCAGAGACATTCCTATCTCGAAGTGTCGGGTTCCCCCTCAGCAGCTCATTCTCTTCGACTAGAGCCTGACGAGCACGTCGGCAATAATCCATCTCGGACCTTAGCCAAGTTAATTCCCGAACCATCTCGGTATGGTGATAACGCATCACCTTTAACTCCTCCTCAGCATCCTTCAACAGCTTTAGTGCATGGCCATATGAGGCTTCAAAAGCCTCCACTTGCAAAACCAATGCAGATTTGGTGAAAGAACCAGCCATTTTAAGGGCGTTATGGGATAAAATTTTGTATATGATGAAGAGAGGTAAGGGTGAGATTGTGAAGAAATCCATATCTTAAGAAGGTATTTATAGAAAAATTAATGAAGGTTTAGTGTGGGGAAATGCAACCGATTCGTCAAAAGACTCTGGAAAACATGGGTAATTAAAAAGAGGCGCCTGTTGAGAAATTAAAAATGGGGAGTTGCAACCATTCGTTATTAAAAGATGCGTCTGTTAAGAAGAAACGCTTGGATTCACGCCCGTAGTTAAAGAGGGTAAATCCCAAAAAGGTCTTACACGTGTCTCTCTAGGAAAGTGCAACAGTGCTAAGAGATAAATGATAAGATTTGTGCACAGGGCTCGAGAAATCCCCTCAGTCCCTAGATACAAAGATTCAGAAGGTTCAATGGATAAGGTCAAACGCAAGGCCCAAGAAAAAGCATTAATGAGGCCACAAGCGTGCGCAGTCAAAATGAATTGCATTGGGAAAGTAATTCAGATATAAACAAGAAAAAGAAGTTTTTATTGATTGATTAATACTTCATTACAGAAGAGGCAGTCAACATAAAGGAAATACAATAAAAATAATAAAATCATTTCGTAGAAGGGCCTGCTTCGTCGTTCGGCTTCCTCTTAGACCGAGCATACACTTCCTTAAGGACCAGTTTGTAAGCCCTCTTGGAAGCAATATGCCTATTTCTAGAAGCCTCAAGCTCTTTGATCCGAGCACGAGCCCAAATGTTGTCGATCAGAGACCTTTGATATTCACTCTCCATGGCCTCCAAGCGTTCGTCCATCTCAGCAGCTCGGCGAGCCTCCATGGTTAAAGAGGCAACCCTCCTTTCGAGGATACGAGCCTTCCTAACCTCCTCCTCGAGATGGGCAACATATTGGGGAAGGTTGTCACTGCTATTTTCATGAGGAGAAGCCATTTGTTCGTTAATAAAGAATGAATTGCACAAAGAATGTAGGGACAATCCCCTTTTATAGGAAGAAACAAGGGGTAGATCAAAGATCATCTCGAAGAAAGACAAACCCTCGAGCTTCTCAAAGACATTTAATGTCCAATTAGCCACGACTCAAGTCCAATTACGCCATTCAAAAAAGGCATTGGGAAGGTACACAAATAAGAATGAGAACAAGGGATTATTTTATTAATTTCAATAATTCAGTTACAACTTGGTAATGAAACCCAACAGAAAAGAAAGAAAAAAAAACTACAAAAGCAAAACTATCCAGTAGAAGAGCTAGCTTCGACATTGTCAGCCCTCTTCTTTTGCCGAGCATGCATCTCCTTGAAGGCAAGCTTATAGGCCCTTTTAGCCGACTTATGCTTATCCCGAGATGCCTCGAGCCTATCTATTCGATCATATGCCCAATTTCGAGCAGCCATAGTTGCGTGATGGGACGCATCCAGATCAGACAACATTTTCTTGACCTCAAGAAGTTCTCTGGCCATGATAGCAAACTTTTTCTTCGCAATACGAACCCTCTTAAGCTCGCACTCTAAATAAGCAATATAGGCGGAAGAATCGTCAGCAGCAGGACCCTTAGGAGAGGCCATTATATTACCAGAAAAATGTTAAAAGTAATTGATGGATTATGAGAAAGGTGAAGCCCTCTTTTTATTGGACAAATGAAGAAGATCAAAGGTCACCTCAAAAAAAGACTAACCCTGTTGAACTTCCCAAAGCCTTTTATGGCTAACTAACTACAGTTCAAGTCCGATTGAGTCGTACGAGGAGGTATTAAGGAAATAAACAGACAAGAATGAAAATAGGAAATATTTTATTAATATTTTCAATAATGCGATTACAACTGGGTGATGATATCTAATACAAAAGAAATCACAAAGGTAAATTATTCTGAGGAAGAGTCTGCTTCAGCATCACCCGACCCCGGCTTGGACCTATCGTGCAGCTCCTTAAAAGCAAGCTTATAGGCCCTCTTTGCCGCCTTTTCCTTAGCCAGGGAAGCCTCGAGCCTCTTTATACGCTCAAAGGCCCAATCCAGGTCGGCCATCGTCAAGTGATGAGCCGCGTCCATATCAGACATCCTTTTGGTCACGTCCGCCAGCTTCTTTTTCAAGACCCGGGTTTTCTTGACTTCATTCTCTAAATAAGCCACATAATCTGAAGAATTATCTTCAGTAGAATCAGGGGGAGAAGCCATTGAGTCACAAGCAGGGTGGTGATGGAATAAGTAATTGTGGGAAGGGTGTTCTCATTTATAATAAGGTGATTTTTGGAAAGGTCAAGGGTATCCTCGAAGAAAGATATCAAGGGTTATATCAAAGTTAAATGACAAGTTTACAAGTTCCCAAGGCATTACGTGGGTCCCAAGGAGCAGTTAAAAATAGGGACATTTGTCGAATGAAACATAGAGAATAGCTAGACCGAAGTAATCTCTTCGACAAACCAATCATGACTCCCTCGACGTGGAAATCACACCGAGGAAGTCAGGGAGCACTTGATAGAACATAAAAATTGGACCCGAATATTATATTCGGGTATTAATCAGCCCATATATCCTAACGGGGTATCCAATGCTTAATGGGTTATCACACCTTTATTAAAAAGCCCAAGCCCACTTAGCTGGGGACCCATGTCTGAAACATCCCCAGAGATGAAGACATTTGTCAACATCCTAAAAGACATAGTTGCCTATAAATAGCCAACTATTCCCCCCTAAAGAAGGAACAGAAAAACTATCCAAAAAATATAGAGAGAAGTAGAGAAAAGAGAGAAATTAGTCAAAGCTTATTACGCCAAGAAACAAACCGAGCAGAAAAAGAGCCGAGTACCGAAGAAGAAGGAAAAAGACTAAGATGAGAGATCAAGTAGTTAAATCGAGCATAATTGTTAGAAGGAAATTGTAATCCGAACAAGGGCAATTGCCGAATAGTAATAAAGATCAAGAAGTGTTCATCGTTTATTATATAGTTAATATTATATCATTGTTGAAAAACCTAACGCAACCGACCAAAGTTATGGTTTTATCAACTTCATTAACACTACCAGCTTACTGAGCATTGAACAAGGAGAGGGAAGGTAATCGGGAAACCGGGTAAAAAGATTAAGGATGGAAAGCGGAATACTATCTCGTGTTACGGTTACGAATTGAGATAAGCCGGTGGAATTTAAGTGTTTATATGTCCCATTTTGTTTGTAAAAAGTATGGAAACGCTAAAATAAAGTAGTTGCCAACTAAGATCAAAACGAGCAAATATTTAATTTTCTATATCCAGATCGAAATAGAAGTTACGCATAGTCTAGGTTTTGCACCTTCATGTGCAAATAGTGCGACTTTTTCGATCATACCATGCTAAACATAAAGTTAGATAATAACTAAATAGAATATCTTCTTACCTAATACACCCTTAGCAAGACTGAGTACTTAAATTTGTCGTTGATACCTTCCTGCACCATCTATAAAGAAATGACCCTAGCACATAAATTTTTTACATAACTAATTTGATTGCAATCTTTTACTTAAAAAGAAGCATACAATTTGAAAATTGGTCACGCCTTTTTTGGGATAAGGGGTGCCAGACTATACAGTGGGTATAGTCTGGAAAACTATCCCTGTATCACCATTGGATCCTTACAGTCTGTGGACCCCACTGTTGATCCAATGGTGATACAGATGAGAGTTTTCCAGACTATACACACTGTATAGTCTGGCTCCCCCTCTTGCCTTTTTTGCCACTCTCTGTCCAATTCTGACTGATTGTTTTGTTCTTAAAGGTATCCCCAGATAGATGGGGGAGTCTCTTTTGAGGTGTCAAATCACTCAAATGAGACTCCAAATTACTCAAATGAGGACCTGGTTAAAAAACAGGTCCACGTCACATCTTATTTTTATTTATTTTTTCAATTCATTCCACTCAATTTCATTACAAAATAAATAACTCTAATACCACTTCATTACAGCTCATTACACTTCATTTATATATAAAATAAATAAATTTATCCACTCCATGACAAAATAAATAAAAAATTTATATCAAAAAAATTATAGGTAACACCTAAAACCTAGGGGTTCTAGTTGGTTAATTACTCCTCATTCAATTCAATGAGATATGTGATTTTATTAGTTTTCGGCTGAAGACAAAATGGAAGAAACAGAATACACATAATGAACTGGGTTTCCCGCTGAAGAAATCACCGAAGAAAATAATGACGTGTATGGTTTTTGGAGATAATTTAATTATTTACTCGGAAGTAACAAAATTAATAAATAAAAAAGTGCAAAATATAAATTACTTGAAAGTGATAACTTGATATAATATTTTAAAATATTTACTCGGAGGTAGAATGAATTGGTGTTAGAGTTATTTATTTTGTAATGGAATGGAGTTGAAATCACGGACGTACTATTTGAAATCAAATCAAATACGAATTTAAAAAATCACGGACGTACTATTTGAAATCACGGAAGAAAATAATGACGTGTATGGTTTTTGGAGACAATTTAATTATTTACTCGAAAGTAACAAAATTAATAAATAAAAAAGTGCAAAATATAAATTACTTGAAAGTGTTAACTTGATATAATATTATGATTATAAAATATTTTAATTTTGTATTTAGTTTGAGTGGAAAAAAAAGCAGAGGAATGTATTAATTAATAGTGTAATAGAGTGGGTAAATTTATTTATTTTGTATATAAATGAAGTGTAATGAGCTGTAATGAAGTGGTATTAGAGTTATTTATTTTGTAATGAAATTGACTGAAATGAATTAAAAAAATAAATAAAAATAAGATGTGACGTGGAGCTGATTTTTAACCAGATCTTCATTTGAGTAATTTGGAGTTCATTTGAGACCCAGATAGATCCATCATCATCATCCACTTCATTATCTGAAAGTAGAAAAAGTAGAGACCGTTAAATGAGCATTCCTACATAATTTAAATGAAGAGGATAATCAAAGTCATTTTCAACAACTTTCGATGACACTGGAGAATGGAATATTTTTACTTTAACAATATATATATATATATATATATATATATGGAAATGTTATAGGAATATCATGAAAAACATCAAACTAGACCCTTTTTCGTAAAAACGCTCCAAATCAAGATTTGGTTAATGCAAATCTCAATAGTTTCACGACGGGAACACAAATATGCATTTTTTTTTTCCGAGATGTATAATGACATGTTTTCGAAATTATGGTAAAATTTAAAAATTCAAAACATGTCATTATACATCTCAGAAAAAAAAACAAGACTCATATTTGTGTTCCCGTCGTGAAACCGTGGAGATTTGCATTAACCAAATCTTGATTTGGAGCGTTTTTACGAAAAAGTGTCTAGTTGGATATTTTTCATAATGTTCATATATATATATATATATATATATATATATATATATATATATATATATATACATATGTATGCCTTATAATTAGTCAAAATCAACATCACAACTGCAAGATACATAAGTTTCTTAAAAATAAAATTTAAGTGTCAAGAAGAAGTTGGGTGCGTTCATTTCGTCATTATACTTAAAAATGAAAGCTAAAACAACATAAAAGGTACGATTCTCAATATATATGCATCAAGAACTTAATAAAAAATTGAGTGTTCAACACGTGCATATCTCTCATCAATATGTTGACACAGATATTTTTGGTTATGGAAAAAAAGCAGAAAAGAATGTATGAGCATTGAATCTATTTTTTGAACACTATATGTACTTTCAAATCAACACAATGTACTTTCAAGTTAATATACTTTCAATTGAACCTTATGTATGTATATTCAAAGGAACACTATGTATTTCAACTAAATCCCATGTACTTTCAATTATTTTTATGTTGATTTTTTTTTATTATTAAAATGTATTTATTGGTGAAAACCCGTGTTTTAAATCGATTAAACATTTTGTTGACCAAAAATCTGCTCCTTAGATAAACAAAAATGTTCTCATGTGGAAAATGTTATTTTATGGTGAAAAACCCGCATTTCTCATGAGTAAAATCACTTTTTAATGAAAAACCGTTTCTTGACATTTTTTTTTATGAAAAGTCGATTTTTGTGAAAAAATGTTTTATTTATGAAAAATTTCGGCTTTTCTTTTTCTTTTTTTGCATTTTTCTTATTTTAGTAATTTTGTTATATGTATATATTTTGTTTTCCATTATGTAATTTATTTTTTCAATTTCTAGAGAAAGAAATAAAAAACCATGGGACTTTGACTTAAAGATATAAATTACTACAAAAAAAAAAGTGTTTTGTTTCCCAATTGAGGAGCAAAGCCTTGAAAAAGGAGGGAAAGAAAAAGAGCCCATAAACCCTACAAAAGCTTTTGCTTACAAATTTTTGATATTGTATATATATAGAAATACAAATTCTGATCCTTTATTTAGCAATTTAAGGGCTTTTATTTATTTAAACAAAACCCAATGGCAAGGCTCCTTCAAAACGCCTCTTTCCTTACACGCTCTCTCTTTTCTCCTCAGGTTTCATTTTTATATTCAACTTATAATTTCTATTTATTTAGAATACAAACTGGGTATTATAATGCTAGGCTTAGTTTTAATTTTAAGACCCCCCCTGTTTGGTTGCTGAGCTTAAGCTCATGTTTAGTACCGAGCTTTTCTGGATGTTTTGGATGAATAAGCTGAAAGCCTTTTGGGCCTGTTTGACATCAGTTTTTTTTTTACTGTCAAAAAGCTGCTTAAGAAGAGCAGTGGCAAAGAAATTGCGTCAAACAGGCTGCATTGTAGTTTGACATTACGTTAGCTTTTTAATTTAGTGGCTTATAGCTAATTCTACTTTTTTGTCAGTTTTTTACTCATAAAAGTTCAATTTTAGTCGGTTCGCCAGCTAAAGAACCGAGCTTTTCTGGCTGTTTTGGATAAAAAAGCTGAAAGTTTTAAGGCCCTATTTGGCATACGCTTTTTTTTTTTGTCAAAAAGCTGCTTAAGAAGAGCAGTGGAAAAAAATGCGTCAAAAAAGCTGCATTGCAGTTTAACATCACCTTAGCTTTTTTACTTATACGTGGCTTATAACTGATTCTAATAAATTTTCAGTTTTTTTACTAACTTATAATTTCTAACTATGTAGTCATGTAGAATTCAAAACTGGGTATAATTATGCTAAGCTTAGTTTTAATACTTAGGTCCTGTTTGGTTGCTGAGCTTAAGCTCAAGTTTAGTCCGTTTGCCAGCTAAAGAACCGAGCTTTTTGTGGCTGTTTAAGATAAAGAAGCTGAAATCTTGTAAGACCCGTTTGGCATCAGCTTTTTTTCTGTTAAAAGGCTTCTTAGGAAGACCAGTGGCAAAAAAAATGCGTCAAAAAGGCTGCATTGTAGTTTGACATCACCTTAGCTTTTTTTTACTTATAAGTGACTTATAACTATTTCTAATAATTTGTCAGTTTTTTACTAACTTATATAAAATTCTAACTATGTAGAATGCAAACTGGGTATAATGATGCTAAGCTTAGTTTTAATACTTAGACCCTGTTTGGTTGCTCAGCTTAATCTCAAGTTTAGTCGGTTGGCCAGCTAAAGAACCGAGCTTTTCTGGCTGGATTCGATAAAGAAGCTGAAAGCTTTTAGGTATTTGGCATCAGTTTTTTTGGTCAAAAAACTGCTTAAGAAGAGCAGTGGAGAAAAATTGTGTCAAACAGGCTGCATTATAGTTTGACATTACCTTAGCTTTTTTTTTACTTATAAGTGGCTTATAACTAATTCTAATAAAGTTTCAGTTTTTTACTAACTTATATCAAATTCTAACTATGTAGAATGCAAATTGGGTATAATAATGTTAAGCTTAGTTTTAATACCTAGACCCTGTTTGGTTGCTGAACTTAATCTCAAGTTTAGTCGGTTGGCCAGCCAAAGAACCTAGTTTTTCTGGCTGTTTTAAGTAAAGATGCTGAAAGCTTTTAGGGCCTGTTTGGCATATGCTTTTTTTGTGTGTCAAAAAGCTGCTTAAGAAGAGCAGTGGAAAATAAGCTTGCTTTGCATTGTGGTTTGATATCATAGTAGCTTTTTTACTTATAGGTGGCTTATAACTAATTTTACAAATTTGTCATTTTTTACTCATACGTGAATTTTGAAATCCAGCTTATTTGTCTAAAATCTGCAGGCCAACAGGCCCTGATGTTTTGCTTCTCGAATTTGGAGTATAGTTTTTGGCTTGTTTGGTTGTAGAGTTAACGGAAAAAGCTGGCTTAGTTTAAGGCTTGTTGAGAATATTATGAGATTAAGCTTTTATGACTAGGATTATATTTTATCTTATATTGATTTGATTTTATTGATTTCGTTAGTATTTGATATAGAAAGATTTGATTCTGGTTCTGTCATTATCTCATTGTAACTATATACACAGGAGTATAGCTTCTCAATTATTTATCAATGAGAAATCTTTCTTTCTTTTATATTCTTTCACATGTTATTAGAGCCTACCGTTCTTAGGGCTTAAATTCAACTTTACTTCACCGGCGGGTGGCGTTCATGCCGCCCGCCGGACTACAAGACCTCATATCTATCTTTGTTTTCCCCCCCTCCTATTACTTATCTGTTTTCACCCGAAATAATAATAAAAAAAGGCTAATCCATGCCTCCCGTTACTATCGTTCTGTTATATTTCGTCCTCGCCTCTTGACCTTCCTTTTTTCTATATGGTAAAGTATTGATCCATTTTGTTGCCCATTTGATATATGGGGTTTCTTGGGAATTGGTTGATTGCCATTCCACTTTGTTGCTTCACTATTGAAGATTGAAGCTTTTGTCTCGGGATTTAATATTTACCGTTTTGGGTTGGTTATAAGTATTGGATTGTTCAGAAGTATGTTTGTTGTTGAAGATTGTGGTGATCAAGAAATCGAGTTTCAAGATGAATATGACGTCCATCTTGAGGGGGGCTGTTGAGAATATTACGAGATTAAGCTTTTATGACTAGGATTATATTTTATCTTACATTGATTTGATTTTATTGATTTCGTTAGTATTTGATATAGAAAGTTTGATTCTGGTTCTGTCATTATCTCATTGTAACTATATATACAGGAGTATAGCTCCTCAATTATTTATCAATGAGAAATCTTTCTTTCTTTTATATTCTTTCACAAGGCTAAGTTAAAACATGGTTTTATCCATCTTAAAACTGTATTCTTTCTGAGGAAATAAATTAAAGAAGCCATTTTTAAGCTGAATTACGAATAGTCGCTACAGCTTATGACCAAAAAAGCATAGAAGCTTAATAATTTTGTATCATCACTTCCATTATTGTTATAGATTAAAGAATTTATAGCAATTTGAAGTCAAGATATAAATGACAATAGATGGTAGGTATTTCAGTAACGTGGTAGAATCTAGATAAAAAGGCTCACAGGGACGTGTTTGGTTGAAACTTTTTCTGATCATTGTTTATTAGGTTATTAGTTGTTTCAGTTTGAGTTAGCACTTTCCTGCTATTTTTTTTATCTATGAACCTAGCTATTTTTGCTGAAGGGTGTTTGTATGTGTTTGCCATAAGACCCAAAAGATTTTCTTCGCTTCCAAAACTACCTATTTGACAAGAAGGGCGTGCTTGGTTGCATACTTGGCTACAAGTTGCTACTGATGTTGTGCTTGGTTGTAACTTGTAACCCTCTACGCTCATTTTTTGGCCTAACGTTTGGGCAAATTTTGTTATGGATAAAACATGGCTTCAAATGTTGATCCTGATAGTATGTTTTTCCTTCTTAATCTACCCTGATAGTATAGTTTTGTTTGGCAGGTTCATAGTAAAGGATTATTAGCAACATCTGTTGGAGTATGTAATTTTGCCACAAAAGGTATTTTTAAATTCAAAACTACTTCTCCTTTTTGTTTATCCCATTGACTGATTTTCTTTCTTGCTCAACTAGCTCCCAAAGCCATCCACTTACCAGCTGCATTGGCATTCTACCATTTCTCTGTATAGCCATAATCTGATGCTTAGGAAATAGGAAGTCCCTGTAATTTTGTATGTTAATTTTTATTTTGCTATATTATGGTAGAACTATAATTTATTTAAAAGGAAGTTGAACATTATCTGTGAAAACATAACAAATGTCCAGAATACTGTTTATTAAATATCCTCAATCTTTCTTTCACTTTGGTCAAATACTGTCAAATTAATTTGAAATATTACATAATTAATTAGAATGCATTTCAACAATCTGACAGTGCAAATCATTTGATAAACTTATATACATATGGATAAGTCGAGTAAATACATATAGATTAGATACACACACTACCTACTTACTGATGATTGTACTGCATAATATTGATACAAATCATCGACAATTACTCTGCCTGATTTTAAACCAAAAATTGAATATATTGTCCCAATTTAGAAGCACTACAAAATTTATGAAACAAGGGCTTATTTCTTTGTTGCTACTAGTTTGAAAGAAACTAGCTTTCACTAACTAAGAAAGAAGTTACGTATTTTGAGCTTCAATCTTCTACTCCTAAGTTTTTTAGGCAAATAAAGGGAAGCATCTGAGTTTAAGTGTTTAACGGCCGGACTATACCATATGTGCCATCTTAAAATACTAGTAGGTCCAAGGAATTGTTGTTATAAGCTCTATCCAAATAAGCCAGGAATGATATAAAATATAGATACACACACACAAAAAAAAACACGAAATAGAAATGTAGAGATAGAGAGTTGTACCTCAGTTTCGATTGCCAACAAGACTACAAGTTGAATGGGTCTCCCACCTTGATTTTGTCCAATGTGTGTGTGTGTGTATATACAGAGAGAGAGAGAGAGAGAGAGAGAGAGAGAGAGATAGTTAGATAGCGTTTCCAAGGACTCATGCATCTCGAATTGTTCATTTGAAGGTAAAAAGAAATTAAAATCAGATGGAAGCGATCCCAGTGAAGAGACTTTGTCGAAAAGGGAGGTGGCTTTGCAACAAGCGTTGGACCAGATCACAACCTCGTTCGGAAAAGGATCTATTATGTGGTTGGGACGCTCTGTTGCTGATAAACAAGTTCCTGTTATATCCACTGGATCATTTGCATTAGATATAGCTTTGGGAATTGGTGGACTTCCAAAGGTATGTGTACGCCTTTAGAGTATTATAAGGGCTTGTCTGTTTATGTTTTACGTTATAGCTTATTCTGGACTGAAATCCTTTGAACTTATGGGAAGAAAAGATTGTGTACTAGCATGTTTCAAGTATAGCTTTTGGCCTAGTTTGCTTTGCAGCTTAAAACTGAGTCTTTTGCTTTGTCTTCTCAATGCTAGGCTGTATTTTGTTGACCAGTTTATAAAAAGCTGAGTTTTTCTGGATACTAGGCCTGAAAAGGCAGAAGTTGTAAGGTGGATAATCCCAGTTTTTCTAAACAACACATAATATAGCTTATTTGCTTAAAAAGCTGATGCGGAACATTCCCAAATTGTTTACAAACCGATATCTTCGACCTGTTTACGTCTTTGGAATTTTAATGCGTTTTCTTTTCTTGGGACATTTATGGTTCTCTTGTACATACTGTTAGGGAAGGTGCTCTAATACACATAACTTGGAAGGGTTTATTATGATAATTCTCCATCTAGTGTCACCCATTTTCTTGTGCCGTCTTTTAAAGATTACTAAATTTATTTTGCTTCAGCTCATCAACAAGTTACTTTATTTGCTAAAAAAAGAAAGGATAGTTTGTTGGGGGCCTTATGTACCATCCTTATTGTTCAAGTTGAATATGCAATGCATGACCTCTGTCTATGTGGTATCAAATATCACAACATACAATGGCAGAAAGTGAATACCGTTTTAATATTCGACTTATGACAATCTAAAGATTAAAAGAAGGAAAATAATATCTTGTTAATGTTTCAGGGAAGAGTTATCGAGATTTATGGTCCAGAAGCCTCTGGGAAAACTACCCTTGCTTTGCACGTGATTGCTGAATCACAAAAGCAAGGAGGTAAGTGTAAGAAAGTCTTTGAAAGATTTATTTATTTGTTTTCGCCTGTCCACGAAGTAAATCACATCTATAATAACGGCCAGCTAGACTTTTATTATTTGTAATGTTTAATCTTTAGGTAGATTTAAATTAATCATTCTGTGTTAAATAAAGCTTTGTTAAAGTTTAGTGCCTGCACTGGCGTTTATTCAATATAGTACCTTAGACTACTTTTTTTTATCAATTTAGTACAAATCCGTTTAGTTAATAGATTGAGAGAACCTTCAAATAATATTAAAAATTGCCGAAAGCAATTTACATTCAAAATATAACCCAAACCCCAACTGTTGGATTTGCTATAAAATACCGAAAACTGTAACTCAAGTTGCAAAACGGAAATTTGATAGTGCAAGGTACTAAGTTTGAATACATGTGATAGTACATGTCACTAAACTATAACAGCTCATACCACTTTCCCCCCTCCATATCTGGTCTCACATTTCTTGTTGATGTTCTTTTTATAGTTAATTGTTTGAGCCGTAAAAGTGGTCATCTAGGTGGGTCAACTGTGTAAAAAGATAGAAAAAATAAAATGAAAAAATGATAAGAAAATCAACTAATAATTGATTTCATGATTCTACTTTGCAGGCTGCTGTGTTTTTGTTGATGCTGAACATGCTCTAGATCCATCACTTGCTCAGTCTATAGGTGTAAATACAGACAATTTGCTTTTGTCACAACCTGATAGTGGTGAACAAGCTCTTAGTCTCGTTGATACCCTAATACGTAGTGGTTCGGTTGATGTTGTTGTAGTGGACAGTGTAAGTACCCAAGTAAAGGCGTTAGTTATCCTTTAAGTGGTGCTTTAACAGGTCATTATAGTTGCTCTATAATATTCTAAATATTGATGATCTTTCCATTAAGTGACATATTTTTGACTTGTTTCCCTTAACAACTAGTCTGAAATCCTCTCACTTTCAGTGGTATTGCATATCCAAAATTAGTTTATTGAAGTGTATGCTCATCAAAAATAAATTTTGTACTAAACAGTAAATCGGTGGGGTGGGCCCATCAAAAATCAATTTGTTGAATAAATGGGGAAAATATTTATTGTGACTAAGCAGGATTTAGGCCCATAATGTCACTTAATGGTAATTTTCTATATATTTTAAGACTGGACTCATGTTCTTAACAAACAACCTCCCTACTCATGTATTAATGCTCATAGGTGCAAGACCTTTTTGTAATTTTTCCTAAAGGACGTCCTTTTTTTGTTTCTATGTAACAGGTTGCTGCACTTGTGCCGAAAGGCGAGCTTGATGGAGAGATGGGCGATGCACACATGGCAATGCAAGCCAGATTGATGAGTCAGGCTCTTCGAAAACTAAGCCATTCTTTGTCCTTATCACAAACCATACTGATATTCATCAACCAGGTAGGTATAAAGTCTGCTCTCATAATTTCACTATTTGCTTACAAAATGGCTCTTTTATGGTTTTACATTCTTTCCTCCACCCTTTTGCCTCCATAATTCAGTAAATTTTGAACCTTGCAAGATAACTGAGATTAGGTAGGTGACTATGTTTAGGCATTCTTTGGTTGCAGTTGTTAAGTTCTTTTTTTTTTTTTTTGCTTTTTTGTTTAGAATCTGGACTACAATTGGTTGACCAGCTAAAAATAGAGCTTTTTTTGTTGCCTCAAATAGCTACAAGCTTTAAGCTTGATTACCCTGACCTTTGCCAAAATCCCGAGTACTCCAGCTATTTTGCTTAAGCTGTGCAACCAAACAAGCAAAGTGTCCTATGATTATGCTAAGATTGTAGCAGTATGCCAGTATTTGTGTAAAATGCATATAACAAGCAACTAAACATATTGCTTGGTTTTCTTCTGTTGACTAGTTCATTCTGGTCTTAACCAAAAAATTTGCTTTATTGGTTGATTAAGCAGTTTAGTTACATATAAGCAAATTCCAGTAATAGCCCTTGGAAATAGCTTTTTCTGATCCTGTGAAATTTATTGCTCTATTGTTTAGGTGAGGGCAAAGCTGTCTACCTTTGGTGGATTTGGTGGTCCCTCTGAAGTTACATGTGGTGGCAATGCATTGAAGTTTTACGCCTCTATTCGGTTAAACGTTAGGAGAATTGGATTCGTAAAGAAAGGAGAGGAGGTACTCATGATCTGCAACTTTTTCTGGCTCTAAGCAATGTACTTTATAATAAATTGCTTGTAGATTTTGATTCACGTTCTGAGTGAAAACATCCTACGAGAAAGTAGTGACTAAGAGTTTGATAGATGTTTCTATGCACATTTATTGTAAATATGTTGTGCTCTCGCACATGGGCTAGACCCACTATTTGCTATGAATATACTCCTTATTTTCTTCTTAAATTGGGATTTGGGCTCTCGGTCTCTTAAATCGTTGACTACGAATGATAACAGAATCATAGAGATGGTCATTGTTCCACTATTTCGTTACCTTGCAGCCAAATTGGGGTTTCAAAATATAAGCTTTGATGGTTTATGACTGGGACAATTTATTATAGTTTTTACATCCAAGTTTCTCGCATGATCTCTTTTTTGCTTCTAGTGTTCTCATTATGTTCCATCAGTACCCTTTTGTCAAAATTACGAAGGGAGATTTTAGCTCCCTACTTGTTAACCACTCCCCTAAACTTTCAAATAGTTTTAAGGACTTAGAACTGGTGGTAGAGGGAGAAGTAGTTGGAAAATGCAACAAGCTCTTTACATGCTTTCTTTTTATCTATAGGAGATGTTGTTTACACAGATCTTAACTCAGTTCTGTATACAGATTTGTGAGTTGGTACACAGATCCTTACACATTGACTAGTCAATGTTATCTGGGGTCCAACGCCACCTTACAGATTCTCCGTTTTGTTCATAGTGTTGCTGTTACATAAAAAGTTAATTTCTATTTGCTCAAAGGACAGAATTCTGATTTTGATTTTGTTGCAGACTATTGGGAGCCAAGTTTTAGTCAAGATTGTGAAGAACAAGCTTGCACCTCCATTTAGAACAGCTCAGTTTGAACTCGAGTTTGGTAAAGGTATATGCACTGAATCTGAACTGATCGAGTTAGGTACCAAACACAAGTTAATTACCAAGGCCGGAGGTGGAAATTACGGTATGAACGATATGCGTTTCCGTGGAAAAGACAATTTTAAAAAATATCTCGCTGATAATCCCCATGAGAAAGAGGAGCTTATAGTTCAGCTAAAGCAAAAGCTAGCTAACCCCGAGGGAGAAAAAAGGGAGGACGAAAATGAGAGTACAAATGGAGATGAGATTGTATCACCGGATTCCACGGATGAGGAAACCATGTCTGCTGTTGAGGCTTGAAAGAGTAACCAAAATCGAAAACAGTAATGTGCACAGATATGTGAAGTGGCAGTGGATTTACAGACCCACAGTGCATTGTCAATTCACTAGTCTGTGCCTGTGTACACAATATTTTCTGATTGGAAACGGATTGATGGGGTAGGACTAGGAGAGAAGATTTTTGGCTGGAAAAAGGAAAACGATACTTCTCGACTCCATGTAGTATTGTTACAGATGCCTAAAGTGTAATTTAGTTTTCATTTTCCTATTTTGTGCCGAGTCGAACTATTTTTGAGCTCGAGTATCGTGTTCATTCATGCATTGCTAGTTTCCAGGATGACTTTCTTTTGGCATAATTTTGTGAACACGAGCTTAGTTTCGGATTTGCTGTAGAGAAGGAACAGTAGAAAAATGCAGGGCCCTTATTTTGTTAGCTTCAAGCACTTTATGGCATATTGTCAAATTGTTCCTCTCTATTTAAGTTATATATGATAATATGAAGATTAGCATGATTTAATTTATCGTTTATTTTGTTTTCCTTCAAATTTGTTTTCGCTTATTGTTTCCATAAAATTCTTCTGGACATGGAATGTCATCTCTCTAGAAACACATTATAACTCTAATGTTTGAAGTCTCATTGAATAGTGTGAATTTGTATAGAATTTTTTTAGAATTATATAAATGCTATTGATTGACAGACGACATACCCAATTTTAGAACACTGTATATACACGATCTGAGTAATTTGGCTTTTTCATTGCATCAAATCAATAATTTACCACCGAGCTATATCCATTCAAATGGCTTTCACGGCACAAATCTTATAATTAAACAAAATAAGGCACTACAAGTTATGTAACCACATGAGTGTTGATTACAATAATGGACAGATTGGTAAAACATAACCTACTTCGGATATAAGATAATTCAAGAGAACATTAAAGATTTTACAAACAATTCATAAATTCCCAATCATCAGTCCGTCACAACAACAAAAATTGATTCATCAGCTACAAAATAAGACCAGAGAAGTTTCTGCATACAGTTCTCCAAAATATTGTAACCTTCAAGATAGTTTAGCCAGACTTCGAGGATTTGCTTAACAAACTCCGTGCTCTTAAAAGGTACTGAAAAAATGAGTAGATGTCAAAAAAAGAAGAAGAGAGTAATCAACATGTTTATAAAAACAAAAGTAAGTTCTGCCAAGATAGTGATTATTGGTTTGCTTAATGTCCTTCCCTCTGACAAATATATGCAATTTAGAAAGAAAAAGGAGATATTTGGCGCTAATAATTGAGAATTGAAACATTCATTCTCAACGTTATTTGATACATATTGTTGTCTTCAGGGATAAAAACTTAAAAATAAGAAACATAAGAAAAAGCTAATCACAAGCAGCAGCTAAGAAGCATAGTCTACCAAGACAGGAAAAAAAAGTATTTGTTGAAATCCAAATATCAGGGGACAGGAAGAAGAGTATTGGAAGCAAAACGAAAGATCGTACATTTTATCTGTCCTTTCTTCATCGGCCTTCTCACTCCACTTGCCTAAAGCACCAACTTGAAGCCTACAGATAGAAACTGATCTTGGAAAGAAACAAATGATATGTGAGATAAAGAAGACAATTTAGCAAAGAAATAAATAAAATCAACAGTTCACTCTCAAGTTGAAAAGGCAATCAATAACACACGAAGAAAAATAAACTAATTGAAGAAATTGCTACATATATCTTCCCTTTGTGTATATGGTATTTAAATCAAGTTTCTTCTTAATTGATACTTTAAAAGCACCAGTTGGCACCATAAACTAATGTTGTTGCCAAACACTTAAACAATGATCTATATGTTCTCCAGGCGTAAGAGATATCAAGGGAAATTTGATTGATATATAAAATAACAAGTGTGAGACATATTTGAATTGCATCCAAATGTCAATGAGGATTTTTTGAGTTTTACAAATCAAACCAGAAAGCAAAAGAAGAACACAGGGGTATTTAAGTCGTCTTATCGATACAAGTCAAGTTACAAGCTGATGGATAAAAAGTTGAACAGTGACAATGGGGAATAAAGTTTCTGGAGTAAGATTAACAAACAGCCGTATATTAGTGATTAACTATTGTTTAAAAGTAAACGGTCGACATACTTTTTCAGGGAATTACCACCTGCTATAAATATACTAAAATATAGAAATGGAAAGGGTATGCATAATTACCTTTTCTTCCCACTCTTTTTTCGCTTCTTCTTTCTCTCCACCTTGCTTCTCATCATCGCGAGCTTTCTTGCCGGGAGAAACAAGGCTTTCAAAGTAAATTCTTGCATGGAAAAACTTGGAAAGTCCACGAACATGAAGAAACTTAAATGTCTTTTTTTCTAGATCATACAACACAAGCTTTTCGGGGTTAACCATCAGTAGTACTTCATCACCACTCTCTGAATAGGCCAAAGGATTCATATGGTCGACAATTCCAACAATTCCTGGATCTGAAAAAGTGAAAAGTTTGGTCCACACTCCCTCACACAATAATCCTTCATAGCCCACACATCAACAACACCAGCCTTAAAGTAAGTACACACAACAGACAAACCACCACCCAATTCGGAAACTAACAATTCCGGAATCTCATCAGGGTGGAGATCGGGCAGTGTAACTTTCCTATGATTTTCCGTCACGAGATCAAATGCAGCTATAAAATGACTAAAAGGTCCCATGTTACCCTCATGCATTCCCGGAACCCAGTGTAACGCGCCACATGCTAATGCACCTGGCACTTGCTTATCCCTAAAAACTTACTCCGGATAATCATTAATAATCCTCCACTAACCCGACCTCAAGCTGTAAACTTTGGTTTCCGTATCAAAAGAGCAATCTTCTAGAAACAGATACTGGATTAATAACACCACCTTGTAATCATCCGATACACTATCATACCCAAACCCATGCACTAATATAAAGCGTTCAGTGTTCGGGTTCACATGAATCACATCAAGCAAAGAGGACGTAATGGATGGTAACTTTACATGTTTTTTGGTAGCGGGATTCCATATAACTATGGGATTAGCATACATTACACATAACAAACCGTTACAAGAGCCTAAAAGATGGTTTATAGGCTGTTTTGTGTTTAAAAGGTGGACGATTTTTACAGCTTGGTCAAGTGAGTACATGCATACCGAGTAAAGATTGGAATCACTTTCGAATACTAGATTTTTATTAGTTTTGCTTTTGATTGAGTGGTTGGGATGCTGTTTTACGAAGTTGGTGTCGATTAGGGCGCGAAAGTGTTTCGAAACGCACCTGAAACGGAGTAGCGGCTTCACTGGAAGACGAGTTATTATTCTTTCAATCAAATCATTCGTTAACTCCACCATTTCCTGACCTTCTTTAAAGACCATGTGCCAAAATGTAAGGCAATGACGTTAAAAAAAACGCATTTTCATTACTGAAAATAACTTAAACACAGATAAAGTGGCAGATTGATAAATGTTACTGAAATTTGATGTTGATTTCCATATTTTCATTCATTACTGATAACGTTCAATCATACTCAATTCACGGTGCACCCTTTTAGAAGAAAGAATTTCGATAAAATTTTACTAAATAGTTTCTAAAGCAAATACCAAAAGGAACAATTCAAAACTATAAGAATGAGAACTTCTGTTCAAAAAATAATCACCGTTGATTTACCGAAACAAATTTTGATAACAAAGCATGAATACAAATTGAGAATGATCTAACAAATTACTTGTTTTCCGGGTTTTTATGGTTTTTATAGCCTGAATTGTTGGTGTTTTGTCGATTAGTACACCGAATTCTAATTTTTCTTATTTAGTACCCTGAATTCAAGTTTTTTTTTCTATTTCGTTTATTTTGATACCTTGAATTCTCAAATATTTATTATTTAATATACCCAGAATTAATAGTATATACTTGAACACTGTTTTAAATTAAAATTGGAATTCTATCAAACAGTTGACATGCACTTGAGTAATGAAGTGACCCTTTTTAAATATAATAAATAAATAAAATACATTCAACACCAAGTTAAAATGGGAAACATAAAAATAATGGGTGTGAGTAATTTCATCAAAACCCATAATTGTTTTTTAAACAAATATATACAACAACGGTTTAAATAGCAGAAATCATACCTTATTTTAGTGATAGACGATAGGGGTATTTTCGGAATAGCTAAATATTATAATTATATTGATTTATTTTTTTATTTTTTATTTTTTGGTACATCGGAATATATTGTATTTTTCATTTTTTTTTCAATATGGGGGTGTTTTAGCCCATTTAAGCTCGTACCTAGATCCTTCGCTGCCCTCGAGAGTTTTTTGTTCCGTCAGGACCGTCACACCGGCCATTGTTGTTAAAGGAGAGCTTAAGAGCCTAGTAGATTAAGCGAGATTAAGCAGATTAAGTGGCGATTAGACAGAATTCGGCTCCAGGCGACCTATTTTTGCCCAGAATCCGCCTTGCGTATTTTAGAACATTGCACCGACCACATTGTGTTGAATAACCGTTTTGACGTTGTTTATGGATATACTGATTTTTAACACGACAAAGTTTACTGATAGGACATAAAAATTGGACCCGAATATTCTATTCGGGTAATAATCAATCCACTTTATAAATGGGTATCCAACGCTTAAATGGGTCATCACATGCCTTTTCATCATAGAATAAGATTGTGATTATCAAAAGCCCAAGTCCACTTAACTAGGGACCCATACCTGAAAAACCCCATGAGATGAAGACATTTGTCAACATCCTAGAAGGCTTAGTTGCCTATAAATAGCCAACTACCCCTCCTAGAACGCCCCCCGAAAAAATCTATTCAAAAATATAGAGAGAAGTTGAGAAAAGAGAAAAACTAGTCAAAGCTTATCCAGTGAAGAAACAAACCGAACAGAGAAAGAGTCGAGCATCGAAGAAGAAGGAGAACGACCAAGATAAGAGTTCAAACAGTTAAATCGAGCGCAATTGTAGTAAGTTAATAATAATCCGAGCAAGTGTAACAATCCGAACAAGTGTAATGACCTGATCAATAATAAAGACCAAGAAGTGTTCATTACTTACAACTAATTTATCATTATTTTATTGTTGAAAAGTCTAACGCGACCGACCAAAGTTATGGCTTTATCATTTACATTATTCAGCTACCCATCAAAAGTGGAAATATTAGTAGTTATATACTTACACTTACACATGTGCGCAATTAATGTTAAAATTGTTTTAATATCTTATATTTTGGCGTTTTGTTATAAGGCGGTGAATGTACGTGTCGGAAATGGAAATCAGAGTTTGTTGAAAAACCAGAATAATAGGAAAAGAAACGACTTATGTTGAAAATAATATGATTCACCAAACGTGTGTAGTCTGCAATGTCGGTTTCAATAGATAGAGTTTGTCGGTGTGTGACTTTAGAAGTGTTGTTCAATTTCATGTGTAATATAAAATAATGAAAAATATAAACATAAATATTTTAATACATTAATAAATTAAAAATGATGTGTATAGAAAAAAAAATTGTTTTAAAATTATTATATGATTTTAAAAACCGTTCCGGGGACTGATTTGTAATTTCTGAAATTACATTTACCGGTCCCTGAATAATCTTCGACCAACAAAAATAGCCCGTCAAGTTTACTAGCCTTGTTACCGTTAACCAGGAGATGCAACAAATCATCTCGCACTACATATGCCTGTTTACAACGCATATGTCGTTTTCAACAATTATCTTGGAATATTATACTTGCATGCCTTGTGAAATTATTATTCAAGCCTGCCTACGAGACGTAATTTAGAAATCAAGTCCCCAAGATCAACAATGTGTTGGTCATAACATTAAAAATCCATCTCATCAAACGATTTAATCGGATCTCCTTAGAAACACAGTATATTCATTCAGACTTGATCGATGTAATGTAAGGGATACACACACATGCACCAAACAGTCTACTCTACATCATCACTGGGCTCTCAATCTCAATATCTGTTTGGCTGTGTTCTAAGACGAAAATATGGCATATTGTCCTGCAAGGAATAAATACAATACAAAATTATTAAGAACCCTGAAACATAAGTTCATGTCAGAAGGAGACTTTAATGAATAGTTGAATACAAATCCAACAAAACATTAAACTGGTTAAAGTAAAGATCCAGTCCCCTGCTATAGAAATCGGTATTCTTGACCATGAACATACCACAATCAACCCTGTCAACACCAAGAATAACCATCAATCTTGATAATGTCAAAAATTACTTCCCCTAAAAAATAAAAAATAAGGAATCTACCTCACTCTACTACGGGTTTTTTTTGTTGCAGTTTTTAAGCTCGTTTTTTTTCTTCATTCACTTAAAAGCATGAATGCACAAGCTGAGGTTTCCCAGTTCTCTGACTTAAATAAGCAAGAAGCTTTAAGCTGGACAAACCCTTTTTTTTCTTCTTATCAGGCTAAAAAATTAGCCAATCAAACCCTCTATATGCTTGAACGCCAAGATCTATGTCCGTATCTCATTCGATACTATTATAGAAAGAAACTAAAGATAAACATAAAAAGGAATGGTGAGGGAAAGTACGGCGCAATACCCATTTGTCTGGGCAGGAAGGTCTGTAACATTTTTCTTGCTTCCATGAATAAACATCAATGTTTTCTCCCCTCTTGTTCTTTACCTCCTCCACATAGTAGTTAGCCTGGTAGAAAAGAAACATAGGTATTATAAACTAGAAAATTCAAAAAATCACCATTAGAGAATTGAACCAGGCTCGGATGAAATAAGAAAAACTGATTTCCGTAAACTGTATCTGTCACTCGTTTTCTTATATTCTCAGTTTTCTTCTACCTCTCACTTTCATTCCCCGGTTTTGCCCAGATTCGTTCTACATAACTTATTTTTTCAGAGCCCACTATGTTAGGTTGTGGATTCAAATAATAAGGAAATAATTAAATGAAAAACATGGCGAAAGACTTAATCAAATGTAACTCTCTCCCTCTATAATTACAAGGTCTATCAAAGGAAAAGGTAAACTTTCTTCATCTTGAATGGCTCAAACTTAGGCTTATATAACGTGAACACATAACAACTTAAGCATCCTGTGCTTGATTTCTACTGCATCGCACGTGTATTTCAAGCTGTAAACTTTAGTTTACGCATCGAAAGAGCAATCTTCTAGCTACAAACATACACTGGATCAGTAACACCATCTTGAAATCACCCGAAACACTATCATACCCAAACCCATGCGCTAATATAAAGCGATCAATGTAAGCATTCTCGTCAAGCAAAGAGGACTTGAAGGCGGGTATTTTTACAATTTTTTGGTAGCGGGATTCCATATAACTATGGGATTAGCATACATTAGGCATAACAAACCGTTACAAGAGCCATCTATTGAATCCATGAATTTTCTTTTCTTTTTCCAATTCTACCCTCGAGAGTTTTTTGGTCCGTCAGGACCGTCACAAATACCATGTTGCGTTGAAAATATGATCATTTGATTTTAATTTAATGTGCCGATAGGGGATGATTAAACATGCAAGCATGCTCTAAGTTCGTCATGGCAAGTAAGCTACCATGCCAAAAAAGAAAAATTATCTCCAGCAAGCTACTTATACAGAGGGAAAGAGAACGACAGCTTCTAGTGAAAGGAGTAATAAATTTTTGGCCATACAATGTTTTCGATCTATATACACAATGTTTTAAAAGACGCAAGACGCATTTTAGGCGGAAATTGGTGTAATCTAGCCTGTTCACTGGCTAATCCGCTTAATCCTGCCTAATCTGCAAGGCTCTGCATAGTGCATAGACTCGCCTTTTAGAACCCTATATACAATATCTGAGTAAATAGGCTTTTTATTGCATCAAATAAATAATTAACCACCGAGCCATAACCATTCAAACGGCTTTCACGGCACAAATCTAATAAACAAAATAAGCCACTACAAGTTATGCAACCACATGAGTGACTGTTGATAACAATAATTAAACCCGGGCAAATTGGTAAAACATAGACTACTTCGGGTTTAAGATAATTCAAGAGAACATTAAGATTTTACTAACAGTTCATAGATTTCCAATCATCACTCCCATCACAACAACAAAAACTGATTCATTAGCTACAAAATAAGACCAGAGAAGTTTCTGCATAGAGTTCTCCAAAATATTGTAACCTTCAAAATAATTCAGCCACACTTCGAGGATTTTCTTAACAAACTCCGTGCTCTTAAAAGGTACTGAAAAAAGAGAGTAAATGTCATATGAGTAACCAACAGGTATACAGAAACAAAAGTAAGTTCTGCCAACATAGTGAATATTTGGTTTGCTTAATGTCCTTCCCCTCTGATAGATTTATGTAAAATTAGAAAGAAAAAGGAGATGTTTTGCTAATAACTGAGAATTGAAAGAGTCATTTTCAACGTTACTTGATACATATCTTTGTTTTGGCATAAAAACTTAAAATAAGAAGCATAGGGAAAAGCTAACTGTAAGCAGCAGCTAAGAAGCATAGTCTACCAAGACAATAATTTTTTTGTCGAATTCCAAATATTAAGCGACAAGAAAAAGAATATTGGAAGCAAGACAAAATATAGCACGAAATTACTCACAATGTTCTGTCCTTTCTTCGCTGGACTTCTCACTCCACTTGCCTAGAGCACTAACTTGAAGCCTACAGATAGAAACTGATCTCGGAAATAAAAGAATGATATGTGAGATAAAGAAGACAATTTAGCAAAGAAATAAATAAAATCTGCAGTTCACTGTCAAGCTGAAAAGGTAATCAACAACACACACAAAAAAACCAATTGAAGAAATTGCTTCATACATCTTCCCTTTGTGTACATGCTATAAGTCTATTGTTCCAATCGATGCTTAAAAAGCACCATGATGGCATCATAAACTAATGCTGCTGCCAAATGTTTCAACAAAACTTACAGTTCTAGAATTTTATGGCAAATTCGTGAATATGGATAGTCTCATTCAACGGTTTAAAGTTTATATGAATTTGCAAATGGTAGTATGCAAACCAACTGGCTACTAATGATCTACATGTTCTCCGGGTGTGAGAGATATTAGGAGGGAATTTGATTGATACGTAAATTAACAAGTATGAGACATTTCCATTGCATCCAAATGTTAATGAGGATTTCTTGAGTTTTACATATCAAATTAGAAAGCAAAAGAAGAACACCAGATGGGCGTTTAAGTCGTTTTATTGATCCAGTATCAAGTTACAAGCTGCTGATGGTTACCGTTATAAAAAAGTTAAGTCGAACAATGACAATGGGGAATAAAGTTCCCGGGGTAATATTAGCAAACAGTCATTTATTAGTGATAACTATTGTCTAAAATTAAACAGTTAACGTACTATTTCGGGAATTGCTACCTGCTATAAAGATGCTAAAACTATAGAAATGGAAAGGATATGCAGAATTACCTTTTCTTCCCGTTCTTTTTTTGGTCGTTTTCTCTCTCCACCATGTTTCTTATCATTGCGAGCTTTCTTTCCGAGAGATACAAGGAAACTTAAACGTCTTCTTTTCTAGATTATACAACATAAGCTTTTTGGAGTTGACCATCAGCAGTACTTCATCACCACTCTCCGAACAGGCAAAATGATTCATACAATCAATACTTCTAACAATTCCCGGATCTGAAAAAGTGAAAAGTTTAGTCCACGATTCCTTCACACCATAATCCTTCATAGCCCATACATCAACAACACCAGCCCTAAAGTAACTAGCAGCCCTAAAGTAACTACCAGCCCTTAAGTGGGTACACACAACAGACAAACAACCACCCAGTTCGGAAACTAACAACTCCGGAATCTCATCAAGGTGGAAATCGGGCAGGGTAACTTTCCTATGCTTCTCCGTCACGAGATCAAATGCAGCCAGCTATAAAAGGACTAAAAATCCCGTATTACCCTCCTGGATTCCCGCAATCCAGTGTAACGCGCCACGTGCTAACTGTTGGGTACGCTGTAAATAAACACAATAATTTATACGGAAAAGAAATGGACAAACAAACAGAAAAATAGTTTGCTCAAATAAATATATATCAATTACAACCTTCAAAATAAGAGAATGTAAATGATACCGAAATGGACTAAAATCCGAGACGAGCTAACTGCAAGCAGTTTTCCTTAAACGATATTTGTCATGCCATCTCTGCTTCTGGCTAAATAGGGCATTTCGTTCCCAAGGTACAACGTCTATAATATGTCACTCGGCGGAAATGGCACCGAGTCACGGTCGAGCCGTTGGTAGTGTGGTACACTCTCCCTATATGTATGCATATGTGAATGTGTGCATATGTGTATGCCATGTATGAAACTTGACTTGGAAAAAATGTTAGGAAAAAAATGGACCAAGACCATCCTTTTAAACATTATTTTTGTAACTCATTTTACAAATAAAGACACACATAAATAGGGAGAACAAATGTTTTTGTAACCACTAAATTAATAGCCTTCACTCAAACAAAAACCACTTGTTTTTTCCAACACTAACGCACCGGGCACTTCCCTATTCATAAGAATGTACTCCGAAACATCTTTAATTTTTGTCCACGAACCCGACCTCAAGCTGTAAACTTTAGTCTCCGTATTATAAGAGCAATCATTTAGAGGCTGATACTGGATCAGTAACACCACCTTGTAATCATCCGACACACTATCATACCCAAACCCGTGCGCTAATATAAAGCGATCAATGTTAGCGTTTCCATCAAGCAAAGAGGGCTTAAAGGCGGTTACTTTTACATGTTTTTTGGTTGCGGGATTCCATATAACTATGGGATTAGCATACATTACGCATAACAAATCGTTACAAGAGCCTACAAGTGAGGTTACTTGTCGTTTTGCGTTTAAAGGATGTACGATTTTTACAGCTTGGTTAAATGAGCACAAGTCTACCGAGTAAAAAACGTAATCACTTTCAAATACTAGTTTTTTATTAGTTTTGGTTTCGATTGAGTTGTTGAGATGCAGTTTTGCGAAGTTTTTGGAGTCAATTAGGGCACGAAAGTGTTTCGAAACGCACCTGAAACGGAGTAGCGGTTTCACTGGAAGACGTGCTATTATGCTTTCGATTAAATCATTTGTTAGTTCCACCATTTCTATCTCTCTCTCTATATATATATATTTATATAGGTGCGCTATAAATGTTAGAATTGCTTTGATATCTTTTGGCGTTTTGTTATAAGCTGGTGAACGGACTGCGGACATGCCAGAAATGGAAATCAGAATTTGTTGAAAAATCAAACCTGTTTGCTTTTGTCAGGAATAAATATAATAGGAAAAGAAACAACTTACAGTGAGAAGAAGAGGATTAACCCAACTTGTGTTGTCTGCAATGTCGGTTTCTATGACCGAATCATTCTTTGTGAGTCCAGTTTCCTAGTTTCACATGCCGAACAAATCGCCAATGTTGATAGACATGAATCGCAGCACTTGGTATAGTTATGAAAGTACTTCTGGTGAAATACGAAATCAGAAGGAAAGCAAGGAAACGAATATGAACTGATGGCAGCTTGGGTTGAGCAAAAGAGCACAGAATTGAGAAGATTTATCTTCTACGGAGTAGGTTTTTATGTCCATTGTTAAAAATTTAAATGCACAGTATGCACTTATGGTTCAATACATTTTTTCTTTATTAAAGACACTTGCTCGATTCTGTATTTCTACATTGGAATAATTGTATTTTATTAACCGTATTGCAATGAGAAATGCTGGATAGAGAAATTCCATTTAGCCGGAATGTACTGCAGAATACAAAAAAATTAAAAAGTTTGTAACCAAAACTTCCAGGACGAGCCAACACTAGTAATAATAATACATCATCTACAAATACCCGACTAGATTCCCCGTATACAATTCCGTCACACAACTCAAGAGGTTAACTTGACCTCTTCAACACTGTCATGTGCAAAAGATTCTGTCGGATAAATTTCACTATTATGCCCTATGTTTTGCATGAATATTGATTTAGTGACCCGACTTTAAAAAATTTTGATTTAATGATCTCAGCTTATTTAAATGATTGATTTAGTGACCACTTGACTTCATAAGTTTTATACAATTAGAATTCAGCCCATATAGTTTATAAATTAATAAAATAAACACTGATTTGTTAAAAGTGACAAAATTAACTCTTAAAAAAAACACTTTTTTAAATATTTTTTCAAACAAGAAAGTGGGAGTTTTTCTCAAAACAAAAGTTACATACCATGATTAAAAAAATATTACTGAAATTGTTTCCCTTTTACCGATAACATTATGTCTCACATCTTTGCAAAAATTTGAAGAAAGCACACATTTGTTTTTAAATTTGAAATAATTTGGAAAAAAAATCCGTATTAAACAAAATCCTTAGGGAATAAAATAAAATAAATTTACTTGTAATGTTTATATAAACCGGTAGTTCTTTTAAAAAGTTAATCAGTATATTTCACATCTTTGCAAAAATTTAAAATTAAAATATAATATTCACAAGTTGTTGAATTATTGGAAGAATTTTGAATTCTAGAATTTTTTTCTACAAAATTGTTTTTTTTATATATTAAAATTTCTATTAAGTAAACAATTTAAAAAAATATATGTTTGAGACATAATTTTATTGGCAAAGTGAAAAAAATCAGTAATATGTTTTAATCAGAATAAACAACTTTTTTTCCAGAGAAACTTCTATTTTCTTGGAAAAAATTATTTGAAAAATTATAAAAAAAAACTGGTTATTCAAAAATGTATCCTTTAAAAGAAACCGTAAAAGAGTCAAAATCATCATTTCTAACAAATTTATGGTTTTTTCAATTAATTTCTAAACTATGTTAGCTAAATTGTAATTATTTAAAACATGTGAAGTCAAAAAGGTCACAAAATTAATCATTTTAATAAACCTAGTTTACTAAATCAAAATTTTGTAAACTCACGTCACTAAATCGATATTCGTTCAAAACCCATTGGGGATTCTTTTTTCATTCGTGTCTTTACTCATAAATATAACAGACTTAGGATTAAGAATCACACGTCTATGTGGCAGCCAATTTTTTTTTATTTCATTTTTTGTTTTCGTTTTCTTTCTAACTTTGCAGCAAGCTTATAACTTTGTTTTCTTTTACCCAATTTTTTTTTTCAATTTTACCCCAAAAAAACTCTAATCATCAACCATCTCTCTACCATCTCTCTACCTCATTCTATAATTCGTGTTATCAAGTATGGATAACAATTATAATATTTGGGGAATGAATTTTAATTTATCTCCTCCGGATAATTCTCCCCAAAACACCCAATTTCCGATCGATTCTAATCATAATACTTTTTTCCCATATCAAAATATCAATTTTCTGACTGATTCTTATGACAATGCTCAGTTTTCTTATGATCCATATTTGAATAATCATCCCAACCCGTATTTTGATAATCAGTTTGTAAGTCGAGAAATTAATATTTTGAGATGGAAAAAAAGTATTTTGATTAGAACCGATCAAAAATTGGATGTTTTGGTGAGTATTATCCGGAGGAGATAAATTAAGAACTATTCCCCAAATATTATAATTGTTATCCATAATTGATAACACGAATTATAGAATGAGCTAGAATGAGCTAGAGAGATGGATGATGGTTAGAGTTTTTTTTTTGATAAAATTGAAAAAGTTTTTTGGGTAAAAGAAAACAAAGTTATAAGCTTGCTGCAAAGTTAGAAGAAAACGAAAACAGAAAATGAAAGTGATAGAACATAAAAACTAGACCCGAATATTCTATTCGGGTAGTAATCGACCCACACTTCATAAATGGGTATCCAATGCTTGATGGGTCATCACATGCCTTTCCTATAAAATAGAGGTAGATACCAATAAAAGCCCAAGCCCATTTAACTAGGGACCCATATCTAAAATACCCCCTAAGATGGAGACACTTGTCAACATCCAAAGAGGCGTAGTTGCCTATAAATAGCCAACTACCCATCCTAGAAAAGGACCAGACAATCTATTCAAAAATTATAGAGAGAAGTTGAGAAAAGAGAAAAACTAGTCAAAGCTTATCCAATTAAGAAACAAACCGAACAGAGAAAGAGCCGAGTATCGAAGAAGAAGGAGAACGACCAAGATAAGAGGTTAAATAGTCAAATCGAGCACAATTGTAGTAAATTAATAATAATCCGAGCAAGTGTAACAATCCGAACAACAATCCGAACGAGTGTAATAATCCGATCAATAATAAAGACCAAGAAGTGTTCATTATTTACAGCTAATTTATCATTATTTTATTGTTGAAAAGTCTAACGCGACCGACCAAAGTTATGGCTTTATCAAATGGCGCCGTCTGTGGGAATCATCTAGTCCCCAACTAGTTTAGAATTCGAATACCAATACTCTACCAGACGAGCGACAATGGTGACCAATGTAGAAGAAACCCATCCCGAGATAGTAGAAACCAATAACCAAAACGCGCAAATCAGCCAACAAGACCTCGACGATCTACTCGAAATCCGTGACAGATATGACGCTATCCAGCCCGGAAACCAACCAACAACCTCCTATGTCAACCAAGAACAACCCCAACAACTTGAAGGGATTGTTGACGAACCCTCCTCATCTTCGGATGACGAACAAGTCATGCCCGTATTAAGGCGTGCACGAAGACGCCTACCCGGATCCCAAGCAGGGCCGAGCTCAAGAGTCCCTTTGCCAACAGCCTCGGTCAACTCCAACGCTCGTTTACAAACGAACAAAGATCACCGATATGGTATGCCCAGGGATCATGTACTCGAACAGTTGTCCCGACTACCGACTCATCCGCCGAGGATAATTACACCACCCACGGTGGAAGTACAACACGTTGTTCCATTAGCCGATGAAAGGAACTGGCGGCATGCATGACGGCCATGACAGCAGCCGACATCGCATTGCCAATTACCCAACTCGCCAATACAGACAAAGATTTACGCCGTGAAGCGGAAGATTCGTCTTACAGGGCCGCCCTGGAAGCAGCAGGGCGACGAACCGATACAAGAGTGCCCCATCAAGGGGGCAATGTCCCAGAGATGATCCCTCCGATAATCGTCCACCCAAACACTCATAGGGAACGTATCCTCGACACCTACACGAAGGACGGTAGATATCCCGAACACATGATCGGGGAGGGATATGGCCCACCACCACATCACCGGGGATACCCCCATTACCAAGCCTCGGATGACGCGTTCCAACAGGCATGGAACGTATGCCAAGAAACCCCATGCGCCGAACAGATCACGAGATATCGCAATCCGGCGGGGTTCGTCATCCCTGAGTTCAGGCTTTATGATTGAAGGAGTTGTCCTATCGACTATCTAAGGCACTACAAGACGAAGATAGAATTGTGGAGTGATGACCAGGCACTCATGTGCAAATTTTTCAAAAATAGCTTGGGCCAAGAGGCTTCGTCGTGGTATCACAACTTACCACGGGGCTCCATAAGAGACTGGGCAGAGCTGCTAAGAGCGTACTCCACCCGATACGCTGCCCATAGGAAAAAGAAGGTTAGCATCGAAACCCTTCTGAAAATGATGATGATGCCGAATGAGAGGCTCAACGACTATTGCATACGTTTCATCGACGTAGCAAACCAGATTCCACAATACGCCAATAATATAGCCATCCAGAACTTTATCAACTCCATCCCTAATGGCTATTGGGCGAGAAGGAAGTTCATAGGCAAAGACTTTCCGACCACGGATTCTCTGCTGGCCTACTGTACCCACCTCACTGATAAAAATGATGAAATTCGTTTCCTCAACCGAACCCTACCAAGAAGAGAAACGGTTCGGGAAGCACAGGTGGGTCGAAAAATAGCCAGGAACAACCAGGAAGAAGCATTCAAACCGACCAGGAAGGACAAAGGTCCCGAGGTCCATAGGAGGGTAGAGCGACAACGAGAACCTGAGCCCAAACCGCTCCAGATCGCATACCCAACACCGATCAACGAACATAAACCGCTCCAGCTCACTTATCCAATGCCCCCCAAACCGCTCCAACAATGTCGGTTCCAAGAGAGGGAACGCCGAAATATCTTCGAACCGGTCGAACTACGATACACTTTAACATGTTCGCTGAAGATATCCTAAAGGATATATGCAGGGAAAGTTGGTACTCCCGACCACAACCGATCACTTCTCCCCCCAATATGAGAGACTCCAAGCTTTTCTGCACATATCACGAGGATCACGGCCACCTCACCGAGCATTGCCATAACCTGCGATGGAAAATGAACCTGTGGGGTGATGCGGGATACCTAGCCAAGTTCATCAAAGGCGCGGGGATTAAAGGCAAACAACTGGCTATTGAGGGAGCCGACAATCGGCAGGGCAAAACGATCAACGTCGTTCACATGTCACGACCCAAGGGAACAGGTGGAGAACGATCACGACAACGGCAACTGGCGCACTTCGGCCAGGTAGCCAAGGCGTCACAAGCGTCGACCTCTAAAAGACAATGCACGCCCCGACGACATCCACCCATTTCCTTCTCGGGTCTTGACGAGGAAGGGGTGATTTATCCCCATGGCGATGCCATTAATCTCCGTGTTCAAATTGGCCTCGACACGGTCAGCAGGGTGCTTATCGAGCAAGGAGCCTCTTGTGACATCATGTACAGAGAGCTTTTCGACAAAATGGAACTCAAGTTACAAGATCTCCAGCCTACCGATGTCACATTGATCGGGTTCATCTCCGAGACGACTAAACCTTTGGGTAAGATCGTCCTCAATGTCACAACTAGATCCGTTTCAGTTCCCGTGGAATTCTTAGTAGTCAACGACAACTCCGGCCACAACGCAATCTTGGGCCGACCTTGGCTGCATGCCATGCGGGCCATACCCTCGACCTACCACCAAAAAGTCAAATACCCAAATGACAGGGGAGAGATTGAGATAGCCAGAGGATGTCAAGAAGATTCAAGACGCTGTGAAGATATTACCGCAGCCCTACAAAAACAGCTGATCGTTGTCGAACAACCCACCAGCACAAAGAAGCTGATCAACCAAATATCCAAAACCGAGAGGGTTGTTGAAGAACAAGTAGGAGAAACACTTAGGAAGGTGTATATCCCTGATATGGACGAGGAGCACTACTTCCTCCTCGGGGATAACCTTCCAAAAAGGGAATCCGAAGAGTTGGAAGCGTTCCTCTTCAGCAACGTTGATAAATTCGCCTGGAGTCCCAAAGACATGCCAGGCCTAGACCCCGAAACGGCATGCCACCACCTAAGTGTTAATGCCGAGTACAAGCCGATAGCTCAAAGGAGCAGAAAAGTGTCTGTACAGCACAGAGCTGCTATAATCGCTGAAGTACAAAAGCTATTGGAGGCTGGAGCCATAAGGGAGGTTTTCTATCCCAAATGGTTATCCAATCCAGTCGTCGTCCCAAAAAAGAACGGAAAGGAGAGAGTCTATATAGACTTCACCAATCTCAACAAAGCCTGTCCGAGAGACCACTTTCCCCTTCCGAGGATTGATCAACTGGTGGACGCGACTGCGGGACCAGAAAGGATGACCTTTCTTGACGCATATTCAGGATACCACCAAATTCCCCTAGCCCACGAAGATCAAGAAAAGACGTCGTTTATATCGCCTTTAGGAAATTATTGCTACACGGTAATACCGTTCGGCCTGCGCAATGCGGGAGCAACATACCAAAGGATGATAACCAGGGTATGCCGAGATCATATAGGGAAGACGATGGAGGTATACATAGACGACATGGTCGTCAAAAGCGAAAGGGCTACATCCCACCTCCAAGATATCAGAGATGTCTTCCGGACTTTAGGCGAGCACAAACTGAAACTCAATGCGAGCAAGTGTGCCTTCGGCATCAGCAAAGGAAAATTTCTGGGGCACATGGTCAGCCGACGAGGAATAGAGGCTAATCCCGATCAGATCACAGCTCTACAGAACCTAGCAGCGCCCAAGAATAAGAAACAGGTACAAGAGCTCACTGGAATGATGGCCGCATTGAGCAGGTTCATCAGTCGATCCGCAGACAAGGGACGACCGTTTTTCGAATCACTCAAGAAGGATAGAAAATTCGTGTGGAACCCGGAATGTGAGGCTTCATTCAACAATCTCAAAGAGTACTTGAGGACGCTGCCACTGCTGGTAAGGCCAAACAAAGGAGATATTCTGGCATGCTACCTAGCAGTTTCCACTACAGCTGTGAGTGCAGTTATCCTAAGAGAAGAAGGTCGCGAACAATTTCCGATCTACTTCGTCAGCAAAACTCTGGTCGAAGCCGAAACACGTTACCTATCCTTGGAAAAGCTATGTCTGGCATTGGTCGTCGCAACCAGGAAGTTGCCACACTATTTTATAGCTCATCAGGTCCGGGTATACACAAAATTTCATATCAAAGAGTCACTTCGACGGACAGACATAAGCGGTCGAGTTGCCGCCTGGGGGGTCGAACTATCCCAATTTCATATCGAGTTCATACCCCGACATGCCATAAAAGGACAAGTCTTGGTCGATTTCATCGCGGAGTTCACCGAAGGCTACGACGAGCCATTGACACTCTCTCCACAATCACACTGGCAGATACATGTCGACGGATCAGCCACCAAGGACGGATCCGGAGCAGGGATCGTCCTAAAGTCTAGAGAGGGAGCAATCATCGAAAAAAGCATAAAACTGGGCTTCCGAGCTACCAACAATGAGGTAGAATACGAAGCCATGATAAATGGCATGCTCGTCGCCCGGTCCCTCGGGTGCTCCCACTTAGTTGCAAGTTCAGACTCCATGCTCATCGTCAATCAAGCCATCGGCGAGTACCAAGCCAAAGATGACAAGATGATCCTCTATCAAGAGAAAGTCCAAAGCTTGATGGCCACCTTCGAACAGTGCGAGTTAATCAGAATCAATCGCACCAAAAATACACATGCCGATGCCTTGGCCACCCTAGCCTCGACATTAACATTGACCGACACCCGATCGATCACAGTGGAACTACTGATGACCCCGAGCATAATTAAAAGGGTAGACCGAATGACGTCAGTGCAGTACGAACTAGGTTGGATGGATGACATGACTCATTATCTACGAAGTGGAACGCTCCCGGCCGACAAGATAAAAGCACTGAAAATTATGAGAAAAGCTCCTCGGTTCTGGCTATCCGAGGACGACAAACTGTACAAATCCAGTTACCGGGGACCCCACCTACTGTGCGTACCTCCCGATCTCCAATTGCCGGTCCTGGAGGAAATCCACGAAGGATCCTGCGGAGCGCACATCAAAAGGCGATCCCTTGCAAACAAGGCAGTCACCCAAGGGTATTGGTGGCCCTATATCAAGCGAGACGCGGATGTGTATGTCCAACGTTGCGATAAGTGCCAACGATTCGCCAAAATACCACGACTCCCCTCGTCTCTGATGGCCCCCGTATCGGCTCCATGGCCGTTTGCACAATGGGCAATAGATTTGATAGGAAAACTCCCAAAAGCACCTGGAAGCGTGGAATATCTGATCGTCGCGACGGATTATTTCACCAAATGGGTTGAAGCTAAACCCCTCCGAGAAATCAAAGCCAGCAACGTCAAACAATTCATCTGGGAATACATCATAACCAGGTTCGGTATACCGTACGCTATTGTCGCCGACAACGGAACCCAGTTCAAAGATGCCCAATTACAACTGTGGTACGAGGAACTAGGTATCTGAAAGTTCTATTCGACGCCGACATACCCACAAGGAAATGGGCAAGCCGAGGTGTCAAACCGAACAATACTAGACGGCATCAAGACAACCCTTGAGCAAGCAAAGGGGAGATGGCCCGAGCGGCTACTCAACGTCTTGTGGTCGTGCCGAACTCCGCCGAAGACGGGCACCAAGGAAACCCCATTTAGCTTAGCGTACGGTGTCGAGGCCATCATACCAACAGAAATTGGGCTACCCACGCTCCGAACGACTCTAGTCGAGCAGGGAAACAATGAACAACGAATGAGAGAAGAACTTGACATGATAGACGAGAAACGAGAGATAGCATCTCTTACACTAGCGAAGTATCAACAAGGCGTCAAACAAACATATGACAAGAGGGTGAAAGGGACCAAGGAGTTCCTGGTCGGGGAACTGGTGCTATGACGAGTAACGGTCTATACCCGAAATGAAATACATGGAAAATTGAGCCCCACCTGGGAGGGACCATACGAGATCGTCAAAAGAACAAGCCCGGTTACCTACAAACTCAAAAGCGTTCTGTTCGAAAATAGCAGAGGGGAGAAAAATTCTTGGAATGTGGCTAACCTAAAGAAGTACTACATATAAGCCATCTCATCAGTACAAATACAGGTGCCGCCTTCCCTCTAGCTTAATGTCATTGTCTTTTGAATAAATAAAGTATCTTATCATGCTGTCTAACCAGTGTAGCTGAAATTCCCAAACGGCCAAAGTGCCTAGGAATACTATGAAATTCCCAACATGGCCGAAGTGCCTAGGAATACTATGAAATTCCCAACATGGCCGAAGTGCCTAGGAATACTATGAAATTCCCAACATGGCGTGTTATCAAAGGAACGCCTAGGAATACTATGAAATTCCCAACATGGCCGAAGTGCCTAGGAATACTATGAAATTCCCAACATGGCCGAAGTGCCTAGGAATACTATGAAATTCCCAACATGGCGTGTTATTAAAGGAACGCCTAGGAATACTATGAAATTCCCAACATGGCGTGTTATCAAAGGAACGCTTAGGAATACTATGAAATTCCCAACATGGCGTGTTATCAAAGGAACGCCTAGGAATACTATGAAATTCCCAACATGGCATGTCTAAAAGAATGCCTAGGAATACTTATGTATATGCAGGTACCCATTGACCCAATGAGCAAGGATGAAAAGCAATACAGCAATGAGAAGAATAATAAAGTACCAAATGGCAAAAACAATGAAAAGGAATCAATCAAAACAATGAAATAGCAGCAACGGGAATGTCCAATACACGTATAACGAATGAAGCAGATAATAAAGTCCCACATTATGGAGGCAACACAATGCCAAACGAAGAAATCAGCAAAGGAAAATCAATCCAATCAATGAAATATCCGTACGACAATGAGAAGATCCGAACACAAGAGTAAAGAAATAAAACAAATAGTCCTCGCCCGCATTATGGAGGCAACATGGTACAACCAACAAATAAAGAAATTTATTTAAGAGCTACTACATGAGGAGCACGACGGTAACTGACCGAGTGACACTTCTTCGTCATCCGTCGACGTATCCCCATCAGTTTCCTCACCATCAAAACGCTCCTCAGAAATGAGGGCATCAAAGTTGGTCGTATGAGCACCAACGCATGTCAGCGTGTTAAGCCGTGCAGAAAACTCGGCTCCTTTAGCGACCTCGTGAGCATCCGAGGCCGCTTTCCGACGAGCATCGGCGAAAGGAAGCTTGCGAGCTTCGATCATAGCTGCAGAAGCATCGTATCTGGATCGGGACAAACGGAAATACTTCACCAGCATGTTCGCTTGGGTTACCAACGACTTTAGTTTACCAAAGTATTTTTCCTTTACCCGCCAATATCGATCTAAAGGACGCTCCTGAACCTTCACAACATGCTCGGAACGACGAGCGTACTCACGAAAAGAAGACGCCTGAGTTTTCAACTTGGCCCTAAGTCGGCCACACCGAGTGAGCAACTCGACATTTTTACCCAATAAAAAGATAGGAACCTTGGCATGCCCGTCACTAGCCACACCAGATGGGACCTCGTCTCGGGCAGCACCAGTAGGTCCTGGCCCCGGACTAACTAGGCTTGGAGAACCAGCCTGGTGCGACATAGTAGCATCCTATAAAAAAAAAATGGGGAAGAAGGGAAGAGATGGATACCCAAAAAAAAAAAAAAAAAACAAAAACAAAAACAAAAACAAAAAACGAATATCTTTATACAAGCTACAAATAAAACGACAAAACAAGCTACTCAATTCTTAATCCGATAACCCATCAACGGACGCTGAGGTCTCTACTACATCAGCGAAATGAATATCTCGCAGTGAAATAATTTGCGTCCCCAAACGCACAGGAACGACCGCATCGACTCGGTCCAAGGCAGCCGTGGTCTCAGTTACCCCGGCCGTCGCATCAACCATGCGTTCTGTCCGGGCAACACCACTCATCCCTTTTACATGCTCGAGCACCTCTAAAGCGCGAACTCGGGCCGAATACGCTTTGACAAAGGATAGCAGCAGGTCCGCATCCTCGAAAACGGCCCCTAGGACCAAGTTCAAGCTCGTCACACGGCCACGGGTTTCATCACGAGAGCGCCGAAGTGCGCTAAGAAGCTCTTTCGCTTTACCCTTGTTCGCCGTATAATATGCGGTCTTTTTGCTGAATTTCTCTCCCAAGTCACGTAACCGAATCGACATGTTTGAAATATGAACATTCAGATCCTCGATTTTATGACGAGCAGAATTCAATTCAGCCGTTAGGAAAGCCTTAGATCTTTCAAGACCATCTATAACGTCACCTACGTTACGATTAGGCGGGGTCCAGACCACCATGGCAAGAGGGTTATTAGGTACCTGACAATATTTTGTTTTCACATCCTTCAAAATATGATAACCCTCAACAAAAAAAAAAAAAAAAAAAACACACACACACACAAAAAAAAGGGGGAAATTAACTCGGAAGAGCCAAACAAAAAGCAAGCACAGCACCTATATTATCACTTCCCCAAAAGAATACGTTTCTAGATACAAAAGAGACCCACAATTCGGGTACCAAAAGACTTTACGCTAAGATACAGAGAAAATACTACAAGTAAATGGTCAAGGCTCCACCTGAGGGGATGCGGGTGGGGGAATGACGCTAGCAGCAGACCGAGGAGTCGTTGAAGCCGACCCGGAATGGGGACGGAGCGCGGTCGACGTAGTATGTCCCGGCAGCCGTGGGAGCTCCTCGTCTCGGAGGTTGGCCCAATCCTGAGGCTTAGGAGGGGCACCATGAGGACAGGGGTACACCAATTCCGACCACGCCCGATCCGACAAAGGAACCTTCCCGAAATTAAGCGCACGCACATGAGCGCAATAGACGGAGAAATTAGCCATCATTGCGAACCGTGTCCGCTCCTCCGTGTGTGCCGCTTTCAGAGTAGTAACCTTGGCCTTTTCGGCTTCAACATCCTCAGCCATGAGCAGATTCTCAGCCACTAGTTGGTCGTACTTATCGACCATACTCTCTTTTTCATCCTCCAACTTACCGACACCCTCGGTCAGGCACAGGAAGTCCGCCGACAGCTTGTCATAATTATCGCCCAGGATTTTATTCTCGGCGACGAGTTTCTCTTTCTCGGCCACCAGCTTCTCTTTATCAGCCCCAAGCGCTGCCATCTGATCCCTCAACACCACGGTACTCAAGACAACTTGTACTTCAAAACATCAGATTCCGGCCAAAATACGAGCATCATGACATATAATACAAAATACGTGCCCAACATACCCACAGCGCATCAACGTTGGCCTGCTCTATAACCGACATTGTAGGCCGAGCAGCTATTTTTTCTGCATCCTTGAAAGCGAGGGGTTTAAGAGCAATATACCCCATCTTCAAGGCTCGGGGTTGCTTCAACAGCTCACCCCCACATCGTTCAATATAACGGGTCATTGCCACCCCGTCCTCCAACACCTCCTCAGGTTCCTCGACAACCTCATCTTCACCACCCACCACAACATCCACGGCAGCCTCTTTGTCAACTTCCACTTCCACCTCCTTCCCTGAAGGAGCAGTCTCAGGGGCCCTGTGCTTGCCTGCATCCTCAGTACGGATGGGTGACGTAACTAGCAGAACCTTCGTATCCTCGGCACGCACAGGCGAGATGACAGGCAGGGTCATCGTATCCACGTCCATATTCACCAGAAGGTTTATATGTTCGAATATGTTATCGATCGACCCCTGAAACACAATAATACCCATAAACCGGGCAAGAGCGAGAGTAACCAATGGAGAAGTCAGTAGCTGAAACCAGATAACCAATGAAGCAAAAAACTAGAGAACAAAACAACAATCAAAAGACAAGAGAATCAATATACATGTACACATACCTCGCCAGGCGTAGGGGCATCCTCGGTGGTATCCCCCTGGGAAGCACTCAACACCCCCTCACCCGTACAAACGTTAGCAGCCTCCTCGGTGACCGACGTATCGGTCTCCCTAGCCCTCTTCATTGTTCCAACGACGGGGTCAGATCCACGACGCTTCGAACGAACGATCTTTTTTCCTACCTGAGCAGCACTCCGAGCTCGGACCACTTTTAAGAATTCCTCCTCGGGCTCTTTAGGGATCTCGGGCGCAGGATTCCCCTTTGTCACTGGCCCCGCAGGGTACCCGAGCAGCATGGGAGCAGTACGGCTAGCGGGATCCTTCGTCGGTCCAGGCCCCCACCATTTCCAAAGAGCTAAGAGAGCCTCGACATTGGGAGCGCCGAGGTCTGGAATCGTGGGAGCCTTGGTAGCAGGTCCGGGAATTTGGTGTCCCACACAACCCCAATTACCGGAAACAATCACAACACCAAGGTTATCCCCCTTGTTGGTATCCGGCAGACCAAAGACAAGCCGAGAGAAGGATCGCATAGTCTTCAAATAAGAGCTACGGCGATCGAAACTTAAACTATAGACCCCGAACACATCATTCAGTTCAATAGGTATCCCGGACAACTCCGATAAACTTTGAATACCGTTCAGGGTACGGTAACCATTCAGGGCCACTTGGACCGGAGCAATCTGGACGGCCTCAAAGAACGAAGCCACCCACTTACTGAAAGGAAGTCTTAAACCCCCAGTAAAGAATGCCGACGAAAGTACAGCTACCTCGCCTGCAGGCACAAACCCCAACACCTCCTTGTCAGATATCGGAAGCCGAACATGTATGTCGGCGGGTATTCCGGCAAGCTTCTTAAAATCCTTTTCCACAAATGGGCCCACTTGGGCCAGGCATTGGGTCAAAATTTCCTATCCAAACATCATCAAAACTCCATCAATATACTAACCAAACACACAAACCAAAACCACATCAACATAAAGAAAGCCGCCACCCCCCCCCCCCACTCAAATTAACCAGAAACCCTACGTTTTACTAACCGTCCCAATCAACGTAAATCCAATACATAACTAAATACCATCAGACATATATAGACAACCAAGACCAGTTACCAACGCCACATCTACGACCACAATAACAAATCAAATACCAGTCCTAAAACAAAAAGAACATAATAATAACAAAGCACTTACAGTTGTCATCCTGAGCAAGCACGCGCGAAAAGCAGCAAATTTATCGACAATATAACGAAACCCTAGATCGAGAGGCAGAACGATTTTCCTTTTTGGCGGGAAGAATATACCTTAGAGAGAGACACAGATATTTTCTTCAACAAATTATGTGATAAAAACAAAAGGGATTACTTGGCACAGTAAAAAGGAGTGGAGTCACAAAAAGAATAAAATAATAACCACCTTTTCGTGTGACAGAGGTTCACCTTTTTTTCCAACCATAGAAAAGTCAACAACCGCTGCTATTTTTAACTTATCAACGCTCCAAATTTTGCCACGTCAGAGTGTATCCCACTACCCAAGGCAGTTCACATCATTACACCTAAATAAACGGCCAGTGGACCCTACCACTAAAAAGCTTCCAGCATACGCTACTACTATTATCACACCGAGGATGCCCCCCGATTACGATCCTCGACGCCCAATCTTTTCTTACCCAAAGGACACACCGAACAAGGTGGACGAAGACCGTTTCTAGCTTGACGGCATTAAGCGTCAAGTCTAACAACGCTCTCCGGGGGGATAACCGGGCACATTGCTCGGTGTGTATTGAAACATCATCGACTGTATTGACATAAAAGCAAAGCGAACAAGAAATAAAACAGAATAGACAGAATCAAGCGTAAATAAAGCAAAAGTTTTATTCATCCACAAGGGGGAAAAACACACAACAATACAACCAAAAAGAAAAATTTTACAAGAAAATACACCCATCTTACTTCTTAGAACTACCCCCCATATCGGCATCCTTCTTCGCCAAGAGCTCCTCCAGACGCTCTTTCTCCCTAATCAAACGAGCAATCGCCATCTCAGCATGCTGCAAGGAGTAAGACCGAGACTTGCATTTTTGCTCGGCTTTGAAACGAGCAATGCCCTCCGCATCCCAATATTGTTTAAACCTCCTCACTTCAGTCTGAGCACACTTGAGATCATGTTTCAGCCATGACATTTCAATCTCTTTTAGCTGAAGAGGAGTCAAATCCTCCTCCCCAAAACCAGGGGGACGGGGTAGCAAGAAGGTAGGCTCCTCTTCCAGAAGGGCTTTCTTTTTGGAGGCAGATCTAGTAATGGGAGCCATCTCAAACAAAAGCAAGTTAGAGGAAACAAAAATTATCAACAAGAGAGAGAAAAGAAGATTGGGTAATGAAGTACAGGCAATAGGGAGCATTTATAAAGAGTCAAAGGGCACAAAACGCGAGGCGTCACAACGGTTCACAAGACAAAAGCACGAGATACGAAAAGATACATCTGATTCAAATACAAAAAAAAAAAGAGAAAAAGATACAAGTTCCAAAACGGGAAATACATCAGAAAACCAGCCCAATCTAACTAAGGACCAATGGGTGGAAAAACCGAACTACCAGACCGAGAGAAAGCAAAACGAGCAGAGCAGTTCAACCGAGCTTGGTAGGAATCATTCATGGCAATCAAATTTTCGTTCTCCGCGGAGAGTTCGGATTTCTCTCTAGTGAGAACCATGACGCGCTCCTCCAGCCGAGCATTCCTAACCATCATGTTAGCTAGGCCTTGAGGGGAGTTATCGAACTCGTCTTGAGCATGGTCCCAAATCTCCTCGGCATCATACCAGGAGTTAGCCAGATGATTTCTCTGAAGCAACAAGTGATCGAGCTGACGACTCAAGGCCGAAATCTCGGTCCATTTCACTGTCTCTTCGGGGTGAGAGCCGAACAGACTCAAGGCCAAAATGCCATACTCCTTCTCAAGCCTTCCCATTCGACGTCGGACACGAGATACCTCCGCGTCCAGACCCTTCATCTGAGCATGATATCTCACCACAGGTGCAGACATTCTGGGAAATTGCTATAGTACAGGATAAAGTAGGAGATGAGAGAAAAAACAAACAATTAAGAGCTGATGAAAGAGGGTAGCTATTAAAGAAAAGAAGAGGAGTATTTATAGAGAAAAGATAGTATGATATTTTATGACAGTGCTTGGGAACTTGCATATTTCCTGACATACTTGGGAGCAAGCATATTTCCTGACATGCTTGGGAGGGTGCATCTATGATCGACAGTACATCTACATACATCTGATATCATAGTACAGCAGAAAATAGAGAAGATATTCAAAGATCTGGATTTCGGAAAAACGACAAACCACAAGTGCAACATAAAAAGAAGTGCAATATAAAGGGGCAAAGATAATTCTCATTAATAAAGATGGGATACATCACTGTTCATTACATCAAAAGACAATCTATTACATGGAGATCTATTACATCCGAGGATAGCATCAAAAGACAATCTACTACATTGTGGTCTAATACATCAGGAGACAACGTGGCCTAAGAAGGTCAATAATACCAACAGATACGGCGAACAGCAGGTGACGAAGAACAGAAGCATAAAAAGAGGAAGAAAAAGATGAAGAGGAACATAAAGAAGAAGTGAAAAGCAAGAAGAGGAAAATGAAAAATGACAAAAACCCTAGAAGTAACACAAAATCCTTAGGATCACAGGGTTGATTGTTACGTCGTAGTGGTGAGAAAGAAGAGGAAGAAATAGAAAAAGGAAAAAAGTAGAGAGAGCTAGAGATGGTGAGAAAGAAGAGGATGAAGAAAGTAAAAGGAACACGATAAAAAAGAAAAAAAGAAGCATAAGAAGGATATAAAAAAAAAGAGATGAGAAAAGATGAAGAAATGAAGAAAATTGAAGAAAATCAAAAGAAAAAAAAGGAAAATGAAGAGGTTAGGGGGAGGTCGATCGGTATCGATGAGAGGGCCCGGCAGAGACATTCCTGTCTCGAAATGTCGGGTTCCCCCTTAACACCTCATTCTCTTCGACTACAGCCTGACGAGCACGTCGGCAATAATCCAGTTCGGATCTTAGCCAAGTTAATTCCCGAACCATCTCGGTATGGTGATAACGCATCACCTTTAACTCCTCCTCAGCATCCTTAAACAGTTTTAATGCATGGCCATAGGAAGCTTCAAAAGCTTCCACTTGCAAGACCAATGCAGATTTGGTGAAAGAACTGGCCATTCTAAAAAGATTATGGGATAAAGTTCTATATATGGTAAGGGGAGATGAAGAAAACATTATGAATAAATCCATATCTTGAGAGGGTATTTATAGAAAAATTAAGGATGGTTTAGTGTGGGGAATTGCAACCGTTCGTCAAAAAGACTCTTGGAAACAGGGGTAATTAAAAAGATGCGTCTGTTAAGAAAAGTTTAAGTGGGAAAGAGCAACCATTCGTTATTAAAAGTTGAGTCCCTTGAGAAGAAACGCTTGGATTCACGCTAGTATTTAAAAGAGGGCGAAATTCGAAAAGCTCTTACACGTGTCTCTCTAGGAAAATGTCACAACAACTAAGATATAAAGGATAAGATTTGTGCACAGGGCTCAAGAAATCCCAGTGGTCCCTAGACACAAAGATTAAGAAGGTCCAGTGGATAAGGTCAAACACAAAGCCCAAGAAAAAGCATTAATGAAGCCACAAGCGTGCGCAGTCAAATAAATTGCATTGGGAAAGTAATATTTATTGATTGATTGATACTTTATTACAGAAGAGGCAGTCAACATAAAGGAAATACAATAAAAATAATAAAATCATTTCATAGAAGGACCCGCTTCGTCATTCGGCTTCCCCTTCGACCGAGCATACACTTCCTTAAGGGCCAGTTTGTAAGCCCTCTTGGAAGCAATGTGTCTATTTCTAGAAGCCTCAAGCTCTTTGATCCAAGCATGAGCCCAAATATTGTCGATCAGAGACTTCTGATATTCACTCTCCATGGCCTCCAAGCGCTCGTCCATCTCATCAGCTCGGCGAGCCTCCATGGTTAAAAAGGCAATCCTCTTTTCGAGGATACGAGCCTTCCTAACCTCCTCCTCGAGATGGACAACGTATTCATGAAGGTTGTCACCACTATCTTCACGAGGAGAAGCCATTTGTACGATAATAAAGAATGAGTTGCACCAAGAATACAGGGACGGTCCCCTTTTATAGAAAGAAACAAGGGGTAGATCAAAGGTCATCTCGAAGAAAGACAACCTCTTGAACTTCCCAAGAGCATTTATGGCCAACTACAGCAGTTCAAGTCCAATTAAGTCATCCCATAAGGTATCAAGAAGATAAACGGACAAGAGCGAAAATAAAGAAACATTTTATTAATATTTTCGATAGTGATTACAACAGGGAAATGATATCTAATACAAAAGAAATCACAAAAGACTAATTAATCCGAGGAAGAGCCATCTTCATCATCATCCGAACTCGGTGTAGACCGAGCATGCAACTCCTTGAAGGCAAGCTTATAGGCCCTTTTTGCTGCCTTTTGCTTAGCCAGAGAAGCCTCGAGCCTCTTTATACGCTCGAAGGCTCAATCCCTATCAGCCATGGTCATATGGTGCTCCGCATCCATATCAGACAGCCTCTTGGTCACGTCCGCCAATTTCTTTTTCAGGACGCGAACCTTCTTGACCTCATTCTCCAAATAAGCAACGTAATCTGAAGAGTTGTCTCCTGTCGAACCATTAGGAGAAGCCATCGTGTCACAGTCGAATTAATAATAAATGGGATAATGGGGGATGGGGCACCTTTATAGTAGATAAATGTGGGGAAGATCAAGGGTTTTTCCTCGAAAAAGGGTACCAAGATTGGACCTCTTAATGACCTCAAATGGGCCCCAGGGAACAGTCGTGAATCTATCGCATTTCTCGATGTATCCTTGGGAACAGCAAAACCGAAGTAACATCCTCGACAGACCGATCATGACTCCCTCGACATGGAGACCACGCCGAGGAAGTCAGGGAGCACTCGATAGAACATAAAAACTAGACCCGAATATTCTATTCGGGTAGTAATCGACCCACACTTCATAAATGGGTATCCAATGCTTGATGGGTCATCACATGCCTTTCCTAGAAAATAGAGGTAGATACCAATAAAAACCCAAGCCCATTTAACTAGGGACCCATATCTAAAAGACCCCCTAAGATGGAGACACTTGTCAACATCCAAAGAGACGTAGTTGCCTATAAATAGCCAACTACCCATCCTAGAAAAGGACCAGACAATCTATTCAAAAATTATAGAGAGAAGTTGAGAAAAGAGAAAAACTAGTCAAAGCTTATCCAATTAAGAAACAAACCGAACAGAGAAAGAGCCGAGTATCGAAGAAGAAGGAGAACGACCAAGATAAGAGGTTAAATAGTCAAATCGAGCACAATTGTAGTAAATTAATAATAATCCGAGCAAGTGTAACAATCCGAACAAGTGTAACAATCCAATCAATAATAAAGACCAAGAAGTGTTCATTATTTACAGCTAATTTATCATTATTTTATTGTTGAAAAGTCTAACGCGACCGACCAAGGTTATGGCTTTATCAGAAAGAAAAAAAAAATTGGCTGCCACGTAGACGTGGGATTGGGAACCTCACGTCTACAGGCAGTAATGAAAAAAGAATCCCCAAACATAAGACACTAAAGTGAAATTTTCCCGATTCTGTCTGGCTCAATATTTTAAAATCCAACACAATAATAATATTCTAACAGTTCCGTCAGATACAAAATTCTTACACCATACAATGATCAAGGCCAAAAAGCCAAAACAAAAATACAATAGAGATCAAGCTCGCCTTTTGCTAAGACGCCATGAATTGGGTTCATGGTATCTATCGTACAAAGGCTCAATACGTTCTTGTCTTTTACGTTTGCTCATCTTTGTAGGGTCTGATACTTTGAAGAATCTCGGGGCTAATTCGACTAGCCATTTAGGGTCAACAACCGTAACTTCTCTCATATATTCTTTTGTGGTCATAACCAGCTCATGATAAATAACCCAATCGGGTTGTCTCTGAAATAGGGCACTACTTGGATGAATATAAACAGGTTGGTTTTCCACCAAAGTTCGGTATCCTTCTTGTGGGTCTTTTCTAGCCGCATGGAAGAAGAAACCTGCTGCAATCGCCTTCCTTATTTTTGTGAAATTTTTGCCAGCACTTACGACATCCAGTTTGTACCTGTTGTAGAAAAATGTTTAGTAATCGGAAAAACATATGTATATGTAAAAAATTTATCAGAACTCACGACATCTAATTTGTAACTGCTGGCGAAAAATGTTAAGTAATCGGAAAAGCATATGAATTTTTCATTATCACTATAAAGGAAAGGAACGTGAGAAATTAAGAAAAGTTGATTTATAAAGCTTAAGTAGTAATGGCTACACATTCACCAAGCACGTGCCGGGTAAAAAACTTAATAACTGATCATACAACAACTTTACACGATCCAAACAGCGTAAGAAACTAACAATATAAACATTGTCCATGGTATATGTCATAAAAATATTGATAAGTGATTGACATAGCATCTAAGTACTCCCTCCATCCCAAAATATTGGGGCTCTATGTATGTACGTGCAACTTTGACCGGCAAATAACTCATATCTAAGTTGTCGAAATTGAATTTTTCAAAAGTTATGTTAAACTCTATGGAAAAAAAAATAAAAATTATATTTTAACAATTTAAGCACGAGATGTTGGCCAGTCAAAGTTGCACGTAGATACATAGAGCCCCAATAATTTGGGACGGACAATCTATATCATGACAATAAACTTTAAACCATTGAGTAGTTGACTTAGGAAGCTAAACCAGTAACCACTATGCATTTAACAAAACATCTATTCAGTAAAGAACTTAATGACTTATCATACACCAACTCTTTTACTATCAGTACAACACTTTTTATAGTTTGAAAAAAAGACACTTGGCACACTTTGACGAGTAACTGATAGAGAAAAGAAGAGATAAGTTCAATACCATAATATTCTCTAAGAAGGGATATTAAGTTCTTATGTTCAATGGACATTAAGTCTACGATATAAACTCCTTCACAAGAGAAGTGAAAATTACTTTTCCATATCCTAATTAAGCAGGGGAAATCTAGGCTCACAACCGGCCTTTGCAGCAGTACTAGTTTGTTCATAAAAAACTCCTCGATTGAAATCATGACTTTAAAGAGCAACTGTGCTTGACTATGAAGCATGGGTACACCAAAAATGCTCTTTCAGCCGTGTAGCGGGTACACCGTGAGTTAGGGTACTTATTGGTACATACCCCAGCGGTACCAAATCCAAGAAGGGAAAAAAAGGGGTGCTCGCCGGGTATCACAGATATGTATAGATGCGTGACAAGTCACAAATAAAAGGAATTTATAGACGTTGGTACTCTTAGTACGTATGGTGCGATCGTGGAGACGAGATATTGTTCCCGTTTGCTTGTGGTGTGATTATTATGATGTATTTATCTGGTTAATTTTATTATGAAGGTATTCAATTTGGAATTCAGTATTTAAACAAAGTTTAACATTATTAACGCATACTGACCCTACCCCCGTACGTGTGCTTCAGCGGTGCTTGACAACCAATATAACAAGAAATTGATGGTGAATGAAAATTCCCAACTTAGCATGCACATCATAGCAAACATCAAAAATCTAAGGCCCAACTGATATAATCAAGAAAATTAAAGAAAAATTGAAGTGTCCAGCTCAAGGACTGCCAAATCAGAAAGCCTATATGGGCTTTCAGTGAAAATCCAGACAGTAGTTTGTTTACATCGGACTCTTCTTTCTACATGTATAAATAACTATCCATAGGACTTATCAGAACATGCAAGTAATCATTGGACTCGTCTTCCTAACCTTACATTACATTACATGGGGAAAAAAATAATAATTTCAGCTACACACCATATTCCCAGGTTTTTTAGTTTTACAAGTCTATATATCATCTTCCTACACGAGAGAAGGGCAAACCTATTATGCTGTGTCCTATCTCATTATGATGTCTCAATCTGAAAAACTTCCCAAGTAAATCCAATCCTAATGAGACAACTGTGGTAGGCAATCACTCAAGTATAAAGACCTGATATCTCAACGGGTTACATAATTAATAACTTGCAGTTTGCTTCATAGTTATGAAAAATTCAGTACAAAAGTAAAGAACGAGCAACCAGTGAGAAATCCAACTCAGCAAACAACCCATAAAAAACATGATAATCCCAGGGTCCTAGCGTATACACTATACAGTATTGCAAGATAAACGAAACTGACGCTCAAATACCTAGACTACCATAAGAAGCCTATAGGAGTTTTGGCATTCTAAATCAATATAATGACTTGGATCTAATACCTATTCATAAGACTTGTTTCATTTTCCTATGTAGAAGGCCATCACTAAGCCGATAGCCAAATTGAAGCTCACACGCAGCAAATAGGTTCAGATGTCAAAAGATGAAAGCATATAAGAACAGCAGAAGTTTAAACTACTTATAAGTCTCTTTCGGTCTTTTTCACTACAGTGAGAATTTTCAGTTAAACCTCACTTCTGGACTATTATATAATTATGAGTCTATGACAAACTTCGTAACTTTTCAAGCCCCAAATTCAGGATCTCACATAAACTAGTCAAGCAAGTGATTTACCTACAGACACGTGGAGCCTAAAAGTTTAATTCGTGCATGAGTACTATACAAGAATTTGTGCGTCCATCAATTGTTAAATACTTACTATCAAGTGTTATAAAGTAAATAAAAAGTTAAAATAGCAAAACAACTCAGAAGAAGTGGAAAATCGACAAAGATAGTGCGAAAATAACATACTTGTCCATGATGCTAAGAAGCTGCTTCCGAACATCCTGAGCTCTCCTTAATGACCGAGACTGCACAAAATTCTCAAAACACCACGGCCCAGAAAAATTCTTAGCCTTCCAAGCCTCGTAAACTGCTAATAACGTCAAATGATCCCCCTCTGGTTGAAAAAACTTGGCCCTCTTTTGATCCGCCTGGGCTTGTTTCTCTCTCGGTCTATAAAAAATATTTCCAGTTTGAATCATAGCAATCATCGTCAAAACCTCGTCACTACACCCGAGATCAACACTGGCCAATAACATCTTCGATAAAGGCGGTTCGAGCGGAAATTCGGCCATTTTTCTGCCCAGTTTTGTCAGAAGCCCCTCTTCGTCGAGAGCCCCGAGACTAAAAAGCTGTTCCATTGCTGAAATAAGAGCTTGAGGAGCAGGTGGGTCCATGAAATCGAAAGACAAGAGATCGTTTATACCCATGGCCTTCATCGTCAAAGTGGTCATTCCAAGATTTATTCTTTGTATCTCGGGTATCGAAGTAGGAGACATTTCATTATGAAAAGCACTTTCGGTGTATAAACGATAGCATTTTCCGGGCCCTGTTCGCCCAGCTCTACCAGCCCTTTGCTTAGCAGATGCTTGAGAAATAGGGGTAATTACCAACGAATCGAGTCCTTGTTTCGGGTTATACACGTTCTGTTTCGCGAAACCAGGGTCGATAACATAATAAATCCCATCAATCGTCAAAGAAGCTTCCGCAATATTGGTCGCTACCACGACCTTCCTCTTGCCCGGTGGTGCAGGATCGAAAATCCTCGACTGCATTTCGCTAGGCAAAGCACTATAAACTGGCAAAATAATAAGCTCGGGTACATTTTTACCCAAACCCTTCATCCTCTCGTAAAGACACTGACAAGCATGATCAATCTCCTCTTGACCGGTTAAAAAGACGAGAATATCCCCTTCGGGCTCAGTCAAATGTATTTGCATAACAGTAATAAGTGCAGCATCAAGATAGTCACTTTCAGGCTGTTTAGTATATAGAATCTCAACAGGAAAAGTTCTACCAGGTATAGTAAAAATATTACAGTTGAAAAAATACCCAGAAAATTTCTCCGCATCCAAAGTAGCGGAAGTGACAATTAACCGGAGGTCGGGTCTTCGATTTAGAAGCTTTTTTAGAAGCCCAAAAAGGACATCAGTGTGGATCGTCCTCTCGTGAGCTTCATCAAGCATAACAACCGAATACTGAGATAAATTCTCATCAATTAAAATCTCCCTCAAAAGCATACCATCAGTCATATACTTAATCACAGTATCAGGCCCGGTACAATCCTCAAAACGAATCGCGTACCCAACTTCTTCACCCAAACGACACCCAAATTCTTCAGCTACCCTTTTCGCGACAGACATAGCCGCCACCCTACGGGGCTGAGTACAACCAATCTTTCCCTTAGTAGTATATCCAGACTCGGCTAAATACTGAGTCACCTGAGTCGTTTTACCCGAACCCGTCTCACCAATAACAACCAAAACCTGGTTATCATGCACAGCCTGTACCAACTCATTCTTCAACTTATAAATAGGCAAGCTCTGCCTTTGGTCCTGTAGCGAAAGCTTCGATCTTTGCCCATACGTAAGGGTTTTTCCATAAGCGTCTTTTTTCCACTCAGGCATATCGTAGGCCGATAATCCCACTCCCCTAAGCTCCTGTGCCAGGTGGCGCTCGCCAGACTCAGGCATAGGATCTTCCCAAGGCCGATTCAAATCTTTCGGAATAGAATCAAGCATAGTTCTTTGCTGCTGTTCTCTAACCTCCCTCCTCTCCTTAATAAGAGCAGACTGTAACGCAGCTGCTCGGCTCAACGACCCTTCAGGATTCTTAAAAATCTTCACAGGCGACATATCGATAGAATACCTACTCTGCCCCTGTAAAAAAGCCGGTTCGTCCTCATTCAACTCGATTTCCAATTCTTCTTCGCCACCCTCTTCCTGATACAACATACCATCTCCGTCCTCGTCGAACAAAGGATTCTCCCTCACATCAAGTACACCCGAAGCCATAAGTTGCTTCGCTTCCCATCTCTCGGGAGAGCTCATCTTCTTCAAAGGCCTACGAGTGGGCGCCACGTCATCATTATCCTCACTTATACGTATACCTGACAAACCTGTCCTAGTCCTATCCCTATTCCCACCCAAATTACCCTCCGAAGGGTTAACACGAAAGGGATCCGAGTTTTTCTTCAAGGGTAAAAGATCTTTTCCAGTATTCTGATCAACGTCTTTCATCGAAAGACTGAGTTTATTGCCAGAAACCGAAATCACCTTAACGAAAACCTCTTGATCTCTTTTCACCACATCTTTGGCATTCCCAATCCTACGACTCGCCATTTGTGACACGTGTACGAGCCCTTCTTTACCCTTTAATTCTAGAATCTGTACAAAACAACCCGTATCCATTACCCTAGTCACCCTCCCTTTATAAACCTCGTATAACTCAATCTCGTCGTTATAGCTCCTTTTCTTCTTATTATTAGTATTATTATTATTATTATTATTATTATTATTATTATTATTATGACTATTACTATTATTATTATTATTATCCTCCCTATACTCCTCCTCATCCCCGTATCGATCTCTCTCTCTATCTTTCCTCTCGCCACGTTTATCCCCCTTCCTCCCTCCTCTCTCCCTCCTCTCATCATCGTCTCTCCTTCCTCTCTCCTCTTCGTATCTATCTCTATCTCTATCTCTCCTCTCGCTACGTTTATCACCCTTCTCTCTCCTCTCGCCGTGTCTATCACCTCCTCTCCCCTCCTCGTATCTATATCGATCCCTCCCTCTCTCCTCCTCCTCCCTCTTCCCACTACACCTCTCCCGATTCTCCCTCTCGATCTCCTGCTCGATCTCCTTCACCTTATCCTTACTATCCTTAATCCCCAACGCAAAATAACCTGTCTTCTTCTCACCACCACCATCACCCACCTTACTAATATTACTCAAATTAGGCGGAAAAAATGCATGAATAACACTTAACAACGTTTTAACGAAATAATCAGGAAACTCGGCACCTTTTTCTTTAAGTTGTTTATCGAAATCGGAGACGTCGAGGCAGTTTCGGCCGATATCAATGATGAACTCGGCAAGGGTTTTGTCGCTTAGCCCTAGGTGAGAATCGAGCTCTGCGCATATTTTGGATATTAATGAGAGATATTCGAGCTTTTTAAGAGATGATTTATCGTCTTCTTCGCTCATTTTTCTATTGAGAGAAAGTAGAGAGAGATATATATAAGGTTAGGTTTTGGGTTTGTGATTGTGATTGTGATTGTGATTGTGATTTTGATTTTGATTTTGATTTATTTATGTTGAACAACGCCAAGGTATTTAAATTGAGGTGCACTCGTTGTACTACACTTTTTTTTTTACGTAGAGACTGTAGATTTAATCTACAGTCTGTGTAATTTTTTCCAAAATTACACAGTCAGTCCCTGCTTTTCAAAATTACACAGTCAGTCCATGCGCGAAAATTACACAGACAGTTCCTGGAAAAAACAGAAACTTTCGTTTTTTTTAAAAAAAATAAAATTTTATTCTACACTCTCTCTTTCTCTCAAAAACCCCCAATTTTCAACCCAAAAAATCACCCAAATCAATCAACCACATTAACTATCAAATTTATTAACAAAAAACCCCAAATCATCAATCAAACTTATCCATAATTGAAGGTATATCTTTTATTCTCTAATTTATTATGTATTTTGTGTAATTTAAATTTGTAAAATAGGAAAAAATATATAAATTTTGCAAATCCATAATTCACTTAGCTATATATAATTGTTTGTTGTTTGTTTATATTAATTATAGAAATTATAATAATTGTTGATATTTGTCCCATTTTTGCATGTTTTTTTATTTTTTGTAATTTTAATTTGTAAAATAGGAAAAAATATATAAAATATGCAAAACCATAATTCACTTAGCTATATATAATTGTTTGTTGTTTGTTTATATTAATTATAGAAATTTTAATAATTGTTGATATTTGTCCCATTTTTGCATGTTTTTTTATTTTGTTTGGTTAATTTGAATTGTTGATAATGTGTTTGGTTATGATTAAAAAATTGAGTTATTATTGTTTGGTTTATGATTAAATGTGTTTGGTTATGATTAAATGTGTTTGGTTATGATTAAAAAATTGAATTATTATTGTTTGGTTTATGATTAAATGTGTGTTTGGTTATGATTAAAAAATTGAATTATTATTGTTTGGTTTATGAAAAAATGTGTGTTTGGTTATGATTAAAAAATTGAATTATTATTGTTTGGTTTATGAAAAAATGTGTGTTTGGTTATGATTAAAAAATTGAATTATTATTGTTTGGTTTATGAAAAAATGTGTGTTTGGTTATGATTAAAAAATTGAATTATTATTGTTTGGTTTATGAAAAAATGTGTGTTTGGTTATGATTAAAAAATTGAATTATTATTGTTTGGTTTATGAAATAATGTGTGTTTGGTTATGATTAAAAAATTGAATTATTATTGTTTGGTTTATGAAAAAATGTGTGTTTGGTTATCATTGTTTTGTTATCATTAATTGGTTATAATTGAGTTATCATTGTTTGGTTATCATTAATTGGTTATCATTGAGTTATCATTGTTTGGTTATCATTAATTGGTTATCATTGAGTTATCATTGTTTGGTTATCATTAATTGGTTATCATTGAGTTATCATTAATTGGTTATCATTGAGTTATCATTGTTTGGTTTTCATTAATTGGTTATCATTGAGTTATCATTGTTTGGTTATCATTAATTGGTTATGTTATCATTTTTTGGTTATCATTAATTGAGTTATATTTGGTTATCATAGTTAGGATGGCAGACCCAAGTCCACATATTAAAGGGAGGTTGGGTATTTTACGACAGACTGGTCACATTTCTAATCAGACTTGGGATGCTGGCAGAGAAGCGGGTAGAGGAGATGCCAATAAGATTAGGGTTTATAATTATAGTTGGCAGATACCGACGCCTGAAAGGGTAGTTCAAAATATCATTAGGGCTGGTTTTTACGGTATTTACAGTATAGGTAATTATACCGTAGACCGAGGGTTGATTACAGCCTTAGTTGATAGGTGGCGTGATGAGTCGCACACGTTCCATTTTGTCGGGGGAGAGTTGGGGATATCTTTACAGGATGTAGAGATTATGCTTGGTCTGAGGGTGGATGGTCTTGCTGTGACCCGGTCGGAGCGGAATGACACGAAGGCGAGCAGGTTGGCTATGATGGAGAGTTTGTTGGGTGTTAGGCCGGCTGACAATCAAGTCGATCTAAACTGTCTGACAGTTAGACTTGATTGGATGTTACAGACCTTCGGTGAATTACCCCCCAACCCTAGTGAGGAGCGTTTACTATATCAGTCTAGGGCTGCCATGCTATTATTACTGGCTGCACATGTGTTTTCGGATAAGAGCAGTGATCAGATTCCACTCTGGCCTCTGCCATTTCTGGAGGATTTTGACACATGTGCTGAGTATAGTTGGGGATCAGCTCTTCTGGCCTGGTTAGAGGCTAATCTATGCAGGGTGGTACGTTGTAAGACAACCGGAGTAAGCGGGGCGGTGATGTTTCTGGATATGTGGGCGATTACCAGACTACTGCCGGTTAGACCGTGTGAAGAGCTGCCGGAAGATGTCGAGCCACCGGAGGGCTTGCCTAGGTTCCCCCTCGGTTACAGGTATGATATTTATTTAGTTTTTGAATTGGATTTGCTTTTTTATATTATTGTGTCATCTATCATTTACTTAGCTGCCGGTTATATTTATTGTTTATCGGTTTTTGTTTGTATATTACAGATGGAAGATGTGGAGGCAAACTAACCTTACGCCATATGTCTACGGACATAATGTGGTCCACATACGTGACCAGTTTGACAATATGTCGCCTGAACAGGTAAATTTTAATTTTCGTATTATATGTAACTTACGTATTATATGTTGTATATGTTTGCATTTGTCTTATGTTCGCAGAATTTATTACTCGTCTATTTTTAAACCATTGTTTATATATTCTAATTTGATGATTACAGATAGTGTGGCAACCTTACGGGGATCTCAATCAGTATCCGGAATACTGTACGCGGGGCCGTTATATGTGGCATTGTTCTGTGCCTCTCATTTGTAATGAGAAGATTGAGTACCACCCCGCGGACAGGTTCATGAGACAGTTCGGTTTTGTGCAGCGGGTCCCTACATATATTTGGAAACCAAGACAGGGTCACGGCAAGGATAGAAGATATGGGACTGGGCAAAAACACGACTGGCCTTTACTAACCGGAGAATTTATAGCCGTGTGGAATGACCGCCACACCCGTCTTATTAACGGCGAATATGGGTCAGGGACGTCACCGGATTACATGAGATGGTATAGAGAGAGGACCCGCATCTTCATAAACCCACCTGAACTTGCCCCGCCCCCTCACGGTTTCCGGGAGAATACGGGTGTCTTCAATAAAATGGTAACTACTAAATCGTTTTTTACTAATAAATCGTTACTTCTTTTTCTGTATATTTCAATACTAATAAATCGTTTTTGATTGTTTTTTTTTTCAGAAAGCGATGTTGCGCCGCAGTTTCAAATCGTTCAAACGGCTGAAATCTAAAAGGGACGTGGACTTACTACGTGCGCAGTTCGCTCAAATGGGTATGAATCCGTATGGGTCAGCTGATGAACAGTCGGAGGGGGATGACGACGACGACGACGACGACGACGATGGTGATGACGACCTACGTTACGACCCACGAACTTACACTAGGGCTTCAAGTTGTCGGCGTCCCGACGAAAGAGGCGAATCTAGTAGCGGGGGTAGAAGATCGACTGGAGGTCGACACCCGACTACAGATCAGGGTCCGGGTCCGAGTTCAAGCGGTCATCGTCGTCGTTCTTCTTTTGCTGGGTCGGACTACGTTCAGACCGATGTTCCTTTCGATCATCATAGACAACCATTTGGTTCGTACGAGCATCATCCTAGTCATCAGTCCACCGACAGTTGGAGTCGGGGGTTGACAATTACATCCCACGAGCGTGCGCCGCATCCAGAATCGCAGCAGCGACAAAGACGGCGTACGGAGCTAAACGAAATCGAAGAGTCTGCTGAGCCGTCATCGGATAGATTAACATCGGCGGGAAAGATGCTCCCTATGTCCAACTTTAAAACATTTAGTCGTTACAAAAAAAAATAAATGCACTGTTTTTGTATTTGATTTCTATGTTTGATTTGTACGTTATAATTTCGTAAGTTTAATTTGATTCGTATGTTTGATTTGTATGTTTGTAAAAAATATTCTGTATTTTAATTGATAGGACCAATATTGAGTTTTTACAAACCGTAAACCCTAAACCCTAAATTAAAAACCCTAAACCCTAAACCCTAAATTAAAAACCCTAAACCCTAAACCCTAAATTAAAAACCCTAAACCCTAAACCCTAAATTACAAACCCTAAACCCTAAACCCTAAATTACAAACCCTAAACCCTAAATTACAAACCCTAAACCCTAAACCCTAAACCCTAAATTAAAAACCCTAAACCCTAAATTAAAAACCCTAAACCCTAAACCCTAAATTACAAACCGTAAACCCTAAACCCTAAATTAAAAACCCTAAACCCTAAACCCCTATCATATAAACCCTAAACCCTAAACCGTAAATATTCTGATATATACATACAAACCGTACATTTAATGTACGGTTTTTGTATAGATTTCATACGAACCGTACATTAAATGTACGGTTTGCATGTATTTTGTGCAAACCGTAAAAGTAATGTACGGTTTGTACCCCTGATTTAAGCAGCACCATTTTACGAATGTACTTTTTGCACTGAATCACCGTAAACAACGTAAAAAAAAAAAACTACAAACCGTAAAAGTAATCTACGGTTTGTAGTGTAAATTACATTGGATACCATATCTATCAAAATAAATCCGACAACAGCTTATCACTTTTGAATTATTATGATTTGACAACCCTATCCGAAAATAACTATTCAATGCATTATTAAAGTTTGGAAATGACTACACCAAAAAAAACACTACAAACCGTAAAAGTAATCTACGGTTTGTAGTGTAAATGACATTGGATACCATATCTATCAAAATAAATCCGACAACACCTTATCACTTTTGAATTATTATGATTTGACAACCCTATCCGAAAATGACTACTCAATGCATTATTAAAGTTTGGAAATGACTACACCAAAAAAAACACTACAAACCGTAAAAGTAATCTACGGTTTATAGTGTAAATTAACACTATAAATATGGCTCAATTTTGCCAATTCTAACAAACCCTAAAATAAAACACAAACACATTTCAGAAATCTCTAAAAAAATACTCATATCTCCCCAAAAAAATATATAAACAAACACTTTCCGAAAATGAATTACAACTATGGGTATGACAACAACCAATGGAATAACAACAACAATGCGAATTCATCCAGTGGCTCAAACGATGAGCTAACTGATTATTCAGAGCACTTTGAAGTTGATGAATTGACTTGGGAAACAAGGGATGAAATGCTTGCTGATCTTGCTGATGTGGCTGGAAATTGGGGTTTCATTCTTACGATTCGTAGGTCTGGAGGGGGTGATGGGAGCAGAACACCGTATGTTGATATTGTATGTGATAAATCGGGGGTTTACGAAAAAAAGAAACCATCTTCCGTAAAATCAGGTACAAAGAAAAAAGATTGTCCATTTTTCATTAAAGGTTACGTAGTTAATGGTGAATGGATGTGTCACGTAGAAAATGGACAACATAACCACCCACCTCCAACTTACCTCCAAGGGCAAGCACGACGTGCTCGTTTAACCCAAGATGAAAAAGAAATTGTTAAAACTTTAAGGCAAAGTAGTTTTAAAGTTGGTGCAATATTAGAGGCCATAAAAAATAGAAATCCTGACAATGTATCAAACGCTAAAACGATACATAATTTTTTGGCCAGACTGAAATTTAAAGAACGAGATGGTAGAAACCCGATACAGGAACTGTTTAATTTGTTGGATAGCCATCGCTACACGTTCTACTATAATATGAACCCATCAACCCATTCCCTTGAGAACTTGTTTTTTGCACACCCCGATTCTATAAGGATGTTCAAAGCTTTTCCTGATGTCTTGTTAATGGATTGTACATATAGAACAAACCGTTTTAATATGTCATTTCTAGAAGTCGTAGGAATGACATCAACGAACCAAACATATTGTTTAGGTTTTGTTTTCATGAGTGACGAGACAAAGGAAAGTTATATATGGGCATTGGAAAAATTTAAAGTTACATTGGAGGGGTGTATACTACCTAGGGTTTTTGTAACCGACAGGGAAATGGCCTTATCAAATGCTTTGTCCGTTGTTTTTCCCGATTCTCATCATATTTTGTGCACTTTTCATATTGCAAAAAATGTTTTGAAAAACTGCCGTAAAAAGATCCCTGATGAGGAGTGGCAAACGTTTCTAGATGATTGGGGTTTATTGGTTGATTCTGAGTCGATAGAGGAGTACAATCATAACCGAACTTATTTCAATTCCTCTTACAAATCGTACCCTGCTGTGATTAAGTATGTAGACAAGCTTTTAAATGATTATGCTGAAAAGTTTGTTGCATGCTATACCAACCATACAACACATCTAGGTAACAGAACTAGCAATCGAGCCGAACAACAACATGCTAAGCTGAAAAGATCCCTTTCCACAAATACTGGCACGCTTGAAACTGTTTGGGTAGAGGTGAATAGAATTCTAGAAAAACAGTTTGAGGATATTAAGATGAAGTTCGATAAATGCAAGTCTTATTTTCCACATTCTGAACGAACACCTCTATTTATAAATCTTAGGTCGTATATCACACACTATGCCTTTGATTTATTATTTCAAGAACATAAAAAATGTAGTGGCCAGGCTGATGAGAATTGTTCTTGCGGTTTCAAATTGTCTCACGGTTTACATTGTCATCATATTATGAGTGAACATATTTTATTCGGGAAGCCTCTTCCTCTAGAATATATTCATCCATTCTGGAAAAAATTAGACGTAATTGATGATAATGGGAACACCGATGATTATGGGGTAGAGGGTGATCTAGAATAGTTTAAAAGTGTTTATGCTAGGAAAAGTAATGTTGAAAAACGGCGTATGAAAACACAACTCCGAGAGATAACCGTACCAGCCAGAACATCCATCAGTGACCCCGAAGTGAGAGTAAATAGGGGGAGACCTAGAAAAGGAGACAAATCTAGTAAGAGGGATAAGTCGGGATGGGAGTATATGGAGGAAGAGGGTGCTGGTGCTAGTAGGGACAAGGGCAAAGGCAAGGCGGATGAAACACCGGAGGTAAGGGTAAACCCAACTAGGAGGCCGCGAAACCAGAACCCTAAACCCACCCCCAATAGGCCAACCTTCCTGTACAGTGACCAAATATGGGTCATGTTACATAGTTACATCGAAACGGTTTATGATGTGCGTGGGGATGGTAACTGTGGGTTCCGGGTACTTGCAAATGTGACGGGTAAACAACATGGGGAAGATGATTGGTATGCGGTAAGATGTGAGTTGTTTCAAGAGCTGCAGCAAATGAAAGGTGTTTATTATGAGCTGTTTGAGAATCTTGGCTTTGATTACCGGTATGATTATATTTTATCAAGTTTAAATTTTTATCATGCTACAAATCCCGCACCTTCTGACAAATGGATGAGATTTTCGTCTTATGGGTTTTTAATTGCTTCTCATTACAATATGCCAATTGTATTGTTGTCCTTATGGCAAAATAGTGATGGAGGGGTAAACGTGTGGAACAGTACATTACATCCCGACTGTAATGGTGTTCGTCAACAGTTGTCACTATGCTCAGGTTATTCCTAAAGAAGAAGGGATCTTCCCAATGCCAGGAATTATAGCACGGTGGGAACAAACACGCACTGAGACAGCTGCGCCATGGAAGGAACTTTTTCGACCTAATTTCAAGTTATATATGGCGCTGGAAAAGAAATCGGGAAAGAAAAAAGCAAATGAAGATCAAGCTATAGACCTAAGTCCATAATCAGTTTTTTATTTTTAATTTTATGTAAATTACTATTTTTTCCAAGTTGTTGTAAATTTATATGATGTAAACAAATGTTTAATAAATTTGTTTTCTGAAATTTAGTTCTATGAAATTTTGTTGTAAATTTTGTTTAATAAATTTGTTTTATGAAATTTATAAGTTGATATTCATGTTTGCATATTTAGTTAATTTTTTTTATGAAATTTGTATAATTTATGATTGTTTCATTCAACAAAATTGATGATTGACACCAAATTAACGACTTAGTTAATGTTTCATATTACGTTATACAAGTGTTAAAAACAAACCAAAGGTACTTCACAAAAATTGACGATTTAGTTAATGATTCAATAAATATCAACTTATACACTTGACAAAAATATAACATGTAAAATTTTGAACTTATACAATAAATATCAAACATAAAATTTATCAAATCAACTTTATTTGTGTAAATTTGTGTAAATTTTGTGTTTATTTTGAGAGATTGTTAGAATATTGGTAATTTATTTTATGTAAAATTTTAAAAATAAGGCATTTAGTTTTTTTATTAAAAAAATCATATTTATTTTGAAAAAATTATTCAGTTTTTTAATTTTAATTCTCAGATTTTTTTTTTTTTTTTAAGCAAAAAACTGCTGTAAACCGTAGATTAAATCTACGGTTTACAGTCAATGACTGTAGACCGTAGATTTAATCTACGGTCTCAGAGTTTTTACAGATTTTTTGCTGTATAAACAGCCAACCTCATTTAAATTCTCTATTGTCCTGTTTTTATTATGTAAGAATAAAATAAGAGGATGGATTTTTAAACTTTAAAAAATCTTTAAAAACGTACATATCGTAGATTAAATCTACGGTCTACAGTGTTTCACTGTAAACCGTAGATTAAATCTACGGTTTACACAGAAAACACACAGACCATAGATTAAAAACGTACAGATCGTAGATTAAATCTACGGTCTACAGTGTTTCACTGTAAACCGTAGATTAAATCTACGGTTTACACAGAAAACACACAGACCGTAGATTTAATCTACGGTTTACAGATCTACGATCTGTGTGTTTTCTCATAATTTACACATTAAAAATTAAAATTAAAATTCTAATAATTAAAATTAAAATACTGAATATTTTTTTCAAATTAAATATGATTTTTTTAATAAAAAAACTAAATGGCTTATTTTTAAAATTTTACATAAAATAAATTACCAATATTCTAACAAACTCTCAAAATAAACACAAAATTTACACAAATTTACACAAAAGAAGTTGATTTGATAAATTTTATGTTTTTGGTTCATGTTATATTTTTGTCAATTGTATAAGTTGATATTTATTGAATGATTAACTAAATCGTCAATTTTTGTGAAGTTTTTTTGTTTGTTTTTAACATTTGTATAACGCAATATGAAGCATTAACTACGTCGTCAATTTGGTGTCAATCGACAATTTTCTTGAATGAAACAATCATAAATTATATAAATTTTATAAAAGAAATTAACTCAATATGCAAACATGAACTAAATTTCATAAAACAAATTTATTAAACATTTGTTTACATCATATAAATTTACAACAACTTGGAAAAAATAGTAATTTACATAAAATTAAAAATAAAAAACTGATTATGGACTTAGGTCTATAGCTTCTTCTTCATTTGCTTTTTGCTTTCCCCGATTGCTTTTCCAGCGCCATATATAACTTGAAATTTGGTCGAAAAAGTTCCTTCCATGGCGCAGCTGCCTCAGTGCGTGTTTGTTCCCACCGTGCTATAATTCCTGGCATTGGGAAGATCCCTTCTTTAGGAATAACCTGAGCATAGTGACAACTGTTGATGAACACCATTACAGTCGGGATGTAATATGTCGTTCCCTGAGACGGACCAGTATAAAGAGGTAAAAAAGTGGCGTTCCACACTTGTACCCCTCCATTTTTATTTTGCCATAAGGACAACAATACAATTGGCATATTGTAATGAGAAGCAATTAAAAAACCATAAGACGAAAATCTCATCCATTTGTCAGAAAGGGCGGAATTTGTAGGATGATAAAAATTTAAACTTGATAAAATATAATCATACCGGTAACCTTCAAAATCAAGATTCTCAAACATCTCATAATAAACACCTTTCATTTGCTGCAGCTCTTGAAACAACTCACATCTTACCGCGTACCAATCATCTTCCCCATGCTGTTTACCCGTCACATTTGCAAGTACCCGGAACCCACATTTACCATCCCCACGCACATCATAAACCGTTTCGATGTAACTATGTAACATGACTCATATTTGGTCACTGTACAGGAAGGTTGGCCTATTCGGGGTGGGTTTAGGGTTCTGGTTTCGCGGCCTCCTAGTTGGGTTTACCCTTACCTCCGGTGTTTCATCCGTCTTACCTTTGCCCTTGTCCCTACTAGCATCAGCACTCTGTTCCTCCACATACTCCCATCCCGACTTATCTCTCTTACTAGATTTGTCTCCTTTTCTAGGTCTCCCCCTATTTTGTCTCACTTCGGGGTCATTCATGGATGTTCTAGATGGTACGGTTATCTCTCGGAGTTGTGTTTTCATACGCCGTTTTTCAACATTAGTTTTGCTAGAATAAACACTTTTAAACTCTTCTAGATCACCCTCTACCCCATAATCATCGGTGTTCCCATTATCATCAATTACGTCTAATTTTTTCCAGAATGGATGAACATATTCTAGAGGAAGAGGCTTCCCGAATAAAATATGTTCACTCATAATATGATGACAAGGTAACCCATGAGACAATTTGAAACCGCAAGAACAATTCTCATCAACTTGGTCACTACATTTTTTGTGTTCTTGAAATAATAAATCAAAGGCATAGTGTGTGATATACGACCTAAGATTTATAAATAGAGGTGTTCGTTCAGAATGTGGAAAATAAGACTTGCATTTATTCAACTTCATCTTAATATCCTCAAACTGTTTTTCTAGAATTCTATTCACCTCTACCCAAACATTTTCAAGCGTGCCAGTATTTGTGGAAAGGGATCTTTTTAGCTTTGCATGTTGTTGTTCGGCTCGATTGCTAGTTCTGTTACCTAGATCTGTAGTCGGACGTCGACCTCCACTCTATGAAAAGTGCACAAAATATGATGAGAATCGGGAAAAACAACGGATAAAGCATTTATCAAGGCCATTTCCCTATCGGTTACAAACACCCTAGGTAGTATACAACCCTCCAATGTATCTTTGAATTTTTCCAATGCCCATATATAACTTTCCTTTGTCTCATCACTCATGAAAACAAAATCTAAACAATATGTTTGGTTCGTTGATGTCATTCCTATGACTTCTAGAAATGACATATTAAAACGGTTTGTCCTATATGTACAATCCATTAACAAGACATCAGGAAAAGCTTTGAACATCCTTATAGAATCGGGGTGTGCAAAAAACAAGTTCTCAAGGCAATGGGTTGTTGGGTTCATATTATAGTAGAATGTGTAGCGATGTCTATCCAACAAATTAAACAGTTCCTGTATTGGGTTTCTACCATCTCGTTCTTTAAATTTCAGTCCAGCCAAAAAATTATGTATCGTTTTTGTGGTTGATACATTGTCAGGATTTCGATTTTTTATGGCCTCTAATATTGCACTAACTTTAAAACTACTTTGCCTTAAAGTTTTAACCATTTCTTTTTCATCTTGGGTTAAACGAGCACGTCGTGCTTGCCCTTGGAGGTAAGTTGGAGGTGGGTGGTTATGTTGTCCATTTTCTACTTGACACATCCATTCACCATTAACTACGTAACCTTTAATTAAAAATGGACAATCTTTTTTCTTTGTACCTGAATTTACGGAAGATGGTTTCTTTTTTTCGTAAACCCCCGATTTATCACACACAATATCAACATACGGTGTTCTTCTCCCATCACCCTCTCCAGACCTACGAATCGTAAGAATGAAACCCCAATTTCCAGCCACATCAGCAAGATCAACAAGCATTTCATCCCTTGTTTCCCAAGTCAATTCATCAACTTCAAAGTGCTATGTATAATCAGTTAGCTCATCGTTTGAGTCACTGGATGAATTCGCATTATTGTTATTCCATTGGTTGTTGTCATAAACATAGTTGTAATTCATTTTCGAAAAGTGTTTGTTTATATTTTATTGGGGGGAGAAATGAGTATTTTTTTAGAGATTTTTGAAAAGTGTTTGTGTTTGATTTTAGGGTTTGTTAGAATTGGAAAAAATGAGCCATATTTATAGTGTTAATTTCAGAAACCTCACAAGGTGGTGTCATTTCCAAACTTTAATAATGCATTGAGTAGTCATTTTCGGATAGAGTTGTCAACTCATAATAATTCAAAAGTGATAAGGTGTTGTCGGATTTATTTTGATAGATATGATATCCAATGTCATTTACACTACAAACCGTAGATTACTTTTACGGTTTGTAGTGTTTTTTTTGTGTAGTCATTTCTAAACTTTAATAATGCATTGAGTAGTCATTTTCGGAGAGGGTTGTCAACTCATAATAATTAAAAAGTAATAAAGTGTTGTCTGATGCATTTGATGGATATGGTATCCAATGTCATTTACACTACAAAACGTATATTACTTTTACGGTTTGTAGTGTTTTTTTTTTTTCGTTATTAACCGTGATTCAGTGCAAAAAGTACATTCGTAAAAAGACCACTGCTTAAATCAAGGGTACAAACCGTACATTTTTTTTTACGGTTTGCATAAAATACATGCAAACCGTACATTAAATATACGGTTTGTATGAATATTTCATAAAATTGCAAATCAGTCCCTGCATTTCGTAAAAACTCAATATTGGTCCTATCAATTAAAATACAGAATATTTTTTACAAACATACAAATCAAACATACGAATCAAATTAAACTTACGAATTTATAACGTACAAATCAAACATACAAATCAAATTAAACTTACGAATTTATAATATTCCAACTCAGCTAAGAATAAAACTTACAAATCAAACATAGAAATCAAATACAAAAAACAGTGCATTTTTTTTTTGTAACGACTAAATGATTTAAAGTTGGACATAGGGAGCATATTTCCCCCCGATGTTAATCTATCCGATGACGGCTCAGCAGACTCTTCGATTTCGTTTAGCTCCGTACGCCGTCTCTGTCGCTGCTACGATTCTGGATGCGGAGTACGCTCGTGGGATGTAAGTGTCAATCCTTGACTCCAACTGTCGGTTGACTGCTGACTAGGATGATGCTCGTACGACCCAAATGATTGTCTATGATGATCGAACGGAACATCGTCCTGAACGTAGTCCGACCCAGCAAAAGAAGCACGACGACGATGACCGCTTGAACTCGGACCCGAACCCTGATCTGTAGTCGGGGGTCGAACCTCATATTATATCTACCTTTTAAAAGAAATAGCGTGATTTGCCTATCTATATTCATAGCATGACGAACATGGGGATTAAAGATTAACGAAAGAGAATATTTTAATATTACTAGAAAGAGAAAGACGGAAAAAGTTCAATTTTGCAGTGAAAATTGCAGATCTCTTCGCCCCCCTCTCCCTACTCAGTCACATGCAACCAGGCTTTTAACCCGGCCAACTCTCCCTTCTGTGCCATCTTATCAAAAAAAAGTATGGTCTTTCTGAGAATAGTTTCATATCTACCTTGAAGACCTTCTGGAAAGTAGCCTATGGAAGGAGCATACCCAACCAATATGAGCCTGTCCGATATTTGCCATTCCCATGGAAGAAACTTTCCCTTCGTATTGATTCATTACCGACTGAACGGGAAATGCTTCTTTCTATTCCCTCCGAGCGATGAACTGTGATTGTCTAGCTGTACGGAATCCCTGGGGAGTAAAGGGATAGGTGGAACAGGAGGGGATGGAAAAACTACTGAAAGTAATCCATAAGATTTAATACCTTTCCGGCTATAGGGAAGGGCGGAATGGATCATAAGAATGTGGAAATTTCCTCCAATCGGAAAACTTTCTTTTCCATAGGGATTAATCACTTCACGGGAGAGAACACGAAGGATGAGCGACGATCAACCTATCACTCTGTGGGTTTGTACTAGTGAGAATGGGTTTACCTGCTTGCTGAAACCTCCCTCTATAGCCGATTGAATGCTTGGATAGCCAATAAACTTTTAACTATACTTCCTTTATCCCACTCCCTTACCTATCTATCTCGACCCATTCACCGGAGTATGTTGGGCTGCACAGCACCTCAACTTCTATCGCTACTATCTATGATATTCCACAGCAGCTCTCTCCCATGTCGGTCCACCACATTTGCCTAACCGCTTTCTCGTGGGACGAGTCAATCAACCATGTAGTTCATTTTATGTCTTTTGACTAGCCAAAGAGGTCTGAGTCAACTAATCCACCAAGATGAGGAGCTTTCTTTCGCTACCTTGAGCTGCCGTTACTAACAATACGACTACTTTTACCGCTACTTATGATTGCCACTTCCACTTCTCACTAAGGTAAGCGGTGCCTCTATCTCCTCACTCTTCATCCGCCTCGACCACTTCCAACAGAGGCTGGAATTCCCTCTATGAAATTGGCATTTAACTCTTCCTATGGTACCCCCCGCCGGACCGTGTCCCATCCTTTAATTAATGATCCCCTTTTTTGTTCCTATTTCACCTTTAGAAAGAATATCGGGACTTGGCTGAGGCATGCCTCTGAGTTCCTACTTTGAATGGATGGGAATTTGCTATTATCAAAGATAGACTTTCACCCGGTCCCTACTTTCTAAGAAGAGCTGTCCTCAGCTCGACTACTCTTCATCAGAGGCCTTGTCTCGGCTGTTGCCTCTTATTGACTGTGTGCTATTACTTACCTCAGCTGTCCAGCCGGACTGTTCGGCCTGCCCACTCTCTACTCTAGCTCTGCCTCTAATGCTACTCGTCTTGCTGCTCTACTTAAAGGCTCTCAACTTGGTCTAAGCTAAGCAAGCTGCTAGTCTATCTATAGCCTACCAAATCTCATGATGGTTAATAAGAGTTCATTAACAGACAGGAAGCCCCATTTCTCAAAGTGCTTTCATCCGCTCAAGGAGCTTCCATTCAATCAGTCTGTCTGCCAAGGGTTATATAAAATAAAAGGCACAGTTGAAAAAACGGGTTGAACATTCTTGCTTTGTCACGATAAGACCTGCCCATGACAAAGATATCGCTAGTGATGCCCATTTCTTTTCTTATATTGTTTATGTTGATTGATCCAACTCGTAACTTCGAGCTTTTAGTATGATTGCGGAATACAATAGCGATATAAAGTTGCGCGTAGGCGCAGGCTCTGTGAGAATTCTTCACATATTAGGAACAAAAGAGACTGAAGAGTATGGTTCTAAGGGAAGGAATTTACTGTACCCTAAACCGACACAGGTGAACACAAGACAGGCAGGAATGAGATAACTATTTGAAAGAATAATAGAAAGGGGATTCGCCAACAGGAGAAGACCCATTCTTCTAGATGAAAGAAGAGGTGATGGAAGAAGAGAGCTAAGAAGGCCGAGTAGAGTTGAGTGATTATTGCTTGGAGACCCGATGGATGAGAATCCCCCCATAGGAGCGAACTCATTCCCACATTCGTTAGCCGAAAAGCTAGAAACGGCAGCGACTTCCCGGTTGGTCACTTTGGAAGGTATCTTTGGTGATCTTATACCCATTTTCATGGGTGACTGCGTACATCAATGTCTCCCTACTAATTAGGTAGACGACAGGACTAGTGTCGTACAACGCTAATACCCTACAGAATTCATAGCCCAATTGACTATATGTACCGATGAAAGTCACAAAGGTCATACATAAGCCTTACGAAAGAGGGGCAAAGCAAGGGTTGTTGGCAATACGATATCAGTTGGCATATAACAAAAGGACCAGTGAAAGCCAATGACAAAGCAACTCAGTAAGATAGATCTATATATACCTACCTAATTTCGCTTTTTCTTGAAGCCTATTTCGAGACCATTTTACTCTAAAGAGTTCTATTCAGGAAGACAATAAAAATCTCGCTCAACAGAATGCGAGTATCCAACCTGAAAAGGCCACACTGGTAGTTGTATAGCTCAGGGTGTCAGCTGGGACTTTTCCTTCCTGTCCAAAAACAGCGATAATCAAGCCACGAATGAGGTCAAAGCTGAATGAATGAATGAGACAGCTTGATAAAACCAATGCATCAGGGCTAGACTGACGATGTCTGTCTGGTGTACCTAATCTTTGTATAGGGCGCACTCATGACAAATGCATTAAGTTATCTTCTCATAAGAAGCCATACCTATCCAACAAATAACAAGAACCTTAACATAAGTAAGTACGCTTTGATGATCATTAATTAAGCGAGGCCTTTCGAAGTGTTGTCAGCCCAGTCTTCCTCAAGCGTGCACTTAGTATCAAGGAACCTGCTAGCAGAGCTTTCAAGCAGGACTAGAACTCAAAGATCTCCCTCGAGTAGTCAAATTTCTGGTTCCAGTCTAGCTCCCACCCCCTCCCTTGAAAGAACATCGGTAAGTTTGCATTAGTTCAGCTAGAGTAAGGAACCAAGTACGAATGATTTCAGTAGTTCTCCTAGGTTAGAAAGGAGAGGTGGGCGGGATAAGAGAAGCAGCAAGGCGCAAGAGCTACTACTTCCCCCTCATATAGGTAAAATTCACATATGTAAGATAGCTTGAATGAAAGATGGATGCTAGGTAGGACCAGATTCCATCCTGATCAATCAATAGAGGTCAGAATAAACCAATAAATACTAACGAACTAACCGATACAGGAACAGGTTCTTCCTCTCTATCCTTCCCGGCAGCTACTTTACTTGCTATGAGCCGGGAGAATTGGTACTGACCTAACTTTTCCTATTCCTACATGATAGGAATACCTTCTATGCTACTACCGGATCAACAGGAGATCCCGCATTTGAATCTGAGAAAGAAAGAGAGTTAGATCCGAGAGTGAATTATAGACATTATCTCACAGATGAAAGAAAAGAGAGTGAAGTCACCTAAGGGTTAGAACCCGATGTGATCTTAGAGCTATTGACTGCCATCCCTAGTGGTACTTCTTTTTTTCACGCTCTCGAGATGAGCGCTCACTTTATTCATGGTACCACAGAACTTAGTGACATATGGGATAGATGTTGGTATTTCCGCTCTTGGAGGACAGCAGAGTAAAGCAAGGAATTGATGCTACGAATGTCATAGCCTATTGAAAAATAAAAAGGATGAAGCAAATGGATCTGACGTTAGACAAGATCTGTTCTAACGTTGAGACATGAGGCAGAGAGGTTCTGACATTAAGATCAAAGGATGGGTTGACGTCAATGCAGGTCTGTTCCCTTGTATAGTAGAGGTTTCGCAGATCATATAAAAGAAAGAATAAATGTTCTCCCTAGGAAGTTGGCTAGCCGATTACTGCATTGATTCCCTCTATTAGCTGACGACTAGTGCGACCTTTAGTTTTTTCGAACAAGCCCCTGAGTGATGCGAGACTAGTCTTTGAAGTTGAAGATGCCCGCCTTCCTTCTCTTCTATGCACTGCCTTTTTTCAGTTGCTCGACGAGCGAGGATTTTTTTCTCACCGAGAAGTTGCAATTAAAACATTGGGTACTTTCTTGTTGTGAGTACGTGAAGTGGTATTCTGAGATGTCGGTGGACTATTATGTCGTCCCCTTATCCACTTTCTTAGATCCTCCGGCGGTATGTTTTCGTCCGGACCGTAAGGACCTATTATATAAGTTTTACAAATAATGATGTTCCGGTGTTACGACGCAATCCGCACCCACCTCTTAACGGGAGGCTGGGAGCGGATTATTATGCCTCGAGAGCTGGGAAGTTTTGGCTTGGGCTCTGTCCCCATCTAAAGCACACACTATGAGACCTACCTGGAAAGAACGCCTTCTGAGAGCTCCCAATGTAACAACCTGAGATCCTCTTTCAAGGGTGGTGGGAGCTAGAGACATCGTCAATTACATTTCTACCTCATTTTGAACTTTTCTTACTTTGAAGGATCAATGTCTAGTTTTCTTAGAGCAGGTTCAATACCCTCGATTCTTAGAGACTCGTCGAATTTTTAAGTCTTCTTGTGTAATAGTAACTCTCTGGAAAGCTCCTGCCTTAGAGCTATCGTACTTAGTGACAAGTTGGAGCCTTAGAAGCATGCGAAGGGATAGGTATGGAATAAGTCTTGTATGAGTCCTTTAATCGACTCCCTCTTCTGTAATAGGCGCTTTCCGGTAGCAGGTTTTTTTTTACGATTCCAATTCAAGTATTAAATAGCTTCGCCTCCCCTTTTCTTTTTCAAAGTCTAGTACTTATGGTGTAAGTCAGTCTGAAGCAATTATAGGGGCTTCGGGTTTGAGGTAAGCCTTCCTGTATCATTGGTAGGCAAAGGGGTAAGCGAACATGGCTGTCTTTGTTAATAATAAAATGGGTAAGTAAGCGCAAAGAGTACGAATCTCTTTATGTATTCAAGCCTGGTTCTAGTCGCTCGGACTCTTTAGTATGAGCCTTGAAAGTACCCGAAATTAGGCAATCAGCACGAATTCCTAAAAAAAAAAAAAGGATCTCTCCCTCTTAATGACTCTTCTTATGAAAATAGGATCTGTTGCCTAGGAGCTCAGAGAAAGGTAGCAAAGTACTTTTTTTTAAGCAAAGAGGAGTGGAGTGCAGTGGCGGTC